>CM055890.1:29174204-32051704 GCA_029582165.1 Portulaca oleracea
CCTTAGGGAATAGGATAATGATGCTTTCCCTATAAACTTGACCGACAGTATTCTTCGGCAGTTGTCACCGCACACACTCGTTGACACCATGCATTTGGATACCAATAATTATACACATATAAAGTAAAGAACTAAAAACCAAAAACACAAGTGGAGCACAAGTGAAAAACAGGCCTTAGGCCTCCGACTGGGTCTCCACTCCTAAGATACAAAAATCAAAACAAGACTTAGGCCACCGATTGGGTTTTCATACCTAACGAAATTGGGACCAAATTAAATGCGAAAACAGAAAAATACCAGCTCATAAATTTCAGTCCAACAACATGCGTGTCTTTTTAGAAGTCGAACATGATGTTAAAATTAAGCCAATTGGCCTCTTGCTACATGGTTATGGTTCTGGTAGGATCGGAGAGTACTCAAGCAAATCATAAATAATTAAAGATATATAAGAGCATAAAAAGGATAAAAAAAATTGACACCAAAGATTTAATGTGGAAAAAACTAGCACTGGTAAAAAATCGGGTCGGACAAATTCGGACTATGTCAAAATTCGGACGAGAAATTCATATCCGGACTCAGTTTTATTTCGGGTCGGAAATTCGGACAAAACTAAAATCGGGTTCGTACATTAGAAGAAAGAGAAATTTTATGTCCGAATATTCGGTAAATTCGGTCAACATCAAAATTCGAAAGAAAAATCTATGTCCAAACCCGATTTTTCCCGGGTCGGACAAATCGGGTAAATCGGGTTGGAGAATTTTTTGCCAGCTCTAAAGAAAACCCAAAGCACGAAAAGAATCACGAAATCAATGCACTAGTAATATGATGGTTACAAGTTATAAGAGATTTCCCTCAATCTCACTTTCTCTCAAAGTAGATGAACAATCTCTCCCAAGTGTTGTGTTTTGTCTCAATGTGTTTGTTGATGCAATTTGTATTTAATGAAAACACTCTCCAGGTATAGATAGCGGCTATGAGCGGTTTATGTCAAACACACGTCATAATAATTGACCTAAATGGCCGACACGTGTTTTTATTTGTATCAGACGTCCATTCCTAGGGCCCAACTACATCTTCATGGGCTTCTTGACACACTTTACTCTATTACACACCGAGTCAAGCCTCCATTGGGCTCCACACACAACAGTTTGGTGGGGAGGAAAATCATATTTTAGAAAACTGCTTTCTATTTTCAGATGTCTAGCTATTAAAAAATGGAGAAAGTCATTTTCGATGAAAATCATCGTCACTCATCTTTTTGTAAATTATTTTATTAGGTTCAACTTTAAGAAAATCCGATTTTTCAGTCCATAGCACTCCTTGCGACCTAAATTCCCTGCATTCGCTCCTATCTCTACTAGAAATAGTTCATTTTTCATCCAACTCTTTTTCTCTCATACGTCTCCTCTTCCTCTCTCATGCTTTTTCTCTTTCATCCAGCCTAAGAGAGATATGCGTGTATATATTTATCAAACAAATGAAAATATCACTTGAAAACTTTTTCATGGAAGAAAATGATTTTCACTTACACCAAACACACCCATAATTTACAAAGGGGCGGGGGAGAATGATTTTCTAGAAAATTGTTATATCCATTTTCGGTCACCAAACACTAGAAAATGAGAAATTCATTTGAAATGATTTTCAACCCTACCAAACATACCCTATATGTATTGTCCAAAACTGAATTTCGTCTCGTTGCAATTGTCATTTGTCGATCAAACAAAAATCGAAAAGATGGATATTGCACATTAATTTTATCCAATGTCGGATCTATCTGAACCCAAAATGACAACAAACATATTTGACAAAACCAATTGATCTAAATGGACAAAACATAACCCTCATCAACAGTGAGATAACAACGGTACAAGATTATTACTATTGTATCCTATAGTCATATTGTTTCACAGATACTAACTTAACACAAATACTTCATAAGAACAACAAAGGGATATGGTATAATCCTAGAAATGTATTTGTGTAAAACTAAGCTTGGTTGTCACATTTAATAGGGATTGGAACAACATTAATGATAGTAAGCTTATGTAGAAGACGACTCAACTAGACAAGCTCAACAACTAATCTTTTAATACTTCTATTCTCATCTTCGATGGAAGAAAGACTTATAGACTGTTGCTTTTTGGATTCCAAGAGATGAGGGTGCTGCATATGAACACAACATGCATATCTACTCACTGATTTGCGAGAGTGAGAATAGGAAGTCCAATTAGAGTCACAATATGCCATAAGATTGAAGGAAGGATCATTATTGAGGAAGATGCCAAGAGAAGGGTTCCCTTTCAAATATCTGATGATGTGAACTACAACTTGGTAGTGAGGAACACGAGGACATTGCATAAATTGACTCAAGTGTTGGATTGCAAAACTAATGTCTGGACTTGTATTAGTGAGGAAGTTGGTTTACCAAGTAGGTGTTTGTAACGTGAAGGATCATCATATAAAGCACCAGAATAAGGAGTAAGATTGATATTGTAGTCCAGAGGAGTTATAACTGTGATGGTAGATCGATTCACAATCAAAGTCTTTGATGAGACCATTGGTAAATTTCTGCCGAGTTAGGATCAACCCTTGTTCAATGTTGAGGACTTGATCCATAATTCTTAGGGGTCCTTCACATCAAAGATAATAACAACGGAGGGTCCGAGATCTTTTTGTCCAAACTGAGTTTGGTTACTTTTCGAGTCTAAATTCGACCGTTTAGTAGGAACGCTAGGAAGAAGTCGAGTCCAGATCGAGGTCAAGAAAAGTGCATTTTGGTCATTATATAAGTATTGGGATGGAAGACCGAGCGAAGAAGATCTAGCGGAGAAGAAACGGGAAATGACTAAAGAGATGAGAGAGAAAACGGGGGAGGCGTTGGCTGCGCTTGGAATGGCGTTGGCCGTGCCTCAGTTGGCGCTGGTCGTGCCTAGCTAGTTTGGTGCTGGCTCAGTTCGGTGTTGGCCGCGCCTCACACTTTTTCCTTCGTCTCACTTCTCTGCATGAGGCGCTGTCCGCACCTCCCCAGGCGATGGCCACACCTCAGTGTCTTTCCGCAGATTCGCGATTTTCTCCCCCTCTCTTTGTTATGTTTTCTTCCCCTCTTGCCCCTCCCTTATTTACATCCTCTCCCCCTCATTTGTAAGCAAACTTTGAACATTCATTTCTCTCAAATGAAAACTCTCATGGTTAATGAAAACCCTTCCCCCAAAATCTTCATTCTTACTTGATCTATTTCAATGGTGGTGCTAGTGGAGTGTTCTATTTACAGGTTGTGTGGTGTTTGTTTATCACAATTTTGGTGAGTTCTTTGGATATCTCTTTGGGTGTCGGTGGTTTTCCTTTATGCATCCATGGAAGATCTTAGTTCAATGTGGTGAGATTTTTTTATCATTAAACATGTCTTGCCTATTGTTTGTTCTTATTGTTGATTTGCATCAAAAACCCTAAATATGGTGATTGTTATGAGTTCTAATGTGGGATTTCCCTAAACCCTAGGCTAGTTGTTAATCCTTGGGCTTAAATCTTTGTGTTTGCCTAGTTGATTCCGATTCAGGACTTCAATCCCAAGGAAGTAGTTGACATGTCCAAGGTCTTTGATCTTAACAGTAGTATCGAAATTAGGACTTGATGTATTGTAACTCTTGTACATCTTTTCCAGTGAGTAAAATATCATCCACATAAACTATAAGAAAAGTAACTGAAACAACCTTTTTCTTGTAAAATAAGGAGTAATTCTTTTTGAGAATGACAATAACTTTATGAATATATAGTTTCAGCAAGTTTAACATACCATTGCCTCGAAGCATGCTTGAGACCATAAAGGGATTTTGTGAGCTTATACACTAGATCAAGAATGTTAGTAGATAATCCTAGAGGCAATCTCATATAGACGTCTTCATGTAAATCACCATGTAGGAATGCATTATTGACATCTAATTGACGTAAAAATCAATGCTTTTTCACAACAATAGCCACAAGAGTTTGGATAATAATCATTTTCACAACAAGAGAGAAAATTTCATTGAAATCAATTCCTTCTTTTTGAGTGAATCCTGTGACCACAAGCCTAACATGCATGACTTTAAGTTTTTCTATTGTTCCATCATCTCAATGCTTAACTTTGTTCACCCATTTGTAATCTATTGGTTTCTTTCCAGAAGATAAGGTAACAATTTCCCATGTGATGTTATTAGCAATTAAAGCTTGAAACTTTTTTTGTATAGCCTCTTGCCATCCTAGATGTTAGGATGCTTGAGAATAAGAAGTGAGTTCTATGTAAGTGGGTTCTATGTAATTAAGGTGTTCAAGAAGGGATTGAGTTTCAGCACTTAAAGCATAAAAGTTTAGATCAGGAGGCTGGAGTGCAAGATTGGTAGAATCTTCTTCTCTCTAAGCATTGTTAGTATATCTGCTACCTTTTCCGTTTCAGTTTCTATTGGTACCATTACGACCATTTCTTTTATCACCTTTATCTGGATAACCATGTAATTTATAACATTTATCAATGGTATGCCCAAGCCTTTTGCAATGCGTACAAAACAAGGGTGTCTTTCCTTCTCCTTTTCTTTGGTAATTTTGAGAGTTAGATGAAGTGTGGAAAGAAGCACTCTTAGTGAGAAAATTAGAAGCACACTTGACTTGTCTTTGACATTCTTCTGGTAAAAGCATATAATAATAACAAAAACCGAATATATATTCCAAATCCGAATTTCATCTTGTCCCAATTGTCATTTGTTGACTAGACAAAAACCGACAAGATGGATATTGCACATTAATTTTACTCAATGTCCGATTTAACTGAATCTAAATAGACAAAACGTACACAACCTTTATGATTAATAGAGATATAACAACGGTACAAGACAATTACTATTGCATCATACAGTCATATTGATACAAGCTTAACACAAATGCTTCATTATTACATAAAGGGATATGATATAATCCCAGAAACTTATTCATTGAAGACTAAACTTAGTAGATTTCGCAACATAGACAACTGGGAAAGTTTTGTTCATCGATTTAGCAATTTCTGCGACACTCGCACGCCAAAGTATGTATGATTGTTCCTTTGGGTACACATTTACCAATTGGCCAAACCTCTAATGCACAAATCCTGGCACAATCCTGATCAGATCTACAAGATCCTCGGTAGTACTTGCTGGGTTTTGCACATATCGCACCTTCAACTTCAATAATGTTTTCCTCTGCATCATCATTGAAAAGCACATTGATCAGTAATATTTCTTTTAGTTTTGTTAAGAATGATTGTGCATGGTAGTATTGCTAGAGTATGAAACTATGAATCCATAAGCATTTACTCCTTAGTTTAACTTCTTGTTGAAAATTTGCAAAAAACGATTAAAGGGGTCTCATATTTTGGTGTAATAATTTTAAGGGCCCTATATTATGAAAAATAATTGTGGGGTGACATTATTTTTTATGTAATTATTTAGGGGGACATTTCAGCCAATGTCCGGCAAAAAATGGCACGAAATAGTGAGTTTTTATGTCCAAGCGTGTTTATCATGTTAAAAAACTTGCTTGTATATGCTAGAGTTAATTATAGATTTCAATTTAAAAGACGCCTAGACATAAAAATACACTGCTTTGCGCTATTTTTGGCCGGAATGTCCCCTCTAAATATTAATTTACATCAAAAATAATATCACCCCCAATTATTTTTCATAATGTAGGGCCTTTAAAATTATTACACCAATGAGGGTCATTTAGTCGTTTTTTGGAAAATTTGTCAATAAAAAAGCCTCACATGGATAAATAAGTCTCCAACAGTTGGCCAAGATATTATAATCTTTCAATCCTCAGTTTAGTTTCTTGTTGAAAATTTATCAGTACATACAACCTTGAAGGATCTGAAAACAACTTTTATTTGAGCTTTTAATAATCAAAAAGTGAATCATGACAAGATAGTAACTCTAACTATATATTCATTTATATGCATGAGATATCATAATCTTCAATCTCATGCTCTAATCTCTACACATGAATCTACTCCCTCCAGCCCACAATGATAGTCCTTCCTGAGGAATGAAATTTTTAAAAGAACATCATTTAATGCAATGTTTTGTGTTAATTTTAGAGGAAATAGAAGAATTTTAATGCTAAATTAAAAAATTACTTAGGGGTACCCTAACTTTTGAAGAAACAATTTTTTGGTACCCTAACTTTTCAAAACTAATTTTGGGGTACCCTTACTTTTAGGATTAGAAATTACTAGGTAAATTTCTAGTGAAACTCCGATTGATTCAAATCATTTTCGTCCACAAAAACAAACGGCATTTTCGTCCACAAATACACTTAATCAATTTCCCGCCTAAAACTCACCGGTGAATTCAAATCATTGGCCGGAAATTCACCTAATTATTTCTAATTCTAAAAGTTAGAGTACCCCAAAATTAGTTTTTAAAAGTTGGGGTACCGAAAAAACATTTCACCAAAAGTTAGGGTACAAATTGATTTGAGTAGTTTAAGCACGATTTGGAGGCAACACTAACATATCTGAAATCCATAAGGGTCATGTAGAGGGCCGAGTAAGAGAGCAGGAAAATGAAGCAAATTAAAGGATTAACTCTAGCCATGTCGTGCTATGAAGGTGGCAAATTCGTGTTCTGAAGTGTTCTGTTTGACATTTTCCTAATTTGGTTTGACCTGAGATGCTATCTGTCGACTTAATGAAGAAGCTTAGCAGTCAAGAAAGTCTCTTTTAATGCTAGATCTACTTTAATTTGTAGCTATTATTATCTAAAGTCCTTGGTTGTCAAGGCTTGCTTATCAGTTAAATATCTAATCTCTGTCTCTATGTGAGTTGTGTGGACAAGATCAATTGATGTGTCCATATTTGTAACTCAAGAGACATATCAAGATAGATTGATAGAGTTCGAGTGAAACTAACCTATTCAAAGTTTGGGTCTAGTCAGTTACCCTAACCTAATCTAACGGTCATGGGTCAGGTCATCAGGTTGGTTGGCTCTAAAATCTAAAAGTTAATATGTTTCATTTTATCCATTTTTATTGGAAAAAAAATCCTAAAATTTTAAGTTTTCAGCACATAAATTTAACAATAAAATTCTAAATTCCAAATTCAAAACAAAAAATAAATTACGCAACCAATAAATCCTAACAAATCATATTTACTTTGGATATTATATAAACGAAAATATGAAAGTTTAGGAACTAATAAAAATAAAAAGGAACTATCTATGCATACACATGCTCAAGACTATGTAATATTCTCTCCATTCCATATTAACGGTCCAAAATGTCATCTTTGACTAAAAATTTCTTATAGTATATTTTATTAAAAAATTACAAAACTATATTCTTATGATAATACTTTTTGTTATGAATATAATGATGATACTTTCGAATATTAGAACATTGTATATGTTGAGAAATTAATGATTTATCGGGACAATTAATATGGAACGGAGGGAGTGAGTTACCTACTAATCTATAATATTTGATTAAACAAAAATGATAATTAGGGAAAGATATGATGTGAGATGAGGAGTACTTACGGGAAGCAAATAAGAGAGAAATGAGCAACAAAAACCCAAAAAGTTTCTTTTCCATGGCCATCGTATATAATGCGGTTGCTAACTACTAAAATTGCTCTAAATGTTGATGTCTTTTTGCTTGTTGCTGTCTTGGTGAGCTGTGTAGATTACACCATGGAAGATGCATGCATATATATAGGTGTTTGCATCTTAATTATGTGAGCTACTCCTCATTTCTAAAATATCTATTATTTTCACTTTTAATAAAATTGGTGGACATAACTCTCCCCATTTTTTTTCTGTCATTTACGGTTTTCATTATCGATTTTCAATCAATAATTTCTAATATAAAATTTTTATAAAAAAGATATTATATTGTATGTTTTTAATAGTATCTTTTTATCACGAATCTAATGATATCAATTTTGTAGGATGAATTATTATACAGATTAAGATATTAACGGTCAAAATTTTTAACACAATTTTCGATACGACATATATATAAACAAAGGTAGTATAATTGTAGGACTATAATAATATATAATAGATGAATTTTTTAATAAAATTTTGATTTTTTATTTGTGTGCTATTATATGACAGTTTCTCCTTTATTTTGTTTTATTTTAATATATTTGATAGATTATTTAATTTTAGGGAATAGGATAACGAGATTTTTTCTATGAACTTGACCTACAGTATTCTTCGGCATTTGTCACCGCACACTTGTTGACACCATGCATTTAGAATTAGATATGGATAACAATAATTGTACAGATAAAATATAGAACTAAAAACCAAAAACAAGCCTTAGGCCACCGATTGTGTTTTCATACCTAAGGAGTTGGAATTTAATTAACGGTGCGTTTGGTCCCGAATTTTTTGGAAAGTTAATGATATTTTCTAAGTTAACAGACTTTTTCATGTTTGGGTCTTATAAATAGATGGGAAAGTTTTTACGTGGGCCTCATTATTTCTCTCAAGCTCAGTAAATATTTTTCTAAATGAGCCTTCGGGAAAGTCTTTCCCGGAAAAATTTTTTCTCAAAAAATTCCCATAGTAGAAAATGATTTTTTTTTTGATGTATTTCAAAGATTGTGTGAATTTATTGTTTTGCGTTCAAATATAATATTCAATTAATGATGACATTAAATGAACATTTAATTGGGACGTACGAATTAAATATAGGTCATATTTATATTTGACTAGGACAAAAGCACAAGTTGAGTATATTTTTATACATATACTAATACTTTTTGTTCACACATGACTTTAATTTTCATACCTAACAAAGAATCATAACATTAAATAAAAATTAAGCTACTAAACATATCAATTCAGATAAATGTGTTAAAAGATGAAGAATATTTGGTTAGAGCAAACATAGGTCTGGTGTATTTCAGATCCTTATAAATTTGATGTTAAAAACGCAAATTGTGTGTGTTTTGAGTTCAAATAAATACATATTAGGTGTATTTAATTAACCTGTCGATTGGACGAAGTCTTTTTAGAAGTTGAACATGATGTTAATAAACTTACCCAACCATGTCCTTTTGCTCATGAGTGTCTTTGGTGGGGAGAAAAATCATATTTTAGAAAATTATTTTTCATTTTCATGTGTTTGATGATCAAAAAATAATGAAAATCATTTTTAGTAAAAATCATTCCCTCCCTCCTCCTCTCCCCTTTAAATCGTTTTCTTGAGTCCTTGAATTTTTCGATCCATGTTACTCCTTTGAACTATGTAGATTACACCATGGAAGATGCACACACACACACACACACACACACATATATATATATATATATCAATTTCCCTATATAGGGAAATTGGATTCTAATAATCCCTACTTTTGCAAATTGGATGGCAATAATCCCTACTTTAAATTTGTATTATGGTGGTCCAAAAAAAAATAAAGTTGTATTGTAGTGATACTAAATCCATCACCACATTCTTTTTATTTTTTTCATGCCTACCCTATATTATTTTTGTTTTTTTATTCCTACCCCCAGATAGATAATGAAAGTGTAGTTGCTAAAACATTTTTTAAATTATTTTTCTGAGATTCCGAGCAATTATTATGATTTTTTAAAAAGAATAAAATTGAAAAAAATCATAAAAAATTGAAAAAAAATTGAAAAAAATTGGGAGAAGTGCTGTAAATTCATTAAAAATCGTGGTAAAGTGTTATACAAAGTTTTGAATCAAATGCAACACAAAATCTATGATATTTAGAGTATACTCTCGATTATGTCCCACTACAATACAATTTTATTTTTTTTTGGACCACCAGAATACAAATTGAAAGTAGGGGTTATTGCCATCCAATTTACAAAAGTAGGGATTATTAGAATCCAACTTCATTGCCTTTTCATGCCATCCAATTGGATTTTAATAATCCATACTTTTGCAAATTGGATGACAATAATCCCTACTTTCAATTTGTATTCTGGTGGTCCAAAAAAAAAATTGTATTGTAGTGGGACATAATCAAGAGTATACTCTAAATATCATAGATTTTGTGTTGCATTTGATTCAAAACTTTGTATAACACTTTACCACGATTTTTAATGAATTTACAGCACTTCTCCCAATTTTTTTCAATTTTTTTTCAATTTTTTATGATTTTTCAATTTTATTCTTTTTAAAAAATCATAATAATTGCTCGGAATCTCAGAAAAATAATTTTAAAAATGTTTTAGCAACTAAACTTCATTATCTATCTGGGGGTAGGAACAAAAAAAAAACAAAAACAATATGGGGTAGGCAAGAAAAAAATAAAAAGAATGTGGTGATGGATTTGGTACCACTGCAATACAATTTTTTTTTTGGACTACCAGAATACAAATTTAAAGTAGAGATTATTGTCATCCAATTTCGATATATATATATATATATATATATATATATATATATAATGTTGTGGAATATGTAAAATTGATTAAATTTTTAGTATTATTGTAACTTTGGATGAATAACTTTGGCCATGTTCTTTATTAGGTCCTGTTCTGCAAAATTAGTGTTTTAGATAGCGGATAGTGTTTTATGGAACATGTTGGCCAACTCGGTCTTCTTTGTGCTAGGGATGAATCTGCTGAAAGAGACCTCAGATTTATCAAAATTTACCCTCTACTCCGAAGCCTTCTCGTAGCAGTCGATAATATTTGCAATTTGTTGGCATTCCTGTGTTGTTGCTCTAGTAAATAGCAGGCTGTCGTCCGCAAAAAAACAGATGTGAGATTGCTGGTCCGTTTCTGCTTGCTTTCGCCCCATGAATCTTTCTTCCTCTACCGCCCTGCGCAGTAGTCCCGAGAAAGCCTCCGCCATCAAAATAAAAAGGTATGGGGAGATAGGATCTCCCTGGCGTAACCCCCTGGAAGGGATCACCTGTCTCGTTTGCTGGCCATTTACCATGATATGGTACGATACTGATCTCACGCAGTTCATGATCACCTGAGTCCATGTCGCCGTGAAACCCATCTTGAGAAGGACCGCTTCCAAGAACACCCATTCAACTCTATCATATGCTTCGCTCATGTCTAACTTGATCACCATTACTCCCTTCCGGCCCATAGATCGTCTTTTCATTGTGTGGAAAAGCTTTAAAGCTATCAAGACATTATCTGTGATTAACCTTCTCGAGACAAAACCACTTTGGTAAGGGCCAATGATCTCTGGCAGGTAGGTTTTCAGTCTGTTTGATAGCGTTTTTGAGGCGATCTTCTAGAGTACATTGCACAAGCTTATGGGTCGATATTGGGTTATGCTATTTGGAGTCTTGACTTTTGGAATGAGTGCCATCAGAGTGCTATTTGTGTCCTCAGGGACGAGGTCCCCAGATAGGATTGATTGCACATCGGCTACAACATCGTTTTCTACAATAGACCAAAAAGTTTGGAAGAACAGGGCATGCATACCGTCGAGTCTCGGGATTTCAAAGGGGGCATTTGGAATAGAGCCGCCTTAATTTCTTCCCTAGAGTAGGGCCGGTTCAAGGCTTCATTTATCCGGTCTGTCACCACGCGGTCTATCCCCGTCAGAGCCTCTTCTATTTGTGTGGGTTTGCTTGTTTCAAAAATGGTTTCAAAGTACGTCGTCGCCACCTCTCTGATCTCCTCGTCAGGCTCGCTATCTCCCCATCAAGGCCAATCAATTGAAATTCGGTTTTGGGACGATTATTGGGGTGGGCAAGAAACACTAAGAAGAAGGTTTGCAGTCCTATTTAAGTTGTCGAGCCAAAAGAAGTGTGTGATTGCTGACATGGGGTGGTTTGAAGGGCAGTGCTGGAATTGGTGTTTATCCTGGGTTAGAGAACTGAATGAATAGGAAAAAGAGATGGAGCATGAGCTAATGGCACTACTCCGAGAAACACATCCAATATCAGAAGGAAGAGATAAAATTGAATGGGTTTCAGGTGGATAGTTCCCAGTCAAAGAAGCGATAAGGAGAGCTGAAGAGATTGCCAGAGGAGCTGTTCTTGTGGACTCCATAATCTGCAAAGCATCGCTAAAACTAGCCCCTCCCCCCCCCCCCCCCCCACGTGTAGAAATCATGGTATAGATGACATTGATTGGCAAGCTCAACACGAGATCATATTTGTGCAAGAGAGGGCTATTAGCACTGGATCAAGATATCCGCCCATTCTGTGGATCACAAGGAGAAGATATAGATCATTTGTTCCTGTTGTGCAGCTTTGCCAAAGAACTGATGGTAATTTTAGGCCCTGTTCTTTTATTCGACTGGCTGTGGTGTGGCGCGGTACGGTGCGGTGGAATTGTGGTGAATTGTGGTGGTTTGGAAAAGTTGTGGTGGGTTTTAGTTTTAATAATTGTAAACGTGTTGGAAAATGTGAAATTGTAGTTAGTTGTGGAAAGTTTAGCTTTTAACAAAAAGATAAATTAAATTAGAAAAAGTAGATTGTCGTGGGTTATGGTAGATTGTGATGGATTGTAGTGGATTGTAGTGGGTTGTGGTGGAATATAGCAAGTTGCGATGAGGTGTGACACAGCAGCCAGTCAACTGCATAAAAGAACAGAGCCTTTTAATTCAGGAACTTGATGGCATATACCCCCAGGCTACCTCCTTCAATGAATGGTTCAAGCAATGGTTGGATGTAAAATTCCACAACAAAGCAAAGAAGAAGATATGGCTTGCAACAAGCTTTGCTGCAACTTGGACAATATGGAGGCTAAGGAATGAGGCTTTGTTTGAGAACAAGGAGCAAACCATATGTGTGGCGGTGGAGTTATGCAGGAAAAGACTATCAATGTGGGCAATAATTTGGACTGGAGTGACAAGACCCCGTACACAGCAGAACAATTGGAACGGAACTTTAATCAGATTCCCATTGCTTGTGATGTTGCTTGTAATGGGCTGGATTGTTTGTTTTCGTTAAATAAAATGGGCCGAAGCCCGTAAACCTTTCAAAAAGAAAAATCCGTCACTGGTTAGAGGAACATTTTTTCCAAAATTCACGCAGTGGGTATAGTGCACATAGATCATAGATAATACTGACAATTAAGAAAAGGAAATAAATTAACAAAGTTCCAATAAATTTAGCCGCCTAAATTCCATTGAGCGTGGCCGCCCTCAAGTGCTGCCCAGTGCCCACGGTAATGAAGCAATGCATGGTAAATTGGTAATGTAATGAATATTTTTTATTAAGGCCCTGTTCATCAATAACGTTTTTATTAGTATTTAGCATTTTGATTTATTCAAAAACATTATCATTCTATTTATTAGTGTTCGGTGAATGAGCGTTTCTTAATGCCTTATAGTATTTGGACAAAAATCTTACATTGGATGATACACACACACACACATATATATATATATATATATATATATACATACATGTGTGTGGATATATATATGTTTGTGTACCTTAAATTGGATGATATGTTGTTGCTTTCACTTATTGTTTTTCCTTTGCATCCATCAAATTGTTTAGATGCATATTTGCTATTAGATTCCTTTATATATATATATATATATGCTTTTGTAGGGTATTATACCTTTCATTTTGATGAACTGTGGCTTTGTGGCCTATTTGGAAGAACGAAAAAAAAAAACTAGTGTAAATCAAAATATAACATCAGCATTAGTTCACCATGCATCTATTTTGTACCTATTTTTCCTTTGTCCTCTCGATTAATCGATTCTATATGGTCCACATTTTTTCTGCAATACAAATGATCTCCCACCTTTTGGTTAACTAGTACCCAAATTTATTGGTACATGAGACCACAACAAGAAAATTATATTTAGGTAACAAATTTAGAATTGTTTGGGTAACAAAAACATTATTCTTAAGGGAAAATTTATAGTACGTGATTGTCAACCTAACAACCACCACAATGAAAATAATATTCATCCATACATGTGTCAACTTTTATCTTCGCTATTCATCTTTTTTATTTAGTACAACATTATAAAATATATTTTCTTAATTAAAAAAACTTTCCGAAATTTTTTAAAATTTAAATATCTTATTATTAATGCATTAATTTAAAAGGATACACTTATAGTGGTTATCAACCATAACAACTACCATAAGTAAAATAAATCTTACTCGTACATATGTCAAATTTTATTTTGATGATTAGCTTTTTTATTTAATATAAATTGTAAAATATAATTTTAAAATTTTATTCTAAAAAATTTTATAATAAATATTTTTTAAAATATGCTTGTTTACTAAGCAAAAACTTAGTGTTAAGTTATTTGAAGTTAAAAAAATTTCGAAAATATTTTTTAATTAAGAAAATATATTTTATAATGTTGTACTAAATAAAAAAAAGAGTGGCGAAGATAAAAGTTGATACATATATGGATAAACATTGTTTTCATAGTGGTGGTTGTCATGGCTAACAACCACTATAATTAAGTTTTTCCTAATTTAAAATAGGGCAATCAAATAATTTTGTGATTAAATACATTATATATGTGGCAACAAAACTTTTTTTTTTTGTTGTAATTGATATAGATTGGGCAACAATTTGAAGAAAAATGGTTGCCAAAAGCTACTAAGACAACAAAAAAAATTTGTTTGTCCATCACAATAATTTGTATTACCATTTTTACCAATTTGTAGCTCGGACTTTGTGCTTCGAGGATAAAACTATCAAATCGTGACAATTTATTTTTGTAACACCTGCATATTAAAGGGCAACAAAAATTAAACTGAAGTAACACATTTTTTTATTGTCCAAAAGTAACTTTTCTTGTGGTAGACCATGCTCCTACTTTTAAAGTTTTTTCTTTGGACCAATATTAACCCCTCACTTATCCAAATATTTTATGTAATTCAAGTTAGAGACTTAGAGGAATATTTTATTGCAAAATTCACACAGTGGGCATAGTGCAGAAGACCATAGATATATAATACTGACAATTAAAAAAAGGAAATAAATTACTCCTTTCGTTCCATATTACCTGTTGTCTTTAAAAATTATGCAGTTAAAATGCAAAAATTTTGATCATAAATTTATCAATATATACAATGAATAAATAAAATTACTACCATTAGATTCGTAATAAAAAGTACTAATATAAAAGTATAACATTACAATTTTTAACAAAATATTGAAAACCGTAAAAATAAAAATTTTGACTATTAAAATGCAACTGAGGGAGTAACAAAATTCTAATTGAGATCGTAGCTGCCTAAAATTCCATTGAGATCGTAGCCGCCCTCAAATGCTGCCCACGGTAATGAAGCAATGCATGGTAAATTGGTAATGTAGCCATGGGACCCACCATTAGATCCCTTCTACGTATGTGTATATATGCCAACTTCTGCCATGCAATTGTAATACTACACAATCCAATTTATATTCTCCACATTACACTAGAAACACATCAAGAGATATACAAGCAACAAGTACGTGTTGGTAATTGATCATGGCCATGGAGAAGAAAGTTTTTGGGCTTTTATTGTTTCTTTCTCTCTTATTTGTTTCTCGTAAGTACTCTTCGTTCTTTTTCATTTTACCTGTCACATATTAATTATTGCATGCATGGTCTCCGGCTAATATTTTTTGGTTATAAATTCGAATATGTTAGAGTATATAATCGTCGTTAGGACTTTGCAGCAATATTCTCAAGTTCAAATGTTACTAGAGTTAGATTAAGCAATATTCTCAAGTTCGAATTTCGACACCCCATATTCATTTATGTAAAGTTAGGAGGGGCCTTTGCAGCATTCACGCTTTAAGCTCAAACGATATTCGTGTTGTGATAGTGTTTTATGAATTTAATAATAATAATTTCGTATACTGAAATATTATATGTGTTGAAAAATTAATGGTCAAATATTAAAACGGTAAGGAGGGACTATCACTTTTATAAAATATTTCTCGATTAGTTTGCTTTCGAAAGATATATAATATATGCATTAATAATGCAGAGAAGAGCATGATTGAAGTTGAAGGTGCCATGTGTGCGAAACCCAGCAAGTACTACAAAGGACTTTGTTCATCTGATGAAGACTGCACCCAGAAATGCACGAGAGAGAATTGGCCTATTGGTGTATGTGTGGTTAAAGGAACAATCATACGTTATCCTGCATGTGAGTGCCGTAGAGAATGCTAAGACAATCAACAAAAATGTTATGCAGGCTGCTCTGTTGCCAAATCTACTAAGCTATCTAGTACTCGTCAATGAATAAATTGCTGGGATTGTTTCCCACTGTAGTTGTGATGAAGCAAATGTATGAGTCTTATAAGTTTGAATAGTTATAACTAAATCACTAAGAGGTTTGTGTGAGTTTTTTAGTAAGAGATGACCAATGTAATATATGTATAAATAAATGAACAATAATTGTGGTTCTTTGGCTATATGTTTATAGGAAAATTGAATTGTAGTTCGCGGGGGTTTGTATTGTGTCAAGTTGTACTTTAGATTTGTATCACATTGCACCAAAATATAAAAATAATGTTAGATTTCAGTGCACTATCACCAAGTTGGTGAAAAAATTCAGTAGATTGTCTATATGACACCACTATCGAGTTATTAATACAATTATTCATGTCAGAACTAATTAGACCATGAAGTACCTATAGTCTAAGTAGTTTCGGCATGAATAAGAGATGTGTATTACAACTTTAATATTAGTTTTAACCTTACTCCTGAAGTTTGACGCTAATCGGGAAATAACATCAAACATGGAATGAAAAAGAAAAATAGTACATGAGTCTTCTTTTCAACCTACAAACTTTAAGGTCCTTTTTTATTCAACCTGTAAACTTTAGGGTCCTAAAAATAAATATGAAAATTAAGGGTCCAGAAAATAAATACCCCTATACTTCAGGGTCCAAAATGCAAATAACCCATGTATGTATGTATATGAAACACATAATACACGACAGTAAATGACGATTTTAGGAGAAAGTCATGGACAAATCCTTAACTATTATAAAAAGGAGAGTTTCATTGTTGTTGTTGTGGAGCTTATTCTACCTGCTTGTGTTCACACACAAACTTACTATTTCACCCTTGGATATAATAATTAATCAACAACTTACCTTTAGCTTGTGTTCTCACACTAATTTACTTTTTTACTCTCGAGTACAATAATTAAGCAATAGGTTTAATGTAAATCTGGTTAAGGTAAACACATGTCAGGTGTATTTTGATTTCAGGTAAATTTCACCCTAAAAACATGACTCGGGTATGTTTTGGGTTTAGGCAAATATGATCGTGTATATTTCAAATTCAGGTAAGTATGTACAGGTCAGATGTTCTTTGACAATAAAAATTTCTTTTAATTTTATGTGAATATATTTTGATACAATTATAATATTTGTACAATGAAAACGTTAAATTCTTCACATACGACAATCTTTAAAGGATTTTATATAGTATGAAAACTCAATTATTGTACATAGTATTTGAAAAATAAATATAATACTATATACAAATTATATGATATTGTATTATTGTTTGTAATTTTTAATATTTATTATAATCTTTAAAGGATTTTATAATATAGTATGAAAAACTAAATTTAATGTACATTATTACACCAATTTATATTACAGAACTATAATTTCTAGCCCGTGTTTTTACACGGGCATCTTGCACTAGTGATAAAAAAAAAGAGAAAGTCATATAGGGGTTATTATTTTGGGGTACATTGGATGTTACTATGGTATCCAACATGATGTATGTACTTAATTATCATTTCAAAGCTGCTGACCATATCATATCATACTAGGGATGTGTCTTAGAATTTCCAATTTATTAACGATTCTGTAGAATCGTAAATGAGTATGTTTGGATTTTTCAGCACTAAATGTATTTGTCCCTAACTTGAGGTATCCTACCAAAGCAGTTATTGGGATAATTTGGATTCACAAATTAAATGTTGCATGCAATCTCCACTATAAAATAGGTTCAAAATGGCCCCTCTAGAACACACAGAAAATCAAAAGCCATAGGTTAATATCTTCTTCAAGTTTATTTCCAATCAAAGATGAAGCTAGCGATTCCGATTTTGATGATCATTGCCCTCATGGGTTGCCTAAGTGAAGCCATCGTGGAGGACTTCTGCGTGGCTGACTACAGCCTTCCGCATGGGCCGGCTGGGTACTCGTGCAAGGACGTTGCAAAGCTGACTCTGGATGACTTCGTGTTCAAGGGACTTGGCATCCGAGGAAACACCTCTAACATTTACAAGGCCGCGGTGACCCCGGCGTTCTCATCAGAGTTTCCTGCCTTCAACGGACTCGGGCTAGCCATGGCTAGGCTCGACTTTGATGTCGATGGTGTCGTGGCCCTCCATGTCCACCGCACATCCGAAGTTTTGATCTTGGCCCAGGGTGAAATTGTTGCCGGCTTCATTTCTACCAACAACACTGCCTATTATAAGAAACTTAAAGTTGGTGAAATTATGGTCTTCCCACAGTCCCTCCTTCACTTCCAAGTCAATGTTGGAAAAGGTCCGGCTCTTGCCTTTGTTACACTCAACAGCGCCAAGCCTGGCCTTCACTTTATCGATAATTCCCTTTTTGCTGGCAATGTTTCGCCATGGCTTGTTGAGAAGACCATGCTCCTTGATCAGCAAGAGGTTAAGAGGCTTAAGAAGGCATTTGGTGAAAAGCATAATTAATTTTAATTTGTGCATTTAACCTATATTCACATGCTTGATTGGTACTTGTAATCTCATTCTCCTGTATGTTTTAAAGTTCAATAGATAAGTGCGATAAATAAGCTACGGGTTAAAGAGCAGATTTGGTTGTACTAGTCAACGACAAATTTGGCTGGGTTATCTTCTTTTTTTGATGAACTTAGGCCCCGTTCTTTTCTAGCGGTTGGCAAATTGCGGTGTCATAGCCTGCCGTAATTTGCCACAACCCACCACATTTTACCGCAAATCATTACTTTTCTCTCTCCTTACCTTTCTCTCTCCTCACTTTTCTCCTCTACTTTTTACATTCTCTCTCCTCACCTACCCCACATACTAATAACCTACCACAATTCCACCACACGTACCCCACCACAATTTCACCACACCCCACCACACCATTTCGCAAAATACCGTGTAAAAGAACACGGCAATGGGTTCAGATGACCATTATGTTTTGCAAACATTTAAAAATGCCAAATTTGAGCCCCCATAGATTGATCTTCTAAAACCAGCTTCTCCGCATAAACAAATAGCATCTCAAAAATAATAGTCTCAAACAACTTATTAAGAAAATAAAAAAACAAATAATACGCAAATGAGTCTAAGATTTGGATGTTGAGAAAGATACGACAATAATTAAGATACCACCAATACTTTTTTTCTTTTTAATACGGAAACTCAAGTTAAACAAATAATATGAGATACAAAAAGCACAAGTCCACTATAAAGGTTGCAATCATGGTATCACACTCAAGTTAACAATGGTCTAGTTAAATTGTTTCTGGGTTTATAATAGAGCAAATCTAAAAGTTGGATGAGCTTGTTTCTAGATTCACAAATGAGCAAATTCCAAAGTTGCTCAATTTTATTGAAACCCCAAAAGTCACCCATACTTTAACATGTGACTCACCAAATTGAAGTTATTGACCTTTTAGATGTGTGATTCCTCGATGACTCACCAAACTGAAGTTATTGATCTTTTAGATACGTGATTGAGCTGTGATGGATTTTGGTTGTCGTGGATGCGAATGTCCTTGCTATGCTATTTATATTTAGTAGTGTTTGGTTGTTACCTTTTCTCTTAGAGTTGGTTGGTTGCTGTTGTATTTTGCAGTTTGTTGTACTCTGTAAACTTTTAAGTCTTTTGACCATGAACAATCGACACAAAAAAAAAAAACATGTGACTCAGCTTTTTGATTGTGGAGCATTGTGGAGCATCCACTCATGATAGGAAATTAGAAGTTCTTAAGGATGTAACGGTCACTCAATATATTAGAATTGATCTTTCTATGGGAGAAAAACAATAATTAGGAAACAAGAAAATGTTGTAATATAGATTGTGTTTCAAGGATACTTTATCCATTCCCTCGTTGAACCATATTTTGTTATTGTATATGTTGCAATATAAAATACACAACAATGTTTGATGAATTTTTTGCGTTTTGCATTACCTCGCCAGCTCAAAGATTTTTATTAGGGGGCAAACAGATAAGATTTACTAGCTGAAGAGCGGGCAAGAGAAATAACACTGCTTTATTCAATAACACTGCTCTACAACCTAGCATGGTGATGCACACGATACGGGATGATTAGATGTTTATTTGATTGATTCCACCAACCAATGTGTAACACTCCGGATATATGGTTAAGTGTGCCTTAAAAAGATTAAAATGACTACTTATATCACTAAGGTGCACCTTCTTTTATGGTAGCTCATCCGTTGGGAACTCCTCAGTTAAGCGTGTTTGGCTGGGAATAGTCAAAGGATGGGTGACCTCCTGGGAAGTTTTCCCAAGCAGCGTGTCAGCGAGGACGAAGCACGCTGGAAAGACTCGTGGTGATTTGTGGGGCCAGTCAGCGATCCATGAAGCAGTTATCGGTAATGTCCGCGGCCCAGGTGGGGCCGGGGCGTTACACAATGTGATAATGTGCCTACCTTAATTTGAAATACACTTCTAATTTGTTCAAGTTCATCACAAACATAAGAGAAATTAATAACACTGCTTTATTCAATAAAAACTAGCATGTTCAACAACCATTAACATGCTCTTGGTTACATTACATTACTTAAAGTAACAGAAGGGATAAAACATCCACAATGTTGACATTGCATGCAGTTTATTTGAGACATAATAAGCATATATATATATATATATATATATATATATATATATATATATATATATATATATATATAAGTATGCAGTGCTGCAGGTTGATATTGTATGTTTTTAGCAAGGCCTTTGACACTGGCATTTAAGCACGGGCACACATTTGCCGCCAGGCCAGCCCTCTCTGCTGCACTGTTGAGCACAACCCTTGTCGTTAAGAGCACAAGCCCCTCGGTAGTATTTGCTTGGTTTTGTACATGTCGCTCCTTCTACTTCAATCATGTTTCTCTCTACAACATAATCACAAACATCATATACATCAGCAACCTTCATTTGTCAAGTTTCATATTTCTATATATATATATATATATATATATACATGTTTATCGGGTTTTTTTACATTTTGGACCTTGAAGTATAGGGGTATTTATTTTTTGGACTCTTGGTTTTTATTGTTTATTTTTGGAATCCTAAAGTTTATGGGTCTAAAATGTAAATAACCTCATGTTTATCACATATATTACTGCCAAGATATATATATATATATATATGTAATATTTTGGATCCGTCCGAAATTAGTAAGGATTGTATTTGTTCTAAGTAGTTCCGCTTGCAGAAATTCAGGTTCGAGTCAAATTTAGATAAGTCGAGTTGATTAATGTCAAAATTCAAACCAGAAATTAATATAATGCTTGTTACATAGTCTTTTCAGGTTGGTAAGTTCGAACAAATCTAAATTTGGATGCAGACACAATCCTAATTTTGCTATCTCTTGTAAGTAAAGATCGAGGTTCTTTGATAATAAATGTACCTTTGAACCCCTTTCTTTTTGTAATTTTCCTTTAATGCTTTAGTATATGACTTGCTACCAATAAAACTATGGTTATTGTCAAAAGAACAAACTACCCTCCTTTAAAATAATAAAAAGAGAAACAGAAATAAAAATATTTGTCATTAATATGTTATATATTGGATTGACATGAATAAATATTATTTAAAAAATAGTTAATTAAATTGCTTAATTTAAATGGAAAAGCTGGAGTATTTACCCTGTTATTATTTTCTTATTTTTTATTCAAATATGTACTATGCAAAGTTTTCTTCCCTTTTTTTTTATTTATGAAAAGTACTCAAAGTTGAAAGATAATTGAAGAAATTAGGTGACATTAGTAGGGATATTTAGCATACTTACGTGAAGCTAGCAAGAGACAAACCAGCATGAACAGCCCTAAAATTTTCTTCTCCATGGCCATGATTTGGATATCTCTCTCTCTCTCTCTCTCTCTCTATATATATATATATATATATATATATATATATATATTTCAGTGAGAAGAGTTGATTGTACCAAATGACTTATGTTGTATTTATAGACAGCATTTAGAGTGGCATGCATCACAATAATTAATTGATTAGAGCACGCCATAGTTGACAAGTAAAACGCAGGACTTTCGAAGCTATGGAGTGTTACATTTCAAGTTGCTAACTCGTTTCATTATTTTAACTTATCACAGTCTGCGGCTAATTGAAATAGTAGATATTTGGAACACGAAACAAACAACATATTAATCCTGACAACTTTGCTTTTGAAAAGTATTTATTTTTCAAGAACTATCAAATCTTGACAACCTTATATTTGGAAAGTAATACATCCTAAAAGATGCTTCAAAGGTACTATTTACACTTGGAGATACGATACTCACATTATACCATCTAGATCGCATTTATCAAAAGGATAATAATACACGCACATCTTGGATTAAGATTTAAGATGGGTAATAAACATTTTGAATTGTCCATAATTCATATTTTTGTGACTTGATGTTCATTTGGTTGAACATGATGTCCATATGTTTATTACTAAATGTTCATTTTATTATAATTTGATGTTCATTTGGTTAGTGTATAATGTTCATTTGGTTTGAACATCAAGGAACATGTACATCAAGCACAAACTAAATGAACATCAATTCTCGGGCAACATTTACAATGAAGTTTTTTTTCCCCAGACAACGTTAAATTCCAGCCGTTGATTCCTAGCCAACATTAATTCATTTCAGTTGATCCCTAGGCAACTACAATACCATTTGTTTTTTTTTTCTTTTTTCCTCTCTTCTCACGTGTCCAGCCAAAAAAAAAAGAAAAGAAAAATAGTGAAATAATTGCAGTCATAGATTATATTGATCATGTTCATTGTTCACATGCTCATTTTAATCCAATGCTCATCCTATCCACTCCCTTACTTAATAATTACTTACATCCAAACACGGAAAAGTAATTTACCTTGGAAAAATTGATCATTTCCCCAAAGCTTTTTACCCCCTCCTTTTTATATATATATCATTCACGCTTTTTGAGGTCCATTTTTAATCAACAATTTCTTACATAATATTTTTGTAAAAAAATACGATATTATACCTTTTCAATAGTATTTTTCATTATGAATCTAATTATATTAATTTTGTTTGATGAATCATCATATAAATTAAGATATTAATATTCAAAGTTTTTGACACAATAAGATTAGTGACACTTAAATAAAAGGATTTTTGGACGCTAATATACTGAACTTTTGGGGTACTGGACAATAATGCACTGAACTTTGACCTTGGACAATAATGCACTGAACTTTGCGGGATGTTGGACAATAATGCACTCGAGACAATTTCGACGGTGGCAAACTTGTTGACAATTTTACGTGACAGACCGAGAAGACAAATATTTTTGGACCAATTCATCTCTTCCACCCGCTACATAGGATTGCCACCAAATTAGCCAGTGCCAAAATCATACTAAGTGCATTATTGTTCAACACCCCCCAAAGTACAGTGTATTATTGTCAAAGGTTAAAGTTTAGTGCATTATTATCCAATACCCCAAAAGTTCAGTATATTAGCATCCAAAAACCCTAAATAAAATGGAGATAGTATCAACCAAACACCACCAAAAAGTTTAGGCACGGGTCAAATCAGGTGATGGGATCACTAAATCTAAATGCGAGATATTCCTGCCTTTGCAAGATAATTCCTGCCTAACTTGGAAATTTACAATAATGATAAAGGAATGGTTGACAATTCTACGATAAAGGATCATTCTTGACTTCTTTTATCTTAAAAATTGAAAATGAGTGTGTTACAGTCTTACCTTTTTATTAAATTAGCATTTCATATGAATTTTAACGTTAATTTTTTTAGTTGTAAGTAGTATTTATCGGCAGTGTCCTAATTCCATTCAAACTTAAGTTCCAAGCAATTGTTTTTTACTAGAAAATTATTCTACGTCTATTTGGATTTACTATAAATACTAGGTTATTCAACCTAGTTTGGTGTCACCAAATTATGTGCCTCTACGACACCTTTATCAGATCTCTTTTTTCTATTCCACTTTGAGAGTTTTGTTATAAGATTGTAATCTCCCTTATATCTCGTTACCTTTCCTTTGAGATATGTCTATTCCCGTTATGTTATAACCGTTTAAGATCTTTCCTTCTTGATCTCGTTGTATTATATAGTCGTTTGGTATACCTTTTGTAATCTCTCTATTATTGTGGATTTTATCATGTCTTCCGTGGTTTTTTCCCGCTTTGGGTTTCCACATAAAAATCATGTCTTCATCACCCCTGTATTGTTCTTGTTTATTTTTCTCAATACCTACATCCTAAATTAATTATCTTGTTCACTTCCGCTGTAATATTAGATTCAGTTTAATCTGAAATTAATCCCTGACAAGAGATCTGTTAGAAAGTGGCCCAAAATTATCCAGTCTCTTGATCCAACAATTATTTGTTTCCTAATTGTATTAGGATATCATTTAGGTTTTCTTATTATGTTGGGTTTCCTAATTGTATTAGATTCTAAATCTAATTGGAGTGGGAGTCAAGTTAGAGTTAGGGTTTTAGGTGTGTCCTCCCTATAAAAGGGAGTCTTCTCCATCTTTTATAATCATCCCAAAAATTCAGTAGTTTTCGTATTCCCATTGGTAAGAGTAATTGTGAGAGTTTGTGTGGGTTGTTCTACTCTCTTGGTGTTGATCTCGGGGTGAGATTGTTCGTTGTACTCTTTACCATAGTGGATTCGTTTGTGCTTGTGCCGCCCGTGGTTTTTCCCCGATTTGGGTTTCCACGTTAAATTCTTGTCTCTTTAATCTTGCATTTATTTTTCTCGATTTATTGTAGTCATCTTATTTTCGCTTTCGCAAATTAATTTTTTCGATATAACCCTAACAAGTGGTATCAGAGCCTTGGTTATAAGATGTCTACAGTCACTAAATTCGATATCGAGAAGTTTGATGGCAAGATCAGCTTCAGTTTGTGGAGGATCAAGATGAGAGCTGTTCTTACGCAGAGTGGATTGAAGAAAGCACTCGGTACGAAGCCAGCCAATATTGAAAAGGAGGAATGGGAGGAGCTTGATGATAGAGCTCTTACGGCAATTCAGTTATGTTTAGCAGATTCAGTTCTTCGTGAGGTGGTTCACTATAAGTCTACTGCTGATCTTTGGCTAAAGTTAGAACAACTTTACATGACTAAGAGTCTTTTTAACCAAATTCGACTGAAGGAGCGTTTGTACACTATTCGCATGGCTGAAGGAACACCTATCCAAAACCATCTTAATGAGTTTAATTCGATTTTGATAGATTTGGAAAATTTGGAGGTGAAAATTGATGATCAGGATAAGGCCATTCTTTTGGTTATTTCCCTACCCTATTCGTATAGACAGTTCAAGGAAATTATGCTCTACAGTAATACTGAATTTTTGAGTTATGAGGATATTAAGTCAAATTTACTGTCTAAAGAAAAATTTGATCTTGAAGTGTGTTCTGATGGCAAATCTGAAGGTTTGTCAGTTGTGGGGAGTAGGTCGAAAAAGAAAGGCTCTAAGTTTAAATTTGAGGGTGATCACACTACTCGTAAGAAACCTGGACACAAAATTTCTGAATGTCGTAAGTTGAAATCGAGAAAGGAAAAAGAAGGTGAAGCTGCAATAGTGGAAGATGAGTCAAATGGTGATGCTTTTCTTGCTTCTCAAGAGAAGGGAAGTATGTCTGAATGGGTCTTGGATTCTGGATCTAGTTATCATGTATGTCCTAACAAAGATTTGTTTTCTACATATGATCCTGTGGATTCTAGTGTTGTTAATTTGGCTAATGATAGCGGTGTGAGTTTCTTTGGAATCGTGCAGTTCGGATCAAGACTCGAGGATGGTGCTATCGTGACACTAATGAAGTTCGACATGTCCCCGTATGAAGCGTGTCGATCTCTTTAAGTGTACTTGACTCCAAAGGGTTAAGGTACTCAGGTGAAGGTGGAGTTTTGAAAGTGTCCAAGGGTTCTGAAATTCTGTTAAAGGGTTTGAGGCGCAAAGGTCTATATATCTGCAAGGTTCGATTTGGTAACTCTTTTGAAGATGATCTAACTCGGATGTTTAGTGTATGGTTGGATCAGGTGAAGAAGAAAGGAATAGCTAAGTCTAAGAGGAGCTTGGACTTAGCGGGTAATCTTTGAGTGCCCTTCTGGGCGTTGCCCTACGGGGCTCTACCCTTCGCGGTTTGGTGGCGGCGACAAGATTTGGAATAATTTTGGTCCAAGTTGGAGATTGTTAGAAGTGGCCCAAAATTACTCAGTCTCTTGATCCCACAATTATTTGTTTCCTAATTGTATTAGGATATTATTTAGGTTTCCTTATTATGTTGGGTTTCCTAATTGTATTAGATTCTAAATCTAATTGGAGTGGGAGTCAAGTTAGGGTTAGGGTTTTAGGTGTGTCCTCCCTATAAAAGAGAGTCTTCTCCATCTTTTATAATCATCCCAAAAATTCAGTAGTTTTCGTATTCCCATTGGTAAGAGTAATTGTGAGAGTTTGTGTGGGTTGTTCTACTCTCTTGGTGTTGATCTCGGGGTGAGATCGTTCGTTGTACTCTCTACCATAGTGGATTCGTTTGTGCTTGTGCCGCTGTAACGCCCCGGCCCCTCCCGGGCCGCGGACATTACCGATAACTGCGTCAAGGATTGCTGACTGGCCCCACAAATCACCACGAGTCTTTCCAGCATGCTTCGTCCTCGCTCACACGCTGCCTGGGAAAACTTCCCAGGAGGTCACCCATCATTTGACTACTCCCAGCCAAGCACGCTTAACTGAAGAGTTCCCAACGGATTAGCTACCATAAAAGAAGGTGCACCTTGGTGATATAAGTAGTCATTTCAATCCTTTTAAGCCACACTTAACCATATATCCGGGGTGTTACAATCACCCCCACTTAAGCGCACAACGTCCTCGTTGTGCCACAATACACTCCAGAATCTTTGCCTCGCTAGGTGACTGCCCATGGCTCTCCCGTCCACTGGCGCAGCTCACGGTTGCGGGTCGGCTCTGATACCATCTGTAACACCCCGACCCATCCCCAGGTCGCGGACGTTACCAATAATCGCTGACTGGTCCCACAAATCACCACAAGTCTTTCCAGCGTGTTTCGTCCTCGCTCACACGCTACCTGGGAAAACTTCCTAGGAGGTCACCCATCCTTTGACTACTCCCAGCCAAGCACGCTTAACTAAGGAGTTCCCAACGGATGAGCTACCATAAAAGAAGGTGCACCTTGGTGATATAAGTAGTCATTTCAATCCTTTTAAGCCACACTTTAACCACATATCCGGGGTGTTACAATCACCCCCACTTAAGCGCACAACGTCCTCGTTGTGCCACAATACACTCCAGAATCTTTGCCCCGCTAGGTGACTGCCCATGGCTCTCCGCCCATCCGCGCTTCACGGTCGCGGTCGGCTCGATACCATCTGTAACACCCGACCCATCCGGGCCGCGGACATTCTGATAACCGCAAAGGATCATTGATCGCCCCACAAATCACCACGAGTCTTTCCAGTGTGCTTCGTCCTCGCTCACACGCTGCCTGGGAAAACTTCCCAGGAGGTCACCCATCCTTTGACTACTCCCAGCCAAGCACGCTTAACTAAGGAGTTCCCAACGGATGAGCTACCATAAAAGAAGGTGCACCTTGGTGATATAAGTAGTCATTTCAAACCCTTTAAGCCACACTTTATCCACTTATCCGGGGTGTTACAATCACCCCCACTTAAGCGCACAACGTCCTCGTTGTGCCACAATACACTCCAGAATCTTTGCCCCGCTGGGTGATTGACCATGGCTCTCCCGTCCTCTGGCGCAGCTCACGGTCGCGGGTCGGCTCTGATACCATCTGTAACGTCGCGACCCCTCCCGGGTCGCGGACATTACCTACTGCTTCAAGGATCGCTGACTGGCTCCACAAATCACCACGAGTCTTTCCAGCGTGCTTCGTCTTCGCTCACATGCTGCCTGGGAAAACTTCCCAGGAGGTCACCCATCCTTTGACTACTCCCAGCCAAGCACGCTTAACTAAGGAGTTCCCAACGGATGAGCTACCATAAAAGAAGGTGCACCTTGGTGATATAAGTAGTCATTTCAATCCTTTTAAGCCACACTTTAACCACATATCCAGGGTGTTACAGCCGCCCATGGTTTTTCCCCGATTTGGGTTTCCACGTTAAATTCTTGTCCTCTTTAATCTTGCATTTATTTTTCTCGATTTATTGTAGTCATCTTATTTTCGCTTCCGCAAATTAATTTTCTCGATATAACCCTAACAAGATCTCATATCTGAATCTCGATCATAACATCAATTATGAGAATCTTTGGATGCATTGACACAAATGATTCCTTGATCAAATCAACTTTATCCGTTAGATATATTTTAAGCATTTTTTAAATATAAAAAATAATGGATAAAAGTATAACTTTATGCAATTTATGTGTAATATCAAAATGATAAATGTCAATTTATACCATTTTATTGCAATTTAATATATCATAATATCATTTTAATGATAAGGCAAAATACTTAAAATTAAAGTATTTTGTCTCAAGACTTATATCATTTCCAAAAGAAATTAGTCTAGCCTCTTCCAAAAAAAAGATGCTAAAAATCTTGGGCCAAAAAATATTTTAAGTATTTTGATCTATTATTAAAATAATACTATTATATATTAAATAAAAATAAAATAATACGATTGAATTCTACAACTTTAATATCACATTTCAATAAGCCAGCATCCGTGCCAAATAAAACAAAGGCCTAGAAAAAAATCCATTTCTTTGGGATGGATCAGTCTAACTCAGCGCCTTCTTTTCCGATTGTTAGTGAGAAGGCCCGTCCAACTGACAGGCTATTTTTGATATTCTCTTTGTTTCAAATAAATTGGTCAATTTTTTTTTATTTTGATCAATAATTTTTCTAATTGTATATTGAGTTATTGTACATGATTATTATTATCAAATTTATAATGAAAAGTATTTTTACTCAAATATAATATTACAAGTTTTGTTTAGATAAACCGTGAAAAATTAATAAAGCCGTGCCTCGAAGACCATAAAAAAATAATAGGGACAAAATATTTAGGTCGAAGGAAATACTTTATAATCTTGTGGCTCTTGGTTTACTAAAGAAAAAAATATTCACAAATACATCCCGAAGTTTACTTATGCTGGTCATTATAGACTATAAAGTAAAAGCAAACATAATATAAATTTATAATGACTTGAAACAATGAAACATTTGTTCTACGATTGTCAAATATCTGTTTAATTGGAAAATTGGTTATTCTTTTGCAAGTGACAATGAATCATTTATCTCGTACTTACTTAAATTCGAAATACACCCGATCGTTTTCACCTAAACTCGAAATACACCCGATTCATATTTTTAGAGTGAAATTTACCAAAACCAGAATATACCCGACCCGTATTTACCCTAAAAAAATTATTATCAAAGAATATATAACCCGTATTTACCTGAATTTGAAATACACCATAGTCATGTTTTTGGAGTGAAATTTACCCGAAATCAAAATATATATGGCATGTGTTTACCCTAACCAAATATGTAGTCAACATATATTACCTAGTTATTGTATTTAGGGTAAAAGAGCCAATTCGTGTGTGAACACAAACTAAAAATAAATGGAAAAATGGAATCTAATAAACCAAATTTTATGTCCATTTTGATCTAACAAACCAAACTTAACTTTTTGTTAATGACAAATTGTACTTAACATAATATTTTTCTCAGTGAACTTCCACCAATTTCCGGTTATCGGAAAAATGACATGAAGATTTTTTTGCTAATTGAAATGAGCCTAATTAAAATGAACAATGTGTTGGAAGAAAGGCTCGAGCAGCTATTGTCATTTTTCCGGTAACCGGAAATTGGTAGAGGTTTACTAAGAAAAGTATTATGTTAAGTACAGTTTGTCATTAACAAAAAGTTTAGTTTGGTTTGTTAGATCAAAATGAACATAAAGTTTGGTTTATTATATTCCAATTTTCCAAAATAAATTGCTAATTAATTATTATATTCAATGATAAAATAATAAATTCGTGTGTAAATACAAGCAAGTAGAGTAGCAAAACAAAATTATTTACAACACATGGTGTTCTCTTTTCTATATAGGTAATGACAATTATTAGTCTAGGATAATTGGGCCAAACCTACTTAAAGCTTACGCCATTGGGCCCCGTCAGGATAAAATTGCCTTCAGCCCAATAGATAGCTGAAATATGTTTCCAAAATACATAGTCCACTACTAAATTTGCCCTAATCACTGAAACAAAATTGGATCGGATTGACTTGCTTAAATGGGCAGATTTGTGTGAGGGATAGGGATGTTTATCTAGAAACAAATTTAAATAGCTTATTATATATGAGGAGAATATTGTATATTTGTGTTAATTTGACACTTTAAAAAAGTTCAAAATATTAGTAAAGATGTCAAACTTATTAAAGAAATCCAACTATTTATAAAAAGACATTTAAATAATATATTATATATATTATCTATGTCAAATGCATGTAGTTAATTATTATTAAATGGATACCCTTACCTCCAATATCTAAATCTGCCACTGCTTGTTTTCACTGGATTCCATCTCTTTCAGCTACATCATCTCCACCCACAAGGCAATTTATGTATAAATAAATTATAAATTTTTAGGTATGTATTTATCATATATTAATATATTTATATTTAAAATTCATTGTAAACTTCTAAATCTTATATATTTATTAACTTCTAAATCTTATACTTTTAATATATATTTATTTATGTTAATTATTAAATTCTAAATTCATGATCAGTATTTAAATACTTTTCAACCACTTACTTATTTTATATTAATTATTTATTTATCAACATTATCTTATGTTAAACTTTAACTTCTAAATATTTATTCATTTAACTAAACTTTGAACATTGATTACTTATAAATTACAATGAATTATTATATAATATTATTGTCATTGTAATTTTAGATAATTAAAGTGTCTTTTTAATGGTGGTAATTTCATATTGTAATTCATGCCAATTTTGTGAGTAATCAACAGTCAAAGTTTAAGTCAAACGGACAAATATTTTGAGACAAAGGTAATACATATCACTTTACCTGTGCTCTTAACTCCACCAATTATGAACTTGATCCCGATTAATTAAGTCTAATAGATCCTCAAACCAGTTTGGCTCATAAGCAATGACATAATAATTATCATAGGACTTTGAGGTGGCAATATAAATGGAGCGGGTTCACAGGTTTGGTTCATGGATTCGTACCCTAACCCAAACGGCCAAACCCGTCAAATTTTTGGTGGGCCCAGACTCAAGCCAAACCAACCTAAATGGGTTGAGTCCGGGGCGGTCCAAAACCCACTATCATCCTTAGGTGTAGCAAACCACATAAAGAAAGACTTATCGAGATTATTTGTGACATCATCCTGCATTAGTCCTTGATCAAAATTCTTCACATAAGAATTCACTTTTGCAAGAGATGGACCTAACTTAGATTCATTAAGGATTCACTTAAGATTCATGAATGTAATATGAATCTAGACGATCAAAGTCCAACAAATATTGAACCGATTGAATCTAGATATAGATTTATATAATTCAAATTAAATATGAATATCGGCGAATCTTATTCAAATTCGACCAATTGTCATCCTGGCAAGTTACATTGGCCAGTTGCCTCATGAACTTGTTTTGGTAGCAATATATTGTTTGCCATTTAGGTGGGGGGGGGGGGGGCACCTTGGGGTTCCAACTTCCAAGGGAATGAATTGTTTCGTTTTTTTATTTATTTCATTTGTTTTGTAATAGTTTTAAAAAAATATTCCTTTTGTTCCATATTAATTGTCGTCTTTAAAAATCATGTAGTCAAATTTTAAAAATTTTGACCATAAATTTCTCAATATATATAATGATTTCCTATATAAAATTACTACCATTAGATTCGTAATTAAAAATATTATCATAAAAGTATAATATTGTAATTGTTAATAATATATTATATAAGAAATTATCAATCAAAAAATGACATTGGAAACCGTGAAAATTAAAATTATGACGGTTAACATGGAACGGAGTTAGTATTTTAAAAAAACAGCTTACCAAATCGTACTATTTGTTGCAAAAAAATCAGAAAAAATTAATGAGAACCTGAGAATGGGGGTTTAAAATTAAGAATGGGCCCAAACTCCGAAACATATTAACCCTGTCTGTCATCCCCAGTTCATCCAATCTGGCTGTCCCTCCCTCCGTCGATCCCATCCCATTGTTTAACGCGTTCACGCGTCTACTTTGTCCCTTCCCTCTTTCCTACCTATCCCCCCCATTATTTTCCTTTCCTTTTTTCCTCGTTTTTACCCCTTTATTTCCCCCCTTTTCCTTTTTCTGGGTGTGGAATCCCACTATATATTCCCCCTTCCTCCCCCTCCCCCTCACTTTTTTCTTAGCAGGTGCAGAAATTTTTTCCCCACCTTTCAATCTCTGCATCTGCTCTTCTTCTTCTTCTTCATCTTCATCTTCTTCCTTCCATCCAAATCCCTCCCAATTCACCCTTCTTCATCATCAATCGATCATCAATTTCATCGCCCAATCGTTGTTATTCAATCGATCGGAAAGATGCCGGCGACGGATCTAGAGGACGAGCTCTTCCCATCAACACCGGGGAAATTCAAGGGAGAACGCAACGCCCATTACTACTTCATGAACCGTCAGCTCCACCGTTGCTTCGCATCGACGAGCACGATGTTCTTATGGGCTCTTTTTCTGATCGCCCTTACGGCGTCGTATCTTAGCTTCCAGAGCTTCGTCGACACCGGTAGCCGGTACTTCTCCGCCTCCTGGGGCGGGATCCAGTGGGAGAACAACGTCCGTAGATCCGCCGAGATCCGCCGCTCCGGTGGCATGTCCGTCCTCGTCACCGGCGCTGCCGGTTTCGTCGGGTCCCACGTCTCCCTTGCGCTGAAAAAGCGAGGAGACGGCGTCGTTGGGATCGATAACTTCAACAACTACTACGATCCATCGTTGAAAAAAGCCCGGAAAAATCTGTTATCAAATCACAACATCGTGGAAGGGGACATCAACGATCAGAGGATCCTGGAGAAGTTATTCGATACAGTCGCGTTCACCCACGTCCTGCACCTCGCTGCTCAGGCAGGCGTACGGTACGCCATTGAAAACCCTCATTCCTACGTACACAGCAACATCGCTGGGTTAGTCTCTCTTCTAGAAGTCTGCAAGTCGGCCCAACCCCAGCCCAGTATCGTCTGGGCCTCGTCGAGTTCGGTATACGGGCTCAACGAGAAAAGCCCATTTTCCGAGTCCGACCGGACCGACCGGCCCGCTAGTCTTTATGCAGCGACGAAAAAAGCCGGCGAAGAAATCACCCACACATACAACCACATCTACGGACTTTCCATAACGGGCCTCCGTTTCTTTACCGTTTACGGCCCGTGGGGTAGGCCCGACATGGCCTACTTCTCCTTCACCCGTAACATCCTGCAAGGGAAGGCGATCACCGTTTACAAAGGGAAGAACGGGGCGGAATTGGCACGTGACTTCACCTACATAGACGACGTCGTACGGGGGTGTCTCGGCGCCCTGGATACCTCCGGGAGGAGTACCGGGACAGGCGGTAAGAAGCGTGGGCCTGCGCCGTACAGAATATACAACCTCGGGAACACCCAGCCGGTGACTGTACCGACACTTGTCGGTATCCTGGAGAAGCATCTGAAGGTGAAGGCGAAGAAGCATGTTCTGGAGATGCCTGGAAACGGCGACGTTCCGTTCACGCATGCGAATATCAGTGCGGCGAGGAGGGATTTCGGGTATAAACCCACGACGGATTTGCAGACCGGGTTGAAGAAGTTTGTGAGGTGGTATTTGTCGTATTATGGGTACAATAACAAAAATGTAAATTGATTTTTTTTATGAGGTTTTATTTTTTTTTTGTTTTGGGAGATTTAATTATTATTCACCGGATAATTAATTACTTGGATGTCGTTTATGTGGGGGGGACTGTTGTTTAATGAAAATGTGCGGTTCCAGAACAAAAAGGAAAAATGGAAGGAAAAGGAGGAGAGATAGAGGGAAAAAGGAAAAAAGAAATCTTCTCTTTTTGTGTTTTGGGGGGATTCAATCTTCATCTTATCTGCTCCTCTTCTTGGTAATTTGTAAAGGAAAAATCTTTATTCCAACGCATCTGCTTTTCTTGATTTGTTGTGTTTGATTGACGATAAAGCGATAATGGGTGACCAGTTCAGTTGAAACTTGAAAGAGTGACTCAGGATGTCTCAAGAATTTCATGTTGTCTTTTGATGATGAAAGAGTTGGTTCTAGTTTTTAGAGTGTACTAGTAATCTAGTACTAATCTCAACTTCTCAAAAAAGTTAAGTTCAATTCAATTCTTAACATAAGTGAGTACAATTTGAGTTTAACTCTTAACATATGTGAGCACAATTTCAATCAATACTCAATACATGAGGTCATGATCTAAGTTTTGAGGTATAGGAGCTTAAATTTAATCATGTAATGAATATTGATAAGTGTTGAATGTCGTGCTAAATATTTTTTATAATTTGAATTAGAATAAGTCTTAGTAGATTCATTTCAAATAAAAAAAAGAGGCGAAAATAGTTAAGTTGTGGTGTAAATAGTTAAAAAATAATGGTAATTTGCATTATGTTGCGGTAGGTTGCGTTGCGTTTTGGTGCGTTAACGCATAAAAGAACGGGCCTTAAACTATTGTCAAGTGATGTAGCAGTGATTTTGTGAATCATCAGTAATCAAGTTCGAGTTATAATGAATTTCAAGGGGAATGAGAAAGAAAAAAAGTCTTAATGGATTGGTTGATCCATTTTTTATTATTCTTATGTTGTTTTGTTAGGTTGTAATTTTGTGCTGATTTTTTATTTTCGAAAAAATTTTGTGCTGGTTACTTGTTTGCATCCTTTTAAGTTGTATGTCTTGCTTGCATCCGGTTAAGTTGTATGTTTTGTCTTGTTGACTGATTATGTTTGCTATTTTGCAATTCTATAAAGTATTTTTAATGTAATATTTTAGCCATTTATAACTTTCCATATCAGAAAAAATAATTCATGAACACCTTTGTAAAGTTTTTACTTCCTACTTTTGATAAATTATTGAAGATTTAAATGATATATAATACTATACTTGTAAGAACAATATTTAATTAGTAATATAGTCTCGTTTGAAATTAGAGTTATTATGGAATTTAAAAATGATAATGGGGGAAATGTGAGCATGTTACTTTTTCTGAGGGGACCTACGAAGGTTCTTAGCGGTGCACTTTATGCTAAAAACACATGAAGTTTGACGTAATTTTAGTGTTATTGGTTGTCTAGGTGGGGTTCTTCCCTGGATTTGGGCGTAACTTATTGGGCCACCACTAAAATTTACTATTATAATCAAGATCTGTTAAGGACTTTAATAATAGTCTATGAAGATTGTTTTCTCATTATGTTCCCCTCCATATGAGATGTCTTGGCGATTCATCCATCATGGAGAATTGGAGAGTTCTCCATTAAGGCCGTGTTCTATACTGTGGTATTTTGCGGTATTTTGCGGTGAGGTGTGGTGGAATTGTTGTGGGGTGTGGTGGAATTGTGGTAGGTTATTGGTATGTGAGGTAGGTGAGGAGAGAGAAGGTAAAAAGTAGTGGAGAAAAGTGAGGAGAGAGAAAAGTGAGGAGAGAAAAAAATAATGATTTACGGTGAAATGTGGTGGGTTGTGGCAAACTGCAGATGTGGCAGCATGATTTCAACATGATATGATAAAACGGCCTAAAACGGTGGTTTGTATAATTGTATGTGCTATAAATTAGATTCTATATATGTGTATTTGATGTTATCTACACTGTTATTTTATATAACAAATATAAATTTCATAATTTTTATTTTAAATTAAACTAAATTTTTAATATTTTATTGGGCTTAATTGTGGTCATGGCCACCCTCAACATAACATTAGGTCCATCAGTACATCTACATATATACCCACACTAGGATTATAAACTCTAACATTCATATCTACGGGAGTTGGTTTAATGATATAACTTAATTCTACATTCTTAAAAAAATAGTTTTAAGCCCTGTTTTTTTATGCAGTAAGTTGCGGTGGGTAATTTTTACCACACTTCACCACACCACACCCAATTATTACCAATATATTTCTTCATTTTTCACTCTCCTTACTTTTCTCCCCACCTATCACAACTCACCACACTTTTTCTAATTCCATAACACCGTATCATCATCAGACCGAACCAACGGTATAGAACGGAGCCTTAATCAAAATAACAAAGAGGTAAAGGACGGTGTGATTGTGTGAAGATTGACTTTACGAATATAAGTAAAATCGAAGTTACCTTTTATTCTAAATCTTAACCCGTAAGCAAGTTTTATACTAGTACTTGCTACCACTAGCCACTAGTTTGGCTTCATTATTGAGCCTAACTTCCACTAAGCCACTAACTATGCTTAACACTAAAGAAAATTCACTTCTACTTCTTCATAAAAAGAAGACAAATGTATAAATTAAGTTCTTTCTTTCAACGTATGTTCAATGGATGACTGTGAATCTGTGATTATTATCTACAGTAGGTAGTGTGAAGTTGAGTAAAACTAATTCGGTAAAGTAGGATGAAAAGAGATGAATTTTGAGAAATAATTTAAAATTTGAATATTGTGAAATTTATGTGAGTTCAACTCTTTTTTAATTTTCTCTAAAGTTTACCTAACCAGAGTCATTCATTGATATAACTTAATTTTATCTTACCTGACCATCCAGAAAAATATGACTATACTTTTACATAATTTATATTTAAATTTTTTATTTATTTCATGGAATTTATTTAAAAATAAAAAAGACTATAATTTTAGATTGTGAAATAATGGACTTGAGCCCAATTCAACCCCAAAAGCTAGCTTAGGAGGTTGATGCACCCAAGCCATTACAAACAATATGATATAGGTGTCAGTAGATGTGACAACTCAACACGTCCCTCACCACGAGGCAGACAATGCGTGCGGCCCCAACATCAATGGCTACGCTCGATCTACGTGAAATAATGAACAGCGATTAAAATTCAACCAGGAGGATAAAGACCTAATTCATTACAAACACCACAATATGGGTGTCAAAAGCCAATGTGGGACAACTCAACATAGATGATTCATATTTAAAATTTTTTATTCACTTCAAGGAATTTATTTAAAAAAAAGAAATATGTGATTTGACATTTAGTTACCTTCACGACTTTCGTTACGACGTTAACTAACTTTCATTCCCATACCTTACCTTACCTTACTTTACCTTACCAAACTTAATTAGTGTGTTTGGTTGGTCAAAAACCTTAGGAAAATGATCAATTTTTCCAAGTTGACTTATTTTCAATTTTTCTCTATGTTTGATTATATGTTGACCTTGGGAAAAACTTTATGGGGCTCACCATTTCCTACATTGTCTTAAAACAATTTCTTTTAGTAGGAATTAAGGGAAATTTTTCCCGAGAAAGTCTTTTCCACGAAAAATTTTTCATGAAAATTTTTCAGAATTCTTACCAAATGCTCCTTTAATTCTGTATCATTAAAAACACGGCCTCAATCCGAATTTAAATTCTTCCAAATTATTAACCTCAATCAAAAAAAACAAATAAAACATATCAAAATTTCATCCAAATTTTAACAGTACCCACCTAAATTTAATCTAAACTTAATCTTTGCCGGCAGCACTAGGGAGCATGGGCAAAATTGGGCATTGAAAGATAGAGAATGAGATGCGAAATTGAGAGCAACAGACAGCTCATTGGCAGAATTCAGAGGGAAGGCAAGGGAAGGGACGAATAAGACAGGCTGGTGGAGACCGTGACTTACGGTTGTAAATTATGATGGGTCCCACCTTGATGACTTGGTTAGTGGGCCCATTGGCCCACTTTACTTTTTGGTCCAGCTGTAAAGTTTTGTTCCCAGCGATGACAGAAACACATACATGGGGGCTTTTTGTTTCATTTTGCAAAATTTGTCTGATACCAATACTTAAATTTGTTAAATTTGAAAAAAATCTGATCTGATTATAAATTTTTTATCTGAATTTTGGATATTGACTGAATTTATCAGTTATTTAGATATTATATTTCTTTTTTCCCAATTAGTTGAATCCAATTTTAATCTGAAAATAAGGTCTATTCGAATTGTCCAACTCAATTGATCTAAAAAAATTTATAGGAAAATTGGATTTAAATAATCTGAACTTTGACGCGTGATAGACTTAATAATTCGAACTTTAAAAACATCACAAAATAATTTGAACTTTGACCATATTGGATTAGAGTAGCATACCAAAATTAATTATTTACCTAATCCACATTTTCTTTAAAAATCTTCCCTTGTTTAGTTAAATTTCCAATATGGTCAAAGACTCAAAGTTCAAATTCTTTTAAAAAATGAGGATTCGAAAAATAGTTAATGCTAATATTACTACTATAATTCACTATAATTAAAATTTAGATTATTTAGTGATATTTTTAAAATTCAAATTATTCAATTTATTACATAGTTAAAATTATTTAAATCCAATTTCACAAATTTATATCCAAACATAAAATTTTCATCGAAATGGACAAACCTGAATTTCACGGTAACACAATCTTTTGCCAACACTACTTTTGGACAAATTTGATAGATTTTTATTTTCCCGACACTTATACACTATTACAGACATACCCTGTTTTAGCAGGAGTATTTAATTAGTGGATTTCTAACCTAACTTTCAGTTTTCAGTTAGGACGCTTTTGTTTTGGTAAATATTTGGTCAGTGAAATAATGCTTGATCTTTGGAAGTTAGGTGTTTTAGGTTAAAAGCTAGTAAAATAATGGTACCTAAAGTTAATTTGATAGATTATGCAAACTATGAAATGTTTGGTAGATGAGACTATTTTTTCTGTAGTAGTTTTGTAAAAAGACGTAAGCTTAACAGTTCAGATATTTTATGTTGGATTGTTATGATTGAATATAATTAAAACTAATATTTATAGGATTTATATTTCGAGGATTATGTTTGATGGTTGCAGTTGGTTTGGTACGACCTTTGCTGTCTAATTACTTAACATTATTGATTATGAGCAGAAGAAAATGTTCAAGCTGCATTAATGTCGTGCCACATGTAAACTTATCAAGTCCTTAACCTAATACTCATCACCTCTTTACTAATGTCTACCTCCTTTATTTATTTATTTGTTTTTTTTAAAAGAATGTCTAACTTCTTTGTTGTCGTCTTTAATTTTTGAGGGAAACTCTGTTTTTTAGATAGACAAATAAGATGTAAGTAAATAAGTAGAAATGGTAAATAAAAGTTGATTTGATCATGTTATGGTTCATGTATGCACCTTCTTTTATGATCGATAGCTCATTCGTTGTGGACTTCTCAGTTAAATGTACTTGGTTGGGAATAATATAAGGACGGACGATCACCTGAAAAGTTTTCCCAGGCAACGTGTGAACGAGGATGAAACACGCTAAAAAAGACTCATGGTAATTTATGGGGCCAGTCAGCAATCCTTGAACCAGTTATCGATAATGTCCACAACCCAGGAGAGGCCGGAGCGTTAGAGATGGTATCAGAGCCGACCAACGACTGTAAGCTGTGCCAGTGGACGGGAGATCCATGGACAGTCACCTAGTAGGTCAAAGATTCTAGAGTGGATTGTGGCACAACGAAGACGTTGTGTGCTTAAGTGGGAGTGATTGTAACACCCTAGATATATGGTTAAGTGTGGCTTAAAGGGATTGAAATGATTACTCATATTACCAAGGTGCACCTTCTTTTAAGGTAGCTCATCCGTTGGGAACCCCTCAATTAAGTATGCTTCGCTGGGAGTAATCTCAAGATGGATAACCTCCAGGAAAGTTTTTCCAGGTAGCGTGTGAGTGAGGACGAAGCATGCTAGAAAAGACTCGTGGTAATTTGTGGGGCCAATCAACGATTCTTGAAGTAGTTATTGGTAATGTCCACGGCCCAGGAGGGGCCGGGGCATTACACTACACACCATCTATAGCCAATAATACAAGAAGAATTCAACATATTCATACTCAAATTCTTTTTAAGAAGATCACTTCCAAGATGTTATGAACACCACTTAGCCAACTTGATTCCCAAAAAAACCAATGAATATAAAAGACTATTAGCCAATAAGTATGGTTGGCATACTAGATAATATCAAAAGTGTTGAGAAATAGACAAATAAAGGTACCCCTGATTTAGTGGGAGAAACTCAAACGATCTTCATAGCTAGGAGCTAAAGTTTAGACAGAGCTTTAATTGTATGATACAGATGCACTTTGGAGATAAGTGGTTGAAATGGATGTGAAGTTGCATTAGGAGTGCAAGTGTATATGTACGTGATTGTCAATGGCTCCCCTATGAAACCATTAGGAGAGGGTTAAGAATTGGAGACCCTCTCTCCCTATTCTACTTTACACCTGTGGGTAACTTGCTAAATAAAATGATGTAGAAAATTGTTGAAAAGAACATCTAGATGACATCTTGGTGCGTACAAAAAAAGTCAGTCACTTGCATGCAATTCATATATAATACATTTTTTTTTTAATCAACACATATGATACATTAATATATGCATAAGTCGATGAAAAGCAAATGATGAACACCAAGGCTATATTACAGTTGTTTGAAAAATTTACTAGACTCACAATCAATTATTCCAAGTCTAATATGGTTGTTTTTGGCAAAGTTAATCATTGGGATCGAAGAATAATGGCAAGAATTCAAAAGTGCAATGTAGCAGAATTGCTAATAAATTGTAGTTTTACCTAGAGCAAACATGAGAAGGAAAGAAGCATAGAGATCAGTAAAGTAAAAAATTCAAACAAGACTCGAGAGTTGGAATGCCAATTGCTTATCCAAAGTAGGCATGCCGATCATGTTGAAGGTTGTCTTAAGTAATTAACCCTAATTATTATTGCATTCACAACGGAAACAAACAAGATGATGGAGATTACGATGAAATTCAAGAACAAAAATTAAGCAATGAAATCAAACATCAGATTTATGTGAAAAACTGAAGAACTCGGAGAAAAATTCACAGACGGCGACAGCCAGAAACAATCCACTATGAGACTAGGAGGAGTACAAGGTTGATGGCAATCACAATGTGTGATTCGATCTGCAATGGAGATTACAATACAATATCTAACACTCAATTCACAATCTCTCAATAGTCCAGAATTACAATGGTGGAACTGGTAATTGATCACTTTCTCACGACGACTCAAGGAGAAAACTAGGTTTAAAATAATAATAACCCAGGAAAGTAACTGGTGAACTCACGAACCCACGAAACGAAGTAGATAAGCGCTGGTGGCCTCTACTAGGCGTAGGTGACGCCTCTGGGGCGTGGCCAACGTCTCATTGACGCATGTCGCATCTGGCATGCGTTCCTGTTGCAACTTCTTTTTGAGGCGCATGGGTTGCGTCTCTTGGGACACGACATTCACCTCCTTCTTTCTTAGCCGTTTTGGACTCTTAGGAGGATCCAATGGGCCATACCTAACAAACTCCACATTGGGCAATGATCCGACTAATCGGTCCATATAACCACCTCGAGTGTCGCCATCAACATGCCCCTTGGTAGGGCGTGGCCCCGAAGGGCTCTAACATACTACCAACGCTCACTAAGTCTAAGCAATGCTCAAACTTAGCCATAGATAAAGGCTTGGTTAAAATATCTATAGGATTCTCAAAAGTATGCACATTTTTCACCATAATCTCACTTGCAGCAACTGTATCTCTAATGAAGTGATACCTGACACGGATGTGCTTGGTCTTCGAATGGTAAGCATCATTCTTGGTTAGGTAAATAATACTTTGACTATCGGAATAAACCACGGTCTCATCTTGTGGTACACCAAGCTCCATGACCAAACCCCTCAACCAAATGACCTTCTTTACCCCTTCTGTACCAGCAATGTACTCAGCCTCAGTAGTAGAAAGAGCTGCTATAGAATGGAGTGGCGCCTTCCAGGACACTGCTCCGCCAGCCATAGTGAATACATACCCAGAAATTGAGAGTCTCCTATCAAGATCTCCACCATAATCAACATCTACATAACCTACAACATCAGATGTTGTTGCAACACTGCCTCTATCATATAAGATGACCTTATCCAAAGTGCCCTTCACATACCAAAGGATCCACTTTACTCCTTCCCAACGCAACTTCCTTGGATTCTACATATCTACTCACCACACTGACTACATGTGATAGGTTAGGTCTAGTGCACTCAGTAACATACATCAAACTACCAACCGCATTAGCATCGAGAACATTTGACATCTTCCTAATCTCCAAATCAGATTTAGGGCAACACTCACTAGACAACTTGAAATAAGCAATTAAAGGGGTTAAGATTGCTTTACAGTCTCGCATGTTGGACCTATCCAACACCTTCTCGAGATACCTATTTTGAGACAGAAATAACTTCCTTACCTTTCTAACTCTCTGTATGTCTATCCCGACGATCTTCTTTGCTGTACCAAGGTCTTTCATCTCAAACTCCTAGCTGGGTTGAGACTTCAACTTCGTGATCAGTGACATGTCCCAAGATATTATCAACATGTCATCAACATACAATAGTAAATGTATAAAAGACCCATTCTCAAACTTTCCGAAGTACACACGGTTGTCATAATGACTTCCTCAATCTACACACTTATTCCTCCCTACCATTAATAAACTAAATAAAGAAGAGGATCGACACAAAAAGGTTCAAGCAAAGATTGAAAATTGAATTAAGTGATGGAAACAAGGTTAGGTTCTGGGACAACAGTTGGCTAGAACAAATACCTTTGAGATAGATGTTCTTAGCATTATACAGATTGTCAACATAGAAGAACAGTTTCGCGAAAGCCATAGGATACTTTGATGGTGGGTGTTGGAGATGGTGTTTAAAATGGAATAGGGAGTTGAACTTATAGGAGATTAAAGAAGATCAACATTAATTAAAAAACTCCAACGACATCGTCCAAGAGGAGACGAAGAAGACTAAATTAAGTGGATGGGTAATGAGAACACAATGCCAGATTGTTAGTAAGAAGAGTAGAGGAATTGGAAAAAGCTGAAGTTCAAATAGACTCAATTGTATGCAGATCTTCGAAGAAGATTATCCTTCCAAATGTTGAAATTATGGAGTGGATGACACTATTTGGCAAACTCAACACGGGGGCACAAGTGAGAGTGAAGGGAATTTTTCTTGAAGAACTAGTACTTGCCCATTATGTGCTAATTTAGGGGAGAAAGTAGATCATATTTCGATACAATGTGACTTTTCTCAGTGGATATGGAGGACTATGATGCACGACTTAGGTTAAAAAGTGCCACCAGCAGGAAGCATTAAGGCATGGTTTAAAAATTAGATGGAAGAAAAATTCAAGAACAAAACAAGAAACTATGGATTGCCTCACGCTTTGCAACAATATGAATATTATGAAGACACGGAAATAAGGTGGTGTTTAACGACAATAAACTATGTAGAAATTGGTAGAGCAATTAATTCAGCAAAGAGTATCTATGGGCTTCGACATATATAGAAAGAAATATTATTATATTCAACTGAGACTCTTCCTAGAGACTTTAAGGATATACACCTGCTATTCAATGGAAAGTATGAATCAAGGAAGAAGGCGAGGCAGGAATTGTCGAAGAAAAGGTGAAGCAGTGGCCAACGGTTGACAAAGCAGGGAAATAACAAGTAGCAAAACGAAAAGATGGGATGGAGGTTGGACAATTAGAGCCTCGATATTCGGGCATGTCCAAAATACATCAGATGAGTTGCAATCGTAATTATATTTAGTTTTGAAATTGCTTTGGTTGGGTTTGTACGATGTAGGGATGCAAGCCATTTTTCCATTAAGGTCCAAAGGCATTTGCCTTAGACCTATTGGCCTTTTTAATAAGCAAAAAAAGTTTTGTTTTGATATTGTTTATTGTCTTGGGTTGGTGTGGTGTAGTGGTTATCATGTTAGTCTTACACACTAAAGGTCCCCATTTCGACCCTGGGCAGCAACAAACTTCTTTTTATGCCATAATCTTTGATGGTTGAAAAAGTTTATTTTTACAACTTTAGATTGTAATGAACTACAGTAAAGTGTTTCATTAAATCTCATTTACTTCTTTTCCATAGAGTAGTAAGTAGCAAAAGATTCTCAAATCTTCGATCAATTATAATCAATCTCTCTTAATTATAAAATTTAGGGGTAAGACTACTACATTTGATCCCTCAATAGGTTGTATGAGCAGAATTTCAGAACATTGGTTTTAGTTTTCTAGTTTTCATATTGTTAGCTTGAAAATTTTAAATTTGCATTGATTCAATTTTGAGATATACTTCCCCAAACTTGAACCTACCAATAATTTCATGGATTTTTATTATTTTATTTGGTTTCTTTTGCATTCAATTGTAGCTTTAGAATTGGGCGAGGAGCGATTTACATTCCGATAATGGTAAAGATATTAGTCGCTAAATTTTTCTTTATTTGGATTATTTCTTTTGCTCTAAATTTTTTTTATAGAATATAAGCAATAATTTTATTTAGCGAAAATATTTTGGGACTTATTGTTGTTATTGTTGTATATAAGCAATAAAATTTTTACAAATACATTAATAATATTAGTTAATCATACAAAATAAAGTACTATTAAATTTATTTATGTGTAATTTCCATATATTTTGAAGAAATATATTATCAAAACAACCCTCAACAATGAAACATATATTTGTAACAATTTAAATATGGAAACATTCATTTTATTACCTTGTGGTTTTCGACACATATTTTAGTCCTAACTTCCCCACAATTTATATTTACCCACCCTCACCACTATGCCATTAATATTGAGGCTGTCTTTCCGAAATTAGGATTTTATATATTATGAAAATTTTAACCTAAAGAAGCTAGCGTATGAACCCATTTTTGATTCAACAACAAATTTTAACCACATTTTCCATAGCCATTATAGATATTTCTCATCCCCGCATATCAATTAGCATATGAACCCATTTTTGATTCAGCATCAAACTAATCCTTGAGTCGTGTAGGAAACTCTTTATTTCCATTTCTGTATTTTCAGAAAAGTTCGTAGAAATTAGGTCAAGGATGCTCATATTCTCGCCACTAGAGCGAGGAAAAGACTATCCTTGACTTATTTAATTCCTTGTAAAAGTTCTCTTTACCAAAAAAAAAAAATCATCCTACAAAACCATAAATTCTTAAGATAACTTTGAGCTTGAACTACTGTTTGATGCCCTTGGTCGTTGGACTCGTTTACTTAAGATTACCAACAACAATACTAAAAAGACTCCACAGTCTTATCCAAAACATTGTTAAATTCAGTTGGGGCAATCTTATTGCTTGACAAACAATATTACATTACAGTACAACACCAACTGCACCACACCATCACGAAAGCAAAATAGTTTATAATAACACGACATGTAGACCTAAAAATTGCAAGACATTACTAGTTCCTGTAACAAAGGGTGTGAATGCCTCATTTTCCATGGCCATAAGATCCGACCCTAGACCCTACATATGAACCAGCTTCTGATCCAACATCGGATCCTCCATAAGTTCTTGAGGAAGATGAGCTTGAGCTTGAGCTATAGCTTGATGATCCCGCAGCTGATCCCGAACCAGCATCGGTGTATGAGCTAGCTTTTGAACCAGCTTCGGATCCAGCTCCGGAAACTCCTGAACCATAGCTTCCTGAGGAAGAAGAGCTTGAGCTTGAACTATAACTTGACGATCCAGATCCATACCCTGATCCTGCCCCTGGACATGAATGTAGGGGTGTCAAATTAGTCATGTTGAGTCGTGTTTATGTACATGTCAGTACTAAAGGGTTGAAAAAACCCAACCTGAACTCGACATGTTTAATAAACTGGTTGAACTTTTTAAACCTACACCTAACTAAAAATTAGTCAGGTTGACCTAATGGCAACTCGTTTGGCCAATTGAAACAAACGGATTTACATTAGGTCAACTAGACCCGTTTAAATCAATGTAAAATCCAAGCACGTAAAAACCGATTTTTATTGAATTCACTTATTCAATCTAATCAACCACTTTATAATCATTATCAACATGACATGATTAACATTCAACCACCTTTCACCATATTCAAAAGTGTGAAATATGTTGTTCCTAGTTTTCTACAACAATAAATTTATTTTCCCTCATAAATGTTGTTTTAAGGTGCAAGTAAACTAATCTAACCCAAATTAATCAAATGAATCAAAGCATGCATTTTCCATGTCGAAAAATTTAATTTGAACCTGACCTATTTAATTGTGCGAGCTAATAATGTTAACTTATTTAATTAAGCATGTTCAAATTTATGGAACGACCCCCTTACTTCGTGTCATGTTATGTCTAATTTTACCATCCCTACCTGAATGCGAGCTAGCATATGAATCAGCCTCAGATACAGCTTCCGAACCTCCTGAACCATAACTTCCTGAGGAAGATGAGCTTGAGCTCGTACTGTAACTTGAAGATTCGGGCCCTGATCCATACCCTGATCCTGCACCCGAACCGGACCCTCCAAGGCCTAAGCCTACCCCTAATCCAGCTTCCAAACCAACTCCGATGCTACCAAGATCCACACCTAAATCCTTTCTCATAGCTCGCCCCTCACACCCCATGGCACAAATGGAGACAACTAGGGCAAGAACAACTAATGTTTTTAAACAAGCCATTTAAGGGCCAAGAGAATTCAATTATGAACTTAGTTAGGTAATTTTGAAAAGCTGTTTACAATAAGCTATGGTGAGGATGAGAGATGGATAAAAGGCTATTTATAGCTTTATGCGAATCATATAGGTTAGTAGTACCCTCCATGAACATGTGTAGTTAATAATTAGGAAATGCACATGCAACAACTCATTTTAAATAGGGCATGCATGACGAACCAAAAACAGCAAAAATCATATGAAATCCTGATTTGTGGTCGTAAACTTGTCCAGTTAAGATGTGGGAAGGTGATATATGTTGTATCAAGGCACCGCCGATTATTTGGGACGTGTTAACTAATTTCCTGGCTTTCATATTTTAATTAGTGCTGCTGATCAAATTGTCGGTCCATAATTGGAGGAGCTCTGCTAAGATATAGTTTATGTTAGGGTATAACACTATTACTGGGCTTTTAATCATCAGTTTAAGTTTTTTGTTCTTGTTGGAGCCCAAGAGGGGGCTGAAGTTCACAATTAAGATTTACACACTAGGTAAGGACGTTAGAACAAACTTCCTTGGTTTCAAGCCAAGGATCGTCGTAGGAAAAACCCTAGCGGCGATTTGGAATACTATGGATTACATTGAAGCACAAACACACACAGCCTTAGTCCGTCAAGGCTCTGCTACACACCATCTCTCCACCACATGTGGACACAACGAATGCTCACCAAGGTCCTTGGCTATACCTTCACCAGAGGACCTTTACTGGCTACCTTCACCACCGAACCATTGGTTACACACTCGGAGAAATCCCACCGGATTTCTTACACCGCGATTACTTCCGTGGAATCGCCTATCTTCTCAATTCTTCTATCGTCCTTTTTATAGATGCCTTTGGATGCTTGGACTTGAGTGCTTACAACGGTAACTTGCCTTGTGTGTTGATTTCTTCCCTTTTGTTGCTACAATAATCATGATTGATTTCCCTTGATTTGTTTCCTTTTGTTTCCTTTTTATATCTACAAGAATCATGCCCATAATAAGAGTATATAATATATAATCAAAATATATATCTTATATACACATAATCTGAGTATATAATCAGAATATATATTATATACTCAAAATATATAATCAGATTATATAAGGCAACTTCCCTTTTCCGGATTTTCACTTTCATCAAAACCGAAGGTCCTTCGCGGATGCGCGGTGAAGGACCTTGACCCTGTCTTCAACAGTTCAGATAGTTCCACATGGTATCAGAGCTAGACTGATGAACAATATAAAATTATTACTAATGGGCTTTTAACCATCAGCTTAAACTTTTGATTTAGATGGTTCCATAGTTTATACCTTCAAATTGTTTGAGCTTTGGCCATTATTTACGAGGAACAACTGTCTTAATTACTGCTTGAAGCGATCCATGTTTGGTATTGGTTGAGGACATTTTTTTATGGGTCTTACCCTTTACCAAATTAGTATTTCTTATAATTTTGGATATAATTTTTTTAATAGTAAGTATTAATGATCAATTATAAGAAGATTATGATGTGTAGGCTACGACAGTGAGCAAAAATGATACCTTATCAAATCAATATTTCCCGTTAAGGTTATTTTAAGAGTTTTTTTTTTTTTAAATATAAGATTAACCTATAAAAGATTACATTAGTACTAAGCTGCCCCAGTGAGCACAAACATTCTCTGTCATGGATAAATCTTATATCAAACAAAACTATGACCGCATGTAAGAGAAAGCTGTCATCTAAGGGATTATAGCTATCTATTTATCCTTCACCCAAAACCTGTAGAATAATTGTCCTTATAGCTACAATAATGGAGAATAATATTTCAAAAAAATAAAAATACTGACAATTTAACACCCAAAAACCTTGAAGTACTTGGTGGAAACATCCCTACCAATTACTATTGAATTATTGAAATAAACATTTAAAATAAGCTTAAAATAAGCTTAACAGAAGATGTTGATTCGATTAGGGTATCAACCTACACATCTTTTGCTTTTTATAAGTGATAATTAATATGTACTTACCATTAAAAAAATAGTGTCAAAATCATAAGAAATACCAATTTATTGAAAGGTAAGATGCATAAAGAGTGTTTTGGTACAAGACTCGTATCATCACACTATTTATATATGTTATATTTTCAATTGACTTCCCCTATTCTTTTAAAAATTCTACCATAGATTGAATTTTTTGCAACTATTTTAGTTGTAAATTTCATATTATTAATTTGTCTAAAATAAGTCTCATTCATTAAAAACATTTATGTCACAACAAATAAGATTAGCTATTGCAATTAGTCATTTTAATCAACATGTATTAATTTTAACTTTTATGATAAAATCAATAGTAGTTATAGTTTTAAGGAGATGAGAGATTTTAATAATATCTAGCATTCTGATTGGGTCTGTATGTTCCTTGCTAGGAGAACTTGCTAAGTCACTCTATTATTACTTACCTTCTTAAAAAAATGACAGTTGAAAAATTTCAATTGTAATAGTATCTCCTTATATTATTGAATATTGCAAAGAAAAATTTAAATTACTATCAATAGCATTACTTACTACAATGAGCCACTGTGATTAGTATATATTGATTTTTGTTTTTATAGGCATATTTAATTATAATAACACTTTTAACTATGATAGTTAAAATTTTTGTGACAAACAATGAAATCTCCCAATTCTAATTAACAAAATAATTATAAAAATAATTAAAAAACACCTCACACTCCTTCACAACTTTTCAAATCACTACCAAAGATTTTATTAGTTTTGATAAGATATTCACCATATTATGAGTGCAACATACAATGTTTTACGTTATAAATAAACAAAGCATATGCGAAATAGAAAGGCACAACAAGTAATTTATTTAATCATCAACACAAACAATGTGCTTACAACAAGCATAGATCCACCATCAATGATCAATGCCTCATTTTCCATGGTAATTCGATCCAGCCCTAGACCCTGCGTATGATCCTCCTGAACCATAAGTTCCCGAGGAAGATGAGCTTGAGCTTGAACTATAGCTTGATGATCCTGACCCAGATCCCGAACTTGAACCTGAACCTGCATATGAGCCAGCATGTGAACCAGCTTCGGATCCAGCACCCGAACTACCTCCCGAACCATAACTTCCTGAGGAAGATGAGCTTGAGCTCGAACTATAACTTGATGACCCAGACCCAGACCCAGATCCATACCCAGATCCTGAACCTGCACCGGATCCTGAACCCGATCCTCCGAGGCCTAAGCCTACCCCTAATCCAGCTCCTAACCCAACTCCGAGGCCACCAAGATCCACACCTAAATCCTTTCTCATAGCTCGCCCTTCGGACCCCATAGTCAAAATGGAGACTACTAGGGCAAGAACAACTGCTATTTTCAAACAAGCCATTTTTGTACAACTTTAGTTATTTACTTACTATTGTTATTCAGCCTGAAATTTGAGGTGAGGGTCAGTGATAGACATAGAGCTATTTATAGATTCATGCAAATTAAATTAAATCATACGTTGGTTATACCATACGTACTCAAACATATAATTGATAATTATTGGGAAATGACAATATACAACTGTTTTAAATTGGTCATGTATATCACACCAAGACGACCAGAAAATCATATGAAATACATGTTTGTGGCTGCAAAGTTGTCCACTTAAGATGTTAGCAGGTGAAATATGTAGCATCAAGGCACCGACTTGACATACACTCTAATATTTGCCCTAATTATTAGTTTCGATGTGTTGACTAATTTCTTGTTTGAAATCAGGGGCGGAGCCAGACTATTTTCTTTGGGTGGGCTGAAATATGTAACTCTTATATTTAATTTTTAAATTTAAATATTGAAGAACAATATTGGATAAGTAAAAAATTAAAAGGGAAATTTACTTATCAATGAGACATGGAAACAAATAAATTAATCTTATTTTGAGAAAAGTTTGTTTATAGAATTGATATTATTCTTAAAAAATATTTATAATTAAACTAAATTGCTTTATAATATTACGTATAGAAAAAAACTTTCTAAAATAGTGTGAAAATAGAAGTAATAATGGATGAATGAATGCGAAATGTAAAAGTAATCTTTAAAAAGTAAAATGAAAACTAAAAATAAAAAAATGAAATTTGGATTAATAGATCTAGTGTTGGTGGCATATAAAATGAAGACATAGTGTTACTAGGGTTTGAACACACAACCACAGCAATAATATAGATATACGGACACCATTATGCCAATGCAACAATAATGCTTTACACTCAAACTAATAACAGATGTTTAAATTGATAGCATGGGCCATGGCCCTCCCCAGCCCCCAAGGATCCGCCCCTGTTTGAAATATTTTATTAAGTAGAGCTTATCTTGTTATTAGTTTATAAATGTGTAATTTCTATGATAGAGATTGGAACTTTCCAAATTTGGGCTTTAGACATTAATGAGACATTATTTACGATAAACAACAATTATACGTACTGTTTGAACCATGTGTTTGTAATTATTGAAATATGATATGATATGCTCCTCAACTTCATGATTGAAATATGATATGATCCTCAACTTCGTGATTGCAGAATCACTCATCGACCAACCATTAACTTGGTTATGGCTGATACTCGAGAGTTAATTTTACCTTTTTAGCTTAATTAAGTACTAGTACTGACACATTTAAATGTAGTTATGATAAAGATTATGTTAATAGTGGCACCTTTACCTCTAGTGAAAAGAAAATACGAGACTGATCATGATACTATCAACAATTAAAAATTTATATCTCCATCGATAGGATTATTTACTGTCCCCAGTCTCCCGAGCTCTCCTCAATTTTGATGTGAGTTTCCTAATTTTGTTAGAAGAGAATTGGTCGATCTCCACATCATCCTCAAGTTTTTTCGAGCGTTCAATGGATCCTTCCCAAACCTCCATGATGTCTTGGATCATCCGCGAGCCCACTTGAAGACCTCGGGTTGGATCGACATCTGCAATAATAATCCTCGGCTCGAGTTCGACTCCATTTTCAGCTAAATGGCTCAATATTGGGCATGGAATTAAGAAGGTTAGGAAGAAGCCATGAAGGAACAAGACCAAGCCGAGAGGACCAAATTGAAGAATATCATGTTTTGGGGCAAAATTGGGCAACTAGAAAAAATATATCTTTCATTATTTTGATCATAACTCATTTAATACAACTCTGATGGCCATGAAATTTGGTGAGCTTATAATACACACAGAGATATTTCTGTTGATATATTATATGATCAAATAGGAGTTAAAACGAAGAAGTTATGCACGTTGGTAGTCAGCAGACGCCGGCTGGCATTGGCTGCACCCCTCTAGGCGCTCCATGCGCCTCTTGGGCGCTAGCTGCGGTAGGGTGGTGCCAGCCGTGCCTCGCTCTGTTTTCCCTGTCCTAACTCTCTGGGTTAGGCGCTGGCTGCACCTCAGGAGGCGTCAGCCGCGCCTAACCCTGGCGCGTATTTTTTTCTTAGTTTTTCGGCTATTGTCTTTCTCCCCTCCCCCCTTATATTGTATTGGCTTTCTTAGTTACCTTCTTCAAGTTTGGTGAGAGTTTCAATGGATGTTGGTGGCCAAGCCTTTATGCTTTTTTTGAACTCTAAGTTCAATCTTGGTGAGTATTCTTTATAGATTGTCCATATCTTATCAAACTTTTGTTGATTTAGTGTGTTTGAGATCTAGATCTACTACTACCTCCGTTTTGTTTTATTTGTCGCCTAGGAAATTGTGGCAAAAATTTTGATCATCAATATCTTAATTTATATGATGATTCATCATATAAAATTGATGTCATTAGATTCGTAATAAAAATACTATTAAAAAAGTATAATATTATAATTTTTTATAAAAATTGTATATTAAAAATTATTGATTAAAGTTTGGCACTAAAAACCATAAATGACAGATAAAAAAGAACGGAGGGAGTACAATGTTATGGTTTGAGTTGTGTTGTGAGTTCTACTTATGGTTATGGATGATATTGGTGCTTGTAGAGCTTGAAGTTGATTTTTTTTTTTAACATTTATTGAGTTCCCAATCTCTCATGAATCATAAGGAAACCGAGACAACCCACTAAAAGAAGGGAAATTCTCACTAAAAACACAGCAAAAGATACTACACTACAACCACACTCTAAACCAAAGGGATTAAGGTAATTAAGCACAAACAAACAAAAGTGGAAATAAATTTGTTGGACTTACCACAGCAATGGAGAAAGTCAAGCTTAAAAAGTAATTGGAGATTAATAAAGTAGGCAAAAGGTTGAGACTTGAGAGGAGGCTATAAAATTGATACACCACCAAGTCCATAGTAAATCACTCATTTTTATAAATCCTCGTAGTTACAGTGGTCCTACATCGGAATGCCAATGGAAATTTTTTTGGCAATTTAAGTACTTGAAATGACATGCTTTTGGAATCTTAGAAAGTACTATTCGAAATGGCTAAAAGCCTAAAAGTATACGTAACAAAGTAAGAAAATAGTGAAAGTATTCTAGGAAAAATAACAAGAGTATTATGGATATCCACTGTCTCATTTGTACTCTAATATTCCATCTAACCATTCCGATGCCCTTTACACAATGATATTCCACCTCTCCCTTTTCAAAGTTCAAATACTTTAGTTCTTTCCTGTTTATTGTCGAAATTACAATTTTTCATGCTATTTAATTCTCCTCCTTTAGAATTTTCATGTATGTATATCAGTTGTTTCAAAAAAAAAATGTATGTATATAAGTATATGTATATATTCATTATTCACTCCCCCTTTTGATGTTTCAAGTGTTTTAATTTTAATTTATGCTTGTTGGTTTCCCTTTTACTTTAGGTTTGTCTATTGAATCGCTATCTGATGATAGTGTTTGAAAGAATATAGGATGAAAGTGGAAAATTTTTATATATTAACGGGGTTTGGCTACATAGCTTTTTGGATAGTTTTTAGATTTTTAGATATTGTTGGTTTCTTGACCAAGGTTAAAAATTACTTGATTGACAAGTAACTTTTTATATTAGATTTTGGCCTCAATAAACTAATTTTAAAAAATCTAGTTGATAAATCTTTTTGAGACAACTTTTCACAAAAAAATTACTTTACCAAACATTTTTTCTACAATCAACTAACCTAAACAACTAAATTCAAACATTTAATCGAAATAGCTATCAACTAACGGTTATAAGTTACCAACTAATAGTTATCAGCTGGTTACCAAAAACAGGGCCAAAGAGTTGACGATTAATAAAAACATCCACTTCGTAATGTAATCAAACAGTTTAATTGATTGCAAAAAAAGAAATTAATAAGTTAAAACCATTTCTAACAAATCAAAAATCTATAATAACCAATCATGCACCATAGAGAAAAACGTTGATTACCACATAATTTCTCTTAACATAGATATGTGATTTACTTTCAAAAGTAAGAACAACTTTTATTACATCAACCCACTGAAAACACACAATACACAACACAGAGTACACATACTAGAACGATGATACATCAACCCACAACACAACACAATACAAATACAAAGACAAGAACGTACATCAAATGAAATCTAAGCAACAATGACAGACACCTGCAGACATACATATAATGCATATATATGTCAGTAAATCATATATGAATGTAGGGGGCCATCAGCTAATTATCCCCTTCATATTAGAACGCTTTATGCATCAAACTATCCTCAAATTATGACTTAATTAGTTCCCATCACCCCCTCCATACCCTTCACCATACCCGCCACCATACCCACCACCTTCACCATACCCTCTTCCATCACCACCACCACCGCCACCTCCGCCACCGCCACCGCCACCACCACCACCACCACCACCACCGCCACGTCCACGGCCCCGGCCACCCGTCCCTGACCCAGCTCTTGACCCGGCATACGAACCCGCATAAGACCCGGCTTCTGAACCCGCTCCAGACCCACCAGACCCCGAGCTCGAGCTATACGAAGACGAGCTCGAGCTCGAGCTAGACCCAGACCCAGACCCAGACCCGGCACCCGCACCAGCCCCGGAACCGCTTCCACCACCCAGGCCTAACCCTAGGCCTACGCCGAGCCCGGCGCCAATGCCACCTAGGTCTATGCCTAGGTCTTTTCTTGCAACCCTACACTCACTCAAAACAGCTGAAGTTGCGATGAGTAGGGCTGTGAATAGGGTTAGTGATTTTAGACGAGCCATTGTGATTTTCTAGGTTATGGTGTAGATGGAATGTTTGATTGATTGTGAGGATGAGGGTAAGAGTGAGGGGCTATTTATAGGTGCTTAGTGATAGCGATTGTTTAAGTGCTCCAAAACTTGAAAGCGCGTAGCAAACAATTGTGTTACTGTTCAATATTCTCTTCTTTTGTTCATGGAAGTACTTAGTTATAAGTGGCTTAGATCAAAATTGATTGTGGAGTTTTTGAACGGTTGATAATTTATGTTTGTATGACTAAATTTTTTTGGGTTTTTGGATGATAATATACCAACCTTTGGGGGTGTTGGATTATAATATACCAACCTTTACTATTGGACAACAATATCCCTGACCTTTATATATGGGTGACATTATTATACCAACAGTAACTAAGGGGGTGGTGAACCGGTCTCCATGCGCGCTAACGTGGTTGGCAAAGGGAAAAACATTGTCCCAAGCCAATAACTTCATTAACCCCTTAGTTTTTCTCACTAACCCATATTACAAGACATTGGTTGGTTGTGTTTCACGTCAGTATGAAGACCGGTTCACCACCCCGTTAATCACTGTGTTAGAGTAGGTCTATTTTTAACGTGGGTTAGTGAGAAAAACGGAGGGGTTTAACGGGGTTATTGGGCGACAATCGATTATTTTTTTCTCCGCCTGTCACGTTAGAATCGAGACCAATTAACCAATCACCACCTCCTTAGTCACTGTTGGTGTTAGAGAAATAATAGCAAGGTAACAGCGGAAGCGATTAATAGAATCGAATTGAGATGACGGAAATTACGACAAAATTCAGGAACAAAATAATAAGAGCGATAAAAGAACACAACCACAAGGTTTACGTGGGAAACCGAAGAACTCGGAGAAAAACCACGACGGCGGCAGAAAACAATCCACTATGAGAAAGGAGGAGTACAACCTGATCACTATCACAGGGTGTGATACGATCTACAACAGAGGAGATTACTATCACAATCTCTCTCACTCACTACTCACAATCTTTCTCTCTCGGGATACAATTGGGATCGAAAATATTGGTGAGACCTTTTTCCCTCTCAATATTTTCTCCCTCTCTGACTCTCTTTAACTCGATCATTGTTCGCCGTACAGTGATGCGCATGGGCCGTAAAATAAAGTGGAGAATACCGAACCCTATTTATAGGAAAAACTCCCTATACACCTAACTTGACTCCCACTCCAATTAGATTTAGAATCTAATACAATTAGGAAACCCAACATAATAAGGAAACCTAAATAATATCCTAATACAATTAGGAAACAAATAATTGTGAGATCAAGAGATTCGGTGATTTTAGGACACATTCCTAACAGTTGGTATAATAATCTCACCTATGTATAAAGGTCAGGGATATTGTTGTCCAATAGTAAAGTTCGGTATATTACAATCCAATACCCCAAAGGTCAATATATTTTCATCCAATATCCCAATTTTTTTTAGTAGTTTTATATGTTTTGTCAATTGTAAGTGTATGGTATTTATCGTCCACCTGCGTGGATACCTAAAATGATACTGATTAAATCTTATCAATAATACTAGAGAATATGCATGCATATCATTCTATATTCATAAAAATATACATAATAAAATATTTTTTTTATATAATATGAGTGATAGCAACTCTATAACTAATCAAGCTTGCATTTTAGACAATCTGATATGTATAAATATGTTGGGTCAAGGTCCTTTACCTGAGTAATAGCACGAAGGACCTTATACGGAGTTTTAATGAAAGAGAAAACAAACCGTCAAAAACGGAAGTTATTTTGTTTAGTAAAATCAGTGATAATTATCTTTAAATCTAAATTCCAACGTCTCCTTATCCTTTCCTTGTATAGTATTGATTATGTTCTAATTCTGCGTAACAATTAGCAAAGAAAAGGAAATTTAGCAAAAGGAAAGTAAGATTGCAAGAGATATCTCAAAAGATGGAAAGCAAAACAGAAGGCAAAAGAAGGAAAGAAGAATCAAAGAAGAAATCAGGAAAGAGGATCAACATCTACAAGGCTCTGCGTATAAATAGAAGACTTGAAGATTAAAGACTTAGGCGATTCTACGAAAGTAATCGCAGGGTAAGAAATCGTGAGGATTTCTAAGTGTGTAGCCAATGGTTCGGTGGTAAAGGTAGCTAGTAAAAGACCTCTGGTGAAGGTATATCCAAGGACCTTGGTGAACATTCTTTGAGTCCACATGTGGTGGTGAGATGGTGTGTAGCAGAGCCTTGACGGACTAAGGCTGTGTGAGTTTGTGCTTCAATGTAATCCATCATGTTTCAAATCGCCGCTAGAGTTTTTCATATGACGATCCTTATCTGTAGCTGTCTCAAGGACCTTTGGCCTTGGTCAGTGAATCTATCAGTAACTACCTTCAGACTGTTACTTCTTGCTTTGTTCCGTAAGTGTAACTTGTTCTTTGATTGTTATAAATATAATGAGGTATTTCAGTTACACTGTGTTTTGATCCTTGATTTGAAACCAAGGAAGTTTGCTCTAACGTCCTTACCTAGTGTGTAGAGTTTATTTGTCAAATTCACCCCTCTTGGGTTCCTACAAAATCCATAATTTAAGATGGTTATATAAAGTATCTTAATTTAATCATAAATTTTGAACATATATAATATTTTATAGAAGGTCACAACATTATTATTCTATAAAAGTATCTTTTATTGTAAATCTAATGATATTATACTTATATATGTTTGGTAAATTTATAGTTAAAATGTAATGTTAATTTTTATTATTCAAATCCGATAAAAATGTAAAAATTTGCATCAAATATGCTACAAACAGTAGCAAAGCAGTAAAATACTAGAAAAGAAACAACAAAACAAAGCCCACATCAATTAAAAGATACAACCAAAGACATCCACAAAAACCACTTCAAGAAAATCAAATGTACAATCTTCTCGTCATTTCAGCACCTATTGTACATGGCCTATCAATGGCCTTTACACCACAAACAATTTTCACAGTCCTCCTCTTACATACAAATTGTTAGGCGTGGAGACCAAATGGGAGAAGGAAGAAGGAAGAAGGTAGAAGGAAGAAGGGGAGGTAGAAAAGGAAGGAATCGTGAGAGGTGCTGCCAGCGCTTCTCAGACGCTGTCAGCGCTTGCGTGAAATATTCGGGGAATATTTCCGAGATCTTTTCTGTTTCCTTTCTACAGTTGTTTCCTAAATCGCGGTTATTTCCTTATTGCTGGAGACTTCCATATTGTTTAGGTTACTGCCATATTGTAACCTAGGTTTTCCCCTGTACCCTTTAGTATATATAGGGGTTCAGGTTCTCCCTATTATGTATCCCAGAATATCCCAGAGTGTATCCCAGAGAGAATTGGGATCAAGTGAGATAGAGAGAAACACAACCTTTTGTATTGTAATCCTCATATTACTAGTGCATCAATTCCGTGGTTTTTTTTTTCCCACTTTGGGTTTTTTCCACGTTAAAATCTTGGTGTCAAATTTATTATTTCTTTTTCCGCTGTTATTTCCTATTGTTTGTGGTTTGCTTGAGTACTCTTCAATCCTAACTGGTATCAGACTTTCAGGGTTGGTAAAAGAGAACTCGCTTTCAAACAATACCAGGAGATAAGTATGAAGTAGAGAAATTTGATGGATCTGACTTCACCTACTGGAAGTTGCAGATTGAGGATCTGCTGTACGCAAAGTCGCTGCACATTCTTCTGTTGGAAAAGAAGCCAGATAAGATGGAGCAGGCTGAGTACGGTTTGCTGGATTGGCAGGCGGTGTCCTTGATCCGGATGTCGTTGTCTCAGAACGTCGGGTTAACGTCATGGAGAAAAATACAATGAATGAATTGTTGAAGGCACTAGAGGAGATATGTATGAGAAGCCCAGTGCAGCAAATCAGGTATATTTGTTCACCAAATTAACCAGCTGTAAGATGGCTGAGGGTTGTGATGTGGCTGAGCATATTAATGAGGTTACTAAGATTTTATCACAACTTGTTTCAGTAAAGATGATTTTTGCTGAGAATGTCAAAGCTTGCATATTGTTGTCTTTTATGCCTGATTCTTAGAAAACCCTTGTAACTGCTGTTAGTAGTGTTAAGGATACTGACGAGATGAAGTTTAACGAGGTCAAGTCTGTATTGCTTGATGAGGGTCTTCGTAGGAAGAATTATGGTGATGAATCTTCGGGAATTGCGTTAAGTGTCAGGGGTAGGAAGAACAATAGGAATTCGAATAATTCCAGGGGAGGCAAGCCTAGGGACATGAGCAATGTTGTGTGTTATGGTTATGGTGATAAGGGTCACTTTAAGAGGGATTGCCGACCTCGGAAGAGGAAGGGTAATGATGACCGGGACTCTGTCAACTCTGCGGAAGATCTTTGTGAGAAACGAGTCACCACTTGGGTTAGTGTTTGGGGACATTATAAGTGAGAAACGAGTCACCTCAAACTGCTTAACTTTAACTATCCAAATCCAACTTATAGAGCCTCTTCGCGATGTAGGAAAATACATTCTTTTTTTTTTTTGCATAACTTAACCCATGCATGATGCAACACTTAAGGATAATATTGTACTAGTTTATTTATGTCAACAAGTCAAATCTACCTAACAAGGTTTGTTATTCTTGTGAAGCTATGAAGGTTCTTTTAAATCCTCAACAATTACATAAATTTCAACCAATATGTATAAGCATGCAATTTGTGTACATTTGAAGGGGAGCCTTGGCGCAACGGTTGAGTTGTTGCCTTGTGATCGTGAGGTCACGGGTTCGAATCCTGAAAACAGCCTTTTACAGGAATACAAGGTAAGGTCTGCGTTCATTATAATTCCCCGGACCCCCGCTTGCGGGGACGCTTTGTGCACTGGCTGCCCTTTTATGCAATTTCTGTACATTTAAACCTCTCTGAACCACATCAAAAATTGTGTTTAGACAATGAGGGGTGGATGAATGAGTTGAAGGCGAAAGGGATAAGCACGAAGGCAGAAAGGCGTAAGTGGGTGGGAGATGCATGAAGGATGGATCATGAATGGATTCTAGAGGGTTCCATTGTTGAATTGCCATGCATATTGTGGTGACATCTGTTCAGTTTAACTCAAAGTGGTGAACCGACTGGGCAAAATAAAGCTGCGGCAACTATGCACTATAATGGGGTTGCCGCTTTACGCTTTATCATTATTATTATATATTATCTTCTCCTTTCACAAACAAATAAAATAATTTTGTTATAGATAACAATGTATTGGTTATCAGAATCGTGATGCTAGTTAGGATTGATGATCGTAGTTACTATCGAAATTGTAGAATCGAATTGAGGATTGTAATATTCTAGTAGAAAAGGAAAATATCAGAAAAAGTTTTAGAATAGTTAAAATCTTAACAAATATTCACTATTAACGAAGAAATATGTTTAATTATATATCAATTTATAACTTTAGTACAAAATTTATATTGTCATGACAATTTTAAAGATAATAATGTTCACAAACATTATCAAATTCACGTCGGATCGTGGATCGATCATTGGATCGTAGAATCATATTTCGATTTTAACACATAATATTCAGGCTAAACCATGATTGTAAGATCCTAATAATCATCTTCAATCATTCATCATTCACATTTTTATAATTTAATAATATTTTTTCTTGTAATTATATATTAATAAATTATAAGAGTATAATATTTATTACTTAGATCAATAAATATGAATTATATACTAAGTTTATCAATCGTAGTAGAGAATGCACATTTTATGTATAATTTATATTTATGAAAATATATAAATAAATAATTATTTTTATATAGTTTATAAGTCATAATAATCCTCAAAGTAGCAAAACATTCATTCATAATAATTTAAATATGCTTATATTTAATTTTTTTGAGTGATTTAGGTAAAATTCAAAATGGTTATTAAGTATCTTTAATCAAGATGTGTATCATTTTGCTTTCACATTGATAATCCGTCGAACAATATTTAAAAATTACAAAGAAATTTATGAATAAATAATTGCATTTTTAAAAATATAGATATGAAAATTTGACTTTTATATAATTAATATAACTCTTAATAATAATCGATTCTTAAGATTATAACAATTTTGTTATTAATTTTCTTCGATAACTATGCATCTTGATTGTTTCTAGAGAGCACCACATCAATTGATTGCTCCTGTTATTTTTTTATTTGTCATTTGCTTTTTCTGAGGTTCATGTTTAATCAGTAATTACTCTCATAAGATCTCTATAATTGAAATTATTATATTTTTCAAGTAGTATTTTTTTTATAACAAATCTAATTATATCAATTTTATATGGTTAGTCATTATACAAATTAAAGTATTAACATTCAAGGATTTTAACACAAAAACATGGACAACATATAGAAAGATACGAAGGGGAGTAAAACTTTTAAAAATACATTGAACGCCTTGTGAAGGACAAATTAAACAAAGAGATAAACTTTATTTATAAAATCCAAACTCACAATTAAAATAGAAATTGATCAAATTGAAATTTACCATATATAAGAAATATCAATAGCATCACCAAAGTATTAAAGGTTAGGGTTTTTTTTTTAGAAAAAAAGAGAAGAAAAAGAAAAGAAGTTTTGAATTTACTCTTAAGACATCATTTTTGTATTATAGAATATCATCTTAGCTTTATGCCCCACTATCTTTCGTACCCACTATGAAACTACAAGCAATTAAGGGTCGTGTGAATTATCATACTACATATGATTATATTTTGCATGCATGCGCAACCTACATATATATATATGGTCAACCTACCTAACCCGCATTATAATTAGCAATAACGTGCAATAAGTTGAAGGACTGTAATTATTGGTAATGTTATAGAGTTATCGATAACTTATTAAACTGAAGTTATTGATCTTTTAACATTGCAGTTAAGATATGAATATTTTTTAGTTATCGTGGGCGCGCTGTAATTGTTATTTGCTTATATTTAGTAGTGTTTGATTGCAACCTTTATGTTTTGGAATTGATTATCTATTGTTTTATAAATGTAATCTTGATATATTAAACTTTAGACCTGTTGACTTTCAATAATCGAAAAGATATAGCAATAACGTGTATAATTTGAAATATTTGAATAATAGTCCACTTTGATTCATAATCTCAACGTTGATACCCAAGTGGACCTCACATGGTATATGATACATATATGCAGCAAACTTTGACCTTACAAAGTCGTGTACATTCCAAAAACAAATCAATCAAAGCAATTTCAGCCACAAATTCTGAAAGCTACTCCACATATCCCACTTCATCATTCCACTTCCACCAGTGTTTGGGTTGTCTAATTTCCGAAAGATCATATAGTTGAGTTTTAGGAGCTATCTATGACCGACTTCTCTAGGGTGGTGGTGATATTTTCCTTTGTTTTTCAATTTTATATCATTTCATTTTACATATAAAAAAAGGCACTTGTTTGTTGTCATTGTAACGTTTCTCAACCCGTTAATTTGTATTTATACACGAATTTATTTTTTCGTTCAGGAATATTGTAATGAATCAGCAGTTTGCTTGCTTGCTCGTATTCACGATACATTTACTCGTTTATCATTGACTATAATAATTGAAATAATCTTATTGAGGGGAGGGGGTGAATGAGGTGATTAAATTTTTCTATCAGTGACACACCAATCTTACAGGAAAATTAATATAGTTATCGTTCAACTGAGATTAAAACGGAGTAACTGAAATAATTCAAATTTTATTCAAAGCAAGTAAATAGCTTACAGATTGAATGAGTATAGCTCGATCGGACATATTGATCTACAGCTTCACAGGAGGATTTGTCAATCTCCTTGGATCAGTCACAATCCTTGACTTCTCACTTAAAGGACAAATCGCAAATGACTTATAGCTAAGACTTTCCACTTGGCCATTGCTTTCAGTAGCTCCTTAAATTTTTCCTAACCAAGTATAACACAGACTCTCACCAAGCTTACTTGCTTGACTACTTATCTAATGACTCCCTGACTTAAATCAAACTCGGGTACTCTCACTAGCTAGAATCTCAACCTAGTTACAATCACGACCCACTAAGCTCTTAGACTTAGATACAAGAGAATGATATAAGAAGGATAAGAAGATTTGACAAAATGATTCTTGTATTGCTCAGTATATTGAAGTGACTCGAAGTTACATGTTCTTCTGTCTTTGTCTTGTATTAATAGCGAATGGAGAAATGTGAATGTTGGAGCATCATCTTGGAATGGAGTGCTTAGATAAGAATAGAAATAAAAATTAATTCCTCAGCTTCTTCCATATATGGCGCTCAATGGGACTGTCATTGACCTTTTTTCGATCAATAGGGCCAACGGCCCAAATTTATTAACCAAAGGCTTGCACAGTGCTACTGAGCACAAACATTGCAAAACCTTCAAGAGTCCAGTACATAGCACCTTTTATTTATAGAGGGAGAGTACAGTACACAATAAACAAGCACCATGAAAGGAAACAAATCAAATCACAAAGGAGAATCGTACCCTATCAACACCCATTTGTTGAGTAGTCATTTGTTTCATATTCTTTGTGTACTCTCCAAAATTTGCTTCCCATCCATCTTGTCGTGGTCATCCACCATACTCTGCCCTCTGCTCCCCTTTCCTTATGTAAAAATGAAGGGGATGGCTGAGAAATTGGCCACCAAAGTTGCTACAGAATATTCTACTGGCGTCCTTATGAATCCCACATCATCAAACACTGCCCTGTTCCTGTCCTGCCATAACGTCCAAATGGTGGCAAACCAAACTGCCATACAGATGTTCCTCATACATTTCCTTTAGTGTTTGCCTTTGCGATATGTAATATCCCAAATCCTTCATGAGACAATTCCATATCTCCCAAGAGAGTAGGTAGTTCAGTAGCAAATGATCAATTGTTTCACCTTGCTCCAATCAGAACGGGCACTTATCGTCTTCCTCCGAAATAACTCCCTTTCTCTTCAACTGTGATCTTGTATTTAATTTCCCCAACAATGTCAACCATGCCATTATTTCTATCTTTGGGGGAGCTATCTTTTTCAACACTGTACAGGCAATTGAATCGAGTTGGATTTGCTGATATGCCATTCGTTCTGCATCTGACACCAGACTCCTTGTACTAAATTGTTGTCCGCCCTTCCACTAGATCATATCCGGGTTGGATCAAGCCCCTTAAAGCCCTCATGCCGTGTGTGCTATGGTTTCCACCATGTCTTTCCTCAGGCGATGTAACCTCATTGAAGTCTCTCATTATAATTAAAGGCCCTTGCGTGTTTGCCTTGATGTTTCTTAATTCATCCCATAAATGCACAGTCTTCATGCTCATTTGGTGCGTAAATCAGGCAGAATGACCAACGTATCTCATCCCTTATCATCTCCACTTCTATGCAATATCCATCTTTCATCCTTCTGCTTTTTAGTGACATTGATACACTCCTTGTGTCATAACATTACCATGCCTCTTGACCGCCCGACAACAGGAACATCCAAGGCCTCTACGTCTTCATTCCCCCAACACTTTCGTATGTCCCATTGATTGAAGTTTGACTGTTTGGTTTCAACTAGCCCCATGACACTCAACTTCTCCTTGTTAATCAGTCTTCTCACTTCCTTCTTCTTATCAAAGGAGCCTAGGCCTCGGATATTCCAAGAAGCTATTCTCATCTCTGCTAGCATTGACTTTCAACATAGATTTTCATTCACAACTTTCTTTCCATACGTGAGTCTTGATTCTTTCCATATGCTTTACACAGAAATACTCTCGATCTATTCCAGCAATGCTTCGATTTATTTCCTAAAATATTTATTCTCAAATTGCACATATAACATAGGAATCAATTAATCACTTAATCATCCAAAAACTTATCGTGTAATATTCATTCTAGGTATTCGTGTGCAACTCTTCGATGTCTTGCCAATGTCACTGGAATTTTGGCTTTCACATTTCAAAACCCATGCCCTGTCAAAGAAATTGATATAGGATTGGTGGAGTCCTCAATCTCCCCCTTTTTGAATGAAAGACAAAATTCCACACAGTAATATCATTCACAACAAACAAGATTACTAACAAGCATGTATAACAAAAGCAACCATCCAAACATGTTAGAGTTATTACATAGAAGAGTCTTCACCCCCTTTTTGTCTTTTATAGGAAAAAGAGAGAACGAAATGTTTGGCAAAAAAAACTTCAAACAAATTGTTTAAAAAACAACATCAGCGGAAAGAACTAAGCGCTGGGAGGAGGAGGAATAGTGTTGACGGGGATGGGGTCAAGTATGGTAGTGTCGGTCTACAGTGAAGGCCTTGGTGTTGTCATCAGGGTCGGTTAGAGGATTGGTTGATGTGAGGACAGGTGCCTTCAACAGGATTTCAATGTTGGTGAGTTGGGCTTTGATCTGGGCAAGAGAAGTGTGGATGGTGCCTAGAGCGGTGGAGTGGTCGGAGATCCATTCCCTGACGGACTTTAGGTCCGAGCTATTGAAGTAGACGATAAATAGAGGGAAAGAACAAGCTAAGAGAGTACTGGAGGGTGAGGGAAGGGACAAGGATGAAAAGCATGGGTTTTTTTTTTTTTTTTTTTTTATAAGATTATTAGGTTTTAAAATCCTCAACTTTGAACATTGTTTATCAGAATATTCCGAACTTCATTTTTGAAATGAATATCCTAATCTTTAGGAGTTGTATTTATCAGCAGTCCAACACCGAATTAACATCAATTAAACTCAAGTTTTTTTTTTTTTTTTTTGTGTAATGTAGCTATATTTTTCAGGGCGATATGTAGAACGGAAATGTATATAAACCAAAAAACAACCACTGCATTATAGAAAAACCCGAGTTTAAATAACTTTAGTTCAGTGTTAGGTTGCTAATAAATACAACCCCCTAAAGAGTTGGGATATTCAATTCCAATTTTTATTTTGTTTTATTTTAAAAATTTTAAAAATTAATTAATTAATTATTCAATTATTTAGTGGTTAGAGCAGATTTAAAGCATCTAGGCTTAATGAAAGACATGATATTAGATAGGGGCACTTGAAGGGCTAACATCAAGGTAGTAGGGTGAGGTTGCTGGTAGGAAATGCGATTTGTTTGGGTTAAGCTTTGTGGCTTGTATTTAATTGTGATGTACATGTACATTTAATTTAGCTCATCCTTAAGTGTGTGGCGAATACATGTATGCACTCCGGTACTATAGCAACCATCTTGGTCTTTTGGTTTCCAATGGTTTTTCTTTAGGGTTTTTGTGCTTAAACTGGATTTTGAAAGTGTTTTTCAAAAAGTTTTCATGAGTCCGCGAAAATCAACCTCTCCTTAAACTCCAATTTACAGGGGAAAAGTTGTCTACATTTGAATCTCCCAAACCACGCTAAAATTGTGTTTCAATTCTTTGGTAGTTTGTTGTTGTTGTCAATTATTTAATTATTTATTTTTTGACTTTTTTATTTTTGATTTTTTTAACAATATGAATAAATAGATAACAAACATAAATATAAGTAAATGAATATAGCTAATAAATAAATAAATTGAATGTAAATTTTTCAGACTAACGATGGTTTTCAGTTTCAAATTTTCTTTTCTTGGTATTTTTTATATTTTAAAAAAATTTTACATGTAAAATTTTCATATTTTAAAAGAAATTATTCCCAAAAAAATGCTCTCAAATAACCCTAATGTTTTCAAATTTAAATTTCGATATTCTTGTGGGTCAAGTTTGGTAGGTTGAGGTATTGTTGGATCTCCAAAAATCGGTCTCTTCATGAATTTCATATAAGTTGCCTATATTTGGATTCCATGGACGACGTTCAAACATGTTTGTCCTGAGAGGTTGTTCTTGTAGTAAGTTAGTTAGTTTGCAGTATTTACATGTCATAATCTAAACATGTACAGATTTTATGAAATTCAAAATTTTTATTTCATAATATTTAATTTGAATTGTAAAATAGATGTTGGGTAATTTAAGTTGGTTAAGGAATTCTATATAGTTTATAAAACTTAAGTAGAAATATATGGAAACATATAGAAGGTAGGTATGAGTAACATACCAAATAAAAGAACAACCTCGAAGTTGTAATTTTTTAGGAACTATGTTTTTCTGTGAGCATTTGATGTATTTTTGGGAAAAAAATACTAAGTATTATGTAATCTTTTGTGATTCATTTTCCTGCAATCACGAAATTAATCACAACCCTGTCTCTTTTTGTAGATAAGCCTATGTATTTCTAGTGATCAACGTGATGCAGAAGATAGCATTTGACTTTTTTTTTTTTTTTTTTGTTTTGAGAAAAGATAGCATTTGACTTCAAGCTAAAATGAAAGGTTATTGAAAAAAAATTTACATGCATACATTTTTTCTTCATTGATGGGAGAGGGAAAACTTAGATAAATGACCGAAGAAAGATGGGTAGGCAGTTACAATATTTTCTTTTTTTTGCCCGTTTCTAAACTCTTGAAAAACTATTTAAATTGGATAAAAATAATGTAAAAGCAAATTCAAAATTTAAAAAATTAAGCTGCCCCTATAATGTCTTTCGTCGGAATAGGGGTCTAAAAAATACAAATGGTTCCGGGCAAGTTTATAAATAATAGGGTTTTAAAAAAATCAATTTTTAAAGATGAGGGATAAAAAATTAATGACTCAAATCTCATGTAGTATATATTAAAAACAAAACCCAAAAAAATAAACCAAATGTTAAGTTGGCTGTCATTTGAAAGCCAATACAAATTAAAAAAAAATATTAATTCAATTCAAAATGTGAACATCACATCAACATACAACTGAGTTAATTTTCATCAAGAGGTTCACTATAATTCAAAGCGTGCAAAGTATGCACTATAGTAACACATTTCTAAATAGAAATTATTATCCAATAAAACCCTAAACAGGCATTATCAATTTATCATTCTCCGATTTTCCTAGCTTATTTATATATATCACAGTACATCCTGAGCATGAAATTTGGCAACTTAAACCACATGTAATAATTTTCTTCTTCTATTTGTTGAAAAACTGTTGAAAACAAAATAAAACCTAAAAGCACTGATAATATTATACATAAGCTGATATGCATAAACTCTTCCTCTTAGCTTCTTGCTGTTAGTTATGATTTTCTCCTCCGTAGCTAAACCCCTCCCCATAACCGGGTCCAGTTCCATACCCACTTTCGCCCGTGCTTTCGAAACCGGATCCTTCACCACTTTTGTGACCTGATCCTCCTCCTCGTCCTTGTTGCATGTTAGACCCTAACCCTGACCCTGACCCTAACCCTAACCCTGACCGTAACCCTGACCCAGCCTTTGGTCCGGTGCCCGGCTCGGAAAGGGGAACAACTGCTTTAGCAACAAGTATAATAGCTAGAACCACTAGGGTTCTTAATGCAACCATTTTAGTTCGATGACTTCGTTTTTTTTTTTTTCGGGTTATAGTGTTGTTTTCAGATTCAGCCAGCTACGGGTCGGGTTTGAGGGTATTTATAGTGGGTTATTGGAGTAATGGGAGAAATCATGGTTGCTGAATTACCGAATGAAGTGATGCAAAGTATAGATAACAAGAAATTATGACTCAAAGTCATAATGAGGCTTTAACTTGGGCAGTTGTCATTTGTAGATTGTATGATATTGCCAGCAAATATGATACTCAAGGATTAGCACCATAGCATTAGCAACAGGAATGCATAGTGGAATGAGGGATGATAGGAGTTTTGTTTCAAGATATTTATTATCTTATTTTTCATCAAATTAATATTTTTTTATGATTTTTGATACCGATTTTTTTATGGTAAGTATTAATTATAAGACCTTTTGGATGTATTGGTTACCCGTTAGTCATATTTTTGACATTTTTTTGAAATATAAAAAATAATAAATAAAAGTATAATTTTATGCAATATTATAGCAGAATTCAATCATATCATTTGATTTCAATTTAAAGTATAATAGTATGGTTTTAATAGTATGACAAGATACTTAAAAAATGTCTACCCAAGACTCATATCATTTCGTAGTGGAATACAATTGTCCTTTCTTCATGATAAACTAGACGAAAACTTGTCTTTCCTTGTTGTTGCAAAATGTCGACTTATTTTCGGTATGCAATTTTGAGCTTTAATTGTTGTTGTTGTTGTTGTTATTATTATTACTATTATTATTATTATTATTTAGTGTGATTTTATTGAGTTGAAATTTTTTTAAATTGTGATAGTTCAAAAGCATAATTATCGTTGATTCTATTTTTGAAAAATCAAAATTAATATATATTGATCAAAGTGATCCTTATATTTATATTAACAATATATTTGGTGGCCATTGCCCATTTATAACTTTTATTTCCTTTTGTAAATTTAATTAATCCAAATCCTTCCTGGCATTCCCTTTTCTTAAAGGAATGTATTGGGAAAAATAAAAAGGAATGGACATAATTAGTCTTCCTTTTTGTTTTTTGTAAATTTAGTTAATCCAAAACCTTCCTGGCATTCCCTTTTCATAAAGGAATGTATTGGAAAAAAAAAAAGAATGGACATAATTAGTCTTCCTTATTAGATTCCAATTTTCCTTTTTTTATGGACTAATTAAAAATGATGGCCCATGCAGGTCTCGAACCTGCGACCTTGGCGTTATTAGCACCACGCTCTAACCAACTGAGCTAATGGGCCATACACTTTCCTTTTGAAATCTTATTACTTAGGCATGAATGTTACTTTGTTTGAGAAATTTCGACCCCTTTGTAGAGAAATCTCCAAGATTCGGTCTCAACGTTGTGTTTTCAAGGGTTTTTCTGGGCAGTGATGAACCAGTTCATCTTCTTAAAACTTGTGATGGATTATGACTACTTATGGGTGTTCCCCATGGTGGTTCACATGATATTGTTCGTAGCTCTGCTTGTAAAATACTTGGATTGGAGTGCGTTTTTTAATATGGTTTTGATAATTTCTGTTCTAGGTCAAGAATCTGGAGTTGGAGCTTTTGGAGGAATGACGTCTTATTATGGTCGACATTGTAGAAAAATTGGGTTTTATATATTTGATGCTAATCTAAGTAATTATCCACCCAAATTGAGGGTGTGAGAGAGGGAGTATGAGGGCGAAAATTGGGTGTTTGAGGAGAGAGAAAGTGTGAGCAGGAGGTCTCTTATAAAGCGAACCATGTTTCACCTTTATTGATATTTATGGATAGCGTCGAAGGTAAACCATAGTTCGTTTTTTAGATATCGGCCATGTTTGGCAAACAGCTGATAGCTGTTGGCTGTTGGCTGATTGCATTGGCTGATTGTTGTTGGCTGTTTGTATTGGCTGATTGGAAAAGTTGTGATTGATAAAGTTAGCTGATTCTAAAAATTTTTTTGCTAAAATTCTATTTATACCCTTTATCACTAATATGATAAATATGCATCAAATATTGAGACCAATAAGCTTTAGGATGGCATATGGTGTAAATTTAGACAACTTTTGGACAAAATGGTTTTTTCCACAATCAGCCATTTACAATAGGCTACTCCCCTCAGCCTATTGAAAAATGGCTTATTGGGACCAATAAGCTAATAGAATGAGTTGTTTACCAAACACCCCAACAACCTATTTCACTCCCTAATAAGCCAACTTTTGCAATAGGCTAATGAATAGGTTGTTTACCAAACAGGGCCATCATATGTGTGAATCACAGAGAGAGAGGGTAAAGCAATTGAAGAAAAAAAAATGATTATCCACTTGACATGTCACATCATCAATGTTGAATCTCATTCTCTCACATAAATTAGGACTTCATGACCTTCATGTCCTCGGTGATCGTTTTGCATTTTGGGCCATCCATCATGGTCAATAACCCTGGATTAAATAGGTAGCCCATTTGGCTATTTTCTTGTAAATGAGGCCCATTTGGCCAGTAAAATTAGCCGGGTTTAATAACTTCCTCTTTCTCACTTCTCAACGTTAAATTCATCTTCGTCAGTCTCTACGCCAAACATACGCTCGCATTTTCCTTCAATCTCCAGGGTTTACTACTCCAGGGTAATTTCGTTGTCTATTTGGTTCATAATTGCCTGCTGCAATTTTGTCGATTTTTTCCATGTGGGATACTTTATTTTCCCCCAATCTGATTTCCTGCTTCCGAATTCATATGTTTCTCATTTTTTTTTTTGCTGTCGTTATTTTTTGGTCTAGTGATAAGGAGAGCCCTCAGTTTTAGAGGGATACTCGGATGCAAGTTGGGCTAGTGATAAGGAGGATTATTCCTCAACCACGGGTTGGCTTTTCATGCTTGGTGGTGGAATTATTTCTTGGGCTTCCAAGAAACAAAGTTGCATTTCAGATTCCACTATGGCATCCGAGTTAGTGGCCTTAGCCGCTGCTTGTAAGGAAGCGGAGTGGCTTCGGAATTTGATGTTGGAGTTGCCAATTTGGCCTAAGCCTATGGCACCAATCTCCATACATTGTGATAGTAAATCTACCCTAGCAAAGGTGTATAGTCATGTCCACAATGGCAAGTCAAGGCATATTGGACTTAGACATGCATACACACATCAACTCATCAAGGACGGGGTTGTGACTATCGGATATGTGCCTTCAAGTGAGAACCTTGCCGATTCCTTGACTAAGGGATTGTCCAAGGACTTGGTGACTAAATCATCAAGGGGGATGGGTATAATCCCTATCTTGACAAATACTAGTAATAGTGCCTCTTCTTGATACTTGACTTGATGTCAAGCTCTTGGAGAGTGACTTTATTGCATAGTTTTTGTGTTAGCACAAGTTTCAAAACCATCCAAGGGTAAGTGTTGTGCATAAGTTCTGTAATGACAGGAGGATGAGTTTTTACTCTTAATAGACTGATTAAGGATGGGTACTTGATTACAGGAGCATATAAGTTTCGGTCTACCTATGTGAGCAAGAAGTGTAGCCGCTTCAAGGAGCTATTGGGCTTGGCTTTGATTTGCTCACGAGAGGATATAGGACACACGACGTTTAATAATGTCATAAGTTTGAGGTTTCTTGATTTGGTTAAGTCATGTCGGTGTGATGTATCCAAATGTTCAACAAGGATGTGAAGTTCAATGCTTTGTCAACTATCATATTCAGACATTTGTAATTATGTTCACTACTTAGAAGTTCAATTCGCAAGAAACTATCTAAGATGCATGACCAACCCTTGCTCTCTTGTGTGTTTTGAGTTGTGTGATTTAATGTGTTTTGTTGACGGAGGTGTTGGAATATGAGTTAAGAATTCCATACACTTGAAATAGCGGAGGATTGTTGATGTTTTTCAAGTGTATGTGTAAGATTGATGAGCAATAAGTGTGGAAAATTAAGTGTACTAAGTTTAAGAATACAAGACAATTTTTGTCTTATTTTTTTCCACATGCTCAATTTAATTAAGCACATGTTTTTGTGTGGATAAGGGTAGTTAGGCATAGTTAACTATCCTATCTTCCTTATCCATGCACCTACATCATCATCCTATCTCTACCCTATCCAAGAGTGCATTCTTGCACTATAAATAGGGGTGTTCCTCCTCTCCTTTACATTTACTTCATTCCTTCCCATACACCCCCTTTCTAGGCTGTGAGTGCAGCACATCTTAGGCAAGGATTGAGAATTTGTTTAAGTCTCCTCCTATAAGGCAAGAGTTTTATCCTGCGACTATATACGGTCGGTATATAAGTCTAAGGAGAGTAGGTACGCCTACGACTCTCTTGATTATCTAAGTTTCCCATCCTTTTCTATCTTTTATTTCCAACAAGTATGAGGGCGGGAATTGGGGGTTTGAAGAGAGACAAAGTGTGAGCAGGAGATCTCTTATAAAACGAACCATGGTTCACCTTTGTTGATATCCATGGATATCGCCGAAGGTAAACCATAGTCCGCTCTGTAGATATCATATGTGTGAATCACAGAGAGAGAGGGTAAAGCAATTGAAGAAAAAAAAAAATTGATTGTCCACTTGACATGTCACATCATCAATGTTGAATCTCAATCTCTCACATAAATTAGGACTTCATGACCTTCATGTCCTCGGTGATCGTTTTGCATTTTGGGCCATCCACCATGGTCAATAACCCTGGATTAAATAGGTAGCCCATTTGGCTATTTTCTTGTAAATGAGGCCCATTTGGCCAGTAAAATTAGCCGGGTTTAATAACTTCTTCTTTCTCACTTCTCAACGTTAAATTCATCTTCGTCAGTCTCTACGCCAAACATACGCTCGCATTTTCCTTCAATCTCCAGCGTTTACTACTCCAGGGTAATTCCGTTGTCTATTTGGTTCATAATTGCCTGCTGCAATTTTGTCGATTTTTTCCATGGGGGATACTTTATTTTCCCCCAATCTGATTTCCTGCTTCCGAATTCATATGTTTCTCTTCTTTTTTTTTTGCTGTCGTTATTTTTTGGTCCTTTTACTTGCAAAATAGTTCTGGGTTTTAACTTTAGACAAATATGATGTATTGGTGATCCCAAAATTTATGGTGATGTTTGATGAATTTTAGGTTCTGGGTCCGTGGGTATGATGAACTCTTAATGATGCATGTGGTTGCTTTGAATTTTTCAGAACTCTAAATTGTTCACAAAGTTAATGTTTCCTTGTATTCTGCTGCAAATTGAAGCTTGTATGATTGTGTTATAGACTGTAAATTGCTCAGTGAAATTAAATGGTGAGAACCCAATTGAGTTAGGGTTCTGAATATCACAAAACTTGCATGCCTTGTTTTCTTTAATCCCTACATGATTGTTCAATTGGCATGAATGTTTGAGAAAACTGCAAGAACCCATACTGATGGGACATTCAGAAATCTTGAAATTGGGGGTTTGGGAATCCAAGATGATTCTTTGGGTATTTGGGTTGGTAGAATGCAAAGCTAGGGTCTTTTGATAGCTGGTGAAGAACATATGTTGAATTGCTGAATTCCAGGGAGATCCACCATTAATCCTTGGAGATGACATATCGATAATTTTAGAAATCTGTACGGGATTAAAGAATGTTAAAGCCTACTGTGAAATGTGTGAGGAATGAAAGAATGGCTATAATTGAGCAATGCTTCATCCCGTCTTCCAATTCTTGTTCTGCTTGCAGTTTGCACACATTAAACTTTATTCTCTTAAGAGGTTACGCTAAGCCATTTATTTTGGAAATAAAGATGACATCTTTAGCCTATGCTAGGCTACAAAGACCATAGCTTCCGGTTTCTGAACCCCCACCCCTTAAAGAAAAGCAACGAAGCTACATTTGAGTTTGATTATTGTAGTTGAGTTGGAACTTTCCTTCCATAATTTGTGGTTGTGTGGTGCTATTCCCATAATGGGTGATGAATTGCTGATAACTTGTGGTATGCGCGTGTACAAAAATTAATTCCAATGAGCAATAGTGCAAGCTGCATTAATAGGATCTTATATTCAGGGTTTCATATATGTCACTAATGTCAGTTCTTGTGGTTCATGACTCGTACTTTGTCTAACGTTCCATGCTGGTTGTTAGCTTTCTTCTTGCATTCTTCTACAATTTGCACTAGTTTATGGGACTGTGTGGGGGATTGGGCTGTCTTTTTCATGTTCTTTGAAGAGGTTTGTGAGGAAAAGATAAACAATTTAGAATGATGACTCTTGGAAGAGATTAGGATGAGAGGCTTATTGCTGATATAAACTGAGACCGTCTAAAAGTGAGTGTGTGGATGATGCATTATTGAATAGCTTTCAATCACGTGATGTAAATGTATAACAACTGTTTGGTCTCTATTTTGAACTTGAAGCAATCATGTTGAAGTTAAACATTTCTTTCTATATTGGGAAAATAAATTTGTTTACATTTGTGCTGTTCTCTAATGTGAAACTTAGTAGACTTACATTCCCATGAGTCGTTCATGTATCCGGCATTTAGATAAATATCCTTTGATGGTGTTTCTAAAATCTATTAAAGCTCACGCAACTTTGTCTTTTGCATTCTTTTGATGACAACAACAACAACAACAATAATTAACTCCTAGGATAAACACGTTTTCAGCGCAGTCTTGGAATCTAAGTATAGGCAGTCTTTCCCCCGTGGACTGAAATTCTTCTGCTTTCTCTTGATGAATTTTTGCATTTCATGCGATCACCTCAGGTAACAGCACTCCGTGGAACTTCATCGTGCTTCCGAACTCCTAATCTTGTTCCGGTTTGAGTGGACTATTAAACAATGTCAGCAAGAGGACGTCCCGCAGCCCCCGGGATGATGCGGCACGGTCTGCCTCCAGGAGCACATCCCTCAGCAAGAGAACGTGTTCCTCCAGAACTGGCAGAAAAGGAGGCCATCGCCCAGGCCGCAGAAATCGACCGTCTGGTGATGGAAAACCGGAGACTGGCGGCATCCCAAGGAGCAATGAAGCAGGATCTTGTTGCGGCCCGGGACGAGATCCAGAGGCTTAGGTCGCATATCCGAAGCACCCAGACTGAAAGCGACATACAAATCCGGGTCTTGCTGGATAAGATTGCGAAAATGGAGTCCGATATCAGGTCCGGGGAGGCAGTAAAGAAGGAGCTCCAGCAAGCCCACAAAGAGGCTCAGGCTTTAGTCGCGGCCAGACAAGAACTGACAATGAAGATCCAACGGGCCAGTCAGGAGCTTGAGAAGTCCCGGCTTGATATCAAAGCGGTGCCCGATATGCTGTCTGAGTTAGACAGTATGAGACTGGAACACCAGCGATTGCGGTGAGTATGCCTGTGTTTTACGTGAAAGTTTGATAGAATGCAGGATTTTGTTACCATAAATCTATCGTGAGACATACAATTTTTGGTAACTTTTTGTGAATATAGGGAAATCATCCCTTGATAGTTATTAGTCACATTCGTATTAAATAGTCATTCTAATATGATTTATTAGTCCTAGTGTGAGTTAGACAGTATGAGACTGGAACACCAGCGATTGCGGTGAGTATGCATGTGTTTTACGTGAAAGTTTGATAGGATGCAGGATTTCGTTATCATAAAATCTATCGTGAGACATACAATTTTTGGTAACTTTTTGTGAATATAAGAAAGTCATCCCTTGATAGTTATTAGCCACATTCGTATTAAAAAGTGATTCTAATATGATTTATTAGTCCTAGTAAAATATTGAAGATTCATCCTAGAATTTGCGTTGTTACTAGCTTCAACACATGAATTCATTTTAATCCGGGTCTCAACATATGATCTTGGAGTTGTTAAATAGTCTAGACTCCTAATATATGGTGAATGCTCTTAAACATTACAGAACTGGTCATTTTCATGTTGGCTTTCTACAATCTGTGACAGGAGATCAAGTGATCAACAAAGTAGTTTTTGCTAGTAAATGGCTAGGATACTACAAGTATGACTTTTCTTGCTTCCAAGTATATAGTTTAACTGTAAAATGCTATATTTGCAAATCAAATACCCAAGTACTGAAATACTAGGTTGATCCATGACTGTGTGTAGGAGAGTTATGAGTACTACTGAACATGGTCATCTGAGCTAAACAAATAGTGAAAGTAACATTCTAACTGATAGCTGAATGAATCTGAACTGTTGTTGCATTTTCCTACGTGAAGTTCGAACTTTGAAAAGGAAAAGCGCATAAACCTAGAGCTTGTGGAGCACCTGCAAGCGATGGAAAAGAATCTGGTTGCCATGGGGAAGGAAGTAGAACGATTACGTGCTGAGGTATCGAATGCTGAGAAGCGTCTCCAAGGTACTACCTCCGTTCTTTTTTATCTGCCATTTTAACTAGCTTTCCTCATTTCATATTATCCGTCACTTTACAATCCTAATGACATATTAATTACTGTTTTTCTCTTTTTACCCTTAACGTTCAACGAATGCATAATGGCAGCTCCATATGGCGGTGCATACCCTAATCCGAACCCTCAATATCCCTCACCCGTACCGGGCAACGGGCCCTACTACGATCCGTATGGAAGATCTCAGGTTTTGGTGGGCATGAGTGCGCCGATGGACGGAGTGGGCCCACAGGGCAAGTCCAATGGGCCGTCTCCTCATGGCGGTCCGCCTGTATCAAGCGGGGCATGGGGAGGATCTTATGATCCAAATATTTCCGGGAAATAAAAATAGCAATGAAGAAGCAAGTTTGAAGATCTGTGCAACTGCAACAGTGCTTAAACTGGATAGAGACTAGAGAGCTGTAGCTGTGAAGATTATTGGAGGCAGACGCGCGACATCCTGTAGAGAAGCACCAGGACATTTGTTAGATGTGCATCTTTTTGCATCACAATTCACCAACTATTAGCATCTTGTAAATTGTAAAATTTGGTGTTCATGGGAAACATTTTGGTTTATCGGAAGTAAAGTAGGCATCACTTGTCTAATCTAATGTAATGTCAAGTAGACAGGTTGAATTATACATATGAGATTACTTGGCTTGGTTAGCAGGGTGTTCGTATTATATTATATTAGACTTAAACTTCCATATATATACATAAAAATTCTAGCATAGGAAAATATTACCAGCAAAAAGTATACATTAAACTTCTATATATATACACATCTCTAGCTAGCTACCATGATATATACATTTTACATAGCTTTATTCTCTAAACAATCATAGCACATTCCTAAACACTCTATCATAGCTTCTATGGTTGATCTCCCTAGTATAAAACAGGGAGTACATACAATGGCAGAAATTTTTTTGATCAAAACAACGGGTTTTGAATGCTAATCATGATATATAAAGAAAATCAAAGAAGTGATAGTCAAATGACAACTTGGAAATTGTAGATGTGATGGACCATACTTTCTACGGACAATTTGGTACTTACCCTTTACTCCTCAGTCTACAAAACATACCGATTGGGTACCCTTGGATATGTGGCTCAGTAGAAAAATCAAATTTATCGATTTAAATACAATATAAGGAAAAGTTTGTTGTGCCATGGGAGTATGATAGTAAAATTGTAAATGGGTTGGGCTATCCAAGCAATTTAACACCAACATTCCAGCCCAGCCCAGCCCAGCCCAGTAACTAAATAGTAAGATTTGTTGATTTAAATTTGGGGACACCAGACACTCTTAACTACCTTGCGGACTTTCGGTATAATAACGACCATCTTACCTTCCCCTCCTCTCTTCATTCCTTCAGAATTCGTTTTGATCGGATCTCAAAATGACTGAGGTAAATTCCTCTGTTTCTAACTCTTGCACTTGTAATTTTAGACGATTTTGACGTCGTTTCTTCTTCCTACCATGGATGAGGATGGTTAATTATCTCTGATTTTGCATTTTGACAAGTATACATTGTGCATTTGTTTTTCTTTTTCATTCTTTTGAATTTCTATATTAATGATAATTATTACCCAGTTTGAATCATTCAGATTTTAGCCACATTGGCTATGTAATTTGATGATGACTGAGGAATGAGGAACAAGGAATGAGTTTCATTTTTTTTACCAACATTATATTATTTAGAATGCATTCGGTTTATAACATTTGTTGCAAAAAACTATTGAAAGGTACCTCTCATTTTGTGGAAACTATTTTTATGCCCTATGTTTCTTAAATATATTTTAAAATATCCTACAATTTAAGTTCACAATTGTTAGGTGGCAAATTCGGTGATTTAAACAATTACTTGAAAATATTTATTGTCGACGAATGTAACACTCAAACAATACAGACATTTAAGTAGTCCACATAATCTTACAAGAAATATGCTTAAATCATCGAATTCGTTACCTAACAATTATTAAAACCTTAAAATATATTCTGAAAACATGAGAGTCTAAAAATAGTTTTCGCAAAATGAGGTTTCATTACCTTCATTTTTTGCATTTTTAGTGTAGTTTTGATATTTGGTTTGTTTCTTGGGTATCAGATTGAACTCAAGACCGTACCAGCTGATTTCCGATTTCCTGCAACAAATCAAACAAGACACTGTTTTGCCAGATACATAGAGTTTCACAGGTTTACTTGTTTAATTTAATTTAGTTTAATTTGTTCATTAATTTATATTAGTTTATAATAATATGTAAAATTTTGCGTTATCCTATTTGAATAATATTGGTTACAGATGCATAGCAGCCAAGGGTGAAGGAGCCAAGGACTGTGAAAAGTTTGCCAAATATTATCGATCCCTTTGCCCAGGAGAATGGGTCAGTTATCTTTTATGATTCCAATAATAAATGAAACTAAAATTTGTTGCATTAATATTATGATGAGATGGGTGAAAGATTTAGTTTTTGGCATAATGATTGATGATTGATGATTGACTTAGAGCATCTGCAATGGTGAGTTTTAATTCGACTCACTGCTGACGTGGTATGAAATGAGAACAAAGTAAAGTCGTGTAGGACATTTCAGTGGTGAGAATGAAACTTGTCTCGCGAGAATCTCGCTTTCAGTCTCGTGAGACGAGTTTGAAAGCGAGTTTGAAATATTAATATTTTAATCATATTTTTTTCTCTCTCCTCCTCCATCTCATTTTTATCAATATAACCAAATTAATTATATTCTTAAGGAACCCATTTACTTTTTTTAATTAATATGAGTCAAACTCATTCTCACCATTGGAAAGCTAACTAAATAAAAAGTTAAATTTTGACTCTCTTGATAGGGGTCCACAGATCCCACGTCATAGAATTAGTCAAACTCAAACTCACCATTGCAGGTGCTCTTATTCTTATCACTATACATTCGACACCGATGTTATTTGCCTTATTGAGGTCACTCTCATACTAAATTCCATAATTCATTTAGACAGAGTTTGATAAAAACTTTGAGAAAATTTGTTTCGAGTGAAAATTTCAATAAAAAGTTTTTCATAGGAAAAATTTTCCGTAGTCCTCTTGAAGGAAGTTTTCGTTAAGTGAAGGTGGGAAATTGCAAACTCTGGTAAAATTATTCCCAAGGTCATAATATAATTAACGAAAATATGGGGAAAATAAGTCAATTTGAGAAAATTGACCATTTTCTCAGGATTTTTGACCACCCAAACCTCTCTTAAGATGGGTCATGCAAAAACCATAAAAGCTAGGCAAAATAGTGATACATTATTTTTCCTTTGATTCAGAATATAATTTTGAAAAGAAACATTAGTACTTCACGTCATGGATGTCTGAATTTGAGATTGCTAACGCAAAATAAAAAAATATATATAGAGAAAGAAAAATCAAGTCATTTCTTTTCATTGGTTTGTTCTCAATTTCATAAGATTTTGATTAAATTATTCCATGTTTTCTTTCATTTTTAACTTTTCACAATTTACAATGCACCACTTTATGTTTTGCTTCTAAGCATAATATACTCGAATATATTCATATGAAAATATTTTTCGAATGTTAATTTACATTTCAGATCATCGTATATAATGAATAATAATAATAATTTTTGCAAAATGTAACCATATATATCTCATTATGACAAATAATAATCGCAAGAGTGGTTAAATTGAATGTTCCCCTAATTTCTTTTTGCTTTGGTTTTTTGCACAACCTTTTTTTCTATCTATTATTTATTTTTTTAACAAAAGTATATATTGATAATGTGGAAATTGTGGCAGATTGAACGCTGGAATGAGCAGAGGGAGAATGGCACCTTCCCTGGTCCCCTTTGATGATCTTTTGGCACGAACGTACTCTCAATTTTCCTTTATAGGCAAAGTTTACGTTGTTTTTCCCTCAATTCTCACTCACTAAGAAAATAATCTTTGTCCAAATGTAATATGCATAAAAATTTCAACTCGAGATCTAAATAAACATGAGAATTTTCAAATTAGTTTTGCTTCTACATTGCTTAGACACATTGAGCGAAATTCTATTTATTTGGTGGGTCGAAACTTTTGGCTTTGGTTTGATGCGTTAGAGTATAGAATTCTTATCACCTTTAAATATCAACTTAAATTTTTTTTTTTTGTTAAGATGGTTGTACATGATATTAAAGTTCGTCTGAGTAAGAGGTCTACTCATATAATTAAGATTTTAAAGAGATACAGTAGATGAGCCATTGGTGGGATAGCTAGAGGTTGTTTAATCAAACAATTCGAATTCTAAAAGGCAATAATATATCATGTGGGCTCGCCAACATTATCAATAATGTCTATAGGTGTTGCTGATCACTTTGAAATTGATGAATAAGTAATTATTCTTTTATAATTCGAATGAGTAATGTTTTATTTAAAATTGTTGCATTAGGCAATAATTATGGTACTTGGGTTCTAACTAAACTCCCTCCCAGGAAAAAGGTGGCTCTCACCTCCAAATGGTTTATAAAATCAAGTTTCGACCTTATGGTTCCATAGAAAGATACAAAACTCGATTAGTAATTCATGGTTTTGAAAATTGAACAAATAAAAGATAAAGATTATAAGAAGACATTTTCACATGTGGCTAAGTTGGGTACATTTAGAGTGTCTATAGCCTTAGCTACTCCAAAAAAAAAAAAAAGGATTTGCATCAATCAGACATAAATAATGTCTTTTTACATGGTTTTATTGATGAAGAAGTTTATATGCAACCTCCCCAATGCTATAACAAAGCAAAGCCCAGTGAGGTATGCAAACTTGTACATTCTTTATATGGTTTGAAACAGACATCGCATTAATTGAACTTGGAGTTGACAAAGTTCCTCAGGGTACTCTCAATCAAAGGTTGATTATTCTCTTTCTCAATCAGGTTGTATCTTTTTCCTTGTTTATGTAGACGATCTTTTATAACTTCAAATGATGTTCAAGGTATTGCCCACATGAAAGACCTATTACACAAGGCTTTCATAATCAAAGGCTTAAGTCTTGCTAGGTATTTCTTAGGTATTGAAATAGCTAGATCGGATTGTAGAACATTTGTGAATCAACGCAAATATATTACTAATATCACTCTTATGCAGGTATATGTTACACCGTTCAACACTAAACTAGACCAGATATATGTTACACCATTTCCTTCTTCCTCGAGGGCTGAATTTATTTAAGGATTATAGAAAACTGTTGAGAAACCCAACTTCCTTCAGAAGAATTGTAGGCGGACTTTTGTACCTAATATTTCAACTAGACTAGATATATGTTACACCATTCAACACTAAACTAGTTTCTTCAGTCTCCCATTTATTTACATTAAAAAGTTGAACTTCACGTTTCCTCTACCTCAAAGAAACCACCAACAAGGGGTTATTTATCCATCAAACAGTGATCTTAACATACAAGTTTTTTGTGATGTCAATTGGGGAAACTGCAAGATGATTGCTTGATTGTTAACTAGTTACTTTGTTTCCTTGGTTCGTCTTTAGTTTCATGGAAAACCAAAAAACAAAAGACAATTTACTCATCAGTACAGGCTAACTATCATGCAATGTCAGCTACCACTTCCGAACTTGAATAGATATCTGATCATCTCAATTATCTCAAGGTTCCGCTTCAACTTCCCTTCACTTTTATTTTGTGATAACAGGTCGCTCAACATATATATTGCCCCAAATCTCGTCTTACATAAGCGAACCAAACACCTACGCATCGATTGCCACTACACCTGGGACAAGCTACTAGAAGGGTTCTTACAAACAGTTCATGTTGCATCCAAAGAGCAATTGGCCAATCTACTAGTCAAATCTCTGGGTGAGTTCAATATAACTATCTAGCTTCAAGGTTGGGTTTGGTGGACGTACCTCCCTCTCCACCTTGAAGGGGATATGAAGACTATAGTTGATATTAAACATTCCAGCAACAAAGCCCAACCTAATCTGCCTTGTATGTTTGGTTTAGCTTCCAGCTCATTTGTATATATATTCTCTGTACTCCTTAACCCTAAGCTGTAATACAACTGAATAATATTATGTACATTGCTTCAATGAAACAATTCTCTCCTAATCTCTCTTTTCTTTCTCTTTCTTAATCGTTTTCAATATTGATAAAAATAAATGAAAATGAAAAGAATCAGTGGCGGAACTAGATATTAAAGTAAGGGTGTGCATTTAATAATAATTCCCATTACGGGCCTGTTTGAAGAGATTTTAGGAATGACATGAGTATGAAATTATAATCCTAGAGGGATGATAATGGAATAAAAAACCCAAAGTGGAGTTGTTTGGCTAGAAATCGGAATGGATGAAATTTAATAATAATAATAATAATAATAATAATAATAATAATAATAATAATAATAATAATAATTCACCCCAACTCCCACCCCACTGTGACAATGTTTGTCGCTTACTCGCAAAACCCCAAAAAAGTTAATTTTTTATGAACTATGTGCCCAGATCTCCAATTTCACCAGACTGTTGTTGGCTTCTCCACCCCATCATCGTCATCGTCCTCCCCAGATCTCCAATTTCCATATGCCAATTCCAATCTATGAGTCAGTGAGGGAGCAACTACAGTCCTCCTTCAACATTTTTTTATACTTTCTCTCTCTACTTTTGTCCTCCAACATTTTGATGGTTCTGAGAAATTCGTTGGGTTGTCTAGGAAATAGTCGGCGTAGTTGTTGCCGGAGGAGATTGAAATCGAAAGGGTTTGTTGGATTTTGAATATATATTTGGTATGCTGGAAATTTTAGGGTTCTATTTTCAAGCTTTTGTTAAAATTTGGTACACATGGTCGCCGGAAAAGTTGACCCTAAAGGTGGTCGCAGTGGTGGTGGTCCGAGTGGTGACAGTGGAGTTAAAGGTGGCGGCAATGGAGTGTACATCCAATGGAGTTCATGTTGGTGTCGATGGTGGAGTTCGGAAGATGGCCTCGTGATTTTTAGGTTGGGAAATGCATTCTTGTTATTAAAAAAATAGAAAGGGATTGATCTGATACCCTGACATATGGGAGGGTTCTAATTCCACCCTTTTGGGGGGGATTGGAAACCTGAGAGTTTTCTAATCCCATTCCAAAAATAGTTCACCAAACACAAAGAAAAGGAATTGGATACCTATCCCACCCTTATTCCATTCCTTTTACCTCTCCAAACAGGCCCTATATTCATTTGAAAGAGATAATTCTCCAAGTGTATAATAGGTTATTTAAATATTCTTGTTAAGGATAGTTGGACCGTGTTATTAAATTGGATACCCTTACTAGTATTTTGGACCTTTTTTTGAGGCGTCTATGTTAGGATTCTCAGGGCGTTGTTGGCAGACAAACAATAACAAAGGAAAAAATTAATAAAGATTCAACACAAGGAATTAACATGGAAAAACTCGAACTGGGAAAAAATCATGATGCACTACTAGAGGATTACAACAATGTTTAAGAGATTCTCAGACCTCCACAATCTCTCACAACCTCCCTAGAGTTACAAACTGAGAACTCAACACTCACAGATGAAAGTCTCACACAACTCCCTCAGGGACAAAGAGATTACAAGTCAAACTCTTGTGGTAAGATGAAACACTCATAATTGTGATACCAATAAGTCTAACACCTGGGCGAGTTCTTGGATAAAAATGCCACTAAACTATGTAAAAATGGCAAAATTATCACCCGAAAAAAAATGTTATGAAACTGCGATTAATTTATATTTATGGTGACAAAATTGTCACTTTACCGGATGAAAACTTGTTATAGCCGATTATAAATATATTAAAGTGGTTTATGATTAAATTATTGTTAATTACCCCCTCCCTCCCTCAATTACCTAATTAATTTACCCAACCCCCCTTTTTTTTATTGTGTAAATTGACAAACCCTTCCCCTCAACCCCATCTTCTTCCTCCCCTAGCCCTCCCTCTTTCCCCATCACTATTCACTCTCCATTTTGAGCAAGACATGTGTTACTCCTTAACCAATTAGTATCTTGTTCTCTTCCAAAAAAGTATATAAGTGGGTACCTCAAGATTGTAAGGTGTTGGACCCTTGTGAATTCTACCAGACATATCGTAATGAGAACCATGGTAAGGGCAAAACCACTCACTGTAGGACCCCGGGAAAAGGTTCGACCTTTTCCTCGAGTGTGCTACTTAATGATCGGGAGCCAACTAAGGTTGCTTAATCCTTAAATAAGGGTATTTTTATTTTCGAAAGAAGAGAAATAAACTCATTTTAATTACTGCGAAATCGTATCAAATCATCAATGCCCCAGTAATGAGCCATTCCAGATTCAGGCCGAAGAGAGGGAAATGGGCTCTACCAGGCAGCAAGGTCCTGCGGCCTTGCTGGTGCCTTGGCAGGCCCATTACCCCTGGCCCGTGGAGAAGTGGCCATAGGGCCTGAGCAAGACCACTCTTCACGGTTCAACCTACGAATACGGATTTGGATGTTAACGACGCATTTTGGATCGCTCTACCACGATGTCGTTATGAAATTGCACGAGTTTAGATAAAAAAAAAAGGAGTCACCATTTGACTTACGGAAATCAATAACGATCCCAAAAAAAAAAACTTAGGTCTACGAACTCAGATTTCGAGCCGGGGGGTAAGGTTACGGATTCGAGAATTAAAGAATTCTCGAATCCGCCTGTTTAAAAACAGACTCTACTAAAATCAAAGTTGAATTGAAATTAACAGAGAGAAGTTTAATAAATTTCACAATATCATATTTCGAACATGCAAGAGTAACACAAGGTTTCTTTTACAAAGTAATGTACAAGTAGGATGATTCAAGAACAAGTTACATGATTGAAATGCAATAGCAAAGATGTACATACCTCACTTTAAGCTTTAATGTGATGGAAGGAAGATCGATCTCCTTATAACGAATGCTTGAATATGATATCAGTTTAGAACCTTAGATGAAATGATGGGTGTTTAAGGATGGTGAGAAGTGGGGTGTATGGATGATATGGATAGTAGAATGATGATTATGGAAACTAGGAATTTAGAAGAGAGAATTTGAGTTGAAGATGGAAGAGAAGAAGATGAGTTGAGAGGATGATTGTCGGTAGTAGTTGATGATGAGAATTGATGATATAAGTGGAGGGATGAGGGGGTATTTATAGGTGAAGGGTGAGGTGATGAAGATGGAAGGAGGGGGAGGCATGATCCAAAGATCATGCCCTCCAAATCAGATAGCTAGGTCGTATGGCCTTCCTCAAGTGCCGCTTTTTGGCCTAGTCTGGTATTGAGTAAGGCCCTGCGTCCTTGTTGCTAGCTTCGGGGATGGCTTGTGTTGCGGGCCCATTCTTGATGATGAGTAAGGCCATTATGACGTATTGCATTTATGCTCCTCGGTGGCTGTTTCGGCCCCAATATCTCGGGTGAAATTCATAGGTGCAAAATCCAGTGTCTACATTCAACAAAGTCCCCAGCATTTGGCTAGGGAACACAACCAGAAGTTATCTCCAAAAGCGCAGCCGGAGGATCCACTGGAGGAGAAATATCAGAACATGGGAAGTTCAAGCGGGCATTTAAGCCGTACAAGGCACGCGCCACCACGTCATACACCAACGCGGCATCCCCAAAGTTCTGCAAGGTTCCGAACCAGAGGCGGCGACCACTATTGAGAGCCCTAAATTCTGACACCCACCTCCCCTAAACCCTCTATCTCACTCACTTGTATTTGTACCCGGAATTCTCACGGCTGCCTTTGCCCTTCATGCAACCCTTCTTCGACCCTTTCACCGCAACTTTCCATGCCGCCTTTCCTTCCACCGTTACGCCGCCGGCGACGGTGTTTTCTTCAGCGACCTTCTACCACTTTGCGATGCCACATCTCCAAGTGATGCCAAAGCAAGATAAAACCATTATTGTTTTTTGTGTGGAATCAGGGTTTCTTGAACCAACAATTGAAGAAAGAGAGGAAAAGCCCTAATATTTAAGCCTAGAAAAAAGAGGGAGAAGGTGATGTTATGACGGACGAAGCAGGGGAAATGGGAGGAAGTTCAAGCGTGTATTTAAGTCGTACAAGGCACGCGTCGCCTCATCGTACACCAACACGACATGCCGAGAGTTCTAGAAGATTCCGAGCAACATGCGGCAACCACCGCTGGGAGCCTTAATTTTTGACACACACCTCCCACAAACCCTCTGCCTCACTCCCATGTATTTGCTCCCGGAATTCTCGGGGCCGCCTCTGCCCTTCACGCAACCCTTTTTCGACCCTTTCGTCGAAACTTTCCGTGTTGCTTTCCTTCCACCGTCTCATCGCCGGCGACGGTGTTTTCTTCAGCGATCTTCTGCCACTTCGCGATGTAAAATCTCCAAGTGATGTCATAGCAAGAAAAAAGCAATTGTTGGTTTTTGTGTGGAATTAGGGTTTCTTGAACCAACAATTGAAGAAAGAGAGGCAAACCCCTAATTTTTTATCTTGGAACAAAGAGGGAGAAGGTGATGTTATGATGGAAGAAGCAGAGGAAATGGGAGTAAGTTCAAGCGGGTATTTGAGCCGAACAAGGCACGCGTCGTCATCATATATACACCAACACGACATCCCGAGAGTTCTGGAAGATTCCGAGCCACAGGCGGCAACCACCGTTGGGAGCCTAATTAATTTCCGACACCCACCTCCCCCAAATCCTCTGTCTCACTCCCCTGTATTTGCACGCGGAATTCTCGGGGCCGCCGTTGCCCTTGATGCAACCTTTCTTCGACACTTTTGCCGAAACTTTCCGTGCCACCTTTTCTTCGACCATCTCTGCGCTGGTGACAGTGTTTTCTTCGGGGGTCATTTGCCGCTTCGCGATGCCACATCTCTAAGTGATGTCATAAGAAGAAAAAGCCATTGTTGGTTTTTCGTGTTGAATCAAGGTTTCTTGAACCAACAATTGAAGAAAGAGAGGAAAAGCCCTAATATTTGAGCTTGGAACAAAGAAGGAGAAGGTGATGTTATCACGGACGAAGCAGGGGAAACGGGAGGAAGTTCAAGCGGGCATTTGAGCCATACAAGGCACGGCCGCCGCATCATACACCAACGCGGCATCCCAAGGGTTCTGGAAGGTTCCGAGCCAAAGGCGGCGACCACCGTTGGGATCCCTAATTTCCGACAACACCTCCCCCAAATCCTCTATCTCACTCCCCTGTATTTGCACCCGGAATTCTCGGGGCTGCCTTTGCCCTTCTAGCAACCTTTCTTTGATCCTTTCGTCGGAACTTTCCGTGCCGCCTTTCCTTCCACCATCTCGCCTCCAGCGCCAGTGTTTTCTTCGACGTCTACCACTTCGCGATGCCACATCTCCAAGTGATGCCGGAGCAAGAAAAAGTCATAGTTGGTTTTTGTGTGGAATTAGGGTTTCTTAAACCAACAATTAAAGAAAAAGAAGAAAAGCTCTAATTTTTTAGCATGGAACAAAGAAGGAGAATGTGATGTTATGATGGACAAAGCAGGGGAAATGGGAGTTAGTTCAAGCGGGCATTTGAGTGGTACAAGGCACGCGTTGCCACGTCATATACCAACGCGGTATCCCGAGAGTTCTGGAAGGTTCTGAGCCAGAGGCGGCGACCACCGTTGGGAGCCCTATTTTCCGACACCCACCTCCCCCATACCCTCTGTCTTATTCCCCTGTATTTGCACCCGGAATTCTTGGGCCGCCTTTGCCCTTCGTGCAACCCTTCTTCGACCCTTTCGCCGGAACTTTCCGTTCCTCCTTTCCTTCCACCGTCTCGCCGCTGGAGACAGTGTTTTCTTCGGCGATCTTATGCCACTTCACGATGCCACATCTCCAAATGATGCCAATGCAATAAAAAGCCATTGTTAGTTTTTGTGTGGAATCATGGTTTCTTGAACCAATAATTGAAGAAAAAGATCAAAAGCCCTAATTTTTTAAGTCTGGAACAAAAAGGGAGAAGGTGATGTTATGATGGAGGAAGTAAGGGAAATGGGAGTAAGTTCAAGAGGGCATTTATGTCGTACAAGGCACGCCCCGCTGCTTCGAACACCAACGCGACATCCCGAGAGTTCTGGAAGGTTCCGAGCCAGAGGCGGCGACCACCGTTGGGAACCCTAATTTCCGACACCCACCTCCCCAAACCTTCTGTTTCACTCCCTTGTGTTTGCACCCGAAATTCTCGGGGCTTTCTTTGCCCTTCCTGCTTCCCTTCTTCGACCTTTTCGCCGGAACTTTCTGTGTCGCCTTTCCTTTCACTGTCTCGCCGCCAGCGCCAGTGTTTTCTTCGGCAATCTTCTTCCACTTCGTGATGCCACATCTCCAAGTGATGCCAGAGCAAGGAAAAGCCATTGTTGGTTTTTTTTGTGGAATCAAGGTTTCATGAACCAATAATTGAAGGAATAGAAGAAAAGCCCTAATCTTTGAGCCTAGAACAAAGAAGGAGAAGGTGATGTTATGATGAATAAAGCAGGGAAAATGGGAGGAAGTTCAAGCGTGCATTTGAGCCGTACAAGGTACGCGTCACCAACACGACAACCCGAAAGTTGTGGAAAATTTCGAGCCACAGGCGGCAACCGTCGTTGGGAGCCCTAATTTCTGACACCCACCTCCCCCAAACCCTCTGTCTCACTCACCTGTATTTGCTCACAGAATTCTCGGGGTCGCCTTTTCCCTTCATGCAACCCTTTTTCGACCCTTTCGTCGAAAATTTCCTTGTCGCCTTTCCTTCCACCGTCTCGTCGTCGGCGACGGTGTTTTCTTCAGCGATCTTCTGCCGCTTCGCGATGTCACATCTCTAAGTGATGTCAGCGCAAGAAAAAGCAATTGTTGGATTTTGTATGGAATTAGGATTTCTTGAACCAACAATTGAAGAAAGAGAGGAAAACCCCTAATTTTTTATTCTGGAAAAAAGAGGGAGAAGGCGATGTTATAATGGAAGAAACATGAGAAATGGAAGAAGTTCAAGCGGGTATTTGAGCCAAACAAGGCACGCGTTGCCTCATCGTACACCAACACGACATCCCCAGATTTCTAGAAGATTCTGAGCCTCATGCAGCAACTACCGTTGGGAGCCCTAATTTCCGACACCCACCTCCCCCAAACCCTCTGTCTCACTCCCCTGTATTTGCATCCGAAATTCTCAGGGTCGCCTTTGCCCTTCATGCAACCGGTTTCAACCCTTTCGCTGGAACTTTTCGTGCCGCCTTTCCTTCTACCATATCGCCACTAAAGACGATGTTTTCTTTGGAGATATTCTGCCACTTCGCGATGCCACAGCTCCAAGAGATGCTAGAGCAAGAAAAATTCATTTTTTTTTTTTTTTTTTTTTTTTTTTTTTTTTTTTTTTTGCGGAATTAGAGTTTCTTAAACCAACAATTGAAGAAATAGAGAAAAAGCCCTAATTTTTTTTATCCTGGAACAAAAAGGGAGAAGGTGTTTATTGATAATTGCGTTTCATGACTATGTTTTTGGGGGTTTTCAGTAGTGAATTAGGGATAATTTTGTGTGTCAACCTTGATTTTTATTCCAATTTCCCTACTACACTTGGTGTTGTTGTTTTCGATGTGAATTTGTAGGTTTTGAGGCCAAAACACCAACTTTCTCTCAACTTCAGGCAAGAGTGAATATACCACGGACCTCTACATGGTACAAATTTGGGATGAAAAGGAGCAAGGAATGGCCGGGCAGTGGCAACCTCGGGCAGCCCGAGGTGGTGGCCACGGTCCGTGGCGGTTCAGCTCCTTGTGCCCAACTCATTTTTTGCGAGTAGAAAAAGAAGGAAGCGACGGTTTTTCAAGGGGAGTCATAATCTATCGATTTTCCTTCGTTCTTTGGCCGGGAAGGAGAGAAAAGAGAGCCCTAGTACTTCCACTCTACTCCTCTTCCCTACCATCAAGATTCAAGATCGAATCGATTCAAGAGAAACCAAGATCAAGATTAGCAAAGGAAAGGAGCGACGTTCGCGGAGAAGGTTCTACCCCGGGATCGAAAGGCTCGACGGGTTGTATTCTTCGAAATTCTATTCTTTCTTTTTGATTTCCTTCTTAGTTTTGAGATTCGATTATGATGTTTGGAACTTGTTTTGTGTTTTCATTGAATATGAGCGAGTAGATTTCTTGAATTCTAGGGTTTTGCAGCCCGAAACAATGTAGTTTGATTGTTTGTTATTAGTTTGTGCATGAATTATTGATTAGAATCAATAGAAGGTTGTGTTTTCCATGTTAATGAGTATTCTTAAGGCCTTGAATATTTGTAAGTTTGAGATTAACCTGAGAAGTACTGAAAGGTGAATTAGGGTAATCTGACTACCAACCTGTCTACCTAGGCTTATGAAAGTTGAAAAAGGAGTAGTAAACTAGGGAATCATTAGATAACCTGACTTTTAAGACCTTCAATTCTGTTTAACCTAAAAGGCAGACGAAAGTTGTTGATTAGGTTGTTTAGAATAATTCTATTTAGCATCGAAAGGGCGATAGAATTCAGAGGTTGTCGATTCTTGATTCATTCTTGAATGTATGATTGTGGAGACTAGGTTTTAGTAATCGAACTCGTTGTTAGGTTAGCATCTCCCTAGAAATCTTTCTCTCTTGATAGAATCTATGATTGGTTTTTCCTGCTTTATTAGTTTAATTAATTGTTAAACCTTTTCCAAAACCCAAATCTTATTAGCTTAGCAATCGTGATAGAGATTAGTTTTCCGTGCTGCTGATTGAGTCCCTGTGGGATCGATCTTGACGTGCTACTACGTACACTAGCCGCTTGCGGCCCTATCATTTATGATGGACGAAGCAGGGGAAATGAGAGGAAGTTCAAGCGGGCATTTGAGCCGTACAAGGCACGGGCGATCGCGACGTACACCAACGCGGCATCCCGAGAGTTCTGGAAGATTCTTAGCCAGAGGCGACGACCACCATTGGGAGCCCTAATTTCCGACACTCACCTCCCCCAAACCCTCTGTCTCACTCCCCTGTATTTGCACCCGGAATTCTCGAGGCCGCCTTTGCCTTTCATACAACCCTTATTCGACCCTTTCTCCGGAACTTTCCGTGCCGCCTCTCCTTCCATCGTTTCGCCGCTGACAACGATGATTTCTTCGGCGATCTTTTGCCACTTCGCGATGCCACATCTCCAAGTGATGGCAGAGCAAGAAAAAGCCATTGTTGGTTTTTGTCTGTAATCAAGGTTTCTTGAACCAACAATTGAAGAAAGAGAGGAAAAGCCCTAATTTTTGAACCTGGAACAAAGAAGGAGAAGGTGATGTTATGTTGGATGAAGCAAACGAAATGGGAGAAAGTTCAAGCGGGCATTTGAGTTGTACAAGGCACGCGCCGCCGCGTCGTACACCATCGCGGCATCCCGAGAGTTCTAGAAGGTTCTGAGCTAGAGGCGGCGACCAGTGTTGGGAGCCCTAACTTCCGACACCCACCTCCCCCAAACCCTCTGTCTCTCTCCCCTGTATTCGCAATCGGGAATTCTTAGGGCCGCCTTTGCCCTTTGTGCAACCCTCCTTCGATCCTTTCGCTGGAACTTTCCGTGTCACGTTTCCTTCTACCGTCTCTCCACCGGCGACGGTGTTTTCTTTGGCGATCTTCTGCCACTTCGCGATGTCATATCTTGAAGTGATGCCAGCGCAAGAAAAAGCCATTGTTGGTTTTTGTGTGGAATTAGGGTTTCTTGAACCAACAATTGGAGAATGAGACGAAAAGCCCTAATTTTTTAGCCTGGAACAAAGATGGAGAAGGTGATGTTATGATGGACGAAGCAGGGGAAATGGGAGGAAGTTTAGCCGGGCATTTGAGCCGTACAAGGCATGCGCTGCCATGTTGTATTCCAACGCGACACCCACCTCCCCCAAACCCTCTATCTCGTTCCCTGTATTTTCTCGTGGAATTCTCGGGGCCGCCGTTGCCCTTCATGCAACCCTTTTTCGACCCTTTCGTCGGACCTTTCCGTGCCGCTCTTCCTTCCACCGTCTCGTCGCCGGCGATGGTGTTTTCTTCGGCAATCTTCTGCCACTTCGCGATGTCACATCTCCAAGTGATGTCAAGGCAAGAAAAAGCAATTATTGGTTTTTGTGTGCACTACTAAAAATATGTGTATTACCAACCATTTTTTTCCAACCAATTAAAAATGGTTGGTTTTTCCAACCATTTTAAATTGGTTGGAAAAAAATGGTTGATAATACACATATTTTTAGTAGTGGTGGAAGTAGGGTTTCTTGAACCAACAATTGAAGAAAGAGAGGAAAACCCCTAATTTTTGATTCTGGAACAAAGAGGGAGAAGGTGATGTTATGATGGATGAAGCAGGGGAAATGGGAGGAAGTTCAAGCGGGTATTTGAGTCGTTCAAGGCACGCGTCGCCTCATCATACACCAACACGACATCCCGAGAGTTCTGGAAGATTCCGAGCCACAAGCGGCAACCACCATTGGGAGCCCTAATTTCTGAAACCCACCTCCCCCAAACCCTCTATCTCAATCCCTTGTATTGATTCAGGAATTCTCGAGGCCGCCTTTGCCCTTCATGCAACCCTTTTTCGACCCTTTCGTCAGAACTTTCCGTGATGCCTTTCCTTCCACCGTCTCGCTGCCGGCGACGGGGTTTTATTTGGCGATATTCTGCCACTTCGCAATGCCACATATCCAAGTGATGTCAGAGCAAGAAAAAATCATTGTTGGTTTTTGTGTGGAATTAGGGTTTCTTTAACCAACAATTGAAGAAAGAGACGAAAAACCCTAATTTTTGAGTCTGGAACAGAGAGGGGGAAGGTGGTATTATGATGGACGAAGTAGGGGAATGGGAAGGATGAAGGAATAAGAAGATGGGGTTAGGGGGGAGGGGTCTGTCAATTTTCACAGTAAAAAAAACGGGGTTGGGTAAATTAATTAGGTAATCGAGGGAGGAAGGGAGTTATTAATTGTTAATTCAACCATAAACCCCTTTAAGGCTTTAATATATTTATAACCGACTATAACAAGTTTTCATCCAGTAAAGTTGTAATTTTGTCACTATAAACATAAATTAATGGTAGTTTTATAGCATTTTTTCGGGTGGGAATTTTGCCATTTTTACATAGTTTAGTGGCATTTTTATCCAAGAACTCACACTTGAGCTCTATTTATAGTACAATACTAACACAATTAATTAGGGTTAATAGGGTCCTTGGCAGCCAAGGAGTTACAAAAAGAGGCGACTAATAAATCAACAATTTGATTCTCACTAAAACTTTTCTACCTTGCACCCCAAGCCATAAAGACCAACCCAAAATTGGTCTCCACGTTCAACCCAGGAATGTCCCACTTGGAGACCAATTGTAAACGCATCCTTCGTCGTTCACCACCACTTCAAGACCTCCTCAAATCCTCTAGTGCATCCATCTCGATCTTGTTCAGCAAAGATCAACAGTGGTCCTAGATTACCTCCCATCACCTCCTCTTTTAGCAACAGACTCCCAGTTAAACTGATCACGCCCCTGGAACTTCAACATATACATCCTTGTCAACAAATTAGGAGAACTTTGGATTGGACTTTTACCTCGTGTTGACAATTTCAAACTCTCGTGCAAGTTAGATGCATTCTTCAGCTGAACATCCGTTCTCATAGCCTCGACCGGAAACCTCCTCGTTTGTGGTACCCTTCTCTCATCAGAGAAGCTAACACGCCTTTGACGAGCATAAACAGGTCTGTTAGAATTATCAATGATTGTATGTAACTTCCCCTCTTTCCTACCATTTGCAATTACCAGAGATCCTTTTGTTACCCTCTAATGACCATCCCCAAGTCTTATCGTGAACCCTCCTCATCTAGTTGACCCAAAGATACAAGATTCTTGGTTAGACCCGAGATACACCGACCATTTTTCAACCTCCAAGTCCCACCCTTAGAAGTTTTAATGTTCACATCACCTCTTCCTAGAACCTTTAGGTTGTGACCGTTTGCAAACCTACTCTGCCAAACCTCCCACTCACAAAATTACTAAAGGCCTCCAAAATCTATCACCCAACTCCTTTTTGACTCGTTAACACTAACAGTTAGGGCATCACCCAAATCCTCAACAGAATTTACTGAGTCATAGTCATTATAACTGCTCTTCCTAGGTTTAGGACAATCCCTACAAAAATAACCTTTATCACCACAATTCCAACACAACACGTGCTCCATGTTTTGGCCTCTAAATTTAGATTGACCCTGACCCGAGCTCCCACTGTTCCTCCTACCCCTGACAACCAAAGTATTCCCCGAAGACTCAAACACATCAAAATCTCTCTTACGAATGCTTTCATTTAAGACAGAGTCTCTAATTTCCCCAAACTTTAGTTGCACATCTTTCTTAACCTAAGATGTTATACAAGTCACAAAAATATCCCAAGACTTAGGTAGGGTAGCCAACAGTATATTAACATTTATATCGTCGTCAAAACTAAATCCCACAGAGGTCAAGTTTGATAGTATCACATTCAACTCAACCATATTATCATTCATATCACCAGATTCAGGCATCTTAAATTCAAACGAACGACGCAATAACACATATACCTTGTTTATCGCCGAAGGTTTCTTCCATGTGTTTTGCAAGGTCTCCAGCAAACCTTTCATCATTTTCTGATTTTTGACATTGAAAGTCACGTTCTGTGCTAACGTCAACCTCATTGTACTGAATGCCTGACCATCAAGCTCTTCTTAATCCTTCGATTCCATATGTTATTTCTTTTCACACATCACAAGATGCAACTTTTGTTGGCGAAGCACATCCTCAACGTGCATCCTCCACCATGCGTAGTCTTTCCCATCAAATTTCAGAATCTTCACATTTGTGACCGCCATTGCCTCTCAGTCTGCAGATCAACAATGGTCCAACTAAAGCTCTGATACCAGTTGTTAGGATTCTCAGGGCGTTGTTAGCAAACAAATAATAATAAAGGGCGAAAAATAATAAAGATTCAACACAAGGAATTAATGTAGAAAAATTCAAATCGGGAAAAAACCACGAACGATGCACTACTAGAGGATTATTACAATGTTTTATAGATTCTCATATACCCCCACAATCTCTCACAACCTCCCCAGCGTTACAAACTGAGAACTCAGCACTAACAAATGATTCTCACGCAACTCCCTCATAGACACAGAGATTACAAGTCAATCTTTTGAGGTTAAATGAAACCATCATAATTGTGATACCAATAAACCTAGCACCTAGGCTTTATTTATAGCACAAGGCTAATATAATTGATAATTAGGGTTAATAGAGTCTTTGGCAGCTGACAAATCAGCAACTTAATTTTCGCTCAAACTCTTTTACCTTGCTCCCCAAGCCACGGAGATCAACCCAAATTTATTAGTCTCCACATTCAACCCAACAATCCACTCAACGTAAACATATATTAATATACAATATTGTCCCAAGCAATGTATAAAAGGTCATGCTATTTAATTTATTTTTTTTGGGGTTTGGGTGTCCATAAACACCCCTGGACCTAATACAAATTGTCCACGAGAAAATCCCGCTTATTTTTCCTTCTTGATGAGCGTTAAATTAGCATGAAAGAGTCTGAAACTCAATCTACATCAAATTGTTGCATATTAGACCAAACACATCAAATTCAAGTTAGTTACCCTTGCAATTGATTAGGTGTACCCGAAGCACATGCTCCAGATAGTATGATTGTTCATCTACATATATATTAGATTATTCACCACAAATATTAGATTGTTCACTCTTATTATAATGATTGTTCACTTATAAATATTTAGAGCACATGTTCCAAGTGCATGCGATATATATTGAGTTACCCTTGATGGGCCATCTTGGGATAAGATTGAGTAACGAATTCAAATGTCAATTATGCACATTGTTAGTCTTAATTCACATAAAAAGAATTAGTTTATTTGACACTTAAGTAATCTTCCCTTTTTGTGAAATTTCGTGTGATTGATGGTTTGGTAGGAAAGGAGGACGTACTTTTCATCATCATTTCCAGCAGCCTTCACTGTGAACGTTATCGTTGATCCTTAGTCAAATGGTGGGTAAGATGAGTGTTTATTTGTGTTTTTCTCCCTCACAAACGCGTCTATAACTGCTAAAGTTCAATGGGTAGTTTAATTCAGGAAATATCATACACTGACATGGTCAAATACTTCCCTACCCAATGATTTTAATTTTAATGGTGCAGAAATGCATGGTTGACGTCCTCATAAAAGACCTTTTTCAAGTGTGAGGATTTGTTATCAAAAATTTTACTACAATTGAATTTTTTTTTTTTTTCAATTATGATAGTCAAAAGTTTCTTATTATTAATTTAGGTAAGATAAATCATATCTGTTAAAATGATTTATGTGTCAGTCAATAAATATAATTAACTATTAAACAAATTATTTTGATCAAAATATATAAATTTCAATCTTTTAGAATAGAATCCATCTTAATGAGGAGCATAAAAACCCAAGGTGATTATTATTTGACTACCACATACATATGACAAAATTGTTATTAAAAAAGTTAATTATTTTCAAATCTTCCCATATGGTATTATAGTGCTATTGACATACATGGTTATTCTGTCATCCACTATGCATCCCAGCGCAGCCCCTCAACCCTCCTACACATATAACGTTGGCTGGTTGTTTCTCAAATAAAATACACATTTTGTTAATTTATAATATTGCTAATATTGCTCAAGCGTCTCTTTTTGGCAAAGGAGGTGATTGAAAAGTTAAATAAAGATCTAATTTTTGGAGCCATATCATGTACACAGGCACACAGCCACCGCCTCCATCTTGTAAGGATTAGGCTCTGTTCTTTTGTCAGGTTAAACCTAGTTACCTTAACTTATTCTAACCTAACATAATTCTTTAAAAAAATATTCAATCTAAAAACACAATTCCCCAAATAAAATCCTAACTTATCCTAACCTAAATATCATAACTTGAAAATAACTCATCTTAAGAACATAACCTAAATTTTGATTGAAATAAAAAAATTCATGTTTAAAATTGTGAAGTGACTTGGTCATATTTATTAGGGATAATTTTACTATTTATTTTAATCCTTTATCTAAGGCTTAAGGTGACCAAAAAATGGTGGTTAAATCCTAAAATATAAAGAAAGTCATTATGGATGTACCGAGGGATAACAAAGACCGTATCAGTGCATAGAAAGTGGATATAAATAGTATAATTTCGATAGCGAGCAACAAGGGCCAATAAATTAGTCCAACCTACTATTTACGAAAAAAACATATGTCACCATTCATGTCCAAATATTATCGACTTAGTTGAAATCAAATATAATTACATTCATATATAAAATAATTATATTCATATAGATGTCGTAAAGGGCCTAGTCATTGTACGTAACATCAAATCAAATTTCAATCTATATGTATATTTAGAGATATTTGTTTATAATGACAATTGACAAAGTATACGTGGATTGATAGCGAAAATAAAAATTAAAAGTCTGCGAGTGTTAACTGTTCAAACCTTCCATTAGTAGAAGAAAAGGACATAAGAAAATGGAGCCAATGTTATTTTGAATAATTATTTGAGAATGAGGCCAAAGAAAGTGAGAAGAGTCAAGAAATGCACTCCAAATAATTGATCTTCAGTTAAAAATTCCTAGTCTTAGGCAAAACATTATCCTATCTGATTAATCAAATTTGTCCAAGTCATAAGAAAACTGTTTACAATCACATAATATTTCTCTGAATTTTCATTATTTGACCAATATTTCAGGGATAATATTTCTCTTATTCTATTATTTTAAATTTGATTTTAATTTTTCTAAATTGTTCAACCTAATCCAATCCTAAGAAAAACTTAGTAATGGACATCTCAAGTAGAATTTTAACATTAAGGGAGCGTTTGGAAAAATTTTCTATAAGAAGTTTTCCATGGGAAAATTTTCCCTTACCCCCTCCCCCACCCCCTTGGGAAATTTTACTTAGAGAAATATAGGAAATGATTGGCCCTTCGCAAAGTTTTTTCCAAAGTCAACCATATCTAAACATAAGGAAAATAAATCAACTTGAAAAATTGATCATTTCTTTATGACTTTTAATCACCCAAACACACCATAAACAATTTATTTAAAAAACCTGAATTACACCCCACACTGTATTTTTCCAGCGATGAATTGTATTAAACCGTGATTAGGTAGCAGAGTTTGTTAGCTAGTGGAGTAGACTTGAAAAATTCAATAATCAGTAGAAATTTTCAATTAAAACAGCTAAAGACCCATATAATATATAGACGGGCCATCAAATATCACATGCAAAAATAAGACAAAGGTGGGCATATGGACCAACTAAGAACAATAGTTTACCTTTCTAATGCAATCACATGGTGTGCATATACTCCACATTTGTTCTATCCTTAATGCCTCTTAAATATTAAACAAGCTTTTCTGTAAATAAAAGTTGGTCCACTTTAAAAATATGAACTCATAATTTGAAAATTGGTCTAGTTGATAAGTTGTTTGGGAAGTTATTTTCTTTTTTATGTGTCATTATATTTTTATGTTTATTTTTAATTAAGAATTTCATATAAGTTTTAAATGATACAATATTATATTTTTTGAATAGTATGTACTATTGATTCATCAGCCCACTACATAGCCATTGACTGGAAATGCTCCCTGTATAGTAAGCAAATACATGACAAGCTTGAAATAACTCTAAGGGAGGGGGGTTGAATAGTGTTGTATAAAAAATTTTACATTTATAAACACAAAGAGGTTAATATCAACATATTAGACTGAATAATACTTCTTTTTTAACAAGCTTGAGGTACAAAGAGAATAAAGGAGATCAGAGAACTCAGCAGTATCAAGACAGTGATGTCCTTGACAGATGCTTACAAAGACAGAACCTTGAACAAGGCTTCTTTAGGTTAACTTCACTAAGGAGATTGAAAAAGTTCACAACTCTCTCACTTTAACTACACTCTATGAGGGCCTCACCACAAATACCCTTCTGGTTATACAACCCACCACTTAATGCAAAAGTGACTATACTCAGAATTTTCTCAACTAAAATTCCTATACTAATCGATTAACTTTGTAGGAGTGTTGGCCGATCCTTATATAGTTATTTGATGCTTCAATTCAACGGCTCTTTGTGTTTTCTTATTTCTTGATCATTTCCATATTTGCTTTGATCTTCTATCTTTGCTCTTTTGGAAGCTTCAAACGTTGCTATTAAATCATATTTTGCAAAGATACATATCAGGATTAGTCTATAATATCTTGGAGGATATTCTTATGATAAATTGGAAGGTTTCGAAGACTTCCTTTATTTGTCCTTTCAAACAAAATTTTCTGGGCATGTTGGAGGACCTCGACTCAAACATGGTGGAGGGCATTGATGATCTGTATTGTTTCTACAATCTCCCCATTTTTGTTTGAAAGACAAAATTGCATGCATGACATCTAAACAAGTAGTAGCATATGTATATGGATTATGGAACATACAATACAGCATCTCATATTTCACAACAATTGTGAGCAAAATACTTAAGAGTTGGATACATGCTATGGAAGAATTTCTCCCCCTTTTTGTCTTTCAGACAAAGAGGAAATAGGAGAGAATAAGCACTCAAAAGTTTGGCAAAAAACAAAGATATGGAAGAGAAAGAGAAGGGGATGGGGATGGGAGATGAGGGAAAAAAAAGGCAAGAATCTGAGTTACCTATGGGAGAAGTAGTCAGACGTCTTGACCGGACCTAGTTTAAATTGTGAGGTGCCTGAGAGGATATGCTGATGAAGATATAAGAGGTCCAGATAGGCAGTGAGTTGATGTACCTGGGAGGAGGAGAGGGACCACATGTGGGGAGGAGGGATGATAGGACTCCCCCTCAATTTGACAGCTTGTAAAAAGGTGAGGTCCTCATGATAGAAGGCTCCCCCTCATATGGTGTGGGTGGCATTGTTTTGCGACATTCCCAATGTCTAGGATCTTATTTTGGCTTTTGTATCCAAAGGTTTCTCTTCCAGTCTTATTAATTTCAATTTGCAGAATTTGGTTGGATCTCTGGTAATGTGTCTGAGGCATATCTGCAGTAGAGGACATTATACCTTTCTTGGTCTCCGACCAAGAATGAGATCATTGCAGTGAGGTCTTTGGGACCCAAATTTTAGTAATGCGTGGAGGTCTAGTTCCTTTAGGCAGAGAGTTGGTGGGGTCCTTATTTTATTTGTTGTTGGAGGACCTCTATGATAGTGTTATCAGAGAGGCGGAATATTTGGTGTAGAAAGGAGAGGTCCTTTGTTGGTATGAAAGGGATGACTTTTGGACCAATAGTATTTGAGAGGTGGAGTATTAAGTGTGGGAATGATGAGTTCTTTTTGGCAGGGATGAGATTTTGTGACTGCCTCATTTGATAGTCGAGTGGTGTCCTTATAGCAGTCGTTGCCCTCTACGGTTAATCTGACATTTTTAGCCACCAATTGTCCATTTCTGGTATTCAGGCTTTCTATAGTTTTGTTCAGGTAACTAGTGTGTTTTGTGAGGTGCTTCATTCTTTCAATTAAGGAATTAGAGTATCTGAATAGGTGAAGAAGATTGTGTGCAAGATGTGATCGAGGAAAGGTGAGGAGCTCATTTAATGTTACCTTGTCATGAGATGAGATTGGATCTTGATCCTCACTTGCGTTTGCCATCAGACAGACATTTGTTATTTCGATCTTCTTGCTCACTATGGGCTTCACTGTAGTCATTATCACTCCATGTTGCCATCATTACTTTACGATTTTGCCATTTAGGTCGGTTGTTTCTCTTGTCTTTGTTTCTTCTAGCGTGAGGGAAGTCCTTCACAAGGTGGTTTGAGCTGCCAAAACCAAAACACATAAATGGTTCAGAATCTTCTCTTAATGAGGACTTACCTTTTGAGCTTGATCTTTTGTTTTGGGCATCTTTGATGTATCCTTGGAAGGTTGAATTTCTCTTGTAGAGCCTTTTGAACCCTTTAGCCTACATTTCTATTGTGTCCTCTTCATCGTCCTCAGTTTCACTTTCTGGTTCTCGTGTTGCTTTTAAAGCAATTACTTTTTGTTTGGAGGAATCCGGCAGTTGGATCTCGTGGGCCAACAACTTTCCAACAAGTTCCTCTAATATGAGGTTCTTGAGGTTTTGTGCTTCTTCAATGGCGGTGACTTTGGGACCCCACTTCCTTCTTGGCAGGCATCGGAGGACCTTTCCAACTTGTTCCTCATTTGACTAGGTTTTTCCCAGTGATATGAGGTGGTTGGTGATGTTGCTGAATCTTTTGAACATCTCTTCAACAGTCTCATTTTCTTCCATTTTGAAGGCCTCATACTTCTGGATAAGGTTATCAAGTAATCCCACACCTATTTTGCAGTTTCACAGTTAGATACACGTTCAAAATCATTCGAATTTAAACTGTAATAGATCAAGTTTAGGGCACGAGTATTTTTTCTCAATGGCTCCAAGTCTTCATTAATTGGTCATTTCAGATTTTTTCTTTGGGACATCTTAATTTGCACTGTTCTTCTTTGTGGGAGTATGGTAGTCTCCCTCGGTGACTACAGTCCATAGATCCTTATCTTGGTCTTTGAGGAAGACTTTCATTTGTCGTTTCCACATCCTGTAGTTTTCTCCAGTGAGCAGTGGTGCCATTGTCCATGAGCGTCCTTGAGGGGTTTCATTTGCACTGATTCCGGTCATGATCTTTTCCACAAAGTTGTTAAACTCTTGAAACAGTGGACCTGCTCTAATACCAATTGAAATAACTCTAAAGGGGGGTGAATAGGGTTGTATAAAAAAATTCTGCACTTATAAACTCAAAGAGGTTAATAGCAATAGATTAGACTGAATAATACTTCTTTATTTAACAAGCTTGAGGTACAGAGAGAATAAAGGATATCACAGAACTCGGTAGTTTCAAGATAGTGATGTCCTTGACAACTTCTTACAAAGACAGAACCTTAAACAAGGCTTCTGTAGGTTAACCCCACTAAGGAGATTGAAAAAGTTCACAACTCACTAAAGGAAGAAACTCTATCGCTTTAACTATACTCTATGAGGGCCTCACCAGAAATACCCTTCTGGTTGCACAACTCACCACTTAATGCAAAAGTGGCTACACTCCCTTCTGGTTGCACAAACCACTTAATGCAAAAGTGGCTACACTCAGAATTTTCTCTACCAAAATTCCTACACTCGATTTACTCTTCCTTGGAATCGATTGACTTTGTTGGAGAGGTTGCCAATCCTTATATAGTTCTTTGATGCTTCAATTCAACGACTTTTTGTGTTTCCTTATTTCTTGACCCTTTCTATATTTGCGTTGGTCTTATATCTTTGCTCTTTTGGAAGCTTCAAACGTTGCTATCAAATTATATTCTGCAAAGATACATATTAAGATTAGTCTATAATATCTTGGAGGATATTCTAATGATAAATTGAAAGGTTTCGAAGACTTTCCTTATTTTTCCTTTCAAACAAAATCTTCTGAGCATGTTGGAGGATTTCGGCTCTGACGTGGTGGAGGACATTGATGATCAATATTGTTTCTACAATAGTTTATGGTAAAATTTGTGATAAAAATGATTGGTGCAATAGATGATGAGAAGAAAGAAAAACGCATGAAAAGTAAAGAGAAAAATATTGAACAAATCTTGATTTTGAAGTCTTGACATCACAATTAAAGTGGCCAACGATTATGCCATCAAAAGTAAGCTATTTCGGGTATGGGACTAGGCAATGAAGCAACAAGTAATGAAACTAAAGACAAATAAAGCACCTAAAATATAAAAAAATACGGTAATTTGTGAATAATGTGGTATATACAATAAATACCATATGATACCATGACCTTAATATTTTAATAAATTAAATAGTAATTTATATTTAATCTATTCATCAATGACAAGTTTTAAATTTCGTCAATAAACTTATCATAGACTTGTAACAAGATAAAAACTAGTACTCCTACGCCCCTACCCTATACCAGACCAGTCAACGTTGTCCATCGAAGCGCGTGTTCAAAACGTTTTTCAGTTTCCCCTCTCCTCCTTTTCACAGCGCAATTTCGTCGCATCCTTCCTCTTCTCCAATCTCCCCCATTAAAACCCCCCACATAAAAACCTTCTTCCAACTCCAACACAAACATTCCTCCTCCACTCCAAACAAACATCTCTCTCCTCTCCTCCGCCGCAACAACCACCGTGACAACCACCATGAGGGTCTCCAACAACCTCGTCGGGCTCCTGAACTTCCTGACCTTCCTTCTCTCCATCCCCATCCTCGGCGGCGGAATCTGGCTGGCCCACCGCGCCACCACCGACTGCGAGAAGTACCTCGAGAAGCCGGTCATCGCCGTCGGAGTCTTCCTCATGCTCGTCTCCCTCGCCGGCCTCATCGGCGCATGCTGCCGAGTCAACTGGCTGTTGTGGGTTTACCTCCTCGTCATGTTCATCCTCATCGTCGTACTCTTCTGCTTCACCATATTCGCGTTTGTTGTCACCAACAAAGGAGCGGGGCAAGCGTTGGGAGGGAAAGGGTATAAGGATTACAGGCTGGGGGATTACTCCAATTGGCTGCAGAAGAGGGTCTCCAATGGGAAGAACTGGAATCGGATTAAGAGTTGCTTGATTGATGGGAAGGTTTGTGAGAGTTTGGCTAAGGAGAATGGTACTACTCAATCGCAGTTCTTCGCCAAGCATTTGTCTCCTATTCAGGTATGGATTTCGAGTTGTTGAATTTATGGGGTTTTGTGGGTGTTTGATTGGGGTGTTTGTGAGATTCTGAAGTTTTTCTGCTGCCATTTTTGTCTTCTGGGTTGAGGAAAGCGTTTTTGTGGGTGTTGGGTTTGGATGTTTGTGAGATTCTGAAGTTTCTCCTGCAATTTTTGTCTTCTGGGTTGAGGAAAGTGTTTTTGTGGGTGTTTGGGTTTGGATATTTGTGGGATTCTGAGGTTTCTGCTGCGACTTTTGTTTCTGGGTTGAGGATTTTGGTTAGGAAGAGTGTCTTTCTGATCTAAAGCGTTTTTGTGGGTTTTTTGGTTTGGATATTTGTGAGATTCTGAGGTTCTGCTGCGATTTTTTGTCTTCTGGGTTGAGGATTCTTTACGAAAAGTGTCTTTCTGATCTTCGTTTTTAAAAGCCAAGAGCCTTTCTGCAGATCCATTGTTCTTTTTCTCTTTTTGGTTGATTGAGAAGTCAGAATTTCCTACTTTGTTTCCCTTTGCTTTTTTTTTTTTTCAAAAAGAAGTTTTGATATGTGAATGGGTTTGATTACCATCTTTTACTTGTGTTCTTTGAATTGAGGTTAGTTTTGGAGAATTAGCTTCTCTGCAATTGAAGTGTAGAATGATATGGAGAAGTCTGGATTTGGTGTTTATCATTTTTTACTTTTCAATCTTATGAACAATTAGTAATAATTTAGTGATGAGTGTTGACCTTTTCTATGAACTTTGGATTAGTGCTTTCTCACCTAGCTGTTTTCTTTCCATTAGTCAATTGCTCAGAAAACCCATAATTTATTTACACAGAAAAGGTCTAGATAGTTATTGTATCACGACACGCAACAACACTCTCACTCATTCTTAGAATAAAATCTCAGCAATTATGGGCTACCATTCGAGGACATGGATTCAAATCAAATCATGATCCTCCACTGCTCTGAATTATTCAAAACTTACAAATTTTTGATCCGAATCGATCACCCAACACTGCCAAGATTCATGGGTTTTAAACACGATTTCTTGATTTTTAGTGGGTCAAACCTGACCCATGACCTACCTGTTTGATTAGGAAATTTTTAAAGGTTTGATTCTATTGAAATTTATGACTTTTCGTTTGGGATTTTTTACTATTAACTTAGAAACACAATACAATCATATATTATTTCCAAGTAAAGTTGAAATATTTTAATAATCTATTGTTACAAAAAGACATTCTTGTTTTGTTTAATACATATTGAACAAGCTAGTGTATTTAGAGATTCACGGTCATAACCATTGAGTTGACTTAAGACCGACATACACAGTTGATATTTACCCTAACTCTATATACATTCGACCTGTATTTAACCTACCCACCTGAATTGACAAGTCTAACTTTCATTTTTGGTGTTAAACTGTAAGATATCTTTGATGAAATGAACTCACAAGAAGGGTAATTGAACAAAAATGCCATCAACTTTTCATTTTAGTATAAAACATGTCATTGATTTTTAAAAACTGTCGCTATTGCCACTCCCTTTCCAAAATAGTAAAAAATTCCAATGAAACTTGTTACAGCAAGTTGTGAACCGGTTAAAAGATTGCTTGGATAAAAATATTACTAATTTGGGTTGTTATTTTGCAGTCGGGATGCTGCAAGCCCCCAGACAGCTGCAACTTCCTCTACCAGGGCCCCATCTCCTGGAGCAAGCCACAAACCGCAGTCCCGACCACGAACCCAGACTGCAACGCGTGGAGCAACGAGGTGACCACCCTCTGCTACAACTGCGACTCGTGCAAGGGAGGAGTCCTGCAGAACATAAAGAGCGACTGGAAGAAGGTGGCGGTCCTAAACATCATCTTCCTCGTCATCCTCATCATTGTCTACTCTGTCGGGTGCTGCGCATTCAGGAACAACCGATGGGACAACGCCAACAACCGCTGGAAGCCCTACGCTTGATGGTTCTCGAAACCTGTCATTGCATGTACAGATGTTAGGTCTGTTGCTGCTGGGCTATGAATGATATAGTTTGCACTTCTAGTAGTAGTTGTTACTTTGGTGTATTTTGTGGTGTAGGATGGTGTGTTGTGTATGTGTATATTTTGATCTTTGCATCTTTAGCTTCAGATACATATGTTGCTTTGGGTATATTAGAATGGATTCTTCTTTGCGCTTGTGATTCCATATTTACACTTGCGATCGTGTGTGTGTGTGTGGACTGATGGCCCCCGTGGCCTTGGCGACTTGTACATTTTATAATTTTATCCTAGCTATCTCACCCTTACCTACATATGCATTATCATATCTTTTCTACACTATAATTTCATACTTCCTTACATTCTTTTTTTTTTTTTGGCTAAAAGGAGAGAGCCATTTCCCATTCATACTGAATCAAGATACAACTTACTCCGGGCATACTCAGAGAATACAACCAACCATCCAGTTAGAAAACAAACACCCCATGAAATTTAGCTATACAATCTCTACTAATCATTCTAGCTAGGATTTCCACCCCCTTCCCTATATTGCCATGAGCCCTACTATTCCTTTCCTTCCATACATAATAAATCACTCCTGTATAAAACAGAAAAATCTTCTGTTTCTGGGATTTAGAGCATAATCCTCTCTTCATCACATGCTCCATCCAGTCCTGGTCTCCATATAAATGAACATCAAACTCCTTTGCAATAATGTTCAAAACACTGCAGCTATAAGAACAGGTGACTGTGACTCTCAATAGCATTTTCACACAACCAACATCTTGAAGCCAATTCAACCCCAAATCTTTGTAATCTATCAAGAGTAGAAAGCCGATTCTGAACAGCCATCCAAGTAATAAAAGATAATTTTGGTATCCTCCATTTATTCCAAATCAATCTTGTCCAAAGAGGCTCCTCATTCGTCTTTTTCAGAAGATAATATGTTTTTTGCAATCGAATAAGATTCACCTGACGAGGCTTGAGCAAGGATGATATCTCTCGCCTTCAAAAGATGTCTCCAATACCAAGCACAATTCTGGGAAGGCTTGCACTCCCATATGGAAGTCTTCCTAAGATATATATGATGTACCCATTTAATCCAAAGAGAGTTTTTGCCCTGAGCAATGTTCCAAATATGTTTCCCAATAGCTGCATAATTCCATTTATACACATCTCTAATCCCAAGACCTCCATTGTGCTTAAATTTGCAACAATTCTCCCATGATATTGCAGGCCTGTGTGAATCACCCCACAAGAACTGTCTACAGACCTTTACAATCTGATCAAGCACATATCTTGGTATAAAAAAAATTTGAGCCCAATAAGAATGAATTGACATCAATATACCATTCACAAGCTCCACACGTCCTGCATATGTGAGTTTATTAACTGCCCAACCCCTAATCCGAGAGCAGATCTTGTCAATAAGAATCTGACAATCATCCTTTGTCAGCTTTGTTGGCTTGAGAGGGACTCCAAGATAACGAAAAGGAAGATTTCCTTCTCTAAAGCGTGTTAGATCAATAAGCTTCTGTTTCACATGCACAGAGACTCCAGCTATCACAATTTCAGATTTAGTAGAATTGATGTCAAGCCCCGAGGCAGTGCTGAAATTATGAAAAGCACTAAGAAGGCAACCTATGCTACCCTCATCAGCATGGCAGAATAAGAGGAGGTCATCCGCAAAAGAAAGATGCGCCAGTTTCAAGCTCCGACACAGAGAATGAAATTTAAAATTCTTCTGCTTTTGTATTTCAAATTCGATTGCTCTACTCAAGTACTCCATAACCAAAACAAATAGAAGAGGGGATATAGGGTCACCTTGTCGTAGTCCTCTTCCACTTGAAAAGTATCCAAATCTTTGACCTCCATAAGCTACCGTGAACTTAGCTATAGTTACACAATACATGACTCTATCAACAAAAGTTCTGGGAAATCCCAAACCCACCATGAGAAGTCTGAGAAAATCCCAGTTAACCGTGTCATAAGCTTTCCGAATATCTATCTTCATAATACATCGAGGAGAGACATGCTTCCTGTTATATAAATGCACCAGATCTTCTGCTATCATAATATTGTCCATAATAGACCTTCCTTCAACAAAGGTACCCTAATTAGGGCTAATAATACTCTGCAACACAGGTTTTAATCTCAGACAGAGAAGCTTTGTTATAGCTTTATAAAGCACTGAACAGCAAGCTATAGGTCTAAGATCATTTGTACTATCAGGATGATCAACCTTTGGGACCATAACCAAGAGGGTTGCATTAATCTCACCAACAAAAGATCCAGAAGAGAAGAAATCCCTAACTGTACGAATTACTTCCTTTCCAATCACTGGCCACACAGCTTTATAAAACTTACTATTAAAACCATCCGGCCCAGGGCTTTTGGAATCATCTATACTGAAAAAAACCCCTTTAATTTCCTCATCCGAGAAATGTAGATTCATGGACTCACGATGTTCATCAGCCACAAGAGGGCCAGTACTAATAATATTCCAAGAGGGACCACAACCAGCCTCCTTAGCTTCAAAAAAAGATTGGAAATGAGTAGCAAGAGACTGTCCAACATCCACAGTTGATATCAAGGGTACCCCATAAGGGTCTTTAAGGCAAACAATTTTCTTTAGATATTTCCTCTGCTTAATGATGGAATAATTAAAAGCAGAGTTAGTATCTCCTTGTTGTATCCAAAAAGTTTTAGACTTCTGTTTCAGTAAGCTAAAAGTAGCATTAGGCCAATGCAAATACACTTTTTTTGCCTCCATTTCTTGATCTTGAAGATTCACATTTAAGGGATCATTGTGAATACAGATTTGGATCCTACATAGATCTTGATAGGCCCGTTGAACCTTCCCCTGTTGATAGGCCGCAAGTGCACGGGTGAAATTGTAGCATAAATCAAGGTCGTTCCCACAGGGACTTTTTCCTTTCAACGCACTGAACTAGCCTCCTAGTTGATCGCTAAGTCGATCCGGTTTTTGTTTTGAATCAAGGTAAATCTAATTCTAATCACAATAAAGGTCTAAACAAACAAATATTCACTAAACTATTCTGATTTAATCAAGGTAAAAAGGCGTTCAGGGGATGAAACCTTAGTCAAATAACGAACCAACGATGTGGATTGAACTTTCATTTCATTAATTTGCACAATCAAGGTTCGATAATCGCATAGAATACTTCGCAATGAGATTTTGTCACTAGAGCGAATTGCCAAGACTAACCAAGCACCTACTTTCGTGGTTATTTCGATTTAGTCAAGGTTAAAGATCAAATTATCTCAAGAACCCTAATTAAAACTTCTATGTCTAGATAATTTTAACTAGTTTAATCTAGGTTTTCGGGTAGTCAAACTTCTCCTTTCGATACTTCATTCAACAACCTATTAACATGCAATTGGTGATCAAGCAAAAGCAATAACAATTCAATTCAAAGACCAAATAGATTGAAACAAACTAAATTCATGATAATTCAATCCAACAAAGTCAATTCACCAAGCAACTTCAAAGGTTCATCCCCTAAACTAAAAGAACTACTCACAATTTATGATTGAAACTACAAAGCAATTGAAATCTATTCTAGAAAGCATATGAAAATCTATGAGAGAATGAGAAATAAACCCAAGTGAAGAACAAACTTGCTAGGAATCAACAATGGAGGACTTTTGCTCCTCCACTTCAAAGTGTATTCAAGATGCTCTTCGATCTTCAATCTTCTCTCAATCTTCCATGATGGAATGGAATATGGATGATGAATGATATGATTAGGGCATGAAATGGATGATGGTGGATGATGATTCCTCTCTTCTCGGCCGGAAATAAGCATAATATAGGCAAATATCAACTCAAAACCGCCGAAAATGAAAAGACAGGAGAGGCACGGACCGTGCCAGGGGTGACACGGACCGTGCTCATAGTGACACGGACCGTGCCCCCCTAGGCACTACCCGTGTCGCTTCACTGCACACAATTCTTCACGTTCTGGTCATAGGCACTACCCGCTGCGCACACACCCGTGCCACTGTCTTTTTCAGGCCTAGGAGTACTTTGGGCCATTGTTTGGGCCTTGGGTGATCCAACATCTCACTTCTTGGTCCTTTAAGCTCATAACTTGGATCTACACTTGCGTTTTGGGCTCGGTTTACATCGATTCTTCACAAATTCCCTACAAAACTCACCAAACTCCAAACCAAGTGTAATATGGGAAATTCGGGTATAAAATAACATAATCAAATCAAATATTCCCCAAATTCTCATCAAAACAACCAAGTTCTCATATATACAAGAAGTACTTATCACCTGTATTCCTCCATCTTTGAGTTGCACTAAACCCCTCAAAGGCGCTTTTAACCTCTTTAATTTCTAAGTAAGGACAAAACTGGGAGTCCCATGAAATTTGGAAGAATGCCAAATATCCTTAACCACCTCCTTGAAATTAGGTAAGTCAGCCCAGTAATTACAGAATTTAAAGCTTGATTTCCTCAAAACAGAAGTCTTCCTCAAATGTAAAATAAGGGGGCAGTGATCTGAAATACCTTCAGGAAGCGTCTGATAATAAATCTCCTCAAAAGAATCAAGTGCCGAGCTATTAGCAACAACTCTATCAATCCTGGAAAAAATTTTCCTGTTGCTCCAAGTGAAGAAGTTTCCAGCAGATTTCACCTCAAATAAAGAGAAGCAGGTCACAAACTCCTGAAAATCATATACTTCCTTACATTCATTACATAATATATATACATTTAAAAGTTTATATATTTAATATGTAATGTGACTTGCATTACTCATAATACCTCATTAAAAATGATAAAATATAAATTAGAAAATTCATATATTTAAATAATGTGACTTATATTCCCAAACACTATATATCTTACAGTCATTATTTCTATATACAACCTCTCACCTTTGTCATTTTACTAACCTTGCTACTATCCTACATTTCAAAGAATAGGGCCAAAAAATTATACTCTTATAATTAATAAATATGTATATATATATATTTACTAAAAAAGTTATTAAATTACAAAAATATAAATTATGAATAATTTAACATAATTATCAATGATCTTAACTCAAGATGTTTATCATTATCCTAGATCAGTAATCATCGACCAATCATGTATCTATCAATAGTGGTTCCTCCAAAGTGTTGTCACAGCTAATGCTTTCTTGAATTGACATTTTGTCTTCCATCTCGTGTGCTTTGCCCCACAAAACCACGTAGAGGCCAACAATCACTCCAATTGCCCCTAGTAAGCTGCAAACATAGATAAGAGAACTTTAAAAATATGAATAATAATGTAATTATGTAATGTAGGAGTAAAAGATTATTTAAGCTAACGAAAAAGGTAAGGTAATTTCCACCTTTTGGCAATTACGGTAGTTACGATAATTCCCGCAATGTGTAACGTACATGTGGCATGATCAGATCTCATACGTCGATTTTATTTATTTTAAAAAATATTAATTTTGATTTTTAAATTGAGAAAATTATGTATTATTATTAAAAAATTTTTTTTTCAATGACTTGTTTGTTAACTATGAGCTAGTCTATAATATCCCTTGTAATGCACGGATAATATTTCAATAATTTTACGTTATTTATTTTCTAGAGTAATTTTATAATAATTATTAATCCAATCTTATAAAAATATTATTTTTTATGGAAAAACTATCATTTGAGTTTATTTTATTTCATGTCCATAACGATTACAGATAAATAGTTTAATTTTATTTTTCGACTTAAGAAGGATTGAAGGATACTTGTTTTTTGAAAAAATTGTTATGGCAACAACTACGTGACAATTCTATTTTTTTATTATTTTCCATTATATATTATGTGGATTTTAACCTCTTGTTCCACTTTTTAATCTATACTTATTCCAATTTCTTATTCTTGTTTTGGTAGCTTACATATAATTTAATTTTTTTATTGTTAAAAGTATATATAATAGTTTCAATCAAAAATTTTATTTTCTAAGATTGTTATTAAAATAATACGAAACAATTTTATAGCTTTTTCATGAAAATTTTACTTTAGTATCTATTATTATATTTTATTTCTAAGGTTCTGGTCATAATCTTATAATAGTAAATTAATGAAACGAAAAGTCAAAATTGCTCTAGTTTTGTATTAGATATTTGTAATTTATTTATGTATGTATGATCTTATGTATTTCTTTTTCTTTTTTGAAAAATTTAAAATGTTCTAATTGTGTATGCATTAAATATTGGCAACTTATCAATGACTTTAGGTATTTCTTTTTCATTTTTATTAATATTATATTTATGAATGTAATAATAAATTATGTAGGTTTGAAAATTGCTTTGGAATTCACCAAACCTTCTAAATTATTTCTTGTAGGTTTAGATTTTCCTTAGAAGCTTGTGTTTTAATATATTTAATAGATTATGATGGATATCGGATAAAAAAATTGAAACAAATTTACCGACCTCCATTGTTTACAGCGACTTTTTGCTGGAGATACAACTACTGTGAGAAATATTCCCGCGGCCAAGTCTCCCTCGCTCGGATGCAATCCCGAGACCAGCCACTCCCGATCTGCTACCCTACACGCCATCCAAAACCGGTTGTGGAAAAAAATGAAATTAAATCGTACTGTGCATGGCCGGTGTTTGAGAACATCGTTGTTCTCTGGCACTGGTAACATCCAGTCATTCGAAAAATTGGTACTGAAAAACTGGTCGGCAACGGCGGTGAGAAGTCATGTTGTGTCAAACTGCGGAGGCGGATATCAGGGGCATCGTAAATGGCGGAAGGAGGAAGAGTTTTGAAACTTAAATTTCAAGGTATGTTGTATAAAATACCAAAATATTGCGAAAATAATTAGTGAAAGATGCATGGTTGAATGGGTAGGGATTTATTTACTATATGATAGGTTGCAAGTTCAAATCTCATAGCTTCAACTTTTTCAGAATTTGAAAATAAATAAAATCGATGTATGAGATTTGATCATGCCACATGTACAGTACACATCGCAGGAATTACCGTAATTACCATAATTGCCAAAAGCTGAAAATCGCTATACATGCTTCCTTTTTTAAAAATTGAATATGTCTTATTGTTATCAAATAAAGAAAATTCGAGCTCATGAAAACTTTAAGCTTTTCTAATATTTTTTTTATTATATTGTAAACTTTTATTAGGGCTCATCAAAATTTTCTTGTATATTTCTGCTAAACTATTTTAGTTGCAAAAAAAAGTTTGCAAAAATCGTGATATTATTAATGAAAGAATTCAAATGACAATATTCATATTAAGCTCATGTTAACCTATACTGTTAAATTAGAAAGCTTTGATCCAATTAAGCTGTTGAAATTGCATTGCTTTTATGAAATAAAAATATTTTTAGCTCTATCATATTGTATTATAATGCTTCTTTGGGAAACTCACAAAAATCAAACTTGAAAATAACTTCCTTTTGAAAGAAAATTATTTTCTTTTAAAAGTTGGTTTTCAAAAAATTTTTGGTGACAAACACTAAAAAGTGTTTCCCCTCTAATAAACATTGTACTTAATTAAACGACCAACGCTTTTCGTCAGGAGAAATCGGGAGTGTTAGGGTTGAAAATCATACTAGCTGAACATAAAGTTTACCCTCTTACGTTTGTAATTATTCTGAGGCTTCTTCCTCTTTCTGACGCTTAAGACTGTTAGAATTAAGATCCTAATTCGAATCTATGAGGTGGTTATGATCGGAATCAATCCACGTAGGATTGTGAATCGCATCGAAAATTTTGAATCATAAACTCATATGATCAGAATCGAGATTTTAATAACTATGCAGTGACACTCCGACCACTAATAATAATAATAATAATAATAATATTAATAATAATAAACTTACGTGCCAACATAGACCTCCTCATGGAAAAATACGGAGGCAATGAAAGTGGTAAGAACTGTGCTGAGTGGAAAGAATGTTGCGACAAAGAGAGGAACTTTCTGTGAGATACACCAAAATTGGATGAAGTATTGAGTTCCAGTTCCAAATATTCCCTACCAATGAGATTTATAAACAAACAGGTCTCAGTTAGACAGATCACGCAATTATTAATTTCTAAAGTAATTGACAATTTAAATTCGGAAAAATTGAAATGTAGCAGAAGGAATTTCCCTTTAACTAAATATGATTCCTTTCTAATTTCTTTTCTTTTTTCCACAGCTAATATGAAAAAAATATATATGGAAAATATCATCAAAGTGATAAATAGAATTATGAATAATATATTACCAGTTAATAGCACATATCCATGCAACTATTAATTAATAGGATATTGTTCATAATTTGATTGTTTTTAATCTATTTGGTTAAAATCACAGGGAACAAAACCCTCTTGAGTATTCATTGAAAAAGTGGTCACCTACCGAAAATAAGCATGCACCAAGCTCAACAGTGGAATTAATAGCCCAAGCTTGAAGATGACGTTCGAAGAATAAAGCAATGATTCCAGTTTGTATCATCGACAGGAAACACATCCAAGCAGAGAACGATAGGTGATCAGGATAGGATTTTGTAACTGGCACCTGCTTCAAGGGCAAACACAAAAAGATAAACACCAAATTAATCAAAATGAATAATATATAAATTATTTAGAATAAAGCATAAACTATATAGATATAAAAGAAAATTGGATGGTAGTCGTAGTGCATCATATTTTAGGTCTTGTAATTGTGGTAAATCGAACTTTAAAATTGTACCACATTAAACCAAATTATAAAGGGTTTTTGGCTGGGAAAAATCTGTACTGAGGGCCTTGTGATCGAGAAAAATCCAAAGTGACTTTTTGGCTGATGGCAGTCTATACTTATTCATTATTTTCTCGTAGCATCCCATATTGAAATTCCGGCACCGAAATGCTGATGTGGCAGCCGGAGCACGTGCCATTTTAATTAAAAGCATGCCAGGTCATTTTTTAAAAATTCTATATATGGATGGGAAAAATCTGTACTGAGGGCCTTGTGATCGAGAAAAATCCAAAGTAACTTTTTGGCTGATGACAGTCTATACTTATTCATTATTTTCTCGTAGCATCCCAGATTGAAATTCCGACACCGGAATCCTGACGTGGCAACCAGAGCACTTTCCTCTTCAGCTGGGTTCGATTCTAGCAAGTTAGTCACTGCGAAGAAGCCTCTCGGAGTATACAAAATCATCTCCATCATCGAGAAATCGTACCCTATCGAACCCGACCTTAACCGGGTCGCCCACCTTCTCCGACCCGAATTTGTGACGACGGTGTTTGACCATCGACCCACCCCTCAATCGGGTTTCCGATTCCTCATCTGGGCAATGAAAAGGAGGCGCTTGGAAACTTAGAAGCTAAAAGATTTCATTGCCGACATGCTTGTGAAAGGATTGGTTTACGATGTTGCATGGTTTGTGTAAAAGTGGGGAGATAACGGATGCACTCCAACTGTTCGGTGAAATGACAGAGAGAGGGATATCTCCGAATAATATAACTTATACAGTTGTGATGTTGGGGTTGTGCCATGCTAAGAGGCCTCGTGATGTTGAAAAGTTGTTAAATGACATGAAAAGGAACGGGTGTCATCTTGATGAGATAACTTTCAATACTTTGCTTTCTGGGTTTTTCAAGGTGGGTAAGGTAGATGAAAGATTCATGCTGTTGAAGTCCTTTTTGGATCAACGTGCTTCGGTTGCCACATCAGCATTCCGGTGTCGGAATTTCAGTCTGGGATGCTATGAGAAAATAATGAATAAGTATAGACTGCCATCAGCCAAAAAGTCACTTTGGATTTTTCTCGATCACAAGCCCTCAGTACAGATTTTTCCCAGCCAAAAACCCAATTATAAAACTATTGGACTACAGTACATTGCTACCAAGTTAATTGAAAACAAATTAAAGTATGGCACATTGGACTCCAATAGGCTAAACATTTTATGACTTGCAGTTTAGTACATCATAATATGATAGTTTTGAATGCAGTACAAACATTTCTAGTTTCAACTATTAGATTGTGGTACGCCAAACTATAACAATCGACCAAGTTGATTACACCTTACTCAGTTGTGGTGCACTATAATTCAATAGTTTCACAATTCAATTTACTGTGATACTATTTTAAAGTTCCGCCTGCCACAATCCCAAAGTCTAAAATATAGTGCGATACGATCCAGTTTTCCATATATTAAACGATATTTGTACCTGTAGAATAAGATAGAGAGACAAGCAACAAACGCTTGCGAAGAGAAGAAGACAACCCAACAATCAGGTTTGATCCCCCGCAAGTAGTGAAATCGATAAAGAATGGGAGGGTGGAAGTTGAGGATGATGATTGAATAGTCTTTGGCCTCTTAAAAATGTCATCAAGGTTGCTCCACCCACGCAGAGGATTGTTCCTACTATCTTTGCAATGCTACTCACATCCTTCAACTTCACCTGCTCCAATCTACAAACACAATATTATCATCCCTTGGCAATTGGTGTGATCATTTTAATTTATTTTTATGAAGAGTCCGTTTGGACCTAGGAAAAGAGGATGGAAAAAAAATGTTAAGAAATTTTTTTCGGTAAAGTAAATTTCTTACTTTCTATTGTTTGATTTAAGTAAAATTTTGAAGGAAAAAAATTGATTTTTCATTTAACTTTCTTTTCCTTACAAGGTTTGAGGAAAAATGCATGAAAAAATAAAATTTACCTGGGAACTTATAAATATTAAGTTTCATTTTTCTCAATTATATGATGTGATTTGGGAGAGAGAGAGAGAGAGAAAGAGAGAGAGAGAAGAGAATTAAAGAGAAAATGAGAGAGAGAGGGGGAGACAGAGTTAGAGAGAGAAAGAGGGAAGAGACTTAGAGAGAGAGAGAGAGAGAGTTTAGGGTTTAGTGTTGGAGAAAGAGAAGAGAGAGAGAGAGAGAGAAGAAAGTTAGGGGGGGGGGGGAAGAGACAGAGTTAGCGAGAGAAAATCAAGAGTGTGAGAGATGAAAGGGAGAAAAGTGGGTTTTTAAATCTAAAATTTTTTCTATTAACTTTCCTCTCACTTTTTAAAGGAAATTTTTTTATTCCTATTTACCCTAAATTTTTCATGTAGTTTTCAACAATTTTTATTAATTTTTTTTCAATCCAAACAAAAGAAATATTTTTATTTTTCAAATTATTCTTTTTCATATTGTTTTTCTAGGTTCAAACGGAACATAAAGTATTTTTCCATGGATATATGATCTTTAGGAAATATAGGCGCATATTATTTTTGCACTTTTTTCAGAATCAAAATGGCCCAAGTTGGGCTGGGCTTCTGCGTTTGGCCCATCTAAAGCTACACTATCTGGATATACCAATTTCCTTGCGACTTTGCGAGAGATCCAAGCCTTTCTTTTTCAGATGACTTCCAAGAAAGTCTTAGGCTAGATGAGATCCAAGCCCACTTTTTTTTAAAAGAAAAAAATATTGGTTTTTGGACATTAGTATATTGCATTTTGGAAGGGTTGGATAATAATGCATTATATATTTTTTGTATGATAATATATTGTAATTTGGGAATGAGTATGGTGTACAAATCATATAAATTTTTTTGGACAATTATGCACTGGATAGCACAAAATTACAATCAAAATCTAACACTCCCAAATTTTTTTTTTGATAATAACACTCCCAAAATATAATGTAGTATCATATAAGGAAATTGTATAATATATTATTGTCCAATACTCTAAATATTAGTATATTGACCTCTAATAATCCAAAAAAAAAAAGCTTACTGTAAACAACTAATAAATGACACATAAAAGGCAAAAAACGATTAAAAGGTCCTTATATTTAGATCTAATTATTTTAAGGGTCCAATATTTTGACAAATAATTGTGGGGTGACATTATCTTTACTGTAATTATTTATTGGGGACATTTCGACCTATTTTTGGCCAAAAGACGCAGGAAGCAATGATTTTTGTGTTTACGGCCGTTTTAATTGAAATCAACTATCATTTCAGGTTTCAATGTCTAAAGTTAGTCAAAGCTACATAACCCTAATTAACAATAAATTGCGCAATTCATGTGTTGTGCGTCGGAAAATAGGTATGAATGCCCCCCATAAATAAGTACAACAAAGATAATGTCATCCCACTTATTTGCCAAAATAGGGGACGCTTAAAATAATTACATCAAAATTTGAGAACTTTTTAATTATTTTTTAATTATGCGAGGCACATACCTTAAAATTGCAGCAATGAAGAAGGCAAGTGGGGCAACAAGATTAGACATGGCACTAGTAACTGAGGATGAAGCCATATATAGCCCTTCATTGCACAAGGTTTGATATAGTGTTCCCCTGTTTTCAGTTACCTCCCATTAAAATTGCACCAATCAAGACACACGCAGACAGACATACTCCATAATACTTTATCCAAAAGAAAATATTAATCAGCATGTCCTCTCTTTTACTTAAAATGATTAACAGACAAAGAGAAATTGACGTACCCAATAAAAGCAGTGACAAATATCAAAAGGAAGGTCCTAAATTCCATACCAGGAGCATTACTTGATTTTCCCCTGTTCAATTAATCAACACAATATTAGTTGTCAGGAAATTTACAGGAAAGCACAGAATGAACTTAATTACTGTTTCTTTTCCACTATTTATGGATTGAAAATGGGCATGAGTTCACAACAACTGATGCCAAAATAGGATGATAGAAACAGTTTGGGATACACAACAGAAACTGACAAAAGCGACTGGTTCACGAAATGCAAAAACATGTTAATTATTGGCTAGAATGAGTGATTTTGTCTCTAAAACATGTTAATTCTTGTTGATAAATTGGAACAACTAAAAAACTTGTCCAAGATAATCAACACAATGCATGCTAAGACCTAATTTTAAGATACTCTTAAACAGGATTTTTTTAAACCTCCATTTTTTTTTAAAAAAAATTATTAATTATTACCTATTTATGCCTAAACCTAGCTAAACCTTACTAAATATTGTCAGGAATAAATTTACATTTTTTTTAAAAAACAAGAAAACCTTACCCAATTTCTAGGTACCTATGAAAAGTGTAGATACCAAAATTTACCACACTAACCACAAACTATTATATGTTACTATACTATACCACACTTTACCGTAACAACTAATAATTATAATTTTCCCTCTTCTTACGTTTCACGCTACTTTTTACTTTTCCTCTCTTCTTTTATACTCCACTGACCATTCTCTCCGCAAATTTTACCTCAACTTCCTACGCTATACCACATCACATCACATCATTGACCATCCACATCTTTACCATATCATACTATTACAAAAGAATAGGATCAAAATCAGGGATTGGAAGAATAGCAAAAGAGATTACCTGGAGAAGTAAGCGATGGGAAGAATAGCCAAAGTAGCAAATGTTTGCCTGTAGAAAACGAAGATCCTGGGACTTAAGCCATTCAGCATAGCTTGCCTATTCCATATATTCATTACTGCAAATATAAACTCCAATGACACCATCCCTATTATCGCCATGTACCCTTCCTTCCCCATTCCCATCTCTCTCTCTCTCTGCTTTGCCTTGGGCGAAAATATCAAGGATTTCTATTGGTCTTGGTTGAAGGCAATTTTAAATACTACATATCCAAACAATTAAATAAATAAATAAATGAAAATGTGTTTCCCAGAGAAAATCATTGCATATTATAATATATTATGTGCAGAGTATTCCTAAGAATACACTCATCTAACTAGAGCTGACAAAAATTTATCCGACTTGGATTATATGAATTGTCCAACTCGAAAAAAATCGGGTATGGACATAGATTTTTTGTCCGAATTTTGATGTTGTCTGGATTGACCGAATATTCGGGCATAAAATTTCTCTTCTCTCCATTGTCCAAACCCGATTTTAGCTTCGTCCGAATTGTCCAACCCGGTCTGACCCGAAATAAAACTGGGTCCGGACATAAATTTCTAGTTCGAATTTCTTACATTGTCCGAATTTATCCGACCCGAATTTACCCGGACCCGAATTTTTGCCAGCGCTACTTCTAACATGAAATAAGCGGCGAATCTATGTCTTCTGAATAGGAGTGACTATTTATATAACACTACACCGCACTCTTTAATTTCTATAACACTTCACATACCACACCACAATCATTATTTATATATGTCTTCACTTTTCTCTTTCCTCACTTTTCTTCTCTGTGCCCTTTCACATTCTATTCCCTCACCTACCTCACCTACTACAACTCATCACATCTTTTTAAATTCCAAGGGAGTGGAGTGTAGTTAAGTTGTGTCTTTAACCCTAGGCAAGGCGATGGAGTGTTAGAAGGTGTATGCTCATTTGAATTGTATGTTATCAGGGAAATCTAAGAAGTGATAATGTATTAACAGTGATTCACCTTCTAAAGATGGAAGTTATATGTAGTATTCCACTTACAGTTCTCAGTCCTGACTTATCCTATGCTTTTTTTTCGATACTCAGGCTCTAATGTTGAGGCCTTGGGCTTCGCTTATTGATGCACCTGTCTGATGCTAAGTGGGAATCTAAATCCCCATGTTCGCTTCATGCTGCTCTTTAGGGATTTGACCCACCTTAAAAGAGCATGAAATGGTACGTGCTACATATTATTCTAGAAGGAGTCTTGTCCTTGTTACACTGGTGTGATCTGACAGTGACTGCTTCACTGATTGTTGGGCTATTCTCGCTAGATCTGCTCTCTCTTTGGGCTTTCGTAGTTAGCCAATTAAATGGGTAGCAAGTTGTTGCTACAATTGTACCATTAGTGTTCGAGTTTTGATAGTATAGTCCTTTTTGTTGTGCTAGATGTACTCAATGTTTATGTTTAATGAATGTATGCACTGTTTGCACAGAAGGGTACTGAACTGAAGAGGAGAATTTTGTTAATTAGTTAACCCAAATTTTTGCCCCCTCTCTAGGTTGAGCTGTTAATTTAATTTGGGTTCAAATGAGCTTTTCCAGCACCGGGACTTCAGTAATTTGAATATGGTACAAGTATTTTCCATGTTCACTTTGTTGTGTCTTCAATTGTGGAATAAGATTGCAGAAAATTTCTTCATTAATATAATAATTACCATCCTACTTATTTCAGGCAATAGGTAACACTAGCTTTACCCACATTTGCTAGTTAATTGAAGCATAACAGACTGCCCACATTTGCTGGTTGAAGCATAACAGACTGCCCGTGCCTTGCACGGGCACTCCGTACTAGTAGTAGAAATGACGGTTACTTTGTTGTGTTATGGAGTTTGCTCTGCTTGCTTGTATTCACACACGTAATTACTCTTTCACCCTTCCATATAATAATATAATTAGCATACAAGAAATTACCATTTTGCCCTTTAATATAAAAATTAATCAACAATTTTCCTTATATCTTTTGTTCAAACACAAATTTACTATACTGCCCTCAAACATAGGGGTACTATTATAGGTCACAAAAATTTTCACCTAAATTTCAAGGTGATTGAACTTCTCAAATTAGTTAGGGTGACAATCAAATTGGAACAAAGGTAGTATATATAGTCAATATTCATTAACTTTTTATTGCATATGCCACAAAAATTAAGTTATATGATTATAATTTTTTTCATATTAACAAAAGCAAGATAAATGATTTTGGTAATTACTCACCCTCAAATATAGGGATACTATTGCAAGTCTCAAAATTTTTTACATCAATTTAAAAGTGATTGAACTTCTCAAATTAGTAAAGGTGACAATGAAATTGGAACGGAGGTAGTGTATATAATCAATATTTGTTAACTTTTTATTGAATATGCCATAACAATTCAATCATATGATCATAATTTTTTTTTCATTTTAACAAAAGTAAGATAAATGATTTTAGTAATTACTCCGTCCTTTGGACGGGCTATAATAACTAGTGTTAATTAGAAGAAATTTGGTATCAAGTACTGTCCTTCATATATAGTTAGTACATCTACTCCTTCATCAACTTTCTGATACACCAAGTCATGTTTCCTTTGGGCTCCCCACACAACATATTGGTACAAGGTGATTACATATGTATTATGCATATAGTATTAAGAAAATAAGTGCAAGATTAGAGTGAAAGCGAAATAAACGAGATGACGGAAATTACGACCAAATTCAAGAACAAAAGTGATAAAGCGAACACCAATTATACGTGGGAAGTCGAAGAACTTGGAGGAAAATTCACGGACGGTGATAGCCAGAAAATAATCCACTATGAGAAGGGAAGAGTACAACTCGATCACTATCAAAGGGTGTGATACGAACAACAAAAGAGGACAATAAAATCTCTCAAACTCTCAACTCACAATCTCTCGAGATAACACTGGGAAAATATTGGTGAAACTGTATCTCTTTCAATATGTTCTCTCTGATCTAATCGATGAATAAAGTGGAGAAAACTATATTTATAGGACGGCTAGGAGAATTCGAGTCAGATGAAAACTCAAATAACAACAAGTAGTATCTAACTTGAAGAGGGAATTAGAATTAGATTAAAACTATATCCTCTGCCATTTTGGACCTTAGCAGATTTAATAGGCAACTAAAAAATCCAACAATCTCCAACTTGGACCATGATCCGACTCACCAGTCCAAATAGTTACCTGGACTGTTGCCATCAACACGCCCCTCTACAGGGCGTAGCCCCACAAGGTGTTCACATGCTCAAAACACCAAGTAAGTACAAACAATGTTCGAACTTAGCTATAGATAAAGGCTTGGTTTACATATCTACAAGGTTCTCAGAAGTATGTACTTTCTTCACCACAATCTCGCATGTAGCAACTGTATCTCTAATGAAGTGATACCTTGGCGCTTATGTGATTGGTCTTCAAATGGTAGGTGTCATTCTTGGTCAGATGAATCACACTCTGACTGTCTGAATAAACCACAATTTCGCCCTGTGGTATGCCAAGCTCCATGACCAAACCTCTCAACCAAATAGCCTCCTTTTCCCCTTCTGTAGCAGCAATATATTCAGCTCAATAGTAGAGAGGGCTGCTATAGATTGAAGTGAGGCCTTCCCGGACACTACTCCACCATACATAATAAACAAGTACCCTGAAATTGAGCGCCTTCTATCCAAATCTCCACCATAATCAACATCAACATAACCTGCAATATCAGACATTGCAGCACCGCCTCTATCATACAGGATGCCCTTTTCCAAGGTGACCTTCACATAGCAAAGGATCCACTTCACTCCTTCCCAATGCTCCTTCCCTGGATTTTGCATAGATCTACTCACCACGATAACTATATGAGACAGGTCAGGTCTAGTGCATACCATAACATACATCAAACTATCAACTGCACTAGCATAAGGAACATTAGACATCCTTCTTACCTCTAATTCAGATTTTGGACAATTTTCACCAACCAACTTGAAATGTCCAGCTAAGGGTGTTGAAACTGTCTCACAATTTCTCATGTTAAATATGTCCAACACCTTCTCTAGATATCTCTTCTAAGATAAAAACAACTCTCCTGCCTTTCTATCTCTCTGAGTCTCCATTCCCAAAATCTTCTTCGCTGATCTGAGGTCATGCATCTCAAACTCCTGGTTGAGTTGAGATTTCAGCTTCTTGATTAGTGACATGTCCTTGGAGGCAATCAACATGTCATCAACGTACAATAGTAAATAAATGAAAGACCCATTGTCAAATTGCTTGAAATACACACAGTTGTCATAATGACTCCTTACGTACCCTTGCCCCACCATAAAGGTATCAAACTTTTGTACCACTGCCTAGGTGCCTGTTTAAGTCCATACAAGGACTCCTTCAATCTGCACACCAGTTCCTCCTTACCAGGAACAATAAAACTCTTTGGTTGTCTCATGTATATTTCCTTCTCCAACTCGCCATGGAGGAAAGTTGTCTTCACGTCAAGTTGCTCAAACTCCAAGTCAAATAGAGCAACGAAGGCTAGTAAGGTGCGAACCGATGTATGTCTCACAACTGGCGAGAAAACTTTTTTGTAGTCGATTCCCTCTCTCTGGTTGCAACTTCTAACCCCCAATCTTGCTTTCCACCTTGCACTCCCTACACTAGGGATACCTCTTTCTTCTTGTACACCCATTTTGCAGTAAGACTTCGTCGCCCTTTAGGCAACTCACACAGCTCCCAAGTATGATTCGTTTGCAGACTCTCCATCTCCTCCTGCATAGCTCCTATCTAGTTTGAGGCACTTGGACAGGAGATGGCCTCCTGATAGGTAGAAGGTTCAACACCTTCACGAGTCTTCTCTGTAACACTCAATGCATATGTGATCATAGCATTGTCTTCCTCTGTATATCGCGCTGGTCTCCTGATCTCCCTCCTAGGACGATCTCTCGCTATGCTATGCTCTTCCTCCTCATGAGGAACGTTAGTCTCGATCTCAAGCTCTTCAACCTAAGCTGTTTCAGGAGCATTATCAACACCCTGCTCGTGATTGTAGGTTTCAGTAGATCCACCTTGAGCCTCAACCTACTCCATCTCGAACTCTACTCTCCCTGCATCCTCCTCTTGATTGTCCGCATCATCATAAATAACAGTAGATTCCACTCCAGATAACATAATAGTTTCATTAAAGGTTACATCTCTAGATTGTATGACTTTCTTCAAGTCAGGACACCACATTCTGTATCCCTTATATTTAGACCCATAACTTAGAAACATGCATTTACCAACTCTGGGGGACAACTTCCCCTCATTCACATGGGTATATACAGGACATCCAAAAATTTTCAAATTAGAATAATTAACTGGATTACCCAACCATACTTCCTCTGGAATCTGGAATTCAATGGAGGCATGAGGTGATCTGTTCAACAGGTAACAAACGGTATATATCACCTCTGCCCAGGATGATATGTTCTTCCAAAGCCCTACATTTGAGAACATGCAGCGAGCTTTCTCCAGAAGTGACATGTTGATTCTCTCAGCTACACCATTTTGCTGAGGTTATCAAGGTTCGATGTCTAGCAATCCTATGCTGCTCGCAGAACTCAGTAAACTCAGAATCAACGAACTCCAACCCATTGTCTGTCCTAAGTTTCTTTATCTTTCTGCCTGTCTCATTCTCCACCAAAGCTTTGAACTTCTTGAAATATGAGAATGACTCATTCTTGTGCCGCAGGAAATAAACTCATGTCTTTCTCGAGAAGTCATCGGCGAATGTCAACATATAGCGGTTATCACCCAGAGATGACACTCTAGTAGGACCCCACAAGTCTAAGTGAATATAGTCAAACATCACTTTTGTTGTATGCATAGCCCTGGAGAAACTGACCCTCTTCTATTTCCCATAGACATAATGGTCGCAAAACTCCAGCTTGCTGATCTGTGCGCCTCCAAGCTAAGATATCCTTTCTTGCTCAATATTGACATCCTCTTCTCTCCCAAATGGCCTAGTCTCATATGTCACAACTTTGTGTTATCGGACTCATCAAGGTTTGAAACTACCACTGCTTATCCTGTCACTGTAGACCCCTGTAGGATGTAAAGGCTACCCTTCCTGATTCCCTTCATCAGAACCATGGAACCCCTGTACACTTTCAGAACACCGTCTTCTCCTTTGTACCTGCAACCGTTAGCCTTAAGAGTACCCAAAGAAATCAAATTGTGGGTCATGTTCGAAATATGACGAACTTTTTTGAGAGTTCTAACAATACCATCATGGGTCCTGATCCTAATGCTACCAATCCCTGCAACCCTGTAGGCTGTGTCGTTACCCATGACCACAACGCCAGTGTCAACACTTTCATAGGCCTCGAACCAATCCTTATAAGGACACATGTGATAGGTACACCTAATATCAAGAACCCACTCATCTCTATCTATCCTACTCGATGTGGTAGCCAAAGCATCATCCATAACTACAAACCCTTCGGCATTTGACTCGAACTCAACACAATTTGTGGTACTACGTTTGGTGTAGTTATCCTTCCTACCCTACTTTTGGTCTCTCTGCTTCGCCCAACAATCATTCTCTATATGGCCCTTCTTGCCACAATAATTACACTTCTTATTCTTGTAAGGATTCCTAAACTTTGAATGGTGTTTAGACTTCCCTCTGGTCACGTTTCCCTTGCGAACATCGCCCCCTTCCCTTACAAACAAGGCATCACTACCCTAATCATCACCCTCAGTATCAAATTTCTCCATAGACAGTAAACTAACATTCACTTCTCTAAGGTTAAGGATACCACGGCTCTCATACAATATGATCTCCTTAAAGTGTTTATGTGATGTAAGTAGGGACAAGATTAAATGTAAAGCCTTATCCTCATCAGTGTGTTTCACATCCATTGATTTTAACTCAGTAATAATATAATCAAATTCACTAAGATGTGCTTGCATAGAAGTACCTGTGGGCATTAGTAGCCTGTAGAGTTTCTCCTTCACTCGTACTTGTTGGCAAGACTCTTCGACATATATGGCTGTTCTAGTTTGGTCCAAAGCTCCCGAGGTTTCTTGATATGTATCACCTCTCTTTGAATATGTTTTGCCAAACAAAGTTGAACCCCTGCCAGAGCCTTATCTTCCAGCTTCTTCCATTCTCTTGGACTCAGGTTTCCCTGGATCTCCTTTTGGAGCTTATTGAAATTTTTATCGTTCATTGTTGCATTAGTCTTCATGTCAGGATACTCAATCACATTTCATAACCCGTGCTGAATCAGGATCGCCTTCATCTGCAGTGTCCAAATAGTGAAACTCCTCGTTCCATCGAATTTTGGAATCTTGCACTTCATGAATGAAGCCATCTCCACCTTGCTCTGATACCACTTGTGAGGAAAAATAAGTGCAAAGTTATAGCGGGAGCGAAATAAACGAGATGACAGAAATTACGATAAAATTCAAGAACGAAAAATAAATGATAAAACGAACACCAGGTATACGTGGGAAACCGAAGAACTCGCGATCGGTGGGAAACCCACAGACGACGACAACCAAAAAATAATCCACTATGAGAAGGGAAGAGTACAACTTGATCACTCTCACAGGGTGTGATACGATCAACAAAAGAGATTACAATAAAATCTCTCAAACTCTCAACTCACAATCTCTCGAGATAACACTGGGAAAATATAGGCGAAACTGTATCTCTCTCAATGTTTTCTCTCTGATCTAATCGATGAATAAAGTGGAGAAAACTGTATTCTATTTATAGAATGGTTAGGAGAATTCGAATCAGATTAAAACTCAACTAACAACAAGTAGTATCTGACTTGAAGAGAAAATTAGAATTACATTAAAACTGTATCATTCTTTGTTTTGGACCTTAGTGGATCCAATGGGCTACAAAAAAACCCAACATATAGGTATGCCAAGGGAATTGAAAAAAAGAAAATCTATATAGTTACAGGTGCTGGGAGTGAACTTTATTTTCACTCCCCTCTTTTTGGCTAAGTAAGTTGCCTTAAAATTGAAAATTGGATTATAATGCTAGGAGTATCCTATTCTTGTACTCTAAAAATCTAATTTGTGAACATATATCTATTCTTTTATGAGCATCCATGTATTAATTTATAAATTTACAATTTTCATTATATAATCATATACTTATTTGTAATTTAAATTCATAATTTGTACATCACCATATATTTATAGATTAATGAGTTTACAATTTTCATTTTATGAGTATATGTACAATTGTTAATTTTAAGAGTAAGCTCAGAAAATTATACATACATACTCATAAAGATGGACATATATGTTCATAAAAGTCATTCCGAGAGTACGAGACATGACACTCCGGAGGGTATAAATTAAGCTCAAAAACAATTACGCATCCACAAGTAGGGGCTCCTCCGGATTTATGTCATCACTTGAGCTTTCTCCAATTATTTTTCTCTCTTCTGCTTTCATCTCTTGTGCTTTACCCCACAAAACCGCATATAGACCCATAATCACTCCAATGGCACCTAGTAAACTAGTACGTACATAAAGTATAAAATAAGATGATGAACAGTCATAGAAATTTTGTAATAAAAAGAGGGAAACATTGGATTCTAATAATCCCTACTTTCAATTTTTATATAACAATAATCTCTACTTTGTTTTGTATTCTTGTGGTTCAAAAAAATAAAAATTTTATTATGATGGTAGAGCTTTTGTATGCCGATAATGTTTAGCTGAAGTTGTAACTTTTCTATGAAAAATGTACAAAATGTCCAAACTATCCTTATTTATTTTCATTTGTATAGGGTTTGTAAAATTATTAGGTTTAGTTTGGAAATTTTCTCACAATGCTATCTAATTTTCCATCTTCCATTGTAAAAAAAAATTACCATATTACTCTGGATCTTTGGTGAAGGTCCATCTTGCCATATCATCTTCATTTTTATATTTTTGGAACTCAAATTCCTTCTCCACAATAAAAAGAATTCCAAATTGGAACTTTGAAAAAGAGGAGAGTTTAACTTGAGTTGTATGTTTCGAAAAAAAAGTGTTAAAGATAGTAAAGCAAACGTACGTGCCAACGTAGAATCCTTCATGGAAAAGTATACAACCGAATAAGGTGGTAAGAACGGTGCTCAAGGGACTGAATGCTGCTGTAAAAAGTGGACCTCTGCGGGAGACACAGTAACACTGGATGAAGTTTTGTATCCCACTTCCAACTATTCCCTGCTCAACAAATTTCATGCAAACAATTAACTTACAAGATATCAACATGTTTCTTAATCATATATATTATGTATAGGATTTACCTAATCATGAGTTATTTATATAATCTTAATCAAAGTTATCAAATAAAGGTAATATGAATAGAAATAAATTACATAACCGAACCTAGACTCGAAATCAAAACAATATATATATGTTGATTTAGACAGTATTTTCTGGACATACATGTGGTTTGTGCCGGTGGATAAAATCCAAATCCAGCATAATGATCAAGGTTGATGCCCCTACAGTTTTAAGGTTCTCCAAAACACCCTTGGAAGCCAAAATTTTCATTACCTTTTACTTACGTGACCAAACCTGCAATATCATAAGCTAGAACAAGGAGCATCATTGACATTAGAAATAAGATTAGTGTTGTTCCTAATGGAGTAGAAAGTATTGAACCTCAATCCCTTCACCACTATCATAACACCCTTCAAAATCTTTCATTTACCATTTTGAACCCTGTAGTTTGGCCTAAGTCATCTAGTTGATTCAAATATATCAAATTCCTCTTAATCTCAGGAATGTATCTAACATCCTTCAACTTCTAAAGATGAACATTAGGAGTCTTAATGGTCACATCTCCTTTTCCTATTATCTCATAATACTAGCCATCTTCAAGATACACCTTGCCAAAACTACCACTCGATCTTGAAATTTGGAAACAACTCCCTTTTAGAGAAAACATGAAAAGACACACCACTATCAACTACCCATGACTCTTTAGGGCTATATACACTAAAAATCAGAGTTTCTCTATGGTCTTTTATAACAGAGTTAACAGAGTCACGATCATCACTATTACCGTTACCCTTCTTAGGCATATGACAATCCCTCTTAAAGTGACCTTTTCACCATAATCATAGCACACAACAGTCCTCATGTTTCTAGACTTGCTTTTACCCTTGGAATTATTCGAATTCCAAATGTTCTTCATACTCTTGACACTCGAGGCACTTCTTGAAGATCCACCACTGAAATTCTTCATACGAAGGCCTTCGTTAAGAATCACAACTTTAACTCATCAAATCTCATCTCATTAGTTTCCCTAGAACTATTAACAACAGTTACAACTGTATCTAGAAATCAAGCATCGAAGACAACAATAAAACATCTTGCATGTCATCATCAAAGTTTATCTTAGCAGAAACAAGTTGCGATAACACTTTAATAATCTCATCAATATGGTCAGCCACATCACCATCATCAGACATCTTAATGCTGACTAACTTGCGAAATAAGTCTACCTTATTCGTCACACACAGGGCTTCTCATACATCTCCTAGAGTGCCTTTGGCCATTCCCTCATTGTCATTTTCTCCATGCCATCGAATCACGTTTTGTGCTAGTGACATTCTGATCTTGGCCATTGCGTGATGATTGAGCAATTCCCATTCCTTCAGCTTCACGTTATCTGGATTCTTCTTCAACAACGGAAGATGCAGGGACGTCATCGAGTATAGCAGATCCTCAATCTATCTGCAACCTCTAATAAGTGACCCGTTGAACTTCTCAATCTCATACTTATCATCCGACATTGTTTGAATACGAGTTCTCTAACAACAACCTGAGGCTCTAATACCAGTTGTTAGGATCGACGAGTATTCAAACAACCACAAACAATAAGGATAAATGCGGAAAACATGATCAAAAGGAACACCAGATTTTTAACATGGAAAAAAACCCAAAACAGGAAAAAATAGGGCTCCAAAGATATTGTTTGAATACTAGAATTGATGAGGATTACAAGTGTTTATGAGATATTAGGATCCAATAGTGGCTCGCATTCTAATATCAACTAAATAACCACTACGTAATTCCTTACGTTTTTTATCAGATCTTTACGATTTTTGAGCTTTACTGTTAATCAATAATTTCTCACATAATATTTTTATAAAAAGATAATATCATACTCTATAGTTATATTTTTTAGTGCGAATCTAATGATATTAATTTTTAATCAAATTTTATACAATGAATCATTATACAAACGGAGGGAGTACTTCCCAGTTATCATACTACTTCCCAATCGTCGCATGGTCATGTGAATTATCTAGTAAAGGGTGCTCCATATCAATAAAGGTGTTGTCTTGAACAGCTATGCTAGTTTGTTCACTCTCTTTTTGCTCTTTCACTTCTCCAGCTTTACCCCATAAAAACACGTATAGTCCCTTTATCACAGTGATGGCACCTAGTAACCTAAAGAAAACAAAACGTTGAAAGTATTATATACCATGCAGTTATTATCAATTAATAAGCTAAAATTACACGAGATAAACCCTAACAACAACAATAAATAGAACTAATAACATATACATCCCCCAAAGTTTTGTGAAATGAGGATTTTACCCTCCACATTTAGAAAATCTTAATTAGTCAACCTAACGAATAATAAATGTAATAAATATGGTATCTAACTATTGTTAATATTATTTATGTCTACTTTAGGATAAATCAAATTAAGTGGTCAAATTACCAATTTACCCTTCATTGAAATATCCTTTCCTCCTAATTTATCATTTTAACCCTCTACTTCTCTCCTTGTTTGTTTTGCCGAAAATTACAAACCTCCAAATCCAATCCCCCCTTTTTGTTCTTCTTCAGTTGTTAACTTCACCATCATTGTTCTCGTTTGTACCATGGGTGTAATTGACCCATGAACAACACACCTTTTCTCCAAACTTTCTTCCAAACCTTACTTTATAGGCCTCTCTTTTTTGTTGGATCCGTCCGACTGTAATCACAATTGCAAGGGAGGAATGAAGCAGAATACCTACCCAAGGGTGCCAACAGTAAATGTTGGTATTTTCCTCTTTTTATTTTAAAATTTGAGGGTATTTTCTTCAAACTAAATAAAATTACATGGGTAAACTTGTCCAGGTCACTGACTTATTGGAAAAAGTACTTATTTATGTAAATAGTAAATGTCAGGTAGGATAATTATGATTTCCCGAATGTAGAGGGTAAAATCATTATTTCACAAAACTTCGATGGAGATATATGTTATTAGTTCACAATAAATTGAATGGTAGTGAATTACTTACGTGCCAACGTAAATTTCTTCATGGAAAAATAGGGCTCCAAATAAGGTTGTAAGAACAGTGCTTAAAGGGGTGAACATTGCAGAGAAAAGAGGTCCCTTGCGAGATATACACCAAGACTGGATGAAGTATTGCGCCCCAGTTCCAAATATTCCCTACCAACAACAAAGATTGGATACATGACAGATAAAAAAGAACGGAGGGAATATGTAAACATCTTAAGCAAAAGTTCATTCTTTTCTTTTTTTTTTTTCCCTAGAGAACAAAATCATTTATGGTCCTTTAATAAGTACGCGTAGCTTAAATTTTTTATTAAAATGATAAATATGCATTTCAAGCGAGAAATTTGCACGGAAATGGGGAGAGGTAATACATACCGAGAATAAGCAAGCACTGACTTCAAGTGTTGAGCTTAAAGCCCAAGCTTTAGGATCGCGTTCTATGAAGAAAGCCATAATCCCAGTTTGTATCGTACCAAAGAAACACATCCAAGCAGAAAGAGATAAGTGATCCGAGTAGCGTTTTGTGATGGGAACCTGATCGACAATTAAAGGTGTAAATCCATATTTACCTGCTAACTATATATTATGTAAAGAAAAGAAGTACTACCTCCGTTTATTTTTAAGTGTCGTCTAGGTAATTGTGTCAAAAATTTTGACCGTTAATATCTTAATTTGTATAATAATTCATCAAACAAAATTGATATCATTAGATTCGTAATAAAAAGTACTATTGAAAAAGTATAATATCGAATTTTTCTATAAACATATTATGTAAGAAATCGTTGATTAAAAATGAACCTCAAAAAGCGTGAAAGGCAGATTTTAAAAAATGGAGGGAGTGAGTATATTAGATATACATACCTGTAGAATAATCCAGGAAGACCAACAGAAAATGCTTGCCAAGAGAAGTAGGCAACCAAGCAACCAATTTTGGGTAGCTTGTAATAATGCTTGAGAGTTGATAACATTGAGTAGTTTTTGGCCTCTTAGAAGTGTCATTGCAATAGCTCCACCAACACACAAGAGAGTGCCAAACATCTTGGCAATATTACTCAGCTTCTTCAGATTGATTTCTTCCATCCTGATCGATCGAGTTAACAATACAAGTTCTTGAGTGAGACTGTCTTATCTAAAAACTATAGTGAGACAGATTATTTTAAGGGTGACTTTTTAAAGGGTTTGACGCGATTAATGACTTTCACTATAAGGATGTTTTAGAATTGAAATGACTAATCATCCGTCAAGTAGTGACTTTTATCATAGTTCTGAATGATCTATTAATTAATCAACTTCAGATTTATCAAAAATCACCTATAAAAGTATTTATGTCCCAATAAATTTAAGGCGAGACGATGTTTTGGCCTAGTGAATATGACAAGATCAAATTTTTCGGTTGATTTTAGTTTAAATCATGCCACTTTTCGGTTTAATTCAACTTCGGATCGACTTCAATAACTTATCAATCAATCGAGCTGGACTTAATTATCACAACAAGAAAATTTACTTTGAGCAACAAAAAACTTTGTTGTCCTAGTCTAATTTTTGTTGCCCTTGGACATAGGGCAACAAAAAAAAAAATTGTTACGATTTTGTAGTTTTATCCTCAAAGTACAAAGTTCGGGCTACAAATTAATGAAAATGATAGCACAAGTTAATTGTGGTGGGAAACCAGACTTTTTTGTTGCCTTAGTAACTTCAGGCAACCATTTTTCTTTAAATTGTTGCCTAATCTATATCAATTGCAACAAAAAAAGTTTTGCCGCCACATATAATGTATTTGACCACAAAATTATTTGGTTGCCCTATTTCTAGTTAATGCAATGATAATTTTTTTGTGGCCCAAACTACTCTAAATTTGTTGCCCAAATAAATTTTTCTTGTTGTGTATATAAGAACACATTTTTCAATTATTCAAGCAGAAAATGAGCTGAAAGCCTAAAACCCACTGGCTGATCCCCTTTAACATGGGGGTGGCCATGGTCACCCTAGGCCAAAGAAAAATAAAAGTTAGTACAATTAAGGACAAAATTATAGATTTTATTTTATCAAGTGAGTGTAATAGTACAGTGGTCACCCTTATTCCAAACATCTAGATCCGTTAGTGAAACGGTACAACATGAGAAAATGTTATAGCTTAATATCACCACATGACACCATTATCTTTGTAATCTTTATAATTAACTTAATATAGATGTTGAAAAATGCATGGCAAATGGATTAAAAGAACAAGAACATAAATTTCAAGCCATCAAAAGTTCTATCTTACTACATGTATCTTACCTTAGGAAGGTAGCCATCAAGAAGGTAATGACAGGAATTAGATTGAACATTGCACTTGTAACTGAAGACGAAGACAAATACAATCCCTCTATGTACAAATTCTGAAACAATGCCACCCTGTTCATGAAATATGACGTTTATATAATAAGAAAACATATATAAGATCAGAAATTTTGAGACCAAGCAGGGATTTATTAACTTGTAAAATTAACAAACAAAATGAGACAAATTAGAAGATAGGTAAATTTTATGATTAGAGAGAGTAGGAGGAAGTAATAAACATTATTACCAATCAGTATCGATTAGTAGTCATTTTTCATGGGAAGACTGCAGTTTAATGAGCAGAATCCTAAGGGTTGAGATAATGGTAAATCAAATTTTAGATTTGTATCATAGTAAGTTGAATTATTGAACTCTTAGATTTTAGTGCACGACCATCGAGTTAACTCAGTGATTTTCCTATGTGGCACCGGAGATAGTGATTTTCCTATGAGGCATTTGTATTGCAGTAATTCCAAATTTCCTAAATTGGTTTACAATAGTTTAAACTATCATGTGTAGGATTGTAGTAATCCAAACTATCACATATTTGATTGCAGTAGATCAGATTATTATATATTCGATTACTGTAGTTTAAAATATCGTTCAACTTGACTATGGTATAGTAAAATTTAAGAATTCAATAATTTAGTTTATTGTGATATATTTCTAAAGTTCGGCTTACCACTATTACAGTTCCTATATATAGTTCAATTCACTAAATTTCAAATCCTTTGCTTCAGGAATCAAGATAGCAATAATACCCAATGAAAGCAGTGGCGAAAATTAAAAGGAAGATCTTGAAGTTCATCCGAGAATTACTTGTTTGTTCCCTGTCAACAACAACACACAATATTATTAGATTGCCCTTTATAAATCCTTTGATAGAAGAACTGCTTAGTTGATTGATTGTATCTTAAGCTTCATAAAAAAAAATATACAAAATGTTCTTTTCAATTTATTAGGTGCTCATGAAACTTGGGCTCTAGAAGGGATGATTTCGGTAGCTTATTCTATTTTGTCCACTCATAAAATTAACTATAGTTGTTAGCCTGTGTTTTTTATTTTGATAATTAGAAGTGCCATAGTCAAAAATCCAATACCAAGCAAAGTGCAAGGGCGTGTGATAAAATTCAACTTCGTTCTCATCCTTTACAGTGTATTTTAAGGTCCGTTCTTTTTTACTGTGTGGTTATGGTGTGGTAGAAATTTAAAAAGTGTGGTGAAATGTGGAAAGTCGTGGTGGAAATAATGGAATGTGAGTTTGTATATTTTAATTTAAAAATAATGATGGGTGGAAATAAAGTAAAAGTTTTGAATTTTTATTTATCATGTATTTTTATAATGTGTATTTGTCATATATTATTTCTTTATCATAGACTTTTTGTAACATAGCTTCCTATACTGAAATATATATTTTATTGTGTTGGATTTTATGGCCCAAAATCTCCTTGATTGAAGAATTGGACGCAACAAAAACGCTACCCCTCTCTTCCAGTGCTACCAGCGGCATCAACAGACAGTTTCATATACAAAACGATGCCAGCGTTTTTGGGGCGCTGCCAGCGTTTCTGCCAAGGGTTCTCGTCCGCGGCGGTTTCTTCTGTTTTGCTGCTTAGGTTTTGTAATATTTAACCTAGTTTCCTTTTCCTTCATTCTACTATAAATAGATGTCTTTATTCTCCTTGTAATATGCGGCTAGCAACTAATGTAGTCGATATGAGAGCCTTCAAACTCCCCATGAGGGAGGTACTGTGTTATTTCCACATCTTCATCCTACTCATCCCTAGGTTTGGAGAGTTTACGAGAGTTCACATATATATTTTACCTCTTATAATATCTCCCTTTTCTACTAGTGGATATTGGTTGTCGCCGTGGATTTTCTCCGAGTGCTTCGGTTTCCCACGTAAAAAATTCTGTCTCACCCTATTATTATCCTCGATTTATATAATCGTCCTATATTTCCTTCCGCTGCATATATTGCTCTATTTTACACGTAACAAGTGACAAACAACTGGCAATCAGATCTGAATCCGATTCCTAACATATTATTATATGTTTGTGATATGCTAACGTTAATTCGTAAAGTTGTTTTATATGCGTGACTGTTATGAGCATATGCTGGTAAGACTACATATAGGAATTTGGTAAACTCAGGACAAACTAATAGTTTGGCATGTGTAATTCGACTAATCGTTGTGAAAATAAAAAGGAAGGAGAAAGCTGAATGTGGCAATCAAAGTTGGACACCCAGGAATCTTGCATGTGCAGCGGAAACGAAACTCAAAACACATAGCAGTTAGCTGTCTATCGAACAATGTGACAAATATATGAGGACAAAAGGTTATAATTTTGCTTGGTTATTCAAGGAATTGGATGGACGGACTTTTTCTTTTTGAGTGATAGAATGATAGTAGCCAAAAAGGGTCAAGGTTGATGGAGAACCAATTAAAGCTAACAACAACAACAGTTGGATTAAGGTCATATTTGGTAAATGACTTATCAAACAGTTTATTATGAAAGTTTGATTTATTTGGATATCAAATATGTTCTTCATTAGTTAGGTAACTTATCAAACAGTTTTTGCAAAAGTTGATTTACTTGGATATCTATATGCTCTTCATTTGTTTGGTGAACAACTTAGGTTGCTTGTTTTGCCCAATTAATCAATTTCCAACGGGCCGGTTTGCCCAATGTGACAAATATATCTTATTGTAAAAAAGATACTATAGCCCAAAAATTGTTTATAGTTATACAGAGCTCATTCTAAAAATATTATTTATAAAAGGGTGTAAATAAAATTTCAACAAATACTTTTTCAGAAACAGCTAATTAAACATATATTTTCCAAACAAACCAATCCAAACAATCAATCCGGACAATCAGTAGTAAACAACCAATACAAACAGCTACTAATAGCAAATATCTATTAACCAAACATGGCCTAATTGATACAATGATACTCCCTAGCTTGCTCCCATTTTATTTGCTACGTATTAAATGTTTTACAATATTCAATGTTCTTCTTTGCTCAACAATTTTTCATATAATATCTTATCAAAAAATTACAACATTATATATAAACATTAGTATTTTCCATTACAAACATGACATAATAGTTGGTACATCAAAACCTTGTATATACTTAGAAAATCATAGTCAAAGTTTTCAAAATTTAATATGTAACACATAGATATGGACGATAGATGGGCAAGATGGTCATGTTCTTTTGTCAGGTTTGTTCTAACTCTCCTAACTTATTCAAATTTATTCCAACCAAACACAATTCCCCAAAAAATAACTTATCATAAATTATCCAAACCTAACTATTCTAACCTGAAAATAACTTACCTATTGAGATGAAAAAGTAGAATATTACAGGTACACACTAACCTCGAGAGATAAGCAATGGGAGAAGTGACCAAAGTAGCACAAGCTTGCCTGTAGAAAACAAAGATCCTGGGACTCAATCCCTTCACAAGAGCTACCCTGCTCAGCAGAATCACAATTGCGTATATAAGCTCCAATGTAGCCATGGCTACTACTGGCAAGTATTCTTCCTCCCAAGCTGCTCTTGCCATCTTTCTTTCTCTTTGATTTCCTTGTTATTTCCGTTGATATGCTTGCAGTACACTGATGAAGTTTTGTCTCATGTGGTGTCTAATAAGCCATAATGAATTTAATGCACAAGGGAATGAGGAGTATGTAGCCACGTTATCTTACATATTGCCTCCAAATGTACTACCTCCATTTCATACTAATTGTCGTCGCGCAGTTAACTTTAAAAATTTTGATCGTAAATTATATAAAGTTGTCACTATTAGATTTGAAACGAAAAATACTATCATAAAAGTGTAATATTGCAATTGTTAATAACATATTATATAAGAAATTATCAATTAAAGAGTGACATTGCAGACGGTGAAAGTCAAAATTAACAATTAATATAAAACGGAGGAGTACATTGACATTGATAGGTGATGTTTTATTACGAGCTGTTTGATACTTTACTGTTTGTTACTTGATCTGTAAAGTTTATTGGTGGTTATCTATATTATTATAAGGGTGTATTTGGATTGCAGCAAATATAGTGGAAAAAAATCTTGTGGAAAGAGGAAAAAAAAAAGTTCAGGTAGAGTAAGTTTATTTTGTATTAATGTTTGGTTTAAGTAAAATTTTGAAGGAAAAAATTGATTTTCCATTCAATTTCTTTTCCTTATTTGGTTTGACGAAAAAAGCATGGAAAATAAAATGTGTATGGAAATTTGTAGCTATCAAGCTTTCTTTTTCTAGATTATATGATGTCATTGGAGGGAGAGATCGAGAGATAAATTGAGAGAGGAAAGAGAAATATTAAAACGGGTGTGTGTGTGTGAGAGAGAGAGAGAGAGAGAGAGAGAGAGAGAGATTCAAATGGGTGCGGGAGAGATATTAAAATTGGTGCATCAGAGAGAGAGCGAGAGAGCGGGTGCGTGAGAGAGAGTAGTGGAGTTTTTTTCACCGTCGATACCCGTCCATGTCGCTGCACTTCCTTTCTCATCCTCGTCCACGTCCGGCCACGTTACATCAGCGCCATCTCACTCTCAAACTCGTCGTTACGGAAGCTCTTAGAGACCAGGTGTATGAGATAGAGTAGTGGGGAAAGATTGAAGGAGAGATTAAAAAGGGTGAGATATATATATATACATATATATATATATACATATATATATATATATATATATATATATATATATATATATATTAAATTGGGTGCATGAGAGAGAGTGATGGAGAAAGAGAGAGAGTGAGCGAGAAATATTAAAGATCGGGTGCGTGAGATAGAGTAGTGGGGAGGGGGAGGGGGGGGGCGGGGAGGAGGGGACAGAGCGAGAGAGAAAGCCGCAATACATGAAGGAGGAAATGGTTGGCCTTTCTATCAAAAATTTTCTCTCAATTTTTTCTCTTATTATTGAAGGGAAAATTATTTATTCTTTATTACCCAAATTTTCCAAGGACGTTTCCAATTAATTATTTTTTTTCCATTCATTTTTCTTCAATCTAAATGAAGGAAGCATTCACATTTTCTTTTCTTTTTTTTCTTTCCACCCATTTTCGGTAGTCCAAACACACCCTACGAGTTTAATAATAGAATGGCCAAATTTACCTACTCTAAAAATTGTTAGGTACTCCCTCAGTCCTTTAAATTTTGATGCCATAAGATATGTACAGTTAAATTTTGTTAACTTTGACTATTAATTATTTAATGTATGTAATGATTTAAAATATAAAATTAACACTATTAGATTTTTCGTCAAATATGCTTCCATGTGATTATATTTATATATAATATTTTGAAATACATTGTACTAGAAATTATAAGTTAAAGTGGTGTATTGATGTTCATAATTAGTCATAGTGACACATGATGAGGGATTGGAGCATATAAGGCTATGTGTAATGGTGTCTTTGGATTTGAGGGATGAGTGGAGTATGAATAGTGGAAATAATATTATTTTAATGAGTGTTGGAGTATGTTATTGGTAATTGTGTTCTTGGAATTGGAGGATGAGGTGAAGGATGAGTGGAATATGAGTAATAAAATAGTATTAGATAGAAAGAAAAAAAAAAGAAAAACCATAAAAAAAATACAATATGGGACCCATTTTTCTCCATCTCTCTTTCTCTCTCCCCCTTTCCTCCCTCTTCTCCCTCATGTGTCCCCCATTAGCTCAAGGATGAGGATGCATCTTTCATATTCATTTCTCCCCCTTTTTTCCTTTATTTTTTTTCTCTTTCCTCCATCCTTGTACCCAAAAGTATGCCATTACACATGGCCTAAAAATCTAGGAATTCTAAGCACGGCAAATGGATTAATGACGACGCCTTAGCGTATACTTCCTTTTCCCCATTTTATGTGTTACTTAGTTTTATGTATTAGGCACATTTGAAAGTTTTAACCATTAATTTTTTAATATAGAACATTCATAATAAAGCATATTATCATATTTATATAATATTATAATTTTTTGATAATATGTTATATGAAACATTTGTCAAGAAAAACTATGGTTATACCGTAAGATATTTTATGAATGATGGACAAAGTAGAAAGGACATTGTCATTAATTTAAAAGGATATCCATGGACATAAATGAAATAAAATGCTAGAGCCCACCTCTGTAAATGGCATTGACAATTAATCTGATATGGACCTATCTTTTTGAATTCCACGTACGGCACAACCACCACATGACTTTACCTCCATGCATGGTAGCCCCAGCTCAATCCGTTAGTTATCCCCATCAATCCAAGATGAGAGCATTCTCAACCTCAACTAAGATTAATGGTCGCAGTAGTCTAGAGCCATCGATTCGGTCGATTGAGCGAGTTTTGGGTCGGTCGTATATCGGGTTCGGGTAAATACGAGTGGGTGTATTTTGGGTTTGGTTGAATACAGGTTGGGTGTATTTCGAGTTCGGGTTAATACGGCGGTGTATTTCGGTTTTTGAGTCAATCCAACTGGCTATATTTTTAGAATTTTTCTTTTTAAAAAAATGGTCTCTAAATTTTACGTTTTGTACAATATACATAATAAAATATGATTATCTTCTAGTAACGATAGATTATTGTAACTATTTTAACTTAAATTAGAGAAATAACAAATAAATGAGTTGTATTTATAGTTTAATAGTTAAAAATTTCAATGAAAAGTCACAAATTCTAATAAGGTTGAACTTAAAAAATTAATTTTTCGGGTCAAACGGATGGGCGAGTTTGACCCATTAATTTTTGCGTTCGGTGTATTTTGGGTCAAAAGGATGCCTAGAAGCTTGTGAAAGACAAGTTGGTTCTAATTCAGATGTAGTTGATGCATGCAGGGACAACAACTGGCGAGGTTTGTAAATGCCTGATTTGGAGTGAGTTTACATATGATGGGTGTGGAGAGGAGTTAGGCGGTTGGGACACATACGGAGAAGGGTCAGGAGGGGGAAATGATGTAGTGTGCGAGGAAGAGAAAAGGGAGGGGTAGGTCAGGATGGAAAGGGAAGAAAACACGGGAGAAGGGTCAAACTGGACAACCACTGATATAGGAGAAGACGCCCCCTCACTTCGTACCGCGGAGGAAGGAGATGGGGAGGGTGACATAGAGGATAAAGAGGCATGGGTGGATGGTGGACTTGGAGTGGAGGAAGGAGGAGAAGATGTAGAATGAGGGGGCACAAGCATGGTGGAAGTGACTATAAGATCGAGAAGAGAGGCAGCCTAAGGGTGGGGGGAGGGGGGAGAATCGGCCAAGATTGGGTAAGTAAAGACATCCTTATTAAAAACCGCATGACGACTGACATGAACACAACTTGTAGTAGGGTCAAAGTAGCGATAACCTTTGTAATTGGAAGCAAAGCCGAGAAAGACACACCGTACTGAGCGAGGAACAAGTTTGTGTTGGTGAGACATGATGATAGGGAAGCACTCATACCCAAAAATTTTAAAGGACATGTAATCCGGAATCTTTTTTAAACAGTCGTTCATATGGGGAAATGTTGTTTAAAAAGGGAGTGGGAAGTCTGCCAATGATAAAAACAGCATCATAAACAACATCAATCCAAAATTGTCCAGGGAGGGATGCCTGAAGAAGTAATGTGCACGACATGTCAATGATGTGTCAATGTTTTTGTTCGATAACACCGTTTATTTCAGGCGTATGTGGACAAGATTTTCGAAAAAGGATCCTACAATTTTCAAAATGAAGCCTTAGAGCAAAGTTGTCAAATTCTTGTCTACCATCACTTTGGAAAATATTTATTTTATCAAATTGACTTTCAACCAACTTTTGAAAAGTGATAAAAATTGAATAAACTTCAGATTTGTGTCTCATGGGATAAATCCAGGTATAACAAATGCAGTCATCCACAAAACAAACATTGTAGGCATAATCCAAGTTTGAAGAAACCAGAGATTGCCAGACATCAGAGTGAATGAGATATAACGGTGTGCTAAAGCAATGTTCCACAATGGTAAAAGGTAAACGATGAGCTTTGCCTAGCTTACAAGCAACATAGTTGTTTGAAAATTTAGAGACAGATGAAATAAGGTGCTTAGCCTTGAGAGTTTCTAAGACACGAGACCGACAATGACCTAGGCGGCTGTGCTAGATATCATCGGATGCTCGAATGGAGACCAGGGCGGTAGGAGGAGAAGTAGATGACAGGGAGTAAAGGTCAGAATTACCGGTGTTGGGGAGATCCAAGGGGTGAGCCCACTTCAACCAAGGCCCATGGTACACGAGTTAAGTGAGGTTCCATCTTAAAACCAATTGGTGTTAAGAGGAGTAGCGCACTTAACTTATATACCATGTGCTTTCTATTTACTTTTTCGATGTGAGACATTTACTCATGGGTGAATCCCAACAATCTCCCCCTTCACACATGAGTCTCTCCCCCTTGTACCGGAACTCGCCATAAGAGTTTTCCCCGTTGCTTTGTCCTTTACATGCACAGAGGAATCATCGAATTGAACCACACAATTATAATACGGCATAGTTGTCGAACAGGGAGTAAATTAAATTTCATGTCTGGTACATGTAGCACATTGTTCAAAGCTAAAGGTTGGGCAGAGGTTTTTAATGTAGATCATCCGACATGACAGATAGGAAGCATAGAATCATCACTAATAACAACCTTGTCTAAACCAGTATAAGGGTGTTTATAAATAAGAGTAACTTTGGCTTGTCCAGATTGAATAGCGGCCAGAGTATTGGGAGCACGAGGAGAGTGAGAGGTGTTAGCAACATTGGGAAAGAAACGAGGGGAGAAAACAGCTATGTAACCTAGGTGAAAGCACAATTGGCAAATAACTAAAGGGTGGGGGGTCACGTTAGTACCATTAAGAGGAAGATGGGCAAATCTAGCTAGGGAAAGAAGCATGGGGAGTAGCTAAAACAGTGTTAGAACTATGAATAGAGGATATACCTGACGCTGTTTAAACGTGGGAAGGAGCACGCTGTGCTAGAGATGATCGTGGCTGAGAGGTATGACGACTAGGGTGGAAGCCACGTCCTCGTCCTCTACTACGACCTCGACCTCCACTATGACCGCGCGATTATGAGTTACGACCTCTTCCACGTCCCGGACCAGTGGAAGAGGTGGGGTGCCGAGAAGAAGTGTCAGTAGGCGACCTCATAGTATGGGTAACCAGAGCAGACTGCGCTGGGGAGACAAGATCATCCTGGCGGAGATGATTGACACACTGCTCATATACGATTAACTTGGCCCACCGGTCATCAAAGGTAATGTTGCCACTAAAGTACGCAGTAACAGTAACAAAATCATTGTGGTCTTTATCTAATCCGAGGAGGGTGCATTGTAGGAGCTTCGAATCGGAAATTGGAGAGTTAATAACTGCCATAGAATATGAGATGACCTTTATCTCCCGAAAATATACTTCCATGGACTGATTCGCTTGCTTCTTGATAGTAGTAAATTGGCGCTTGAGTTCAAGTGACTTAGCAACGCTTGCAGTGAGGAAACGTTGGTGAAGATGATTTCAGATCATGTAGGAGTGAGGAAGATCATGAATTTCTATGCGAATATCTTAGAAACAGTTGCCAAAAACCACGAGTAGACCTATTGATCAGCCCGGAGCCAAGTCAGGAAGTCCGAGTTCGGATAGGGCCTTCCTTCAACATCAGTAGCATAAATATGAGGCGGAGGCCAAGAGCCATCAACCAGACTCAATGAGTTAGGCGCAATGAGGTGCGCAATAAATTGTTGACGCCAAGACAAGTACTCCTCCAGGTCAGTGAGAGGGTTATTAACAATTTTAGTGATATTAGGAGCTAAAAAAATCGGAGGAGTTGTGGGAGCACCACCCGAGAAACCACTATAAAGAGACAAAAATGCAAGAATAGTCTCTAGGTTTTGATTAGGAGGGTGGAGATTAGAGCTCTTGTTGCCCACTTTAAAAATGCTATTGGGAAACAGAGTGGGAGAGGATGAGGGAGAGTTGAGAATGGGGTTTAACACATGGTTATGGTTTATGGTGCAAGAAGGGCTGAGGGTCTATGATGGAGTGAAGGAGAAACTAGGTGAAGAGTGTGTTATGAATGACTGGGATGGCCTGGAAACTATATGGGATGAAGGGAGGGCAGGTTGGAGGGGAGTGGTAGTGAATGGGGGGAGGAAGGTAGAGGGTAATGTGTGGGCAAGAGGGCAATGCCATAGAGCTGGGGGGATGGGGCGACGGGCTAGGATTGAGGGCAGTGGAGATGATGGCGGAGGCATCGGTAGAGGCGACAAGGAGGGTGATTGGTGGATGGTGCAGGTTGAAGTTGGAAGGGGTGGGGCATAAATCAGCACCGAAGAGTTAACGGCGGCGGGGGACGGTGGTGGCGATGGCAGATTGGCGGCGGTGGAGGTCTGGGCCTCAAGATCAAATGCCTACTATGGCGGTATCATAGTGGCGGGCGTCGAACAGAGGTAGGCACAAAAGATTGAGACTGGCGCACCACGGCTGAGAACGGGGCTAGGACCGCTGCGATGGTGGTCGGAATAAGGTGGTGCAGACGATGGAGGCGGCGATGGTGGTGAACGACAGCGATCAGACGGGCTAGGGATCCGCCGTGAGTTTGGAGCCCTGGGACTGTGCATACTGACGGTGAAAGTAACCATTGTTGTGTACTGTGTGCTGAATTGTAATTTTTTTTTTGAAAAAAGAAGAAATAATATTATAATGGTAATAATTTAAGAGAAAATGATGAAGAAAAAAATTGATAATATTATTAGAGTTTTCAGAGATCAAATGTGCTCTAATATCATGTAACAATATTACGTAAGAGAGACTCAAATCACTTGAGCCATGTATCTACTTGTATATTTATATTGCAAAAGAGTACATATGTACATATATTATAGTTACCATAAATACTACGATTCTCCAAGATCCTTTACTAATACAATGATACTCTATCATATATATTATAATGTAACATAGCGGACCAAAACTAAACCTATGACCTAATATAATTGGACATCAATCTTAATCACCATATCTAGACCCTCATCGCTGGTTCACGAAACGTTAACACACGAATTATTTGGGAGTAGTGGGTGTTCAAGATCAACAGTGCAGGTTTGGTTGCCTGAAGATGTAGTGCATAGTGGTTCAACCTCCTCATTTTCTTTCATCTCTCGAGCTTTTGCCCATAAAAACACGTATAGCCCAATGATCACAATCACAGCTCCTAGTAAACTGAAGGGAATCAAAAAATTATACAACCGTCAAAATAAACATTTGCATTAAAAAGTACGAAATTGATAATAAGTATTTTGAATCAAGATTCAAGATAATTATGAATCATTATGAATTTTATTGAAATCACTCAAAAATTATATTTAATTATAATTAAATCATTTTTACCAAAGAATTTGACACATAGTGTTGGCTAGAGTTAGGCTGTGTTTGGCAGTAGTGTTTGGGATAACGTTTAGCGTTTTGGTCAAGTTAAAACTCTAATTGCATAAATATTAGTGTTCGGTAAGCTAACGCTTTGAGTAGCGTTTAGTGTTTTAAGAAGTGTTTTGTGAAACGCTAATAAAGTTAACGTTTGGCGTTTGGAGTAGTGTTTCATATTTTTCGGTCAAAAATACCCTTTGAAAATTTTATCTTTGAAAATTATGGATATCTTTTTATGTCAATTCACATTAATCTGTTAATTCAACCGCTAAATTTACCGAACACCATTCTCATTTAACAGTCCTCCGTTATCCGCTACTTAAACCGTCATCCGCTGCTTAAACAACTATCCGTTAGATAAACCACTATCCGCTATCTAAAAACCAAAAAGATGACCAACTGTTCATTGACACTTATCAGTTTGGATCAATGCTAGATATTGAAATAATTAGTTATGATAAATCAAAAAAGAAATTCAAAGAAATTAGAAAAGTTAATTTTGAGCAAATAATTACCCGCCGGAGTAAAGTTCCTCATGAAAGAACATAGAGGCGAAGAAGGTGGTGAACACTGCATTGAGAGGGCTGAATGTTGCCACGAAAAGAGGACCTTTGCGAGAGACACACCAACTTTGAATGAAGTATTTAGCCCCCGTTCCAAGTATGCCCTATATATCCAACACCAACAAAAGAGATTATGCTACATATTTAGGTTTAACTAAATTTAATACAGTTAATGTTTCATTTACTCTCTTTGTACTTTTCAGTTAAACACAGGGATTTAGTGTTGGATTTAGTGTTGACAAAAATCCATCTGACCCAAATAGTTGAATTTGTCAGATCCGAATTAAATTGGGTTTGGTTATTATTTTTTGTTCAAATTTCAGACTCAGTCATCTCAAGTTGTAAAATCCAGTCAGGCTTGGGGAAACTCGGATTGTTCGAAGTTTGTATCAAATTCAAGTCCAGACAGTATTCAAATTCTAAAATTGGAACAAAATATAGATTTTGTGTTTATATTTAGTATAAATTGGGTATAGGTACATTTGGACAAATTTGTGTCAGGACACATTCAACCAATTTGGGTGTGAGTTCGCACATCACAAGGTGTTCGAATTTAAAATTCGGACAGAGTTTGGATTTGGGAATTTTGTCCGAATGCCTAATTTGTTCGAACCTGAATTGACTCAAATCTGATTTTTCGCCAGCGTTACTTGAAAGATTGTTTCCAAGAGTGAGGAATGCATACCGCATATAAGCATGCAAGGATCTCAATCCTCGAATCTAAAACCCAAGCTTTAGGATCCTTCTCCATGAACAATGCAATTATCCCAGTTTGCAACATCGAAAAGAGACACGTCCAACCAGAAAGAAACATATAGCTTGGGTATCTTTTTGTAATTGGCACCTACATATATATAGCAACACAAAATCCAGTTTAACATGAATAAAAGGATTATTGGACGCTAATAATACTAACTTTAGAGTATTGGACAATAATATATAATACAAACTATTTTGTTGGACATTGACAGTATCAACTTTCGACTGATTTTCTTCCCATAGTACACCGCCAATTTTAGGTGTAATAGTCCATGGATGCGTTCAGTGCAAAACCATGGTTAAGCTCAATGTAAATCCATGGTTGCACTCAATGTAAACCCACACAAACTCAATATTGTACTGTTTATGGAAAATAGGTCAAAAATTGGTATTGTTAATGTCCAAGAAAATAGTTTGTATTATTATTATTCAATACCCCCAAAATTGGTATGATTAGCGTATTATTCCTGAATAAAAAGTTTATAAAGAAAAGAATGTATCATGTATGGGTACTAGACATACTTGAAGAATTAGCCAGGAGGACAAGCATGAAACCCCCAAAAAGAGAAGTAGACACCCAAGTAGCCAGTTGTGGGTGCCTAATAATGCTTGGGCATTGTCATTTAGTAGCTTCTCCCCTTTTAGAAATGAGATTGCAATTGCTCCACCAACACAGGAGATAGTCCCAATAATCTTAGCTATACTGCTCAACTTCTTCAATTTTACTTTCTCCAATCTACATTCACAATGTTAATTACTATATATCATTTTCTAAATTGAGAATTTTAATGTTGGCTCTCATATACTGTGTAATGTGAGTGAACTTATTTTCAAATAAATTTAATTATCTGAACTAACTCTCTAAGCATATTTTACAACAACAACAACAAATATCTATATATATAGTTCCGCTAATTAACGTGAGGTCTATGAACATCTAAATGTTGACAACCTTCCCTCCATGTATTGGAATGCATGAAGTTGGTTCCAACATACTCAAAACAACATTTTGGAACCTAAAACATAAAAGCATTTTGAAAACTAGAAGAAAAAATTGCTCGTGAAACATTCTAAGCATATTTTACTTAACATATTTGTATTACAACTTAGAGAGCATTTGGTTGTGAATGTTTCTCGAAAATATTAGTCAATTTTCTAAGTTAACCAAATTTTTTTATGTTTGGTTGCTAAATGAGAAAGAAATTTTTTTGGTTGGGGTCCAAAATTTTCCTATGATTCATGGGAAACACTTTTCTATGGGGACTTGGGAAAGTAACACTTTTTATAATATAGCTTCCTAAAATACCCTAAAATTATTTTATAAATTGATAAATAAGGATAATTTAGATATTTAAATAAACTTTTTCACTGAATATTCTATATTTTTTAACGTAAACCAAATACTGTAATGTATTTTTTTCTTAAAGAAACTTTCAACGAAAAAAGAAATTCTAGGAAACATTTCCTGGGAAAGGACCAAAATACATCATTACTTTGAACTTATTTTACTATAACCATATGAGTAACTTGACCTATGTCAATTTTCTTTTTTCATCTAAAAAAGAAGTGGCTAAAATATAGAGAAGCATACCCAAGAATGATAGCCATTAGGAAGGTAAGAACAGGGACGAGATTGAACATTGAACTTGTGACTGAGGATGTAGTCAAGTGTAATCCTGGTACGTACAAGTTCTCAAACATTGTGACCCTGTTCATAGGATTGACCAATATAATGACAAATTCGTGTAGAAGAAATTCGTTAACAATATACTCCCCTCGTTTCATATTAATTGACATTTTGACTAAATTTTAACTGTTAATTACTCACAAATTATGATGAGTTACAATATGAAATTACCGTCATTAGAAAATACTTTACTAAAAATTACAACGGAATTAATCTCATATTATAGCTGTAGGGCACTGTGCTTACCCGGGTTATTTGTATTTTGGACCCCGAAGTATAGGGTATTTATTTTCTGGTCCCACGGTTTTTATTGTTTATTTTTTGAACCCTAAAATTTATGGGTTGAATAAAAAAAAGACCTTAAATTTTGTAGGTTGAAAAAAAGGCCCGTGTACTATTTTTTTTTCTTCCTATGTTTGAATTTATCTCTCGATTAGCGGCAAACTTCAGGACTAAGGTTAAAACTAATATTAAAGTTGTAATACACCTCTCTTATTCATGTCGAAACTACTTAGACCCTGGATACTTCAGGGTCTAATTAGTTACGACATGAATAAGAAAGGTGTATTATAGCTTCAATATCAGTTTTGACCTTACTCCTCAAGTTTGGCGCTAATCGGGAGATAAATTCAAACATGAGAAGCAAAAGAAAAACAGTATTTCGGCCTTTTTTTTAACCTACAAACTTTAAGGTCATTTTTTATTCAACCCATAAACTTTAGGGTCCAAAAAATAAACAATGAAAACCGAGGGACCAGAAAATAAATACCCCTATACTTCGGGGTCCAAAATGCAAAATACCTTGCTTACCCTGGTGAATAAAATTTGGCCTGTTTGCCCAGTTATCAAAAAAAAAATCATTGTAATTTGTAAAAATGGTCAACATTTAGTTAAAATGTCAATTAATATGGAACGGAGGGACGAAATGAGATGTGCATATTAAAATGGAATACAAAGTTACATACCCAATGAATGATGCCATAAAAATCAAAAGGAAGAGCCGAAAGTCCATGCGAGCATTGCATGACTCCTTCCTGCCAACATAATACAACATTTAGGCACCGTTCTTTTGTGCGTTAACGCAACTAACCGCAACACAAAGTACCGCAACCTACCACAACATACCGTAAACTACCATTACCTTTTTACTATTTCCACCGCAACTTACCGCAACTAACTGCAACGCAACGCAAATTAAACGCACAAAAGAATGGTAATTTACAAGATAATTTATAAACATTTTTTAAAATCTTAGGGTGTGTTTGGTAGAAAGAAAAACCGTTTTCTAGGGGAATGATTTTCCTCGTAAATTGATTTTCTTAGAAAATGAATTTTCACATGTTTGGGGTACATAGGAAATAGTTTTCTTGGAAAATAATTTTCACCTGTTTGGCAATAAAGAGAGCGAGAGAAATATATATTAAAATGAGTGTGTGAGAGAGATTGGTTGGGAGAGAAAGCTGGAAAAGGGGGGGGGGGAGAGAGACATTAAAACTGGTGTATGAGAGAGAGTGGTGGAGAAAGAGAAGAACGAGAGAGATATATTAAAATGAGTGCATGAGAGAGTGGTGAAGAGAGAGAGAAATCAGAGAGAGAGATGGGTACATGAGAGGGAGATGGGTACATGAGAGAGAGAGAGGAGAATATTCAAACGGGTGCATGAGAGAGAGAGTAGTGGAGAGAGAGAAAGATGAGAGGGGAAGAGAGAGAAAGAGAGAGAGAAGAGAAATATTCAAACCGGCGGTGTGTGAGAGACAATGGTGGAGAGAGAGAAGACGAAAAAGAGAGAAAATGGTAAAAATTTGTGTTAGGGATATTCGTGTAGGGTTAGGGTAGACATGAGAAGGGGAGGTGTATTGAACCTCTCTAGGAAATTGGAGGAGTAGAGAACTGGTGCGTTGGATGAATGACAATTCATCCCCTATTCGTACTCGATGAAGGAATAAATCCTTCCCATTCAATAGCTAAATCAAGGGATTAATTCAAGGGGTCAAAGAATGATCTTAAAATTCAATATTGACTTGAAAGCCTGTCAATATTCTTATTCAACATGATAATCTCATGTGATAATTCAAAAGTTAAAATCTAGGAAATGAAAAACCAGTCACTTGGACACGGTCCTTGTTGGCTATGACACGGCCCGTGTCAAGGAAGACACAATCCACGACAACCCAATTCTCACTTGTTGAGCTTCTATACACTGACACGGTCCATGACAGGCTTGACACAACCTGCGTTAGGCCAATTCCAATTCTTTTCCTTGTGTTGACCCTCCCGATCAACCTTAACATTTTTTTTTTGTTAGGATCAAAATTCGAATATGATACATCATATTAGGAATTAAATCCATATTGAACGGATCTAATATTGCAGTGGAAGCGAACAAGATAATTAATTTAAGGATTTAGTTATTGGACAATAAACAAGAACAATGTAGGGGTGATGAAGACAAGATTTTTACGTGGAAACCCAAAGCGGTAAAAAACCACGGGAGACAAGATAAAATCCACTATAATGTAGAGATTACAAAAGGTATCCCAAACGGTTGTATAACACAACGTGATCAAGAATGAAAGATCTCAAACGATTATAACACAACGGGAGTAGACATATCTCAAAGGAAGGGTAACGAGATATAAGGGTGATTACAATCTCATAATAAAAACTCTCAAAATGAAATAGAAAAGGAGATCTCATTTCCTTGATGACCCACCGAGCTGAATTACTGATCTTTCATCGTGTTTAAAAGTGAAGTTTTCTTTCGGTTGTGGTGATCGCGAAAGTACTTGCTGTGTTTACTTTAGTTAGTTGTTTGGTTGTAACCTTTTCTTTCGAAGGTGTTTGTTAGATGTTTGTTTGCTATTCGCTGTTGTCTTTGAACTTTTAAGCCTGTTGGCTCTCAATAATCGAAAAAAAAGGAGATCTCATAAGGGTGTCGTAGAGGCACTTAATTTGGTCACACTAAATTAGGTTGAAAAACCTAGTATTTATAGTAAACCCAAGTAGACGTAGAATAGTCTTCTAGTCGAAGTCAACGACTTGGAGCCCAAATAGTATCAATAAAGAAAATAATTATTTATTTCTAAAACTTGAGTCTAAATTGAATTGGAACACTGCTCAACATTTCTATATATATTAGGTGATTGTCCAACACATCGGACCCCTTATCTTAGGGGAATACTAACCAACCACATTATAGCGGGCATGGTAGGGGATATGAATGCCCTATACAGGGTCCATGTCTTTCATTCAATACACTCTTGCATCCTGGTAAGCAGGAATGCTCCCCTTAGAAAATTAACCTAGAGAGAGAGAATGGAAGAGTGAGGTGCTTGCGAATGAGACAAGCACCAATCGACGGTCAAACTTAACCTCATAGTTGTTAATTTTCAGCCTTAATTGATTGAGTCTCTTAACTCTTGAAATACTCCAACATTAACTACAGCTAACAGAATGACTGTTGTCAGCTTTAATCCTAATTTTGCTAAACTACATACGACTAACTTAATTATCAGCTTTGGATTTGTTATCAATTTTATTTCTTGTCACTATCTGTTAGGAAAATGTCCTAAAATCACCCAGTTTCTTGATCCCACAATTATTTGTTTCCTAATTGTATTAGGATATTATTTAGGTTTCCTTATTATATTAGGTTTCCTAATTGTATTAGATTCTAAATCTAATTGGAGTGGGAGTCAGTTAGGTTTATTAGGGAATTTTTCCTATAAATAGAGGGTTTTATTAATTTGTACACTCACGACATACGACAAACACACACAGAGCATTCTTCACCTCTACCCATCCCTAGGTTGTGAGAGTCCCTTTTAGAGAGTTATTTTGTCTTCAGTATATTCCCGTTGTGCTATTAACCCATTGAGATCTTGCCGTCGATCTCGCCGTTATATAGCCCCTTGGGATTTCTCTTGTAATCTCTCTCCTTATACTAGTGGATTATTGCTCCGTTGTTGTCCATGGTTTTTTTTCCCGATTTGGGTTTCCAAGTAAATTGTGTGTCTTTATACTCTCTAACCTTTTAATTACTGATTTTGTTATATTTCTTCTCAATTTATACATCCTGATAATTTCTTCTTCCGCTGCAAATACTAGGCTATATTTGACTCGATCCTAACGACTGGTATCAGAGCCTCACAAGGGTATCTGAGCCAGGTCTAACACTATCCATAGTAGGTGTTTCAGAAGGTAGTTGTGCGTTATTAATTTTGAAGGCAAGTGAAGTACAAAGCCTATCCATGGCCTTAAGACAACCATTTTAAGTCCCAACCTTTTTTTTTTGGTATAGAAGTCTCAAACTTTGGCTGAGTTGGAAATCTTAGATTTTTATTTTATTTTATTTCATTTTTTTTTTGGCATAAAATTCTTAATCTTTGGTTGAGTTAGAAATCTTAGTTTCAAAAACTAATGGTAATGCTCACATTGATTTATTAACAAGAAATAGAGCTCTAATTTTGTCAAGTTGATTTGGGTCCCTAAAACTAAATAGAGTAGGTTGTCTCAATCTCCTTTAGTTCCTCAAAGGGTTAACTCAATTGTTCCTTCTGATTCTGAGCAAACTATTTCAAATTTTGTATGTGGAAAACTGGGCCTTTCGTTAGTTGGTGATGATGCTTTTAGTTCTCATGGTTGTTCTTCTCCTCCTCCGCGGTCGTACAAGGATGTGCTCTGTGATAATGATACTAATAATAGTGAGGACACAGTGTCGATTCAATTTGCGTATGATGTTTCTCCTGATCTTGAGGATTCTGTTACATTATGGTGCTTTCAAAGGCCGGTGCTAGGAGTAAAAGGAGAGGTAAGGCAGTGTTGAAATCTAAATAGAGGTTGGTATTGGAAGCTTCTCGGAAGAATAAGTCGTCTGTTTTTGAAGCGCCGAGGAAATTGATGGATCCAAAGATTCTTGAAGCGGTCCTTGATCGAAAGAGGGCTTTGATGAGAGAGGCCCGTGGGTTAAAGATTTTACCAACCAAGAAGATGTGATTTGCTTTATGGGTGGTTTCTTTGCTGTTTGTAGGTCTTTGCTGTTTTGCGGTAATTTTGTAGCATCTTTGATGTTTTATTGCGTTTTTGGCTTCCAACTATTAAAAAGAAAAACCTTAAGGTTATGAGATGCGAAGCATTTATTGCATCCAAACCAAACTTTAATTCCGGGGTGTTTGATAAATTAAAATTTATTCTTGTAATATTTAATCTTTCACTATCAGTGTGAACTTTCAATTGATAAATACTACCATTAGTTGTGTAGATTTTTTTTTCGAAAATTAGTGACTATAAGTCAAATTTTATTCAATGTCGGAAACAAAAATGCCGGAAAGCACTACAAAATTCTCCACCCAAATTGAAAACTACGTTAGGTTACAATCAAGGCCATTAGTGTGTCATTTACGCCACACATTCACCCACATGCATCTCCCCCACAAAATACAATATGGGTAACTAAAAACAAAATGCAAAAATTCGTATGATCTTATGCTTCCAAACCTTGCTTTTTCTTTTCCAAAAGTTGCACCTCCTTCCCCAAATATAACACGTGTATTTGTGCAAGTCTTAAGAATCAGAATTCGTATCTCAGATACAACATTTGGTGAGAATGAGACTCGTCTCACGAAAAATCTCGCCGCTACCTCGGCGAGTTTGAGCGAGTCAGTTTAAGATAATAATATTTTAATCATAATTTTTTTCTCTCTTCTCCTCCACCTCATTTTTTATCAATATAAGCAAATTAATTATATTATTAAGTAGGACCCACTTACTTTTTTAATTAATATGAGTCAAACTCATACTCACCATTGGAAAATAAGCTAAATAAAGGGTTAAATTTTAACTCTCTTGATAGGGGTCCAGAGATTACACGTCATCCAATTAGCCAAACTCAAGCTCACCATTGTGGATGCTCTTACCCCTTCGTCAAAAGCAATCTTCTATTTATTTTATTCATTGGACAAAAGATATAACACTCTTTAAATTATTTGCTGCCATTAGCCGTGTAGATTCACTCAATTATTACAAGATTAGTTCCCTTTAACTCAAATCCTACCTCCTAATTTCACCCATTAAATACTTTACGCCTTCAATGTCCTTTATTGGCGTATTATTTCATACACAATATTACATCAAAAATTGAAATATTACATGCCTACTATCATGTTTTTAGTTAAAAATTTAATTATGTTAGTTTCATATTTATAATAGATCAATGTACATGTATATTAAAGAATTGATGGTCTTAATTTTCAATATTTGAATGACATAGCTAGAAATTAAGGTGACAAATAATCTAATAAGAAGGGAGTAATAAATTTAGTTTGAGGGAATGTTTGGTTTCAAAATTTTCATAGGAAAAGAGATTAAAGGATTTTGATTTTCTAAGGATGGCAGCAGATATATGAAGGATCGCCACGCAATTTATGGATAAAGAGGGGAAAAGTAGGAGCTTGATGGAGACAAAGACACATTTTGCAACGTTTTTTCATTGATTTCTTTGCATGTGATGTGGGGAGGTGCTTTAACGTTTTTGCTTTGCTATACGTTTGGTAGCTAAAAGCAACAACATGCTCTTAAGTGTGTGGAGGAAGCTTTTGGCTTACTCTCCTTCTTTTCTTCTGTTTGGACTCTCAATTGAGATGGTGTATTATTGCTTAAGGCACTTTGAACTGGTGAGATTAATAAACTTGATCTAATGGTCACAACTTGTTGAAGACAGGGTCAAGGTCCTTCACCTGCGCATCCACGAAGGACCTTAGGTTTTAATGAAAGCTAAAATCCGGAAAAGGGAAATTTCCTTATATTATATATTCTGATTATATATTCTGATTATATAATATATATTCGGATATATTCTGATTGTGTGATTTATTTGTAGATATCAATCATAAGGAAAGCATAAGGAAAACGAATTAGGAGGATTGTGCAATCAAATACAAGACCAAAAGGAAAGAATCCGTTGGATGATTGATGATTGAGGAAACATCAACACAAAAGGGAATAATCAACAATGAAGGCAAGTTACTGTTGGAATGACTCAAGTTCAAGCATCCAAAGCCCTCTATAAAAAGGATGATTGAAGAATTGAGAACTTAGGCGATTCCACGGAAGTAATCGCAGAGTAAGAAATCCGGTGGGATTTCTGAATGTGTAGCCAATGGTTCGGTGGTAAAGGTGTCCAGTAAAGGACCTCTGGTGAAGGGATAGCCAAGGACCTTGGTGAGCATTCGTTGTGTCCATATGTGGTGGTGAGATGATGTGTAGCAGAGCCTTGACGGACTAAGGCTGTGTGAGTGTGTGCTTCAATGTAATGCATCATGTTCCAAATTGCTGCTAGGGTTTTTCCTACGACGATCCTTATTTATAACTGTCTCAAGGACCTTCGGTCTTGGTCAGTGAATCTATCAGTAACTGCCTTCATGCTGTTACTTCTTGTTTTGTTTAATAAGTGTAACTTATTCTTTGATTGTTATAAATATAATGAGGTATTTCAGTACACTGTGTAGATCTTAATTGTGAAATTCACCCCCCTCAAGGGCCTCAACACAACTCATCGAAAAAAAACTTTCATAGGAAAGTTAGTCAACTTTTTCAAGTTGACAAAGTTTTTCATGTTTGATTATCTAAAATAGATGAGAAAGTTTTAGTGTAGAGCCCATTATTTCATTTTCAAGTTCCGTAAATAGTTTCCCAAAGGGCCGGGCTATAGGGAAAGTATTTCTAAGAAAGTTCATTCTCGGAAAAAAAAAAAATTTCCCAAGAAACTACCAAATGGACCGTGAAAAGGAGTGTACTGACCTTGAGAGATAGGCAATGGGAAAAATGACCAAAGTAGCACAAGATTGCCTATAGAAGACTAAGATCCTTGAACTTATGCCATGGGAAAGAGCTTGCTTGTTCAACACAGTCATGAGTGCAAGTATAACCTCCATTGCCACCATCCCTATTACTGGCAACTGATCCTCCCACACTATTCCCATTTGAATTTTCTCCACCCTCTCTCTAAAACACTTCTTATCACTTTTTTTTTTATTATGAACGGTAAATAGATAGATATGCCTATTTATGCCAACTTAAATGAAAAGGAATTTAATTCAGAATGAGACAATGCATACTACTATAGCCCTAGCTAGTACGTACGGTTGGATAAGAGAGTCTTTACTTAGGTCCCAACACCTTAAATATCAAAATCTATATTGTATGGTTGAATATATTTTATTGACTTTATTATTTTTTTTATTTTTTAAAACTGTATGATTGAACATAGGGTGTTGCATTTTATGGATTGTATATATGTTGGCGCATTGATTATATGGTTATATATCGTTTTCCAATTGGGTTACCATTTCTTTTTTTCCAAAACTAAGTTGGTTGGATATATAGAATGATGAACGGATGATGGAAGCATGATAAAAAATGAAATATATATGAGATCATCATGTTATTTGTTGAAATTGGTTTTCAAATAATTTTGTATATCATGCTTTTATAGATTAAATTTTTTTGTAGCACAACAAGAAAAATTACTTTGGGTAATAAAAAAAATTTGTTGCCTTAGTTCAATGTTTGCTTCTCTTTAACATGGTGCTGCAAAAACAAATTGTCACGATTTGATAGTTTTAACTTATCCTCGAAGCATAAAGTTCGGGCTACAAATTAGTAAAATGGTAGTATAAGTTAGTTGTGATGGACAACCAATTTTTTTTGTTGCCTTAGTAATTTTTTATAACCATTTTTCTTTAAATTGTTGCTCAATCTATATCAATTGTAACAAAAAAAAGTTTTGTTGTCACATATAATGTATTTAACTACAAAATATTTGGTTGTCCCATTTTAAATTAATGCAATAATAGTGTTTTTGTTACCCAAACTACTCTAAATTTGTTGCCCAAACATATTTTTCTTTGTTGTATAGGCAGTTATTTTTAATTTTTTTGTATTTTGAGAAACAATAATAATGTTATGGGATGTTTACTCTCTAAATCATGCTTTAGTTTTGATATGATTTGTGAATAAAGTACGCAAAGAGAAATTTGTAAATCAAAATGCTTGGGCTAGACTAATCTTTTCATAATTTAGAAAGTATTGTGAAATTAATATTAATTTTACAATCTTTTACTGTTATCCTAGCTTAGTTAAAATATTCATAAAAATAGTTAGTTAATTATATTAGTGCTAAGGAATTCACTTCTATTGGATAGTCGAATAATTTAATAGTTGACAAGGGTTTAGATTAATAGTGGATAGTGGTTTGAGTAGTGAATAGTGGTACTACTTTAATGATAGGCGGACAACTTTTCAAATGAGCATTCGAAGAAGTTGTGTTGGGTAAATTTAGCTATAGGGTTAGCTAATTAATTAATATAAATTGACATAAAAAGATGGGATATTGAATGGTAACAACTGAAGTTTGGGGGTATTGGACTATAATATATCGACCTTTACTACTATTTGACAACAGTATCCCTGACCTTTATACCTAGGTAGGATTATTATATCAATAGTGACTAAGGAGATGGTGAACTAGTCTCTATGCTGACATGGCAGGCGGAGGGAAAAAAATAGACCTCAGCCCAGTAACCCAGTTAACCCCTCAATTTTTTTGACTAGCGCATGTTAAAAATCCGCCCCCAACCCATTGACTAAAGGGGTACGTGGTGAATCTCTCTATGTGCTGACGTGGTACGCAACTAACCAATGTCTTGTAAGTTGGGTTAGTGAGAAAAATAGAGGGATTAAGGGGGTTATTGGGTTGGGGCCGATTTTTTTCCATCTGTCTACCACGTCAGCACGAAGAGCGGTTCATTACCTCCTTAGTCACTGTTAGTATGATAATCTCAGCTAGGTATAAGATATTATTGTTCAATACTAAAGATCGGTATATTACAGTCCAATACCCGCAAAAATCGGTATATTATCATCTAAAAATCCTAAAAAGATATTGATACTTTTAAAAAATAAATATAAAATGTTCAAAGGGTAGTTTTTGACCAAAACATATGAAACACTACTCCAAATGTCAACCACTGACTTTATTAAAGTTTTTATAAACATTGCTTGAAATGCTAAAAATCAATGTAAACGTTAACTTACCCAACATTAATATTTGTTCAATTAGAATTTTGACTTAATTAAATTACTAAACACTAAACCAAATGATACCGTTGAACATAGCCTCAAAAGAAAATTGGGGTCATTTTATTCGATTCCTAAATTAACCAATAGTGAGGTAGACATCACAAAAAAATATCAATAATTAAATATCACATAACTTGTATTCATGGACTTTTAATATTCATACAACATAATAAAATACAATTTGATTATGTTAATATATGATTCTCATTCAATTGCTTGAGTTCAATCTTTCAACAAGGGCTTCTCTATATCAACCATAGAACCAGTGTTGTCTCTAGTAGTTATGTTGGATTGGCTATACTTAGACTCTTATAGGGATGACAGTGGGTCTTAGACCCGGTCTGGACCCTATCGGACCTTGCCCATTACGACGGGTCTGGGTTCAAACATTTTGGACTTAGTGGGTCTGGGTCTGAAAAAAATAAAGTCCGGGTTCAAGCATAGACCCACGGACTCTACCTATGGACCCATTAAAATATAAACATATATAATTTTTTTCCTTTGAAAAAATAAAACCCAAATAGTACACTACTACTCATCTACTACTTGGCGTCTGCTGGGACTTCTGGGAGTATTGGGCTTGTTGAAGTGTTGACTTCTATTTTCTAAAACCCTAGCATACTATGTATTCCTTTGAAATATTTTTATTGTGTTAAAAATAAATGTATTTAAACATAACAGTTGTTATTATACATGTGTACAAGTGTAAAATTAACCCAACAAATTGATAAATCTAGTAAAAATGCATAATAGAGTTGGACCCATTAAGGACCCGCTAAGGACCCATGGACCCTTGAACCCGCTGAGCCCGAGTCTGAGTCTGAATTTTGGGACTCATCGGGTCTCGGGGCGGGTCTAGGTCCAAAATAAATCTGGCGAGCCCGGGTCCAGCTGGACCCGTTCCAGACCCTGCCCTTTGCCACCCCTAGACTCTTATCTTTATTTTTTCTTTCATCTCTTCTGCTTTTCCCCACAACACCACATTTAAGCCAATGATCACCGCTGCAGCACCTAACAAACTGAACCAATACTCCGCAAGAAGGAAATATACATGATTTACACTTGTACAAGGAAACCAAAAATCCAAAAAAAAAACAAAACATTTGATGCTAAAAAAAATCTCATCATTTTTGTTTGCGAAGAATTTTCTCCTTTAAAAATTTAGTATGTACACAAGTCTAGCTTTATTGAAATCCCAAACCTTATGGTTTTTATTCAAAAGATTGTTGTGAATAATTTGATGTAATTAAATAGCTCAAAACATTATAGAGAGAACCGAACAACAAAGTATATATGTACATTAATTAGCAAAGTATATCTGTTGTTGTTGACATAGGCGGATCCAAGGGGCTAAGGGGCCATGGCCCAATCCATGATTGAAATATGTTATATAAATTATTTCTCGCAAAATGCAGCGTTGAAGATCTTGTAGCTGAATAGTGCGGACATGTTTTGTCTTTGTGCATGCGTGGGTTCGAATCCCCTTGAAGACAAGTCACACTTATTTTCTTACAGCAAGTCTTGCACACCCATCTTTTTATTGTTTGTTTTTTTTTTCATTTATATATTATTAAACAAAAATTTTACTGCTATTTTTTTTGTACTTCTATTTTATCATGTTATCTATGTACTATTCTTTTGATATTTATAAAAAATACTCCCTCCGTCGCAAATTAATTGACGGAATTGAAATTTTCACACATACCAATATATAACTATAATAACTACCAAACGTCAATTGTTTTTGGTTTTCTTTCTCTAATAAATAATATAAAATAATTGAATTAGGTATTGGAAATAGGAAAGTGACAATTATTTTGGGACAAAAATAGTTAGTTAAAGTGTCAATTAATATGGGACGGAGGGAGTAATAATTACAAACATTCTCTTATCACAACTTATTTTTCAGATTTTAATTGTTATTCTTTTAAAAAAATTCTATTTTTCTACATATTTTGTTATAAAGAAATGCAATTTAATTACAAACATTCTCTTATCTATCATTAATAAATGAATAATTTTCTTTTAACAATAATGTCAATTTTATGAACTAGTCTCATAATGATTACAAATAAGAGTAAATGTTTTTGCTACCTCATTGACAAGTTAATATTTCCCTTAGTTACAATTTTTTTTGTCAAATATAAATATTATCATTACACAAAATTGGTTGTTGCTATTGGTTTGAGGTACGGTCAGTTCACTGGGAGGATCGCCCTATGGTCCATCCTAACAAAATATTATGGCTCCGCCCCTGGTTGTTGAGTTACACCTACAACTTTTTACCGTTTATCTCACTTTCGTAGCATATTAGGAGTTTAGATGCACTTATTGTTAGGTCGATAAATAGATTGCATATTATGCATGAATCAAAATGAGTGAGGAAAACTTATATATCAAGGTAAATTTCTTCATGGAGGAATAAAACAGCCATGAAAGTTGTGAGAACTGTGGAAAGAGGATTGAACATATCACAGAAAATAGGGCCATTACGAGATACAACCAAGGATTGAATAAAGTATTGAACCCCACTTCCAAATATTCCATGCCAATTTAATGGAATAGACAAAAATATTATAAAACAAAAATAAAAAAACATAAAAGGATGAAAGGAAATTCAGAATTAAACTTCCATATTGAAGATTAAGCAAAAGCGGAGTAGAGATGACAAAAATTATGACAAAATTAAGGAAGGAACTAAATCAATGAAAATATATACCAGGAATATGTGGGAAACCCAAGAACTAGGAGAAGAACCCATGGATGTTGACAACTAGAAAATAATTCACTACGAGACAGAAAAGAGTATAGCACACTCACAATCACAACATGTGATTCGATCTTCAACAAAGATTACACCCTAAACTCAACAACTTTCTCACACTCTCTGTACCAGCGGCTTGTAAGACCTCGGTTTTGTCGTTCTCTCTCAGGGAGCTGGCGGCCTTGGTCAAAGGAACTAGGTCAATGGTCGGGTTGAGATTGCTAAGGTAAGGATATTGGTCTGAAAGATCACAAAGCAAGAAATAAAACTAAGGTCGATCAAGGAATGGAAAATGGGCTTCGGAGGCTTTTCGGGATGCAAACGAGGATGAGGAAATGAGTTTTGCAAATGTTTAATAACAAGGAGGGATAATCAAATGGTAATTCCATCGAAATAGCCCACCGAGCTTCCTCTCTCGAGGATAGCCCGGATTGATTTCACCACCGAGCTTCCTCTCTCGAGAATAGCTGGATTGACTTCCCGTAATCCATCGATGCACCGGGAAGTTAATGAAACAATTTCCTAGTTAGTTTCTATTCGCTCGCGAACTAGAATACTAACCATCCCAATTCCTACCTTCCAACACAGTGTTGGATGTATTCGGATGCTCGCACCCAAATACATCCCACTTGAGGAAGGATAGGAGGAAATTGATTTCCAAACTAATTACTCACTAATATTGCTAACTCAAACTTAATCACCCATTCACACCCTTAATTACCCCCTAACCCATAGGGTTTCTAGCCACTAATCATGATATCTACTAAGCTAACAACATCCATACCAAACCTACACATGATTTCTAACATCAAACAACCATAAACAAGAAAGAACAATGAAATAGCAAGCAATGCAATTAAGAACAAGCAAAGTAATTAGCAAGGTAATTAATAAAAGAGTTAAGGGAAGAGAATACTTATCAAAATGTTGTAGATGAACAATGGAAAGCAATAAAAAGATGATCCAACAATCTCTCAATTGATTGAATCCCCAAATCTTCAATAATAAACTCAAATCTCCAAAACCCTAGATTAATCTCTCACTAATCTCCCTCTAAAATCTACTAACTACAAACTGAAAATAAAATCTAAGTCTAAACCTAGATGCCCTAGCTACTCCTAGATATCTCCCTAGATTAGATAATTAGCCTCTTTCTTCATGCCCCAAGACGGGCTATTTAAACAAAAGGGGAAGAAGGGCCAAAACACAGTCGTTTTGGCCTAAAATTATGCAGGAAATAAGGACGTCGCGAACGCTACGGACATCGTAGCGTTCGCTACGACCCAAAGCAGGCGAACATTTCAGCTCCAAGGTGTCCGCTATGCCCAGCGTCGCGACCCAGTCAATGATCCGTAGCGAACGCTACGAAGGGCGTAGCGAACGCTATGACCGTCAGCTGGGAAATTGGGAAATCTGGGCTTTATCGTAGCGTTCGCTACACCCTTCGTAGCGACGCTGATCTTGGGCGTAACCTTCGCACGGGCTCGTAGCGTTACACACGCCGTCGTGAACGCTACGGTCGTAGCGTTCGCTACGATCGGCGTAGGGAACGCTACGGTCTTCAGTTGATCTTCCAGCCAAGTAAAGGGGCGTAGCGGTCGCTGCAGTCGTTGTAGCGAACGCTACGAACATGGATGCCCCCATACTTAGCCTTTTGGCCCGAACTCCCTCTCTTTTAGGCACGATTGGTCTCCCATGCTTCCCGGGTCTTCACCACGGCATCAAATTAGCTCCAAAGGTCTCGGGGTGACCGAGTTATCGCCCTTTTTCGCAACTTCGCCCCCCTTTTATTATTCTCCGAACTTAATACCTAAAAATCACAAAACACGTAATAAATAACCATTTTATTAGGGAACGGCAATAGACTTGGCGAACGCAGTGGTATTTAGCCCCAAAATGGGACTAAACACCCACACTTAGCCTTTTGCTCGTCCCGAGCAAAACTAAACAAAAGAAACTAAGAAACTAGAACTAAACAAAAGCAACTAACTCACTTTCGCAGAAATCGCGGATGCATTTAGCACATGCATCAAGCCCTTTAAACCCCCCGGTAGCCCGGGTGGACGAGGTGGGTCTCGTGAGGGTTTATAGCGGCTGTACCCACAAAAGCCAAAGAAAAAGGAGAGAGGGAAAGTGAAAACAAAACCGAAGAAAACAAAAAGAAAGAAAAACAAAGGCTTTGATTCAAAAGATCTCGCAATCCAAACTAAGAAAACGTTATTAAGCCTCCAAAAGTAACCGTTAGGAGCATCTCACAAACACCACACTCAGATAAAGGTCAATCTTGAAGGTTTTTAACTCCCTACACCTTATACCAAGCGAAACCCCATGTGCAAATATATGCAAGTGGGTTCTAATGGGAATCAAAAGGTTTTAAAGACTCGTGTCCAAATTTGGAAACAACGAAACAACCAAGAGAAATGTTGCCCTCCCTCGCATTTGGTCGCTCTTGGCTTGGTGAGGGTCGTAGGTGATGCAAGGAGAGGCCCCACTTTATTTAGAAGCAAGAAACTTTTTCCGTTTCACTTTCTCCTATATTTTTTTCATTTTCTTTTTAAAGGTCGGTATTAGCCTTACTTTCGGAGTTGACGCCCATATAAGGGGTATACCCTCCCAACACGGTCTTTTCCATTCGCCTCTCCGTCGCAAAGCGATATAGGAGGAGGGTTAAGGGGTATCAGTGTCGTACCACCGATACCAGGCCCGTGAAGGTTGGCTAAGTGTAGGTGGTTAGTGTCATTCAGCGACACGCTCCACTTATTCAGGTTATTGTACCTTATGAAATTTTTTCTTTTTCTTTTCTTCGTTTTCGAATTCGCTAAATGAGCAACAAAACAAACTCGGACACGAGACTCTAAAATCTCTCGGTTCCAATCAGAACGTGAAAAGAACGGGAGTCTCAATAGACACTTAATGAAGGGAGTCTATTAGGGGTAAGTCTTGACTAAAACCCGAGATGGGGTCGAAAATGCTCCAACCTACATTACTTTTAAAGAAGCTTAAGAACGGCTTCTCAACTTCGATAACGAGATCCAGGAAACAAAGCAGAACAAAAACAAAACTAAAAGAAAAACTTTAAAGGTTTTCACTCCCTTTTTTCTCCTTTTTCACACGAATTTTTTTTTTAATTTTAAGCAAAAACTAAGAAAATAAAAACAAAAACAGCTAGGTGATCTACTCTTGAAGCAAATATCTCTCACCCCCCCACACTTAAAACGCCACAATGTCCTCATTGTGGGAAGGTGTCACAAGAAAAAGGGTAGAGAACAAACAAACAAGAACAACTAGCAAACAAAAGTGGTGGCGACCCGAGCCCACACGGCTCCAACAACAATATACCCCAACATAAACACTCAAAGGGGTTCGCCACCCAAAAGAAAATCAAGCATGCAGCATGGATCATAGGATATTCAACTCAAAAAGAGAAGAGCGGAGAGATAATACCTCGAGTCTTCAAAATAAATGATTAATCAATCCGCGATCCGTGATAATCGAGCAAAGGGTTAGCATATTCAAGTAAAAACAAGCAAGGCTCATAAGATCCGCATGCAGGATTAGAAACAAGAAAAAAGAAACAAAAGAAAAGAAATTAATCAAAACAGAAGTATGGGTTACCTCCCATGTAGTGCTTGTTTTAGGTCTCTAGCTTGACCTAAATACCCGTTTGATTCTGGAGAGACGTGGTGCACATGAGAGGTATATAATCAGCTTCTTCCACCATGATCGCTTCTTCTTCCTTCCTCTCCAACTCCTACCATTTTTGGACAACCTCAAATTGAGTTGTCCTTCCTGGCCGTTGGTTGACCATGAGCGGGAAGAGGTGATGATGTCTTTGATTTCTTCCAATGTCGCTTCCTCCTCCTTTTCCTCATCATCTCCGCAAATAGAACAAGGGTCTCCCCCGTTGGTTTGATTTGGTGATGGGGACAACCGTGGTCTGAGCAGTAGTGGTCACTGAATTGACTTCAACACAAGATGGCATGAAAAAGTGCGTTTCAATAGGGACATTAAACTTTGACTCAATATGTCCTTCATCAATCAAGTGTTGAATCAACCAGTTTAGGAGAGGAACTTGCATTTGGTGGGAATCAAATCCCTCTTCGAGGCATTCATGGGTATTTCCTCCCAAAATCTCTTCTCTTTGTTGTTCTCCCTCCTTTTCCAACACCAACACCCTCTCTTCTTCAACCTTAGCTTCCTCAACCACAACTCTCTCCTCAACATTCATCTCCATCTCATCCTCTACTTTTTTCTCCAAAACACTATCCTCTACCCAAGAAAATTCATCAACCTCTTCCCCACTCCTTAGATCGATAGCCACTCCTTAGATCGATAGAATTTACTTGTACCATTGGAGTCGGTGAAGATTGGGTGGCTTGAGAAATTTGGGGTGATACAATGTCCTGTTGAGTTGAATGGGAGGATTCTTCTTGGACAAATGAGTGGTGGTCATAAGGTTGAGAAATGGGGTTGAATGTAGGGTTGATAAACGTGGTATAGTCATAAGCATGCCCTTCAAAAGAATGGGAGAAAAGTGGGTTGAAATATGATGGATAGATAGCGTTCACACGCTCTACTTGACTAAACTCCCCACATTGATGCTCGGGATGTGGACCCAAACACAGCTCACAAGTATACATATTAGGACTAGAAGTAGATGTAAGGGTTTGCACACTCGCTACTCTCAAATGCTTAGTGGTCTCCTCATACTCACTTTTAGCTTCTTCAAGCAACATCTCCCTTCCTTCATTCATCTCCAACTCACTCATTTTTCCTTCTCCCCTCAAACATCCCTCCTCCGTAAAATTTGGTACGATCGCTTCCCCTTCACTCCGGAGGGTAATAAGATTCACCGCATCATCGAGTAGGTTGAGGTTGGACGGGACGGTTTGAGGATGTAGTCTATCCGAGACATTTGGGCCCATTGATTTTCAATGTTCTCGAGGCAAGCCCTATCATTCTCTTGATTTTCAACAATTTGCTTCAAAGAACTTCTATGTTGGACCCTTGAGATGGTTGGGGTTCTTGAAGATGAGGAGTAGGTTGGTGATAAGTGGGTTGCCAAGCCTCTTGGTTTTGGTGGTTTGGTGAGAAATATTGGATGTTTTGGGTGGAGGGTTGGGTCTCCTGCACGATTCCCAATTGATTGGTTGTTCCATTAGATACCATCTTTTGTTGCATCTCTTGGACGACGCCTACAAGAAATTTGATAGTAGGTTCACTCTCTAAGGAATAGCCTCTACTTCCTAAACTCCGACGGCTTCCCCAAGAAGGAGAATGTTGAAATAGCTCGTGAAGGAAAACATTTGCTTGATGCTCGGTCTTCATAAGGAACATTCCTCCTGATGCAATATCAATTGAGTCTTTAAGATCGTCTTGAAGCCCATGGTAAAACTGATGTAACAATAACCAATCCTAAGATTGTGATGTGGACATCGCCTTTGAAGAAGTTTAAACCTTGCCCATGAATCGAAAAGAGTTTCTCCCGGCTCTTGCTTGAAATTCAAGATAGCTTGTCGAAGCCTATGCGTCTCATCAGCCGGAAAGAAATGGTGAAGAAAATCCCGGCTCAATGCATCCCAAGTAGTATATGTACCGGGTGGACAAATGTCGAGCCACATCTTAGCTTTTCCTCCCAAGGTGAGAGGGAAAAGCTTCAATTTCTAAAACTCGAAGATACCTGGCATATGCACAAAACCAATCCGACCTTCAAATCTTCTAATATGATCGATAGGGTCCTCAAGCGATCTCCATAGAATCGTTTCTCTCAAAAGTGTCCAGCAGGCATGGTTTGAACTCGAATGTCGGTGGGTGGTAGTGGCGGTAGGATGATAGGATTGCCTCCTGCAGATGATGGAACGACATATGATAGAAGTGCACGGGGTGAATCACTGACTTCACCCATTAGGACTTGAAACCTCCTACGATGCTCGGTAGAACATTAGGTGTACCTACATGCATCAACAAGAACCGATAGAAGCATCAAATTCATTTGGATTGGCACAAACTAATTTCTAGCGTGAAAACAAACTCAATTAACCAAAGACCAAGAAACTAAAACTAGGTTGGCGCTCGAACCGGCGCCATTTTGTACCAATGGCTTGTAAGACCTCGGTTTGTCGTTTCTCTCGTGGGAGCCGGCCTTGGTCAAAGGAACTAGGTCAATGGTCGGGTTGAGATTGCTAAGGTAAGGATATTGGTCTGAAAGATCACAAAGCAAGAAATAAAACTAAGGTCGATCAAGGAATGGAAAATGGGCTTCGGAGGCTTTTCGGGATGCAAACGAGGATGAGGAAATGAGTTTTGCAACAAGCGAATAACAAGGAGGGATAATCAAATGGTAATTCCATTGGAAATAGCCCACCGAGCTTCCTCTCTCGAGGATAGCCCGGATTGACTTCACCACCGAGCTTCCTCTCTCGAGAATAGCTCGGATTGACTTCCCCAGAATCCATCGACAGACCCGGGGAAGTTAATGAAACAGAATTTCCTAGTTAGTTTCTATTCGCTCTCGCGAACTAGAATACTAACCATCCCAATTCCTACCTTCCAACACAAGTGTTGGATGTATTCGGGATGCTCTCGCACCCAAATACATCCCACTTGAGGGAAGGATAGGAGTGGGAAATTGATTTCCAAACTAATTACTCACTAATATTGCTAACTCAAACTTAATCACCCATTCACACCCTTAATTACCCCCTAACCCATAGGGTTTCTAGCCACTAATCATGATATCTACTAAGCTAACAACATCCATACCAAACCTACACATGATTTCTAACATCAAACAACCATAAACAAGAAAGAACAATGAAATAGCAAGCAATGCAATTAAGAACAAGCAAAGTAATTAGCAAGGTAATTAATAAAAGAGTTAAGGGAAGAGAATACTTATCAAAATGTTGTAGATGAACAATGGAAAGCAATAAAAAGATGATCCAACAATCTCTCAATTGATTGAATCCCCAAATCTTCAATAATAAACTCAAATCTCCAAAACCCTAGATTAATCTCTCACTAATCTCCCTCTAAAATCTACTAACTACAAACTGAAAATAAAATCTAAGTCTAAACCTAGATGCCCTAGCTACTCCTAGATATCTCCCTAGATTAGATAATTAGCCTCTTTCTTCATGCCCCAAGACGGGCTACTTAAACAAAAGGGGAAGAAGGGCCAAAACACAGTCGTTTTGGCCTAAAATTATGCAGGAAATAAGGACGTCGCGAACGCTACGGACATCGTAGCGTTCGCTACGACCCAAAGCAGGCGAACATTTCAGCTCAAGGCCCGCTATGCCCGTCGCGACCAGTCAATGATCCGTAGCGAACGCCACGAAGGCGAGCTAACGCCATGACCGTCCGGGAAATTGGGAAATTGGCTTTATCGTAGCGTCGCTACACCCTTCGTAGCGACCGCTACGCTGGGCGAACCTTCTGCCTGGGCTCGTAGCGTTCGCTACGACCGGCGTAAGGAACGCTACGGTCGTAGCGTTCGCTACGACCGGCGTAGGGAACGCTACGGTCTTCAGTTGATCTTCCAGCCAAGTAAAGGGGCGTAGCGGTCGCTGCAGTCGTTGTAGCGAACGCTACGAACATGGATGCCCCCATACTTAGCCTTTTGGCCCGAACTCCCTCTCTTTTAGGCACGATTGGTCTCCCATGCTTCCCGGGTCTTCACCACGGCATCAAATCAGCTCCAAAGGTCTCGGGGTGACCGAGTTATCGCCCTTTTTCGCAACTTCGCCCCCCTTTTATTATTCTCCGAACTTAATACCTAAAAATCACAAAACACGTAATAAATAACCATTTTATTAGGGAACGGCAATAGACTTGGGCGTAAACGAGTGGTATTTAGCCCCTAAAATGGGACTAAACACTCTCCAATAGTATAGGATTACAAACGGGAGAACTCTTACCTCCCTTTGTCTATAAAAAGAACAACCAACTAGCAGCACAAAGCCAAAACTAGTGAATATTAATTAAAACCCTAACTCCTGCGAAATAAAATGATGCAGAAAAAACTAACAGAGACCTTATCAACATGACACGACCACATTGCTTTTAGCATGGACCGTGTCATGCACGATACAGTCCCTGTTTGCCTAAAACCTGTAGAGCATAGTTTCTATTGACAACAAGACTCATGATGAACCTCACACGGTCCGTGTCTCTTGAAATTCACCTGATACGTATGCCTTGGGCATGGGTGGACCCTTAGGAGGGCCCAATGGGTCATAAAACCCAATAATCTCCACCTTTGGCCCTGATCTGACTCATTGGTCTAAACAAGCCTCTTGACCGTCACCGCCAATTTGCCCTCCTCAATGTGCTTCCCCGAAGGGCTCTCAAATGTAGTGAACGCCCGCTAAGTCAAAGCAATTCTCAAACTTAGTGATAGGAAGTGACTTAGTCAACATATTCATTGTAACCCCTAAAGTATGAACCTTCCTGACAAATATCTCCCTACAACAATTTTATGTGATAAAGTGATACCCGACACTTATATGATTACTCTTCAAGAGATAAGTGTCATCCTTGATAAGATGAACAACACTCTAGCTATCTGAATACACCACATTCGCGCCCTAAGGCACACCAAGCTCCCTGACCAAACCCCTTAACCAAATAGCTTCTTTCACACCCTCAATAGTAGTTATATACTCAACCTTAACAGTAGAAAAAAAATTGCTATAGACTGAAGTGAAGCCTTCCAGGGCAGCATCTTCACGTATAGTAAATGCGTATCTTGAAATAGATCGTCTCCTATCAGGATCCCTACCATAATCCACATTAATGTAGCCTGCAAAATCAATCATTGCAACTCTACCTCTATCATACACAAAGCTCCTATCCAATATTGTAACTTTCACATAATGAAGGATCTAGTTCAAATCTTGAAGCCAAGGATACCTTTTTTCCTCTTGTAAATTCACTTAGCAATAAGATCCCGTCACCCCGGCCTTAGGCAACTCTCATAGCTCCCATGTTTGATTCTTCAGCAGATTCTCCATCTCTTCTTGCATAGGTGCAATCCAGCTAGAGGCACAAGGATGAGATATGGCGTCCTGATAAGGAGAAGACTCAACACCCTTAAGAGTCTCCTCTACAACATTCAGGGCATAAGCCACCAACGTGACCTCCTCCTCAATGCATTGTGTTGGTCTCTTGACCTTCCTTCTAAGACGATCTCTAGATATACAATAATATTCCTCCACTTGAGGACATCAGTCACAATCTTAGGCTCATCAACCGGAAGAGTATTCGGAACAGTATCATGAACCTGCTCATGCCTGCATGTCTCAGTAGCTCCACCTTAACCCATCAATTTCATTTAGCCAAAAAGAACCTGAAAACCTCATCCGATCATCTTTACCTTAACCCATGAATTCCTCTAAGTCCACAAAAAATGTCCTCCTCGTCAAGTCAAGTCGGTGGTGGAGAAGTTTCCCCTCCTTGAACCATTTCCCATTCTAAAACCACTCTTGATATGACTCTTCAACATCTCATAGATAACTAGGAGGTGATACAACATCAAGTGTGCAATTTGAGCTATGTCGTGGCCAAATTGCAAACCAGTTCCATGAGAAAGGTTCATATATGGTGATTATGGGAGATCTTCTGGTATTTCTCGGAGGTCTTGTGGTGGACTCCGACATGGTGGTTCTCATCACGAATCTACAGTCGGTGGTCCTCGTGATTAGAGAAATGAGGAGGAGGCTCACTCATAGTCTTCTAGCAAGAGTTGCACTCACTCTCGGTTTGAGGTTCCATCAAAAGGAAGTCGATCTTCCAAATTGTCTGAGCCATCTTTTCCAGCTCAAGTGGATGATGCAAAATACCTTAGAAATCTCAAGGGTAGGAAATGCTTCAAGTGTACTAATCTCAATGCCCTACCAAGATGGTTGAGTCGCCCCAATCAAGTGCAGTGGTTGGTTTATAATCCTCTAAGCCTATTATTGAGGCTCAAGTTCAAAGGGAAGAAGTTTTGACTCTTAGGCGATCCCTAGTCATGACTAAGAATCCCAAGATGATTCTCAATGGGAAAAGCTATTCCATACCCGATGCACGATCAATGATAGAGCGTGCAATATGATTATCAATAGTAGGAGTTGTTCAAATGTGGCATCTACTACTTTGGTAGAGAAGCTTCCAGTGCTCGTTCTAGCTCATTCCCAACCTTATGGCTTACAAGGGCTTAAAGATGGTGGTCATCTTCATGTAAAACGACAAGTCTTGATCTCATATTCCATTGGTACGTAGATAGGTTTCTTTGTGATATCGTCCCATGGAGGTTTATCATTTGCTCCTTGGAAGACCTTTGCAATATGATAGGCATGTTATCCATGCTGGTCATGAGAACACTTACTCCTCCTTGATGGGAAAATGACGAATTGTGCTCACACCCATGTCACGTACCCAACTCCACAAAAATCAAGCCAAGGTGGGAAGTGAGAAGAAAGACCTCCTCCACATGAGTACAACATGAGATGAAAGTGCTTTGAGCGAGAGGAATCCACATTTGGCTTTACATTTGCGAAAATGGAAATCCCAGTGAGGTTGAATCTCCTTGACGGATGCCCCTGGAAGGCTTAAAGAAGCCTTAACTTCATCATTGATAAGAAGGGAAAAGGAAACGATTGTAACGCATTCAGTAATCCAAGATATCCATTTAGGATGAAACCCAACATCTTTCAGTATTTGAAAGAGAAAGTCTCATTCAACTCTATATCAAGCGTTTTTTCTAAACTTTATCCAAGAGTGGATAGAGCCTACTGGCGAAAATTTTCGAGATAATTTTATAAAGACTATTATAGAGACTGATAGGCCGAAATTGGGAAGGAGTGGGGGGATTCTCAACTTCAAGGATGAGGGTGATGAGGGAGTGATTAATTTGTTTTAACTTTTTACCACCCCTAAAAAAAGGACTTAACAGCTTCACAAACATCATTCGGAATAATATTCCAATGAGCTTGTAGATAGTGACGCCGAAACCATCAGGCCGAGGAGTCTTATACTTATCTTGTTTGAAAACAACATTTTCAATCTCTTCGTCTGAAACTTCTTTGCTGAGAGCTTTGTTATCCTGGTTAGAAATACCAGGTGAGAGGTCGAGACCTAGACTACGGCTAGGATCAGCCTCAGATTTGTAACGAATGGAAAAATAGTTAACCAGTATATTTTTAATATCATCAATAACATTATTCCAGATGCCTAGATCATTTTTAGTACTTGTAATTTTGGTCTTGACTTTTTTACCTTCATAGTCAAATGAAAGAATCTAGAGTTACAATCTCCATTAACAAGCAATTCCTTTCTACTCAGAGAACCCCATATCTTTCTATTGAAAAGATGAAGTCGCTCACGCTGCTTAAGGAGGCGAAAATACCAATTATTCATTCTGGCATTATTCGGGTTGGCAATGAGTCGGACTTGTTTCGACCTCTAGATTTAGATTATCTCATGCCCGAGCTTCTACTGTTCCTCTTCCTCCTACCCCTAACATCCAATGCATTCCCCAAAAACTCAAACACATTAGAATCTCTCCTACTGATGCTTTCATTCAGGACAGAGTCTCTAATTTCCTCAAACTTTAGTTTCCCATCTTTCTTAACTAAAGATGTTACAAAAGTCACAAAATTATCCCAAAACTTAGGTAGGGTAGCCAACAGTCTATTAGCATTTATCTCGTCGTCAAAACTAAATCCCACAGAGATCAATTTTGATAGTATCACATTCAACTTATTCGTACTATCATTTATATCACATACTCATGCATCTTAAATTCAAACAAACGACGCAACACATATACCTTGTTCACCGCCGAAAGATTCTTATATATGTTTTGCAAGGCCTCCGGCAGACCTTTCTTTGTTTTCTGATCTTTGATGTTGAAAGCCACGTTCCAAGCTAAGGTCAGCCTTACCGTACTGAATGTCTAACCGTCAAGCTCTTCCTAATCATTCGGTTCCATCTGTTCTAGTTTTTCACCCATCGCAAGATGCAACTCTTACTAGAAGAGCACAACCTCAACACGCATCATCCACCACGCGTAGTCTTTCCCATCAAACTCTGAAATCTTCACAATTGCACCCGTCATTGTTTCTCTGTCTGCAAATCAACAATGCTCCAACCAAAGTTCTGATACCAATTATTAGGATGGGGCATTGTTAGAAGACAAACAATAAATAGGGCGAAAAATAAATAAAGATTCGACACAAGGAATTAACGTGGAAAAACCCAAACCGGGAAAAAACCACTAACGATGCACTATCAGAGGATTACAAGTGTTTATTAGAGATTCCCAAACCTCCATAATCTCTCACAACCTCCCTAGAGTTACAACCTGAGAACTCAACACTCACAGATAAACCTGACACAACTCCCTTAGGGACATAGAGATTACATGTCAATTTCTTGTGGTAGATGAAACACTCTGAATTATAATACAAATAAGCCTAGCACCTAGTTTCTATTTATAGTACAAGGCTAACACAATTAATTAGGGTTGATAGAGTTCCTGGCAGACAAGGAATTATAAAAAGAGGTGGCTAACACAATAGCAACATGATTCTCACTCAAACTCTTCTACCTTGCTCCCCAAGCCACAGAGATCAACCCAAAATTGGTCTCGACATTCAACCCAACAAACAGGTGTTCATTCCATATGAGAGCCCTTTGGGTCTTACCCTGCGGCGGGGCACATTGGCCATGACGGTCGTGTCGGGGTCAACACGACCCATGTCATACAAACACGGGTGGTGTGAGGTGCTATTCTGTTTTTTCCTACTTGCATCAGTTTGTTTTATATCGAGATATTCACCTTATTCGTTGTGTTCTCTTGTGAGCTGTTAGTTATGGTGCGTTTGGTAGTTTCCTGGGAAAGACTTTCCCTAGGGCCCCCTTGGGAAAATGTTTACGGAACTTGAGAGTGAATTAAATAATGAGCCCTACACTAAAACTTTTCCATCTATTTGTTATAACCAAACATGGGAAATTTTGTCAACTTGAAAAATTTCACTAATTTCCCGCGAATGTTTGGGAACCAAACGCTCTCCCTTATTCTTTCTAGTGAGAGAAAGAGAGAGCTCCCATTGCAACCATAAAATATTGGAGAGCGTGAGAGAGTGGTTAAGATTAGGATATAATCTCTATTGAAGGATCAGAAAGTTAAGATCTAGAGATCAAGACCACACATAATTAATAGCGTGGAGTAAGTTAGAAAGTAAATAAGATTGTACAAGGACTAACGTGGATAAATCCAAACTTGGAAAAACCATGGACACTGCACTAAGAAGAGGGACTTTAAAAGTAGAGTGTTACAATGGCTAGTAAGGGAACTTACAAGGACAATCCTAAACCCCGTTAGAATACTCATCCTAATTCTCAACCATACATCATCACCTTCAACGGTGCTATACAAAAGACGCCCACCGGCCCTAACTCTCTTTCAGTGTCCTTCACAAGCTACCCGGTGCTTTCTCCATGAGATACATATAATAAGCTTAAGCAACTTAAGTATTCACAGGAATGATAACCTTGGTCACCAAGCTATCAAGAAAGCCTTGGCCATCAAGGTACAACCAAACCGTGACCACCACTCCAATTAAATTTACTAAATCTATTATAATTAGCAAACTCAACATAATAAGGAAAACTAAATAATTTTCTAACATAATTAGGAAAAGAATAATGAGGTCAATCTGGGAGATTTTAGAACACAATCCATGCATGAATCATTCATTGTGATTATGATCGTATTGTACTCTTTCCTGTCTCATAGTGGATTATTTTTTGGTTGCCATCATTTGTGAGTTTTTCTCCCAATTCTCAGGTTCCTACGTATTATTGGTGCTTGTTTCATTAATTTCGTTACTTTTCTAATTTCGTACAATTTCTACCATCTCTATTTTGCATTTGCTTGATATGTAGTTTGCAGGTTGCACTTTGATTTTGCTTTCAATTTGAATGAGAGGAAAGGCCAAACTCCACTTCGTAAGAGATAGCAAAGGTATGCTTAAAAAAAAAAAAAAAGAAAATAACAGAGAGAGAGAGAGAGAGATAGAGAGTCTATTCGATCATTTCGAAAGAGCAAAAATACTATTAGCTAAAAAATACTATTAGCTAACTCTATTAATCTATAATTGTCGTTGTTGATGTTCAATCTTTCAATAGTGGCTGCTCTAAATCGGCATTGCAACCTACGTTGTCTTTAGTTGTTATGTTGAGTCCATTATTTGTTGATTCTGCCTCTATTTTCTCTTTCATCTCTTCTGCTTTGCCCCACAATACCACGTATAAGCCAATGATCACCGCCACAGCACCTAGCACACTGAACCAACACTCAAAATAAAAAAAATAAAAAAAAGGAAAAATACATTATTTACAATCACAAGACTAAAAATCTTTGACAGAATAGAAAAAAAATCTCCTCATCTTTTGTTTATAAAGTTTTTTTTTCTACACTAAAATTTAGTATGTAGATAAGTTTTAACCAACATTGAGCCCTAAGGCTTACACTTTCTGTTCGTTTTTTTTTTTTGATAATGTCGTATATGTAGCTCGTATGTATATATTCAAAAATTTTGAATAATGTGTTTAGTCTGTAGCTCATGTACACACACATTGTCAGTTATATGTGTGTATGTGCGTGTGGTGTTAAGTTATACCTACCTATTTCTTCACTATTTTCCTCACTTTTGTAGGGTATGAGGAATTATAATGAAGATATGTTATCTTTATTAAAAGACTATTGTTGGATGGATAACGAAAACTTACGTGCCAATGTAAATTTCTTCATGAAGGAACAAAACAGCCAAGAAAGTTGTAAGAACCGTACAAAAAGGATTGAACATAGCAGAGAAAAGTGGGCCTTTACGAGATACAGTCCACGATTGAATGAAATATTGGACCCCACTTCCCAATATTCCCTGCCAATTTAATTGATGAACTAGTCAAAAACATTACAAAATAAAAAAATTAAAAAAAATACATAAGAGGAAAGGCATAGAAGTTGTCAAATTATTATACTCCTTCCATTCTAAAAACAATGCATCTCTTTAGCTAATAAAGTCAAACTTTGTAATTTCCGACTTTTGAGTTATTGTACAAGAATATCATAATTAGATTTATGATTTAAAAAAAAGTACTTCTATTTCAATACAATATCACAAGAATTGTAAGTTAAAATGTAAAAATAAAAAATTAATTGTCAAAATATTACTAGACTTTGAAAAGGCAAGATGGGACAATCTTTATGGATATTCAATAACATGCAAAGCTTGAGTCCATTGATAGGTCCAACACTCAAGATGCATTAAGATCCTTTTGGATATCTTTTGGGCTTCATTAGTTTAAACTTTTGGCTATTCCACAACCACAGAGACCATCTCCAATTTGAAATTCAATCAACATATATAAATAAGCCTCACATCAAATGAGACCAACTTCCATCAAATTTTCTCAACCCAAGTATACTCAATAAAACTAGTTCCCAGGTGAAGATTCATGGAGAGAAATTCAATAGAAGTTTTTATAACTCCTTTTTTTTCTAATCTAATATATTATTGAAATATGCAAGTGGTTAATTTACTTTAATGATATCTATGAAAAAAAAGGGTTAGGAACTTGATACATACCGAAAATAGGCAAGCATTGAGTTCATAACTTGAATGTAAAACCCAAGTTTGGGGATCTCGTTCTATGGCCAAAGCAATCATCCCATTTTGCAACATTGATAGAAAACACGTCCAAGCTGACAAAGATAAGTGATCCGAGTAACGTTTCGTGATTGGCACCTATTTAATTATGCATGGGATAGGTTAAAATTAACCATGCAATAGATCGATGTAAATAAATGGGTTTTTTGGCTCAAAATAATCTGAAGTAAGGAGTGAGTGGTTAAAAATAGTTCAAACTGACTTTTTGGTTGAGAATGTACCAAATTTTTAACCTGTTTACTCTGACTAAACCATAATTGAATTCTTAAATCATAAAGCTGACTTGACACCATTAAAATTTTCAAAGATACAGTGAGCTAATATTTGGTTCAGTCTGTTTATATTATTTTCAGTCAAGTTCGAACTTCTCAAGGGTGTCAAGTCAGTTTTGCAATGTCGGAATTTAATTCTGGTTTAGTCAGAGTAAATAAGTTAAAAATTTGATACATTCTCAACCAAAAAGTCAGTTTAAATTATTTTCAGCCACACATGTCTGACTTTGAATTATTTTGAGCCAAAAACCCTAAATAAATTAATAAACCCTAATAATCCATATCAAAATGATGAGTTTCTGTCATGATGAAGAAATTGTAAGAGATGTAAGTATGAATTATTGTACCTGAAGAATAAGAAACAAAGAATAGCAGCAAAAGCTTGAGAAGAGCACTAGGCAACCCAGGATCCAATTTGAGGTCCCTTGTGAATTATGCAACATAGAATAAGTACTGTTTTCTAGGAGCTGGGAGTTCAGTAGATGGTGCCCTTTTAGGAATGTAATTGAAATGGCTCCCCCAATGCATACAATTGTTCCTAATATCTTGGCTATGCTGCTTAGCTTCTTCAAATTTACCACCTCCAACCTGATATTTATTTGGACATTTATTAGCAATTAGCATATTCAAATATCTAATAAAATTAAAAGCATTGCCATGTATAGATGAAATTCAGAACGTTATCATTTAGATACACATAAGAGTGCGCTTGGTTGGTCAAAAATCTCGAAAAATAGTCAATTTTTTCAGATTAACTTATTTTCGATCCACATGTCTGAATATAGGTTGACCTTAGGAAAAACTTTACAAGGACCATCATTTTCTACATTTTCCTTAAGAAAATTTCCCTTGGGGGTGTGTCAAGGGAAAGGAAATCTTTCCCACGGAAAATTTTTCCATATTATATCTTGTTGGGCAGTGTCCCAATTCCATTCAGACTTAAGTTTGGAAATAAATAATTATTTTTTTATTGATACAGTTTGGGCTCCAAGCAATTGATTTCGACTAGAAGACTATTCTACGTCTACTTGGGTTTGTTATAAATATTAGATTGTTTAACCTAGTTTTGTGTGGCCAAATTATGTGCCTCTTAGGTACCCTTGTGAGATCTCTTTTTCTATTCCACTTTGAGAGTTTTTAATATGAGATTGTAATCTCTTTATATCTCGTTACCCTTCCTTTGAGATATGTCTATTCCCGTTGTGCTATAACCGTTTGAGATTTTTCCTTTTTGATCTCGTTATGTTATACAGCCGTTTGGGATACCCTTTGTAATCTCTCCATTATAGTGTATTTTATCTTGTCTCCCGTGATTTTTTCCCGATTTGGGTTTCCACGTAAAATTCTTGTCTTCATCACCATTACATTGATCTTATTTATTTTTTCTCATACCTAAATCCCTAAATTAATTATCTTGTTTACATCCGCTGCAATATTAGATTCAGGTTCGGTCTGGATCTAATTCCCAATTAACAAGATGTTTCTTATCTGAATTTCAATCCTAACACATCTATTTATTAATTTGTCATTGTCATCATGTAATCTACCATCCCTTTTCCTTTTTTTTTTTAATGTAAGTATAGGATTGACTATACTTATTATTATTATTATTTTTAGTGGTAGTGGTAGTGGTACGTAGTGATAGCAGTGACGATAATAGTAGTGATATTAGACTAGTAGTGATAGTGGTGGTAGTTGCGGCAGTGGTGCTCGTCGTGATAGCAGCCCAACTTTTAAATATCTACCCAAATTTATAGTTTTATTCATTTTTACATTTTTTCAACACTCAAATTTTAAATATCCACCCAAATTTAATTAACATCACTTTATCCCAAGTTAATTTTCCTTTCCAAATGGAAGGACAGACAGAGTTCGTTTACATGCCAATAACCCCTACTTTAATTTTCAGTCCTGCCAAATTTACCTCTATATTTTTTGTAAAAAAATCATTACTGCCAAATATTGTTTTTATTTTTTTTATTTATTCCTAAAAAAGGTTATAAAGTATAGTTACCAAAATTAAAGAATTTAATTATTTTTTGAGAATCCGAGAATTATTATTACTTTTTAAAAGGAATTAAAGTGAAAAAATGGAAAAAAAATGAAGTCTGTGCATTTACGATAAGTTCTATGAGTGTATGTTCATCAAATAATATTAATGTATTAAAAAGATGGTAGTTAAATTATTACTATCCTCATCTTCCAAATGCACCATCAAAATTAAATTTATGGTGGAAGCAAAAAAATTCATTAGGGATATATTTGATGCAAGTGAAAACCATTTTCCATGTAAAATGATTTTCACGTATTTGGTGCAAAGGAAAACTGTTTTCTAGGAATATAGTTTTCCTATTTTCTCAAAAAATGAATTTCCATTTGATATTTTTCCCGTGTTTGGCATATAGGAAAATGATTTTTCCGAAAACGATTTTCACCTTTTTGACAATAAGGACATAGAGATTAAAATGCGTTTGTGAGAGAGAGTAGTGGAGAGGGAGAGAGAAAGAGAAAGAAGAGAAAGAGTGTGGGCGAGAGAGAGAGAGAGAGAGAGTGATGGAGAGAGAAAAAGACGAGAGAGAAAGACTAAAACAGGTATATGATAGAGAGAGAGAGAGAGAGAGAGAGAGAGAGAGAGAGAGAGAGAGAGAGACTAAAATAGGTATATGATAGAGAGCAGTAATTATACGGAAGGACCGAGTGTACATAGCCCGGTACACTCGATAAAAATATACATTCAAGGTGGGAAAATATGCATTCAAGGTGCGAAAAACTGCATTGCGTAAGGGAAAATATGCATCCAAGTTGGGAAAATTTCCAAGTTGGGAAATTATCATGATACACTCATATCATGATAATTTTGCATCCAAGGTGGGAAAAACTGCATTGTATAAGAGAAAATGTACATCCAAGTTGGGAAATTATCATGATATACTCATATCATGATAATTCTGCATCCAACTGTGCATTGTGTAAGGGAAAATATATGATGTTGCAATAAATATACATTGCAGTGCTTGAATAATGCACCTAAGTCTGGAAAACGTGCATTACATGATAGAAAATTTATCACCAACTGTGCATTATGTAAGGGAAAATATGCATTCAAGGTGGGAAAAACTGCATTGCGTAAGGGAAAAAATGCATCCAAGTTGGGAAATTATCATGATACACTCATATCATAATAATTTTGCATCCAAGGTGGGAAAAGCTGCATTGCGTAAAGGAAAATATGTATCCAAGTTGGGAAAATATCCAAGTTGGGAAATTATCATGTCGTACACTCCTAACACGGTACACTCGGTGTTATATCATAATTTGCGAGAGAGGAGTCGGATGAGAGAGAAAGAGTTGGATGAGAGATAAACTCTTTCCAGCAGAGATAAGAACAAAGAACTTAGGCCATGAGGAGTACCATTGACTGAAAATTGAATTTTTTTTTTTAAGGTTGAACTTAAGAAAACAACTTACTAATGGGAGAGTGGAAAATAATTTCGGCTGAAAATGACTTTTCTCATTAGCCGCCAAACACTTAAGAGCATATGCAATGCGGAACACAACCGGTGAAACTTTGATCTTCTCTCTCCCAGTTGGCACACTCTGTCTCTTATTTTTTTCCTCATTCCTTTTAGTTCTGGAACAGAACTCAAAAGAATGAGAAAAAAGTAAGAGATACCGTGTGACAACTGGGAGAGAGAAACAAAATTCTATTGATGGAATTTTGCATTGCATATATTCTATAAAATTGTTTTGTGGAAACTAAGAAGATTGGCTCTCCTCTTTCTTCCCTATCAAACACACCCTAGCTAGATGAAAAATGAAAATCGTAAACTTAGATCCAGCACCACAAGAGATGGTCCCACTCCAATGCTTATCGGGAATGAAAAGAAACCACTCTTGTAGGAGAAGCCTTTATCTTTGGAGATCTAATCTGAAGTACGTAGTGCCAGAGGTATAACTTGGATTATTATGTAGAATCCAAACAGAACCTCTTTCTTAAATGGAGTGTAGACGTCGGAGTCACGTGACAATTTGGTGAGGTTTCCTTTTCTTTTCTTTTTCTTTTGTCATTATAATTGTGTCATTATGTTTGGAGCTTCTCAGTGTACGTTGAGTGAGTACAGCAGCGTTGTTTGTAACTTTGTGATTTGTATGGTTTCTGTTCATAACCCACCTTGGGCACTTGTATATATGATTGAAAATTTAATTAAAAAAATGGGCAAGGAAAGCAAAACTCAACCCAGCTTCTTTTTCTGTGTATGATTGCCTACACTGCATGTAGGATTATGCAGGATTTTCTTCCAATATATATTGTTAGGATAAGGAATTCCGACGTGAGACATCTTGTTAGGGATTAGATTCAGATTGATCCGAATCTAATATTGCAGTGGAAGTAACCAAGATAATTAATTTAAAGAGGTAGGTATTGAAAAAAGTAAACAAAAACAATGTAGGGGCGATGAATATAAAATTTTACGTGGAAACCCAAAGCTGGAAAAAATCATGAAAGGTAAGATAAAATCCACTATAATGGAGAAATTAAAGAGGGTATCCTAAACAGCTCTATGACACAACGAGATTAAGGAGGAAAGAGACCAAACGGTTATAGCACAAAGTAGACTTATCTAAGAGAAAGGGTAACCAGATATAAAAGAGATTACAATATCATAATAAAAACTTTCAAAGTGGAATAGAAAGAAGAGATCTCATAAGGGTGTCATAGAGGCACATAATTTGGTCACACCAAACTAGGTTGAATATCATAGAATTTATAATAAACTCAAGTAGCCCTAGAAAAGACTTCTAGCTCAAATTAACTGCTTGGAGCCCAAGCAGTATCAATAACGAAAATAATTATTTATTTTCAAACTTGAAGATGAATGCAATTGGGACCCTGCTCAACATATATTGCATGGTTTAAGATTAAATAAAAAGATTCAGAGCCCTTCATTCTAATTACATAAATATTAATTGCTCTTTTTTTCCAAAATAATTGCCATATCAAAAATTATGTCAGATCAGACTCTAAATTGTTATCCATGACAGAAAATAAATGAGTAACATTACTGTAACTAAAAGTGTCAATTCTGATCAATAATTATTCAAATTATGCAATGATTTGCTATATATAATTATTGCGGCCATATTCATAGCAAAAGATTATCATTTAGAGATTCACAATGAAAACTCTAAAAGGTCCATTAGTGGCAATTATTTTAAGAGGGCCACTAAATACAACTTTAAAGTGTTCCACTAAGTGCTAATCACTATCAATCTTCTGCATGTTGAATTAATATAATGGTTGATGCGAATCTGTAAATGATATGAAACGTGAACTAACAAGATAGCCAGCTCTTTTAGAATTCCATAATAATTTGAATTACCTGAGAATGCTAGCCATTATGAAGGTGGTAGCTGGTACTAGGTTAAACATGGCAGTTGCAGCTGATGTTGCAATAAAGTATAGCCCTTCTATATTCAAGTTTTGATACAGTGCTACTCTGTTCATAATTAAGCACTGTTAAACACAAAATCCTCATAATTATGGCTATAAGTACACTAAAGGAAAATGTAATTTGACAAGGATATTAGAGAGAAAAAAATTTAACTTACCCAATAAAAGAAGTGACAAAAATAAGAAGAAAGCTTCTGAGATCCATTCGTGAAGCATTTGATCTTTGCCTATACAAATCAATACAAAAGAGACTATCAAGGTTCATTTTTAGCTGAGGGTACGTTTAGCTGGTCAAAAATCTCAGGGAAATGGTCAATTTTCCCGGATTTACTTATTTTCGATCCGATGTTTGGAAGTAGGTTGAACTTGGGAAAAATGTTATGGTTAACTCATTATTTCCTACATTTTCCCATGGAAGACTTCCTGTGGAACTGAAATTCCTACCAAACGCTCCTTGAATAGACAAAATGCATACAAATTATAGGAGGGATTTTGTTTACCTGTAGAAAAAAGCAAAGGGGCAAGTGACGAGAGTGGCGATAACTTGCCTATAGAAGACGAAAATTCTAGGGCTCATGCCCTTAACAAGGACATCCTTATTCCACAGAGTCATAACTGCGTATATACACTGCAGTATCACCATGGCTATTATTGGCAAGTACTGTTCCTTCCATGCTCCCATCTGTGTTTGTGAGTATGTGTGAATAGAGAAGAGACAGAGAGAGAGTAGGGAATGAACACAGATTTGGGACATTTATAAAGCCCCCCACCACATATTTTAAGAATATTATCATACCATTAGACTATAACAAGGACAACAATTGTTGGGATCTTCAACAAATTAATGATAAGAGGAGTCTTGACTCTGTTCTTTTGTGCAGTTCCACACTGGACCTGTTATGTTTTTCCACACTTACTACAATCTTTCCATATCATAACATACCATGCCACATTTTACTATAATAATCATAATTTTCTCTCTCCTTACTTTTCTCTCTCTCAACTCTATTTTTCACATTCTCTCTCCTTATCTATCATATTAATCATTCTTACCACAAATTTTACCATATCTTACCATACCATACCACACTTTCCTTAATATTACCATACCATATCATTTACCGCACCTAATTTGCCCCACAAAAGAACATGGCCAAGACACTTTTTAAGTGTCTTACCTTTTCTCAAATTAGTATTTTTAATGATTTTTTACACCAATCTTTTTAATAGTAAGTACTAATTATCAACTATAAGAAGTTTTAGTTACGTTTGCTACATCAATAAGCACAAATTATACCTTAATCGATTCGAGCCCCTTCTTTAGGTTTATTTTTGGCATTTTTTAAAAATATAAAAAATAATTGATAAATTTATAACTTTACATGATTTATATATAATATTATAGTTATCAAATTCAATCATATCATTTTATTTCAATTTAATGTATAATAATATGAGGGTTTATCACTAGAGATAATCAAGGTCGGGTTCTTCGAGTGGTAGCCTTCAATTTGAACAATGCCTCAGTTTTAGTTGTTGAGGCGATAGCTATGCGAAATGGACTTCGAGATGCCATTTCTATTGGATTTCGAAGGTTGATAGTGGAAGGAGATAATATCACTCTTGTTAATGCGTTAATGGTATCTTCCATGTTCCTTGGGAAATTGCATCCTTAGTACGAGACATTCGAGCCTTTATGAGGGAGTGTGACGAAGTTGTTGTTCATCATAAATTGGGGGAAAGGAATCGCGCTGCTGATTGGTTAGCTAAGTATGGATTATCTTTGCAATCGCCTTGTTATTTTAGTCATAGTTTCCATAGAGATCTTTCTGTTATTATAAGTGAGGATGCGCTTGGGAGATCCCTTGAGGGAAGGGCTTCCTAGTGTTTGTTGTATTACCCGTTTAAAATATATATATATAATTTTAATGAAAAGACAAGACACTTAAGAGGTGTCTTTCTTCTAGACTCTTATCATTTTCGTTTACTAATTAAATATGCTTGTTTAATAATTGAAAGTGGCAATAAGTACATCGTACATTATTGTATTTGTATATATGATATTGATAAATGTCTTGAATTAAAATGGTTATTAATTATTTCGAATTTCATTTAAATTATTTTAAAAATTATATTTAAATGTATTTGAATCATTATAAATATATCTTCTATATAAAAAATGATTTAATAAACATGCAATGGTTTCGAAGACTGGAACAAAGTCACATTTTAGCTTTTGTTTCTTTGAACTTCCTGACCAACCTCCTCATACTTTTGACCTTGAGAGCCGAGTTGAGTTTATCTCCGTAGTGAATGTCATTTGCGTATTCTCCAGTGTGTCGAGAGAATAGGGATGATGTCCTCCCATGCGTCCTTTTTTATTTTTGATAATTAGTGGCTAATTAGCCTAATATATTCAACTAAATCAAAAGTGCCATTAAGCACTACAAATAAACTCAACCCCATTGAAAAATTGGGCCAAGCAAAGCATAAATCGGCCCAACAACCACCCTAAAATACCATACAACCTCCCATCAAAAGCTATCTACTGCACTACAAAATTTGTATATGGGAGAAGACAAATCTGACACTATTCTCAATAGTAATTTGTTGTCATATTTTGGACCACCCTCCCATGCTGTCCTACTCGGTCTCATATATCCTCCCTTGCTTTCACATCAAGCACCTGGATATATCGCACTCCCAAAGGGCGTATACATTTGTACTATTTGAGATTTACATAGAAAGTGTAATGCCCCGACCCCTCCCTGACCGCGGACATTATCGATAATTGCTTATAGAATCGCTGACTGATCCCATAAATCATCACGAGTCTTTCTAGTGTGCTTCGTCCTCGCTCACATGCTACCTAGGAAAACTTCCTAGGAGGTCACCTATCCTAAGATTACTCCCAGTCAAGCACACTTTACTGAGGAGTTTCTAACGGATGAGCTATCTTAAAAGGTACATCTTAGTGATATAAGTAGTCATTTCAATCTTATTAAATGCACTTAACCATATACTTGGGGTGTTATAAAAAGTACAAGTCATGAACCACGTCAATTTTCTTAGCAATATGACCAAGGGTGGCATAGAAAATAGATAGAAGTCATGGGATTATATAATATTATGATCCGAATCTAAAAGAAAGCATATTAGTGTGAAAGTGAGTCCATTTACTAAAACGTTCATGGGATCATATAATACCATGAACCCAATCTAAAAGAAATCATATCACTATAAAAGTAGAAGTCTATGTAGGGTGCGTTTGGTTGGTCAATAACCCCGGGGAAATGGTCAATTTTTTGGGGTTGACTTATTTTCCCCATGTTTGGGATGTGGGTTGATCTTGGGAAAATTTCACGGTGGGCCCACCACTTTCTCCATTTTCCTAGGGAAATTTTTCCTTCGGGGGGCTAAGGGAAATTTTTCCCAAGAAAATCTTTCCTATGAAAAACTTCCCATGAGAAATTTTTCCCGAAAGAAATTTCACTGGGATTCCTACCAAACGCTCCCTTACTAAAACACATCCAATTAAATCCACCGACTAAGTGACCATTGACCATAATTGTTGTGACAAGGCACGGTAGGTTTGCAAAACTTTTGGAAGGATGACATGTTTAATGTTTTGGAAGGTGGAATACACTCTGGAGATCAAACCAATTTGATTGAGAAAATCAATTGGTGTGTTGTCTTATTATTTTGTTTTATTGTTTTGGCTCCTTGTGGAGTTTTAGATACCCTTTTTGGTATTTTCTCCGTCTATTTTAAGGCAGTATTTGCACTTTTCGGTTGATACTAGGCTCATTTTCAAGGTTGGGATGATGCTAGTTTTGTGTGCTCTTTTGGCAGTTTACTGTTCGATTCAATAAAATCTGGCTAAGAAATTCTTAATTATATATAAAAAAAATGGCTTTCTATTGGGACAAGCTTTAGCGTATGTTTTCCCAGGAAAATTTTTACACTTAGAGAGCGTTTGATGGGAATCCCAAGGAAGTTTTTCCTGGGTAAAATTTTTCATGAGAAGTTTTCCATGGGAAAGATTTTCCTGGAAAAATTTTCCTTAGCCCCCCAAGGAAAAATTTCTCTAGGAAAATGGAGAAAGTGGTGGGCCCACCGTGAAATTTTTCCCAAGGTCAACCCACACCCAAACATGGGGAAAATAAGTCAACCCGGGAAAATTGACCATTTCCCCGAGGTAATTGACCAACCAAACGCACCCTTAGAGAACGTTTGGTAGAAACCCTAGAGAAATTGTTCCCGGGGAAAATTTTTCATGGGAAGTTTTCCATGGGAAAGATTTCCCTGGGAAAAATTTCCTTTAGCCCCCCATAAGGAAAATTTTCCCTAGGAAAATGAAGAAAATGGTGGGGCTACCGAGTAAATTTTCCCAAGGTCAACACACATCCAAACATGGGGAAAAAAGTCAACCCGGGAAAATTGATCATTTCCCCGGGATTACTGATCAACCATTTGGTTGGTCAATATTCCCAAAGAAATGGTCAATTTTTCCGGGGTTGACTTATTTTTCCCACGTTTGGATGTGGGTTGACCTTGGATGTGGGCCCACCATTTTCTCCATTTTCCTAGGGAAAATTTCCCTTAGGGGGGCTAACGAAAATTTTTCCCATGAAAATTTTTCCTGAGGAAAATTTCCCTAAATTTCCTACCAAACGCTTCCTTAATGAAAAACCATATATCTGCCCAAAAATAACCTTATTCTCCTCCATGTGATTTAAGACGTCTATAAAATTTCGTGGCACGTTGATATGAAAATTAAAGATATCAAGAATTTTTTTTAGGGTTTTTGGATGATAATATACCGATCTTTGGGGGTGTTGGATTGTAATATAGCAACCTTTACTATTGGACAGCAATATCCCTGACCTTTATATCTAGGTGACATTATTATACCAACAGTAACTAAAGGAATGGTGAACCGGTCTCCATGAGCGCTAACACAGCTGGTGAAGGGAAAAAAGTTGTCCCAGACTAATAACCCCATTAACCCCTTAGTTTTTTTTACTAACCCACATTAAAAGACATTGGTTGGTTGTGTGTCATGTCAGTATAAAGGCTGGTTCACCACCACGTTAGTCACTGTGTTAGGACCGATTTCTTTTAATGTGTGTTAGTGAAAAAAGCGGAGGGGTTAATGGGGTTACTGGGCAAGGGTTGGTTAATTTCCCTCCCCCTGTCACATCAGAATAGAGACCAGTTAACCAGTCACCACATCCTTAGTCACTTTTGGTATAATAATCTCACATAAGTATAAAGGTCAGGAATATTGTTGTCCAATAATAAAGGTCGGTATATTACAATCCGATACCCTAAAAGTCGGTATATTGTGATCCAATATCCCTTTTTAATTTTACATCAATTTGAAGGCTTTTCAAATCAACACATCCTTAGAGAGACTAATATGATGACTCATTGGTTAGCTAACAAATGGTACTTGACTAGGGATGACAGTGGGTTCTGAACCCTATCGGATCCAGCCCATTAAGACGGGTTTGTGTCCAAAATTTTGGACCTAGTGAGTTTGGGTTGGTCCGGGTCTGAAAAAAATAGCGGGTTCGAGTCCGGTTTCAAGCACGGACCCATGGACCCGACCCATGGATCCATTGAAATATAAACATATATAAACTTTTCCTTTGAGAAAATGAAAACCCAAGTACTACACATAGTTATTAAAATCATGATCCTGATCTACGACGATGTGATTCTACTATCTTCATTTCGATCCACGATCCTACGTGGGTTAATTCTAATCCTAACTACCTCGTGGATCTCCGAGTTAGGATCCTGATTTTAACAACTTTGACTACACTACTACTCATCTACTGCCTAGCGCCTGCTGGGACTCCGGGGAGCATTGGGCCTGTTGAAGTGTTGGTTTCTATTTCATAAAACCCTAGTATACTATTTTTTCCTTTGTAATGTTTTTATTGAGTTAAAAATAAATGTATTTAAGTATAATAGTTATTTTTATACATGTGTACAAGAATAAAATTAACCCAACAAATTGATAAATCTAGTAAACAAATGTATAAAAGAGTTGGACTCATTAAGGACTCATGGACCCTTGGACCCGCTGAGTTTGGGCCAGGGTCTGAATTTTGGGACCCATCGCGTCTCGGGGCGGTCCGAGACTGAAACATCTGGCGAGTCCGGTTCCAGCTGGACCCGCCCCAGACCCTGCCCATTGCTAACTTGACTTGAACTATGGATGTATAGAGTCATAGCTAACAAAGGGCACTTGACTTAAAAACGGGCACTTCATACAAACACAGACACACACACACACAAACATATACATACACACACACACACACACACACACACACATATATATATATATATATATATATATATATATATATATAGAGAGAGAGAGAGAGAGAGAGAGAGAGAGAGAGAGAGAGAGAGAGAGAGAGAGAGAGAGAGAGGGGGGAATTGGATGACAATAATCCCTACTTTCAATTTGTATTCTGGTGGCTAAAAAAAAAATTGTATTGTAGTGGTACCAAATCCATCACCACATTCTTTTTATTTTTTTCATGTCTATCCCATATTGTTTTTGTTTTCTTCGTTCCTGCCCCTAGATAGGTAATGAAGTGTAGTTGATTAAACATTTTTTAAATTATTTTTTTAAGATTCCGAGCAATTATTATGATTTTTTAAAAAGAATAAAATTGAAAAAATCATAAAAAATTGAAAAAAAAATGAAAAAAATTGGGAGAAATGCTGTAAATTCATTAAAAATCGTTGTAAAGTGTTATACAAAGTTTTGAATCAAATGTTATACAAAATCTATGATATTTAGGGTATACTCTCAATTATGTCCCACTAAAATACAATTTTATTTTTTTTGGACCACCAGAATACAAATTGAAAGTAGGGATTATTGTCATCCAATTCGCAAAAGCAGATTGTGTACGCCATTTTTGCGTCCTACGTTTACAATATTTGGCAGGCACGCAACAGTCACACTTTCAAAAAGGCCAGGAGAGACCCAACACAAGTTTGGAATATATAGCTCACATATTTCAAAAAAAAAAATTAAATATACATACATACATACATATATATATATATATATATATATATATATATATATATATATATATATATATATATATATATATTATACTTGTTGAAGAGACTCTTCGACATGTACAACTCTTCTAGTTTAGCCAAGAGCTTATGAGGTTCCTCAATGTGCATAACCACTCTTTGAATGTGCTCTGCCAAACACACCTAAATGCCGGTCAGAGTCTTATCATTAAACTTTTTCAACTCTCTCGCACTCAGACTGCCTTTGATTTCTTCCTAGAGCTTTTTGAAGTTTTCATTGCTCATTGTTTCACGAGTCTTCGTGTTGGGATACTCGATCACATCCCATAACCCATGTTGAATTCGGATTGCCTTCATCTGCACATCGTAAAACTTCTCACTCCATCGAATTTCGGAATCTTGTACTTCATGATTGAAGCCATGCATCTCCACCTTGCTCTACTACCATTGTGAGGGTTTTTAGAGAAAATAGTTGTTAATTACAGTTACCGCGGAAGCAAACGAGATGAAGGAGATTACAACAAAATTCAGGAACAAAAATAAGCAATGAACACAGACACCAGAAGTACGTAGGAAACCGAATAAGAAAAACCGACAGACGGCGACAGCCAGAAACAATCTACTATGAGAATAGGGGGAGTACAATATCGATCAGAATCATAGTGTGTGATTCGATATGTAATGGAGATTACAATATAATCTCTCAACACTCAATTCATAAACTCTCAAAGTCTAGTATTACAATGGTGGAACTCATAATTGATTACTCTCTCTCAACGGCAAAGGAGAATACTAGTTTAAATTAATAGTACATCTATTGTAGAGAATACATTCGTGTTCATACATACATGACTGAATTCAAGTTGTTTTATTATTCTAATCATGCTTAATGGCTGAAAACATAACAAAAAGAGAAAGCAAACTTATGAGGTAGTATTGATCCCCAAGATCTAGGTTGGCCTCAAACCATGCTTCAAAGCTGCCTCCCAAACAACGTCGATCCTATCAACATCAATGGCACCAACTTCATGGTGTGTCCACCCTTCTAAAGAATGAACAACTCCTCCGGCGTGACAAGCATGAATTACTCCTCTCTCCAGTGTATACTGCATACATTTATAACCGTAATATTTTCATTAGAGAGCATTTGGTAGGAACCCCAGAGAAATTTTTCCTGGGGAAATAGAGAAAATGGTGGGTCCACCGTGAAAAATTTTTGCAAGGTCAAGCCACATCCAAACATAGGAAAATAAGTCAATCCGGAAAAATTGACCATTTTCCTAAGATTATTGACCAACCAAACGCAGCCTAGTTCAAAAAGCCAAGGTCTGATTTTCAACACAAATATACTATCAAGTGGAATACTCAGAAAATTTTGGGGGATATGAAACAAACCTCACAATGGCCAAGCCCCTGGACATCCTCAGGTAATCTCATAGCGGCCAACTCACCATAAGTACAATCTCTTCTGAGGTGAGAAATGGGAGGAACAACAAATTGATGGAAATGAGTTCCAGGTGGAGCACAGTTTTGCTCATTTGGGGTTATCCACTTCCCCACTATCCATGTCTGCAACACAAGAATTTATGAATTACCCCATGAAAAAGAGAACTCATGTTATAAATGGTAACTAAATAATGGAGAATTTTGCATTTAGAAACTCTGTGATTCTTTATATTAATATATTTTGTCTTTATTTTTCAAATTGAATTTTACTACTATTGGGGCTTTTGGCATTTATTATTTTCTTTTGTTTTCGGTCAAGGTGCTAACATGGCAATTTTTCCATGATTTTTTTTGGTCAAGAATATCTTTTTGGGTCTTTTTTTTCACCTCTGCCTCTAGTTTATCAAAAAGTATATTATACATTGTAATGGAAATACAATTAAAAATCCTCTATATTTAATTAGGACGTGTCAATTTTTTTTATGTGCTAAATTTTTGGTGAATTTGCTACAATAACAATAATTCTATGATGAATTTTGTAATAAATATTTATGAATTTTATTTAAAAATTGATTTGTTAAAAGGCCTAGGTAGGTATTCTAGATAACTAACATCAGCAACTAGCTAAAAAATGGAGGAAAGCAATATATGCTAAAATCCTAGAGATGATAAAAGAAATAGAGGGATAAAAAAAATTTGTGTCGCAAACTACAAAAAGGTAAATGTGAAAATCCCAAAGATAATAATAAATGGGAATTTATAATTAATTCAAATTTCAATTAATTACCTTGCAGTTAGAAGCTGCTTCATACTTGGTTACTTGCACCATGTACTTTTGGCACTCAACTGGAGCCTCTTGCTGGATTTGCAAGAACCTCTCTCCTGATGAAGTCAACATCTGCAATAATATTGAAATAACATATATAATCACTCACTCTGTTCTTTTTTTATTTGTGATTCACGTTTTTTGAGGTCCATTTTTAATCAAATAATCAAATAACCATAAGGAACGACATTATTCTCACCAGGACTCGGACATTTTTGCGAGAGAGATAAAGGGCGATGGCTCTCCCAAGCTTGGACGTAGCTCCTGTGAGGAAGACCTCTTTGATGTCTTTAGGAATTTGATTAATGATCACGGCTGCTGTTAATGTGTTCCCATGAACTATTCTCACTCTTAAATTTGGATGTTTTCGAACAAACAACACTCCTCCACCGTTCAATGCTTCATTCTACACATACAATGGACACAAATTAAATTTCAACATTAAATCAATAAACTTATTGTTTGCATTGATTTTGATTATTTTCTCAATACCTTCATCATATCATTAAACTAATTATATCTACTACGGTATGTACTAGATTTGAAGTTAATCCTAATGCATACCTTGTTGAGGGCTGCAAGGCTAAGAACTTTTACGCCTATTCTATCAGCATCCAAAATGGCATGCTCAATGAGCTTATTGATTCCTTTTGTGGCAAACGGCAGGAAATACTGTCAATGGAGTCATAAAATATGTCAGGTCAATATCAAAATTCGGAATCAGACAGTAAAAATAAGTAAAATATAGCAATCAGTGACATCATGCCTGGAAGCCAAATCTAGGGAGGACCCAGGCTTGGTGTAACTTGTTGCGAAGGTTGTAGAAGGACAGAGTGAAGGTCTTCGCCCAAGCCCACATCGCAAGCATCACCAAAAACAGCATTGGCCAAATCGTCAAGATGAACAAACGAGTAGCGAAGGGCAACGATGCAAAAGATCGAAGTATAAATGGTATATGAATGGATGATGCTATCTCAACTCCATGTATTAGGAACACAAACTCTGGCACTTTCTCGTTTTTCGTTGCATTTAGACTTATTTGCTTCTGGAGATCCCAAGACTTGCCATTCAAGGTGTTGCCCAAGAGATCATAGAGTGGCATAAATAGGCAGAAATTTGAGTCTTTCTCTGTATGATGTAAGGTATGATACCTGCATAATATAAACATGATTTTAAGGTAATCGGACATATATATAGTTTGAAACAAGTCATTTATATTGCTTAATTTCAAATAATGAAATTAAATAAGAAAACTTACGTGGGAGTGTATATAAGGTATCTGAGGAAAGGAACTGTTTCAAATATTTGATGCGGGAAGAATTCAACATTGCTGTGACCCATGCATCGTAGAAAATCAAATATCAAAACATGAACATAAACCAAACTTATAGAACCACATCCATTCCAAACAGCTCCGAGCACTGGAATTCCCATGATTGGTAGCAATAGAATATTCTCCAAAAAAGTTGCATTTCCAGCTGCAGATCAACCCAAAAAAAAAAAAAAAAGCATGCAGCAACATATTAGACATTGGGTAAGTAATGATTAATTTGATTACTTTATGTAGAGATAGGTAGAAGTAGGTAATGATTTGTTTACTTTTCCAAAAAACACGACTTTAATTGTCATCATGAACTATGTGTAATCAAATTTTGAAAATTTTGCTGATTAATTTTCAACTACTATAAATAATACTATTTCAATTTTTTATTTATCCGTCCACTTCACTAACTTTTTCATTATCACTGATTATTTATTTGTTATATTTTTCATATCAAATTTATCAACTTTATCTCTAATGATTAACATTGTGTCTGTTTCCCTAATTCTCGTAGTACCTTCCCATTACCCTATAACGACAACTAAATAGGGACATATGGAGTAATCCCTCTTATGAAACTACTATTACTACCCTAATTCATAATGAAATTTTTTTTGATGTAACTATAGTTTTATAATTTTGGTAAATATATATTGCAAACAAATTAAACAATAGTCAAATTTCATCTTGAGCAATCTGAAAAGTCAGTTTAGATATACATCAACTCAAAGCTTACCAGTAAATGGTTGAGGCACAAGAGATGAATGGTGAAATGAATGGTAAGCATTGAATAAGTATGAGCTACGATGGAGAAATCTGTGCGCCAAATAGTATAATGGCTCTGAAACCACTATGTGAAGAACGAGAGCTGCAACTAATCCCTTTATGTCCCACAATGGTAAATAATTGCTTTGCGATGGCAACATATAACATATTATTGCCCCAACAAATGCTTGAAATAGTATAAAGTTATCCCTGTGTTATCAGAAGGGGAAAAATTGTTAATTTAATCTTCAAACATTACTTCAACTTAGGTTCCCTTTGGTCTTTTGGAAAATAATATGGGCAGAAAATTTATATCCCTCCTCATTTATTTAGTATAAAATTCTCCATTTTCCGCCAACAATCACTCTCTTGTTTTGTCTCAATTTCCTTTCAACTTTGGCCAAAAAATGTTGATTATAAAATCAAAGTAAGTTTTCCAAATGTGCCCATCAAACTCTTCTTCCTTCCATTTTTTTTTAATTTGAAAAAGATGCTCTCACATGTATAAATCTTCAGAAGTGTATTTATAAAGTTGCCCATGTTGTTTACAAATTAGCTTTCGTACCCACGAACCTTTGCTACTGCATATATTTTCGACCAGAACATGATTTTTGAGGCTTGAATGGATCGAAATGTTTGTGTCAATGTATTTTAAATAACCTTTTGTTGACTTCCTTACTAATTTGGGCCAACATGTTTTATAAATTTATTGGAGCGTTTTAGTCCATTTACATATAAAAATCATGTTTTGGCCGTAACGTATTTAGTAGCAACGGTGAAGCTAAGGCATATGAAAATTAAGTTATAAATAATAACATTAACTTTGTAATTAATTACGTCGAACCTCAGAAGATATATACAGAAAATATTCCCTTTTTAAAAGTTAAGTTAGAAGAAATACGTCAAATTTTAAAAATTTTATTTCCATCCTATTTTCGAAAGATCAAACAGAGCGCGCCTTAGTTTATACGAATTTTTCCAAGAGCAAAATATTATATAGTTTGAGAGAGGAGGATATTGACGAACCAGTGCCACTCATGGTCAATTTGCTTGAAATCGACACCTTGTGTGATAATCCTTCGTTTTTGGCTAAGAAAATGCATGTTACTGTAGCTGTGCCACAATTGAGCTACTGTATATCTCAAAAGGCACAGCAGCATTATATGAAAGCACCAACTATTTGTTATGCTTTCTCCCTTCCACCACATTTGTGCTACTTGTGCCATAAACGGTCCATATAGGAAATACTACAAACATAATAAAAATCAAATTATATTGACAAACTTATACTAAGCTTGGAAATCAATAATAAACTGTAAATTATCCCCATGCAACGTACGTACCTTGTTTGAGCCTAAGTTTTGCCAAGGCCAATTACCAAAAGAAGCAGTCATGTTGTCACGAAAGATGAGATGATGCTCTAAAAGGGAAAAAAAGAAAGCTAAATGTTGCTTGCTTTTTTATGAGAAAACGGGAACAAACCTACGGTTTAAATAGAGTACTCAATAATACAACATTTAAGTGCAGGGGCCAAGAACTCTAGTACAGTGGCATATAGTTGGTGGAAAATGGAAATATACCTGAATCAAAATAAATTGGACGTGGGCAACTTGAAATTTATTGACTCTGCAGTCCTTGTGCAAGATGCGGAACACCATCGACTCATATATTTTAGGGGTTGTTTGTATTTTGGACCCCGAAATATATGGTAATTTATTTTTTGAACTTTTGATTTTATTATTTATTTTTTAGATCCTAATTTTTATGGGTTGAATAAAAAAGGACCTTGAAGTTTGTAGGTTGAAAAAAAATGTCCGTGTATTGTTTTTCTTTTTATTTCCTTGTTTGAATTTATCTCCCGATTAGCATCAAACTTTAGGATTAAGGTTAAAACTAATATTAAAGTTGTAATACACCTCTATTATTCATGTCGGAACTACTTAGACCCTGGTTACTTTAGTGTCTAATTAGTTCCGACATGAATAAGCAAGGTGCATTATAGCTTTAATGTTAGTTTTAATCTTAGTTCTGAAACTTGATACTAATCGGGAGATAAATTCAAACATGGGAAGAAAAAGAAAAACAGTACACGAGCTTTTTTTTTCAACCTACAAATTTTAAGATCCTTTTTTATTCAACCCATAAACTTTAAGGTCCAAAAAATAAATAATAAAACTAAAGGTTCAAAAAATAAATTACCCTAAATTTCAGGATCCAAAATGCAAAAGACGCTATATTTTAGATCGGCAAAATGGGAGAGAACGCGTGGTTGAATTGTCTAAACAAAGAAATAAATACACAATATTGTTGCATCAACCATGCATCGTGTACCTACAATTAATTAAATACACAATATAATGATTATTAAAATAACTTAACTTTTGGTGTAATAATATTTAGGACCCTGTTCCAATCGAAATCTTGCACGAATGATTGGAATCTCGCTGGAATCTCGCCCGAAATAATTGTAATTCCGACGAGATTTTGCTGAAACAATGTCTTAAAAATTATTATACTAAAAGTTAAGATACCTTATAGCACCCGCAATGGTGAGCATCATTTAATTTGTTGGAATGAGTAAACAGTTTCTTGTGCTCCCAACTCTCTTATACCATTGTAGTAAAGGAGTTGTGCGATGATCTAGTGAAAAGATATTACATCCCTTGTACGCCAAAACTATATCAATTAAAGGAAGATATTCCATCTTGCACAAGGGGAGAGGGGCTTGATTTACATCAATTTTGTTGTGTAATATGTGTAATGAACTAGCAAATTATGATAACTTGCCAAAGTGAAGTTGTACTGACTGCAAGTGTGATATCAAAGGCCAAGTTTTTCTAATTTGTGGTGAAGGAAAGAACTCTTCAATGACCAAAAATATTCAAATTTGAGGGGACAAATTTTTGCTATGCATCCCATACCCTCTTGGGATAAAATATTTAATATTGAGCAATAGGAAGAATGCCATAGACGTCTCATGATTGGACGTGAAGAAAACAGAGGTGCCTTGGCCATGGTGATAAGCTCAAAACGATTCAAAGGTGAGAAATCGACTTGTACTCATTGTGAAAAATATGTTACCCATTCAAAATCGAGAATCCAACCTATACTCATTGTGGAAAATATGGCCATGAACAAAGTGGATGTTTTGAGCTCATCGGATACTCGCAAGGTCGGATTCATTGCAGCAAAGAATGTGGAGGACGAGGCAGCCGCAAAGGTAGTGGAGGATGAGGAGACAACGCGAGTAGTGGCAAGGGCAACACACGCACAACAACAGTTGTTGATCCACAAGGGGATCGGGAATGAAGATTGATGTTGTGGACATCCTAAGGGTCATAAAATCAATCACAAACACACCAAATAAAACTATGTAGAACTCAAACACCACAACTCTATTTTTATATGATTTTCGGACTAAATAGCATAATCAAGAAAACAAACAATAAAATATGTTCAATCCCTAATGATTACTCACAAAGATTGAACTTAGAGGGCCCAAATGGTTGCATAAAAGGAAACCCACCAACACCCATATCAATCGCTCATTGCAAATCATCACCAAGTTGATGAAAAGGTCACACCAGTAATCAACTCAAAAGAAGACTCACATTCACCATTATAATCACAATAGATAAAGAAAGTTGAGATTTCTAAAAGAGTTTGGAAATACCTAGCAAAATTTTCATTCAAGAGGCAAAAGTTGATTACATTACAACTAAAGGGGTATTATAGAAGGGGGCTAAAACCCTCATTAAACCATAAATTTCGGCAGGGTCACGGGCGTGACAAGTGAAGGTTACAGCCTTGACCTACGTTTCTTGCGCAAGGCTCCGACAAACTCAGCACTGGGTCACACCATGACATGAGTTGTCACGGGTGTGACCTGCATCAAGTCACCAAAGGTCAATGGCTATCAAGAGCATCACGGGCATGACCAATCGGTTGGGAAATGGCCTCATCATGAAGGGAGGGTCACGGGCATGACACACATTGTCATGGTTGTGACCAAGCTCGACCAAACAGATCACGGGTGTGCCTGCCTTCAATCTTCTACTTATCTTCTTTCTTGATCTTCCAAAGGGGATCCCAAGCCTTGAAGGTAAAAATAAGGCCTAAGACCCCTCTAGGATTATTCGTGTCAACGCTACTCCATCGCCTGGCCCTTAGAGATCCTCAAGTGTAGCCCAAAAGGCCACAAAAGCGGGAGTTGGCCCATGGTCGAAGGCCAAGACATACTTGGTGAAGATTTGAATGTCTTGGGTCTAGGCTTTGACCCAATGAGCTTCCCGGGGGCTCCGAAACTTAACCCCATCAATCATGAGGTTAAGGATGGGACCCAGATCATCCTTCCCTTCTTTAAAAGGACATGCCCTCAAGTCCACATCGTCCTCTTCCTCCAAGTAGGGTGTAATTAACTATATACATATCTTCCACCAAGTAGGGCGTAAGGCATGCCAAATGGGTGTATTGTTGAGAAGGACTTTAACTAACTAACTATATATATATATATATATATATATATATATATATATATATATATATATATATATATATATATATATATATATATATATATTGTTGAGTTACTTTCGATATTATAATTAATATTATTTACATAAGAACAAAAAAATAGGATTTTTGGATGATAATATACCAACCTTTGGGGGTATTGGATTGTAATATATCGAGTTTTACTAATGGACAACAATATTCCTGACCTTTATACCTAGGTGTCATAATTATACCAACAGTAACTAACATGGTGGTGAATCGGTCTACATGCTGACGGGGCAGACGATGGGAAAAAATTTGCCCCACTCCAATAACCTCGTTGACCCCTATATTTTTTCTTAGCAACCCACATTACAAGACATTGGCTGGTTGTATGCCACGTCAGTACCGAGACCGATTCACCACCCCCTTGTCACTGTGCTGGGGTCGATCTTTTTTAAACATGGGTTAGTGAGAAAATATGGTGGGATTAACGAGGTTATTGGGCAAGGGCCGGTTATTTTCCCTTCGCCTGTCATGTCAGTACGGAGACCAGTTCACCAGTCACTGTTGGTATAATAATCTCACCTAAGTATATAAGTCATGGATATTGTTGTCCAATAGTGAAGGTCGATATTTTACAATCCAATACCCCAAAAGGTCGGTATATTGTAATTAAGTTATCTAAAAAGAATAAATAAATAAGTTGGATTATTTAAATTATGAAAGGCAAGATTTAATTGTTATGATTTAAACCTTTCAAGATCATAACTATTAACTAATACCAAATTGATATCAGCATAGATATAATATATTGAGAGTTAAATACAGATGTCAATCACTATTGATGCATGTATATTCTGCAAAGAAGAAGGTATTAGCAAAATATCTTGTACTTTTATCTATGGCAAAAGAAAATATGTTTGATTATACTTATCGCATCTAATGATGATGGTACATGCAACACAAGTATCAAAGGATAGATATAAAAGTGTGTGTGGGTTTGTGCATATACATATACATATACACATATATATATATATATATATATATATATATATATATGTTCTTGTCATTTTTCAACTTTTTCTATAAATAACAACGGAGCTTGTACGGACTCCCTGACCACGGGGGAATGAGTGGATCAAAATATAGACAATCTTCCCTTTATACATAAGAGTGCACGAGAACACATTTGACAATTTTGGGTTTTCAGTGTTTTTCTTTTAGGTGAGAACACATTGTGAATGTTGACTGGCTTTTAGGGACCATTTGGGTTTGAGGTAGTAATACCACTGCTCAATGGTACTTTTTCGGTGGAATAAAATTTGGCCTAGAGGCCTCTAATTATCCAAAAAAAATACATAGGAGTGCATATAAACTTTTTCACATACACATGTGTGTAACGCCCTTTTTTTTAGGACGTATGTTTGTATATATGTAGGAGGCAAAAATTCGTCGGCAAATAAAAAATGACACGTGGATAATAAATTAATTTTTATTTGGCCAATCACAAATTGCACCTGTCAAGTTGACTTCGATGAATCCATCTGGTCAAAATTAAATTCTGACCAATCACAATATGACACGTGTTAGAGATGATGCAGAAAATCGTTACTATTTCTTTATCTAAAATTAAAGGAATAATTAATTAATTTAGGTCCAAACCCAATGCCCAACTCAAACCCAAGGGGTTAGGCCTCTAGACCTATAAATAGGGGTCCTCCCCTCATTTTCAAATTCCATGGGAGATTCAGCAATCAGCATCCAAAGGTTCCAAGAGATCAAACTGCCAGCGGCCTCTAGCTACCAAGCGCCAAGGATCGAAGTCTGCAGAAGCTCAAGATCGAGTCTCCAAATCTTCAGCACGTCTTGATCAAGAAAAACAACAGAGTTCTTCGGCAAGACCTGCAAAGCCTTCAGAAGAACTACAAGTGACATCCAGCTATCAAGCGCCAAGGACCAACACCTGCTAGTTCAAAAACTTCTGTTCTTCACATCAAAGACTACAGTCATCTTCTTCGTCTAGTTCATCGATCGAGATCAGGCACTCAAGCCCTCGCATCCATGAACTTGAAGAACTGCAACAGACAGTCAACCTGCAGACGGTTAAACTTCAAGCAACCTCCAGCTACCAAGCATTAAGGGGATCAACGCTCGAGACCTTCAACTCAAGAACTACTACAAGACTCATTCAGCTAGACCTGCATTTGAGATCGAGATCATGCGTCCGCGCCCTCGGCTCCCCCAAATTCAGGAGATTGAATCAGAGTACTACCTTATTGTATTTAATACATAGATTGTACCCGCATACGTTCAAATATTAATACACATTAATTTGTTTCTCAATTTCCTATCTTTATTTATTTTAGACTCAAAAATTTATGTTTACAAATTTGGCACGCTTGGTGGGACCTCTCTGCCTCTGATCTTCTTCTCCAAGAAGTCAAATTCGACCTTCGATTCAACCGATGTGATGGCTGTCAACATGGAAGAAATGATAGATGAACTTGAGGCTATATATTCTGAACAGGGTTGGCAAGGAAAGTAAAGAGAAAGACAAGAATATTAGCGAACAAAGTGAGCAGATCGCAAAACTGATGAAGAAGATAGAGAAGTGCCTGTATCAAGACTCCGACGAAGATTCAGACAAAGAGGAATCTGACAAAGAGTCTTCCAAGGGTGATGGAGATGGGGAAGACAAGAAGAGTAAATCATCTTCAGAATCACTTACTGTGGAGCATATTCAAAACATGGTGGAAAATGCAGTGCGGGATCAACTCGGAATGGGATCAAACAAGACCCACTTTTACACAAAGCCATACACGAAGAGGATTGACACCCTTCGAATGCCGCAAGGATATCAACCCCCAAAGTTCAATCAATTTGATGGGAAAGGTAATCCTAAGCAGCACATTGCTCACTTCATCGAAACTTGTAGCAATGCCGGCACATAAGGAGATTGACTAGTGAAACAATTCGTCCGCTCTTTGAAGGGGGTCACATTCGACTGGTATACAAATCTAAAGCCTGAATTTATCAATTTTTGGGAACAAATGGAGCAAGAGTTTCTCAACAGGTTCTACTGCGCTCAATGGGTCGTCAGCATGACAGAGTTGACAAACACCAAACAGTGGGAGGGTGAGCCATTCCTTGATTACATCCATCGTTGGAGGGGTCTTAGTCTTGAATGCACTTGGATTTACTCTACGTCCTCAAGATGGTCAAGCCTAAAACCTTTCAGGAGTTGGCGACCAAGGCATATGACATGGAGATAACCATCGCAAGTCGACGAGGAAGGTCCTCCTCTTCATCTGGATCCAAGAATGGCATTGTGTATAAGAAGAATGCCAAGTCGTCAAAGGTTTCAACAGAGGAATCCATGGCTATTTCAATGTGTGAGCCGGTGCGAATCTCTACTAAACCCAAACCAAAAAGGAAGATAGTCAATTTCTCAAAAGACGCTTAAAGGAAGCGTCATACACTGAAGGAGCTTCAAGACAAGAAGTACCCGTTTCCAGACTCAGATTTGTCAGGAATGCTCGATGACTTGCTAGAGACAGGAGTTATTCAACTCTCACAACTAAAGAGGCCGGAAGAAGCGGGAAGAACCACTGATCCAAGATATTGTCGTTATCATAGGGTAGTTAGTCACCCTCTTGAGAAGTACATTACGCTCAAGGAGCAAATCATGAAGCTAGTAGAGGAAGGAAAGATAATATTGGATTTGGATGATATTGTTGAAGCAAATTACGTCTCAACACGATCAATTCCAGCCAGGGGAAGTGAATGCTTGATGATTTAGTTTGGATGCCAAAAACGAGTTCCTTTTGCTGTACTAGTCCAGACCCCTCAAGATGCACATGAGCAAGAAGTAGAAGCTTTTGATGACGACGGGAAATGGATCTCTGGAACTTGAAGGAAGACGAAGGGGCAACGGGAAGTCCAAGCACCACCATCCCAAACGCATCAAATGAAAAGAGACAACCTGCAACCTTTAACGGAAAGGAAGAGGCTTGGAGTCATCGAGAAACAAGAAGCCAGTTCAGCTGAGTTGCTTGAGCGAGGCCCTCGTGTTCCTGTCACGCTAGGGGAATACTTTCGGAAGTACTTCTTTGGAGAAGTTAACAATGTTGCAGCTGTGAACATGGCCTCTTGCTTCGAGATCGAAGAAGATGATAGCGAAGGAATGGATTATCAGCCTAAGTCAAAGCCTCCATGTTCGATAGGTTGGGATGGTCAACTTCCCGCAAACAAGCATCTGTCTTTGAGCGGATAGGGTGTCGAGGAAAGCGCAAAGCCTCAGTCTTTAGCAGGATCAAGGATGGTCCGATATTAAAGCCCTCTGTATTATCAAGGATCAAACAGACTGAAGATGTGACAAGTTCACAGCCTAGCCAGGAAAAAAGCTCTGCGTGCAGCCGCCTTGGGGTCATCAATGAAGTTCAAAACACCATTCCATCTCGCATGAAGCGATGTTCAACATTGGAGGTAAACACTGAAGGGATCCCTCAGAGTGTAGAGACGCACTGTGATTTTTACCGGTCATCAAAGCAAAAGCAACACTGACATCGAGCTTGAGCGAGAGAATATACTTTCTTCACATCAGGTGGAAATCTAGGAAAGTGAAGATTCAACTCCTGAACAAGAGCCTAAATTGTTCACCAAAAAAAAAAGATTTCATTTTCAGTCCATTTCATTTTTATCATTGTAATATTTCTGGCCCGACAGTCGACCTGCAGACGGTTAAACTTTGAGCAACCTCCAGCTACCAAGCATTAAGGGGATCAACGCTCGAGACCGTCAACTCAAGAACTACTACAAGAATCCTACAGCTAGACTTGCATTCGCGATCGAATCAAGCGTCTGCGCTCTCGGCTCACCCAAATTTCAGGAGATTAATACAGAGATTGTACCCGCATACATTCAAATATCAATACAAATTAATTTGTTTCTCAATTTCCTATCTTTATTTATTTTAGACTCAAAATTTGTGTTTACAATATATACACGTGCACTTTATTATGAATCTCCTCTAACAATGATTTGGCTAATATAGTTTATTGAAAAAAATTTAGTGTACAAAAAGCGCCGCGTCGGCTCTAATAAATTTCAAGGGTAAATTATTGTGCCACGTACCTCTTCCCGATTCCCTTATTGTTGTCTCTAGATGTTTAGGGTAAATTAGTACTCCCTCTTGTTTTTTTTTATTTGTCATTCATGCCTTTTGAGGTCCATTTTTAATCAACAATTTCTCACATAATATTTTTATAAAAATACGATATTATACTTTTTCAATATTATTTTTTATTACGAATCTAATTATAGTATCAATTTTGTTTGATGAATCATTATACAGATTAAGATATTAGCGATTAAAGTTTTGACACAACTACCTAGAGGACACTTCAATAAAAACAGAGGTAGTACTATTATAGTAGGGGTTTTGGCTCCAAATAATCCGAAGTCGGAGGTCATTGGCTGAAAATAATTCAAACTCACTTTTTGGCTGAAAATAATCGAAAATTTTAACCTATTTCCTCGGACTAAACCGAAATCGATTTCCGGCTTCGGAATGTTGAAAGCGGTCTACAAAAGATAACGTAGAAGGAGAGATAATACTGAGAGGAATTAAAAAAAAGGCAAACAGTTAGGGTTGGGTCAAATTTTAAATTATTGGGATTGGAAGACTAAATTTATTATGTTAAAGTGTTTTTTATTTTTAATCCATTGCCATGACATTATAAGTTTAAGTGAGTTGGGGTCTACATAAGCTTAAAAAAAAAATTAAAACCAAAATCAATTAAAGAAACACGTGTTCAAACTGCCCAGTCAGCATTCCGACGCCGGAAATCAATTTCAGTTTAACTTGAACCAAATCACTAAGTAAGCTATTTAAGTAAGCTATTATAATACTCAATGGTGAAAGAATTACCTAACTTATTAGTTAAAGTGACAAATAATATTTTTGAACATCAATTCTTTTAATTCCTTGATACTTCGACCTTGTCCCACTCTCTGTAGTTAAAACGCGTATAATAAGCATATAAAACATATATTGACGAATTGACCGTTTAAAAAGCGTGAATCCGTGTCTATGGTGGCCGCCGAATAATAAGGGCGTTTTTTTGACATCGACAAATTATAATGTTTAAAACGCGTTAAATACACGAACTATTCCTTTTAAAAGGGTGAAAGTAAGAATTATAGACACAAAATCAATGTACAATAAGTATCACACTTTGACCCTTACTCTTTGTTATTTTTATTTTTTACAAGGGCAAGTTCGGGGGTGGGGGAAACCTAATTAAACCAAATCCAAAGACTTAGTTCATGACCCTGCTCATCTCCACACAAGGAGACTTGCAAGCCATGGGAATCAATTCCATGACCTCCCAAAATGGAAGGTCACATTCATACCAATGAGCTAATGCAACCTTACTCTTTGTTACTGTTATTGAGTGTGAAAATATAAAAGTTGTATTGAGCGTGCTATTTGAGTTGAGTTGTTGAGATAGTTTATTAGGGTGAGGACTAGAAGTTAAGAGGTCAACTCACCCATACTTAATTGAGAGGCGAAATTAATTCATGTAATCTTGAGAGTTGAGAAGACTCTAATATCGATTGTAAAAAGTCCATTCTAAAAAAAGATCGAAGTTCAATCCTAGAGTTGGAGAAATTTAATATAATATTTTGTTGACTGTCATTGATTTCCAAAGTCACTCTTTGATTGATAGTTTCTTATATAATATTTTATTAACAATTGTAATATCATACTTTTACAATAGTATTTTTCGTTATGAATCTAATAATAGTAATTGTATATAGCAAATCATTGTATAAATTGATAACTTTTCAATCAAAATTTTTTTACGTTTGACCGTACAAATTTCAAAAAAACAACAATTAATATAAAATATATGTTTATAGCAAACCAACTTATCAAGCCTTTAGCCTAAGGATCAAATTGCAGACTGGACCTACCTGACTCCTGAGAACTTATCAATCAGACATATGCATGTAATTGTAGACAAGTGATCCGATAAAGATATTATTGCATTCATGCACTCTGCATGGATCCCAGAAACACCTTACCTATACTGAATTTCATGTCATAAATCACACTGCAATTGGGAAATAGCCACTCAACAGCAGCATTAAGAGAAAGCAGTGTGTTCCTTTGACTAATCTTTGTCTGATTGTTGGGGTGGCGATGTGTCAAAGAGCAAAGTGGGTAAGATTTTTACGTCAATTTAGTTGTCATTTTTTTTATACGGTCAGTTGTGGTGCAGAGGGGAAGAATTCTGGTGGATTGGGTTGGGAAAATTTGTGGTGGATTGTGGTGGGTTAGGAAAAGTTGTGGCGGGTTGTAGTTTAAATAATTGTAAATGAGTTGATAAATTTGAAATTGTAATTGGAAAAAGTGATATGAATTAAAATTGAAAAAGTAGATTGTGATGGGTCATTGGGTTGCGGTAGATTGTAGTGGATTGTGGTAGGTTATGATGGAATATGAAAAGTTGTGATGCGGTGTGGAATCGCAACCAACTAGCCGTATAAAAGAATGAGGTCTCATTGTTATTTGTTTGTTACTGATAGATCACTTTTATTCCGTTTTAATTTCATATTTCTCAATTATTAAAAATTATTTATAAAAATTAGAAGATTGCAACTAAATTCCGCATCGAGTCCTACTACATTAATTATATTTCACAGAGTGATCATAAGTGTCTTTCCCCAAGACACTTTTTAAGTATCTTACTTCTTATGAAATTAATATTTATTATCATTTTAATCCTAATTTTTTTGACAGATATCATTAATTATCAAATATAAGAAGCTTGGAATGTTGTTGGCTACGCCAACAGTTAAAATTGACACCCTAACGAATGAACTCCATCCGTTGGGCATATTTTAGACTTTCTTTTGTAAATTTTTTAAAATATAGATAAAAGTGTGATTTTATACCATTTATATATATATATATTATTATAGTTATAGAAGACAATCATGTAAATTTTTTTCAATTTAATTTATATATATATGGATTTTATACCATGACAAGACAATTAATATGTGTCTTGTCCAAAACATTTATCATTTTCGCTACAGTAATTACGTACAGATGACCCCCTAAAGAAATTTTAATTACTAAATTCCTACACACCAAGATATATAGAAAAGTAAAAACAACTAAAGTGATGATATGTGTGTTGATGGAAAAAATTGTTTAATTGCTTGTTTTTAATAGAATTTGTAGTTATTTTAATTTTTGACATCAATTTTTTTTTTATAAAAAACTGTATTTATTATCAATTATAAGAAATTTGGAATATATTGAGTACACCAATAATTATAGGTGATACGGGTCTAATCAAATAAAACCCATCTATTAAGTATATTTAACACACTTTTTTTGTACATTTAAAAAATTATCGATAAAAGTACAACTTATATAATTTATACATATTGTTATAATTACAAAAGTCAATCATATCATTTTTTAATTTAATATGTAAATATATAAGCTTTTAACAAGTCAAATATTTTGCAACAAAACTCACATTATTTTCAAAATAAACATACCAAAACCCCGTACCCCTCAAATAAACTTTCAAGTTTTTATTGACGCAAAGTTGGAAGTGAAATCACTGTTAAAAAAATTTGGACTTATATATCATGTGCTTTCTGTTAAATTTGACTCATTAGATAAGGTGGAATATTTGGACCTCTGCTAAAAGACAGCTTTCTGTTGGGGAGATCGAAAGGAAGGCCCTACTTCAACCAAGGCCCATGGTATACAAGTTAAGTGAGGTTCCATCTTAAAACCAATTGGTATTAAGAGGAGTAGCCCACTTGACTTATATACCATGTGCTTTCTCTTTACTTTTTCGATGTGGGACATTTACTCATGGGTGGATCCCAACATTTTCTAATGATAAATATGAGTTTGATTCTTTATTAATTAAAAAAAGTAAATAAATCCTACTTAATAATATAATTAATTAGATTATATTGATAAAAAATGAGATAGAGGATGAGAGAGATAAAAAAATATAATTAAAACATTTGTGAGTTAAACTCACTTTCCAACTCGTTACTTGAAAGCGGCGAGATTACCATGAGTCGAGTTTCATTCTCAATATTGGAATGTCCAATAGAACCTCATTCTATTTTCATCTTGTGCCATGTCAGCATTAAACTCACCATTGGAGATGGTCTGAGCTCCGACATATAAATTTCAGGTTGTTTTGCAATTTACATGATTGTTTGGCTTTTTACCTTTCTAATACATCATTTAACTTTTAATTTCTAATGACGTTAAATTTATATTTAAATTATTACATAAATTTTACAATTAATGATTAAAATTTGCCCAAGTTATTTGTACATAATCCATAGCAATTAATAATATGATATAGGACTAAAAGTATTTCATTGTCCACATTTTGCTCAAATTATCCGTTTTCTTTTTTGTTTGGACTTGTTCAAAAGCAATGTAGCACGATGTTGCTTTAGTAGCTTTGCTTGAATTTTCCATCCCTCTGTCCAAACATTTCTATCATTAGCATTAAATGGAGGATGAAAGCGTTAGCTTAGACCATCCTTCCTCTACTAGTGGGATTAAAATTTTGACTTGTAGTATCTCCGTCGCTAATTGATATTACAAAACTAACTCATCAAAATTAATAAATATGGAGAATGGGATGAAAAGTTTGAAATTATCAAAAATACCCTTATAATATTCTTGAAATGAGGTAAAGAATGTATTTATTAGGGTAAAATTAGTATTATGGTTGTTGGAAATGTAAAAGTTCGGTAATTTGACAAATAAAAAATTTAGGTAGTTAAGAAATTTGACTCTTTGGGACAGAGGTAATATATACGTTTTGGAAACCGCCCTTATTTTGAAGCGGGACTGGGTACTGCATTTCATGTCCCATATCTAACACGTACTTTAATTAATTTGATTGGCACGTTTTTGGTAAATGATTATAAGTTAGAGGTTTTGGACACTAATACAATGTATATATATTGAGTTTGTTGGACATAATAATATCTTCTTTTTGGCGATAATATCATCGTAGGGTCTTGAGCGATAATACATTTGAAACGACTCGACGATGACTATCTTGGTACGATTTCACGTGGTGGGTTGAGCAAAAAAAATAAATCTTTACTAAATTACTCATTGTAGACACCAAAATAATGTTCTAGACCAGGAAAATACCTGGCATCTGTCAAGACAGTCCAGTTAAAATCCTGGCGGATTTGCTCGGACAGACCCAGGAAAATTCTTGTGGACTAACCCAGGAAAAACCACGCGGATTTTCCAGGCGATCCAAAGACAAATCCATACAAATCTGGTGGAATTCTGCATCAACCTAAGAAGATCCACGCGGATTTTCCAGGCCGGCCTAGCAAAAATCCTCGCGGATTTGCCCAGTACCACGCAGATTTCACAGATTCGGGCCTAGAAAATCCTTGCGGATCCGGACCAAGGTCCAGCCTGGAGTCACGCGGATCCGGGCCAAAATTCAGCCTGGAGTCTCGCGGATCCCGGCCAAAGTTCGGCCCAAAATTCTATCAGAGCCGCGCGGATTTTGCCTAGCTTTGGCCGAGTCACGCAGATTTGTCAGCCTAGCCTGGCAGTGGGAGTCACGCGGATTTGTCAGCCTAGCATGGCAGTGGGAGTCACGCGGATTTGTCAGAACTCAGTACATAAATTCAGCTCAAAAGCAAGTCTTGCGGATTTTTGAATCCCAGCTGGGATCCTCGCGGATTTAGCAGATTTGGCCCAGGAAATCCTCGATTGCGCGGGTTTGATCCAACTGAGCCAAAATATGAAGGTTGCGCGGATTTCATGAATTTGGGCCAAGATGTCAAAGTTACACGGATCCAGCCCAAAGTCAAGATGTAAATCCGCGTGGATCCGATTTCTGGGTCAACCCAGAAATCCGCGTGGATCCGGACTGGTCAACCTGAATCCGCGTGGATCCGATTGGTCAACCCGAAATCCGTGGGTCGGATTCAGGTCAACCGAATCGCGTGGATCCGGACTGGTCAACCAGAATCACGGATTCAGTGCGATTATGGTCAAGCATGGCGGTTTATTTTTTTCAAACAGTCAAGTAAACCGCTGAAGCGGTTGCAGGAGGAGTTGCGCGGATTTCAGGCAACTACTGAAAACTACCTTCTCCCCTTTGCTTATTTAAGGATCCGCGGATCCTTTCGAGAGGTTGGCAATTTTTCTTCTCGGCGGAGATCTCCGAAAAAGCGGGGCGCTTTCAGTGCAAACTTGAGAGAGTTTGTGAAATCCGCGTGGATTTCATCGGTTGAGTTCATCACACGCTTCTGGGCACACATCAGTCCGCGATTTGGTACAATCCGCCACCCTTCCTATCTTTTCCATCTTTTCTTCGTTCAATTTCGCTTTCGCTTTTTCTAAAATATGTAACAATGTAGCCTAGATCCCCGCATTTGTAATTTAGTTTATTTTTCTCGCTTTTTTGTTATTTCATCCAAGATGTGAACTTTATCATTTCATTCCGAATGCATGCATTTTTTCCTTAATTCGTGACAACTTTACTTTTTATTAGTGTGTAAAACCCGACCTAGTAAAGGCCGCATCGGCGGGCGGTGCAAGGGCATCCCCCTACACCGACACCTTTACCCCCGGATCTGATTTTTTTGGTTCGAGACCGGAGTCATCTTTTTTTCTTTTTTTGTTTTGTTAATTTTTCCAAAATTAATCGACTCCTTTTATTTATGCAAATTAATGTCATTTTGGGCCGAACCCTTTTCTCAAATCTTGATGCAGAATCGAATAAGCGCCTCCAGAGCACTGCTCGTAAAATCGCGTGGATTTACGGCGGCCTGATCTGATCCTTGTTCTAATTGCGAAAGGTCACTGAACCCAAGGTGATGGACTGTGCCGTACGTATTGGCCGGGAGATCCTCGCGGATTTTGGGCCGTATGCAAACCCAGTCCACCATTTTGGTGTCTAAAGACCAATATCCCATTCGGAATGGGTCCGGGCCTCGGGTAATCTGAGAAATCCGCGTGGATCTCCGATCACACCGGGCTCATGGGCCATTCCGAATAGATACTTGTACTGTAATTTTGAGGTAAAAGAGTTGACCCGATTCGGCATTTAGGCGCACGGAAAATATTCTATAACTTAAAGGAAATTATTGAAACTTGTACCCTATGAAAAAATAAGCAACCCTACGTCGAATCGACCCTCCGTGGGGGACCGTGCCCTCCGGGCCGCGGGCCCTACAGTGGCGACTCCACTGGGGACTTATTAGTGGGTAAGACTTGAAAAGTTGGGTTTTTTTTTTTAAAAAAAAAAAAGTTGTCACTTTTTCTACTTTAGGCATATTTGCATTTTTCGGGCCTTCCCCTTTGTTGGGCACAAAAGGCACCGTTTAGGTTTTATCCCTATTTTTGCCATTTTTGGGAGAACAAAACCATTCAACTTGGTGGATCCAAGTAGATCTTCACCAAGCCGGTGGTTGTTTTTCCACTCGTGCACCACTCCTTAGTCCATATGACAAAAAGGGAGCAACCTGAGTGTACTAATCTCACCATGCACCCCATGGGAGACCAAACACTTAGGACACGGGTTAGAGGTTAGGAAACCGTACCATACCACCTCGAACATAGACCCTTGGTTAGGTTGGAATTCACGTGTGTGCTATGTGCTCTTTATAGCCTTCGAACCCGAGACCATGCCTTAATGCTTAGAAAAAAAAAACAAACATAAAAGACGGGCATTTTGCATGCTGGACCGAGATAACTGATTTGGTCAATACAAAGCGGGAACCACGCGGATCCTCGCGGATCTCTTCCACTGGATCAATTTTGTATGGCCCAAATCAGTGGTCTGGTTCTCTGTTTAGGTTGTCGGTTTAGGCCCAATAGGGACTTGAGCCCAAGAAATCCGCGTGGATCTTGGCGCGCTGCATCTTACGACCTAACCCGAGGCGTGTCGGGTTTTTGCATTTGGGTTGTAGACAGATTTGGCCCATGCAAAGACCGAGCCCACGGATCCTCGCGGATTTTGGATCGGGCGGACTTTGTATGGTCCAAATCATTTTCTCCTCTTCTGTTTAAGTGTTAGAACGTGAATTTGGGCTCGAGCCCAGAAATCCGCTGATTTCCGGGAGCCTTGGCCCCGCTCGAATCCAAGTTCGTGTGTTCGATGGTGTTAGTCAAGATATGTGTTTTGTCGTTTGGTGACCGGCATCATCCGAGTCACACAGTCACTCGGGCCACATGGATCCACGCGGATTTGTAGTGGAGCCCGCCCCGTGGTTCAAATGGTCCGCTTGGTGGTCATGGTCACTAAAAAGGATGTTCACCATGAGAGGCCCGAGCTTATTTTGGATTCGGCCCGATAAGGTCTAAATATCTCGTTTTTGGGTTTAGGGTCTGCATTTTGCATAAGTCTTTTTAGGGGTCATTTCATGCATAGAGTCTTAGGAGTCGACATTGAGCTGAATCTTCAAATCCCTCTACATTTCAGGACAGAATAGGTTGGTTCCGGGTTTACCAAAGGGACGAAACTGGTCGGTTGAAGACTTTTGACATTTATTACGACAAAGAACGAAGATCGCGCATCGTCGGGCAATGAAAGGCAACTAATCGCGAGGGTATCGAATCTTCTGTGATAGACCCATCTGAAACAATGGCAGACCCAAATGGTGACAACCATGAAGAGCACCTACATAATGACCAAGGAGAGGAGCAAGCACCTCCTCCACCTCCTCCAAATTCTGAGTTGGAGCAGCTCACCAACATAATTCTAAATATGCAAGTGACTATGAATGCATGACTAGAGGCCGAGAATCAAAGAATTGATCTTTATTCATGCCATGGAGGCGAAGAATTCAAATGAGAAAAATCGCACTCTGGTGAGAATGAACTACAATCGGGAAGGAAAAGATGAGTCAGTCCAGGGGGTATCAATCTCTAGACTAGACAGTATCGAACAAATGCTTAAGGAGTATACGCTTTTCAACAACCAATTGATTGATGATATTGGTTTCACACCTGTTCCAAGAGGCAGATTGCCTCCGAAATTCAACATGCCTGATATAAAGTTTCATGGCTTTGAAAACCCACATCAACATGCGGAATTTCTTGGGAGCAATGACATTAAAAGGGGTAGAAGAGGATATTTACCATATCATTTTCCTTGGACTTTAGGCCGGACGTCATGAAGTGGTATAATACAGAGTCCTATCAAGTCCTCTCAATGGAGCTCACTTTGCGGGAGTTCCTTCATCGATCTCCTCTGATGTTGACATGCCCGACACTTTAAGGGACATGGAGCTCATGAAGCAAGGAGAGGAAGAGACATTCTCGACTACTTCGCTCGATGGAGGGCGGCGCTCAAATGGTAGATCGACCTTCCGAGGAACATCAAGTAGATATGCTTGTGCAAGGCTTACAACCCTCGTCTGACACCCACCTAAGGTTCCAACCTATTAAGGACTTTGCATCACTAAGATTGGCTGGAATCAAAATCGAAAGTGAATCAAGCTAGCGAAATTTGGAAGAACACTTATACTAATAAGCAAACTTCCAGCCTAGCAAGGGAAACGAGGTGAATACCTTAGAACGCTCCATGTGCTGAAGCACTAGAACAAATTCCAAGAAAAGGATGAGCCAATAGAAATACTCCAAAGTTGGGATGATGATGAACTCTGCAAGTACCACAGCCTAAGGACATTACATTGATCACAATGAAGGAATGGTCTAGGTCAGAGCAATTATCCATCGAAATGCTTTGAGTTGTATTGCCACTGCAAGCCATTTTCTCTTGAGTACTTCTTGCATGATTGTTGAATCTTAGTAATTGTTTATCTTTTTTTGAGCTAGTTGAGGAGTTAGTAGAATAACCCGTGAGATTTTGAGCCTTCATAGACTATTCATTATATATATAGTCTCAATTTTCTTTTTGAGTGTAACTCTTCCATGTGTGCATCTCTAGAACTTGGCTTGACATTCCTTAAAATCACATTTGGCATATGCATTGCGTTAATATGATTGAGGCATCTTTTTGTTAGCTACATAGCCAAATAGCCACCTGACATTTTGACCTCTTTTTGCAAGCCCTTGCTAACCCTTTTTCCTGTCTTGTTGTTTACCCTATAAGTGTGCACCCTTGGCCTTTACATAATTTTCTACCTTTAGCCAAGATAGAATGAGCATGATTCGATTGTTTGAAATGCTTTAGTGGTCGATTATTGAGAGTGAGTAGTTGGTTTGTTGCTACAAGAGAAGTACATTGTTGAATATCTTTTCTCCCCTTTTATCTTCAAAGATTGTAATTTGTAACTATTAGGGTTCGAGCTGTTCTTTACATATTCATGCTATTCATTTAAAAAAAAGAAAAAAAAAAGTTCAAAAACAAGGAATTCGTAATAAAAAAAACAAAAAAAAAACAAAAAAGTAAAAGTAAAAAAAGAGAAAAAAGGAAAAAAAGAAAAAAGAAAGACGAAGTTTTATTTTTTATTTTAGATTTTTAGTACTCCATCCTAAGTTTCATTTGTTAGGGATGTTTTGCGCTCTTTTGGAGGTGTTGCGCTGCATGAAGTGGAAATGTCGTTGCTCTTTAGGTACTTGGCTACCTAGCTCCACATTTCCCAAATAATTTCCCTTCTTACCCTAGCCTAAACCACATTACAACCTTTTGAAAGTCCTCATGATTAGCATTTTTGCATGTTGTCCTCAGTGATGGAGGGTTGAGAGTCTTGCCAAGCTTATGGCAGCTGTATGCATCGTAACGAGTTTGAGTGAACCCTTACATATTTCTAAACACATTGAGAGGAGTGTTCCATTTTACCTAAAGTGAGGATCTACTAGCTTCACTAGCTCACCAATTGCTAAGGTGATACATGATTGTTTAGAGGTAGAACATAGTGTAACTGGTTTGTGTCTTGGTTTTACGCTCATAGTATTGAAATAGAGTTTGCTTTGACATGATTTTGACCTTATGCATCATTGTTTCTCTCACTGGTCTTATTGTTATGTGATATGAGGTCTTGCTCGTGAAGTCTTACACCTTCTTTTCTTCATGGCTTACACCGGGGGCTTTCTCTTCTCCTCTGTACGTCTTCCTTTCGAATTGGGGGCTTTCTTTTCCCTTTTGTCTTCCTTTCAAACTGGGGGCTTTCTCTTTCCCTCCGTTTCCTTTTTTGATTGAGGGCTATCAAGATACAATTTCACGATCACTACAGTTGCATCCAGGGACAAAATTTTTCCTTTGCTCACCTTTTAGCAGTCAATCTAGGGTGCCTAAGAGTAGGCATTTCGTTCTCATCTCTTCTCGTGGAAATGACACGTTGGTCTTGTCACTTTCCTTCATGTTCATCGGATAGCAAGGTCAAGCTCTACTATCCAATAACAATAAGCTAGATAAGGAAAGTCCTAACATATGTTTGTGGAAAAGCCCTCGCAGGATTTTCAAGAGAAAATGTTCATCATCAATTCTTCTAGCAACATGTACAACTTTTTTTAAGCATGTTCATCACAAGTCAAGTCCCTATAATCCCTCATGAATTTTTGGGCAATGAGATCATTTGGATATTTTCATGGCAGCTTGCATGGTCCACAATTTTAAAGAGAATTTCTCAGGTGATTGTATAATTGGACTACTTTTTTTAAGCATGTTCAACATCGGGTCTAATACTAGAAGCCAAGCTCTTGAACAACTTTTACAAAAGCATGTTCACATATATCAATTTCGGCTGGGAAATGCGGGTTTTGTTGGCACAACATCCTAGGAAGATTTCTCGTTCATGAAGTTCTTACGGACTCTTGGTGGCTTATCACCCCGAGCATATCCCTCCTAGTATATTCACATATGAGTCATAAGCTTCAACAAAACTGGACAAACTAAGAAAATTCTATGCCTTAAAGACAAGGCCAAATATAGCAACTGGTGACCAGAACCAGCAACTATCCTTAAGTTATTAGCCACTGACCTATTTCGTCAGCAACTAAATACTTACTCCACCTTTTGAACTAAGATGGCCTGATTTCACTCATAAAGTGGATACGTAGGAAGCTTTTATAAAGTCCGGCCCAAATAATTGAACAAAAGTAACTTCTTTTGAGCGGTTTCCCAAAAGGATCTTATCCAATTTCCAGGTCATGCTCAAGCGGGCTAAGGCAGAATTCGTGCGAAATTTTTCTAAGAGCTCTCGCGGACTTTATAACCCATAGAGACTCAAACCTCTTCTCTCGTCGATTATTTAAGTCCGACCGGAATCTTGGCACATTCCGTGTTGACAGAAGCTGTCGCGGTTCCCTCGAGGTCTACAACTAGGGTGTTTCAGGATATTGATTAAGATTCATCACATATTTGCAAAAGGGGTCGTAGCTGAGGGTACGAGTGAAGACTAAAAAGGCTCGTGGATTTTGGTTCCCTCTATTTGAAGCGTTCTAATATTTCCAGTGTTATCGACCACAGCTCAATATCTAGACTCTCATATTCGTTGCATGTGTGTCTTGCATCCTCATGAATTAAAAAGATAGTTTGTATAGAGTGCATTAGCATCATGCATTATTAGAGAAATAGAGTCCATCCATTGCATCATAAAAGATAAATGAACGGTCTAAGCATTATACATGCACTCGGTGCTCTTCAGCAGAGATTAAATCAATCACCAAAGATCTTGCAAGGCATGTCCCAAAACTCTCTCCAATTTTGGACTAAGCCCAACAAGATAGTGGAGCTTACACCAAACATGTCGCAGACTTTAGTGATCAAAAGCAAGACTTCAGACATGAACGAATCTTCCGCTGGCTCCATTGGGTGCAAAGCTCTCGCAGAATTAGTGAACTCACCAAGAAGCATAATGGGAGCTTCAGTCCTTGTTGATCCCAAAGCGTAAATCCTCGGCGATTTTACTAAATGTCAACATAAGCAAATGTCTTATCATAAATTTGACTCGGGATCATCATGGAGAGAATTAGAGTTGTAGTTTGAGCTAAAAGTGATTCTCCAAACCCATCGGTGCTTGCCGATTCGCGAGTCCTTCATTGATTCTCGTGTCCCTTGCAGTTATGCCATCAAGCCGATTCGGGTTCCTCGAGGATTACGTCGCCGAACATGACAGACTCAACCGAGCTAAAGCGATTATCTTGTAGATTCCAACACAAGCATGGCAAGACTCATCTCGACTTAAACAAAGCTGTGCCAACTCCATCCAGACGCTGATCCTCCATCATCAAGTTGGAACCCTGAGTTCCTCATCAATCCCCATCGGCTGACAGGGAGTTTTCACATCGGATAGCAGGATTTTTTTTCACTATCCTCATTTATCCTTTAAGATAATAATAATGACATACTCATAAACTTAAGTGTCTTTTGCAGGTACCAATCCTTGAATACGACTCAAAGCTACCTCGAAATTCATCAAAGCCCGGGCGACCTCCAAAGAACCAAGTCAAGATCGGACTACCTCGGTCAATTTCCATTCAAGCTACCCTTGAATCGCCGAAATCCGGACTACCTCCAAATTTTCAAGCGGACTACCTCGGATATCATCCAAGTGTTCGCCTACCCCCGAGAAATTCATCAAGGCCTGGACTACTTCCAGCAATTTCAAGCGGACTACCTCCGCATACCATCCAAGTGTTCGGGCTGCCCCCAAAAAATTAATCAAGTCTTGGACAACCCCCAGCATTTCCAGATCGGACTACCTCCGGCCACACTTCAACTCATTCAGATCACCTCCGACTAATTTTTCGGGCCAACCCAGGAAGATCCAACAGACTAGCCCCAACATTCTCAAAGCATACTTTGACTTTCGTCTTACTCAGACTCGATCAAGTGGGGCTAATCAGAGCATACTTTTTCGATGTGGGACATTTACTCATGGGTGGATCCCAACATTTTCTAATGATAAATATGAGTTTGATTCTTTATTAATTAAAAAAAGTAAATAAATCCTACTTAATAATATAATTAATTAGATTATATTGATAAAAATGAGATAGAGGATGAGAGAGATAAAAAAATATAATTAAAACATTTGTGAGTTAAACTCACTTTCCAACTCGTTTCACAAGCGGCGAGATTCTCGCGAGTGAGTTTCATTCTCAATATTGGAATGTCCAATAGAACCTCATTCTATTTTCATCTTGTGCCATGTCAAGATTAAACTCACCATTGGAGATGGTGCGAGCTCACATATAAATTTCAGGTTGTTTTGCAATTTACATGATTGTTTGGCTTTTTACCTTTCTAATACATCATTTAACTTTTAATTTCTAATGACGTTAAATTTATATTTAAATTATTACATAAATTTTACAATTAATGATTAAAATTTGCCCAAGTTATTTATACATAATCCATAGCAATTAATAATATGATATAGGACTAAAAGTATTTCATTTTCCACATTTTGCTCAAATTATCCGTTTTCTTTTTTGTTTGGACTTGTTCAAAAGCAATGTAGCACGATGTTGCTTTAGTAGCTTTGCTTGAATTTTCCATCCCTCCGTCCAAACATTTCTATCATTAGCATTAAATGGAGGATGAAAGCGTTAGCTTAGACCATCCTTCCTCTACTAGTGGGATTAAAATTTTGACTTGTAGTATCTCCGTCGCTAATTGAATGTTACAAAAACTAACTCACCAAAATTAATAAATATGGAGAATGGGATGAAAATTTTCGAAATTATCAAAAATACCCTTATAATATTCTTGAAATGAGGTAAAGAATGTATTTATTAGGGGTAAAATTAGTATTATGGTTGTTGGAAATGTAAAAGTTCGGTAATTTGACAAATAAAAAGGACTAGGTAGTTAAGAAATTTGACACTCCTTTAGGGACAGAGGTAATATATACGTTTTGGAAACCGCCCTTATTTTGAAGCGGGACTGGGTACTGCATTTCATGTCCCATATCTAACACGTACTTTAATTAATTTGATTGGCACGTTTTTGGTAAATGATTATAAGTTAGAGGTTTTGGACACTAATACAATGTATATATATTGAGTTTGTTGGACAATAATATACTGATCTTCTTTTTTGAGCGATAATATACTGTACCTTGGGGTCTTGGACAATAATACATTTGAAACGACTCCGACGATGACTATCTTGGTAACAGTTTCACGTGGTGGGTTGAGCAAAAAAAATAAATCTTTACTAAATTACTCATTGTAGACACCAAAATAATGTTCTAGACCAGGAAAATACCTGGCATCTGTCAAGACAGTCCAGTTAAAATCCTGGCGGATTTGCTCGGACAGACCCAGGAAAATTCTTGTGGACTGACCCAGGAAAAACCACGCGGATTTTCCAGGCCAGTCCAGCACAAATCCAGTACAAATCCTGGCGGAATTCCCAGACCAACCCAAGAAGATCCACGCGGATTTTCCAGGCCGGCCTAGCACAAATCCTCGCGGATTTGCCCAGTACCACGCAGATTTCACAGATTCGGGCCCAGAAAATCCTCGCGGATCCGGACCAAGGTCCAGCCTGGAGTCACGCGGATCCGGGCCAAAATTCAGCCTGGAGTCTCGCGGATCCCGGCTAAAGTTCAGCCCAAAATTCTATTAGAGCCACGCGGATTTGTCATTAGCTTTGGCGATGTGAGTCACGCAGATTTGTCTACTCGGCAGTGGGAGTCACGCGGATTTGTTAGCCTAGCATGGCAGTGGGAGTCACGCGGATTTGTCAGAACTCAGTACATAAATTCAGCTCAAAAGCAAGTCTTGCGGATTTTTGAATCCCAGCTGGGATCCTCGCGGATTTAGCAGATTTGGCCCAGGAAATCCTCGATTGCGCGGGTTTGATCCAACTGAGCCAAAATATGAAGGTTGCGCGGATTTCATGAATTTGGGCCAAGATGTCAAAGTTGCACGGATCCAGCCCAAAGTCAGTACAACACAGAAATCCGCGTGGATCCGATTTCTGGGTCAACCCAGAAATCCGCGTGGATCCGGATTCTGGGTCAACCCAGAAATCCGCGTGGATCCGATTTCTGGGTCAACCCAGAAATCCGCGTGGGTCCGGATTCTGGGTCAACCCAGAATCACGCGGATTCGGTGCAGTTATGGTCAAGCATGGCGGTTTATTTTTTTCAAACAGTCAAGTAAACCATGGCGGTTGCAGGAAGAGTTGCGCGGATTTCAGGCAACTACTGAAAACTACCTTCTCCCCCTTTGCTTATTTAAGTATCCGCGCGGATCCTTTCGAGAGGTTGGCAATTTTTCTTCTCGGCGGGAGATCTCCAGAAAAACTGGGACAGTTTCCAGGCAAACTTGAGAGAGTTTGTGAAATCCGCGTGGATTTCACTGGTTGAGTTCATCACACAGTTCTTGGGCACACATCAGGTCCGCGCGGATTTGGTACAATCCGCCACCCTTCCTATCTTTTCCATCTTTTCTTTCGTTCAATTTCGTTTCGTTTTTTTTCTAAAATATGTAACAATGTAGCCGGTAGATCCCCGCCCGCTGTAATTTAGTTTATTTTTCTCGTTTTTTTTGTTATTTCATCCAGTATGTGAACTTTATCATTTCATTCCGAATGCATGCATTTTTTTCCTTAATTCGTGACAACTTTACTTTTTATTAGTGTGTAAAACCCGACCTAGTAAAGGCCGCTTCGGCGGGCGGTGCAAGGGCATCCCCCTACACCGACACCTTTACCCCCGGATCTGATTTTTTTGGTTCGAGACCGGAGTCATCTTTTTTTTTTTGTTTTGTTAATTTTTTCCAAAATTAACTGGCGACTCCTTTTTATTTATGCAAATTAATGTCATTTTGGGCCGAACCCTTTGCTCAAATCTTGATGCCAGAATCGAAACAAGCGCCTCGGCCAGAGCACTGCTCGTAAATCCGTGGATTTACGGCGGCCCGATTCGATCCTTGTTCTAATTGCGAAAGGTCACTGAACCCAAGGTGATGGACTGTGCCGTACGTATTGGCCGGGAGATCCTCGCGGATTTTGGGCCGTATGCAAACCCAGTCCACCATTTTGGTGTCTAAAGACCAATATCCCATTCGGAATGGGTCCGGGCCTCGGGTAATCTGAGAAATTCGCGTGGATCTTCGATCACACCGGGCTCATGGGCCATTCCGAATAGATACTTGTACTGTAATTTTGAGGTAAAAGAGTTGACCCGATTCGACATTTAGGCGCACGGAAAATATTCTATAACTTAAAGGAAATTATTGAAACTTGTACCCTATGAAAAAATAAGCAACCCTACGTCGAATCGACCCTCGTGGGACCGTGCCCTCGGGTCATGGGCTTGACTCCACACTGGGACTTATTAGTGGGTAAGACTTGAAAAGTTGGGTTTTTTTTTTTAAAAAAAAAAAAGTTGTCACTTTTTCTACTTTAGGCATATTTGCATTTTTCGGGCCTTCCCCTTTGTTGGGCACAAAGGCACGCTTAGGTTTTATCCCTATTTTTGCCATTTTGGGAGAACAAAACCATTCAACTTGGTGGATCCAAGTAGATCTTCACCAAGCCGGTGGTTGTTTTTCCACTCGTGCACCACTCCTTAGTCCATATGACAAAAAGGGAGCAACCTGAGTGTACTAATCTCACCATGCAACCCATGGGAGACCAAACACTTAGGACACGGGTTAGAGGTTAGGAAACCGTACCATACCACCTCGAACATAGACCCTTGGTTAGGTTGGAATTCACGTGTGCTATGTGCTCTTTATAGCCTTCGAACCCGAGACCATGCCTTAATGCTTAGAAAAAAAAAACAAACATAAAAGACGGGCATTTTGCATGCTGGACCGAGATAACTGATTTGGTCAATACAAAGCGGGAACCACGCGGATCCTCGCGGATCTCTTCCACTGGATCAATTTTGTATGGCCCAAATCAGTGGTCTGGTTCTCTGTTTAGGTTGTCGGCTTTGGTTTAGGCCCAATAGGGGACTTGAGCCCAAGAAATCCGCGTGGATCGTGGCGCTCGGACCTCTGGGAGCCTAACTCGAGGCGTGTCGGGTTTTTGCATTTGGGTTGCAGATTGTGATTTGGCCCATGCAAAGACCGAGCCCACGGGATCCTCGCGGATTTTGGATCGGGCCGGACTTTGTATGGTCCAAATCATTTTCTCTCCTCTTCTCGGTTTAAGTGTTAGAACGTGAATTTGGGCTCGGAAGTGGGCCTGAGCCCAGGAAATCCGCGCGGATTTCTGGGGAGCTCGGTCCTGCTCGAATCCAAGTTCAGGTGTTCTGATGGTGTTGGTCAGCATACATGTGTTTTGGTCGGTACCGGCAGTCCATCTGAGTCACACAGGTCAGCTCGGGCCACATGGATCCACGCGGATTTGTAGTGGAGCCCGGCCCTGTGTGGTTCAAATGGTCTGTTTGGTGGTCATGGTCAGCTAAAAAAAGGATGTTCAGCCCTTATGAGAGGCCTGAGCTTATTTTGGATTCGGCCCGATAAGGTCTAAATATCTCGTTTTTGGGTTTAGGGTCTGCATTTTGCATAAGTCTTTTTAGGGGTCATTTCATGCATAGAGTCTTAGGAGTCGACATTGAGCTGAGTCTTCAAATCCCTCTACATTTCAGGACAGAATAGGTTGGTTCCGGGTTTACCAAAGGGACGAAACTGGTCGGTTGAAGACTTTTGACATTTATTACGACAGCAACGAAGATCGCGCATCGTCGGGGGCAACTGAAAGGCAACTAACTGACGAGGGTATCGAATCTTCTGTGATAGACCCATCTGAAACAATGGCAGACCCAAATGGTGACAACCATGAAGAGCACCTACATAATGACCAAGGAGAGGAGCAAGCACCTCCTCCACCTCCTCCAAATTCTGAGTTGGAGCAGCTCACCAACATAATTCTAAATATGCAAGTGACTATGAATGCACAGCTAGAGGCACAGAATCAAAGAATTGATGCTGTCATTCATGCCATGGAGGAGGCGAAGAATTCAAATGAGAAAAATCGCACTACGGGTGAGAATGAACTACAATCAGGGAAGGAAAAAGATGAGTCAGTCCAGGGGGTATCAAACTCTAGACTAGACCGTATCGAACAAATGCTGAAGGAGTCTACGCTTTTCAACAACCAATTTATGGATGATATTGGTTTCACACCAGTTCCAAGAGGCAGATTGCCTCCGAAATTCAACATGCCTGATATAAAGTTTCATGGCACTGAAAACCCACATCAACATGTGCGGAATTTCTTGGGAGCAATGACATTAAAAGGGGTAGAAGAGGATATTTACCATATCATTTTTCCTTGGACTTTAGGCCCGGACGTCATGAAGTGGTATAATACACTGAGTCCTATCAAGTCCTCTCAATGGAGCTCACTTTGCAGGGAGTTCCTTCATCAGTACTCCTACAATGTTGACATGCCCGACACTTTAAGGGACATGGAGCTCATGAAGCAAGGAGAGGAAGAGACATTCTCTGACTACTTCGCTCGATGGAGGCGGCGGCTCAAATGGTAGATCGACCTTCTGAGGAACATCAAGTAGATATGCTTGTGCAAGGCTTACAACCCTCGTACAACACCCACCTAAGGTTCCAACCTATTAAGGACTTTGCATCACTAAGATTGGCTGGAATCAAAATCGAAAGTGAACTGGCTAACTGGGGGCTGGAAGAACACTTATACTAATAAGCAAACTTCCAGCCTAGCAAGGGAAACGAGGTGAATACCTTAGAACGCTCCATGTGCTGAAGCACTAGAACAAATTCCAAGAAAAGGATGAGCCAATAGAAATACTCCAAAGTTGGGATGATGATGAACTCTGCAAGTACCATAGAGCCTAAGGACATTACATTGATCACAATGAAGGAAAGGTCTAGGTCGGAGCAATTATCCAGTCGAAATGCTTTGAGTTGTATTGCCCTGTGCAAGCCATTTTCTCTTGAGTACTTCTTGCATGATTGTTGAATCTTAGTAATTGTTTATCTTTTTACAGCTAGTTGAAGAGTTAGTAGAATAACCCGTGAGATTTTGAGCCTTCATAGACTATTCATTATATATATAGTCTCAATTTTCTTTTTGAGTGTAACTCTTCCATGTGTGCATCTCTAGAACTTGGCTTGACATTCCTTAAAATCACATTTGGCATATGCATTGCGTTAATATGATTGAGGCATCTTTTTGTTAGCTACATAGCCAAATAGCCACCTGACATTTTGACCTCTTTTTGCAAGCCCTTGCTAACCCTTTTTCCTGTCTTGTTGTGTTACCCTATAAGTGTGCACCCTTGGCCTTTACATAATTTTCTACCTTTAGCCAAGATAGAATGAGCAACGATTCATTGTTTGAAATTTGTTTCGTGGGCGATTATTGAGAGTGAGTAGTTGGTTTGTTGCTACAAGAGAAGTACATTGTTGAATATCTTTTCTCCCCTTTTATCTTCAAAGATTGTAATTTGTAACTATTAGGGTTCGAGCTGTTCTTTACATATTCATGCTATTCATTGAAAAAAAAGAAAAAAAAGTTCAAAAACAAGGAATTTGTAATAAAAAAAACAAAAAAAACAAAAAAGTAAAAGTAAAAAAAGAGAAAAAAGGAAAAAAAGAAAAAAGAAAGACGAAGTTTTATTTTTTATTTTAGATTTTTAGTACTCCATCCTAAGTTTCATTTGTTAGGGATGTTTTGCGCTCTTTTGGAGGTGTTGCGCTGCATGAAGTGGAAATGTCGTTGCTCTTTAGGTACTTGGCTACCTAGCTCCTCATTTCCCAAATAATTTCCCTTCTTACCCTAACCTAAACCACATTACAACCTTTTGAAAGTCCTCATGATTAGCATTTTTGCATGTTGTCCTCAGTGATGGAGGGTTGAGAGTCTTGCCAAGCTTATGGCAGCTGTATGCATCGTAACGAGTTTGAGTGAACCCTTACATATTTCTAAACACATTGAGAGGAGTGTTCCATTTTACCTAAAGTGAGGATCTACTAGCTTCACTAGCTCACCAATTTCTAAGGTGATACATGATTGTTTAGAGGTACAACATAGTGTAACTGGTTTGTGTCTTGGTTTTACGCTCATAGTATTGAAATAGAGTTTGCTTTGACATGATTTTGACCTTATGCATCATTGTTTCTCTCACTGGTCTTATTGTTATGTGATATGAGGTCTTACTCGTGAAGTCTTACACCTTCTTTTCTTCATGGCTTACACCGGGGGCTTTCTCTTCTCCTCTGTACGTCTTCCTTTCGAATTGGGGGCTTTCTTTTCCCTTTTGTCTTCCTTTCAAACTGGGGGCTTTCTCTTTCCCTCCGTTTCCTTTTTTAATTGAGGGCTATCAAGATAAAATTTCCTGATCACTACAGGTTGCATCCAGGGACAAAAATTTTTTCCCTTTGCTCACCTTTTAGCAGTCAATCTAGGGTGCCTAAGAGTAGGCATTTCGTTCTCATCTCTTCTCGTGGAAATGACACGTTGGTCTTGTCACTTTCCTTCATGTTCATCGGATAGCAAGGTCAAGCTCTACTATCCAATAACAATAAGCTAGATAAGGAAAGTCCTAACAGATGTTTGTGGAAAAGCCCTCGCAGGATTTTCAAGAGAAAATGTTCATCATCAATTCTTCTAGCAACATTTTACATAAGAACAACTTTTTTTAAGCATGTTCATCACAAGTCAAGTCCCTATAATCCCTCACGAATTTTTGGGCAATGAGATTATTTGGATATTTTCATGGCAGCTTGCATGGTCCACAATTTTAAAGAGAATTTCTCAGGTGATTGTATAATTGGACTACTTTTTTTAAGCATGTTCAACATCGGGTCTAATACTAGAAGCCAAGCTCTTGAACAACTTTTACAAAAGCATGTTCACATATATCAATTTCGGCTGGGAAATGCGGGTTTTGTTGGCACAACATCCTAGGAAGATTTCTCGTTCATGAAGTTCTTACGGACTCTTGGTGGCTTATCACCCCGAGCATATCCCTCCTAGTATATTCATATATGAGTCAAGAAGCTTCAACAAAACTGGACAAACTAAGAAAATTCTATGCCTTAAAGACAAGGCCAAATATAGCAACTGGTGACCAGAACCAGCAACTATCCTTAAGTTATTAGCCACTGATCTATTTCGTCAGCAACTAAATACTTACTCCACCTTTTGAACTACGATGGCCTGATTTCACTCATAAAGTGGATACGTAGGAAGCTTTTATAAAGTCCGGCTCAAATAATTGAACAAAAGTAACTTCTTTTGAGCGGTTTCCCAAAAGGATCTTATCCAATTTTCAGGTCATGCTCAAGCGGGCTAAGGCAGAATTCGTGCGAAATTTTTCTAAGAGCTCTCGCGGACTTTATAACCCATAGAGACTCAAACCTCTTCTCTCGTCGATTATTTAAGTCCGACCGAAATCTTGGCACATTCCGTGTTGACAGAAGCTGTCGCGGTTCCCTCGAGGTTTACAACTAGGGTGTTTCAGGATATTGATTAAGATTCATCACATATTTGCAAAATGGGTCGTAGGCGAAGTGCAGTGAAGACTAAAAAGGCTCGTGGATTTTGGTTCCCTCTATTTGAAGCGTTCTAATATTTCCAGTGTTATCGACCACAGCTCAATATCTAGACTCTCATATTCGTTGCATGTGTGTCTTGCATCCTCATGAATTAAAAAGATAGTTTGTATAGAGTGCATTAGCATCATGCATTGTTAGAGAAATAGAGTCCATCCATTGCATCATAAAATATAAATGAACGGTCTAAGCATTATACATGCACTCGGTGCTCTTCAGCAGAGATTAAATCAATCACCAAAGATCTTGCAAGGCATGTCCCAAAACTCTCTCCAATTTTGGACTAAGCCCAACAAGCTAGTGGAGCTTACACCAAACATGTCGCAGACTTTAGTGATCAAAAGCAAGACTTCAGACATGAACGAATCTTCCGCTGGCTCCAATTGGGTGCAAAGCTCTCGCAGAATTTCGTGAACTCACCAAGCGAAGCATAATGGGGAGCTTCAAGTCCTTGTTGATCCCAAAGCAGAAATCCTCGGCGATTTTACTAAATGTCAACATAAGCAAATGTCTTATCATAAATTTGACTCAGGATCATCATGGAGAGAATTAGAGTTGTAGTTTGAAGCAGCTAAAAAGTGATTCTCCAAACCCATCGGGGTGCTTCGCCGATTCGCGAGTCCTTCATTGATTCTCAGGTCCCTTGCAGGTTATGCCATCAAGCCAGATTCCCGGGTTCCTCGAGGATTCTGTCATCGAACATGACAGACTCAACTGAGCTAAAGCAGTATCTTGTAGATTCCAACACAAGCATGGCAAGACTCATCTCGACTTAAACAAAGCTGTGCCAACTCCATCCAGACGCTGATCCTCCATCATCAAGTTGGAACCCTGAGTTCCTCATCAATCCCCATCGGCTGACAGGGAGTTTTCACATCGGATAGCAGGATTTTTTTTCACTATCCTCATTTATCCTTTAAGATAATAATAATGACATACTCATAAACTTAAGTGTCTTTTGCAGGTACCAATCCTTGAATACGACTCAGGCTACCCTCGAGAAATTCATCAAAGCCTGGACGACCTCCAGCAACCAAGTCAGCATCGGACTACCTCCACATTTCAAAGATTCAAGCTACCCTTGAATCGTCGAAGTCTGGACTACCTCCAGCAATTTCAAGGAACTACCTCCGGATATCATCCAAGTGTTCGGGCTACCCCCGAGAAATTCATCAAGGCCTGGACTACTTCCAGCAATTTCAAGCGGACTACCTCCGCATACCATCCAAGTGTTCGGGCTGCCCCCAAAAAATTAATCAAGTCTTGGACAACCCCCAGCATTTCCAGATCGGACTAATTCCGGCCACACTTCAACTTATTCAGATCACCTCCGACTAATTTTTCGGGCCAACCCAGGAAGATCCAACAGACTAGCCCCAACAGTCTCAAAGCATACTTTGACTTTCGTCTTACTCAGACTCAGTCAAAGTGAGGGCTAACTGTAGCATACTTTTTCGATGTGGGACATTTACTCATGGGTGGATCCCAACATTTTCTAATGATAAATATGAGTTTGATTCTTTATTAATTAAAAAAAGTAAATAAATCTTACTTAATAATATAATTAATTAGATTATATTGATAAAAAATGAGATAGAGGATGAGAGAGATAAAAAAATATAATTAAAACATTTGTGAGTTAAACTCACTTTCCAACTCGTTTCACAAAACTGACGGCGAGATTCTCGCGAGTCGAGTTTCATTCTCAATATTGGAATGTCCAATAGAACCTCATTCTATTTTCATCTTGTGCCATGTCAGCATTAAACTCACCATTGGAGATGGTCTGAGCTCCGACATATAAATTTCAGGTTGTTTTGCAATTTACATGATTGTTTGGCTTTTTACCTTTCTAATACATCATTTAACTTTTAATTTCTAATGACGTTAAATTTATATTTAAATTATTACATAAATTTTACAATTAATGATTAAAATTTGCCCAAGTTATTTGTACATAATCCATAGCAATTAATAATATGATATAGGACTAAAAGTATTTCATTTTCCACATTTTGCTCAAATTATCCGTTTTCTTTTTTGTTTGGACTTGTTCAAAAGCAATGTAGCACGATGTTGCTTTAGTAGCTTTGCTTGAATTTTCCATCCCTCCGTCCAAACATTTCTATCATTAGCATTAAATGGAGGATGAAAGCGTTAGCTTAGACCATCCTTCCTCTACTAGTGGGATTAAAATTTTGACTTGTAGTATCTCCGTCGCTAATTGAATGTTACAAAAACTAACTCATCAAAATTAATAAATATGGAGAATGGGATGAAAAGTTTCGAAATTATCAAAAATACCCTTATAATATTCTTGAAATGAGGTAAAGAATGTATTTATTAGGGGTAAAATTAGTATTATGGTTGTTGGAAATGTAAAAGTTCGGTAATTTGACAAATAAAAAGGACTAGGTAGTTAAGAAATTTGACACTCCTTTAGGGACAGAGGTAATATATACGTTTTGGAAACCGCCCTTATTTTGAAGCGGGACTGGGTACTGCATTTCATGTCCCATATCTAACACGTACTTTAATTAATTTGATTGGCACGTTTTTGGTAAATGATTATAAGTTAGAGGTTTTGGACACTAATACAATGTATATATATTGAGTTTGTTGGACAATAATATACTGATCTTCTTTTTTGAGCGATAATATACTGTACCTTGGGGTCTTGGACAATAATACATTTGAAACGACTCCGACGATGACTATCTTGGTAACAGTTTCACGTGGTGGGTTGAGCAAAAAAAATAAATCTTTACTAAATTACTCATTGTAGACACCAAAATAATGTTCTAGACCAGGAAAATACCTGGCATCTGTCAAGACAGTCCAGTTAAAATCCTGGCGGATTTGCTCGGACAGACCCAGGAAAATTCTTGTGGACTGACCCAGGAAAAACCACGCGAATTTTCCAGGCCAGTCCAGCACAAATCCAGTACAAATCCTGGCGGAATTCCCAGACCAACCCAAGAAGATCCACGCGGATTTTCCAGGCCGGCCTAGCACAAATCCTCGCGGATTTGCCCAGTACCACGCAGATTTTACAGATTTGGGCCCAGAAAATCCTCGCGGATCCTGACCAAGGTCCAGCCTGGAGTAACGCGGATCCGGGCCAAAATTCTGCCTGGAGTCTCGCGGATCCCGGCTAAAGTTCAGCCCAAAATTCTATTAGAGCCACGCGGATTTGTCAGCCTAGCCTGGCAGTGGGAGTCACGCGGATTTGTTAGCCTAGCATGGCAGTGGGAGTCACGCGGATTTGTCAGAACTCAGTACATAAATTCAGCTCAAAAGCAAGTCTTGCGGATTTTTGAATCCCAGCTGGGATCCTCGCGGATTTAGCAGATTTGGCCCAGGAAATCCTCGATTGCGCGGGTTTGATCCAACTGAGCCAAAATATGAAGGTTGCGCGGATTTCATGAATTTGGGCCAAGATGTCAAAGTTGCACGGATCCAGCCCAAAGTCAGTACAACCCAGAAATCCGCGTGGATCCGATTTCTGGGTCAACCCAGAAATCCGCGTGGATCCGGATTAGGTCAACCTGAAATCGCGTGGATCCGATTGGTCAACCCGTAAATCCAGCGTGGTCCGGATTGGTCAACCTAATCACGCGGATTCGGTGCAGTTATGGTCAAGCATGGCGGTTTATTTTTTTCAAACAGTCAAGTAAATCGCCGAAGCGGTTGCAGGAAGAGTTGCGCGGATTTCAGGCAACTACTGAAAACTACCTTCTCCCCCTTTGCTTATTTAAGGATCCGCGCGGATCCTTTCGAGAGGTTGGCAATTTTTCTTCTCGGCGGGAGATCTCCAGAAAAACTGGGACAGTTTCCAGGCAAACTTGAGAGAGTTTGTGAAATCCGCGTGGATTTCACTGGTTGAGTTCATCACACAGTTCTTGGGCACACATCAGGTCCGCGCGGATTTGGTACAATCCGCCACCCTTCCTATCTTTTCCATCTTTTCTTTCGTTCAATTTCGTTTCGTTTTTTTTCTAAAATATGTAACAATGTAGCCGGTAGATCCGCCGCTGTAATTTAGTTTATTTTTCTCGTTTTTTTTGTTATTTCATCCAAAGATGTGAACTTTATCATTTCATTCGAATGCATGCATTTTTTCCTTAATTCGTGACAACTTTACTTTTTATTAGTGTGTAAAACCCGACCTAGTAATGGCTGCCATGGCGGTGCAAGGGCAGCCCCCTACACCGACACCAGTACCCCCGGATCTGATTTTTTTTGGTTCGAGACCGGAGTCATCTTTTTTTCTTTTTTTTTGTTTTGTTAATTTTTTCCAAAATTAACTGGCGACTCCTTTTTATTTATGCAAATTAATGTCATTTTGGGCGAACCTTTGCTCAAATCTTGATGCATCTGCGAAACAAGCGCCTCGGCAGAGCACCGCTCGTAAATCCGGCGTGGATTTCTCGGCGATGGGCCGATTCGATCCTTGTTCTAATTGCGAAAGGTCACTGAACCCAAGGTGATGGACTGTGCCGTACGTATTGGCCGGGAGATCCTCGCGGATTTTGGGCCGTATGCAAACCCAGTCCACCATTTTGGTGTCTAAAGACCAATATCCCATTCGGAATGGGTCAGGGCCTCGGGTAATCTGAGAAATTAGCGTGGATCTTCGATCACACCGGGCTCATGGGCCATTCCGAATAGATACTTGTACTGTAATTTTGAGGTAAAAGAGTTGACCCGATTCGACATTTAGGCGCACGGAAAATATTCTATAACTTAAAGGAAATTATTGAAACTTGTACCCTATGAAAAAATAAGCAACCCTACGTCGAATCGACCCTCCGTGGGGGACCGTGCCCTCCGGGCTGCGGGCCCTACAGTGGCGACTCCACTGGGGACTTATTAGTGGGTAAGACTTGAAAAGTTAGGTTTTTTTTTTTTTTAAAAAAAAAAGTTGTCACTTTTTCTACTTTAGGCATATTTGCATTTTTCGGGCCTTCCCCTTTGTTGGGCACAAAAGGCACCGTTTAGGTTTTATCCCTATTTTTGCCATTTTTGGGAGAACAAAACCATTCAACTTGGTGGATCCAAGTAGATCTTCACCAAGCCGGTGGTTGTTTTTCCACTCGTGCACCACTCCTTAGTCCATATGACAAAAAGGGAGCAACCTGAGTGTACTAATCTCACCATGCAACCCATGGGAGACCAAACACTTAGGACACGGGTTAGAGGTTAGGAAACCGTACCATACCACCTCGAACATAGACCCTTGGTTAGGTTGGAATTCACGTGTGTGCTATGTGCTCTTTATAGCCTTCGAACCCGAGACCATGCCTTAATGCTTAGAAAAAAAAAACAAACATAAAAGACGGGCATTTTGCATGCTGGACCGAGATAACTGATTTGGTCAATACAAAGCGGGAACCACGCGGATCCTCGCGGATCTCTTCCACTGGATCAATTTTGTATGGCCCAAATCAGTGGTCTGGTTCTCTGTTTAGGTTGTCGGCTTTGGTTTAGGCCCAATAGGGGACTTGAGCCCAAGAAATCCGCGTGGATCTTGGCGCGCTCAGACCCTACGGGACCTAACCCGAGGCGTGTCGGGTTTTTGCATTTGGGTTGCAGATTGTGATTTGGCCCATGCAAAGACCGAGCCCACGGGATCCTCGCGGATTTTGGATCGGGCCGGACTTTGTATGGTCCAAATCATTTTCTCTCCTCTTCTCGGTTTAAGTGTTAGAACGTGAATTTGGGCTCGGAAGTGGGCCTGAGCCCAGGAAATCCGCGCGGATTTCTGGGGAGCTCGGTCCTGCTCGAATCCAAGTTCAGGTGTTCTGATGGTGTTGGTCAGCATACATGTGTTTTGGTCGGTACCGGCAGTCCATCTGAGTCACACAGGTCAGCTCGGGCCACATGGATCCACGCGGATTTGTAGTGGAGCCCGGCCCTGTGTGGTTCAAATGGTCTGTTTGGTGGTCATGGTCAGCTAAAAAAAGGATGTTCAGCCCTTATGAGAGGCCTGAGCTTATTTTGGATTCGGCCCGATAAGGTCTAAATATCTCGTTTTTGGGTTTAGGGTCTGCATTTTGCATAAGTCTTTTTAGGGGTCATTTCATGCATAGAGTCTTAGGAGTCGACATTGAGCTGAGTCTTCAAATCCTCTACATTTCAGACGAATAGGTTGGTTCCGGGTTTACCAAAGGGACGAAACTGGTCGGTTGAAGACTTTTGACATTTATTACGACAGCAACGAAGATCGCGCATCGTCGGGGGCAACTGAAAGGCAACTAACTGACGAGGGTATCGAATCTTCTGTGATAGACCCATCTGAAACAATGGCAGACCCAAATGGTGACAACCATGAAGAGCACCTACATAATGACCAAGGAGAGGAGCAAGCACCTCCTCCACCTCCTCCAAATTCTGAGTTGGAGCAGCTCACCAACATAATTCTAAATATGCAAGTGACTATGAATGCACAGCTAGAGGCACAGAATCAAAGAATTGATGCTGTCATTCATGCCATGGAGGAGGCGAAGAATTCAAATGAGAAAAATCGCACTACGGGTGAGAATGAACTACAATCAGGGAAGGAAAAAGATGAGTCAGTCCAGGGGGTATCAAACTCTAGACTAGACCGTATCGAACAAATGCTGAAGGAGTCTACGCTTTTCAACAACCAATTTATGGATGATATTGGTTTCACACCAGTTCCAAGAGGCAGATTGCCTCCGAAATTCAACATGCCTGATATAAAGTTTCATGGCACTGAAAACCCACATCAACATGTGCGGAATTTCTTGGGAGCAATGACATTAAAAGGGGTAGAAGAGGATATTTACCATATCATTTTTCCTTGGACTTTAGGCCCGGACGTCATGAAGTGGTATAATACACTGAGTCCTATCAAGTCCTCTCAATGGAGCTCACTTTGCAGGGAGTTCCTTCATCAGTACTCCTACAATGTTGACATGCCCGACACTTTAAGGGACATGGAGCTCATGAAGCAAGGAGAGGAAGAGACATTCTCTGACTACTTCGCTCGATGGAGGGCGAAAGCAGCTCAAATGGTAGATCGACCTTCTGAGGAACATCAAGTAGATATGCTTGTGCAAGGCTTACAACCCTCGTACAATACCCACCTAAGGTTCCAACCTATTAAGGACTTTGCATCACTAAGATTTGCTGGAATCAAAATCGAAAGTGAACTTGCTAACTGGGGGCTGGAAGAACACTTATACTAATAAGCAAACTTCCAGCCTAGCAAGGGAAACGAGGTGAATACCTTAGAACGCTCCATGTGCTGAAGCACTAGAACAACTTCCAAGAAAAGGATGAGCCAATAGAAATACTCCAAAGTTGGGATGATGATGAACTCTGCAAGTACCACAGAGCCTAAGGACATTACATTGATCACAATGAAGGAAAGGTCTAGGTCGGAGCAATTATCCAGTCGAAATGCTTTGAGTTGTATTGCCCTGTGCAAGCCATTTTCTCTTGAGTACTTCTTGCATGATTGTTGAATCTTAGTAATTGTTTATCTTTTTTGAGCTAGTTGAAGAGTTAGTAGAATAACCCGTGAGATTTTGAGCCTTCATAGACTATTCATTATATATATAGTCTCAATTTTCTTTTTGAGTGTAACTCTTCTATGTGTGCATCTCTAGAACTTGGCTTGACATTCCTTAAAATCACATTTGGCATATGCATTGCGTTAATATGATTGAGGCATCTTTTTGTTAGCTACATAGCCAAATAGCCACCTGACATTTTGACCTCTTTTTGCAAGCCCTTGCTAACCCTTTTTCCTGTCTTGTTGTTTACCCTATAAGTGTGCACCCTTGGCCTTTACATAATTTTCTACCTTTAGCCAAGATAGAATGAGCAATGATTCGATTGTTTGAAATGTTTCGTGGTCGATTATTGAGAGTGAGTAGTTGGTTTGTTGCTACAAGAGAAGTACATTGTTGAATATCTTTTCTCCCCTTTTATCTTCAAAGATTGTAATTTGTAACTATTAGGGTTCGAGCTGTTCTTTACATATTCATGCTATTCATTGAAAAAAAAGAAAAAAAAAGTTCAAAAACAAGGAATTCGTAATAAAAAAAACAAAAAAAAAACAAAAAAGTAAAAGTAAAAAAAGAGAAAAAAGGAAAAAAAGAAAAAAGAAAGACGAAGTTTTATTTTTTATTTTAGATTTTTAGTACTCCATCCTAAGTTTCATTTGTTAGGGATGTTTTGCGCTCTTTTGGAGGTGTTGCGCTGCATGAAGTGGAAATGTCGTTGCTCTTTAGGTACTTGGCTACCTAGCTCCACATTTCCCAAATAATTTCCCTTCTTACCCTAGCCTAAACCACATTACAACCTTTTGAAAGTCCTCATGATTAGCATTTTTGCATGTTGTCCTCAGTGATGGAGGGTTGAGAGTCTTGCCAAGCTTATGGCAGCTGTATGCATCGTAACGAGTTTGAGTGAACCCTTACATATTACTAAACACATTGAGAGGAGTGTTCCATTTTACCTAAAGTGAGGATCTACTAGCTTCACTAGCTCACCAATTGCTAAGGTGATACATGATTGTTTAGAGGTACAACATAGTGTAACTGGTTTGTGTCTTGGTTTTACGCTCATAGTATTGAAATAGAGTTTGCTTTGACATGATTTTGACCTTATGCATCATTGTTTCTCTCACTGGTCTTATTGTTATGTGATATGAGGTCTTGCTCGTGAAGTCTTACACCTTCTTTTCTTCATGGCTTACACCGGGGGCTTTCTCTTCTCCTCTGTACGTCTTCCTTTCGAATTGGGGGCTTTCTTTTCCCTTTTGTCTTCCTTTCAAACTGGGGGCTTTCTCTTTCCCTCCGTTTCCTTTTTTAATTGAGGGCTATCAAGATACAATTTCCTGATCACTACAGGTTGCATCCAGGGACAAAAATTTTTTCCCTTTGCTCACCTTTTAGCAGTCAATCTAAGGTGCCTAAGAGTAGGCATTTCGTTCTCATCTCTTCTCGTGGAAATGACACGTTGGTCTTGTCACTTTCCTTCATGTTCATCGGATAGCAAGGTCAAGCTCTACTATCCAATAACAATAAGCTAGATAAGGAAAGTCCTAACAGATGTTTGTGGAAAAGCCCTCGCAGGATTTTCAAGAGAAAATGTTCATCATCAATTCTTCTAGCAACATTTTACATAAGAACAACTTTTTTTAAGCATGTTCATCACAAGTCAAGTCCCTATAATCCCTCACGAATTTTTGGGCAATGAGATCATTTGGATATTTTCATGGCAGCTTGCATGGTCCACAATTTTAAAGAGAATTTCTCAGGTGATTGTATAATTGGACTACTTTTTTTAAGCATGTTCAACATCGGGTCTAATACTAGAAGCTCTTGAACAACTTTTACAAAAGCATGTTCACATATATCAATTTCTGGGAAATGCGGGTTTTGTTGGCACAACATCCTAGGAAGATTTCGCTCATGAAGTTCTTACGGACTCTTGGTGGCTTATCACCCCGAGCATATCCCTCCTAGTATATTCATATATGAGTCAAGAAGCTTCAACAAAACTGGACAAACTAAGAAAATTCTATGCCTTAAAGACAAGGCCAAATATAGCAACTGGTGACCAGCAACTATCCTTAAGTTATTAGCCACTGACCTATTTCGTCAGCAACTAAATACTTACTCCACCTTTTGAACTACGATGGCCTGATTTCACTCATAAAGTGGATACGTAGGAAGCTTTTATAAAGTCCGGCCCAAATAATTGAACAAAAGTAACTTCTTTTGAGCGGTTTCCCAAAAGGATCTTATCCAATTTCCAGGTCATGCTCAAGCGGGCTAAGGCAGAATTCGTGCGAAATTTTTCTAAGAGCTCTCGCGGACTTTATAACCCATAGAGACTCAAACCTCTTCTCTCGTCGATTATTTAAGTCCGACCGAAATCTTGGCACATTCCGTGTTGACAGAAGCTGTCGCGGTTCCCTCGAGGTTTACAACTAGGGTGTTTCAGGATATTGATTAAGATTCATCACATATTTGCAAAAGGGGTCGTAGCTGAGGGTACGAGTGAAGACTAAAAAGGCTCGTGGATTTTGGTTCCCTCTATTTGAAGCGTTCTAATATTTCCAGTGTTATCGACCACAGCTCAATATCTAGACTCTCATATTCGTTGCATGTGTGTCTTGCATCCTCATGAATTAAAAAGATAGTTTGTATAGAGTGCATTAGCATCATGCATTGTTAGAGAAATAGAGTCCATCCATTGCATCATAAAATATAAATGAACGGTCTAAGCATTATACATGCACTCGGTGCTCTTCAGCAGAGATTAAATCAATCACCAAAGATCTTGCAAGGCATGTCCCAAAACTCTCTCCAATTTTGGACTAAGCCCAACAAGATAGTGGAGCTTACACCAAACATGTCGCAGACTTTAGTGATCAAAAGCAAGACTTCAGACATGAACGAATCTTCCGCTGGCTCCAATTGGGTGCAAAGCTCTCGCAGAATTCCGTGAACTCACCAAGCGAAGCATAATGGGGAGCTTCAAGTCCTTGTTGATCCCAAAGCAGAAATCCTCGGCGATTTTACTAAATGTCAACATAAGCAAATGTCTTATCATAAATTTGACTCAGGATCATCATGGAGAGAATTAGAGTTGTAGTTTGAAGCAGCTAAAAAGTGATTCTCCAAACCCATCGGGGTGCTTCGCCGATTCGCGAGTCCTTCATTGATTCTCAGGTCCCTTGCACGTTATGCCATCAAGCCAGATTCCCGGGTTCCTCGAGGATTCTGTCATCGAACATGACAGACTCAACTGAGCTAAAGCAGTATCTTGTAGATTCCAACACAAGCATGGCAAGACTCATCTCGACTTAAACAAAGCTGTGCCAACTCCATCCAGACGCTGATCCTCCATCATCAAGTTGGAACCCTGAGTTCCTCATCAATCCCCATCGGCTGACAGGGAGTTTTCACATCGGATAGCAGGATTTTTTTTCACTATCCTCATTTATCCTTTAAGATAATAATAATGACATACTCATAAACTTAAGTGTCTTTTGCAGGTACCAATCCTTGAATACGACTCAGGCTACCCTCGAGAAATTCATCAAAGCCTGGACGACCTCCAGCAACCAAGTCAGCATCGGACTACCTCCGGTCAATTTCCAGCATTCAAGCTACCCTTGAATCGTCGAAGTCTGGACTACCTCCAGCAATTTCAAGCGGACTACCTCCGGATATCATCCAAGTGTTCGGGCTACCCCCGAGAAATTCATCAAGGCCTGGACTACTTCCAGCAATTTCAAGCGGACTACCTCCGCATACCATCCAAGTGTTCGGGCTGCCCCCAAAAAATTAATCAAGTCTTGGACAACCCCCAGCATTTCCAGATCGGACTACCTCCGGCCACACTTCAACTCATTCAGATCACCTCCGACTAATTTTTCGGGCCAACCCAGGAAGATCCAACAGACTAGCCCCAACAGTCTCAAAGCATACTTTGACTTTCGTCTTACTCAGACTCAGTCAAAGTGGGGGCTAACTGTAGCATACTTTTTCGATGTGGGACATTTACTCATGGGTGGATCCCAACATTTTCTAATGATAAATATGAGTTTGATTCTTTATTAATTAAAAAAAGTAAATAAATCCTACTTAATAATATAATTAATTAGATTATATTGATAAAAAATGAGATAGAGGATGAGAGAGATAAAAAAATATAATTAAAACATTTGTGAGTTAAACTCACTTTCCAACTCGTTTCACAAAACTGACGGCGAGATTCTCGCGAGTCGAGTTTCATTCTCAATATTGGAATGTCCAATAGAACCTCATTCTATTTTCATCTTGTGCCATGTCAGCATTAAACTCACCATTGGAGATGGTCTGAGCTCCGACATATAAATTTCAGGTTGTTTTGCAATTTACATGATTGTTTGGCTTTTTACCTTTCTAATACATCATTTAACTTTTAATTTCTAATGACGTTAAATTTATATTTAAATTATTACATAAATTTTACAATTAATGATTAAAATTTGCCCAAGTTATTTGTACATAATCCATAGCAATTAATAATATGATATAGGACTAAAAGTATTTCATTTTCCACATTTTGCTCAAATTATCCGTTTTCTTTTTTGTTTGGACTTGTTCAAAAGCAATGTAGCACGATGTTGCTTTAGTAGCTTTGCTTGAATTTTCCATCCCTCCGTCCAAACATTTCTATCATTAGCATTAAATGGAGGATGAAAGTGTTAGCTTAGACCATCCTTCCTCTACTAGTGGGATTAAAATTTTGACTTATAGTATCTCCGTCGCTAATTGAATGTTACAAAAACTAACTCATCAAAATTAATAAATATGGAGAATGGGATGAAAAGTTTCGAAATTATCAAAAATACCCTTATAATATTCTTGAAATGAGGTAAAGAATGTATTTATTAGGGGTAAAATTAGTATTATGGTTGTTGGAAATGTAAAAGTTCGGTAATTTGACAAATAAAAAGGACTAGGTAGTTAAGAAATTTGACACTCCTTTAGGGACAGAGGTAATATATACGTTTTGGAAACCGCCCTTATTTTGAAGCGGGACTGGGTACTGCATTTCATGTCCCATATCTAACACGTACTTTAATTAATTTGATTGGCACGTTTTTGGTAAATGATTATAAGTTAGAAGTTTTGGACACTAATACAATGTATATATATTGAGTTTGTTGGACAATAATATACTGATCTTCTTTTTTGAGCGATAATATACTGTACCTTGGGGTCTTGGACAATAATACATTTGAAACGACTCCGACGATGACTATCTTGGTAACAGTTTCACGTGGTGGGTTGAGCAAAAAAAATAAATCTTTACTAAATTACTCATTGTAGACACCAAAATAATGTTCTAGACCAGGAAAATACCTGGCATCTGTCAAGACAGTCCAGTTAAAATCCTGGCGGATTTGCTCGGACAGACCCAGGAAAATTCTTGTGGACTGACCCAGGAAAAACCACGCGGATTTTCCAGCGACCAAAGACAAATCCAGTACAAATCCTGGCGGAATTCCCAGACCAACCCAAGAAGATCCACGCGGATTTTCCAGGCCGGCCTAGCACAAATCCTCGCGGATTTGCCCAGTACCACGCAGATTTCACAGATTCGGGCCCAGAAAATCCTCGCGGATCCGGACCAAGGTCCAGCCTGGAGTCACGCGGATCCGGGCCAAAATTCAGCCTGGAGTCTCGCGGATCCCGGCCAAAGTTCAGCCCAAAATTCTATTAGAGCCACGCGGATTTGTCAGCCTAGCCTGGCAGTGGGAGTCACGCGGATTTGTCAGCCTAGCCTGGCAGTGGGAGTCACGCGGATTTGTCAGAACTCAGTACATAAATTCAGCTCAAAAGCAAGTCTTGCGGATTTTTGAATCCCAGCTGGGATCCTCGCGGATTTAGCAGATTTGGCCCAGGAAATCCTCGATTGCGCGGGTTTGATCCAACTGAGCCAAAATATGAAGGTTGCGCGGATTTCATTAATTTGGGCCAAGATGTCAAAGTTGCACGGATCCAGCCCAAAGTCAGTACAACACAGAAATCCGCGTGGATCCGATTTGGTCAACCTAAATCGGCGGGTCGGATTCTGGGTCAACCCAGAAATCCGCGTGGATCCGGATTCTGGGTCATCCCAGAATCACGCGGATTCGGTGCAGTAATGGTCAAGCATGGCGGTTTATTTTTTTCAAACAGTCAAGTAAACCGCTGAAGCGGTTGCAGGAGGAGTTGCGCGGATTTCAGGCAACTACTGAAAACTACCTTCTCCCCCTTTGCTTATTTAAGGATCCGCGCGGATCCTTTCGAGAGGTTGGCAATTTTTCTTCTCGGCGGGAGATCTCCAGAAAAACTGGGACAGTTTCCAAGCAAACTTGAGAGAGTTTGTGAAATCCGCGTGGATTTCGCTGGTTGAGTTCATCTGTAACGCCCCGGAAATTCAATTATAGAAAAGTCAAAGTCAAACTAACGTTAACAGACAAAACTTAGCGGAAGACTTCAAATTTAGTTTGGGCGTCCACCGCGTATCAGAAGGAATGCAAGGCGAAAGGAAAACACAACTGCGCTAACGGTAACTACTAACAACTCAAAACAAACTTTAAGAATTCATAACGAAAACAATATAAAAGATTCAAGGACTTCTAGACTCGTGCCCTCTCTTCTAATTCCGTTCCAGATTTAGATCTTCACCTGAAATCAAAACATTTCAGAAAATGAGGGGGAAATCTCAATAATGTCTACCCCTAACGTTTAAAACAGTTTAAGTTCATTTCAATTCATTTTGGGGAGAGGGATCAAAGCAAACATTTCGCAAACCTTTAACCCTTAACTGTTTTTCTCAACCCAACCAAATCATATTTTATTATGCGGGCGGGATACCACATCCCTTAAAGTAACAAATATCATACGGATCCCGGATCCTCGCTACCACGAGCTACGACTGTGGTCCTGCACCCTTTGCCTACCACAGCTACGACTGTGGTCCTGCACTTTTGCCTACCACAGGCTACGACCAGGGTCCCAGACCCTTTGCCTACCACAGGCTACGACCAGAATATCAAGGGTTCACATTTCCGCCTACCACAGCTACGACTGTGGGTCCTGCACTTTCGCCTACAAAGCTACGACCAGAATATCAAGAGTTTACATTTCCGCCTACCACAGGCTACGACCAGGGTCCCTGACCCTTTGCCTACCACAGGCTACGACCAGGGTCCCTGACCCTTTGCCTACCACAGGCTACGACCAAATAAACCCGCTTAATGTTTCCACTTGAAATTATTAGTATCTTATGCAAAACTCAACTCACAACTCTCAAGTCAAACCCAACCCAGGTTATCAAAACCATTAACAAAACTTCGAATAAAAGACCATCCAATTTCTTAACTCAAATAAACCAAAACCACAATCGAATCAAAAGATTATCAAAACAGATGGTCATATTTCCACAAAAGTCCCCTTTCGGGATGCAATTCTCAAAATAGATTATAAAACATCAAAACACATTTAAAGAGCATCCCGGTGGGGATTAGAGCATAGACAATTACCTGAATAACGTCACAGTACAGCAATAAGGAGAACACACTTGAGCTCACTATCGTCACACACTAACTCGGGCCTAGAATAAAAGTAATTATCTAATCAAAACGCGTTCTAACGAAGTTAGAATTAACTAACAACTACCTAACCCATCCCCTAGGAACACTTAGGTTCCTATCATCTATGAAATTACACTTAACATCTCAAGAAAACACATAACAAGATCACATATTATTTGCACTCAACAATTATTATAAAAAGAAGCAAGCAGAGGGCAGATTATAACGTTCACATAAAACGAGTCACAACTCGACTTCCCGACATCCTATGGGGCTGGTTCTGGACTTTTCGGAAACCTCAGGATGTCTACTAAAACTTCTATGTTGATGGTTAAGCCCAACTCAGTTCCGAAGGACCTCAAAAACACCCGTCTTTCCCATTGGTCCAGATCTGACAGGTTCTGGTAAAACGGTTATAACTAGGGCTATACAAATCAAACGTTCGATCCGTAAAATTCCTATGGTTCCTAACATCTAAGGGAACCTCCAGTTCAAAGGGTTTGACCAAAAGGTAACTACACTAGCCGTGGCAACCCGATCTTTAGGCACTAACGAAACTGTCCCGATAACGGTTCTTATTTAATTTATAATTTTAGTTCTAACTTCCACCATTCGATCTCGGGGTCCTAATTTGGGCTCAAAACAGTAATTAGGGTCTAAGGTATAAAGTCCAACTCAACTTAGGTCCAACAATTAAACTTGTAGAAGTAAACTTAATTTAGAAAACATGAAAGACACTTTAATAAATTTAATCAAACCTAAAGTCATAAAAGAAAAAAAAAATTACTTAAAACATAAATTACTTGACCAAGATTTTAAAGATTAAAGCATGGATTATTTACAAGTAAGTTATAACAAGAGGAAATAATCAAGGATTTAGAATTAATAATCAAGAATCGAATTTAAAGAACATGTGAATATTTAACTAACGATTCAAGAATTTCAAGAACTACTAAAGGTGGTTAACATGTGGGTTTCTTTAATCAAGATTCGGAAAGACTTAAAGAATATGTAAATAACTATAAAGAACATATAAACATTTAACTTCTAATCAAGAATCCTAAACAAAACTAATTTCTTTTAAACAAGATTAACTCAAGAACCAAGAACTAATAAACCATAAACTCCACCTAACTTATTTAGTCAAGATTAAACATGAATTAAACAAGAATGAACCTAGGAATTAAAAGAACATATAAATTTCTTAACTACTATTCAAGAATTCAAGAAATGCTTACAGAATATGTAAAATAAAGTACAATAAACATGTAACTACTAATCAAGAATTCAAGATTTTATTAACAAGATTTCAACTTCTAGTAGGTTAACTAATTTATTTAACAAACTTAGCAAGATTTACTTTTAAAGAACAATAAAGAACATAACGATTTATACAACTAAAATTCAAGAATTAACCCAGGTAAATAAATTTCAAGTACATACAATAATATTGTGGTCTAAACGATTAATGTAAAGGATATAACAATATTAAAGAATCACTTTCAACCCTAATAAGCAACTATTACAACCTAAATCTAATTACAAATTTTATAACATAAAATTACACATATCAAGTAACAAATTACACATAATAAATAATTATTTACACATAATTACAACCAAGAAATAATTACAATTAATTTCCCCTAATTACAAAAATTACAGAATTTATAAACAATAATATTACAAATATATAAATCAGATTTTTAATAATAAAACAAGAAAGAAAAAGGAAAAAGAAAAGAAACAGAAGGAAAATAGAATCAGTTTAGGGTTAGGGTTAGGGTTAGGGTTTTACGTAGGTGTTAGGGCACGGTTTTACGGCGGCAGTCGGGCGGCGTCGAGGTGGCGGCGACTCGACGACGATGACAACGACCGGCGTTGGTGGCGAGCAAGGTCAACGCAAGGACAAGAGGAAAGGCGATAAAGAGAGAAAGGGAGAGAGGCGGCGATGGTGGTGGTGCGTCTGGGTGGTTCGCGGCGGCCGTCGTCTGGCGCGGCGACGTCAAGGCCAACGACGGCAACGTCGTCGGTGGTGGTAGCCGGCGGTTTCAGAGAGAGGGAGAGAGTCAGAGCGAGAGAGAGAAAGAGGGAGGAAGAGATAGGGCAAGCGGGTGGTGGTGCGATCTCCGGCGACTCGGTGGCGGCGGCCGGCTGGCTGTGCTCTGGTGGTCGGCTGCTGGGCGAGAGAGAGCAGGGAGGGAGAGAGAGAGGAGAGGTTGTGGGGTTAGGGTTTGGTAAGGGTTTAGGGGGGGTTTTTATACTAATGCTCCCATTTAGGCCCACTAATCCTATTCCTAACCCAACCCATTTAAAACAATTAAAACTGATTTTCTTTCAAAAGGCCAATAATTTTAATAATTGTAATAATAATAATAATACCAATACTCATATAATCACATAGCAAATAATATTCACGTAATTATAACAACACATAAATATTAACCTACGAGAATACTATTCTACCCTTGTTAGTCCCTCAACGGTCCTACGAGCTCAAGCGTTAGCATAAATAAACACATTACGAACAACAGTAAATAACGAAGTCAAACCTACTTTATTAACGACGTTACGGTCAACATCTTTGGATTTTTTTCGGGGTTTTACATCATCACATAGTTCTTGGGCACACATCAGGTCCGCGCGGATTTGGTACAATCCGCCACCCTTCCTATCTTTTCCATCTTTTCTTTCGTTCAATTTCGTTTCGTTTTTTTTCTAAAATATGTAACAATGTAGCCGGTAGATCCCCGCCCGCTGTAATTTAGTTTATTTTTCTCGTTTTTTTTGTTATTTCATCCAGTATGTGAACTTTATCATTTCATTCCGAATGCATACATTTTTTTCCTTAATTCGTGACAACTTTACTTTTTATTAGTGTGAAAAACCCGACCTAGTAAAGGCCGCTTTGGCGGGCGGTGCAAGGGCATCCCCCTACATCGACACCTTTACCCCCGGATCTGATTTTTTTGGTTCGAGACCGGAGTCATCTTTTTTTCTTTTTTTTTTGTTTTGTTAATTTTTTCCAAAATTAACTGGCGACGCCTTTTTATTTATGCAAATTAATGTCATTTTGGGCCGAACCCTTTGCTCAAATCTTGATGCAATCGAAACAAGCGCCTCGGCCAGAGCCTGCTCGTAAATCCGGCGTGGATTTACGGCGGCCCGATCGATCCTTGTTCTAATTGCGAAAGGTCACTGAACCCAAGGTGATGGACTGTGCCGTACGTATTGGCCGGGAGATCCTCGCGGATTTTGGGCCGTATGCAAACCCAGTCCACCATTTTGGTGTCTAAAGACCAATATCCCATTCGGAATGGGTCCGGGCCTCGGGTAATCTGAGATATTCGCATGGATCTCCGATCACACCGGGCTCATGGGCCATTCCGAATAGATACTTGTACTGTAATTTTGAGGTAAAAGAGTTGACCCGATTCGGCATTTAGGCGCACGGAAAATATTCTATAACTTAAAGGAAATTATTGAAACTTGTACCCTATGAAAAAATAAGCAACCCTACGTCGAATCGACCCTCCGTGGGGGACCGTGCCCTCCGGGCCGCGGGCCCTACACTCATGTTCTTTGGTTAGGTTATTTTCAGGTTTGAATGGATAAGTTAGGATAACTTGGGATAAATTAGGATAAGTTATGATGTTTGTTTGGGAAATTGTATTTTTAGAGTTGATTTTTTTTGGACAATTGTGTTAGGTTTGGATAAGTTTGAATAAGTAGGATAAGTTGGGAGAGTTATATCCAACCTAACCAAAGAACAGGGCTTGAATAATGCTCATAAATATAAAAATAGAAAATTACTCACAAACTAAGATAGGAAATGGTCATAAGTGTTGGGTTAATGATTGGGAGTCCAAATTATTATTTTAGTGTGATGAATTTTGGAAAGCCAAAATTGATTATTGAGCAAGGGACCTGATTCATAAAACCCTTAAATGTTAAAGATAGAAACCCTAAATGTTAATAGTTCCCATTTCCACGTAGAAGTCAGAGATGAAGAGAGGGAGAACTCAGAGGGGGAGTGGAAGAATAATTCAAACGAAGAACATGAAGTATATGTGGGGAATTTACCAGAAAAGATTCATAAGTATGGTTTAAAAGGGATATTCGAAAGATAATGGAAGGTGAAAGAAGTGATAATACCCTAGAGAAGAAACCCAAAAGGAACATATGGGTTTATCTACTTCTAGAATGAAGGGACATTCATAGAAGGCAAGGAACGGATGGAGGTGAGAATAGTTAGGGGGAAGAGATCACAGGTTCAACGAGCAAGAAGGAGAATCAACAATGTTTGGAAGAGGAGGGTAAAGATGAAGCAAGTCTGGATCAAGAAGGAGAATCCACAACTACGGTCTCATCTCTAAAGTGACAACAATAAGCAGCACAAAGTTCATCATCACATTACCAACAAAAAAAAAAAGACGTGGATGAGGCTTTAAAGAACCCAATGGAACTGGAGGTATGGTTCTCTGACATTAGGAAATGATCTATGTATAACACCTATGAGGATAGGAGAGTTTGGCTGGACATCCACGAAATTCCATCTCATGGATAGAAGTGGGTGAACTTCTAAAGATGCATTCGGTCAACAATAGGGCACATTGCTAAGCCTAGAGCAAAGTACATCAATAGCAGACATTTGAAAAAATGTGAGTTCAAATCCTGACAAAAGTATTCACAAGGATTGAAGGAAAGACACTGTTGACATTGGAAGATTGCTTATATACGATGTTTATAAAAGAGGCTAGTACATATGTGCATCGGCCAGTCACAAGATCATGGGATGTAAATGATACCAATGATGAAGAGGAACACGAGAAATCAACAAACCAATCCATCAACTTGGACGATCAGGCAAAAGAATCCATGGAAAGAACAATTGACGAGAGCTCAACGAAGGAAGGAGGAAAGTCAACTGTCAAGGTAATAGGAGGTGAAGAGTCAAGGAAAGCAACAGAAGCACAAATTCAAACAAGTATTAAGGTATGAGACAACCAACAACAATCAATGCAGAGTTTGAACAATAACGTACATATTAAAAAGGTCATGTTAGTAGTTGAACAGGTACAAGCAAGAAAAGGGAAATGATGAATGGTCTGGAAATAAAGAATTGGACAAAGGTGCAACAAACACAAGAAAATGAGGAGTGGAATATTGACATGGGAAACTACATGGCCGCCAATAAATTGTAATACCCCGGGATGTGGTTAAAGTGCGGCTTAAACGAATTGAAATGACTACTTATATCACCAAAGTGCACCTTCTTCTAAGGTAGCTCATATGTTTGGAACTTCTCAGTTAAACGTGCTTGGTTGGGAGTAGTCTCAGGATGGGTGACATCCTGGGAAATTTTTGCAGGCAACGTGTGAGCGAGGATGAAGCACGCTGGAAAGACTCATGGAGATTTGTGGGGCTAGTCAGCGATTCTTGAAGCGATTATCAATAATGTCCATCGGCACGGGAAGGGTTAGCGCGTTACAGATGGTATCAGAACTGACCATGACCATGAGATGCGCCAGTGGACGGGAGACCCATGGGCAGTCACCTAGCGGGGCAAATATTCTGGAGTGGATTGTGACACAATGAGGACATTGTGCGCTTAAGCAGAGGTGGTTATAATAACCTGAGACATAATTAAAAAGTTTGGCTTAAATAGATTGAAATGACTACTTATATCACCAAGGTTCACCTTCTTTTAAGGTAGCTCATTTGTTGGGAACTCCTTAGTTAACCGTGCTTGGTTAGGAGTAGTCTCGGGATGGGTGACCTCCTGGGAAGTTTCTCTGAGGCAACATGTTAGCGAGGACGAAGCATGCTGAAAAGACTCGTGGTGATTTGTGGGGCCAGTCAGCGATCCTTGAAGCGATTATCGGTAATGTCCACGACCCGGGAAGGCTCGGGGCATTACACAATTTATTGGGAATATGGAGCTGCGTTCAGTACCCATTGAACACAGTGACAACTATGTTATTGCAACACAAGAGAAGACCAAGAAGTAGAACAACCCCTGAAGTAGATTGATAACTTAGGAGAAATCCAAAGGAAAATAGAAAAAAGAGTAAAGGAGATAGGAGATGACATCGAAGTAAGGTTCTTAGAGGATAGCTAGACACCAAGAAAGTTTTTGAAGGGAAAGAAGAAGAAAAAGGAAAACAACCCACAAGAAAGGAAACCAAACTAAAGGCAGGAGAGGAAGACACTAGGATGTAGATAGGTGTTGTTAAGAAGAAATACATCAAACAATTGATAAATGGTAAGGATGTGGTAATTAAGGCTTTTGAAAGTTTTATTCGAGTTAAAAGTAGGAGAGAAAGACATTAAGATAGAGATAGGATTATCATAAGATTGTGATATGTTATTTTGTCCAGACTATCAAGTAGTGGAGGTTTGTTCTAGTGCTTAAGGAACTCAAGTTTTGATTTTGTTTGAATAAATCGGCCTAATGGCCACAATTATCGAAAAAAACCCTAAATGTTTTCCTAATTTATTAGTCGTGAAACTCAGGGGTTCCTTAGAGTTGATATGAACAAGGATAAAGAGATTATCACTACCTTGATCATTATAAGTAAAACCCAGGGTCCTTATAGTTAATAGAAATGAGGGGCCTAGGATCTACTAATCATCTAGGATTTAAGGAAACCCCACATTAGATTTCATAACCATCCACCATTTTTAGGGTTTTTGATGCATAAACAACAAGACAACAACAAAAATCAACAAGATATGAACAAGGATAAAGAGATTCTCACCACCTTGATCTAGAGTCCTCAATGGTCGTCTAAAGCAGATCCACCAACAGCCTAAAAAGAGACTCAAAGACTTCACTAAGATTAGCTTAAAGAAAATCACCCACTAATCCCTAAATGAGCCACGTACTCTCAATCACCACCAACAATTATTGCATAAAGAAGAGGAAGGTTTGAGGAAGGGTTTCAAAATACCAACAATAATTCATACATCGAGTGTTTAAAACGTTCAAAAATTGCTTACAAACATAAGGGAGGGGGTATATATGGGGGGGGGGGTTTAAAACCCTTCTAAAACCACGATAAAATGAAAATTGTGCTTCACCACAGATCATGGTGACCTGGCACGGTCCATGGTAACCTTGAAACAAGAGAACTGAGTTTCTAGAGGTTGCCACGGATCGTGGTGCCAAGCCACAGACCGTACGTGATGGTTGGGTCAGATTTTTCTGCAACCTTCAAATTCACATACCTTCTTCATCCAAGCTCCGTTTTGGCTCCATAGTATACCAACCAAAAGCTCTAGGTGTTTATTTTAAGCTCCTTGAATTTTGTGGTCATCGGAGCTCTGATGAGGAGCTATGATCGAAAGAGTGAATGTATGTTTTCTTCTTGTACCCAATTTTGCTCTCTTCTTCTTTTTCTTTAACCTTATCCTTTCTAATCTCATTCGTCGGGAGTGCCCTTGGCTCTGTCTCGACCCTTGTTCAATGACCAAAAAGTCCCTTTGCTTAGCCTCGTGCCCTCATGACGTTCGCCTATCCTCTGTGTGGTGACTCACTGGGCTTGACTTGTGAAAATTGTCAAATTCATCACGATTCTTCTTTAATCAGGGACCAACGGTTACCCCAAAGCTCTTGAAATTTTCGAGTTTGGTTCAAACAACGTTGTTGCCCTCAAATGCCCTTGTCGCTCATGGATCAATTTAATATGAGAAAATATTTATATAAGTCAATAGTGTCATTTTTAAATTTAACATGCAATAATATAGTTTTCACACTAAGGTACACTTCAAAAAATATTTTCTAATAAAATTGATAACATTTTTTATTCAAAAAATAAATCACCATTGGTAACTTGACCTAGAATTTTAAGTTAAAATGCCACCCCCCTTAATTTACGAAAAATTACAAAAACATGTTAAATTTTAATTTACTAAAAGTTACATAGTTATGTACGTTTATCAATACTTATTTTTTTTTCTAAAAAATACTACAATAAAACTTTACATAATAAAGTCATGCAAGGAATAAAAACCAAATGAGAGAATCTATAAGTCTCGTCGGTGGTGTCAATCTTTCAATAGTGGTTGCTCTAAATTAACGATACAATCTGCATTGTCTGTAGTACTTATGCTGGGTAGGCTATTTGTTGACTCTGCATGTGTTTTCTCTTTCATCTCTTCTGCTTTGCCCCACAATACCACGTATAGGCCAATGATCACCGCCACAGCACCTAGCAAACTGAACCAGTACTCCAATAAAAATTACACAAAAGTGTACAAAGGTAAAATAATGGATGCTCTAAACTAAACCAAGACTCAGTGAGGGGAAAAAAAGATAGAAATCTTTGAAAGAAGAAGGAAAAAAAAAAAAAAGAAGAAAAGAATCTCATCCCCTTTTGTTCGTAGGAATTCTTTTCTTCACTAAAAATTAGTACTCCCTTCGTTCCGTATTAAATGTCACTTAGTAAATTAATTAGACCTGTCAATTCGGACATGAATGTAAGGGTATTTTAGTAATTTAGGTGATAACTATCCCATCAATTTTGGAAACATTAGTATCTGAAAATGCATGCTCAACCACAGACAGTTAGTTCAGAATTGAAAGAGTATTATTTTTCGCCTCAAATCTAATGATAATAGTTTCTTGTAATAAAACATTATATAAGTTGAGAATTAATTAATGGCCAATGTTTTAAAAATTTGATTGACACGTAGGTTAAGGTGACAGTTGATATGGAACGGATCCGGGGGGTCATGTTGATAAGTCTATCTTTGTTGAGTCCCAAGGTTCACACTTTTTATTTGAAAATTTTTAAATAATGTGATATCATGTTGCTCTCTCTCATACACATTGCACCCTTAACAAAGTTAAACTTGGATCGTGATGAATCTGACCAATCTGTCCACAAAGTTCTTCTCAATGTGCATCATTGAGCTTGACTTGTTGACTGTTATTTTACCCTCCGTCCCATTTTATTTGTCCATTTCCTAATTTGAAGAGACCAATGCATATAAGGAATTGAGGTAAAAAGTTTGTAATTTACTCAAAATACCCTTAAATTAATAGAAGTTAATAGTTGTTGGAATTGTAAAAAGTGAAAGATGAATTTATTAATTAGGGGTAAAAAAAGTAATTACAGTTATTGGAATTGTAATTAAATTGGACAAATATTTTGGGACAAAGAGGTTAGGTAAAAGGACAAATATTTTGGGACGGAGATAGTAACTTTTTTTTTGTTTTTGTTTTTATCACTTTGATAAGACATGAGAAATTATGGTGAAGATATTAGATATGTTATCCCGATAAAAAAAAAATTGTTGCATACATAGGTAAGGAGAACTTACGTGCCAATGTAAAGTTCTTCATTGAAGAACAAAACAGCCAACAAAGTCGTGAAAACTGTACAAAGAGGAGTGAACATAGCACAGAAAAGTGGGCCTTTATGAGACACGACCCACGATTGAATAAAATATTGGACCCCACCTCCAAATATTCCCCGTCAATTTAATTGACGGACTAGTAAAAAATATTATAAACTGAAAATAAAAATAAAAATAGAACATAAAGAAGGCATATATAGAACTTGTGAAATTATTATACTCTCTCTTTCTTGAAAAGAATTTCCTCTTTAATTTATAAGGTTAACTGTTGTAAATTTGGATCATTAATTTATCAAACTATCAAAACAAAAATAAAAACATAAATGTGGTTGATTTACCTTAAAGATTTGTATAAAATAAAAAAGAAAATTAGATTCTAATAATTCCAACTTTTACAAATTGGACAACAATAATCATATCCCTATTTTTGGTTTGTATTCTGGTGGTCCAACAAAAAAAATTGGATTGTTATAATAGGGATTCTTGTTGTTCAATTGATAAAAATTGGGATTATTATAATCCAATTTTCCAAATAAAAAAGGGTCAGAAACCTTATTTTTTATTTTTTTTAAGAAAGGGTTAAGAGCTTGTTACTTACCGAAAATAGGCAACCATTGAATTCATAACTTGAACGAAAAACCCAATTTTGTGGCTCTCGCTCTATATCCAAAGCAATTATCCCATTTTGCAACATTGATAGAAAACACACCCAAGCTGACAAAGATGTGTGATCCTTGTAGCGTTTTGTGATTGGCACCTATTCATACGTCACAGGTTAAAACCATGCATGAGGTGTAATTTAACAAAACCCTAATATCCAAATATCAAAACGAAGATTTTCTGACAATGCAGAAATTATTATAAGAGAGGTAAGCGGGGTTGTTTGCATTTTGGACAGTAGAGTATAGGGTAACCAATTTTTTGAACTCTTGATTTTTAAAGTTAATTTTTTGGACTTTAAAGTTTGTGGTCTGAATAAAAAATGACCTTAAAGTTTGTGGACTGAAAAAAAGGCCTCTGCCCCGTTCTTTTTTTTCTTTCCATGTTTGAATTCTTCGCCCGATTTGCGCCAAACTTCAGGACTAAGTGCAAAACTGAAATTGAAGCTATAATACGCATCTCCTATTCATGTCGGAGCTACTTAGGCCCCTAAAAGATGTGTATTATAGCTTCAAGAGCAATTCAAACATAGGAAGAAATAGAAAAATGGTACACGGACTTTTTTATTTCAGCCAACAAACTTTAAGGTCTTTTTTTATTCAATTTATAAACTTTAGGGTCCAAAAAATCAACAATGAAGTAAGAGTCCAGAAAATTAATTATCCTATACTTCACTGTCCAAAATGCAAAATACGCGATGTAAGTGTGGATTAATTGTACCTGAAGAATAAGATACAAAGACGCACAACAATAGCTTGAGAAGATCAGAAGGCAACCTATGATCCAATTTGAGGCCCCTTGTGCATTATGCAGCATTGAATAAGATTCAAAAAACTTTGATAACTGACCCAATAAAAGAAGTGACAAAAATTAAAAGAAAGCTCCTGAGATCCATTGGCGAAGCATTTGATCTTTGCCTACGAACCAACACAAAAAAGACGATGAGGCTTCAGTTTACAAGAACAATTTAAATGAAAATTAAGAAACTGTTAGTCGAATTGATAAAATATGCAGAAATAATTACAGGAATTTAGTTTACCAATAGAAAAAAGCAAAGGGGTAAGTGACAAGAGTGGCGATAACTTGTCTACAGAATACGAAAACTCTAACACTCATGCCCTTATCAACGATATCTTTATTCCAGAGAGTCATAACTGCGTATATACACTGAAGAATCACCATGGCTACTACTGGCAAGTAATGCTCTTTCCATGCTCCCATCTCTCTCTCTGTATAATTGGAGACTTAGAAAGACAATGGAAAACCAACCCAGATTTGGGAAGTTTACAAAGGTCAGCATGCCACCCATTTTAAGAATATTTATTATGCCGGCCATTATAATATGACAGGGACAACAGTGGTTGGGATCTACCCCAAATATACACTCCGGCCCCGTTCTTTTGTACCGCTGGTTGCGGTTGGTGTAGACCTATTAATTCGGTCGGCGGGCGGGTTTTCGGTAGTTCATATATCGGATTCGAGTAAATACGGGTCGAATGTATTTCGGGTTCGGGTAAATACGGGCGGTGTATTTCGATTTCGGGTCAACCAAACGGATTATGATTGCGACCTTTTTTCGCTTTTTCTTTTTAAAAAATGGTCTCTAAATACTATTTTTGTACAATAATAAAATATTATTATTTTCCAGTAACGATAGATTATTGTAGCTATTTTAACTTAAATTAGAGAAATAACAAATAAATAAGTTGTGTTTATAGTTTAATACTTAAAAATTTCAATGAAAAGTTACAAATTTTGATAAAGTTGAACTTAAAAATTAATTTTTCGGGTCAAACGGACGGGTCGGGTTTGACCCGCTAATTTTCGGGTTTGGTGTATTTCGGGTTAAGTTGAAAAAATCGTGTTTAAAACCCAGAAATTTCGGGCGGGTTCGAGTCGGGTTATCGGGTCATAAGTTGCTAGGTCTAGTTGTTTGCGGTGTAGAGGGGAGGAAATTTGGTGGATTGTGATGGGTTGGGAAAAGTTGTGAATTGTGGTGGGTTGGAGAAGTTGTGGTGGGTTGAGGTTTGAATAATTGCAAATGGGTTGGTAAATTTGAAATTGTAATTGGAAAAAGTGAAATGAATTAAAATTCGAAAAGTAGATTGTGGTGCGTTGTGGTGGATTGTAGTGGATTGTGGTGGGTTGTGGTGGAATATGGAAAGTTGTGGTGCGGTGTGAAACCGCAACCAACTAGCTGTATAAAAGAGCGGGGCCTCCTTCGGTTCCATATTACTCCATCAATTTCACATTAATTGTCGTGTTTGAAAATCGTGCAGTAAAATTTCAAAAATTTTGACCGTAAAATTTTTAATATATACAATGACTTGTTATATGAAATTATCACCATTAGATTCATAATGAAAAATACTATCATAAAAGTATAATATTACAATTGTTAATAATATATTATGTAAGAAATTATAAATCAAAGAGTTAACACAATTGTTAATAATAATATATACAATGAGTTGTTATATGAAATTGAAGATAGGCCACATGCAGGCGTGCAGCCCAGCTGTGGCAAAGTTAACACGACATGGTAACATGAGACAAACCAGATACGAAATAAGGCGGGTTGTATCATAAATTTTGAACACATTTGATTAAATAGGTTGAAATAACCCTTGAAGGAGGGTTAATAGGTTTGTTACAGAGTTCTGCACTTATAAACACAAGGACGTTAATAACACTTGATTGAACTGAAAAATACTTCTTTATTAGATAAGCTTGAGGTACAATAGAAATAGAGGAGGTTAGGGAACTCAACAGAATCAAGATAATGAGGTCCTTGATGACTGCTTATAAAACCAGAAAGCTCAGAAGGAGGTTATGTAGAGGAGTCTTTCTGACGAGGCAGATGAAGGCTGTGGAGGCGCCTCACAGATAAGGCAGAGAGGAGGGGTCTCACAGATGAGACATAGAAGAACATGAAGGATTACAATGGATATCAAAATCACAAAGCCTTAGTGATTCAAGGTTTTGCTACACAACACCTCACCAACATATTTGGCTACACTCACCAAGGTCCTTAGTTACACCTCATCAGAAGTACCTTATTGGCTACATAACTCACCAAGAACTCATTGGCTACACTCAGAAATCTCACGAGATTTCCTACACTCGATTACTTGCTTGGAATCGACTAATTTGCACAAGGAGCTGTTGGAGGTATTTATAGTCGAGGTCTTCAATCAGCACTGGTCTCCTCTTGATTTTTTCCTTTCTTGATTGATCTTTGATCCTTTCCATATTCGCTTTGATCTTCTATCTTTGCTTTGGAAACTTCATTCTTGTCATATAAATCAAGTTCTACAAGGATAAATATCAGAATCAATATATGTTATCTTGGAAAATATTCTGATAATAAATTAGAGTATTCCGAAAACTTCCTTTATTCGTCATTTCAAACAAAATCTTTGCGCTAAGAATACTGTTGTCGCTGGAGGTCCTCAATGGAGAATATGTGGAGGTCCTCAGAGTAGGGGTGGGTTTCTTCATAGGTTAACACGCCTAACCCGTTTAATTAAATAGGTCAGGTTCAGGTTGAATTTTTTGACACGAAAAACATCTGTTTTAACCTATTTAATTAATTGAGTTAGGCAGGTTGACCTGTTTATCAATTTATCCGTTTACCCGTTTATTTTTCAAACCCTAACAAAATATTATAGAAAATTAAAATAACACTTTTAGGAGAGAAAAAATTATTTGAAATATAAAGGGAATTAATATTTGAAATATAAAGAGAATTAATATTTTAAAATGTTGATTGGATACTTTTTAACTTGGTTAAATGTTAAATTGCCATAATAATTCAATGCAGATCTTATCAGGTAAACCCGACCTGATACAAACCCGATTAAGTTAAACGGGTAAACGGGTTGGTACCAGGTCAACTCGTTTAAATTTTAGTCAGATGCAGGTCATGAATTTTTGCCCTGTTTATTAAATGGGTCGAGTTAGTGTGGGGATATTTTCAACTCGTTTAATATTGACACAAACACGAATAACACCCAACACGACCTATTTGACACCCCTAGTGCAGCCTCAAACTGGGACTCACATCAAAAATTTTACATGGTTCTACTACAATAATTTTACTGCCTCATCTCTTACTGAGTTCAAGTTTAACTCGAGCTTAGCTGATGCCCATCCACATTTGATTGCCCTTCGGGGTTCAGTTCCTACAAGGTTTACTCTTTAAGAGTTCTTGTTAAGATTTTCAGGGTTTTTTTCTCACACACATTAACAATGAAAAGGGTGGAAGATAATAAAAATTCAACAAAAGGAATTAACGTGGAAAAACCCAAACCAGGAAAAAAAATCACAAACGCACCAAAACTCTATTTATACTCAAGACTACAATATAATACTAGGGTTAATAATAATATTAACCTTCCAAAAAATATGTGTTCCATAATAATTTGATAGTATATTCCAAAGTAATATTATATTCACATGTGATCAATCAACCTCAATGTAATTACCCCATCACAATTTGGTAGCAATATAATATTTTCCACTTTATCTAATATCTTTCCTTGATGAACATAATCTTAAAAGGATCTTTAATATTATATGAAACTTGTTGACCAAGTACAATTTTGGCTTTCCAAAATTCATCCAACCAAAATAATCATGGAACCCCGCTAGGGCATGTGCGGCCGAGCAGAGGTTTACGGCAGGGCGACCCAATCTCGCCCTATCTGTTTATGTTTGTTGCAGAAGGTTTGTGTGGCCTACTAAAGAAGGCAGAAGCTATGGGGTGGATCTCAGGGCACAAAGTGTGTAGGATACTCCGAGCATTTCCAATATGTTAGTTCGCCGATGGCACAATCTTCTTCTACAAAGCGAAATTGGAGCAGGCCCGTGAGCTAAGGAGAATGCTAGAGAAGTATGAGCTAGGAAGCGATGAGGTAGAAAATAAGTTTTCTCAAGTCAACTTTGGTGTTTAGCGGAGGAGTTCCAGTTGAAAGGCTGAAAGAAATCTCAATACATACGGACATCAGAGAGGTCCTAGCTTAAGAAAAATATCTTGGCCTCTGTATGCATGCGGGCAAATCGGAAAGACGGATGTTCCAACCGATCAAGGATAGGATAGCGAAAAGACTGGTTGGGTGGATCGATAGGCTAATTTCATGTCGAAAGAGAAGTGTTGATAAAGGCAATAAGTGGCCTAAGCAATCCCTACTCATGCAATGAGCATTTGTAGACTCCTACTAGACTTCTATAAATCTATCTAGTCAGTGATAAACAAATTATGGCAGGGACAAAGTGAAGGCAAGCGGAAAATACATTGGGTAAGTGGTTCAAGGCTCTATCAAAGCAAGGATGAAGGGGGGTTGGGGTTCCGTGACCTGGAATCTTTCAATGAGGCTTTGCTGGCAAAGAAACTTTGGCGATTCGTGAAATTAAGATGAAGGCTCTCCTACAGCAAGAATTTTCAAATCTTATTGCTACCCAAACGAAGGCATGTTGACTGCAAGGCTTGGCCACAATCCAGGCTATACGTTGCGCAACCTTTGAGGCGTGAGGGAGATAGTAGTAAAAGGCTCAAGATGGCGTATAGGGGACAGGAAATCAGTGGAGGCCTGGACTGATCGATGGTTACCAATACCATATCCTTATAGACACATTGGGAGAAGGGGGGATCAGTTGGAGGTTGTGAACTTCAAGGTGGAAGCTCTTATTGATAAGACAATGGATGTTGGAGGGAAGATCTGGTCCAGGAAATGTTTTTTACCGTGTGATCTAGAGACAATCGTAGAAATCCCGTTGTGCAATTCTTGGCCTCAGGAGAAACTATTGTGACATTTTGACAAGAATGAGAATTTTTCGATGAGATCTACTTATTATCTAACGAGAGCGCTGAAGAACACGGCTAAAGCTTCCACAAGTGAGAATGGGATGAAGGCACTTTGGCCGAGGCGAATTTGGAAACTATGAATCCATCATAGGATTAAGGTTTTTCTTGTGGAAATTGGGGCAAGGAGCGGTTCCATCAAGACCAAACATTGCAAGAAGGGTTCCCATGCAAGAAGGGTTCCCATGCAATTCGGAAATTGGGGAATTCGGGATGAGTTGTGATATTTGTGGGGCTATAGAAGAGATCGACATTCATAGCCTAGAGCATGGGAAGGAAGAACATTGTAAAATTATGTTGAGACGGAGACCACCGACCCCGGGGTGGTTGAAACTAAATGTTGATGCTGGAGAATGGGGGTTTGGTGGAGGTATTACGGGGTTTGTGTTTGAGGGATCTCGCTAAAACACCAAATTTGTGGATGCTAATTTAGAGGAAGCTTACACCTTCTGCTTTGCACTTAAGCAATGCCATGATAAGGGCTTCAGAAGAGTTCAAGTCGAGAATGACTGTCTTGCTCTGATCTCTAAAGTGAAGAATGCGGAAGTAGGGAATTATTTCTTAAGTATATTGTTATTTCAGACTTACTCAATATTTGTTCTAGTTTTGATTTTGTCCCTTGGAACCATGTTGAGAGAGGTTGTAACAAAGTTGCACATGCTCTAGCTCATCTCCAACCTTTGGAGAATCATGAAAATGTTTGGGAAGAGGGTGGTTTGGATATTGTCAATGATCTGGCCATGAAGGACATGTGTGATTATCTTTCGGTTCATTAATAAAACCTCTCTGTTGCTTGCGTCAAAGAAAATGATTTTTTAAAAATTATGGTAGTTGAAAATTTCTTATTATTAATTTGAGTAAGATAAATCTCATTTGTTAAATAGATTTATATGTCAATAACTACGTTTAACTATTATAGTAAGTTATTTCGATCAAAATATATTAATTTCAATGTTTTAGGATAGAATCAATGGTACGTTACAGTTTTTAACTATGATATTTGAAAAGTTTCAATTATGGTAGAATATCATTAAAAAATTTTAAAAGTTTTATCTCAATGAATGTCATTACTCATTAGAACAAGTCACTTTGATTAATATATATTCATTTTGGCTTTTTAAAGGTGAAATATACTTTTCAACTATCATAGTTGGAAAAACTTTCAACTACCCAGTAAATCTCCCTTATTCGATATGTATAATAATTTAAAATATAAATTAATATTAAAAAAACATAAACACTATAATTTTCTAATTAAATACAACATAGTTCAGTGTTACCCATTACATTATCCTCATCTCTTTCAATTCTTTCAATCCACCGACAAGTAAACTCAACATAGATTAAGCTAAAGATTACAAGTAACTTTGATCTATTTATTCGTACAATGTACATACCTAGCAATATTACATACATTGGAAAGAATACTTCCCTATTTCTTTACAGTATAGACCTTGGAATTATTCTGAATACTACACACATACATGACTGAATTCAAGTTGTTTTATTGTTCAACGATGCTAATTGATTGAAACCGGAAAAGAGAATGCAATCTTTACTCCATCAACCATGCAATGTTGTTCGCAAGATCTAGACTGGCCTCAAACCGTGCTTCAAAGCCGCTTCCCAAACAATGTCGATCCTATCTACATCAATGGCACCAACTTCGTGGTGTGTCCATCCTTCTAAAGAATGAACAACTCCTCCGGCGTGACAAGCATGAATTACTCCTCTCTCCAATGTATACTACGTACATTTATAATCATAATTTCTTCATTAGCTCAAAAAGCCGAAGTTAGATTTTTCAAATGAAATACTCAGTAAATGATGGGAATATGAAACAAACCTCACAATGGCCGAGCCCTTGGACATCCTCAGGTAATCTCATGGCGGCCAAATCACCATAAGTACAATCTCTTCTGAGGTGGGAAATGGGAGGAACAACAAATTGATGGAAATGAGTTCCAGGTGGGGCACAGTTTTGCTCACTTTGAGTCATCCACTTCCCAACTATCCATGTCTGCAACACAAGATATATGAGTATAAGTCTAAGAAAAAGAGAACACATGTTAGAAGATGCAATTAATTTAGAATTTTGTGTTTAGCAGCTAGCCCTGTGATTTTTTTATGCTAACTTTTTGTCCCTTTATTGTTCAAATTTAAATTAACTACTATTGGTGTTTTCGACAGTGTTTTCCATGCATGGGGGGAGTAAAAAATTTATGTCAAAAACCACAAGAAAGGTAAAGGAAAAAATCTTCAAGATTTTAATGGGAACTTACAATTAAAATTTCAATTAATTACCTTGCAGTTAGAAGCTGCTTCATACTTGGTTACTTGCACCATGTACTTTTGGCACTCAACTGGAGCCTCTTGCTGGATTTGCAAGAACCTCTCTCTTGATGAAGTCAACATCTGCAATAACATATATAATACTCGATCACTCCGTTCTTTTTTTTAATCTGTGATTCACGTTTTTTGAGGTCCATTTTTAATCAAAAAAATCATAAGGAATTGCATATATAGTTATACGACATTATTCTCACCATGACTCGAACATTTTTGCGAGAGAGATAAAGGGCGATGGCTCTCCCAAGCTTGGAGGTAGATCCTGTGAGGAAGACCTCTTTGATGTCTTTAGGAATTTGATTAATGATCACGGCTGCTGTTAATGTGTTCCCATGAACTATTCTCACTCTTAAATTTGGATGTTTTCGAACAAACAACACTCCTCCACCGTTCAATGCTTCATTCTACACAAACAATGGACACAAATTTCGATCACCATTATAAAACGCTCTTGCTGGAGATAAGAAACATATTTGATGTAATAAGGGATTGATCCTTGCCTTAAAAATAGTCTAATACTCTAATATAATAGAACCTCAAGATCCTAAACTCTAATGTTAACTCTGTGGAACCGTAATCCTTCCTTTTCTTTTTCCTCAATTTTGTATGCTGATATCTCTCAGAGATGCCTTGACAGAAGAATCCCTTGAGACCCATTTTCCCTGTTTACCATTGGAAAAAAAAAAAGTAGTACTTGATAATAGTACTCTCTCCTCTCTTTCCCCACCTACCCTCATACTGTGGATGGTTCTTAAGGTGCACATTTCTTCTTATTAGGAAAAGTTGACTATGGCTAGACAGATTTTCGTAGGTTTCCTATAAATATCATATATTATATTGTTGCCCGTGATTTTTCCTCCATTGGGTCTTCGTGGTAAATATTTTGTTCATCGTCATTTGTATTGATTTTGTTTATTTTCTCAATACTCTCAATACCTACATCGCTAAACTAATTATATCACCTAGGATACTAATTTTGAAGTTGATCCTAACGCATACCTTGTTTAGGGCTGCAAGGCTAATAACTTTTGCGCCTATTCTGTCAGCATCCAAAATGGCATGTTCAATGAGCTCATTGATTCCTTTTGTGGCAAACGGCAGGAAATACTGTCAATGAAGTCGTAAAATATGTCAAGTTAATATCAACATTTAGAATTAGACACCGAAAATAAGTAAAATATAGCAATCAATGACATCATGCCTGGAAGCCAAATCTAGGGAGGACCCAGGCTTGGTGTAACTTGTTGCGAAGGTTGTAGAAGGACAGAGTGAAGGTCTTCGCCCAAGCCCACATCGCAAGCATCACCAAAAACAGCATTGGCCAAATCGTCAAGATGAACAAACGAGCAGCGAAGGGCAACGATGCAAATGATCGAAGTATAAATGGTATATGAATGGATGATGCTATCTCAACTCCATGTACTAGGAACACAAACTCTGGCACTTTCTCGTTTTTCGTTTCATTTAGAATTATCTGCTTCTGGAGATCCCAAGACTTGCCATTCAAGGTGTTGCCCAAAAGATCATAGAGTGGCATAAATAGGCAAAAATTTGATTCTTTCTCTGTATGATGTAAGGTATGATACCTGCATAATATAAACATGATTTTAAGGTAACATAATGTATCCATACTTAGAAACAAGTCATTTGTATTGCTTAATTTCAAACAGAGAAATGAAAGAAGAAAACTTACGTGGGAGTGTATATAAGGTATCTGAGGAAAGAAATTGCTTCAAATATTTGATGGGGGAAGAATTCAACGTTGCTGTGACCCATGCATCGTAGAAAATCAAATACCAAAACATAAACATAAACCAAACTTATAGAACCATATCCAATCCAAACAGCTCCCAACACTGGAATTCCCATGATTGGGAGTAGTAGAATATTCTCCAAAAATGTTGCATTTCCAGCTGCAAAATAACCAAGCCAACAAAAAAGAAGCAATCAATATGTTAGGATTCAAAATTACTCCTTCCCTCTCCTATTAGGCCATGTCCTTTGGGGGAAATTTGCTTATTAGCCCTTCAGGTTTATCACATTTATAAAGCCAATCTGAAATTTTTTGAATTAATATTTATCTTTCCTAACCTTTCGACCAAATGAGTTTAGCAATTTTTCCAATAAATTTAGCAACTTTTCAGTAAATATGTTATTCTTTCTTAGATTCGCTATGAGAAAGGGTTTTCATGCAAGAATAGTTTAATAAATTTTGCAAATATATATTGAAAGCAAACAATAGTGAAATTCATCTTGAACAATGTGAAAAGTCAGAAATGGCTATTATTTTCTGCAATTTATTAAGTGCACCTGGAGCATGTACTTCAAATATTACGATAGTTCACGCACATATATTAGGTTGTTCATTTTTATTATTATAATTATTTACTACCAAATATTTGGAGCACATGCTCTTGGTGCATGTAATATAGGGAGTATTACTCGCCATAGTTTAGATGTACAACAACTCAACACCTACCTGTAAATGGCTGAGGCACTAAAGAAGAATGGTGAAATGAATGGTAAGCATTGAATAGGTGGGGGTTTCGATGGAGAAATCTGTGTATCAAATAGTACAATGGCTCTGAAACCATTATGTGAAGAATGAGAGCTGCAACTAATCCCTTTATGTCCCACAATGGTAAATAATTGCTTAATGATGGCAACGTATAACATATTATTGCACCACCAACTGCTTGAAATAGTATAAAGTTATCCCTGTGATATCAGAAGGGGAAAATTTGTTAATTTAATCATCAAACATTACTTCAACTTAGGTTTCCTTAGGTTTTTTGGAAATAATATGGAAAGAAAGTTTATATCCCTCTTCATTTATTTAGTATAAAAATCCCCATTTTCATCATATGTTAGTCACTCTCTTGTCAATTTCATTTCCATCTTATTTCCCAACGACCAAACAGAGCCTTAGATTTTACAAATTTATCCAAGAGCAAAAATATGAGAGTTTGAGAGGAGTAAATTATATTTACTCTACCTAACTTATGTAGTAATAATTTTTGCATACCCGATATTTGAGAAATAATTTTCATCCTACCTGACATTTAAGTGGTCATAAATTTAAAGTCCCTCAGGTATGTTATAATTGATTTTTATTGACTTTTCCGGTGAACTGTAAAAAAAATAAATATGAAGTGACCTTTATACTCTTGTTATTATTTCCTTTGACTTTCAATTAAATGTGAAATGACTTTTGTACATTTAGTATTAATTGTTATGACATTTTAAAACTCAATCACTCCACTGATTCCTCTCCCCGCCCCCCCATACAGAAAATGAAAACCTAACCCCTCCCATGCAAACCACCATGTCTGTCTTCTACTCTTCAACATAATCTTTTCCTTCTCAAATTAAAGGGTAGCATCGTAATTTCACATAGTGATATAGGGGTATTATTGTATTTTTCCATTTCCGATGACAAGTTACCGGATTCTAACACTAAAATCACTTTCACTAAATGTCATGTAGGGTGAAAATTATTTCCCAAATGTCGGATGTGCAAAAATTATTACCGCATATGTCAGGTAGGGTAAATGTAATTACCTCAGTTTGAGAGAGGAGGATATTGACGAACCAGTGCCACTCATGGTCAATTTGCTTGAAATCAACACCTTGTGGAATAATCCTGCGTTTTTGGCTGAGAAAATGCATGTTACTGTAGATGTGCCACAATTGAGCTACCGTATATCTCAAAAGGCACAGGAGCATTATATGAAAGCACCAACTATTTGTTATGGTTTCTCCCTTCCACCACATTTGTGTTACTTGTGCCATAAACGGTCCATATAGGAAATACTACAAACATAGTAACAAACAAATTATATTCAAAAACTTATTCTAAGCTTGAAAATTAATCATAAACTGTAAATTATGCCCATGCAACGTACGTACCTTGTTTGAGCCTAAGTTTTGCCAAGGCCAATTAACAAAAGAAGCAGGCATGTTGTCACGAAAGATGAGATGATGCTTCAGCAAAAAAGCTTAAGTTTGTTGGAGATCTCTTACTAAGAGAATGAAATCAAATGCTCTAAAGAAAATCAAGCTAAAGGTTGATTTTTTTTCGATGAGAAAAATGGGAACAACCCATGGTTTATATAGAGTTCCCAATAATACAACATTTAAGTGCAGGGGTGTAGAACTGTAGTATAGTGGCATATATTCGTTATATGTGAATCAAATAAATTCGTCGTAGGCCTTCAAATTTATTTGACTTCGTGGTCCTTGTGCAAAATGTGAGTTGAAACAACATAGATACCATTTAGATGGCAAAAATTAGAAAGAATTTTGTTGTCCAACAACAAAGAAGCAAATACACATTGTTGCATCAACCCACGTACCGTCTCCTTTCCATATTATGTGTTACTGATACAATTTAAAAAACCAATAAAACCTCCACTATACATTAATTTATCTCATTGAAAATGTAGATATATTAAATAAAAAGGTGAAGAAAAAAGGCAAATGGTGAATAAAATAGAAAAATGAAAGAAAAATATATAATTAATAAGGTTAATTTGATAAATTAGTAATTAATATGTCATTGGAATTATAAAGTGATAGATATTATGAGAAAAAAAAATTAGTTAAAGTGACAGATAATATGGGAAGGAGGGAGTACCTACGGTCAGTTGGAAAAATTGACACGGAAATTTATGACTAGGGATAAAGAAAAGAATCCTTGGTTGAATCCTATCAGGTACGCTAAAAATTGTGGCCAGTAGGAGTTCGTCAAAATATACTTAATCAAACCCTACTTGACTTCTTCTTTGAGGTGGGATAAATAGAGCTGAAATTGGATATATAAGTAAAGTTGGATGTTGAAATGAGTTGATCAAAGTTATAAGGAGTTGAAATCATCGAGTTTGTCAAAGTTGGAATGAGTTTGTCAGCACAACAAGAAAATTTACTTTGGGTGACAAAAAAATTTGTTGTCTTTGTCCAATTTTTGTTTCCCTTTAACATGGTGCTAGAAAAATAAATTGTCACAATTTGGTAGTTTTATCCTCGAAGTACAAAATTCGGGCTACAAATTAGTTAAAATGGTAGCACAAGTTAATTGTCGTGGGCAACCAAAATTTTTTTGTTGCCTTAATAACTTTTGGCAACCACTTTTCTTTAAATTGTTGTCCAATCTATCTCAATTGCAACAAAAAAAAATGTTGCCACATATAATGTATTTAACGACAAAATTATTTGGTTGCCCTATTTTAAATTAATGCAATAATAATTTTTTGTTGCCCAAACTTCTATAAATTTGTTGCCCAAACATATTTTTCTTGTTGTGCAGAGTTGGAAGAGACTAGTGAAAGGACCCTAGAGGGGGGTGAATAAGGTAATGAAATTTTTCTGCAAAATTAGATCACTTGTAATGGACATTAGTGCCTTAATCTTGCTCAGATTAAGGTTCAAAGCAATTCAGTAATAGAAACCAATAAAAAGGACAATGAACAGAATAAGAATAACCTCCTTTATATCATTCAATTGAAAAGCGTATGAATCAGCCTAAGGTGAAGGACCTTAGAGTTACAGAGAACCAAGCGCCTTGCAAGGGACGCTTCTTATTTTCTAGAAAATACACCCATCTCCGTTTGGTGTTAACACAACTCGATTCCTAATTCCGTCTAGGATTCGAAAAAGAGAGCCTAACACAGTTCTAGATCCGTTTAGAATTTGAGAGCACTCTCACACAAAAGTTCACCGAACACTTTTCTCAAACACAAGAACTCTCTTTGTTTGAATATACGATTGCATCCGTGGAATCGTTGCTTCAATTCAGGCTTGGCGTCTTCTATTTATGTTCAATTTGCTGCTGCTTGTATCCGTTGCAGAATGGATCTTCCTTGCTCTTATTTACTTCTTCTTTCCGTTGTACGAAAGCTTCCTTCCTTTTTGATTTTCCTTCTAAAAATTCCTTTAGTGATTCTGCCTACAAAAATAGAACATAGAATCAGTAAATCTGGTTAAGGATTTTGAAGGAAAATATGTGATTCTTGCTTTAATGGAAAACTTCCCTGATTTGGTGCCTCTGATTGTCTTTCACTTCAAAACCTCTCGGATGGCTTGGTTGACATGAATGTCCTTCGGGTGCTTCGATGTCGATGTCCTTGGAGTGAATGTCCTTTAACTTGTATAAAGAGGGATTCTGCAACTGGAAATTAAAGAGATGGAAGAAATCAAAACGGTTGAGTTTAAATTTATTTTAATAGACATATACTTTGTTTTAACAAATATATAATAAGTGTTTTTTTGGCATTTTGCTTGTAAATTTAAATTTAAATTATGACCAAAAAAATTATTATTTTAGTTGTCTCATTTAAATTGTTATTGTATTCTAGTAGTCCCATTGACATACTTATTGTATTTTGGAAGTCTCATTTCATAGTTGATTATGGTCTGGTGGCCCGAATTTTTGGTCAAACACACAGTCGCCGGTACATGTCAGCAAACCACCGAGTCACCACCACTTGATTCAATAGCATTCCACCATAATACAATTTTATTTATTTTTTGACCACCGGAATCCAAATTGATAGTAGGGGTTATTGTTGTCTAATTGGTGAAAGTAGTGATTATTAGAATCCAATTTTCATATATATATATATATATATATATATATATATATATATATATATATAGATATATATATATATATATGAGGGATTATATTACACTTGCAAGAGGAGGAGGAAATGAAGGAAGATGATGGTGATGGCTTGGGGGTGCGTCGACGGCCGGAGGGTGGCCGGAAAAGTCGCCAGAGACGGCTGGATAGGGCGGCGGCAACCGGTAGGGGTTGGGCATGGCAGGTGGAGGGACACCAAGGAGGAAGAGAGCAAGAGTTATCTTGAGTGTTTGAAGTTTTGAATGAAATAAACCCCCCTCCTTAAACTAATATACATACTAATAAGATTGAGGCCCAACTCCCCCTCCTCCTCTTCCTTGGACCGGCCAAATGGCCCAAAACACCCTATATTTAACAAATATAATTCCTCCCTTTTATACTTAGATCTCCCTAATTTTTCAAATTACCGAAATTTCTTAAACCGTAAAAATGTTATCGGAAACCCAAATAAATCTATCCATACCCCTTCATAAAGTTTCTCATAATTATAACCTTAATTTAATTCGAATAAAAGAAGGACCCGGTACATCAGTCTCGGTAAAAGAATTCATGACGATCAGGATCACTATAAAAATTATCAGAAGAGATTCATCAAGAAAAGAAAATTTTAACTGAATCACTGACGATTGTTGCACTGTTCAAGTCCTGCAAAACATACACTGGTTAGAAAAAATGGAACACGCGCTTTAATTAATTATGATTTAACTTTTAACCTTGATTAATTAAACTACTTAATACGTATTAGGGGGTGATTTTCTTTGGTTATTACATCTTACTCCCCTTAAAAGAAGTTTCGTCCCCGAAACTTGAAAATACTAATCTCTTATCTCCGGTGTCCTGCCTTAAAATCGATGGGGGTACTTGTTGCACATGTCCTCATCGGTTTCCCTTGCAGCTTCCGACGTGGAGTGATTAGTCCAAAGAACTTTTACTAGGGAGGTCTCTTTGGAGCGTAAAAGTTTGATCCTCCGGTCCAGAATCTGATTGGTACTTCTTCAAAAGATAGATTCTCTCCGATATACATTGGCTCGGGTTCAGTGTTTGGGTCTGGTATATATTTGCGCAACTAAGAGACATGGAACACATCATGAATATGCTCTAATTCTGTAGGCAATTCAAGCCTATATGCGACCGGGTTAATTTTCTCAATAATCTCATAAGGTCCAATACACCGAGGACTTAGCGTTCCTTTTAACATTGAATCTACGCGCTCCTTTAGTGGGTGAAACCTAGAGAAATACTTTGTCCCCTGGCTAAAAACTCTAGGGGTTTCTCTCCCCTATTGCGTAGCTCTTCTGTCCACTCTGATCGTCCGGATATGCTGCTGAATGACTCAAACTTTATCCATCATGGCTTGTATCAACTCAGGACCTACCAACAAGGTCTCCTCCAACTCTCTCTAACATAAAGGAGTCTTGCATTTCCTACTGTAAAGGCTTCAACCAGTGCCAGTTGAATTGTAACTTAATAACTGCTATTGTAGGAAAACTTTACTAATGGTAAAAACTCTTCCCAACTTCCTTGAAAGTCTAAAACACAAGCCCTCAGCAAGTCGTCCACTATCTGATTTACCTTTTCTATTTGGCTATCGGTTTCTGGGTGATATGAGCTACCGAAGTTCGGCTTGGAGCCAAACGCCCTTTGCAAAACTGCCCAAAATCATGACTAGAACATGGTATCTCGGTCAGAGACTATGTCTTTTGAAAATTCGTGTAGCCTCACTACTTTTTCCTTTCACATAAATGCCGGCGAGTTTTTCCGGCCTTTTTCCGGCCACCGTCACACCCATGCACCACCATCATCTTTGTTCTTCATTCTTCCCTCCTCTTGCAAGTGTAATGTCATCCCTTCTCTTATCTCTTTTTAATGAAAAATCATAGATAAAATCTGAGTTTTTGTAGATGTTCCATGTTATTTCATAGGTAAACCAAGTGTTTCTAAGTTCCTCAAGTGAGGTGAAGAAATCCAAGCCTCAAAAATGTGAATTTTGGATAAGTTGTGCTAATCTTGAGTTCTTATGAATTAAATGAGTATGGGTGATGGTGACTTGTGGCATGCATGTTGTTTAGGATGTTTAATCCTTTATGAGAGAGTGAGTTTATGGATTAAATACAAGTGCATGTGTGAGAACCCCTCAAGGACATTGCCCTGGCAATCGGATCTGTTTTGAATAAAAGCCAAAATTCATTTATCCAGAAAGCTGAAAGAGGCTGAAGGACATTTACGTCAAGGCGCCAATGGATAAGGACATTCACGCAGAAACAGCGCCAGTGGTTAAGGACGTTCACGCAAAAACAGGGAAGTTTTCTGGAAAACTTATATCCACTGTTTCGACAGTTTCAATATCCAACTTCTGGAAATCTCAAATCCACTTTCCATCTTATTTCTATCCAAACTAATTGATTGCATGACTTGTAGGAACAATCAATCAAAGATTTAGGAAGAAGATTTGATCGCGAAATCCGGAAGAATCAAAGGAAAACAAATCGAAGCAAAAATGGAAGGAAGAACAAAGCACGAAGAAGGAAAGTATCAAGGGATCTCCAACGACTCTATGCTGCGACTATAAGAAGATAACCTGTTGATTGAAGAAGGTAACGATTCCACGGAAGAAATCGGGTGATACAAATCAGAAGAGAGCTTCTGTTTTGAAATCCTTCTTTGTGAGGAAGGTCGAATTCTGTGAGAGAATTCGTTCGAGTGAAATCAAATTCCTTAACGGATTTAGGAATTGGTTTGTGTTGTTACAATCGACTCCTAGACGGACTTAGGATCGATTTGAGTTTGCATCGAATCTGTGTGTGGTGTGTGAGTTTACCCAGAAACGTTGTTCGCAGTTTTCTGGGTTCGACTGAAACCCTAAGGACATTGACCTTGGGCATTTCACCGTTCGCTATTCACCGAAAGGCCATCCACATGGCGGTGAGAAGCTTCATTGCAAAGGCCCTTTACCGTAGACAATAAGAAGCGTCCATTGTAAGGCGCTTAGTTCTTTGTAATACCTAAGGTCCTTTACCTTAGGTTATCTTTCTGATCAGTGCAATAAAGGAGGTTATTCAGTTTATATATTTTGCCCGTTATTCATTCTATCTCTATTCTGTATGAAGGAAGTTCTCAGTCTGTTTAGACCGAGAACCTAACGTCCTTGTCAAGTTGTGATTTGTGCAGAAAAGTTCAGTAACCCTATTCACCCCCCCTCTAGGGTTCTTTCAATTGGTATCAGAGCTTGGTCCACTGAAGATTCAGAGACTAACCGCTCTGTGGTAAAGATCATGGCGGGGATCGAAGATGGTGATATAGGCAAGGCGCTTAAGCGATCCTCCCTTATTGAGAGGATCAAACTTTGCACACTGGAAGAAGCGTATGAGGACATTCATCATGGATCAAGACTATGACCTTTGGGACAGAATTGAGAATGGAGACTTTGTTCCCATGATCACTGAAAGAGGAATCACGAAACCCAAAGATAGATCTAATTATTCTACCAGAGAAGCAGAAAAGACGAATAACAATATTAAAGCTTTACATATCCTTTACTGTGGACTTGATTCTAATGCGTTTGATTTTATCTCTGGTGATCTGACTAAACAGTGTGGGATACCTTAGTGACCACATATGAAGGAACGAGCCAAACTCAAAGAATAAGGCGCAACAATTATGTCAAGGACTATGAATCCTTCAAAATGAAGAATGGAGAATCCGTCAAGGACATGTACAAACGTTTCACTGTCATAGTCAATAATCTCAAGTCCTTGGGAAAAACCTACTCCAATGAAGAAAAAGTTCACAAGGTCCTCAGATGCCTTACGAGAAAGAAATGGAAAACAAATGTCACTATAATAGAGGAAGTTCACAATGTGGAAACTCTCCAATTAGATGACCTCATTGGAAAACTTCTTGCTCATGAAATGCGTCTCCAGGAAGGGCAAAATGAAAAGGAAGACGTAGCCCATAAGGACATCTATTGTCCTAAAGACAATGATAAGGACCAGATCTTGGCCTTGATGGCCAAGGAACACAAGCAACCGTGCAAGAAAAGTCATACCTCCAGAGGACCTTCACGTATCAACCAAAGAGGTAATGACTCATCAAATAATAGAACTAACTCACTCTGTTGTTTCTTTTGTGGTGACCCAGATCACTTGATCAAGAACTGCCCTTACCACAGAAAGAACAAAGAAAAGAAAGATCACATGGCCCTCATGGCCACTTGGAGTGATGATGAGGAGACCATTAGTCACTGCAGTATGAGAAAAGACACCAACGATACAGAGGAAGTTGGTGTAGCTAGCGATAATTACCAAGAAAGTGACGAGGATGAATCAAGGGAGGTAACATTTGATGATCTCATCACTTACCCTAAAAAGTACTTGGGAAAATGTCCATAAAGTTTCTTTGGAAGGGAGACCAAGCATTTAAACAGGATTAGGTCTCTAAAAGAAACCAACAAAGGCCTCAAGGAGCTCAATGAAAAATTGGAGAAATTGTGTGAAGGACTTACCTCCAAGGTCGACATTTTCAAAGCTGAAATACTAGACCTCAAGGCCAACCTTGATGTCTGTCACAAGTCTCTGACTGAGACAACCAAGCAACTAGAAAGAAAATGTCATCAAGGACATTGTGTCTCGCAAGATCAAGCTATCAGAACCAAGCAGCACAAGGACCTTAATGAGCAGTACCAAGGCCACAGATTTCACTCTAGGCACCAAGAACGACACAACTGTCTTGGGGCAAGATATGAAGGTCATTTATCTCCTCCTAAGAGCAAATATGGTAAACCTTCCTACTTTAATCATTATCGTTCTAAAATTGTACAAGTTTGGGTTCCAAAAGGAACAAGACTTTCGAACATGGTTAGTACTAATAGTCAAGCACCTAAATTTAATGTCAATTATGGCTTGAGGAAGGGTGTCAAAATTTTTTGCAGGTATAAGGAGAGTGGATACTTAAAGGAGCTTGAAGCACTCAAGAACATTACCTACATCAACAATAAGAACCCCTCAAGGACCTTGTCAGATCTAGGGTCAAGGACCTTGACAAATGGATCTCCTTAATTAGCAGTATCATTGATTATTTTTACGGCACATATTGAGGGGGAGTAGCCTCTCCTAGGACTAACAAGTTTGTTGAGTCGTGCAGATTATTGGAGATGATTACATTATTAAGGGGGAGCCCTCTAGACTTTTTGATAAAAGTCAAAAAGGGGGAGAAGTGGTGTAAATGAATTTTGCCTTTCATCAAAAAGGGGGAGATTGTGAGAACCCCTCAAGGACATTGCCCTGGCAATCGGATCTGTTTTGAATAAAAGCCAAAATTCATTTATCCAGAAAGCTGAAAGAGGCTGAAGGACATTTACGTCAAGGCGCCAATGGATAAGGACATTCACGCAGAAACAGCGCGATGGTTAAGGGCGTTCCGCGAAGCAGGAAGTTTTCTGGAAAACTTATATCCACTGTTTCGACAGTTTCAATATCCAACTTCTGGAAATCTCAAATCCACTTTCCATCTTATTTCTATCCAAACTAATTGATTGCAATTACTTGACTTGTAGGAACAATCAATCAAAGATTTAGGAAGAAGATTTGATCGCGAAATCCGGAAGAATCAAAGGAAAACAAATCGGAGCAAAAATGGAAGGAAGAACAAAGCACGAAGAAGGAAAGTATCAAGGGATCTCCAACGACTCTATACTGCGACTATAAGAAGATAACCTGTTGATTGAAGAAGGTAACAATTCCACGGAAGAAATCGGGTGATACAAATCAGAAGAGAGCTTCTGTTTTGAAATCCTTCTTTGTGAGGAAGGTCGAATTCTGTGAGAGAATTCGTTCGAGTGAAATCAAATTCCTTAACGGATTTAGGAATTGGTTTGTGTTGTTACAATCGACTCCTAGACGGACTTAGGATCGATTTGAGTTTGCATCGAATCTGTGTGTGGTGTGTGAGTTTACCCGAAGCGTTGTTCGCGATTTTAGGTTCGAAACCCTAAGGACATTGACCTTGGGCATTCGGTCTACAGTTCGCTATTCACCGCAAAGGCCATCCACCGTGAAGTGAGAAGCTTCATTGCAAAGGACCTTTCTCAGTAGACAATAAGCGTCCATTGTAAGGCGCTTAGTTCTTTGTAATACCTAAGGTCCTTTACCTTAGGTTATCTTTCCGATCGGTCTGATAAAGGAGGTTATTCAGTTTATATATTTTGCCCTTTATTCATTCTATCTCTATTCTGTGTGAAGGAAGTTCTCAGTCTGTTTAGACCGAGAACCTAACGTCCTTGTCAAGTTGTGATATGTGCAGAAAAGTTCAGTAACCCTATTCACCCCCCCTCTAAGGTTCTTTCAGCATGTGTTTAAAATGAGATTATATTAGCAAAAAGATGATCTTTGTGACTTTTAATGTTGAAATTGTCAAGTATGATGTCTAGGAGCATGATATGTATTGAATTGGGCTTTGCATGTGTAATATGTGATCAAGGATGAAATTTTTCTTCATGTTATTAGTTTTGGAAGTTGTTATTGGTGATGGAAGGATAGGATTTTAGAAGTGTTTGAGTTAAATCATGAGATTAATCAAGCATGCAAGTGGTTTATTGAGTGTGTTGCAATCTGGTTGGTAAATGGTTTTTCCAGAAAATGAGAAATGTGATTCTGAGTTATTTTATGGTATGAATAGGTAGATAAAAGTTTTAGCTAACACCCGGTTTTTACGGTTCGTCGTTTCGATAAGTATATTAGAATTTATGGCCAAAGTCGTAAAGTCGCGCGAACCTGAGACATTCTGTCGTCAGTTTAAAGATGGATATTTTTCGATTAGTTAGAGGCTTTTATAGTTTAATGGCTGAACATGAAAGTTGTAGGGGACATTATGAACTTTCTAGAATGGTATGATTTGCGATCATAGGATACCGGGAGAGAGAGTTATGAGCTTTTATATGGAAAGCAAAAATCTGAGTTTTCCAGAATGTATTTTTTTTTTTTTGGGACTGCCTGTATTGTTGGTCAAATTCCGGCCCTTCCTCATGCTCAAATCAACTTGTGATTAAAATGAAAGTTGAAGTATGTATTACGAGCTTTCCATACCATATTTGCAGGTTCTTTAATTTTCTTTCTTCCGTATAGAGCTTACCCATTCCGAACCGATAAGTAGAACTCGAGTTACGATTTTTCGAATAATTGAAGTTAAGGGTTATTATTTTGGACAACTTGTAAAGATGTTAGTTTTTACCCTCTTTAGCCACGTCTCTAGCTTTCATGGTCAATTACAAAGTTGAAGTTTATGTTCTAAGCTTTTCGAAAAGTCCTTTTATGCCATGATACCACCTAAGTTAGGACCTAATTCTTGATTTCTTTTCTTTTAAGTCCCTTCAAGAAGGTCGTTGCGCTACTGTTCAAGTCCCTGCTTGTTCCGTACGTGTTCCTAAGTCTCAGGTACGTATATTTCCTGACCTTTTTTTTGTTGTGTAATATTATGAATATAAAGTGCAGAACAGGAAAATAGAGAGGGTATACCGAAGGGAAACATGAGATTGTGTGTGTGTGTGTATGTGTGTGTATGTAGATATTGTATTTGTGTGTTACGTTACTTACGGATGTAGGTATTTGCATGCATACATACATACATAGATGAATATATGTACATAAATAGATATACACACATATATATATTACGTTACTTACGTATGTAGGGAAACATGAGATTGTGTGTGTGTGTTGCGCTTTTGCTTCGGATCTCCTTTAACAATTACTCTCTCTATCTCTTTTATTAGTCACTTTGGGAGGTTGGGGAGAAACGAAGATACCAACGAAGTTATGAAAAAAAGAAAAACTATAATATTACTTTGGTAATCTTCTGCTACGTAGTACGTACCACTACCCTCTTTGCCTCTCTGTTCTATCTAGCGATCAAAAGATTGAGAGAACCATAATAATTTTTGCCCCACATGAAACCATATTGTCAAGTAGTTATTCAATGCTGCTTGAACGGCAACTTATATGATGCATGGTTCAGGCAAAACTTATGTAGCAGCTACTGACGTGTGCACTCATGGATCAGAATAAATCCAAGTACATTGCATTTATTTTTCACTTTGTAAGAAATATAGTAAGAAATATAGTATAGAATGAGTAGAAAGATCCAGAACCATGATACGGCTGGTTGGGTGCGGCTCTACAACGCACCACAACTTTACAATTTACACCACAACCTACCATTTCACTTTTTATTTCTCTTTTTATTAAAAGTTATACCTTTTCATTTAAAATACCCAAAATTGGAAAATAAAGAAATTTACCCGCTTTTTATTTCTCTTTTTATTAAAAGTTACTCATTTCATTTTACTTTTTCCAATTTGGATTTAAAATATACTAACCCACCTACCATTATTTCCACCACAACATTTCATAATCTACCATACTTTTCAAATTTCCACCATATCGCACTGCAACCAACTGCAAAAAAGAACAGGGTATTATGACACCTGATTTTTATTTTTATTCCGAAATTGTCATCCTAATTTTATTTTAATCAAAATTACCACTCGAAATTTTAAAATGATTAAAATTAGTACGTCAACCAACTATTGTAGGTTTGTAATTTAGGTTATTTATTTTCTGGGAAACGCAAATAAAATTGAGACCATCGATGCAAACATCAGCCAAACACTTTCCCTTCTTTTTATTGATCCCATTTCTTCATCTCTTTCAACTTTTTCAAGGATTCTAAGCATATCTTTGGCCTAATTTCTAAAAAACTGTTTTTGCTTCCTAAAAGTTGTTTTTGGAACATTATTGAAGTGTTTGACCTACCTTATAATATAAGTGTTTTTCCTAATTTTGAGTGTTTGACCTAGCTTATGAGTTATAATATAAGTATTTTAACAAAAATTTAATTGTTTCACCTAACTTTTTAAACTTATCATGTGTTTATTTATATTATGTTCATTATTTTTTTATTAGATTATTTTATTTGGACCATAATTATAATTATATATGATATTGCTTAAGAACAAAACTTTTTAAATTAATTATTTATACACCAATAAATATAATTTTAACAAGAGTTAGATAATAAAAAATATTTAAAAATTCAAACACAATATTAAAATTCCCAGTGTATATTATGACATATTAAAAATTTCAACACTTGAAAATCATAAGAATTGGCCACACCCACCAAAAAAAAAAAAACCTTGCCATTATATAACCGTTGGACTGGAAGATAAATGGAAACTTATAATTGCAATATCAGAAAGATTGAGTTGTCTTTTTGTTTTTGGGAAGCAGAAGCACTAAATTAATACTTCTGTTTCTAAAGCTAATTTTTTTTTCCAAAAGTATTTTTAGGAAACAATTTTAAACTTCTAAAAATTATAGTGTTTGGCCTTGTTTCCGTTTTTAACTCTTAAAATAGTATGAAAAGCTAGGCCAAACAGGGTCTAAATTAAAATTTCATGGATAAATTAATTTTACCTCCAATGTAGTTAGAAACCCCAAAATTGAGTTAGAGAATTTGTTTAATGACAATTTCAAGCAAATTTAACCCTTAATGCCTTCCTATGTTTGAAAAAGTCTAATAATTCATGTGCAATAAAATGAGATGAAGAAAAAGAGTAAGGGACGAAGAGAAAATAAAAGAGAAATCAAAGACCGATCGAGGGAAGTAACTTGTACTTCCAATCACTTGCTATGCCATCATAAATCATAGGTCATACGTACGATCTTCTTCTACCTAGCGAAAATAGGAGGTTGTCATGGAAAACTTAACCAATTTAAAAGGATTAATAGCAATTTCGATTAAAAATATTGGGGTAATAATTTTGACCAAAAGTAAAAGTTGAGTGACATAATCAATCGTGCATACTATAAAACCATCATAACCAAATGTTTAAAGTGATGATTGAGGGCCCAAAAATGGTCTTATATGTTGACACGCTCCCTCACTTGACGCCTATTTGGCTTAAAGTGTAGGTGCTGCAAGGGCCCCTTAACATAACGCAAATAAACATGAGACTGTCAAAATTTAAACTTGAGACAACTAATTTAGGAAGGCTCTTATTCTATTATAAAACTGTGTCAAACAAAAGTTTAAGCTAACTCAATAATGATTGTATATACTAACACATGGTATAATTGCATGTTTTTGTTGAGATTCGCCCGTGAATCAAATGTCTCACATTGAAAATTTAAAATAAAAATAGACGTATAATATAAGTCAAGTGAGTTACTTCTTATAATAACAATTAGTTTTAGAATGGGACCACATTTACCCTGTGACTGGCCATGAAACTTGATAAGCTCGGTCCCCACCTACGATCTCTCCAACAAATGATATATCAGAGTTTATGTTTTATTTCATTAGATGCAAGGTGCATGAAGATATGGTTGGTAGGAGGGAAAGGAATAATGTCATTTTCTCTTTGATCAACTCTTCTTTGAAATATATATATATATATATATATATATATATATATATATATATATATATATATATATTGTTAAGAAAGTGTCCTAAAATCACCAAATCTCTTGATCTCACAATTATTTATTTCCTAATTGTATTAGGATATTATTTAGGTTTCCTTATTGTGTTGGGTTTCCTAATTGTATTAGATTCTAAATCTATTTGGAGTGGGAGTCAAGTTAGGTTATAGGGAGTTCTCCCTATAAATAGGGTGCATGTTTCTCCACCAAAAAACACATCGGCAAACACAGAGAGCTAGAGAGAGAGAAAATATTGAGAGAGAAAGGGGTCTCACCAATATTTTCCCCAGTGTATCCTGAGAGATTGTGAATTGAGTGTTGAGAGATTGTTATTGTAATCTCCTTTATGGATCGTATCACACCCTGTGATAGTGATCAGGTTGTACTCCTCCTTTCTCATAGTGGATTATTTTCTGGCTGTCGCCGTCCGTGGGTTTTTCTCCGAGTTCTTCGGTTTCCCACGTAATTCTGGTGTTTGATTTTATCGCTTATTTTTCGTTCTTAAATTTTGTCGTAATATCCGTCATCTCGTTTTCGATTCTATTATTCGCTCATTACCTTGCTACTCACTTTTCTCTAACAAGTGGTATCAGAGCAAGGTGGAGATGGCTTCAATCATGAAGTGCGATATTCCAAAATTTGATGGAACGAGGAGTTTTACTATGTAGAGACTGCAGATGAAGGCGGTCCTGATTCAGCATGGGTTATGGGATGTAATTGAGTATCCCGACACGAAGACTGATGCGACAATGAGCGATGATGAATTCCAAAACTCGAGGATATCAAGGGAATCGACTCAGGAGTGGAAGAAGCTTGAAGATAAGACTCGCGAGGATTCATGTGTTTGGCGAGCACATTCGAGAGAGGTGATGCATATCGAGAAACCTCGAGTGCTCTGGACCAAATGGAAAAGTCAGACATGTCGAAGAGTCGTGCAAACAAGTACCGAATGAAGGAGAAATTCTACAGTTGAAGATGCTCCAAGGTACTTCTATTCAGCACATCTTAGTGAATTTGATTCTATTATTCGAATTGGAATCAATGGATATAAAACACCTTGATGAGGATAAGGCTTTTCATTTAATTGCTTCCTACCTGCTTCACATAAACAATTTAAGGAAATCATGTTGTATGGGAATCGTGGTGACCTTAACCTTAGTGAAGTAAAAGCTAGTTTACTGTCTAAGGAGAAACTTGATACCGATGGTGATGACCAAGGTGGTGATGCTATGGTTGTAAGGGGTAGAAATATCGAGCGTAAGGAAAGCGGGTCTAGAGGAGGTCTAAACACCGCTCAAAGTCTAAGAATCCTCACAAGAATAAGAAGTGTAACTCCGTAGTAAGATGGGGCATATAGAGAGAGATTGGGCAAAACAGAGAGACCGTAAGCGGGAGGGTAAGGATAATCACACCAAACACGTACCTCAAACCGCGTAGAGTCCGAGTCGGATGGTGATGGGTTTGTAGTTTCGGATGATGCCTTGGCTACCACATCGAGTAGGATAGCTAGAGATGAGTGGGTTCTTGACACGGGGTGCACCTATCATATGTGTCCTCATAAGGACTGGTTCGAGTCTTATGAGAGTGTTGACACCGGGGTTGTAGTCATGGGTAATGACACACGGCTGCAAGTTCACGAGAATCGGTAGCATCAAAATCAAGACTCATGATGGCATTGTTAGAACTCTCGAGGAGGTTTCATATCCCTAACATGACTCGAAATTTAATTTCTTTGGGTACTCTTGAAGCTAACTGCAGTACAAAGGAGAAGATGGTGTTTTGAAAGTGTGCGGGGTTCCATGGTTCTTATGAAGGAATCGGAAGAGCGGTCATACATCCCGCAGGGTCTACAAAGGATCTGGCGTGATCCTAAATCTTGATGAGTCCGACAAAGACAAAACCGTGGCACATGAGACTAGGCCACATGGGCGAGAAGAGAATGTCAATGTTGAGCAAGAAGGATACCTTGAAGGCGCAAAGATCGGCAAGTTGGAGTTTTGCGATCACCGTGTCTACGGAAAGCGAGAAGAGGGTTAGCTTTTCAAGGGCTAAACATACAATGAGGATCCTTGATTATATTCATTCAGATTTGTGGGGTCTGCTAGAGTGCCATCACCGGATGGCAAGCGCTACATGTTGTCATTCGTGGATGACTTCTCGAGGAAGACTTGGGTTTATTTCTGCGGCAAGAATGAGGCATTCTCATATTTCAAGAAGTTCAAAGCTTTGGTGGAGAACCGAGCAAGAAAATCAAGAAACTCGGGTGACAATGGGTTGGAGTTTGTTGATTCAATTCTTCAATTCGCGAGGAGCGTGGGATTGCGAGGCATCGAACCTTGGTGGGTAAGCCTCAAAGAAACGGGTAGCCGAGAGAATCAACAGACACTCTTGAGAAAGCCCGCGTGCTCTCGAATGCGGGGCTTTGGAAGAACAAATCATTCAGGCGCAGGTGATATCTACTACCGCTACTGCGAGCAGATCACCTCACGCCTATCGAATACCGATTCCAGAGGAAGTATGGGAGTAATCGATTAATTATTCTAATTTGAGAATTTTTGGATGTCTGTATATGTCCATGTGAATGATGGGAAGTGTCTCTGTGGATGTTAAATGCATGTTTCTAGGTTACGTCCGAGTCTAAGGGATATAGAATGTGGTGTCTGATTTGATGAAAGTTATTCAATCTAGAGATGTAACCTTTAATGAAGCGCTATGTTATACGGAATGGAATCTACAGGTACTTGATGATGCAGAAATCGAGAAGGATGCGGAAGAATGGTGTTCGAGTGGAGCAAGCTCAAGTGGAGGTTACGGAACTGCAATCGAGAGCAAACTACTAATGCTCTGAACCAACTCGGGTTGATGAGCACGAGATTGAGACGAATGTTCCTCGGTGGAGGAACAACCATGCGTGCTAGGATCGTCCCGGGAGGGAGATCGGGAGACTAGCGCGATATCTTGAAGAAGATGATGCTATGATTGCTTATGCATTGAGTGTTGTAGAGGAGACTCCTGAAGGTGCTGAACCTTCTACCTATCAGGAGGCCATCTCTTGTCCGAATGCCTCAAATTGGATAGGAGCTATGCAAGAGGAGATGGAGAGTTTGCAGAAAAATCATACATGGGAGCTATGTGAGTTGCCTAAAGGGCGACGAGCTCTTCGCTGAAGTGGGTGTACAAGAGAAAGGAAGGTATCCCTGGTGTAGAAAGTGTAAGGTGGAAGGCCAGATTAGTGGTAAGGGGTTGCAACCAGAAAGAAGGAATCAACTACAACGAAGTATTCTCGCCAGTCGTGAGGCATACGTCGATCCGCACCTTGCTTGCCTTTGTTGCTCTATTTGATTTGGAGTTGGAGCAACTTGATGTCAAGACAGCTTTCCTCCATGGCGAGTTGGAGGAGGAAATATATATGAGGCGGCGAGAGGTTTCATCGTTCACAGTAGCGAGGCAATGTATGCAGATTAAGGAAATCCTTGTATGGACTTAAACAGGCACCTAGGCAGTGGTACAAAAGGTTTGATACCTTTATGGTAGGGCAAGGGTACACAAGAAGTCACTATGATAATTGTGTGTACTACAGGCAATTTGAAGAAAGGTCTTTCATTTATTTATTATTGTATGTGGATGATATGTTGATTGCCTCCAGGGACATGTCACTAATAAAGAAGCTGAAATCTCAACTCAACCAGGAGTTTGAGATGAAAGACCTCGGAGCGGCGAAGAAGATTTTGGGTATGGAGATCCAAAGGGATAGAAGGCGGGGAAGTTGTTCTGTCTCGGAAGAAATATCTGGAGAAGGTGTTGGGCCAGATTCAACATGAAAGCTAAAGCGTTTCAACTCCTTTATTGCACTTGAGTTATGCAGTGAGAAGCTATCCTAAATCTGATTTGGAGGTAAGGAGGATGTCTAATATTCCCTATGCTAGTGTAATTGGTAGTTTGATGTATGCTATGGTGTGTACTAGACTGACTGTCTACTTGATTAGTGTGGTGAGTAGATATACGAGAATCCAGGGAAGGAGCATTGGTAAGGAGTGAAGTGGATCCTTCGCTATGTGAAGGGTACTTTGGAGAAGGGCATCCTGTATGATAGAGGTAGTGCTGCAACGTCTGATTTTGCAGGTTATGTTGATGTTGATTATGGTGGAGATCTGGATAGGAGACGCTCAATTTCAGGGTATGTGTTCGTCATGTGTGGAGGAGCAATATCTTGGAAAGCTTCACTTCAATCTATAGCAGCCTTGTCTACTATAGAGGCTGAATATATTGCTGACGGAAGAGTGAAGGAGGCCATCTGGTTGAGGATTGGTCATGGAGCTTGGAGTACCACAGGCGAGGCGTGGTTTATTGAGATTAGAGTGCTATACATCCGACAAAGAATGACACTTATCATTCAAGACCAAGCATATAAGCGTCGGTATCACTTCATCGAGAGATATATTTCTTTGCGGAGAGATCATGGTGAAGAAGGTTCATACTCGATAATCCTGCAGACATGTTAACAAGCCTCTATCTATAGCTAAGTTCGAACATTGTTTGGACTTAGTTGGTGTTCTAAGCATGTGAGAGCCTGTGGGCCACGCCTGCGGAGGCGTGTTGATGGCGGCGATCCAAGATGTTTATCTGGACCGATGATTCGTTGATTTTAGTCTAAGGTGGAGTTTGTTAGGAAAGTGTCCTAAAATCACCAAATCTCTTGATCTCACAATTATTTGTTTCCTAATTGTATTAGGATATTATTTAGGTTTCCTTATTGTGTTGGGTTTCCTAATTGTATTAGATTCTAAATCTATTTGGAGTGGGAGTCAAGTTAGGTTATAGGGAGTTCTCCCTATAAATAAGGTGCATGTTTCTCCACCAAAAAACACATCGGCAAACACAGAGAGCTAGAGAGAGAGAAAATATTGAGAGAGAAAGGGGTCTCACCAATATTTTCCCCAGTGTATCCTGAGAGATTGTGAATTGAGTGTTGAGAGATTGTTATTGTAATCTCCTTTGTGGATCGTATCACACCCTGTGATAGTGATCAGGTTGTACTCCTCCTTTCTCATAGTGGATTATTTTCTGTGTCCGTCAGTGGGTTTTCTCAGAGTTCTTGGTTTCCACGTAATCAGTGTTTGATTTTATCGCTTATTTTTCGTTCCTAAATTTTGTCGTAATATCCGTCATCTCGTTTTCGATTCTATTATTCGCTTCCGCTGTTACCTTGCTACTCACTTTTCTCTAACATATATATATATATATATGAAAATATAAGTCGTATAAGTGGGGGCGTGGGATGCGCAATAAAAGATAGGGCTTGTAGTTTAAGACCTTGTTCTTTTGTCAAGTTAGGTTCAGGGTAGGCTAGTTAAATTAGAATATGATAGGATAGGAAAGGATATGATAGATTTGAGTTAAGTTAGTTGTTCGTTGGAAATATTTTATTAATAAAATTTGAATATTTTGGAGAAAATAAATAAGAAAAGTTATGGGTGTGTAAACAATGAAAGTTGGGTACCATAGTCAGTGGCTAGATATGTATAAGGGGGCATCGAATACATATGGTGAGCTACAACAATGGTTAAAGAGCTTAACATAGCTAGGTTAAGAGATAATTGAGCATGTCAGGATGTTGTTAGGATCTCATATAGGCTTTTATGTCTCTGTCCTGTAAATGGACCTTTATGGACCTCTAAAATATCTTTTAGGTCGTGACCAACGCCCCAGTTCGTTCTATACATGTGACCTACTATCAGGAAAAGAATTGCAATAACTAAATGATGGTGTGCAATATCCGTAAGCCACAGGCCCACAGTTAATGGATCTAATCCTCCACGAAAAGTAAGAAATTCTACATATTTCCATAGACCAATTCAAAGTGGAAAAGGGCGTTGCTCCTTCGGCAAAAACGGGATAAAGTTGAGCCAAAAGATCTCGATTCAAGATCAATTCATGAGGAAGTGGTATCTCTTTAGGATCTACCCAAGCATTTAGAAATTGGTTACTCGGTAAAGATACGTGTACTTGATGTCTCGCCTAAGAAAGAGACCCAAGTCCTAGTAGCCTTGCTAAATGGTGATTTAACATGGTGTAACACCTCCAGATTAAACAATCTTCAAATTAAAGTTAAAATCCCTTAACTCAAAGATTAGAGCAGCGGATTAAAGAAATCCGAGGGCATTACCGCCATCCCAATAGGACTAGGCTACAACCACCAAACGACACTAATTGACACGCAGCCAACCAACAACAATCCAATAGTTTTGTTCACTACAGAATTCTCAATCCTTAAGCCAATTATGCATAAAAAGAATAGGGAAGGTACTCACCCTTCTACTAATAGCTCAAAAGTGATCACCTTCCAGGTTCTTAAGTCCTAAAGTCTTGCTCCATATATTTCTGAGTGGGATGTATTTTGAATACATAAGTGAAACTAAATGTCAAGTTATAATTATAACAAGTGAATAATAGGAGTTGTGGTAGAAAGCAAAGGCGAGTTATGATTCTAGAATGCATGTATGCTTGATGGATTGATCAAGTTAGCTAAGTTGGTTTTACAACTCAAGTTGAAGATTGAACCCTATTTAAGTGATCTTGTGATCTATAGTAGGGAGTCTAACCTATTTGTAATGCCTTCGGATTATATTTCCGTTGCGCTAATCATTGGGTTATGATATGTTTTAGTCTTGATCTGATGATTATGAATCTGGGGGTATTACACATGGATTCCACATCTTGGAACCAAGCCACTTTTGGGCCAACTTTATGATAATGGAACCAACCAGCAAAAAGCATTAATGCTGCAAAGGCCAATGCGCCAATTGCAGTGCAATAAAGTTGTAATTCACTAGTTATTCCAATGCTCACCAAATTTGAAAAAACATGGAGGTTATTTGTATTCCTCGGAAACCTCCTCCTACATCACCATTCAAGATTTCTTTGAAAAAGTAATTGATTTGAGATTAAAATAATATTATTTGAATTTCTTTTTGATTTAAAATATTGTTTTTGATTTGAGTGTTTTTTAGGAAGTTCATAGGCTGTAATTCTTGGGACGTGGTGAGAGATTGTGGAGGTTTGGGAATCTCTGAAACACTCCTTTCGTGATTTTTTGGTGATTTGGGTTTTCCACTTTAATTCCTTATGTTGAATCTTTAATTATTTTTCACCTTTATTATTGTTTGTTTGTTAACAATGACCTGAATATCCTAATAAGTTAAAGTGATAGATATTAAAGAATGAAGGGAGTATTAATTATATTGAATAGAGATTTTTTTGGAGAAGTATTGAAATGTTTGGCCTATCTTATGATATAAGTGATTTTACTAAATCAAAATGTTTGACCTAACTTATGATATAGTGTTCTTACTAAATTTAATTGTTTAGTCTAACTTTTAAAACTTATCATGTGTTTTTTCTGAACTAAAGTATCATATGATTATTTACATTTTTCTCTTTTTATTAATTTTTAAACAGATTATCATATTTTAATTTTAACAATAACTATAATCGTATAGTTATAGTTATAATTATAATAATTAATATTATAATTATATATGGTCTAACTTAACTTTACAATGTTTTAAATTAAATATTTATGTATCAAAAATTTACTAAATGCCATATTTATAAAGGAATTAGATAATAAAAAATGTTCAAAATAATATTAAAATATTTAAATGCTATTTTTATAAGAATCAAAATATTTATTTGAAATTATGGAAACTAATCACTAAAGAATCTTATAGATTGAGTAGTGATTAATTTGTAGCAAACAGAAGCAGCAATTAACTAGTTCTACTTTTGGAGCTGTTTTTGACCAAAACTATTTTTGGAAAACAATTATTAACTTTTTTTAAAAAAAGGCATTGTTTGAACTAATTTGCATTTTTAAACTCCAAAAACACTCTCAAAAACTAAGATAATGTTAAGTATAGTATGTCATTAACAAAAATGTAAATTTGGTTTGTTAGATCAAAATGAACACATAAAATATGGTTTATTAGATTCCAATTTTCCAAAACTAAGTCAAACAAACACTTTTAGTAGCTTTGCTTGAATTTTCCATGCCCCCGTCCAAGCGAGCCCCATCGTCAGCATTAAATGGAGGATGGAGGCATTAGCTTAGACCATCCTTTCTCTATGACTCTACCTGTGTGTTGAAAATTTTGACCTGTAAATTCGTTTTGAAAACTGCCCTTATTTTGAAGGGGGACTGCATACTACAAGTCCCATATCTAACTTTTGGCAATTATGGCAATTACAGTAATTCCCGCGATGTGTACTGTAAATGTGACATGATCAAATCTCATGCTTCGATTTTATTTATTTTCAAAAATATTAAATTTTGATTTTTAAATTGTGAAAAATATGTATAATTAATTAAAAATTAAACTTTTCAAGGACTTATTTGTTAAGTGTTAACCATGAATTATGATGGATATGAAAAGATTAAAAATTATGTATAATACTAGACTAATTAAACAAATAAGACTTTTACAAAACTGCCGAGAAATTATGAAAACTGGGAACATTTCTACCTCTATATAATTTAAAATTTCAAAAATTCAAAAACCATAGGATTAATTCAAGTTTATATTACTAGTCTAGTATTATACATAATTTTTAATCTTTTCATCTGGTATCCATCATAATTCATAGTTAACAAACAAGTCCTTGAAAAAAATTAATTTTTAATTAATTATACATAATTTTCACAATTTAAAAATCAAAATTTAATATTTTTGAAAATAAATGAAATCGACGCATGAGATTTGATCATGTCACATGTACGGTACACATCGCGGGAATTACCGTAATTGCCATAATTGTCAAAAGCTGGAAATTGCTATACATGCTTCCATATATATTATATAATACTATATTAACAATTGCAACATAATACTTTTAGGATAATATTTTTCGTTACAAATCTAACGATAATACTTTTATATAAAAGTTATTGGAAGAAAATACATTGTTAGAGAAAATTTGCAGCGGAATACACATATATAATACCTTCAGTAGCTTGAGAATATATAGGGAGACAAAGTTTGGTTACCACTCCAATTAAATTTTTCAAATATAATATATATATAACTAGGAAATCTAACATAGTAAGGTAATCAAAATAGTGTCTCCACAAAAATAAGAAATAAATTATATGGCCAACTTAAGAGATTTTAGGACACAATATTCCTAACTCAAGTCATTATATATATTAGGAATGTAAAAGATCCCTTGGGTTATATCTTGGAAAATTTATAGTTAAAAATTTATATTGAAAATTTTTTAATTAAAAGTTTAAAAGTTTAATGAACAGAGGGAGTATCATATTACACTCTTTCATGCTAAGGCGGTGGTAACCAAGTAGTGCTTGGACGCTACACCCAAGTGGGCTAAGCGTGATGTACCTGAGTGAAAAATGCTCATAAATAAAATTCGGATTGTTCATAATTTGAAAATAGAAAAATGCTCACAAACCAAAATAGAAAATGACCATAAGTTACCTTGTAAAATGGCGATTAAGAAAATAATTAATTGGGATAGCATACTCATAAAGAAAACTTCAATCAGTCATAAAATTAAAACACAAAAATACTCAAATTAAACTAATGAAAATGATCAACATCTTGAGGCAACTATTTACATTAATGAAACAAAAATAAAAAAAAATTAAAATGGATATATGAGTACGCCATCTCAACCTTTTTGGGTCCCTACATCGATTATAAATTGACACTTTATAAGCTCCGTTCTTTAGAATGATAAGTTAAGTTTATTATCTTATCCTTTTTTTTCTTTACCTTACCTTACCTTATCTGAATCCCTAAAAAATACCCAAGACAATGTCATTTTATTTTATTTTATTTTCCTTACCTTTCCTTTCTTTATCAACCTTACTCTATCTAATTTAATTCTATCACTCTAATAATTTATGGTCCGTTTGTGTATTGAGTCATCTTGCCAAGTCAAACCCCCTTGTTTCCTTGATCTTTTCCTCTTTTTTAATTTCTATTTCAATCTTTTTTGGGCTATAACAAATGGGCCAACAAAATAAACACAAGCTAAAGAAAAAGCACCCAAAATTTAATGGGTTATTGACTATGAAGGACGGCTAGGAGGTCGAATGACCATATGGTCTGCCCAGGACACTTAAGTCCTAATTTATGGGCAATGGTGGGGCCCATGTTGCTGACTCACCCCCTTCCCTCCTCATTCTCTCTCTACGAAAAACAGAGCAAGGGGGATGGACAGGGCAAGCTCACGACGACGGACAACCGGGCGGTGAGGGGTTCGGGTGGTGGAGTTCGGGAAGGCGACGGGCGGAGTACCAGTGGTGGTGTCGGGGAAGTTGCTGGCGCTAACCGAAGGGTTATTGCCAAATAATGAGTGAGCTAGAAAATTGACAGAGATTCCACAGTTCATCAGCAATTGAATCATACATTTCGAAAATTTAAATAATTGTGAAGAACATTCTGATACGATTATGTGTGCAAGTGTCAAAACTGAACGACTCTTCATGATTGCAGAGTTGCTAGCGAAAATGGCAGAGCTATGCGGCACATCTGTGTTGTTGCGATGTGAGTTGCCTACGGAGGATCTCGACGCTTTGGTTTCAATCAAAGAAACGATGACCTAATCAACATTATCGAAGAATTCGATCTCATCTCTTCACCATCCTCCATGAAAATCAAGGCATTTCTATGGCCGACCACTAAATCGAAGAAATCTCCATCTCCGCCGCCACTGGAGATCAATCCACCTCCCCGCCGATGTTATCTCCGAGGTCACTCTCGCCGTCTTCGACGTCATTGTCGCCGTCGCCGCCGTACTCCAGCGCCTCTCTGAGGTACTTTCCGGTGTCGGTATTGGTGGCGGCATTTCCCATTTGCTACTGGAAGGCGAACGATGCCATTGATAAGTTTGCAACACCTCAAAGTCACTACGGATTCCACAACTTCCATAATTCAAGCCATGTTTATCTCATCCACAACGGGAATCACTAGCAATAAGCCTTCAGTTAGTGCCAGATTTTTCACACAACACATGAGCATATTCATTACTACAATGTTCCCCGACACTACCACCGGTACTCCGGCCGTGGCCTTCTCGAACTCTGCCACCCAAGCCCCTCGCCGCGCTATTGTCCATCGCCGTGAGTCAGCCATATCCATCCCCCTTGCTCTATTTTTCGTAGAGAGAGAATGAGGAGGGAAGGGGAGGTGAGTCAACAATATAGGCCCCACCATTGCTTATAAATTAGGACTTAAGTGTCCTGGCAGACCATATGGTTATTTGGCCTCCTGGGCCGTCCTTCATAGTCAATAACCCAAATTTAATTTGATTCTCCTAATTTTTTTAAACACCCTTTTTTTCTTGATCTTTTCCTCTTCTTTAATTTCTTTTTCAATCTATTTTGGGCCAAAACAAATGGGCCAAAACAAATGGGCCAACAAAATAAACACAAGCTAAAGAAAAAAGCACCTAAAATTTAATTTGATTCTCCTAATTTTCTTTTTTGGGCCAAAACAAATGGGCCAACAAAATAAACACAAGCTAAAGAAAAAAGCACCCAAAATTTAATTTGAATCTCCTAATTTTTTTTGGAAATTCTATTCTATTAAAAACATATTTTGAGATTTTAAAGATTAAAACGGTAAAAAAAAACATAATAAAATTAATTAGATTAGTTATTAAAAAAGAGCTAAAAGTCGTAAATATAAAGGTGAGAGTATATAAAATATGATATTAGCAGTCATCAACCCAAACCAAATTATTCAAGGAACAATGTTATGAGAAAGTGTACTTTTTAGGTGAACATTATTTATCGTAATCATTAATTCATTATTACTATGCTTTCCCTTCAGAAACTCATTAGTATTAGGTCTATGTTTTATTTTTATATATCTTACCCATTTATTTATGTCTTTTTGATCATTTACAATAATATTAAAGGCATAGTAAATGAGTTTGGTGGCGTCCAACATTAATGACCAACAAGAAATATTTATTTCCTCGGTCTAAAAAGAGAAAGTCTGTGTTTGATTCATATGGTCGGTACATTTTAACGGTTAATCTATCATATAAGGTTATCTTTATTATATTTGTGATAAAAAATACTTATATCTAATTATAACAATAAAAGTTTTGATATGATAATTTTAAAAAAAAAATTAATGGTCAAAGTATTACATTAAAAATTGTGCAAAGTCAAATTAATTGTTTTTAAGACCGATGGAGTAATTTTTGTATTTTAGTTTAATTGCTAAATGATTTAGTCAAATATACTATAATATTTAATTCTTGTAGCTATGTTTTATGTATAAATTAAACCTACAAAACCAACCTGAGACTAGAAAACATCAAACTCAAACCCGAATTGAACATGAACGGATGATCCAATCGTCGCTTTTAACCAGAAGAAAACCCGAACCTGAATCGGGTTGTATCAAGGAAAGTGACCTGATTAAGACCACACCCAAATGACCCTAAATCAAATTAGAACTCATTCGTAAAGAAGCTCACTAGAACACATCCAAATAGAACTCACCCAAAGTTAACTCATACCCATAGTTATTAAAATCCCAATCCTGATCTACAATCCTACGATTTCATGATGAAATATTATCGATGCGATTCTACTATGTTTTTTTTTCGATTATTAATAGCCAAAAGGCTAAAGGTTCAAACATACAGCAACCCGCATACACAACATCAAGTATCCATCACCAAAAGGATTACAACCAAACTGCTAAAAAAACACTGCAAGGCATAACAAGCACCACAACCAACTAAACTATTACAATGGCAACAAAGCAAGATCAATGAAATTAGCTGCTTTGATCATCAAGAAATCGCATACCAATATCTTTACCAATAATCACCTTCCTTCGTTCAATCTTAGCTTCAATGTACATTCCGATCCATGATCCTACGTGGGTTAATTCCGATCCTAAGTACCCCATGGATTCGAGTTAGAATACCGATTTTAACAACCTTGCTCATACCTGAACCAAAGTTAGTCGCATGATGCCAACCCAAACCAATCTTCAACTAGACTCAAATCCAAACCGATTTACCTAATTGTCAGGTCTAATTTCTCCTTAATTTATTGCTCCGAAGGGAGCCAGCCGCCTATGTTTCAGCCTGATAGTAATACCGATCCAGCCCATTACCTTTATGAGTTGGCCATGGTCCAGCTCGACCAACATAGCTATTGTATCTACCCTAACATGAGTTGACTCCTCACCCACCCTTACTTGAGAGTTGAGAGCAATTGATGATGAATTTTAGGTCACCGTTGCTCTGAAGATAAACGTCTGAGTTGTTTTAAGTTGTTAAAGATATATATATATATATATATATATATATATATATATATTTTTATTGTTCGCAGCACAAAAAAAGGGTAAGAGATGGCGCCAACAACAATGATGAAATTGCACGAAAGAAATTGCTCAAAACATAAAACCCCAACATAACAAGGCAAAACAACCGGACCACAAAATATAAAACACAGTAAAACAAGATTAGATCTTCAGTTTTGCCTTTTTATTTCTTTTTTTTCAACAAGTCGTTACTAAACTTCATCGTTGCAGTTTCTTCGTCATCACGAATGGTACCCAATTTGCAATTCAACCTTTACTTCTCTTCGACCGTCGTCATAAAATTGTTCAGATTGAACATATAATTTACTTCTATTATTCTTGTGTTATTATTGTTTTCGATGTTTGAAGCATCCGATATATTACTAGTTTTTGATGCAAGTTTGTTCTAAGACTATCTCCAAATGTGAGTTTAAATTCGACTCATTGCTGATGTGACATGAGATGAGAATAAAATGAGATCGTATATAAGACATTTCAGTGGTGAGAATGAGACTCGTCTCGTGAGACTCTCGCCGACAGTCTTTTAAGATTAGTTTGAAAGCGAGTATAACACATTAATATTTTAATCATATTTTTTTTCTCTCTCCTTGCGCATCTCAATTTTAAATCAATATAACCAAATTAATTGTATTATTAAATAAGATCCATTTACTTTTTTTTTAATTAATATGAGTTAAACGCATATTCACAATTGAAAAGCTAGCTAAATAAAGGCATAAATTTTGACTCAGTGTTGTAGGTGCTTGTTTTTCTTTTCCAACATAAGAGTACCTACAATCGTGAGCATGAATTATACACAATAGATGAGGTGGAAACAGTATGACCCATCAGGAGAGTTAGAATTATACTCTTCATATTAACTTGTTTTCCAATAATGAGCGTGAGTTTGATTAAAATACTACCTCCCCCCCAAATTGTTTGTCCATCTATCTAACTCCCTTGTCCCAAAATGTTTGTCCATTTTATAATTTCAATGATTGTAATTCCTATTATATCCCTAATAAATACCCTTTTGTTTCTTTTTGATTTTTCTTCACATGAGAAAAGTAAGGGCAATTCTGGTATATTACACATTTTTCACCCCATTTCCCATGACCATTGGACTTTTAAATATAGTTGGATGGACAAACAATATGGGACGAAGGTAGTATTTTAAAAAAGGTGTAGACCCCACATTAAATCATATGAATAAACTACAATAGAAATTTAAAATAAGAAAAAAATGCCGAGAATCTCGTGTTCATCCTCGCGCGGTGATCGAACACGAGTTTGAGTTTTTCTCTCCCCCGACCCTCGTCCTTGCCACTACACTGTATTTCTTGTCTTCGCCCACACCACATCAGCACATCTCACCCTCAAACTCGCCATTGTGGATGGTCTAAGCAATTCCATATAATTAGACTACACTCCCTTGAAACATATGAAAAACAAGTCATTAATAAGGTTGGGTGGAGGAAACCCCATCCCACCAATTATTATCGGTTTGGATAACTTGCTTTTGAACTACTAATTGTGCACAGAAACACGCAGACATTATTGCTGCTGTGTAGTCAAAGGGTGGACAACTTGGGCTGGTGCAATAAATGATAGTGCATGTATTGAAGCTAGCCTATAAGGGTGGTTTGAAAAGTTAAGCTGTATGAACTGTAATACCAATGCAATACCCTAATTATGTTTCAATCGCCAACAAAACTACTCAAGTGGGGCACTGCAGCTGCGTAGAAAGTCATCACACTTGTAATACAACTTGGCAACTAGTAATTCATTCAGTTTTCATCAGCATTATCTCTGCCTTTTTTTTTATTTATTATTATTGTCTGAAGAACAAAGGTGGAAGAATATTCAAAGTACAAAAAGAACTTGGATGATTTGCAACAAAAATTGCATTATTGATAACCAAAAATGTAACAAAGCAAAACAACTATCAAGATTTTTCAATCAAATTGTCATTCATTTCTTCTTGTCATTGCCATATAGAATGATACTTACTTCTTTTTCGATTATTGATAGCCAAAAGGCTTAATGGTTCATAAAATACAGCAAATTGCGTATAAAACAGCAAACAACCACCACAAAAAAGAAAGGTTACAACCAAACTGCTAAACAAAATAAAACAACAAGGACTTTCGCATGCATAGCAGCCAAACAAAACCATTACATCGCAAATATGATGCAAAATCAATGAATTCAGCTTGATGGGTAATCGAGGACTCGCACGCCTATATCATTGCTAATAATCACAATCGTTCGGTTAATCTCAGCTTCAATATCATGTTTAGTTTTGGCCACGAGCAGCTCTACAAGTTACATCTCTAACAAGCTGTCACTTAGATTTCGTCAACATATTTAGTTTTCTCTTACTTCTTCCTTTATCCTTCGAAACCTCATGGATGGATTCTTCAAAATCTGCAAGTAAGTGATATCACTTAGATCTTCAAGTAATTCATAGAATGATACTTACTATGGAGGCCTTTTATCATGCTTTTCTTCTTGTTTTCTGCCTTTTAATGGTGCTTAAAATACTGAACAAGCAAAAGTAAGGTGTGGACATTTGCTCTAATAAATCAAGCAAAATCACTATACCAGTGATATTAAAGCACTAACAAACTGTAATCCTTCCCCTTGGGAAAATCAAGCCTGGACTTTTAACCTAGATTAGAAGCTAGTCCAAGTCATAGTTAATAAAATGGTTTCTCAGAGCTGTTAAAGCCAGATCTGCATTCCAGTTGTGTTGGTTGTAGTTGTTGCCATGTTGGTGGATATGATCATAAATGTTGCCCAATATGGGTACGGGTGTGCTTCATAATATAAAATTCAGTCTACAATTTCCCATATGGGATGTATGTTGGTTATATTTAGATTTGTTTTATTTGTAGCATTAAACATCCATGGTGTTATCTTTTCTTGACTCGTTCAAAAGAGTACCCCTCTATTTTTTATTTCTTTTAACAATGATATGTATCATGAATTAAGATTTAGGATGGTTAATTAATAACGATTTTAAATTATTCACATTTTAATAATTTAAGTAATTTTTGTTTAGTATTGATATAAGTTTATTAACAATAAGAGCATAAGATTTTTTGACTACGTTGTCAAATATAAGTGATAACCTAATCATATCAAGTATAGATAAGAATAAATAATTTATGCATAATTCTATATTTATGACAAAATATGAATATAAACATATTTTTATATAGTTTATGAGTGGTAATATACTCAAAATAATGAAAGATACCTTTAAGATAATTTAAATATGCTTAAATATAAAATTTTAAATTAAAGTTATTTAGGAGAAAATTGATGTTGGTTAATAACCATCTCCTTCTTATTATTTTGTTTTTTTATGTTACTTTGTAACTAACTTTTTTGATTTTATATATGTGTTACCGAACAATGCCAATCATATATTAGTTACCACTTCTTTTTTGATTTACTCGTAACATTCATTGAGTAAAACATAAAAATTCTTATTATTTAATTGATTTTAATTGATAAGATACTCAAAACATTCATTGTTATCCACGTCATCACATTATGATCATGCATGCATACATTTCTTAATCTTATGATTATGCATTTAAATTTATAAATGCATGCTCATAAAATTATATACTGAGAATATAAGAGCATGGTACTCTCGATTCTCAAAAGTAGAGATAACAATGAGTAGGATTTAAGCAGATCCACCTGGACCCATATCTTTACCCAGATCCTTTTAGTATTTTTTGGGATATATAACTCATATTCTTACCCAAATTATTAACTAGACTTATATCCTTACCCACATCTTTCGGGTCTTTTTTTGCACTATATATATCCTCGAACTTTTACAGTAAAATGCAAAATCGGGAAATTTCCATTGAAAACTCACAAATGTCGAACTTACAGTCTCAAAAATAATCTAGAGTAGCAATACAATCCCAAATTACAACACAATGAAACTATATAAACACAAATTTATAGTACTGAAACAAGTATTGACTTAGGTATGAAAAGGTCAGAAGGGCGAAGGGCCGAGGATTGCAAAGCGTGATTGAGTGAACGGAGCGAGTGAAGGACTCAGAAGGTTGAAGGGCAAAAGCCAAATAAGACAGCGAGAGAGAGGTGAGAAAGGCAGAGAGTGAGTGAGTAACTGGAAAAATTAGGGTTTGCTTTACTGTTAACAAAAGGATTACATATATATATATAACAGATCCATATCCGTTTTCAATCCTTGAACCCAAATCCGCCTACTTACCATTTCCTTTGAGTCTAAAACTTGTGAACCTAGATCTTTAAAAACATATCTGTATATGTAAATCTAGGTCGAGTCCAATATCCATTGTCATCACTACTCCGAAGTATAATCCAAGTTCTAATTAAGCAAATAGACCAAGTATACATAAGTTTATTTTCCTTTACTTTTCCAAAACTCGCTTATATTTTTTGTTTGACTCCAATAAAATTTATGTAGACCTAGCTCATTAGATAGATATGGGTCTATGTAATAATCATTCATAGCGGGAGGACTTAGCTTCCGAGCTCCCACAAATTTCCTATCTTACCATCAAACCATCTTCAGCATTTAATGGAGGACGGACGCAATTGCTTTGGTCATTCCTTTTCTAAACCCCATAGTGAACTGGTATTGTTAGCCTATAAATTTTGACCCGGAAACACGTACTCTATCTCATTGTAACCAACTCTCTTTCTCTAATACATGTGTCGTCAATATCTTTAGTGTAAATAATTTTGACAATAGTTTAATTTATATAAGAATCATAGTATAAAATTAATATTATTAGATTGATAATAAAAAATATTATTAAAAAAAATATAATATTATATTTTTTATAAAAGTTTTCGGATAAAAAAGAACAAATGTGTTAGACTATAAAATCATTTCTGGGGCTTTAACCATCAGTTTAAACTTTTGGTTGAGATGGTTCCACATGGTATCAGAGTCAGACCTGAGCAAGGGGTCTCAAGTTTGAATCTCAGTACCCCCATATTCATTTGAGCAGGGTGAAAGGGGGCTTTGAAGTATTCACGTGAGAGGGCGTGTTAGACTATAAAACCATTATTGGGGCTTCAACTATCACCTTAAGCTTTTGGTTGAGATGGTTCAACAGTAATGTTTATAACTTTATATTTCTAATAGTATATTATTGACTCATTTACTAATTTAATATATGATATATGAGTTGTGACACCACACATTGTTTAAATAATTTGAAGAAAGAGAAGAAGCATATCAATTTTGTACTCCTTCCTTCCCAAATTATGTGTCACTTAAAGACATAATTTTCAAAACCAAAAAAATTTCCAATTTACATTAATTTGCATTTTTGAAATAAAAAAAGGTGAATAAAAAAGAAAAATGGTGAATAGAAAAGAAAAATTGAAGAAAAAGATATATTGAATAAGGGTAATTTGATAAATTAGTAATTAATGTATTATTGAAATTATAAAGTGAGAAATATTATGGAAAAAAGATAGTTAGTTAAAGTGACAGATAATATAGAGAGGAGGGAATATGATAAACCATTATATAAATTAAGGGAAAATTGGAATCTAATAAACTAAACTTTATGTCCATTTTGATCTAACAAACCAAACTTAACTTTTTGTTAATGACAAACTGTACTTAACATAATATTTTTCTTAATGAACCTCCACCAATTTCCGGTTACCGGAAAAATGACATGAAAGTTTTTTTGCTGATGTGAATTGTTTTATAGGCAAAAAATAAAAGGAAAATGAAGATGACTTCCTCTTCCTTTTCTCCTTGTCAAGCTTGGTTCTGAACTTCATATTTTCTTCACCCAGACGCTCAAGTTCTGACTCCCATCCCTCATTCTCTGTAATTCATTTCCCATTCTTGTCACTTTAGACAACAATTGTTCGAGTCTTTCTTCCAACACATTGTTCATTTCAATTAGGTTAATTTCAATCAGCAAAAAAACCTCCATGTCATTTTTCCGGTAACCGGAAATTGATGGAGGTTCACTGAGAAAAATATTATGTTAAGTATAGTTTGCCATTAACAAAAAATTAAGTTTAGTTTGTTAGATCAAAATGGACATAAAATTTGATTTATTACTATAATTAATTTTCAAAATAAGAACCTGGATAATAAATAAAAAGAAACGGAGGAAATATCTTAATATCTTTTCCACAAACTTTCAAAGATAGTTTTACTCCGGCCTAATTCAGCAGAGGAACTTTCAATTCCATAAAAGTCCGGCGTTACCGAAATTAATTTGATTGGGACACATTTCCTCTAACCATATAATGTCATTGTGTTAGTAGACTCCTGCATTTAATAATATGGTTGTATTTTGGTCAACATAATTATTTGGTTGGTGGACACTCTTTATATAAACTCCTGGGTGTATTCCCATTTCTCATCTCAACACAAGCATTTCCTTCTTTAGCAAGCAGGGAAATCTAAAAACCCCATATTTTTTCCAACTTTTCCATCTTTTCCTTTCACCTTTTCCTGTCACCCTTTTTTGAACACAACTCTAATAAGAAATTAGTGTTGTATAACATCAAAATTTGTCAGTCTACTTCAAGAAGAAGGCAACTTCAGTGCAAAAATGGTTGCCCCTTTTACTAATTGGCCTTGGCAATACTTAGGCTCTAACAAGGTACATATATATGTGTTTTTTGGTTCGTGTTTGTAATATGTTTTACATCTGGATTCCCTCAAATCTCGTATTAGCGAGACTATACTTGAGTTATTGTTGTTTATAGTGTGTTTGTGTTTATATTTGCAGTATGTCTTGTATGGACCTTGTGTGGCACAAGTGGCACAATCATGGTGGAAGGGAGAAACCATAACAAATTCATGGTGCTTTCATCTTATGCTTCTCTGTCTTTTGAGACACACAGTTGCTCAATTGTGGCATACCTTCTGTAACATGCATTTTCTAAGCCAAAAGCGCAGGATTCTCCCACAGGGTGTCGATTTCAAGCAGATTGACCATGAATGGCACTGGTATGTACAAGCTTACTCAATCGATTGAGAAAAAAAGTTATCGTAATTAAGATAATCAAACTTACAATTTCATTCCATTTTATGGATGGCAGGGACAATTTCATAATATTTCAAGCATTTATTGGTGCCATAACGTGTTACATGCTTCCATCCCTAAGCAATAATGGCACGTTATGGGACGCAAGGGGATTACTTGCTGCATGCATTCTTCACATTCTGGTTTCAGAGCCATTATACTATTCGATTCACAGGCTTCTCCATTCTAACTCGTATTTATTCAATGCTTACCATTCATTTCACCATTCATCTCCCGTGCCTCAGCCATTTACAGGTAGGTTTTGACTTGTTGGATTTGTTTGTAATTTTTGGTGGGTAATTTTTATGAAATCTTATTTTTGTTTTTGGTATTTTACAGCTGGGAATGCAACATTTTTGGAGAATATACTACTGCTTCCAGTCATAGGAATTCCATTGGTGGGAGCTGCTTTGGCTGGATATGGATCTTTGAGTTTGATTTATGTCTACGTTTTGGTGTTTGATTTCCTGAGATGCATGGGTCACTCCAACGTTGAAGTCTTCCCCCATCAAATTTTTGAAGCACTTCCTTTCCTCAGATACCTAATTTACACTCCCACGTATGTCTTCTTATTTCCTTATTTTTCCAAGATTAGTTGATATGAATACTAGCTACTTTCTATTTTTAATGCTACCGAAATAATAAAACATGTTTTTAGTTTTGGTAAAAAATAATTGGGTAAAAGTTAACTTTTGGTAAATACTGGTAATTTTTGGCAAATTTAAGTCAATATACCAAAATTAAATTTTTTTTTTATTTTTTTATGTTTGTTAATTTTTGGTAAATTTAGGTAAATTTAAGTAAAAACTGGTAAATTTTGGTAAATTATATTTACCCATGAATTTGACAGGGCCTAATGCTTAATTCCCAAATTAATTTATGCCCATTTGTGCAGATACCACACTGTGCACCACACCGAGAAAGACTCGAATTTCTGCCTATTTATGCCACTCTACGATATATTGGGCAACACCCTGAATGGCAAGTCATGGGAGCTTCAAAAGCAGATAAGTCTAAATGCAAGAGAAGATGAGAAAGTCCCCGACTTCGTGTTCTTAGCACACGTAGTAGACATATCATCCGCACTTCACGTACCATTTATGTTTCGATCATTTGCCTCAATGCCGTACACTACTAGACTCTTTATTCTACCCCTTTGGCCAATTACCTTTTTGGTGATGTTTGGGATGTGGGCTTGGGCAAAGGTCTTCACTGTGTCCTTCTACAACCTCCGCAACAAGTTGCACCACTCTTGGGTCGTCCCTAGATTTGGCTTCCAGGTATGATCATATAACAATTGATACACAATAGTGATCCCTGTTCTTTTCTGCCTACCACAGTTTGCCATAACCTACCACATTTTACCGCAAATCATTACTTTTCTCTCTCACAATTCCAATAACCTACTACAATTCCACCACACCTCACCACACCATTCCGCAAATACCGCATAAAAGAACAGGGCCTGAATTCATATCTTAAACAAATGTAAAATTTCTGATAATTTATTGACTAACTTGAGATGTGTATCGATTCAATTTACAGTATTTCTTGCCGTTTGCAACGAAAGGAATCAACAATCAAATAGAGCAAGCTATTCTCAGTGCTGACAAAATGGGTGTAAAAGTCCTTAGCCTTGCAGCACTCAACAAGGTATGAAGTTACATCTACATACATAAAAGATTGTTTCATTAGATTTAGACGATTTCTAATGAAATTTGTGTCATTTGTTTGTGTAGAATGAAGCATTGAACGGTGGTGGAGTGCTTTTTGTTAAGAAACATCCCAACCTTAGAGTAAGAGTAGTTCATGGGAACACATTGACAGCAGCTGTGACCATTAATCAAATCCCGAAAGATGTCAAAGAGGTCTTCCTCACAGGAGCTACCTCCAAGCTTGGGAGGGCTATCGCCCTTTATCTCTCTCGCAAACACATCAGAGTTCTGGTAAGAACACATTATAATTCAAGAATTTAATTTGGAGATCGATGCGATGCAAGTTAATGAATCCTCTTTCTGATCCTCTGTTTCTCTATGTTTTGTACTAAAATATTGTAGATGTTGACTTCATCAACCGAGAGATTCATGAAAATCCAGAAAGAGGCTCCAGTTGAGTGCCAGAAGTACCTAGTTCAAGTCACCAAGTATCAAGCAGCTTCACACTGCAAGGTAATGAATATAAATTCCCATTATTTGGACATGGGTTAGAATGCAATTGTATACATAGTTATTAAAGTCCTGATCCTGGTCTATGATCTTACGATTTTATGATTCAAAATCCTCGATGCGATTCTACTATCTACATTATGATCCATGATCCTACGTGGATTAAATTTGATCCTAACTGCCCCATGGATCCGAGTCAGGATTGATTGTATATCGTGCATCAAACCTAATGAATTTATTCTCGTGTTGCAGACATGGATTGTGGGGAAGTGGATCACCCCAAGCGAGCAAAATTGTGCCCCACCCGGAACTCATTTTCATCAATTTGTAGTTCCCCCTATTTTCCACTTTAGAAGGGATTGTACATATGGTGATTTGGCCGCCATGAGATTGCCTGAGGATGTCCAAGGGCTCAGTAATTGTGAGGTTAGCTTCTTCAAATTATGCCAATCTGATAAATTTGACATAACATTTGCATGATATTGACTGTAAGCTAATAATGATATGATGGTGATAAATGCAGTATACAATGGAGAGAGGAGTTGTTCACGCTTGTCATGCCGGAGGAGTAGTTCATTCGCTAGAAGGATGGACACACCATGAAGTTGGAGCCATTGATGTAGATAGGATTGATGTTGTTTGGGAGGCAGCTTTGAAGCACGGTTTAAGGCCAATCTAAATTTTTGGATCAACATTTCCTCAAATCACATAATGCATTTAAATCGATCCCAATGATTGATGTAATAGTAGTAGGGGGTCTTGATTAAATTTTATTGTTCCTCTCCTATGTATAATTTTATAGGTAGAGGAGAATTCGCTATTTAGACTAGGTTCAGGTTGGAAAAACTTGAATTTAGTTGTATTCTTTGCAATGTATGTAATCAGAATCAATTGTTTGGTATATATGCAAATAAACAGAGTAAACTTGCCATACCTTGTGAAGTTCAATATGTAATTATTGGAGGCTAGAGTTAGAATGAATGAAAATGTTGAGGACAGGCTTCCCTGACCGTCCTTGTCTGTCCAAAATGAGACCCAGACGGCCAGACCCATATGTTTTATCGCTAACGTAACTACTCAAGTAGGGCAAGGCGTCTACGTTGAAAGTCATCACTCGTAAGACAAGTTGGCAACTTGTAATTCATTCAATTTTGGCATTGACTGTATTGCTATGGTAGTTCGAGGAAATATATTCTAACAAATATTTTCCTAATTTGGTTTGATTTTAGATTTTGTTTGCCAACTTGTCAAGGAGATGTAACCTCACTTAATTTGTTACAATGGACCTTGGTTGAATAGGCTCCTGCCTTGGATCCACCAACAAGCGGTATTAGAGTCGATGGTTCGTTCAGCTCGGCGCAAGGTGCGGGAATGTCGCCCAAAAAGAAGTATCAGGGACAAAATCAAGGAACACTTGGTGCATACGGTTGGATCCTGTAGCAGAGTGGTGGCAGGAGACTCAGGTAGAGTAGGACGCAAGCTCTAAAGAATAATGTGCAGCTATGGTTGGCTCTTGATGGACCCTTCCAGTCAAGGGGGAATGCATGTGATGTGCTTCGCATGAAACTCATGTATGAAGGAGGAGATTGTTGGGATTCACCTACAAATAAGATGTCCTACCTCGGGAAAAATAAAAGGAAAAACATACATAAGTCAAGTGGGTAAGTACTTTTAACACCAAAGTGGTATCAGAGCCGATGATTCGTTTGACTGAGCGCAATGTGCATGAAGGTAGTCTCGAAAAAAGTACCATGGACAGGAGCAAGGAACACGTGCATTTGGACTCTTGAAGTAGAGTGGTGGTACGATACTCGGGTAGAGTAGGATGTGTGCTCTATGGAGTAAGGTGCGACTATGGTGGGCTCTTGATAGATCCTTCCGATCTTGGGGCAGTGTCTACGGATATGGTTTATAAGAAACTCATGTGTGAAGGGGGAGATTATTGGGATTCACCTATGAGTAAGATGTCCCATATTGAAAAAGTAAAGGGAAGGACATAGTATATAAGTCAAGTAAATTACTCCTCTTAACACGAATTGATTTTAAGATGGAACCTCACTTAACTTGTTACCATGGGCCTTAGTTGATGTAGACTCATGCTTTGGATCCACCCAATATTGTACAAGCTACCTATATATATGAGGAGCACAGAGAACCAACTCTAATTGAGTGAGAGAGAGAGCCATTCATGAGTTGGTTAAGACTACATAACGAAAAAAAACAAAATATCTAGGAAATATCTCTACACCGGTTATGAAGATTCTTGGCAACCAAAGATGAATCTTTAAACCCTCAATCTATTTGTGCAACCGTTGTTATAAATAGAGCCTTGGCATGCAAGATCATATCTAGTGTGAGATTAACCTGTAACACAAGAGACTGTATCTCTTATCACTATGTCCCTATGTAAGATTGTGTGATGCATATCGTTAGCGAGTGTTGAATCCTTGTATTGTAATCCGGAAGGATCGAGAGAGATTGTTTGAGATCATAAACACTGATTAAAAAATACTATGTAATTCTCTAATAGTGCATTGTTCATGACATTTTCCTATTTTAGGTGTTTCATGTTAATAACTTTATGTGAACCTTTATTTTCTTATTGCCTTTATTATTATTGCATTGCTCCAACTCCCTCAAATTCTATCATTTTACACTTCTCTTGTTCTTTTCTTATTATTTTGTGCCTTTTAGTGGTGCTTAAAATACTGAACAAGCAAAAGGTGTTGATGTTAGGACCTTAGGGTGTAGTTAGTAGCAAAACAATAATAAAAACTAAATAATAATAAAAATTGAGACAAAGGATTAACATGGAGAAACACAAAATGGGAAAAAAACCACGAACGATGTATTATTAGAGGATTACAATGGTGTTTCACATATTCTAGATCTCTACAATGTCTCTCAGACTCCCTAAAGTTACAACTTAAGAACTCAACTCTCACAATTGATACGCCTCATACAATTCTTATAGGAACACAGAAATTACAAATGACTCTTGTGATACAGGTGAAACACTCAATTGCAATACAAAATAAGCCTAACAACAACAGGTCCTAGTTATTTCCCTTACTAGAATAATGTTGTACTATTCTTATTAAATTTGTCCTAGTTTCTCAAAGTGGTACATAAATAGGTCCTAGTTTCTCAAAGTGGTTCATGTTTGTCATGCTGGAGGAGTTATTCATTCTCTAGAAGGCTGGACACACCACGAAGTTGGTGCCATCGATGTAGCTAGGATTGACGTTGTTTGGGAGGTAGCTTTGAAACACGGTTTAAGGTTGAAGAATTCCAGCCCCTTCTGAGGACCTCATCACCGCAAATGTCGAGGACCTCCAGCTCCAGCACTGTGATTTTATTTGAAAGGATGACAAAATTATTTTAGGGAAGTCTCCACCAAAACCCTAAATAATATTCCCTCCTATTCTTTCTGTATTAATGCAATAACTATTGTTTCCATTATTCCAGGAACTCAATTTAAGGAAAGCAAATCAAGGATATCAAAGTCATATGGAAGATTGAGAAGATAACTCACAAAAAGTAAACTATCCCCTCCAAGATCAAGGAGCCGTTGCTGCCTCAGTATATATACCAATCGAAGACTTCTCTTGTAGTGTGGATTTCCAAGCAAGTAAATCTGAGTAGGAACTTTGTGTGAAAAAGTTCTGAGTGTAGGAACATTGTGAGTTAATATTTTGAGTGTAGCCATTGTTATAAGTGGTGAGTTTGTGTAACCGGTGAGCATACTGATGAGGACCTCCAAGGTCGAGCGTGAGAAGTGAGAAAGGTGTCTCACTTTGAAGTTGTTTTCTCTGTCTGCTACTGCCTCTTCTGTGAGGCCTCATTTACAGAAGACATCTGCTAGATCTTCTGTTCTAGTAGGCTAATTGAGGACCTCACGGTTCTCACTTAAGCTGAGTTGTAACCTCCTTTGTTTTAAGCACTTTTGTCTATTTAATAAAGAAGTATTTTTCATTATATAAAAGTGCTATTAACCTAGTTGTGTTGATCAAAGTGTAGAATTATCCATATAACCCTATTCACCCCCCCCCCAGGATTATTTCAAAGGCCAATCTAGATTTTTGGATCAACATTTGCTTCGTAATGTTAGAGTATAAAATTCTTACTGGGCCTTCAACCATCAGCTTAAACTTTTGGTTGCGATGGTTTCACATGGTATCAAAGTCAGACCTGAGCAAGAGGTCTCAGGTTCGAATCTCAGCACCTCCCTCCCCCAATATTCATTTGCGCAAGGTACATTAAGATTTATTGTTCCCTTGCTGTCCTCGGTTAGTTTCATAGGTAGATGAGGAATCACTATTTAGACTATAGGTTCAGGTTGGAAAAACTGGAATTCAGATTGTATTCTTTGCAATGTATGTAATCAGAATCATCAATTGTTTGGTATATATGAAAACAAACAGAGTAAACTTGCCTCACTTCATGAAGTTCAAAATGCAATTATTAGACGGTAGAGTTGGAATGAATAAAAATGGTACGGTGAGGACAAGCTTTCTCTGCCAAGCCTTGTCTGTCAAAATACCAAATGAAATTGAATTTGTATATTGTCGTTGTGTGAGGTTGGATTTTGAACATCCACCCACTTCCATCTCCTGCATTCATTCTATTCATCCGTCACCTGATATGTCTTAGTCTTTAACATTAAAGTCATCATTCATTTCCATGTACGATATCAGATATAAATTATCCATTGCAACATCAAATATTGGTTATCAAAAGCTAAATTTCTTACGCTTTATAATCGAATATTGTACTATAGTCTATATATATACATGGAAAGGGATGTTTATCCAGACCATTTCAGAGCAGCGCGTCGATGCTGAGCCTGGGAGCAGGGAGCATCGTGCGCCCACCTGCTTCCGCGGGCCAGCAGTCCAACAAAGCTTTTGATGCTTAGGCCCACTTAAAATACAATCCCAATGCAAATTATATTAATAATCTCAGGCCCACTTAAAAAATGAAATACGTGCCCACTTAAACTACAATCCTACCCAGCGCCATCATTAGTTTTTTTCTTATTTTTTTTATTTATTTCTTTTTTGTGTAATATTATATTTTTATGCTTTTTATTTTTTTACTACAATATTTATAATCTACAAGGTCAATTAATGCTCATAAGCCTTAACTACTAATTATTATGCTCATAAATTATAACTATTATGCTCATAACCTACAAGGCCAATGCTCATAGGCTTCTACACCAATGCTCATAATGTACGACTACTATGCTCATAACTTATAACTATTATGCTCATAAGCCTCTACACCAATGCTCATACTATACAACTACTATGCTCATAACTTATAACTATTATGTTCATTACATAAAACTATAATGCTCATCAAGCTAACTACAATGCTCATTACTTATTACTACAATGCTCATTACCTATAACTAATATGCTCATTACATAAAACCATAATGTTCATCAAGCAGAACTACAATGCTCATAACCTATAACGACAATGCTCATTACATGAAACCATAATGCTCATCAAGTTGAACTACAATGCTCATTACATAAACCCATAATGCTCATTACCTATTACTACAATGCTCATTACTTAAAACCATAATGCTCATCAAGCAGAACTACAATGCTCATAACCTATAGCAACAATGCTCATTACATGAAACCATAATGCTCATCAAGTTGAATTACAATGCTCATTACCTATAACTACAATGCTCATTACATAAAACCATAATGCTCATTACCTATTACTACGATGCTCATTACCTATAACTACAATGTTCATTACTTTGAACATAAATGCTCAACAACTAAATGAGAATGTTCATAATTAATATTCTATAATATACATAGAATACTCCACATTTGACTAAAATAATATTAGGGTTAAAATAAATAGGCTAAAAAAATAAAAAATAACGCTATTTCTTCAATGAACTAGGCTTCCTTCGTTTAGCCTAAACCTCCTTAATGGCTAAACCTCCTTAATGGACTTCATGCATTAATTGGGTTGGGCGCACAGAGGCACCGTGAGCCCGGGATCACGATCGTTATTTTAATTTCAGAGACGAGCATGATCAAAGTTTAACTGTGTAAGGCGTCACATACGTGCAAAACTCAGCAAGTAGACAAAGTTGAACGTTTCTAACTTTCTTGGTGGATTTTAATTGTTGATCCTATGTATAAATATATAAGTGGCAGGGAATTTTATTTGTTGTATTTAAAAGTGGGTGATTTTTCTTTTAACATTTGTCTTTGGACGTAAGTCCATAATCTAAGTATCTAAAATATTATGATCATTTTTAAACTTTGATTATAATAAACTAAAAACAATAATGTTTCATTAAATTTTTTCTTTTTTTTAGATGAATAAATAGTAAACCAGTTTTTACTATCTTAAATAATTCAGAATCAATCTCTTTAAATTATAAAATTTAGGGGTTAAAAATGTAAAATTAGACCCATTCATACCTTGTTGGTGATGAAAGATTTGGATTTGGATTTAATTTTAATGTATAATATGTGTATTACACATGACCCTTTTTTTGACGAAATACACATGACTTGGTTCAAATGCTCTGAAAATGTCAACCCCCCCCCCCCAATGTGTATATATACCCCTTGGTGCTCAACGGTGTTAAGCATTCACTTCAAACTACAATAATCAAAGACATATTCACATTCCAGACCAGACACATACATACCATGGCACTGGAGAAGAAGTATTTTAGCCTCTTGTTGTTGGCATTTCTCTTGCTTGCATTCCGTAAGCTAACTCACTACTTATTGCTAGTTAGCATTGTTTATCATTTTCTAATTTTTCAAAAAATTGTTGGGAAGTGGGACATGTTTTTTGAAAATTGACTGGATGGTCGTCACATTATGTTAATGTTTTAGAAATTAAACTAGTTGCAAGGTGACATTTGAACTATTTTGGTTGGAATCCGGCAAAATGTGTTTAATAAGTGTATTTTTGTCTTATAACACACTTCACCAGATTTTGGTCGAAAATAGCTGGAATGCCACCCTACAACAATTTTTAGAAAAATAGCAGACCCACAAATACATTAAAAAAATGCGATGACATAATCAGATTTTAAAAATCATCTCCCATTTCCCAACAATTTTTTGCTTATTTTTCCTTCACATATACCTTTTCATTAATATTGAGACTAATTTACTATATAGTAATCAAGTTTTAATTTTTGTGAAATGGGAATTGATAACACAGATAGCAACATGGTTGAAGTAGAAGCGAGAACATGCGCAAAGCCGAGCAAGTACTACAAAGGATATTGTTTTAAGGGTTGCGCTGAGACTTGTAGGAGGGAGAGTTGGCCACACGGAGTGTGCGTACAGAAAGGACTCCTTTGGATGGCTTGCGAGTGTCGCAGGCCTTGCTAGTTCATTTAACCTCATAAAATCTACTTGGAGACTGATCCAGCCAGCATAAATACTTACAGTTGTATACATTATGCAGTGTTTTTCAATAAAAGTGCAATGCATATGAGTTGCACTATAAAGGTTTTATACATGTTCGAGTGTTTGCCATCATGGAATAAATAATGGTTCTATAGTGTGTTAAACTTAGGGTTCCTAATACTCTCGATTAATTTTAGTTTTCAAAATTAACCTTTTGGCTTGATGCTCGTTCATACTAGTTGATTATGTCAACAATAATAAAACATTCCTATCTGGTGGCTCTAGAAAACAACAAGCTGTCATCAGCAAAGAACAAATATACTATGGCGCAGCTTTAGCGCTTCTGCAGGGTTTTTCCCCGTGGATACAACCTGATTTAGTTGATCACCACAGAAAACTTGAAAAAGCTTTAGCAACTCAAATAATAAGGTAAGGTGACAACGGATCACCATGCCTAAGATCCCGACTTGGTGTCACCAAATTAGTAAGGTTGGCCATTCACTTTTATATGATGAGTGACAGAAGACACGCAGTTCATAATCATTCAACACCAATCCAAGTTGAAACCAATTTTCAACAACCCTTTTTCTAGAAACACCCATTTGACCTTGTTATAAGCTTTATTCATGTCAAGCTTTACCGTCGTCACCCATTTCTCCACATAGACCTCTTCATTGAATGAAACATCTCAATAGCATCTTACATATTATCAATGATAAGATGACCAGGGACAATGCCACTCTGTTCGAGAGAGATGATAAAACCTTTTTAACCGGTTATCAAGGGTTTTCGATGCAATTTTGTGTATCACATTACACAAGCTAATGGGTTGATATTGGGTAACGCCCTTGCGAGACTTGATCTTGGGAATTAGTGTTATGGTTGTTATATTTGCCTCAACATGCACACACACAAGAGAGAATATTTCTAACAAAAGCTACCACATCTATTTCAATAATATTCCCCAAAACCTGCAAAAAGTGACCACACATACCATCCGGGTCGGAGGCCTTTAAAGGATGCATATGAAAAGGGGGTATGCTTGATCTCCTTGGCAGAATAAGCATGCATACCATGGACAGTATAAATTGAAATACTTGGTGATGATACTTTTAATCTGCTCCATATTACCAGTGATCTCACCATCATTTTCCTTCAGTTGAGACATTCGATTTCTGCCCGCGCTTTGTCATGTATTGTAATGGAAATAGAATATCTGATGAGTATTTTGGTCACCACCTTTTAACTCCATGACCTGGCTCCTCATATACCAGATTTTTTCGTTCTTGTTAGGCTTTGAATACGGGACTTCAGAGAAAATAATTGTAAGGTTATAGCGGAAGAAAACGAGATGAGGGAAATTACAACAAAATTTAGGAATGAATATTAAGCGATAAAATGACTACCAGATATACGTGGGAAAGCGAAGAACTCGGAGGAAAACCTATGGACGGCGACAGCCAAAAAATAATCCTCTATGAGAAAAGAGAGGATTACAACTCGATCACTATCACAGGGTGTGATACGATCAACAATGGAGATTACAATACAATCTCTCAATTTCTCAACTCACAATCTCTCACGAGATAACACTGGGAAAAATATTGGTGAAACTGTATCTCTTTCAATATTTTCTGTCTGATTTAATTGATGTCATTGACGGTTAAAGTGGAGATAACTGAACCTTATAATAGGACGGCTAGGAGAAATTAGAGTAACATAAACTCAAATAATCGCGAATCGTAGCTGACTTGAAGAGAGAGTACTCTGGCGCTTGCTACGACACATGAGACGCGGCTAGCGTCTGATTTGGGCGCAGCTCACGCCTCACTGGCGCGGTCAGCGCTCCCAACGCACGACTCACAGTTTAGATTTAAGACGCGGGTGGCGTCTACATCCGGAGCAGGCAGCGCCCCCAGGCGCGGGCAACACCCCAAGGCGCGCGTGCCTTAATTCGCCCTCTCCAAATGTGGCGCGCCTGGTGTCTCCTTTGGCGCAAGTAGCACCTCAGTTCCTAGCCATTTTGGACTGTAACTGATCCAATGAGCCACAAAAAGAACCCAACACTTCTTCAACAGAATGAAATATAAGATATTGTATAGAATATCGAGGATAATAGTAATGCAAGAATAGTGATAAAAGACGGGACAATAATTTTATATAGAGATCACAATTGGAGAGAAAATCACAGGCGGTGAAGGAGAAAAAATTTATTAGTAAAAAGGAGATATTAAAATAGATAAATTATAAATGAACTCTCGCACATTATGTGAAAATCCGGCTCCTAAGATGGCTCAATGTGGTCAATTCAACCTTATTAAAGTTGAGAAAGGTTAATTAAGAAGTCGAGAACTAAAAATTCATTTCTAAAACTTTCGTAAGTCTTATAAAACGAACATTTTCGTAGCTTAATACCTAATAACACGTTTATAAGAAACACAAAACCAACCAAAAATAAACTCAATAGCCACAAGTAGACGTGTGAGACATTAATTAAGAATAGCCTATTTATTTTCTTTAGAAACTAGAAATAACATTATTCTATCTATATCAAACATTTAATAAAAATAATATATTTATTTCCCTTACTAATTTTTACTAACCATTCAACTTTTTCAAGTCCACAATAAGAGAAGACTACATTAGTTTATCGAATGGGATCCATTATTCATGTTTATGGCGTCACATGCGTGCAACACTCAAGCAAGTACACAAAGTTGAACATTTCTAACTTTCTTGCCGGATATTAATTAATTCTTGACGTACATATACAAAATATATAAGTAGCAGGGATCTTAATTAGTCATGATATTTATAAGTGAATGATTTTTATAATCTAGATAATTTAAAGTAATTAATTTTTCTACTTCGAGTATAACAAACTAAAGCAGAATGTCGTATCAAATTACATCTATTTTTCTCCGTAGAGAAGTAAGGTACCAACTGTATCCTATCATTGCATATTTTTAAATTAGTCCTAAAATTTAAAATAGAATTACAATTAAATTAAGGATTTATGACGTCAACTATATCAATTTGAGTATCGGATACTAAATAATACAAACTAATTTCTTGGACACTAACGTACAGTACCAACTATCGACCTATTTTCCACCTATTGTACGCTACATACCGAGTTGTTATGGTTTTGACTAAGCAAAAAGATGACCTGACTCTATAATTTGTGACGTGGAAGGCATATTAGTGTCCACCTCACGCATGATGGAGTCACGTCATTTTTCCATGAGTCAAAACCACACCAAATCCGTGGAGTACTGCTGGTGGAAAATATGTCGATAGTTGGTACTGCTAGTGACCAAGAAAATACTCTATATTATTTGTTAGGATCGAAATTCAGATACGAGACATCTTGTTAATTGGGAATTAAACCAGATCAAACAAGATCTAATATTGCAGCAGAAGCGAACAAGATAATTAATTTAGGGATGTAGACAATGAGAAAGAAATAAACAATATCAATGTAATGGTGATGAACGTGGAAATCGAAATCGGGAAAAAACCACGGGAGACAAGATAAAATCTACTATAATTGAAAGATTATAAAGGGTATCCCAAACAGATGTATAACACAACAAGATCAAGAAAGAAAGATCTCAAACGGTTATAGCACAATGGGAGTAGATTACAAAGGGTATCCCAAACTACTGTATAACACAACGAGATCAAGAAGGAAAGATCTCAAACAGTTACAGTACAACGGGAATGGACATATCTCAAAGAAAAGGATAACGAGATATAAGAGATATTACAATCTCATAATAAAAACTTTCAAAGTGGAATAGATAATGAGATCTCATAAGAGTGCCTTAAAGGCACATAATTTGACCACACCAAACTAGGTTGAACAACCTAGTATTTATAGTAAATCCAAGTAGACGTAGAATAGTCTTCTAGTTGAACTCAACTTCTTAGAGCCCAAACAGTATAAATTAGTTTATTCCAAACTTGAGTCTAAATGGAATTGGGCACTGTCTAACATTATTAGTGTCCAATACCCCAAAACTTGATATTATTAACATCCAAAAATCCTTAAATTAAACAAGTTTGATGTTGACATGATCCATACACTTGATCAGTCTGGAATAATGTTTGGAAATTTTACACGGTTTATGAAAATTGTATTAGATGAAAAATCATCCTTCATCTTAACTTTTCATGCAACAGAAGTTTTCACAGTAGCCACCCAAGTCCCAAGGGGGGCTGATTAAAAGATTAACCCAACAAGTTTTCGAAATAGTAAAGGAGAATACCCCAGATTTTGAACTCTGGGGGCAAGGAATACGATGAGGATCTCTTGCCACTCAAACAAGAGGTGATTGGCTAATTGCTTCAACATAATTAAAGCTTTACCCTATCCAAATAAGAATCTTGTTAAAAAAAAAAGAATATTTACAAAATTTAAAAATTAAAATCGCAAACCACTTACTTTTTCATCATTGGCATGCTCTGAAAATGTCAACGACCCCCCCCCCCCCCAAAAAAAAAAGAAAAAAAAAAGAAAAACAACTCAATCTTCATGTATATATATGTCTCTCGATGCCCCTTGGGATTCATCATCCATTCAAACCACAATAACCAAAGAAACATATTTACAATTTCAAACAAGCTAAGGTACACATATATCATGGCCATGGAAAAGAAGTACTTGAGCCTATTGTTGCTGGCATTTCTCTTACTTGCATTCCGTAAGCTATCCCATGCACTAATACTAGCTCGTAGCTACCAATTGCATGTCTTTTCCTAAATAACTTATTATTCATACATACATGCTTTTGTTTACTATTTATTTACCATGTGTTATACAATGAGACTAGGTACGTAAGTATACTATTATGCTAATGATCAAATATTGATTAATCTTGTGAAATGGGAATTTGATGTATAGAGAGCAACATGGTTGAAGTAGAAGCGGGAACATGCGCAAAGCCGAGCAAGTACTACAAAGGATTCTGTTATCAGGGCTGCCCTGAGACTTGTCAGAGGGAGAATTGGCCATACGGTGTGTGCGTGGCCAAAGGACCCCTTTGGATGGCTTGCGAGTGTCGCAGACCTTGCTAGACTCAGCTAAGCATACAAATGCTTACAAATCTATAAATTTCATACAATAAAACAATACTAATCGATCTACAGTGTGAATCCTACTTAAATCTATATGATGCTATGTTTTTACTCAATAAAAGTGCAATACGTATGAGTTGTACTACACTGTTGTTATGCGTGCATGTTAAACTTAATTAAGCTTGTATCCTAGATCAACCATGCTAATGTTTGCTATCATGGTATAAATAATATATGCTCCTTATCTGTATTGTATCTTAAGCTTAAGCTTGTGATCCTCATGTCTTTCCATTGTGAAGCCATTTTCTTCCTCTGCGCAACAAAATGCCTTAATGGTGTGTTTGGATGGGGCAAAAAAAAAAAAAAGTGTCTAAGAAAAATTTGGTAGACAAAAAAAATTGGGAGGATAGGAATAAGAGTGAAGTAGATAAACTTTACATGCTTATTATCAGGTGTTTGATGTTGGTAAAAATCAATCTTAGCCTTTTTGAGTTACAATTTATCTACACTGACCTTTTTAACCAATATAATTTAGTGATGTTCTCGATAAAGCTATAATATATCTGTTAGTGATTTTTCTCACACTTTATTTTATATTGGTCTGCTTCCATCACTTTGATGTGGGCGTCACTTTGATGTGGGCGTTGGAGGACTAGGACTAGGGGTGTAATTGAACCGAGCTGGTTACAGGCCGCTCGAGCTCGATTTGGCCAAAACTCGGTTCGTTTAAGTACTTTAAGTAGGAAGTTGGCTTTGCATCATGGATATGGGCAAATTATATATTAATTTTGATGTTTAAAGTTTAATATTAGAGCATAAATTTGTTATTTTCTTTAATTCTCTAGTTAAGCTCCGTAAAACCCAAGCACTAATGGTTAAATTCTTCTTGATTATACCTTCATTGTAAAAAACATTATTTTCTAGTTAATTTTTATAAATATCTTGAAATTTACTTTGTTTTAGATTTGAAGTTTGTTAGTCTTAAATTTAAAAAAAAAATCGAGCCAAGCCGAGCTTTAAGTTGGACCCAAGCTCAAGATATATGAACCAAGCCCATGCAAGAGCCTCGACTTTGCAAGCTAAGCGAGCTTCGATCCAAGCTTAAGCCAAGTTTTTCCTCACAACTAAAAATATGTGTATTACCAAAACTTTCCAACTAATTTAAAAGCAACTATTTCATATTCCAATTATTTTTCAAAAGTTTTATGTGGGAAAAAGGGTTGGAAATTTCAACCGGCCAATTTTACAAAAATGATTGAAAATTTTTTCTACCATCATTTTTCTTACTATCTGAAAATGATTGGAGAAATGGCTGCTCAACTTCTACACCAGGTACTCAAGAGTTGGAATATCCATATGCTTGTAAACTAAAAAGGCTCCCCGGTGTAACGGAAGCGGAGGGGGTGGAGGATAATTGGAAAGCGAAAAAAAAAAGAAAAGTAGTTTTGATAGGTCAGACGATCCATCCATCTTGATGACAACGAAGGCTCGGAGGTGGTGGAGACATCAAGTCGAAAGTAGTTTTTACTAATTTATGTTAGAGATATTAGATGACAATATACTGACCTTTGGGGGTATTGGATTGTAATATACCGACCTTTACTATTAGACAACAATATCCTTGACCTTTATACTTAGGTGACATTATTATATCAACAGTGACTAAGGGGGTGGTGACTGGTTAACTGGTCTCGATTCTGACATGATAGGCGGAGGGAAAATAACTAACCCTTGCGCAATAGCCCCGTTAACCCCTCCATTTTTCTCAGTAACCACGTTAAAAAAAACGGCCCTCACACTGTGACTAACGGGATGGTTAACCGGTCTTCATACTGACGTGGAACACAACCAACCAATGTCTTGTAATGTGGGTTAGTGAGAAAAACTAAGGGGTTAATGAGGTTATTGGCTTGGGACAATTTTTTTTCCCTTCGCCAGCCATGTTAGCGCGCATGGAGACCGGTTTACCATCTCCTTAGTTACTATTGGTATAATAATGTCACCTAGGTATAAAGGTCAGAGATATTTCTATCCAATAATAAAGATTGGTATATTACAATCCAACACCCCCAAAGGTTAACATTTTATCATCCAAAACCCCTTCATTTTAAGCTGCTTAAAAATAACTCAAAAGTAGCTTTTACCAAAAAAATCTTTTAAAAAAGTAAAACTTAAAAGAATGCCAATAAAGTTTTTACGTTTCCACTCTGAATCTACAAAGAAGCATTTGCAGTTGTTAGAGAAATTAGCAAGGCAACAGTGGGAGTGAAAAATAAATTGAGATGACGGAAATTACGACAAAACTCAGGAACCAAAAATAAGCGATGAGACAAAACCAGATTTATGTGGGAAACCGAAGAACTCGGAGAAAAACTCACGGACGGCGATAGCCAGAAAAATAATCAACTATAAGAAAAGAAGAGTACAACTCGATCACTATCATAGGGTGTGATGCGATCAACAACAAAGGAAATTACAATATAAATATCTCTCACACTCTCTAACTATCTCTTGGGATACATTGGGAAAATATTGGTGAAACATATTCTCTCAATATTTTCTCCCTCTTTAACTCTCTGTCACTCGATGTTGTCGTTTGCTGTTGCCGTGAAATAAAGTGAAAAAAACTGATCGTTATTTATATATAGGGTGGCTTGGAGAAGAAAATTAGGTTAAACGACTAATAACCTACGACCCATGAAATAAATTCCTCCGCAGAATAAAATCTGGCCGAAGGTGCTAACAACGTCCATTTGCTGCTGGTCGCATCTTCGGAAGGGGCTTCTCTGTGTACTGGCGACGCTGGCAGCGTCCGAGGGGAAAGGACCAGCGCCTCTAATCTGCCCATTGCACTAGACGCTGGTAGCGTCGATTCCTGCTCGCCGCGCCTTCTCTTTTTACTTCTTCTTCTCTCGTTCTGGACCCCACCGAGAATCCAACAGGCCACAAAATCCAAGTGCTTATACAAAATGAATGAAGATAAGAAACAAGATGACTATTTAAATATACACATGTTGGAACAAAGTATGGTTCAACATTATATTTAATTGGATCGGCAACAACATAATCATTTTACGAGCAACAAGATTCTCTTGCTTGTAGCCGTAGGTTACAATAGCTAAATTAATTTTTTCTAATTCAATTTGAAATAATAATAGTTCCGGTCACAACATACAACCAAACAAATTCCAATTGTGAAGTACACATATTCAACCTAGATCCATCTATAATTTACACAGGCCTTAAACCATGCCTTAAAGCAGCCTCCCAAACAACGTCAATCTTATCCACATCAATGGCACCAACTTCGTGATGAGTCCACCCTTCTAATGAATGAACCATTCCTCCTGCATGGCATGCATGTATCACTCCTCTTTCCATTGTATACTGCATTTATTTCATCGTAACAATGTAATATTAGATCCACATTTAGGTTAAGTGGTAAGTTAGAGTGATTAGGTTTTAGTGGAAGATTGAATTTAGTACCTCACAATTGCCAACACCTTGAACATCCTCCGGTAATCTCATGGCAGCAAGCTCTTCATACGTACAATCTTTTCTAATAGGTGCAATGGGAGGTACCACAAATTGATGAAAATGAGTCCCTGAAGGAGCACAGTTTTGCTCCTTTGTTGTGATCCATTTTCCCACAATCCATGTCTGCAATTTGTAATTTAGTCAAAATGCAACTATATAAGAGTAACTTTTACATGGTATAATTTCCGTTTCTTATGCTCAAAATAGTTTCAAGAAAATAATTACCTTACAGTTGGCGGCTGCTTGGTACTTGGTTACTTGGACCAAGTATTTCTGACATTCAAGTGGAGCTTCTTTTTGGATCTTTAAAAACCGCTCAGTTGATGTAGTCAACATCTAAAATTTGTTTTTGGCAAGCCCCAAAGCATATTGTAATTAGTACGATGAAGATGTGAATTGAGAATGTAAATTCTAACACTTTTTTTAATAAGAGAAGTAATAGCTAGAAGCCTAGAACTATTTGCTTACCAGTACTCGTACTTGTCTGCGAGATAGATAAAGAGCAATAGCTCGTCCGAGCTTAGAAGTAGAGCCTGTGAGGAAAACCTCTTTAACATCTTTAGGAATCTGATTAATGGTAACTGCTGCTGTTAATGTATTCCCATGAACCACTCTCACTCTCAGGTTTGGATGTTTCTTTACAAACAGTATTCCTCCCCCATTCAATGCCTCATTCTGCATAATTAAATGATAAAAGGTTTAAAAAAATAATGATCTTCCTCAACACAAGGATAAAAAAATTAATTGACCTCCAACAGTAATATAGTCTTGATCTAATTACCTTGTTGAGAGCTGCTAGGCTAAGAACTTTGATGCCCATTTTATCTGCCTTAAGGATGGCATGCTCTATCTGGGCATTGATTCCTTTTGTTGCAAATGGCAAGTAGTACTAAACAAAGAGTAAAACACAAGGTTTAGTTTTCAGTAAATCTTGACTATATATATGTGATAATATATAAGATTATAAGTTAATTTGGTATATATACCTGGATGCCAAATCTGGGGACAACCCAGGTTTGGTGGAACTTGTTGCGAAGGTTGTAGAAAGAGATGGTGAAAGGCTTAGCCCAAGCCCATAGTCCAAACATTGAAACGAATAAAATTGGCCAGGCTGGCAATATGAACCATTGAGTTACATATGGTAGTGATGCAAATGATCTAAACATGAAGGGTACATGGATTGCTGATGTTATGTCTACTATGTGTGCCAAGAACACAAAGTCTGCCACTTTCACATTTTTCCCTGCATTTACGCTTATCTGCTTCTGGAGATCCCACGACTTCACATTCAGGGTATTCCCCAAAACGTCGTAAACCGGCATAAATAGGCACAAGTTTGAGTCTTTCTCCTTATGGTGTAGACTATGATACCTGTGTAACCATAAAAAGATTGAAGAACCTAATAAGATTTCAGGAATCACTATTATATCTAAACTACTTGATCGTAGCGTTTTAATGGAATTAGTTTGATCATGTTCCTTTGAAGAAATGAGCTGATAGTATAGTGTCCATAATTAAAAGTTTTATAACTTATGTTTGTATGTTCTATCTAGCTAGGTGATCAGAATTTACAATGATATATATACAAAGAAAACTTACGTGGGAGTGTAAACAAGGTATCTGAGGAAAGGAAGTGCATCAAAGATTTGATGAGGGAAGATTTCAACATTGGAGTGACCCATGCATCTCAGAAAATCAAACACCAAAACATAGACATAAATCAAACTTATAGATCCATATCCAGCCCAAGCAGCACCCAACATTGGAATTCCCATGATTGGAAGTAATAGTATATTCTCCAAAAATGTTGCATTTTCAGCTGAAAAGAAAACACCCAAAAGTAATAGATTAATAAGATTATCTTTATCAAATGAGACAAAAGAATAAAAATACTATATATTAATTATTAGAAACTTACCAGTGAAAGGGTGAGGCACAGGAGATGAATGATGGAATGAGTGGTAAGCTTTGAACAAGTATGAGTTGGAATGGAGATGCCTATGAATCCAATAGTATAATGGCTCTGAAACTCCCATGTGAAGTATGAGAACTGCACTTAATCCTTTTGTGTCCCATAATGTTAATCTTCCCCAATTGTTTAGGGATGGCAACATGTGACACATTATACCCCCAACATATGCTTGCAACATGATGAAATTGTCCCTACATCATCCCAAACAAAAAATTGAATAGTATATAATTAGTCCATCTTATTTTACTGATTTTCTTAAGAATTTAGCATGATAAAATCTGGTAAAACCATGTCTAAAAAGGGTAAGTACGTACCAATCCCACTCATGATCGATTTGTTTAAACTCAACACTTTGATGGAGAATACGTCGATCTTGGCTTAAGAAGTGCATGTTGCAGTAAGTATGCCACAGTTGAGCAATAGTATATCTTAAGACGCAAAGTAGGACCAAATGGAAGCACCAGTTTCCTATAAGACTCTCTTCTTTCCACCAAAGTTGTGCTATTTGTGCCAAAAATGGTACATATAGCATGTACTATACAAATATACAACAAATAAATTAGTCATAGACATGATAACAGGGTTTTTTTGCATTTTGGACCCTGAATTTTAGGGGTATTTACATTCTGAATCCTTGGTTTTCAACTTTAACATTTTGGACCCTAAAGTTTGTAGGCTGAATAAAAAAGGACCTTAAAGTTTGTGTACTGAAGAAAAAGGCCCCTGTCTCATTTTTTATTTTCCTCCCATGTTTAAATTTATCTTCCGATTGACGTCAAACTTTAGGACTATGGTTAAAACTAATATTGAAGCTATAATACACCTCTCTTATTCGTGTCGATGCTACTTAGACCCCTGAGTATATTGTTTTAAGTAACTCCAACATGAATAAAAGAGGTTTATTATAACTTTAATATCGGTTTTAACCTTAATTTTGAAGTTTGATGCCAATCGGGAGAGAAATTTAAACATGGAAAGAAAAAGAAAAACGGAAAACAAGCTTTTTTTTTACCTCACAAACTTTAGGGTCCAAAAAGTTAAAGTTGAAAACTAAGAGTTCAGAATATAAATACCCCTAAAATTCGGGGTTCAAAATGCAAAAAACCCCCCGGTAACATCAACGTAAAATATGCATATATTGTACCAAGAAACATACCTTATATGAGCCAAGCTTTCTCCATGGCCAACTAGCAAATGGTGCACCCATGTCTTGCATCCTAATTTGCCGCTTATAGATTCACTATTTTCCCTTTTTTTATAATTTTTTTGAGAGATTTTTAACTAGAAGAATATTGAAAATGCACACTCGATATTTTTCCTTCTTTTTATAAATTTTTAACTTGAAGAATATTGAAAATGCACACTCGATCTTTTTCCTTTTTTTATAGAATGTTCTTTTTCCTTTGATATGAAAGATTGTGAATATATGTGTGTAAGAATATTTCGCAATTCTTTGGCAAAAGAAATAATAAAGAAAGTGCTTAAGTTGTGAGATATGGGGAAACTAACAATTCGAAAGTTTATATAAAGGGAACCCATGAGCCCAAAATTAAATGTTTGAATTTGACATGGATGGATACAGTTAGAAGACATTAATTGTGTCCAAACAAGTAGTACTAGAATTTTTATACAAAATACAGATGGACATATACTAGGGACGTGGGGTTTTACTCCACTTCAACGTTAAATGCAAAGCAATATATGGGGCACCTGTGGATTTTAAATGTTTTACGTTGTTTGGAAATGGTCAAAGGCCGGGAAACCCCCGATGTATCGAATGTGGGATATACATTATAAAATATGTCTATTTTATCTGTCCTTTTAATTTTTTTAATTGTCAAATTACTTAATTTTCATATTTTTACTATATAGGATTGTTTGTATTTTGGAACCTGAAATATAGAGTAATTTATTTTTTGAACCCTAGGTTTACATCTTCAATTTTTAGGACCCTAAAGTTTATGGGCCGAATAAAAAATGACCTTAAAGTTTGTGGGATGAAAAAAATACCCGTGTCCCGTTTTATTTTTTCTTCTCATGTTTTAATTTTTCTCCAGATTGGCATCAAACATCATGACTAAGGTTAAAACTTTATTGAAGTTATAGTTCACATCTCTTATTCATGTCGGATTTGCTTAGACCCCTAAGTACCCTTAGTCCTTAAGGGTCTAAGTAGCTTCGGCGTGGATAAGAGAGATGCATTATAACTTCAATATCGGTTTTAACCTTGGCTCTGAAATTTGGCGCCAATTGAGAAAAAAAAAATCAAACATGGGAAGAAAAAGAAAAATGGTACACAAGCCTTTTTCTCAACCCAAAAACTTTAAGGTTATTTTTTATTTAGCCATAAACTTTAGTGTCAAAAAATTAACAACGAAAACAAAAAATTCAGAAAATAAACTACCTCGTAATTCGAGATCGTGTATATATATATATATATATATATATATTACGTAGTATTTCAATCATTGTGCATGCCCGTGGAAAATTCAACATAGTAATAAATTAGCAGTTTGTATTTACATTAGTTCAAGGATCCTTAAACGCTAATGTCTCCCAATACTCTTGCATTGATTTTGCAAAAGTGACTTGTTATGATCTGAAAAATCAAACAGAACGACCTAAACAAACTTGCAAATGGTCTCCATTAAGCGATATCTCCTAAGGAATTTATCCATGTTTAATTAAGAACTTTATTTGATCAAAAAATTTGTGTCGTAATTTAAAATTTGGAAATTGGATTTACGTGCGTCGCCACACAGTCAGTTAGTCATCTCTGCTTCGCTGCGGGTCAGTTTGCGATAAAGATAAGTCGAATTTTAGAAATATATCAGGATAAGTTGAACTATTAAACCATTGAATTTACGTGCGCCACCTCATAGTTGGTCCAAACCAGCTCGATGATTTTCTTACATGGTACTGAAACAGTGTGGTACGGTTTTCATGTGTGGCATTTGTACGTATTGTAATAATGTCAATTTTAATATATTGAATTATAATAGTCCAAACTATCTCAAATTGAATTATACTATTCCAAACTATCACATATCAAATTATAGTAGTCTAAAATATATTATTGTAATGCATTTCTAAATTTGGTTTATATCATTGTCCCAAACCTATAGTTCAACTTAATACAATCAAATTTTCCTTAAAATTTTGATGAGGTTAATTAGTCCTTTGAGTATGAAATTAGTCAAGTATGATATTGAAGTTTCGCATTCAAGTTTTTCAATCCTTACTTATGTCCAATTATTGTGACGATATGCATGTACTAAGTATATGTAATTAACATATGCCCACTTTAAATGTGAGTGTGTGTATTCCTGTAGCAGCGGATTCGAAATTTTAGGTGTATTTGGTTGGGATGAAAATCATTTCCTACAAAATGATTTTCTTATTTTCCGGTATTTGGTAGTCGCAAATGGGTAGGGGTGGGAATTGATACCCATATATTGGGTACCCACCCTTACCCACCTATAATGGGTGGGTAAAACCCATTAGAGATGGGTAATGGGTAGGATGGGTATGGGTTACCCATAATTTGGTGTGGGTATCCATGTACCCATTGATGTCTTAACTATATGCATATTGAGTTGTATTGCATTTATATACTGAAATTTAAGGCAAAATTCAACTTTATCGCGACATATATAGACATTTTTTGCCGCAAAAACTAACTGAAACTTTCAATTAAAATTCAATTTTAACGATTTAAATTGAAACTTTATAATATGATAGGATAGATTAAAAAAAGTTCAATTATGAATTTTGAGCTCCAAATATAAATTTATTATCTAAAACGTTAGAATACAAAATAAGAATAGTTAGTTGAATAGTTGGATACCCATGAATACCCATGACCCAAGTGGGTAATATCCATGTGGGTATTACTATTAAGAGGCATGGGTAGGGTATGGGTAGGGTCTTATAATCTTTGGGTAAAACGTGGGTATGGATCGTGCTCATCCATACCCACCCAATTCCCACCCATACAAATGGAGAAAACCATTTTCCAAGAACATTATTTTCACTCACCTCATTGTAAATTGTTTCTTAACTCATACCTTAAAAAAAATCATTTTTCCAATTCGTTTTTTAAATAATTTTCCTTTGCACCAAACAAGCGAGTGTAATAATAAACCATATAAATGAAATCCAGTGGGGTGGCGGACGGTGAGAATAATGAATACGAAGTAGCAAGGAAGCACCAAACAAACCATACCATCAACTTGTTAGTATTAATGTTTGTAACGCAACTGGGAAACAGCTCGTTGGGTTTTATCATGCAGGGCTACTACATTGTTGGGTAGACTTTCTTGACCCTTCCATGACCACGACTTGTCGTACTGAAAATTATAAATGTATCATGTATATAGTATTTGTGACAAATTATTGTGATGGGAATATAAAATCATATGGTAACTTTTAGTCAAACATGCAGAGTAAGATTTGATACAGTTGGAAAGGATTCAAAGACTCACTAAATTAACAATTAAAAGGAAAGAGCAAGACCAGCTAAGAGTGAATTGGTCTTCAACATAACAGTTGAAGACTCCATCCTCATGCGTTGGAAAGTTAGTTCTAGAAGGAAGATAAGAGACACTGCCTTGGTGAAATTTAAGTAGAAGTTGGTGTTGGAAAAGGAGGATTGATCAAGGCTACGGAACGGACACAAATCTGAGCCATAGACGACCCGTGCACTCGAGGCTAAGAGCTTGGAGTATGAAAACTGAATGCCCAGGAAAGAAAGGTAAAGAGGAGAAGGCTGTGTGTTTTCGATATATAGAACAACCCAGCAAAGACCTCAATAAATAGGGAAAAAATAAAGGAGACTGTGGAAGGGAAAAACTGAAAGCAGTTACGGGGAAGAGGATCGTGGAGATAAAGGTGGCGGAAGACCAGGAATTAGTTCTGGAAAATAATTCAAGTCAAAGATTCGAAACGGCTAGATTACCCGCAAAAAGATAGTGTCGGGCTCAAAACCACCCGACCCACGACCCGCGCCCGGCCCGGCCCGGCCGGACAGACGGCGGCGGCGGCGCGCGCGCGCGTGTGGAAGCCCAAACCTAGCCCTCCACCATAAAACCACTCACAAGCTAATACAACACTAGCAAGACAAGAGAGATATATAAACCACTCCAAAACCACATTATTCCTCCTATGTGGGACAAAGAAAGAAGGGAAAAAGAAGAGAAACTCCCTCCTTGTTGCCATTACAAGACTTACAAACCCAACAATCCCCCACTAATGGCACACAAGGATGACAAACCAAGAAAGAAACCTGGGCAAAAGAATGGGTCAGATACTTAGGCGTCAATATCTTTCGATTTGAATTGACACATTAGTGATGTGAGGCAACAACCAACGATCTAGTCAAGTGGACTAGGCCTTGAACTTGAAAGACTTTGGTTGAGACCCTCACAACACATATCAACCCAGTAGAAGAACATACTCCACGATAAAAAATACTTGCGCCTTTTTGGCCATGCGCACACCTTGGGACTCATAAGTGCTCTAGAGAGACAGCCTTAGTCTCTCATAGAAGGCGGCCAAACCTTCACACTTACTTAAGTAATTCCATCAAGTCTATCTCAATATAGACCACCACAAAAGAAATTGTGACTATGGAATTATTAAGAGCAAGATAGCTCAATCTCACACACAAAAGTCGGTGAATCCTTCAGTGCCTCTCACAAGCACCCCCCACAACGGGCGTGGATTCATTAAGAGTATATAAACTCATCCTTAAAGCACTACCTGGCACCATAGGGATAGGAATGTAGTGCATCTCGAAGATTAGTATGGCTTCGTTTGACCACATGTGGATATCCACCATACCTCTTCAAGCCAAAGGCATAGGCTTAAGCCCTACCCCCCTCGACGCCTCGAGAACAACTCGTCTGGTTAATCCCTTAGTGAAAGGATCCGCCAAATTCTTCTCGGACCTCACATAATGCAATGTTATTACACCTTGCTTCAGTAATTGCCTCACTGTACCATGTCTAACACGGATGTGTCTCCTCTTTCCGTTGTAGACACTGTTATGTGCTACTCCAATTGCTGCCTGTGAGTCACAATGTATAGAGATAGGAATCTCAGGCTTCTCCCAAAGAGGTATGTCTGCTAACAAACCTCTAAGCCATTCTGCTTCTTGACCTGCCAACTCAAGGGCAATAAATTCAGATTCCATGGTGGAGCGGGCTATGCAAGTCTGTTTTGCAGACTTCCATGAAATAGCCCCGCCACCCAAAGTAAACACATAACCACTAGTAGAACTAACTTCATCATTATCAGAAACCCGGTTGCATCACAATATCCTTCTACAACAGGAAATTTATTAAAATGCAAACACCAATCCATAGTACCTTTAAGATACTTACAAAGCGAAAAGTGCATTCCAATGTTCTTTACTAGGGTTATGTGTATAACGACTCAATCTACTCACAGCATAAGCAATATCAGGACGAGTAAAGTTCATCAAAAACATTACACTTCCAATAATTTTGGCATACTCAGATTGAGACACAGTGAGAAGAACCATTGTTCTTCTTTAAAGATATGCTAGGATCATAAGGGGTTCTTACAGGAGTCACATCAAAGTGGTCAAATTTCTTTAACACTTTCTCAATATAATGTGACTGAGACAAAGAAAACCCAGACCTAGTCTTCTGGATTTTAATCCCTAAGATCACATCAGCTTCACCCATATCTTTCATCTCAAATAAAGAAGATAACAATTTCTTAGTCTCACTTACCACAAGCAAATTTGGACCAAGGATCAGCATGTCATCGACATATAAGCATATAATCACACAATCTGATCCAAACATCCTTGCAAAAACACAAGAATCACCAAAATTTGCTTTAAAGCCATTTTCCACAAGAGAATTATTAAACTTCTCAAACCACTGTTTAGGAGCTTGCTTAAGGCCGTAAAGGGATTTTCTCAATTTACAAACTTTATCCTCCTGACCTGAGACTCCCCTCAAGTTGGGTCATATAAATTTCTTCCTCTAAGTCACCATTAAGAAAAGCTGTCTTAACATCCATTTGATGCACAACAAGATCAAACAAGGCAGCCAAAGCAATCAAAGCTCTAATGGTGCTTATTTTAGTCACAGGAGAGTAAGTGTCAAAGTAATCAATCCCTTTCTTTTGGTCAAAGCCTCTAATGACTAGTCTGGCCTTATATTTATCAATTGAACCATCGGACCTCAATTTCTTCTTAAAGATCCATTTACTGCTAATAGGTCTACAACCCTTAGGCAAATCAGTTAATTCCCAAGTTTTATTATACTCTAGGGAATCAATCTCACTTTTAATGGCATCTTTCCAGAAGGTTGCATCAACAGACCTAACAGCCTCTTCAAAGGTTTTTGGATCTTGCTCAACAAGGAAAACAGAAACAAACTCTTCAGACACAACTTCAACTTTGTATTCTTCACACACTTCCACCATAAAGGCAGTAACAAAGTCAGGTCCAAAAACAGTTGAGGTCCTTTGTCTTTTACTTCTTCTAGGTTCAATGACAACATCTCTAGAACTAGAAGCACGTAAGCTCATACTTTCAGCCATAGCATTAGGCACAACAACAGGCACAACATTAGGAACATCCTTTTTCGATGGAAAGACATGCTCAAAAACTCAAGATCTCTATATTCGAAATAGAATAATCACTTAAAGACATAAAGCGATATGCAAGACTGTTTTGAGCATAACCAATGAAAACAGCGTCAAGGTCTTAGGGCCTATGTTGGTCCGTTTATGACGAGCAGAGCAACTTTAGCCAAACACCCCACACTTTCAAATAATTTAAGTTTGGGCATACCCTTTCCAAAGCTCATATGGGGTCGGTCTATTTTCTTATGGGTACTCTATTAAGCACAAAACAAGCAATCAAAAACACTTCCCCACATATTATCAGATAGTCTAGAACTCAAAAGCATAGCATTCATCATCTCTTTAAGGGTACGGTTCTTACGTTCAGCTACACCATTCTGTTGTGGTGTATAAGGGGCAGTGGTCTCATGAATTATACCATTTTTCTCACAAAAAACAGCCAACGAATTTGTATCATACTCACCACCCCGGTCAGACCTAAGTCTCTTGATCTTTTTGCCTAGTTGGTTCTCAACTTCTGCTTTATACTTTAAGAACATTTCTTCAGCCTCATCTTTAGACCTTAGGAGGTATACTTTTGTATATCTAGAATAGTCATCTACAAAGGTGATATACCACTTTTTCCCTCCTTTGCTGATTGTGTTCTTAAAGTCTGCTAAGTCCGAATGAATAAGGTCAAGCAATTCTGTTGATCTCGTGGTTACTGATTTGAAGGGTTTCTTGGCAAATTTGGCCTCAACACATACTTCACATTTAGTGCAATTTTCTGTGCTAACATTTGGAATTAGTCTCATATTCTTTAGTCTGTTCAGGGATGCTAAGTTTACATGTCCAAGTCTCCCATGCCATAAACCAACAGACTCAGTAATATAAGCAGAAGTAGAAGCATTTCCATTAGCATCAGAAATCACATTCAGAACATACAAGCCATTGCTAAGATACCCCTTCCCAACGAAAACCCATTCGCGAATAACAATTTTTCCACTTTTGGTTCACCTCAAACCCAAAGAACATCAAGTAAACTCACGAAACCAAATTTCTCTGAAGGAAGGGACAAACGACATTGTTCAAACACGGTGATTTTCGAAGTAAATTTAAGGAGAACTTTTCCTTTACCCAACACCGCAGTAAGCGGCATTTCCATGAACACTTGTTCACCAGTGAAACTTCTTCAAAATCATGCATCAGTCCTTGTTGTGCGAAATGCCTAGTTGCCGCATTGTCCAGAATCCACTCGGTGTTGTTGGTAACGAGATTGGCCTCCACTGTCACTGCACAGAACACCTCAGAATCCTCAGTCAAGTTGGCTTGATTCTGTCCACCATTCTGTCCAGCAGGTTTGTGTTGGGATTTCATCGGTTCCTTTCTCTGTTTGCATTGATACGCTTTGTGCCCTGGTTTAGCGCATATGTAACAATACACCACAGACTTCTGGATATCTTTGTTAAGCTTGTTGACCTGTTTCTGATGCTTGGTTTGCTTCTAGTCCTTCTTATTTTTCCCTTTGAACTTGTCTCTGCTAGAGGGTACAGAAGATTCAACAATGTTAGCCTTAACAGAATTTAAAGACAGAGAGATCATCTTATCTTTCAAACGGTTAGCCTCTTCAGTCCTCATGTGACTGATCAGTTCTTGAAGGGTGAGTATCTTTTTTCTTGTGCTTTAGATGATTCCTGTAATCAGACCAGGACGGAGGGAATTTCTCGATCAGAACGTTGGCTTGCAGAATCTCGCACATTTTCATCCCTTCACCTAGAACTTCAGCGCACAGGTTCTCATATTCATGAACTTGTTCCATGATTGGCTTGTCATCCATGATCTGGAACTGCAGCCACTTGCCAACCACGTACTTCTTCTTTCCAGCATCATCAACGCCATACTTGATCTGCAGTTTCTTCCATATGATCTTCGCTGATTTGAAATTGACGAACAAATCAAACAGCGGTTTCGTCATGTTGTTGAGGAGATGACTCCGAGCAACCTTATTGTCTTTCTCCAATTTCTTCAACTCGGCTTCATCAGGCTTTTTGACCAGAGTGTTCTTAGGGGTGCTCTGTGGATCAGCCTCGGCCTCAGTAGCATCATTTTCGGCGTCCAGATGAGGAGAAGACAGCACATAGTCGATCTCCAATTGCTCAAGACAGAGAAGCAATTTTTGAGACCAAAGTTTGTAATTGGTTCCATCAAGAAGATCGAACCTATAAATTTCAGAGAGGGTTTTTTGTGGAGCAGCCATTGATCAGATTAATCGCTTTCAAATTGTTGGAAAAGGAGGATTGATCAAGGCTACGGAACGGACACAAATCTGAGCCGTGGACGGACCACTGCCTTGAAAGCGATTACGGCTCGACCTCGGTGCCAATCGAATACGCCAGTCGCTTCCCAAGGTTAACTCAGACAACCCTTAGACCCGTGCACTCGAGGCTAAGAGCTTGGAGTATGAAAACTGAATGCCCAGGAAAGAGAGGTAAAGAGGAGAAGGCTGTGTGTTTTCGATGTATAGAACAACCCAGCAAAGACCTCAATAAATAGGGAAAAAATAAAGGAGACTGTGGAAGGGAAAAACTGAAAGCAGTTACGGGGGAGAGGATCGTGGAGATAAAGGTGGCGGAAGACCAGGAATTAGTTCTGGAAAATAATTCAGGTCAAAGATTCGAAACGGCTAGATTACCCGCAAAAAGATAGTGCCGGGCTCAAAACCACCCGACCCACGACCCGCGCCCGGCCCGGCCCGGCCGGACAGACGGCGGCGTGTGGAAGCCCAAACCTAGCCCTCCACCATAAAACCACTCACAAGCTAATACAACACTACCAAGACAAGAGAGATATATAAACCACTCCAAAACCACATTATTCCTCCTATGTGGGACAAAGAAAGAAGGGAAAAAGAAGAGAAACTCCCTCCTTGTTGCCATTACAAGACTTACAAACCCAACAGTTGGTTATGAAAGTAATTTGAAAGGTTAAGTTAACTACCATTGAAACTCCTCGAAGTTTAAAGGATATCAGGGATATCAACATGATACTTGCATGCAAGAGGGCTAGGGTGAGAGATATTTGTGGTCTGAAAGTTATATCTGTCAAGAAGTGAAGTCCTTTGTATTGTTTCTTTCTTTGACGTAGTTTGATGCTAATTCTGTGTATTTTTGTATTTTTTTGGTTGTTTCCTTTAATCTATGTGGTTTTGTTTTGCTGTGAGCAGTTTGTTGTAACATTTTTGATGTAATTTTAACCTTTATAAACTTCTAATTATATATCGAAGAAAAAAAATCACTGATAACAGTTACAATTCTGTAAGCTCACTTTAAGATAAATTTAGAGGATAAGCTTAAAATAATGAAGAATCTCAACTCTAAGGACCTCATCACAAAAAGCTTTGAGGACCTCATTGCAGTACACTCCGAGGACCTCCAACGACAGCATCAAGGTTTTGTTTGAAAGACAGAAATTTAGGGAAGTATCTTATACAAACCCTAAAATATACTTTTTATTATTCTGCATGATCTGATACAATAATCGATACCTTCCTTATTTCCATATATCATTCGTATGGAAAGCAAATCAAGGAAATCAAGAAGATTTGGAAGAGAGCTCAAGAATGGAAACTATCCCTTGGAGAATAAAGAAGTCGTTGCTGCCTCCAACTCCCAAATATATATATATATACGGCTGCATACCTACATTGAAGGGTATTGATTTCCAAGCAAGAAAATCAGTAGTAGGAACTTTGTGAAAGAAAGTTCTGAGTGTAGGAATATTGAGTGAATATTCTGAGTGTAACCATTATTGTAGTGGTGAGCTTTTGTTGTAACCAGTGGTTAAACTGGTAAGGACCTCTAAGGTCGTGAACTTGAAGTTAGATAAGTGCCTCTCTGTCAAGTGAGGTCACTGGTTGTAATCGCTTCCACTGTGAGGCCTCTAATCCGGAAGACGTCTGCTGCGTCTTCTATTCTGGTAGACCAATTGAGGACCTCATAAGTTCTCTGTTGAGCTGAGTTGTAACCTCCTCCTTTTAAGCACTTTTAATTATTCAATAAAGAAGTATCTTTGATTATATAAAAGTGCTATTAACCGAGTTTTGTTGATTGAAGTGCAGAATTATTTACATAACCCTAATCACCCCCCCCTCTAGGGTTATTTCAATTGGTATCAGAGCAGGTCCACAGATCTCAAGAGTCTAACAACTCGTGGTAAAGATCATGGCCGGCCTCAACACAACCGAAGCCCCTCAAGGACGCTCATGGACAAGAGCACCTCTCCTCACTGGAGAAAACTATAGAATGTGGAAAAGGCAAATGGAAATCTTCCTCAAGGACCAAGATGAGGACCTCTGGACTGTGGTTACCGAGGGAGATTATCCTACTCCTACGAAGAAGAACAGTGTTGGTCAAGATGTCCCAAAGAAAAGATCTGAAATGACCAAGAAAGAGTTGGAGCAATTGAGAAAAAATACTCATGCCCTAAACTTGATTTATTGCAGTTTAAATTCGAATCATTTTGAACGTATATCTAATTGTGAAACTGCGAAACAGGTTTGGGATTACTTGATAACCTCATATGAAGGCACAAGTCAAGTCAAGGACACCAAAGTAGATATCCTTGTCCAAAAGTATGAGGCCTTCAGAATGAAGGAAAATGAGACTATTGAAGAGATGTTCAAAAGATTCAGCAGCATCACCAACCACCTCATATCTCTGTGAAAAACCTACCCAAATGAGGAACAAGTTAGAAAGGTCATCCGATGTCTGCCCAGAAGAAAATGGGGTCCAAAAGTCACAGCCATTGAAGAAGCTCAAGATCTCAAGGCCCTCAAGCTGGAGGAACTCATTGGAAAACTATTGGCCTATGAGATCCAATTGAATGACCTCTCAGAACCCAAGGAAATTGCCCTCAAGGCAGTATGTAAATCTAATAGTGAGTCAGATGATGATGAGGAGGAAGATACAATGGCAATGATGGCTAGAGAGTTCAGAAGATTATACAAGAAAAATCTAACCTTTCGGGGATACATCAAGGATGGACAAAACAGAAAAGCAACCTCAAAAGGTAAGTCCTCATTAAGAAAAGATGATGACACATTCACTTGTTTTGTTTGTGGCAGCTCAAAACACCTTATGAAGGACTGCCCTCACGCCAGAAGAAACAAAGACAAGAGAAACAGTCGACCTCAACGGCATAACCATGAGGCTATGATGGCAACATCGAGTGATAGTGATTCCAGTGAAGGCCACAGTGAGGTAGAAGAAATAACAAATGTGTGTCTGATGGCAAACACAAGTGAGGATCAAGATCCAACCTCATCTCATGACGAGGTAAACATTGATGACCTCCTTAATCTTTCACCATCACATCTTGCTCATAAGTGTATGCATCTTTTTAAATACTCTAAGTCCTTGATAGAAAGAATCAAGCACCTTACCAACCATGTTCAAAGTCTCTATGAAGCCATAGAAAGCCTTAACTCTCAAAATGACCTCCTGTTCACAGAAAGCAATAGACTGTCTCTTGAGGTCAAAGACTGCTATAAAACCATCACTCAATTATCCAATGAGGCAATCAATAATTCCCATCCTTACCAAAGCAAACCAGTCTCCACAACCCCCTCTTCTCAACCTCGGACCAAAATTCCTACAAATCATCCTCCCAGAGGACCTCTCCTTCCCACACCCAATACACCACCTCTAAAAATTTATCGGTCCAAAAGTCCTCCTTTCCATGCCAACAAAGGACATCTCCTTCCTATCCCAAACATTCCGCCTCTCAGAGAAAATCATCATAGAGGACCTCCTACAGAAAATAAAATAAGGACCTCATCAAATCCCCTGTCTAAAGGAACTAGACCTCCGTGCATTACTAAAATCTGGGTCCCAAAGACCTCATTGCAACAATCTCATCCTTGGTCAAAGACCAAGAAAGGTATAGTGTCTTCTATTACAGGTATGCCTCAAACACAAAGATCCAACCAATCTCTTCAAACTGAAAATCAACAAGAATGCAAGAGTGATCTTTGGAGACAAAATTCAAGACAAGATCCTAGACATTGGGAAGGTCGTGAAACAACACCACCCGCACCATTTGAGGGGGAGTCGTCTACTATGAGGACCTCAACCTATGCACAAGCTGTCAAATTGAGGGGGAATCCTATCATCCATCCTCCCTACATATGGTCTCTCTCCTCCTCCCAGGTTCGTCAACTCACTGCATTCCTGGACCTCTGATGTCCTCATCAGCATGGCCTCTCGGGCACCTCAAAATTTAATTAGGGCCTGGTCAAGGTGTCCTCATCATCTCTTTTCCTCCTATCCCTTCTTCTTCCTCTCCCTCTTCCTCCGCTTTTTCTTTTGCTACAAAATTTAGTACTTGTACTCTCCTGTTTCCCTTCTGTCTGAAAGACAAAAAGGGGGAGATATCCTTGGTCTGTAACCGAAACAATATGGTGAACTGTTGCTTGCTACTATATGATACTCTATTATAAGAATGTACTGTTGCATCTATTGTCCATATCTACTGTACATTGAGAATGCATGTATAGAAGCAGCATCCAGGAAGTTTTGTCTTTCAAACAAAAAGGGGGAGATTGAAGAATCTCAACTCTGAGGACCTCATCACAAAAAGCTCTGAGGACCTCATTGCAGTACACTCCGAGGACCTCAAACGACAGCATCAAGGTTTTGTTTAAAAGACAGAAATTTAGGGAAGTATCTTATATAAACCCTAAAATATACTTTCTATTATTCTGCATGATCTGATACAATAATCGATACCTTCCTTATTTCCAGATATCATCCGTATGGAAAGCAAATCAAGGAAATCAAGAAGATTTGGAAGAGAGCTCAAGAATGGAAACTATCCCTTGAAGAATAAAGAAGTCGTTGCTGCCTCCAACTCCCAAATATATATATACGGCTGCATACCTACATTGAAGGGTATTGATTTCCAAGCAAGAAAATCAGTAGTAGGAACTTTGTGAAAGAAAGTTCTGAGTGTAGGAATATTGAGTGAATATTCTGAGTGTAACCATTATTGTAGTGGTGAGCTTTTGTTATAACCAGTGGTTAAACTGGTGAGGACCTCTAAGGTCGTGAACTTGAAGTTAGATAAGTGCCTCTCTGTCAAGTGAGGTTCTTGGTTATGTCGCTTCCTTTGTGAGGCCTCTAATCAGGAACGCGTCTGCAAGGTCTTCTATTGCAGTAGCCAATTGAGGACCTCATAAGTTCTCTGTTGAGTTGAGTTGTAACCTCCTCCTTTTAAGCACTTTTAATTATTCAATAAAGAAGTATCTTTGATTATATAAAAGTGCTATTAACTGAGTTGTGTTGATTGAAGTGCAGAATTATTTACATAACCCTAATCACCCCCCTCTAAGGTTATTTCAAATAAGTTTAGAAATATTGATAAAACCACATAAGATCATGTTTTAGCTAGAGATATCAAATTTCATAGCATGTACAAACCTTGTTTATTTGATGAAGGCGATCCTACGTATATCACTGAATTGATGACCGATACTATGAAGTGTGAAATGCTTCGTTTTAGTGGTACCTAACATCAACTTGCTAGCATTAATGTTTATAGAAGCAGTTGCAAAACAAGTCTTTGGTTTTTATCATGTAAGCTTTCAATGTTGGCTTGAATTTGTTGAACCTGTCCTTCCGCTATATAACGTCTGACTTCCAACTTGTCTAGCTAGCAAGTTAAACATCACACACATTCTGAACAATCATTGTATAAATGCTTATCTTTATCTGATATCAAGAGTTATAATGCATACTATATTATATTATATTAAAAAAATGAAAACATAATAAAAACAGCTAGCTATCATGCATTATATGATAGAAGTCACAGTCTATATAGTTTTCTACCTAACTTGGAGGAGTTGCAGCCAGACACTCGAATATTAGCAAAATGATAAACATCTTGATATGAGATGACATGCATTTCATTTAGATTACTTATAAAGTTAAATTTAAGTATATTTAAATCATTATAAAGGTATAAACAATATAAACAATGCATTAGATGTCCATTTTCTACCATGATTGATGAAATGAGACTATTATTTAAATTTGTTAACCTAGCTAATAAGTATTATACTCTTGTAATTGATAAATATGTATAATTATTAGAGAAAATATTATTAAAAGTTATAAAAATGTGAGTCAAAATATGTATCATTGTCCTATCTATAACAAATGAAACAAAATTTTTATTTCTTCCTTTTTTATTTAAGGGTGAGCATAACCATTCATTGAGCCCTTATCTTATAGGTTTAACAACCTATAAACTCTGTGATCATGCGTAAAGAATAAGTACTAACGGTTTGTTCATAAGATTAGGTTGTAACCAACTAGCCACTCTCTCTTTCGTAATGAAACAAAAACATATGACATTCATAGTAGAAAGCAAAATGGATACTATGGAGTGCTCGAACCGGCAAAAAACAGTTGGAGGTGGAATATTCGATCAGTTTAGCCTAGTACTTGAAAAGAATCACATAAATATAGTTATAGATTATTTGTTTGTAGCTTGAGGTTAACACGTTCCACCGGAATTCAGACGCAATAGTTTTCACATTTTTGTTATTGAACTCCAAATATGATCCAACTTTAAACTTATTCAGGTTGGAATGGATAGTACATCACACTTAGTCCATTTCTTTTTAATGTGAATAAATTGGCCATTGGAGACATGTATGACAATGTAATACATATGTTAGGGTATTGAGCGATGGGGTTTATAAGTGATTTTTCCTATTTATATCGGAATTTATCAAGAGTCTTCGCTTAGTCCATTTTTTTTTTAATGTGGTTATAGACATGTTGACCCAAGAAATCCAAGATGAGTTTCCATGGTGTATGCTCTTCATGCATGACATATGGTAGAAATGAGAGTGGTTAAGTGGATTTATGGGTTTACTAAGTTTGATAGGATTAGGAATGATGTGTGTCGTGACAAGTTAGAGGTTACCTCTATTTAAGATAAGCTACAAAAGAATAGAATGAGATGATTTGGTCATATGGTTAGGAGGAGCGAGGATGCTCCTGTTCGGAGATGTGAAAAGATTGCACTTTCACCACTTCACCATAAATGTTGGGGGCCTAAGAAGTGTATGACGGAGGTTACGTTATTCGAGGTGACTTGAATTGAAACACGTGGCGATCAACATGATGTTTAGCGGCCTAGGGTTGAGGTAGTCGGGTAAGAAGGATGAGAGGTTGTCGATACGTTGTCGTTAGGACACCTTGTGCTTTATTTGTGTGTTTTCTATGCTTTCTTTATGTTTGTGTCTTTTAGGTATATTTGCTCCACTTGCCTATCTAGAATTTGCTTGGAGCATATAAGTATAAACTATTATTCTCTCTGTTCCCTTCGTCCCATGTTCCCTTGTATCCCTATTCCCTCGATTTCCCCTGCAACTTTCCAAATTGAAGAAGCCCATCACTGCCATGAGGACCTCAGCCTATTTGTCATAGAGGACCTCCAACAGCAGCAGTAATCTCAGTGCTAAAGTTTTATTTGAAAGTCCGGGATCAAGATTAAATCAGGGAAGTTAACTATATATAATTCTTGTTTCCTTAATATTATCTGTTCCTATTATGACAAGTGATCCTATCTTGTAGATATTCAACGAATTGGAACAAATCTCCCAAGATATCGAATACAAGACGATTGGAGATCAAACAAGAAAGGAAACAATCTTTAACAAAGGAAAGAGAATGTTACAAGCTGAAGAGCTCCAACTATAAATACAAGCAGAAGTTCCAAAGAGCAATCAACGATTTCCAAGCAAGCAAATCGTGTGTAGGAAATTCCTTGAGATTTCTGAGTTGTAAGAAACTTTGAGAGAAAAGTTTTCTGAGTTGTAACCACTAGGGTATTAGTGGTGATTTGTGTAACTAGTTGGTTGATAACTGGTGAGGACCTCAGTGTCGTGTAGCTAAAGTGAGTGAGTGACCTCATTTTAGTGAGTTCAAGCATTTCTTTCTGCCTCAGTTGTGAGGCCACTTCTGCAAAAATTCACTCTAAATCTTCTGCCCTTATAAGCATCTGTTGAAGACCTCACAATCCTTGACAGTGTTGAGTTTGTAACCTCCTCTATTTTCTAGCACTTTAAATTTATCAATAAAGAAATATTATTCAGTTATAAAAGTGCTATTAACGTTTTTGTGTTGATTAAGTTGCAGAGTTTTCTATAAAACCCTATTCACCTCTCCCCCCCCCCCCCAGGGTTATTTCACAAATGGTTCTAGAAATTATTTTCATTTCAATTTTCGACAGGTTTCCGTCTTTTGGGGTTTGTTGGAATGAGCCTCTTCATACATGAGACTCCTACATGGGGAGGGGGGAGACTATCTACATCTCGATCTCTTTAGACTCGTATTAATGGGATTATACAGAGGTCTGTTGTTGCTGTTAAATTAAGAACCCAACTTCAAGTTATTCATATTAATGGGATTATAGTAGACTTCATCTTGCCTCCTGTGATTTTTTCTCCTATTAGGTTTCCACATAAAAATCATTTCTTCATAAATTCACTTTTTTATTATTTTTGTTCGTTTATTTCTGAATACCTCACATACATCCCTAAATTAAGCATCTTGTTTTCTTCCACTACAATATTAAATCTGTACAATCCAGATATAATTCATTCCAATTGGTTTTAAATCTGAATTTCAATCCCAACACCTAAAATTGTCAATCTCAGATATTTTTTGAACAATATAACGTAACGCCAACTGCAAGGTAGCTAGTGGCAGGCATATTTACGTTAGAAAAACAAACGTACAACACCAGCCCCCCTCTCTCTCATTCTCTCCCACTCACTTTCATCTTCCTAGAAATGTTGCTCGTGATAAAGAGCAACATATGAGAATCAGTCCCCCAACTTTCTCTTCTGAGAATGAACTGACTCACGAGTTGAGTGTGGGCCAGAATTTCTTGACTCAGTTGATGGCATTATACACAGTACAGCTGCTACTTGTGTTTTTTAGCAAGTGGATGAACAAGGTGCACTTTTTAGAAATGGAAGTGGCAGGTCAATTTCCTTATTTGTTTCAGTTAGATATTTTCCCATGCACTTCAATTCTTAAGCAACTTGTTAGCATGGTGTGACATTGGGACATGACATCCAATCATGCATATAGTTGACATGTTATACCATGGACTTGGCTCCAACTTAAACTCATTGATGCATTTGCTGAGGTTGAAAAATATTATATATATAACTTATTCGTTATTTTAAATAATAGAATATAATACAGAGTTGAACCTCCAATATATATGTGTGTATGCGTGTAATAGACAATTGCAATAGGGGGATGAGGGAATTAAATGTGGGATCTAATGTACTCGTATATCAAAAATAATACGATTTTTTGGAGTGTCTTGTTTTAATATAAAAACTATACTATATTATACATAAAGTTGTAAAATATTGATCAATGATTGAATTCTATAACTCGAATACTATATATGAATTAGGTAAAATTATAATTTTATCCATATTTTAAATTTACAACATAAATGCCTAAAAGATGTCTGCTACAAATGGAGTTTATAATTAATACTAACTATTAAAAATATACCAAAAAAAAATAATAGAAAGATACATAACAAGGGTTTTAGGGTAAACATGTATCACACAAATATACAGTAACGTATCTATATTTTTGGTGTTCTAGATGGTTTTTACATTTTTATAGTTATAATACTTACAATGCTTTGTCTCAATCCATGCACAACTGCACCAGAAATTGAATAATAACTAGAACAAACAGAAACTATTGGAGCCCCAGTCATGGATTATGACTTGTGATACGGATATATATATTGGTGTTGGTGATTATTGGGAGGGGGCCGAGACCCAAATAACACCAGGAATTAGCTATGAAGATATTTTGCAAAGAGTAAAGATATTTTGCTCAGACCCTTTTACTAGGTGTATATGTATGTGTATCCTAATGAGGCAATGAACATCTATCCTAGAAAGGAGAACCACAAAGGATATCATAATTTTCGACTAATTAAACCACACTAAATACATCGCTTGGTACAAGGACCTTGAATCTGTCAATTTCAATTCAATAATAAAAGAAAGATTCCATCGCTACATTACATACCAACACAACTCATGTTCAGCCTGAGATGGTCCGTGTTGATAGTGACACATTCCATGTCAGGCACGACATGATTCATGTTGCTCGCCTGCTAAATTTTCCTGTTGTCTGACCCTTCACACAACCCATATCGATTCCAGAACTGTTCATGTCGCCTCTGAACATGGGCGGATCCCGGGCATTGTCATGGGTAGCGACGGCCACCGGTAACATAAAATGAAAGTAATAATTCAGTATAATTTGTGATAAAAATTATGGGTTTTATGTCAATTGAATAAATATAATACTATATTGACCACCCCTACTCAGATGATCTAGATTCGCGAGTGCCTCTGAACATGCTTAAACCACCCAAATGAATTGGGGCTCCATAGCAACCTTAACACACAGTCCCCATACAGTCCACACGCTTGGAATTTCATTTGACCCAATCCAAACCCAAGTAAGTATCTATTGGTGACCTATCTTCTACCTTTCAAATAAATTCCATTAAATGCCTCATCAACCTATACATCTTTAGCATTTAATTAACTTAACTGAATCCCTCCTTCCTTGAAACAGTCACGTATGCTCTCTTTAGGACTCAGCAAGTGCAGAGAATGGCATCAAAACTTTTCAATTTGTAGGACAGTTGGGGAGGAACTAAGAAAAACCCCACATCCACTATTTGTCTTTAATTTCTTTCTATATTTTCACTAAAATTCAGGTATTTATGTGTACACAATTAATATCCTCCAACTGTACCCATGCATCCATGTCATATATTCCTACTACATTTAGTTTTGGGGTCATGGGTTTCCCTTATATAAGCTCTCGGTTTCTTAGTTTTCCCATATCTCAACTCAAGCATTTTCATATTTCTTATTCTTTCTATGATCTAAGTATATTGTATCATTTCATAACAAAGGGAAAAAAAAGGAAGAGTAGTTGTTTCTGAAGCAGATAATTTGAATGGAAGACATTGTTGCTCCATTGGCTGCATGGCCGTGGCAAAATTTGGGTTCTTATAAGGTATAAATATGTACGAAATTACTTATTTTTTAACTTAGGTTAATTTTCCTGATTATAACTTGGTTTATTTTGTATTTGTATAGTACATGCTATATGTACCATTTTTGGCACAAATATCACAACTTTGTTGGAAAGGAGAGAGTCTTACAGAAAACTGGTGCTTCCATTTGGTTCTTCTTTGTGTCCTAAGATATGCTATTGCTCAACTATGGCATACTTACTGCAACATGCACTTCTTAAGCCAAGATCGCCGCATTCTCCATCAAAGTGTTGAGTTTAAACAAATCGACCATGAGTGGGATTGGTACGTACTTATCATGCTAAATTCATAAGAAAATCAAGATGGACTAATTAATAACATTTTTGAATTTTTTTTTGGGATTGTAGGGACAATTTCATCATGTTGCAAGCATATGTTGGGGGTATAATGTGTCACATGTTGCCATCCCTAAACAATTGGGGAAGATTAACATTATGGGACACAAAAGGATTAAGTGCAGCTCTCATACTTCACATGGGAGTTTCAGAGCCATTATACTATTGGATTCATAGGCATCTCCATTCCAACTCATACTTGTTCAAAGCTTACCACTCATTCCATCATTCATCTCCTGTGCCTCAACCTTTTACTGGTAAGTTTCTAATAATTAATATAATAGTATTTTTATTCCTTTAATTTGTCTCATTTGATAAAGATAATCTAGCTTACTAATATATTATTTTTTGGGTGTGTTCTTTTCAGCTGAAAATGCAACATTTTTGGAGAATATACTACTGCTTCCAATCATGGGAATTCCAATGTTGGGTGCTGCTTGGGCTGGATATGGATCTATAAGTTTGATTTATGTCTATGTTTTGGTGTTTGATTTTCTGAGATGCATGGGTCACTCCAATGTTGAAATCTTCCCTCATCAAATCTTTGAGGCACTTCCTTTCCTCAGATACCTTGTTTACACTCCCACGTAAGTCTCCTTTGTACATATCATTGTAAAATTTGATCACCTAGATAGAACTTACAAACACAAGTTACAAAATTTTTAATTATCGACTTTATACTATCAGCTCGTCTCTTTAAAGAAACATGATCTAACTAATTCTATTAACGCGTTAGGATCAAGTTGTTTATATTAATGACTCCTAAAATCTTATTATGTTCTTCAATCTTTTTATGGTTACACAGGTATCACAGTCTACATCATAAGGAGAAAGACTCAAATTTGTGCCTATTTATGCCACTTTATGACGTTTTAGGGAATACCCTGAATGTGAAGTCATGGGATCTCCAGAAGCAGATAAGCGTAAACGCAGGGAAAAATGTGAAAGTGGCAGACTTTGTGTTCTTGGCACACATAGTAGACATAACATCAGCAATCCATGTACCCTTCATGTTTAGATCATTTGCATCATTACCATATGTGACTCAATGGTTCATATTGCCAGCTTGGCCAATTTCCTTCGTTTCAATGTTTGGGTTGTGGGCTTGGGCTAAGCCTTTCACCGTCTCCTTCTACAACCTTCGTAACAAGCTCCATCAAACCTGGGTTGTCCCTAGATTTGGCATCCAGGTATATATATACCAAATTAACTTATAATCTTATATATAATCACATATATATAGTCAAGATTTACTGAAAACTAAACCTTGTGTTTTACTCTTTGTTTAGTACTTCTTGCCATTTGCAACAAAAGGAATCAATGCCCAGATAGAGCATGCCATCCTTAAGGCAGATAAAATGGGCATCAAAGTTCTTAGCCTTGCGGCTCTCAATAAGGTAATTAAATCAATACTATATTACCTTTTGTGGTCAATTATTTTTTTTATCCTTGTGTCGAGGAAGACCAATATTTGTTAAACCTTTTATCCTCTAATTATGCAGAATGAGGCATTGAATGGGGGAGGAATACTGTTTGTGAAGAAACATCCAAATCTGAGAGTGAGAGTGGTTCATGGGAATACATTAACAGCAGCAGTTACCATTAATCAGATTCCCAAAGATGTTAAAGAGGTTTTCCTCACAGGCTCTACTTCTAAGCTCGGGCGAGCTATTGCTCTCTATCTTTCTCGCAGACAAGTACGAGTACTGGTAAGCATGCAGTTCTAGCCATAGTTATTAAAATCTCAATCCTGATCTACGATTTTATAATCTAAAATCCTCAATACGATTCTACTATCTACACACGATCCACGATCCTACATGGGTTAACTCCGATCCTAACTACCCGAGTTAAGATCCCGATTTTAACAACCTTGGTTCTAGCTATTACTTCTTTTATAAAAAGAAAAGTCTTAAAATTTACATTCTTAATTCACATCTTCAATGTACTAATTACAATATGCTTGGGGGCTTGTGAAAACAAATTGTAGATGTTCACTACATCAACTGAGCGGTTCTTGACGATCCAAAAAGAGGCTCCACTTGAATGTCAGAAATACTTGGTCCAAGTAACCAAGTACCAAGCAGCCACCAATTGCAAGGTAATTAATTTCTTGAAACTATTTTGAGCATAAGAAACACAAATTATACCATGTAAAAGTTATTCTTGTATAGTTGCATTTTGCCTAAATTGGTATACAAATTGCAGACATGGATTGTGGGAAAGTGGATCACAACAAGGGAGCAAAATTGTGCTCCTTCAGGGACTCATTTTCATCAATTTGTGGTTCCTCCGATTGCCCCTATTAGAAAGGATTGTACGTATGAAGAACTTGCTGCCATGAGATTACCGGAGGATGTCCAAGGTGTTGGCAATTGCGAGGTACTAAATTCAATTTTCCATTGAAAACATAGGGTTTTTTTGCATTTTGGGGCCTTTGGTTTTCATTTTTATTTTTTGGACCCTAAAATTTATGGGTTGAATAAAAATGAACCTTAAAGTTTGTAGGTTGAAAAAAAAACCCCTAAATGTTTTATTTTCTTCCATGTTTGAATTTCTATCCCAATTGGCACCAAACTACATAACTAAGGTTAAAATTGATATTCAAGTTATAATACACCTCTCTTATTCATGTCAAAACCGCTTAGACCTTGAGTACTTAGGGGTCTAAGTAGTTCTGACATGAATAAGAGAGGTGAATTATAGCTTCGATGTGAGCTTTAACCTTAGGTCTGAAGTTTGTTGTCGATCAGGAAATAAATTCAAATATGTGAAGAAAAAGAATAACGATACACCGACCTTTTATTCAGCCTACAAACTTTAAAGTTCTTTTTTTTTTATTTAGCTCATAATCTTTAGGGTCCAAAAAATAAAAATGAAAACAAAGCGTCCAAAAAATAAATTACCCTATATTTCGGGGTCCAACAACAAAAAAAAACCCACAAAATGACTCTAACTTATCACTTATTCTAAATGTGGATCTAATATTATATTGTTACGATGAAATAAATGCAGTATACAATGGAAAGAGGAGTGATACATGCATGCCATGCAGGAGGAATGGTTCATTCATTAGAAGGGTGGACTCATCACGAAGTCGGTGCCATTGATGTGGATAAGATTGACGTTGTCTGGGAGGCTGCTTTAAGGCATGGTTTAAGGCCTGTGTAAATTATAGATCTAAGTCGATTACATTTACTTCCTAATTGGAATTTGTTTAGTTGAATGTTGTGAATTGTTTCAATTGTAACCAGCAAGCAAGAAAATCTTGTTGCTTGAACAATGATTTCATTGTTGTCAATCCAATAGAATAGTAAATCATACTTTATTCCTACATATGTTTAACTAAATATATTTTATTAATGTGCAGCACTGTTTTAGTATTCTAGTCTGAAGTAATTTGCTCAAGTAATCCCTATGATCGATGTACTTATAATTTCTATAAAATACTAATTAAATTTTACATATATCTGATTTAATGCAAGTTAACATTCACAAATTTTTCACAAAAATGTTAACATAAGATAAATGATAAAATAAACCCTTTACTTATAAAGGAAGATCGGGAAAAACATATTTATCCGAACTAATGCAAGCCAAACTAGCCAAATTTTGGTTTACCGTTGAAAGTGATCTAGTATGCCATTTCTTATTTCTCAAATTAAGTAATACAATCCAATATATATAAAATATACCTTATGTTAAATTAACGTGAGACGATCCTATAAGATATATTACTCTAGTTAATATCTGTAAGATGTGGTGAGCCACTTTAATTATAAACTTCAAAGGCTATCAGAGCTAGATATATATATCTTTAATTTTGAGCAAATTTTGTTGATTGTAGCTAGAAGACTAATATTTTCCATGATTATGTAGGGAGGGGTTTTTCCTCCGTAATTAAAATGTATGTAATCAAAACCTCAGAAGATATCTTGGAGACACTGTAGAAAACTAGAAATACACTTAGCAGTACGTTCGATCAACTTGGGAGCATTAATGTTGGCTACCTGTCCATGACTACAGCCTTGACAACTTGATCTAGCAAGCAAATTAAATATTAAGCCAACTGATATTTTCATTAATTAATTAGATGTGAAATGTTGTAGTGTATTGTGTAAAGAAAAAATAGGGATAAGATACTATAGACGTGCAAATATGGTGATATATAAAATCAATTTGCAAATCTCAGTCTATTATTGAAAAATATACAAAATATAATGTTCACAAACTTTTTGAAAAATATTCATAAAAATGCATTTTAATGTTCATAAAATTTTATAGAGGTAGAAAATGCTAATAATGACAATGAAAAAAATTAAAAATTATGGTTATTGAACCCATTAGACAAAGACGAACAAAGGAATCCAACCTTCCTGTACATGGGAGTTGGGCAGTACCTCCATGCCCTAAGCTAAGTTCCAAGTCAACGGAGCTTGAAAGCTTCGAAGGCATCGTTGCCAATGGAGATGAGAGAGCAGTAGAGAGAGAGGGTGGCGTAGAGTCGATTTCTGGTCAGTATCGTGGAGAATTGCTGAAGCGACAACCGATCGACTGTAAAGAAATGAAACCCTAGATGAAAGAAGCGGTCCTTCTTTTGGGCCATAAAGTTTAGCCCAACTTGCCAAAAATCTAGACGCTTTTATCAGTCAAGATGGAGTCTTGACCACAAAAAGCGTCGAGATATTGTTCCAGGCCTAAATAACGCGAAACTTGTTGTGGACCCTAATTTTTAGTGAAATGTTTTTCAAGTAATTTTTGGTGAAATGTTTTTCAAGAAATAATACCAAAAAAATTACTAAAGGGTACCCTAATTTTTTGTTGAAATGTTTTTCTGGTACCTCAACTTTTAAAAATTAATTTAGGGATACCCTAACTTTTAGAATTAGAAATAATTAGGTGAATTTTCGGCCAATGATTTGAATTCACCGGTGAGTTTTAGGCGGAAAATTGATTAAGTGTTTTTGTAGGCGAAAATACCCTTTGTTTTTGTGGACGAAAATGACTTGAATCAATCGGAGCTTCGCTGGAAATTCACCTAGTAATTTCTAATCCTAAAAGTAAGGCCGGGTACCCCAAAATTAGTTTTTCAAGTAATGAACTGCTAACATGATACGAGATGAGAATGAAATAAAATCATCTGCAACAATGAGCTTAAATTTGACTCACTGCTGACATATATGGCATGGCATGAGAACGGAATGAAATCGTGTAGGACATCCCAGTGTGGAGAATATGAGACTTGTCTCGCGAGAAGAGTTTGAAAGCGAGTTTTACACACTAACATTTTAAACATATTTTTTCTCTCTCTCTTCCTCCACCTCATTCTTTATCAATATAACCAAATTAATTATCTTATTATGTATGATCCGTTTACCATTTTCGTTTAATATGAGTCAAACTCATACTCACCATTGAAAAGATACCTAAATAAAGCGATAAGTTTTGACTCTCTTGATAGGGATTCACATATTCCACCTCATCCAAATTTTGACTCTTTTGATAGTCAAACTCAAACTCAAACTCAAACTCACTGTTACGGGTGCTCTAAGGCTGTGTAAGACATTTCAGTGGTGAGGGTAGGACTTGACTGACGAAATTGACGGTGAGCATCCAATGAGACGAGTTTGATCATGAATTTATCATACTAATATTTAAATTATATTTTTTTTCTATCCATATAACTCAATCAACTATATTATTAATAGTTACTTTTTAAATTAATATAAATCAAACTCACGTTCACGACTGAAAAACAAACTAAATGAAGAGATCAATTTTAACTTTCCATTAATCCACATATTCTACCACATTGAATGAACCAAGCTTAAAGTCAATGTTACGGACATTCCTGTACCATAAAAGGCCTGTAGCCTAAAGAGTTTAGCCCAACAAGAGAAACATGGGCCCAATGGAAAGCAAAAGTATCCAAGAAGCCCCGTCCAGATAAGTCCAACTCTATAAAGCAGCTCACATCAACAACGTAGAAGCAGCCAGATGTGACACGTCATGTACCTTCACACTGCCACGTGTTTCCCTACAATCGCACCACCTTGACCCTGTTAACCGCCAAATCCCCCTCTCTCCTTGAAGCCAAACACAAAGCAGAGGAAACTCACAGAAAGAGGAAAAAAGAAGAATATGGAGAGCAGAAAGAAGGGATCAGGGCTGGGGGTTAACAAGAACAAGCAGCTACTTACAAAGCGTACGACCAAGACAAAGGCAGTAACAAGGAGGAGGTGTTTGGGTGTTGTTAGAGGAATTGTCAAGTATTTGAAATCTGACTCGTATTTTTACTCTCCTGTACTCTCACAGTCGCTGCCTCTTCATTCTTCTGCACCTGCTCCCGATTTTCTCTCCCTAACTTCAGGTATATGCTGGTTTCATCTTCTTTTTTTTAATTGAAAAGAAAAAGAATTATGATGGTTTTGTTTAGGTTTGGGTAATGAGGGTGTCTGTGTTTTGATGTTAGGGTTGGAGGCAGGGGAACCCTTGCTGAGAAACAAGGGGAAGTTGAAGGAGAAGGTGGTGGGGTATCTGAAATCTGATGCATACTTGTATGCTCCCTTGGAAGCCACTAAATCTTCTCATCATTCTGCTGTTAAGAATCTTGCATCCCCTCCAAGAGGTAACAGTTGCCTTTTATTTCCCTCAACTTCTCTGTTAGTGTAGCGTAAATTATACCGTCTTTTATGTATAATTAAAATTGGTTAATTTATTGACTCAAGAATTTTAGTAACAAATTGATAATCATTTTGATTCAAGACACATAATTTTTATATAGCAGTGATTTTTGGAATAATTTTGATAAGTTTATCATAAATGTACTCTAGCGAGTACCATATAACAATTGGTTATTGGTGGGTTTGATGCTACTTGCTAGTGTTGGGTTTGGATATTCCCGCCAACTGCAAATGTTTATGGTATAAATATGATAGATCCAGATACATACTTGCAAGTTGTATCCACCCTTGAAAAGTATACATTTCAACTTACACAATTAAAAGTTTAATGGGCTACAGCAAAATGACTCTTGTACTTTTTTGGTTGGTATTGATGGCCCAAAATTCTGATTTTATGGGTTTTTTAGTCCGTTGTTCTACATGGCTTTGTGATCATCATGTGTGGCCCATTTCATGACTTTCCTCTGTGTTGATGAATATGAGAAAGATGATGATTTTGTGGGAATTTCTTCCTAAGTGCTGGGTGTAATGTCCACTGGCCATAAAGAGATCTTCCCTTGAGGTTTTCTACGACCCGTGGTTACGTAATCAGTTTTTGGGCTACTCTATTAACTTCTTACCGGTTCTGTTAACGACTTTTTTTTAAGTTCGAAGGCCTATTTATTGGTGGTTCTTTCATCATTTCAAGTGTGGCCTTTGCCTACCTAGGGTGGCATTCCTATCTTGGTATTTTTTGCACATTTTTAGTACCATGTTTGGAGAGATTTTCTAAAACTTATATGCCTGTACGTTATCTATTCCACTATCTTATTAAGTGAGGGAGTGTTGCCTGAGTTTATGTCTCCTATTGTAGAGTCTCTTTTAGGACCATCATTATGGGATTGAGTTTGTAATATACTTGCATATAGTGCATTTTGCGTGCTCTTGTTGTCTGTGGTTTTCCAATTCGGGTTTCCATGTAAAATCTTGGTGGCATGGACTTCTTTTATCATTCTCGTCTTTATTTTTTTCAATGGAGTATTCCATGGTTCGAGGCGGTGAACATTTTAAAATTTAGGGTCAACCAGAATTGGTCTTTTTTTAATTTTAATTTAATTTAAGGTGATTGTATTTGAGTTAAAGGGTTGGAGCAAAGAACTCCCTTGTTTTGTCACAGAATTTTTTTGGTATTGGATTTCAATTTGGAGTTGGTTTCATAAACTCTTTCCTACATTCAGTCTGGTCTTCTCAACTCTTTAGATGTAGGCATTTACCTTGGCAAACATTTCTATTATATGGAAGTTGATTCTGAATATACATCGATTTGATGCTACAGAAACTTTCAAGATTACTTGAGAATGGAATTTGAGGGAAGGGTTTCTCTATCCTCTTTAGGAGACTCATATTGCTTCTCTTAATTTTTGCAAAAATCCATTGTTAGTGTTCTTATTCTTTGCTTCTATTTGTTTACAGGGCAGCAACAGCAACAACAGTGGGAGCAACAGTTGAAGAAAGCATCTGACAAAGTTTCTTCAAGACAAACTCCCTCACACACAGCAAAGAAAGCGCCCGAAGAACCCGTGAAAAGAAAGAAAGTACCAAAAGATTACCTAAGAGAGAAACCAGGGAATCACAACCAGAAGAATGTTTCAGACGATGCAGCAGTCGTAACACCCAGTACTCCAGATCTTCTGGAAGTTAACAGGAGGGTAATTCGCCGAAGTTATCACACAAGATTGTCAACCATTTCAGGTTGCATGCGCATCTTTCTCTGAATTGCTTTGTCTTCTAATTACATGTACACTTTCTTTCGGAACTTTGAGAAATGGAGTTGTGTTAGAACAATATTAGTATTTGTACAAGCATTTTGTAAAATGTTATGATTCTCCCAAGTCATAAAGGGAATGGTTGCTAAGAAATAGTTTCTTACTGTTTGGGATGCTGTACTGCATGTTCTAAGCTATGTTCTTGTGACATCTCTCCCCCTTCGCCCCTAAAACAAAATATATAGAAAAGAAGAGCGCAGAGACGGTAAAGGCAGATGCATTTGATGTCAGGGCTCAATATGAGTCCGTCCATAAGTTTGGATGCAAGAGTGCGTGCTTCTAGATCTCCTTGTATAATATTTATAAGCGAGACCCATATTATGAATAAGTGAGAGTAACACTAGGATGAATGAGTTATTATTTCATCGTATTTCTGAGCTCCGGCACTTGACACTAGTGTGGTTGGAATTCTTTGCAGGGACTAAGTTGAGACAAGGACGGAGCCAAGCGGATTAAATCACGGTGGTTTAGAAGATTAATGATGTATAGTGATAGTAGGATTAGGTTACAGTCCAGTGAATCTCACTTTTGTATTGGCACGTCGATCTGTTGTTCTGTGATTCTTGTACTGGTCGCGAGGTATACTTGGGCGATGTCAGGGGACTTTTATATTTTATGATCTCTGCAGCTGCTTCACAAGTTCTGTGAACTGATAAGCTCTGGGTCGGCGCTGGCAAAATTTCGTCAGATCCGAATTACCCGAATTGTCCGACCCAAAAAAATCGGGTCTGGACATAGATTTTTCGTCCGAATTTTGATATTGACCGAATATTCGGACATAAAATTTCTCTTTTTTCTATTGTCCAGACCTGATTTTTGCTTCGTCCGACCCGGTTCGACCCGAATGAAACCGGATTTCTCGTCCGAATTTTGACATTGTCCGAATTTTTCCGACCCAAATTTACCCGGACCTGAATTTTTGTCAGCGCTACTCTGGGTGTAGGTTGTGGACTGACATCCACTGGCAGATCCCAGGCTTAGTCAAAGTTGCCATGGCTACCGATAACATATAAATAATAATTTAGTGTACTTTGTGATAAAAGTTAGGGAAATTGGATTCTGATAATACAAACTTTTGGCCATATAAGACTAAATAATACGAACTTTTGATTTGGTGATAACTAATATGAACTTTAACCCCATACTGCTCTGGACAATACGCCACCGAGTTTAGTTGAATTTAACTCGGCGACGGATGATGTGGCGGTGGAGAAGGTGTGACGAACCTCCCAAAAACTCAAGTCCAGTTACACCTTTTCCGTTGTCACGTCATCCGCCGCTCAACTTAATTCGGTACGTACTTTTGATTATAGCCATAAGAGTACAAAAAATTGCGGTCAAGTCTACCTGTGACGCTCATTGATAACTAGAATTGGTGAAAAATAGTGACAAAACTATAATTTTTATAATCTTTTTAAAATAATATATGAATAAAATTAATATTTAAAATACAATATTAAAACTACAAAAAATTAAAAGCCCCATTTACTAAAAATGAGGGAGTACAATGTTGATTAACTTGTGAAGAAGGACGGGAAAATTGGCATTTTATTTGAAGCTTTGAACCCATGTGGTGGCCATGTGGGATACACCTTTTGCTTTCCCCCTTTGCCATTGGGAACCGATGTAACTTCATCCGTTCTTCTATGTTTTGCTTAATAAATATTATTCAGCTTTTAATATTTTTATCGATTGAGAAATTTTTAGAGTGTATATTTTGTCAAAAAATTATAACATAATACGTTTTATGTTAATATAAATTTTTTTTTATGAATTTAATAACAGTTTTTTCATATTAAATAAATTATATATATTAAAAAATTGTTAAAAATTTTTAAAATTTAATTAATATATAGATCAAAATAATAGTTAGTATAAAAGAAATCAAGTACTAATTACTTAATTATTTATAGGGTCCACATCCACGTTTTCCTCTTTTATTTCTACTCATTTTCCGGATCCTGCCACTTTCTTCACCTATCCCTTCATTTTTCTCATTATGTGTTGCAAATCTTAATATCTTAGTGCTTGTTTCAGGTGACACCATCTCATATTGGAACAAAGAAACAATAAACTATAAAACATTATATTATTACGCTTAAAATCATTAGTAATAAAGAAGATCATGTTAAGATTGGTACGGTGTCACACTTCGGTATGTAATAATAAGTATAGATAAAAAGAAAATATAAGATTAAAAAATAGACATTAGGCAAAGAAATGAAATATAGGAGAATAATTAAAATATCAGGGGATTTCATAACTTTTAGAATATATTTTGAGAATGGAATGGGTATGGAATTGAAATTTGGAGGACTGTGTATGAAATTAGATTTCAAAACTGAAATTGTTTGGAGATAAATTGAAATTAAATTTAATTTCATTTCTACTGTTTGGTGAGAATGGAATCATTGTGGAATTAGAACATTGAAGGGTTGGTAAGGAATTAGAATCCAAAACTGAAGTTGTTTTGAGACAAATTGGAATGAAATCAAATTCTATTTCTACTGTTTGGTGAGTATTTATGAAATGGAATTAGAAATATTTTTATTTTTACACATCACATGTACTATCTTATAATATTTATTTTTCTAATTTATTATTATTTTGACTTTGTACAAAATAAAAATTATTATCTTATTTTTCATCATTTTAAATCATTTAATTATAATTAATACTGAAAATTGATCCTCTATGATTAAAAAACAAGTAAACTACTGTCTGAAGCCCTCAATCAGTCTCCATTCTCTCTCTCTCTCTCTCTCTCTCTCTCTCTCTCTCTCTCTTCATATTCTCTTTCTTCTAGTTTATGTGAGATTTCCCTTCAGAGTTCTTCAAAAAAAAAAAAATTCTCCATGTGAAATTAGCTTCCATCTCTTTCAATTTACATGTCTGGATCTAATATCAGTTGAAGTTGAACTTAAAAGAGATGTAGATGAAGAGAAATATGTTACATGATAATTGATGAAAGGGGAGAAAAATGGTGATTTGAACATATCCATTTATCTAGAGCCCATCTGTCTCTTAATTATGCTATGGAGATGGGTACAACTATGGAGATGAACATAAATGTTGAAATAGGGATAAAGATGACTGTAAACGATGATTACTCTATCAACAAATAATGGAAGCTGTGTTTTTTCTAAAAAAATTAATAATAATATATGCATCTATCTACAGGGATAAAAATCTATTCCTCCCATAATTGGGGGTATCTAATCCCTCCCATTTTGGGGGAATAGAAAATCCCCTGGAATTGAAATTGCATTTCAAAACATGTTACCAAACAAAAAGAAAAGGAACTAGATTCCATTCCATATCAATCCCATTTCTGTTTGGCTCACCAAACAACGCCCTAATAGTTATATGAAACAATCGTTCCAATAGATGAACATATCATTACTGTTGTTTGAAACAACCGGGCTGTAGTTATAAAAAATAAAATGACTTTTTTACAAAATTAAATCTTTCTATAAGAACAACTGCAGTAAGAAGTTTGAAATATTTACAAAATCGTTGTTTCGTCCTCGTAGGGTCAAAGAACTCATTGCTCTCTCTCATCTCCAGCTCTAAAGACCTGACTAATAGAATCTCGAGGCTTTATTTTGTCGTATAAATCTATAAATAAGCGTCGAGCACTTGTGCATTTTTCGGATATGCTCAAAGGGGATATATATGTTCAAAGTGATAGATTTAGAGGTACGAAGTGATTGAACCAGTAAGACAGATACTACATAAGTAACCAGACTTATAAAGAGATGAGCAAAAGAATTTATGTTCATATTCATCCTGGCTCTTTGAAAAATAACAAAGGTTGCAAAGTAAGTATTACCGGTTCAAATATTATAATTGTTTTGTTAAAAACTACAGGAATATGGGCATAGTTACAAGTCTTTTGTAATAATGTTAATTAAAATCCTTAACTATTAAAAAGGGATCAACTCCCAATCAACTATTTTCCAGTACAATTCATCTATATTTTTCATCTCTTCATAGAATTGCACTAACTTACACTTATATTATCTACACTTACCTACACCACTCCGCATCAACTTGCACTTACCTTCATCAAATCGCACCAACTCATATCAACTTTCACCAACCTACAAATTCCAGTTTCCCAAATGCCCTAAAAAGTAGGCCTTTTTGGGCAACAACATATTAAAAGAGTATATTTTAATTTGCTAGGGAGATTCAAGGTGGCAGCCCACTTTAATCAAAGTCTATGGTAATAAGTTAAGTGTTGTTTCATTTTAAAACCGATTGATGTTAAAAGCAGTAGCCCACTTGACTTATATACCATGCCTTTTCACATTAATCTTCTGATGTGAGATTTTAAACTCACGAGTGAATCCCAAAAACCTCCCCTTCACACATGAATTTCTTACAAAATACATCCTCATGCATTCCCCTTTGACCAGAAGTCTCTTCTTTCCTTCCATGCCAAGGTTTCAAATCACCATCAAGAGCCTACTCCACAAAGTCATACCCTATTCCACCTGAGTCTCATGCCACCACTTTACTTCATGAGCCTTAGCACACAGCGCGCGCATCATGTGGTCCATGCTCCTGTCCATGGTACTTTTCCCGAGACCACCTTCTCGCGCCTTGCGCCCAGCCAAACGAACTATCAGCTTTGATACTACTTGTTGGGGAGATCCAATGCAGGATCCCGCTTTAACCAAAGCTCATGGTAATAACAAGTTAAATAAGTTTCATCTTAAAAGTAATTGGTGTTCAGAGGAGTAATCCACTTGATTTATATACCATGTCATTTCACTTTAATCTTTTAATATAGAACTGTAAACTCATGGATAAATCCCAACATATTTAACTAAGTCACCAGATTAAATGATAATGTGGTAAAACTGAAAAATTTTCATATATTTAACATTTGTGCCAAGTTGAACGAGATTTTAATTCGAATATTGTTCCCAAGGCAAGGGAGCTCTTGCACTAATTCTTTCACTCGATGGCCGGTGAGAATGAATGGTAAAAAGAAGAAATGGAAATTGAGAATGAAACAAAAATGAAGGTTGCTGTCTTCGAATATTTTCATGTGAATCTCACACCCCACAGAACGTGTGAATTCACCGCTTTAAGAAGTTATCACTGCTTTAAGAAGAACAAAACAAAACCTTTTCAGGGCATGCTCCATGAAACTTTTTTTTTTTTTGAGACATTATCTAGCTAATCCTATAATTTCCATTAACAAATGTTAAGTACTGTCCCGAAATATTATATTCTTCATATTTGATTTGGGAGGTTAAATGAAACTATGTAACCTTTAAACATTCATTTATAAAAAATTACTTTGATTTATGACAGGAAACCAATGGTATATAAGAATTAGAGGGAGAAATAATTTTAGAAAATGTATGATTTAATGATTTTTATATTTTAAAATTGATGGTCAAGATATTGCATTAAAAATCATAAAATGACAAATTGATCAATAATTTTAGGATGAAGAGATTACTTATATATTGTCGTCTTTGGAAATTTGTAGTCAAATCCAAAAAATTTTTGATTATAAGTTCCCCAATATACACAATGATTTGCTATATGAAATTATTATCATTAAATTTATTACGAAAAATACTATATATTAGAAAAGTATAAAATTGTAATTGTTAGTAATAAGAACTTATCAATTAAAGATTGCCATTAGAAACCATGAAAATTAAGTACTCATAATTGTCATTTAATAAATGTTGCACGGTTTTCAATGTTCTTCTTTGATTTAAAATTTCTCATAACATATTTTATCAAAAAATTACAATATTATACTTTTAGGATAGTATTTTTCGATTACGAATCTAATGATAGTATTTTCGTATCATAAGATATTTTTTTATGTTGGCATATTAATGGTCAAACATTTTAAAATTTGACTGACACAGAAATTAAAGAGGCAGTTAATAAAACTGAGAGAGTCAGTGATCGACAATTATTATGTAACGGAGGGAGTAATTATTTTTTATTTAGTTTTTCTTTTGAGAAGAGGTAAGGACTCGGTATACACTCCCTCTGTTTCATATTAATTGATAATTTGACTAAATTTTGACAGTTAATTACTCAGAAATTACAATAAATTACAATATGAAGTTACATCAACTGTAATTTTTAGTAAAATATCTTTCTAATGATGGTAATTTCATATTGATATTCATTGTAATTTATGAGTAATTAACGGTCAAAATTTAGTCAAAGTGTCAATTAATATGGAAGAGAGGGAGTATTAATTATTAGTGTTGGTGGTGTTATGGGCCTATTAATTAGGGTTGTTAATTATGAAAACCAGCTAGCTAATTGAGTCTCTCTCAACTGGGCTCTGCATGACTTTAATTACATGATGTGAGTTGTAATTAAGGGGTCGTTGATTTTGATACGTTTCTACCCCCATAACCACATTCTTAGATTTGCATTAATTATTGAGTAATTAATTAATTGTTGATTGATTGGGGGTGGGGGTGAGTTTTGTCAAATTTGGTAGCATAATTTTTCTTAGGACTCACATGGGATTTGCATAAGCTCAGATTCAATAGGCCCCCCCTTAGCTAACTTGATTGGTACGGACACACATCCAAATAGGATACTTTGTTCCTTATTTGTCAGACACTCCTTTTTTTCTTTCTTTTTTTTTAATTTTATTTATCCATTCCCTTTTTTTAGGACAGATATCTGTCTAAGTAGCTAGACCTGAAAAACTGAAGCAATAAGATGGTTACTGATATGAATGGAATATGCATTAAATTAGGTTGGTTTGGGTAAAATTTTCAACCTATTTAGACACCATTTTTTTTGCGTTTAATTTTATTGCGGTGCATTGTGTTGCGGTAAGTTGTGGTGAAAATAGTAAAAAGGTAATGGTAATTTGCGGTATGTTGCGGTAAATTACGGTAATTTACGTTGCGGTTAGTTACGTTAACGCACAAAAGAACGGTACCTTAGTTAACTAATTATTTGGTCTAATTTCTAACAAATTATTTTTGTATTTTGAAAATAAAAAAGGCAGTTTGGTATATAAAGCATCTTCACTGGTGAAGTATCCCATCACAAAGATTTGTATTTTAAAAATAGTTTTATAAAAATTATTTTTGCAGGTGTGTATTAGTTGATGAACTGACTTGACATCCTATTAAATTCACATAATTAAAGGGGCTAGGCAATCCTTAACACACATAAAAGGGGGGGCGGTTGAGGGTGAGTGAGGTGGACAAACTACATAACAAAAGTTAAGACATACTTCTCCACCGTCACGTCATCGCGCCACTAAATTCTTCAATCTTTATCTCAATGTTGCATGTCCTACAGGAATCCCAGAGGGTTCAAGTTAAGCTTATTGAGACTTTCACGCATCAAAGTTCAAATTATTTAAATCTAATAATTCAATTTTAATTGCTTGGTCGATCTAGCTTTTCAAAACTATTGTATGGTTTATTTACATTTTGCTGTTTTATTCTTTCTTCCAATAGATTTTCCTATTTGCATCCCAATTGTATAAATCAGATACATGTAATCACCTCCAACGTTTAGTTATGGCGAGGTCCATGAAAGCTAATGCTATATCTGCTCTCATGGTTGAAGCTTTGACTTTAAGGTTCGGTCTACGTACACCAGGATATTGAAGTAGGTCTTTCAAGAATTTGGATTGAAGGAGACAATCTTATCATAATTCAAGCTATTAAAGGAAGTTAGCACTCCTTGACAAGTACGTGGACATGAGGTATCAGGGACATATTGAAGCTTCTCATCCTGCTCGACATGAGTTCTATTCATCATATAATCCGTGAATCAAACTTATATGGCGACTGATTCAATTGCTAATTAACCAATGCCCCTTTATAAGCTCCTTTTCTATTTGGACATCTAGTCTTGATGTTAATTAGTTTTTCCAAAATCTTGTTTGATGACAATCTAGCTAGGCAGATGTCTTGTTAGAAAGGTAACCTAGAAGTTCTTATATCTGTTGGGGGAAGGTTCTTCACCTGAGTAACTGCACGAAGGACCTTATACGGAGTTTTAATGAAAGACAAAACAAGCCGTCAGAAAGGGAAGTTATTTTATTTAGCAAATCAGTGATAATTATCTTCAAATCTCTTTATAAATAAACTGAAATTGTTGATATATCTTGCAGGATCAATATCTTCAATGGAAGGCAACTCCAAGGAAGGAAAAGATTGCAAGATTAAGAAAATGGATATTTCCTTATATTATATATTCTAATTATCTATTCTGATTATGTGTATATAATATATATATTCTGATTATATATTATATAGGGCATGATTCTTGTAGATACAAAAGGAAAGCAAGATTGCAAAAAATATCTCAGAAGATCTCAGAAGATGGAAAGCAAATCAGAAAGTCAAAGGAAAGAAGAATCAAAGAAGAAAGGAAAGTAAGACCTTCATCTCCAACAGTCCTACCAAGCCACCATTATAAATTTGCAGTCACAAGATGAAGACAAATAGGCGATTCCACGGAAGTAATCGTGGAGTAAGAAATCCGGTGGGATTTTTGAGTGTGTAGCCAATGGTTCGGGTGTGAAGGTAGCCAGTAAAGGACCTCTAGTAAAGGGATAGCCAAGGACCTTGATGGTGAGATGATGTGTAGAAGAGTCTTGACGGACTAAGGCTGTGTGAGTTTGTGCTTCAATGTAATCCATTATGTTTCAAATCGCCGCTAGGGTTTTTCCTACGACGATCCTTATCTCAGAATCTCAAGGACCTTGCCTACTGGTGAATCTATCGAAGAATCGCGCGCCTCATTACTTCTTATTTTGTTTCGTAAGTGTAACTTGTTCTTTGATTGATATAAATATAATGAGGTATTTCAGTTACACTGTGTTTTGATCATTGGTTTGAATCCAAGGAAGTTTGCTCTAACGTTCTTACATAGTGTGTACAGTTTAATTGTGAAATTCACCCCCCTCAAGGGCCTCAACAATATCCTTTCCTATCTATATGTAAAAAAAATATATATTAATTTAACTGAATAGAAGATTATATGTACTTGCTTTCTTTTGAATTGAGATGTACGTACTTTCTCTCGGAGCAATTGTTGCAAAATTTTCGACAACTTATACAAAGGGTGCAAATTTAAAATTTTGCAGCTATGAAAATTCTTGCACGTATGAATCATTTTTGAACATATTAGAACTATATATGGTTAAACTCATTCATGACATGAAACAAAAAGAAAATTAATGATATTTTGTATCTAAGTGGATAAACGAAATTTCTTGATATAAAGTGTTGTCAAATTATAAACTGGATTTTCAAATATCAATTTAAGTTTGGGGTTAAGAAGCTTCACTTGGTATCAAAATAATGTTAAATGATAAGTTTAGATTCATTATACATTTAACCATCAACTTAAGTTATTGGTTAAAAAGATTTCACAATTATAAACATATTTTCATTACATGTAGCTAGTGTACCAAAAAAATATTCATCAATAATGCATTGTAGAAGACCAAAAGCTATTCACAAAGAACACATATTTTTTATTTTACTTACTATGCAAATAAATTTGGAATAATAGAAATATCATAAACTATATATTTCTCATTAAAAAATTGTAAATCTTTCAATATGAAACTAATTTTCTATTAGTCATATAAAATGGTAAGAGCCTATAAATATTTATAGGGAAATTTCAATTAGTAGACTTCAACTTTTGTCTTTTCTAAATTGTCAACCACTTTTGAAATTATTCTAAGTGATAGGGTTATTTTAAAAAACTATTCCAAATAGTAGGCTTATTTTGAAAACTTTAAAAGTTATTCCAAATTTTCAAGCACTTTAAAAACTATTCCTAGTTGTTAAACACTTTAGATATTATTCCAAGTGAGTCGATTGTGAGATTGATTGAGAGAGCTAAAAGAAATTGAGAGAGGAGGAAAGTTTTGCGATCAATATTTTAACAATGGTACAAGCAGAAGCTCACGAGATGGAATAACTTTCAAAATAAGTCTAACACTTGAAATAATTTAAAAAGTGGTTGACAACTTGGAATATGCAAAAGTTAAAGCCTACCAAATAGTGTTTCCCATATTTATATGGCCATTTTATATCTGTAGTAACTCGTTATAACTATAACTATTATTTTAATAGATTCTGACAAACAAATTACAATCTTTTTCCTATGGATTCTTATCATTTTTCTGGAACTTTCTTTGTAAGATAAAATGTCGCAAAAACGAATATAAATATACCCAAATGCAAATATGATATAAATTAATCATATAATATATATATAAAAAAACTAGTTAGAATCAATCTAATGATAAAATTACCCAAATCAAATATGATATAACGAATATATAAATTATCTCAAATAAAATTCATATAGTACTTTGAATATAAAGCTAAGCATCCATTTATAAGGTACGTACAACATTGGGAAGTCCATATAACACGTAATGCAAGACATTGAAGCAACCCAAATAAATGAAGAGGTTGTCATTCATGAATTTAATTACAATGTAAAAGGCATTGACAATATTTTTGTGGACACGGCGCCACTCATCAGGGAATCAACCAAAACAAACAACAGTCCAAAATAAACATATCAAAATCAAACCAAAAGAAGATTAAATGCTTGTATTTATATAATTAGTCAAAAAACAACAATAAATGTGCAATGTGTATCCATGACAAGTAAGATTAAGTTTGGTTTGGCACAACAATATTACGGAGGAAATTGAATTAAAGGTGAAGATAAAAATTCATATTCCACTCCAGTCTCATTATAAATGTCATTTAAATTACAGAAAAATTATAGAAAAATATTAAGTAAGAAACACAATTTATTAAATAAATTTAAATTAAAAGAGAAAATTATCCATCTTTAATCAATAATAATATAGCATATGTATTTAAGAGGGAATAAAAATAATTAATAATAATAATAATTTCTTTTGATAAATAATAATAATAATAATAATAATAATAATAATAATAAATTGATAAACTAGTGTTTTTCAGGTCATACTAGTGTTTATCTATGATTCGATCAAGAATATAAAGTGATAGATGTTATAAGTAAGAAGATAGTCACAGTGGCAATTAATGTCAAAGGAAGGAGTATTATGTTACTTTAAATTTTACCTAAGTCAAATTTAAAATCCTTTGACTATTAATTTTTCAGCAATTGTTAATAATATATTATATTGTAAGAAATTATCCATCAAAGAGTGTCATTGAAGACCATAAAAGTTAAAATTATGACAATTAATATGGAATGGAAGGGGTAATTTACTACACAAAACTACCATCATAAATACAATGATGTAAGTTTTAATAAAATGATATAATGAGAGATTAACAATTAAAAAATTAAAAAAATAAAAAGTCAATAATAGAAAGGAGAAAATAGTATGTGTTTTCACTTTCACCTTTATTACTCTATTTAATTGTTAAGAAAATTGGTGAAAAAGTTACCTTAAAAATTTATGACTATGATTATTGTCATAAAATTAAATTTGAAGTTTGACATTGATGAGTAATTAAATTCCCCTCCGTTAAATATCAATATCGCTTGGTAAATACTATCTAAAGTGTTCTTCTTTGATTGATTTTTTTATAACATACTTGATTAAGAAAATGACAATTATACTCTTATATATAATAGTACTTTTTATTACGATCTAATATATAATAGTATTTTTATATAATAGAAAATTATGTATATTAAGAAATTAATAATTTTTTTTTGAAATTTGACTAATACATAAATTAATATAAAATAGAAGTACACTATAATATATAGATTTATCGTGTATTATTTTTTCGATTTCATTGAAATCTTTTATATATATAATAGTACTTTTTATTACGATCTAATATATAATAGTATTTTTATATAATAGAAAATTGTGTATATTGAGAAATTAATGATTTTTTTTAAAACTTGACTAATACATAAATTAAAATAAAATAGAAGTACACTATAATATATAGATTTATCGTGTATTATTTTTTCGATTTCATTGAAATCTTTTATCTTATGTTAATATCAACCCTAAATATAAGTATATAACTAAAAAATAAGAAAATAATCTTGAACGTCATGTGCTCACAATTGATTTTATTTAATTATTATTTAATTAATTTACTCATATAGAGAAAAGAATAGATTTGTCCTTGAATAAAAAGCCCAGGGAGAGGGAGGGAGATGGGCCCAATGGGCCCCCACCAGCATGTGCATCCATGTGCTGTGTCTTTCTGTAGAAACCCCACTCCATCACCATTCACCACCATTCTCTCTCTTTCTTCTTATATTTTCCCCCCAAATTAAATGGCGTTACATTCTCTCCCCTCTCTCTTCTTCTTCCCATCTCTCTCTCTCTCTCTCTCTCTCTCTCTCTCTCTCATTTTATCCCGTTGAACCTCAACAAATATAGTACTCTCTCCCCTAGCTACCTAAAGGTATGAACTTGCTTTCCTTTCATTTTATCTCTTTAGTCATTTTTTGTATTTTTTTTTTCACAATACTCTACTCCATAACTATAAGTAATTCAGTAGGATGTGTGAGCTAGCTTAGCTTATCAGTGAATTTGCACTTCTTCAAACTCATGTTTCATTTGCTAAATCTATGTTTTATGTGCATCTTTTCTAAAGAAAACCATCTTTGGTTTGCATATTTACTAAAATTCATGCATAATTCTACATGTATTTTACATGGCCACATAGTCAAAAAGTTTTACTCCATCTCAAAAGGAAATTTGATACCACCTATGAAAGTAATACGTTCAATACTTACATATGTAAGCCACATTCTGAACTCATGACTATCATTGACATTTCCATCTAGCCCATTGTATTCTTTTGTCAAAAAAGAAACTTTCATTGCATGTCATTCATATATTATGTATAGATGATGCCGTAGGGCGGTTAAAAACATGTCCGATCCAAAAAATCGGTCAATACAACTGAGAAAAAATTGGGCATTGTTTGTTATTATTGTCCAAATTTCAATATTCACTAACCTTTTTTCGATATCGAACGCAATATTTTACTCATTTTTGCCGTCCGAACTTAATTTTATGTTCGCTTGAATTTGTCCGACCCAGAATATACCATAGAAAATGGATATCAGACATCAACTTTTTGTCCAATCCTTAGTTTGTCTGAACCCGAAATGACATGAACTCGGATTATTGACAGCCCTAGATAATGGTATATATGAGAGGCATGAATATACATCACTAACATGCATTTTTCCTATTTTGGTGAAACTAAAGGTGACAGAATTATGCAATCTCTAAAGAGAGAATTCCTGAAGAAATGGTTATTGGGTCTACAACAATGCAGCCCCTCAGAAGAGAAGATGAGTTTGTTGGAAAGGAAGAAAGCCATAAAGCTCTCAGCAGACTTAGCCATGGCTTCCACCCGAAACCACCATCACAGCAAACCAACTTCATGGAGCCAAGCCCTCATTTCCAAGGCATCTAACGACACCGAAACCGGGTTTTTAGCAAAACGGATCTTGGGCTCGGGTCAACCCGAATTCCCACCTCAAAAACAATACCCTAAATCTACTACCAACAGTGCTACAACAAGGAGATCAAGAAGAAAAGTGGGGATTGTTCATCAAAAGAAGAAGATTATGAAGAAGATTAATGGTAGTAATAATTGTAAGGCAAGAGCTAGGGCAATAGCAAAGAGATTGGTGAAGAAAAGAACTCAAGTATTAAAAGGGCTTGTTCCAGGAGGAGAAGCCATGGATGAATACTCTTTGATCAAAGAAGCACTTGATTATGTTGTCTTCCTTAGAACTCAGGTGGATGTGATGCAACATCTTGCAAATTCTGCTGAATTGCATAAATATAATTAGTAAATATGAGCCAGGATTATATTTAGTAAGTATACATAAGATATATATAGGAGTATCTTTTTGTTTTGATCAAGATGTCTTGTTTTGGGGATTTGGGGATGATTTTTTTTTTTTTTATGTTTTCCTTAGTAGGCTTTAGGAAGCTTTAATATATAAAATTATCAGTTAGTTCTTTTGGTAAAGTTTTTAATTTACAGCGGTAGAAATAGTTAGTCTCAATTCTGGTTTTCAAGGTGATTTTTTATTTGAAAGGGTTTCGTGCGTTTGTAGGAGTCAATTTTTTCATTAGCTTCAAATTTTTGGGGGAAAATTACCAATATCTGAACTCTCTGAACCATTCAAATTATTCTCCTGAAAATTTGTTGTTGTTGTAGAAATTGATTTTTTTGTTATAAACTTACTATTACTCATGTGATAATTTTGATTATGCACCTAATAAACCAATAAGTGCTTATATACAAGACCATTAGATTTATGATCACTACTTCGATCTTAAAGTGACATTTCTTTTTAGTAATTTAGACTTGGATGGAATTAAAGACATATTTACTTTTTACTTTAGAATTCCCTCTCCTCACATGTGAACAATACACAAAAAAGGCAAATACCCTACTTATTTGATTAACACCTTATATATCACAAAAATGTAAAAGAAGAAAAGCAAACGACACATTGTATTCATACTTCAAGATGCCCTACGCACATGCATAAACAATAGTGCAATAACATAGGTTCAAGTTTTCAATTTAAATCTAAATGGAGACATAATTTGACAAAATATGAATACAATTTATAAACGGATCACATTTACAGTATCTTGCATTCTTACATTTAAATTATAGAGAATGTGCTTCCGCTAAATTTATGAAACTTATTTTCAACTATCAACAATTTTTGAATGTGACAACGATACAAGTAATATAGTCTATTAAGGTTCAAATTTACTAGCCCCTAAGCCCTAGTTAACTAAGGGAGTACATTGCAACCCTAATTTGCAATAGAAATAAATTGAGCTAGAATAAAGGGATTGATTCTTATAACCTTGCTATAAATTGCCTACTGAATTTGGAGGCAAACGAATAAAATATAGAGCCAACTGGATAGGCCTATAAAATATTAGATCATGTTAATGAAAATTATTGGGTTTCAAGGCATCCATTTTGGCATGAAGAGTGCCACGAGAAACTCAATCTGGGCGACTTCATGCCAACACGGATTGTGTCCTGTGTGACATAGTCCATGTAGCGGGCAACACGGCTCGTGTCAGTTGTGAATTTTGTTTCCGTGTTATTTCTCACCGCGACAGTTAGGGTTTTGTTTATATTTTCACTACAATTGTCTTAGAGCCGTCTAAGAGTGTTTTGATCACTTTTTGAGAGTATTCTTCCACCATTGTATCTTATAGAGAGAGAGATTAAGAAAGGGTTTGTCCTCTATTTTAATCAAATCACACACTATGATGGTGATCTCCATTGGACTCATCTTTTCTCATAGTGGATTTTGTCTGGATGTCTATCCGTGGGTTTTTCTCCGAGTTCTTTGATTTCCCATGTAATGTGTTTTCTTCATTTTTTCCTTGTGAATTGATCCCCTACCAAACTTCCGCATATTCTACATTAAGATTGCTATCAGAGCTTAGGTATCAAGTATGAGTTCTATCGTGAAAGTAGAATCTCTAAGTAAGTATGATGGAGAGATCAACTTCAACCTTTGGAAGGTTCATATGAAGGCAACGTTGATGTATAACGGATCGTGGAAGGTCCTTAATGTTTTCCTCAAGAAAGATGAATCTATGGACAACGTTGCTTGGGTAGCACATAAGAAAGCAAAGAAAGATGCTATAAAAAAAAATTGGGACGATCTCAAGGAGAGAGCGCCATCAACCATTTAATTAGTTTGCCTTGAACGTGCTTCAGGAGGTCATTGACATGGAGACATCCACAAATCTGTAGAATAAGTTGAAACAACTCTACATGACGAAGAACATCACCAACATAATTCACATGAAGGAGCGACTGTATTCTTTTAAGATATATGGCCAAAGATACTCCTGTCCAAAAACACATGGATGAATTTATTTCACTTATTCATGATCTTAAGTATTGATCAAAAGATGAGTGATTCAGATAAAGTTATTGTCCATTTTGCTCCATTGTCTAAATCCTACAAACATTTTAAGAAGATCGTATTGGACAGTGGTAACGAACTACACTTAAGGTTGTCAAAGCTAGCCTTCTATCAAAAGAGAAACTAGACCTTGCCGCTAAGAATAGTAGTAGAGGAGAAGGCCTAACAGCTAGGGGTAGAAACTCTGACAGAGGAGTAGAAAACTCTCCAGATCTAAGTCTAGAGGTTGCAAGTCAACCAAAAGGCGCAACTACTATAAGAAGTCAAGTAATATAACCCTCTTGAGTGTCCAAAGTTGAAAAATAATGAGGTTGAGGCTAAGTCCAGTGGCATGGCTTCTATAGTGAATTCTAAAGGTAACGTATCACTTGTAACCACTTCAGATAATCGTCATGCCAATGAGTGGGTCATTGATTCTAGTTGTACATATCATATATGTCCTCAATGGGACGAGTTTTCTACATACAAACCCTTATGGGTAGCGATGCTTATGGGTAGCGATGCTTCTTGTAAGGTCTATGGGATTGGTATTGTATTGATTAGAACACATGATGGTGTTGTGAGAACCCTTTCCAACGTACACCATATTTCTAATTTGAAGCATAATTTAATCTAACTTGATACTCTTGAGTCTTTTGCCTGCAAGTATATAGGTGGAGACAGAGTTTTAAAGATTTCTTGGGGCTTATTGGTCTTGTAAGGGGAAATAGGTGCGGTAGCCTATATATTCTAGACGGTGCTATAGACACAAATTTAGTTGTAGCAATAACTTCATCGCTAGATATGGATCAAAATTAATTGTGGCATGCTTGACCGATTGGGGCATATGAGTGAGAACTAAGCAAGAGAGGTCTTTCTGGCATGTAAGGTGCAAGTAAACTTGAGTTTTGCAATATTGTGTATTTGATAAGCTGAAGAGGGTGAGCTTCTCTACAACCACTCACAAAATTGAAGTTATCCTTGATTATATATTCATTTCTAATTATGGGGTCCTTCTAGAGTTGCTTCTTTTAGTGGCAAACGATATACACTTACTGTTGTTGATGATTTTTCAATAAAGGTTTGGATTTATTTCCTTTGGAAGGAGAATGAGGTGTTCTCCACATTCAAGAAGTTTACGACCCTGGTTAAAAATCAAATCATAAGGAAAATTAAGACACTTCGAACTGACAATGACCTTTTTGATGAGGATGAGTTTAATGAGTTTTGTATAGTTGAGGGCATTGCTAGACACAAAACATTGGTGGGAAAACGTCAACATAATGGCCTTGCAAAGCGCATTAATCGAACCATCCTAGAGAGATCTCGTTGTATGTTTGTCTCATGCTAATTTATGGCAGCGATGTGAATTTTGGCGGAAGCATGTTTGACAGCACGCTATCTCATAAACCGGTCTCTACATGCAGCCCCTAACTTCAAAATTCCAAAAGAAGTTTGGTCAGGTAATGTAACAACCCGCCCCAAAATCATGATTATTTACGTACTAACCATAGTAATTACTTAAATTGCGTATAAATTTTTCGCGTTTACTTCTAATTATTTATTTTATCGGTGTCAAGTCTCAATGGGAGATGGCAAAGAATATCAAGTTACGGGTTTATAAACCTTTAAGTTACTCTATTTACTCGTTAAAGTGATTTATATCGAGTTTTACCGTTTACGTTATTTCTTTAACCGGAGAGAGTTTAATTATTTTACTTCTTAATGTTTATATTTTATTGTCCAAACCTTAATTTATTTTATTGGGATTATGTTTATTTTATTGAGGTACAAGTAATATTTATGTTTCATTTACTTGGATTTTCTATGTTTAAGTCCTATTTTATTTCAATCAAATTATTACCGATTAATTTTGATTAGTACAAGCTAATTTTGTTAACCTGGTATTTTTATAATTTAGCTTACTTAATTATATTTTCAGATTTGTTAAGTTATATTAGTGTTTAATTAAGTGAAGGGAGTATATGTCATTAGTGTTAGAAGGTTCATTTTTATCATTCCAATTCAAACACACCCAAACCTTTTCTCTCTCTACACTCCTTCACCCCCCTGCTGTCCCTGTTTCTGCCGTGAACCACCAGCAGCCACCGCCCATTTCCGGCCGCCGGAGCACGTCGCCGCCGCCAGGAGGTCGCCGGCCGCCACCCTCCTTCCTCCTCTCTTGTGTTTTCATCAATTTTTAACCCAAGGGTAATCTCTCAAACCCCCAATTCAAACTTTTAAAACCCTAATTTGAAAATCCATGTTTTATCTATGTTTCGTTTGTAAATTCCATCTCTTTTACTCTCTTTATTCATGAATTCAAGTATATAATTGTATTGGTTAAGTTAGGGTTAAGTTTTGAAGTACATGCATGTTGATTTCTAAGTGTTTTGTGAGGTTTAGAGTTGAATTCATGGTGGATGATGAATTAGTGTTGATGCATGTGAATTTCTTGAGAGATTCTCAGTATATAAGGGCTGAGTTTATGTTTTAAGATTATGAATTAAGTGTTATTATGTTTAATTTGGGTGAATTAGTGAGGTTTTGGTGCAAGAGTTCAAGAATATGTCTTTTATGTTAAGTTTAGGTTTAATCCATGGATGCGTGTGGTTTTTAAGGTCTAAGAAGAGTTAATTATCAAGGTTTATATTCTGGAAATATGGTGGATTAAGGTTATATGGGATTTGATTGTGTTTTAATATGATTAAGGGTGAAAAATCAAGCTAAAACCGGAAAATTCGGTAGATAAGGTTTCTGTTTCGGTTCTGGAAATTTACAGTGGTATAAAACTGGGGTTTTTGCCCAGATTTCTACTCCATATGATAGCCCAAGGTGTTAGCTAACCATAGGCTTTGGAATTTCGAGATTCCGACATGTATAGCCCGAGTTAAGACCAAAACCGTGAAGGTATAATTTTATATACGAATTCTGAGTCAGTATATTGAGGGATGTTTTTCGTGCCTTTGGAGACCTCTTTAGTTTTTATGGTGAACATGAAAGTTTTAGGCCACGTTGCAAGCTTTCCGGAAAGGTATGATTCGTAGTCATCCGATATCGGGAGTATGAGTTACGAGCCCGGGAAGCAGGGCTGTCCGGAACAAGTTTCTGCCCAGAATTTTTATTGCCTTTTTAGCCTAAAATTTGTAAATTGGGTCTTTTATGGAGTTCTTATAAGTTTGTAGCCTTTGTGGTATTGTCAAGATAGTTGGGATGAGTTTTCTAAGCTAATTTAAGTTAGGTTGATGTTGAGGATTATCTCCTAAAGGATTATAGGTAAATTAGCAAACCATGGGTTAATTCGGTGAAGCTTTAAGGCCCAATTAAGTATTGTTGATGACTAAGGGTTACACTTGAGTTCTTAGCAAGTTTATGCGTTCCTCTATGTCTAAGTAACCATAAGCTCGTCCTTTCTTCATATTCAATTCACCGTTCATCGATTCACAAATAGTTTCTAAAAATCCATAAACATGATATTGTTCTAAGTCCGTCGCCATGACATTCTTCATGTTTTCATTAATCAAGTACCTTCTTTCTAATAAGCTTTCAAGTGCTCTAATTCTATGCTCCTTCAAGCCAATGGTTGAAATGCATCATAAGCCATGAACCTTCTCTATTGTTATTCAATTTTCACCGTGAGTTCCACTCTAAGTTTTAAGCGGTTATAGTTTATTCATGCACTGTTTCTGTCCGGGCTGTTTTTCGAGCCCTTCCTTTCATTTCTAGCCTGGGCCAGTTGACAAAATTGTCGGGCATGATTTTCCTTTCCGAAAAGTACTCGTTTGCAAAAATCCGAGTTTTCTAGCCCAAGTTATCGCCGAAACAGCGAATTACTAAAATCTGAAATTTTATTTCCTTTCTTACCTTTTATGAGACAAGTTTAAGTATTTAATTCTATTTTATATGATTACACGAACCTCACCGATTTCTCTACGCTTTTATTACAAATTCCTTATAGTCTCCAAGTCGCCCACGCCATCTCAAGCTCGAGGCTCGTCGCTAAAGCTTTCATCTAACCAAGGTACGCGAATTGTCCAACTTTTCGCTCCTTTATGTTTACGGTTTATGCTAAATGTTTACGGTTTATGCTAATTTATGCTTTTATGATTATTCATGGTTTTAAGTGGTCCCATTTTATGGATTCTATGTTTTATGTTCTAGCTAGTTACGAGTAGTGCTAGCCTTTTAGATGCTCCTGATCAGAGTGTCCTAGACCTGGCCAGTGTCGACTGCATAGCAGTCACCCATTCCAAACTTAGATCGGTTTGGGCATGCGCGTGTGTGAGATGCATTGCATCAATCGTAAGGGACCCAAAACTCTTAAATTTATGTATTTACTTCTAAGTTCATGTGACATGTTCTTTCTTTATGAACTCAAGTTACTTTTACTCATGTATGAGTTTATGTTCATGTCATTTCAAGTTAATGTTTTATCTCCCCTTTCCCGTTTTCAAAATGAATTTAAATGCCGGCACTAAAACCGTTTTCGAACGGTTTGACGTGTTGGAGGTTTACGTACTGAGTGTTTCCCCACTCACCCTTTTGCAATGTTTTAATGTTTTGTTTTAGGAGGTTCGAGCTCCCAAGGCAAGGACAAGTCGGTTCCAAAGTAATTCAGGGCTGTCGAGGTAGTTCTCTAAGGAAATCACCGGTTAGCAAGGGCGAGCAGGATTTTGGAAGTCATTTAGTTGTTAAGCTATGTTTAAGTTTATGTAGTTTATCCAAAGGTTGTATAAGTTTTATATATGAAGGTTTTTAAGCTAGTAAGTTATCTTGTGGTTTTGGAAGTTTCTTTAGTGTTGTTGCCTTGTCTCTTTTGGGAAACGACGGTAATGCCTCGACCTAAGGTGTTCCGCTGCGCTAATCACAGGTTTGGGATTCTAAGTATAGTCTTAATCTTGTGATTAAGGTTGGGGCGTTACAGGTAAACCTGTCAATTACTCCTTCCTAAGGACCTTTGGCTATACTATTTTTGTTCATGTTAATGAGGGCAAGTTATGTCCTATATCTACTAAATCATTGTTTCTTGGTTATGCAATTGAGTATAAAGCAAGGTTATTGTCTTTGCTGTCCTACCTCTAGGAAGATCATCCAAAGTAGGGATATTACATTTAATCAGTTTGTTTTGTTCTTTTCTGGATAGAAGTCTATTGTTTCTTTTTTTTGATAATGTAAATCCCTCACATGGCATCCGTGAGGAGGTGGAGTTGCATGCATACTCTAACAAATAAAACTCAAGGTGAAACTCTTACACATACTAGTAGAGTCCATGATGATACACCCACCTCGCCCAAACCTCATGTATATGATGAGGATCATGAAGGAGAATAAGAGAATTTTGTTGCTCTTATTAAGCCTAAGGTGGAGGATAATTCCATTTCCAGGAACAGGCCAAGGAGAACAATCAGATCTCCCACTTGATATGCATGAGATGAAGATTCAGGGCTGGTTGTTTATTCTCTCTCTCTATTGTAGAAGAAATTCCAGTCAATTTTGAGCCATCCTACTGCAAAGAAGCAATGTCATGCCCAAATGCTTCTAATTGGTTGTTAGCTATGCTAGAAGAGATAGAGAGTCTTCACAAGAATCAAACTTGGGAGCTTTGTGAGCTTCCAAAGAGACGTCGAGCCTTGACAACTAAGTGGATATACAAGAAAAAGGAAGGAATCGCCGGAGTTGAAGATGTTATATGAAAAGCTCGTCTGGTTGTTCAAGATTGCAACCAAAAAGAGGGAGTTGATTTCAATGACATATTCTCTATTGTTGTTCGTCATACCTCCATTCGTTTTCTATTATCTTTGATTACTCTTGATGATATAGAGTTAGAACAAATGGATGTGAAAGCAACTTTCCTACATGGTGACTTGGAGGAAGAAATCTATGGTGAGACTACCCGAGGTTTATCTGATTCCAAAGAAGGAGCATGTTATATATCGTTTGAGGAAGTCTGTCTATGGCCTCAAACAAGCTCCTCGCTAATGGTACAAGTGTTTTGAATTTTTTATGTTGACCAATGGCTACACTCAATGCAAATATGATTCTTATGTGTATTTTCAGATGGTTGGTGATTCAACTATCTACTTATTATTATATGTTGGTGACATACTTATTACCTCCAAGGATAAGTCTTTGATTGACGGGTTGAAATCCCAACTTAGAAGTGAATTTCAAATGAAGAATCTTGGTGCTCTAAAAAGACTATAGGTACGGAGATTAGGAGATATCAAAAGGCTGATAAGATTTATATATCTCATAAGAAGGCTCTGGAGAAAGCACTTTCTCAATTCAATACGAGCAATTGTACACCTGTCTGTACTCATTTTGGTGCTCATCTCAAACTTAGTGTTGTTTGTTTAATTTGTCTCAATCTAAGGAGAAATCTGGTGTAATGTTTGGCATTCCTTATTCGAATGTTGTTGGGAGTCTTATATATGTTGCGCTGTGTACTAGACCAGATCTAGCTCATGCAACTAGCATGGTGAGTCGATATATGCATTGTCAAGGAAAGGAACATTGGAATAGGGTTAAATGGATCCTTCGCTATGTGAATGGTACCACTGATCATGGATTGGTCTTTGATAGAAACATTGTTACTTCAAATGATGTTCTTAGGTATGTTGATTCTGATTATGTAGGAAACCTTGGCAGATGGCAATCTATATCTGGTTATATCTTCTCTTTATATGGTGATGCCATCTCTCAGAAGACATCTTTATAGTCTATTGTAGATTTATCTACCATTGAAGTTGAATACATCGCTGCAACCAAGGGTGTGAATAAACCTAGTTGGATTCGTAGTCTTCTGAGTTTGGTATTGCACAAGGTGTTACTTGTGTTTATTATGATAGTCAAAGCACAAAGCACTTGACCAAGAATGATTCATATCATTCCAAGATCAACCATATTAATGTGAGGCATCACTTCATTTGCGACACTCTTGCTATTGGTGAAATAGTTTTGAAGAAAGTTCATATATATACCAATCATGGAGACATGCTCACCAAACCATTACCCATAGCTAAGTTGAGCATCGCTCAAACTTAGTTGGAGTCCAGAGTTGCTGATAGCCCTTTAGGGTTGTTCCCTCGGTGGAGAACGATATTGTTGGGTTTTATGGTCCATTGGATCCTCCTAGGTGTTTATCATAGCTTAAGGCATCCGTTTTGGCTCGAAGACGATGAACATGGGGCATTTGAAGGGTGCCATGGGTCATGGCACGGGAAAAAACTCAAACTGGGTGACTTCAGACCAAAATGGATCGTGTCCCATGTGACACAGTTCGTGTCACTGCCAATATGGTCTGTGTCATATTGACACCGTTAGTGTCAGCTACGAATTTTGTTTCCTTGTTATTTCTCTCCGTAACAATATAGGGTTTTGTTCATATTGTCACTACAATTGTCTTATAACCGTCTCAGAACGTTTTGAGCACTTTTTGGAGTATTCTTCCCCCATTATATCCTAGTGTGTGAGGGGGGGGGGAGATAGGGGGGGTTGTCCTCTGATTTTGATTCAATCACACACTATGATTGTGATCTCCGCCGTTGTCATCTTTTCTCATAGTGGATCTTTTCTGGTAATTGTCGTCCGTGGGTTTTTCTCCAAGTTCTTCGTTTTGTCAAGCAATATGTTTTCTCCATTATTTTTAGTTTTCATTATTTTCTTCTGACTTGTTCCCCTCCTAAATTTCATATGTTTTTCATTACAAAGACCAAGTTAATTTATCTTAATATTAGGCAATAGTCAAATTTGTTTTGCTAAAACATTATTATAGTGGACGTTGGGATCGGAAATACTCCTAGCAAATAAATTGTGGGAGATACAGTTGGGACAGTTAATGGAGTTGGAGTCATGCATAGCCTTAAACGACCAAATCTCTCAACGTGATTGATGGAATGTGGTTGGAGTGATTGTTTGTCACAGGGAATCCTTAATACCGTCGCTCTCATATAGTCTCGTGGTGGGCTTCTTTATTTAATTTGTATGGAAACAAACATATATGTATATATAGTCAATGCTCGACTTAACTAGTCATGTGATCAACTTGCCACTCTTGACTCAAACACACCTCATGCTCCACTTTCAACAAAACTCCATTTTAATTATTGAAAATTCTACCATAGTTGATTTTTTTCGACTACGACAGTTGAAAGTTTCTTAATATTAATTTGAGTAAGATAAATTTATCAATAATTCTTAGGTAAGACCGTCTCACCATAAATTTATCATAAGACATATAATGTTATGATGACTATTTATTAATATAGGGGTCACTAATAATTTATTTTGGCTTATTCTAATAAAAGTTACCTTTTCATAAATTATCAGTCTCCTTCGTATTAAGAAGTCATTCTGATATTACTTATTAATCATAGCAAAATATTAAAAAATGTCACCATGTGAGTAGTTCATCTCACACTAAGTTTTCATGAGACGGTCTTATATTAGAATTTGCGTAAATTTAATATGTTGAACAGATTTATATATGAACACATATGATTAACTATTCCAACAAGTTATTTTGATCAAAATAAATAAACTTCAATGTTTTAGGGTGGAATTAATCAATGATAAGTTATATTTTTCAACTACCATAGTTGAAAAAGTTCTAATTATGGTAAAATATCCATAGAAATATTAAATTTTGTGAAAACATTATATCTCGAAGAACAAATAACTTTAATCAATATATATTAATTTTGGCTTTTTAATGGTGGAATATACTTTTCAATTACCATAGTTGAAAAAATTTTCAACTATGATTGATCAATATTAAATTTTAATTATAGGTTATATTTGGTGTATGTGAAAATTATTTTTCAGCAAAATGGTTTTTTTTGGAAAATAGATTTTCAGGAAATAAGTTTTCAAGTGATATTTGTAAGAAAATTATTTTCACTTATGTAACAGTATTTCTCATGATAAATTTAACGATAATAATTTTATATTTTACATCATTATATATATTGAATAATTACTAATCAAATTCTATAAAATTAAGGAACGGAGAGAGTATTAAAATTTAAATGCATTACAAAACTATATGCCTCACAATAAATTTATAATGAGACAATTTATAAATACACTATATGCATGTGGGAGTAAAAAAAATGTATAAGCCCATGAAAGAACACTCGAAAACATCGAGTTAAGACCCAATCTTCTCACCAATTATTTAAACCAAACCCTAAAAATCAATATTTCAAAAAAAAAAATAGACATCAATAATATTTTAATTGAAGTGTACTATCGGGTGCATGTTGCTTTGTACACCCAGGGTGTCACTTTTTGATTTCATTATTTAGTTATTCAACCATAATTTAGAAGAAGGTATACATGCAGCACATGTGGTTGTGATTATACTTTCTGGTTGTGATTAATTTTTACTATATTTTTTTTATCAACTAAATTAATGTAAACTAATTTTTTTGTCTGTTAGGATCAGATTCAGATTTGTTACTAGTTATTAGCTACTTGTTAGGGTGTAAAATAGAGCAATATATATAGCGGAAGGAAATTCAGGATGATTATGGATTCGAGGATAAATAATAGAGAGATAAGAACAAAGATATATGGGCGAGATAATATTTTTACGTGGAAACCCAAATCGGGAAAAAAATCACGGGCGGCAAAATCCACTAGTAGAAAAGGAGATATTACAAGAGGTGTAATGTAGTCTCTCATACACTCTCACAACCTAGGGATAAGTAGGGTGAAGATGTGGAAATAACACCGTACTTCCCTCAAGGGGAGTTTTGAAGGTAGTCACATCTGCTACATCGGCCGCATATCACAAGGTGAATAAAGACTTCTATTTATAGGGGTAAACATCTTATAGATCTGGCTAGACTTCCACTCCAAATACAATTAGGTTTTAGAATCCTATTACAATTAGGAAACTGACCTAAATATAATTAAGAAATAAAATAATTTCCTAATAACAACCAATAACTTGGAGTATTTAGAAAACTTGCCAAATAATGAGTCAAGAGAGTTTGGGCCATTAACCCAACATTGTCCCCTTTTTTTGAATGAGTGTAACTTACATAAATGAATATAAATACAAATAATATATATGAATAATTAAGCGACCAAATTATCAAAAAACATAACAGGAGCAGATACCAAATATGAATTCATTTATTAGGCACACAAATAAAAAAATATGGTTAAAATTGTCATTTAATCTTTCCATCGACTCGTTTATAAGCACTATATTATCTGCAAACAACATACGTCATAATAACTAATCTTGAATCTCCTTGGTCAATTCATCCATAACGAAAGTAAAAAAGAAATGGACTTAGCGTTGACCCTTGATGCACCTTGATGATATCGCATGAAAACTCACTCCTAGTACCCAGTGTAGTTTGGATGATGCGAGTTTTAACATTACCGTACATATCTTTAATGACCTGAATATAGGGCTCCTTTACCCCTTTTGCCTCCAAGCAGTCCTGCATCATTTCCCTAGGAACCCTATCATAAGCTTTCTTCAAATCTATAAGCACCACATGAAGATTCTCTCTCTTTTCCCAATATTGGTCCATAAAACCACGTAATAGACAAATAACTTCTATTGTCGATCTCCCAAGCATAAAGCCAAACTGATTTTCATACACGTGTACGGTCTCTCTCAACCTCCTTTCAATTACCTATTCCCAAAGCTTTATCGTGTGACTCAAGAGCTTAATCTCTCTATAATTGTTACAAGACTGATCGAACATCTCCTTTGTTCTTGTATTAAGGGACAACTATGCTACTCCTTCACTGATCTGACATTCTAGACGGTCTAAGAATACCGTTAAAGAGTTATGTCAACCAAATGATAGCTTCCTATCCTAAACACTTCCATAACTCCACAAGAATCTTGATCTAGACCCATCGCTTTTCCCTTCTTCATATCAAAGCCGCCCTAACCTCCTCAATAGAGGTTGTCGAACATGTGGTATTGTCTATATGCCCCCACTTTGTCTCAAGCTCTCTCTAGTAAAAGACATGCTTCTTTCCTAACTTAAAGGCGCATCAAAGTAGTTTCTCCACCAGTCCATGATTTGGGCTTCCTCCAGCAGGGCTCTTTCCTCGTAATATTTACATCTAACACTCACCAAGTCTTTTAGACTTCCTTTCTTATGTCCTTGCCAACTTAAATATCTCTCTTTCTCCTTCTTTAATGTGAAATTTCTCATATAAATTATCAAAAGCATTCACCTTTGTCGTGCAACCCTTTTCCTGACAATAGAGGGAGCTCTGGAGTAGGTTGAGTCCCCAAACCAAAGAAAATTTCTACAAATACTACTAACTTTGTCGGTGACCCCCTTGGCGGATCTACATGGAGAGTAGTGGTGTCAATTGACACCACTAATTTTTTTTTTTTTTTGAAAAATCTGTTTAGAAAAAAAAGGAAAAAATATTTAGGTTATATAGAATATCAGAAAAGAAAGTGTAGTCTATTGGTTCCTGCGTGTGCAAGGGATTGTATCTAGCTTGTTTGTTTGGTTGCTTGCTTGTTTGACGTTTATATATTAGGCTATCATGAATTGGTTATACTTTGATGTTTATTTTAGCGTTTATTTGTGTGCATTTTTTTTAAGGAAATTATCTGACACCACTGACTTTGAATCCTGGATTCGTCACTGTGTCCTAGGGCAAAATGATGATTGAAGCTCATAACGAGTAAGCCCCATCACGACGGCATTGATCACGATGCACACAACACAACACAAATCGACCCATGAGTTCGAAATTGCTTTTGGTTGATCAAACCCAAAAACTAGTAAATTATCCGGTTTATATTTTGAAACTGACTAATTATAAAAAAAATAACACATTAACCTCAAATTTTAATTTTTAATTTTTTTAAATTTAACTTTTAGTCATTGTGCCCATTCTTTGTTTTGCCCTTTTCTAAGGGTGCGTTTGGTTAGTCAATAACCTCGGGGAAATGGTCAATTTTCTTGGGTTGACTTATTTTCCCATTGTTTGGATGCGGGTTGACTTCGGAAAAGTTTTCACGATGGGCCCACCATTTTTTCCATTTTGCTAAGGAAAAATTCCCCTTAAGGGGGACTAAGGGAATTTTTCCTAGAGAAATCTTTCCTATGGGAAATTTTTCTTGGATTCCTACCAAACACTCCCTAAACTTAATTTTTAGTCATTGTGCCGATTATTGGTGAGCCTAGATGTGCCCACAGCCCATGCCCAAGCAAATTCGGCTTACTATGTGGGAGTGTTAATCTTTTGTTAAATGGAATTATCTCCTTGTTTTATAATTTCATTTTTTTCATAGAAGCATAGACTAATTCCACTATATGGGCTTACATGCGCAACTTCCCGTAGCCCGTAGGTCACACCCAAGTTTGTTTAGGGTGATTGACCCAAAAACAGGACCTATTCTATATAGTCTATAGACCTCTAAATTGGATCATTCGGAACGACGTTGGATCTATTCAGGTTGGGTTATTTCAAGCACAAAAGATCAGGGTTTGGGTTGGGTTACTTTTATGTTTTAGTTAATTTCAAGTCCTTTTATATTTTATCAGATAAAATTATGGTTAAAAGATGAACAACTTTTATAAAAGATAAATTTGGGCCAGATAAGTCTAGTTGGGTCTGATCATCAGATTCGAGTCCATTTCACATTCATTAATTTTGTCATTTTTAAATCTCCCAAATCTGGCTAGTCAAATCCACCACACACATCAAACATTTATAAATGAAAAGTTAATAAATTTTAAAAATACCAATACATCTCAAATAAGATAATTAAATTTAGGATGAATTTTAAAATAAATATGGACAAATTCAACACAACTTTGTCCGATTGTTACTCCTCCATGGAAAAAGCGTGATTCTAACAACACCAAAACAAGTATCAATCAACTTGAGAACCAATGAAACCCAGGAAGATGACAATACCACAAAGATATGCAGATATACAATCAATTAAGCTTGGATTATAGTCCTTTACAGACCCTCCTTTCAAAAAGAGTTTCCATAATCACAAATCCCCTTCCAAACCCCAACACCAAAACCCAAAAATCTTACTCAAGCTGAGCATACCAAATCCCCTCAATCTTGACATCCTTAGGCACCTTCGCACCCAAGTCAGTATCCGACGGCTGCAGGCTCTGGAACACCCCGATGACCTCCCCGGTCTCCGGCTTGCTCTGGGTCACACTCAAAGTAATCGTCCCCTTAGACGACGCAGCATTCTTAATATTCTCCTTCTCGAGCTCCTCCTCGTCCCCACGTCCGCCAGCTGGCAATGCAACGGCATTGTCGTACCCGGTGGACCCGCCCCGGCCCTTCGGGTCGAGGAACGACGACCCACGGTAAGACGGGACGAGGAAGTCCCCGGTGAACCCCTCGGGCTTCCCTGAGGCGACCAACTGCTTGATGGTGAACAGGAAGGGGACCCGCTCGCCACCCGGGAGCTGCACCGTGACGGCTGCGTAGTCGATGCCGTCCTTCTCCTCGAATTTGATGGTCCCGTCTTCGGAGACCTCGAACGGACCCTCGATCTCGTCCAGGGTGTATGTCAGCCGGGTCATGAGTTTGGTGTCTTGGAATTCGGCAGGGGCGTTCTTGCTTATGCCCTCGGCCTTGACGGTGAACTTGGTGGGTTCAAGGCAGAACTTCTTGGCGCTGTATTTGCCGGGCTTGAAGGCGAACTTGTCGGACCCACCCACGAGGGTCGGGCATTGGTTGGCTGTTCCCGTGCCCTTCACTTCCATGTAGGTCTTGCTCTGGATCTCGTCGAAGGTCAGTCTCTTTGGGACTCCCTCTGCGTTTGCTCCCTGGAAAACATCGATTTCGACATGTTCATACAAACACAAATTACAACAATAACAAACTCCAATATTGGCACGATAATGTGAAGTCTAAGAAAGTCTAAATGTAGACGATCTTCCCCCATGCAAGGAAACGCATGATCACACAAACACGAGTTACTTTCTGTAATTTACTTAACCCATGATATTCATTACATGTCATTGTTAGTACTAGTTTCAATTTCGTTGAGCATATATGGTTTTGATTGAATGTCCTAGTTTGTTTTCATAATTTCAATAGTTGTAAAATTTATTTTTTCAACTTAAATTGTAATGAGATTAAAATTTATCTTTTCAAGGGGTACTATATAGTAAATGATTTCTAAATATTGTTTAATTGTAATCGGTTTCTCTTAATTGCCGAATTTAAGCGTTGGGCGAGATTTCGCACTATTGATTTTGATTTTGGTAACGAATGTCCTAGTTTATTTTAATTTCACATGTACAACAAACTCTGTTCAATTTATAAAATTTGCAGAGTTAATATATAATAGAAGGAAAAAAATGATGTACTGGTTCTATCCATTATAGCACGATTTAGGTAGTCACAAATATACATTTTACTAGGCTGTCAAAAATCCTTACTAGGCTGTCAAATATACATTATAGATCGAAAATCATTACTAGGCTGTCAAAAATCCAAGTTCAAGTTATTTCAGGACAAAAATTGATGTCTGCGGCCCAATTTGACATGTTTTTGAGTAGAACATCGCATACAAACTTAATTTTTGGTCAAAACCGAATTCAAGTAACAAAAATATTATCAGTGTGTTTGGATTCAATTCAGGAGGGGGAAGGGAGGGGAAAGGAGGGCAAGGTAATGGAGGGGAGGGGATGGAAATGGAGGTGATTAGGGTTAATTTTGTTTGGATTTATTAATAAGAGGAAGGGAGGACAAGTGTTAAAATTCTTCCCTTCCCCTCATTGCCCTTCATTTTGAGGGTTAAGAAAATGGAGGGGAATAGGGGTTAAGTGTTCCCCTCTCTTCCCCTCCCCTCACCCTCTAATTACTTTCCCAAACATAAAAATTAGACAATTTCCCTCCCTTCCCCTCCCCTCCTTTAACCCCCAATACAAACCGAGCCTAAAAATTTTACGTTGATTCTTACGGTCAAATCAATCAATACCTAAATTGGGACCAACAATATATTACTATACCCAAATTCCCCTAAAATTAGATTGAACCAGGGTACATACATAGGCGGAATGGTCTCTTGACAACCCTAAATTCATCACATCAAGTTCCAACACCCAACAAAGCACACGAAAGTAGAGAACAGACACATACCGATGCGATCAGAGCCGAGGTAGCGAGTGCAAACCCAGCAAGCTTCGTGGCATCGACACAGTTCTGTGCGAACTCCTTAAGATCAGACTGCAGAGAAAGAGACACTCTTCCTGCAGATTGATCCACCCCAAAAGCCTTGGACACACTCTGTGAAGACCTCAACTGGAGGGTGTTCCTCGACGCCTTCTTCGTCGGCTGCAAGAATGTCGCTGCTGCTGCTGCTTGTAGTGATGCCGCCATTGCTCTCTCTCTCTCTAGATTCTCTCTCTAGCTAGCTATCTCCTTCCCTTGTAAGAGTGAAGATCAAGAGAGAATTATCTGTTTAATTTGGTGGGTTGGGGTTGGGGTGTGTTTGGACAGGGGAGGATAAAGAGATGGATAGTGTAGGATAAGAGGAGTTCTCTTATTGGTCAGTGCAGATTTTGTCACTTATTGTTCCTTACTGCCACGTGGCGGAGTTTCTGAGTTGATAAAGATATGGTGTCCAATGTGTGCCACAGATTATATGCTTGCCTTGGTTTGGTGGGTTGTATGACTTTTTTTTGTTTATCTACTTGGAATTTTGAGTGTGTAGCATATGTATGTTAGCTGATAGATTATAATGTTTCTCCATGTTCTGGAAGGGATATTATGTCAATAATATGTTACGTGCTAGTTGGTGGACAGATTTTGTGGACACAATGGGTTACCTGCTGCAAAGATGCGTTGTTCAGAGATGTGAAGATTTCTTTGGGTTGCTTAAACGCGGGAATCTTTATTGTGTTATTTATGTTTCGTTGTAATTTGGTTGTAACTTTTTATTCTGTGGATGTGGTTATTTGCTGTTCTATTTCCGGTTTGCTGTATTCTATGTATTTGTAAACCTTTTGGCTTTCAATAATCGAAAAAAAATAAAATTAGATGTTAGTGCACATTATATATGATATAGAGTATAAATCACACTAAAATGAGAAAAAAAGGAAAATTGGAATTAAATAATCTGAACTTTTACCAGTGATAGACTGAATAATCTGAATTTTATCACAACAACAAAAATTACTTTGGACAACAAAAACATTTGTTGCCTTAATCCAATTTTGGTTACCCTTTAACATGGGATTACAACAAAAAAAAAAAAAAAACTATCACGATTTGGTTGCATTATTCTCAAAGCACAAAGTCGAGGCTACAAATTAGTAAAAGTGGTAGCACAAGTGTTCTGTCGCAGCATAGTACGGGCTTAATATCGTATCCACAGGGAGTTGGGGTGCCGAACATAAAAGTCACTCGAACTCTCACCTACTAGGTGTGATTTTCATGATTTTGAGTTTTGAAAACTAAAAAAAAAAAAAGACACAATAAAAGATCACAAATAAAAGAAGAAAAAAGGCTCGGGGGTTGATTTTAGCCACCTAATAGAAAATCTAATCGAAAGGTGATAACTAAACTAGGAATGGGCCGCTACTAAAATTAAAACACTCTAAGCACCATTTTCCAAGGATAACATTAGATTAACTTCCTAAATCTTATCCTTCATTCTCATGAAGACTAAAACTTAAGAGTATAAAGTGTAACAACCCCTAATTAAATCAATCTTCATTTTCATGAATGACAAATCTAATTATCCCACTAAAATCTCACATTAATGCTTTAAAGAAATCTAACAAACCTCCCAGCCGACTAAACTTCCACAAAAGATAGAGAGTAATGGTGAAAAATCCTAAGCTAAGCTAATCATTCCCTTCCAATCAAACCTCTAATTAAACCCATATTAAAAGCCTTAGTTACCCCCTAACTTAAGTTAACTAGCCACTAATCATTTTATTATCAAACTTGATCAACACTTTAGACAAAACTATCTAAATTAAACTAATATTATGGACAAAACTAACTAACAACCTAGGGAGACTAATGACCCAACTATACTAACTTAAACTCAATAACTTAAAGACACTAATCTGCCTTGACCCAACTTAAACCTAAACCTGGCCCAACTAAACTAAGACTTACTTGACCCATTATATTAAACCTTACTAAAACCTAAATATGACTGACCCAAATAGCAAAACTAATCCCAAACAAAAGGCCCTAATGAGCATGTCTACTGATCTAGAAACTAATGACCAAAACCACTATCTAATGAACTAATCCTAAACTACTCGACATCTGCAAAGAGGAGAGAAAGGGAAGAAACAGAGGGAAGAAAACAGAGCAATCCTACTCCAAGAAAGAACATCAAAACATAAACACAGAAACGGGGACAAACAAAAACATAGTAAATTAACAATCGGGAGGAACAATCAAATCAAACTTGAAACTCGGAACATTAATATCACAAAAATCTCAAATAAATAATGAACATTCAGAACAAAGAGATATGTATGAAAAATAGAATGAAAACCTAAATGTTAAGAGTATTCGAATTAAAGCATAAAACTAGGACATAAATAAACCTAAATCTAAGCCCAAGAACAGATTAGAACATGGATTAAACTGAGAACAAAAACCCTAAACCTACTCCTAAAATTGAGAACAAGCCCTAGATTAGGACAGAGGCTTGGGTCGTCACTTCCCCAAAACCAACCATAAAGCTCCAAAAACGGTCTCCTCTTGCTTTTATACTCTATTTGCTACCTTCAATCTCGAATCTTGGCCCTTGAATCTTCTTGAAATCGAACGGTGCAAATGCGTTCTGCTAGAACGAGGATGATGATGATGGTGGTGGTATGTATGCGCCGATGGTGGGTAATGCATCTGAAGTTGTTCTTTGCTCTACAAAAAAACGGAAGAGAGTGAGTGAGGGATTGAGAAATATCGCGAGAAATTGAGAAATATAAGAGAAGAAAAGAGATGAGAAGAAGAGATCAGAGATGATTATGGTGGTGGGTGTGCGTGGTTTTGGGCAAAACAGGAAGAAGCAGAGAGATAGGGGGAAAAGGACGAAGAAAGATGGAGGCCCAATTTGGCAACCAGCTGATAGCTGTTAACTTGTAGCTGTTAGCTGATAGTTTTTTGGATTAGTTGTTTGACTTTAGCTGTTTGGGTTAGCTGATTATAGAAAAAGTGTTTAGTAAAGTAGCTTTTTGTGAAAAGCTACCTCAAAAAGCTTCATCAACTAGCTTTTTGAAAACTAGCTTTTTGAGTTCAAAAAGCTAATATAAAAAGCTACTTACTAAACACCTCAAGTAGCTTTTTAACCTTGGTAAAAAAGCTAAAAGCTATCCAAAAAGCTAAAAACTACCCAAAAAGCTTGGTAGCCAAACACCCCCGGAATGAAAGAAAGGGAAAATGAGAAATTAAGGAATTAGGGGATTAGGGTTAGGGAAATGAGAAATCGGATGAGGAAAGTGGTGTTTTGGGCTGAGTGGGAAAGGAATAATGGGATAGGGGGAATGGGTTGTAGGGTAGGCGGGCTGGGGGTTCTGGGTAGTCTGGGTAGGATGGATTGGACTGGGGTTATTGGATTGGTGGGCTAGGGAGGTGAGTGGGGTTGGTGCGTCTCGTTTTAATTGGTTGAGGGTTTTGTGTGGGTTGGGCTGGATCGAATGAGGTAAAGAAGAGGGAGGAAAGGGTTTGGATAGAAATAGATTTAGGTTTTTGCTTTTATTTCTAACTAGTATTATTTTGCACGCGTTGCGCGCGGTTAACATGTGAGCTTCAAGTGAACATATTCATTTATATAAATTTTTGATTAACTCAAATGTTGTAATTGTTGTATATATAATGGTCCTTAAACAGTAGGGAAAACAAGAAGAAACAAAGAAGGATGACAAGTGACAGCACACACAAAATTCCAATCCTTCGTCATTATTGATTTCATGAGCTCATCCCTTAAACATCGTTTCCCTATTCGTACTCAGAAAAAAATCTCCAAAAAAATACCCTCCACAGCAAATAACAGTGCAAAAAAGTACAAAAACGAAGAGTTGAGTTCCAAGTCTTGCGCCTAAACATGCATAGGAACAAGAAATCTGGGACAAACATTAATTGGTACCTAAAACTGATCCAGAAAGGGAGATTGAGACATATGGCGCAAAGAAAACAACCCAGTATCACAATCGTGTAAAGTCTTGTCTGATCCTCACTGTCAAAACACACAATCCAAACTTAAAATCATACCCAATGAGCATTCATGCTTACAAAATCCCAAACATGCTGATGATGTACCTGAATAGGCATTGTCTGTAGAGATGAAAGAACAAATGCCTTCCTTTAATAAATTAAAGGTTGCAAAAGCTTTAGACTTGTCTGCAATGGAAAATAGGATGCAAGATAAATGAAAACATTTTCATGACAGTAAACAACAGGAAAACGAATGTATGCAAGTATGCAACATAAAGATTGGGTATAGAAGGAAAAGCGCATTAGTAAGATAGACAGACACATCTCCCACTCGCAGTGCGATTTTGAAAGTTGACCCATGCTCTTCCTCCTTTATTACTAATTGAGGCTACATTATACGTAGTAGATGCAGAAGATAACCCCACATTGAAATTGCAGATTGAGGTACGAAAGGCAGAGAAACGTGAACCTGTGCCCTGTAATTTTGGAGGATGTGTCACAACTACATTATTGATGTGGGTATCATATTTTTATCAAGTATAAGAGACCTCAGATAGGGAACATGGAGTCACAGTCTTCAATTTAATGAAAAAGAACCTAAAGACTTTAAATATTGGTATTCAAACAAATAACTATCCTGATCAGGGGTCTAGTTAAGAAGTTATCATGGGTCTTGTTTCACAAGCAACATAATCATGTTGAAATATGCACTACCATGATTTGTGACTCACCAAGGCTGGAGAATGAGCAAGAGCCATGAGTTAGATGCTTAGCTAAATATATGAATCACTAATGCATGTTTTAGATTATATTTAAATTCAAAACAAATATACAAAAATAATAATAGTGATAAGGAACCAATCTATGAGGCCACCACATTAAATCTTATGTACATTTCTCAAATGAGCATGGAGATACACTCTTTCATAGTGACATTCATTTCTTTCTGTCTTATGGTTTATTGTTTGATACATATGTGATTTGTTTCAATACAAATTAGAGAGGCCAAAATTTGATATATTTGACAAATTTAATATAAAACCAAATATTTCATCAAATAGGTGGTGTGCACTTAACAAAGAGTGGCAATCACAGCGAATCAGCAACCAAAAACTGTAATGATTTAAGAACAACAAATTGAAATAAAGGTGAAATTAACTGCAATTAATTAAACCCAATTACAAGAGAGCTCCATACCTTAGGGATGATTATACAGTCTATTAGAGAAGACACAGACCACATTCATTTAAATTTCTGCTGTAATGAATCCTATGTATGTATCTTCACATATCTTTTCTTTTTTCAAAAACCATCTTTGTTAACATGTTGGGCCCAATCTAAGCATGCAGAAAATATAAAAAATAATGCTTCATTTTCTGAATTACTCAAGACCCAAACACATCCGAAGTACCTTCCATTAGGGGAAAAATTATTCTATAAAATTCTTAATATAAATTTGTGAAAATAAAGGGAAAAGGGGCATATTATTAACATACTTGGAGATGAAAGAGATAAAGGGCATCAAAATCTGCAAGATAGAGACAAGTAATATCATAAATATCGCCATGGAAGGATGATTATGAGAGAGTTTCACATGCAGCAAGAAACATTTGAAGAAAACACTTAAAGTAGTGTACTTGCACCAAATTACGCCAAATTTTCAACAGGAAACCCCAAGATCAGGAGGAGATCATGTTGAATATGTGATTATGTTGAACAGGAATTATGCAATACTATGAGAACTTCCAACATGTAACCCACTTGATTTTTTAACACTAACAAACCACTGGGCTATTATTATTAAGCATAAATGCAGTGTGGGGACCAAAATTCGGGAAGAATCAGCAAAATCCAATTGAGAATTGGCAAACATACCAGCCATCTTTTGTTCTGAATGGACATTCCTGGAATTAATGAATGAGGAGGATTGTGATTAAGGATGAGAATTTGGAAACTGAAAAAACCCTAATGTTTCAATTGCCGCTAAAAATACTCTGGCATGAACCAAAAAATATGATCAAATCTTTATCACATTCTTATTGTAATTTGGGTTGGAGGTAGTTGGCAGAGAAGGTTGGGTAGAGGGGGGAGTTAGGTAGAGATGGAGGGAGTGAACAAAAATGAAGAAAATAAGGACATATGGATTTTGAAGTAGAATTTTCTTAAATGACACAAATGCCCCTATGCACTGTTCATTGGAATAGTGTTTTCAGCTACTATACATGACTACAGTAATAGTGAACAATAAACAGGGGTTTTCATTCTTTAAGTATAGTGATTTTAATAATTTTGTTTCGTTTTCATAATAATAATAATAACTAAAATCATAAAAAGACCTAAAATCTAATAAATAGCTGAAATAGATAAAAATATGATAAAAAACTTAATTTAATTATTAAGAACAAACAAAAAGTCATAGAATAAAGGGAGTAAAAATCATGCAAAATACGGAATAATCACTAAGGTAGTTGTGTTGGGCAACAATTTTTTTTTTAATTTTTTTTTTGTCTTAGTAAATTTTGGCAACCATTTTTCTTTGAATTGTTATCCAATCTATACCAATTGCAACAAAAAAGATTTTGTTGCCATATATAATGTTTTTAACCACAAAAGTATTTGGTTGCCTTATTTTAAAATAATGCAATAAATAATGCAATAATAATATTTTTATTGCTCAAACATATTTTTCTTATTGTGTATATTTGGTACTAAATAATCTGAACTTTTCGCGTTGTCATTTTCAATAGCACGCCACCAAGTTAAAATTGAGCAACATGGTGGCGAGCTGACATGGCGACCGAAGGAGTGTTTTTTGACTTGTATTATGTGCCTAGTCGGCATTTGACTTGTCCAACTCATTATCCTTCTCTCTCCTCTAACCCATCTCTATCTTCTCACTCCTTTTCTCTCTCATCCAACCCATCTTTCTCTACCACCCTCCCTCTCAACCTGCACCACCCACCACCGATTGGACCAGTATGACCAACATTAGACCACAACCACCTCAACCATTACCACAACCAATTTGACCACCACCAAAATCCAACATAACTAGTCGGAAAACCGCCAAAATCAGCCCAAACACAACCCAATACCACCCCTGTCCACTGTATTGGTTCTGTTTTGTGCCGCCAGACTCTCCTCGACTGTCGACGACTTCCTATGGTTGTTACCTAGTCATACCAGCACCAACTCCAAACACTAAGCATCCATCTATGGGCACCAGCATCAACTCCATCAGGTTTGGCTGAAATTTTCAACATCACTCAAGAGAGACAAAATTAAATCCAAGATCCCTTCGAAAGGAAACTCTCTAGGAGAACCCTAGGGTTTCCGGCGTGAGGAGACACCATAGCCGGCGGCGTGGCTGAATATCCACCTGCTGTGGTGAGAAAAAGTGTCTCTTCGGAGCAATGGATTCACCTCTTATGAAAAAGTGGAAAGAACTTAGATTGATGGAGAAAGAGGAAGAATTTGTTGATTGTAAAAACATTGGAAACGAAAACTTTCCTGAGAATGCTAATATGGCGCTGGCGGGGAGAGTCTTAACAGACAAACCCTATAGAGTGACGGGTCTATTTGCTTTCCTTCAACAAGCTTGGAGGGTAAAAAAAAACCCTTTGGGATATGTGAGATAGGGGAATATCTGTATATTTTCCAATTTTTCACAATAGAAGACAAGACTAGGGTTGCAGCGGGGGGTCCGTGGGTTTTTGACAGACAGTTGATTCTCTAACAGACATTCCGGAAGATGTGGGACCATCAGAGATCACTTTCCATACTGCCACGTTCTGGGTGTGGGGTTATGACATACCCTTTGGAAGGATCATTAGGAAAATAGCGATGGCTTTAGCGGAGAAATTTGGAGGGCTGGTAGATTATAGAACTGATGATGATTTGGGATGGAGCAAGTATGTGGTTTTTCCAGTGAATGTTAAAATAGATGAACCGTTGCTAAGGGGAGCTATAGCAAAATTTGGCAAGGGTGGAGCAAGGTGGGTACCCTTCAAATATGAAAAGCTTCCGAATTTCTGCTATAGGTGTGGGAGATTAGGGCACTTGGAGGAGGACTGTGATGCAAAGCGGGAGGAGGATGGGAAAGGTCAATATGAGGAATGGATGAGGACATCACCGATAAAGTTCAAGAAAGGTAACTTAGGGAACAATGACGCCATGAAGTCTCAGGGTTTGCAAGAAACAGAACTCCCAGAGGTTGCTTTGGTACCTTCCCTAGATCAGGAAAAAGAAGGCTCAAGGCAAACAGCCCAGAGAAGTCTCCAAGAGGTTCTGGAGGCAGCAAACAGTATGCCGGTTGAAAATGTGGGGGGAGACGGGGTTCAAGGAGATACAAGGGGATGATGGGAGGAAAGGGAAGGAAGCCAATGTGAGAAAGGAGATGCTAAAAGAGGGAGACAAAGGAGATCGAAGGAGTGGGAGTGGGGGAATGGAAAGGCAAGATTCTGCTAATGTGCATGAAAAAGAAGAGGGGACAAGAGGAGATAATGAAACAGTGCCATGCACGTGGAACATGGAAAGCCAAAGCAATATGTTGAAAACTAAAGGGTGGAAAAGGCTTAAAGTGGAGGGGCAGAATAAGAGGAAAGATGAGAAAAGTGAGAAAGGTGCAGTGGGGAAACAAAAGGAGAGAGGGGAGTATGGGGATATAGAAGGTCTTCAGCTAATGGATGTAGAGGTTAGGGAGAAAAGGGGGAGAATAGATGATGTCGAAATGGAAGATTCTTCAATATCGGCCGGAGTGGAGGAAAGCCACCCTCGCCGGGACCAATGAAAATCTTAATTTATAACTGCCGAGGGTTGGGGAAACCTAAGGTAGTTCCATCGCTCCGTGCCCTGGTACGGAACCTTTCCCCAGAAATTGTCTTTTTGATAGAGACAAAAAGGAGCGAGCAGGAGATGGAGAGAATCAGAAGGCGATGTAGATTTTATGGATGCCTAACTGTGTCGGCAAATGGAAGATCGGTAGGGTTAGCCATGATGTGGAGGGAGGAAGTACAACTGAATATTAAATCCTACTCCACCAATCATATTGATGCTTGGGTAGTTGGTGAGGGAGGAACTTGTAGCATAACGGGTATATACGGGTGGCCAGAAAGAGCTATGAAGGAGAAAACCTGGAAGCTTTTGAGGTTCCTCGGGGCTGAAAATAACCTTCCTTGGTCGGTCTTTGGAGATTTAATGGTCTGTTATTCCCGAATGAGAAAAGAGGGGGCGATGGTTTTGATTTCCAGACTGCGGTGCAATTCTAGGATGCACTGTGTGCTTGTGAGCTCCGAGATCTAGGAGACAAGGGCTATAAGTACACATGGTGCAACAGACGAGAGAGCGGGGGGCTAATAGAAGAACGTCTAGATCGTTTCTTATGCAATGAAGAATGGGAGAATATGTGGCCATCGACGTGGTCAAAATGCATTATTTGGGAAGGTTCGAATCACTTTCCAATTCTCCTTGATACGGAGAAACAACAGGAGGGCTCCCATGGAGGGAATAGGGTGGCGAAGTTTGAAGCCTTTTGGGTGCAGGATGATGATTTTAGGAATGTTGTGGTGAGGGCTTGGGAGGAAAGTGGGGACAATGATCAAGACTTAACTGGAAGGTTGATGAAATATATGACCTCTTTTAAACACTGGAGCAAATAGAAATATGGAGCTTTGCATGAGAAGGCCCGAGAGCTTCGAGCAAAACTGGAAGGGATGTACAAGAGTATGAACCAGCTACGAAATATGCAAGAGATACAATTAGTGGAGGAAGAACTGATGGAGACGGAAAAATTAAATGAAATCTTCTAGGCTCAAAGGGCACACCATTCGGCTCTCAAGGAGGGGGACAGAAATACGTCGTATTTCCACGCTAGGGTGAACCAAAGACGAAAGAAGAACTCCATCCGGACGATTGAGGATAAAGATTGGAATGTGAAGACAGGACAACTCGAAGTGGAAAAAAGTAGTGGTAGATTACTTCTCTCATTTATTTTAGTCCGATCAGTCCAGAGGACAAGTGATGGAGTTAACCAATATTATGGGGGATGGGACCTACTAAAGCTCCGGGCCCGGACGGTATGTGCGCACTTTTCTTTCAACCTTATTGGGATCTAGTAGGACAAGCTGTGGGGGATGTGGTTTTAGGGGTTTTGAATGGAGGTGATATGCCAGAGAATTTAAACCACACAATTATTTCTCTCATTCCAAAAACTAAGCAGCCAAGGAGTATGAAGGAGTTAAGGCCAATAAGTTTGTGTAATGTGACATACAAGATGATCTCGAAAGTGGTGGCTAATCGGCTAAAGAAATGCCTCGACAAGTTAGTAGACACGAAGCAGTCAACTTTTGTTCTAGGTAGGCTCATTTTTGACAACATAATTGTGGCCTACGAAATTTTTCACTATATGAAAAGGAAGAGGAGGGCGAGAAAGGGGTGGATGGCTGCTAAGCTCGATATGAGCAAAGCATATGATAGGGTGGAATGACCTTTCCTTGAGTATGTGATGAGGCGAATGGGTTTCCCGAATCAATGGATTGATCTGGTAATGAAATGTGTTACGACGGTAACATTTTCAGTCAACATCAATGGAAAGGTGGTGGGTAGGATTAAGCCAGGGCGAGGATTGAGACAGGGTGATCCGTTGTCGCCTTATCTTTTTCTTCTTGTTTCTGAAGGGCTTTCATCTCTGATAAGAGAAGAATGCAGAAGAGGTAATCTACGAGGCATTAAAATCAGCATGGGGCGCCGGAGATATCCCACTTCTTGTTTGCTGATGATAGTCTGATCTTCATGAGGGCAGGAGTTGAGGAGGCTGGAAAACTGAAAGAAATGCTAAAAACCTTCGAATCCTTGTCGGGACAGCAAATAAATGTTGAAAAGTCAGAAATAATGTTCAGCCAGAATATAAATGCCGAGAGAAGGCAACATGTTCTGTAGGTGTTGGGAATGAAGGAAATGGAGGCGGACAAGAAATACGGTCTCCCGTTTGTGTCTCGTGAGATCAAAGAAGGTGACTTTTGAACACTTGAAGAACAAAGTGTGGAATAGAGTGAAGGGGTGGAAGGAACGAACCCTCTCGCAGGCTGGAAGAGAAATTCTTGTCAAAGCGGTTTTGCAAGTGATACCATCTTACGCCATGAGCATTTTCAAACTTCCAGTTACGATGTGCGAAGAACTACAAAGCCTCATAAGTGCTTTCTGGTGGGGAGATGGAAAAGGGAAACGAGGAATACATTGGATACCCTAGGAAAAAATGTGTAGAGGCAAAAAACACGGCGGGATGGGTTTCTGTAACTTGGAAGATTTCAATACTGCTCTATTGGCTAGGCAGGTGTGGCGAATGCTAACGTCCCCTGACTCTCTAGTGGCTCAGGTGCTTAAGGCGAGGTACCACCCTAGAACTGGCATTATGCAGACAAAGGAGGGGTACGGGGCAATCTATGTTTGGAAAAGTATACTTTCGGGAAGAGACTTATTGGCAAAAGGGCTAGGATGGGTTGTTGGTAATGGCGAGGATATTCTTGCGTGGAAGGACAATTGGATGCCAAAGGGGGCGCGACAATTTCTAGGCCCAACACCAGAAGGAAAGGAGCATTGGAGGGTAAAACAATTGATTATGCATGAGGAAAATAAATGGGATGACGCTCTGGTGGAAGAGTTGTTCGGGGAGGAGAGAGCACGAGAAATGAAATCAATTTACCTGAGTCCAAGACGCTGCCCAGATTTCCCAGTCTGGTTGTTCTCAAAATCAGGAGACTACGAAGTCCGCTCAGGGTACCACCTATTGCAATCTGGAAAACTGGCTTCAACATCTACGTCGAGAGAGGACCACAATGTATGGGGGAGATCTGAAAATTACAAACACATCCAAGAATAAAGAATTTCGTGTGGAGATTCTATCGAAATATTTTACCGACAAAGGCGAATTTGGTAGCAAAGAAATGTGTTTAAAACACAAATTGCAACACTTGCGGTAAATATCGTGAAGATCTCGACCATGTTTTTCGAGGTTGCAAATGGGTTAAAGATGTTTGGAGAAGGCTTGACATGGGAGAGGTGGCTCAGATAAAGGGAAGCAACGCATATGACTGAAGGAAAGAAGTTGAGGAAAAACTGGGGAAGGAAAAAGTCCACCTATGGCTCCATGGCCTATGGAGTATATGGTGGGGGAGAAATGAATTTGTACACGGAAAGAAAGAGTTAGATGCTGGAATGGTACGGAAAGGGCTTGTAGAATGACTGCAGAAGCGAGGGAGATGGCAGATCGAGGAGACCAATTCTAGGGAGACATTCACACTGTGGAGGAGGAGCTGGAAAGTTTCAAGATCTGGTGCGATGCAGCTGTGATGGAGGAAAGGGGCTCGATAGGCTTCGGGTGTATCGCCCGAGGTGACTCAGGGAGCTACAAATGGGCGGCGTGCTGCTTTAAAGATATCAAGTGCTTATCGGAAATGGCAGAACTCCTGGCAGTGAAATGGTGCTTGGAAGCGGCGGAAAGGCTGGGAATACAAGGGGGGTGGTGTTGAGTGATGCCCAGGAAGTTGTGAGGAGGTTAAAGAATGGTGGGGTTGGAGGGCACCTGAAATTGATTTATGAGGATGTTAGGAATATGATGGCAACAAATGGTTGGTGGGACATCAAATGAACCAGGAGAAATCAGAATGAAGCGGCCCACAGATTGGTCCAATGGGGGGTCCATGCATCGTGTGAGCAATTATGGGCCGATATCCCACCTACATTGCTAAGTGATTTATTAGTGTAATTGCTTTTATTTTCATTTGTGCGCTGCTTTTGTATGGCCAAAAAAAAAATCAACTAGAATTGCAAGAAACTCATGTCTGATTTCACAAAATCAAAAATTCTAACAATGAAACTAATGACAGAATCAATAGAAATGAGTCAAAGGATGGTAATACTAGTCCAGTCCAAATTTAGGCAAGATCTCACTCAATTTCTACTGAAAGGATCATACAAAACTCAACCAAATATAAGAATTTCCAGAAACCCAAGTTTCATTATGAGGCCTATAAGGAGCCTCTTAAGGGCACAAATAATTCCCACCAAGGGAATTGTGGTTACCTAGGATCGAATAGAAAGGATAAACCTACCATTCTCATACTACTTGAGTTATAAGCTCATTGGCAAATGAAAAATATATATAATATTAGCATGCATGTGTCATTTGTGGAGTGAATTAACGTATAGCTTCTTGGTGTCTTCAATGCCATTCATGTTAGGACAATTATTTAGAAGTGGGACAATATATACTTAATTATAATTCATGAGTTATCTTATTCACTATAATATCAAAATGATACAACTCATATAAAATCAATCTAACGAAAAATTATACAACCAATGAGTATAATATTACAAAGAACGTCATATACATACATCGTGTATAAATAATAAATAACATAAAAAATACATATAAAGAGAGAGTTTAGAGATAGCCTGATTTGGGTAGAGCGTGCACGAACCCATTGTCAAGAGAGAAACGCCCCATCTTGTGGTAATATTATCAAGTGCGGTCCTCCCCCAAGATACTACAACCCGTTGGATTCCTTCGGATGCAGCGAGAGGAATTCCCCGAACCAACTACTTGCCCATGCTCAAAATTAATAATCTATATGACTAAGTTTTCTCAAATGCTCCATCAAAACATATATAAAACGGAAAAGTCATCGTAAAAGACTTAATTTATAATAGAGCTTGTCAAAGGCCAACGTACGAAGCTCCACATCACAATATTTGCTCTCAAAAAGTACTCATCGAGAACAACTTCACACTAATATAATTAAGCTGTTTTTTTAACTCCCCTTAATTGAAAAACTCAATTACTCCTTTTAAAGTGATTTATGAAGAACATTTTCATCCGTGGCTCCCAAGAAAGATCTAAACTGATATACTAAAAGTAAGGGATTGCATTCCAAAAACAACTCAACTATTTTCTTCAAAAATAGGAATCTTGCATGGTCAAACGTGGAGGAAAATAATAACCAACTAATTTATCCACCCACAAGACTATGTCAAACAGAAGTAAACAGATAAAAAATTGGAATATAATATAGATTTTAATATATAGGATCGAGTGAGCCCGAATGGTGGTACGTAACTAAAAGTTACTACCGATAATAGTGGGCATCAAACAATCAAAATATTAAATTTTAAATCACAACTTTCCAACAATTCAAGCAATTAAACATATAAATACATTTCTAAACAAAAACCTCGTATCATCTTCCTCACTGAATTTGATGATACCTAGTACTACCTCCGTCCCAAATTGTTTGTCCATCTACCTAACTCTCTTGTCTCAAAATGTTTGTCAATTTTATAATTCCAATGATTGTAATTCCTATTATACCCCTAATAAATATTCTTTTGTTTCTTTTTTATTTTTCTTCACATGAGAAAAGTAAGGGCAATTCTGATACATTATACATTTTTCACCTCATTTCCCATGACCATTGGACTTTTAAATATAGTTGGATGGACAAACAATATGGGACGGAAGTAGTATATTGTACAATCCAACCCTATAAACAGAGTCAATTAAATCAAGAAATGACGAAAAAAAAGACAGATGTTCATCAATGGTAGGTGCTCATCAATTTTCACGCAATCTAGACTATGGATCATCCTTTCTTGAGTGCATTTTATATATTTGTCAGAAAGACGAAAGTACATATATGAATGAAAGGTGAGTTTATCTTAGTATTTCTTGGAGTAAGTACTTCAAAGAATTTAAAGTACACATATGAACGAAAGGTGAGTTTATCTTAGTACTTGTTGGAGTAGTTCAAAAAACTTAAAGTTCCTATTTTTGAGATCCATTTTCAACGATCCTTTACATTGGGTAGGGCAATAAAAACTATGCTTAGATTTGCGTCTGTATTTGCATTTGACACGTACAGGGCTGAATTCACGGTTTAATATCGAGGGAAGATGGGATTTTCGAAGTGATTAGAGTAAATGAACATGGAGTTTGTGTCCACCCTATGCTTAGACTTGCCATGTACGATAATCTTTTCAACAGCCAACATATCGTTATATTGTATACTATGTAGCTCTGTCAGTTTAAACACGTATAATAAGTGTATAAAATAGACGAATTGAACGTTTAAAACACGCGAATCCATCTCTTATGGAGTTTTCTGAATAATAAAGGCATTTTTTTATCTCGCTGAATTATAACATTTAATACGCATTTAATACATGAACTATTCGTTTTAAAAGGGGAAAACTAAGAACTATTGACATAAAATCAATATAATAATACGAATTTATCACTATTCTCGAATAAATGTTCTGTATAAAACACAAAATTTTTCATGTGTCACCGTTTAATAAAAGTCAACGTTTATATTGACGAATAACTGATTGTATTTTTGCACAATGTTGTCGAATAAAACATGTACCGTACGTATTTTACGCGTTTAATTCACGCATCGTATTTTAGTAACATGACTATGTAGTATCTATTTAGGTTCATTAAAGTGTTGAATTTTATAAAAAATAATTCATTAATATTTGTAAAAATTTCACTGTAATTTGTCTATATTATTACAAAATTTATCAATATTTTTAAATTAATCAATTTTTGTACAAATTCATCACATAAAAAATTTGCTCTTTTTTAAAACATGTAGTAGGTCGACTACCATGATGTACGATGTAATTTGACTGTAACATCATTCCAAAAAACAATTATCAACTCCCTCCACTCCTTACAATTTATCACTATAGAATTTATGTAGGCAAAGTTTTAAACTTTTGCTACTAATTAACTAATGTTTATGATAATTCAAAATATGAAATTAATATTATTAGATTTTTTGTAAAATATAATTCATACAAATAGTTTTATGTAGTACATTCAAATATATTATGTTAGGAAATAAAGTTTAAAGCGTGGGGTATTGGACACCATCATGGATCAAAAGTCTCATATATATCCTTGACTAATATAAAAGAGACGGTTTTGTTATGTTTTGCAGCTTGTTTACAGCTACACACGAATTTACTCTTTTATCCTTAAATATAATATAATAACAAGTAACCTCCCTTATAGCTTGTTCACATTCGAATTTACCATTTTATCATCGAATACAATATAATAATAAATAATTACCCTATAACTTATATTCATACTTAAATTTATTGGTTTGCTTCTTTTTTTTTTATCTTTTATCCTTGAATATACCATTTTGTCATATCCTTGATAGGAAAATAAAGAAGTTATTATATTTGTAAGGATTTTTGGATGTCAATAATACAAACTTTGGGGGCATCGAATACTAATAATACAAACTATTTTATTGGACACTAACACTACCAACTATCGACATATTTTTATCCATCAGTACATCACCGATCTGCTAAGATTTTGACTCATTGGAAAGATAACATGACTCCATAATATATGATGTGAAACAGATTAATGTCCACATCAACATTTTATATACAAGCTACACTTTATGCGACACACATGATGGAGTCATGTCATGCAATTAAGCTAAAGTGACAACTAAGGCGTAAGTCCCAAGCACAACCTATATATGAAATTAAGCTAGATTTGATTACGATAACACCATTAGCACCTAATTAGCTAGTTATTCACGCCTACTCTTAGTAAATTTACAAAGGCATACCCCATGCTCGATCCAATCCAATCTGAAACAAGTTCTTTCCAAACATATAAAAACAGATAAATTATTTTGAAAAGAACTCGAATCAAAACTAAACTAACCCGAGCCAATGAAAAATAGTACTTGTATTTTCTAAATAAGCCATATTATCTTCAAACTAGGGTCCCATAAGTTAACTCAAACATCCTGTTAGTCATGTCGAATGAGATGAACATACATGACATATACACATATTCTGACACGAGGCTTGTTTAACTTTGAACAAGCCGGCCAACTTCCTCACTGACAGAGATTTTGATGCTCCAAAGATTTTGTTCGAGATTCTTCAACATGCATGTTAGAACATAGGAAGGCCTTCGGGAAACTAATTTAACAATAGTATAATATGTTTGGGAAAGTGGCATGCAAGCTAGTGATGCAACCATTCTCTTAGGATAAAAATTCAGGTCTAAAATGATTAGGCAGGAATTAAATACAGATCGAACGGATCTAATATTATAGCGGAAACAAATGAGATAGTTAATTTTGGGATGTAGATATTGAGAAAATAAAAAGGAGCAATACAGAGGTGAGGAAGACAAGAATTTTACATGGAAACCTAATGCGAGAAAAACTAAGTGAGGCAAGATAAAATCTACTATCATAGGGAGAGATTATAAAAAAAGCATCCCAAATAGCCATATAACATAACAATATCAAGAAGAAAAATCTCAAATGGCTATAGCACAACAGGAATAAGCATATCTTAAAGGACAACGAAATATAAGGGATATTACAATTTCAAATAAAAACTCTCAACCTAAACTGGGAAAATGGAATAGAAAAGGAAGTCTAATAAAAGTGTCTTATGGACACATAATTTGGTCATACCAAACTTAGGCTAAATAATCTAATATTTATAGCAAACATAGGAAGCTCTAAGATCTTCTAGTCGCAATCAAGTGCATGGAGACCAAGCAACATAAATCACAAAAAAGAAATAATTATTTATTTTCAAACTTGAGTGCAAAGAGAATTGAATTGGGACACTATCTATTACATTTAAGATAAGAAAGAGAAAAACAACATAAATTTAACATAAAGAATGGTTTTGGGAAACTATATATTATACTTTAGGAGTATTGGACATTACAATATTACACAACATTCCGGTACGATAATATACTATACTTTGGAGATGGGTGTTCTATACAATTGACACAAATACTTTTTATCATACAAAAAAATTATATAATGCGCCAAAATTTAATTAGCACCCAAATACACTTTTGGCTTACGATTTTGTTAAAACCTAACACCCCAAAATATAATATAATATAATATGGTACAAAAAACAATATCATAAATTATTGTTCAACATCCATAAAATATAGTATATTAATATTCAAAAATCTCATAAAAAAAGTAATTTCCATCAACTTCGTCAAATAACAAATAGTATGAATTGACACCATGAAAACAAAGTAAATTATTAAGGATCGAATTCAATTATATATGTCATGTTTTGAAAATTTCGTAATTTATTTAAAAGCATTCATAAAACTGAAATTTAAAATGGGTTAGTGCACAACATACATTTTGTCCATAATCTCGGCCAATACTTGAAAAGCATAATCTTTTCGATGTATATTATAATGAACTAAAATAAATTGTCTCACTAAACTTTATATTCTTATTTTCCAAGTAATAGTATGTATTTTAAGTTTTTCTTCAGAATCATTTGGAAGTTTTAAGAAAAGGCTACTACATCAGTACTACGGATGACAATGGGATAGGGAATCCTCGAACTCGTTGGGGCCCCGCCCTGCCCTAGGGAAAAATCTTCACCCCCATTGGGGATGGGGACGGGGACGGGGACGGGGACGGGGACGGTCTTTCAAAATCCACTCGGGGACGGGGCGGGGATGAGACAAAATTTTCCCCATCCTCGTCCCCATTTTCCCCGCCGAGGAAGATTCCCCGTCCCCATCCCTGAATCTCTATCCCCGAAAATTTTAAAATTACCAAATAATCTTGATTCTAATTCAATATATATATATATTAATAGTAAGGATAAAGCAGTAATTTTCTTTATGCTTGTCCGTGTTTATGCTTTTTAATTGTTTTTTAGTTTACTTTATGCTTGTCATTAAACTTGAGGACGATGTATGCTACTCTGGTTAACATTTGAGGAGGATGTATTATTGTTTTTTTTTTTTCCGAATAACACTTGTTAATGCATTATTGTTTGATTTTAATGTATTATTGCTTGAGCAAGTTAAATACGTTGTATTTTGAACAGGTTAAAAATCGGGTCCGATTAAATTTTGGTTAGATTTTGGATAGCTTTAAAACCCCCGTTGGATCCCTGTTGGGGATGGGGAATCCGCGGGGATGGGGATGAGACAAGAATCATTCCCCGAAGCAGGGATGAGGATGAGTTTTGGGAGCGAGGATGGGAACGGGGATATACTCCCCCGTCCCCGATCCACCCCGTTGCCATCCCTAATCAGTACGTCAAACCTATTCACTTATTTGATGCTGGAATGTGGATGTATTGAATTTGAATGGTGGATTTTTAATGATTAGAAAATTGAATGTATAATTGTAAAGATCCATTTCGAGATGTTAACTTAAATGATAGATGTGTAGCCCATACATCAAATGTTTACAAATTTATATACATGAATTTACATAAATCTAATTAAAATCCATGGATTCATTCAAAAGAGAGATCGACATGATGCATGCCATTAAAATATAGATGGTAGTAGGTATAATGGAACCAAACTAATAATTCCTACTCATACAATGAATGTACCATATTGGTGAAAAGGCATACTATAAAATTACTTATGTTGCAATTTATACGGTAATCATTTAGGTTGTTTAAACTATGCTTGGTAAATAAATTGTTATATTACTTTTTTTCCACTTAGGCTATGTTAAAGCTTGTGGTGCGGTATTATACTGCACTGTATTCTTTAATTTCTATCACATTTCACCATATCATACTATTTTTGTTTTTATAATTAATTAAATTTTTTTATATTAATAGCAAACACTTTTAAAAAATTTTATTTTCCAATATATTGGACATTTGTTTAAACAGAAAAACGGAAATTACTTTTTCCAATTTCAAATTTAAAAAATACCAACCCAATTTACTAAATTTCAAATTAAAAAACACGTACCCCCACCTGCCACAATTTCCCACCACAACTCACCACATTTTACCACACTTCACCACACTTTTTCCAATTTTCACCGTATCGCACCATTATCGCACTCATCCCACCGCATAAAAGAACAGGGCCTTAATGTAGGACATATGAGTTAATGATATATTCCATCTGTTTCATATTAATTGTCATATATATTTGACTGTCACAATCTCGAATATCATTCTTTATTTGATAATTTTCTATATAATATTATATTAACAATGACAACATTATACTTTTATGACAGTATTTTTGGTTACGAATTTAATTATAGTAATCACATGTAACAAGTCATTGTATATATTAAGAAATTTATGGTTAAAATTTTTAATGTTCGACTATACAATTTCTAAAAACAACAAGTAATATGAAATGGAGGGAGTATGTATGATGGATGATAACTTGAACATGAAGCGTGGTAGGGTGGAAAGATTGAAGCAACTTTATAACAAACTTAGCTTAAACAAAAGTACAAAAACCAGACCACCAACTTGATCTTCGTTGTGTTCGTTACAAACCCCACAAATGAAGAAATTAAACCAATTTTAATTACCCAAAAGTTGATCAAGTTTTTTTTCCTATCACATAGGTCCCATCATTACCACACTGTCACACAACTATCAGTTTCATTGTAAAGAGGAGCATTAATTTAATCAAGTGTGGTCAGTCTTAACTCTTAAGAGATAAAAGATAAGATGATTCTATTCTTGCCAACGAAAAAGAAATTTCTTTTGATTTTTCCTTTTTCATGAGGACCATGGTGGCTTAGAACCTCATTTTGGTAATCTGGTTTCTTGATAAAGTGGATTACAGTAATTACTTTTAAATCAGACAGCTTTGGGAGGGACAGACTTTATGTAATGATAGTTAGAGGTAGAAGATGCGATTCATAATAAGTAGAAATCAGATGTGTGATTTCATGTATAAGTGTTATGAGCCAGGACAATGTTAGTAGCTTAAGTAAAATGAGGGAAATAATAAAGGAAAGGGATTGAACACAAGAGTTTAACGTGAAAAATTTAAATCAGGTAAAAAGATCATAACGCTACATCATAAGAGAATAACAATGTGTTCAAGAGATCGGCCAGTCTAATGTGTATTGGCATGGATTCTAAATTAGGTCGGATAAGAGCAACCTACCAGCCTTAGTGATGAGCTTGGATTTCGAAGGCTGCAACTTTTGGATTGTGCGATTAATGAGATCAGAAAAGGTAGAACCCAACAGCCTACCTTTAAAAATTGGACAAGCAAGATACTTGCCCAAGCTATCATTCCCCGAGATATTTAAAATGCCAACGACTGGATGTTGCTCCGGAGAATTTGTATTATTAGAGAAAATAAGGGAGAATTTATGAAAATTAATAAATTGGTCGAAAAGGAAACTCAATCTAAAAAGGGCATACTTAAGCATATTGGTAGTAAGTGTATTAGCCTAACAAAACAAATAGGCAATCATCGGCAAATAGAAAACAAGGAATTTTTGGATAATGAGACGTGAGTTTCAACCCAATTCCTGAGCGCGGGAGTGCGGCAAAAGTTCTCAAATAGCATGTACACACTTCCATAAAAGGATGAAGAGATAGGGGAAAGAGGGTCACTTTGTCTTATGCAAGCCTCTAGACAGTTCAAAAAAACCACAAATTTCATCATTAATGAGTAGAGATTATGATACCATCGTAACATATCCGCAGATCTACAAAATCCACTTGTCATTAAACCCTAATTCTTTAAAGGTTTAGAATAAGAAATCTCATCCAATTTTATCAAAAGTATTCTCTCAATCTAACTTTAGAGCAACCCAACCTTTTTTCCCTTCATATTTTTAACTTAGTGCATAATTCATGCGCAATCAAAATGTTGTCATGGATAGATTTGCCCGGGCTAAAAGCGGTTTGAACAGAACAATTTTATCTAAAAGAGGATGAAGCCTCTGTTAACTAAGATTTTAGAAATAAATTTATTTACACTGTTATAAAGACTAATAGATCAAAATTGAGATGGAGAAGATGGGTTTTCCACCTACAGAATTAGAGTGATAACAGAGTGATTAACTTGCTTCAAAAGTTTCCTATCCCTGAAAGGATTTAACACCATTGTAGACATCTTTGTTACTTTAATCCTCTAATTTGTATCTTTTGGAGAAGTTGTTAATAAAAAATATTTTTAATGTCTTCGCTATCATTATTCAAACATCCTAAATCATTTTTGATATGCGAACTTTAATCCTCGCCTTTCTGGCTTTCATAGACATATGGAAAAACATGAGTTTCTGTTTCCGTTTATGAGTTAGTCTTTGTGATTCAAGGAACCCCAATATTTCTTATTAAAAAGGTGTAAATGTTCGCGTTGTTTAAGCAGACGAAAATACCAATTACTAATTATCGTAATATTTGGGTTAGCAGAGAGTTTATTCTCAACTGGTTGTAGTAGGTTGCATTCTTTTGAACCTTTTGTCTATCATTTCCACATGAGGCTTTGGACCAGATTTTCAATGCTTTCTTAGTGTTTTGGTGCTTTTCGGTTAGTCGAAACATGGGAGTACACGAGAACTGAGTGGACCATTGATTCTTAACATGATTTGATGGCCATCAGCATAAGAGCCCTAGTAGTGTTAGTACCTAAAGTTGAATCCTTTGTCTCGAATCTTTGGAAAAATATTGGTGAAACAAATTCTCTCTCAATATTTTCTCCCTTTCTGACTTTTTGTCACTCGATCGCCTTTCGCTGCTGATCGACATCGCCATGATTATGGTGGAGGTACATGTATAATATTTATACTAATGGTAAGGGAAGGAAACTAGGTCAAAATTAATTAACCTACGAGCAAAAAAGGAAATCCCGCCGTAGCCAAAAGACAGCCAAGAGGGCGCTGGTCGCATCTTCGAATTCCGCCTCTCTGTGCTAGCCGCTGGCAGCGGCCGAATGGAGGGAGCAGCGCTTGAACTCTTTGGCTCTGTGATGTAGACACTGGTAGCGCCGAGCTAACACTAGCAGAATGTGTTCACTGTTCCTGATTCTTCTCTCGTTCTGGACCCCATCGAGGATCCAACGGACCACAAAACCCAACAAAAAGACATGACACCCAACGATGGAGTAGAGACATGTACTCAAATCTAGAATAAGAAATAAAGTAATTAGAAAAAAACGTTATGATCAGACAACAAACACAAGTGTAACAAAAGCAAAAGAAATGTAAAAGAATATACAAAAATGATGACCTACCCGACCAAAGTATATGAAGTGAATAATTGAACAAGTTCAAATGATAATTTAGAAGGATCAAAGGATGAGAAAAGGCTTCAAAGAAATAAAGCAACACCTTAACGTCCTCAAGGAGGATCTGATCATAAACCAAAAAAAAAAAAAAAGAAAAAAAAGAAACATGAACTCTTAAGGGAGGATGGCTGCCAGATTGAGAGACCAATGGAACCAACATCCTTCTTAGAGAAAGGTAAAAGGACAGAGGGTTGCTACCGAACTGAGACCTCGGTGGCAACAACACACCTCCACCAGATGGCAAGAGGTGGACCAGTAAGTCTAAGAGAGCGTTTAGTAGGAATCCCAGAGAAATTTTTCCCGGAGAAAATTTTCCATGGGAAGTTGTCCATGGAAAAAATTTCCCTTAGGCCCCCTTAAGGAAAAATTTTCCTAGGAAAATGGAAAGTGGTGGGTCCACCCTGAAATTTTTCCCAAAGTCAAGCCACACCCAAACATGGGGAAAATAAGTTAAACCGGAAAAATTGACCATTTCCCCGGGATTATTGACAAACCAAACGCACCCTAAAATTAAATGAAAACCCACGAAGACCAACATATATAACTCGAGCCCTAGAGAGGACATCACTATTTTTAGTAAAGGGCAAGAAAGAGGTACAACGCTATGAATATCAAAGATGCATCAACCCTCATCCAACCTGCCAAACAAGAGTAGAAAAGACCAACAAACATGTAAAAAGTACTTAATTAGAAATTAAAAGAAAAATCAAGAAGATTAAAATAACATAAAAACAAATTAATTACCGGAACTGATCCTAAGAAGGAACTAAGAAATAGAAAAACGTAAAGTAGAATAAAAAAAATTGTCCTGGAACGGTCCGCTTTTAAAAATATTGATTACCTTCCAACAATATTTTGCATTTTCTATGGTTAATTTAGGCTGTGTTCGGCGATAGCGTTTGGGGTAGTGTTTAGCGTTTTGACCAAGTCAAAAACTCTAATTGCATAAATTAGCGTTTGGTAAGCTAGCGTTTTGAGGAGCGTTTAATATTTTAAGGAGCGTTTTGTGAAACGCTAATAAAGTTAACGTTTAGTGTTTGGAGTAGCGTTTCATATTTCTCGGTCAAAAAATACCATTTGTAAATTTTATCTTTGGAAATTATTGATACCCTTTTATGTCAATTTACATTAATCTGTTAATTCGACTGCTAAATTTACCAAACACAATTCTTGTTTGAACAATCATCCGCTATCAACTACTTAAAGCGTTATCCGCTGCTTAAACCGCTATACGCTACATAAACCGTTATCAGCTATCTAAAACACTAATTTGACCGAACATTGCCTTAATTACCATTAAATACTATTTTATTTTAACTTAGTTATATAGTCACTATTTAAAGTATTTTTTAATTAATTACTATTTTAACCTAGTTCTATAGTCACTATCTATACGATAATTGACATGGCACTAGTGTCACCATACACTGGGTAAACTTGACTCAATGCTTAAATTTGAGCAGCCTTATCAAATTAAGGTGTCATTTCATAATTTTAGCATGTGAATCTTGCATGTCGTACGCATTATCCTGAGTCATCTCTCTATGAATAGTTGAATACCATTCACATTGAGCTAGTAGACAACAAATATGATTGTTTTTCTTGAGCAGAAACTTCTATTGACTTGACTTGGTTCCATATTGATGGAACATTTTATTGTCAACTCTAATTTTTACAATTTTCTTTACCATTTTTAATATATTGCTAAAAATTATTAAATTTGTTCGGATACTACGCGCTCTTATTAATTATTCATGGAAATTCTCTATTGAATTACTTGATCGAAAATGATAAACATCTTGACTCAAGATGGTTCTTAACTATCTTGCATTTTTTCTAAATCACTAATAAAATTAAATGTAAGTGTATTTAAATCATTCTAAAGGTATTTCATTATTTTAAGGGTTACCACAACTTATAAACAATATAAAAATAATTATTTATTTATATTTATGAATTTATTTCATAAATATAAAACTATGTATAAAATGTACATTTTCTACTATGATTGATAAAATTAGGGTATTATTATATTTTTTGACCTAGCTAATAAGTGTTATATCATTATAATTGATAAATATATATAATTATTAAAGAAACTATTAATAAGAGTTACAAAAATGTGAAATATAAATTATTTAAGATGGTTAAGAACCATCTTGAGTCAAGATGGTTATCATGGTCCTTACTTGATATACTGCCTTTGTTCTATATTAATTGACGTCTTTTAAAATTGTACAATTAAATTTTAAAAAATTTGACCATAATTTCTCAATATATACAATGAATCGCTATATAAAATTACCACCATTTGATTCGTAATGAAAAATATTATCATAAAAATATAATATTCCAATTGTTAATAACATAAGAAATTATTAATCAAAGAGTGATATTGGAGATCGCGAAAGTCAAAATCATGAAAATTAATATGGAACAGAGGCAGTAATAATTTGAGTAGAAAATTTGATTGTAGATTCTTCTAGATTTCTTGCTTAGCCAATATCCAACATACTTTACAAAATTTTTGAATTTTATTATTGAACAATGATATGTTATTTTTATTTTTACTTGGTATTTTAGTTGCTTGGTATTGAGTCCAAATTAATATTTTTATCTCAAGGAAATTAGATTGCAGTAATTAGCCGAACAATAATGGTTGGAATAATGGTCAGTTAAACTTTAAAAATATATCATATATAGTAAGTTAAATTATTAGACCCTTGAATTTCATTGCACCGCAGCGGAGTCGACATGAGTTGAATGATATATTGGATTATTACTGTTGGGATTCACCCATGAGTAAAATGTCCCACATCGAAAAAATAAGGAGAAAACACATGGTATATAAGTCAAGTGGGCTACTCTTCTTAACACCAATTGGTTTTAAGATGGAATCTCACTTAACTTGTGTACCATGGGCCTTGGTTGAAGTGGGCTCACCCCTTGGATCTCCCCAACAACTACAATTCAATATATGATTGTCTGGAGTACTACAATCCAATACATTGTAGTCTATAATATTGCAAGCTAATATAATAAATGATAATTTGAATTGCTACAATCAATATGTTAAAATCTAGGATTCTTATAGTGCATGTGTCACGTAGGAAAACAACACTCTACTAGTGCCACGTGCGAAAATTTGGTAGGAGTATGCTAAAATTCAAGGATTTAATAGTCCAACTTAATTACTATAAGATATTTCTACGGTTTGGCTTATCATCATTCTGACTAGCTCCTATAATGAGGCATAGTACAATCTAATTTTCCTTTATCTTATCATCATATCAGATGATCTTTTAGAACAAACACAATTATAATATTAATTAGTAAAACATATTGTGATTGAAATGAACAAGAATAAGGTTGGTTCACATAAAGTTTATGTTGGATTAGGTTCAGACGATTCGGGTCTAAATTAGTTTGGACTTGAGGCAACTAGGAGTAGGTACGGTTAGTTCATGTCTACTTCAGTTATGTCGAGTTTTCGGTTGATTTGATTGTTATTAATCATGTTTATAACAGTATAAAATCATTATTGGGTCTACAACTATCAGGTTAAGTTTTTAGTTGAGATGGTTCCACATGGTATTTGAGCCAATCAGAGTATAAGAGTTTTAGGTTTAATTCTCATCAATCCCCAAGTTTATTTGTGCAAGGTGATATATAGAGGCATTTGCAGCATCCACGTTTCAAGCACAAAGTCATCATTAGCTCTACAACTATTAGTTTACCATTTTAGTTAAATGGTTCCTCCTTGTAATTATCAATTTGAAAGAACCTTAGAGAGGGATGAATAGGGTTATTGAAGTTCTGCACACTCAAATGAGGACATTAATGACAAACCGTAACTTACTGTTAAGACTTTAAATACAGTGTAACAAAAATATTATATTATTGAACGCAAACCAGAAAACGTTACACTAAGGTGGTTACAAACAGTCTCACTGTCCTAGAGCCGATGTCCTCAAGTCAGCTACAGTAGAGCTAGTGTTCCAATAAGTTGGCTATATAGTGTCCCAACTAAATTGTCCTAGCAGCGATTTTAGAGGAAAGATCCCACCAATCATGTTGGTGATTATCACTCACAAAAATTATAACATTTAGTTTCTGTTATACTAACAGTTCACTCACCGAGGCCCTCGGCTACACTCTACCAGAGGTCCTTTATTGGTTACACACTCACCCAATATTAAATGGTTACACACTCAGAAATCACTCACTGATTTTCTACAGTTTTTCCCCCGATTTCTTCACATGTAATCGAATGAATGTTTCTGCTTGAGGTCATTAGTTGATTTATAGCCTTCTTGCGGATTTCCTTCCTTGTTGGTGGTCAACGACTATATGGCTTGATTTGCTTTCCTCTGTTTCTTGATTGGAAATCCTCCAAATTCTTTTCTTCTTGACACTTTGATTTCTACCGGATATGTACGCTTTCCATACTTCTTATGAAATATTCTGCAAGCATATTTGGTCTGGGATTAGTATATCAAGCATATATTCAAGATTTTGGATAGAATGGAACACAAGATACTTCCCTTTCTTGCTTTCGTTATTTTGTCTTTCATATCAAAATTCCGTCTGAGGTTTTTGGTGAATGCAGAGGTAACATCCTTCATCCTAGTCCCAACACAGTTCAACATTTCAATCATCGGTTTGGAGGTTTAACCAGGTCAATCAGCCTCGAGTCAATTTCGCTACATACAATCATTCTAAGCCAAAAAGTCAAGACGAATCAAGTAATCAACAAGAATACATGTATTACATAACAATTACCAAATACCACCTAAGAAACCTTACTTCACCATGACACAAGCAAGAAACCAAATTGTATCCACACAAGCTCTTCACGTCGTATAGAGCCTTCACTTGTCCTTGATTCCAACCATGGAAATCTAATCCCTATACTTACTTTTCTACTGTTTTAGGGAAAACATAGATTTTACTGTATGCTTATATTTTAATAATAATTTTGATTGATAATGCCAAGATGATGATGTAAAGGGCTATTGGTTTAACCTTTGTGAGAGATCTCTCACATATAACACTTGTACCAATATGTGGTCACTCACAATTGGAAGTTTCCATGCATGCATGTTTTTCAACTTTTCACACAGCCCTTCGATTTTCACTGTGTTGGCCAACTCATGGGTTACACGTGATTTGGAGACTTTTTATATGAATTACGTCGATGTTACCGAGATATTTTCAATTCGTACGCACAGGGTTTTACCGAGGTAGTATCCAACTGACAAGTATCCAAGTTAATAGATTGAAAATCAAGTTAACTTATTTCAGTGATAGTCACTGATAATTTTATATGTTGGGATAAAGGATAAATACTAAATAAAAATGATGAGTAGTGGAATTCGGAAAGGATATATTTTAAGTGCCTCTTACAATATTATTAAAATCATATTAGTATTGGGTTGAAATATATATATATATATATATATATATATATATAATGATATGGTTAGATTATGTAACTATAATATCATATATAAATCTTGTAAACTTATGCTTTTATCCATTTTATATTTTAAAAAACAAAAATATTCAAAATATGTCTAATGGATATCATAAGGAAATACTAATTTGGTGAAGGATAAGACATTTAAAAAGTATCTTGAAATAAGATACATATCATCATCCAAATACTAAATTACTTGTTATAAACACGACAAATTTGAACTAATGCATGAAGGTTGATGAATAGAATTATCAACCTACCTAAGTAATGAATAAATAAATTAATTGATATGTAATTTTACACCTTAAGTCGCAGATCACTTTATTTAACTTTTTTTTTTTGAAAGAAGTCGGGCTAAAATCAATGCATAGGTGGTAAGAGCCTTTAATAGACGTGATAGAGTTCACGAGTTCAAATTCGTACAGAAGAATTTTATTCCTGAATACCCAGATTTTCCTACTGACATGAAGTCGCATAACATGAAGCATAATCAAGCCTAAAACATTGACAATAAATCCATTTACATTTAAACCATTTCCCACATCATATAAACATGCGGATCAACCCCACAATTTTCACCAGTAGAAAATATTTCACTGTAAATATATTATATATAATCTACTCCTTAAAGTACCTATCTTAATTATAAAAACTAAGGCTCCGTTTGGTCCTTAAAAAGTAGGATGGAAAGAAAAAATTTTGAAACGTCATTTATTTTCCTTAACTTGGCTTTAAAAAGGTGGAGGAAGAAGAGTTAGATGGAAAACATAATGGAAAAGTTACATTGATTTTACCATCAACATTTTCCTTCTAAAGTTGAGAGGAAAGTGAGTTGGAAAAATGATAGGCTAAATGAGATGGTAGGATTGGGGAGGGAGAAAATGAAGGGATAGATTGGTGGAGAACATGGAGGATCTTATACTAAATTAGTGAAGAGATAAAAATTTTCTTTCTATTTCATTTTCCAAAGACCAAACGGAGCCTAAATATTTGATGAGAAAATAACATATATATATATATATATATGATCATACTTGTCCCCAAGAGCTGATACTCTAATAAAATGTTCTAATTAGTGATTTTTAGAGGCCTGGCCTAATTCTCAAGTAATTTTGATAATATAATATTGCAGAGTACAAAAGAGAAAGGTAAAGTAATTAGTTGGTACCAAGTGATCCTAATGATAATGAGAGAATGTCCTGTTCCCTTATTCAGTAACTTGCCAAGTAAATAAAGTAGCTGTTTAAGTTGCTTTCTAGCTATCTATGTTGGCAATAGACCACCCCCTTAACTAATCAAAAGCATATAATACACTAAGGTGAAGACATGGGGAACAATCATATCGTGACCTCTCATTATGCTTACCATAAATTATACTGTTCACCGTAGTATAACTATTACATACACTATATGAATTGAAATATATAAATTTTTTATGTGATTAATTTTTATAAAAATCTAATAACTTTAAAAAGTATTAGATGAATTTAATAATAATAATCATAAATTTATAATGAATCCTATAATTAATATTGATGAGCTTTCTTAAAAAATTAATATAAGTGGCGTACTGGTACGATGAACCATATAACAATTGAACCATAGGGAACAATGATCATATCGTGACCTCTCCTTGTGCTTTCCACAAATTATACTGTGATGTACATACCTGGATGCATCATATGCATTACAATATATCCATTTTTTACGTGATAAATTTTTATAAGAATATGATAATTTTTATAAGAGTATGCATTACAATATATCCATTTTTTATGTGATAAATTTTATAACAATATGATCATTTTAAAAAATATTGATAAATTTTATAATAATATTGATAAATTTATAATGAATTCCTATAATTAATATTGATAATTTTTTTAAAATTTAATACAAATGATGTATCTAGGTAATTATACCACAGTGGACTATATAATGATTGGTACTCTTACCAACTCACTCTTCCTCTCTACTTCTTCCTATATAAACTAACCAACAATTGCCCATATTAACCAGCATTAATCAAGCTAGCAATTGACTAAGATGGATACTAATCATGATCTCATGGTGATCCCAACTGTCTCTGAAGCTCACCCAGAAACTCTAGATTTCCTCTCTCGTTCGTGGTGTAACTTCGCTGTTCAAGCTTTGCAGCCAGAGTTACATGATCCTTCGTCGGTTTTGGTTCAGAGTACGACGACGAAGATGTTTGAGGGAGATGCCTTGGTAAGTCTTTTTCAAGCTTATTATTGATATGTTATGCTAATCTGAATATATATGTATAGATGATTGTATAGTATATGTTTATGGATTTTGAGTTACTTATAGTTTGAAGTTTTTTGGACATGTAGAAGATGGAAAGAAGCATAAGCACAGGTGAGCCGGATTATATGAAGTCTACGCCCTCATGGAGATCCAACGATCTAAAGGTACAATTATGAATATGTCCATGAAAATGGTCTCTTCCATTTTATCAACTTAAACCTTGTCTTTTGGCTTTGTAAACCTACAAGTAAAAGCAACCCAACTTTACTCACCCTGCCCACTTTTCTACATAAATTTACCTGAACTTTTATTTCTAAGAAAACTGATTACTTACTTCTACTTATTTCTATCTAAACCTATCTAAACATATCCAACTGCGACATACCATCAAATGAATAGAGCTTAGAGCATACTTATGTATCATTGTTAAATCTTTATAAAATATGATAAGACTATTCAAAGATAGTAACTTTGTTGAATCTTTGTAAAATATCCAGTTTTGATATATAAGACATACTTATTTATCTTGGTTAATAGTAGTTCCTAAAAAGTTGATAACTTTAATCCATACCTGGGATGTGAGGGCCACATGTTAGAATCAAATTGTAGACAAATATCAATAACAGTTGAGAGTGATAAATGAAAATAGAAGAGTAATATGTTACATTAAACTTGTTTACATTAGGTATACAATATATTTTTTGAAAATTTTCTTGAACACAATTATTATTGTACAAGTTAGTTTCATAAAATTAAAAGATGAATTTTTAATATTATTGTGATGATACAATGACTTCAAATTCCGAGGTTGAGTTTTCTTTAAGAGCATTTACAATGGTGAGTTTTAATTCGACTCACTGCTGACGTGGCATGAAACGAGAACGAAATGAGGTCGTGTAGGATATTTCAGTAGTGAGAATGAGATTCGTCTCGCGAGAATCTCACTTTCAGCCTCGCGAGACGAGTTTGAAAGCGAGTTTAAAATATTAATATTTTAATCATATTTTTTTCTCTTTCCTCCTCCACCTCATTTTTTATCAATATAACCAAATTAATTATATTCTTAAGTGGGATCCATTTACTTTTTTTTAATTAATATGAGCCAAACTCATTCTCACCATTGGAAAGCTAGCTAAATAAAATATTAAATTTTGACTCTCTTAATAGGGGTCCACAGATTCCACATCATACAATTAGTCAAACTCAAACTCACCATTGCGGGTGCTCTAATAGTGAGTTATATTTTATGCATCATGGAATATCACCTATTTTCCAGTTATCTTGTGACTTTAATTTATATGTCAGGCTAATTTTTTAAATTTTGATTATTGATTTTTTAACATATATATTAATTTATTATATGAAAATATTATTATTAGATTAGTAACAAAAAGTACTATCGTCTGAATATAATTTTACTATTTTTGATAAAATGTGATGTGAAACATTACCAGTTAAAAGACCTTGGAGACGGTAAAATAATAATTAATATGTAACTAATAAAGTGAGAAAGGCAGAGACGGTAAAATAAAATTAATAAGTGTCCGTTCTTTCTTTTATAAAAGTCTGGAATTAAAATTGTGTACTTAACTATATTTAAACTTATGTTCTTTATGTTGGTATGTAGAAATTGGTCAGGTAAAATTGAATAAAGATGAGTATATATGGAACTTTGCCATGGATAACGTTTCCTTGAGAATTTTCATTTCTTAGAAAAGACTATCGGGAGTAATTAAAGGCTTGACTTACGCTCTGTTTGGTTGTGTATTTCAATTTCAGTCGTGGATATGGATGCAGCAAGCAATGCACCCGGAACTAAACTACAGCACAGGCTTTCAAAACAAATTGGTAACACCCTCACCATCACTGAAATCACATATTTCTTCTACAACTAAGAATATGTGTATTGCCAACCACCTTTTTCCAACCAATTTAAAATGGTTGGAAAAAACAACCAATTTAAAATAGTTGTACATTTCATATTCCAACTATTTTTCAAAAATTTTAGTAGGAAAAAGGGTTGAAAAACAATCATTTTAACAACCATTTATACTTTCACGTCTTATTAAGTGTGCTTTAACCCTTACAGTTCCAATGGAAGAAGCCCTTCGGAAACATGTCGATAAAGAAATGGTTCAAGAACATGAAGGAGAAGCGAAAGGAGGAGAAAAGACTGCAAAAGGCGGAAGTCCACGCAGCCGTGTCAATAGCCGGGCTAGCAGCCGCCTTGGCTGCCATAGCCGAGGAGAACTCAAAAGGGAAGCTCCAGCTCGAGCAAAGCGGAGACAACCCGGTTGCTAGGAATGCCGCCTTGGCTTCGGCTACTGCCATTGTGGCTTCCCAATGTGCGCTCGTGGCGCAGTCCATGGGAGCCGGGAGAAGCCAGCTCAGTAATGTCATCAGCTCCGCCTTGAGCGGGACAAGTACTAGCGATATTCTCACCCTCACCGCCGCAGCTTCAACATGTACGTATGCAAACAATAGTGATGTGGCAAATACTTTCTTTTTAAAAAAATTTAGCATGTTCATGTATATATGGTATGTGTTAGAGCATAAAACCATCATTAGGCTTACAACCATAAGCTTCAGCTTTAGGTTGAGATGGATCAACATGGTATTAGAGCCAGACCTGAGTAAGAGGTCTTAGGTTCGAATCTCAACACCCTCATATTCATTTGCGCAAGGTGAAGGGGGGTTTTTGCAGCATCCACGCTTCAAGCCCAAAGGGCATTTGCGTGAGGGGGTATGTTAGAGTATAGAACCATCATTGGACCTACAACCATAAGTTTAAGCTTTTGGTTGAGATATTCCACTGTAGGGCTATTGAAAAAATGTCCTACCCGAAAACCCGGTTCAATTCGACCCGGAAAAATAAAAGCGAGTAAGGTCATAGAATTTCCGTCCACATTTTTTATATGGATCAATTTGACAGAAAATTCGAACACAATATTTTTCATTTTTCAGTCTGAACCCGGTTTAGACACGAATTTATGCTTGTCCGATTTGTTCGACCCGAGTCTGCCCCAGAAAATGTTCCAAAAAACTGGGTATTGGACATCAAGGTTTCGTCCAATGTCCGATCCGTCCGAACCCAGAGTGACGCAGACTCGAATTTTTGACAGCCCTATTCCATTGAATGTCATGTAAGATGGTTATTAACCATCTTACTGCAAGACGCATTTCATTTTGGTAACAAACTAACAAATGATAATATGTGTGGCTTAATTGTGTTTGTTGTTATATATATGACAGCATTAAGAGGAGCAGCAACATTAAAAGCAAGGGCAGGGTGTAAGAGTAGGGCCCTGAGTGGCGCACCAGTTATGCCCATTGAAATGGACCCCACTAAGATTGACGATGATTTGGACTTTGAGAGGTGCACATCAGTTCTTGCCAAGGGAGCTAAACTCACCATATTCACACCCGATGGTATGATTTCATGCTATTCAACTGTATATTCATGGTAGTTTCATATGTTAGTTCTTTATATTTTAAATTGTTATATATATTCTAAAATCGATGATCAAAGTTTGTAAAAGTCGACTATATTAGCTATTGTGAGTTGCCAATATAATATGAAATAGAGGGAAGACTTCATGATGTTGAGAACGTTAGACAAAAAGTTGATGTCCGGTACCCAGTTTTTTGAGTATTATTTAAGTCAGACTTTTCGTACAACCTTAAATTTAAGTCAATATCGGGTTTGTTCAATAAAAGATGGAAAATTTTGTGTCAAGATTTCCGGTCAAGTCAGTCAATGTCAAAGTTCAAATAAAAGATTTATAACCTTACCGGATTTATTTTTCGGAACAGACTGAATTGGATATTCAAATCAGACAATGTTTTGACATCAGTTAAATTAGGGATGAAAATTTCCACCCATTCAGTCAAGACTCGTAAGCGTAATATACGGACTTTCGACTTATTTGGTCTCTAGTAACTTGATTTTATTGCAAAATTTGGGCCTAAGCTCAAATTAACATTTAACTCAAGTGTAGCGCTGTCAAAAGTGTTAGTCCATGTTCAAATTCAAGTACATTTATTTCGCTATTGCTAAAATTCAGACAAAAAATTAAGTTGCCTATTCATTTTTTTTATGTCAGACAATTTGAATGAATGTAAAATTAAATAAAAGTTGAATGCAAACAATTGAAATAGATGAAATATTATGTTCGAGTTGCTGGCAAATAGGTCAATGTTAGCATTTTGATTAAAAATTTGTAATCTTATCCCAGTTTTTTTGGATCGGATAAATTCATATATCTCAATTGGACAATATTGTGTCAACTTTACACGAGTGGTTTACATCACACAAAAATAGTTGAGAAAATTATGAAGACTTTTCATGCCGACGATACATATATCTATCTCCTTGAATTTTTATCCTCACTTTTAATGGGATGAACAGGGAAAAGCATGGTGAGGCTAGTTTGCATTCATCTGAACAACGAAGCCAAGGTTCGAATCCAAACACTAAACCGGGCTTCCTTGCACACATATTTGATTCAGAAGAGTAAATTACTGATTGTAATATGCTTCTTAATTCTTATGCAGGTGATTCTGAAGATTATGAAAGTCAGTCTGTTGAATGTCATCACAAGCAAGAAAGAATGTAAGTTAAAAGGACCGGCCTGTTAATGACCTGACCCTTTGATAATCTCTTTTTGGGTATGTCTGACTGACACTCTTTAACCCTAATCGATATGGTTTTCAGGTGTAGTGCTAGATCTGCATGCAGAGCTATACCAAGAATCAGGAGGAGACGAATACGACACATGTTACCAAATAGTGTTAACCACAACAAGGGGATCAATCAAGCTTGATATGGCTGCTGATTACCAGCGTTACAAGATGTGGGCAACAACAATTCAGCAGATGTTGAAGCTAGCACAGTCTCCTACCAACTATCATTTTCAATTCTGCAGATCATACTGATCATCAATAATATTTCCCCCCAAGCCTTCTTCGGATCTGTTTGTTGTATCCAAAGTCCAAGTGTATAATTGCTAGATCACATGTAGAGTGGAGTTTGAATAAGAGAAACAGTTTTTGTGTCATTCTCGTTCACTAGTAGGATGCATCCAAACACGGCCACAGAACAATTAACGGCGTTGCCGAGCTTCATTGATGCCATAACTACACTGTGTTGTGTTATGACAGCGTATCGTTTTCAATCATAACCGATATCTCAAGACATTGTTTTAGTATCGTTGCGTTTCTATGTAAAATTCATGGGTAAAAATCAGTTGTGTAAAAGTTAATTTTTGATAATTTTTGGTAATTTGTGGTAACTTTTGGTAAATTTTGATAACTTTTAGTAAATTTACACAAATATATCTAAATTAAATTTTGTTTTTTCATATTTTAACTTTGGCAATTTTTGATAATTTTTGTAATTTTAAACAAAAACTGGTAAATTTTAGTAAATTAAAGTTACCCATGAATTTGACAGGTCATTGTTTTAATTATCAATTTTAGGAAATTTAAAAGTGTTCACTATATCAACAATTATAAATAACTCCATAATCAAATGAACATCTTTGTTAAACATATTTTAGACACTTTTTTCTTTAATAAATTGATCAAAATTTAAGTGTTTATTATAGTTACAGAAGTCAAATTCTCCTATGATTTTATCAAATTAGGTATTCTTTGTGAGGTTGGAATGTTAAGTTCTAGTTTCTGTTTCCTGAATTGCCAAATTTCATATCAAGGATGCTTTTTTTTAAATAAAAAAAATCCCTAAAACCCTGACATCAAAGAAATAAAATATAAATAGAAAAAGGAAAGTGGGCTAGTAGGCCACTAGACCATACGTTCTAGGCTAGGAATATGGGCCTCAACTGTATTGTTATTGTGGCTTGAGGTTTTTTTTTTTTTTTTGGGCTAGGCTTATAACTGTAGGGTTATTTACCTTGAAGGACGGCCCAACAAACAAATTGACCTAAAAGTCTTCCGGATAGAGATTTCCTAATTTGTACTCCCTCCGTTTTTTTTAATTGTCACATTGACAATTGTGTTAAAAACTTTGACCGCTAATATCTTAATTTGTACAATGATTTATCATACAAAATTGATGTTGTTAGATTCGTTATAAAAAATATTATTAGAAAAGTATAATATCATAGATCTTTATAAAAGTATTACGGGTAAAATTGTTGATTAAAGACGGACCTCAAAAAGCGTGAAAGACAATTAAAAAAACGAAGGGAGTAATTAAACATGGGGCCCGAAACTGATGACTAGGCAAGTCAAATATATATGAGTTATTTTTTTTTGTTCCAATTTAAAAAATGTTGCCCATTGAGTTTTTTTGTTGCCAAAAAAAAACTTCAATTTGCCTAAGAAGAGGAAGAAAGATGGGGTTCAATGTAAAGAGGAAGAAAGATAGGGTTCAATGTAAAAAGGAAAAGGGGTGCAAAAGAAGAATAAGAAGAAGAAAAAGAAGAAAGAAAAAGAAGAAGAAGAAGAAGAAAGGAGAAGAAGAAGAAGAAAGAGAAAGAAAAGCTGATGGAGTTTTTTGGTTTCTTTGCAATATTCTTTCTCTTTCTTCTTCTCATTCTTCTTTTTTTGCACCCCTCTTCCTCTTTATATTGAACCCCATCTTTCTTCCTCTCCTTAGGCAGATTGAGGTTTTTTTTTTTGCCAACAAAAAACTCAACCGGAAGCATTTTTTAAATTGGAACCAAAAAAAAATAAATTGAACACATGTATATTTAGCATGCCTAGTCATCAGTTTCAGAGCCCGTGTTTAATTGTAAATTAGGACCTCCCTGTCCTCATAAGACCTTTAGGTCAATTTGCTTGTTGGGTCGTCCTTTAAGGTCAATAACCCATAATTGTAAGCATTAGTCCCGTGGACAATGTATTTATGAGTGACTTTTACGATTAGTGTTCCAAAATTGTAAAATTGATGCTGATTGAACTAAGGGTTTGGACCTTTAAGGTTAATGTCCACTCCTGGTCCCGATGTTGACCGAAACCTCACTTTTAGTCCCAGTTCTTATCTCCTTCCCTTCGGAAGCGAGATTTGATCAGAAATTGGACTTGACCGGAACCTCCTTGTTTGCTCACCCCTATGAGCAGACCATAGCCATGTTGTTGGTAATAAGGTTTAATTTTCAATTTTCTATGCATAGCCAGACTATTGTCAGGATCTCATGATGTTGTTAGTAGACAAAAAAATAATAAAGGCAACAATAAAAAATATTTACATAAGGGGTTTATGTGGAAAAACTCATACCAGAAAAAAACCATGAACGATGCATCATCAGAGGATTATAACAGTGTTTTGGAGATTCACATATCTCTACAATATCTCGCAGGTTCCCTAAAGTTACAACATGAAGACTCAACACTCACATACACCTCACTTTATTTCCTCAAGGACACAGAGATTATAGATCAATCTCTTGTGGTACCAATGAAACACTCAATTGCGATACAAAATAAACCTAACAATAGGTCTTATTTATAGCAAAGACAATACAATAGAGTCTAAGGTTAATGGGAGCTCCTTTTGGCCACAAACACTTCAAAAAAAACCAACATAATCCAAAATCAACCCAGATTAAGAAAACATATCAAAATAGGACTTGGAAACTCAAAATTCGATATCGCCACAATTTGGCAACGCAGTCCACGTCGAGATTTCTACTGTGTTGCTCTTGATCATGCTTCGAACCATCATAAACTCATAATTTGGGCTTCACACATCAAACCCAACAATCTCCGACTTAGAGACCAAATTGTGTTTACAACCTTTATCATTCATCATGACCTCCACTCGTCCTCGAGTTCTTTTAGTACATCAACCTCGATCATGTTCAACAAGGATCAACAGATATCTCAATTGCTCTCCTCACAAATCCTCTATCTCGAACATGTACCCTCAAATATTTCAATTGGCCCCCCTACATATCCTATATCTCAAACATGCTTGAACTGCTCAAGCCCTGCAACTTCGACATACGTATCCTCGTCAACAAATTAGGGGAATAACATATTGGATTTTTTCCTTCTATCGAACTTGTCGAATTCCCGTGCAGATTAGATGTCATCTACGACTAACCATCTGTTCTCGGGGCATCGACCGGAAACCTCCTCGTTTCTGGTGCCCTTCTATCATCAGAGAAGCTAACATGGCTTTTGACGAGCATGAATATGCATGTTTGAGTTTTTAGTGACGGAATATAATTTCCTCCTTTCCTGCCATTTATAATTATCAGAGATCCCTTTGTAACCTTGCAATGACCTTCCCCAAATATTTTTGTGAAGCACTCCTTATCCAATTGACCCACAAATACAAGGTTCTTGTTCTGACCCGGGATATACAAAACATTCTTCAACCTCCAAGTCCTCCTTTAGATCAATGTTCACATCACCTCTTCCTAACACCTTTAGATTCTGACCGTTTGCAGCCCTAACCCTTTGAAACATCCGTCTCACAAAGTTACTAAAGGACTCCCTATTAGACAAAAGGTGAAATAATGCACCCGAATCTATAACCCAACTCATTCCTTGTCAACACTAACTATTAGGGCATCACCCAAATCCTCACCAGAATTAATATAATCATGGTCATTATAACTGCTCTTCCCTATGCCCTGGGTTTCGGGCAATCCCTACGAAAGTGGCCACTATCAACATAGTTCCAACATACTTGCTCCATGTTTCGACCCCTAGATTTAGATCGGCCCCTACTCGAGCTCCCACTACTCCTCCTACCCTTGACAGTCAGCGCATCCCTCGAAGACTCAAACACATCAAAATCTTTCTTCGAAATCTTTCACTCAAGACAATGTCTCTCAATTCATTAAACTTCAATTTTTCATCTTTTTTACCTGAAGATGCAACAGAAATTAGAAAATATCCCAAGAATTAGGTAGAGTGGACAACAATAACATTCATCTCATCGTCAAAATTAAATCTCACAAAAGTCAACTTCAACAATATCATAGTCAATTTGTTCATATGATTATTTATATCAGTAGAATCTTACATCTTAGACTCAAACAAACGACCGCAACACATATACCTTATTCATTGCAGAAAGGTTCTCACATGTGTTCTTTAAGGCCTTAAGAAGACCTTTCATCATTTTCTCATCCTTCACTTTGAAAGCTACATTTCGTGTTATCGCCAGCCTCATCGTACTGAATGCTTGATGGTGAAGCATGTCGCAATCGTTATGTTGAAATCCGCTTGTTCCATCTGTTGGTAGAGCACATCCTCAATTTGCATCCTTCACCATGCGAAGTGATTCCCATTGATCTCCATAATCTTCATATGTACACCCTCAATTGTTTTTCAACCTTTGGATCAACAATGCTCCAACTGAAGCTTTAATACTAGTTATTAGGATCTCGAGGCACTGTTAGCTGCCAAACAATAATAAAAAAACAATAATAATAATGAAGATTGGCACAAGGGCTTAATGCAAAAAAAAACTTAAACTAGGAAAAAATCACGAACGATGCAGTATCAAATGATTACAATGGTATTTAAGAGATTCCCCGATCTCTACTATCTATTACAGGCTTCCTAGAGTTACAACTTGATGACTCAATACTCATAGTTGAAACGTCTCACGTACACAAATCCCTCAAGGATACATAGATTATAGATCAATCTCTTATGAAACTGATGAAACACACAAGTACGATATAAAATAAACCTAATAATGAGTTCTATTTATAGCAAAGGCAATGTAATAGATTCTAGGGTCAATAGGAGTTCCTTGGCCACCAAGCACTTGAAAACAGCAACAGAATCCGATATAAGCCCAGATTAGGAAAACATATCAAAATAGGACGCAGAAACCGAAATTCGACACCCTCACAATCTGGCAACACGATCTGTCTCGACTCTGATTTTATTCATGCTGCTCTCGATCATGCTTCAAACCATCCCATACTCAAAATATGGACTCCACACATCAAACCAGACAACTATGAGCTTCATCATTAGAGGTTCGAGGACAAAATTTGAGAGAATAATCAAAACTTTCCAACATAACAAAACAATCTCAAACAATCAGCTCTACTACATAACCATATCTATATTGTTTTCAGAGGGCCTTAAAAACACTAAAGAAGTCGGTCTCAACTTCCACTTGCTTCAAACCAAGATAAGTTTTCAACTTCATCCACAATCTCATTACTCTAGCCTTTGTGGTCCCAGATGATTACCCTCTATCCTCCTTTCCCTTGCTCATTCACCAAAGCATCCGCATTTACTTAACATTTGCCACTTTCAAGTAGCTAGGACCCATCTATTGGGGCTCTCTTCGCTTTGGTTCCTTGGATACTTCTTCACTAGTGCCTCCAAAAAATCTTGATGATAAGTGAGGCCTCTATTCACTACCTCAAGGGGAAGGTTCCTTCCCCTCAAAATCTCTACGATTCCTCGAGCTCCAGATGATCCACATTAGGGTGATAATGTAGCATGTTGAGAATATGTTGCACTGGATCTTTTATGATGAGAATTGTTCACCAAGTCATTCCATATTGTTCCATCAACAATTCTTTCCGGCCATATCTATGGTGAAAATTGTTCACCAAATCTTTTCAGATTACTTTATCAACAATTCTTTCTATCTTCTTTATTATCGTTGGAGTATAAATAAAGGTTGCTACCATGGGATTTCCATCACACATCAATAGAGAGTTTAGCACCTGTTGTAATTTTGTGAGAGCAATTTGTAGGGGTGTGTATTATTCGGTTTCGAACTGAATCGAACCGATCCAAACCAAACCAAACCGATTTTATTCGGTTTAATTTTCGGTTTGGACTTTCGCCCTTAACCGATTCGGTTCTACTCAGTTCCGGTGAAAACCCCAAATAGAGGTGTGCATTATTCGGTTTTGAACTGAATAAACCCAGAACCAATTAAGGGCTAAAGTTAAGAAACAGGTGGTTGTTAGTTTCATAGGCCTCTTCGCAGGTTGAGCACACGGATCAACCTTGATTCCATGCCTGCAAAGATTAGCTTCGGTATGGAGCGAGTCTCTCTACATCCTCCACGCATAATACTTTGCTTCGGAAACTATTTCATCCCCACAAATTATTGATGCTTATTTTGAACGGGGAGTAAACCAACACCGAAAAACATACGTACTAAATTATCATTTACGACTATCAGGTGATTTTTTTTGCCATATTAGGGCCTTTCACGTGACTGAGTTTATTGTCTTATTTTGGCTCGGCTGATTATATTTTGGACAAAAGCAAGAATGTAAAGCACCAATCCTATCAATTTCTTTCTCAAAAGCAAAGAACATCATCACGAGGTTTAAGGGGAAAGAACAAAAGAAATTAAAGCTAAGGATTACCAATAAAATTAGTACGGTAATACTTTGCACCACATAAATCGAATTCAATGATCCTACAGAATTACTATTGCTTGAAATGAAGGAAACTAAAGACGAAAGGAGTCATGATCAGGAAGGGTTGATTGATGTATTAGCAAAACATGATCTAGGTGTACAAGGAAAAGAATAACATTAAATCTAACAAAATTACAAACTACATGCAAATAATTAGTTTAGCTTTGAATTATAGCGGAAAACACGCAACAATTGTAAATTTATTATCTTTGATTGAAATTTAAATAGGAGAGAAGAACAACAAAGGTCCAAAAATATGTTTGACGAAAACAAAAGAAAATAGTGGGAAGTGACCAATGATGAATAATAACTAATACATAATTCAGGTGACGTCAAATCATAAATCAATACCATATAATGTTTGCAAAAGTTCGTAGAATTTATCAAAATTTAATAAAGTTTACAAATTTACATGTTTATCGATATTTATTTTTGTTGAAAAAGTCTTATATTCAAAAGTACTTACTCTCTTCATTCTTTAATATTTGTCACCGTGGGAATTATGCAGTCAACTTTTATACTCCCTTCGTCCCAAATAATTTGTCCTATATGACTTTACGCGGTCTTCAATGCAATGGTTTGACCATTAATTTTTTGCATTTTATCTCATCAAGACTTGTAATGTTGTATTTATGTATAAGTATTTTGTATAAAAAATCTAACAATGATAATTTTATACACTAAGTCATCATATAATTTTACAAATTAACGGTCAAAGTTTATAAAGTTTGACCTTGTTAGTCAACTGGGACAAATTTTTTGGGACGAAGGTAGTACTTTTTTGACTGCAAATTACCCAATTCATATATTTTAATAATGTATTATGTTATAAAGTACTATCATTAGATTCAAAGAAGTATTTCATATAAGTGTAATTTTATAATATTTTTAAAAATATATTGTTAGAAAATGATGACCAATGGTGAAACGTTAAAAGTGACAGATATTAAGGAATTGAGGGAGTAACATTTTTGCCAATACTTACAAGTACTGAGTTTTTTGCCAAAATTCACCAAAACTAATTAACTTTTACTATATCATTCATTTTACCAATGAATTGTACCGTACAAAACCATTCCTAAACGTGTTCAACTATCAATTTAAGCTTTTGGTTAAGTACTAGATCGAATAGGATATAGTTATGCTAAGAATTGCTCAAGCATACTTGTAGACTTTTGGGTTTTGTGTGGCCCATTTGATCCTTGGTGGGGTCTAGAACCAGGAAGAAGAGAAGAATCGACAACATATGGGTAGGCGCTACCCGCATCTATTAGGCACCAGCAGCACCTCAGACAGAAGGCAATGAAGAAGACGCCACCAGCGCCTCAAGATCGAAGACGGAAACACAAGGCGCCACCAGCATCTGGAGACGCCACCAACGCCTATTGCTTCAACACAAGCTTCATCCAGCGCCTCAAGGACGCTCCTCGCGTCCAACACAGTAGTGTCACTTCTGAACACGCGACCCGCGTCTTTAAGGTGCTACCAGCGCCTCCTGCCCGGTTATTTTTACAGCGGGGTTTATTTTATACTCGGATGGTTATTAGTAGTTTAACCTAATTTTTCCTCCGGGCCAAAGTATATATATTGTACTAGTTTCTCCACTTTATTCATCGAGTCTGATCAGAGATAAAATATTGCGAGAGAGAGAGTTTCATCAATATTTTTCTAGTGTGTCCCGAGAGATTGTGAATTGAGAGTTTGAGAGATTTTTTTATTGTAATCTCTTCTTGTTGATCGCATCACACCCTGTGATAGTGATCGAGTTGTACTCCTACTTTCTCATAGTGGATGATTTTTCTAGCTGTCGCCGTCCGTGGGTTTTCCTTCGAATTCTTCGGTTTCCCACATAAATCTGGTGTTTGTTTTATCACTTATTTTTCCTTCCTGAATTTTGTCATAATTTCCGTCATTTCATTTATTTTGCTTCCGCTTTAACCTTGCACTTACTTTTTCCTAACAAGTGGTATCAGAGCAAGGTGGAGATGGCTTTAATCATAAAGTGTGATATTCTAAAATTCGATGGAACGATGAGCTTTACTATTTTGAGACTACATATGAAGGCGGTCCTGATTCAGCACGGGTTATGGGATGTGATTGAGTATCCCGACATGAAGATTGATGCAACAAGGAGCGATGAAAACTTCAAAAAGCGTCAGATGGAGGTCCAGGATAACTGAGTCCAAGGAAGTGGAAGAAGCTGGAAGATAAAGCTCTGGCAGGGATTCAGCTGTGTTTGGCAGAGCACATTCAGGGAGATGTGATGCATATCGAGAAACCTCGAGAGCTTTGGACCAAACTAGAAGAGTTATACATGTCAAAGAGTCTTGCCAACAAGTACCGAAAGAAGGAGAAACTCTACAGGCTACGAATGCCCACAGGTACTTCTATGCAAGCACATCTTAGTGAATTTGATTATATTATTACTGAGTTAGAATCAATGGATATGAAATACACTGATGAGGATAAGGCTTTGCATTTAATCCTATCCCTACCTGTATCACATAAACAATTTAAGGAGATCATGTTGTATGGGAATCGTGGTGTCCTTAGTAAAGTTTAGTTTACTATCTAAGGAGAAATTTGATAACGAGGGTGATGACCAGAGTAGTGATGCCTTGTTTGTAGGGGGAAGGAGTAATGATCGTAAGGAAGACGGGCCTAAAGGGAAGTCTAAACACCATTTAAAGTTTAGAAACCTCACAAGAATAAGAAGTGCAATTACTATAGTAAGAAGGGGCATATAGAGAGGGATTGTTGGATGAAGCAGGGTAGTAAGGGCAACCACACTAAACCTGGTCCCTCAAACTGTGTTGAGCCCGAGTTAGATGTTGATGGGTTTGTAGTTATGGATGATGTTTTAGTTACCACATCGAGTAGGGTATCTAGAGATGAATGGATTCTTGATACTGGGCGCACCTATTACATGTGTCCTCCTAAGGATTGGTTCGAGTCCTATGAGAGTCTTGACACCGGCGTTGTGGTCATGGATAACGACATGACTTGCAAGGTTGCAGGGATTGGTAGCATTACAATTAGAACTCATGATGGTATTATTAGAACCCTGAAAGAGGTTAGTTATATTCCTAACATGACCCGCAATTTGATTTCTTTGGGTACTCTTGAGGCTAACGGTTGCAGGTACAAAGGAGAAGAAGGTTTCCTGAAAGTGTTAGGGGTTCCATGGTTCTGATGAAGGGAATTAGGAAGGGCAGTCTATACATCCTGCAGGGGTCTATAGTGACAGGAACTGCAGTAGTTTTAAACCTTGATGAGTTCCACAACACAAAGCACTGGCACATGAGACTAGACCACTTGAAAGAGAAGAGAAGGTCGATGCTGAGCAAGAAGGGATATCTTTGGGGCGCACAAATCGGCAAGCTGGAGTTTTGCAACCACTGTGTCTACAGGAAACAGAAGAGGGTCAGTTTCTCCAGGGCATACAACAATAGTGATCCTTGACTATATTCATAAGATTTGTGGGTCCTACTAGAGTACCATCACTGGGTGACAAGCGCTATATGTTGACATTCGTGGATGACTTCTCGAGGAAGACTTGGGTTTATTTCCTGTGACACAAGAATGAGACATTCTCATATTTCAAGAAGTTCAAAGCTTTAGTGGAGAACCAGACAGGCAGGAAAATAAAGAAACTCAGGACAAACAATGGGTTGGAGTTCGTTGATTCTGAATTTACTGAGTTCTGCAAGGAGCATGGGATTGTTAGGCATCGAACCTTGGTGGGTAAACCTCGGCAAAACGGTGTAGCTGAGAGAATCAACATGACACTCCTGGAAAAAGCCCGATGCATGTTCTCCAATGCAGGGCTTTGGAAGAACATATCGCTCTGGGCATAGATGATATCTACTATCTGCTATCTACTGAACAGATCACCTTATGCCTCTATTGAATTCAAGATTCCAGAGGAAGTATGGGCGTGTAATCTAGTTAATTATTTTAATTTGAGAATTCTTGGATGTCCTGTATTTGCCCATGTGAATGAGGGGAAGCTATCTCTCAAGGCTGTTAAATGTATGTTTCTAGGTTATGGGTCTGTGTTTAAGGGATACAGAATGTGGTGTCCTGACTTGCAGAAAGTAATACAATCTAGAGATGTAACCTTTAATGAAACTGCTATGTTATCTGAAACGGAATCTACCGGTATTTCAGATGATGCAGGAAATCAGGAGGAGGATGCAGGAAGAGCAGTGTTCTAGGTGGAGCAGGTTGAGGCTCAAGGTGAAGCTACCAATACCTACAATCAGGAGCAAGCCGCTGATGATGCTCCTGAAACAACTTAAGTTGATGAGCCTGATATTGAGATAGATGTTCTTCAGGTGGAGTAAGCACCGAGCATAGCAAGAGATCGTCCCAAGAGGGAGATCAGGAGACCAACACAGTATACTAAAGAAGACAATGCTATAATTGCATATGCGTTGAGTGTTGCAGAAGATACTCCTGAAGGTGTTGAACCTTCTACCTATCAGGAAGCCATCTCCTGAACAAGTGCCTCAAACTGGATAAGAGCTAAGCAAGAGAAGATGGAGAGTCTGCAGGAGAATCATACATGGGAGCTATATGAGTTGCCTAAAGGGCGACGAGCTCTTACTGCAAAATAAGTGTACAAGAAGAAAGAAGGTATCCCTAGTGTAGAGAATGCAAGGTTGGAAAGCTAGATTGGTGGTTAGAGGTTGCAACCAGAGAGAGGGAATCGACTACAATAAAGTATTCTCGCAAGTTGTGAGGCATATGTCGATCCGCATCTTGCTAGCCTTTGTTTCTCTATTTGACTTGGAGTTGGAGCAACTTGACGTAAAGTCAACTTTCCTCCATGGAGAGTTGGAGGAGGAAATATATATGAGGCAACCAGAGGGTTTCACCGTTCCTGATAAGGAGGAACAGGTGTGCAGATTGAGGAAGTCTTTGTATGGACTTAAACAAGCACCCAGACAGTGGTACAAAAGATTTGATACCTTTATGGTAGGGCAAGGGTACACAAGGAGTCATTATGACAAGTGTATGTACTTCAGGCAAGTTGGCAATGGGTCTTTCATTTATTTACTATTGTACGTTGATGACATGTTGGTTGCCTCCAGGGACATGTCACTAATCAAGAAGCTGAAATCTCAACTCAACCAGGAGTTTGAGATGAAAGACCTCGGAGCAGCGAAAAAGATTTTGGGAATGGATATCCAAAGAGATAGAAAGGCAGGGAAGTTGTTCCTGTCTCAGAAGAGGTATCTGGAGAAGGTGTTGGACATATTCAACATGAGAAACTGTAAGGCAGTGTCAACACCCTTAGCTGCACATTTCAAGTTGTTTGGTGAGAACTGCCCTAAATCTAATTTGTAAGTAAGGAGGATGTCTAATATTCCCTATGCAAGTGCAGTTGGTAGTTTGATGTATGCGATGGTGTGCACTAGACCTGACCTATCCTATGCAGTTAGTGTGGTGAGTAGATATATGCAGAATCCAGGGAAGGAGCATTGGGAAGGAGTGAAGTGGATCCTTCGCTATGTGAAGGGCACCTTGGAGAAGAGCATCTTGTATGATAGAGGCAATGCTGCAACGTCTGATGTTGCAGATTATGTTGATGCTGATTATGGTGGAGATCTGGATAGGAGACGCTCAATTTCAGGATACGTGTTCACTATGTGTGGAGGAGGAGTGTTCTGGAAAGCTTCACTTCAATCTATAGCAGCCCTCTCTACTATTGAGGATGAATATAATACTGCTACATAAGGGGTGAAGGGGGCTATTTGGTTGAGAGGTTTGGTCATGGAGCTTAGAGTACCACAGGGCGAGACTGTGGTTTATTCAAATAGTCAGAGTGTTATTCATCTAACCAAGAATGACACTTACCATTCGAAGACCAAACATATAAGCGTCAGGTATCACTTCATCAGAGATACAGTTGCTGCAGGAGAGATTGTGGTGAAAAGATGCATACGTCTGAGAACCCTGCGGATATGTTAACCAAACCTTTATCTATAGCTAAGTTTGAACATTGTTTGGATTTAGTTGGTGTTTTGAGCATGTGAGAGCCCCGCGGGGGTACACCCTGCGGAGGTGCGTGTTGACGACGATAGTCGAGGTATATATTTTGGACCGATAACTCGGATCATGGTCCAAGGTGGAGATAGTTGGGTTTTGTGTGGCCCATTGGATCCTCGATGGGGTCCAAAACCAGGAAGAAGAGAAGAATCAGCGACATATGGGTTGGCGTTACCTGCGCCTATGAGGCACCAACAGCGTTTCAAATAGAAGGCAACAAAGAAGACGCCACCAGTGTTCCACGGCGCCACCATTGCCTCAAGATCGAAGACGGAGACAGAAGGCGCCACCAGCGCCTATTGCTTCAACACAAGCTTCTGCCATCGCCTCGGGGATGCTCCTCCTGTCCAACACAGTAGCGTCACTTCTGAAGACGTGACCCGCCTTTTTAAGCCGCTACCAGCGCCTCCTGGCCAGTTATTTTTGCGGTGGGGTTTATTTTATACGCGGATGGTTATTATTAGTTTCACCAATATTTTCCCAGTGTGTTCCGAGAGATTGTGAGTTAAGAGTTTGAGAGATTTTTCTATTGTAATCTCCTCTTGTTGATCACATTCCGCCCTCTCCCGGGTCGGGCACATTACCGGGAACGACTTTAAGGATCGCTGACTGGCCCCACAAATCAGCACGAGTCTTTCCAGCGTGCTTCATCCTTGCTCACACACTGCCTAGGAAAACTTCCCACAATGCCACCCATCCTGAGACTAGTCCCGGCCAAACACGCTTAACTGAGGAGTTCCCAACGGATGAGCTACCATAAAAGAAGGTGCATATTGGTGATATAAGTAGTCATTTCAATCCTCTTAAACCACACTTAACCATATACCCGGGTTACAATTATTTTTCTGGTTGTCGCCGTCCGTGGTTTTACTTCGAGTTCTTTGGTTTCCCACGTAAACCCGGTGTTTGTTTTATCGCTTATTTTCCGTTCCTAAATTTTGTCATAATTTCTATCATCTTATTTATTTTACTTCCGCTATAACCTTGCACTTACTTTTTCCTAACATAAACTAAAGAGCATGGCCTAGGAGTTTGTCATTGAGTTAGTTGAGCTGTTGGTGGTTTGTAGCAGCTATTTATGGTTGCTGTCTGTATATATATACTGGCAGCTATTGTATGCCAAGGTACGTATGCATTATGTTGACGCATATAATTAATTTTCCCCTTCTTCTGTTTTCAACACTAACAAACTAGGTTAGGACTGGATATTGAGTGCTTCAGGTGTGGTGCAACAACCATATATCCACCGGCCAGCAAATGTTGAAGCATATAATTAATTTTCCCCTTCTTCTGTTTGTTGTATCCGGCGTCAAATTGTGCCCTCGTTGGATCACATAAAATGGAGTCTGAATAAGAGAAACACTTTTTGTGCCATTCTCAGTCACTAGTAGGATGCATCCAAACACGGCCACAGAACCACTAACAACTTTGCCATGCAAGTTGGATTCATGCCATAGCTTTAAAAGAATGAGTGGTTTCGACACCACTACTGTATCATGTTATGACATCGAATCATTTTCAATCACAGGTGATACCTCAACACTGGCGCTGACAAAAATTCGTCCTACCCGAATATTCAAATTTATCCAACTCGAATTTAATTGGGTTTGGTCATCGTTTTTTATCCGAATTTTAAATTCGGACAATTCGACCATATCCGATTCAAAAATTGGGTTGGGTTCGGGTTTGAGGTAAGAAATTCGGACGCCCAAATTTTGTGTCAAATTCGGGTTTGGAAAAGTTCGGACAAAATAATTATGTATAAATTTAGTGTAAATTCGAGTTTGGTTATACTCGGACAAGTCCGGGTTCGAACAAATCCTGATTCGGAGAAATTCAGACAAGATTCGGGTTTGGGGATTTTGTCCCAATTGTCCAAACGCGGTTTGACTTGAACCTGATATGATTTTTTGTCACCGCTACAGTCAACACATTGTTTAAGTATCTTAGTTTTCATAAAACTAATATTTATGGCGATTTTTGGCATTAGTGTTTTTGATAGGTTCTCTTTTAATTATCAATTTTCAAAAACTTCAAAGCATTTACTATACCGACAATTATAAATAACACTATCATGGTATAACCCTTTCATTAGACATATTTTAGACATTTTTTTTTCATAAATTGATCATACTTTATGTGATATTATAGACTTTAGAGTTGTAGAAGTCAGTTATATCTTTTTTAAAAATTTGATATACAAATATATAGATTTTATAATAAGGTAACACTTTTATTAAATAAAGGATTTTGGCTCAAAATAATTCGAAGTCGGAGGTCATTGGTTGAAAATAATCCAAACTCACTATTTGGCTGAAAATAATCTAAACTTGTAGCATATTTACTCGAACTAAACTGAAATCTATTTAAGCGTCGAATCTTGTTAGGCGTCGAAGACGTGTTTCTTTAATTGATTTTGGTTTTGATTTTTTTTTTTTGGCTTATTTAGACCCCAACTCACTTAAATTTATAATGACATGACAATGGATTAAAAATAAAAACACTCATTATAAGTTTAAGCGAGTTGGGGTCTAAATAAGCCAAAAAAAAAAATCAAAACCAAAATCAATTAAAGAAACACTTACTCAGGCTGCCCAGACAGCATTTCGATGCCGAAAATAGATTTCGGTTTAGTCCGAGTAAATAGGTTACAAGTTTGGTTATTTTCAACCAAAAAGTAAGTTTAGATTATTTTCAACCGATGACCTCCGACTTCGGATTATTTTGAGTCAAAACCCCTTAAATAAATAAGTAAAAGACATGAATTGGTGATATATATGTGTATGAGAGATAGTACTCTTACTACCGTAAACCGGTAGGAATACATCTTTGTGTGGAAAGAGTGACAAACGTTGCAAATCATGAGTCACTCGTAAATGATGCATATGTAAAGGGTATTAATCAACTAAAACGGTGAGCATCATTTTCAGCTTTTAATTTATTCAATTATTATTCAAGAAAATTAAAGGCTAAGATTTAAAGGACAAACAGTCCAATGAAGGATCATATAAAACCACAAATGAGAGCAGCCTAATAAAGCTAAGATTTAAGACTATTAGAAACTATTTTAATTCAGAACATTTATTACTTTTAAACATGAAAGAACGCTATGAAGTGAAAACTATTAGTTTTAGTTTTAGAATGAGGAAAAACGTGTGTAATTGAAAAATTGTCCTGGCCAGATTGCATCCTACGTACCAATGGACAAAATTTTAATATAATTGATTTTATGCTTTTTTCTGTAGAGGTAGTTGTTGTGTTTTACATGGCTGTTATGACAACCATGGTTGTTGAGTTTGTTATTATATATGTAGCTTGAGGTTAGTTACTGACTTGATTAACTCCTAACCTCTTTACTCTTCCATAGGTGTTTAGCTTTTCTTATATATACTCATGTATAGTTGTTGTTGTAGTCAAGTTATCTTGTTCAATAATACTCTCAAATCTTCCACATTCTCTTATTTTACGGTCTCTATCAAGTGTAAAAGAAGTTCAGAAAAACTTTCCTATCATTGCCTTACATTGTTACACTTCTTATCATATTTTACATGCATTTTTAAAGGGTAAGCATTATAAATATTATGTCATTTAAAGGGATAAACTCAATGGCCTGACAAATGGGCTAACAAACAAAGGATGTGGTATCATAAGTTCTATATTAGAATCTACGGATGTCTATTCTTAAAAGTAGACCATTAAAAGCCCACAAAAGCACCACAATGCTCACCAAGAAAATTTTGACCGCCGATTTAAAATCTAGTGGGGAAGATAAACCTCTACCACCCGAACCACCATAGCCCTAGCTTTACTCTTGGCATATATATGCATGTATGTTTGTATCTATAAATATGTATGCACGTGCATATACGTGCTTATGTTTGTGTATATGTGTGTGTTTTGTTTTATAGGCTTTCAATCTACTTCTAGTTGTCGTAATTGATCGAAAATAAAAGGGTAAAACGCGAGTTAGCGAGTTTGGAAGCTTATTAATTAAGGAAATCTATTAAAGTTGTTGTGGCTACTTTTGAGGAGTGGAAGACTAATTGTGCAACCCAACTTTTATTTTTGGTCGAAATTGTCACCCCAAATTTTTTTTTTTTACTCAAAACTGTCACTTAACTTTTTAAATTGATCAAATATGCCACGACAACTTGTTTGAAATGTTACATGGTCCTACAATAAATGTAAACTAATAACTGCTCTCTTGTTGTTTAGGTTGGGATTAAAATTCATATAGAGAAATATGAGCTAACAATGTTAATTTCGGCTAAAATGCTCCTCAATTTACAATGCTTGTCACTCGAAAAGCTAAACTATGCTGCTTTGGAGCTCTGATAGAGTGCAATCATGTATGTGAGGAGCATAACTAATTTATACACTGTTAGGAATAAATATAGGAGCCTAGTATTTGTAACGTAACAAAAATATAATGACGTATAAATATAGAGTGCAATCTTGACATTAGTGCTTAAAATCAGGTGAGTATAAAGACACAAGATTTATGTGGAAGCCTAAAGCAGGAAAATAACACGAACGGTAACGAAATAATAATCCACTAGCATAAGAGGAGAGATTACAAGAGAGATCACAAACGGCTTATAGCACAATATGAATAATCTGAAGGCAAAATAATAACTATCAAAATACTCTCACAACCTATGGATGAGTAGAGGTGAAGAAGTTCTCAATACAAATGGAAATTGGTTGACAATAACCTATATTTGTAGTAAAAGGTACAACCCAAAAAAAATTCTTTTGAACTCATTGTAGTGGGAAAATTGCAGTGCGAAATTCCCTACTGTATTAATTTTCGGTGGAAGAATCCCACTTCATACAATTTAACAATGTATGTATATTTATGTACAAGTTTCAACATCAACCTGGAGATATATACACATTCCAAACCAAAATACATATCATTCCCAAAAGTGGGGATACTTAAATAATCAAGGAGTACCAAACTAGCTAAAATACCAAAGTTCCTCCTCTAATGAATACCACTAGTATACTTGTTGCATGGAAACAATAGATGTCTCCAAGTATGCCAGAAACACATTACATGAGTAAAGAATGATATCAAGTCATCAAATGACGTTCCAAAATATACATCTCCCAAGTAATATATCATCATTGTAGTGTATAGAAATGTGAGAAAATATATAAGCAAAATATTCATAGACTCATGCAAATGAAAGCTCAACATAATCATCGTCATTCTTCATCACTTTCACTTCCATCCTCTAGACTCATGCAAATGAAAGCTCAACATAATCATCGTCATTCTTCATCACTTTCACTTCCATCCTCACTCTCATTTAATGAGCCTTGCACTAAGTCCAGGATTGAGAGGTTAGGACGAATGCTCTTCCAAATTGAGAATAATTGTGACATTTGAGCTTGAATATCTTTGGTAGTCTTTGCATATTTCTTCGATTGTTTCTTCCTTCTAGCTTTCTCCACCTCCAATTTGGTTTGCATTTCATCTAAAAACTATCTTTTGTCTTTTGTTTTCTTCAACCAAAGTAGTAACGATGTCATTTAGGAATGTAGTCTAGAGCAGGGGGCTTGATTTCTAATGTACCGAAGACGGCCATGGTCACCATCGATTTTCTAACAAAAGTTATTTTTTGATCATACGATATTATAAATTGCATAAATTCACCTAGTTTTAACATTATAGACACCCCATATTATTCAAGCTAGTTTATATCCCCCCCCCCCCCTCCCAAAAAAAAAAATAATGGTTGGCTTCGCCCTACATTAGATTGTGATATTACATATTCCGTAGGAGGTGGTTTCAACAATACCTCCATAGTGAATGAAATATTGAATAGAATTTTGGCAAATATATAATGTTAGAAGCCCTAGATAACTACACTAATGCCACACCATGCAGTATTTCCAAAAGGGTTGTCTGTAGTGCTGGTAAAAGTTTGTCCAACCCAGATACCCGAGTTTGTCCAACTCAGAACAACCAGGTTTGGTCACAGATTTTTCGTCCTAGTATTGATCTTGATCGAGTTGACCAAATATCTAGACACAATATATCTCTTTTTTATTGTCCGAACGCAATTTTGACCCGTATTTAGTTCTGTTCGAGTTGTTTGACTAAAAAAAAATCGGTCCGGACATCAACTTTTCATACGCATTTTGACATTGATCAACCCGAGCTTTTGTCAGTGCAATGCTACCTATTATTGCTAAAACTTAATAACAAGATGCACAAAATTTTTGATAATTTCAGGGTCTAAGTAGGAAAACAAATAAGGTTCAAGTAGAATAGACATGTTTTATGTACGTGGCTTAAGTTCTAGCAAAGGAAAGATTCATGAGGCTAAAAATGGTCATGCTCGATGACACAGTTTAAAATGTCATAGAGCAAGGCGACATGGTCTAACCGTGTCACTCAACACGATGGTGTCAGGACTAGGGCATCTTAAGGGACCTTCAGATTGCCAAAGATTGACTTGTCATAGGATGTTGTCAAACTGTTTTACCCAACACGGTCATAACTTGTTTCGGGACATGGCCATCTAGCCTCAATTTTATCTGTTTGTTCAATAGTTGCACATCGTTATATCCATTATTTAGATAATTATCTTGTTTGAGCACCATGATTATCCCTACCATTCTAGAAACTCTATTTAAGCCTTACACTTGGTTGCTCCAAGGATGGATGTTCATCTCCATTGAAGTGCATGCCACGTACAAACATGATAAATGAAGCACCTTATTCATTGCAGCACTATGTTGCTTTGTTCACGTAGGGGCCTGTTTCTTGGCTATTTTCACCTTTTAAGTACCTAGATGTGATGTTTGATTTTGCTTACTTTGTTTATTAGTAACTAAAGTGTGCAAATTTCTATATTTTTAAATAACTTTGCACTTTATGATGAAGAATACATGCCTTTGGGATGCTAAGGAAGACTATGGGAAGCAATAGAAAGTTGAAGAGTGAAGAAAGAAAGTCAAGTTAAGTGAGCACAGGTTGTTCCAGCTTCAACACATGTTGTGTTAAAGCCCAGAAACCCAAAAGGTCAGCACATGTTGTTCCAAATTCGACATTGCCTATGTCAGACTGCAATTTACAGCTTTTTAGTAATTTAAGTTAGATAAAAACAATCAGTTTTTTGAGATGTTAATTCTAATTTTCATTCTAGGTTTTGAGAGTTTTCTCTCTAACTTCGCATCTAATTCATGGATTGCACTTCGAATTTCGCATCTAATTCATGACTAAGTTTGTTTCAATTTCATTCAAATCTAAGTTCTTCCACCCCTTTCTCCTTACTTTTATGCTTCTTTTGTTAGATATGTTATTTCTTTGCTTGAATTTCATTATTATGCTAACTGGTCTTTAGGTTTTGAGTTGTGGTTGATGTGTCGATGATTGGTTGATCTGTTTAGGCCTAATCTATCTAAATCCTTGCTTGTAATTTGAGGTTTTTTCTTCACCCACCATGTGTTCAATGAAGTGCTCAAGAGAGTTTTATCTGTATTTTTTAGACAATTGATTTATGTTGAGATGTGAGGTAATATCTTTGTACACGTAGTTATGGTTTAATGTGCTAGGAGTAATATGTGTAAAACAATGTGCTAAAGTAATATATTTATTGTACAATTTTAGTGTGGTTATAGTATTATTTTAGTGTGCTTATGTTGTCCATTTAGAGTGCCTATTATATTATTTTAGAGTGCTTATATTATTACCTTACTGCGTCTAATTTGCATATATTGTCAATTTAGTGTGTTCAGAGTATTATGTATAAAATAATGTGCTAAGAGTAACGTGCTTATGGTACAATTTTAGTGTGCTAAAAGCATTGTGTTTATTGATATAATCTTATGTGCTTGGACTAATTAAAACATATAAAATTATGAAAAATAAGTAAATAAAGATAAATAGACAAGTCTACTATGGAGAAATCTTAAAAATGAAAGTATATATGAAAAGTGAGAAACGAAATCAAAACAATGAAAAAAACCACAAAATAAATAAAGAAAATGAGAAAAATCAAAACAACAAGCAAGATTTGGAATTGAACCCCGACCATACGGACAACAATTAGAACAATAATCGATACGCTCCGCACTCAACTAACCTCTCAGGTATGCGACAAATATTATTTAACCCGCACCTTGTTTCTAGCACACAAAAAAAAATCCTGACGTAAAATTGATGTATAGCAGGAGTAGAGGTGAGTAGAGTAGTCCTGTAGGATTAGCAAAAAAGTTTCGCTAGTATATGATTAAGAATTACTTTGTCAATTTGATTTTTAACCATGATTCCAGCTAAATATACTTGAATATGCAATCTGTGGGAGTGCAAAGTTATTATCATGAATATATAACAAATTATTATTTAGATATATTTAGAGAAAAATTGGGCCCATGCTCATTAATTATATAATATAAAATATAGAAAGGAAAAACATATTTTTCTTCAAGCAACTTGAGGTTAAAGATTTGAAGTCCATAATTGTGTCATATAATTGTATATATAATATCCATCTTGTGAAGATTCCTGGTTTCAACTTGAGCTAAGCAACAAATATAACTTTCTTTCTTTTACACAATTGATGAAATCTTTTACTGATTTGACTTGAGGTGAATTGATAGGATGTTTTATCGTAGATTATTCCTGATTTTAATGCTTTATATGACACTAAAGGATTACTATTTACTATTTCGAATAAGTTAAGTTGTCAATCACTACTTGTCGGAATTAAATGACATGATATTTTCTTAAAACGCTTATGAATCAAATCATTTTTAGTTCTTAAATACACAAATAATTTCAATTTGAAAATCCCAAAAGAAAAATGATTGTCAAATTTCCTTCTTTTTTTACGAAAAAATGCCAAGAATTAATTATGAGTAATGACATAATTTGCTACAAAAGTTTGAATTTATTAAATTCTTGTAGCTGATTTTTTTTTTATCATTATCTATTTGAAAAAGGAGGGGCAGAACAAAACTGTTGAATTTGTAATCATACACGCACACGCATATATATGTGAGTGTTTGTGTTAATGTATATATACTCCATCTGTTTCATATTAATTGTTTCTTTATAAATATTACATGATCTCCAATGTTCTTCTTTAACTGAAACCTTTTAATAGTATATTTTATCAAAAAATCACAACATTACTCTTATGATAGTATTTTTCATAATAAATATAATGATAGTAGTACTTCATATAATTGAACATTACACACACTATATATATATATATATATATATATATATATATATATATATATATATATATATATATATATATATATATATATTCTTTTATTAACAAACAAACGTTTATTCTACTTGTTTTATATATATATATATATATATATATATATATATATATATGTATATATGTATGTATATATATATATTTAAACCTGTTCAAGGGTCGGGTCAGCCGGGCCGAAAGTTTTTGACCCGTCGGCCCAAGCCCGACCCGGCCCGGCCTTCGGGTCAAGTGTCTTCGGCCCAAGCCCTGACCCTACGGGCCGCGGGCCGGGTCAACGGGCCGACAAATATACAAAATGAATTTTTTTAATTAAAAAAGCATAAAAATTTATGCATTTTATTTATTTTTTAGCCAGGTCGTCGGGTCGGGCCGGGTCGGGTCACAAAAAACTAAGACTTAATCTAAGATTTTATTTTAAAAAATTGTATTTAGTCGGGTCGGCGGGCCAGGCCGGGTCACTGACCCCCGGCCCGAGCCCGACCCAACCATACATCGGGGCCCCTTTTTTTGGGCCGAGTTGGGTCACCTTCTAAAATTGTGACCTTGACCCGCATTTTTTCGGGCCGGATCGGGGCGGGTCCCCGGTCCATTGAACAGGTCTAATATATATATATATATATCACTTTCTGCCTCTCACTACTAAAAATATGTGTATTACCAATCATTTTTTTCCAACCAATTTAAAATGGTAGGAAAAACCAATTGGTAAATTGTTGAGTATGATATGTCATTATTTCGATCCCACAATGAGTTGTTTTGTATAAATGAGTTAATGGTTAAATTGGTAAATTGGTAACTTTATTCTAACACGTTTACTTAAATGAGTAAACAGGTCAAAATAAAGCCAACACATTTAAAATTTAAACGGTAAACGGTTTCAATTTCCAACCCGTTTAATAAATGGAATAGGTTCAGGTCGGAAGATTTTAAACCCGTTTAAGTTTGAGACGAACAAGAACCCAACTCGACTTGACATATTAGCCAGCTCTAATCTCTTTAGAGTTATAATTCAAATTTCAGCTATTTAAATTTGAAACTCAATTTTAGAAGCAATCAACTACCTTTCAAGATGAAGGAATTTTGATCATCGCACCCTAGAGGAAAATACCACCAAGGCTATTTTAAGGAGGTTAAGTAAACTAAACATTTTATTCGTATCTGTTATCCAATTGTACTTCTTTTCTGCAACTCACTAATTTGGATTTGAAGGTGTAAATCTCCTTCCCCAAGCAAAAATCCAACATTGTATTTACTGGCGTAGAAGTGGATTTTGATCATTTTGTTAGCATTTTATCCACAATTAGATCATAGGGCCATTTAACTTGTTGGCCATAGATTAGCTTAGGATTTTCAGGCCCTTTTCCTCCCCTCTTCTCGAAATAACTCACGTGCAATGTGGCTGAGGAGAACAACTATGGTGATTATATGAAATGAAATATGGATATTTGAAAATCTTTCCCAAATCTCTTAACTTTAATTATCCATTAATATTGGTGTTTATAAGATCTTCATGAAGTTGAAAGAGGATTGAATGGCTACGGTGATATTGGATATTTGTCTAATGCCTATAATCCTTGATTGCAGGCTGAGTACGTATGCGCTTACACTGCACGCTACAAATCTCGGCTTTCATTCTCAAATTATTCTGGTTTAGGGGTGGGTAATGAGTGGGTCGAGTCAGTGTCTGGGTCGGCCCATTGGCTATGTAGGATGGGGTTGGATCAAGGCCAACCCATTGATATTGTGGGCCAGGTCAGGGCTTTCTAGAAAAAATAAGGGTTGGCCCATGGGTTAACCTGTTTCGACCCGAAGATAAAATGAAGTATACTTGTACAAAAAAAGTAGTTATGTTTATTAGTGATTAATAGGGGGCATTAATAATATACTTAAGTAAGTTTACATTAAAAATAATAGGAAAACTATTTATTTTGAATTATTAATAGGCCGACCCGGTCCAGCCCATTCACCGTCCCTTTCACATTATTGTTAAAGAGATACCCAAGACACTCACTAGATTGTGATAAAGAAGACACCACACAACCTCTAAAGAAAGCACTCTACTAGCACTACCATTGAAATGGATAATGCAAGAATGAAGATTTTGCGGGAAAGGTTTTCATCACCCATGAGAGTTTTCATTTGAGAGAGAATAATGTTCAAAAGTTGATTGCAAATGAGGGGAGGAAAGGGTCTAAATAGGGGAGGGGGAAGGGGGGAAACATAACAAAAAATAGGGAAGGGAGTCGTGGAATCTGCGGAGAAACGATGAGGCGCAACCAACGCTTAGGGAGGAGCGAGTAGCGCCTCAAGCAGTGATGTTAGGACGAAGAAAAGGAAGAGGTGCGGCCAACTGGGGCGCGGCCAATGCCTCCCTTGTTTCTCTTTCCTTTCCTTGTTCGCTTCTCTTTTCTTCTTCGATCAGTCTTTGTTGCTCGGTATTCCATCCGATCTTCCATCGCGACCCTTGTGTAATGACAAAATTGTCTCTTTGCTTGACTTCGATACCAACTCGACTTCTCCTGGCCTTTCTAAATGGTCGATTAGAGACCAAAAAAGTGATCGAACTCGGTTTGAGAAAAAATGAGCATGGACCCTCCATTGTTATTATCTCCGATGTGAGGGGTCTGTAAGAATTATGGATCAAAAAATAACCAAACTGCCTAGTAGCAACGACCTTAAAGGATTGGTCTCGTAGAAAACATCCCAAATAGGTTATTGATTGAACACAACGCCACAAGTATCTAACCTATGCCTAGTAGATTTGAATTTGATTCAACGTAATGTTATAGAACTCTGATAGAGTTGGTTATATCCGAAATATAGCAACAAAAAAATTATCAAGTATCTGTTAATATTATGTCACCAAAGCTTGAATAAGGAAGATAGCTAGGACCAACGTGAACCGGCTTTAGAATGTTGTCTACCGTTAAATTTGATATTAAGAAGCTCAATAGCTTGATGAACTTTAGCACTTAAAGAAACCAAACAAAGGTCATTCTTAGTCGGAATCCATTGAAGAAGGCTTTAGATGAAAAGCCCTACTTCCATAAAAGATAAAGAATGGGAGGAGCTCAATAATAAGGCCCTTACAACAATTCAATTATATTTAGCACCACAGTATCTATAATTACTATTAAGGAACTGTTGTCAATTTAGGATTTTCTCTGTATGACCAAATGTCACACCAATAAAATTTGTCTTACAGAACGTTTAAATACGTTTTCTATAGCTGGAAGTACTCCCATGCAAAATCATCTTGTCATCTTTTTGTATATATCTCCATTATTATTGATCTAGAAATTTTGGAGGTTATTATTGATGATGACGGTATTTTGTTGGTTGTCCTTTTCCCCTGCTCTTATTAACACTTTAAGGAGATCATATTCTAACAATGATGCCCCGTCTTTTATGAATGTCAAATCTTATTAAATTTCTAAAGCGAAATTTAATCTCAAGTATAAATTAAACTATTACGTACTAATGGGACTCTAGTAATAAAAGTTTCATATCTAATTAGTATAATGGGCATAATTCACAACACATGTCGCTATTGTCGTTGGCTCTTGCTTTGGTTATATTGTATCTGAGTGTTATAAATTAAAAAGGAAGATGAGAAAAGATGAAAATTTAAAACAAATTCAGAAGACTTCTGAAGTTAATATTGTTCAGATCAACGTGATGGTGATCTTTTTTATCAGTTTTGATTAGGTTCTTAATATTAGTTGTACTTATCATATGTATCTTTACAAGGACGTGTTTAAAATTCATGATTTTATTACCTCCAATACTATTTGTTAGGAACAAATACGTGACTAGTATTTGTGTATAAGTAAATTAAAAGGGTTTATATATTGAGAAAACATCACAAGAACAATTATTAAAGGGCTTTTGGACTTGAATAGTATAAAATTGCACCTTATTCGCCAACAATAATACCAACTTTTTTTTGGACATAGATGTTATTATTGCGCGGGTATTGAACAAAAATAATACGCCGACCATTTCCAGGGAGTGGTGTATTGACGTGTGTGGCGGAAACCTGGCGTGGACAGTTGTCTGCTGACGTGTATGGTACAAGCCTCTAAGTCCACGCTAGTTCCTCTAACTTTCGCCACACACTAGCAAATCACCACTTGAAAGTGACTGACATACTATTTTTGTCCAACATCCCCACAGTACATAACATTTATGACCAAAAAAATTGATATTATTATTGGCCAATAAGGTGCAACTGCATATTATTTACGTCCAAAAATCCATTATTAAAATAGAAGAATATAAACATACACAATTAACTTAGAATCCAAAGAGGGGAAAAATCATGGACGACGAAGGATCAATAATCCACTAGTTTAAGGGGAGAGATTACAAGAGTAGATCCCAACAAGCTTCTAAAACTATTGAAAATCTAAATGTAAAGTATAAACTCTCGAATACTTTCACAACTTAGGGATGAGTAGAATGGAGATCTCGTCAACGTGCCACAAACACATAATTTGGTCACATTAAACTAGTTTAAACAACCTAACATTAGGAAAACTTAAAAACCCAAGAAGAGTCTTCTAGCCAAAATCAACTACTTATAGATCAAGCAAAATAATAGGAAACAAAAAATAATTTATTATTTTTCAACTTAAGTGTGAACAGAAATAGAATAGTATACAACAAGAATAACTTTTTATCTTTTGTTATCATCAACCAATAAACTACACTTACATCAAAACATTGTCAAGAAAAATACACATCTCCCCTGGCCAGATCACTCATGAAATTTGGACCACGTCACTCCATGTCCTCATGTCGAAAGAGATAGGATTAAGATAAGCTAGATTGTGATCAACATTGTTACCTCCATCCATTTTTGTTCCTCTCAAAATTTTCCATTCAATCTTTTATTATTTTTTCTATTGGATAAAACGTTCATTTTTTCTTATTAGAAAGGTCAAAACCCAAACAGTTGAGATACAAAACATAAACAACTACAAAGAGATGACTAGAAACAAACAACGCAAAGGACAACAATAAAATTAACAATGATGAAGTTAATTAGCAGGTGTCATACACTTGTTTTCCCGATTCTTATCCTTCAAAAAATTTTCAACTTTGTTAACCACACCTTCTTTATTAAGTGATTTCATAAAGTGCAAACAGTTCCAAAGACCCTGCAAGCCTTTTGATGTATTTCTTCAGAGGTCGAATCAAACGAATTGGAGTGACATGAACTATCAATTCTTCTCTTGGTGACCTCAAAGTTATCTTGGACCAAAGATTCATTGCCCTACGAGCATCTCCGCCACTATCTTCAAGATTGTTTTCAAGTCTCTCCTCATGAAGAGGGACTAGGTGACTCTGGACTCTTTCCAACTCACTAGTAGGAGACAAGATGTTAAGACTTTCAAGATACGACTTCATGCCGATTAATATAGGAGGATCACCCTTTGCTTAAATTTAATTAGAAATAGTCCTGCTACGGTATGAATCTCTATCTAGGTTGCCACAAGACTAGTTGGATTAGACTGGCAGTCCTTGAATTGTTAGCAATCAGACTTCCAAACCTTTTCCTAGATTTCCTTCCAAGCTTGTTTGGGATATATACATCCACAATATCCCTAAACTCATCGAACAAGAGATTTAGACTTGAACGGTCTATATTTTAAGGCAAATTATTAGCAAAAATAGAGAATGGGTGACCTTTTTGAGAGTCATTCAAGATAAACCTGGGGAACTATGGAACTTAAATTTTATTCTGTGAGACAAAAGGAACAACAGGAGAAAACAAGACTGCTTAACATGGGTAACACCAAGGAACACGAGGGCTTTAATTCTTTTAGAATTCGCAAACCCTTGTTAAATAAAGTCATTGAAGCACTATCAATGATACCACCATCAACAACCATGGAAGAAACCAAATTAATTAGATTTGAGTGAATCTCAATAAACCTAGTCTTAACCTTCATCACAACCGGAATACTCAAAACATAAATTAAAGCATGATAGCCAAGAAACTCATTGATACAAACACGAGAACTACTCATCTATCCCCAACCATTGGCCATCGGGATCTCACCCACCACAAGCAAGCCGGTGGTTCGTCGACGAGCAAAGGGCACAACGACCGACCACCATTAAATTTTACATTCAATTTTACACCCATACAACTAACAACCAACTAAGAAATATAAATCACTATATGCTCTAACTAAATAAATAACTAAACATAATGATACCTTAAATTATCAAACTTTTCTTTATACTATTCACAATTACCCCATCCATCCCTACTATGTTACACCCCACTATCCTCCTAAAAGAACATGCATTAGACCACACCTTTGGGTCCCTTCAATCATATAATTCATGCAAAACTCTAGACCTTCTTTTTTTCCTTTTTATGCTTTCCAACCATTAAAATCTCATCCGTATTAGTATACCCCCTTTTCCATTTTCAAAAACATTGATTTTATGTAGGTTTTATTTTATTCAAAATTCCAAGGAGAAGATACCAAAAGTTATTGAGAGATCTCTCTCAAATAACAAAACACAAACACTAGTACACTATACTCGCAGATATTATTGATAGCTCACCTGATTCCATCCCATGAATTCCTGTCAATCCCTTATACTTTTAAAGGGGCCTCCCTAGTCCCTACCGCTGCCCAGTTCTCTAGCGGGTCCTGTTCTTTTGGCGGATGTGTATATTAATAAAGTTGGATAGATATAAATGAAGTTTATGTAAAAGTATGTAGAAATAAGTAATGTAAAGATGGTAATAGGCCGAGTCTAGAGCAAGTCTAACTAGACCCGTGACCCAAACCCAGTATCTGATTATTTATCATTTTGCATTTTCACTTTTCAATATAACTTTTAAAAAATTTATGTTCATATTCTGTATCCCTAATAACTAAGTTTCATATTGATAAAGTTAGATAAGTATAAATGAAGTTTATGTAAAAGTAGGTAGCAATAAGTAATGTAGATTTGGTAATAGGCCGAGTATAGAGCAAGTCTAACCGGACCCGTAACCTAAACCCAGTAATCTAATTATTTATCATTTTACATTTTCACTTTTCAGTATAATTTTTAAGAAATTTATGTTCATATTCTCTATCCTTAATAATTAAGTTTCGTCCAAGAAATGTTTTTCCTATTTTAATTATTAATTACCTTGATATCTAAATATTCTCCTAAAACATTTAAAATAAATAGGGATGCATGAAGTAATTAAATATAATAAAATTTTTAAACTTTACAACTGAAATGCACTAAATTATAGTGACCTAGCTAGTGACTTAGCTAAGCATCAACCAATTGACATCCGACACATGTAGACTATAAAAATCTTCTACAGCAATGTATTCTATTTCATAATTTTCATTTCATTTACTATAAAATTAAAGAAGACACTTCACAATAATTGTTCGCAGCTTATTTTTTATCTTCCTTTAATCTTGTGCTCACACATGAATGTATTTTATTTTACCCTCAAATAATAATATAATAATATGTAGCTTGTTTGTTTGCCTTGTAACTTGTGTTTATACACGAATTTACATTTTTACCCTTATATATAATATAATAACAAACAATTATAATTTTCAGTAATGTATCTTTCTAATGGTTGTAATTTAATTTTAATTTTTCTTGGGAACCAGTTACATCAACAATATCACTAGGGTTTGTGTAATATTACAGTGACAAGGATAGAGATGTAATAGCAAGTATCAACCAATTGAAACCCAACACGCGTAAAGTACAAAAATCTTTTACATCAACAATCAACAAATTCTATTTTCAGATATTTTTCCTAAGACTAGACTTGACTCCTCACTCTCGACAGTCGGCAAAATAAGTGCAATTATGTAAAGACACGTTAACAGTTAAACAGTGTCATAATCCAACGGTTCAAACTAAAAGACATCCAAAAAAAAAAAGTTCAGTCACACATCACTCAACCCCAACATTTGGAAGAAGGGGGCCTTGAGGAATTTTAAAATAAAGATAACAATTTTATACAAAGAAACATTCTACACGTGACCATAAATTACGTACCAAGATATGTATGGAAAGGTATTACTCGAGTGACAAATATGATTAAAGACAGAATACGGTGGCGTATTGGGAATGAAAAAAGAATAAAAATTTGGAGATAAGAGCTGGTTAGGAAATGAAATATCAAAATAATAAAACTGGGTGTTTCGATAGAGATATTGGACAAACTAGTTGCAGAGTTGGTTACGGATGTAAGAAGAGAACGAGCTTGGAATAGATTGTATTTAGAACAGTGTTTGATACACAGACAGCAAGGTGTATACTTCAGCAGTCGGTACCGTGTGTAGAGGAGATAGACAAGCTTTGTTGGGGGGACACAAAACAGGTATGTATACAGTAAAATTTGGGTAAAGAGCATTTGGACAAGTAAATGATATTTTTGAAAATGCTCTGCTTGAGGATCAGGAAAGAATATGGCAAAGGTTTTGGAAGAGTAATTTGCCTCTCAAGTGCAAATTGTTTGTTTGGAAATGTGCAAGTAATGCATTATCATTGGCGGCAAATCGAGAAAAAAGGGGAATAGTAAGGATAACAATTGTTGGCATGATGAGAATATAGAATCGGTAGACCATGTCTTTCGAGATTGTATTATTGCAAGACATATATGGCAAGCCAGTCCTCTTGAATTAAAGGACATATAAACATATATTTGGAATGGAGAACATGGCTTCAAAATTGACTAAAATACTTAATGAATACGGACAAGGATGGTGGAACAAAACTCTTTTTTTTTGGGGGGGGGTTCTAAGAAGCTTGATTAATGCCAAAGCAATACTTATCTTGTCCAATGTCTAACGGTGAGAAGAGGATGTAGAAAGCTATTTAAATAGAAGAATGTTCACTCAAATTGATCAAGCCTTGAAGAAAGAAAAAGCTATTCTCAAAGTTTTCTTTTTGATAAGTAGGTGGAGAACTCATTACACTTGGCTAAGTATTAAGTGGTCATACTTAGTGGTTGTATTTAGTCGTAAGGACTAAGGATTGTGAGATTCGCACCTTGAGAGGACTCAAGGTAGTTTTGATTGTTCCAAGGAAGTTGGATCAACTCTCTTCTTAGGTTAAAAAGAGTATTTTATAAGGAAATGGATCTTTGGGAGCTTGGTGAAATCTTTCCAATACCTTTATAATCTTTAATCTTTTTTATTTTAAATAATCAAATTTACTTTTGCGAATAAACAAACATCGAGAGAATCAAGATCCTTAAGCTAATCGTGTGTTCATTGTGGTTTTCCATCCTTAACTCCTCCTACAAGTTTTCAATGGGTATTAGAGTCTAGTCCACAGCTAAAGACTTAACTACCTTGTGGAAAAGACTACAACAGAATCGAGAGGCATTGAAATGGGTCAAGGACAATCCTTTGTCAAACCACCATTATTTCAAGGATCAAATTTCGCCTACTAGAAGAAGCTCATGCACATATTTTTCAAAGATCATGACTTAGATCTTTGAGACATCATTGCGAATTGAGACTTTATCCTCATGGTCACAGAGGAAAATAACGAAACCCAAAGAAAGATCCAAATATATTATTGAGTTTGAAAAATCAAAGAAAAACATTAGATGCTTGAATATTATGTTTTTTGGCCTTGATTCTAATATATTTGATCGTGTCTCTGCTTGTGATACGTAAAGCAAGCAGTTGTCGGATACCATAGTAACCAATTGTGAAGGAACGAGCCAAGTTCGTAAATCACAGATGGACATATATGTTCAACATTATGAATTTTTCAAGATGGAGAATTGTGAATCCATCAAGGACATGTATAAACAATTCACTTACATCATCAATAATCACAAGTTCTTGGGAAAATCTTACACCAATAAAGAAAAAGTTTGAGAGTTCCTAAGATGCCTCCCAAAGAAAAAAAAATGGGAACCTAAGGTCACCACAATAGATGAGACGCATGACTTAAAAATCTTAAAGTTTGATGATGTCATTGGGAAATTGTTAACCATGAGATTCATCTACAAGAAGATGAAGATCGACTAAGGACCAAGAAGAGGTGTGGCCTTGAAAACTACTAATGAACGTTGCAAATGTTGAGATGTAGAATCAAAAAAGAACAAATTAAGAAGAATCCTTGGATGTGATTGTGAAAGACTTTATATATATGACAAAGAAACATATCAACTTCAAAGATCTATGTAAGGGATTGGCCGTAAAACAAAGAGATTGAAATCCAAAGGTAAGTCTCCAAGAAAGATACTGATGTTCTTATTTGTTATGGTTGTTGTAACACCCTCAATCCTTAAAGTGTTCTTTTTTTATAAGGGAGGTATATTATGTGACTTGGGAACTCATTTGTGGAGCTAAGCATTGAATAGTCATACTTAGCGAGTGTACTTAGCATTAAGGACTAAGGAGTATGAGATTTAGTCATTGAGAGAACCCAAGGCGATCGACTATTCCAACAAAGTTGGAACAAGTTTCTTCTTGGGTTGAGAAGAGTACTTCCTAAGTAAACGGATCCTTGGCAACTTGGTGAAATCTTACCAATTGTAATCTTTGATCTTTTATATTTTAAATAATATAATTTATTTTGCAAATAAACTAACTTTGATAGAATCAAGGTCCTTGAGCTAATCGCGTGTTTATGATTTTTACTAATATTACGATACAAAATGTAAACTAATCTCTCTTTGTTGTAAACCAAAGCAGTGCTAACTTTATTTTAATTGATGTTGTAATTGTTGGTATATGCTTAAAGTTTAGAATAAATAATTATTTTTTAATTTGTGATTATTAGTTTTATTTACTTCTAATACTGCAGCTTTGTAATTTCTTTAACTTATTTTTTATTTTAATTATTTTCACAAAAAATTCATACTTATTTATTGAAAACAAGTTTTCGACATTATGTTTATAATGGATACACATAGTTTCTATTATTTTATCATTCATTATGATGTTTAAGATTAAATGTTTTCTGCGATGATATTGAGAAAGATTGAAGCTATTGTTCTTTGTCATATATAATTATGAAAATATCGAAAATAAATATGGATTTTAGGATCCTTCCACTAATATGTTATCTAAATTAATTTTGAAAACAATTCATACAAAGAAAGTACATAAATAATGATAGTACAATTGTTGTATAATTTTATTTATTAATTGAAAATTATTATTTGAATAGATAATTGTTATAAAATTACTCTAAAAATAAATCATATCGAAATATAGAAATTTGGGGGGGGGGGTTGGATGGGAAAAAGAAAAAAAGTGTGGCTTATATAATGTCCCAACAAGAAAAATTGTATGGCAGAAATTACCCTTTTAGATACTCCTAGGAAAACATACTCTCATTATTATAAAGATGTATCTAAATCTTATATTGGTACACTTTTAAAGCATTTATTCATTTTATGTTCATTTTCTAAATTTTAATTCTATATTGATACACTTTTCTACTATTTATATTTCAAATTAATTTTTTTATGCATAGAATTTATTAACATAACTTCTAAATTCTTTATTTATACATCTTTCAAGATTCATTTATTTTATTTAATATTTTTTGTAAAATTTCTCAATAGAGCTTGCGAAAATGCATGTGCTCTTAGAAGTATAATGTACATGTTTAAATATAGTATTATCTCAAACCTTTTTTTCATAAATTTCTTTTAAGAAATTGCATCAAGTAGCGCTATATATGGGTTCTTGTTCGAGTCCAAAATTTCAAACGTGATTTTTAAGTTATTGGTTAACGAGGGTCCATGAGGGAGACAGGATTCTAAATCGATAGAGTACTAAAAAATTGAATGAGTAGTATATCAAATAAGCAATAAACAACAAACCATCAAGAGTTGGGTAGAGACATGATTCAAGTGGGTATGTTACGTATGTACCAAAAGATTATTCAAGTGGGTGAAAGTGTGAAACACAAATACACAATTTAATGTTGACAGGCAATCAGGCATCGATTTGCAATATAAAAGTCAAGAAAAAAAATGTAATATTTTTTTTAAATGGTTGGACATACCAAAAAAAAAAAACATACTACATCTTTTCTTTAAAAAGTGTTTCTTAGAGGCAATGGAAGAAAATGAATATCACAAAAAAACTATTAGTATGGTAGTTAGGTGTATTCAAAAAATCTAAAACTGTCAAACCAAATCGTAAATCAGTGAATTGAACTGGCTTTAAAATCTGGTGTATCGAGCTAGGAAAACTGGATATCAAATGAGGAGGTTGGATTGGGATATTAAAACAGATAGAAAACATAACCAAAATCAAACTTATGGTATGTGTGTATGCGTTCACGCAACTCAAAACAAAAACTTGGCCAATCTCTCCCAATACTTCCCCCTAATTTTTAATTATTTTTTCAAAAATTCCCTTTTAGTGTTAGCCTTTGGGAAGCAGGATTTATTCAAAACCTTTTACTATTTTGGTATTATTGGACACTAGATTATTATGCCCTTCTAGACTTCGCATGCAGGAAGTCAACTAGAAGTTAACTCCATTTGGTTGGAAAATAATTTTACAAATTTATTATTTATATATTAAAGGCAGATCCAGTTAATCTATGAAGAGTTCTTGTTAGGAAAGTGTCCTAAAATCACCAAATCTCTTAATCTCACAATTATTTATTTCCTGATTGTATTAGGATATTATTTAGGTTTCCTTATTGTATTGGGTTTCCTAATTGTATTAGATTCTAAATCTATTTGGAGTGGGAGTCAAGTTAGGTTATAGGGAGTTCACCCTATAAATAGGGTGCATGTTTCTCCACCAAAAATACTTCGGTAAACACAGAGAGCTAGAGAGAGAGAAAATATTGAGAGAGAAAGGGGTCTCACCAATATTTTCCCCAGTGTATCCTGAGAGATTGTGAGTTGAGTGTTGAGAGATTGTTATTGTAATCTCTTTTGTGGATCGCATCACACCCTGTGATAGTGATCAGGTTGTACTCCTCCTTTCTCATAGTGGATTATTTTATTTGTCGCCGTCAGTGGGTTTTTCTCCGAGTTCTTGGTTTCCCGTAATGCAGTGTTTGATTTTATCGCTATTTTTCGTTCCTAAATTTTGTCGTAATATCCGTCATCTCGTTTCGATTCTATTATTCGCTCACGTTACCTTGCTACTCACTTTTCTCTAACAAGTGGTATCAGAGCAAGGTGGAGATGGCTTCAATCATGAAGTGCGATATTCCAAAATTTGATGGAACGAGGAGTTTTACTATGTGGAGGCTGCAGATGAAGGCGGTCCTGATTCAAAGACGGGTTATGGGATGTGATTGAGTATCCCGACACGAGCCCGATGCGACAATGGCGATGATGAATTCCAAAACTCGAGAAGGATATCAAGGGAATCGACTCAAGGAGTGGAAGAAGCTTGAAGATAAGACTCGCAGGATTCACTGTGCTTGAGCACATTCAGAGAGAGGTGATGCATATCGAGAAACCTCGGGAGCTCTGCACCAAACTGGAAGAGCTGTACATGTCGAAGAGTCGTGCAAACAAGTACCGAATGAAGGAGAAATTCTACAGGCTGAAGATGCCCCAAGGTACTTCTATTCAGGCACATCTTAGTGAATTTAATTCTATTATTACTGAATTGGAATCAATGGATATAAAACACACTGATGAGGATAAGGCTTTTCATTTAATTCATTCTACTGCATCACATAAACAATTTAAGGAAATCATGTTGTATGGGAATCGTGGTGACCTTAACCTTAGTGAAGTAAAGGCTAGTTTACTGTCTAAGGAGAAACTTGATACTGATGGTGATGACCAGGGTGGTGATGCTATGGTTGAAAGGGGTATAAATACTGAACGTAAGGGAAACGGGTCTAGAGGGAGGTCTAAACACCGTTCAAAGTTTAGGAATCCTCACAAGAATAAGAAGTGTAACTACTGTAGTAAGATGGGGCATATAGAGAGAGACTGTTGGGCAAAACAGAGAGACCAAAAGCAGGAGAGTAAGGATAATCACACCAAACCTAGATACCTCAAACTGCGTAGAGTCCGAGTCAGATGGTGATGGGTTTGTAGTTACGGATGATGCCTTGGCTACCACATCGAGTAGGATAGCTAGAGATGAGTGGGTTCTTGACACGGGGTGCACCTATCATATGTGTCCTCATAAGGATTGGTTCGAGTCTTATGAGAGTGTTGACACCGGGGTTGTAGTCATGGGTAACGACACAGCCTGCAAGGTTACAGGAATCGGCAACATCAAAATCAAGACTCATGATGGCATTGTTAGAACTCTCAAGGAGGTTCGTCATATCCCTAACATGACTCGAAATTTAATTTCTTTGGGTACTCTTGAGGCTAACGGCTGCAGGTACAAAGGAGAAGATGGTGTTTTGAAAGTGTGCAAGGGTTCCATGGTTCTTATGAAGGGAATCAGGAAGGGCAGTCTATACATCTTGCAGGGGTCTACAGTGACAGGATCTGCAGCGGCAGTCCTAAATCTTGATGAGTCCGACAGCACAAAACTGTGGCACATGAGATTAGGCCACATGGGCGAGAAGAGAATGTCAATGTTGAGCAAGAAGGGATATCTTGAAGGCGCAAAGATCGGCAAGTTGGAGTTTTGCGATCACTGTATCTACTGAAATGAAGAGGTTAGCTTTTCAAGGGCTAAACATACAACAGCGAGGATCCTTGATTATATTCATTGATTTGTGGGGCCCTGCTAGAGTGCAATCACTGGGTGGCAAGCGCTACATGTTGACATTCGTGGATGACTTCTCGAGGAAGACTTGGGTTTATTTCCTGCGGCACAAGAATGAGACATTCTCATATTTCAAGAAGTTCAAAGCTTTGGTGGAGAGCAGCGGCAGGAAAATCAAGAAACTCGGGATGACAATGGGTTGGAGTTTGTTGATTAAGATTCTTCAATGCGAGGAGTATGGGATTGCGAGGCATCGAACCTTGGTGGGTGAGCCTCAGCAAAACGGGGTAGCCGAGAGAATCAACAGGACACTCCTGGAGAAAGCCCGCTGCATGCTCTCGAATGCAGGGCTTTAGAAGAACAAATCGTTCTGGGCAGAGGTGATATCTACTGCCTGCTACCTACTGAACAGATCACCTCATGCCTCTATCGAATACCAGATTCCAGAGGAAGTATGGACAGGTAATCCAGTTAATTATTCTAATTTGAGAATTTTCGGATGTCCTGTATATGTCCATGTGAATGATGGGAAGCTGTCTCCCAGGGCTGGTAAATGCATGTTTCTAGGTTACGGGTCTGAGTCTAAGGGATATAGAATGTGGTGTCCTGATTTAATGAAAGTTATTCAGTCTAGAGATGTGACCTTTAATGAAACTGCTATGTTATCTGGAATGGAATCTACCGGTACTTTTGATGATGCAGGAAATCAGGAGAAGGATGCAGGAAGAATGGTGTTCGAGGTGGAGCAGGCTCAAGGTGAAGCTGCCGGAACCTGCAATCAGGAGCAACCATCGATGCTCTGAACCAACTTCGAGTTGATGAGCCTGAGATTGAGACGAATGTTCCTCAGGTGGAGGAACAACCATGCATTGCTAGAGATCGTCCCAGGAGGGAGATCAGGAGACCAGCGCGATATACTGAAGAAGATGATGCTATATTTGCTTATGCGCTGAGTGTTGCAGAGGAGACTCCTGAAGGTGCTGAACCTTCTACCTATCAGGAGGCCATCTCTTGTCCGAATGCCTTTAATTGGATAGGAGCTATGCAAGAGGAGATGGAGAGTATGCAGAAAAATCATACATGGGAGCTATGTGAGTTGCCTAAAGGGCGACGAGCTCTTACTGCGAAGTGGGTGTACAAGAGAAAGGAAGGTATCCCTGGTGTAGAAAGTGCAAGGTGGAAGGCCAGATTAGTGGTAAGGGGTTGCAACCAGAAAGAAGGAATCGACTACAATGAAGTATTCTCGCCAGTCGTGAGGCATACGTCGATCGCACCTTGCTTGACTTTGTTGCTCTATTTGATTTGGAGTTGGAGCAACTTGATGTCAAGACAACTTTCCTCCATGGCGAGTTGGAGGAGGAAATATATATGAGGCAGCCCGAGGGTTTCATCGTTCCTGGTAAACAAGAACAAGTATGCAGATTAAGGAAGTCCTTGTATGGACTTAAACAGGCACTCAGGCAGTGGTACAAAAGGTTTGATACCTTTATGGTAGGGCAAGGGTACACAAGAAGTCACTATGATAATTGTGTGTACTACAGGCAATTTGAAGAAAGGTCTTTCATTTATTTATTATTGTATGTGGATGACATGTTGATTGCCTCCAGGGATATGTCACTAATAAAGAAGCTGAAATCTCAACTCAACCAGGAGTTTGAGATGAAAGAACTCGGAGCGGCGAAGAAGATTTTGGGTATGGAGATCCAAAGGGATAGAAAGGCAGGGAAGTTGTTCCTGTCTCAGAAGAAATATGTGGAGAAGGTGTTGGACAGATTCAACATGAGAAAGCGTAGCGATTTCAACTCCTTTAGCTGCACACTTCAAGTTGTCTGGTGAGAACTGTCCTAAATCTGATTTGGAGGTAAGGAGGATGTCTAATATTCCCTATGCTAGTGCAGTTGGTAGTTTGATGTATGCTATGGTGTGTACTAGACCTGACCTGTCCCACGCAGTTAGTGTGGTGAGTAGATATATGCAGAATCCAGGGAAGGAGCATTGGGAAGGAGTGAAGTGGATCCTTCGCTATGGGAAGGGTACTTTGGAGAAGGGCATCATGTATAATAGAGGTAGTGCTGCAACGTCTGATGTTACAGATTATGTTGATGCTGATTATGGTGGAGATCTGGATAGGAGACGCTCAATTTCAGGATATGTGTTCGTCATGTGTGGAGGAGCAATATCTTGGAAAGCTTCACTTCAATCTATAGTAGCCCTGTCTACTACAGAGGCTGAATATATTGCTGCAAGGGAAGGAGTGAAGGAGGCCATCTGGTTGAGGGGATTGGTCATGGAGCTTGGAGTACCACAGGGTGAGACTGTGGTTTATTCGCATGATCAGTGCTATACATCTGACAAAGAATGACACTTATCATTCGAAGACCAAGCATATAAGCGTCAGGTATCACTTCATCAGAGATACAGTTGCTGCAAGAGAGATCGTGGTGAAGAAGGTTCATACTTCTGATAATCCTGCAGACATGTTAACCAAGCCTCTATCTATAGCTAAGTTCGAACATTGTTTGGACTTAATTGGTGTTCTAAGCATGTGAGAGCCTCATGGCCACGCTCATGAGGCGTGTTGATGGCGATAGTCAAGATGTTTATCTGGACCGATGATTCGTTGATTTTAGTCCAAGGTGGAGTTTATTAGGAAAGTGTCCTAAAATCACCAAATCTCTTGATCTCACAATTATTTGTTTCCTAATTGTATTAGGATATTATTTAGGTTTCCTTATTGTATTGGGTTTCCTAATTGTATTAGATTCTAAATCTATTTGGAGTGGGAGTCAATTTAGGTTATAGGGAGTTCTCCCTATAAATAGGGTGCATGTTTCTCCACCAAAAACACTTCGGTAAACACAGAGAGCTAGAGAGAGAGAAAATATTGAGAGAGAAAGGGGTCTCACCAATATTTTCCTCAGTGTATCCTGAGAGATTGTGAGTTGAGTGTTCAGAGATTGTTATTGTAATCTCTTTTGTGGATCGCATCACACCCTGTGATAGTGATCAGGTTGTACTCCTCCTTTCTCATAGTGGATTATTTTCTGGCTGTCGCCGTCCGTGGGTTTTTCTCCGAGTTCTTCGGTTTCCCACGTAATTCTGGTGTTTGATTTTATCGCTTATTTTTCGTTCCTAAATTTTGTCGTAATATCCGTCATCTCGTTTTCGATTCTATTATTCGCTTCCGTTGTTACCTTGCTACTCACTTTTCTCTAACAGTTCTTGCATTAAATGTCACTCAACTTATGTGAAAAATAAAAAAATACGACCCAAAATTATTTGGTTTCAATCGTGCTACTTAACTAGTTAAATAAGTCAAACTATCCAATTGACCTATTATTACAAGTTAAGGAGCATCTCGTGGTGGGAGCGAGCTAGATTGATTGAGCTGAATATAATAACCGATTGATTATTACGACCCGAAAGATGATCACAATCAAAACAACAAAATAACACTTGAACACTTCAAGAGATGATTTCTCAATCCAAAATAGCTATCACCTACTTGCAAAACTTTAACCCGGATTAGAGGAACGATTCACTCACAAACAAAGATCATAAAATCACCCAAGAAACAGGATATGAACACGAGATAAAGGCTAGGCCACCACCCGAAAACTAGCAAACCACCAAGCCTAGATAAAGGAAATCCACCAGTATACTCTAAATGTAATGACTTGCGCGTAACACTACCATAACATATCAATTATGTATAGAGTAAACAAAATTTAAGGGGAAATGAGAGTCATTAGCTGCTTCATTCTATTCATAATCAAAGTCATCAAAAGTCCTTTACAAAAGATAACCTTAGAATAAATATAAGGAAAGGGTAAATAAGGAAAACAAAACAAGGTGTGATATCGGGGTGTCACGGCTGTGACCTGTGTCATTTTCTTGCGCAAAAGGAGATCGATATGACTGGGGTCAAGGTCATGACATGTGTTGTCACGGTAATGACTAAAGGTGTCACGGGCGTGACTCTTCTTTAATTTCTTGCGCAAGGGTCCACTAAACCAGCAAGGGGTCACGGGCGTGATTATTAGGGTCATGATCGTGACTTATCCCTAGAGGCCGGTCACAACCCGCTAAAAGAGGATCATGACCAGTAGATGGTCACGGATGTGACCCAGGTGGTCACCACTGTGACTGGCTACAGTTCGGGATGTCCTCTTCTTTGTCCAACTTCCCGGGTTATCTTCCTAGCTTATTCTTGGCAGTTGGCCCTGAGCCACTTAGAAGGCCTGAGTGAGGTCCTTAGGAACTTCCCAAACTTCGTCATGAGGGTCGAGATCCACCTTGAAATGGACATCGTTCCCCACCTCGAACGGAACTTGATCAAATCCCCCCGAAAACATCAATAGTGACTTGACGCTCAGGCATGGAGTCCCCGGGGAACTCCCTTCAACCTTCTTCCATAGCCCCCTAACACCATCATTGAAGCTTCATATCAGGTCCTCCTCCTCCTCTTCCTCTCCAAATTTCCTCTCATCCCCCTTTTCTCTACTTCTTCTGACCTAATTTCTGGTCCAACCCCTCTTCTCTTCTTCTGTGGTGGGGCGGTAATGGTGGCAAAGGGGTTAAAAGGAAAAAGGACAAAGCGAGGAAGGGGCAGAGATGGTGGCAGTAGAGGCAGACGACGGTGGCTCGACTCCGGTCGCTGGTGGGTAGAAACACCGATAATGGAGGTTGTGCTCAGTAATAGCGCAAGGTCGACAAAACAGAGGAGGAAGGCGGTGATTTGGGCGATTTTTGGGCGGCTAGATGGCTTTTTCAAGCATTCTGTAGCTAAATCCAGTGGGTTTAATCTTAACTTGATAAATTTTAGTTGTGGGTGACGGTATTAAATTTTATCACACATTCACCGGAAAAGTAGTTAAATGATCTTGGTTCAAAAACTTAGGTTGGGTAAATATTAACTCAAAAGGTCAGGATTTAATTTATAAATTTCATAAATCTAAAGAGAAATATATGCAAATTTTCCTAGTGAATGAGCAAGACACTGCGGGTTTTTTTTCTTAAACCATCAATAAACAAGATTAGTTCCCGAGCAAATAACGTGTGGAACTAGGGGGTGGACGTGAAAAACCAAAATCGAAAACCAAATCGCAAAACCGTGCAAACTAAACCGGTAAAACCGGTTAACCGTTTAGGATTTTTGAAAAATGCGGTTTAGATTAACCAAACCGGTTTAGTCGGTTTAGGTTTAGGTTTTGCATTTTCATGAAATGGTTAACCGTGGTTAACCGATTTTGATTACTTTAGTAGCAAAATGTAAAATTTCAAAGTTGAATGTTAATTTTTTCCGTAATTGTTGCTTTGAATCTCCAAAACGGCGGTTAACCGTGTTCTCAATACGGTTAACTGGCGGTTTTGGTTTGATTTCAGTTTCCAAGTTTCACTTCAGTTAACCGCTTTGTTTAGGTTTACAAAATTTCGAAACTGCAATACGGTTAATTGAAAATGCGGTTAATCAGTTATATCAACCCCTAGATGGAACAACATGATCCGAATATTGATCCGGACCGTTCAGAATCACAAAAGGCAACCATAAAAGCTGGCATTGAATAGGAGACCATGAGCCCATGATTAGTTATACCTAGCAAATATCTGAAAATAAGCTTATAACATGTAAAGAAAATGTGGGTAGCATGCCTAGCTTTGGAGACTTCTACTTGTACATACTGCATATATAGGTGATATAGGTTTCATATCATAAACATAGGTTATACTTTTTTATCAGATTCAAAAACGTACTTATGTTCCGAAACGGGAAAAAATAGGACTCATAAAGTCATACTACGTACCTAAAATTAAAATAAGTAACGAAACTACGACAGCCACCATGATCAAACGTACTCCATGACCCTACTAAAATTAATATTGTTTTGGCAATCCAAAGTCAATTTTAATATTATTATATTAAGGTTCTGTTGTTTTATGCGGTATTTTACGAAATGGTGTGATGAGGTGCGGTGGATTTGTGGTAGGTTATTGTAATTGTGAGAGAGAAAAGTAATGATTTACGGTAAAATGTGGTGGGTTGTGACAAATTGCGGTAGGCTGTGACACCGCAGTTTACCAACCGCAGAAAAGAATAGGACCTAATAGCCTGCAAAATTACTATTTATATTTCAAAAAGTAGGACAAAGGCTTTCATTATTGTTTTGGCAATCGAAAGTCAATTTTATTATTATCAATAATAATAATAACAATAATTAATATTATTAATTATTAATACTGACATATATTCTGTAATAATATTCAATACAACTAATTGTTTACAAGGGTACCAAGATTTAATATATGTTTTCCATTGACTTCACTATACATAGTATTCTTTTTTTATACGTAGTCATCTTTTTATTTTAAATCAAGTAAAAGCTTAATTATACTAGGTTGTCTTTCTTCAAAAGTTCAACGTATTGTGTCGTCATCTCCGAAAATAAAAGAAAAACAAAAGAAAAGCGCCAAAAGACTGTGAGACCAAAGAGTGAGCTCATTTACAAAGTGTCTCTACTCTCTACTTAATCACCTAGTTATATATTAGCTTCTCTAAAATTGTGAAAAACTTCTTAAAAAAGGAATTGTCTATAAGAATTGTATCATATCCAAATATAAGAAACAATAAAATCATTTTGCTAAGGTATTCTAACCTTGCCATCGATTCCTTAAATTTGGAAGAGATTATCACGTTGAATGCATTGTTCTGTCTATCAAGTTGAATCTTCCCATGTGATTGTGAATAACAAATCCATCAACTACCGCCATTTTTTGTTTAGGCATCGTTCTTTTGTGCGTTGCGTTACGTTTAGTTGCGTTGAAAATGGTTAAAAAGTGATGATAATTTACGTTATGTTGCGTTGCGTTTGGGTGCGTTAACGCATAAAAGAACGATGCCTTAATGATCCATTGAAGTTGAGTTTCATCTAACTAGCTTTTCACTTATTTTCTTATTTTGACTAATCATTCCTTTATTCATATGTTACCTCGAGTCTTTCATGGAAAATCGTGTTCTAGGGCAATTACCTCTGTTCTTTGATGAGGGTTCTGATGGAATTGAAGACGCTGAAAATTAATGAGTTATAATACGAGATTACCATCATTGGAAAGATATATTGCTAAAATTACAATGGAGGTAATCCCATATAGTAAGTTTATAATTCATTGTAATTTGTGAATTATAAACGGTCAAAATTTAGTCAAAATGTCAATCAATTTAGGACGGAGTGAGTATCATATATTACTTTTGCATTTAAAATTACATTGTCATTTTATTCCTATATGCCTTTAAGATTGGGTTTATCTAATTATCTTGCCCAAAAAAGAACACTTGGTTATCATTCTATCTTTTTTTTTTTTTTGATCGTTTGGTTATCATTCGATCTATCTAATACCATCCTTTGAGGCCCTCGATGATGATGATGATGATGATGATGATGATGATGATGATGATGATGATGATGATGATGATGATGATGATGATGATGATGATAATAATAATACCATGTTTTTAGATTTCCATGTTATCTAAAGATTTTTTATGCCTACGAGGCTACGAATCCCTATTCTTAGGGTTACAGTTCAAAAAGTTAAGACATTTATCTCATATTTGATATTTCATTGTCGATTGTGACATCCAAAGCCAAGGTTGTCTAATTCAATTTGTAATCCAAATAACTAGTTTACAAAATTTTTATTGTTTGACATATGAAAATAATACTATACTTAATCCACTACGTTTAACAATATTATTGGATATTCTTAAAGTTTCACATATTTCATTCTTACATGTCTGCAATATATGTGAAAGTTTATATTGTTGGGGAGTTTCAGGGGGAGTCCACTTCAACTAAGACCTATGGTATATAAATTGAGTGAGGTTTCATCTTAAAATCAATTGGTGTTAAAAGGAGTAGCTCACTTGACTTATATACTATGTCTTTTCCCTTTGTTTTTCCAATGTAAAACATTTTACTCATAGGTGAATCCACATATACTTCATGCTAGTTCAAGAAAACTTTTTCCTATTTATGTATTCCTTATAGTACTTTACTATGTTGACTTTTTTTGTTAGTCAAATAACTTCATTTGTTTAATCAAATACCTTATTCTAACTTCAATCTTTTTAACCAAATAACTTATTCTATTTCAGTTGTGACATTTCAAAATTAAGTCCTTATATAATATTACATATATGTATTTTTTTTACTAATTTTTTTTTTGTTTTTGAGGTTAACTAAAGGAACTACCAGATTTAAATTGAGATCATCGTAGATGGAGGAAAGTACCTTCAAAGTTTCTCAAAGAGTAGCTAATTATTACTCCATCCTTTCCATATTAATTGTCCGAAATGTTCTCTTTGACTAAAAATTTCTTATGTTATATTTTATTAAAAAATTGCAATATTATATTCTTATGATACCTTTTTTCGTTATAAATTTCATGATAGTACTTTTGTGTACTAGAATATTGTATATGTTGAAAAGTTAATGACATCAATGGACAATTAATATGGAACGGATGGAGTACTTATTTTTGTATGACCAATTGCCAAGGTTACCAAGTGATGTAGGTGTTGAATAGTTAGTAAAAGTTGTTACTAATAACTATCTCATATGGATAGAATTGTGGAGTCTCTAGCTCGATAGAGAAATGAATCTGTTGTTCATAAATAATGTCTCACATGAACATCATAAGGTAGCCTCTATCTTTTTATAAGTTAAAGAATATTACGGGCTTATAAATAAATAAGTCATGGAGTGGGCTAACATGTGCTTGCATTACAATTCAATGCAAAACATTGAATCGCTCCAGGGGCGGATCTATGTTGTAGATCGTGGTGCCAACTGACACCACTGTCATTTTAGAAATGAAAAATTCTGATTGAAGAAAAAATTTTAAAACTTATTATATAAATAGCATTTAAAACCACTTAAGATCACATTGCTTTGAATAGCTTAGTGGTTATGTCGAGCTTGTTTGTTGCTTGTGAAGTGTGAGGGCCCTAGTTTAAATATCTTTAGGACTTCTTTCATACCTTGTATTTTTTTTTAATCTTTTGTGGTTGACTTAAACAATTGCTTCTATTGAATCTCTTTAACCCTAATCTCTCCATTATTATTTTTGTAAGTTATTCTTTTCTCTTTATTGAATTTATTTCGACATTTGATTTCAAATCATGAATTCGATTTGTGGGAATAAGCCAATGTGATTAAATTAGGATTTGTTAAATTGCTTGTTGTTGTGTGAATAGGCAAATATGGTTAAATTATTTTTTGTAAACACACAAATTGAATTACATAGTATGTAATAGTCATTCAATATAATTTTATGGTTAATGTTGATTTTTCGACTTTAATGTTATTATTAAATTTTGTTAGTATTTCCCGTTCAATTTTAACTTTTCCAAGACAAATTATACCTGACACCACTGACCTCGAATTCTGAATCCACCACACCGCACATGCGCACCAACTCATGGGTTGTAGGCCTCTTATTAGGCACACTTGGAACTTAGGATAATTATTACATTTATTTTAATATATGTCTTAAAAGACCAGTTGGACAGTTTTGTTAGAGTATAAAACTATTATTGGGTCTTCAACCATCAGTTTAAGCTTTTGATTGAGACAGTATCAGACCCAGACCTGAGTAAGAGGTCTTAGGTTTAAATCTCAACACCTCTCATATTCATTTGCGCAAAGTAAAGGGGTCTTCGCAACATTCACTCTTCAAGCCCAAAGGGCATTCGTGTGAAAGGGCGTATTAGAATATAAAACTATTACTGAGTCTTCAACCATCAACTTAATTTTTTTTTGTTGAGATCCTTCTACAAGTTTTGGTAGTTACTGACATATCAACTAATGGGAGATTGATTATATAAGAAATCAAGCTAAGAAGCTATTGTTATATTCTAGAAATATGAATTTATATCGTATTGATGACAAATCATGTTTTAAAGATAGTGATCTAATCACGTCAGATTTCCCGTAGACAGAATACATTTTCCTGATCTTGAATGCATGTTAATGCGGAAGCATTTTTGCACTGTGACCACGGTCATCCCTCAGTTTCGCAGATGATAATATGAGATAAAACATTTTTTTATGTTTTATATTTGAAAATAAAAAACATTTTTTATGTTTTATATTTGAAAATAAATTGTAAGATAATGAAGTGTCAGAGACTGCTATTCCCCTTGTGCTCCCAGTACTATAGGTTAAATAATGATGATGTATACTCTTCTTATAGGTGACTTTTAGAGATAGTGCCAAAAACATTCATATTAACAAAAATTACGAGGTAATATATTAGTAAGAAAATTATTTCAATATGATTCAAACTTTAGAAATGTATTACAATAAACTGAATTAAAACTTTTGGGTTAATTTCGATATATCATGATTGAATTGCTCTATGTTGAACGATATTTTGGACTATTATAATCTAGTAATGATAAGTTGGATTACTACGTATAATCTAATATACATGCATGATAGTTTGGACTACTGCAATCCAATATATAAAAAATTTCAATTACTACAATACAAGGACAATGCAGGAAAATCATCATTTTCGGTGCGACATAGAAAAACCATCGAGTTAACTTGGTGATGGTGCACTAAAATTTAAGGGCTTAATAGTTTAACTTAGGATTTTTGGACGCTAATATACTGAACTTTTGGAGTATTGAAAAACAATAACGCACTGAACTTTGACCTTGGACAATAATGCACTGAACTTTGAGTTGTGTTGGACAATAATGCACCCGAAACAATTTCAATGGTGGCTTACTTGGTGGCAATTTTACGTGATAGACTTAGAAGATGAATATGGTAAATAATATCTAAATTTATGACATGCCAGCTAATTTACACAAGCAAATGTGATTTTATACAATTACAACAACAATCTCTCGGCGAAAACACGTTTAAACAAATGTGATTTTATGTTTTTTCTACTCTTTTCAAAGTTGATTCTCTTTGCTTATGTGTGGATTAACTAATATGTTATAAATTTAAATATTTTTGGATCAATTCATCTCCTCCACGTACTATGTAGGATTGTCACCAAGTCAGTCACTGCGAAAATCGTTCTGAGTGCATTATTGTTCAACACCCACCAAAGTACAGTGTATCATTGTCCAAGGTCAAAGTTCAGTGCATTATTGTCTAATACCCCAAAAGTCCAGTATATTAACATCCAAAAACTCATTTTACTTATTATGATACAATTCTAAAATTCGGCTTACTAGTATGTATCACAGTCCTTATAGTTTGACTCATTAAAATCCAATTTTCCTTTATTCAGTGACTATTAAGATTAAAACAAGAAAAATAGTAGTCAATGTATTATTAACATTATAAATTAACAGAAAATATAAATGAGAAAAGCTAATTAAAAAATTGAATGAAAAAAGAATGAAGGGACTTCTATTTATTATTTTTTAAAATCATGTAATATTAATGTGTGTGTATTAATATATGTATGTTTGTATTGATAACTCTTCTTTCATTTCTTTTTTTCATATGCACTATTCTTTTTTCTTTATTATTTTAAATAAGAAAACCATTTTTTAATTTTTCATTATTGTTTTTTATTCTTTTAAATATAATCTCGATAATGTTTTTAATAATACGTATGATTTACTTGCGTCCCATGCAACGCACAGATCTAAATACTAGTTTATACGCTAATTCCTAGTCCAAAACCAAACTAAAATTGATGATAAATCTCATCGATCCCACATATGAGAATATGACCTTGATCCATTAAATAAAATTCCAAACAAAATGAACTTAACCATATATTGGCATATACTTAACAAACTTAATTGTAAAATCCAGATACTAATTGGCCAAAGTGACCCTAACTAATGACAATGAAACAATGACTTGTTTAATTCTATTCCTAGTTCACAAACTGCCAAGTGAATAAAGGGGGTGATGTTGACATATAAGTATCCAACCTCTTAACCTATTGCGCGCTACTAAATACAGTGATATTATCTAGACCGGACAATTTCTGACCCAACCCGATAACTCGACTCAAACCCGTCTGAATTTTTGGGTTTTGAACATGATTTTTTCAACAAAACCCGAAATACACCGAACCCGAAAATTAGTGGGTCAAACCCGACCCACCCGTTTGACCCGAAAAATGAACTTTTTAAGTTCAACTTTATTAAATTTTGTGACTTTACAATAATCTAACGTTACTAGAAGATAATTATATTTTATTATATGTATTGTACAAAATTAAAAGTAGTATTTAGATGTCATTTTTTAAAAAGAAAAAACGGAAAAAGATCGCAATCATAACCCTTTGAGCTGACCCGAAACCGAAATTCACTATACGTATTTACCCGAACCCAAAATACACTCGCCCCTTTTTTACCCGAACCCGATATACGACCGACGTGAAACTCGTCCGCCAATTGACAGAGTTAATTATTGTCAAACATTTAACTTTCCATAGCAATTTTTTTACCTTGCCTTCACAATCAGATGTGATATTAATCCAGCTGGAAAAATATTCTCATAGTATATGATCACAGATTTTTTGTCCGGGGATAATTATTTTGAAAATTTTACCATAGTTGATTTTTTTTTTAATTATGGTAGTTGAATATTTTATATCATTAATTTATTAAAAATAAATCATATTTATTAAAAAGATTTATGTTTCACTAAATATGGTTAATTATTGTAACAATTAAGTTACTTTGATCAACCTACAATTGTATTTGCACTTTTCAACTACGATAGTTGAAAAATGTCAATTATGATAGAATTTCCTTAAAAATATTCAATTTTGTAAAAAGTTATATCTTAACATATAAAATTACTTATTGTAACAAGTTCTATGGTCAATATATATTAATTTTACTTTTTTTGATGGTAGAATTAAGGATAATTATATATTTCAACTATCATAGTTAAAAAAAATTCAACTTTGATAGAATCTCCCTTATTATTTAGGAATTTTAACTTTGATCAAATTAACTTAGAATTCATACATAATATTTTTCATACTTTTACTATCGTAACCTGATTTTAAGCTGAATTTATGTTCGTTCGGATTGTTTGGCATTTTTTGATTTTAAAACTTCGGATAAATGGTCATCAATTTTTCATCCGAATAACATTGATTGATTTTTTTTTTTCAAAATTAACGGTCAAGATGCCTGTGATTTTAACTGCCCAAATTTGATATGGTTAATTTATTTCGTACAGGTCAGAATGCCTGTGATTTTAACCAGACCAGTACCCTTGAATTATAAAGGCAACCCTACAATTAAACCCTTATTTTATTTTATTTTTTTCATCAATTTTAGTATGAAATATCCTCACTGATGAAATGATCATATCAGGTACTCAAGACAATGGCCCAACACAAGTCTTTTGCAATAATTGTAATAATTCTAATATTTTATCGATTTTACTATAAGTATCTCTTTTACGACCATGAACAAGGAACATCGACATAGTAATTGTAGAAAATCTTATCTAACTAGATATTATAAATATCACATAATTGTATATTCTTTTAAATATAATACGTTGTGTTGTCTAATTAACATGAATTAAACTATCCACATATTAACTATCCACATATTAAGTATCCACGTATTATTTTTTTTTTTAAATCTTAATATGTGTGGATACGCTTATAGTGATTGTCAACCATGACAACCACCGTAAGTAAAATGAATCTTACTCGTACATATGTGAAGTTTTATCTTGATGATTAGGTTTTTTATTTAATATAAATTGTAAAATATATTTTCTAAAATTTTAGTATATTTTAAAATATTTTAAAATAAATATTTTCAAAATATGCTTGTTTACTAGGAAAAAACTTAGAGTTAAGGTATTTAAATTTCAAAAAATTTCGTAAATTTTTTTTAAATTAAGAAAATATATTTAATAATATTGTACTAAATAAAAAAAAATGAATGGAGAAGATAAAAGTTGACACATATATAAATAAATATTATTTTCATTGTGGTGGTTGTCATGATTGACAACCACTGTAAGTTTTTCCTTAGTGCATTGTATTTTAGGGGTTGGAAAATATATGTTAAATTTGTATCATAGCATAACAGAATGTAAAATTGTTGGATTGCACTGCACCACCACAAGTTGGGTGCAACTAACTCAATGGATTGTCTACGTGGCACACTTGAAAGTATTGTTGGTATTTATTTATTTATTTATTTATTTATTTATTTATTTATTTATATTTTATTTTTTTTTTTTTGAGAGGGATGTATCCTAACATGATGTGTCAATCCATATATGTGGAATCCAAAAAAAAAATGTCTAACAATACTTTCTGACGTACCACATAGACAAGACACCAAGTTGGATTCATCCAACTCCTTGACTATACACTGTAATTCAACACTTTTATGTTTTAGTACATTGTAATACAAATTTAAAGTACGATTTACCACAATCTCAACCCTTAAAATACAATGCACTATGATTCAATTAACATTTTCCTCTTGATAAAAAGTGTGCACATATTTAATGACGAATCTTATTCTTCCCTCTTCTTTCCTTTTCTTTTATGACTATTTCCTTTTTCTTGATAAAAAGGGTGCACATAAAAAAGGATTCATCGTTGTTTCTAATATGGCTAAATTTTATGGACAAAATAAAAATCCACTCTAAAACTTAATATAACTTCGATGATTTTTTTATTGAAATCATGAAATTGTACTTTGTAAAAGAATTTTCTTACATTATACTTGTAAAAGGATTTTCCTTAATTATACTTGTAAAAGGATTTTCTTACATACAAATCCCCTAAGGTTTTTTACATAAATCAGATTTTTTACATCATACTTGTAAAATGATTTTCTTACCGACATATCTCCTAAGGCTTGAAATAATTAAAAAGTGGTCCATGTCGTTTACAATTTAACTTTCATACCCCTCACCCTCTCTACAAAATACATTTCCATCCAAAGTATAGTGTTTCATATTCAAATAGACCGAAATGTCAATCCCAATTTGAACCTAAAAAAGGAAAATAAAATGAAAGTAAAATTAAAGGCCATAATAAGTCTACTAAAATCATCTGGTACGGCATTTAGGTTTATTTAAGTCTCAAAAACTATGCTTTGGTTGCAAATGTATTTGATTAGCGGCAAATGTGAGGGGCATGGAAATTAAGTTGCAAACGACATTGGTCACTTTGTAATTATGACAAACATTAATGGTATAAATGTAAACAAAATCCATTTAAAAAATAATAATTTTATACTCCCTCCGTTCCAAATTAATTGTCATAATTTTGACTTTCACGGTCTTCGATATCACTCTTTGATTGATAATTTCTTGCATAATATGTTATTAACAAATGTAATATTATACTTTTATGATAGTATTTTTCATTACGAATCTAATGGTGGTAATTTTACATAACAACTACTTGTATATATTGAGAAATTTATGATCAAAACTTTTGAAATTTGACTATACAATTTCCAAAGACGACAATTAATATGGAACGGAAAGGGATTACAATTTATATAATCTAAAATATTATTAAAAAATCCCGAAACATGAATTTATCATGGAGAAAAAATATCAAACTGGATAAGGGGCAATATCATATCTCAAACGAAGAATATCTTTGCATTATTTCTTGTTGTCTGTTTGGCAACTATTAATGTATAGCGTAACATATCAAAAAAAGGTACCTAGTATCCAATTTTAATGTTTAAGATTTTCCTCAAGATTCAATATTGTTATGCATATTTTTGTATTTATTCGTCATCTCATATAATTAAAATTTATGTTAGGTTCTATGGCCCAAAACTCTTTTATGGAAGGAATAAAGAAGGTGATGCCTCCCTTCATCTACCCGCTACAAGCGGCATCAGCAGGAGGCTTTCATTGGGAGACGCTGCCAGCGTTTGTTTGGCGCTGCCAGCGCCTCTCCCGTCGGCTGACTAGCGGCGGCTCCTTTCTTGTTTATTTCTAGGTTTTGTAATATTTAACCTAGTTTCTTTTATCCTTCCTTCTACTATAAATATAGGTTATTGTTAACCTACTTAATACACATATTGAGAGCATTCTTCACCTCTACCCTATCCCTAGGTTGTGAGAGTCCTTTTAGAGAGTTATTATTTTACCTTCAAATTATTCCCGTTGTGCTATTAACCCCTTGAGATCTTTCCTTCTCGATCCCGTTGCGTTATATAGCCCCTTGGGATCTCCCTTGTAATCTCTCCCTTTATACTAGTGGATTATTGCTCCGTGTCGTTCGTGGTTTTTTCCCGATTTGGGTTTCCACGTAAATCGTGTGTCTTTATACTCTCTAATCTTTTAATTACTGATCTTGTTATATTTCTTCTCAATTTTATACATCCTGATAATTTCCTCTTCCGCTACAAATACTAGGCTATCTTTTACCTCGATCCTAACAATTTATTGTTGATTACTCTAAGGACATAATTCAAACAAGAATTAGGAGAACATCCGAAATCAAAACCAAAGTAACTAATGATGTGTTTGATAGTTCCTGAAAAGACTTTTCCTAGGGTCCCATTGACCAAATGTTTACTGAGCTTAAAAGTGAAATAATGGGTCTCCACTAAAACTTTTCCATGTATTTGTCACAATCAAACATGAGAAAGTTTGTGCATGCACTTAGGAAAATTCATTAACTTTCGCAGGAAAATTTGGGAACCAAACACATCATAAATAGAGTCATAGAGAACTAAGCAAATTGTACGGTTTTGTCATCGGACCCTGCTCAACCTCTTAATATATATGTAACACCCCGGGTATATGGTTAAAGTGTGGCTTAAAACAATTGAAATGACTACTTATATCACCAAGGTGTACCTTCTTTTATGGTAGCTCATCCGTTGGGAACTCTACAGTTAAGCGTGTTTGGCTGAGAATAGTCTTAGGATGAGTGACCTCCTGGGAAGTTTTCTCAGGCAGCGTGTGAGCTAAGACGAAACACGCTGGAAAAACTCGTGGTGATTTGTACGTGGGGCCAGTCAGCAATCCTTGAAGTCGTTCCCGATAATGTCCACGGCCCGGGAGGAGACTGAGCGTTACAATATATATATAAAGAAAAGGAATATGTTTAGTCAAGCTCTTGATATCTTCTTTTTAGTACTTAGGTTGGTGTTGAATCTTTTCAACCTAATGACTTTAAACAATCAGGCAAAAAAGGGTATGACAAACAGTTGTATTTATCTTTCTTAAAAGATCTAATTAAACTGTACCATACTAAAGATCTATTCGCATGAATTTTATTGAACTTAGGCAAATTATATTTGTTGGAACTGAACTTTTATCTTACTAATTATCACTCTTACTAAACTAAACTGAACCTTTTTACTGAAGATAAGTGAAATTATTTACACTGAGCCACTCTAAGCATGATTTTAATAGACAAGACTTATATTTCTTTAAATGAATTTGGACGGAAAGTAATTGTATTTGGAAAAAAAAAAAAAAAAAACATAAGTTGGAGATAACAAGCTTAAGGTCATGGATCAAAAACGTGGTCGGCTAACCTATTTGATTATCACTCATATAGTCATATCTTTCAAAAAAAAATTCAATGTGTACGCATTACGAGCTATACTTGCTACGGACAATTTAGTAACTATTAGAAATATTTATTAATAATTACGATAAAATAGATCGCAGAGCGCGTACGTAGTGATCTAGTGATATGGAAATTAGAAGTTTATTTCTCTACTGAAATGCTAGTGGTCACAATATCGTGAATGAATATTGTGGTGATCCATCTCTCTAATTATAATAATAAAAAAAAATAATCAAAGATAGTCATGTAAATTGGTGTGTATATCTTTTATAGTGCGTTTGGCAGTTTCTCGGAAAATATTTTTATCGGAAAAATTTTCCCGAGAAAGACTTTCTCTAGTTCCCCTTGGGAAATAGTTTACGGAGCTTGTGAGGAAAATAGTGGGTCGCACATTAAAACTTTCTGATCTATTAGGGAGAACCCAACATAAGAAAGCTTATCAACTTGGAATTGAAAAATTGATTAACTTTGCCGGAAAAATTTCCCAACCAAACGCTCCCATCCCATAAAGAAAAATCACGTTGGCAATAATGGTATCTTGAACAGTAGTATATTATTGTTATCACTCTTGAGTCTCCCCCTTGTCAACTCTATTTCTATATAAACCAACGTAGGATTGGCGATAATTTGGGAGGTGAACCAAGTTTAAGTTTAAACAAAAACATCATGAATACTGAGAATAATCTCATGGCTTCACTCAAAACACTTCCTGAGTCATGCAACCCAGAAACTCTGGACTTCGAGTTCCTTTCTCAGTCATGGTGCAACTTCGCCCTGCAGGCGTTACACCCTCCATTACCAAAAGATTCTAATTCCCCGGCGAAGATGTCCGAGGGTGATACCTTGGTAAGTTGTTTGTTGTTGCTTTCGGGTTCTAAATTTCATGTTTGTGTTAGCTCAGCAACTCGTTGTGTAGAGCGCATGAGTATGAAGTTTCTTTCTACCTGCTTCTCTTATTCCTTTGGTTTTCAAATGGTTTTTCTCGTAAAAATAAAAAATTGACACGCAGAAATCAACCTTTTTATGCATTGCTATGCATGAGAGAGAAGATTTTTTGTATTTGGAAACCCTTAACGTCTCGTTAACGGGGTTATGTATATAGGGTAAATGAGATCTATCGAACCGCACTCAAATCTAAAAATATGAAATCTAAAAATAACCCAGAACAACCCAGTTAAACATCTCAACGATAAAAGTGAGAATTATTCTTGGGTGAAAAATGACGTTGATCCTGTTGGCTGTTGCCTTGTGCTTGTTGATGATAAATTATTTATCCAACAAGACTCAACGGTCATGTGATGAGGGCATATCACCTAACGAGTTCTTTTTCCAATATTTTAATTTTTTTTGAATTTTTCGTCCATAACAAAATATGATGAGCACACTGAAAGCTTATTTCCTTGTGCTTGCTGTGGATATAAAAGTAACTAAAAGCAAAAATCCTAGTTTTCAAAAAAAAAAAATCCTAATATAACTAGTAAAATCCTAACATAACTAGTAGGCACGTTCTTTGGACTTGCAAAAGATGGAAAACAATACAAAGACGCATGATTTGCGTAATATATATTGCATGTACCCGAAGTATATCCTCCGGATATGTATAAATGAATACTTATGTTATTGATAGTAAACAATCTAGAATATGTAAGTGAACAATGGTCATATTTTAAGCACATCTTTCAAGAATATGTAATAAATCGCATGATTTGCATTGCATGGAATTTATTCCCTCCTAGAAATCCAATGATTTAAAGGTATGAATGTATGATGAAGGACATGCTAAAAAATTGCTAAAAATGTTTTTGTAAGGACACTCATATCTAAAGATTCGCTCAAAAAAATTCTGATTTTGTAGGTAATGACCCCAAAATATTCAAGGAAAAATTATACTAGGTTTGCTGAAAAAGATTTGCTTAAAATATATCTCTATGATCCATTGTATGTTGATTTAACAATTCTTCTCATAGTTTTTTCATAGTTGCAATACTCAACTTTCCAGCTTTATAAAAATTTACAGGCCCTTACTTCAACCAACATGATCTTTACCCCGTTTTAAAATAAAATTAAAAAAGAGCCTTATTCGTGACTAGTTTACTGATTTTACCCTCACTAATTGCCATCTTTCTTTTTTTACTCCTGACCACAATTACAGTCCTGGATAAGGATGCAACAAGCAATGCACCCAGAACTGCACTACAATGCTGGATTTCAAACAAAATGGGTAAGATCTCAACTCAAAGTATCTCGTCACGGCGATAGAACCCAATCTCATTTCACCCATCTTCCCCGTTCTTGTTCTTTCCGATTTGCTAATTTTCTTCCCATTTTTTTAGTGGAAGAGGCCGTTTGGCAAGATGTCGATAAAGAAATGGGCGAAAGACAAGAAGGAGAAGCGAAAAGAGGACAAGCGACTCCAAACAGCACAAGTCCACGCGGCGGTGTCCATAGCCGGGCTGGCAGCTGCTTTGGCTGCCTTAGCCAAGAATCCTGACCTCGAAAATGGACCGAGCAAAACCACTGCCTTAGCAGTCATCCCTGAGGAGAACCCTAAAAGAAAGCTTGACCAGGCCGAACACGAACCAAGAAAAGCTTGGAAAGCTGCTATGGCCTCTGCGGCCGCTATCGTGGCATCTCATTGCGCCCAAGTGGCCCTATCAATAGGAGCCACAGGATGCCAGCTCAGCAATGCAATCAACTCGGCCTTAAGTGGGACCGGTACGAGTGACATCCTTACCCTCACTGCCGCTGCTGCTACCTGTACGTATACTCCCTTCGTTTTTTAATACCTGTCACTTTTAACTTTTCACAGTCTACGATACATGGCTTTTTTGAAAAAATTATAAAATTATATGTTAATGAAAGTATTTTTCATAATGAATTTAATAACAGTAGTTTTACATGGTAGATCATTACATGCGATTGAAGACTTAACAGTTGCAGTTTTCAAAAGTTAACTACACAAATTCTAAAATGACACATATTTAGAAATGGAATATTCTCTAATACCCCCCCCCCCCCCCACACACCACACCAAAAAAAGAAAAAAAGAAAACTAAGCAACATACTAAGATGGTGGGTTTCATGTGACAGCACTAAGAGGAGAAGCCACCCTGAAGGCCAGAGCAGGGAGCAGGAGAAGGGCCCTGAAAAGTTCAGCAGTTTTTCCTATTGAAATGGTTGATAATAACCCTGAAGATGATTTTGACTTTGAGAGATGCAAATTAGTTCTTTCCAAGGGAGCTACACTCACCATATTCACTTCTGATGGTAAGATGATCCTACTTACCCCTTCAAATCCAATGGGATGTTTCATAAAGAGCCTGTTAGATGACTTATTGGAAGATTTGACCAAGTGAAATAAACCCGTTAAATGAGTGTTTGATAAATAATTTATTCACTTAGTTGATTAAATTCAATATGCTGATTTTCAATATGCTGAAATGAGTAGTATATTGGATTGTCTATTTGTAGAAATAATGATAAATATTATTTTAAATTTGGTGATAGAGTGTATAAATAAAATTTCAACAATTTTTCCAGAAACAGCTAGTCTTACCATACACAACTTTTCCAAATAGTCAGTCCAAATAGTCAGTCCAAACAGCTAGTAATAACCAAACAACAAACCGTTAGCCGAACAGGACCCATGTTGGAAACCAAGAAAGAAACATAGAAAGAAATGACCAAGAAAAGAAATGCAACTGTTTCACAAAGCATATCATTATCTGAGCGAAGATTTGGAAGCTTGTTCTTTGTCCTACATATATTTCTAATTCCGTAATTCTTTTGTTCTTTTTCCTTCTTTTCAATGGATGAACAGGGAAGACCATGGTGAGGCTGGTGTCCCTTCATCTGAACAATGACTCCAAGGTTTGAAGCCAAACATAAAATTCTCATCAGACTTTGCCAAATTTGCCAATCGCTTGCCGACACGTTCACACATAATACTTCCATTCATTTTTGACTTGACAGTTTAACAACTTTGATTAAAAACAAAGCATACTTACAAAAATAAATAAGACGATTAGCGTAAAGCATCCGGAAAAGCAAACAACTAAATGTATTTTTACTCTTTTGCAGGTGATTCTGAGGATTATAAAACGTAATCTGCTGAACGTCATCACAAGCAAGAAAGAATGTAAGTAAAATCCTTCAGGTCAAGGATTCAACTGCAACATATTTTTGGCGGTATACTTAGTGTTCATATAACTAGGGTTGTCTATGTCTTAGATCGAGTTTAGGAAAACATAGCAGTAAGAAACTTGTATCCTGGTTCAAAAACTAACCAGATTACTTTCTCTGGAATCGGGTTTTCAGGTCAAGTCCTCGATCAGCATGCAGAGCTACCTAAAGATTCAGGAGCGAACAAATACGACAAATGTTACCAGATTCTGCTAATGACAACAAGGGGAATAATGAAGCTAGACATGGCTGGAAATCACCGGCGTTACATGATGTGGGTGGCAACCATTAATCAGATGTTGAAGTTGTCAGCATAGCTCACTTAACATGAGCTTCAGTTCTGCAGATATTGAAGTTTTCCTTCTGTTGTATCCACCAAATGGATAATCACTCATTGTCTCATCTTTTATGTTGTAGCAATGACCATTATAACATAACATAAATCAAGTTTTGGTTGTAATTTATTAATTACCCCCCCCCCCCCCCCAAAAAAAAAAAAAGCAGTAACACAAAAGAAAACTGGAAAATGAAAAAAAGAACTGAGGCTTCAATGGATGTTAGATATGCTCAAGTTTAAGAGGGAAGGTAAATAAATCGATTGCTTTTCAACAGTGATTCGTGTCTATACGCAAAATTTAGCTTTTGGTTGTCCCCAGATACTTCGTCATCTTGATTGAAACTGAGGAAAGAAATGGAAATATATACAAGGGAAAAATATATATCAAATTCAAAAACTATTGTTTCAAAGGGTAACCTGGGTTTCTTGTTCACTAGTTTTTGGATCAGACAAGCTAATCCAAAGCAGGAGTCTCCGGGGTCTTTTCAGAAACCTAGCTTGCCATGCTGGTTCATCACTCTCAAAACTGAAACCGCTCTTCATGTACAGTTGTTTGGCCGGTTCATTGTCCGCCGCGACATGCACGTATAAATCAGTTATCCCTGGGATACAGACACAAGTCCAAAGTCCCACATGAATTCATTTCCAAGCATGATGCCAATGGCTAAAGAGTCAGAAATAGATACAGCGGCCTCAAAAGGTTTACATCAATGAAAATGACTCACTGTTTTTATGTGAATTGAATTTACAATGAATCAAACATAGCAGTATTATAAAACCAGAGAGTTCAGAGTGGCAAATAAATAGTGTCTCACTTTAGTACTGATAGTTGATGTACAAGGGGTGATCAAGTATCAGAAAACCAATACTCCGAAATCTCGCCCAAGTCTTATCCCTAAATTTGCAATTTAGAAAGACTGGTTCCATATGTCCAGATTTTGGACACTAATCCAAGTGTCCTAACATATCTAAAATACTACTATCCTTAGCAAGAACATGATCTATATTCTATGATTGGCCTAAAGCACTCCTAAATTCAACTCTGAAACTACAGCAAAACAACTAAAATACAACTCTACCCTAAATCTAATAAAATTATGCCAGTTATGAATTTTTTCTTTCCTTTCCTAAGTTCATCAACAACATACACCAGACTTGACTGACATACAGGTACAGGGTACAGATCTACGATTTGTATCACAGCAGGACTGAAGAATTATTCATCCGAAGCTATCCAGTAATACAAAATCACTAAACAAGTCATTCGAATTTATCTCACCTGAACAAATGACTAGCTTAATGCATCATATGAAGGGCGTAATAATGTTTCAATTTGTCATTTCAATATGCTATTGAAAAACATGCGCACACAAGCACACAAAACACAAGTGGTTATATTAGCCCATGACCTACATAATATTCAGCAAATACATGCATTCAAGGACCCGCACTGAAACTAAACTTTTCAATGAAAAATGAGTAACGGTTTCCTCTGATGGTATCAAACATTGCATCCACATGTAATGTCCTGGGTTATTAAATTGATATTATATTGCCAAAACGAGAAATTATAGATTTAATTTAAATAGTTGTATAATATTGACTGCCGCTACATTTATTGTGGTTACATCATCATTCACCATCATCATCATCATTATCAGGCAAAGTTCACAGTAGTTATTGGGTCAAGTAAATCCTCAACATCCATGAGGAGTCAATTACTAGTCATGTACTAAAAGGTGGAATATTAGCCGAGTATTACGAGGTGGAATATTCACTCTTCATTTAGGTGGTGGAAAAGCATTGAATATTAGTCAAGTACTTAGAGGTGAAAAAGAATGTAAAGATAGTCATTGGATTAAACTAATCTCCACTGCCCATTGATAGGAAGATACTATAAATACCCTAAGAGGAGGCATTTGTAATTCATCCCAACGAATATCAAAGCATTAAGAGGTATAGAGAGCATCCTCCTAAACTCTTCCCCCCCCCCCCCCCCTATAGTTTTCTCCATAGCTCACTTATCTTTCATAAGTCTAAGTAAAGTCTCACTAGCAAGCTTTGAAAACATAGCTTTCTTACCACTCTTCGTCCTTTCTTCTAAAAATTCCCTCCAATCAAAAAGTACTCGGGCTAATATCCAGAATCACAATCACAAAAGGGTCAAGTATAATTCAGCTTCAACCTCATCTCCTTTCACCTGTGAAGCGTATTTCAAGTAAGCAAGTCCTTTAAGTGATCTCAACTAATTACATATAATGAAATTCAGGGTCGCCAAAGCATACAAATCACCCTTATGGTACAACTAGAAGATATTGAGGTTCAGTCCAATGACTATACTGTTATGATCTCTCTTTTACAGTAAATGACAGATTAATCAAATGAAATGATGATTACAGGTTTTACTCATATTTTGTCATATTAATGGTAATATAGTTTATGAAATGACAGGGCTTTCTGCTTGGCCCAAATATGCGCATATCTCTTAAGTGATCGCAACGAAGATTTAGTCTCTTAGTTGAACTAATGAGACATGAGTTCATGCAGGTGCACTACCACCACAAGATTATAAATGAGCAATATTTTACTGTTTACAAAATAAAAAGAGGTGACATGACCAAATGTATGTTTTACTGTATAATGACATATTGTACTAGGCCCGTTTGGTTTAAGTTTTATGTTTTCCTTATCCAAATACTTTGGGAAGGGAATCAAGCCCGGAAAGAAATCACCCTTAAACATTCTACAGTCAACATTTTGTTCAGCATTATTATTTTATCTTCACAAAATCTTATTTTTAGAATTAATTATATCATGTATTCTAATCATATTCTTACATTATTCAGCATTGTTGTTAAAGTATATAGAGTCTTGTGTCACCTTAGGTGGCATGGCATAACACCTCAGCTCATGGACTTCCATTAGATAAGATAAATAATTCAAAAGGCAATCAGAAATAGTATTAATCCCAAGCTTAATAAGTCAACAAGTAAGCAAAAATACCCCATTCTTCAGCAACAGACTTTGCTTTGGAGATGAGAGCAAAACCCAATCCATTTCTGTGCAATTCCTTCGCAACGCAGACATTACTCACATAAGCCCTTGCTAAATCTGCTCCAATGCCCTGAGAAGTGCAACTTATTAGGTGCTCCTGGAGCTAGTGTTCTAGTAGAGGCAGTTGTTCACTAGCCTGAGAAGTACTAAGTTTATTATATGCTAAATTGCTTCTATACAAACAAAATCAGCCTTTGAGAAGATGTCAACCCGTCGACTATTTTGCATAATCAAGGGATTATACTTTTGTCAGGGGAGAAGGGAAGAGAAGGCTAGGATTGGATGGTGACATGCCAAGTAAATACCCATCCAGTAGGATGATCGTCAACAATTCAACAAAGACCAACAAATAGCAAGAAATGTTGATCAGTCCTAGTCAAGAAGAATAATGCACTCACAATGGCCATTTCATCATGGAACGACTGATCAAAAGTTTCTAATTTGTATCTACGCTTAAGCTACTTTGAAATTTTGTATATCACCATAAACGTTTCTTTTGGCATTATTTGTGATGATGAAAAAATGGAAGGTTCACAACATTTCTCTGAGGCAAAGCTAATGTCATTTCTCTGAGGAAGGTCCACAAATATTTTACCAAATTCCCAACTTTATCTTTTTCATTCCACCATTACACCACTATTCTCTCTCTATCAATCACACATCCCAATCACCAAAAATATCCCCACTATTCTCTCTTGTGGAAGTTTTATTGGTTTTGGTGAAAAACCTTAAAAAGAGTCTTATATTTTAGGATGGAGGGAGTAATATGTAAGCAATAGAAGGTCATAATTCCTGATATACACAATATCCCCCATCCTTTCACCACTCTTGGCCCCCAGAAAAAGGAAATATGTTGGAAATGAAGACAGACTTTAACAACGAAATACCTGAGGCTTCGTCCCTGTTATCTCATCAGGAAGCCTTAGACACTGACTCAGGTCCAGTGAACCAACCACAACTCGATGTCCTCCGTCACTTGTGAACTGTACCAAATAATGCAATGTGATAAGTTCACAAATCGCAGAACAATATGTATGTTTTGATGCAACGCTTCACACCATGAAAACATACAAAAATATGCCATCAACTAAAGAAAACACAGACATCCGATACAGCTGACATAGAGATGCTATACGGTGTGCACTTACAACTACACATGCTTCACAATCGGCTATGATTGGAAGTGGAAAATCTACTTTTATCATTAAATAAAGGGCAAAAAAATGTGGGTACATGTTATATACAACGACCTTTTAGGCTTCTTGAATTATTTCTAATCTCCTTTGCCTTTGCATCAAACAATTTTAAACCCCAAAGTTTATCAAAATGCCCTCCTGAACAGAACAAATAAAAATATAAATAACTAATCTAAAGGCATTTTCATAAAATTTGGGTCCATATTTAGTTGACGAGAAATCGAAAGGGGATAAATAATAATTGAAAAGGGCAAATTGGAGGATGACAGTTGCTTCAACCCCAAAACAACCAAACCCTTTAGCAAAAGGAGAATTGTAATTCACGGCTAGTGTAGCCTTGAAGTGAAAAAAATTAAAGCCAAATTTTCCAATGACTAAGATGGTTTGGTTATGTGTACAAGAGAAGTAATGATGCTCCCATTTGAAGATGTGAAAAAATTTACACTTCCGGGGGGCACTTTGCTATGAGCATTTCTGAGAAGTTTATGAGGGAGGTGATTAGGGTTGATTTGAAGCACATAGGTTTAAGAGAGAGGTCGGATGTAATGCTCTTATTCCATTGGTTTCCAAGGGGTTTCCTTTTTGGTTTTCGAAATGGTTTTGCATGTTGATTTCCAAAGCATTTTCCTCGGCTCCGCTAGAATCAGTCTCTTCATGCACTTCCGTGCATGGGGGGAAGACTGCCTACATCTAGAGCCCCTCAAAACTCACATTAGCAAGACTATACCAGGTTTTTTGTAGTTGTATTTTCCAATAGCTGACAGAAAACACATCATTTTCAGGTTCAGATCAAGAATTAAACTCATAGTGACATACCTTACATGAAGTGCAGAGATCTGCTGATGAGGCTGACAAATGTAATAAAGGAACAGAAGCATTAATGCAAGAAATCCTTCTAAAGCCCTCCCTCTTCCCTGCAACACGCTCTTGCAGTGCTTCAAACTCACGCTCAGCCAGGTATCTTTTATAATCCTATAATAACTTGACAACACAAATATAATATCAGCAATGCAGAGGCACCTAGTCTCAGTGCTAACTGACACAAAACAGGACATATGAGCAACAATTACTCCACTCAACTCACATGAAAGCAAGCATTAATTGCTACTAAATCAAAAACTTGGAAAATCAATGGCACAGTCACATTTGGCGGGGGTTTTAGAATCCTTGAAAATAGCCTCAGTTTCAGAGCATAGGTTATAAGAAGAGTTAAAAGTGCATTACTGAGAACTTGATCTGCTTGACATGAGCAAGAAAAACAACAATAACCATGCATCATCCAATTGCAAAAGAAACTTGAAAGCACTTGCAGCTAGGTGGATTTCCTACGTTTTGCTTACTAGGAGGTTAAGCGTCTACAAGGTTGGAATACAAAATGATTTCCAGGTTTATTTATACCACATTTGAAAATTTGACCTAATCTGTCGCAAATAAATAGAAAGTATATTCATGAAGGGAAAAAGCAGAAAGATGACACATGATGACACTATATGGTTCTCCTTGGCACTCTTGGATAGAACAGTTTGCATTTGGGAAATATTGATATATGCTTGGTTAGGTTTGGTGCTACTTTGATCTGGTTCCTCCAACGTCATGCTACTAGTTTTTCGCAACTCCAGAGGAACTTTATGCCTGCCATAACAGTTAGGAAAGTTTCCTATGAGCTAATTACCAGGCCTTCTTCATAAAGGCCATGAGATTCTTTGGTCTCATCAATCAAGTGCACAATGCATGGTCATAAGTACAACAAACTCTCAGGGGAACACGCTTGCGTGCGGTATGAGGGATCCAGATGTAGGCAGTCTTCCCCCCATGAACTAATGTCCATGGAGAGACTGATTCCGGCGAACCCACGAAAAAAAATAACTTCCAAAATATGTAAGGGTTTTACCAAACTTGATTTCCACCTTTGGCTATTTAAAAGGCTAAAGCTCCCACCAAAGAACTTTTGTTCTTGGCTGGTGGGCCTCTAAAGGAAATTTTCAATAGAGGACATGCCTGAAAGGAAAATCCTTAAGCTGTCTAGCAGGTGTTCTTTGTGTTTTAGGGAGGTAAAGTCATTTTTTTTCTGATTATAATCTGGGTTGAAAAATAATAAAAAAATAAAAAAAAGGAAAAGCCAAACGAAAGGATAAGACAATTGAACTGCTAATTTGGATCAGATATTAGAGCAATACTGCTAAAGCAAAGAATTGAATAACATCAATCAACAAAGATAATCATTGCAAGACATTCTGAAGTTGCTTCTCAACTTGGCCATTCCTGAAGATATTCTCAATACGCTTCACTGCTTCTTCCTTTTTCAGCAATTTAATACCCAAAAGATTCCAAATTTCCACTTAATCAAGAGGCATTCAATGTATAATATGACAGCATGATTCAGGGAGGAATTGTCCACTTGCATTTCATCTCCCATCATCTTTGATTGGGGATAGTTGGATACAACCTCAAACCATTAGAAATGTTTTGGTGGATTGGAGAAGAAAGTTAAAGCATATTTAGACCCTATAAGTAGATGCCTGCCAATTTGAGCAGCTATGTTACTCGGACTCTTTCATTTTCCCCACCGTACCCGTGTCGGACCCTTGATACCCAGACAAGGGTACGACACTCAACACTTCAAAGTACAATGAAAATGTATAAAATTTCTTTAAAATAGCCGAGTCCGACACCCATATCCGTGTCCGATATATAGGACACGCCTATCCCGAGTCCGAGTAACATAGTTGAGCGGTGCACCTTTAAAAGGAGATGAATTGTCAGGACAAGGCTAAGTCATTGCACTTACCAAGTCATTGCAAGATTTCAAACTATATTCATTAAACTTTGTACAGTTGGAGTCAAGTTCAGGATCATTGTACGAACTTTGTACCTTTTGATACCATCTTTTTCGAATACTCATCAAAAAAGTGTGTATAATAGCCCACATTCGTCCCAACTGAACTACACACTGAACTACTATCTCCTACGCTGCCAAAATTTCCCACGAATTGCTCAAACATTCACCGGTACCAGCACCAAAATACTTCCTAAAAGGCATGAACAATTGCTCATCATTTCTGAAAGTCTACGTTGTTGAATCTATTCAGAGACTCCAATACACATACAAAGTTAAGTTCAATCGACAAGTACCATTACAGCTAATCAATCCAGTTCAATCAAATCACATGCACAAACAAGCAAGATCCTTTTTTCCGTCAATTCTCAATTCTAAACTCCGAATGTTAATCACAATCAAACCACATACATAAGCAATCAAGTTAAATTCAATCGATAACAAGCATTAAACCAAACAATACAGTTCAATCAAATCACATACACAAGCAAGCAAGATCATTTTTTTCCATCGATTCTCAATTCTAAGCTCCGAATGCAAGCCCAATCAAACCACACACATAACCAATCAAGTTATATTCAATCGACAACTAGCATTAAACCAAACAATCCAGTTCGATAAAACCACATACACTGATACAAAGCAAGCAAGATCATTTCTCCATCAACTCTCAATTCCAAACTCCGAATGTTAAGCGCAATCAAGGATTAGAGAACTACTCACCTCGATTCCAACCGAGTCTCGCCTGAATTCATTGAATGTTCGAATCCGGAGACACGCAGCCGCCCAAAGTTCATCCTCCGAGAAGGCTTCGCGAACAAGAAGCGCAGATTTGTCGATGAAGAGAGTCTCCTGGGGAACGCAGACGTCGGATGATGAAACAGAGAGCTTGAAGCGACGCCATGGCTGAGAGGAGTGATAGGGAAGAAGGTTCGAGAAGGATCGATCGGAAAAGGAAGTGGTGAGAGGAGAGAGAAAGGGAGGTGTCGGAGAAAGGAGGAGGGTCGCCATTTTCGTTCGTCCTGCTTGCTCTGGTACAACTCCAAGTCTCCAACAACCCAGCACTGGGTTGGATTTGAGTAGTGACGTCTCTTACCAAATTTCCTGTCCGTGTAACCGCTAAATTTCATCGGTCCAATGTAGATCATTCTCGTACAAAAACTGAAAGTATGGATTATTAAAATTTAATTTTTTTATATAAAATTATTATTATAACAATTATAATATTATAATTGTTATAAAAAAATTAAAATATTATAATTGTTATAAAATGTTCCTACCTTCATACCATATTATAAGTTACTTTAACTAAGTTTTTTTTCTGATATATTTGTAATTTTAAAATCATAATGACATATTTCCACTTCTTTCGTTTATTTACTCAATTTTATTTTTATCGTTCTCTTTTCATCATTGTCCTACTATTCTCGCTTTTAGGAGTTGAAATGAGTCAAGCCGGCTCGTGAACTTTTTTGCAAACCAGTTAGGTTGGAATCTCTTATAGCTTGGTTGGAGATTGACTTGGTTTGGCTTGGGCTCAAGCTTGTGAATTAAACAAGGCAAGTCAAACTATGAGTAGCTCGGCTCATTAAGCTTGACAAGCTTAATGAGCCCACATGCGTATTCTATTATTACATTTAACAGGCTATGCTGAGGTTGTCTTATATATATGAATTTAAATATTTGCCAACTAAATTGTTCAAAACATTGGGGGGGGGGGGGGGGGCCTGAAAGACTACATGTTATCATTAATACTCCCTCCGCTCCATATTAATTGACACTTAAACTAACTTTTTTTGTTCCAAAATAATTGTCACTTTACATTTTTCAATACCTAACTTAATTATTTTACCTTTAATAATTATATTAACTTTTTATTTTTTTCAATCAATAAAACTATTCATACTCACATTCTCTCAGTACTCACACCTTGATATGCGAAAAACACCTTAGAAAATAGTGATATTTAATTATCTAGGTAGTTTTTTAGTTAAAACATTGGTATATGCAAAATTATGAAATATGACAATTAATTTGGAACGGAGGGAGTATTACATTAGACTATCCGTACTACACATGTCTTGGCCACCTATGCACCCATGTCATTAAGTATCATGTCTCCATATTCAAATTAAAACCACTTTACAAATTATTTAGTACTTAAAATACGATTGATTATTATTTGTAATCAGGATAAAACCACAAGTCAAACCAATCCCACAAGCATTGGCAAACTAAACCTAAGCCGAATTTATTCAAACTCAACAAACTGTAAACCAAGATCAAGCACACCCAAAAGGCGACAAACCAAGTCTCATACCTAAGGCGACAAGCCAAGTCTCATAGCGTTGACTTGGCCTATTTCAACCCTTAATCTCTCTAGTATCATTGTCAAAACTCCAAAATAGGCAACTACCAAACAATCTATTTTATTGGGTTTTGAACTTTTTCTTACAATTCATTAAGGGTTATTGACTTATAAGGACGGCCCAGAAGCACTATTGCCTCTTTGGTATTGCTATGACAATATAGTCCTTATTTTGATTAAATTGTAGGGCCCTGTTAGATGATATGGGTGCATAGGTGGCCAAGACATGTGTTGATTTTTTTTTTTTTTGTTCAAATGTAAAAACCAGTTCGGTTTTTTTCTAAGATAAAGATGGGTTTGTGTTGGGTGCCAAAAGAAAAAACAAAACATAATTTCTCATTAAGCTTCATTCTCAGAAATTTCATTCATTCTGAGAGAATTATGACTAAAGAAGAAGAAGAAGAAGAAGAAGAAGAAGATGATGATGATGATGACGATGATAGAGTTTTTACATAATGTAATGCACTGACAGATTGGAGTTGTGAATCATGTAATTTCATTCTCATTATATGCAACAGTATTTGTGCTTATTGTATTTTGTTGTGTTTCAAATCCTTCAATTCAGTTGTATGGATTTTGAGTTTTTGATGTGTTCTTCTTCTTGGCTTCTTCTTCTTCTTTTGGGCTGATGCTTCTTCTTCTTCTTCAAACAATGAATGAATGCATAACAGTTCGTCATATATGTTGACTTTGGAGAACAATACAGTAAACCTATGATAATAATATAGTAAATCTTGGACAACAATTTAGTAAACCTAGGATTTGCACTTGTCTACGAATGAATTATAATTTCATAGAACCTCTCCTTCTTCTTCTTCTTCTTCTTCTTCTTCTTCTTCTTCTTCTTCTTCTTCTTCGAATGAATGAATGCATAATGGTTCGTCATATATGTTGATATTGGACAACACTATAGTAAACCTAGGATAACAGTATAGTAACCTTGGATAACATCATAATAAACCTAGGATAAACATGGGTTTGTGATGGGTGCCAAAAGAACCGGTTTGATTTTTTGTAAGATAAACATGGGTTTGTCATGGGTGCCAAAAGTAGATGATGATGATGATGATGATGATGATGAAGAAGAAGAAGAAGAAGAAGAAGAAGAAGAAGAAGAAGAAGAAGAAGAAGAAGAAGAAGAAGAAGAAGAAGAAGATGATGATGATGATGATGATGATGATGATGGAGTTTTTACTATATTGTTATCCAAGGTTACTATATTGTTATCCTAGGTTTTACTATAGTGTTATCCAAGGTTAACATATATGACGAACCATTATGCATTCATTCATTCATTCATTCGAAGAAGAAGAAGGAGGAGGAGGAGGAGGAGGAGGAGGAGGAGGAGGAGAGGTTAAGTGAAATTATGATCCATTATTCATTCGTAGACAAGTGCAAATCCTAGGTTTACTATATTGTTGTCCAAGGTTTACTATATTGTTTTACTAGGTTTACTATATTGTTCTCCAAGGTCAACATATATGACGAACCATTATGCATTCATTCATTGTTTGAAGAAGAAAAAGAAGCATCAGCCCAGAAGAAGAAGAAGAAGAAGAAGAAGAAGAAGAAGAAGAAGAAGAAGAAGAAGAAGAAGAAGAAGAAGCCAAGAAGAAGAACACATCAAAAACTCAAAATCCATACAATTGAATTGAAGGATTTGAAACACAACAAAATACAATAAGCACAAACATTGTTGCATATAATGAGAATGAAATTACATGATTCACAACTCCAATCTGTCAGTGCATTACATTATGTAAAAACTCTATCATCATCATCATCATCATCTTCTTCTTCTTCTTCTTCTTCTTTTTCTTCTGCTTCTGCTTCTTCTTCTTTCTTCTTCTTCTTCTTCTTCGATTTCTTCTTCTCCTTTCTTCTTCTTCGATTTCTTCTTCTCCTTTCTTCTTCTTCGATTTCTTCCTCTCCTTTCTTCTTTTTCTTCTTCTTCTCCTTTCTTCTTTTTCTTCTTTTTCTTCTTCTTCTTCTTCTTCTTCTTCTTCTTCTTCTTTAGTCATAATTCTCTCAGAATGAATGAAGTTTCCGAGAATGAAGCTTAACGAGGAATTACATTTTGCTTCTTCGTTTGGCACCCAACACAAATTCATCTTTATCTTAGAAAAAACCGAACCGGTTTTTACATTTGAACCAAAAAAAACCAACACATGTCTTGGCCACCTATGCACCCATGTCATCTAACAGGACCCTACAATTTAATTAAAATAAGGACTCTATTGTCCTAACAATACCAAAGAGGCAATAGTGCTTCTGGGTCGTCCTTATAAGTCATTAACCCTTTCATTAAACAAGTAGAAGAGAATGTTGCCTTAGTTTGTTGAATGTTGTGATGCCTACTTGCCTAGCTTCTGCCCCAATGGGCCAACTGCCTTAACGGGCCAATTAAATATGGGCCTATTTGCATTAACGCTGGGCAAATATAGGTGGTCAAGTGCACAGAGAAATGCATGACACGTAACTTCTCCATGCCTACTTCCACATGTCCTCCTTCAATTTCTCTTTCAAGTTTCAACTACGTACTTGTACATACTCCCTTCATGTCATATTAATTGACACTTAAATTAATTTTTTTTTGTTTCAAAATAATTGTCACCTTGCATTTTAAACCTAATTTAATTTAATAAAAACTACTCCCACTCATATTCTCTCACTACCTACACCTTGGTATCCGAAAAAACACTTTAAGAAATAGTGTTATTTAATTATGTGGATAATTTTTTTGGTTAAATCTTAGTACTATCTCAGTTCCTAAATGAGTGTCAAATTTTCTAACTACCTTGTCCCTTTTTATTTGTCAATTTTACAATTCCAATAATTAAAATATCCATGTTACCCTTAATTAATGAATGAGATATTTTCTAGGTGAATTTGTCCTCTTTATTTTTCTGCTAAGTCAAAGGGTATATTTGTCCAAGTCTAATATTTTTACCCAATTTTCTAAGTTCATTGGAATCCTAAAAGTAGTTGTAGTAACACTCAATAAGGGACGAAGGTAGTATGTGAAAATTTTTGAAACATGTCAATTAATATGGAAGGAGAGTGAAATAACCCTAGAGGGGGAGTGATTAGGATTATGTGAATAAAACTGCACTTCAATCAACACAACTAGGTTAATAGCACTTTTATAAAATGAAGGATACTTCTTTATTATTCAAACAAAAGTGCTTAGAATGGAGGAGGTTACAACTCAGCTCAGGTGAAGACTATGAGGTCCACAACTAGCTTACTGGGACAAAAGACCTTGCAGTCGTCTTCTGTACTTGAGGCCTCACAGAAGAGGCAGTTACAGACAGAGAAAAGAATTTCAACGTGAGGCTTCTTCCTCACTTCAATACTCGACCCTAGAGGTCCTCACCAGTGTGCTCACTGGTTACACACAAACTCACCACTTACAATGGTGGCTACACTCAGAATATCAAAACAATATTCCTACACTCAGAACTTTCTCACACAAAGTTCATACTCATATTTGCTTGCTTGGAAATCCACTCTTTACAAGAGAAATATTCGGTAGTATATATATTGGAGAGTTTGAGGCAGCAACGAATTCTTTCCCTTAGAGGAGATAATTTCCTTTCTTGAATTATTTTCATAATCTTCTATATAATCTTGATATCCTTGATTCACTTCCCATAATTTTTATATCTGGAAATAATGGAAACAACGGTTATTGAATCAATTCAGAAGGAATATGAGAGAATATAATTTAGAGTTTTAGAAGATACTTCCCTAAATTAATTTTGTCAATCTTTTAAACAAAATCTCTAACGTTGGCGCTGGAGGTCCTCGAAGCTTGCCGCATGAGGTCCTCAAACTTGACTTGAGACTCTTCAGAGAGTATATATGAACATGGGAGTTACCATGATGTGATTAGTGTGAGTGCATGCTATTACCACGTATATCATTAAACAAGTAAAGAAGAACCTCGTGCAATGCACAACGCACGGGTCTTCCAGCTAGTAATATGAGAAAGTCATCAACAATATAGTTAAAGCTTTAAAAAATTTGGTTTGGATCATTTAGGGTTCGAATAAATTGGGCATTAAATGAAAAGTTGATGTTCAATACCTGGTTTTTTTGGGTTATTTTCCGAGTCAGATAATTCAGACAAGTATAATTTTGGGTTAGTACCAGGTTCAATTAATAGAAAAATAGAAATTATTGTGCCTAGATTTCGGTCAAATCCGTCAAAGTTAAAATTTGGTTGAAAAATCTATGACAATACCTAATTATTTTCGGATTGGAGTGAAACAAGTATTCGGGTCGGGCAGTTTTTAGACAACCCTAGTTAGGCTCCGTTCTTTTATACGGTTGGTGCGGTGTGGTAATGGTGTGCTAAGGTGAAATTTGAAAAAGTGTGGTGAGTTGTAGTGAGAATTGTGATACGCGGGGTAGGTGAGGAGAGAAAATGTGAAAAGTAGAGGAGAAAAGTGAGGAGAGAAAAAAATTAAGGGAAATTGGATTCTAATAATACGAACTTTTGGCCATAGTAGACTAAATAATGCGAACTTTTGATTTGGTGATAAATAATACGAACTTTTACCCCATGTTAGTCTGAATAGTACGCCACCAAGTTAAGTTGAACTTAACTCGGCAGCGGAATGACGTGGCGATGGAGGGAATGTCCCAGTCAGCAATATGTATTACATGCACTCGGAGCATGTGCTCCAGATACTTGTGAGTGAACAATCATATGAATCAGAGTGAACAATCATAATAATCAGAGTGAACAACCTAATACATATGGGTGAACAATTGCAGAATCTGGAGCACGTACTCCGGGAGCACCTAATAATTTGCACCCAGTCAGCACTATTTGTCCACATAAGCCTCTCTCTCTCTCTCTCTCTCTCTTCTTTTCCAGATTTCCGCGTTTAAGTTCATGACAATGGGAATATGTGTAGAGTTTATCTCTCTATTTACCTAGCTTGCTCGTCAAAGATAAATATAAGTTTGACTCGTAATAATTACTTCTTTTTTTAAAAATTAACTACTTATCTAATATGAGTTGAGTATATAACTACTACTTTTTTTAAAAAAATTACAAGGCTATCTAGGTAACTAGCGGGTACGTATATTCTCTCCTATGCAAGCATGCAGTAGTAGTAGGTAGTGGAAACAAAAACAGAGGTAGAACCGTAGAAGTGAAGGAAGAAGCTAGAGAAGCTGCAGGCATGAATCCCATTGAATCGTACACTTATTACAACAGTTGACTCTACTATGTATCAAGTGATGGACTGATGGAGTTGAATGCATGCCTATTGCCTACCCTCCATCATATCAACTACGTTGCGTGTCTTCCTTCCTTGTACATGCATGCAACTTTCATCTTTACTTCCTCCCCTTCAAAATAACTCGCCTTTTTTCATTTTATCATAATCTCTTTGCTAATTAATGCTCCACCACACTATATATTATATCAGTAAATCTGATAGTTTCTGACCCGACCCGAATCCGTCTGAAATTTCTGAGTTTTGAACACGATTTTCTCAACTGAACCCGAAGTATATCGAACCCGAAAATTAGCGGGTCAAACCAGACCCGTCCATTTGACCCGAAAAATTATTTTTTTAAGCTCTCAACTTTATTAGAATTTGCGATTTTTCTTTGTAATTTTTAACGTTAAACTATAAGCGCAACTTATTTATTTGTTATTTTTCTAATTTAAGTTAAAATAGTTACAATAATCTATCGTTACTAAAAGATAATCATATTTTATTATGTATATTGTACAAAAAGTAATATTTGAGGACCATTTTTTAAAAGAAAAAATGGAAAATGGTCGCAATCATAACCCGTTGGGTTGACCCGAAACAAAAAATACATCGCCCCGTATTTACCCTAACCCGATATACGACCGACCCGGAACCCGCCCAACCGACCGAATTGACAGGTCTAATTATATGCACTCGGAGCATGTGCTGCAAATATTTGCGAGTGAACAATCATATAAATTAGAGTGAACAATCATAATAATAAAAGTGAACAACCTAATACATATAGGTGAATAATTGTAAAATCTGAAGCATATGCTCCTAGAGCACCTAATAAATTGCAGCTCCACCAAATATGTTACTAACTCGATCTCATAATAGTTTTCATTTTAACTAACTTTTTTTGTTCCATAATACTTGTCACTTTGTAATTTTAATGCAATTTTTTCCAATTAACTAATTTTTTTTATATGTTTTTTGGATTAGATAAAATGAGTTTTGGATGGATTGGATTGGATTGGATCGGATAAGTTATGATTCTTTTTTGGGGAATTGTGTTTTTAAAGAGGAAAAGTGCTTGGGGAATTGTATAAGTTTGGATTTGATTGAATTGGAAAGAGTTACCAATCGAAATAACAGGGTTTTGTCATACAGAAATAGAAAAAGTAAGAGAGATAAACATATCCATACAATTTAATACTCATATTTCACACCATTCCATACAATATAACATTTAACCAACTCATTTTATTGGTTTTCTAAATTTTACCCAAGTATTATGGGATGGAGGTAGTACTAAACATTATCACCTCCATTCTCAAAAAAAATGTCCCTTTTTGTAAATTTTAATTGTTAATTTATCAAATTATCTGTAAAAATATTGTATAAGATTATCATTTTTAGATTTACGATGAAAAATATTTTTATTCAAACATAATAATACAAATTTTATTGAGATAACATGTGAAAATTAATGGACAAAGTATTGTACCAAAAATTGTAAAAAAATAAAATAAAAACAAAGCAATATCTTGAGACAGAGGACGTATAATACCAATTTTTAATAGCACTTTTTATTACAAGTTTTGTGTGGTTGAGTAAAAATTAATCACAATAACCATACACCATTGACTTTGACGTCGATCTCAATTATCCAAAAAAAAAAAACCACACCCCACTTTTTTATACCATTTTTTCTTATACTTATGCCTACTAAAAAGATATTGGTTGGCTGGCTACTAAAAAGCGCAGTATATCATTGTAAAAGTGAACGACGTAATAAACTATGATCCTGTTTTTTATACGATTGGTTGCGGTATGACATGGTACGGTGTGATAGAATTGTGGCAGGTGTGGTGGAATTGTGGTGGATTGTAGTGGGTTATTGGTAAGTTGTGGTGAGTTCTGTTTTTTATAAATGTAAATCGTATTAGTAAATGTGAAAAAGTTAATTGTAGTGGGTTGTGGTAAATTGTGGTGGATTGATATGTTGTGGTGGGTTGTGACAAAGTGCGGTCGCCAACCAACCATATAAAAGAACAGAGCCAGACCTACCAAACTTACGTCCCGTATTGGTTTCTGCACATGATATACTTTTCAAGTATGTGTTGTTACAAGTTATATGAAGTAGATTAAATTTTTTTATTAATATTGGCCGGTTGGCCCCGAAGACTCCGTGTTCTATACTGCGGTTGGCAAACTGCGGTGCCACACAGTACTGCAGTTTGCCACAACCCACCACATTTCACCGCAAATCATTATTTTTTTCATTCCTCACTTTTCTCTCTCCTCACTTTTCTCCTCTACTTTTTACATTCTCTCTCCTCACCTACCCCACATACCAATAACCTACACAATTCCACCACACCCCAGCACAATTCCACCACACCTCACCGTATAAAACACGGCCTAAATTTAGTCCATAGGCTCATATAAATGTAAATTTTACCTTTGTTAATTTGATCGTCCCTATTGACGGACAAAATTTTCATCATAAAATTCTAGGCAACAATTATTTTAAATTGGACAGGTTACTAAGACCATGTTTTGTCTCTACTCTTTATTTTGTGATCACCTCAGTTCTCACAAGCCAAGGTGTACGCTAGTTGTTATCTCACGCTCACTAATTGTGTTCAGTCCTAGTAAAAATATGGGGAAAAAGGTAAATTCTTAGGTTAAACACAAAATATAACTTGTATTTTTTTCTTTATTTCTGACCCCCCCCCCCCCCCAAATGTTTGGGTTTGGCGTGCAACTAAAATTGATTTGGGTTGGTTTAAAGCACAATTAAGCGCAACATCAATTAACATGGACCTGACACGAGTTGTGCAGGGGTCAGACGGCTGGAAATCGAAGCAAGCGAGTGACAAGGACAGTGTCACCGGCGAAACAGGTCGTGTCAACATCGACCGTGTTGTTGAGGAAGTGCCAATTTTATTGTTTTCATGTTCTATTTGACATCTTTTCCTAATTTGGTTTGATCTCAAATTCTGATTGCCGACTTAATAATCATAAATCTAATCTTGTAGCTGGAATTATAAATAGAGCCTTGGGGCAAAGCTTTATGGTATGAATTGAGTGTTGTGATTCTTCGATATACCACTACATATTATGTCTCTGAGTTTTGTATCTCTGGTGAATTAATGAATTGTGAGAGGCAAGATCAACTGAGAGTGTTGAATCTCTGGTTGTAACTCATTGTAAAAGATCGTGAAAGACTGATACAAATTGGATATTCTTTGTTAAACACCGTTATAATCATCTTAGGCCATGTTCTTTTATGCGGAATTTTGCGGAACGTTGTGGTGAGGTGTGGTGAAATTGTGGTGGGGTGTGGTGGAATTGTGGTAAGTTATTGGTATGTGGGGTAGGTGAGGAGAAAAAATGTAAAAAGTAAAGGAGAAAAGTGAGGAGAGAGAAAAGCAATGATTTGCGGTAAAATGTGGTGGGTTGTGGCAAACTGCGGTAGGCTGTGGCACCACAGTTTGCCAACCGCAGAAAAGAACAGGGCAATAGTGCATCGATTTCGATTTCTTTCCTACCTAGTTTGAGTTTCATGTGTAGAATGTGTATTAATCTCTATTTTAGCTTAACGTTAATATTGTTTGTGCAACTAACAACACTTTGAGTTCCTAACAAGTGATATCATAGCACATGTTAGGTGACTGTTGATTATATGAATGAGTTGACTATGATCTTGTTTTGTTAGAGAAAAGTGAGTAGCAAGGTAACAGCGGAAGCGAATAATAGAATCGAAAACGAGATGACGGATATTACGACAAAATTTAGGAACGAAAAATAAGCGATAAAATCAAACACCAGAATTACGTGGGAAACCGAAGAACTCGGAGAAAAACTCACGGACGGCAAGAACCAGAAAATAATCCACTATGAGAAAGGAGGAGTACAACATGATCACTATCACAGGGTGTGATGCGATCCACAAAGGAGATTACAATAACAATCTCTCAACACTCAACTCACAATCTCTCAGGATACACTGGGGAAAATATTGGTAAGACCCCTTTCACTCTCAATATTTTCTCTCTCTCTAGCTCTCTGTGTTTACCGATGTGTTTTTGGTGGAGAAACATGCACCCTATTTATAGGGAGAACTCCCTATAACCTAATTTGACTCCCACTCCAAATATATTTAGAATCTAATACAATTAGGAAACCCAATACAATAAGGAAACCTAAATAATATCCTAATACAATTAGGAAACAAATAATTGTGAGATCAAGAGATTTGGTGATTTTAGGACACTTTCCTAACATGTTTAAATTGACATCTATGGAATTTAGCTTTGGCAATGAGACTAGTTTTTATATTATGTTGGGTACTCTGCATAAATCTTGGGACACCTTTGAACCATTATTAGTACCTTTAAGATCCTGTTCTTTTCTACGGTTGGCAAACTGCGGTGCCGCAGCCTACCGCAGTTTGCGACAACCCATCACAAAATATCATTCTACCACAATTTACCACAACCCACCACTAATTACTTTTTCAAATTTATTATATAATTTTAATATAAATTTTCAATCAATACTCCATACCGCAGAATACCACATAAAACAACAGGGCCTAAGAAGAAGGGTGCTTTGAAGTTTAATGACTTCGTGATACTATCCTAAATGAAAACATCGGTAGGAAGGACTTCGAGGAGCATTATGGTGGAGATGCTTTATTTATTGGGCGTAGGAGGAACAATTGTAGTTCTAGCTAAGATTCAGAGGAGCATTATGGGACTCTGATAGCTTGTAACAATAGAGATGTAGCTCTTAAACAAAATTTTCTGGTTATGCCCCAGCTTCCCACCCTGCTACTTAAACCTGTCGATGTGGGTGGAAGGATTAAATACAAATCGAATATACATCGTGTTTTGGTAAGTACGTCTCAATGTATTTTATAATTAGGTAAATATGGACAATGTATTTCTGTTTTTGATCGACCAAGATATTATGGCCCCAACTTTTTTCTGTTTTTCTTTGAAAAAATTGCTCTAAGTACTATGTTTGTATAGTATGCATAATAAAATACGCTTATTTTCAAGCAACAATAGATTATTTTACCTATTTCAACTTAAATTAGAGAAATAGTAGATGAATAAGGCGCGTTTGTAGTTTAATAATCAGAAATTGAACAAAAAATCACAAGTTTGATCAATAGAACCTAACTTAGGCCCCATTCTTTTATGCGGCTAGCAGGCTGCACTGCAACTTTTCATATTCCACCACAATCTACTATACTCTACCACAACCCACCACAATTTACTTATTCTAATTTAATTTATCTTTTTATTAAAAGTTAAATTTTCCATATTCCGTCACAACTTTTCCCAACTCACCACAATCCACCATATTTACTCCACACTGCATCGCACCGCAGTCAACCATATAAAAGAACGGGGCCTTAAAAAGTAACATTTTCGACTCAAACGGACAGGTCTGATATGACTCGCTAATTTGAGAGTTTCTTGGATTCAGTTTATTCCCAAAATCATTTTCAAAATCTAGAATTTTCAGTTGGATTCGAGGGGGGGGGGGGGATTAATACTACTAAATGGTCTAAGCTTTTTAGGTAGGGAGGTAGGGTAGCTAAGATAGGCAGGGAAGTAGCTAGAGAAGGCAAAAGAATGATGATATTGGACGGTGGAAGGAAGACTATGTTATAAGGTCAGTCTAAACCCACATGCAATGATTCTGCTTCTGCTTGAAATTTATTCTTCTGAATATGAAGGCAGTAACGTAACGTAAGTTAGAAGGCAAAAGATGTGAGCCAGAATGAGCATCAGTCCCTCACATATACAGAAATTAACACATACACACAGAGAGTATGTGCTGTCGAGTCAAATAGCCTTTTCCTCTGCAGCTGTTTTCACTCCAGGATAATCTCCATAAACATTTCATTCTCCCATCAACTTCTTCATGCAGTACACCTAGGCTATATACTCTAATTCCACTGTCTAGTTTCACCCAGGGAAATTCCAACAAAACTCCTTTATTGATTGTTTACTCAACCCAAACTCGATTTGTTTTTCAAAAAACGATTAAAAGAGCCTTATATTTTGGTGTAATAATTTTTAAGGTACTATATTATGAAAATTAATTCTAGGGTGACATTATTTTGGATATAAATATTTAGAGGAGACTTTCTAGCCAATTTTCAACCAAAAATGACATGAAATAGTGGGCTTTTATGTTTTAACGTGTTTATCATGTTAAGAGACTTGCTTGTATATGTTAGATTTAACTATAGACTTCAATTTTCATAAAACCCACCGTTTTGCGTCATTTTTGGTCGGAAATTGGCTGGAATGTCTCTCTAAAATATTTATATCAAAAATAATGTCACCTTATAATTATTTGTCATAATATAAGACTCTTAAAATTATTACACTAAATATGAGATCCCTTTAGTTTTTTTTTTTTTGTTTGTTTTTCATCATAAACAGATATAGTACGTACTTTGTTACATATGGCTTCTTCATCCTGCATGCACTTGAATTGGTCATGTTCTCAAACACAATTCGAACGAGCAGTTAGGGGTGTAGTTAGATGCACATTGACCAATTAATTTGCAGCTGAGTGCAAGTTAATACGAAAACTAGATTTGTTGTATGTAAAAAGTTAATATGAAAAGTTGTTTACCAAACACTTGTTACTTTGGTCAAAAGATTAAAAGCTACCCCAATTGATTATCAAAATAAAAGTTGTATTTGGTCTTTGAAAGTTTTTTTTTTTAATCCATCGGAATCAAACTTTTCATGCAACCCTGTGCATGGGAAGAGACTACCTAAGGCTCCGTTCTTTTATACGGCATGTTACGGTGCGGTACCACACCGCACCGCACTCTTTAATTTGTACCACACTTCACCACACCACATCATACCACAATCATTATCAATATATCTTCTCACTTATCTCCTTTACTTTTCATATTCTCTCTCATCACCTACTCTATTTACCACAACTTTCACCACAACTCACAACATTTTTTCAAATTTCATTGCACCGCACCATTACCATACCACACCAACCACATAAAAGAACGTAACCGAAATCTAGATTCGCTAAGACCTCGCGTTAGTGGAATTGTTAGGAATATTAGTATGTCCTAAAATCGATCTCCTAGGTTGGTCACATGATTTATCTCCTTATTGTATTAGAAAATTATTTAGGTTACTTTATTATGTTGTATTTCCTAATTATATCAAATTTGGAAAATCTAATTGGAGTGACGGTCAAGTTTTCTACCCCTATATATTCCAAAGCTGCTGACAGTATTATATATGTCTCTTGGAGGGACAACACCAAGTGTCTCGTGGAAAGCACCGTGGTAGAAAGGTTAAGGATTCCCTGAAGCGTCCTCCATAAGGGTGAGGAGGGAGATCCGAGCAGACAGATTCACTAGGATTTGAAGAGTTGCCATTGTGAGAATCTTAAGAGTGGTATTATTCTTATGTAATTAATCTACTATGATAGATTTGTATCTCTACTATCGATCTTTGATCTCTTGAGAGAGCAGAGATTTATTGTTGTTCTTTGAACTTGATAGTGGAGTTTATTCGTATTTGTGATATTTACAGATTTCTCGCCCAATTTTTAAATTTCCCACATTAAATCTTGTATCATTTCTTTCTATTATTCTTGCATTATTATTCTTAATATCTGAAATATTTGATATGCTACTTATTTTTGTTGCAAGTTTGTTCTAACCATTTTCCTTCCCTATAGGATTGAATTACATTGAAGTTTGTTTGTTGTATAACTACTAACTATTTCATATATATAACGATTTAAAATATAAAATAAATATCAATAAATTTATCACAAAAATATTTTCATATAAATACAATCTTTGTAGTAGTTTTTTTTTTTTTTTGAAACCAAACATAACAATTTCATTAATTGCAAGCCATACGATACTTACAATGAAAATCGTGACTGAAATTGTAGATCTAAAACATAGATATGAAATTCAACTTCCAAATAACTAGTACTAATCTTATTGACGTTCGGCTCTGATTTTTTCGATGACTCTGCATCTTTCTTCGATGACTCTGCATCTTTACTATTGATGAAGAACCTCACAACCCGTGCTATAGCGATCTGAAAGTCGATCTTTATCCAACGTATTAGGCCACACCAACTGAACAAAAACTCTAGAAAGAGACTAGCAACCCTAAATAAGGGTACAAGAAACTCTTACAAAAGAAGAGACTGATTTTCTTTGCGTAAACGTAAAACCAAACTAATATTTGAGGTAGAAAACAAGCAAATTGGGGCTTACCATCGACAAAAGAATCGATGGCAGCTCCTCCAAGGAGATGGAGACTAGGGTTTTCTACAGAGAAAAAGAAAAGAGGAGGCTGGGGGATCTTTGTCGCAGTTTTGAATATATTGTATTGGAAATTAAACGATAAATTAACACATTGAATATTGTGATAAGTCAAATTAAAAGTGACAAATAATAAGTATGGGGAGCAAATGATGATGGTATGTGGCCCTCTTTTTTTTTTTTTTTTTTTGTCAAGTTAGGTTTAGATTATGTTAGCTAAGTTAGGAAAAGTTAGGATATAGGCTTTGTTCTTTGGTTAGGTTATTTTCAGGTTTGAATGGATAAGTTATGATAAGTTGAGATAAGTAATGATAAGTTGGGATAAGTCATCACATTTTTTGGGGATTTGTGTTTTTAGAGTGGATGTTTTTTAGGGAAATTATGTTAGGTTTGGATAAGTTAGGATAAGTTGGGATAAGTTGCTTGGGAGAGTTATATACAACCTAACCAATAGAACAAGGCCATAACAGGATAGGAAATGGTAAAATGGTAAGATACATTTAAGTTAAGTTAGTTGTTGGGTGGTAATATTTTATTGATAAAATTTGAATATTTTGGGAAAAATAAATAATAAAAGTTATAGGTGTTAGAAAAAGTGATTTATTTGAGATTAAAATAATATTATTTGAATTTTTTTTATTTACAAAATTGTTTATGATTTGGGTGTTTTTTAGTGAGTTAGGTTAAGTTATGTTAGGTAAGAATAAGTTAAATTAAGCTAAGTTAAGTTAGATTAGGTTAGTTAGGATTAACCCAACCAAAGAACAAGCCCTGTATATTCAATAGTTTAGGATACAATCCTTCTCCATATAAACTTCGCTTGTTAATTGAGTCTAAAGTGGTTAATTATATTTTAAAATTTAGGTTCAACCTTAAACAGCCTTCTAATAATTAGATGTAAGAGTAATTGGTGTGTGTGTATATATATATATATATATATATATATATATATATATATATATATATATATATATATATATATATATATATATATATATAGCTCGACTCTGGAGGCGACAAACTGATTTTAGTTATGTTGTGTTCCATGTTAAAATCATGAGTCAGATCAGTGTATAGTATGATCCTATCATCTAACTTTGCTTGATACAGATTGTACTAGGATCATTCACTAAGAGAGCGTTTGGTAGGAATCCCAGGGAAATTTTTCTCGGGGAAAATTTTCCATGGGAAGTCTTCCATGGGAAAGATTTCCCCAGGAAAAATTTCCCTAAGGCCTCCCTAAGGGAAACTTTCCCTAGGAAAATGAAAGAAATGGTGGGCCCACTGTAATATTTTTCCCGAGGTCAATCTACTCCCAAACATAGGAAAATAAGTCAACTCATGAAAGTTGACCATTTTCCCGGGATATTTGACCAACCAAACACACCCTAATTAGATTAGGACCATGATCGATTTGGGATCATGTAGACTCGTACACTCACACGATCCTGACAGAGTCTAATACTCCTAAATTAACACTTATTAACAACTATCTACAATAATTATATAACAAATTATGTAAGATATATTAAAAATAACAAACTAAAATGAGACATTACACAAACCTAATTTATTACATAAACCTAACTTATGCAACTACTTATAAAGAAGTACTCCCTCCCTCTCATTTTAACGGCCATTTATTAATTTTTTTACGATCTTCAATATTCGTTTTTGAGCAACAATTTTCTGAATAATTTAGTTAAAATTACAATATTATATTTTTACAATATCATAATTCATTATATATATTAAAATATTAATTATCAAAATTTTAAAATTTAACTGATATATATACCTAAACAAGATGAAGGAGAAATTGATTTTTTTTTTAACCAAACATAAGGATTTCATTAATAACAAGTCATGCGGTATTTACAATGAAAATCGTGATTGAACAATTGTAAATCTAAAACATAGATATGAAATTCAACTTCCAAATAACTAATACTAATCTTACTGACGTTCGGCTCCGATTCCTTCGATGACTCTGCATCTTTCTTCGATGACTTTGCATCTTTACCATTGATGGAGAATCTCACAATCCGTGCTATAGCGATTTGAAAGTCGATCTTCATCCAACGTATTATACCACACCAATTGAAAAAAAACTCTAGAAAGAGACTAAAAACCCTAAATAAGGGTACAAAAAGATTCTTACAAAAGAAGAGACCAACTTTCTTTGTGAAAACGTAAAACCAAACTAGTAATTGGGGTAAAAATCAATCAAATTGGAACTTATCATCGACAAAGAATCGATGGCAGCCCTTCCAGAGAGATTAGGGTTAGGATTTTTTAGAGATAAAAAGAAAAGGCTAGGGTTTTACATGATGATTTGAATTAACCTATTGACAAGTGAAAACAACTTGAGGGGTTGGGTGGGGCAGTTAGGGTGGTGGACATAATTATGAAGGCATACAAATTAAGTACCAACTTCATATGCGTAATCTAATTTGTCAAAGAGCTTCTCATTTGAGTGGTCAGCAGCTGCTTTCCCCAAAACGTCCCAATGAAGTTTGTGTTATTTACCTATTTCTGTCCCGTCAATTGTTTTTCACATGCATGAATCCATGCCTTTGTTACATATTGCTGGCCACTATTCATTTACGTGGTAATCTACATATTTGTGACATAGTAATGAAAAAAAATAATGAAATATAAAGATTACATCTATAAACATACATGATTACATGGTATGGTGTGGAAATGATACATGCATGATGAAGAAATTTTGAAAAGTGCGGTGAAATGGAATTGTATAGTAAAATTTGTGGAAAGTCTTATTGATATGGTAGGTGATTAGAGAGAATGTGAAAAATACAGGATAAAAGTGAGAAGATATGTTGGTGATCATGATTATAGTAAAGTGTGATATGGTGTGGTAAAGTGTGGAAGAATATTGAGTAATATAATGAGTTGTGGTATCACATATCGCACTGCACCGCACAAAAGAACAGAGTGTGTGTATGTTCATAGAATAATTCTAAGAGCAGTATAGTAGCGTTTCAAATTTTTAGAATGTTAGCCAGTTAGTGGGTCCATTCCTTCAACATCATCCAATATTTTTAAGTTTTGAAATTTCATTTGATTTCATTTGTTCTATAATAATAGAAACTCCCTATTTTTTTACCTTAAAAACATGTCTTTTTTTATTTTTTTAAGGTATAAAACACCACTATTTATAGCTGAATTAAAAAAAAAACAAAAAGAGGATAGAGATAGAAACTTTGCAGAATTCTAACACTTAATTCCTACTTTACTCATAATTCCTTGGTTTACAGGATAAAATTTCACACAGGTTTCAAGGTAGAGTTCTTGTTGGCGCGTCTACTATTATATAATCATGTATGCTCACAGAAATAGCCATTGTATATTCAACTACTTTTTCACGGTCATGTCATGAGTGTTTGACTATACATGAACACAAGGAACTGGACACTAAACTGTGAAATCTAATTAACGGTACACCCCTAAGTAAATAACCCATGGGGTTTATTTTGAATGAAACTAGAGCTATAAAATTGCAGCTAATCACACAATTTTGAAATAATGTTCCAATAATATAATAAAATAAATAGTTTAATGTATAACTTTTCTTAAATAAATTATTATTCGTCACTGTAAATAAAAATTAATATTTTTTTTTTAAAAATAAAATTGATTAAATCAACATTTTCAATAATATATAATATCAAAAACATTATTGATTTTAATTTACAAACAACTCATCAACCTTTTTCAATTTTTCAAATTAATTAAGTTAATTTCATTACATTACCAAATAAAAAATTAGCAGGTTAGCACTATCATATCTCTTTTACAAGGTAAGTAAAATTTTACCTCATCAGTCTTACTTTATTTTTCCTTACTTTTACCTTGATTTACTATGCAAAAGAATATGGCTATAGTTTTACATAATTTATATTTAAATTTCTTTATTCAATTCACATAATTTATTTAAAAATAAAAAAGAAATATGTGACATGACATTTACCTATCTCCACTATTTACCTTACTTTTTATTACCTAACTTTGTTTCACCTTATCTTACCTGCACTTCCTCTACACTCAAAAAGATTAGCGCACTGTAAAATTGAAGTATCTTTAAGGCTGTGTTCGGCAGTAGGTTTGAGGTAGCGTTTAGCGTTTTGACCAAGTCAAAACTCTAATCGCGTAAATATTAGTGTTCGGTAAACTAGCGTTTTGAGGAGCGTTTAGCGTTTTAAGGAGCGTTTTGTGAAACGCTAATAAAGTTAACGTTTAGCGTTTGGAGTATAACGTTTCATATTTTTCGGTCAAAAAATACCCTTTGAAAATTTTATCTTTCAAAATTATTCATATCCTTTTGTGACAATTCACATAAATCTGTTAATTAATCCGCTAAATTTACCGAACACAATTTTCATTTGAACAGTCATCCGCTATCCGTTACTTAAACCGCTATCCGCTGCTTAAACCGCTATCCGCTACATAAACCTCTATCCGCTACCTAAAACGCTAATTTTGCCGAACAGGGCCTAAAACATTTAAAAAAGGAAGAATAATAATTGACTTGAGTACGATGACCAAAAAAAAAACACAAAGGGTAATATATATTACATGCATTATAAGAAATACGTGCTCCAAAATATTGTGAGTGAATAATTATAATAAAAAATAAACAATTATAATATTTGAACCACATGTTCCAAGTATAAGTAATAAATTGCACACAAAGGGTAGCAAGAAAAAATTTACTCACTAGCTTCTTTTCATGATGTGAATGGAGGGAGTAATCAACTTAACATTAAAAATAAAAAAAAAAACTTCCTTAGAAATTTACATCTCACAATAATAAATTTGCGGTGAAACCAACACAAAACACATAGTAAAACTAAAATATTCTTTAAAAAAACATTAAAAAGAGGAATAATAATTGACTTGAGTACAATGACAAAGAAAACACACACAAAGAGTTTCAGAGAAAATTTACTCACCACCTTCTTTCCATAGGTTATATGATTTTTAACTCATAGTAAACTTAAAATATTCTTTAAAAAATATCAAAAAAGAAGAATAATAATTGACTTGAATACAATGACAAAGAAAACACACACAAAAGGTATCACAGAAAATTTACTCACCACCTTCTTTTCATAGGTTATATGATTTTTCACCACCCTATTTCCATAGGTTATTTGATTCATAATTTATGGCCATATTTATTGGCATAATAACTATAGTGATAAATTCATTGTTGGTAAGAGCTATAAAACTAACACCCATTTGGAATGTCAGCCAACTTTGGCTTCCCGCTTTCCTTTTTCACTGTATAAATACCAAGTTAAATGATATTTATGTCACATGACTCTCAATTTTTATCAGTTTCATTACTGAACTTTCAAATTTGTCAAATGTATTACTTAATTTTTAAAATTTGTCAAATGTGTTACTTAATTTCTAAAATTTGTCATATATGTCACTTCTAAAATTTGTCAAAAATGTCACATGGAGTAGAAGGTCAATATTAACTTTGATGATATTTTTGACAAATTTTAAAAGTTAAGTGACATATATGACAAATTTTAAAATTTAAGTGATATATATGACAAATTTTAGAAATTAAATTACACATTTCATAAATTTAAAAGTTCAGTGATAAAAGTGATAAAAGTTGAGTCATGTGACACAAATATCATTTACCTCTATAAATACCCCATAATGCCTGCCCATACCTTCCCAGCCCTTCATTTTGTACACCAATTTGTTTGGTTTTCTCTACTTCACTTGCTATCCTTTCATCTCCTCTTTCAAACAAAACCAACAAAGTCCCTCTCAAATGGCAACCACCACTTTTACTCATTCTTCTTCTTCTTCTTCTTCTTCTTCTTCTTCTTCTTCTCATTTCCTTATTGTTGGGTATGGCTTCTTATGTGAGTTCTTCATGTACACCAAGGAGTCCAAGTCTCCATGGGAGAAGACCGACTATTGAGATTATATCGGTGCCATCCTAACTGAGCTTTTGAGTTATTAGTTTTTTTTTGATAATTATTGGGTTTTCAGTTATAGATTCCAGACTTGCCATCGTCTCCATCTACCATCCGTCTGTTTTTCTATCGATTCTCTTGATCTCTTTCATTATTTCTCCTTTCTGTTGTGTTTTTCTTGACCTTGCAAGGCTTATTTTGTATTTTCACTTTGCTCCCGCCTCTTATTCTCTATCTGCTTCAGCGTTTCTTTCTTCCACCTCAATCAAATCTCCCATCTTAGCGTGGCGAACTATCCCTTCTGAGCTGCAGTTTACTTGCGACTTCGAGTATTTTGATCCAAGTTCAAGTAGTAGAGGCCATAGATTGTGCTTCATGACATCTATCTTGTTGTATTGCTTCTAAGTTAAGATGTAGCAGTGTATATTCTTTATTCTTGTATTTTCTTCTCCAGTTTCACAGCTTTTTTCTTTTGGTTTTGGTCATGTAAGGTAACTAGTAGTCTAGATAAGGTTATAGTTTGTCTGGTAGTATGAATAAATGTAATTCTGCTTGACTGTTTCAAGCTTTTAGTGTTGAGCAATTATACTCAAGATTTTGTATTGTAATGCTTTATGCTTGGCATGTGATTTGCAGTCAGATGCTCTGCTTTTTACTTTTCCTTGCTCTCTTTTTGTAGGGTCCCTTTCTGTAATGCTTTGAACCTGATTTTGTGGGACTCTGTCCCCTACCCTTTTGCTTACCCATTAATCATTTCTTCATATATATATATATATATATATATATATATATATATAATATATATATATATATATATGTATATATGTATATATATATGTATATATGTATATATATATGTGAATGTATTCTTCATATTTCTAGTATATATATTGATGGCTCAGGCTGTAAGATCAAACATGATTTCCACTTTTCCAGTACATGAAGTAGTTCAGCTGGTGGAATTCAAAGTGATACAATGAGCTATCCAGATTTGAGGATATTCAAGTTAGAAATTTTAGCTAAAATCTGGGAATTTATACTTTTCTTAATAATTCTTATGTAAGATCATCTTACCAAAAAATTATTGTAAGATGTATAACTTTATGTTGATGATTATTTATCAATAAAAGAGTGATTAATAATTTATTTATGTTAACTCAGATAAAAGTCACGTTATAATAAATTATTAGTCATATTTATGTTAAAAATTTATTTTAATATCACTTAACCGTTTTTTTGTGCGTTAACGCAACTAATCGCAACACAAATTACCGTAACCTACTGCAATATACCGTAAATTATCATTATCTTTTTACTATTTTCACTGCAATTTAACGCAACTAACCGCGACGCAAACGTAACGCACAAAAGAACGGGGCCTTATTAGTCATAGTAAAATATAAAAAATATCACTTTATTAGAAGTCCATTTCAAAACAAATTTATATAAGACAGTCTTATACTAAAATTTGCATACCCTTTGCATACAGACGTTGATATTGTTCAAATCAAACTGGGAACAACATGCATTGTTATCTTGTAACATCATTGAACCTGGAATAAAACTTTCCCTAATTTGTGTTCATCTTGCAGGGAGGTTTTTACTATATTTTTGTATGCATTTGTGTGCTGGGCCCCAGGGGTTTATTGACTTTTACTAACAACAATGGGGTCTGGGGAAGTTGTTGACATCCCCTGTTCTCTAGGTGGATAAGTTAATTGGAGTAAAATGAATTGGGGTAAAATAAGTTGGGGATATTAGGGAAATATAGATAACTTTTTATCAAAGTAAAAAAGTAAAAAATAATATGTATCCAATCTTGCCTTATTCCCTTAAAAGTTAAAACAATATGTATCCAATCTTGCCTTATTCCCTTAAAACATGGCCTTGTTAGTAAAAACTGTCAATGGGTTGGGACAATTGATATGTAAGAAGTCTTGGCTTTGACATTTAGGCTCCGTTAGGCCTCGTTCTGCGGTGTGGCGCGGTGTGATATGGTGGAATTGTGGTGAATTTTGATGGGTTTGGAAAAGTTGAGGTGGATTGTGGAAAGTTGAGGTGAGTTTTGGTTTTAATAATTGTAAATGTGTTGGAAAATGTAAAATTTTGGTGGGTTGTAGAAAGTTTAACTTTTAATAAAAAAATAATTAAATTAGAAAAATAGATTATGATAAGTTGTGGTGGATTGTGATGGAATATAGCAAGGTGCAGTGAGGTGTGACACCGCAACCTTAGTGTCGTAATGGTGTCGTACGATGAAATTTGAAAAAAATATGGTGAGAATTGTGGTAGGTAAAGAGCGAGAACATAAAAAATAGAGGAGAAAAGTGAAGAGAGAGAAAAGGAAGACATATATTGGTAAAATTGTGGTGTAGTGTGATAAAGTGTGGTAGAAATCAGCACCGCAACTTACCGCATAAAAGAACATGGCCTTTTTCGTGCTATTTTTTTTTTAAATCTTGAATTCTGGACTAGGCTTGATGTGTCTGGTTATGAAGGTCATCATCTTGCCCTTAGGCTATCCACATTGGTGTCCCTGGGATTGGGGGATGAGTGGGGTATGAATAGTGAAAATAGTATTATTTTAATGGGTGTTGGGGTATGATATTGTTAATGGTGTCCTTGGAGTTGGGGGATGAGATGAGGGATAAGTGGGTAGGGACTAATATTTTATTGGATTATGGGACCCACATGTAGAATATAATTGTTTTCTTTTTTTTTGTATTGGACTATAATTGTTTTCTACAATGTTGAAATTGTATAGTTATAATTAATAATTAAAATATTAAAAATTAATTAGAAATATGAAAATACTGTACTAATATATTTTTATTTTATTATAATTCTTTTATTTAAAAAATGATTATGTTTAAAATTTTTAAAAATAAATTTGTTGATTAATGTAATAGCTAGTATTTAAACAATAAACCTAATGAGTAATATAAAATACAGCAAACAGAAATATAATTACGTTAAAGATTACATGTTAAAGATTACATTAATAAAAGTCGTCAAAGTACAACCCTGAACAAAATATAAATGCAACATAAAAACAAAGATTAAACTAACAGAACAAGAAATGAAATAAATATGTTGATTAATGTATACAATTAAATAAATTATTTAAATAATCATTAAAAGAAAACATAATTAAAATATTAAAATAATTGTAATTATAATATATACAATTAATTAATTTATTTAAATTTAACAAGATAATTAGCCGTACAAGATATTTACAATTGTAATTATAATAACATTAGAATAATACAAGATATTTATAATTGTAATTATAATAACATTAATATAATTTATAATATTTACAATTAAATTTAACATAATTTAATAAGATAATTTATTAAAATAATTGTAATTATAATATTTAATAAGATAATTAAACAAAATAATTGTAATTAAAATAATTGTGAAAAGGAAAAGAAAAGAAAAGAAAAGAAAAGGAAAAGAAACGAAAAGAAAAGGAAAAGAAAAGAAAAAAAAAAGAAAAAAAAAATCAGTTGGCAGTGGTGGGCCCCACCACTGCCTGTCCACACGAGCCTCCAGGAGCGTGTACCACATGCGCCAGACACAAAAAAAGGGGGTGCAGCGCACGCCCCCCCCCCCCCATGCGCCTCTCCCTCTTTTTCTCTTCAGGGATGAGGACTCGTCCCTCATTCCCCCTTTTCATTTCTTTTTCCTTTTTTTTTCTCTCTCTCTCCTGTGTCCCTCCCCCAAAAAGACACCAATAGGGATAGCCTTAGGGATGAGCGAATCTCATGCTTTTAAAATTAGGAACCTTAAACTTTAGTCCGTAGACATCTTAAATTTTAAAGACCTTATCTTTTATTCACAGTTTGGACAATTGCAATTTATCAGCTTATTCTGTTTTGTTCGCTCACAAAATTAACATTATTCACTAACGAATATATTCTCTAAGTGTATGTAATATATATAACATGTCAATATACCATCTAATACAATGCAGCCAAAATTTCATCAGGCTTCTAATGCCATTTACAACATGTATGTATCATGTATGTATGTATATATAAACTCTTTCCATTTACAGCCAAAATGACATCTATCTTTCCCTCCCTCCATCATCTCTTTTCCTGGGTTGAGATAACTTAACCCTACCTTATCATCTCTACTTCTGTACAACAGAACAAAAATGGGGGAAACATAAACAACGCCCAAAAAAAAAAAACTCCAAAAAACAAAGAGAGCGTTTGGTAAAAATTCCTAGGAAGACTTTCATGACAAAATTTCCTCCCCCTCCCTCTCCTATCTCCCTACGTAATTGTCGATCCCTTGTAAACTCTTTCCCAATCCAAATGCAATCAAACACGAGGAAAATAGGTCACCTTGGAAAAGTTCACCAATTTTCCTAAAACGTTTGATTAACCAAACGCTCTCGCAGAAAAAAAGAAGCAAAAAAACGAAAAAGAACGAGATTACGAAGCAGTATTAGCAACACATTGATTAAGAGAGCAAAACTGGGAGCTCCTGCCCTCTGCATTCGACGAAGACCTTCTCAGGCTCATCCTGTTAAAATGTTCCCTGAAGCTTCGATGGCCCGATCCAGAGACCAAGCAGGGGCAATCAGTATCTACTGAGGCTCCCATACAGAAGCCCGGGTTGAGTTTGACAGCCGAAAACTTGTGGCAGCTGAGGGACCGAAATGAGGGGCTCATTAGAGGAGGAGAGGAGAAACCTTGACCTTGACCGTGGGGCCCGAGCTCGGAGGATCTGGGCCTTCTTGGGCCCTGGACCTTCACAAACGAGACTATGCCAGCTCGGCATAGTGGGCATGCGATCGAGCCTGGTGGGCCCTTTGCTGCAGCTGTCGAGTAGTTCATGGTGCAGAGACACAGCGCACAGTGCGTGCAGAACTCGTGGTGACACCCTGCAGTGTTAACCAGTGCATTTGTGAGTATGGGAAGTGTTATAGCGGATACGAGAAAGTGAGAATGGACAGATTGACGCACAGACTTAATGTCTTAGCTATGTCCACAGGCAGACGAGAGGGGATAGCTTTATTACTCGTTTAGAGAAATACATGGCGTCCCGTAAAATTCGTCGGTAAATGGATGGCATGGTAAAAAAATTACGTTTTTTGCAACTTTTGGTGTAAAGGTAAGTTTTGGCAAGCATGAGAAAAAGTTATACTTTTGAATGAAGTAGCACTTTTTAAGGAAAATGTAAGTATTGTTAAACATGTAACTTTTGATAAGTTCTGGTAACATGTGATACATTTTTACCCACTCCCATTTCCCACCGAATTTTACAGGATAATATATAGGGAAACAACTGCTACTGACCCAACAAAACCCTAGCAGCCTCCACATATCACGTAGCGAATGTTAAGTCTGTGAAGGGGGCTAAAACAGATTCAAGGCAGATTCTAAGGGAGGTTTTTGGAGGTTTGGATTCTGATGAAATCTGAAAGTAATTTTCTTCAACTGTCATTGATCTAGACATGGTGAAACTGAAACTACACTGTATTTGATTACTTGATGGACAAATCAGGTGAAGAAGAATAGTGATGAATGTAAGCAGTAAAGAGAAGAAGAAAAAAGAGATGTTTTTGATAGACAGACCTTCAGAGGCTACGGTGCATTTCCTTTCAAGGCAGACTACACAAGGATCTTCGCATGTAGGAGACAACTCCAAATTTCTCCAACCACATTCTCTGTTAAAAAGAAGGGTAAATACTCAGCAACTCGGAACGTGAAAATGTCCTGATAGTTAACTACAACTATGTACAAACGAAATAATATTTAATTGTGTTTTCAAATTCAACATAACTACATAAGGCATAGAGAAGCATGCCCACCTTGCTATTTTAATGATGCTCATCAGAGGAAGACACAGATATGGAGAAGGCATTGCTGGAGAGAGCACATCTTGAGATGTTGAAAGGATTTCAAGAATTGAATCTCTATTCCATGCCCGAGCCACCATCAATGGTATCCATCTACAACATACAGACAATTGAGGAGGAGCATGTCAAAAGTTTGGAACTTACGCTAAAATCCAAGAGTTATGATGCAAGGTCAATATCGGATGCAATACCAGCCAAATTACAGTGGACTAGTGAAGAAGACATAAATGAATGCAGAAGTAATGACGGATGTTCAGTCACATAAGGCTAGTGCACAGGACGACCAATCGACTTCAGTCATTGCGATTGTAGGAGTCTATTTTGCACCTTACAATGGATGGGATTTAACAAGAATTATGTGCAGGTCACTATTTCAAATGACAATCTAATCTTACTTGTAGCAAGGTCTGAGATCTAAGGAGGCTAAAATCTGATTGCCTTATCTTACTTATCGACAATGCAGTATGCATTAGTATTTGTCAGGAGTTGGGCATAAACGTTTCATCAAGAAATGGTGAGGCAGATATTGAAACAGAGAAAGTAGAATTCATCCTGAAGCAAGTAGAGAAGTAAGAAAGCATACCCATTTGCATTTTGAGCAGTTAGACTTGCACCCCTGGCGATCAAAATCTGAAACACAGAAATTTTGATGAACCACAATAAGCATGGACAACTGCAATGAATGTATGTCAATCTGTGTTCAATAGTAAGCAAAGAACCTACCTGACAACAGTGAGCATTACCGCCGGAAGCTGCATAATGCAGGGGAGTGCTTCCTGTGCCTGCAAAGTGAAGTTACACATATCGTTTAGAAGATATAATCACTATGGATATCGTTAAACTCATTCTAAACTTTCTTATACATTGCTTGAGGACAAGGGGTTTAATGATTGTATCTGATAACCCCACCCCCCCCCCCTTCAAAAGGAAAAAGGAATTATAGTAAGTCGAACTGTTCTTTAGAAATGTATCACAATAAGCTGAACTATTGAACCCTTAGATTTTAGTGTACCAACATCGAGTTGCTCCAAGTCATGTGAATCACTACAATCCAATATATGATAAGTTTGGACTGCTACAGTCTCAATATATTAAAAATTGGAATTATTATAATACAGGCGCAACGTAGGAAAACCACCCTCCTTCCATGCCACGTAGGGAAACCACTGAGTTGGTTTGTGGACCAATCAATGGTGGTGCACTAAAATCTAAGAATTCAATAGTCCAACTTATTGGAATACATTTCTAAAGTTCGGTTTACCATTATCCCAATACTTATAGTTCAGCTTACTACAATCCGACGTTCCTTTTCAAAATTAATCTAACTGTGCTTGACTACTTTCAGACAAGGCTGCAAAGATTTGATAACCCCACAACCCCAAGCAAAAAAAGGAAAAGGAAAAAGAAACTTGCCAATGATATCAACTGAAGTTCCATCTTCCACAGTTTCCACGGAGACTGAGGCTCCGAGATCCAAAAGTAATTGCACAGTCTCAAAATGGCCATTCAAAGCAGCCATATGAAGTGCTGTGATGCCTCCATCTGCTGGTTTGTTGATCACCTCAACAAGGACACTATCACAAAAAAGAAAAAAGGAAAGAAAATGAAACCAAGGCTTATGACGTTTCGATAAACTAGCAGATAACTAAAGCAATGGCCCCAAAAAGGATACCTTTCGTTAAACTCCGAATTTCCACCTTGGATTTTAAATCTCTTCCGTAATATATCCCAAACATTAGGAATGCTTGGAATGTAATCTGCGAGGAGGAGTCTGATACATTGGTTGTGGCCATTCAGAGCTGCAAAGTGTAGTGCAGTGCCACCAGTGAGGTAGTCTGCTCGATGTATCTACAATTCAGAAACTACATCCATGACTATTCATGGGATGATAATGCATTTGCCTTTTTTTAACCATCAGTAATGTCATAAAAAGTTTGATTTGAGGCTATATGACGCAAGGAACCGAAAATAACTTACATTGGCTTTGGAAAGTATCAGAGTCTGAACTACCTCCCACTGGCCGTACTGGCATGCTTGCATCAAAGCAGTCTGTTAAAGAAGCCAAATCACAAACGTTATGGTTCTTCGACAATGGAGTAACACCCTGTTGTGAAGCTGAGAGCATGTTGGATCAAACAACAAAACCTTAGAGCTATGGTAAGACATTAGCTAAGAGCATGTAGGATCAATAATGGAGTAAGACTGCTACATCAGAATCCGCCACCTTGTTGTGTAATAAGAGCATGTTGGATCAAACAACAAAACCTTGACCCAAGGTGGGACATTAGTTAAGAACATGTAGGATCAATAATGGCATAAGACTACGACATCAGAACCCCCCCCCCCCCCCCGGGTCCCCCCAACCTTGTTTAGTAGCGGGACATTTGGAGTATTGGATTCATGTTGGGTCAATAGAAGCAAGTTCTCATAAGTTACTTAGAATTCGGTATCGGCTACCTAATCCAATTGGCAACCAATCAACCAAACCTTGACTCAAGTTGGGATATTAGCTAAAGACCATTTTGGATCAATAATGAAGTAAGACTATAAGATTGCTACATCAGAAACCCCCCGGTGTTGCATTCATGTTGGATCAATAGAAAGGAAGTTCTCATAAGTTACTTAAGTTTCAGCATAGGCTACCTAATGCAATTAGGAACCCTAATCCAGTCAGATTCGAAACAATGTGTAGGAAACTAAAACCAAAACCAATGCTCCGAAATCCCACCGGATATGGAGGGGTCAAATGTAACCGTATTACCACTAAATTTCGCAATTTAGAGAGACTGGTTCCAATCAAAAGAAACATTCATAGGTAATGTAGTTACCTGCCCGCGATAATTTCTGAGGTTAATATCAACTCCACTCTCAAGCAGAAGGGTAACAATCTGTAAACAACCAAACCAACCACCAACATTCATCAAAAAGTGAAATGTGACCAAACTTTCAAAGAAAAGAACATACATTCTCAGTTCTTAATGCATTATTTAGGGTGTCATATTGTACCTACCTCATGGTGGCCTTGAGCTGCAGAGTAATGCAAAGGGGAATTCTTAACACCATTGGTTGAATACTTGACTAAACGAGGGTTGTCCTCCAACAATGCCTTGGCTTCCAAAAAATCACCATCTCTTGCAGCTGAAACTAAGCGTTCTCCTGAGGCAGAACACCCTAAAGAATTCCCCACAATGCTGAGGAACCTCATCTCTGATGACCTAAGATTAGGGCAATTTAAGAACCCTAATAATTTGTTCTTCCTAGATTGTTAAACAACAGCAAAAACTTGGATTGAAAAATGGCCCAAAATTCAGCTGATTTGAATCCAAATGTCTACTTTATCACAAAGAATGTGGGTGAATAATAATACCCAGTTGTTGATTTCTTAATACAAAAACGCCCAATGATCAAAACTGAACAACCACCATCAGAATTTCTCTTGAAGAAATCAAATTCTCAACGACCCACCACCAGATTTCGTTTCAGAAATCAAGAATTCTGCAAATATTCAATACCCACTTGCAGAAACTCCTCAAAAAAGGGAAGAATTGAAGAAATAACCAATTTTGTGAAAAGGGTTCGTGTTTCTTGATCACAGATGATAGCAAATGGGAGAATTTCTCAGGAAATTTGCAGTGAATTCACGAGATGATGAAGAACAATGTACCGCCCACATACAAACAGAAACACAAATACAAAAGGAATGTATTAAAAATGGCCAAATTTAGGGAGGGAATGTTGAATTTTTTTGGAATTACAAGGAAAACAAACAAAAGGGTTACACCGAAAATCGGGAAAACTATGATTGTCGATTGGATTTTTGGGTCTTTTTTTGTCGAAGGAACATCCAAGAGTCAATGGTGGCAGTTGGGGTGTTCCTTTCTCTTCCCTTTAATTTTTTTCCAAGGCTGGAATTAGGCTGTCTCTCATCACTTTCGTCTTGCTGACAAATTTTTTGGATGGTGTTTAAGGCTTCAAGCAATGATAAGTTCTAAATTTTAATCATCCTTTTTGGGACCTTTAAATGAATGCTTTTTGGGGGGGCAAGTTAATATTTCTATTATTTAGGCCCTGTTTTTTTCTGCGGTTGGCAAACTGCGGTGCCACAGTCTACCGCAGTCTGCCACAACTCACTACAAAATATCATTCTAACACAATTTACCACAACCCACCACAAATTACTTTTTAAAATTTATTATATATCTTTAATATAAATTTTCAATCAATATTTTTCAACTCACTTTTTCCAATACAATACTATTTCAACCATTTTTTAATCATTAAAAACAATATAATATTTCAACTCACTTTTTCCAATTACTTTTTCACAATTACCAATACAATATTTATATATATACACAAAAAACTCACCACAACATACCAATAACCCGCCACAATTATACCACAACCCGCCACAATTTCATCACACCATACCGCAGAATACCGCATAAAAGAACAGGGCCTTGAGATGTTGAAATTTTATTTGGAAGTTAAACAATTACTACCTCTGTCCCAAATTATTTATCAATTTATCTAATTTAAGAAGACCAATACATATTGAAAATTGAGATAAAAAGTTTATAATTTATCCAAATTATCTATACTTTAATTGAAGATAATAATTGTTGAAATTGTAAAAAGTGTGAGTAAATTTATTAATTAGGGGTAGAAAATAAATTACACTTGTTTAAATTGTAAATCCGACGAATATAATTTGGGACGGAGGCACTATAAAGTTTTGGTTATCTAGGATATTTAATACATTTATGTTAATATTTAATACATTTAGTTAAAGTTTTGGAAGTTTTAGTTTCCTTTTCTAAAGTTTTTGAATTTTCCATATTTGTATAGTTCCATGTGTTAGGGGTGAAAACATGCCTTACATACAAGGGGGTTATTAGTTAATGTGAATGATATGAGGATGTCATAACTACTAAAATTAACTTGATTTTATTCCATTTATAATACTATTTGACAACAAAATAACAATAATTCATATAAAAAAACTTGAGTGGGATTGCGGCCAAACCCACAATTGTTATGCATTGTAACAACCTAGATAAATGGTTAAAAAGTAATATAAGTTAAAAGGGTTAAAATGACTATTGAGTTAAACTACCAACATTTTCTACCCATCTCCAATTTGACTTTACGCGATATTATCACATTTGATCTACTTTAATCTAAATTACTCAAAATTTTCAAAAATTCTTATAATTCCAAAACTTTCACATTTTAACCCAGATTTATATAATGTGAAATTATTGTGAATTATATTTGCAAAAATGAAAAAGAATAGGGAAATTTGTGAACCCCATATTTTTCTTGGAGAAAAGGATATTGTGTGGGTGTTTTCTTTTTTTTTGAATAATGTCAAATCGTTTTTGTGACAGATAGTTGAACTTCAAGCTATCTGCCTTATGATACAAGATGCTATTGAAAAACACATTTTGTGTCTTGATATCCTCACATACTTGGAGCTGGAAATTCGATTTTTGTTAAATAAAAGTCAAGCTTGGATAATTTGATATTCGTTAGTTTGTAATATATATATAGGCTTTTATAAAATGATAACGGGTTTTATGATTAGGAACTAGGAAGATAACTAGAAGTCAAGTTCACAAAGCTCATGATCTAGCTAAATCATTTCTACGAACTTTGTAATATTTTCTTTAATATTATGGATTTAACAAAAGAAAAATACAAAAATGTTTAAATAAACTCCAACCAGTTGGGCCCAGAGTGCCTGGATTTGGACAGCTGGAGTAGGAGACTCAACAGGCCCAACTAAAATACCTTTTATGCGTGAGCTTGGGTTTACTAACTGAACTCCTGGGAATCATATTTTTTGATCTTATTTACAGATCACATAAATTGAACCAAATAAACTTCCTTCTGATCTAATGAAGTTGGATGAATGCAACAATTTTCTTGCTCTACATGTCAAATTCACGGGTAAAAGGTTGTTGGATAAAAGTTAAATTTTGGTAAATTTTGAAAAGTTTTGTCAAATTTATCATAATATATCGAAATTAACATTTTTGTGTTCTTTTTATATTCTGGTAAATTTTGGTAGATTTAGGTAAAAACTTACCCTACCCATTCTATCCAGATTTTTGACCACGCAATTCAGCATAGTGACTATTTTTTGAACTTTCAGCCTGATACTCAGTCAGTTCCACATTATTTATCTTTTACTGTCAAGGTTTTTAATATCACTTTTTGACTGATGATTTCTCTTATTAACAATCACAGTATCATGCTTTTATAATAGTAGTTTTCGTTACGAATCTAATAATAACAATTTTCTGCAACAAGTCATTTATATATTAAGAATTCTTGGTCAAAAATTCTAAAGTTTAACGACGCAATTTTAAGAGAGGATAAATAATTTGAAACAGAGGGATTTTTTCTTATAATTTCTCACTGCAAGCTTATTGCAACCCAACCTTACAACTTGCAGCCTGTTATTTTCAGCTTACTCTAATTAAAACTTATTTGAACTTATCCTAAACTTATTTTGCACATTAAAAATTTCATAGAGCTTATTTTTTTGAATTTATTAGGAACTCATTTGTATGGTTCTTTTTCTTTTTGCAGAATTTAATCTTAACCTTTTTGCTGGATTTATTATCTGAATTTATATTTTAAACTAAATTTGTGTTGACTTTCTTTTTCTTTTTTTTTAAGAAAGAAGATGGTGAATTAAGTTCTCAAAAGCATAAAACCTCAATAAACAAGCTCAGTTATAATCAAACTAAAACCTTCTTTGGCCATGTTCTTTTATGCGGTATTTTGCGGAATGGTGTGGTGGGTGTGGTGGAATTGTGTTGGGGTGTGGTGGAGTTGTGGTAGGTTATTAGTATGTGGGGTAGGTGAGAAGAGAGAATGTAAAAAGTAGAGGAGAAAAATGAGGAGAGAGAAAGGTGAGGAGAGAGAAAAATAATGATTTGCGGTAAAATGCGGTGGGTTGTGGCAAATTGCGGTAGGCTGTGGCACCGCAATTTGCCAACCGCAGAAAAAAACACGGCCAAAAAAATGAACCAAATATGAATGGGATAGGGGGAAAAAGAGAGAAAGAGGTAAGCTTTTGCTTATGTTATGCACCTATAAAAAAAAATTTAGGGGGGGGGGGGGGAGCTGATTAGTGGCTATAGATATATTAGAGTTACTTTGACCTTAATTTGGGCTCTTCATAAATAAATAATCAATGGAAACCTAGTGAAGATATTTATGGAGAACCATTGGTAGATCCAAAAAATTAGGGTGGAAGCATCCAATAAATATTTATACTCCCCCATCTCATTCTATCTATCTTCTTAATTTACATGTTAGTGAAACTTTGAAAACATTGATCAATAATATTTTAATATATATAATATTTTATTAATATAAAATACTATCATCAAATTTATAATGAAAACGCTATCATAACAGTATAATATTATAATTTTTTGATAAAATATTACATAAGAAATTATCGGTAAAAAATAATGCAATACAAAAATTTAGGTACAAATATATTAAAATGACAAAAGTATCCTCAAGTATTGCTCAGTTATTGGTTCCAAATCAAAGTCAGTTATTAGAAATATTGTTATTTTTCTTTTTGATGGCAAAATTGTTATTGAAAATGAAAAAATAAACAAATAATTTGAGATAAAAAATATTAGTTAAATGGACAAATAAATAAGAATAGATGAATAGTACCACCTCCATCCCGAAATATTTGTCCTTTTACCTAGCTTCTTTGTCCCAAAATATTTTTCTTATTTACAATTCCAATAACTGTAATTACTTTTCTACCCTTAATTAATAAATTCATTTTTCACTTTTTACAATTTCAACAACTATTATCTTTAATTTAAATATGGGTATTTTGGGTAAATTACAAACTTTTCACCTCAATTCCCAATATACATTGGTTTTCTCAAGTTAAGTAAATAGACAAATGATTTGGGACGGAGTTAGTATTATTAATCAGCTAGGTATATATTACAACTAAAATAGGAAGGGTGTAGTATTATTAAACAGCTAGGTATATATATGTTCAAATGGCTAATATGGGTTGAAAATCCAAATTGGAGTAGCTAATTAATTACAAGCAAATCAGATCTCAATTGAGCAGAAGAAGAAGACTAGGTAGGTCTCTATTTCTGTAGGTGTGGGGATTTGAAAATAAATGCTGATTAATAATTCCATTATCACAAAGCACATGCAATTAATTATGGTGATAAAGACTTTCAGATTACAGTGTTTATGCACATTAAAGTCTAACCCTAAACTTAATTATTATAGTGTTTCATTTGGCAACTTTTTCATCATTGAGTCAAGTAGGATCAAATGTACGAATATAAAACTTCACCTTCATCATTGCTATCGTGGGTTCAGTTACCATTTCTGATCCTCTTCCTACGATTGTCCATAAGGCTGTTAAGTCTCCTTATAAAGATGCCCTCTTGAGGGACCCTGCGGTTGATAGTAACTTTGGTGCTCCGAAAGTGGTTTTTTCTGATAGTGAACGCACTGTTAGCGACCCTATTGACAATGTTGTGGACGAGGTGGTTTGTTTTTCACCTCTTGATGTGGAGAACTCCTTTCTTAAGGCTTTCAAAGTCAAGAGTCGGCATAAGAAGAATGTGAATTTTTTGTGGAACTCAAAGTGGAGATTGGTAAGTAGAGCATCGTGTAGGGTCCGCTCTAAAACTACTCGTTCTAAAGAACCTGTCAGAAGGAAGGATAAATCTTCGAGTTTGCCAATTGAATCTTCTAAGCTTCCTCAGGCTCGTATGGCGGACATGGCGCGCCGGGTGGCTAAGTTTGGTTGTGGTTCGGGCTTCATTCGTGGTGACCCTGTCACTGTTGAGAAGCGGCTTTTAGAGAAGTGGCGAAGAGATCGAAAATTTTAATTTTTATCTTTTATTTGTGCTGATTGCCTTTGATTTGGTTGTGTAGCTTCACATTGGTTCTTGACTTTTCTTTATCTTCTTCTGCGTTTTTATGTCTTTATTCTTCTTCTTTTGGCTTTCAATAATCAAAAAAAATATAGGCCGTTGAGTGAGACATATATGAAAAAGGAAAATCAGTACGTGAGAAAAACTCTCCTAATTGTCAAACTAAATAAGATTAATGAGATATTCAATTTTTTTTAAAAAAAAGATTAATGAGATACTCCCTCTGTTCTATATTAATTGTCGCTTAATAAATATTACTTGAACTCCCATACTGTTAATGAAGTGAAACTTAATTATTATAGCTGATTATAGTACTTTCATATGATAAAACATTGTATATATTCAGAAATTAATTGTCAAAGTATTTTATGCTAACGCTTAATTTTTTTTTGAAATCAAACATAACAATTTCATTAATAGCAAGTCATACGACACTTACAACGAAAATCGTGATTGAACAATTGTAGATCTTAAACATAAATATGAAATTCAACTTCCAAATAACTAATACTAATCTTACCGATGTTCGGCTCCGATTTCTTCGATGACTCTGCATCTTTACCATTGATGGAGAACCTCACAACCCGTGTTATAGGTTTATAGCGATTTGAAAGTCGATCTTCATCCAATGTGTTAGACTACACCAACTGAACAAAAACTCTAGAAAGAGCCTAAAAATCCTAAATAAGGGTACAAAAAAAACTCTTACAAAAGAAGAGATTAACTTTTTTCGTGTAAACGTAAAATCAAACTAATAATTGGGGTATGAATCAAGCAAATTGGCGCTTACCATCGATAAAAAAATCGATGACAGCCACTCTAATAGATGGAGGCTAAAGTTTTCTAGAGAGAAAAAGAAAAAAAAATTTAAAATCCACGCTAACGCCTAAATTATTGCCACAACTAATATGAAAACAGAGGAGTCCTTCCTCGTGCAAATATTTAGCTTGTTCCATATTTGCTACTTTGTCTGATAATGGGTTATCAGAGGACTTAGACCTATTGATTAAGACCACATTGAGGTCTTTCATACATTAGGTTTTAGGGTCAATAATTTATGTATGTAATATAATTATATTGTATTGTTTTTCGTAATTTCATAACGATTTCATTAATAACAAGTCATACGACATTTACAATGATAATCGTGATTAAACAATTGCAGATCTAAAACATATATATGAAATTCAACTTCCAAATAATTAATACTAATCTTACTAATGTTCGACTTCGATTTCTTCGATAATTCTACATCTTTCTTCGATGACTCTGCATCTTTAACATTGATGGAGAACCCCACAACCCGTGCTATAGTGATTTGAAAGTCGATCTTCATCCAGCCTATTAGACCACACCAACTGAACAAAAACTCTAAAAAGAGACTAAAAACCCTAAACAAGGGTAAAAAAAAAAAAAAAAAAAACTCTTACAAAAGAAGAGACTAACTTTCTTTGCGTAAACGTAAAATCAAACTAATAATTGAGGTAGAAATCAAACAAGTTGGGGCTTACCATCGACAAAGAAAAGAGGTTATAGGAGTAAGAGCACCCGCAACAGTGAGTTTGAGTTCGGCTAATTGGATGATGTGAAATTTGTGGACCCCTACCAAGAGAGTCAAAATTTATCACTTTACTTAACTAGCTTTCCAATGTTGAGCATGAGTTTAACTCATATTAATTAAAAAAGTAAGTGAGTCCTACTAAATAATATAATTAATTTGGTTATATTGATTAAAAAAATGATGTGGATGAAGAGAGAGACAAAAAATATAATTAAAATATTAGTATGTTAAACTCGCTTTCAAACTCGTCTCACGAGACTGACGGTGAGATTCTCGCAAGACGAGTCTCATTCTCACCACTGAAATGTCTCACACGACTTCAGTATTCTCATCTCATGCCATGTCAGCAGTGAGTCGAATTTAAACTCACCATTGCGGGTGACCTAACTAAAAAGAATTGGAATTAAGTAATCTGTATCTTGGGATATTTGTAAAAAAAATCTAATTTATAAATTGTTATCATTTAGTTGATCTTTAACCACAAATATTTTTGTTAACCCGAGTAGGGCTGTTCATAGTCCAGGCCGGACCGAAAAAGTGACTGGACCGGACTGAACCGAGGACTGGACCGAAGAAAGTTCAGTCCAGTCCTTGGTCAAGGAAATTTTTATGTTCGGTTCTCGGTCCAACCCATGGACCGAACTGATGAACCAAAATTACTAAAATTATAGGGTTTCTTTATATATAGTCCAGTCCGGACTGGACCGAACAAAGTTCGATCGGTCCAGTCTCGGACCGAACTTTTTTCGGTCCAGTCCCATTCGGTCCAGTCCGAGACTGATGAACAACCCTAAACCCGAGTCAAACTTATTGGAGAAGTATTATGGCGTTGAGGATATTATTAGAACTTTTACTAGTAAAAAAAACGGGAAAAGTGTGCCTAAGCTAACATATTCTTGTAGGTAATTTTAGCTCGTGACTCTCCAGTTCTCCCGGCTCTCCAGTTCTCCTCCAGTGGTCATTATTTCCCTTCAAACCAGACCTCCTCTCGGCCATCGTTCCTAGTCGTTGGAGGGTTCATCTGCCTCCCAGGAGGTCGACGCTCCGGTTGCCGGGCTGCACGCCTCTCTGTCTCCTCTCTTTCTGTTCTTTCGCCTCCTCTCTAAACCCTAGATGTCACCTTATCTTTAACACCGACTTGCCGCCTTGGTCACAGGTCCCAGGTCGTCAGGCCACTTGTTGCCGCCATCCTTCATCGTCGGGGGTTCGCCGGCCCTCTGGGAGGTCATGTTGTTGGGCTGTGTCGGTGTCGTTGCTCAGGTCTCCAAGTGCTTCTTGCTACTTCTTTCCCCTGCTGCTGGTTAGTTTTCGGGGTTTGTTTGTTCATTGTGTCTCAGGTCTAAATTGTGGGGTGCTGGATTTTGTTGATGTTCTGTAGGTTTCCTCCCTCTTATTTTGGTCAAGGACTTAAACCGTCGAATCCGTGATAGGTTTAGGGCGTTGAAACCTGGACTTGAGAGTCTTGTTTCCTACATTTCTTTGGAGAATTTTTCAAAGGTTTTGTGTCGGGCCTCTTTGAATAGAGCTTGTGAAATTATTGTTGTGTTGAACGAGTTGGGAGAGTTTCATGAAGGGTTATTGACTCCCTCCCCTTTTCAAAATCACTTGCTTAGTGGTGATGGTGTTGTTGTCAATGATTTATCCCTCAAGGTTGACTCTTTTGTGTTTGATATATATGCCTAGTAATGACAAACGTTTGTACTCCCTTTTTATTGATAATTTGTTTATCAATATGCGCAGCTCGAGGCTAAAGTTTATTTAGCAAGTTTAAAGTTGTTATTGATGCATATATCCCCGCAAAAGTTGGAAAAAATGGTAGAAAATTTGGTTTTGTGCGGTATGCAAGTAAGGATGATGGGAGAAAAGCCATTAGTGAAATGAACCTTAGAATTATCGATCACAGGAAGCTCTTTATTGCTTAGGCTAAATTTAATAAAAAGCAAGTTGTCATGCCTCCTGCTACTGCAAAATATCTCAAGAAGAGAGAACCCCCCAAAAAAAATAATGGTGGTTCTATTACTTCGAATGCTTTGCACATCTCGACCCCTTGTGAGGTCAATAATGGGTTGAGAAATATTGGGAAAGATGACACGGTTGTGCCCGACTCTCTTGAGGCTTCCGATTGTGAGGGGTCAGTGGATGCATCTAGTAAAACCATTACGGACCCTATTAATGCTGTTTTGGATAGCAACAAGCATGTTGTCAGGTTGTCTTACAAGGATGCTCTTTTGGGTGGTTCCAAAATCAATCGTGTGGCAAATAGGGGTCTAGGAGCTGACTCTAACAGTGACCGCAATCATTGCAACCCGATAAATTCCTTTGAAGGTGCGGCTGAGCGTGACTTACTTGTTGATCTTGAGGATTCCATCCTTGAGGCTTCGAAGGATAAAGCCAGGAGTAAGAGAAAACAGAACATGTTGATGAAATCTAAGTGGCAACTTGTCAGAAATGCAACTTGTAGAGTTGTTCGTGGCCAAAAGGATGGTCAGAAGGTTAGGATGACTAGGCGTGTAAACATGTTGGAAGATGACAATCTTGATGATGTTGATGCAGAGATAGACCGAAAGGTTGTGATTATTAGCAATGATATAGGCGTGCGAGTCCTGAATGACCCACAAATGGAAGTTATTGATTGCATCGTGATTGAGAAGTGAAGGTTTCTTTCGATTGTTATGCTTGTGAAAGTCCTTGCTGTGTTATTTATATTTAGTTGTTTGGTTGTAACCTTTTTCTTTTGGAGGTGGGCGTTTGCTGTTTTGCATGTGGTTTGTTGTTGTCTAGGAACTTTTAAGCCTTTTGGCTCTCTATAATTAATCGAAAATGGTAATGTTAGCTCATAAAAAATGACATGCATTAAACAACCTAAAAACAAGCGATGCACACCATGAATGATTGGGGTCACTTCTCCGATGCCACTTCTCTGACGAGTTACTTAGGCACACCAAGCTGAGTTGATTGTGGAGCCCAAATTGTTATTTTTAGTGGAATGAATTTTGAAAAGCCAAATTCTTTGGTGGGTGAGGAATATGGTTCATATAATATTGAAGATTCTTTCAAGTGTGTTTTTAAGGAAAAATATTATATTATAAGTGAAAAATATTTTATTAGTACCATGATGAACGATCACATGAAGTGTGATTGATCTCATAACAATATAATATTATTTTGGATATAGTATCAAATTAGTCAGAAACACAATATTTTAGGAAAGGCAATATTATTAGTAACTGTGAATTATTTTATAGTCTTGACTATAAATAAACCTTAATGTTAACAGTAAATGTTGATATGGAACCTCTGTGTCTGAGGTTTATGTACTACATTAAGACTTAAGAGTGTTTCATTTATACTACAAGAGGTTGATATAAAACCTCTATGTCTGAGGTTGTGTTAGGGAAATCAATAGTAAATGTTGAGTACTCAGTCAGTGACTCTAGAGAGATTGAGAGAGATTATAGATATAATGGGAATATCTAACAAACACAGTTGTAATCCTCTGATATAGTACATCGTTTGTGGTATTTTTTCTGATTTGGGTTTTTCCACGTTAATCCTTGCGTTAATCTTTATTATTGTTTGTGCTGCTACAATACCCTGAGAATCTAACAACTAGTATCAAAACTTTGGTTGGGGGTGTCGTTGATCTGCAGATTGAGAAACAATGGGGGTGAAAATATATATAAAGGTTGCGAAGTTTGATGGGAAAGCTACATCTGGTGGAGGATGCAAATTGAGAATATGCATGCTCTACCATTAGAAAGTGCATCTTTCTTGTTTTTGTTGTTTCTTTTCAATTTCCATTTCGATATTTTGAAAGTTTCTTTCTTATTTTGGTTCGTCGGAGTTATATTACTCGCAAATCACGAAGAACAGTACAATACACTTATAACCCGTCCACTTTTTAGCTTTGATGCTTGTCAATAGAAGAAGGACCCTAGAGTTGGCATGCGATTCAAAGTCCACATCCTAGGAACGTATGATTATTATTTGATTTAGTCGATGATGCAACATATTTGAACAATTTCGTTTTTGGAAGTCCTTGTTATCAAAAAATTACTCAGAGGTACTCCAATATTTGGGGAAATTATTGTTCGGTACCCTAACTTTTCAAAACTCATTTTGAGGTACCCTTAATTTTTGGGTTTGTAATTATTGTTGGGTGTGAAGACCAATTTGTTGGGATAAAAGACCAAATATGAAGAATGAGCAAAAGAAGGATAGGATCGAAGGAAAAAAAGAAAAACGCAGCCAGCGTTTTTCTGCCCGTTGCCAGTGCTCTGTCCAGTAGGCGCTTGTGGTGAAACGTAGCCTGCGTTTTCACCTCGCTGCCTGTGTTTTTGCGGCTGCGGCGGTTTTTTTTTTATGGGCCACATGTGATGGCCCATGTTTGTGTTATTTCCTTGTGACAGCTTTTTCTAGGTTGTACCATAGGGTTTCCTTTTGTACCTTCTAGTATATATAGGGGTCTTGTTCCCCTTGTTTTATACCACCTAGCAATTGATAATGTTTCATTTTATACCACAAGAGATTGACATGCAATCTCTGTGTTCCTGAGGGAGTTGTGTGAGGCTCAACTGTGAGTGTTGAGTTCTCAGGTTGTAACTCTAGGAAGGCTGTGAGAGATTGTGGAGGTCTGGGAATCTCTGAAACACCGTTGTAATCCTCTGATAGTGCATCGTCCGTGGTTTTTTCCCGGTTTGGGTTTTTTCCACGTTAATTCCTTGTGTCGAATCTTTATTTATTTTTCGCCCTATTTATTGTTTGTCTGCTAACCACGCCTTGAGAATCCTAACAATTATTTGGTGCTTTTCCGGCCATCAATTTTATTAAGTGACCGAAATATCATTATTCTTCTTCTGCAAGGGTATTTCTTCAAAAATGGAAGAATAAGGGTATTTCGGTCACTTAACCAAATTGATGACCGGAAAACACCTAATGATTACTAACCCAAAAATTAAAGGTACCACAAAATGAGTTTTGAAAAGTTGGGGTACTTGAAAAACATTTCACCAAAAATTAGGATATCTTCAAGTACACTTTTGCCTTGTGAATTTTTGCACTTGATAGTGTTGTAGGGCCCTATTCCCCTTTGATATTGAATAAATTTAGAGCTCTAACTCACTAATTAATGAAAAAAAATGTGTTTATAATATGGAGAAGTTTCTAGTTTAACAATTTGAATACTTCACAATCGAATTTAGACTCTTTGATATGCTTGACTCTTATTTTAACAACCTTTGACAACTTTTAGATAGGACAAAGAGTTGTTTAGAGCAGGTAATGTACAAACATCTTTACATACCATTACGTCAACTTATGAAAGTTTAGTACACTACTTATTGATATATTAATTCTAGTTTCATACATGCGTTTTATGCTAATATATTATCTCTCTTTTTTTTTTTTCTAATCACCACTATATATTATCTCTTATGGACGCCTAACCATTATTTATGGGTTTGTTTGCATTTTGGACCCAAAGTATAGAGTAATTTACTTTCTGGACCCTTGGTTTTTAAAGTTAATTTTTTAGACCCTTAAGTTTATGGGGTGAATAAAGAACCTTAAAGTTTGTTGGCTGAAAAAAAGGCCCGTGTCCCGTTCTTTTTTTTTTCCCTTCTCATGTTTGAATGTCTCTCTTGATTGGCGTTAAATTTAAGGACGAACATTAATGGTGTGTTTTGTGTTTGGTTTATATTTGAAAACATGGAAAAGTTTGCGGGAAAACTTATTTGAAATTTCCAAACTGCCCTCCATATGTTAATTTATAAATAGTTTTTAGGGACATTTTTGGAAACAAAGTTAAAAAGCTTTCCCTTTCCCATGGGAAAAAACTTTCTCATACCCCCCTTGGGAAAGTTTTCACCATGAAGCTTGGGAAAATCGTGGGCCTCAATTAAAAATTTTCCTATTTTACTTCCAAACATGGGAAAATTAAGTCAAATAGGAAAAATTGACTAACTTTCCTAGGAAAATTGAGTAACCAAACACATCATAAAACTGATATTGAGGGTATAATACACCTCTCCTATTCATGTCGGAGCTACTTAGACCCAAGGTACTTAGAATGGGTCTAAGTAGCTCTGACATGAATAAGAGAGGTGTATTATAGCCTCAATATCAGTTTTAACCTCAATCCTTAAGTTTGGCGTCAATTGGGAGAGAAATTCAAACATGAGAGGAAAAAGAAAAATTGTACACGAACTTTTTTTCAACCCAAAAACTTTAAAATCCTTTTTTATTCAGCCCACAAACTTTAGAGTACAAAAAATTAAAGTTAAAAACCAAGCGTTCAGAAAATAAATTACCCAATACTTCGGGGTCCAAAATATAAAAAAACCCATTATTCATTAACCAACCGTATGATATGTATATTTCCTTTTTCCCATTTTTCATGGTTGTTTTCCCAAGTCAGGCTTATATAAATTTTCCCTAAAAATGAAAGACAGTGGTCAGTGGAAGACTTCAGAACCAGAATTTATTTGAAATTGTCGTGATGCAAACATGCATGGGCCGTGGATGGGACCATCACCATCTCCTAGTTTCATAAGTTGCACGGCAAGAATAAGTATATGCATACTGCAATTTTAGATTTGTTTGGTTCTTATATAAACTTGGTTCGTCTTCGTATTAGGTTAATTCATGGACGGAATTGAATAATAAATGTCTTGAATCAAGATGATCATTGAATTATATATAAGTTGTTTTAAAATTTGTTATTCTTTTGAATTAAATGAAGCGATTTCACTTCTAAAATGCACAACAAGCTTACAAATTTATATAAAATTAGGTCGGGCAAAACTTATTAGACCCGAATGACTCATCCGAAGGTGGCTCGCCCAATTGTTTCAAAAAAAGAAAAAAGTTGGTTCGCCCAAGACCTGAAAATGCCAAAACTAGCTGACTAGGAATGGACTTGAAAAGATGAGACCCAACTCAATCTGACTCGATCTGAGTTTATCTTATGCCAAAGTTTGTTTCAACGATGTCGTTATTTAACAAAAATAAAGAGACCAAAAATCAACTCGACTTGAAAATGACCGACTCAAACGTGAACCTAATTGACCTACACTATCCAAATGGGTCTAACCCAAACCCGAGCTTAGTAACCCAACTGCCATGGGTAGAAAATAAACTTTCAGATAACTAATATAAATCTTATTGGCATTTGACTCCAAAACTAGGACAATCTTATTACGAATCTTCGGTGGTTGTGCATGTTTACTATTGATGGCGCCTCAGAATTTGTGCGATAGTGATTCAAAAATTAATTCTCGTCTAATGCAATTGATCATATCAATTAAACAAAACTCTAACCAAGAGAGACACTATTACTCCCATATAAGGGTGCAAACCCTTACCTATGAAGAGATAGACTTTATCATCTCCATTTCATGGGCAATTTAATCTTTAATTCAGTATTTACGAATTTTACTCCAATTTTTCAAGCACTTCCACTCAACACTTATTTCAAGAGACTAACATAGCAACTAATTGTATTGTCCAATTTGAATGTGTTAGGTATATGCTGAGGCTTAAGGGTAAGTATCAACCTATCCATAATAACTATAAGTCTATAACCCATCAACTAAAATTTCCATATATAAAAAGTATTCCTTTTTATGTTTTATCAAGAATTGGATCTTGTTGGAGAATTTAGAAGGAATAATGATATGTGACTTGAATCAAGATAGTTAATAATAATCTTGAACTATTCATTGTTCACATTTTTGTAACTTTTAATAATATTTTCTTTATTATATATATATATTTATTTAATTATAAGAGTATAACACTTATTAGTTAGATCAACACATATAAATGATTGTCTTACTTTATCAAACATAGTAAATCAGAATGCACATTGTAGGCGTAGTTTTATTTTTATAAAAAGCCACAAATAATAATCATTTTTGTTTAGTCTATAAATCGTTATAACCTTCAAAGTAATAAAATATGCCTTTATAATAATTTAAATATGCTTGTATTTTTTTTTTGAATTATTTAGTTGAAATACAAAATGTTTATTAGCAGTAACGGAGCGTCATTAGGGCAAGGAGGGGCCGTTGCCCCCCCCCTTCCCTGAACTTTTCATATTGTTATTATTATCTATATCTATTAAATATAGTAAAACAAGAACTCCTAAGAAAAATCCAAACTTAAGAGAATGATTTTGAAAGGGTTGGTTTTTCCAAACGAAACTCCAACCCCCTACAAATAATTCTTCTCAACCAAAAAGAGAAATATTAATTTTCCTAAAATTCAAAGCGATTAAAATATGAAATAGAGGGGATAATATTTTTGTTCCTTTGATATTAGATTCTGGCTTCGTCTCTGATTGTTAGTCATTTGGAATTAAAACACTTGTTATTTTACATTTAAAAGATAGAAAAGGACGTCAACTTGACAACCACACGACTTCAATTCTTTGATTATGCACGTTGAACGTAATTCTTACGGAAGGGGCTAGGGGTGTGCATAGTCCAGCCCGGATCGAAAAACCGATTGGACTGGACTGGACCGAATGGACCGAGGGAAGTTCGATCCAGCCCTCGGTTCAGAAAATTTTTATATTCAGTCCTTGGTCCAGCCCGTGGACCGAACTGATGGACCAAAGTTACTAAAATTATAGAGTTTCTTTATGTATAGTCCAGTCCGGACTGAACCGAGGTCTAGACCGAACAAAGTTCGGTTGGTCCAGTCCTAAACCGAACTTTTTTCGGTCCAATCCTCGGTCCAGCTTAGTCCTCTATTTCAGTCTTTGGTCCTTTCGGTCCAGTCTGGGACCGAAGAATGGTCCTAGAAGGGGCTATCTAAACTTCATTGTACTTATACTTACCATTAAATAAAAGAAAGAAAAACAAGGTTAGAAGTTCATATATTTATATAGAAGGTGGGGGGCCAAACACTTGCATTAAGACGTATTGATCGGCATAAAAGAAGGGCGAAGCAAAGACATGAAAGGCAGGGCATGCAGCTTCTACTAGTATTAAATTACACACTACTAGAAATTAAGACTGTTTCTACCCAAAAATTGTAATGAGACATTAATACTTTTCTCCTTATATTTAATCGAATCCAATGACATTGTATTGATTTCTAGTACATGGGAAATCACACAAGCAAGTGTAGGTTTCTACTTTTCTTAATTCTCAATCCCCCCCCCCCCCTCCCAAAACCCAAATAATTTACCAGATACTCTTTTCTACTGCATCCGTGAATATTTTTATTTGATGGAATCAATCTTTTTATATATACATATATGTAGACCTGACAAACAGGTGAGTCAAATGGATTTCGGTTAGGTGAAAATCGATTAAGGTTATCATTTGAACAAACGATTTCCGCTCGAATCGGATTTAGTTCCACATTCTTTCTAAATCTCCTCAACCCACATGTCAGCAACAACAGGAATATGCTAAAGTACGTTGTTGTAATAGTAATTTTCATACTTTAATAACTATTCTAACAATTTTATTATTAATAAATAAACTAATCTCCATATATTTTCTTGGTTAAATTCATAAATACTCTTTCTTACTATCTCTATATGACTCCATCAAACTAATTTTCTTATCCATATTTATATTATTGGGATAATATATTTGAAACTTGAAATAGAGGTCTAAAAGTGATTTATGACTTAGGAGCTTTGACTAATCAAACTTAAGAAATTGAAAATTTTAAACTACATATATCTATTTAGCAACAACGTGTTAAAATCATGGGAGTAAACGCTGAGTATAAGCTCAAAATCATGGCATATATATTATGTGAAAACAAGGGCATGTTGGGATGGAGAAGGGGAGCAAATCTTTCCCAAAAGCGGAGATGGGGATGGGACGGGCACGAGCACATGAATGCTTTCCTTGCCCCAAACCCAATCATTTGTCACCTGTAATTTTTGAATATATAAATTATTCAAATGTTATAGCAAAAACACTATCTTTATGTTTTCATTACTGTAAATAAATAGTACTAACTACTATAAATACTTTTAAAATAAAAAAATAAAAGATATAATTATATGTGATAAATGATTTAACTTCAATTATTTGCTAAACTTTATTATTAAATTAATTAATTAATAAGATACTAATTTGTGACAACACATATATGAATATAACAAAGGACAATAGGACATCACATTCTTCCTTGTTTATCATTTGACCCCCAAATTATGAAACAAACCAATGACATGATAGTCAACATGCTTTTTGAGCCGGTGAAATCAACTTTTAGAAAACAGTTGACCAAATCCGAAGACTTTTTTGCATGGCTAATTAACTTGAAAAGGTGCATTTCCTTGGCTCTTTGACACCCAAATCATGGAAAATTAATCCAAAGTTTAATTCATTATTTAATAATGTTATTTTAATTTCACAGTGATATAACAATAATGTAAAGAAACAAATATCGAAGCCCACTTAGGAGACATGAACAAGCATAGAACCTTCTATGGGGTTCATAGGTGGTCTTTTTTCTTGGCTCATTTGCCCACAAATCTAACTCCACTATCACTACTTAGTTTGTCATTGGATGAATTATTGTATTTTTCCCCAAAGATATAATAATATACACAAATTTAAGGTTTCGATAAAATGATTATTAATTTTTTAAATCTTGAGAAAAAAATTCAACCATCCACCCAAGTCAATGATATACTATTTATGTTACTTCGGGTAATGAAAAAATAGAGAAGGAGAAGTTAAAAAATATATAATATACCAAAATAAAGCTCACCTATAAAAAGGATTTATTATGTTTATATTGATATTCTTCTAATAAAAATTATGAATATAGAATATTAAATGTTTATTCTTTTCAACTTATGATATGTTTAATCTATTTTAAAATTAATTTTCAAACCATATAACAAAATAAACGAGAATTCGAGAGATTGCATAACTAATCATGTGATTTATCAAAAGATGCCCATATGTTAGAAAATATATTGAGGGGTGATGACCATGCTGATTAGTGATGATTGATAGTGGTAAATTGGGAGTGGCTCAGAGTTGATTAGTGATAAATATAATAGTAAATACTTATCATAAATTTAAAAGATAACAATCGTGAATCAAAGTCATATCCAAGAGAGTATATGGTAGTATTATAAATATGAGCCTTAGTGACTATCACAGTAAGACAAATTTTGAAAGAGAAGAAACATTGCATACAATTGAAGGAAAATATCATTAAATATAAAAAAGTTAATTTCTTTATAAAAAAAGCAGCTGATTAAAATGGAGTAGTAGATGCACCTTAAAGAATGACTCACGCAATGTTCAATTGAACTTAATTAAAAGTCATAAATTGTAAGGAATACTGTAAATTGGAATTTTGGACGACATTAATATGAATGTTGGGAGTATTGGTTGGAAATAACACCAACAATTTTGTTGGATAACACTATTTTTAGCAAATATTATACCATTGAGCTTGAAAGGAATCAACCTGATAGAAACTTAACGTGTCTCTTAATGGTGAGAAGTTGAATGGTGGAGCAAGTGAAATCCATATTGATCGGCTCATGCAAAACTTTGCCATCTCAATACGAGTCTTTCAACATTGCTAACAAAGGCAAACGATAAATAAATTTAAAGCCCCAAGTACCTCGTTAATGACAATGTGAAGCTAACAATCATATGATATGAGCAGATTGCAGACCACTTTATCATATAATCATAGTCACATTCGGAGATCTTCAATTCATATGCCGAATGATAAAGGTATACTTGGAATCAATCCCCTTCCAACTTGGTGGTGTACTGTTGTTCGATAATAATGTCTTAATTAGTATTGTCAGTGTTCAAAAAATTATTTTTTTCAGTATTCTTATAGTTTATCTAATTACTGTTCAAAAGTCTTTTTAAATTAAACCTAAAACGAACAAATTTGATAGTACTAATATCCAAAGTTGACTAGACCTAAGAAATGGTTTAGCATAAATTACAGTGACCTAAATTGATCTATTATATTCATGAACAAAGGAATGATAATTAAGAATATTTAACAATAATAGCCAATTAAAAGTACTTTGTCTTGTTTATTGCATATTTGCATTCTGAATTTGTGATGGTAAATACTATTTAGCTAGCTTGAAAAGGAGCTAGCTTGAAGACTTGGCCCTGTTTGGTGCTCTTCGTTGTCTTTCAGGGGGCCGATGGAGTTTTCTAGTTTGTTGTTGTTTGTGAGCCCTTTCGGTAATTCCAGCTGTGGACTTCTTTATTATTATTATTATTATTATTTTTAAGTAGTAGTAATAAGTTAAATTGTTCTCTTCGATCTTATCCTTCCTTGGTTAGTTTCTTAATCTTGAGATAGGAGGATTCTAACTTTAGATTGACTTCACTATTTATTTACCCTGTAAACAATGGGTCAATCCATTTACCCGATGTTAAAAAAAAACATATATATGAGGCTTTTGAAAATAAAGTAACAATGACCTGAGTTCATAGACATGACTTTATGACTCATTTTAAAGATGATTAGGCTCGAATAGTTGAGTTGAATCAAAAATCAAAATAGAATCAACACTTTAACAGATTTGTATAACAAACCAAAAATCTTACCTAATTGGCTCAATTACCTTCTTTACATACTTACCGGTATAAAGTCAACACAAACATCACAAACGTCACAAATTTAGAGGTCAAGGGATAATAAACACAGGTAGATTGTTTTTTTAAACAAACTAAGTCAATAAGGTTACTATATGAAGATTCTTCTGTCAAGGTACTTCTCTGATTATAAAAAGGAAGAAAAAAAAAATTGAAGAGAGACTAGAATATAAGATAAGGACAATAATATACATCTTCATCTTAAATTATTCATATTTCATATTTTTGTAATTTTTAATTATATTTTCTGTAACAATTATATATATTTATGAATTATAAGAGTACAATATTTATTAGCTAGTTGGCCATTCAATCCGCAACAATGTCAACTTCCAGCTATGTGTGGTGCAAGGAAAAATAATGAATAATCTAATTGTGAATTAATATTTTGATATCTTTAACAATCATGACAATCTATCAACGGATATGGATAGAACTCTAGGTGACTTGAATAAGGATTAGGCAGAACCCTTCAATTTAGACTTTAGTGAATCCATCCTAGAGAGTGTGCTGAGGCCCAAATCATAGCGGTAAAACTTCTGTCAAAAGGATATATGGAGTTAGTGCAAATCGGCATAGTACCGACTTTCGCAAGTCTGCCAAAATTCAACTTGACCCATCTAAAGTTTGGTTGCTCTCAACGAACGTGAAAATTATTCTTGACTCACCAATAACAAAGAATTAAGAGGGGGTCAAACGAATGATGAGAAGAAAATTTACTCCCGACTCTCTGTTCTGCAAAGCTTCGCTTTGGCATAAAGAGGTAGGAAGTAAATAAAATTAATTGGCTGATTCTTTGAGGGTAGAATATGATCTAAATATATGGTATTTTTAAAACTTTTTCAAATATTATAGGTCCTAAAATAAAATATACATCCAAACCAATATTAAAATGGATGATAAGACTTAACCTAGTGATTTTTCCAATCATTCCAAAATTTTAATGGGGACAAACCCCTCTTTTTTTTTAAAACAAAAACTATCACATGTATATTGCTTGATTTCTTCACAAAGTGTTCCATTTTACATTTTGAAATCACAAAACTTTTAAATTGTCAAATTGAATTTTGTATTTTTATCAACTACATTTATTTGTGAGATTTAAATCTATGTACCATAACATCATCATGCTTCAGTACTACTAGTTGAACCACAATTTTTTTCATTTTTGTTTTTCATTTTGAATGGGAGCTTTCAGAAAATTGATATACAAAAGGACATAGAAACCAAAAGGTATTTTGTCTTGATACATAAATTTCTCATTAAAATGGGGGAAACTCAGAACCTTATCAACCATTACACAACAAATATTTTGTTTTTGTAGGAGTTCCCTTACCTTCCTCTCACTCAAACTCAACCATGCATGTTTGACTTTCATATTTCCATTTTGTCATCACATATGCTTATTGCAAAAAAAAAAGCCATTTTCATGAGAGTAAAAATATGGAAGCAAATGGAAGAATGTGACACCATCCATGTTAAATAAAAACAAAGTCTAATTAATTATTATTTTAAAAATTCCATAGAAAAAGGTCCCCCCATCAAGAATGACCTCAGTTCACATTTCCTTAAAAATTTAAAATAACTCCCCCCTATTAAAATTTGCCCAGTTTTTTAATTGTTCTTACAGAAGAAATTATGCATGGGGTTTGATGCCCAATTTGAAGTCAACCTAACCCCCTTGCATTTGGTGAAAACATCACCATAAAAGTCATCATCTTTTCATTAAATTTCTCCCTCTGCTTCTTTTTTTCTGACTACATTTAAATAAATAAAATAATTAACTTATTTCATTTTTTTTAAATATCAGTATTACCTCTGTTATATATTAAGTGTCGTTGTTGATAATTATACAGTTAAATTTAAAAAATTTTGATAATAAATTTCTAACATATACAATGATTTGTTAAATAAGATTACTAACATTATATTCGTAACGAAAAATAATATCATAAAAATATGATATTACAAATATTAATGTTATATTATACAAAAAATTATCAGTCAAATAATAATATTGAACACCATAATAATCAACAAAAATACAAATAATATGGAAGGGAGGGAGTATTTATTTGCATTAATTCATCCATCCACCATTCTTCCTAGTTCCTCCTCCCCCTTCACTCCCCCACTTCTCTTCTTCATTTTTTTCCATTTCCAATTTGAATTCTCAGCATTTACCCTCCCCTGTTTTTCTCATTTATTGCTTCACTACCCACTCACATCACCATCTTCCTCCTCCTTCTCTCTCATTAAAAAAAAAAAAAAACCCAGTTGACCTGAATCTCCAAATTCCCACTTAACCTCAATCTTCCCCCATTTCCCCTCATTTCCCCTCATTTTCCTCCTCTCTGCCAAACACAAAACAGGGGAAAAAAATGGGGAAAACAGAGTCATCCATCTCTCCACCACCACTTCTTCAACCTCTACTCTTTCTCTCACCTCCACCACCATTACCACCTTCTTCAACCTCAAATCTTGATTCCAAAATCAGCCCCAGCATTCTCCTGATCATAATAATCCTCGCGATCATCTTCTTCGTCTCCGGGCTGCTCCACCTCCTCGTCCGGTGCCTCCTCCGACCCGCGACCCGGATCCGGGACCCGGACGGCCACGACGCGGCGGATCCCACGGTGCTGCAGGGGCAGCTCCGGCAGCTCTTCCACCTCCACGACGGCGGCGTTGATCAGTCATTCATCGACACGCTCCCGGTCTTCCCCTACAAGGCGATCCTCGGCGTCAAGGACCCGTTTGATTGCGCGGTTTGTTTGTGTGAGTTTGAGGCCGAGGATAAGTTGCGATTATTGCCAAAGTGTAGTCATGCTTTCCATGTCGAGTGTATCGATACGTGGTTGCTTTCGCACTCGACATGCCCGCTTTGTAGGTTCAGCTTGCTCAATGGGTTCAATGGCGGCGGGGTCGGGGCGAATGGGGGGAGTAATGTGGGCTTTCCGTTCGTTTGCGTGCTCGAGAGTTCGAGGGATATGGGGGATTCGGTCCCGGTCCCGGTCCCAGATTCGGATTCGAATCCGGGTCAGGAGGGGGAGGTGGGTTCGGGGTTAGGGTTAGGAGGGTTAGGGTTAGGGTTAGGGTTGGGAGGTGGGTCGGGGAGGGTTGGGTCGGATTTGGGGTTGGAGGGTAGGAGGAAGGAGGAAGGGGAGAGGATCGTGACGGTTAAGTTAGGGAAGTTTCGGAATGTGGATGGTGGGGAAGGGAGTAGTGAGAATAATAATAATGATGGTGGTGGGGGTACTAACGGTAATTTGGGTTCGAGGAGGTGTTTTTCGATGGGATCTTTTGCATATGTTTTGGATGAGACGACGTCGTTGCAGGTGCCGATTAGGACGCCGGCAAAGAAGAAGCAGGTTGGGAAGAAGCCGGCATTGCCGCTGAAGCCGGGGTATTCGGCCAGAATTCGACGCTCTGAAGAGCGTCGAGCTTGGAAAAGGGAAATTGCACGCCCAGTACGAGAACAGGAATGGGAATGGGAACGTGAGCGGGAGGAGTAAGAGGGAGAGCTTCTCGATATCGAAGATCTGGATGAGGGGAGGAGGGGAGAAGGGGAAGAAAGCACACGAATCGTCGTCGAGAAGGACAATTTCGGAGATCGAGATCGACGGGTGTAGTATGGAATTAGGGCTACAATCTCAAAGATTTGGAGGAGATGAAGAGACACAAAGTTGTTACAGTGTGGACTCACTTGCTAATCCAAGGCCTTCCACTTCTAATTCCTCTACCAAGAGGACTCTACTTTGGCTCATGGGAAGAAACAACAACAAGATTGCTCACAATCATTCCTCATCTTTCTCCTCCAATGTTTAAATTTCTCTCAAGACATCATCATTGCTTACATTTTGTACAAGAAATTCAAGTTGGGTGGTTGTGATGGTAAGCACATTTTATTTAGAAAAAAGAGGGGAAAATTGAAGTTAGAATGATACAGTAGAAATACAAAATTTTGTTCATGTGATTTGTATGCATTTTCACTTGTTCATTTTATAATGTGCATAATTTTTTTTTTTTTTGGGCTTAATTTGTGTTCTTTGTCCAACTACTTGATAAATATTAATGTTGATAACTTTTGCATGATCTGCGTTACAATTTACAAGGTTGTCACTGTAGGAGGAAGCAATTTTTCTTGATTAGGGTTAATAATCAATTTTTTTTTTAATTTTTTGCAAGATTTGAGTTGGGATTTATATAGAAAATGGTACGTTGGATCTGGGTTAATCTAGATCTAATCAACAGCATTAGTTAAGCAAATTTGTCTTCATATTTGGTAGTAGATAAAATCAGAAAAAAAAGGTGGTGATGACATCATTTTCCCCTGTTCTATATGATTGGTAGAACATTACCAGTGAGGTTTGGATATATGTGTGGTGCTTTTGGGAAAGGAAAGAAAAAAAGTCACTTTTTAACTTTGTATATTCTAAACTAGGTTATTTGACCGGTTTTTATTTTTGAATTTGGAGTATTGTATTTGTGTACTTTTTATATTTAAATATGATTTATATATTCGATTCAGAAAAGCTTCGATGAGCAATTGAGCATGGAATCATAGGCTCTTACAAGTAGGCCTATCAATCTTTGACCTGATCTAAAAATTCAATTTGAACCTGTCTAGAAATTCTGGGTATTGGGCATGTTTTTCTCAACCCGAACCCCAAAGTTATCAAACCTGAAAAACCCGTAAATTAGCGGGTCAAACCCGACCCATCCATTTGACTCGGAAACTTTAATTTTTACGTCGAAATCTATTAGAATTTATGACTGTTCGTTGAAATTCATGACTATTAAATTATAAACGCAACTCATTCGTATGTCATTTCTCGAATTTAAGTTAAAACATTTACAAAAATCTATCAGTACTAGAAAATAATCGTATTTTATTATGTATATTGTACCAAAAATAATATTTAGAGACAAATCATTTAAAAGAAAAGGCGGAAAAAGGTCGCAATCATCGGGTTGACCCAAAGCCGAAATACACCGCCTATATTTACTTGAACTCGAAATAATCCCGACCTGTATTTAACCGAACCCGATATACAACCGACCCGTAACCCGCCCGCCCACTCGAATTGACAGGTCTAATTACAAGTGGTGGATCTCGACCTTTTAATTAAGGGTGACCGATACACTGTCATTTATATGATAAACATAAAGTCCATAATTATTATTCCAAATTATACTAATTTATTAACTTTTCTGGAGTTAACAGTGGCCGTGGCCACCGTTGGCATATCCCGTGATCGCTGTTAGCATGTTACTCATGTATCTGTATGGATAATGTGCTTTGAAACAAAGGGGTAACATAAATATCAAATAATAGTTCAAGTGAAAATGCAAATTTTATACTTAATTTCAATGAACGTATCAAAAATGTTGTTTTTCTCAACAACGGATAAAAATATCATTGTTAAACGTAGAAATTTGTGGTCGAATTTATTAGTTATATCCTCCAACCCCCTAGGAATAAAAGAGCTAGCTAGTGATATATGTATCTTGTTTATAGTATGATTTTGACCTAGTCATAGATCGATCAAGAAGGTCTCCATAAATTTTTGTTACAATGGCCATCTTCTCTTCATATGATTGAATAAAATTAAATCTTCTATTTCATGTAGGTGGTCCAATCTTGAACTTCTCAACCACGTACAACATATCCTAATAAAAATCTCATTGAATTTTGTACGTTGAGTTTCTTATATTCGAGGACACAACAATGGGGATAAACTTAGCCATATGTGTTGTGCATTGATCAGTTTATATTCCATAGTTGACTGTCACGGTCTTTAATTTCATTTTTTAGTCGATAGTTTTTATATAATATTTTTTTAACAATTGTGATATTATATTTCTACAATAATATGTTTTGTTACGAATCTAATATTAGTAGTTTTATATAACAGTTCATTATATATATTGAAAAATTTATGGCCAAAATTATTGAAATTTAAGTGTACAGTTTCCAAAAAGACGATAATTAATATAAAACAGAATGAGTATCTTATCCAAGACCTTTCTACAGAGAGCTAATAATTTCTAGTGTTATATGTGGCATTATTTTGAGTGTATTCTGTGTTGTTGGACCACTATTAATTGCAACTCAACAATAAAAATAATTCAAAAAAAAAAGAAAAAAAAGAATTAAAAATGGGAGAAATGAAAAAGATAGGAGCCTAAAAATACTATAATGCCTTTGTGTTATTGTTGTCCAATCTACAGGCTGTGGCATTCAATTTTGAAGGCCAGGCCTCTCTTTACTGCTTATTTAATGGCTGATGTTTGTAGTTTCACAAAAACAGTTGACAACTTTTCTTTCTTCTTCTTCAAAATTCATTGCTATTCTTAAAGCTGTCCTAGCCTGTGTGATTTAATTTCTTGTGGATCATTGTTGTAGCCATTGATAAGTTTTAGGCTAACTTCATTGGTATATTCTGTTAAAATTCACATTCGAATAAATATTTACGTTACTACGTGTGTTTGATGGTACATTCTTCGGTTTATAAATTGTTCATGCGTTAGACGGGTTGGTATGTTGGACAGCCATCTACCCCACACTTTCTGAAAAAGGAAAAATTGACGGTAAATGTTCTGGTCCTCTTAACTAGGACGTTGATTATGTACATATAAGAAAATTTATGTAAGTTATACGGTTTGATTTTTTGAACTTTAATACGTAAGGATACCATGATAAGAAATGAACTACTTTCATTGGCATTTGGCAAGTCTGAGAGGAGCATGCCTTTGCTATTTTTGAAGAGTGGCGTGCGTTTTTGTGTGGAAGGATTTAAGTTATTTAATTTGACATTTACATGACTCCTAATTGCGTTTGCTCGAATCAGTTGGACTGTCACATAATTATGATAATAATAATTTAGTGGGTTGGACCAACTTACGTGAAGAAAACATTGTTCATTTATAAGTATAAAGTTATTTAGTTTACACGTTTGTTGTTACCAAAGTATATTTTTAACGGAACTAAACACATGGTAAAAACATAGCAAGAATCAACACAAATTAAGCTATGTCTAGATTGGGATCTAGATATATGTTGATCATAGGAAGATCTTTGTTTCGTGGGCTAAATACAATAAAAAACGTGCAGTTAAACCTTCTGATGCTGCTAAATTTGTCCAAAAGTGGATTCCCGAAAAGACTATTGGTGGTCACTATACGAATGATGTACACTTTTCTTCCCCTAGACGCGAGGCTTTCAATGGGCTGAGGAATTGTGGTAAGGATGACACATTTGTGCCTAATTCTCTAGAGGATTCAGATTGTGATGAGGCTGGGGGATGCTTCTAGCAAGACCGTTACAGATCCCATTGATGGTGTGGATAGCAGTAAGCATGTAAGCGGGTTAACTTACAAGGATGTCCTTCTGAGTGGATCCAAAATCAATCAGGTAGAGAAGAGGGATCAGGGCTCCAACTCTGACAGTGAGCGCACTCATAGTAACCCAATTGGGTCCTTTGATGATGTGGAAGACGCGACTTACTTGTTGATTTTGAAGATTCCATTCTTGAGGTCAGGAAGGGTAAAGCCAGGAGCAAGAGAAAACAGAACACGTTGATGAAATCTAAATGGCAGCTTGTCAGAGAAGCAACTTGTAGAGCTGTTCTTGGCTAAAAGGATGGACTGAAGGCTAGGAAAACTAGGCGCGCAAACAGTTTGGAAGATGATACTCTTGATGATATTGATGCCGAGGTTGAGCGAAGAAAAAAGATTATTGGCAAGGATATAGGCATGAGATTCCTCGATGATTCACCCAAGTAAAGCTGTGTGATCGTTGCCGTTTGAGAAAGTGTTTTGTTGTAGTTATTCTTTGTTGTATTGCTTTGTTTTGTTGTTTCTTCGCAGGCTTGTGTCTTTTGAAATGGAATGTTTGCTGTTTTTGTATTGCGGTTTTGCTGTATTTTGTGAACCTTTATGCCTTTGGCTTGCAATAATCGGAAAAAAAAAGATATATGGTGAGAGACGAAAATTACAGTGATAAAGTAACATTAGAATCATTTATAGGGTTCTTTCTTTTTCAAGCATTTATTATTATGATATTCCAAATTAAAAGCCTTGTCTTCTTTATTTGATTGGTAACAACTTTATTTTCCTATGGGATAGAGTGGGTATAATGATCGATGACTATGATTTATAATTTGTCACGTGGTGTGAATTGGTTGGGCTTCCTTCGTAAATCCCCTTATCTTGTAATTAAATACTGGTAATTTTTTTATAAGTTAATAAGTTGAGATATTTATTGAGCCTTTTATTTTAGGGAATACTTAGTAAACCAAATTGTTCATTTAGAAGGATTACCAAGTCTTAGCCATGGGCTTGTAGCCTTTAATTATATCATCCAATTACTTTTTTTTTTTTGAGAAAATGCCCTAAAAAGCACTACATCATTTCATTAATATAGGTGTATAATACATATCATCTTGGACTAAGGCAAGAATGACCTTAGGCCTTTCCTCCAACCAAATTCTTTCAAAAAAATCATAGGATTGTAGGTGTGCGAGTGAAATAACGACACGATTCTCATCTCTTCGAACATGATTCCAAGAAATATAATGAAAATTACACATCCACTATGTAATTTTATCGAAGATAATTGCTACGTTGTTCATACCAGTGAAGTTGATTTGTAACCTCCGGATATTGTTGATGCAGTTTCCTTCGACTTTCCGTTCCTTCTTCATCTTCCAACCAATAAACCTTTGAGACTCAAACCGCAGAAGCCTGCAGCTAGTCTAGACCGCAGAAACCATTCCTTTGACTTTCCATTCCTTCTTCAATTACTTTTATACCCACTAATCACTATAGAGTATTCTTCTAGGAAGTTAGTTTGAGCTTGTTATTCTATTTTATAGTTTGTTGATAATTTGATATTGGACCACTAGGTTTCTTTTATATCATGCCCTATCTTCATTATGTATATATGGTTTGCTTGTAAACCCTAAAGCATATCATGTAGGAATATACAAGTGCATATTCATGTTCATTTTCTTCTTTATCTGTTTTCTCCTCCCTCTCACGACACAATATAAATTCACATGATGTCAGAGGATCATAGTCTAAATCCTAATGATTTTCGTCATTCTTTCTTCATATCAAACACATCTAAGTGTTGATTTCACACATTTCGTACTTTCGGTGATCAATTCATTTAGTATAGTGAGCTAGGAAACACTAGCTAGGCAAGACATACTAGGAATGTTGTTTCACACTTCGCCTCAATTGTCCTTGTTTTCATTCCCTTGCTGAGCAAATTCACCTTTCTTGATTGAATCATGGCAAGTTTTCAAGAACAAGCTAGTATAAATTGTTAGAAAATCAGGATTGATTAGAGCTTTGAGGCCTGAATGGAATCACTGTCTTTAAGACAAGATTTGCCTCTAGTGCAAAATCTTGTCTCCAGGATACCACAAAACTTCCTAGATCTATTTCTTATATAGCAATCAATCCTCTCCTTTATTCTTTTGTTTGGAATGGATAGGGTTGTGGATAGACTCAAACTGTTAAACAGTTAAATATGATCCCAACTGTCCCAACTGCGAAAAGATAGAAATAAATAAAAAAGAAAATAGTTGAATATAATATATAAAGAGATAGAGAATATCATATTCTCTCCATGTTGGACAATAATCAAAATAGCATATTTATTTCCCTTAAGAGTTAGAAACTCTAATAATCTATTCATGCGGGACAAGCTAGGAGCATTAACTTTTACTAACTATTTAATATAAACTATACGTTAACGCACCCAAACGCAATGCAACTTATCGCAACATAACGCAACATATTGCAAATTACCATTACTTTTTAACTATTTTCACTGCAACTTAACGCAACGCAAATGCAAACACAACACAACGCAACGCAAACGCAACGCACACGAACGGGGCCCTATTGATGATCCCCTTTATCTTCAAAGGTTAGATCATCCCAGAGTTACTCTTACAACATTCAATTGAATGTGGCTAACTTTTAGAAGAGGATTAAATTTATAAAGATTGCTTGTGTAAGGGCACCAGTTATTTTTCTATGTTTTTGTCAAATGGTACCAGGTTTGCTCCTATTATGCTATTTGCGATTCTTACATGTAAATATTTGTCATTATGTCTGGTTGAAGCGAATATATATACAAATATGTGAGGGACAAGCTGGTCTATGTTAGTTTTATGTACTTCCAGGTCAGATATTTTATTTCATGCTTGCATAGTGGACATCGGAGACTGACATCCACAAACTCGACTTTCTTATTGCATTCCTTACTGCATGAGTTGTAATGCCAACTATATTTTGTGTATACTTGCACTATTTTACACAACATATGTACTCCTTGCCCAACATATGTACAATTTGATTAAAAAATTACCGAGGAGATGAATTATTTATTATGCTATAATTAGTTGAAAAAATAATACCGAGGCATATTTAATTACCAAAACATGGAAAGAGATGAGATGACTGAAAATAGAGAAAATGAAGGAAAAATTGGTGGACCCTAAAATAAACTCCTATATATAATTTGATGAGAATTTCACAAAAATTATTTTAATTTTACTTTAGAAGAATTAAACAAAGCGTCAGTGACAGATAAAAGAACTGTCGACTGTTTTGGGCTGTTCATAAAAGAATTGTATCAGCTATGGGTCCATGGCCGAATAATCCAGGCCCAGCTTCACACCATGGACTCAGGCTTATGGATCAACTACAAGTCTACAATCATTGAAGGGTCATTCCTGGCCCAACTGTCAGGGTGTCAACATATTGACCCAAATAAAAATAATTTAGGGTTATTGATATACCTGTCAATTCGGTCGGGCGGGTGGGTTTCGGGTCAGTCGTATATCGGGCTCGGGTAAATACGGGTCGGGTGTATATATACATAATAAAATATCATTATCTTTTAGTAACGATAGATTATTGTAACAATTTTAACTTAAATTAGAGAAATAACAAATAAATAAATTGCGCTTATAGTTTAACGTTAAAAATTACAAAGAAAAATCACAAATTCTAACAAAGTTGAACTTAAAAAATTAATTTTTCGGGACAAACGGACGGGTCGGGTTTGACCCGCTAATTTTTGGGTTCGGTATACTTCGGGTTTAGTTGAAAAAATCGTGTTCAAAACCCAGAAATTTCGGCAGGTTCGAGTTGGTTTATCAGGTCGTGTCAGAACTGCCAGGTCTAGTTATTGATCATAAGGGATGAGTTAAGAATTAAATTGACTATGAAAAGTACGAGGATAATGAGGTTTCAAATTGAAAAAAAATTAATTTAATTTCTTTTATTACTTTCCAATTATTTGTCCGCGCTACTACGTTAAAAAAATTACAACATATTAGGTGAAATACGTTTAAGCGCGGTTTGGGTAATCCAGATGTATGCAACTTTCATCCATGAACTAGAGTTCATGAAGAGACTAATTCTCGTGGACCCACAAAAAAGCATATGCTTATTTCTTTTATTATTTTCCAATCACTTGCTCGAGCTACTAGGTTAAAAAAATTACATCTCAGGTGAAACACGTTTAAGCGTGGTTTAGATAATCAAACCGGTAAGAGTGGTTAACCATTTGGATTTTTTGAAAATTGTGATTTTGGTTAACCAAACCTGTTTAAGCAGTTTAGGTTTCGGTTTTGCATTTTTGTGAAATGGTTAACCGCGGTTAACCGATCGTGACTAATTTAGTAGCAAAATTTGAAATTTTGAAGCAAGATGTTAATTTTTCTTCCAAACTTGTTACTTTAAATTTCTAGGAACCGACGTTCAACCATAAACCGAACCCAAAAAGCGGTTTAGATTTATAAAATCTGTAAATCGCAAATACGGTTAACTTGGAATCTCATGAGGTTTAGGTTTAGGTTTATAATTCTTGCGGACCCACAAAAAAAATATGTTGTTTTGGTTTATTCACAAGTTGTAACAATAGTTGGCCACTAAGTAAAACCGTGACTTATTAAAATTATAACCATAGTCTAATATTGGGAGGACCTATTAGTTATTCAACCACAGCAAAATTAGCCCTTTCATGAATTCTAGTTCATGGAGTATATTCTTGGGGACTCACACATGCTGCAACCAAGATTTGAACCTGGAATCTTATGAATCAAGATTTACCAATGTGCTACTACAACTCATTCTTTATTATGTCAAAAACAATTGGTATGGTTTATTCAAGTTGCAACAATGGTTTACCACTAAGTAAAACTGTGACTTATTAAAGTTGTAACCATAGTTTAATACTGGATGGACCTATTAGTTATTCAACCACAACAAAATTAGCCTCTTCATGAACTCTAGTTCATGGAGGAAAATTCTTGCGGACCCACACAAAAACATATGTTGCAGCCAGGATTTGAACCTAGAATCTCATGAATCAAGATTTACCAATGTGCTATTGCAGCTCATTATTTATTATGTCAAAAACAATTGTTATGATTTATTCAAGTTGTAACAATGGTTTACCACTGAGTAAAACCGTGACTTATTAAAGTTGTAACCATAGTTTAATACTGGGTGGACCTATTAGTTATTCAGCCACAGCAAAATTAACCTATTCATGAAAGGAAAATTCTTGCGGACACACACAAAAACTTATATTGTAGCCAGGATTTGAACCTAGAATCTCATGAGTCAAGATTTACCAATGTGCTACTACAACTCTTTCTTTATCATGTCAAAAATAATTGTTATGGTTTATTCAAGTTGTAACAGTGGTTTGCCACTAAGTAAAATTATAACTTATTAAAGTTGTAACGATAGTCTAATACTGGGTGCACCTATTAGTTATTCAACCACAGAAAAATTTCAACGATAATGATGGTACCTTCCATATCTATTTTCAGTCATTGCCCTCCCATCAACTCATTTTCATCAATAACTCAATTGTTTGGAGTGCTTATGACACTCTTTATTTGGTTGAATAAACTTGACTAAATGGCCATAAATGATCGAAAAAAAATTAAAGAAAGCAAGCATCATTGTTATTTTCAACCATTGAGGAATTAAATGAGAAAATTAAGAATGAAAAAAATACATATGGAGCTTGTTTTGTAATAACGAGCATGCATTTCCTTGAACACCTTCTGGTCACTCTCCAAATCACCACTATGAAAGAACCCGTCAAATCAAAATGTTGCTGGGCATTGTATTTTCCCTAGGATTCAGGCTATATACAACCTCAACACAGTATTCATTTGTCAAATCTTGCCATACATGTTCATCAGGCGTTTGTTTAAAAACTTGTCGAGAAAACATATGTATGGAAGTAATTATCAGAACATGAAACTGATTGTCCAATGACAGAAACTTTATGGGCGTGAAGCTTGAATTAGGAGGGAGAAGAGATTTGGCCGCAAATAATCCATACTGAGGGGCTTGTGATTGAGAATAATCAAAAGTGAATTTTCGGCCAATGACAGTCTGTACTTTTTCACTATTTTCTCATAGCAGTCCAGAATCAATTTCCGGCACCGGAAAACTGACGTGGCGACCAAAAATTTTCTTTTGAAGTATGAATAAACATACTTTGCAGTTGTCACGTCAATTTTTCGGTGTTAGAAATTGAATATGGACTGCTATGAGAAAATAGTGAAAAAGTATAGACTGTCAGTGGCCGAAAAATCACTTTAGATTATTCTTAATCACAAGCCCCTCAGTACGGATTATTTGTGGCCAAAAACCCGATTTTTTTATTTTAGCATCTCAAATGCTTCATTCAGGCGCACTCAGTGTTAAAAGTTACAAAACAAGCTCTATATGTAATTATTCCCTTCTTAATTTTCTCCTTCTTCAATTCCTCAGTGGTTGAAAATAGTAATGGAACTTGTTCTTTTGTTTGATTTATTGACTAGAATGAGTTTATGGGATAACAATGACTAAAAATTGGATATGAAGAGGCACACCACCATTGTTGAAATTCAGTCGTGCTTGCCCGTTCTTTTATACGGCTGGCTACGGTGTGGCGCGGTACGGTGTGGTGAATTGTGATGAATTGTGGTGGGTTTGGAAAAGTTGTGGTGGATTGTGGTGGGTTGTGGAAAGTTGTGATGAGTTTTGATTTTAATAATTGTAAATATGTTAGAAAATGTGAAACTAAAATTTTAATTGAATAAGTAGATTGTGGTGGGTTGTGATGGATTGTGATGGGTTGCGGTGGAATATGACAAGTTGCGGTGCGGTGTGGCACCGTAGCCAGCCAGCTACATAAAAGAACAGGACCATAATGGGTGCTCTCAATGTTAAACAATGATTGCAACTTTAATAATCCATGATTTTATTCAGCGACAAACCATGATTATAACTTAAATAAACCATAACAATTTTTTTTTAATGTAGCAGCTCAAGTAAGTAATTGGAAAAAAATTTTAAAAAATAAAATAAATTTTCTTTTACATTGATATCTCATTGCTGTCCTAATGCTTCATTATCAATTTGCTAAGTCATCCCCTTAGGATCAATAACCCTAAACTTTAATTTTGGGGTAGAACCTTATTTAAATTTGGACATTTTGGGATAATATTGATGTCAAAGAAGGATTACCCGAATATCTGCTATGTCTGATTGTCTGAAATAGTTTAGTAATCATCCTAAAATCGTTGTTGACCATGCTAATTGATTTGTATGAAAGTAATATTGTCTTTTTATTACAAATTTAACAAATAACTTTGCTTGCATATTATTCTCTTATTCATATATTTGTATGAAAATAATGAAATAAGTTTCAATCACACATGAAACCATCACCTTTTCTACATGCATTTATTAATAATATAGTACGTAAAAAACCAGTGGATAATTATTTGCTAATACAATCATATATTATTTCCACTCTTCATTTATTCCTTAGCTTCCATTTTTCTTGCTTAAACCCTGCAAAAATAGAATGGCCAAACACTCTGTCAATATTATGTGAAGGACTTCCCCCCCATCAGAGTAACGATTGTGCATGTATTATTTGATGGAAATTGACCAAGCAATATTGTATTATTATGTATATTACACAAAAATGGAAAGAACAATCCAACAAATAAAGTTCAAAATGCAAATGATAAAATACTAATGTTAAAAAATTTACTGGGTTTTTGGCTAAATTTACCAAAATTTATCAAAACTGGCCAAAAATTACCAATGTTAAAAAACAAAAAAAAAATATAACTTCGATATATTAGCGTAACTTTACCAAAAATTACCAAAAATTAGTAAAAGTTGTCAAAATTTAGCTTTTACCCAACTGCTTTTTACCCATTAATTTTACACACCCTAAGATAGCTATCACCTTAATTGGCGCATAAATTATTTTAAAAGTTTTATTCATACATATTTAAATACTGTTAAAAAGTAGGGTTATCCATTTGAAGCTTATTACCACACATAAATCAAAAGAAATTATATTCTATTTATATTTTTTCATCAATATAAATTTACGTGCATGTAAAATATACATTTTGTGCAAGGGAAATTGATTGGAATTAAATAAACCAATCTTTGGGGGTGCTTTGATATAACGAACCAACCTTGAACATTAATATTAGACAAACTGACTTTGATATGTTGTTTTTTCCAACAAACCGTCATCGAGTCAAACTTGTTGGAAGTGCGATGTGGCAGTGGCGGAAGCTTACTAGCGGAAGCTTCTCATAGTGACTAATATTAATGTTCCTTTTTTGTTTTTTGCTAAAACACCCTCCATGTAAGCTTATGCCACCGCCACATCACACTTCCGACGAGTTTGACTCGGTGACGGTTTGTTGGAAAAAACAACATATTAAGGTCACTTTGTCTAATATTAATATTAAAGATTGGTTCGTTATATTAAAGCACCCCAAAGGTGGATTTATTTAATTCCAATTTACCTTTTGTGCAAAGAAGACTTACTGCTCATAGTCGATGATAATTTTGCCCTCCGCAGGATCAGCAATGGCGGAGAAGGCTTCTTGGGAGAGATCGAAGCCGTTGGCGGAGCATCCAGGGCAGAGATCCACCACCTTGACGGTGACACTGCCACCCCTGCACGGCTGTGCAACACCTTGGTTTGTTCCGCTCACACAGCTCACTCGGTACATTCTACCGCATGCTGCCTTGTTTTGGAAGATGTCTGCGCTCACGGCCGCTATCATCGTTCCTTGGTCTTGGAATCCATAGCATGATGATGCTATGGGTGAAAAAAAGTGACGAAATTAGTTTAGTGAATCCAAAAGGAAAAAAATCTATATACATACATAAAATAAGATCAAATATCAAGGACCTTTTTTCAATAATTAAGGATGTATATTAAAATTATTCAAGGAGTTAATGAGGTCTTCATCTAGTGGTACGTAAGACTAAAACCTAGTTACATTAATGGGACGTTCGATTGAGAAACTTTCCCGGAAAAGTTGGTTAACTTTTTCAAGTTGACAAATTTTCCCATGTTTGATTTTCCATGACATATGGAAATATTTTGATGTGGGATCCATTATTTCCATCACAACCTTAGGAAAAAGTTTCCTGGGGCATAGAGAATTTATGGGAAAATCTTTTCCGGAAAACTTCCAAAGGCACCATAAATTTAATGTTAGATTCTTTCTTTTTCTATTATATTTTAAATTTGATTGTATCGTCATGTCCTTTATGACTTAGGACTGATTCTTCACGCACACAAACAAAAATAAACACAAGGAGCACTAGTTTACTGGTATCATCTTTCTTAAACATCTATAAGACTATAAGGATACAAGTAGATAAAATATTCAAGCAAGACTGGTTTGCTTTAGCTAATTTGATGCTTATATATTCATTTCATGTAAAGTATTGCGTTTAAATTTTATGAATGAAGAAATATGTGACAAAAGAACTCTATATGAACAAAAATATAATAACTTGATCCTAGCTTTTAGCTAATTTGATGCTTATTCTATCATGCATGTATATTATAGACAGTTTTTGCATGAATTTGTTTTTTGAGTGTCATTCGTTAGAAGCAAATAAAATGAGTGTTCCCTCCTTCCCATATTATCTGTCACTTTAACTAACTTTTTTTTCCCCCATAATATCTGTCACTTTATATTTCCAATAGCACATTAATTACTAATTTATCAAATTAACCTTATTAATTACATCTTTTTCATTCATTTTCCTTTTTTATTCACATTTTTCTTTTTTTATTCACCATTTTATTCAACATTTCACATTTCCAATGCATTAAATTAATGTAATAGGAAGTTTTTTTTGGTCTTTTAAATTGTGTCCCAAGTGACACTTAAATTGGGAAGGAGGGAGTATAAAGCATGCATGGGAAAACAATGCAAAATAAAGGCCATGTATTCAGTGATGAATTTAAGTTTTCTAATTAGGGGTGACCAACTGACCATAGTAAATTATTATATTCATCCGATATATATAAAATTCATAATTTTACCCCAAATTCTATCAAATCGTTTTTTTTTTCTATCGAACCGTGAGTCCGTGACCACCCTTGGGTTGGCATGAGATCTGCCAGTGTGCATGTGTATAACAATTTAACCTAAAAAAATCCAAGTTGAAAAACAAAGATGCATATTGGTGTTATAAATATTGATATTTTAGTAAACTTACGTAGATATGTAGTATAGTACGTTCCAACTCCAGATTCAGCGAATGCAATTGAAGCAACAGAAGCAAAAATGGCAACCATGATGATAGAACGCACTAGGGCAGCCATCTCTGAAAATGTTCTTGACTTAAAGAGTATTTAGAAAATTAAATACTATAATTAAGATGCTAATCTAGCTGATAATTGCGATCTTAATTTGAGTATAATTTGAAGCTTGGAAGAAACATAGAAGGCCATTAGCTACTTAAATAGGGGAAATAGGGGAAACAACTGGTCATTGCAGGCGTCTTGATTGTCCTTTGGAAAAAAAAGAAAATTAGGCAAGCCTAGAAAATTATTGCTAGTGTTTGAATTACTTAGGTTTTCTAGAAGTAAAATATTCTAACTTACAAAGTAATTGGTTTTTAAAATTTTGGTACTTTTGTTATAGTTACTTTTATAAACCATAGAAAATACAATTCTTGAATAGTACTTCATAAGCTAGTCAATGTATATGAGTTATTTTCAAAGATATAATATATAGCTACCACGATGAATATAGTTTGTGGAACCATCTTCGATTATCAGCTTAAGCTGATGGATATAGGTCAATGATGGTTTTATACTCTAACACGTCACTTTACACGAATGTTCTTTGGGCATGAAGCGTTGACGCTGCAAAGGCCCCTTTCACCTTGCACAAATGAATATCGGGCTATTGAGATTCGAACCTGAGACATCTTGCTCACAACAAGAAAAATTACTTTGAGCAACAAAAGGATTTGTTGCCTTAGTCAAATTTTTGTTGCCCTTTAACTTGAGGTTACAAAAAAAATTGTCACGATTTGGTAGTTTTATCTTCGAATCACAAAATCCGGGTTAAAAATTAGTAGAAATGGTAGCACAAGGTGGTTGTGGTGGACAACCAAACTTTTTTGTTGCCTTAATAACTTTTGGCAACCATTTTCCTTTAAATTGTTGCTCAATATATATTAATTATAACGAAAAAAATTTTGTTGCCACATATAATGTATTTGACCACAAAGTTATTTGGTTACCCTATTTTAAGTTAATGCAATAATAATTTTTTTGTTGCCCAAATTACTCTAAATTTGTTGCCTTAAAATATTTTTTTTGTTGTGGCTCAAATATGACTCTGATATCATATGAGAATAATTGGAATGACTTGCCCTAATAATCGGGTGCCTCTGTAATGAATATATAGACAAAATATAGAAGTCTAATTACAAAAAGATTATATCTTCTATTAAAGGTCAATATGAGCCATAAGGATAAGGATCGGGGCGGTAATTGTGTAAGATAAACTTTTGACAAGTCTACTTTGAAGTCACACACAAGAAGACCTGGCAGTTCTGACCTGACCCGATAATCCAACCCAAACCCGTCTGAATTTTTTGGGTTTTGAACACGATTTTCAGAACTAAACTCGAAGTATACCGAACTGAAAATTAGCGGGTCGAACCCGACCCGCCCGTTTAACTCGAAAAATTATTTTTTTAAGTTCAACTTTGTGATTTTTCTTTGTAATTTTTAACATTAAAATATAAGCGCAACTTATTTATTTGTTATTTCTCTAATTTAAGTCAAAATAGTTACAATAATCTATCGTTAGTAGAAGATAATCATATTTTATTATGAGTGTGTTTGGTAGGGGAGAAAATATTTTTTTGGAAAATGTTTTCCCAATTTTCTAGTGTTTGGTACAAAAAAAGTTTAGAAAATCATTTCCAAAGAAAATCATTTTCCTTTAAAGGGCGGAAATTGACTTCCTTTGATCAACCTAGAAAAATCATTTTCCACCATTGCTTGTTAGATTGATTTTTACTACTAACCCTAACTGAAATTTGAGGCCGAAATTTAACATTAACGGTTTTGCTCGAAATTTTGTAACACGATAGAATTGATTAAAAAAACCTCAAATATAAATTTTTAGCTCAAAATATTTTTATTTGATAACATTTATTTCGATATACATCAAATCAGAAGTTTTTGCCCTAAAACTGACTGAAACTTTTAAAAATTCAAACTGAACCGTTTGAATCGAAACTTTATGATTTGATAGTATGAACTAAGAAAAGCTCAAATATAAATTTTGAGCTCCAAATATTTTCATTTGTAACATATATCGCCACTTTTATCGACATTTTTTTGCGGTTAAATATGACTGAAACTTAAGAGCAAAATTCAATTTTCTCATTTTGTCACAAAGCTTTACAATACGATAGAAATGATTAAAAAAGCTCAAATATGAATTTTGAGCTCCAATTATTTTCATTTGTAACATATATCGCCACTTTTGTCGACATTTTTTTGCGGTTAAATATGACTGAAACTTAAAAGCAAAATTCAATTTTATCGGTTTACCACGAAACTTTATAACATGATAGAAATGTTTAAGAAAAGCTCAAATATTTTCATTTGTAACATATATCGCTACTTATATCGACATAAATGATCATTTTCCGAAAAATAATTTATCTACTACCAAACAAGGAAAAATTTGGCATGGAAACCCATTTTCCTTGGAAAACCATTTCTTATGAAAACCATTTCCTCAGAAATCGTTTTCCTCTCAACCAAACACACCCTATATATATTGTACAAAAAGTAATATTTAGAGACCATTTTTTTAAAAGAAAAAGTGGAAAAAGGGCGCAATCATAACCCGTTGGGTTGACCCGAAACCGAAATTTACCGTTCGTATTTACCCGAACCCGAAATACACTCGACCCGTATTTACCCGAACCCGATATACGACCGACCCGAAACCCGCCCGAATAGACATGTCTACACACAAGATAAAAACCTTATAGTATTACATCAAACTTCTATCATCTGTTTGTATTACTGGGATTCTTGATTGCTTGTAGAGAGAGATTGGTGGGCGGACTGAAGCTTGAGGCACATAAATTATGGGATTCTTTAATATTGAAGACAAGAGAAGAGGTCAACAATTCCCAGTAAAACGGCAAACGGGCGGTAATAATGGAAAATGATCACGCAACCATACATAACGTATGCATGCGGTATTCTTCAAGATTATTCATACATCATCAGATATTACACTTAATTTTATTTAAACAATTATTGGACTTTTAGAAATATTTAAGGGAAATTATTATATCCCTTAGCTAGTACTACTTCTATCCCTGATTAATTGTCCATGAAACTACTTTCACAAAACCAAAAAATATAAGGAATGAAGTAAAAGATTTATATATTGTCAAAAATGTCCTTGAAAAGGTGTAAAAAGTGCATTTATTAGGGATATAAAGAGTATTATAGTTATTGAAAATGTAAAAATTAGGTAATTAGACAAATAAAAAGGAACAGAGGTAGTATTAATGAGTATTAGTTGTTATCAAAACAAAAAAAATACCGATCTTGTTGTATTTGTTTTAGCTTATATCTCATGTTAATTTACTTCTGTTGTAAATATTACATTCATATATTTATTCCTAACAATAATTTTTACTTATCTCTACACAAATTGACTTACAAATTATAGAAATTCATGCCATAACCTCCCATATATAAAAAAAAAAAGTTTATCTTGACATAAAGTGAAATGTTAACTCATTGGCTGATCAAGTAAAGTTAAATTGTTTCGTTTGAATGGAATTGACACATATAGAGTAAGCATCCCCCCCCCCCCCACCCCCCAATTTTTTGGACAATAATCTTCTTAAATATTTTAAAATATCTACAATTATAGTTTTTATAATTTAAATAATATTTTTATTTATGAGACATAATTATATATTAACTACAAGCACATAATATTTATTATCTATGTTGAAATATATAAATAACACCATAATTATATCAACTATATTAGAAAATCATATTTTACATATACATAATTCTATATTCATAATAAACTATAAATAAATTTTTTAATATAATTTTTAGGTGATAAAGACTCTCACATTAATGAGATAATCCTTTTTTTCTGAAAACAATGAAATATATCTTTTTTTTAATGGAACAATGAAATATATCTTCGGTACAAACAATTTAAATACACACATAATTTTTAAATTAATTTAAATATAATTTAAAATGATTAAAAGATATCTTGATTTGTAAAAAAATTACTTTGAAATATCAACCTCATTCTACGGTTAAAACTTGACCAAGTCAAAAAGTTTATTCAACATTTCATTTTGGAAAAACTCAGTTATATTCGACAAAAATTGTATGTGCGTGAAAATAAAGATGTCGTAGTTAATTTCTTTATTTTTGACCACGTTACATGTGTGGTGGGGTCGTAGGAAAGTAAGAATTCACTCGAAGTACTTCAACCTTATTGATGGAGGTTGAAGGCCTAATGCAATCCAAGTTTGACGTATTGTATGAAAAATTAATCAACTTACTCTATCTTAATTTACTCAGCTTTTCTAACGTGATGATCAATGTGTTTATGAATAGTTATCATCGTGTTATGACTTATTAAAGATATCTTATCATTTTACTACTACACATGAATCTAGAAATACTGACATGTAATAACCTTAATTGCATACATTTGGTTGAGTTCGTATGTTGATTTGGCTTGCTTAGACAAACAAATTATGCATATAAATTTAAGTAGATTATAGTCCAAAATCAGTTGTTAAGTGTGTGATAATCTTGCATTTGGGAATTTCATACTAGAGCCCTCCTTGAATTCGGATATTTCATATTTGAGGGGTCTAAAGCGTAGAATAGAAAGAAAAGAAAAGAAAAAACAATCTTGAAAGCGAAAATTACAATTGGTGAGATAAGCTATGAGAAAATCTACACAAGCTAGGAAAGATGACTAGAGGGGAGACAAGTAAATGTGATGATAATCGTTCCAAGTCTAATCTCGAAAAAGGGATGAATGGTACAGGCAACTCAGAAGAATCAGAGGAAATTCATGTCGATAGCTCGGAGAGCAACGCACAAAGTCTTATTCCTTGCCAAAGATTTAGGCATGACAATTGACATTAGTGACCATAATGCAGTAGTGGAGTATTTTAGAGAGGAAACATAGAAAGAAAATGAGGCTTACTTGAAGAACCATGTCTGAAGAGCGTTGCAATGCAGTATTTTGTTATTAGATTTTTACTTTTGTCATTTTTGCTTGTGCATCTTTGTCACATCTTCCTGTCAAGTTAATAATTTGCAGTACTTCGTATCTTTTAATGTAGACTTTACAACCTTTTATTAACTTTGAGTAATTTGAAAAAATCCAAAATTAGTTGGAAATAGATGGAATGTTGTCAACTATGATAAACAAAGAGAATTTTGCTCTAATTAATACCATACAAAATTTTAATTGATCTTAAACAAACAAGTCAAAATTATGACAATCAGTAAGAACTAGAGGGAGTAGCTCGGTAGCATAATTATGTTATTTTGAACAAGGAAAGAAAATTTGTATCTTATTTCAACACTTGCTTGAACTATACTCTCAAACTTCTTTAGCTATGAAATTGCAACACAAAGTTGCTTAATTACATACATTGTACCGATACAAAACCTATATCTTTTATTGTTGGGCATTACAATTGGGATCACAACTATATAATTTTAAGTATACTCCTTTTATTTATTGGAATTGAACTTTTTATTTATCTATTCTATGCCATTCTCTTGCAGCATACATAGCTTCATCATTCTCCAACCATGCATCATCAAGCCCTATACATATTCCATACAAAAAAACAAAAACAACGATAACAATTTAGTTAGAACCCTTTAAAAAAACAACGATACCTAATTAATTACTCTCCGATTAAGTAAACTTACTGGTTGTAGTCGATGCTAATTCTACCAGCGTCAAGGTTAGCAATGGTGGAGAAAGCTTCCTGAGAGAGATCGAAGCCGTTGGAAGAACATCCAGGGCAAAGATCCACAACTTTAACGGTAACGGTGCCACCCGTACAAAATTGGCCGTTGGTGCAGGTAACTGTGTACATCCTTCCACACGCTGCCCCGTTTTGGTATATGTCGGAGCTCACTGCCGCTATCATCGTCCCTTGGTCTTGGTACCCGTAGCATGCCGATGCTGCGAAACCCAACCTATGATCAGTATCATTTTCTGCTAAATTTATTACATAGAGGTGACTAATAATCTATGTAATTTGATGAGCATCTCATTGTATGACTTTGTGATGACCTTTTATGCATACTGCATACAGGGTGACTAATGCTTTATTTAGGGTGATGTTGATAGAAGTCATCCCTTGATAGAATATTAAAAGGGTCAGGAGTTTGTCTTATAATAAATTTATATGAGACATACTCGTTCTAAAATTTGCAATATACTTTTTATGTTTTTAAATAAATTTTTTTTTAGGAATATACCAATCTTAATAGCATGAGCTATATTGAAAAATATAGATGCCATCTCAATCACAATGGATACTTTGCACAAATATATATATATATATATATATATATATATATATATATATATATATACACACACACACACTGGTAACACAATCTTCTAACTGAGTAGACATATTTTGTTAACAATTTAAATACACATAATATAACTTTTAGAGTAAATTAAATGTAACTCGAAATAGATAGAAATATCTAGATTCAAGACGCTTATCATTTATTCAATTCATTAATTGCTACTAATTAAGGATTATGAGATTATACTTACGAGTGTAGACTGTGTAATATGTAGCAGTTCCTGGAATGCAAAGTGCAACAGAGGCCAAATAGGCAAAAATTGCCACAATGATCATGCTACGAATAACAGCCATTTCTTCTTGCTTTTCTAGGTTTGGAGTAGGGAAATTATATGTAATGAATAAAATGTATAACTTTTATGAAAAATTCGAGTATGAAACGTGAGTATTTATAGAGAGAAATGTTGACATTAAAAGTTAGGCAATGCTCAACTTTGCATGTAGGATGAACAAATTTCTAATTTGACGTCTTATGAATGTTGGGACACTAATATTGAACCAATGCTTCGTATAGACTTGTATAATCTTCTTTCCTACAATATTTTGGAAAAAGACAAGCGTACAACATATGAAAATTTTCTCCAAACTCTAAATTCATTGAACGGATTTAATTTCTTCCAAATAATCTAAACCATTATCAACAAGCAGCAAAATTAGGTCATTTATTCACCACTCAAATAACTATTCGAGTATTCAAAATTAAGATTATACTTTCAGGAATATCGTATTCCTGTATGTCATGTTGCCAATCCCAATGGCAAACACTAGATTATAACAAGCACTGAGCCAGAAAATTCAAAAATCACAAAGGCACAGTACTTTGGCAATCAGCTTGTAGCTGATAACTGTTTGGATTAACTGTTTGATTTTAGCTGTTTTTGTTAAAGTCTACTCAAAAAGACTTATCAAGGTGATTTTTTAAAAACTAACATATTGGGTCCAAAAAGTTAATTTTCGAATATGAAATTATCTATATTTCACATTTTGTTAACTTTTAATAATATTTTCTCTAATTAATAATTATGTATATTTATCAACTACAAGAGTATAATACTTATTTGCTAGGTCAAAAAAATATAAATAATAGCTAATTTTATCAATCATAGTAAACAATACACATTTTATACATAGTTTTATATTTATGAAAAAAATATAAATAAATATTTTTATATTATTTTTAGGTTATAATAACACTCAAAGTAATGAAACTTATGAGTGATTTAGGTGAACCATCTTGAAGCAAGATATTTATCGATCATTTTCGAATATAAAAAGCTACTCACCAAATACTTTAACTTGTTAAGCTTGATCAAAAAATTAAAAGTTAACCAAAAAGTAAAATAGGCAAACACCCTCAAAATATAATAAACAACAAGACCATATTGAAAATTTTCACCAATAAGAACATTTTATTATATTCTATACAAAGCGTAGAGTCTGCAATTGCTCCAAAGTTATGGAGCAACTGGACTTAAAAGTTTATGACTAATATTAATAATAATGCTTCAAAGATCTCTAAAATAGATGTCAGAATTGTTGTACTCCATAGTATAATGTTGATATTCAATGTGATTCTCGTCCAACAATATAAATCTCCGAGGCAGAATTAATTATGTCATCATCTCCTCCAAGAGTTATGCCCTGAAATTAGTAATTTAACTAATAAGAGAATGTAAAAATGAAATTATAATGACAAGAGATATTAATGTTATAAATGATTAGAGAAGCTTTTTGAAACATTTCGTCAAAGACAATCAACAAAAATAGAAACATAACAAAAGAAATATTAAACATTTTTTTCTCTAAAAGTTCACTTAATTTTGAAAAGGGTTTTCTAGAAACAATTAATCTGAAATGGACCTAAACCCAACACAACGCAACTTGATCCAAATTTATCTTTCATCAAAGTTTTGTTTATAGAGATAATCTTATCTAACAAAATAAGACGACCCAAACCCCAAACCAACACAACCAAACGTAGTTCACCCAAATCAACTCAGCTCATATGGGTCCAACTTGAACCCAACCCAAATGATCCAATTACCAAATCTATTTCTACATGGAAACTAAAAGAAGAAAGCCAGGCCTGAAAGAGAAGAGACACAAAATGAGGTAGAGAAAAGTAGTTATCATTTAAAGGATTTCAAGGATATTGAAGTAGTACTTGTCCGTAAGTCTTAAGAGGGTCAGGGTGAAGTATTTTGTTTTGACTCTTTCTTTGACGTGGTGCCGGTGGTGTTGTTATTACTGATTGTTTCTTCTAGTTTCTTAATAAATCTTTTAGCTAATGTGGTTTTCTCTAGTTGTGATCTTTATGGGCTTTTAATTATCAGAATAAAAATATATATGAATTTCAAAGTGCATGTTTAGGGGTATATATAGAGTAGTAAACTAGACTTACTGTTGGTAATCAATCTTGATGACCCCAGCAACAGGGTCAGCAATGGTGGCAAAGGCTTCCTTGGAGAGATCAATGGTGCCGCCGCAACCAGGGCAGTGGTCAACGATCTTGACCGTGACGCTCGTGCCATTATGGCACGGGTGGGGGACGGGGTTCGTGGGTCCGGTGCATACGACTTTGTACATGGTCCCACATATTTTGCCACCGTTCCATAGCTGGTCACTGCTGCTGCTATCATGTTTCCTTGCGGTGTGTTCCCATAACACGCCGATGTTACATTGTAATAACAACCGGGAACCAAGAGTCAATTAAATAATCACAACCAAGGACACCAACAATGACAACAATAATCCCTCAAGAAAAATGTGTTTGATCAGTGAAATCTGACTTTTCAATTCAACCCCAAAAGCCTATTTTTAAGAGGTTGATGTCGCCATTATAAACAGCACAATATGGGTGTCAAAAGGCCGATGTGGGACAACTCAACAGACTGCCCCATAAAAGTAAGTTCATGGAGAGACTAACAAAATATAAAAATATTCCTTAAATTTCCACAATGGTTTTAAACTACTTAAATTTCAAATATATATTAAATTTCTTAAATTTCAAATATATATAGTTTAAGTAATTATATGATAAGAACTAAATAACCATAGATAAATAAATAAATAAGAACAATTGAGTGAGGAGTTTAAAAATTAAAGCTAAGGAAAGTGACAGAAACCAAAAAGAACCTCTAAAACCTTCGGGAATACAATAATTTGTTTTTGTATTCTGGCAGTCCTAAAAAAATAAAAATTATATTCTAGTGATGCAGTTACTAAAAGATGTTATAAATTATTTTTTTGTGGATCTAAGAAAATTTTATGATTTTTTTAAAAGAAATTAAAGTGAAAAAATCGAAAAAAAATATTAAAAAATTGGGACAAACATTGTAAATTCATTAAAATTGTGGGGAAGTATTGTGCTAGATTTTAAATCAAACACAAGTCAAAATTTATAATATTTAGGATATACACTCAATGATCCCCATCAGAATATAATTTTTATTTTTTTGAACAATCGGAATACAAAAAACAAAGTAGGATTTATTGACATACAAAAGCTAGAAGCAGATATTATTAAAATCTAATTTTGAATAATATTATAGAATGGAAATAAAGGGGAAAAGTAGATAGTTACTTACGAACATAAGATGAATAGAAAGTGGCAGTTCCAGGAATTGCAAGCGATACTGAGAATAGAGTAGCAAATGTGCATATCAAGGCAACCACAACACACATTTTAGTTGCCATTTTTTCTCTCCTTCTCTCAGTTTTGTGATTTATTATACTTAGAACTAAATTGTTGTTGTGACAAATTAATATAACTTGGCCTGTATATAACAGTTTGCAAGGTGCTAGAATTGGCAACAAAATTCGATATTTAGAAGGAAAGTAACAGAAAGGCAAGTCGTGTAATAATTTTGACATACATGCAGAAACCCTAGATATGAATTTCCCAATAATTGTCCCTTTGTTCTCGTTAATGTGCCCAAAATCTTCTCACAAGGTAAAAAAATCAGTGTAATAATTATTGTTGATTTTGTCACCATTATTTTTACTAATGATGGTACACAATATACGTAGTATGTTGGTTATCATGAATGAAAATTGTGGAATTAGGGTTTGTCCTTTTCATGAGTAGTACTCCCTCCGTTCTAAATAAATTGTCTAAGTTTAACTGATTAGGTCAAAAATTTTAACTTTTGACATTGAATCTATCAAATTATATGTTAGGTTATTATTGGGGAGATTCAAGGCGGGTGTCCACTTCAACCGAGGCCCATGGTACACAAGTTAAGTGAGGTTCCATTTTAAAACCAATCGGTGTTAAGAGGAGTAACCAACTTTACTTATATACCATGTGTTTTCTCTTTACTTTTTCGATGTAGAACATTTTTACTCATGGGTGAATCCCAACAGTTATTGTACAAAACTGCCACTATTAGATTTGTGATGAAAATTATTTTTACCTAAATACAATATTATTATTCTTGTTAAGATAAAACGTGAAAATTGACGATCAAAATATTGCATCAAAGACCGTGAAAAAGTAATCTACACAAATTAATTGGGACGGATGGAGTATTAATTAACCATATTGTACTATTGGGAAAACCGAGAACGGTAACCATCACCAAATAAATCGGCTAATAGAATATTGGTTCATTTTTTTTCAGTTCGATTCACCTATTAACCTGAACCGTCTAATTAAAAGATAATTTTTGCAATATTACCATTCAATTTTATCTTCTGTTGTTATTTACAAGGTGGGTTCAATAAAAATTTTATGGTCAATTAATGATAATGTCCTATCATGAAGTTATCTTCATTGATCATTTACTTGTTCAGCAGCTAGTGCCATTCTTCATTTCTTCTACAAACTACTTAAACCATTAGTGCGATTAGTTGGAAAACATTAGTCTACTTTCGTAAATTATTAAATTTTTCAATGTTCTTATTTGGATTTAGGAGATGAAAATTTAAAAGAAATGGCCTATTATTTCAATCTCAAACTCGATCAGTAAACATATTCATCTTCAATAGCTGCTGCCGTGAACCACTGAACATTTTCTATAAAAACAATTAAGAAAAATTAACACTGAACATTTGAACAATAAAATTGTAAAGTTCATAATCATAATCACTAACAATTTATTTTAAAACAATTTTAACACAACGTACATTATAGTGACTTGGATATGGGCTAGGCTGTGGGTAATGTCACGTTTGGGCTTCGAAGTCCACAAAGTCAGGCCCATTATGCCAACAAAATACAAACTTCTTTCAATAAAGGGAAAAAAAATTTACAAACTGTAATTATTATTATTATTATTATTATTATTATTATTATTATTTTGATAATAACTTTGACGGAATTTATTTCATATCCAAAGATATTACAAGCATCTTCGACAACAAGTTGTTTAATGGGTTGAGGCCCACCATTCACCATAGATTGAGGTCAATGGGCATAATATGGGTCAAAAAAGGAGCAACCCGATTACCTAATCATCTAACATGAGAAAATGAAAAGGGCTATTGACCATGAAGGATGACCCAAGATGCAAATTTATCATAGAGGATATTGTGGACCATGAGGTCTTAATTTACGAGCAAGTAGGGTATCTAGCTGTGTTGACGTGGCATGTCAAGTGGATAATCAATTTTTTTTTTGTTTTGTTTCAATTGTTTTATCCTTTATCTTTTTTATTCGCGCATAAGATATCTACAAAACGAACTATGATTTGCCTTTGAAAACCATGGTTTGCCTTTGGAAACATCCAAAAAAGACATCCCTTGGCCACTCTCTCTCTCTCTCTCTCTCTCTCCGAACCCCACCCTCATACTCCCTCTCTCTCACTTCCCAAACCACCACCATCTCACCACTACCGAACCTAGCTTGTCCAAGATTGCAACTTGAAGTCTTCTTTTCTCATTTTCCGCCATATCTTCCCAAATAGGCCCTTATGTTATACGACTTCGGGCTCTGCTCCGTTTCCAACTCGGGTCAGCCCGACCTTGTTCTGCACAAAGCATGTAGGACGCACGAGTACGTTGCCCCAAAGGTGCTTGCCGGAAGAGGAGACGACGAGGCCAAGGCAGATGAGTGGTCATGTGGGGTCGTTTGTATGTACTACACTGCCGGATTTCTGTCATTCTCTGGCCATTTTAGGGAGATGTGGCGAAAGATGAGAAAAGCGGACTTCAAGTTGCCATCTTGGACTTCAAGCTAGCCGATTCGGTAGTGGTGGGATGGTGGTGCTAGTAGTGGTTGGGAAAGTAAGAGAGACAGAGTATGAAGGTGGGGGTTAGGGTTCCAAGAGAGAGAGAGAGAGTCCAAGGGAGTGTCTTTTCCGGATGTCTCTAAAGGCAAACCATTGTTCCCTTTTGTACATATGTTCAGATATCTTCAAAGGCGGACCGCGATTCGGTTTGTAGATATTTTATGCCTGAATCAAAGAGATATGGAATAGAGCAATTGAAACAAAAAAAAAAAGAAAAAAAAAATTGACAATCCACTTGGCATGTCATGTCAAAGCCTTGCTTTAACTTGAAAATTAGATTCACGTAATCTCCTTCAAGGATGATCTTCCAGCACCCAAGTTCCCAAACCATCTAAATAGCAAAACGAGCGACCTTTGCTTCCTCCATCTCTAGGCCACTGAATCCGCTCCCATGGCTTACTACATCATAGAGTAACTCACCTTTTAAGTTCTTGATTGCTACACCCCAACCATGAGTATGATATTAATTAGGAGTCCACCGTCAAGGTCGACCTTCAGATAGCTCTCAGGGATGCTTCCATTTAGTGCTTAGGTGTGAGATGCTCAGTTAAAGCCTTGCCATGGTCCCCTGGTATTCTTGAACAAACTCCAAGAGCTTTCTTAATTCAAAAATGGGCTGCACACATTAACATCATATACCATCTTATTCCTGGTGTTCCAACATCTCCATAAGACCATCATTGTCATCTCCATTTTTATGGGTCTCAGCTTTGCACTGTCTCCAAGAAATCCATAACCTTTTATGTTCACCTAAGACTTTCAAGTTTGTTGCATCCCGGATTGCACGAGCAACCCGACATCCGAACATTGCATGGGTCTCTGACTCAGTTTCCCCATGACATAGTGGGCACAAAGTGCCTGCTTGTGTTATGTGACGTGCGACAGCCTCCTTGGTAGGGAGGGCATGAACAAGAATCCCCCAACTGTATGATTTGACTCTTTATAGCAGATGATCCTTCCATATCACATTCCAACAACCTATACTTATAGCTTTAAGTACTACCTTGTGGTACATTTGAGCTTCTCTTAGTCATGAGCATTTGATAAGACAATTTAGCAGTCAACACACCACCCTGAGTGTAGTGTTAAACCACTTGGTCCTTAGGTCATCTTGGGCATAGGGGAATGTCCTTGATTATTTCAGCAACTACAAATGCAAAAATGATATTAATCAAATCCTTATTGCACTCCACTTTGTCATGGTTAATCAGGTCGCTCACTAAAAGCCAACGAGCTTCTGGTTCAGTGGGTGTGATCGGTCAAAAAGGAATAGGCTTGGGTATCTACTTGTCTTCCTATATGTTTAATCTTTTCCCATCTCCCACCATCCACCTCATTCTTTTCCTGACAACCCTTGTGGCTTCATGTAGCCCTCCCAAGTGAAGCTCAGTCGTATTCCAAGCAGGGAATCTAACATGGCATTGTTAAGGAACTATCTGGCTTTGAGGACTTGAAAAACTAGGGATGACTCATCTTGCACTATATGCCAGACCCGACACACAAGGAGGGCCAGCTTACAATGTTCAAGATCTCGAAATCCAAGGCTACCAACACTTTTTACCCTACATAACTTCTCCTTAGACTCCCAATGCATTTTCCTCTTCTGCCTATCATAACCCCACCAGTATCTTAGTATATGCAACTGTAGGCTAGCTGTAAATTCACTTGAGAGCTTAAACACACTCATAATATAGGTTAGAATGGCTTAGACCACAATCCTGACTAATGCTTCTCTACCTGCCCATAGCAGATTCTTACCCAGCCAACTGTTTGTCCTTGTTAGCACATGGACCTTAATGGAATTGAGATCTCTAGAAGTTGTTTGCCCCACCCTAGTTGGAACCCCCACATAGTTATCGTGAGCTAGAACTTCTTTAATATCAGGGTTTAATAATTTCATCTCTTTTCTCTTGAGGAACTAGTTTGCCAAACACCACCCCGGATTTACTACAGTTAATCTTTTACGCTAATACAGATATGTATTGTTGTAGAATAGCCTTAATCTTCAGAGCATCCTCCTTGGTAGCCTTAAGGAGGTGAGAGACAACAGGCGCTAAGTTATTTGCCCTATGACCATGCAACTTATGCCTCTAAACTGTATCGCTTAGCAAGTAAGACAAACCTTCTGCAAAAAGTAGGAAAAGGCAGTGGGACATTGGATCTCCCTGGAGAATTCCCCTAGTTGGCTTTAAGAAACTCCTCGGCTCCGCATTGGTAATAAAGGAGAGGGTTGCAATATTGACAAAACTCATTATCAAATTCACCTAGTTATCTCTAAATCTCAGTCTGAGCATAATTTAGCTTTAGGAACGGTCATTCCACGCTGTCATATGCCTTCACCATTTCCAATTACACTGCCATAGATTTTTCCCTTCTGCAACTAGAGTTCATATTGTGAAATAATTCAAAGGAAACAAAGATGTTAGCAGTAATAAATTTATCTAGCGTAAAGGCACTCTGATTAATATATATGATGTGTGGAAAAACCTCCTTAAGCCCCCCAATCACCACCTTAGCGATCAATTTGTACAAGACATTGCTTAACCCGACCAGTTTGAATCTGCATTTTCCTCCGGCTTTTTCTTTTGGGGGATCAGCACGATATGAGCGTGATTGAGATGCTCAAGGATTTGGGCTCCATTCAGAATATCCAAGGCTGCCCCAAACATGTCCGATTCAACAATAGGCCTCAAATGTTTGATAAAAATGGGTTAAAACCGACAGGCCCAAGGGCCTTGTCCGATTTCATCGACTGGAGCGCATCAAAAATCCCCTCAGTTACATAAGGCTTGTTGAGACGGTAATTCATGTCTTCAGTGACTTTGGTGGGTACTATAGCCAAGACTTGACCAATATCAGGCCAATCATTGCTTGTGAAAAGGTCCGAGAAATAATCTAGGATGATACGCTCAATTCCATTGGGGTCTGCAATTGATACAACTACTTACATTCTTTAAAGCTTAGATCATGTTATTGGTTCTCTTGGCATTGGCATGTTTGTGAAATCAAGTAGTGTTGGCATCACCCAGTTGTCAAAGTCGACTCTCGATATTTACCACCAAAGAATTTTCTCCTTCCTCCTCAAGTCCCGGATCTTGTTAAAAATAGCTTGGGATCATTAACAAAAGTTACCCAAGATAATTCCGTCTGCAACTCACGAATTTTTTATTGGACGTGACCAAAATAAGTCTTGTTCTAAACAACAAGATCGTTTATGCAATACTCTAGCCTTCCCAAGCACCGAACAAGAGGGCTCAACGCCTGTCTTTTTTCCCGCACTTCTTCACCATCTTTTCACACTCCTCGTCTATAGTTTACATATTCGCAAATCTTCATTGCCTAGCCCTTTCTCGATTCTCTTAGGAAGCAAAGCAGCTCAACAAAATAGGGAGTGGTCAGCAAAGTCGTTATCAATATGTTTTACCTGGACAAAGGGAAATCGAAGTCTCCAGGTCGTGTTTTGATGGAACATATCCAATCGTTCCTTGATCGATTAGTTGCCTTCCCTCTTATTCCAACATATAAAATCACATCTGCTATTGTGCAAATCTTGGTTTTCACAATGCTTCGTAGTATTTTGAAATGTTAATTTCAAGTACACTATAGGATTTCAACGAACCTCCTCGTTTCTAGAAAATGAAGAAAGCTTCATTCAACCCCCCCCCCCTTCCAACAAGCCATGGGAGGTCAGAGTGACTTTTGAACTCTCGAATGAGGTCCCAGGTTCTGGGTTTTTCACGATCCTTGGCATAGCCATACATATATGTAAACCTCCATATGTCCTCCTCGCTTACCCAATACACGTTTGTATCTATATGATGAGTCAACCAACTTGTAACATTCAGGTTGAGCTACTTCCTCCAAAGCACACTAATCCACCTGATATACTGATCGTTATAAATAACACTAAAAAATACAAATTCGATGAATTTATTCATCAAAACTCCAAATTCAAAACCCACTACTTTGGCTAATTAAACCTTAGTACATGGTTAAGGCCTTTCATAGCCTAAAGATTATTAAGCCTTGATCAGTTGACACAAAGGAGACTCATTGGTGCAAGTGAAACTGGTCCTTACCAATCTCAACTTCTGAATTATTAGTAGTAGTACCTTCGGTCATGACCTGAATCTTAGTTCTCATTGGAACTTTTTGGTTTGCAAATGAGTGACGTACGGTCATGTTGGTGTTGCATGGGTGGTGTGCTAAGCTGGAGATCTTCCAAAATTTTCCCTTAAGTCGTGTGTGGCTCGAGCGGGCTGGCATGGTTGCTTGTGTACACCTCCATCGAGCACTTTCACTCCTCGTTGTTGTTCTAGCCTCTACGCTGCTTCCACTCGTTGTACCCACGACCATAGCACTTGCCAAAATTACACCAAGTTCACCTACAAATCACAAACTTGAGCATTTTAGATAGAACAAGCAAAATGAAGCTAAACTTTATCAAATCAAAGGCAAACTAGGACAAACACCCTCAAAACAATATTGAAAATCGAAGTTTGAAGTGGAAAAAACAATGTCTATCACGGAAAAATCATATAATTTTACATTCAAATTTAAAAAAATTCAAATAAATTAACAAAAAGAATTTCATAATACTTTTCTCAAACTCTTTTTCTAAAATTCTTCCAAACACACCCTAAATTTCTTATATAAAATAAAAAAATATCTTAAATCACCATCCCAAAAATTTACATCGATCACACTATAAATATCAACCTTCCCTTTTACCTCCCAAAAAAAGGGAGACACACTTTTTTTACAATCCCTTTTTATTTACATTTAGTTGTCAATTCCTCAATTATATCTTGTCCTAAAATAAGCAAGAAATGAATTAAAAACACGAAAACAATCTTATCCTCTGCCTTGACATTCACATGAGATGAACCCACATATTAACTCATGTCTTTCTCCTCTTCGCACCATCCCCCCTATGACGATCTATGGCGGTCCAATCCAAATCTAAATAAATACCCAAATTATTTTATTATTTCCCCCCAATAAATTATATATATGCCCAAATTATTTCTTCTTCTATTTTCCATTTCCAAGAAGTATCAAACCAAAGAATATCTTTTTATCTTTCCTCCCGTACTACTTATCCCCTCGCTTCGTAAAAAAAATCAAAATAAAATTCTCAAAGAGATGCCGAGACACAATCGCCGCCATCAAATCCACCATGCCGCCGCCGGAGACCCTCCGATCTCCGCCGACCCATCACCGGAAACCTCCCCGCACACGGCGGCGGGGAAGTCGAACCCACGATTCCTCTCCCTGCTCCTGCAAGCCCTGATCATGGCGTTCGTAATTTCCCTCTTCTTCGTCTTTGTGGGTGTCGCCGCGATCATCTTCATCCACCTCTGCATCGCCGGCGGAGCCCTCCACCGGCGCCACCACCGGAGACAGCAGCAGCAGCAGCAGCGCCGGGTGGTTTCCGACAACGACGACGACGCCGCATCTGGGTACTCGCCGGAGGAGCTCAGGGCGCTGCCTAAATCAAGATTCCGGGGGTCCGAAATATGTCCGATCTGTCTGGATAATCTGTTGGAAGGAGAAACCTGCCGGATTTTGCCCGGATGTAAGCATGTCTTCCACCTGAATTGCGTCGATAAGTGGCTGACGAAGGTGCCGGCGTGTCCGGTTTGCCGGAGCTGTCTCCGGACGACGAATCCGGACGGCAAGCGGACGGCGGCGGTGTTCGATTGGGAGCAGCTGTGGGCGGCGTGTGGGTAGCGGTTTCCGGCGGTTCTTTTTGTAGCTTTTTGATGTAAGTTGTTATTATTATCATCATCATTCCCCCTTTTTTTTCACCCTTTTTTTTTGGTTTCCTTGATGGGAAACTTTGTAGCTCTAAATTCGTGTAAATTTTACGAGATGTTCCAACATGAACTTCGGCTTTTCTTCTGGAATTATTGGGTTCTGGATTGGAATTTAGCTAATATAAATTCAAGTTCTTGTTTTGTTTCTGGGTTTTCTGGGTGGTTTGATTCTTGTTGGGTTTTTGGTATTGTTGTGAATTTGTGGGTAAATTGTGTTTGTTGTGAAGCAATTTATGGGATTTCATCCAGTTTTACCACTACATTTTCATACATTGTGGGGGTAAATTCTGAAACATAGTAGTTGGGTGGTGAATTTTTATAAGGATTTTGTGAATGTGTTCATGTTTGGTGGAGGTTGTGTATCTGTTTGATGAATGTCTTCATCTTAGCAATGGTTGTTGTATGCTGGTGATTTCTTCATGTTTGGTGTAGGAAGGCATTTTAGGGTTGGAATTATGAGAGGATGTTTGTGATTGGAAGAAACAAATGAAAGAACTTTTTGTGTTGGATTGAATTGAGAAGGTAATCTAGGTTTCATTGATCATTGTAGCTATTGTAATTGTTTGCTTTTGTTCGGTGTAAAGACATTCAACTGTAAGCTTAAACTTCGGTTAAGATGGGTACACATCCTACTATAGTTTGGTTAAGAAGATTTTTGTTGGGATTTTAACATTGGCCAATTTGACCAAATATTCAGACGTAATATTTCTCTTTTTTCTATTGCACTAACATGATTCTGAACCGAGTATAGGTCCGTCCAAATGGTTCGGCCCAGTCTGACCTAAAATACGAGTAACGAATATCAATTTCTCATCTGAATTTTGACTCTGACAGATTTGACTGACCCAAATTTGACTCGAATCCAAATTTTTGCCAGTGCTATTTGCACCATCGATGCTTCGAACCCAAAGAGCGTTCGTGTAAGGGGATGTTTTAGAGTACAAAAGCATCAAATTAGTTAAGATGGTTCCATAAGAGTGTCAGCATGATTGCCTGACATATTCTAAAGATTCTAACAATCAAACATGCAGCTAGTGAAGGGTATGTCTTGGCATCCTCCCTGAAGATGAGATTTTGAAGAAGGGGACTTTGTTTTGTATCATCAATACATTCTACATAAGCTTGATCCATGGAAGCTTACCAATTGAAACTCTCTCATACACTGGCAAATGCAGCAGGGGATTCTAGTTGCATGTCTATTGGTAGTTGCCAAGGATCATTTGTTCTGGCATTGGTTTTGCACTAGGTTTGGCCATTCATACTGACATCCATTTTACCACATGTTAGGGCTTGTTTTAGGTACTTGTATTTAGATCAGCAAATGGGTCATTTGGGTCGAGTTCGGGTTGCATCCATTTGGATTGGGTTAGTTTCGGTGAATACTGTTTGGGTTATGTTGAGTTTGGGTGAGTTGATTTCGACAGGGTCACTTTAGTTTTTGTCTAATAAGATTATATCTTTAAAAAAATGACACTGGTAAAAGATACATTCGGGTCAGGCCGGGTCATGTTGGGTTCGGGTCCATTTAGGATCGATTATTTTTGGGCTTGTGTCATTGGAGTTGGTCAGTTTTGTCAGATCTACTTGTATTATAGTTCCATATTCATTCATAGTGCATTGTGGATCCTAGGTGTTGTTTCGATACTGTTCACATGCATTTTTTTTCCTGCATCACTGTGCACGTGTACTGTTCAGTTTTAAAAGAAACTTTGAATGCTCATTTAAATGCATTCAAGACTCATTGAAATGTGCATTACCCATCATATTCATTACCATATATGTTCAGTGTTCAATGCTTATCACTGACACTGTGTATACTCAGTTCTCATTACTCTTATATTCAATGCTCTTTACCATCCATCCATATATATATATATATATATATATATATATATATATATATATATGTATATATATATATATATATGTATATATATATATATATGTATATATATATATATATATATATATATATATATATATATATAGCGATTGTTCATTACCATCGGATGTTAATGCATATAGGCTCTGTGGCAAACAACCGATATTGTTACATTGGTCAGTGATTGTGTTTGTATTGGCTGATTGTATTGGCTGTTTGGATTGGCTGTTTGGAAAAGTTGTGATTGATAAAGTTAGCTGATTCTAAAAAATTTTTTGCTAAAATTCCATTTATACCCTTTATCACTAATATGATAAATATGCATCAAATATTAGGACCAATAAGCTTTAGGATGACATATGGTGTAAATTTAGACAACTTTTGAACAAAATGGTCTTTTCCACAATCAGCCATTTACAATAGGCTACTTCCCTCAGCCTATTGAAAAATGGCTTATTGGGACCAATAACCTAATAGAATGGGTTGTTTACCAAACATCCCAACAGCCTACTTCACCCTCTAATAAGCCAACTTTTACAATAAGCCAATGAATAGGCTGTTTATCAAACAGGGTCATATACTCGATGTCTATTTTTTATTCCGATCACTCACTGATCAGCAGCATTTGTCAGTGTCAAGATCAACGCATTTCGCCCATGGTTAGCACTAATCGACAATAAGCTAGTTACATGATGAAACAGAAACAAATCCTTAATTACTTAAAAGTCGAGTATATGTGCACTTACCAAAGTCTTTCCCTGTCTATCCCCAAGAAGTTTCCACTTAAGAACTTTGGTCTAATTTATAATATTTAAATATATTGGGGTACGGTGAAACTCATTTCAATCAAAACTCGCAGTGACAAGTTAAGTAAAGTTTTATCTTAAATTAAATTATTATTAAAAGGAGTAATAACTTACTTAATTTATATATCATATCTTTTTTATCTTAATCTTTAGATGTAAGACTTCAAACATGGAATGACATTCTGTATGTTGAACACATCAGAGAAACAGAAGAATAGACAGATTAACGCAGGTTTTTGGTAGCTTTAGGTGTTGTATAATTTTGAACCAACGAAGATTAAATTAAAGTGGGTGGTTGGTCATGTCGTTTAGTGTATTAGGATAAACCAAGATATTGTTGAAAATTCTGATGATGATGATGATGATCTCAACACTCCGCTACCCAGTTTCTGTACTTTTTTCCTGTGGGTGGCCGAGGGAATGTGTTTGTTTCCTCCTTTTAATGCACCCATGACCTTTGCTGTGTTCAATGATAATATACTTTTTTTATAGAATATATTCAAATGATTTTATATTTATTTATACTTGTCCTATTTTTCACATGGATTTTAGTTTGACCAACTTTTAAGAGTATCTTAATCTTCCAAGCAATCATAGTTTTGGTCCTTTTGGATGAGAACAATACTCGGGCATTGCATTGCTTTTTTCTCATCCCAAGTCATCATGTTAAATGGTTATTGTAAAGATAAAAAATTATCAACATGGCAGATTATGGGTTCACGAGGGGTCAAGTAATCCCGATTAAAAAGAAAATCGAAAATTTCTTATTTTTATAAACAAAACTGGGTAGAAACAGCATAAAATATAAATACAATATGTGTCAACAAGGAATCAGAATAAGTGGTGCAACTGAGTGGCGCGTGCCTATTGTAGTGGTAAAGTGACAACATGTTGTGTGTTCAAACCCTATCAAATATGTAAGCCCAAATTTTATAAATAAAACTGAGTAAAAAAGTATAAATATAATATGTAATAACAAGGTGTTAGAATAAATGAGTTTAAATTTTCGGTTAAGATGATTTCACATAGTATAGAATCATTGTTAGATTAAGTGTGATTGTGTGAGGTTTTATGTTCAAATTTCAAGAGTAAAGACTCCCTTGTATTAGAGTATAAAACCTTTACAGCATGCCAACATATATGTTCAAACCTAAGAATGAAGCAAAATGGTCCATTGAATTAACCTAAAACACATAAATAGTAGGGTTTTTGAATTTGAATAATATTTATTATAGGTCATGATATCCCAAATAATCTAAACTTTCAATATACATGGCAAGAATTTGAACTTTGTAGATGCTGGATTTCATTAGACTAACATTAAATTTCGGCTATGATATAGTGATATGACAATAAAGTTGTCCTATGTGTGTCACTAAAATCAAACAAACTTTTGTGGTAATCTATCAAAATCCAACTAGCTCTAAGTTCATATTGTTGCCATACATATTAGAAATTTGGATTATTTAATATAATATAGTCCAAAATTACATTTATGCAAATCCAAAAACCCTAAATGGTATATCATATTTTGTTTTTCGGGGTGGGTGTTATGTATAGTAACATAATATAGGGAGTGTCTCTTAACCCATGTATGATGCATGCAAGATGGCTTATGGGGATTGGAAATGGTCAAGGCCACGCCACATTTGTTGGGCTCTGAAAGTTCCTTTGTAGTTGTTGGTTATAACAAAGTTGGGGGTAGTTCACATGTGACATGTGCATTGTAAATTATTCTACATTTGGTCCAAAATTTGTTGGGTTTTTGACATTTGGTACAAAATGAAGTAGTGCCATATAGACAAGGGTTATTGACCTCGAGGGATGGATGAAGAAGTGAATTGACCATGAAGGATTAGAAGGACAATGAGGTCCCAAATTGTAAAATATGTAGAGACCAAAAAGGCTGAAGTGACTGAGTAAAACCATCAATTATTAAAGTTGTAACCATGGTTTGACACTAAACACACTCATAAATTATTCAACCACGACAAAATTTCAACAATAGTATTGCTCCCCTCCATATCCATTTTCCAATAGAAATCTTAGGTTATAAATTAGATTAGGATTAAGCAAATATTTCTAAACTTATCATTGGATTTAAAATTTTTCTTAGGCACTTGTATTTCAATCAAGGTTGATGATATGTACCTTAAGTCTTGCACAAGACATTTCTTAAGAAGTTTGTTTGGGGAGAGGGTATAGAGGAGTTAGGGAATGTTATTAACACTCTGCTTGGGAGGAGAGTTAAAATGGAGAGTATGAGTTCATAGGAGTAAAGGAGGGTGAGGGTATGAGAAGGTTAATAAGGGTAAACTGCTTACCCCTGCTTGGGAGAACATTTTGGAGAGTTCATAAGAATAAAATGTTAATTGACATATTTGCCCTTTCACATTATATGTAATTCAATATAATATCCATACATTTGCTCTAGTACTCATTCTCTTTCTACTCTCCCCCCTCCCCTCCCCCACCCTCTCTCTCTCTCTCTCTCTCTCTCTCTCTCTCTCTCTCTCTCTTTCTCTCTCAGCTCTCAGCTCTCTTTCTCTCTCTTAAATACACATATCTATCTCTCTTTCTCTCTCTTACACACACACACATTTCTCTCCCACTCTCTCTCTCTCTTCTCTCTCTCTCTCTCTCTCTCTCTCTCTCTCTCTCTACCCCTTCTCCCTTCTCTCTCTCTTCCCCCTCTCTCTCTTTCTCTCCACCCTCTCAGTATACTCTCTCTCTAATGAGAGAGAGAGAGAGAGAGAGAGAGAGAAAGAGAAAGAGAAATGTGTGTGTGTGTGAGAGAGAGAGAAAGAGATGAGAGAGAGATGCAAGAAAGAGAGAGAGAGAGATGTGTATGCGAGAGAGAGAGAGAGAGAGAGAGAGAGAGAGAGATGCGAGAGAGAAATGTGTGTGCTTGTAAGAGAGATAAAGAGAGACAGATATTTGTATGTAAGAGAGAGAGAGAGAGAGAGAGAGAGAGAGAGAGAGAGAGAGATGTGTGTGTGTAAGAGAGAGAAAGAGAGAGATATATTTATATGCGAGAGAGAGAGAGAGAGAGAGAGAGAGAGAGAGAGAGAAATGTGTGTGTGTGTGTGTGTGTAAGAGAGAGAGAGAGAGAGAGAGAGAGAGAGAGATGTGTGTGTGTGTGCAAGAGAGAGAAAGAGAGATGAGAGAGAGAGACAGAGAGTGATGTGTGTGTATGTGTGCGAGAGAGAGAGAGAGTTGAAGAGAGATGAATGTGTGTGTTATGATTCAATTAGGGTTAAGGGTAATATGGTCAGTTTTTAATTGTATGTATGTTATAATTTAATCATACACCCCTTTACACCCTAAATTGGAGTGTTAAAAAATAAGGGTTAAGAGGGGTAAACCTCACTCCCTCTTATTCTTCCTTACCCTGTAACGCCCCAAAACCTTAATCACACAATTACCCAAACATTACGGTAACCACATGATTAGCGCAGCGGATAACGGCCTGAGGCGCTACCGCCGTCCCACTAGGGAACAAGGCAAAACCAACCAATCAACCAAGCACAACAACCATGGCAACCCAATAACAACAATAGAGCCACAACATCAATACATCCTCAAACGTAAAGGAGTTTACAAAGGCCACAATTGCTTAACTTTAACAGTACATAAACACACATAGACCCACACGCTTATAGATCCTTATATATCTCCATACACCACTATCACTTGCTTTAAAAGTAGCCCTGTACGACGCAAAAGTCTACCTTTCACTTTAGAGAGTAAACTACTTTTGAGCGTCCTTTCCCTTTTCTGTGGAGCTCGGACCACCTAAAACAAAACGGTAAAACATCGCAAAAGTGAGTGGGGGAAACACTCAGTACACAAACCTCCAACATGTAAAACCGTTTCGAAAACGGTTTTTCATGCCGGCTGTAGACCCCGAAAAAATCCCGAAGGGGATCTTCCCGCGTATTAGCCCGGCGACGGCTGACGGTGAGTGTCGCGTATTAGCCCGGCGACGGCTGATGGTGAAGTGTCGCGTATTAGCCCGGCGACGGCTGATGGTGATGTGTCGCGTATTAGCCCGGCGACGGCTGATGGTGAATGTCGTGTATTAGCCCGGCGACGGCTGATGGTGAATGTCGCGTATTAGCCCGGCGGTGATGGTGGCGTGTCGGCGTATTAGCGGCGGCGGTGATGGTGTCATGTATTGTTAGGGCCCGATGGCGGCCATTTGCATTTCGTTGTTCGCAAGAAATAAAGAGAAGGCATCGATTTATTTGAAATTCAAAATGAGTCGAGAATTTACCGCGGTTTGTGTCAGCGGGCTCGAGTTGAGCATAACTTCATGAGCATACGCTTGCATTGGGCTCAGCACTCGATTGCTTATTTTGGCCCAAAGAAACCCGTCTGGTTTGGTGAAAAGGCCCCGGCGGATGGAATAAAGAAGGCCCACACTGCTTTGTCTTTCGTTACGGCTTTTAGGTGATTCGATCCCTTTGCTTGCTGCATAGCCCGATTTAGTGGCGTCTTGCTAAACTGAGAATCAATCGATAGTTGTCGTGGTGACTTGCCCCTTTTTGAATTTTTCCATGGTGGACTTTGTGGACCTAGGCAGACTGTTCCAGCTGATTTGTCCCCTTGCTTGGGCTGCATAGCCCCCAGTTTAGTGGCAGTTTGATTTAACTCTTGCTAAACTGGGAGTCAATTGATAGTTGCCGCAGTGACTTGCTTCCTTTTTTGGATTCAAATAGCCCCCGGCTTAGTGGAAATTCGATTCAATTTTTTTTCTTTAAGCCGGCGTCACTCGAACATTCTTGGCTTAATGCAGGTGGTGCCGAAGTGTTGCACCTATCTGGCTCAGGTAGCGATACAGAAGTGGTAGATTCCTCTTACTACCGGTGGGACACTTACTTTGGATTTGGCGGAAGCGGGGCCCATGGAGCTGATAACGCTAGTGGCGGTGGCGACACAGAGGTCTAGCGTGATGACGACTGAGAACGATGCGTCTGCAGGATTCTTATGCTATGCTATGCACGACTCTTTGCTATGCACTTAGGACAATGTGATACAACAATGTACTAAAGCTATTCTAATGCATTTATGTCTTTATGTACGAGTGCAGACTATTGATGCAATGCTCATGTAATGATGGTGTTATGCAATGCAGTTATGACTTTCTATATACTACTGAAACAATCCGGGATAAAGAATTTTCGATCAACACAAAGTCGAACTAACAAGCAAGCACAAAGATTAATCTGGACAAGATCAAAACTCAGTTCGAAAGAGATAGGAAGAAGCTTTCGAAACTTTAGGGAGAGAACAAGTAATTCAGAGGCATAAGCCCGCCAACAGTTCGAAGAATAATGCAAATATGCGCGGTTGGTTATGGACGTAAGCTAGCCGAAAGAGCAAATCTCACATAGGAAAGAATGAACACTCAAACACTCGATTTTGAATATGTATGTGAGTTTCTCTCATACTCAAACCAATAGAAACAAACTACCATAAGCTTGGTAAGAACCTCGCTCTCCACTACTGGTATGCAATGCACAAGTGACAATCAAAAGGACTTTTTCGGGTTGTAACGGGGCTTAGGTTAGGGTAAGGAGTGGTAAAAATTTGGGAATGAGGAGTTAAAAAGTCATGCTTGGATTGATTTTCAATGAAATCCTCTGAACTCTCCTTCTCACTTAATGTATGCAAAGCGTTTCACCTTCCATCCTAAAACATCTCAACCGAATACAACCGAGTCAAAGTTTTCTGGACTTTAAGTTGAATCTCCCTAACCGCCCTTTTATTTTTTAAAAAAAATTTTGATTTTTTTTTTGATTTTTTTTTTTGGGTGATTAGGGAGAAGAAATTTCTATTACAACCTCGACTTTGAACAGCATAACCAAATTCGCTCAAGATATGGGACTTTCAGATTCTCCCAAGCTTCATATTTTGCTCACACGAAAGCAGTTGTTCCTTCCAAAAATGACAGACTCTTTTCCAACCAAGCAAGGCAAAAAGGTACTGGATATTAGAGGCTAAGGCTTGTACTGTCAGGGTTCAATCATGAAAAAAGGGATGAACAAAGGCTAGGCGGGGTAAAAAGAACGGTAAATACAATGCAGGGAAGGCTATTTGGCTATGTAGCTTAAAAAGAAAATCGAATGCCTCAATCACTTTGTCACGGTGTGCAATGCAAATGTGTAGTCTCAAGCAAGATGCAAAACAAGTTCTAGAGATGCAACTAATGGGTGAGTCGCTCAGGGAATCATGGAATTGATGAAAATGATCAATTCAAATTTAGGCAATGTGGACTCACGGGATAGGCTCAATCAACTGTGCTTAGCCCAAAGATTTGCGGCACGCACATTTATACCTTCTAAGATAGTCAAAGCAGTCAGATACGTCTTCTATAACTTGTCTCAAAATCAGAAGGTTTGGAGAAAAGGTTTTGAAAACTTTCGAGATCTCATCCAGATTTTTCTAAGTGAAGCAAGTTAAGCAGGGAAAAAGGTCGATTTTTAGAAAAGGTCAAGGACTCTTTTTTGTTTTTTTTTTTAATTTTTAATTTTTTTTGTTTTTTTTTACCTTATGACTAAAACTGATATGATGCTCATGCAATGCAATATGCGACCTACATGATGGGAGACATGGAACTTATGCAATGCAATATGCGACTTACATGATGGGAGACATGGAACTTATGCAATGCAATATGTGACCTACATGATGGGAGACATGGAACTTATGCAATGCAATATGTGACCTACATGGGCCTAGGACACAGACACGACGCCTATATGCTGACGTAAGATGACTCACCCACTTCGCGGGAGTACATGTCTTAACTCTACATGGACCTAGCATGCGGACTGACAACATTAATCGCCTATTGGGTCCTTACTCGGATCGAGTCACGATTGCTTTCGGTTTCGGGCTCAGATTCAAGTAACAGACGCAATAGGGATTAGACTCAGGGAATATCATAAAGGGCCGAATAGGATCATCAGCAAGGCATTGGGCTGTCCGTGGGGTGAAGCGGTCAGGCCCGAAAAGAAGAGAGAAGGCCAGACTGGGTTAGGAAACCCGTCTGGGTTCCTCTTTCTCTGACTGGGCCCGTACCGTCAATTACCAGCAGATGGGCCAGTCCTGATGGGCCAGGAACCCGTCTGGGTTTCTGATGCACTGGACCCGCACTGACGGACAATTGACACGGATGGGCCGGCTTTGACAGGCCAGAAACCCGTCTGGGTTTCTGATAAGCCAAAATGCACCTCGCGTGTTCCTACGCGGACTAGAACGACTCCCGACTCATGAATGGGTTGAATACTCGGACTCGACGACTGTTTACAACTGGACTCTAAAACTCTTTACCAGGTAAAACTACATAATGTATATATAGACTCGAAACTCTTTACAGAATAGAATTATACAGCATATACATGGACTCGAAACTCTTTACAAACTAAAACTCTACAGCATATACATGAGCTCTTTACAAAAAATAAAATTCTACAACCTATACAAAAATAAAACTTTACAACTTATACATGGATTCTAAAACAAAATAAAATCACATAGCATACAAATGCGGGATTAACCTAACCATGACTCTAGGTCTTAGGGTTTTTTAGGTATAGGAGATAACGTACCGCATGTTCTCGCCCCGGTGCATTCCCCCTACGTACGTAGGAAGCAATGTATGGGGTGTTGCTCTTCGGGGTTTCAGGGAAACCCTTAGAGTGTAACACGGGGAGAGGATGAGTCAAAGGCTTGGGTATGTAAGTGCATCCCACAAGTAGTGACTGACCGCTCTCAGAGGGTAATCCTAGTTTTAGAACCTACCAACGCTTTTGTGCTCCCCAGCCATAAGGCCCAAGAGTAGCCTGGATGCAATATGCCTAAAAAAAAATGATAAAAATATGAAATAAATTAATTCCTCCCTTTTTTACAAAAACACTAAAATTCAACCCTTTCAAGTTTTACCCTCTTTTAAGTTTAAGTCCCCAGTGGAGTCGCCAATCTGTAGACCCCGAAAAAATCCCGAAGGGGATCTTCCCGCGGCGCTACTCGAAAGAGTGAATTTTTCCTCTTTCTTTGAATTGGGAGCCGACATGGGATTGCTTATCCTTAATTAAAGGCTTAACTTTTAAGGATACTTTTTTAAGTGACAAATTTAATTAACCCGAAAAATCTGAATTCATTAAGAAAAAAGGAAAGAAGTGAAAGAAGACGAAAAAGAAATAAAAAAGAGGGAACCCGTCTGGGTTCCCAAAAAAGATAAAACAATAAAATCATTAGAATGTATTTATGCGATAAAACTGTACTTGACTGTAAGCGTAAGAGTTGGACAATTTGCATACCTTTAAAATACTGTGAACTTGGTGACGATCTGGCTCGGGGAATGGCGCGGGGCGGTGTGAAACTTTGAGCTAAGACGATAAAGGTTACAAATTAGTGCAAAGGCTATGAACAAAAAGGGCCGTAACGTCCCATAGAAAGGATTTGAAATGCACATGTAAAAGAAATTTCAGGTTTTTGAGGTAAGAGTATTTTGGCTATAACCGAGGCTAGGAAACTCGGATTTTAATGAACGAGCACTTTTCGGAAAGGAAAAAAAATAAAATCTATAAGTTTTTCAACTGGGTTAGATGCTAAAAATGATGGGAAGAGCTCGGAAAAGGCTCTGGACAGAAACAGCGAAAACCGAAATATTTTCTTTGTGCGGTTTTGGCATTTAAATGGAATCGATAAAATTTTATGCACTTGCTCTAAACTCATAGGAGCTTTACGGACAGGAAAAAAATACTTGTAGAATATGTACTCTCATTCTATCAAAGAGGCTTTAAACAAAAATTTGAGAGCGATACGAATTTTATTTCCTTTAAAAACGCGAGACTTCGGTAATAAAATACGGTAAAATCAAATAACATAAAAGACGTCGAGGTCTCTTAAAGCCAAGTCCTATGGTCCTCAATCATCAATTCCATCTTAAAAACCATAATGTTACATTTAGACACTCCAAAAACAACTCACAAGATCACTATAATACTTTTGGTTCAAACTTAAAACAATATTTTATACTCAGAATTTTCAGATTCGCAGCCCTTCTTCTGGGCTCTATAACTCACACTCCCGACGTCGGGTTGACGCATACCATATCATTTCGGAAAGCTTGCACAGTCTCCTAAAACTCTTATGTTGAACACTTTTTCAAATTCAAGCTTCACACAGACGAAAAATGTGCAACAAGTCACTGCCTCCAAAATCGTATATAATTGCATGCCTTTACGGTTTTGGCTCTAACTTGAGCTATACAAGACGGAATCCCGAAATTCAAAAGCCCGATGTTAGCTAACACCTTAGGCTACCTTTTTACACAAGAGTCTGGGCTAAAAACTAATTTTACCATCTCCTATAAAAAGTGAATTTTGGGCAGAACGCACTGGGGTGTTTGAGCTCACATGCATGCTCCATTTTCATTCAAGTTTTGTACGAATTCTTTACCCAAATGAAGTCTACTCAAATCACTACCATTTTCCAGAAATCCAACCTCAAAAATTACCATCCAAGCTTGCATAATACACATGCACAATCATCAAATTACATGCACTTACATTCCATCACAATTTCTATGACTTTCTTTCATATAAAACACCCAATCAAAGTATTATTAACTTAATTACTCTTCCAAAACAGAAATTAAACTCTAAAAACTTCATCAAATACTTCATGCAAATCAATAATACACCATTTCTCTCATCAACATACACATCTACACCATTAGCATGAATACCCCTCAAGAAAACACTTGCATTAACCATAAAACTTAACCATTCAAAACTATACTCTAAAATCCATGTAAAAGGAGAATAAAAGAGAAGAAAACAACCATTTAATACTTGAAAAGAAACATTAAAACACAGACTATATAAAAAATGGAGATAGGGTGTGAGATGAATACCACTTGAAAGAGGAGATAAAAATGAACAAAGAAGTGTGGAAATGGAAGAGGAGCAAGCGGCCGCCGGAATTCTGGCCGGAAAAGTCGCCGGCGACCGGCGAAAAGCAAAGGGGAGGGGGGCTGGTGCTCGGCGAACAGGAGGGAGAGGGGAGAGCTAAGTGTTGAGTTTGAGTTGAACCAAAAAAATGACCATTGGCCTCCCTCACACCCCTTTTATAATACTCCCTCCCTTACTAAACAAATACTAATAATAATAATAACAATAATAATACTAATACCCTTGTTAAGAGTGTATAAAATTCTCTTAAATAAAATGATAGTAAAAAAAAAAAAATACAACTTGTAAAGTGAATTTAATTGTTACGGTAAAATCGGTAACGACCGGTATTTTTATTAAAATTCATCTTGCCGTAAAAATCGAAATGGTAATCAAACCAATTTTAAAATAAACATTAGAACCTAAAATAATAACAATATGAGATCCAAAATGATACTCTTTAAAAGCACTAGAAAATAATTCGATCGGTAAAATTACCCGCTTAGCCATTTCCTCCGAGACCTGTCACCGTTAGTTAACTGTAAAAATTAAAAGAGTTTCATAATCACATTTTAGCTAATTAAACAATTTTGATTACCCTAATTTCTGTGATTTAGGGCGGGTTGTTACATACCTCCTCTCACTCTCCTCCCAAGCAAGGGTAAGGAGGAGTAAGCACCCTCCTTAACCCCTCCTAACCCCCCCCCCCTTACCCTCCTCCCAAGCAAGCCCTAAGAGTCCGCTTGAGATTTGGGAGGAGTGTTAAAAATGAGAGTAGGAATTCATAAGTGTAAAGGAGGATGAGGGTATGAGAGTGTTTGTAAGAGTAAATTATCTATCCTAACTTGGGAAATCAAATTATAAGAGAATCCATAAGAGTAAGTTTTTAATTGACATATTTGTTCTTCCATATTATATATAATACAATGACACTTATACATTATCTTTATACCCGTTCTTTCTCCGTGTGTGTGTGTGTGTGTGTGTGTGAGAGAGAGAGAGAGAGAGAGAGAGAGAGAGAGAGAGATGGGTAAATTTGTCAATTTATCTATTAGGTATGTTATATTGTCATTGCTCTTTTCCTCACACCCCAAATTGAAGTGTTAGGAAAATGAGGGTAAGAGAGAGTAGGAAGGGAAAAACCTCATTTCATGTAGGGACGGAAGTGGGTCCCGGACCCGGCCAAACCCAACCCATTTAGGCGGGGTTTGGGTCCAAAAATTTTGTACCCTTCAAAATATATATATATATATATATATATATATATATATATATATATATTGAAAACCCGGCCTAGTGTAATTAGATTCTTAGAGTTGATGTATGGATGACTTTTGTTATGTTTTTATGTTGGATTTCGCTCGCAGCCTCGTACATTGAATCAAATGTTTTTATTGTGTTGAAAATAGGTGTATTTTGAACATAATAGTTATTATACTATTATACAAGTGCGCACGTATAAAATTAACCTGAAAAATTGATAAATCTAGTAAAAAAATATATAAGAGTGTCGAACTCATTAAGAACCTACTATAGACACATGGATCCACGGACCTAGTGAGTTTGGGTCTAGGTCCAGTTTTGGAACCCATCGGGTGCGGGTCCAATTGGACTCAACCGAGACCCGACCCATTACCATCCCTAACTCCATCTCACCCTCTCCTTAAGCAAGTGTAAGGAGGAGTAAGACCCCCTTACTCATCCTTCCTAATCCCACCTCCCAAGCAAATCACTAAGGATCTTCATTCTTCCTCATCTTAGCTTAGAAAGACAATAGGTACGGTAAGATGGAGTGATAAGGGGTGAAGTCTACCCCTTCATACCCTCCTTAACCTTCATTTTTTAACACTCAATTTAGGGTATAAGGGAGAGTTTAATAATATAATAACATTTCAATATGTAAATTACAAACTTACTTTTAAGAACCCTTTTAATTTCAAAATGACTTCCTAAGCATGGGTAATTACTTCTTCTTTTTTTTTTTTGTGCGAAGGAGGGCTTTAAATCGGTTTATTCAAAACAATCAAAAGAGCTAGTTTAAGATTTAAGGGGCTTCCTAACAATACCAACATGCAATAATTCAGCCACCTCTTTGGGAGGCTGTTCCATAAAAACAGTTTGAAAATCAGCGAGTGTGAGGGTGAGGTTGGCCAATTTATCTGCAACCCTGTTTGCTTCCCGAGCACAATGGTGGATCTCCACTTACTAGTTCGGGGCCCTGACCAATTTCCTGCATTGGTCAATAATGGGTTTCTGTCTTGGGTTAGGTAGCGTCACACTACGGATATTATTAACTGCTTCAAACAGTTTGTCTTGACTATCAGTTTTCTCACTCCCACACTTTTTGCTAACTGGAGCCTTTTGAGGAGCACTTTGAGATCAACTGTCAAAGCTCAACTATCAGTTTTCTCATCTAGCATGGGTAAATTATTTACCATTACAAACACTCGAATCTATTTTCACTCTCATTTATTCTTATGAACTTTTATTCTTTATTTTACCCTCTACTAAATCAGTATTTATTACGTCAATGAGTATAAATGATACCCTAATCGAGTCACCCCTATCTGTTAAATGTATTTAAATTTTTTTTGAAAAAACATTAAAAAATAATAAATAAAAATATAATTTTATATAATTTATATTATAATCATAAACTTTAATTTTTTATTTTATTGCAATTTAATATATAATAATATAATTTTAATATTAGGAGAAGACATTTGTACATATCATTTTTGTTTAATCAATCTATTAATATATGGATTTTTTTGGTTGTTTGAGTGGGTGTTCTTCAAGTAAGATAATTGTGAAGACGTGTACCACTAATCTATCAAGCAACGAGGACGACGAATGAGATCAATGCATTCACCAAAGCATTGCCTCAAATCAGTTTCATACTTCCCAAAAAAAAAAGAAAAAGAAAAGGATAAAGACAGAGCTTGAAAATCCTTGCTTCAGACCTCCAATGGCGTCTTCAACTACTCTCTCCATAACCGGATACATACCCGCTTCTACTCTACGCCAACAGTAAGTTTTTGGAACACCCATTTCTTAATTTCACCCTAATTTAATGCATTTCTGAATGTTTCGTACCATGATTACTGTTGGATGCCCTTGTTTTCTATCTTATAGTTTTTGATGAAATGAATGGGATGGGACTAAGAAAGTGGGTATTTTGTTTTTTGATTGAATCTTTCAGTTCAATTCAGTATTCCGACCATGTTCTCTATGGAATTTGGATTGTTTGTTGGGTGATATTAGGATTATATCATATGAGGGTTTGTTTCGTTTTTCTAGATGAATTTATGGTAATCAATGAATTGGGCAAACTGTCACAACAATGAGTCCGACGAGGAAGACCGTCTCACTGTAAATTTATCGTGACACGTACAATTTTGTGATACTTTTAATGGAATAGGAGTGACTAATAATTCATTTATTTATCGTGAGACGTACAATTTTGTGATACTTTTAATGGAATAGGGGTGACTAATAATTCATTTGGGGTGTCTGATAAAATCATCCCATGATAAATTGGTAGTCACACCGTGCAAGGAGTTTGTCTCACATTTATGGAAATAAGGGTGACTAATAATTTATTTGGGGTGTCTGATAAAATCAATCGGTGATAAATTTGGTAGTCACACTGTGCAAGAAGTCCGTCTCACAATAACTTTACTTGAGACAGCCTTGTACTAGAATTTGCGTAGTTTAATTTAGGCTTTGTATGGCTCATTTCCTAAAGTGGATTGTGGGGATATGTAGGATCCCAGTAACTATGATTTGAGCTTTGTTGATGAGTGGATTTGACCCATGTCAACAATTACTTGAACCAAATGTGGTAGTTTTCCAAATGTGGTAGTTTTTCCTTCTATTCCAGTTACGAAGAGACTAGTTTCTGTTGGATCGCGTATTAAGAACACTATTCGTAATGAAGCAGACAGTAGTTTATTGAGGCATATGAGTGTCTCCCTTGGTTCACTGTAATGCGCGCAAAAATGAACTGCCAGAAAGTGTCTTTTTTTAGTGTATCAAAGAGGACAATGACCGTTTTGATAGCAATCTTGTTTGGGTATAGCCGTTGTCATTCAGCTGGTATGTTGAGTGGAATCGCTAGCTGTTGCACCTGTACTGTTCTTATGTGTGACATAATGTCAGGACTAAATTACTCTGATTGTGAATGGGATGTTATTTGTATTTAAAGTGTGATAGATTAGTATTTTTGTCATATTAGATGAATTTTTGGTTTTCTGATGCACTGGTTTCTGCTTCAGATGGCATTTCATGGGATCTCAGCATTCTAGATTGTCCCTGCAGACAACCAGGCGTCATGCGTCTCGTTTGTTAGCTGATCCTAATGTATGCATTCTGTGACTCATTGTGAGTCCTTACCATATACTCATAGTTGCTTTGAGTTCATTGAGGATTTTTTGTTTTTTCATGTGGTATGTGACTAATCCCATAATCAATACTGGAATGAAATTAGTTTGCTCATCTAGGTAGTTTCTTGGTTAGTCGTGCATCTTCTTTCCTATCGATCCTTACAACTAAAAGGAAGAGCTTAGGAAGCAAGTAAGGACGACTTAGAAAACCGAAAGTCTAAACCAAAACCAATACTCTGAAATCCCGCCCAAGAGAGGTATAGAGGGGTCAAATATTGCAGTTTAGAGAAACTGGTTATAATTGACCCAAGAGTTTAGAGACCGTTTGCTACCTACTACTCCACGGAAAAGATGCGAAGGAGGTTTAACGAGACCTTTTACTTGAGTCCATTACAATCTAAGTTGAAAAAAGCAAATAATCTTTTTCAACTATCCAGCTTATTGGAGAAAGTCTGAAACTCTCAAATGATTTGGTCAATCAATGATCAATGTATAAAGTTCACAATTGATACGTATTCGTAGCAAGAAAATGACCACTGATGAATATGTTGCTTGGTTTTGTAATTGTTCAGCATCAATTAGTAGCACGTATGTTCAAGTTGCATAGAATTACAAATTGTGATACCCCCACCCAATCTTATTTTGTTTCTGAGTGACATTCAGGATTCTTCAAGAAATGCAAGGTCAGGCAAAGAAGTGATGATGGTAGATCCTTTGGAGGCCAAAAAATTAGCTTCCAAGCAAATGGAAGAAATTAAAGCAAAGGAGAAACTTGAGGTGCGTGAATTTCATTTGTGTCTACATTCGCGGGCAGAGTGTTTACCGTTTATTGTAGACTTTTTGTGCCAAAGCAAGTCAAGCTTCTCCTTCCATGCTTGTGACTAACCCTTACTTACACATGTTAATGAAACTAAGCTGGTATTAATTTCAATCATCATAGCAATCCTTGTGCTTTAAGAGAAGAGACTATCTATCACTTTGTTGAAACAATCCACCATCAGGGTTCTTTTGCAAGTCTAAGCGATCTATTTGGAGCTTGTGATATATATATGACCTTTAACCAAAGCTAAAATCACAACCGATACTTGAAATCCTGCCAAGGCAGGGTATGGAGGGGTCAGGTGTAGCAGTCTTACCCCTAAATTTTGTGATTTCAAGAGATTGGTTCCAATTGACCTAGGATTTAGAAATCGTTTGCTGCCTACTCCTCCATGGAAAAGAAGCAGAGGACGTTTAATGAGGCATTATACCTCAATCCATTACAATCTAAGTTGAAGAATAATCTTTTTCAACTATCTAGATTATGGACATACCTTTAACCGAAGCTATGTCGCATAAAATGAGACTGAAATGTAATGTGGCCACTGTAGAGGGAACGTGAAATTGAAGCGGTGAATGGAGCATGGGCAATGCTTGGTCTCACTGCAGGATTAGTGGTGGAAGGTCAGACAGGAAATGGCATTCTGGGTCAGGTACAATTTACATGGTCATCGGCTTGATTGTGTTTTTCAGTTCAATTTACGGGATCAGATTTTGGCGGAAAACATTCTAATGTAATGTCTATATTTGTCGCAGTTGGCTGGATATCTGGGTTCCATTGTTGGTTTGTTTGTGAGATAGATGACTTCGATTCCTCCTCATCAACACTAAGCTACGGTTAAATATTCATCAGTCGAGTTCAGTTTGTACATCACCCACAACAGCATTCAGCTCAAATAGGCCCCAAATCCCGACCAAAAGGTGCAAAGAGCAATGTAATTTGCTGTTACATTTTGCAATTGTAATTCTGATGTGCAGTTTTGGATTCGAACAGAGTTTTTGTTGTTGCCTTGTTTTCTATTTTTTCGCCCCCCTGAAAATTCTGTCGAGGGTAGTGATAGAATTATTGTCAATGTCATGATATTGCATCCAAAAAGTTATGTAAATGCAACTTGCAATTGGATATTCAGATCAACTTTGTATTACTTCAGAGCATTTTTTTTCTGATTCTGACGGTGTTGATCAGCAAAATCTTAGCTCCCAGATTCACTGCGATAAATATATCATTATATCCTATACTTTTTTCCCGGGTAAAAGTATGAGTCAATCCATTGGACCCCTATTTCAGGTCGTCTAATGAACGATGATCGATATTGTACCTGTAACAACTTATACATGTATTAGTACAGATTTTGTAGAAGTCACTGTCATGCACACAAATTGCATACTCTCAACTGCTAAAGGTGTCATTATGATCATATGATGATGCTTGTGAAGTTCATTTTACCCAACAAAAAGGTTGGCAAACCATGTGGATTCTGGTGGTGAACATTACAGGATCATAAAGATCAAAGCCTATTTTGAGTCAATTTTTCTAGTTTATCTTTTTAAAAGGAAAGTTATAACCTTATTACAATTGTGTAGTAAGCATTTGGGTGTAAATTAGAGTATATGTCTTCAAACAATACAGCCTGCATTGCACTCTTCATCCATTTCCAAGAAGGTACCCGGCGTATTTGCCAGGGTTTTGACGTTCTTCATATGATTTCCCGTTTTAACCCGGTGCCATCAACATCCGGTGTAACGGATTGTCCAGTTACAATTTCAATTTACATTTTAGCAAATCGTTTTATCTGGCACACCGCTTCGAAAAAAACAAAACTGCATCGAACTGACCTTTGAACACCTAGAAGGCTAGAATAGTGCATAGTTCATGAATTTTGCCATCTCAAACAGTCATGCCCTTTTTATCACTCGTTTCAGAACTACCACATTCTAGTCAAAAGTCTAGGGTTCACCCTCTATCACTTTATCCATATATTTCAAATGGAAGAACCGGAAGAGAAACAAATATGGATTCCTATCACCTTTGTTTCGATACCATCTTTACCATGGGTTGGATTCAAAAACTTTTCCATCGTACCAATGAACGCGGATACATTAAACCTTTGTGTGGTCCATAGTTGTCCCACCAGACAGAAATCAAAATTTAATTGTTCTTTCTTCCTTCTCTTCTGCATCTTACTTTTTCAAAACGACAAGTCGACAACAGATAAGGTATTTAATGTTTCAAACTATTGAGAATATGATGAAATCCCGAAATTCTAAATTGGCATCACTAGAACTATTGGGAATATGTCAAACTCAAAGTCCTCATTGTGAGACTATGCCATGTGAAGATATTTATTGACATCAACATATTGGTACATTTTAGATGTGATTGCAAGATGAGCCAGTAAAGAAAACAAAAAACAAAAAGAAAAAGAAAGTTCATTGAAAAGGTTAGACTTAGGCCAATGTTTATGATGAGGTGAAGTATGTCATATTGTCATATTCTATCTTGAATCTTGAAGGCCAAAACCTAATGTTGCTACCTAAGTGGAAGAGCAGGAGAGTGGTGGGGTTTTTTCTTTCTCTCTTTTTGGGGTAGAATATCTACTTGAGGACCACTATTATTATAGTGCATTAGGTTTTTTTTTTCTCAGTAAAATACTTTTCGAAAAGGTTTTTTCAATTTTTTTTAGGTAAAGAATAATTTTACAGTGTTTGATTTATATTCAAAAGCATGAAAAATTTATTGAAAGTTTATTTAAAATGCTCATATTACCCTTATTTATAAAATATATTTTAAGGGTATTTTGAAAAATTTGATTTAAGTATTTTCCCTTTCCCATGGAAAACAAAATTTTCCAACGATTTTCATGGAAAACATTTTCCTATCTAACATAGGAAAATACCGTGACCCACCATAAAATTTTCTCGTATTCATTTTATAACAAAACTCGGAAACGTTCAATCAATTTGAAAAAATTGACCAACTTTTTAAGAGAATATCACAACCAAACGCACCATTAATTGAAATAGATACTCCAAGCAGTGGAATTGAATAATGGGCACACTCATGTCACAAGCCAATCAATCTTTTGACGGATGGAAATTGGCCACAATTAGAAAGTGACCCAACTAGAACAGGCGAAAACTTATCCAACATGAACATTGGAATTTGTTAAATTTTGAGAAGATGGGGTTTAATATTAAATTTTTCGTCTGGATTTTGACGTTGACCCAATTAATCGAATATTCAGATATAATATTGCTCTATTTGAATTGTCAAAACTGATTTTGGTTAAGATTTGGCTCCATTTGAATTGTCTAACCTGGTCCAATCCGAGAAAAGATCTTGATCCGAATATCAACTTTTAATCTAAATTTTAACATTGATCGAACTTAACCTACCTAAATTTAATCCGAACCTGATTTTTTGTCAGCGTGGGACCCAATTAGAGATGGGAAAAAATTGTCAGACTTGAAATACCCGAGTTGTCCGACCCGGAAAAATCGGGTCTGAACATAGATTTTTCGTCTGAATTTCGATACGAACCAAATTGGCCGAATATTCAGACATGAGTTTCTCTTTTTCTATTGTCAAAACCCGATTTTGACCTGAATTTGGCTTCGTCCGAATTGTCCAACTTGGTCCAACCGAAAATAAAATCAGGTTCGGACATGAATTTCTCGTCTGAATTTTGGCATTTTCTGAATTTGTCTGACCCAAATTTTTATAAGCCCTAGATGGCACTGACCAAATGCTCAACTTTGTTTTTTTTTTTTTTGAGGGAAAACTCTATTCTCAATTGATATTAGGGTTGTTCAAAGTCCAATACAGACCAATAAATGACTGGACCGAGGACTGGATCGAATGGACCGAAGATAGTTCGGTCCAACTCTTGGTCCAAGGAATACTGAGTTACCATCATCGGTCCAGGGACTAGCCTGAATTAGAAGATCAAGGGCCGGACCGATGATTGGATAAAATTACTATGGACCAACTATTTTTCTAGGGTTTTCACCTTTTCATCACTATTTAGGCCCTGTTTTTTTCTGTGGTATTTTGCGGTATGGTGTGGTGTGGCGTGGTGGAATTGTGGTGGAATTGTAATAGGTTATTGGTATGTAGGGTATGTGAGGAGAGAGAATGTAAAAAGTAGAGGAAAAAAGTGAGGAAAGAGAAAAGTGAGGAGAGAGAAAATAATGATTTGTGGTAAAGTGTGGTGAGTTGTGACAAACTGCGGTATGCTGTGGTACCGCAGTTTGCCAACCGTAGAAAAAACAGGGCCTTAGTAATGTTTCTAAGTTTCTCAATCTCAAATCCTTGACCCTCCCTAGTCCTCGATGCTCCCCAGTCTGCACTTCATCCTCCGGCCTCCACCACCCGTCGACACTAGCGTCAACGCCGTCAAGGCTGTCAGCATCACCGCCCTCCCTCCACACTCAATTGCTTCACCGACGCTCCTCATTCCGCAGATCCGTTATTTTATCCTCCGCAATCGGCCACCACGCGGTCCACACCCAATCGGCATGCACAGTCAATCGCTTCACTAATTCAGATTTCTTGCAATTTTCTTAATCGTTTCCTTTCTATATTTTTTTATTATTATTGTAGTTCAGAATCATATATAGTCATATCTTTGCCTTAGGTTCAACTAGGTAAAATTTAATCGTATATCATCCTATAACTCAGTCCAGGCCGGTCCCTTTATTTGATCTTCAGTCCAATCTAATTCAACCCAATTCAATCCGGTCCTGAACCAATGAACGAACCTAACTGATACTGGCATGCTGCTGCAAAAGGGTCCACGTTAGAATTCAATTATTTTTTTGGAACTTCCCTTAATTCACTCTCATCAGTATGCATCAGCATCTCCTTTGCTCCCTTCCTCCAGTCAACATCCGTTGACTTCTCTCTTTCTCTCTCGTGTGAACACTCTTCTTCCCTCCCACTTTCCCTGGCTCTCTGCTAGCTACTCAACCACACAAGCGCCCAAATTGAAGTCTAACCAAACTCATTTCTCCATTTTCTGACTTTAGATTTCTCATTCACTGCTTTCCTGACATACCCTTTTACCAAAAAATGTCGTTTTCTTCCATGATTGTGTTACCCTCTTTGCAGATTCAAGATCTGAGCATGGTGTAGTATGTTTCCCACCACCAAATTTCTCCATTTTTTCTGGGTTTTTCATCTTTGATCTTCGTATTCTGAGGTGGGTGTTGAAAGGGTTTAACCCCATCTATCATGGAGCTTAAGAAAGAGAAGTTAGTGAGGTAATTCATGAATTTTATTCTACTTTTTTTTGCCTACTTTTGCCATCTTCAATGCTGTATGTATGGTTGATTTTAGGTTTGTGAGGTAATTCATGAATTTTATTCTATTTTTTGGTCACTTTTGCTATGCCTATGTATCTTCACTGCTGTATATATGGTTGATTTTGATTTCAGGTTAGTGAGGTAAATCATGAATTTTGTTCCATTTTTTTTGGTCTAGTTTTGCTATGCATATGTATCTTCAATGTTGTATATATTGTTGATTTCAGGTTAGTGAGGTACTTCATAAATTTTTTCCATTTTTTTGGTCTACTTTTGCTATGCATATGTATCTTCAATGTTGCATCTATGGTTGATTTTAGGTTACAGATTGGAGTTTTATTTCAGTGTTTGATATGGTTGATATTGATGTGTTCTAGGTTTTACTCTGGTGGAAAAAAGAACCCAGATGTTGCACTGCCAAAAACAGACCCTACAAGATTAGACAAGTCATCTTCTACTTACAGATTTTCTTCTGTATATCACAACAATGGTGCCAATGGTTTGGGGGCTAGTGGTAGAATTGGTGACCAATTTAGATATGGTGTTGGTAAACCTAATAAGGGTGGTTTCCAAGAGGAGCAGGTGAATTGGAGGAAGAGGATATTAGACCCGGGGAGTGAAATTGTGTTGAAATGGAACAAGGTCTTCATTGTTACATGTTTGGTTGCTCTTTTCATCGACCCATTGTACTTCTACTTGCCCGGCATAGGAGGAGATGGTAAGACCTCGTGTATCAAAACGGACTTGAACTTGCGAATCCTTGTCACCCTCTTTCGGACCTTTGCGGATCTCTTCTACCTATTGCACTTGATCATCAAGTTTAGGACGGCGTATGTTGCTCCGAGTTCAAGGATATTTGGAAGGGGGGAGCTTGTCAAGGACCCTAAGATGATTGCGAGGAGGTATATTCGCACTGACTTCTTCATTGATCTCATTGCTACATTGCCTCTACCCCAGGTACATTAGGTTTATAGTGATTTGACTTTGCATTTTGATGAATTTTCCTGAACTTTGTAATCAGTAGGGGTAATTGGGATCCTTTTTTTTTTTCTTTGTTTGAAGCAATTCAATGATCCGAATAATTGAAAAAGTATTTCTTCATAGATTGATGGGCTAAGGTAAAATGCCTCATTAAACCTCCTCTGCTTGTTTCCCATGGAGTAGTAGGTAGCGAGTGATTTCTAAATCTTGGGTCAATAGGAACCAATCTCCCTAAATTGCAAAATTTAGGAGTCAGACTGCTACATTCAACCCCTCCATACCTTGTTTGGGTGGGATTTTGGAGTGTTGGTCTTGGTTTTGGTTTATAGCAATTCAATGAAGTGAAATTGCTAAGTTGAAATTTTGTGCTTGTTGGTATTTGCCAGTAGTCTTGAATCTTGATAAATCACACAATTCTACATGCTCGTTTGATGCTTGTCCAATGAACAACTTTGTGTGCCTTAAAGTTATTGTCAATTTGCTAGTTGATATCTTTAATATATCCATCTATAAGGGCTATATTGCTTACATTCAAAGGTAGTATGCTCACATAGATCTAGGTCTTTGATGTTCAAAGTTCTAAATTTTCTAACATCGACTTTGTCAAAGTAACACCAAGTACATTTTTACTGATCCGCACTTGATTACCTGAAGCACTCGATATCATAGCTGACTTGTTTTGGCATGATCTAGTAGAAGTAATCCAACCGGACTTGGTAGTTTACTATTCCATGTGGTCTACAAATGGCATTAAAATAAGTTGGAAGATAATGAAAAATGTAAAGATGAAAGATTCAAGAAAGTAGGGCTTGTGTGTCTCCTTTTTATGTACTCGATGTGGATGAGTGATTTGCTTTTTTCCTCTGAAAATGTTTGCAGATTGTCATCTGGTTCATTATACCTGCAACTCTAAGAACTGATCACAACAACAACGCTCTTGCCCTCATTGTTTTGCTTCAGTATATTCCCCGTTTGTATCTGATTTTTCCACTGAGTTCTGAAATTATAAAGGCTACCGGAGTTGTCACAAAGACAGCATGGGCTGGGGCTGTGTACAATCTATTGCTATACATGTTGGCGAGCCATGTAAGTGATTTTTGGATGCTGGTTTAGGGCATGTTCTCTTCAACTTATTTTGACTCAACTATTCCGAACTTATTTTGTACTTTTTGTGACAGTTCTTATGTAGAACTTATTATTGACCGAACTTATTCCAAGCTGAACTTATTCTTCTAAACATAAGCCATAAAGAACAAGCACCGCAAGCTTAACTTGTTTGGATCTAAATTGTCCTTTGGTCTTCTTTTCCGCTAGTTGTGATTCGTCTTTGTATCCCAGGTTCTTGGGGCTGCTTGGTATCTGTTATCAATTGAACGGTATACACATTGTTGGAAGTCCACATGCGGAAAAGAGGCAACTCCTGAAAAATGCTCGTACTATTTTGATTGCGATGTCTTCAACAACTTGGACCGTGTGGCATGGGCAAACAAGACCAGCGTGTTTACAAAATGCGATCCAAGCAAAGATAGCAGCTTTCCGTATGGCATTTTCCAGAGTGCAGTGGATAAAAAGGTCGTCAGCTGTGAATTTGTTCCCAAATACTTCTATTGTCTATGGTGGGGTTTACAGCAATTGAGGTACAGCCTTTGATTACCAACACTAATTTGTTCCCAAGTCACTGACTTCATGTATTTTTACGCACTCTCAAATATTGGAGAGTTTTCTAATTGTATTAACGGGGTGTTTTGAATTTCATCCTCAGCTCGTATGGGCAGAATCTGGATACCAGTACATTCATTGGGGAGACATCATTTGCGATACTCATCGCAATCCTGGGTCTTGTCTTGTTTGCTCATTTGATCGGGAATATGCAGGTTCTTACTTGTTTTGGTCTCCTTTAAACATCGCAAGTTTGTGCATGCTGGTGTTTAGAATCTTGTAATTTCTCTTGTGTAGACATACCTTCAGTCCATCACTGTGAGACTTGAAGAATGGAGACTGAAGCGAAGAGATACTGAAGAGTGGATGACACATCGGCAACTCCCCGAGGATATAAAAGAACGCGTCAGACGGTTTGTTCAGTATAAATGGCTTGCAACACGAGGGGTGGATGAAGAAACTATCCTCTCTAGCTTACCTACCGATCTACGCCGAGATATCCAACGCCATTTGTGCTTAGACCTCGTTCGAAGAGTATGCCTCCTGTTCCTCATGTTTGTTCTCTCCCCAGTATACCAGGGTTCTTTTCAGCTTGACCGAACTTATTATGAACTGAACTTATTTTCAGAGGACCTATTCTCTTCTGCTTATTTTGACTAAATTTGTTGTCCTAAACTTATTTTCGAACCTTTTGAGGGTTTTTGCTTAAGTTATTCTAAACTCATTTTTTCCTGAAATTATCTTCCTTTGGTAAATATTTAAAAATTCGCTGGTAAATGGATGATATGGTAAAAGTTAAAGTTTTGGTAATTTTTTGGTAAATAAAGTTAAGTTTTGATAATTATTGGGAAAAGTGATACTTTTGAATAAATTGGTACTCTTTTAAGGAAAAAGTATCAGTAAACATCTAAATTTTGGTAAATTTTGGTAAATATTAGGAAAAGTCATAGAAAACGCCATTTGTGCAGGTTCCTTTCTTCTCACAAATGGATGATCAGCTTCTGGATGCCATCTGCGAGCGTCTGGTATCCACCCTCTTCACCGAACACACTTACATCGTTCGCGAGGGCGACCCGGTAGCCGAGATGCTCTTCATAATCCGAGGAAGGCTCGAAAGCTCCACCACGAACGGGGGCCGAACCGGGTTCTTCAACACAATCACCCTGAAGCCCGGGGACTTCTGTGGGGAGGAACTCCTAGCCTGGGCCCTACACCCGAAATCCTCCCTAAACCTGCCGTCCTCGACCCGAACAGTGCGGGCCCTGGTTGAGGTGGAGGCCTTTGCTCTGCGGGCCGAGGATCTGAAGTTCGTGGCGAACCAGTTCAGAAGGCTCCACAGCAAGAAACTGCAGCACACTTTCAGGTTCAACATATATTACATACACCAAGAACATATACTCTACATTGAACAATTGAAATTTTAGAATTGAACAAAACTAGACTTGGCAATTTCTGACCTGACTTGAACCCGCCCGAAATTTCTGGGTTTTGAACACGATTTTTTCAACTAAACCCGAAAATTAGCAGGTCTAACCCGACCCGCCCGTTTGACCCGAAAAATTAACTTTTTAAGTTCAACTTTATTAAAATTTGTGACTTTTCATTGGAATTTTTAACTATTAAACTATAAGCGCAGCTTATTTATTTGTTATTTCTTTAATTTAAGTTAAAATAGTTACAATAATCATATCATTACTAGAAGCTAATCATATTTTATTATGTATATTGTACAAAAAGTATTTTTTAAAAAGGAAAAATGGAAAAATGTCACTAACCCATTGGGTTGACCCGAAACCGAAATACACCCGACCCGTATTTATCCGAACCCGATCTACGACCGACCCGAAACCCGCCCGCCCGACCGAAGTGACAGGTCTAAACAAAACAGAACAAGCTAATGAATTGCACTTTCAGGTTCTACTCGCACCATTGGAGGACATGGGCGGCGTGCTTCATCCAAGCCGCATGGCGAAGATTCAAGAAGAGGCGGCTCGCGAAATCGCTGTCGTCGTTGGAATCGTTTGTGTCTGAAAGAGAAGAGGAGGAGGAGGAGGTTCAGTTGTTGACGTCGCCTCCTCAGACAACAAGACCGTCTCTAGCGGTCACATTTCTGGCATCGAAGTTTGCTGCAAATACAAGGAGAGGCACGCAGAAGATTAAGCTGCAGAAGCCTGAAGAGCCTGATTTCTCTGCTGACCCGGATGACGATTGAGCAACATACAGTTTTGCTTGACTTTCTTTTACCGGGTTGAAACCGTAAGATGAAGAATGGTTCGAATGGAAGCAAAGCGCGGAAGAAATTAACACCTCTATGGCTGTAACAGGCAAGTGTTTTTGACATGATCAAGGGGAATGAAGAGTGTTGGTGGATTAATACATAGGTGGTTAAATTTCATGCTATGTTGTACATTAGGTTAGTATCATCTACCTGTATTTGCTACTGAATTAGTACTACACATCCAATGTTCTAATACTGTTACTGTCCTAGGGTAACCTTTGACAAGCTTTAGTTGCATTGTTCTTTGTATGATGATGTAAAGTGCAAACTCACAAAAGATTTTACCCCCCCCCCCCAAAACCAAAAGTTTAGCTGTATGCGACTTTAAAAATTAGCCGTGTTTCTCCTGTCCAGTGTCCAGTGTTTAAATGAAGGTGGTTGTCACTCGACAATTACTGCTTTAGAATCTTGGATAATATAGTGAATCAAATGTTTTAACCTAGAAACAACTAATGTAATTGGCTAAATGCCTAAATTTAGATAACTAACTCAGACATGTAACAACTATTTGTCAAATAAGGTTATAGTTGGAAATGACATGCATGTTTCGATTGGGAAAGTTGTTGCTTCATAGGATCCTTGAGGTAAACATCAATATTGATATGGGTTCGAGTTTTGACTTTTGATTGGATCGAACTTGACTGCCTTGAATAAAAATGAGTCTGATCATGGATTATATGATTGAATTCTAAATTTGTTGGTTTGGACAAAGTTTAAAATCTGTGCGAGTTTGAGTTTGCTTAATCAAATTTGGGGTTGACCTAATTTTCATGAAAATTAGACTTCGGTTAATGTTTAAATTTGGATTTTTGATTTTTTTAATTGTTGTCATTATTTAGTCAACATGGATGATACTAGACATTGATCAAATTTAATAATTTTTTGAAAATTAAATTCAATCTCTTGGCAAAGACCAAATTTAGACAGGCTCGGGTTTAGATTTGACCAATTTAATCAGTCTACCGAATTGGCTAGAGTGGGCTAAATGTTGTTCGACTTCAATATCCATATTTGTTTGACCAAGAAAAAACTGAGTCCTATCATAGATTTTTCAATTGCATTTGACATTGACTGATTTGACCGAATATTAAGAGACAATATTTCTCTTTTTTTTCTATTATATGAACCTGACTTCGGCTCGAAGATAGACCCAGTCCAAAATGCCCGAGCTGGCATAATCCAAAAGATCTAGGTCCGAACAAAAGTTTCTGTTGGAATTTGACATCAACATATTGGAATTTACAACGGCTAGGTCATCAATTCAAAGCCGAACAGAAACGAAAATTGATTAAGATCTAAAATTAAAATTGATAATCGAATCGAACCGAAAATGGTTATCAAATACTTTTGAACATGATTTCAATACTTACATTGCTATTGAAAAGGGCATTGGTTGTTGCTATATTAGCATACTACTCAGTTTTTTTAAATAAACTTAATAACAAATCGAATAAGAACCTTATTCGGTTCTTTCAATTTTGAACTGAATAAAACAAAGTTGTGAACCAAAAACTGAACAAAAATCTAATCAACCATTCGATACGGTTTGTTTGGTTCATTTCGGTTCAGTTTTTAATTTTTTTCATTCAATAACTTGATAATGAAGGTCGTATTTAACATGAACCTGATTTTTTGATAAGACCCAAACTTGAATTTGTAACAACCGTACCCAGTGTGTGAGAGTGAGCAGGAATAGGATCCACATCCACTTCACTTGAACAACATCAGAAGTTGGGTTTTGAACCGTTGAATTGGAGAGGAACTAACTCCCAACTGTAGAAGTGTTTTGTGTGGAAGAAGATAATGTTGGCATCCTTTGCGATTACACACTCTGTGCCAACCACTTCTTCTTCTTCTTCTTCTTCTTCTTCTTCATCTTCACTCATCTCATTCTCTCATAGATTTCATCACAAACACACTTATCATTGGGGTTGCGCCACCAAAACCTCCTCATGGACCCCCGCTTCTGCTTCCCTCTCCACCACCACCACCGCCGCCGGGAGGTTTTTACCCTTCTTATCTTCTGCTTTTTCAATCCTTTTTCTATCGACTATTTTGGCAACTGGGTTCTCATTTTCTGTACAAAATCATAACTTTCTTAGTATTAGTAGTTTGAAGATGTGAGTGTTACCTAATTTTGCTCTCTATCACAGTTCTACTCAACTTGGTTTCCCCCCAACTTTACGTGTGAATTTGATACCATGGGTTGTAATTCCTGCTTTCTAGATCATTTGGGCAACTGGGTTGCTGTTGTTTCTCAGTTTTTGTTTGAAATTTGTACCTTGTGTGGTTTCTTAGCTGGTTTGGAGTTACTGAAGGATATTTACGTGGAAATGGGCATCAAGTTTTGTTCTTGATTGGAGGAGCTTGACATGGAGAATCTCAGTAACTTAAGGCTTAAGCTGAAGTAATGAATTATAATCCCATATTTTCTGTTAACATGGAAGGAGTTTGTGTGTGTGTTTTTTTTTTTTTTTTTGGGGGAGAACAAGGATGTGAGTGTCACCTAATTATGCTCTCTGTCACAATTCTACTCAATTGGGTTTCCACCTTTATCTGTCAATTTCACACCATGTTTTGTATATCCTCATTATCCTGCTTATGAGATCATTTGGGCAAGTGGGTTCCTCTTGTTTCTCAGTTTTTGTTTGAAATTTGTAGCTTTTGTGGCTTCTTAGCTGGTTTGGGATTACTCAAGTACATTTGGAAATGAGAATGAAGTTTTGTTCTTAATTGGAGGAGCTTGACATACAGAATCTCAGTAAATTATGCTGAAGAAATGAATTCTAATCCTGTCTTTTCTGTTAACATGGAAGGAGATTGGGGTTTAAGGAGTAGTCTGAAGGTCAGTATCATGGATGTTTGTTGGAACTCCTTGGAGATTAAGAGAAATTATTTTAAGCTAAGGCTCCATTTGGTCATTGGAAAATAAGATGGAAAGAAAAATTTCAAAAAGTGACTTACTTTTCTTCACTAGGCTTTTAAAAAGTGAAGGAAGAAGAGTTGGATGGAAAACATGCTAGAAATGTTACATTGATTTTTTCATCAACATTTTTCTTTCAAATTTGAGAGGACAGCGGGTGGGGGTGGGGAGATATGATAGGCTAAATCAGAGGTAGGATTGGGGGAGGGAGAACATAAAGGGGAATTGAAGATGAATATGAGGCTTTTTATACTAAATTAGTGAAGAGAGATAGAAATTTTCTTTCCATCTTATAATCTAAGGACCGAATGGATTCTAAATGTGCGACTTTGATCTAAAGAATGGATGCATCTTTGCTTCTTATTTTGGTATGACTGGAAGTGGATGAACTTTAGGTAGCAAACGATTTCTGAATCTTGGGTCAATTGAAACTAGTCTCTCTAAATTGCAAAATTTAGCGGTGAGACTGCTGCATTCGACCCCTCAATACCTTGCCTTGGCGGGATTTTGGAGTATCGGTTTTGGTTTTTGGAAGTGGATAGACTTTCAACACAATACATGGTTCTTATTGCCTCATTTTCCACTCACAGCTGTGAAAGCTCGGCATTTGATCCCTTGGGAATCAATCCAGATAAATCTTGGAGTTTATCTAGTGTTTGGGATGGCGTTCTCGGCTTTCTTGCTCAGACTTTTGAGAGTACATCAGGCACTAGAAAGGACAGACCAACATCAGCTCGTGGAGTTGCAGGTTTAGTTTAACTTTGGGTTTCTCAATTTTGATAATCTTCTGCAAATAATTTCCAGCCTATGATTGTCTAAGCCCTTTTAATTTTGATAGTGTTGAATTGACAGCCGCCATCGAGGATAGTTCCATTGATTTCGGGGACTTCTTCAAAGGTCCATTGCCCGGGAAATTCCTCAAATTGTTGGGACTCTTGGCCTTATCTCGCTTGGGGATATATGTGCCTCTTGGTGGTGTGAATCGCGATGCCTTCCTGGGCAATTTGGATCAGAACAGCTTCATCAGTACTTTGGATTCCTTTTCCGGGGGTGGCATTGGAAGACTCGGCATATGCTCCCTTGGAATCGTCCCTTTTATCAATGCACAAATCGTGTTTCAACTACTTGCGCAAGTTTACCCCAAGTTGCAAGACCTTCAGAAAAGAGAAGGTGAAGCGGGAAGGAAGAAGATTCTGCAGTACACCCGCTATGCTTCTGTTGGCTTCGCGTTAGTGCAGGTACAGAAATTTCCGATATATGTTACATACACCCAGAGCATGCACTACATAGTGAACAATCTTAATTTTATGAGTAAGCAAAACAGAACAAGCTAGTGAACAACTGTTGCTCCTGACGAAATTGCAAGAAATTTCATACTTTTATGGCGGCCTTGTTAACATTGGAGTCCATAAAGTTTTCTTGATTTTGCTTCATGCCTTCATGCCCTAACTGCAATTCCGGTAATTAACTTCAAAAGTTACTTCTACTTCTAATCGCAGGTGACAATTGTTCGTTTGGTAGTTTTTGCTTGATTTGACATTTCCTTTTTGTAGAGGACTTCTAGTATAGCAAATTGTGAAAAGTAATATCGACTTTTGTTACAGGCAATTGGTCAAGTGCTGTTTCTTCGTCCCTATGTCAACGACTTCAGTACTGAGTGGGTTCTTTCATCTGTTGCCCTGTTAACGCTCGGTGCAGTTTTTACAACCTATCTTGGCGAGCGTATCACCGACTTAAAACTTGGAAATGGTACATCGCTGCTAATTTTCACCAATATCATCTCGTATTTGCCCGCATCTTTTGGAAGGACGGTTGCTCAGGCATACCAAGAGGGGAATTATGGCGGACTTGCCATCATAGTGTTATCCTTCTTGTCATTGGTGTTTGGCATCGTTTATGTCCAGGTAATTAAGAGAGGAGGAGTTATGCATATTAGAAGGATAAGTTGCTAAAGCAGATAGGACTTACTGTGATATGTGAATCTGAGTGTTTCAGGAAGCTGAGAGAAAAATTCCACTGAATTATGCATCAAGATACTCTGCTAGAAGTGGGGGACTTCAGAAGTCCGCTTATTTACCCTTCAAGGTTTGTGAAGACTGGAAACAAATGCGATCCTCATTAACCCGTTGCCAAAACCAATTCTTTTAGCTTTGAATCCCAAGATTCGGATTTTTATGGGTCACAAGGGTTATTTTTCACTCTTCTTTTTTCCCCGTGGTCTGCAGGTGAACAGTGCTGGTGTAATGCCTATCATTTTCTCAACATCCACACTTGCTCTTCCGGGAACACTAGCACGCTTCACTGGCTTAGATGTCCTAAAGAAGGCGGCAATTGCTTTCAACCCTGGAGGTAATGTGTGGCTTTCTATAGTTTCACGCGCGTACCATTTGGTCATGTCATGATGTCGAGAAAGGATGCATTTCTTACAATATTTGGCAAACTGAAGATACATACATGGCTGTGTGCATAATACTCAATGTAGGGAGTCATTCTTACATGCCCTGCCACCAACAGCTTACTTGAAACTTTCAACATAGGCATTGCATTTGCTGCTGAATACACAAGAAATTTATGATTTTATTTACTAGACACGAGCTTCATACCATGATTGTATCTTAATAATTATTTCGATTGACTGGATCACCTGAAACACTTTTCTGCAGGGTCACTCTATCTGCCAACAAATGTCCTATTGATAGCCTTCTTCAACTACTACTACACATTCTTGCAATTGGATCCCGATGATGTCAGTGAACAACTGAAGCGTCAGGGTGCATCCATTCCACTCGTCCGCCCTGGTAAAAGCACAGCCACATACATAAAGACGGTAAGCTCTCTCCTCACCGCATTCTAATGTCCCGCTATTCTCCGTTTCTTTTTATTTGTCTTTTTGGAGGTGGCGGGGGAAAACCAATTTCACAAAAATCTATGGGGTAGTTATTGAGAAAATTAATTAAATATGCTTAATTGACATCAAAATTTGAGGTTGATTCAATGAATGTTGATGGTAGAATAAGAAAATTAGTAATTAATATGTTACTGGGACTATAAAGTGACAGATAATATTAAACAAGAGAAGTTCGTCTAAAAGTCAGATAAAAAAGAACGGAGGTAGTAGCATACAATTTTCGTTCTTTGATCATTTACATATATTTGTAATTTGAGTTCATGTCTTCATGATGTGTACGTCAGCGTAGTGCATATATTTATAACTTTAGAAGCATGGTACTCTATAATCCTACTTCTATTGGAGAGGGTGTCCACTCTTGCGAAGAAAAATGTCGACCAGATCGGTCCCCAGACTGCTTAGTGGACTGACATTTAGCCTGAAACTGTTGTATGAACACAGGTTCTGAGCCGGATATCGGTCCTGGGATCAGGTTTCCTGGCAGTACTGGCTGCTGGTCCGGCCGTGGTCGAGCAAGTCACTCATCTGACAGCATTCAGAGGGTTTGCGGGGACGTCCGTCCTCATCCTTGTGGGTTGCGCTACAGACACCGCCAGGAAAGTGCAAGCCGAGCTCATTTCTCAGAAGTACAAGAACATCGAGTTTTACGATCTTAATGACAAGTATTAATTAGGCTCTGGTTGAATTGAAACACATGTAGTTTTGTGTAAAGTCTGATGTTTCTGTGTATGCTGAGTACTTTTTGTGCTGTGTAGAGGATGAATGCTTCAAATGTTTCATTATGTCAAACCTTCAAAAGGAATGGTTGTGTATGGTTTGGAATCAGGATGTAAACTGAAAAAGCAAAGTAATACTTTCAATAGGTCAGGCGAAAAATTGGGTCCGGATGATTTGGGCATCGGATAATATCAACAAATATGGACCATGTGCGGTTATTGATTCAGATAGAATGAATAAATTTGGACCTGAACTTGGATGTGGAATGTCTGAATCTGGTTGTTCGAATGTTTAAATTAGTAATGTGATTTTTTGACATTTTTATTGGAACTATGTGACGGTCTAAGCTCGAAGTTCTGGATATTCTTTCAAAAGATTTCTTGCAAAATTGGACCGCAATTATCCATAAACCAGTGCACTCATCTCTCAACTTGAATGTCCGATTGTTCGAATTATCAAACCTGAATCCGACCAGGATCTAAATTTGGATATGGCCGGTATTCGAAACTTTAACTCAGTTGAAAATAAGGCGATCATACTCAACTTTGACCTAATCAAAAGTGACTCTTATTATGAAACAGGAAAGACCATAAAATATACTCACTTAAAGGATAACCTTATCATTCAATTTGGATAACCTTTTCATTCAATTTTAAGTTTAGGGCGTTCGGTTGAGAAACTTTCTATGTTTAGTTCTCCATAATATATAGGAAAGTTTTTGATACGGGACTCATTATTTTCCTCATAACCTCAGTAAAAAGTTTCTTAAGAGGGGCTAAGGGAAAATCTTTCTGAAAAAGTTTTTCCTGAGAAAGTCCTCGGGAACTACCAAACGCATCACAAAAAGTTTGTGCCACCTAAACATTCTGCCAAGCCCCCCAAAGCAACATTTAAAATGAAACAAAGGTTGTAATAGCATGTAGCCTACGAGTAAATTACATTTACCCTACCTGACATTTGTGGTAATAATTTTTGCACACCCGACATTTGTGAAATAATTTTCACCTTACCTGACATTAAATGAAAGTGATTTTTAGTGGTAAAATCCGGTTACTTCTCATCAGAAATGAGAAAAATATAATAATGTCCCTATATGACTATGTGAATGTACCATGTTGCCCATAATATTGAGAAGGAAATTACTTAAATGACTCTTTCATTGTTTTGTCTAGAAAAAGATGCGTCGAAACTCCAAATAGAAAACACCAAAATCGATTCCTCTCACACTCCTCTTCTTCAACACTCCCCTATTAATGCCATATGAATTAATATTAATGGTAAAAATATCAATTCATATTTAATTGAAAGTCATATGAATTAATATCAAGGGTAAAAATGTAAATTCATATTTATCTTTTTAATGTTCGCCGGAAAATCCAACAAAAATCAATTATAAAATACCTTAAAAGGTCTAAATTTATGAACACTTAATGTCAGGTAAGGTGAAAATTATTTCACAAATGTCGGATGTACAAAAATTATTACCACAAATGTCAGGTAGGGTAAATGTAATTTAACTCTGTAGTCTACTAATACCACATTGTATCCCCCATTTCTCGATATGCCATTTTTTACTTTTTACAGTTTTCAATATAGTACTTTAACCCTCCATTCTAAATATATATTTGAAAATATAGTACTTTAACCCTCCATAAATATATATTTGAAAATATTACATAAATATTACATTTTTTACTTTTTACAGTTTTCCTAAATAATTTAATAAATATTAATTATATACTCTAAACTTATAAAGTATATTAAATAATGATGAACAAATAATAATGAACAAAGGGAGGACATACTAGACGCCTAAAAGAACAACTAAAAAATGAAACATTGATTGGTTTCTCGATATGGGTCAGGCCCACGAATGGTGGGTCACTCATCCTCAACTATTTTTGTCTTCAAGGGGAAACTAGTGGACCTTTTAGCAACGTGAAAGGGTTCAAATGATAGCCCAACATCATCAATAAGAAAACATGTTCCACTTTATTCATAATTGCCCTCTTTTATTTAATAATAATTTCTATCTTAATTATTCATCTCATTTTGAGATCTATTCTATCAATTCCTACCAACCCATCCATCACAATACTATCAAATTTTGGACTATTTTATATGTAAATTTTTATAAATTTTCTTATTTAAAATTCTATATGGACAAAATGCAATAAAATTAAAGCAAAATAATAAACATCTTGACACAAAATGGTTAATAACCATTTTGCATTTCACTTAAATTACTTATAAAGTTAAATGAATTTAAATCATTATAAAGGTATGTTTCATTACTCTGTCGGTTATTACAACTTATAAATAATATAAAAATAATTCATTATTTATATTTTTCATAAATATAAAAATGTGTGTAAAATGTGCATTTTCTACTATGATTGATAAAATTAGCCTTTTATTATATTTTTTTGACCTAGCTAATAAGTATTATACTCTTATAGTTGATAATATATATAATTATTAGAGAAAATATTATTAAAAGTTACAAAAATATGAAATATGGACAATTCAAGATGATTATTAACTATATTGAGTCAAGATTTGTATTATTATCCAAAATTAAAATAAAAACTAAATAATTAACTAAAATGAATTGAATATTGAAGATTCTAAAGTAGCAACGTGTCATCAAAGCAACAAACAAGTGATATACTATTTTTTAATAGTTCTAGTCAAGTAATCATAAACATCCACAAATTTCTATACACAACCAAGAAATTAAAAGGATCGTTTGAATAAAAAAAGTAAGAATGGCATGGAATAAGACATGATACCAAGAGACATGAAGATGGCTTTTGAGTTTTGAGTTTTGAATGCTAACTTTTAAGAGCTCAAATTGATTCCTATAGCATGAGCCTATATTCCCTTCGTTTTGTGATATTTGTTGATATGGAATATAATCAATTTTTTTTTAAAAAATGACGATTAATTGTTTAATATATATAATGATATTAAAATATAAAACTAATCTTAATTAAATTTATTGTGAAAAATATTATAGAGCGAGCATCTTTCTGAACTTGTAGGGGAACTCTTTTACTCCATACTTATTTTTTAAATGAATATATCTGTGCAATATTTTCAAATATAAAATGTAAGAAATTAAAGGTTAAAGTGATATATTGAACATGATAAAAACTTAAAAATGATAAATATTAAGGAACACAAGGAATATAAATTTATCAGAAAAAAGAAAGTTCGTAAAACCTGTATTAAAGGTTTGCTGATCCCTTGAGATAGTTATATATATATATATATATATATATATATATATATATATATATATATATATATATATATATATATATATATATATATATATATATGCAATAAAAAAATGAAATATAATATAGGAATCAGTACTTTCATTTTGATGCAAAGATCAAATGGAGAATAAAGATCAAATATCCTTTAAACTAAAAAGATGTAGTTCTTTAACTATTTTCATCAAACTACATACAAGGATTCATAGAAAATATAACATATCATTGATATAGACATGCAAATGTTTAATACATCATCTAAGTAAATGTCAATCCAATCATATACAATAGTACAATATGACCATATATTTAATGGAAATTTATTTTTCTAAAAAAAAATGGTTGCATGCACTCATAAAAGTCGGATAAAACTGTATATGTTCTTGTCGACAAATGTATACTTTGGAGTATGTGATACATTGAAAAGGAAAAGAAAAACTTATGAACAATTAGCTTTTGAGAAGCCTAAAAATTATTCAGATAAAATTATTAAAAAATTAAATGAAACACATAAATAATTTATAAGAAATTTTGTTATACAGAAAATAATTATTTTATGTTGTATGATATTGTACTTCTCATGTATATATTGGCCGACGTTATTTGACATCCCCTATTACAATTTTAGCAAGGAATTTGGGCACAGAAAATCAGAAATTCCATCATTTTAAAATTAACTTTCCAAAAATAGAATGCAAAAATGGGTTCACTGGGTTGTAAAAAAAATTGAGCATAATTTTTTGCATGTGTTTCAACATTATTCTCCCAAGATAGTCTATTCCCTAGTACTTCCTTTTGAACCCTAAATTTGATGGTTTTGTTTTTTAGCCTAGATTTGGAATAATATTTAATAAAACAAGTGGTGGGGAGATATACATAAATACATGCACTATATAGTGGTTGGGATCAATTTGTTATTATTCCAAAAAGGCTTATCTTCCAGTGGCTAACTGCCAAAACCACACTTAACATGCTGCACTATTAAAAGTACCTAATAAAATATGATATAGTTTAATATAACATTAATTTAAATGGTGTAAATAATTTGATAATTTTCTTCTTTGTAAAATTATTTTAAAAATGCGATATTTAATATACTATCTCCGTCTCTTTTTATTTATTATTTCGAAAGATGGTGAAGAAACTAAGATGGCTGATAAAGTTAGGGAGAAAAATTATAAAATTATCTAAATGGGTGAACATCAATTATAAGGGACGAAGAATATAGATATAGGATTGATGAAAATTTCATTGAGAATGTAAAATGACAAATAACTAGGGATAAAAAAAAAAAAGTTAGTTAAGTGGACATGCAAAAAAAGTTAGTTAAGTGGGAACGGATCTGGTAGGGAGATAGTTTAGGTAGGAAAGTGAGAAGAGTAAATTTCGACCATTGATTTGACATCTGACAGTGTGCGGTCATAGATATTAGTGATTGTGGTCATGCATTTCAGAGAGTGTGGTCATGGAATGAATCCATAACCACACCCCCTAATATTCTTTACCACACACTGTTAGATGAAAAATCAATGGATGTGATTTAATCTTCTCACCTTCTTGCCTAAACTCTTTTCCTATTAAATCTATTTCTTATATATATATATATATATATATATATATATATATATATATATATATATATATATATATTATGAAAAAGAAAGCATTGTTTTGGGGGAAGAAAATGCCATAATTTTGCCTTTTCAAGACTTGAAACTCTTTTGAGCATGAGGACAAAGAGAGAATAATAATTAGATATGACATTAGTTTAATTAATTGTTTAATTTCCCCTGAAAAAGGCATCCTAATGTAACCACCCAATCTTGTCTCATGTGTTTAATCCATAGTACTTTTTGGACAGTTGTTAATTACCTAACCTTTATACATTCATTCATTCCTTAATATTTGTTTAATTGCTGTCTGAAAAGCTGATATAATTATTGCTAATTCTTTTTGTTTCAACTTTCAAGCTAGTAGTACTTTTTCTTTGCACTTGCAGATTCTCTCAAGTCATTACCTTTACCTAATCCAACTTGCTACTTTACTTTATTATTACTAGTGTAAAATCAAGTTTCTTTGTGTAATTATCCCCATTAAAATTCCTGGTTAACGTTTAAGACTACTGATTTATTATATGAGTCTTTAAATTAACTTTAGCTTTTGGCTCCCGATAATCGAAAAAAAAAAACACTACTAACTTATTAACTAGAGATTTTTTATCTGAAATTCTGTAGCATTATATTTTTTGTTAGGTTTTCTGTTTAATTAATTTTACTTTTCATGCAATGAATGTATTGTAGAACCACTAGGGGTACATTTCTATTTTACTTTTCATAAATAAATAATGGCAAAGTTGCGTTTATGGAAAATAGAAGAGAGTCAGCTTTAACAAAACTGGCAGAGAACCTAAACTTGAGAAACTTGAGTTGGTTCATTTTAATTGATGTGTGGCGACCTGCTTCAGTCAAATCGATGGGTGGTGCTCAATACTACGTTACCTTCATTGGTGATCACAATCAGAAGGTAGGAGTTTATTTTTTGAAGAATAAATCTGATGTATTTGATGCTTTTTTGGAGTAGAAAGCGTAAGTTGAGACACAGGCTGGGTTGAAGGTGAAGTGCTTGAGAACAGACAATTCCATGTTGAAATTTTTTAGAGGAGTGTAGTAGAAGTGTGGTGGGCCAAAATTTTAGAAATTAAACTGGAAATTTATATTTGGAAGTAGAGAATGTTACAAAGGGAAAATTGGATACATGGTGGTGGTGGTATGGGCTCCCTATAGGAGCTTACTAATTCCACACCTTAAGAACATGTCCCTAATGCCTATTTATATGTATAGTAAGGAGGTGCTAGAATCCTTAACCTCCTTACTAATTTGTCATTATCTATAGTCTAGATTTTTCTTACATTATCTCTTAATATATCTAGAACATTCTATGATATTTTTTCACATAATACCCTAGATATTCTTATAGATCTTTCTAGTGATTCTTTTCATGATTTTTTTAGATTAATATTTCCAATAGAGGAGAATATGAAAAGGAGGAGTTCAGGAAGTATTGTGGTAAGAATGACATTAGGTTGCTGAAAACTATTCCAGGGACACCAAGGCATAATGGAATAGCCAAGAGGATGAACATGCCCTAAAGGAGAGAGCTAGAAGCATGAGGATTCATGTTGGGCTGCCCAAGTACTTGTCGGCAGAAACAATAAACATAGCAGCATATCTAATTAACATGAGCACATCAGTTCCTTTAGATATGAAAGTAGCTGAGGAGGTATGAAGTGGTAAGAAAGTTGATTATTTCTTTCTTCGTATTTTTGGTTGTGTTGATTATGTAATGATTGATGCTAATCAGCGTGACAAGTCAAATCCTAAGTCCAAGAAGTGCTATTTTGTTGGTTATGGCACGGAGCCACTAACTCCTTTGGATACATGTTATGGGAATGTAAGAAGGTGTTGAGATATTGTGATGTTGTCTTTGATGAGAATTCGTTGTATAAAGACAAGTTGACATCAAATGATTCAGGTGACAAGGAGTCTGTTAGGGAAAAGGAAGTAATTGTGAGATTACACCAAAAACGAAAATAAAATTGAGATGACGGAAATTACGACAAAATTCAGGAACAAAAAATAAGCGATAAAACAAGCACCAGGTATATGTGGGAAACCGAAGAACTCGGAGAAAACCTACGGACGGCGACAGCCAGAAAATAATCCACTATGAGAGGAGGAGTACAATTCGAACACTATCACAGGGTGTGATGTGATCAACAGGAAAGGAGATTACAATATAAATCTCTCTAACTCTCAACTCACAATCTCTCAGGATACACTTAAGAAAATATTGGTGAGACAGTTTCTCTCTCAATATTTTCTCCCTCTGACTCTCTGTCCTCGATTACCGTTGTAACACCCCAACCTTAATCACAAGGTTAAGACTACACTTAGAAACCCAAACCTGTGATTAGCGCAGCGGAACACCTTAGGTCGAGGCATTACCGCCATCTCCCAAAAGAGACAAGGCAACAACACAAAAGATACTTCCAAAAACCACAAAAAACTCACTAACTTGAGAACCTTCACAAAAGAAAACTTATACAACCCCTGGATAAAGTACATAACTTAAACATAGCTTCAAAACTTAGAACAACTTCCAAAAATTCCAGCTTGCTTCTTGATCGATGAAAACCTTAGAAACTACCTCAAGAACCTTGAATTACTTTGCGATCGACTTGTCCTTGCCCTGGGAGCTCGAACCTCCTAAAACAAAACATTAAAACATTGCAAAAAGTGAGTGGGGAAACACTCAGTACGCAAACCTCCAAAGACGTAAACCGCTCAAAGCGGTTTTGGTGCCGGCATTTAAATTCATCTTGAAAACAAGGGAAGGCGATTAAAATGGGACTTGAATGACATGAACATAAACATATGCATAACATAAATCAATGAAGATAGAAATTAGGTGGAACCCTTACGATCGGTGCAAGCACCTCACACACGCGTATGCCCAAGTTGATCTAAACTTGGAATAAGTGATCAGCGACCTTTGGCCAGGTCAAGGCACTCTGATCAGGAGTGCTAAAACATGAATGTAAGAATAAGCATAGAATGCGGGTCCACTGTTAAATATAAAGTCATTGTACCATAAAACTTGACATGGCATAAATTGAATGAATTACGACTATAATTTAGATCGTAAAAGCTGGACAATTCACGTACCTTGAGACGCTAGAGACCTTGGCGGCGCAGCTCGGCTTGGAGATGGCTTTTGAAACTTGTCAACTAAGATAAGAATAAGTAGAAATGAAGAACCGAATAAGGTTCTAAATTAGATTCACAAGTTTAGAAAATTAGTAAAATATAAATGAAATAACTTAGGAAGAAAATTTCAGGTTATATAAAAAATAAAGTTTATAGCATAACTTGAGTTAAGAAAATCGAAACGAAGTGAAAGAGTACATCCCGGAATAGGGAAAAACATAATCTACAACTTTGTCAACAGAACCAGAGGCTAAAAACGAGTGGAAGGGCTCCAAAATGGGCCCGGACAGAAGCTAGAGTAGAATAAATTAGGAATTCCGGAATGAAATTACATAGAGAAATTGATGTAGAAAGGTGAAATCAAAGAAGGGCACTTGAACCTTGGAAAGATAGCTTAGATTAACGAAGTATAAGAACCAAAGATTGAAGGTGAAAATGAGATTAAAAGGGTTCCTCTAGACTTATTTAGAGAAAAACGATGTCGATGATACGATTGATGAAAGGAGAATGAATAATGGAGTTTGAAGAATAAACTTTGAGTTGAGAACTTAGAGGGACTTAACTTGAGAGTTATTTAGAACTTGGAAGTCACTAGCTAGATAAAACCTTGACCAACTCAAAGATATTGAATTCTTAAGCTAACACTCACTGGGAGATATATATATAACTTGTGTTTAAATTACCACTCTTGGCTAAAAGACCTTAAGACATACTTAGGCTTCCAAAACCATACTTTTCCCCCTTAAGACTTTAACCCAAGATTATAACATATAACCATAACTTATCAATGCTTAAAGTCCCCTATTGACTTGGTTTAGGGCCTTAAAGATGGAATTTTATAAAGGGTAAACTGGGCAGAAACCTCAAGTAGGCAGCCCTTCTTCCCGGGCTCATATCTCACACTCCCGACATCGTATAACTACAAACCATACCTTTCCGGAAAGCTTGCAAAGAGGCCTAAAACTTTCATGTTTACCATAAAAACCAAAAAGGTCTCCAAAGGGACGAAAAACAGCCCTCAAAACACTGACTCAAAAATTCGTATATAAAATTGTACCTTCACGGTTTCGGTCATAACTCGGGCTATACAAGTCGGAAATTAGAAATTCCAAAGCCTATGGTTTGCTAACACCTTAAACTATCAAATGGAGTAGAAATCTGGGCAAAAATCCCACTTTTATGCTGCTGTAAATTTCCAGAATTGAAACAGTGACTAACTTGCTCCTAATTTCAGCTCTAATGATACTTTTAGCCCTTAATTCATACTAATTCTCAACCAAACTTCACTTTGGCTATAAACCACTATATTTCCAGAATTAAACCTTGAAAACTAACTCATCAAAGAGCTCAAATCCCACATGCAACCATGGATTAATCACAAACTCAACATGAAAGACTTGTTCTTGAACTTTTTCACCAAAACACACTAATTCACCCAAATTAAACATGATAACACCAAAATAATAAACTTAGCATATATAACCAGCCCTTAATACTCAAGAACTTAACAAGAAACTCACATGCATCAAGATTATAACAACATCCATCAAGAATTTAACAAGAAAATCTCAAGAACTCACCCAAATACACATGCACATACTCCAAACTCAAACCCTAACTTAACCAATCCAATTAAACACTTGAATTCATGAATTTAGAGAGTAAAAGAGATAGAATTTATAAAAGAAACATATACATAACATGTATTTTCAGATTAGGGTTTATAAAAATTGAAATTGGGGTTTGAGAGATTACCTTGGAGTTGAAATTGGATGAAAACACAAGAGGGATGAAGAAGAGGGCGGCGGCCACGAGAGGTCGGCGAAGGCGGCCGGAAAATGGTGGTGGCTGGGCTGGCTGCTTCGCAGAACAGGAGGAGAGAGATTGAGAGTGAGTGAGAGTGTTGTCTAATTAGAATGGAATTAGAAGACTTAGCCCCCTTTTACTACCATATATCTATATATATATTCTACTTAAGATTAATACTAATAATAACTCAAATAAAACCTTAATTAAAAGTAATAGGATGGTAACAATAGAATGAATATATTGTAATTGTTGTAATAAATTGCAACATTGGGTTTTTGTAGGAATTTAAATATATTGATGATAATTTGATAGTATAAAAATAAAATATAATGGAATTTGGATTAGAATAGGATAAAATGAGTAAAATTACCACTTGAAACATTATAAAGGGAATGAAATTAAATAAATTAAAATTGGAACGGTAAAATATATATAGAAATCGAGGCGGATAAATATTAACCGTTTCTCGGTAAATAAATTTATAACGTAAAACATATAACCTGAAATACTTTAACTTATTGAATAAATGTGTAAAGTAAACTTTTAAGCCGATAGTCCGGCACCTTAGCCATCTCCTGCGCGAGACTTGACACCGGTAACAATAAATAAATAAATAGATACATAAAGGTAAACGCGAAAAATTTATAACGCGATTTGAATAATTACAGTGATTAGTAGATAATTAAACATGATTTTGGGGTGGGTTATTACATCCTCCCCCCCTAAAAAGAAGTTTCGTCCCCGAAACTTGATGGTGGTTAACACGTGATTGGTTACCTCAAAAGAGATGAGAGTATCGTTCTTTCATGCTCTCCTCGGTTTCCCAAGTGGCCTCCGAGGTATCTTGATTTGCCCACAGCACTTTGTATAATGGGACTTCTTTCGTGCGTAGCTGCTTGATTCGTCGATCCAAAATTCGAATCGGCTTGTCGCCAAGGTTAAATCTTCGCCAAAAGCGGCTCGTCAACTAGAACATGCTTCGGTCCGCATACTTTCGAGTGCGACACGTGAAAACGTCGTGGATCCTTCCTAAGCTAGAAGGTAACTCTATTCGTATGCTACCGGGTTGATCTTTTCTATCACCGGATATGGCCCAATAAAACGTGGGCTTAATTTTCCTTTGATGTTAAACCTTGAACTCCTTTCGTTGGAGAAATCTTAAGAAAACTTGATCACCCACTTGAAATTCGAGAGGTTTTCGCCTCATATCCGCATAACTCTTTTGACGAATTTGAGCAGTCTTGATGTGCTGCTGGATGACTCGTATCTTGTCGGTCGTCTCTTGGATTAGTTCCGGACCTATGACTAATGCTTCATCTAATTCTCCCCAGCACAACGGGGTACGACATCTCCTGCCATAAAGTGCTTCAAACGGCCATTTTAATAGTGGCACGTAGCTATTATTATATGAAAATTCCACGAGTGGGAGGAACTCATCCCAATTCCTTGAAAATCCAGAACACATGCACGCAACATATCTTCTACAACTGATTGACCTTTTGGTTTGACCATCGCTTCCGGATGGTATGAGCTACTAAAATTGAGTCGCATCAAGGCTTTCGCGGTAGCGCCCAAAATCTCGACTGGAACCTGGTATCCCGGTCGGATATTATTTCTCTTGGAATTCCGTGCAAACGAACAACTTCTTGAATGTATATATCTGCTAGCTTATCTACCTTCCACCCTTCGTGGATAGGGACAAAATGTGCCGACTTGGTTAAGCGGTCCACAATCACCCAAATGGTATTCTTCCTGGACATGGTGAGGGGTAAACCCATGATGAAATCCATAGAAATTGATTCCCATTTCCACGTGGGAATTTCCAAAGGTTGGAGTTCTCCTGATGGTCGTTGATGTTCAGCCTTGATCTTTTGACAGGTTAGGCACCTATTCACATAATTGGCTATGTCCTTTTTCATGTTTGGCCACCAGAAATTTTCCTTCAAATCCCTATACATTTTGGTACCTCCAGGGTGCACTGAATATAATGAGTTGTGGCTTTCTTCCATAAGCTTCAGCCTTAAATCTCCTCTGTTAGGCACACACAACCTATTCTGAAATCTTAAGGTTCCATCATCTTGAATTAGGAATCCCGGCATCCCTTTTATGACAAGATTATCCATGATTCTCTTGAGTTCAGGATCATTCACCTGTTTTGTCTTGATTTCCTCAATAATGGATGGCTGTAGAGATAAGGTGGCTAACTTCCTTGTCACTTCCCCTTGCTTGACTAGCTCAATGTTTTCTTTCCATAGTTCTTGTTGCAGCTTTGGGCGAACCTCTAGACAGGTCGACTTTCCATGCCGAGTCTTCCTACTTAGGGCATCGACCACTACATTTGCTTTGCCGGGATGATATTGGATATCTAAATCATAATCCTTGATAATTTCTAGCCATCTTCGCTGCCTTAAATTTAACTCCTTCTGAGCGAATATGTACTTGAGTCTTTTATGATCCGTAAAGATAGTCGTACGAACTCCATATAGGTAATGCCTCCAAATCTTCAAGGCAAACACCACTGCCGCGAGCTCTAGGTCATGAGTGGGGTAATTTTTCTCGTAAGGCTTTAATTGCCGTGATGCATATGCGATCACCTTATCATCCTGCATCAGCACACATCCTAATCCTTGATGAGACGCATCACTATATACCACATATTCTCTTCCTTCCTCGGGAAGGGATAACACCGGTGCGGTCGTTAACTTCTCCTTGAGCACTTGGAAGGCTTCTTCACACTCGTTAGACCATTCGAAACGAGTCGATTTCTTGAGAAGGTTGGTCAATGGTAGAGCTAACTTAGAGAAATTCGGTACGAATCTCCTATAATATCCTGCCATGCCTAAGAAACTTCGCACTTCACTAACTGTAGCAGGTCTTGCCCAGCTTTGAATGGCAGAAACTTTGCTAGGGTCCACCTGGATCCCTTTACTGGTGATTATGTGACCCAAAAAGGCTACTTCTTTCAACCAAAACTCACATTTTGAAAACTTGGCGAACAGCTTTCGCTCTCTTAGAGTCTGAAGGACAATCCTCAAATGGTTCTCATGCTCCTCTTGACTTTTCGAATAGACCAGAATATCAGCTATAAATACTACTACAAACTTATCCAAATAGGGTTTGAATACCCTGTTCATCAGATCCATAAATACTGCCGGTGCATTGGTAAGCCCAAACGGCATCACTGTAAACTCATAATGCCCATATCTTGTCCTGAAAGCGGTCTTGGGTATATCCTCAGCTCTAACTCGAAATGGTGGTATCCTGATCTCAAATCTATCTTAGAAAACATCCCAGCTCCTTGAAGCTGGTCAAACAGGTCATCAATCCTTGGTAGAGGGTACTTGTTCTTGATGGTAACTTTGTTCAGCTCGCAGTAATCAATACATAGCCTTAAGCTACCGTCCTTCTTCCTTACAAACAACACTGGAGCTCCCCAGGGTGATGTGCTAGGTCTAATGAATCCTTTAACCAATAGATCATCCAATTGCTCTTTTAACTCCTTAAGCTCTGCAGGTGCCATTCTATACGGTGCCTTGGATATAGGTCTTGTTCCCGGAATTAGCTCAATCTCAAAATCAATTTCCCTCCTCGGGGGTAACTCCATAATTTTTTCTGGAAAGACATCTAGAAAATCACGCACTACGGGGATTTCCTCTATCTTGAGCGGAGTCTTCGAATCCTCACTTACCAAACATAGATAACCCTCGCACCCGTGATTAAGCATCCTTCGAGCCTTTACATAAGTTATGATGGGGCACGGGTTAGCTCCTAAGTCCCCAACGAAGTGGACTTCTGTGCCTGAGGCGTTCTTAAGAATGACTATCCCCTTATCACACTTGATTTGGGCTTGCGTCGAAATCAACCAATCCATACCCAGAATGATATCAAACTCTTTCAGGTCTAACTGGATAAGGTTAGCGGGAAATATCTCTGATTTTAACATGAGTGGGACACCCACAAAACTAGTCGAGCAAGGCATGGTTTGACCATTAGGTAAACTGATAGAATAATTTACTTTTCTGGCTAAATTTTGGAATTTTAACTTTGAGGCAACTTTGGTTGAAATAAAAGAGTGCGTTGCTCTAGAATCAAATAAAGCAGTCAAAGGTTGCATATATATATAAACTGTGCCAGTAACAACTATACCAGATTTTGCTGCCTCCTGCCTGCTCATGACGTATGCTTGACCCACTGAGCCTTGTTGCGGTGCCCTTGTTGGCGGTGCTGGACGTGTGGTGCCTGGTTCTGGTCTTCGGGCTCTCCTTGGGCATTCTGCAGCTTTATGATCCGGGGCTCCACACCATAAACAATTCCCCGTACCTACCCGACATTGGGAGGTAGTGTGGTTGGTTCTGCCACATTTCTTGCAGGGTTCCTTGACATTGACAGGAGTTGCTTGATTCCTTGGGGCTGAAGGTACTGGCCTCTTGGCTGGACTATTCCCCACATTTGAGACACTTGACATCCCTTTGTCGTTCCACTTCCTCTTGGTAGTTCCCTGGTTTCCGGGGTTTAGAGCTTTTAGCTCCTTCTTTACTCGCTCTACCTCTGCAGCCCTTTCATACATTTCTTGCATTGTTCGGAAGTCATGGGATGATAACTGACTACGGATATACGGCGCTAGGCCTCCCTCATACCGGGTTAACTTCAGCCTCTCCGATGCAACATACTCCGGGGCGAAACGAGACAGCTCATTAAACTTGGCGGTGTATTGTACAACTGAAATATCTTTGTTGAGCATACTCCACTCTAAAAACTCTTTCTCTTTCTGGCGCCTAAGGGAGGTAGGGTAAAACTGAGCTCGTAAATCACTTAGGAAGTCATTCCAAGACTTTTCGGTCCCTTGATATTTGTCCTTGATGGTCCTCCACCAAATATCCGCTTCTCCCTTCAAATAGTAGGTGCCTATGGCTAATTTCTTATCTTCTGATACCTCGACCACTTCAAAAATTTTCTCCATTTCATGAATCCAATCTTCTAGCACTACGGGGTTGTAGCCCCCTTTGAAAAAGGTTGGGTTCCTTCGGGCTACTCTATCTGCGAAATTTCCCTCTTTTGACTGACTTGCTTGACCCGTAGATGGAAGGGGTATACGCCTAAACAATTCTTGCACTAGCATCCCAAAGGGGTCAGGGTATTGAGGTGGATCAAGAGGAACAGATCCTAAAGAAGACTCAGAAGGATTAACCATCCCCGGGTTAAGCTGAGGTCCTTGCAATTCTAGTAGATTTCCCTCGGATGTCCCATTTCCAGGTTCTTCTTGTGATGGCGTGCTTCTTGAATTTTGCGACATACTACAATATTACAACAAAATATATTATTACCCACATAGCTTAACATTATTCCCTCATTTTATAGCCCATTTTTCGTAAAACTCAGATTTTAGTCAAATGCTCCCACATAAAACCTTGATTCCTTGGTCAAGTCTTAGGTATCATTCACATACATATATTTATACATAATTAAAACCTCAAAAGAATTTTCACAATCCCAATATATTGAAATTTGCAGAATCCACAATACATATAATTATAAATCCACAATTTTCATAACATCCATCCATTTTTAATCCCAAAACATGAGAAAACCAAAACATCATGTTCTCCAAATTACAAACCCACACTCCCTTCCACAAAATAATCATAAGGGAGGTTACAAAAATAAGCATAGTCTGGCTAATTACATTGGTGACCCAAAAGCAAAAACCTAGTCACCCGAGATGTACTTGTAGTCATCTAGCCTACACTTATGGTCAACCCCTTGCTAAACCTGCACAAAAGTCAAATACCGACGACATCGCTAAACATGAGAGTTAGACCCTTCTTGTTCTTGATCCCTATCCTCTTCCACGCCGGTCGTAGAGGACCAACGCTCTTGCGTTTGGTGTATCGGAACTCGGGCCCCAAAGCGGTCGGTCAAAGTCGTTCTCCACCGGCGACAGTGTAGACGCCCCGCCTCGCACTCGTTGATTTGTTTGGGCTCGGCGCACTGCCTTGGTCTAGATCCATGCTAGGATCTTCTTCTTCTTTTCCAGCTATTTGGGCAGTAGGCGTAGACTCCCCATGAGACGATAGGTTCGGAACAATTGGACGTCCTGTGAGGTACGGTGAGAAGTGTAGACGGATTTCCTCTGCCGGGGGTGCGAACACGTGAGCCGGTGCTTTTCCCGCGTTGGGAGGTGCCGGTAATCCTAGCACCTCATGAAGATGGGGTCCTAACTTACTGACGTGAAGACCTAAAGATTGTGCAGCTTGAGTGATCATTACCTCCATCGTGATCTGATTCCAAGCCCCCACATAGTTGAGGCACCATGCGTGGCGTCCGGGTTCTCCACGTATAAGCAGTTGACGGTACCTGTCCCGGATATCATCCCACGGGCTCTCGTGGGGAAGAGTCGCTAGAAGGCATCGGGCTCGGCAAATGTCGTCATGATATTCGGATTTGGGATTTGCAGCGCAATGTGCGTCGAGGACATCTTGTAAAGCCTTAAGATGGGCTTGAACGTTGGTGGAGGGGTCCATGAACATCGCAAACGGATTTGGGAGGGGGTTACCGTCGTTGTCCATCTATACCATATACAAAGTACAATGCAAGATTTTAAAAACTTATCATGGCCAAAATGAACGAGCTATTTACAATAAAAGAAACAAATTTGTGACGAGGTTCGAGACTCAACCAAGCTAACCTCTTATGAGCGATTTAACAATTCTAGACCTCATAATTTATTCCATTTTTCGGGCTTTCTTGAAAACTTTTAATCCATACTAACGTTTAAAACTTATTTCATCATATACTAATCCCACTTGGGACTCGGTTTATAGACTTCTCGTTAACTTTCAAGAACTTCCAAGGAGGTGCTTTGACAAACTTCACAATTTTCCATCATATTCATTAACTTCACTTGCATAAATTACTAGGCTTAACTCAATTCACCTAGATTTCCCCTTAAAGATTTTGACCAAAACTTTCTTAAAAATTCTGGGAGAATTTCGGCAGCACTTCCCCTATAATTAGAGCTATTCCCAAATTTACATAATCTTGGAAACCTGCAAAGAAGAACAATTTACATACTAAACCAATATTTAGAGCTTCATGCTCATCAACAATTCCCAACATACCACTTGTCATACTTATACTAATCATAGAGAGGCTTATACTCACATGCCTATCTTTCTCCCTAAATCAGAATCCATGACTTAAGAAATTCTATAATCTCCAAATACTTAATCAAACCTCTGCTCTGATACCACAACTGTAACACCCCAACCTTAATCACAAGGTTAAGACTACACTTAGAAACCCAAACCTGTGATTAACGCAGCGGAACACCTTAGGTCGAGGCATTACCGCCATCTCCCAAAAGAGACAAGGCAACAACACAAAAGATACTTCCAAAAACCACAAAAAACTCACTAACTTGAGAACCTTCACAAAAGAAAACTTATACAACCCCTGGATAAAGTACATAACTTAAACATAGCTTCAAAACTTAGAACAACTTCCAAAAATTCCAGCTTGCCCTTGCTGACTGATGAAAACCTTAGAAACTACCTCAAGAACCTTGAATTACTTTGCGATCGGCTTGTCCTTGCCCTGGGAGCTCGAACCTCCTAAAACAAAACATTAAAACATTGCAAAAAGTGAGTGGGGAAACACTCAGTACGCAAACCTCCAGCACGTAAACCGTTCGAAAACGGTTTTGGTGCCGGCATTTAAATTCATCTTGAAAACAAGGGAAGGCGATTAAAATGGGACTTGAATGACATGAACATAAACATATGCATAACATAAATCAATGAAGATAGAAATTAGGTGGAACCCTTACGATCGGTGCAAGCACCTCACACACGCGTATGCCCAAGTTGATCTAAACTTGGAATAAGTGACTGTCAGCGATGCGACCTTTGGCAGTCAAGGCACTCTGATCAGGAGTGCTAAAACATGAATGTAAGAATAAGCATAGAATGCGGGTCCACTGTTAAATATAAAGTCATTGTACCATAAAACTTGACATGGCATAAATTGAATGAATTACGACTATAATTTAGATCGTAAAAGCTGGACAATTCACGTACCTTGAGACGCTAGAGACCTTGGCGCAAATTGGCTTGGAGATGGCTTTTGAAACTTGTCAACTAAGATAAGAATAAGTAGAAATGAAGAACCGAATAAGGTTCTAAATTAGATTCACAAGTTTAGAAAATTAGTAAAATATAAATGAAATAACTTAGGAAGAAAATTTCAGGTTATATAAAAAATAAAGTTTATAGCATAACTTGAGTTAAGAAAATCGAAACGAAGTGAAAGAGTACATCCGAAATAGGGAAAAACATAATCTACAACTTTGTCAACAGAACCAGAGGCTAAAAACGAGTGGAAGGGCTCCAAAATGGGCCCGGACAGAAGCTAGAGTAGAATAAATTAGGAATTCCGGAATGAAATTACATAGAGAAATTGATGTAGAAAGGTGAAATCAAAGAAGGGCACTTGAACCTTGGAAAGATAGCTTAGATTAACGAAGTATAAGAACCAAAGATTGAAGGTGAAAATGAGATTAAAAGGGTTCCTCTAGACTTATTTAGAGAAAAACGATGTCGATGATACGATTGATGAAAGGAGAATGAATAATGGAGTTTGAAGAATAAACTTTGAGTTGAGAACTTAGAGGGACTTAACTTGAGAGTTATTTAGAACTTGGAAGTCACTAGCTAGATAAAACCTTGACCAACTCAAAGATATTGAATTCTTAAGCTAACACTCACTGGGAGATATATATATAACTTGTGTTTAAATTACCACTCTTGGCTAAAAGACCTTAAGACATACTTAGGCTTCCAAAACCATACTTTTCCCCCTTAAGACTTTAACCCAAGATTATAACATATAACCATAACTTATCAATGCTTAAAGTCCCCTATTGACTTGGTTTAGGGCCTTAAAGATGGAATTTTATAAAGGGTAAACTGGGCAGAAACCTCAAGTAGGCAGCCCTTCTTCCCGGGCTCATATCTCACACTCCCGACATCGTATAACTACAAACCATACCTTTCCGGAAAGCTTGCAAAGAGGCCTAAAACTTTCATGTTTACCATAAAAACCAAAAAGGTCTCCAAAGGGACGAAAAACAGCCCTCAAAACACTGACTCAAAAATTCGTATATAAAATTGTACCTTCACGGTTTCGGTCATAACTCGGGCTATACAAGTCGGAAATTAGAAATTCCAAAGCCTATGGTTTGCTAACACCTTAAACTATCAAATGGAGTAGAAATCTGGGCAAAAATCCCACTTTTATGCTGCTGTAAATTTCCAGAATTGAAACAGTGACTAACTTGCTCCTAATTTCAGCTCTAATGATACTTTTAGCCCTTAATTCATACTAATTCTCAACCAAACTTCACTTTGGCTATAAACCACTATATTTCCAGAATTAAACCTTGAAAACTAACTCATCAAAGAGCTCAAATCCCACATGCAACCATGGATTAATCACAAACTCAACATGAAAGACTTGTTCTTGAACTTTTTCACCAAAACACACTAATTCACCCAAATTAAACATGATAACACCAAAATAATAAACTTAGCATATATAACCAGCCCTTAATACTCAAGAACTTAACAAGAAACTCACATGCATCAAGATTATAACAACATCCATCAAGAATTTAACAAGAAAATCTCAAGAACTCACCCAAATACACATGCACATACTCCAAACTCAAACCCTAACTTAACCAATCCAATTAAACACTTGAATTCATGAATTTAGAGAGTAAAAGAGATAGAATTTATAAAAGAAACATATACATAACATGTATTTTCAGATTAGGGTTTATAAAAATTGAAATTGGGGTTTGAGAGATTACCCTTGGAGTTGAAATTGGATGAAAACACAAGAGGGATGAAGAAGAGGGCGGCGGCCACCAGAGGCTGGCGGCGAGAAGGCCGGCCGGCGCCGGAAAATGGTGGTGGCTGGGCTGGCTGATGCTCAGTGAGCAGGAGGGAGAGAGATTGAGAGTGAGTGAGAGTGTTGTCTAATTAGAATGGAATTAGAAGACTTAGCCCCCTTTTACTACCATATATCTATATATATATTCTACTTAAGATTAATACTAATAATAACTCAAATAAAACCTTAATTAAAAGTAATAGGATGGTAACAATAGAATGAATATATTGTAATTGTTGTAATAAATTGCAACATTGGGTTTTTGTAGGAATTTAAATATATTGATGATAATTTGATAGTATAAAAATAAAATATAATGGAATTTGGATTAGAATAGGATAAAATGAGTAAAATTACCACTTGAAACATTATAAAGGGAATGAAATTAAATAAATTAAAATTGGAACGGTAAAATATATATAGAAATCGAGGCGGATAAATATTAACCGTTTCTCGGTAAATAAATTTATAACGTAAAACATATAACCTGAAATACTTTAACTTATTGAATAAATGTGTAAAGTAAACTTTTAAGCCGATAGTCCGGCACCTTAGCCATCTCCTGCGCGAGATTTGACACCGGTAACAATAAATAAATAAATAGATACATAAAGGTAAACGCGAAAAATTTATAACGCGATTTGAATAATTACAGTGATTAGTAGATAATTAAACATGATTTTGGGGTGGGTTATTACAACCGTTCGCCGTTGATCGACGTCGCCGTGAATTAGGTGGAGAAAACTGAACCCTATTTATATATTGGCTAGGAGAAGAAAATTAGGTTAAACATCAATTAACCTACGGAGCGAAAGGGAAAGTCCCGCCGCCAGGAAAAAATTTCCCAGAGGCGCTGGCAGTGCCAGACGGGCGCTAGCCGCATCTATTGATTGAAGGCTTTTGTGCTAGCCGCTGTCAGCGGCCAAGGGCAGGGGGCAGCGTATGAACTTCTTCGTCTCTGTAATGTAGGCGCTGGTAGCGCCTGGGTACCGCTGGCAGCGTCTCCTCATTGTTGCCAATTCTTCTCTCGTTCTAGACCCCACCGAGGATCCAATGGGCCACAAAATCTAACAGAGTTAGTGGGAGCTAAGGAGAGTGAGCCAGAAACTATTGAGTTTCCTATTAGGCTTGGCGTGCCTAGGAGGGAAACAAGAGAAATAGAGGGGTCATATGCAGCTCCACAAGCTGTAGATTAGACTAAAGATCAAGCTCCAGATCAAACTTCAAATTAGGCTGCATATGAGCCTGAACAACAAGAGTTGGCCGAGAGCTGAGAGCTCTAGTGATGATGAGCAAACACCACCATCAAACTTGCAGAGATCCACAAGGGCTACCAGCGGTAAAGTACCAAGTAGATACTCTCCATCTCTGCATTTACTTGTTACTGACAAATGCTGGTGAGCCAGAGTCCTGTACCGAGGCTGTGCAGGTTGAGGCTCAGTCTAAGTGGGAGCATGCAATGGATGATGAGATCGTTTCACTTAAGAAAAACAGAACCCGAGAACTGACCAGGTCGCCGGCAGGGAAGAAATCCGTGTTGAATAAGTGGGTCTACAGGATTAAGATTGAGCCAAATGGAGTTGTGAGATACAAGGCTTGATTAGTGGTTAAGGGCCTTTCACAAAAACAAGGTATTTGATAAGTGCTTCTTGTATATATGAATACTTGGTTGTTTTGATTGGAATTTGGGAAATATTTGATTGGATTGTGTTATTTTATACCCGAATTTCCCATATTACACTTGGTTTGGAGTTTGGTGAGTTTTGTAGGGAATTTGTGAAGAATCGATGTAAACCGAGCCCAAAAAGCAAGTGTAGATCCAAGTTATGAGCTTAAAGGACCAAGAAGTGAGGTGTTGGATCATCCAAGGCCCAAACAATGGCCCAAAGTACCCCTAGGCTCGAGAAAGCAGTGACACGGGTGCCCCCAGGAAGAGCACGGGTCGTGTCTATGGCCAGAGAGTGAGAAAATTCAAGAAGAAAGCTGACACGGTCCGTGTCACATGGGGCACGGTCCGTGCTTACCCTGGCACGGTCCGTGTCCCTCCTGTCTTTTCATTTTCGGTGGTTTTGAGTTGATATTTGCCTATATTATGCTGATTTTCGGCCGAGTAGAAGGGGATCAATCATCATCCACCATCATCCATTTTCATGCTCTAATCATATCATTCATCATCCATATTCCATTCCATCATTGAAGATTGAGAGAAGATTGAAGATCGAGGAGCAATTTGAACATACTTTGAAGTGGAGGAGCAAAAGTCCTCCATTGTTGATTCCTAGCAAGATTGTTCTTCACTTGGGTTTATTTCTCATTCTCTCATAGATTTTCATATGCTTTCTAGAATAGATTTCATTTGCTTTGTAGTTTTAAACATGAATTGTGAGTAGTTCTTTTTAGTTTAGGGGATGAACCTTTGAAGTTGCTTGATGAATTAACTTTGTTGGATTGAATTATCATGAATTTAGTTTGTTTCAATCTATTTGGTCTTTGAATTGAATTGTTATTGCTTTTGCTTGATCACCAATTGCATGTTAATAGGTTGTTGAATGAAGTACCGAAAGGAGAAGTTTGATTGCCCGAAAACCTAGATTGAACTAGTTAAAATTATCTAGACATAAAAGTTTTAACCAGGGTTCTTGAGATAATTAGATCTTTAACCTTGACTAAATCGAAATAACCACGAAAGTAGGTGCTTGGTTAGTCTTGGCAATTCGCTCTAGTGAAAAAATCTCATTGCGAAGTGTTCTATGCGATTATCGAACCTTGATTGTGCAAATTAATGAAATGAGAGTTCAATCCACATCGTTGATTCGTTATTTGACTTAGGTTTCATCCCCTGAACGCCTTTTTACCTTGATTAAATTCGAAAAGTTTGTGTGATTACCCCTTTTGTTTAGTTCTTGATTGTGATTAGATTTAGAATTAGTTATTTCAAACCAAAAACGGATCGACTTAGCGATCAACTAGGAGGCTAGTTCAGTGCGTTGAAAGGAAAAGTCCCTGTGGGATCGACCTTGATATTTGCTACACGTACACCCGTGCACTTGCGGCCTATCAGTATTGATTACAATGAATTTTTTTCTCCCGCTTTGAAACTAACCACTTTTAGAACTATCCTTAGTATGGTTGTAGTTGAGAATTTATATCTAAAGCTAATGGATGTAAAAACAGCCTTCTTTCATGGACATTTGGAGGATGTCTTATACATGAGGCAACTTGAGGGATATAAGTTTCTAGGGAAGGAACATTTGGTATTAGACTTAAAAAGGGTCTATATGGGTTGAAGTAGGCTCCAAGATAGTGATACATCAAGTTTGACACATTTATGTGCAACAACGGGTTCAAGAGGAGTGACAAGGATAAGTGTTGTTATTATAAGAGTTTTGCTAACTCTTACATAATTTTGCTTCTCTATGTGGATGATATGTTAATTGTAGGAGCTGATATGAAGGAGATTACCAAGCTAAAGGAGAGGATGTGTAAAGAATTCGAGATGAAGGATTCAGGTGTTGTTAATCAAATCCTTGGCATGAGGATCAGTAGAGACAAGGACAATGGTGTATTGATTATTAGGAAGACTACATTAAGAAGGAGCTTGAAAGGTTCAGTTTATTTAATGCTAAACTTGGAAGCACTCCTATGGCGAATCATTTCAAATTATCCAAGGAACAACAATCCAAGGTGCTTGAAAGGTTCAGTTTATTTGTTGCTAATAACTCTGTTTAAATATTTTAGTTTATTTAGTTGTTATTTTTGCATCTTTGGTTTAATTATTTAGTTTAATTTAGTTATTCATACTTAATTTATTGCCTTAAACATTGAAAACCCCTTCCAAACCCAAAAAAAAAAAAAAAATTAAAAAGACTCAGCAGTCAACACCATTCATGAGGATATGACAACCCCTACCCCATAACTAAACCCCAAACAAGCCTCAAAAACTCAAATATCACACTACGAGGAAGCATCATTAAAGGATCTAAAAGGGAGAATATTAGAGGATTCAGTGAAAATTTTCGTCGCTTTCAATGTGATAACAATAAAGTTGAAAGGGACACTTCGAGGTCTATTAATTGAGAGATTTCTACTTCAGCTAGACTCAGCAGAGGGAGATTCAAGGTAAGAGTCCACTTCAATCGATATTCATAGTAACAAGTTAAGTGAATTTTCATCTTAAAACCAATTTATGTTTAAAGGAGTAACTCACTCACTTTGCAATAGTGTGGTCAACTACTGGAAAATGGCCATCAAATACAGAAACACAAAACAAGCTGCCACAACACAAAATGATACAACAGGGATAGACATGAATGACATTCAGCAGCAGTGTACAGTAGCACTCAACTACTGTAAAATGGCTTAAATGTTGTGAAGTTCATTGCCAACATGTCAATTGAGTAGGGGTATTTCTCTTTCCATTCAGTCGACCATAGTGAGACTCTCCACTTCACAGTCTGCAACACAAGCTCCTTGTTCCTTCTTGTTTGTCAAACTGAAACACCACAACATTTCTATGACTCCAAATAGACAACATTATTGCGAAGAAAGAGGCAATCCAGTAGCTAGTTCTAAGTTTATTGACAAATTTAAATAAATAAATTGGTTTTAACTTAGAACCAACTTAGATTGTTTATGTTGATTTTCTTCCATCAAGGGTCATTGATGTTGCTAGGGAAGATAATTATAGGGTCTATTGGCCCAAAATAGTTATACACTCAAAATTAATAAATAATAATAATAATAATAATAATAATAATAACAATAATAATAATAATAATTTGCCTATGATTAATATTTTTACGGTTATAAATTATACTAGCTAGTAATTACATATATTTATCAACTACATGAATATAGTATTCATTAGTTATGTTAACAGATATAATTGATAACCTAATCATATCAATCATAATAAAAAATGTACATTCTATGCATAGTTCTATATTTATGAAAACATGTAAATAAAATATTGTTTGCATAATTTATGAGTATTTTAATGAAACGTGCATTCGTTATGATTTATGTATATTTAAATATAATTTTTAGAATGATTTAAGTAACATTCACAATGATTAATAATCATTTTGTTTTAAGATACTTATCATTTTCAAAAATAAAATAACCGTGCTATTTTCCAAAGGGTTTTTGGCTCAAAATATTCCGAAGTCGAAGGTCATTAGTTGGAAATAATCTAAACTCACTTTTTGGCTGAAAATAACCCAAACTTTTAACCTATTTACTCGGACTAAACCGAAATCGGTTTATGGCGTCGGAATACTGACTGGGCAGCCTGAGCACGTGTTTCTTTAATTGATTTTGGTTTTGAATTTGTGCCGATTGGGGTCTACATAAGCTGACCAGTCAGCATTCCGACGCTGGAAATCGATTTCGGTTTAGTCCGAGTAAATAGGTTAAAAGTTTGGATTATTTTCAACTAAAAAGTAAGTTTGGATTATTTTCAATCAATGACCTCTGACTTCAGATTTTTTTGAGCCAAAAACCATTTTCCTAAACTATCGTATTGATCTTATAAAAACAGAAGAAAAAAAAATGTCGGTTCATATTTTTTTTGGGAAATTATAAATACCTAGCTGTCGAAACAATTTGTGCCACTTTCATGAGTTGTTGCCCTCATTTAGTATTTAATTATTTATTTATTTGGGCAAATGGTACCACAGGTCATTCGATAATAAAATAAAACCAGCAAATGCATAGTGTTTTCGATTTCATTCACGGGAATATCACATGGTATTTTGACCTTTTTTTAATGGCACCTACATGCATGGCATCGTCAATCATCACTTTTTATATATATATATATATATATATATATATATATATATATATATCTTTGAGTTCAAGGATGATACTCTCTCCTTCCCAAATTAATTGACAGTTTAACTAAATTTTGATATTTTACAATGAGTTACAATATGAAATTACCATCACTAGAAAGATATTTTATAAAAATTACAATGGAAGTAACCTCGTATTGTAACTCATTGTAATTTGTTAATAATTAACGGTCAAAATTTTGTCAAAGTGTCAATTAATTTGGGACTGAGGGAGTAAATTGATAAGGGTTTTTGGCTCAAAGTAAGCTAAAGTCAGAAGAGAATAGTTGAAAATAATCTAAACTCACTTTTTGGCTGAAAATGTGTTAAACTTTAACGTACCTATTTACTCTGACTAAACCAAATTTGAATTCGGACGTCCGAAAGCTGATTTGGCGCACCTTAAAAAGTTCGAAGTTGACTGAAAATAATTTAAACTGATTAAACTAAATATTAACCTACTGCATCTTTAAACATTTCAAGGGTGCTAAGTCAGTTTTACGACATTGGAATTCAACTTTGGTTTAGTCAGAGTAAATAGGTTAAAAATTAGACGCATTCTCAGCCAAATAACTAGTTTAAATTATTTTCAGTCACTCGCCTCTAACTTTAAATTATTTTGAGCCAAAAACCCAATTGATAATGTCAATTGAGCTAGACTACATAGCTTGTCAGAGTGCTAGAATAAAAATGCCACTTAAATTTCTCAAATAATCAAAATTGCCACTATTATTTTCAAATTGTCAAAAATGCCATTATCTTTTTCAATTAAGTCAAAAGTGTCATTGTGACCTGCTACTACAAGTTGTTGCCGGTAATTGCAGCTTCAGCCTTCACTCCCTTCAGCCTTCAGCCTTTCACCTTCCACCTTCTTGCTTTCAACCTCCACCTTCTTCCTTTCATCTTTCAGCTTATTCTCAAGAGTTTTAGATCCAGAACGTGAAAAAGCCATTTTTTTCAACCAAAAGAAGGAACTAGATGAAGACTGAAGAGGAAGAAGAACAGAGGAAGATGACCAGTAGCCATTAATGGAGGAGTATAAAGCTTGCTGGTGTACTTGTGCTCAAGTTATTAGTGGGTATTGAGATTTAATTTAGTTTAATTAATTGCTCTCTTGAAAAGTGAAAACAGTGAGCCACAACAATAGGGTTTTAATAATAGAATGGTTCAGTGAAGACTGAAGAGGAAGTAGAACAGAGGAAATTGAGATGGAGGAAGATGGCTTAAGGAAAGTTGAGGCGAGGGTTTTAATAATAGGGTGGGAGGGAGTAAAATGATTTTTTTTTAATTTTTGAAACTTTAACCTGTAATAACATGTAAAACATTGGTAGAGTGGCAGTTTTGACTTAATTGAAAAAGATAATGGCATTTTTGACAATTTAAAAACAATAGTGGCAATTTTAATTATTTGGGAAATTTAAGTGGCATTTTTATTCCAGCACTCTAGCTTGTCAATGATATAGTCGACTTAAAAATTAAGGCTCACGTACTGTTTTGAATTTATATTATAATTTGTTTAGAAAATTAATTATCATTGTTATAGCAGATCAATTTTGATTGATTTTGATCTTGGTTGACGGATTGTAATCAGGCTTTGGGAGCTAATCCATATTAAATATATAATTGGATATAAGACGGCCAAACACTTTACTAAATTAATATTGTTGGATGTTGATTATTATATTAATGAGAATTGGTTAACCAAGTTGCTGCTTAACTTATATTTCACAAAACTTCACATTTTTTACGGTTTCTTATATTTTGGACTCTCTAAATTATTGACAAAACTACTGATTTTTGCATATTATTATTTGAACCCTCAAGTTATATTAATGGCATGCATTAAGAAGGCCTAAATTTGCCTAATCCGATCAAAAGCTCGATCCAATTGGTTTTTGATTTGATTTTTGCAGATTATTATTTGAACCCTGAAAGTGAGGGGCATGAATTAAGAAGGTTGTGTTCTATACTGCGGTATTTTGCGGTGAGGCGTGGTGGAATTGTGGTGGGGTGTGGTGGAATTGTGGTAGGTTATTGGTATGTGGGGTAGGTGAGGAGAGAGAATGTAAAAAGTAGAGGAGAAAAGTGAGGAGAGAAAAAAGTAATGATTTGCGGTGAAATGTGGTGGGTTGTGGCAAACTGCGGTACCGTGTGGCACCGCAGTTTACCAACCGCAGTATAGAACACGGCCAGTTAACCTAATTCGATCAAAAAGCTCAAATTGGTTTTAGATTTGGTTTTTGCAGATTTATTATTTAAATCCTCAAGATTAATGACATCAGTTAAGAAGGCTTCAATTAGCCTAATCCGGTCAAAAAGCTCAAAATAGGTTTTTGATGGAGAATTTAGATTTAACTTTTTGTGTTGGATGCCAATACTACTGTCATGAATTTGTTCCATCCGCTCCTACTCTCTCTTTCTCTCTCCGTTAGCAAAGAATCTCAGTGTTCCCTCTCCTCCCCTCTCAGGTCGTTCATCTCCTACCACATCCCAACATGGTTCTCTCTTCTATTTGGAAACCTATCAACAAGGCTCTCTAGTCATCAATTAGCTCCTATCTTCAGACCCTAGTTGCATGATTATCTCTCTTTGTTAGATATGTTTAAGGTATCATATCGAAAGTTATGGATCTTTGGGGGCTTCCATCCATAACAAGTAGGTAAACATATTTATACATGGTTAATTAGGGTTTGGTTATCCCAAATTGAATTTTGTCGAGGGCGAGGAATATATATGTAATTTTCGAAACTCACTTCCTACGTTTGAAACACAATTGAATGAAGTCCAAGACTTTCCTATGTTTGATATTGTGGGGACTTGGAAAGAGGGGGCGTGCGAGATGAAGAAGACGTGAGAGTTTGGGAAGGTGTTTAGTTTTCATGTTGTTGAGTGACAAAGGAGGAGGAGTCTGTTAGGATCGAAGAGTACTCAAGCAAACCACAAACAATAGGAAATAATAGTGGAAAAGAAATAAGAAATTTGACACCAGAGGTTTAACGTGCAAAAAGCCCAAAGCGGGAAAAAAAAATCACAGGATCGATGCACTAGTAATATGAGGATTACAATACAATGGTTGTGTTTCTCTCTCTCTCACTTGATCTAGGGATACATAATAGGGAGAACCTGAAACCCTATATATACTAGGAGGTACAAGGGGGAAACTAGGTTATATTAATAACCTAAATAACCAAAACCATCGTCAAACATGCTTGGGCCTCAAACGTGACATGGCCCAGCCCTAGGCGCTGGCGGGGGAGACAAGACGCTGGTAGCGTGCGTCATACCGTCCCTGCTGTGAGAGGCGCTGGCAGCAGGCCTCCGACGCTGGCAGCGTCTTTCTCCAGTTTTCGGTGCTAGGAGCGGTGCAACCAAGCGCTGGTAGGGGCACAAAAACGCTGGTAGGGTTTTTGCTTCCTTCTTCAATTCCTCTCCTTTCTTCCTCTTCTTCTTCCTTCTCCCATTTGGTCTCCATACCCAACAATCTCCCACTTGGAGACTAAACCTCAACCATCCTCAACTTTCACCACAAGTTCCCTAGTGCATCGACCGGCCCCTTCATCAGTCCGAGAGGCCTCCTGAGACCGCACCGGGCCTCAATTTCCCAACCCACTTCTTCCCAGCCTTCTTCCCTGTAGACAATCTCACCGGCTTCCAAGTTCTCTCAAGTGACACAATCTCATCAACCATTGCGTGCTCCCACTTAAACCGAGCCTCCGCCTGCACAACCTTACTATAGGTCCTTGGCTCCCCGGCATCTCTGGTAGCCCTCCTGGATCTCCTCACAGTGGATGGTGCACTGGAACTTTCACCTAGCTCTTGTGGTTCAGGTTCTTCAGCAACCTGATCTGCAACCTGTGGAGCTTCCTGTGGTTCCTCTGTTTCCTCCCTAGGCACACCCGACCTACGAAACCTTGGCGCCACGGCTCCATCTTCTTGTCACTGAGTCACTCATACCTTCTCGGGTTCCGTCGATTTGGCAAGCCGACCCTCTTCTCATTCCTGCAAAGCCATAAACTAGAACAAGAAGCATAAGAAATCATGTTAGTGCTTTCCCTGGTAGAGTACAACGTACCGGATCTCAATCTCGTCGCCACTACCATTGCACCCTTCATGATCTTCCGCATCCCTTTCCCGAAGCCTGTAGTGTAGCCCATCTCATCGAGTTGATTGACTAAAATAAATTCCTCCAAATTCCAGGAATATACCTCACATCCTCCAACTTCCAAAGACCACCATTCGCAGTCTTAATTGTCACATCTCCTTTACCTGTTATTTCATAACACGTGTCATTGGCAAGATACACCTAGCCAAACTTCCCACTCCGGAAATTATGAAATAACTCCCTATTAGAGGAAGCATAAAAGGATGCACCAGAGTCAACAACCATGACTCTTCAGGACTAGATACACTCAAAACTAGGGCTTCACAATGATCTTCCACAGAGTTGACAGAGTCTCGGTCATCATTATCCTTCCCCTTCCTAGGTTTAGGGCAATCCCTCTTACACTGACCCTTATCACAATAACCATAACACACAACTTCACTCATGTCCCTAGGCTTGCCTCCCCTGGAATTATTCGAATTCCTATTATTCTTCCTACCCCTGACACTTAATGCAATTCTGAAGATTCCTTACCAGAATTCTGATACCAGTTGTTGGGATTGATGAGTAGTCAAGCAAACCACAGACAATAGGAAATAATAGCGAAAAGAAACAAGAAATTTGACCCCAGAGGTTTAACGTGGAAAAAACCCAAAGTGGGAAAAAAAACCACGGAATTGATGCACTAGTAATATGAGGATTATAATACAATGGTTGTGTTTCTCTCTCTCTCACTTGATCTCAGGGATACATAATAAGGAGAACCTAAACCTATATATATACTAGGAGGTACAAGGGGGAAACTAGGTTATATTAATAACCTAAATAACCAAAACCGCCGTCAAACATGCTTGGGCCTCAAACACGACATGACCCAGCCCTAGGCGCTGGCGGCGGGGGGGGGGACAAGACGCTGGTAGCGTGCGTCATATCGTCTCTGTTGCGAGAGGCGCTGGCAGCGGGCCTCTAACGTTGGCAGCGTCTTTCTCCGATTTTTCGGCGCTAGGAGCGGTGCAACCAAGCGCTGGTGGGGGCACAAAAACGCTTATAGCGTTTTTGCTTCCTTCTTCAATTCCTCTCCTTTCTTCCTCTCCTTCTTCCTCCATCCTTCTTCGTTCTTCCATTTAGTCTCCACACCCAACAGAGCCTTATGTTAACAAAAAAAAGTGAAAATGCATAAGGCTTCATTAAATATTGTTTAGTGGGAGGACATATCGGGGTCTTCATTCATTTTTTGCCTTTCACCAAAGTTGTACACAAGTTTGGATCTTGAAAGAACCCTAGAGGGGGGTGAATAGGGTTATGAAAGTTTCTGCACAAATAATCACTTGTAAAGGACGTTAGGTTCTCAGTTTTGACGGACTGAGAATTTCCTTCACAGGAAGCAGAAATAGAATTAATAAAGGACAAAATATATAAACTGAATAACCTCCTTTATTATGAACAGAACACGATGAACCTAGGATGAATGTCCTTAGGTTGTACACAGAACTGAGCGCCTTGAAGAGGACGCTTCTTATTTACACCAAATTCACCCTTTGGTGTTTACTCTCAATCGATCCTAAGTCCGTCTAGGAATCGATTTCACAAGCATCAATCAACCCTAAATCCGTCAAGGATTGATTACACTCAACTTCTCACAATCACCAAATCTCGCACAAAATAGAAAACGCTATTTCTATTTCGAACACCCGATTTCTTCCATGGAATCGTTGATTTTCCTTGAGCAAGATGTCTTCTATTTATGTAGCTTCCAGACGCAATAGAGCCGTTGCAATTTGGATTCCTTCCTTCTTTGTGTTGAATGATAACTTCCTTAATTGTTGTTTCCTTCTTGGTCTCGATTCAGAATATCTCTACTTCAATCTTTTCTTCTCTTTCCTTGATTAGGTGTTTCCTGAAATAAAGGGATCAATTAGTCAATCTTAAATCAGAAAATAGGTGGCCAAAATTTCAGAGAATCAATTGAGAGATACTTCCCTATTTCGACTGCGCTTTTCAAAACTCCTTGCATATGGTGAACGTCCTTATGCTACCTTGGGTGAACGTCCTTATGATGCTTTGGGTGAATGTCCTTCTGCCTTCTTGAGATTTCTTTCCTTGCGCATTATATCTTTTCTGCATATTCGAATTTTGACTTTCATTCAAAACTGATCCAGTCGCCAAGGTCCTTGAGCCTGAGTCTATCAATGTCCTTGAGGGGTTCTAACAAATCTTTTTTTTCTAACCCGTAACTTAGAGGTCCAAATAATAATTTGTGAAAGTCTAAGGTCCAAAAAAATAACGTCTATAATTTTGAGGGACCAAAATGTAATAAAAACTTATTTTTTTTAATGCCGACTTTTCTGCCTTTTAAAACTGAATAGAAGAACTAAAAGTCTATATTTAAAAATAAGAAAATATGAGCAAGTAATTATTCATGCAAAGTGCAAATTAAGATCACGCGTATAATTCCTTGGATTTTGGCTTTATGCCGCCACCTAAATATAATAATGATAATAATGATAAAGAATAATTATTTTTTAGTGCAAATTAAGTTGCTAGTTGTGCAGAAGAAAACGACAGAGCTTTGCCTTTTCATGATCATGAATTTAGACTATTTTAAGTTGTTCAGCACGAAGACAGTTCCAAATTAAATTAAATGTCACCACCTTATCTTATCTATCTCAATTATTAATCTCACTCTCTCTCTCTCTCAGTCTCTCTCTCTCTCTACTTAGCAAATCAGGGGGCTAATTAACTTTCTAATCAAACTAACCAATCTTGTCTTACGTATGTATTATTTCAAGCCTTTTTGGCCACTTGTTACCTAATCACACTATTTGCTGTGTAATCACTCTACTTTGTAAGTTATAACCTCAATTAATTATTCTTGACCTTGCCTTTTGCTCTTGTAGGTTTTCTGGTCAAACTCATTCCATTTACTTACTCCAATTGCTCCTCAAATCTTTTATTATGCTATATACAGATATACTGCCTCTGTTTTATATTAATTGTCATAATTTTGACTTGTACAGTTTACAATGTCACATTTTGATTGATAATTTCTTACATAATACGTTATTAACAATTGCAATATTATACTTTTATAATAGTATTTTTCGTTACAAATCTAATGATGGTAATATTACATAACAACTCATTGTATATATTGAGAAGTTTATGGTCAAAAATTTCAGCAATTTAACTGCATATAATTTCCAAAGATGACAATTAATATGGAACGGAGGTAGTATATACTAATTCTATTTTTATGCTGTATTTTTTTTAAAAAAAAAAATTGCATGCAATTTGTTAAAGTTTTATTCAATAAAAAAGATTAGTTTTCAATTAGTTCAAATAATTAGTGATTAATAATATTCTCTTATATTTTCATTTCTTTAAAATTTGACAAATTTTAAAGAAAAGAAATAATATTAATAAGTAATACATAATAAGTTAGGAACCATTTTATTATTAAACTTCGTCGGTCTGAAAACGATTAAGCCTAATGAACCAAAAAAAAAATAAACAAGGGGTGGTAACAAAAAGATGGACTATTAATCATAATACTAGTACATGTGAATCCAATACAATTGTATATAGTACTACCTTCATCCTATTGTATTTGTCTATTTACCTAATTTGAGAAGACCAATGTATATTAAGAATTTAAGTAAAAAATTTGTAATTTACCCAAACTATCCCTACTTTAATTGAAGATATTAGTTGTTGGAATTGTAAAAAGTGATAAGTGAATTTATTAATTAGAGGTAGAAAATGAATTACAGTTGTTGAAATTGTAAATAAGATAAATATTTTGGGACAAAAAATTAAATAAATGGATAAATAATTTGACACGGAGGTAGTATTCAAACTGCAATTATTGCGTGCAGGAAACCACAGTCATGGGAACACTAACCCAAGTTACGTTATCATTTATCAAAATTGTAGACGGGTCAATTCATCCTAGACCACACCATCTCTCTTTATGATCATGAATCTCTTGACGAAAAGATTTGATATTTTGTTTTCTAGAACATGGAACTTTTTTGTAAACTTGGGGCTTACATAGTATTCATGGGTACGTACAAATTAATGAGAAAAGTAACATGGGTATTAAAATATTATTCTAACAATATTCAAATTTTTATACAGTGCTTTCTTTGGTGAGCATAGTTGAATATCTGACGGATATTAAGTATTGGTTTCATGGATATCTAGTATAAAAGGTGGAAATCAACATTTGATGAATTTCAAGTGAAATATCTATATTCCTTTGGCATACTCGATGCTCTCGAAACCAATATTTGATATCCACCAAATATCCAACCATGATCACATGCTCACCCAAAGACCATACTCATATGATCGATTTCCATATTTTGTTTTTGCTATAATCCTATATAGTCAAAGAAAGACAACCATGGTCATATTTGATGGATACCATACTCATATGATCATGGTCCTTTGGTGAACAAGTGTGCATAGTTAAATATCTGATGGATATCAAGTATTAAATTCTAGGACATCTAGTATAAAAAGTGGACATCAACATTTGTTGACATTTTCAAATGAAATCTCTATATTTTTTTTTTTTGCATATTTGATATCCTCGAAATCAATATCTGATGTCCGTCAAATATCCAGCCAAAATCAGATACTTGCTAAAAGGCCATACACATATGATCATTTCCTATATTTTGTTTTTGCTATAATCCTACATAGTCAAAGAAAGGCAGCCATATTGATGAGAAAAGTGTATTAATTAAGAATATTTAATAGTGGCACGTATATATTGTAAGGACGCACTAGTGTATGCATGATGAAACATGCACGCAAATGAGATATATACAGTTTTGTACTACTACAGTTCAAATGCATGAATTTCACGTCACCTATATCTCCAAATCCAAGTAGGTGCATGTAATTGGAACCCTCATAAATTAGGGTGACAATGTATGGTGAAACAGTGTGCTACATAGCCTACATTCTATGTATATTTTCCAAATTCTTGGGCGCCATTACTAATATACTATGCCTATCGTGAATGACGCTTGCAATTTATCATAGAATTTGGATGACATAATGTGCATAGAATATTCAAACTTTATTACTTCTAAAAGGGAAAAGATGGTGAATTAAGTTTAATGATGCTTGGATTAGGTCTTTTAACGTTACTATTCTTGTTTAGCATTGAGTACTATTGATCCATACCAATACCATTAAGGGTGTGTAAAATTTATGGATAAAAAAAATTTGGTAAAAATTAAGTTTTGATATTTTTTTTGATAATTTTTAGTAATTTTTAGTAATTTTTAATAACTTTTGTCAAATTTATCATATTATATCAAAATTAATTTTTTTTAACTTTAATAATTTTTATAAATTTTTTATAAATTTTTATAAAAACTGATAAATTTGAGGATTTTTGGACGCTAATATACTGAACTTTTGAGGTATTGGACAATAATGCACTGAACTTTGACCTTGGACAATAATGCACTGAACTTTGAGGGGTGTTGGACCATAATGCAACCGAGACAATTTTGATGGTAACGAACTTGGTGACAATCTTACGGGGCAGACTGAGAAAACGAATAGGCTAAATAATATTTAAGTTTGTGACAAGCTACAAAGGATTATCACCAAGTTAACCACTGTCAAAATCATACTGAGTGCATTATTGTTCAACACCCCTTAAAGCACAGTGTATTATTGTCCAAAGTCAAAGTTCAGTACATTATTATCCAATACTCCAAAAGTTCAATATATTAGCATCCAAAAACTCTAAATTTGATTTACCCCTTAATTTAACAGGTGGTACTTAGTTCCATTCAATTCTCATCTCCCATACAAAAAAAAAACCCACCACCTTTTTGTGTGTGTATATAATAAAAAAGAAAGTGCCCAAAATTGTTGTGAAGGTATGAATCACAGTAGTCCACGTGTATTGCATGCATGCAAACAGAATTTCTCATCAATGTCGTCAATGCTTGCCTGGTCCTCTGCATCTGGTCAGCTGGTCTTCTGTAAACTACCCCAGACAACACAAAAAAAAATGAAAAATGAAAAAGAAAACAAAGATTATTAATTAAAGCAACCCAATATTTAAGGGGGGGAAAGTGAAAATTTGACTTTAATGCATGTAGGCGTGGATCCAAGTAGGAAATTTCGAGGCATGTACCGGCCTACTACTAGCTAAGGTACTGTACATCTTTCATATATTATGACGTCATAAATTATCACGCGTTGTTGCGGCTTCTTTTCCTACAATCTGTTGGATCAGTTCATAGTTTTCCACCTACAAGATCTTCTTGTTCCAACCCTATTCGTTTATATCTTCCCAACGTAGTGTAGTAATGTGTGAAATAATATATCAAACTTTACGGGAAATATAATTAATATGGTAGATAATGAGAGAAAACATGAAGAATAGAAGAGAAAAAAGAATAGATATATTGATAATGAGTGTGATAATATATGGTATAATATGATAAAGTATGGAAAAGTATTGACTAGTATAGACGTATATATAGTGAGTTGTGTTACCACATCGTACTGTACCATATACAAGAACAGGGGCCATAGTTTTATAATAGTAGTTCAACTTTATAAAGATTTTTTCCTTGACATCAAGTGATCAACTCTTAAGAATTTAATTACATGGTGAACTCTTTAAATAAGAAACATGTTCATTCTTTAAATTTCAATTTTCCATTTTAGCACTTTTGCTCGTGAAGGTGGAAAATTGTGGTCTCTATAAAATTTTTCATATGGTCAATTCAAAATACAATTAAATATGGAAAAAAATAAGTAAACTAGGGAAAAGTGATCATTTTCTTAAGATTTTTGACAAATCAAACACACTCTAAATTAAACTAAACAATTTAATGATAATCAATTTATAATCCATATGTTAAATTATTACGTGCCCCGTTTGAAAACCATAGCGTCTAAGCCATCTACAATGATTAATATTAAAATGACAAAAATATGTGTGTTAGCCTGGATCAAATTGTTATTTTCCTTATCCAAATTATACTAGATAATAAAAATAATTCATAGTTTTCAATATTAGTCGATATATTCTGTTGTGTTTCTAGGGTGACGATGTGGACTGCAGCCATCAAACCTGAAGATCGTATACTGGCAATGGCAAACTACGTGCATAGGAAGTAAGTGTGAATGTTGTTCATATGCATGCATTTTGCTGTCACCCTTTAAATTGTTTCAGATTACTAGTATAAAAATTGGTCATAACACTAGAAATACAGCGTGCGATTTGCTTACGTAAAGTTTACATAGTATTTTGTTACTTTATCATCACTGGCTTCCGTTCAGAAAGAAGCATGTTCATAAGAGATAAATTTCAAATATCTACAGGATATATAATATGATTTTGTAGGGTTTCAAAGTTTTTGCCAGAAGAAAGGGGAAAGACTTTTTCAAAGTTCAGTGGCATTTGGTCAGTCAAGCTGCATGTTAGGGTTGCTACTACTAAGACTAAAGAACTTGTCAGAAAGAAGGATAAAAATTCGATAGTACGTGCTGGTTGAATATTCTTCAAAGCTTTCTCAAGATCATTTAGCTAGAGGACATGGTGCATACAGTGGCTAAGTTTGGTTGTGGTTCTAGCTTTATTCGTGGGGATCCATAAACTATCGAGAAACGGCTTAAGGAGAAATGGCGAAGAGGAGAAAATTGTTAATTTTAGTGTTTTAATTGTGTTGTTTTTGTCTTGTTGTTTTGTTGTTGTCTTCGTTGTTGGTTGTTGTCTTTCGTTGTTTTTTCTATGCGGTTTTTGCACCTTTGGTGTTGTCTCTTTGGCCTATTTGACTTTCAATAATAAAAAAATATATAATATGATTTTGTATACTTATCTTGTTTAATTTCTTGTAGTTTTGGCTCATGTAGATACAACTCTTATTTAAAATTTTCTCTACTACTATCTAATTGTGTAGTAGAGGGAGAATCATACGACATTATTCTTATTGTCTATGCCACTCTTATTTAATAATTTTAGTGCAAATTGTAGTGTAGGAAAATTAAAATTAACAAATATTATCTGCTAGCTATGCTCTCAGCTTACCCAATTGTTTAATTGCCTATAAGATTCTTAAAATACTCAAATAAAAATAATGCGTCCCATTAATTAAACATCCAACATTGACTTTCAATAAACCTCAAGTATTGCACTATTTGCATTTAACAATAAAAGTAAGTTATTTTGTAAATCTGTAATACTCTCACATAACTGCTAAACGTGATACTATCACGTCCGAAAAACTTCCTGTTCTTTTCTGCGGTTGGCAAACTGCGGTGTCACAGCCTACCACAGTTTGCCACAGCCCACCACAAAATACCATTCTACCACAATTCACCACAATCCACCACAAATTACTTTTTCACAATTACCAATACAATATTTATATATATACAAATAACTCACCACAACATATCAATAACCCGCCAGTCCGCCACAATTACACCACAACCTACCACAATTTTACCACATCATACCACGTCATGCCGCAGAATATCGCATAAAAGAACAGGGCCAACAGTTAAAGATTCGAAACACTTTATACGTGATGCAAACTATTATAATTTGTTCAATTGCATTTTCACTCTCTTATCAGTCCAATTCCTTAAGCCATAGAAAACACCACAGTGATTGTGGGTGAGTATTATAATTCATTCATCTGCATCTTCATTCTCTCTTGTCAATCCAATTCCTTTGTTACAAAACACTATAATAATTGTGGGTGAGTATCCTAGCTCCATATTATATATTCTTTTTAACATACTTTGTTTACTCATATTTCATATATTTTTGTTTGTTATAGAATTACCGTGATCTATATCCAATAATTGACGCATCAAAAAGGGCAAGGATCATTTGTATTTATATTTTCTAATCCTACTTTTCTTTATCATATTTATCTATTGTTTATTTGTATATTCATATACTTTATTTGTCCCAAAATTTCCACGATTTACACCCAATTATTATAACTTTCAACCAAATTTCTCGGGCCATTTCTCATATGTAATAAACTCTTTTCTTTTATTAGAATTTTTTAATAATCTAACATTTTATGCAATCTCATCCATTCAAGTAAAATTAATCTTGATTAATTTTTCTTTTCTCTAAAAAAAAAAATGGTTGATTAACTTTCTCACATAATTCCCCCTCTCCCTTTGATACATAATTAATTATCCATCACTATAACTCTTCTCATTCTACATAATCCTATTTTATTTTTTTATACATTTATACTAAAAGATATAAAAATAATCAAATAATAAAATATAAAAAATTATAGACAAATAATTAGGTACATATGGAGTACAACAACCAAGATGAAGCAATAAAAGAATTTTGTTTGGTTTCTCCCCAACTTGTTTTTCATGGAAAGCCAAGAGTCAAGTTGGTGTTCATTCAATAGGCGGTCGACTTGTATGCCAGCCGCAAGTCTTGAAAAGCTGAAAGCCATTAAATAATTCGGCCAAAATTTCTGAACAAAAAGTGGATATTTGATTTTTATGGAGCAGATCTAAACCAACTGTATTTGAGATACCTAGACTGGTATAGCATACCTACAAACATGACCAAGTTAGCCTTTTATTTTTGGGAGAGTCAAATTACATTTCATTGCTCTTTTTTTCTTTTCGATAGTTGGTAGTCAAAAGGCTAAAGAGTTTTACAAATCACAGCAACCGCAAAAACAGTCAGCAATTACCTCCCAGAAATTACAAACAAACGCTGCTAACATAAAAATACAAAAGGACGACCACGCCCACTACTGCCAAGATTGAGACAACTCAAAACACACTGCTAAAAGATCAAAACATCAGTTTGGTGAATCATCGGGGAATCGCACGCCGATATCATTGCCAATAATCCCAGCTAAACGATCTATCTTAGCATCGATGTCATCAAGACTGTCAGCTTCCAAACTATTCGCTTGTCTGGCCATCCTAATTTCCTGACCATCCTTACGACCCCGAACAACACTTGAAGTTACTTCTCTGACACGCTGCCACTTAGCTTTCATTAACATGTTCTGCTTTCTCTTACCCCTGGCTTTGCCCTTCGAAGCCTCAAGGATGGAATCCTCAAGGTCAGCAAGTAAGTCACGCTCGGCCATATCATCAATGAATTCAACCATGATGCTGAGAGTGCGGTCACTGTCAGAGTCAGCTCCCTGATCTTTATCCACCACCTGATCGGTTTTGGGCCCACTCAAAAGAGCATCCTTATAATTCAACCTGCTGGCATGTTTGTTGCTTTCCAAAACAACATTAATAGGATCTGTAATAGTTTTGTTAGAAACATCCCCAGATCCATCACAATTAGAAGCTTCAAGAGAGTCGGGCACGATCGTATCAGCATTCTCAAAATTAGTCCCACAGGGGGGACGAGATGTGCACATCATCCCTTTTCTTGGGAATCCACTTATGAACATATTTGAAATTTGCATGAGGTTTACCGGCTTGGTTTTTATTTCTTAAATTTTATATATATTAAGAAAAAATTTTGAAATGATATTTTTAAAAAGTTATAGTTTATTAATTTACAACTACATTACAAATTTTACTACACTGGCATGACACCAATTTTATAATGCCAATGTATTTTTTTTCAATACAACTACTTTTTTATTAATTTTCTTAAGCAATGTGAGGAAGAGAAAGAAATAGAAAGAAGTAGAGCTAATTTAATACTAATATTTCACAACTTTTATACAATACAATATAATACTCAACTAAACCATTTTATTGCTTCCTAAATTTTGGCTATATAAAGAGTTGGATAATATGGGATGGAGGTAGTACCACTTTAATCTTTGATTTCTAAAATAATATATTTAAACTTAGATTTTATTGGTTTTTTTTTTTACGATGTTAAATTGGTCCATCCACTACGTTCCTATAAAGGTGTAAACCCAACAGACTTGCTGTGTAAGGGAAGGGGGTACAATATCACGACATCATGAGGCCCGCAAGGAGTCTCCCAAGATCACCAACAATTTCCACGAAGGAAATTGTGGCCACTAGGATTCGTGTAGTGGGGAGGATAAACCTTTCACTCATGCCATTTAAGCTACAAGTTCATTGGCTTTAAAAATATATTACATAAATATATTTATATTAAATTATTTTGTACGGCAGATTTAGTAGTGTTGATTTTATATCTAACTCATTATGTATATCAATTGATAATTTTTTTTCAGGTAAGAAACAACAATTAGGCAATCCTTCTCTTAAGAGTTCTACCTAACATATCTTTTGATCCATGAGGATCAAGGGGTACTTGGAGCATCATAAGCCTAATGGACCAATTTCGAGATTCTCATATGCTTGGGGAAATTTTGGGTCTCAGATCGAAGAAGTCTCGTGACGAACCGACTAATTTTCAACACTCAACCCCCAAAAATCACCCATGAAGACAAGAACCGAGCTACTAGAGCTCAATGCCAAGCTGGAGAAGTCAAGTAGGGGTCGGGATCCTTCCAAGGGGCGATTTGGTCATTACACAAGGATTGGGATGTAAGATCTAGCGCAGAAAAACGAGCGAAGGAGAAACGGAAAACAACCAAGCAATGGTAAAGGAAGCCAGAGGGGCGCTGACCGCGCCTATTGTCCCCCCCCCCCCCAAGTGTCTGGTTGAGGCACTGATCGCCGCCTATGAAGCATTGGTCACGCCTCCGCAATTTTTCGCAGTTTCCACGAATTCCTCCCCGTACTCTTGTTATGTTTTCTTCCCCTCTTTTCTCCTCCTCTATCTAAACCCTCTCCCCCTCATTTGTAAGCAACTTTTGAACATTTAAACACTTTGAAAAATGAAATCTTGTTGGGTATTTGTAAACCCTCCCTAAATCTCTTCTCTCATTATCCATTAAATTTCAATGGTAGTGGTTAAGAGTATTCACTTTAGGGCTTGATTAGTCGGCAACCTTTCCATAAAGCTTGTTGCGGATTTCCTGGTAGTTCAAGTGAGAGCGGGTAGATCTATCCTTTAAACCTTCAATTGGATATCAAAGGTTAATCTTGGTGAGATTTCTTTAGAGATTAATCATCTCTTGTTGCTTGTAGTTATTTTGTTGTTTATCGTCCAAAAACCCTACGAATAGATGTTAATCTTGAGTTCTAAGTTGGTATTTTCTTAAACCTAAGGTTAGTTGTTAATCCTTAGGCTTGAACCTGAAGTATCTCGAGGTCCATGCTCGTCCCTTGTCATCCTAACCAAGAGGGCGGCGTCAAGTAGCACCTGTGAGGAGAGGTCCAATTCACTCGAGACCCCGGAACCCCAAGCTCGTGACAGTCGTCTTATGGATTAGGACCCACTTTGAGCATAATCTAGAGCGTCGCGGCCGTGACACCAGCATCACTCCTGTGACAGCCCTCGGCCAAATGTGAGTTGGGTGCAAGTGGAGCGTTACTCCAATGACAAGCCTGTTACGAATGCGACAGGATTTGGGGGTGAATGTCATGCCCCTGACGTGTTTGTCACGACCGTGACATTCCCTTACAAGACTTTTGGAGCTAAGGCATGTCGCGCCCGCAACACCGCGTTTGGAGAAATCTTGATTAAGAAATCTCCTGGATCACCCCCCGACCACCTGTGTTGCAGCCGTGACCAACGTATGGTCGACCGTAACCTTGTAATTGCGCCTGTCATACTTGTACAACACTTTGCCCAGTTTTTCCCCGCAGTATCTCACGCCCATGACTTGAGTGTCGTGCCCGCGACGTTTCTGGAATGTTTTGGGTGTCGCAGCCGCGACCCTCCTATCGCGCCCACGACGCGCTTGGGAAGGTCGGGTTTTTCCTCCACTTTCCCTTCTTTTATTTCTTCCCTTTTGTGTAATCCTTCTTTTACCCATCCCTTAATGTTTTGTAAAGCCTCTCTAGGAGGTCATTTGTTGTAATACTTGGGTCCCTTTTGTAATTTGGCCTCATCTTTCCCTCTTCCCCCTCATTTTTTATAATCGTTTGCAACGGGTTGGAAGAGGCATTAATTGACATTAAATACAAATTTAAGTTTTCTCTCTAGTTTCTCTCTTTTTTAAAGTCTTGCTTACTTTATCCTTAATCTCATTGTGGCGGTGTTCAAGCCAAATTCTTTATAGGATTGTGGTGGTTAATTCCTTTATCAAATCTTGGTGGGTTTGATAGTTATTGGTGGAGGTTCTCCTTTACCCCAAGTCCATATCTAGTGTGGAAGCAACTATCTTAGGTTTGGTTGATGCATTCATCTTTTTCATCATCAAGTTCTTGAACTCAAGCATCCATCCCCCACTATGACATCCTTTGGAATTGTGTTTGCTATTCGATTCCAGATCATTTGATATTAGAGCAAGGATTAGAGCTCATGTTTATGTGGTGAAAATTTCCCAGGATTTTTAGGGTTTAAGTTCTTGATGTTTGGGTTGTGTTTGGGTGTAAAATTGATTCTTTATGAATGATTTGGGTCCCTTGATGTGTTAGGAGTATTGGGATACCAATTTTATCACTTGATTCAAGTATTCATTGAGTGTTGAGTTGATTTGTGATGTTGTGTTTGCCTAGAATTTTATCATCTGTTTTGGATTCTTGATGAATATTAGCATGTTTTTGGTTGAGTTTTCTTGTGAAATTTGGTGCTTAAGTGGTTGCTATACATCCTTGTTGATGTTAGTAGTGATTTGTTGAGAAATTTCATTGTGTGGAGTTGATTTGGATTGTATTTGGGAGAGCTCTAGGAGTAAGTTTAGAGAATTGAAAATATTTGGGTTTAGTAATTATTTATGCTATTTCCATGGATGTTGATGGTTGAATTGGTTGTTTTGGGTTATTATGGAGGTGCTTGAATATTTCTTGTGAAGATTGTATTTGATTTGTGTGGATGACTTGGTGTTTGCTCCTTGTTTGCGAGGTAATTCCTTGGTGTTGTTCATCACCTTGGAGTTCACCCCTTGCACGATTCCCCCACAAAAATTAGCCTCTTTAAACTTAATAAATTTCATACCCACAACGAACCCAAAGCCTCATCGATTCATCTTTACCTTAGCCCGTAGAATTCTTAAACTCCTCAAAATTCCCTCTTATGTCGAGTCAAGATGACGAAAGAGAAACTTTGCCTTCTAACCTTACTCCCCCTCCCGGAACCTACTATGTCTCAAATCATACAACAAATGCACGACATGCAAACGAGGTTCATGTTTAGTGAATAAATGATTCTCGACGATGTAGATGCTCTCAAACGCCTATAACAACTCTTAGACGTGACTCTAATCAACTGTAGTCCCCAACACTATAACACAACTTATGCAACTAGACTTGGCAATTAGATGTTTCAGATCGGGCGACTTCGAGTTCGGGTTTGTTCAAATCAGCCGCGCTCCGGTTCGAAACAGATAGGGTTAGGGTTCGTTTTATAACTCTGGATGGACCTTGGCCGGTTTGGGTCGGGTTTGACTGGACATGGTCTGTGGGTTAGAGTCGATAGAATTTTTTTTTTGCCGGTTTGGGTTGAGTCGGATCGGGTTGATTCGGTTGCTTGTTTTTGCGTGAATCCAAGTTCAAATTCCTTTCGAGTCAGATTGCTAACGTATTAAGTTAAAATTTATTTATTACTAAAATGTCAATTTTGTGCAAATATTAATTGCCTAATTAAATAATTTAAGGTGTATGATTCAATAGTTTGTACTGTACTGTATAGAAATCATCCAAAAAGATGTTAACCACTATACAATTGACAGTCGAAATAAATAACGATTAGATATGGGCTATCAGTATTACAATTGACACATAGGCCCACACGCATTTAACTTAATTATTATTTATTAGTATTAAAATTTTATTGTGAAAATCAAAGCATATGAGCTTTAAGTGTTTAACCATTCAACTGATACATATTGAATTTCAAATTTTCCATATGACTACTCCAAATTAGGTATAGTTTGGTTTGGTGCAAATCAGGTTGGTTCCAATTTGGTCGAGGGGTAAATAAGTTCGGGTGTGTCGAGGGTCGGGTAAAATTCGATTCGGGCCATTTTTGGATGAGAGTTTAATCAGGTTTAGCATGACTCTGTTTGGGTTTGGGTTAGCTCGGATTATTTCGGATGTTTTTAAATCCAAAAACTCTCAATACATATTATAATGCTCTAAAATCCTTAAAATCCAGATTATTCAACGATATATTTAAAGTTCGGATAAATAAATTTTTCACAGTCAAAATTAAAACTATTTAAATTCAAAAACCGTTTTCACAATTTCTCCATTATTTTTCTGTAGTTCCCAACTTCTTCAATACAAAAAGTTGTTCTCAACCATAAACAAAAAAAAAGTCTTCAAAAATCGAAGTTCATATGAATTTTCTTAATAAAAACACATGTAAACAAAATCCTTTTTCCCTTTCCATTCATTCATTCATTCATTCATTCACCGATCAAATCAAAGTGTTTGTGTGTGCAAGTCAATGTCTAAGCGTGTCCACTCAAACACAATACAATGATGCATACATAACATAAACTTTAGGCAATTTTGGACTTTCCCCCTTTCCTAAAGAGATGGGAAAATTCAAAGCAATAAAAGGCCAAACACGGTTTTATTTATCACATAAAAAAAGGGCTCAACTTTATGTCTATTTATGGTCTAAAACAAAACACCATTGCCCTCTTTCACAGTGCATTGACTTGGACTTTTTCCCTTCTACTTCCTCTGTATTTTTTATCTGTCATTTACAGTTTTCAGTGTCAATTTTTAATTAATAAGTTTTAGTATAAATTTATAAAAAAATATAATATTATACTTTTTAATAGTATTTTTTATAACGAATCTAACGACATCAATTTTGTATGATGAATCATTAAACAAAATAAGATATTAACGGTCAAAATTTTATGATCTAAACAAAACCCCCATTGCCTCTTTCATAGTGCATTGACTTGGACTCTTTTTCTCTTCTATCAAACAAAAACATATATCATGTGGTCATGCATGCTTGGGTTTGGGTCTCAACTTTACCTTTTCATCTTCAATTTGACCATTGTTTAGTACTTTAGTTAGTTAGCTATATATGTCACGAGTCAATGAATCATGTTCACTTTTGAAGTGAGGATGAGAAATTTTAAATCTTGGACTTAATTCACTAAGTTAAAGGAATTAGATGATCTGCTTTTTAGATATTTTGGACAATAATTAGCTTAAAGACGTGAAAATTTTTGTTTGCGATACGTAAGCCCTTGTTCTTTAGGATGATAAGTAGGTTTATCTTTATCTGACCTTACTTTCCCTTACTCGATTTCGTAAAAAACGTTCAAATTAAAGTTAAAATTTTAATTATAAAAAATTTTACCCACCACTAACTTACCTGCCTCAAATTTTATTCTAATATTTTCTTTTCTTTCTTTACCTTACCAAACCTAACTTGATTCTACCACTCTAAAGAACATGCTTATAAATTAAAATGACTTTGTCATAATAAGCACTTTCGAGCATAATGGTCCATTGGTCCCCCTTGATGTTTTAGTCATGTAAGGAGCAAATGCATTAACCCTAGTTGTTTCCTTTATTTATACTCCCATATATTTACCTAAATTTTTCAAAAAGAAAAGTAAAATTAACATCTATAGTGTGCAAATAACAAAAGATCAAATTAATAATTTAAGTTAGATGATTAACTAATACACAAATACATGTTAATAATGTTAGAGGACCCACAATGGTGAGCATGAGTTATACTCACTGGATGAGGTGGAAGCAGTATGATCCACCAAAAAAGTTAGAATTAGACTCTTCATATTAACTTGTTTTCCAATAGTGAGTGTGAGTTTGATTAAAATAACTAAAAATATGTGTAGGGCCCATATTTAATAGTTTAAATACACTATAACAAAAATTTTAAAAAAATGAAAAAATATGTCGAGGATCTCGTCCTCGTCCTCGTGCGGCGAGCACGAGTTCGAGTTTTTCTCACCACCGACACTCGTCCTTGCCGCTGCACTGTCTTTCTCGTCCTCGCCCACGTCACATGAGCATCATTTCAGTCTCAAACTCGTCGTTGCGGATGGTCTTATAGTCAAGAGGATAGAAGATTTATCCTTTTCATTGGAGTTCAAATTCTAGAAGTTAAAATTTTCATTTGGATATTGTTGTTGTTAACATTTTGCAAAGTAGGGTTCTAATTTTCTCGTTAAAAAATATTTTATTAAGTAATCCCATGATTAATGATCTACTCCCTCCGTTTTTTTGTTTGTCATTCACGTTTTTCGATGTCCATCTTTAATCAACAATTTTTCACGTAATATTTTTTTAAAAGATACGTTATTATACTTTTTGAATAGTATTTTTTTATTACGAATCTAATGATATCAATTTTATTTGATAAATCATGGTACAAATTAAGATATTAACGGTCAAAATTTTTGACACAATTATTTAGGTGACACTTAAATAAAAACGGAAGGAGTATTAAAAGGGGCAACCATACACGACCTATATAAGTTTTGGACCTTTTGCAAAGGCTTCCCAAAATTCACCCCTAATCAATCATTTAACAGCCACAGTAACATCGAAAATTATTATATTTTTTTATAAAAAAAGCTAAAAAGTAGTGACACAATTTTCTGAAAAACAGTCAAATTTCAGGTGGCAAGTAAAATCTAACAAAATCTATGCAAATATAGACGACAAATTACACATTGTAGTACAACAGCAACCCTAAGAAAAACAAAAGCAGCAACAACAATAATCCAAAAACAATTTTTTGAGCATTCAAAAAAAAAAAATTAAAAGTAGTCAAGTTTGGGAAGCAAGATACCATGTCAAACCCTAATTGGCCTAAGCTCACTCTCAGCATTAAATTAAAAGGCAAATATTGGACCCTCAAATTAACACCTACATCCACATTTAATTAAATGCAGCCATAGGTTAGATTAGATTGGCAGGCAGCCTAGCTAACTGTATGTCTTTTTTTAATCTTCTTTTTTTTTTGAATAATAATAAAAAAAATAATAATATTTATTTAAGATGCATGAATGTCTTACCTACTACCAACCTACTACTCTACCTGTGTTTGTACTTGTATTGTAGTTTACCCTTTCTTCTTGCCTTTCCTTTGCACATGATGTGCTTTAATTTGCTTACTTTTGCTTTTGCATTGACAAGCATCTAATGTTCCTTATTATTTTTGCCCTTGAAGCAATTATCTTTCATTGTACTTGCCAACCTAACATGTATATATCACTTGATCATAAAACTTCATTTCATCCTTCTCAAGCTAACTAACTGAGGTTTCTTGTTCTTTTATACGGATGATAAGTTGCGGATGCGAATAAATTGGTATAATAAAGTAGAAAAGTGATATAGATAATGTGGATAACTGAGGATATTATCACATAAAAGAACAGGGTATTAGAAATTAATCAATCAGCTATCTTTTTAAGTTTATTATTAATATCCATCAACATTGAGATCTTAACATATATATCGATTAGACTAGACATATTTAGTTGTGCACCTATTATTATGCTTGAAATTGTTCTTATTGGATGATACAGTTCATATTGTATGCTTTGTTATGGATATGAATATTTAATGACTTTTTACCGACAATTAAAAGGCCACTTAGGCCTTGTTCTTTTATGCGGTATTTTGCGGAATGATGTAGTGAGGTGTGGTGGAATTATGGTAGATGTGGTGGAATTGTTGTAGGTTATTGGAATTGTGAGAGAGAAAAGTAATGATTTGCGGTAAAATTTGGTGGGTTGTGGCAAACTGCGGTAGGCTGTGACACCGTAGTTTGCCAACCACAGAAAAGAACAGAGCCTTAGATGAGCACCGAGGACATATGACTCCCATCTTTTCGAGGGAAAAAAAATTTGTAAATATAAAACAAAACAACTCATGTAGTTGTAGTACAATGACCTTCCTTGTTAGATAGTTTGGATTGATAATTAGCTAAAAATATTGAAAAGTCAAGACATATTTAATTTATCAATTAAATCAAAATTGATAATTCACTATCCAAAGGTGGAAAAGTCAAAATACAATTAATTTCAACACCACAACACGCATTAGATACTTACCATTATGATAAGAATAGCCATAGATATATATATATATGGACTTCCAAAAAATTAAAAGAAAAAGAGTAACCATATATGATCAACTATAAGATAAGATAGTGATGAATATATAAATGTATATATAGTACTAGCATGTCCACCTTTGAGTCAACAAAAGAAAATGTTATTCATAAACATAAAGAGCCTCGTAAGTGAAGATCTGTAAAGTAAACAAGACAGACCTGAAAGTGAGGAATTCCTCCCAAATCTTTATTAATTTAAGAGTCATCATCCTGTGAATAGAATTAAATTATGTATAGAATATATATTCATCAAAGAACGTTACGTTACACTTACACATGTGGCAAAGTTGGTACCCAACAAAACTTAAATTATAAAATAAACTAAACAATTTTTCTGAAATAACAACTACAATTCTTCCTTTTCTTTTTCTTTTTTTTTTTCCCTTCCTTCCCATGAATGAAAATCCATCATATTGGTCTCCCACCAACTGTATCCTCCTACAATTGCAACACTTCCCGCCAAAAGACAACTTTTTTTTTTTTTTTGCTTGGTTTCAATTGTATTTACAAAACTCTGCTACATACACATTTGATTTGATCCCAAAATGAACAGTGTCATTGTGCATTGGCAAATGCCACTGAGATCTTGCTGGGGAGCCAATCCCCGTGGACCCGGCTCTTGGATTCTTTGTCGAGTTCTAGCCGGGCCACCACCTGTTTTCCCTCGGGTAATTTGGTTTTAATCTGCTGGATCCCCGGGACTAGGACCCTGTCGACCCAGGTTTCTAGCCCGGTTTGGCCTAGCCAGAGCCCGCTCAGGATCTTCTCGAGTGCTGCATTCTCGATCCGGACGGGGACCCGGTCCCCGGTGACGGCTGAGAATTTGACCGTTATGGCCCGCTCGATGTTTTGCCGGACAGGGGTGAAGTCCACCGGCTTGAACACCACGGCCTCGTCCACCGAGCTCAGCAGCTCGTGGGGCACGGCCGAGGTGGGCGATCCTCTGCTCCTCCCGTGCGCGTGGGCTTCCTCGTGTTCCACTGTGAGGTCGCTCGAGTTGTGGGACCCGTCGTCCACGTCCGCCATCTGGTTCAGGTCGAAACCCGCCTTCTCCTCCTTTCTCTGCTGCTTCGAGGACCAATCCCGATCGTGATCTTCATCTTCGTCGTCGTCATCCAGGACCCAATTAGGAGGGGGCGGTCGCTTTCCTGCCGTAGACGTCTCACCGACTGATATCCTCAACTGCCAACCGCCGCTGGCCAAGGCGGTCAACTTCTCCTCATCATTGACCGAATACCCGCCCTGCTGCTGATCTGGCACCCAGCTCGACGTGAGCACGAAGATGACATTCCCGAGGCTGATTTCCCGGCCATGGGAGTCGCTCAACCGGCCCCTTTCCATGGCCCGCTTCACGCTCGCCTGGACCAACACATCCGCCTCGTCGATATCCTGCAGCATTATCACCGAGCACGGGTTCCTCCTCACCGCCTCCGCAATCCTATCAATCGCCGTCTTACCCCTGAAATTCAACTCGGATTCATCCCCATACCGTCTCGAACCTAGGGAGATCAGGATCGGGGCGGATGCACCGTAAACAAGCTCAGCAAGAGCAGCAGCCATCTTCTTCTTCCCGGTCCGATCGGGGCCCGAGAAAAGCAGCCATATGTCGCCCTTCGACAACCCGTTCGCCCTGCGCTTCCCGTTGCCCGTTTTGCATTGGGTTACGGCCGAGGCAATACTAGAGGCCGCATCTCTCTGCCAGGCGACCTTCTCGACTAGACCCTTTAGAAGCCTCTTGAAAGAATCCACATCCGATGATGTCGTAGTAGTATTAGTAGTCGTAGTAGTAGTAGTAAGGAACCCACTGAGCCGCTCCTTGTGGGCTTTGTCCTGGGGCGATTCACCAGCCGGTTTGGCCCGGCCCAGGACCAGATCAGTCCTTACCGGGCTGCCAGGCGGGCTGGGTGGCTGGGCCGCTGGTGGGCTTATATTGAGCTGCAGAGCATCCCCGAGCGTTCTGAGTTGGGGTTGCTGCTGTAGTTTCGGTTGGAGCGGGGTCCGCCCTAGCAATGCCGGATTGTACAAGCCCGTCATCGAGATCGGTGATGGGGTGATTCTCTCGGAGCTTATGGTATGGTGGAAGCTCGGATGGAGCTGCACGCATGCGTCGCTCCATTTCTTCTGCACTTCTTGGGTCTTCTGCTTCAATATCAGATCTTGATCCTTGCCCTGCAAATCAATGTCGAAACTTAATCCCACAGAAACAATTCATCGAAATCAAATCCCACGAAAAACACGAGATTATGAGCAGACCTGAAGAGGGTCGCTCGAACGCAGCTTGGCACTCTGCAACCACGGCGGCAAAGACGACGTGCGACCCGCGTCTGAAACAGCCTCTGGTGCCGGTTTCTCGGCTTGCTCTGCTGTGAGCTTCGCGACCTCTTGATTGCACTTTTCTGTACACTGAGGGCAGCAGTTGAATCTTCTAGAGGGATCCAAATTCTCGGAAACCCGCCTAGTTAGAGATGGAGCGGTCATCGGGAAGTTCTTCATCGGGCTCAAGCTCTCAACAGAACTGCTTAAGATCCCTCCATTTGTTCCCAACCTGAACAATCACAATAACAGAACCAGGAAAATCAAATACAGTTCACCCAAATCTGCATACTACTCCAGTTCCAAACCAGGAAAAAGGCAAATCACTTTTGAAAAGATAAATATAGGACAAGATTCAGCAGGAATTTTGCTTTCTAAATGAAACCCAGCAGAATTCAATTACTAAACCCAGATTAAAATCATATCGTGAACCCAGAATTCAACAAAAACTACTGTAAATCATCGAAATCGAAAAGAGGGTTTGGATTTATTTACCTCGGCAACATCCCAGGAAGAGTTGCAGGTCTAGCAACAATGGAGACAACCTGAAGATCCCATTCATTCTCCATCGTCGGATGATAAACCTGGCACCTCAAATACGTCTCACAAGTTGCCGTCCCAATCACCCAAACCCTTCTCCCTTCCCCACCAAACCTCGCCAGGATCCTCCCCATCTCCGTCACCGTCGCACGCGCCGCCTCCAACGCCGCCGGGTTGGCCGGCTGATCCACCAGCCACTTCAAATCCCCCAAATCAACCACCACTCCGCCACCCACCCCCATCTTTCTCTCGATCATCCCGCACAACTTCGCCGGCACCTGGGCCCGATCCGACCCGAGGAGCTCCTCAGCCATGGAAACCACCTCCACACCCTTCAACACACCTTCATGGGTTTCAACATTCTTGAGAACTTCCTTTACAACTTCCTGCGGCTCGGATTCTCCGACTAGAACCGGGTTTCGCTTTCTGGGTCGGGTCAGGATTTCGAGCACCCTCTTCACATCGTCCCCTCTACCGGCTTGATTTTGATTTTGCTGTTGTAATCTGGGGTTTAAGTAGAGGTTTCTGGGGACGGGGGTGAGTCCGGGGCGGAACCCTAGGGCGGGCTTGGTGGCGGGTCCGGCGGAGGTCCGGGAGGAGAGGGCGGCCTCGACGGCGGACTTCACGGCGGGGCTGGAGAACGACGCCTCACGCATGACACGACTGACGCTGGGGTCGTCGAGGATGGAGATGATTAACTGCTCGAGCTCGACTTTGACTGCTAACAATGGCTGCTGCTGCTGCTCGGGGCAGCCGCGGCGCTGGTGGGCCTGGGCGCGTTTCAGGGCGGCCATGAGTGCGTTGGAGATCGGAGGTTCGCCGTTGACGGCGGAGGAGTGGGCGGCGGTGGGGAGGCGTTCGAGGGCGACGCTGAAGCAGAGCTCGAGAGCGCGGCACTGGAGGGGGTGCGAGGAGTTGGGGTGAGAGCGTATGCAGGCTTGCCGGAGAAACCCAGTCGGGGAGGCGAGGAGGGTGGCGGCGACATGGAGCGGCGTCGTTTGGCCGTGGTTACGCCGGCCGGCCTCCGCGATCGAGTGGCTGAGGACGCTCGCCGCCTCCGGCGTCAGCGTCTGCTGGATCGCATTCAATCCACCCCTCATAATAATCACAACAATACAGGAATCTGAATTTGTGGTTGGTTAATTCAGAGAATTTGGAGGGGATTATTCGAGAAGAGTCGAGATTGTTCTTGGGAAAGAAGGTACTGTGAGAATTGAGTTGGAACAATCTGAAATGGAATATGCAGTTGAAGAAGAAGAAGAAGAAGAAGGGTTTAGAGAGAGAGAGAGAGAGAAGAAGAAGGAGAGAGAAATAGAGAGGGGTGATGAAGTGGGTGGTGTTGGTGTTTATGCTGGAGAGACCAACAAAGAGTGTGTGTTGTAAAAACGAGTTGAAGAAGAAGAAATATCACATTTTTGATGCATTTAGAGAGAGAGAGAATGAGAGGAAGAGATAAGAGAGAGAAGAGAGAGATCAATCAATTCCTCAACGACGCAAACCGACCCATTAAAATCAAAGTAAATAAGGAGGGAAGAAAGAGAGAGAAAGAGACTGGTCACAGAAAGAGACACAATCAACTTCACAAAACTAAAATTCCCTTTTTCTCTCCCTCTCTCTCTCTCTACTTCTCTCTCTCTACATTCATAAATACACACTCACACAAGCCAACAAAGCAGCATCTAAAGCTGCACCTCACCTTTTATTTTCCCTTTTCTTTTCCTTCTGTAAATCTACAAACCCAGAAAACATTCAATATGGAAACCCAGAAAACATTCAATTTGGAAACCCAGAAAATTTCTGTAAATAAGTTGAGTTTACATTAACATTGCATTGATTGATTTTGGAAGGAGAAAGTATAAGAAGAAGAAGAAGATGATGATGATTAAGAAAGTGGTGGGTAACTTGGTTAGTTGCTTGGTTTTTGGGCAGCAAGGATTTCTGGGAATAATAAATCCAATGTTTGTTTTAAAGTTTAAAAATTATTATTGATTTGAGTGACATTAGGGGGATGATGAAGAGAGAGAGGAAGAAGTGCCTTTTTAAGAGAGAGAAAGTGCCTTTTTAAGAGAGAGAAAAAGGAAAGGGAGAATCATGATGAGTGAGTGGATTAAACTTACTTTTTAAAAAAATTTTGTTTGCTTTATTTTGTTTGCTCTTCCCTCAAGGACTGGATTGACTGCTCCCCTCCCTCAGGCCCTTTGCTTTTTATTTACTGATTTGTCCCAAGAATTTTGTTTATTTTAAGCCTCTTTTTGGATGGTGTCCCCCACTCTCACACACCCTTCGTGTACCTCACGCTCGTAAACAACAAGTTACCCCATTATTCTGTTCGTTTCAAATTAGGCAATGTTCTTTTTTGCGGTTGGCAAACTGCGTTACTATAGCATGCCGTAGTTTGCCACAACTCACCACATTTTACCACAAATCATTACTTTTCTCTCTCCTTACTTTTCTCTCTCCTCACTTTTCTCCTCTACTTTTTACATTCTCTCTCCTCACCTACCCACATATCAATAACCTACCACAATTCCACCGTACCCACTACAATTCCACCACACATCTCCACACCATACCGTGAAATACCGCAGAAAAGAACAGGGCCTTAATTTACATATTTTATAATTTTGTACGTACCAAGGTTTAACTAAAGAAACTACTCACACAATTAAGGCCGTGTTCTTTTTTGCGGTTGATCATGCACACACACCATTTCTCTCTCCTCACCTTTCTCTCTCCTCACTTTTCTCCTCTACTTTTTATATTCTCTCTCCTCACCTACCCCACATACTAATAACCTACCACAATTCCACCACACCCCACCACACCATTCCACAAAATACCGCATAAAAGAACACGACCTAAATAACACTATTTTTCAAAGTATTTTTTCGCATACGAAGGTGCGGATAGTGAGAGAATGTGAATAAAAGTAGTTTTTATCGATTGAAAAAGTAAAAGATTAAAATAATTAAATTATGTATTGAGAAATAAAAAGTTAAAATTAATATGGGATGGAGGGAATAATTATATGCAATTTATTAGGTGCACCCGAAATATATATTTCAGATACTACAATTGTTCACCTCATATATATTAGGTTCTTCACTTTTATTATTATAATATAATTGTTCATTCACACATCTATAAAACTCATGCTCTAAATGCATGTAATATATATTGTTATTATGTAACATTATAACTGATTATTTTATGTTTATATTATCGGTTATTTTATAAGTTTGATAATAAATTTATTTTTATTTTTATTTTATTCATATTATTTCCTTAGAAAAATAATAAATAATTTTACCTAAATGTATTTAGGCACTTATCATAGCAACAACAATTCGAATAAACTTTAAGGGAAAATTTATTTGCAATTATCAAATTACCTACCCTAGTAAAGTTTTACAACCTTGACTTTTTTGCCTTGTTGTATCTCATACTTTAACAATTGCGATATAATTTTATTAACAATTGCAATATTATACTTTTATAATAATATTTTTTTGTTATAAATCTAATTATAGTAGCTTTATTTAACAAATCATTATATATATTGAGATATTTACAGTCAAAATTTTACAATTTTAACTGTATAATTTTTAAAGAAATGAATAATATACAACGGATGCAGTAGAATGCATAAATGGTAGATGAAATTTCTAGATGGGTGGGAGGCGCGTGCATTGCACAGAGTATAGAAAGAGCGTGAGAAAAAAGGGGAGAAATGGGGGGGTTTCAACCAATTTTGTGCTTTTCACACGCAACCAGCTGCAAAAGGCATCGCACGGCTCCCACCTTTTCATACTTCACTCCAACTTTATCTCTCTTCTTTTTCTTTTTTTTTTTTTTGTTTTCAATGTCTCTCTCCTCTTTCTGCCTTTTCCTTGTCACTAAATTTTTAATGCCAACTTCAATTATTATTGCAAATAACTAAAATATTCCCTTCCCCCCTGCAGCTTTTCTCTGCGCACTCTTTCATTTCTCTTTTTTGTTCTTTTCCATCCAATTATTTAATTAATTATTCTAATTACCCATGCTTTCACCTTTCAATTTTACTCACTCCAAGTTATACTCTAGGTTTGAATGGTATTTTTTTGGGAGTTAGGTAAGGTTTGGATTGAATTGAATTGAATTGGATTGGATTGGATTGGAAAGAGTCACCAATTCAAAGAACAGATGTAAAATTCATGAATAAAAAGTAGTTGGGTAAAAGTTAAATTTTAAAATTTTTTAGTAATTTTTGGTAACTTTTGGTAAATTTACGTTGATATATAAAAATTAAAACTTTCTTTTTAACTTTGATAATTTTTAGTAAATTTTAGTAAATTTTGATAAATTTAGTTAAAAACTGGTAAATTTTGTTAAATTGAATTTACCCTGTAATTTGATAGACCCTTTCCAATTATCTTTTTTTGCTAAAATTTTTTTATAGTATATTTTATTATTATAATATTATATTTTAATGTTTGTATTTTTCATTACGAATCTAATGATAATATTTTCATATATTAGAACATTGTATATATATTAAAGAATTAATAATGTCAATGAACAATTAATATGGAAGAGGGAGTATATTTTTTTGCCTTCTTTTAGCACAGGATAAATTTGTCCCACCTTTTTTTTAGGGTTTTTGGACACTAATACAATGTACTTTGGGGATGTTGGATAATAATACGCTTAACTTTTTTCTTGGTCAATAATATACTGAACTTTGGAGTTGTTGGACAATAACGCACTTGAAACGATTCCGACGGTGGCTAACTCAGTGACGGTCTTACGTGGTGGGTTGAGAAGCAAAAAAAATTAAATTCTTTACTAAATTCATGTCATGTGACCTTGTTTGAGGGAGAAAAGCTTGCTCTTGTGGGTCTTGAGTGTCATAGCGCATCGACAATTGCTCAAACTCCCGAATATATTCAACCACGCTCATGTGACCTTATTTGAGGGAGAAAAGCTAGTTGTATAGTTGTTGCTTGTAAGTGAAAGGCACAAATCACTTCTCAATATACTTCTTAGGTTTAGGGCAGGTGTGAATTTGAGGCTTATAATCCCCTACTCGTTGTTTTTTCAAGTTTTCAAACCGAAGTGAGACATACTTGGTGAGATGCAATGAGGCCACCTTGAATTGCTTCCGATCATCATATTCCTTGAGCTCAAAAATATTCTCCACACCTTGGACCTAATCACAGAAGTCGTCGAGATATGAACTACCTTCAAAGGTAGGAGGCTCAACTCACAGTTCATCCCAAGTCATCTCGAGACCTATGAACATGATGAGCCTCTTGAAGCGAAACTTCATCCGACTCTTCACTCTAATCACTCCCAAAAGTAGAATCACCCTAATTCAAGGGGCCACGCAAAGGAGGGTCACCACCAATCTCGGGAGGAGGCCTAGGTGGCTCATTATTGGCCCTTGAGAGTTGGATATGAATAGCATTCATAGTACCAAGGAAGTCTCCCATTTTATGTTAGACCACTTCTTGCCCTTTTGAGACCTGCTCTTGATCGTCCACAAGCCAAAGCAATATTTGATCGAGGGTAGTTTGGGAATGGGGAGTAAGGTTAGGAGGAGGGGTTTCTCGTTCACTCATTTGACTAGACATTGAGGCCATTTTGAGGAGTTATGGGATTGAACGGGGTGAGTGTATATGATCGGATGTAGTTTGAGGTTCTTTGTAGCTAGGGAATTTTGTAGAGTTTTGCGAGAGTAATTTTTGTCGATGTCGATATGCCCGTAGACTCTAGGGAGCCTCGTGGATGTCCCACGAGCCCACAAAAGGATGGGTTGGCCCATGGTCAAAGGCCTGGACATACTTTGAAAGAAAAAAGTATGTCTAAGCTCTAGGCCTTGATCCAACGAGCCTCCCGGGTGCTCAGGAATTCAGCCCCGTTGATGAACCTTGGTTTTACCACCTTAAACCTCGATTTTCGAGCTTTGTTTCTGGGGTATTTTACCTACTTTGGCACAAATTTGACTTGGTTTAGCTCATCGTCGCTTGTTGTAACTCAAATATTAACTTTGTCAATTATAAGTGAATTTTGGGTGATTCGCGGTGTTTTAATGATTATTGGGTGAAAGATGAAAATAGTTAGAGTTTTTGATATGAGAATAATCGAATTCTAACTAGGTCTAGGGTTGTTATTCTTGTAGTTTAATTAGACTAACTCTATGAGAATAGGCAGTTGAAATAGTTAGACTAGCCTTTGACACTCGAGAGAGGGCTTTGGCGAGATTTAATGGTGTAACCGATTACTCTTAATTGCTTGTTTAGAATTGGTAAATTAGGTTATTCACATTGATTAGTTGTTGAATATTTATATCACAACCTGAGCATTTTTATTGTTTTCATAGTTCATTTGTTTCACTTGATCACCACAATCACCTGTTTATTCACCTAACTTGAAACACTTGAGTCAGCTTTGATTGCCTAGAACACAACTCCCTGTGGATACGACAACCGTACTCCCAAAAGTACGACAACACCCGTCCGTCGAAAGTTCCTGGATGGGCTCGGATCAACTACACATCTGATGGTTACTTCTTGACTGCGAGTCTCATTCTCAAAACCACAAAAATGACACAGTATATATTTTTTCTTTGACCCGCTCAATCTAAACCTCCTAGACTCTATAATATCTCTCCATATCTCCACCTTGTCTTCTAGTCATTACCTCGGCTTAATATATATATTTTTTTTGGTTAGCCAAATAAGAAAATATAACCATTGTTAAACGAACTAATTAGTTTTTTTACCCATTGAGGTTTTGTGAAAGTAGGATTTTATCCTACAAGTTTTGAAAATTATTTTTACGCTGCTTCAAGGTTAAACAAACTAATAACTAATCCACCTAACCTTTGCACTAATGATTAAATACAACCTTTTCAAATGAAGTTAGTGGTAAATTTAATGTGAATGGATAAATTTGCCCTTAGTTTAAAAGATTCTAGTGAAAATTTAAACCCACCTCATCCTCCGCGTCCTTCGTGCTTCCTCTCTGTCTAGCATTAAGAGTATGACTTTGTCGTTCTGATTTCTTACCTTCGTCTTGTGGTTTCAAACCCTTTTGAGGGAGAGTGAAACATATTTTCAAAAAATCACAAAATTTCGAAATACCCAGAAATTGAAAGCCAAAATTCTACAAACATACCACTTAATAACAATGGTTGAACCAAACCAACAAAAATCAAACACAGCTAGAACGGGGGAGGAGGAAGGGCAGAACATAGATACAAATAGAAACAATGAAATCAACAGATAAACCCTAACATTCGAATTCAATGGCTGGGAAAAAAAAACAACCCAGAACCCCTACCTTTCAATTCACCCTTGTTGATGCTTTACTTCTGCAGATGAAAGGGTGTTGAGTAGGGGAATGGGCGATGGAAGGAGGAGGGCGATCGACAACTGGGCTAATATGTAAACCAGTTAACATTTTTTTGGGGGGAAATGTGTCTTTTCATGTTTTTAACTAGGGACATTTGAGACTTTTCACACCCTTTTACAAGGGTAATTTTGTCATCCTCTGGAAAAAGGGGTAAAAAAAATAAGGGGTCAAACTTGAGGTAAGATAAACCTAAATTTTAAAATTTAGGGGTAAAATCCTATCTCTTTCAAAACCTCAAGAGGTAAAAACCTAATTATTTCATTTAAACTTTCAAAAGAATAAAGTAAATGAGAATTGAGAGTTCTGTAAAGAAACTAGGGTTTCAATTTGGAGATTTCCATGATTCAAACCTCATGGCTTTGATACCATGTAAAATCAGTTGAATAAAAAAGAAAGTAAACAAGAATTGAGAGTATTATTCAATGAGATTCATTGCATTGATAGAACAATACAACAACGAAAAGTATATAAAGGAGAGGAAAGGATCTGGGTTTATTAACAAATTGTTATCAGACACTAGCACTTGCCAAATTTTGTTCAATTCGAATTTTTGAATTTGTCTAATTTAGAAAAAACTCTGTTTAGTCTGAACTCAATTTTGACATTGACTGAATTGACCAACTATTCCAATTCAATATTCTCTTATTTGTCCCCTCAAAAAAAAATCTCTTATTTGTATTATTCAAACTCGATTTTGATATAAATTTAGCTCTTCCGAATTGCTTGACCCGATTCGATAAAAAAAAGCAAGTTCGGACATCAATTTTCGTCTAAATTTTGACCGACTCAAATTTATCCAAACCTGAACTTTTGTTGACGCTAACAGAAACCATAACCACTTTGCTATAAAGCCGCTAATAATAATAAACAGACTAACATATGTCACATGTATTTTAGTAATACAATATAAAATAAAATTACCAAAATTTAATATAAAATAAATTTATCAAAAATTACCAAACTTAAAAAAATAACAAAAAATTAATTTTGACATATTAACATCAATTTGCCAAAAGTTACCAAATTTTACCAAAAATTACCAAAAATTATCAAAAGTTACTAAAATTTAATTTTTACCCCACTATTTTTTACGCATGAATTAGACAGGGCCTTAATAATTATAATCAACAAAATACTACATTCATAGATTTGATTTTTCTTAATTTTTTATTTTTGCGAAAGGAGAGGGGTTTGAATATTAAAGTGGTACTGATACCATGTCCTTTTCAAGGGTAACTTTTTGAGAATCTTTACCTTTTTCCCCTCATCTTTTGCGATAATTCTCTCATCTTTTTGAGTAATTAATTAAATAGTGATTTTACTTTATTAATTTGTTTATACTTTTGAATTTGATTTGCTTTTTTGGCCAAGGAAAAATGTTTGCACAACTTTTGTAACACAAAAAAGAGGGATAGGATCATAATCATATATTCCCTTTTGGCAATGCACGCCCTCCTCGCCTTTTTACGTGTTTTTGGAGCTCCCTCATCAATTCCCAGCTTTTTTACTACCATCCTCTCTCCTCTGTCCCTTTATATTTATTAACATAGGAAATATATAATTAAATTTTATAAGTTTAAATTTTAAATTTTAAAAATATTTAATACATATAATAATTTAAAATAAAAAATTAACATTATTACATTCATAAAATATTTTTGTATAAATATATTTATATATATATATATAATTATATATTAAATATATTATATTAAGGGTGTGTAAAATTCATGGGTAAAAAACAATTTGGTAAAAGTTAAATTTTTGTTAAAGTTTAGTAATTTATGTAAATTTTGTCAAATTTATCCTAATATGTCAAATTAATTTTGTTTTGTTTATTAACTTTGGTAAATTTTGGTAGATTTAGGTAAAAACTGATAAATTTGATTAACCCATTAATTTGATAAGCCGTAAATGTAAAATGATAAAATATATATTAAAGATCATAATAAAAAAAAATAGATAATAAGGATGAGGGAGTACTGTAGTACCACTGCCTTCATCAAGCCTTTTTTTTTACTTTTTATAATTTCTTTTTTCCCCTTTATTTACAATGATCTTTTTGTTTTTCTTATTTATTTTACTAAACTTTCTGTGTCCTCTAGTTTTGTTCCCTAATCTACAACCTTGTGTACGTTACTAAGCCAACTTTGTTCCATGCTTCATGCTTGTTTTGTAACCCTCCCTATCCCACTTTCTTTTTTTTTTTTTTTTGGTTTTGCTTAATATAAAATGTCCTTCATTGAAAAGAATAGGTGTCTTTTATCGAGTAAGTTGCGTGTGAATAGATTATGAAGATTTGATTATATGCATAGAAGAAGTGTGGATACTGTATTTTTTAGACGTGAAAGGATTATGGTTATACCACTTTGTCGTGGGCATAGTGAGGCTTAGGAAGTCTGGAGCAGGTAATTAGAGTATGTTTAAAACATAAAAGTTTAGTAGACACTGGATAGGGGTCTTTGGCAGGAATTAAGATAATTAGGTAAAAGAGTGATCGATAGTACGACTTGCTTTGACTTTTCTGTATGTTTCTTGTGCTCTCCTCACGTTTGTGGTATTCAGGTACATGAGATGTATCGACTTAATTACTCATTGGTTCTAGCACACTAATATTCTTTCTCCCATGCTTCTCTTGTTCCATTGGTTTCCAATAAGTTTTTCATTTTGGTTTTTGAGTTGGTTTTATTTTTTCGCTTTCCAAAAGATCTTTTTGTTTCCATTATATCTCTTGATAGACTTCCGTGCATAATGGAAAAGTGTCTACATTTGAATCCTCTCAAAACTCGTGTTAGCGGACAGGGCAAGGGTTTTATTCTTGTTGTCCTTCACGGTTATCTTCGATATTTTTTCTCTCCCTATACCTTCCTTGTTTGTTTAGTTGGTATGTGACTTGTTAGAAAATGGGAAACATTAATTGCTTTGAAATATGATTGGATCATTACCTTCAAAACAATATTTGTATCTTAATTAAAAGCGAGGCTTTAGGATATATCAAGTTATAGCAATTAATCCATTGGATAGTAAATTAATCCTCTGCTTCAACATCCTCTTGATATGAGTTTGACAGAATTGTCTGTTTTTGAAATAGTTTCTATCCAATTATTTGCAATTTGGTTTACTAAAAATAAAATGATAACTATAATATAATATAATATAATTACTAATATATGTTTCCATACTCTGAGCTCAAGTACGTCTGATCAATAAGTTTTGTAGCGCCTTGTAGCCCATGCCCCTTGCACATATACAAGTATGGTTCAGAGCTTCATATTGAACCTTAATACAAGCATTGTTTAACTGATTTCATGGGCCTATGTTTTTGTACTTTTATGAGTATGGTTGTCGTATCCACATGCAGTTGTGTTCCAAACACTTAGAAATGATTAAATTTCCAAGTTAGGCTAATTTGAAGGAGGCGATTGATCAAGAAAATTACAAACGACAAAATGCAATAAAAAGATGTTGAGGTGGGGATAACAATATTCAACAAACTAAGCAATTTGAATGACTATTCTCATATAGTTATTCTAATTAAACTACTGAAATAGCAACTCTAGACCTAGTGAGCATTTGACTGTTCTTCATATTAAATCACTAACCATTTCCTCTACCCACATTAGTATGAATTTGGAAAGATTAGGCCTAAACAAAATTAATTTGTCATCAAATACATCAACCACAACACAAATAACATAATTTTAACAACTAATTAACACATGAATGCAATTCAAAAGAAACAAAACCAATCTAACGAGCATGTATAAACATAAAAATAAAGAGAGAGATAGAAAACTTAGCCTTAAAATTTGAACTGAAAGTGGAATTGAATTTTCTTTAATACATAATCTAACCTAGTTTATTTGGAGAAGAAAACATAGAATCTACTGTAAAAGTCTAGAGAGAAAACTATCTCCAAAACCAAGAAATGAAAATTGCCTCATCTGAAACCTAATGTTCTATTGAAAATAAAAGGTTGTTAAATGAATTAGTTGTGTCATTTTACGCGGCAACATATGTCATTATAATATTTCAACACTTTGCTACACGGCAACATCAAAACACACAACCGATCAGCTTGTAACTCAAGTGGCATAAGGGTGGAAGGTTTTCTGGTGAGCACAATTTCCTTGGTGGGAATTGTTGGTGTGAGAGGCTCTTTGTGGGTCTCATAGTGGTGTATCCCCTACCATTTGGGCTGGTAGCTAGGCCTATGGGGTACTCCTTGAGATAGGGGACTCAATAGGTGACTCGACTTACCAATGTAAAAAAAAAATCAAAACACATAGGCAAAAATGAGAAAAAGAGGTGAAAAGGAGAGAAAAATCATTAAAATTGAGGTCTTATAACCTATAAAAGTCTAGAATGTTCTTTAATTTATAAAGAGTTACACTTTAAAAAAAAATAAGTATGAAGCTACTGAACTCATCTCCTATTGTCGACTCATACGCTTTATGCGCTTTAAGTTCAAACCATGGTATCCTGGTGCTTTAGAAGGTTGCAGTCGTCTAAAACCTCCAAAATTTAACTTTTTCTTTGAGGGCTTCTTTTCAATCAGTGATTTTTTTTAAAAAAGATAAAATTGTGTTGTGTTCATTAGTGAAAAACCCTTGGGGGGGGGGGGCACACTTTATGACAAGGACGTTATTTTTAATCTTGACATTGGCCAAAATTCAACAACGCAATATGAAGAGAAAATTTTCTTTTATTGAATTAACGGGATAAGAACATTACAGTACTAATGCAAAATAGAAAACTCAATAGCTCAAGGGTTTGAGGACCTTGAAGCAACTCAGAGTGAGGAGATCATCAATCCTAGATGGAGGTGATCAGAGGTACATTAACATTCACCAACCAGGTTGGTGATGTTCTTTACTCACAGAAAAACATGGATTTGTTCCTCTGTTACAAGCTAGCACACTAATATCACCAGTTTACACTCCAGGTTACTCACAATCTCACTAAAATCTTTTTGGCTACAACTCAGAAATTCTTCACACAAATTTTCTACAACTCTCAATTTTCTTCACTTGGTCGAATGAATTTCCACTTAAGTTCCCCAACGAATTTATAGTCCCTTTTCAGGTTTCCTTCCTTGTTGGTTGTGGCAATTGACGACCACATTACTTGATGATATCCTCTATCTCTTGATTGAGATCCTCTAGATTCTTGCCTTCTTTGATTCTCTAATTTCCTTTCAGAGTTGAGTGATTTCCAAATTTCTTGGTGAGGTATATTCTGCAAAAATATTCTGATCCACATTAAACAATTCAATCATATATTCGGAATTTTTGGATAATATGAGGCATGAGAAACTTCCTTTTCTTGGTGTGGCGATTTTGTTGCTTTTACAACAAAACATCGTGGATGTCCTTGGATGATTGTGGGATGAGGTCGTGGTGGCAGCTTAGTGTAAGGTCCACTTTATTGATGAGGCCTTAGCTTTGGATAGGGGGTTTCTACAATTAGATTAAATTACTCTACTCTCTTCTAGTGCATAAAGTTTGCTCCTAACTTTATCAATTATCAATTCATAGCATTTATTGTAAAATTATTTATTCGATATTTACAGATTTCATATGATTTAGACTTTGCAGAATTATCAACTATCCATAATTAGGCCTCGTTCTTTTATGCAGTAACTTGCGGCGTGGTATCACACCGCACCGTACTCTTTAATTTTCTACCACATTTCACCACACCACACCATACTACAATCATTACCAATATATTTTTTTCATTTTTCTCTCTCCTCTACTTTTCACATTCTCTCTCTTAACACACCCCACCAACCACAACTTTCACCACAACTCACCACATTTTTTCAAATTCCACCGCACCGCACCATTGTCACACCGCAATCAACCGTATAAATGAATGGGGCCTTAATATTAGTATATACTATATACTATTTGCTTAATTACTAAGAGATGGCCTAAAGAAGACTTGTAAGAACAGAAAACCTAACCATAATTAATTGACAAACATATATGCATTGGCTCAAAGCCTCAAATGCTAATACATGATTGGCACGTGTTTCATAAAATTAGAGGGAAATCATTGGTAGCTAAGATTAAACACGAAGAAAAACACATACTCCGTCCGTTTCATATTAATTGTCATAATTTTGACTTTCAAGGTCTCCGATGTCATTTTTTTATTGATAATTTCTTACATAATATATTATTAACAATTGCAATATTATACTTTTATGATAGTGATTTTCGTTATAAATCGAATGGTGGTAATTTTATTTGGTAGCTCATTGTATATATTGAGAAATTTATGGTCAAAATTTTTGAATTTTGACCGCACAATTTCCAAAGACGACAATTAATATGGAACGGATAGAGTAATACACTACCTCATTATCGCACCAAAAGTTAAATTAAATCTTAAATGAAAACTTAAACTGTAGAAATGATGTTTGTGGAATAGAAGGGTATAATTGTCAATTAGAAAAGAAAGCCTAAAAGGAAAGGCATATAAAACAATTTTGTTGATTGCCCAATAAAGCCAAATATTTTACTTTGTTCAATTTAGAAAAAAAAAATTGAATATGGTTATAACATTTTTGTTTAAATTTTAACATGGACTGATTTAACCGAATATTTAAGTATAATATTTTTCTTTTTCTCTATTGTCGAAGTGAATTCTAATTTGAATATAGGTCTGCCAAATTATTCAACTTAATATGGTTCGAAAATCTCAAATAACAAACATTAATTTTTCATCTTAATTTTAACATCCTATCATTCATACCCTATTCTTCTATGCGGTTGATAAGATATTGTAATCGTGCGGTGTGATGAAATTATGAAAAGCGTAGAGATGTGTAGAATAATATGGTGAAATTTGTGAAAAATATGGTTGATGTGGTAGATGAAAAGAGACAATGCGAAAAGTAGAGGAAAAAAATGAAAAAAGAAAAGTGAAGAGATATATTAATAATAATTATAATAAAGTATGATATGATATATTAAATATTAAAAAATATTAAATAATATAATGAATTATGATACTGCACTGTATTGTACCAAAAGGTGATAATCTATCTAAATGTAACGTTAATCCAAACCCTAACCCAAGTATTTAGCGGGCATAGAGGTAGGCTAGCACTCAAGTAGGCAACGGTCCCAAAGCACGTGAAGCATAATAAATAGAGAAAGCTGCCCCTCCAACATTTCCAGCTTTTTGGAATTTTCGGGTCAACCCCCAAAAAGGAAAGGACTTAAGTTTCACGCTTCACCCTTCTATTTTGCCGACACCTTCTATTTCTTTCATTTCCCTCCTAAATTACACTATTATTTAAAGCTACTATTATTGCATTTGCAATTTGATGGTTTTTTTTAATATATAATTTAATCAATCTCACCCACATTTATGAACAAAACAAGGGATGAATCAATATTTATTTATTTTTGTATATTCATACTTCCACACTCAATTCTACAAATTGATATATGTTATATAAGACATCCAACCTTATCTAAACTTCTCAATCCATCGTTACTTTATGGTGTGTTTAGTTTCCAAACTTTTCGGGAAAGTTAATGAATTTTTCTAAGTGGATAAACTTTCTCATGTTTAGTTATGACAAATAGATGGAAAAATTTTAGTGTAAGACTTATTATTTTACTCTCAAACTCAAGAAACTAACAAACACACCATTAGAAATGAAATAAAATAATAATAAATTTAGAAATAAGGAATTAGCTAGATTGTCCATCTCTATATGACTATATTGAAGGTAAACTCAATAGTAATGATAGATTTAGAAATAAGAAAATAAAATACCGAATTTTTTTTCTTACAAGATCTTTTATTCCTATTACTTCTCTCAAGATGGGGATACGATAGGAGTTGACAATTCCCGATTTGTCTTGCATGAAGCAAAATTGGTGGCACCCTAAACCTTTAGAGAGCAAACAGGCAAGTTGTTGCGTGGAACATACTAAATTAGTAAGTAATTCTATAAAAAGAATTTGTTCTCTGACGAAATGACAATCAATCTCAACATATTCTTTTATATCATGAAAAACAAGATTCCTCGCAATGTGAATGACTACATGATTATCACAATAGAGTTAAATAAAAGAGGAAGGGAAAATCTGCATTACTGTAAGAAAAAAATTGGCCCAAATGAGTTCGCTCGTAACAGTAGCCATGGATTGATATTCTACTTCAACCGCCTACCGAGACATAGTACTCTAGTTGTTTCATCCCTTAATAAATGTCACTTTTGCATTTTCAAGAACTCTAATACTAAATGTTGACCATCATTTTCGAAAAAAAATGACTAAAGGATCCTCATATTTTGATGTAATTATTTTAAGGGTTTTGTATTTTAAACAATCATTGTGAAGTGACATTATCTTTGCTGTAATTATTACTGAAGAAGATTCCGATCTATTTTTCGGCGAACAAAACATTAATTGCAGAATTTATTGTTGATTAGGTTTATGTATCTTTTAACAACCCTTAACATTAAGGCGTAAAATGATAGTTGACTTCAATTAAAACAATCTAAAATACAAAAATCACTATTTCACGCATTTTTAGACCGAAAAATTGGTCGGAATGTCCCCAATAAATTATTACACCAAAGATAATGTACCCCACAATAATTTGTTAAAATATAGGGCCTTTAAAATAATTACATTAAAATATATGGACCTATTAGTCGTTTTTTGTCATTTTCTAACAAAAGATTCTCAAAAAGTTTAAAAATATATATTTTTATTAAAGTATTTTTCATTAACTATAAGGGATATTGGATGACAATATATTGACCTTTGAGGGTATTGGATTGTAATATACCGACCTTTACTATTGGACAACAATATCCCTGACCTTTATACTTATATGAGATTATTATACCAACAGTGACTAAGGGGGTGGTGACTGGTTAATTGGTCTCGATTCTGACGTGACAGGTGGAGGGAAAATAATCGGACCTTGCCCAATAACCTCGTTAACCCCTCCGTTTTTCTCACTAACCTATGTTAAAAAAAATCGACCCTAACACAGTGACTAACGGTGTGGTGAACCGGTCTTCGTACTGATGTGAAACACAACCAAAAGTGTCTTGTAATGTGGGTTAGTGAGAAAAACTAAGGGATTAATGAAGTTATTGGCTCGGGATAGCTTTTTTCCTTCGCCAGCCATGTTAGCTCGCATGGAGACCGGTTCACCACCCCCTTAGTTACTGCTGGTATAATAATGTCACTCAGTTATAAAGGTCAGGGATATTGTTGTCCAATAGTAAATGTTGGTATATTACAATCCAATATCTCTAAAAGTTGGTATATTATCATCCAAAAACCCTAATTATAAATCTAATAATAGTAATTTCATATTATAGGCCACTATAAATGTTGAGAAACATAAAATCAAAGTTTTCAAAAGTTAACTACACGAATCCCACAATAATGCTCTCGTGGATTTTAATTCAAATAAAGCTTTCGTGGTTTTTTAAATCAGGATTAAGCTCTCATGGAGTTTCAAGCCTAGGTTAAGCTCTCACCGGTTTGGGTCGGAATAATCTCCTATGAATTTTGTCCAATAGTGATCCGTGGTTGATTTTTCCAGGTTAAGCCAAAACGTCAACATCCGATCAAGCTTAGTCAAAGAATACCGGCCAACTCTTCGTAGATTTTACTGTGGTGAAGTCAGAACTGCAATATTAGCCTCCAATCAAACTTAGTCAAATATTACCTACCGATTCCTTGCCGATTTCTGCCCACTTAACTACACTTCTCTCAACTCCCTTTAACTAAAATATACAAGCAACCACGTTACTCCACGCATTCTATAAGAGGAAGATGCTTCCGTTTGTGACGGGTCTGGGGATACTTCTAGAAAAACTATTACGGACCCTATTAATGTAGTCTTGGATAGGAACAAACGTGCAAGCAAGTTGACTTACAAGAATGCACTCTTGAGTGGATCCAAAACCATTCAGGTGGTGAATGAGGATCAAGGAGCCGACTCTGACAGTAACCGCACTCACAGCAACCCAATTGGATCCCTTGATGGTGCGACTGAGTGTGAATTAGTTGCTGATCTTGAGAATTTCATCCTTGAGGCTTCGAAGGGTAAAGTTAGAAGTAAGACAAAACAAAACATGGTGATGAAATAATCTAAGTGACAGCTTGTCAGAGAAGCAACTTGTAGGGTTGTTCTTGGCCAAAAGGTCAAAAGGTTAAGATGACTCGGCGCGTGAACATCTTGGAAGCTGACTGTCTTGATAACATTGATGTTGAGATAGACCAAAGGGCTGTGATTATTAGTAATGCTATAGATGCGCAAGTCCTCGATAACTCACCAAACTGAAGTTATTGATATTTTAACATTGCGATTGAGATGTGAAGGGTTTTGGTTGTCGTGGGTGCGTTGTCCTTGTTGTTTACTTTTGTTTAGCAACGTTTGATTGCAACTTTTATCTTTTGGAATTGGTTGTCTGCTGTTTTGTAATGCGATTTTGCTGTATTTCATCAACTTCAAGCCCATTGGCTTTCAATAATCGAAAAAAAAGAGGAAGATGCTTCCTCATTTTGAGGCTTCCTCTTTTTGAGGTATGAAAAGTTCTTGTGCAGTATTGACACTCATAAACTTCCACTCTCTTCCCCTTTTCAAACTCATGTTTTCACTCATATTACCTTAAGATTCCTTGTAGATTTCTATCAAATTCACCAAGGTTTTTGGTCTTCAGCTTGAGTTTACATTACTTAGCTAGTGCTTCGGGTCTGCCTTGAATATAATGCTTGTTAATGCAATTTCGTTTTCTTCTAACTTCATTTCACTGGTAAATGTTAGGGTTCATAGTAACGCCCCTATATGTGAGTGTTGAAGACATGGTCAAGGTCCTTCACCGCGCATCCGCGAAGGATCTTCGGTTTTGAGGAAAGTGAAAATCCGGAAAAGGGAAGTTTCCTTATATTATATAATCTGATTATATATTCTGAGTATGATATATATTATGATTGTATACTCAGATTATGTGTAGATAATATATATATTTTGATTATATATATTATATATTCTTATTATGAGCATGATTCTTGTAGATCTAAAAAGGAAACAAAAGGAAACAAATCAAGGGAAATCAATCATGATTATTGCAGCAACAAAAGGGAAAAAATCAACACATAAGGCAAGTTACCGTTGGAAGGATTCAAGTCCAAGCATCCAAAGACATCTATAAAAAGGACGATAGAAGAATTGAGAAGATAGGCGATTCCACGGAAGTAATCGCGGAGTAAGAAATCCGGTGGGATTTCTCCGAGTGTGTAACCAATGGTTCGGTGGTGAAGGTAGCCAATAACGGACCTCTGGTGAAGGTATAGCCAAGGACCTTGGTGAGCATTCGTTGTGTCTACATGTGGTGGAGAAATGGTGTGTAGCAGAGCCTTGACGGACTAAGGCTGTGTGTGTTTGTGCTTCAATGTAATCTATCGTGTTCCAAATCGTCGCTAGGATTTTTCCTACGACGATCCTTATCTGTAGCTGACTCATGGACATTCAGTCTTGGTCAGTGATCCTATCAGTAACTGCCTTCGGGCTGTTACTTCTTGTTTTGTTTTGTAAGTGTAACTTGTTCTTTGATTGTTATAAATCTAATGAGGTATTTCAGTCACACTGTGTTTTGATCCTTGGCTTGAAACCATGGAAGTTTGCTCTAACGTCCTTACCTAGTGTGTAGATCTTAATTGTGAACTTCACCCCCCTCTTGGGCTCCAACAGTGAGCTTTTTTTTTTTTAATTTTAAAATTCATACTCTCTGCTCTTTATTTTGCATGTTTCATTAATAAAAATGTGAAAACATTCATTCCCCTCCCCCCTTTTTCTAACCTGATTTAGTAAAGGATGTTTCATTGGTCAGTGAAAGAGCAACCACTTATATTTGTACCTTTATCCCTGAACCTAATCTTTAGTTCAAGACTTTTGAGCTCAGTAGCTCACTTTTAATTTTTATTAGTTTTTGAAAACTTAACCGGCAAGTAGCAACTCTTTTTCAGTTGATTCGTGACTTTTCTTATGTTTTCATTAATTTTAATTTTTCAATTGCCGAGTAATGATCTATGATTAGCATGGTACATCGTCTAAATTTACCGAACAAGAACCCTAAAGAAATCCCTCGCAGACTCTTGGCTTGTAGATTTAGATTGGTAGCCATACTGACTCCAAGAAACTGCTCTAAGTGCCTAAGGTTGCTTTACTAGTCAGGAAACCCTCGCGGAATCCTGCAAAGTGAGCCCAATCTGAACATTATTGGGTATCTGGTGACCAGTAACGCAGGATAGTGGTTGACCTGACCTAGTAATGAACTCTGAATTTGCCATGATTCTGGCTTAGTACGCATCAAGTCACTTCTGTCTCCTAGTTACCCTGATTGGGACATTTCTTTCCCTTATGAAGCTCGAAGTTAATATGGCACAAAAGTTATGTTACACGAAATGAAATTTCATAAAAAATAGTATTATGTGCATATAACAATTAAACTACACCCTAGGAAAAATGAAAAGACTCACTCTGGCAAGACACTTCATGATGAACAATAATGACTATATTGAGAACTAGTTTAGTTTTAAGTGGGTAAGACTTGCACAATCGTTTGTTTTTTTAAAGTTGTCACATTTTTTTTGTCTTTTTCTAGGCATGTTGCATGTACTGGTCTTCCCCTTTGTTGGAAGCGTAAGTAAAATCATTCAAGTTGGTGGGTCCACGTAGATCTTCATTAAGCAAGTTGTTATTTTCTAATTTGTGCATCAATTCTAATTCTTTCTCCTGAATGGAGCAACTAACACATACTAGTCTTGCGATGCATCTCATGGAAGATGAGATATTCAGGGCACAAGTTAGACGTTAGGTTAGCCTTATCCTTAAAATGTTACATGGTCAATTCACTCTTTGATGGGATAATTTGGCCTATACATAGGCTGCATTAACCTAGAATCAGTAAGGATTTTTGGGTGAGCTCTACCCAGTATAGCCCAAATCAGTCTCCTACCATGTCATGTAACCTCAGAATGCTTGTTCAGGATTCATAAGCAGCCTGAGCGTAAGGAATCAAACAAGATTTTTGATGAGCTAGACCCTATGATATCTGAACAAGTTCTCCTCCCTTGATCTGCATTTACATAAGTTAATGTGAAGTCCAAATGACCTTCTATCGTGTCTAGTCTCCCTTTAAGACTTGGTCACTCCTTATATGAGGTCTATGTCAAAAAATGAAAAATATACGAGGATTCTTAGGAGGTTCAACCCTGTGATAGCCGAATTGATCCTTTGTCTTGAGTCTGCACTTTACATAAAGGATTCAATCGGGTTTTGCATATGGTTTTAAGTCGATCTATCTCGTTGGTCCGAGCTTGAATGAGTTTATTCGTAGCATTTTGGGGTGTCCATGGCTTGAAAATTCAGTCACTTTATGTTTCGCATCGTATAGATCAGTATTGAGTTTAGTTCTAAACACATTTTCTTTCCTGAAAGGATGGGTTCGTTTCGTGTGTATCAAAGAAACAAAAAATTCTACGACCACATGCAACCCAACGCTATAGGTGATTCTGAAAAACAATATGTAGGTGAGAAAGTAGGCTCGAATCATGAAGTCTCAAACTCAAGAATAGATAGGATATAGCAAATGTGGATGGAATCTACTTTGTTCAATAACTAATTCTTGGATGATGTGAGATTCACTGCTATTTCCAATGGCAGGCTTCCACCTAAATTCAATACGCTTGGCCTAAGGTTCCACGGGACAAAAATAAATCCTCACCAACATGCATGAAGTTTTTGTTAGGAATCGGATTCAGATCTGATGCCAGTTGTTAGCCACTTGTTCGGGTATAAAATAGAGCAATGTATGTAGCGGAAGGAAATATAGGATGATTATGGAATCGAGGATAATAATAGAGAGGCAAGAACAAAGATTAAAGGGAGACAATATTTTTACGTGGGAAACCGAAGAATTTGGAGAAAAATCCACGGGCGACAACCAATATCCACTAGTAGAAAAAGGAGATATTACAAGAGGTAAAATATATGTGAACTCTCGTAGACTCTCGCAACCTAGGGATGAATAGAGTGAAGATGTGAAAATAACACCGTACCTCCCTCATGGGGAGTTTTGAAGGCTCTCACATCTGTTACATTAATCGCTTCTTTACAAGGTGAATAGAGACCTCTATTTATAGTAGAATAAAGGAAAAGGAAACTAGGTTAAATATTATATAACCTAGAAATCAAACAGAAGGGCCGCCGCAGGAGTAAAAGAAGGCCCACATGGAAGCGCTGGCAGCGTCTTGTGTATGAACACTACGGGGAGTAATGCTAGCAGCGTCCCGGCTAGCGTTGGAATCCCGCTTCAGTGTTGAGAGGCGCTGGTTGCGCCGGAAGCCCCGCTAGTAGCGTCCGTATCCTTCAAAATAGACAAAATAGAATTTGGGCCATAAAGCCCAACAGTTTTGTGGGAGCCATGAATTTAGAAGGATTAGCGAAGCATATTTACTACATTATCGTTCTTTGGACTTGTGACACAGATGTTATGAGAGGGTACAACACTCTTAGTCCTACTAAATCCTCTCAACGAAGCACACTTTGCAAGGAGTTTCTTCATTAACACTCTTTCAATGTGGACATTCCCGTCGCTCTACATGACATGAAGTTAATAAAGCAAGGAGAAAAAGAGACATTCTTTGACTACTTCACTCGATCGAGAGCTAAAGCTGCCTATGTGGTAGACAGGCCCTCCGAAGAACACCAAGTAAACGTGATAGCACGTGGCCTAAAACCATCCTACAATACTCACCTAAGGTTCCAGCTCAATATATTAGATAAGACTGGCTAACCCTAAATTGAAAGTGAATTAGCTAAAGAAGTCGCAACCAAGGGTTGGAAGAACATTTATACCAATAAGAAACCCTCTGGCTCGTATCATTCAACTAACCAGAAAAAAGAAGTGAATACCTTACAACGCTACACCGAGTACACTCTAATTGACACTACAACTCCATATTCAATGTATTATGGAGATTAAGCACCATTATGGACGACCAAGTCTAAATAGACTATGATACCAAATATGATATATTGATTGTACCTAGTTGATTTGTAAATGCTAGCTAATACTTTTGTAAAATTGACTATGAAATCTAACAGTTGCGCCAACATTTTTTCTTCTTAAAACTAGTAAAGGACTTCTCATTTCACCTTATTTTTATGCAAAAAAGGAATGGATGTAACATCCGGAGATCCTTAATCATTAGATTAGGAATAAGACGACATAAATCCAGTAATTAACACAATAAAGTTAAGATCTAGGGACATCTTCGTCGTCCTCAACCAAGGACAATACTTTCAACCAACCAAAAGACTTCAAATATAACATAACAAACCAACAAAGCTTATTCAAATAATTCCTTTTTGTGATCTGCTTCTTTTGGCTTTCCTTGATTGTTTCTAATATCTTTTCATCTTTCTTCCCAAATAAAAAAATTAAAAATTAGTAAATCTTATATGACACTATCTCACCATAAATTTATCTTAAGATGTATAACATTAGGGTGACTTTTTATGAATGTTGGAGTGACTAATAATTTATTTTAGATGTCTATCTCTAGTAAAAGTCATCCCTTAATAAATTACTAGTCATATTCATATTAAAAAATTATTTTAATGTCATTTATTAATTATAATAAAATATAAAAAAAGGTCACTCAAAAGAACCAATCTTATGGTAAATTTACCTGAAAAGTTATCGAACTAAAACATACAAAATTAGATGAAATTTATAGACCAAAATCATAGACCAAGGATGCCCTTTTTTAATTAGCTAGGTTTTTAGATATTGTATAAAAAATTATTTATGTTATAGGTGCACAATGCTTTATACATTTGGGTGCACCATCCATTGATTCCATAAAAATTCCAAAAAAAATCTTCCCAATATACAAAGTAAACCTTATTTTAAACTATTGATGGGTCTTTTTTGTTATTTTATTTCCAAGTTGAAAAAAAGAAAAATAATAACTAATCTTGATCCAAAAGAACCCTTCACTAGACCCCTCTCTTTTTTGGGTTTTTCCTCCAACTAAAGAGACCCTTTTCGTGCGGCCGATGAGATAAAATTACATTTTGTTGATTATACAAAAAGGCACATCTTAAAGGCTAATTGATGGAATATCATGAGACAAAATAGGGTCCATACATATATATCTTTTCACTAGTGCAAGCCAAAGTTCCATCTTATTATTGTTATTATTATATATAGACATACATGAAAATAGGCATGTTTGACAATTATCTGGTAGCTGTTAGCTATTAGCTGATAACTGTTTAGATTAGCTGTTTAACTTTAGGTGTTTGAGTTAGCTTATTACAGAAAAATGTTTGGTAAAGTATCTTTTTGTGAAAAGCTAATTAAAAAAGCTTTATCAAGTAGTTTTTTGAAAACTGACTTATTGGGCTCCAAAAAACTAATATAAAAAAATACTTACCAAACACTTTAAGTAACTTTTTAACCTTGGTCAAAAAATTAAAAGCTACCCAAAAAATCAGATAGCCAAACACCCCATATATATGATTCATTCGCTTGTAATATAAAATATATGAAAAAAGACAATCATGCATGTCATGACTAGGGTCAAGCTTTAAGCAAAGTTATAGGACAACAATCCACTCACAAAGCTAGGGTAAAAAAAACAACCCTAAGAAAAGGGTTATTGGTAGCTTCTTGCACTCAAAGCAACTAGACTTTTGAGAACCCTTTAATATATATCTCTCTATAATGGCCTCTCTTTTCCTAGCTTTACTCCCTTTACCTTTTAGTTTACAATAAGGAAAGTGACCCTCCTTTTTAAAGGACATGAGTGTATAAGGCAAAGTGAAGCACCGTTTAAGCAAAAGAGATGTCCATGCATAATTGAGGACAAGAATATGGAAGGAATTATTTCATCATTAAAAAAAAAAGAGAGAATATTTTGATTAAAAAAAGGAGAATTGTGTAAGGTGGACGATTGAACACAAGTGATGATAGTGTAATCTTTTTTTTTCTGAATTTAAATTTATAGCTGATAGTGGTTTAGATAACAATTATTCCCTTCGTTTCATATTAATTGACACTTTGAATAAATTTTACTTGTTAATTATTCACAAATTACAATGAATTACAATAAGAAATTACCTTCATTGTAATTTTTAGTAAAATATTTTTCTAATGATGATAATTTCTTATTGTAATTCATTGTAATTTGTGAGTAATTAACAATCAAAATTTATTCAAAGTGTCAATTAATATGGACCGGAAAGAGTAGATTTTCTACTTTAATGGTTGACGGACAGTTGTTAGGCCATGTTCTATACTGCGGTATTTTGCGGTATTTTGCGGTGAGGTGTGGCGAAATTGTAGTGGGGTGTGGTGGAATTGTGGTAGGTTATTGGTATGTGGGGTAGGTGAGGAGAGAGAATGTAAAAAGTAGAGGAGAAAAGTGAGGAGAGAGAAAAGTGAGGAGAGAAAAAAGTAATGATTTGCGGTGAAATGTGGTGGGTTGTGGCAAACTGCGGTACCGCGTGGCATCGCAGATTGCCAACCGCAGTATAGAACACGGCCTAAATGAACATTTAGAGAAGTTGTGTACAAGAAATTTAGTAATTAGATCTTATAAATATAAATTTATATAAAAGGATATTGATAATGTTTAAAGGGTAAGTTTTGACTAAAAAATACGAGGTGCTACTCCAAGTAATAAATGGTAACTTCATTAACATTTGATTAATATTGATTGAAATGTTAATCATTTTTTGAAAAACGGGTTGAAATATTAGCTTACTTATCAAAATGAAGTTTTACTTGGTCAAAGCGCTGAACACATCTCCAAATACTATAGTTAAATGTTAGACTTGTTCCCTTCGAGTGTTTTGTTGATGACAAGTTAAATGCAAAATATTCCCTTTGAGAGAAAATTCTTTGGGCTATTATACTATAGGGACAATAACTGTGTTCTCAAGTTTCTACATAATAATATTGTGCCTCCATCCCAAAAAAAACATAATTCTTATTTTCATGGTTAATTTTAGTTTTAAATATGAAATGGAGGAAATTCTAACACCAAATCAAACATGGCCCAAGCTAAGAGAAGGGACTATTATGACACATACAATAAATTTAGACTATGTATTGACTTATATTCTCTCAAAATTTTGAAAAAGTTTATAACTTTTAGACATTATCCAAAAGTTATTTATTGCACCTAAAATAGTATAATAAACCCCAATTGAACCTTGTGGGCGAACAATTGACTTAGACAGTAGCAGTTTGTAGTTCAAACTTATCTAATATATACATAGGCTGACGAGGTCAAATTTTTTTATAAATACCAGCAATATCTTTACATATACAACTGGTGTAGGAGTAGGACTACGCTAGATCGTTGTTTCTAATTGGCTATCATACTTGCTGATAAGTGATCACCTCAATAATGAAAATAACTACATTAGGTGCACCCGAAGCACATGTTCCAGATAATATGATTGTTTATACATATATATTAAATTGTTCATAAAAAATATTAGGTTGTTCACTTGTAAATATTTGAAACACATGCTCTGAGTGCAGATAATATATATTGATACATAACAAGTACATTGTAGGTTTTGTACGAACCTATATTTAGATCGTTTATAACAGTTTAGGCTACAGAATGAATCGACAATCAAATACTCCATCCGTTTTCTTTCACATTGTTTAAATTTTATCTTTAATCAATAATTTCACAAATAATATTTTTATAAAAACAATAAAATTTTATACTTTTTTGATAGTATATTTTACTATGAGTCTAATGATTTTGATTTTATATGATGAATTATTATATAAATTAAGATATATATACATTAACAGACAAAGTTTTTAATATGAAAACTTAAGTTGTGTTTACAAATTAAAGAAATAGGACAAATGCCTTTGCTTATATATATAAAGGGATACATCCCTTGTTTAAGTGAAAGTTGGATCATATACATAGTTAGTTATATTGTCAAGCATACTATGCTTCTATACTCTCAGAATGAGTTTTATGAATATATGTGTATAATTTTATGTGGACATATATATAAATCTTTGAGCATATAACTTTTCTTCTTTGATTATATATATATATATATAGTTCATAATTTTATACTATGATCATATATTTATAACTTAATTAATGAGTTTACAATTTTTATTTTATAAATATATTTACACTTGTTATTTTTATAACTATGCGGATATATATATATATATATATATATATATATATATATATATATAAATTTTATACACCGTAAGTACACGCCGAAATAAGAGTGTTTACTCTTTGGAAAGCGACCGAAACTAACAAGGCTGAATAGATGATAACGAATGTTGAATTTTTGCAAGTGTGAAATAAATGAAGATAGGGGCATCGAGGACCAAGGAACAATTAATTAAACGTGGGTTTTTTTTTTTTTTTTTTTATTGGTAGGCTAATGCTTCGAAGGTTTGGGCACTATTGAATATGAACATTGTGAATTAACTGCAGCTTGTACTTTGGTTTAGAAAAAAATCAAAAAAGTAGTTGTTATTGGTTATTTCCTTCATCTTTTAAGCTTTTCATTAAGATATTTCTGAAAGAAACAAAAATATTTATCACGTGTGCAACTTATGGCTGCCAGATTATGTGAAGTGTAGGTTGTACAATTATATGAAGCAAAAAGTTGATAATTGTTTATAATAATTTTTAGTTTATTTCTTACTACAAATATATATAATTATATCTTATTTTGGTAGCCTTGCATTTTGTTTGAATAGTGAATATTTGAGGTCGACTAATTAAAGTAGAGATGTCTTATAGAAGTTGTAATCCTTTGGTAAGCTTAAACTCTTGGTTCTAGTACATGTTCCTACAAAATTAAAATGAAAATGAGATTATGATTGTGGATGGTTAAGAGTCGTATTCAGTTAACATTGAGGATGGTAATAGCATGGAAATAGAATTCTCTATCCCTCTTTCCCACTCTGGCAACTAATGTCAGATTGTCGACAACAGGGTATTCTCCAAAGGATATCATTAAGAATACCCTGCTGTCGACAATCTTGTCGAACAACTTCATCATTCTGTTGTGATAGCATCCACCCACTAGAATTCTCTATCACTCTTTCCCACTTGAACTTAATTACAAGTTGTTCGCCCACAACAAAATGATGAAGTTGTCTGAGAAATGCAAGTGGGTGGATGCTATCTTGTTGATCAGGAGTTGTTTGGTCGGGTGTGAAGAAGGGACTATTGGGCCCACAGACCATAGTAGTTATGAACATTAAGGATGAGTGTGAGTATGATGCAATGATCTACTAGACTGAAGTTCATAAATTGATATTGGGGGTCAACAAAATCATTAATTTGGAGTTGGGATCATATCCTTCACATCTGATTATGGACCAAAATCCCCACCTAGTTTCGTGGATACCATCTTGTGAAATTAAAGGCTATAGCTTAGGCAGAAGAAAACAGAGAAGGCAAGATCAAGAGGCAAGCGTAACCATATTAAGGCCCCATCCTTTTACACGGTACCGCACTTTGTGATACCGCAAGTTACCACACCTCACCACAACTTACCACAATCCACCACAACTTACCACAATCCTTTTTTTAATTAATATATTTCAACACCCACTTTAATTTCCACCACAACTTACCACAACTAACCGCAACTTACCGCACTCTACCACATCGTAACTTACCGCACCGCAACGGTACCGTATAAAAGAATGGGGCCTAAGATAGCTAAGGGTCGTGCTCTTTCTTCCAAGAGTTCATGTATACTTAGAAATCAAGGTAGGAGGAAGAAAGTTAGAAACGTTAAAAGTTCTTCAAGTCTCTATCGGAGTATGAACTTTCAAAAACCTCAAACATGGTACTGGCTAGGCATATGTGTTTCTTTGTTAAGCTTTTGGCTGAGATGGTTCCACATGGTATCAGAGCCAGACTTGAGCAAAACGTCTCAGGTTCGAATATTAACACCTCCCATATTCATTTTAGCAAAGTGAAGGGAGCCTTTGCAGCATCCACGCGTGTTAGAGTATAAAACCATTCTGGGGGCTTCAACTGTCAGCTTAAGGTTTTGGTTGAGATGGTTCCACAGTTTACACTGAAAAAAATAACAAAAATTCCACAAAGTTGTTAATTTTAACTTTCTTTTTTAACTTTTCCATAGATATTTGAGAGATGACAACCTTCACAACTAACACACTATAAACTAGCTACTATGATTTTTATAACATAATTAGTTAAGAGGACACTAAGTACCTATATATGACATTACCAAACTAAAATAATGGCAACTTGTTTAGTATATACCCTTTTTTTGGGATCAAATATTTTGTTTGACGTATTAAAGTGCTTTTACTTAGTTTATGTGTGGATGGCATTGCCAAGTTGAAATTAAATGCATCTTTATCCTCATCCATTTCATATATTTCTTAAATATATATGTATATTTTTTTATCCTATATATGAGAAAAAGGTACAAGAAAAAGATGCCAAACATGGCCTTGAAAAAAAATCTTTTGTTATAGAAAATTAAAGTTGCATAATCTAATAATTCAAATAATTAATTTTAAAAAATTAAAATTGAAGGAATCCTCAATGACTTAAATCTAACTAAGAAAATCCCACTTAGAAAAGGCCAAGAGAAAAAGCTACTTTTTGCTCCACTAATTAATCATAATATAAATATAGGTTCATGATCATATCGAGCACTAATCAATTAAACTTTACCAACAAGCATCAAATTCACTTTATTAAGGAAATTAATTAATTAGTTAATTAACTTAAATTGAGAGTAATTAACTTACTCTTTTGGAAGGTTGTGTAAAAGCAAGAAAATTCCTACGTGAGTTACTTGAAAAGCTTACATCAAGTGAGATTGAAACTTGAAACTACTAATGGGGTTCACCTAAACCCAAAAAGTCTTGACTTGATTAGATATGCTCTTCAAAGTCATTACACATTTTAAAAAGTTAATTATACAATTAAATCCTTAAAAGGGACTTAAGGTTGGCTTTGTCGGTGCAACTTTTTTTTGCCCTCCTTTTAAAAAACTTCCCTTTGGGAGTAGGCTAGGAAAAGTAGCCTAATTTTATTTTCTTCCTTGCTATGTAACATTTTTGCCCTCATAACCTTTTTTTTCCCTTCTTTTTAGGGAAAGTTTATCAAGTAACATCCTAAAAAATTTAGTATCCCACCATTTAAGATGTTTCACATCAATAAAGAAGAAATATATATTGTTATCCTCTTTTTTTGGTTGTTTAAAGTTTGATTTAGGCTGAGGAGTTTACAACATAAATTGCTTAAAACTGCCTAAAAACAATAATTTGACAGCTACACCAAAATAATCGAAAAATCTTAAAATTCAAATACACAAAAAATATCTACTCAAGGATAATATTTCTATTTCGTCTTCTTTTATTCCAAACCACTTGTCCATGAACATTTTTGTCGTAGTTTCTTGATCATCATCGATTAAGCCCAAATCACATCAGACCTTTGCTACTCTTCGTGCCTCTTCATCTTGTCTGTTAAGAGAATTTCCACAGATTCTTCCAAGTTGTCTTTATTGATCTCTAACTCATCTCCACCGCTGGACTTGTGATTTTTAGCGTGTTTTTTCTTACCTTTGTTGTGGCCTGAACTTCTCCAAGATGAGGTCCTATTTTTATTTATTTATTTATTATTATGTGGGTAAGACGAGGTTGGTGAAATAAGGTTGTATATATAAGGATAAATATTGGTAATTTTTGGTGAAGATCATAAAATACTATAAAACATGCTCAAGTTCCATCACCCAAATTAGCTAACTTTCACTGAGGTAATACCAATATTTATCCAAACATACAACAACAACAAATTCTCTGGGAACAATAATACTACTGCGCACAATCTTATTTTACAACTTCTTAATTTCAAGATCTTTATTACTAGTGATGAAATACCAATATTACTAAGCAAATACCAATATTTATCCTAACATACAACAACAACAAATTCTCTATGAACAATATTACTATTGTGCACAATCTTAATTTACAACTTCTTAATTTCAAGATCTTTATTATGGTTTTCCAAAGGTTTTCCTTTTGATTTTGTTTTATGCTCCAAGCTAGTTTTTCAAAAGCTTTTTGTAGATCCTCTAGAATCAATCTCTCCATGAACGTTAGTTCATGAGAAGGATGTCTACAACTATATCTCTTATACCATACTTAAACGTATTTCTCCTGAAAGTTTATTATTTATGTTGTCGTACAATCTTATTTTATCCAACCTTACCTTACACACGTAATCTTAGAAATTCGAAATTCATAGGTGCAAGCACCAACAATAGCAACTACGGAGAATTGTAAATCATGAACACAAGAGTTTTAACATTAAGAAAAAAAATCCTTAAAGCATAACGTGCTAGGACTTTTGAGGATAGACAATTACAATTGTGTGTATGTGTTTGAGCATTTTATCTTGTTCTCACTTTTTATGATACAATTTCATGTCTTCAACAATCTTCAAAATAATAAGACTACAAAAAAAAAAAAAGAGAGAAGAAAAAACAAAAACTATATCAAATTATGAAAAAAATAATCAACTAACCGAGTTGGCACTTGATGCATGTCTACTACGAAATGTTGATATTTCAGTCACAAATATAGCGCCCAAGTCAACACTTGCATTGTCAAACTCAAAACCTCGAATTTTGACAACTAAGCAGTCACCCCAAAACGGAGGAATTCATCCAACACCCAAAAAACTAGTAGCAACGTGATTAAACTTTAATAATAATCAACTAAAACATGCAGCAAATAAGATTGATATGATCACTATAAAGGGCTTACCCACCAAGTGAACTAAAAAAAAGTGATTCTTACTTAAAGGAAACTTCACCCACAAAAAAACACACCTTCAACTCTTCACCATGATCACTCTAAAGCATCACCAAGCAAACAATAGAGGGGAACAATCACCACCAAGAGGATACAGATTGTGAGAGGGTTTTGAGTTGGTCTAATGCCAAGTTTTCCATTCACCAAAATCTGAGTTATAATCCTCAAGGGAAAGAGGATAACCTTGTTAGGGTAAATCCCTAGGAAAAGAACCCTTTGATCAAAGGCCATTAACAACCCAAATACAAACCGAGGGTTGAGATTGAAACCTATAAATGTATTTGATGAGGGAGAGGAGGCACTTAAGGAAAATTACATGAAGGGAGAATTAAAACCCAAAATAAGTAAGGTGGAGCCGAATGTACATTGCAACTGAACCAGGTTGGCGACTGACATGATCGGGCGTGATGAGCGGCACGACTGTGCTATTTTCAAGCGGTGCCAAAGTCTCCGCAAGAAAGACTGCACGAATTTAACGCTGGAAAAAATTCGAGTCCGAGTAAATTCAGGTTGGGCAAAATCGGTAAAAATTCGGACAAGAAATTCATGTTCGAACCCGGTTTTAGTTCCGGCCGGACAATTCGAACGAAACTAAATTCAGGTTGAAATTGGGTTCAAACAATAGAAAAAAGATAAATTTTATGTCCAAATATTTGGTCAATTTGGTCAATATCAACATTCGGACGAAAAATCTATGTTCAGACCCAATTTTTTCTCGGTCAGACAAAATTTTGACAACTCTATGCACGATCGTGCAAGTTGAAGCACAAGCTCATGCTGGCTTCGAAAACAACATCAGCTCCAGAAAATAAGCGGCTAGCACGATGGTGAGGTGTTGGTGACAAATCGCGACGAGCTCTCGGGCCGGTTAACACGATCATGTTCCAAATCGCCGCGAGGGTTTTTCCTAAAACGATCCTTATTTGTAGCTATCTCAAGGACCTTTGGTCTTGGTCAGTGAATCTATCAGTAACTGTCTTCGGGCTGCTACTTCTTGTTTTGTTTAGTAAGTGTAACTTGTTCTTTGATTGACATAAATATAATGAGGTATTTCAGTTACATTGTGTTTTGATCCTTGGTTTGAAACCAAGAAAGTTTGCTCTAACGTCCTTACCTAGTGTATAGATCTTAATTGTGAAATTCACTCCCCTCAAGGGTCTCAACAAAAATCATTTTCTGGATCCTTACCGATGTTGGTGACTGGAAAATGAGGAAAATCAATGATTTTCCCCCACCCCTATAAGGAAAACCATTTTCTCCCTCTCTCTCTCTCTCTCTCTCTCTCTCTCTCTCCACCACTCTCTCTCACACACGCATTTTAATTTCTATCTCCTTATTGTCAAATATGTAAAAATTGTTTTCCATGATAATTATTTTCTTGTGTACCAAATATGAGAAAATATCAAATGAAAATTCATTTTCTAAAAAAATCATTTTCCAAGGAAAACTATTTTCTTTGAAAACAGTTTTCCTTTGCACCAAACACACCCTTGGTTGTTCGCGTACGACATGCTCGTGCCATCCTTTTCTCCTTCACCTTCTTGGATCTCTTTACCCCCATGCTAAACCCACCTCACTTTATTGCTTGTCGGGGGTATGAAGCTTCCCCTTAGGAATTTCGAGGGGCCCCGACCTCAGTATTAGCTACCCCAAGTACTGAACACTTTGTGGGAGGCTCCAAGAACACCCGGCCCAAACCGAATGAGAAAGGTGATTAAGGCTCGGATGTCTTGAGATATGGTCTTGATGAAGGTCCCCTCTTCGATCCCGATCTCATTGTAGCTAATTTGGGAAATTAGCAAAGTGAGACATGCATCAGCACTGCATGGGGATACAGACATCGATTGTGTCCGTACAACTGGTACACCCTCGACCCATACAACATGGTATGTGTTGAATTGCTCCATTTTTTGTGGTCTTTGTCCGCCAACACGGTCCATGTAGGTTCTAATCAAGTCCATTGTCATCATCTTAGCTTGTGTAAACGGAATATGATGTAATAAGAGATGAGTTACCTTAACTGAACAATCACGTATGCACACACATGGCAATAAGCCATTCACAAGTTTTCTAAAAAAAGAAAGTCAATATCATTGACTCATTATAACTCGAATTGGTACTGCATAGCTACATTATAGGTGTGTCCATCTAACTTAGAGATTTTTCTTTCAATATACATTACACACACTTGGAGCACGTGCGCCAACATACTTGTGATGAAAGATCATAATAACAAGAATAAACAATCTTAATATTTAAAAAAATATACTTCGGATGTACGTTAAATTACATTTTTCTTTGCTTTTTTCCTCTCTTGACAGTTTAGTTAGTTTTTTTTTTTGGTCCACCATTACATGTCAAATTGTCAATATATGTTTACTTTTCAATAATATGTCAATAAGAAACTAAAAATTCTTTTGTATAATTCTTAACCAAATATATACATTGATCTATAATTTAATGACCAAAATACGGCTCCATAAGGCTTCTCTTCAACTCATAAATTACAGTGTTAGGTTTGATGACCCAAATTCTATCTTTTAATTAAGCCACTTAATTAGATAAATCGTTAATGATTTATTTACGTGGCTAATTATAATATTTCAAGTGGCTAATTAATTCTTCATGTGCAACCTACAATACGAGGAATACAATGCTTTCAAGAGTTCTATTGTGTCAACAAGTCGTATCCCTGAGTGAGTTTGTTGATAAAGACTTCTAATGAAAGTTATGTACTAGTCATAGGCTAGATCAAATTCTTAGGGTTATTTTACGGGTTGTACTTCTAGTATAAATATGGGTTATTATTAACATATTCACAGACACTTGTGAGAGCTACTTTACCTCTACCTATCCTTAGTTTGTGAGAGTATTTTGAGAGTTATTATTTTGCCTTCAGATTATTCCCCTTGTGTTATACGCCGTTTGGGATCTCTATCTCTCTTGTAATCTCTCCCCTTATTCTAGTGGATTATTGCTCCGTCGCCGTCCGTGATTTTTTTCCGTTTTGGGTTTCCACATAAATCTTGTGTCTTTATACTCTCTATTTTAAGTACCGATCTTGTCATAATTTTCTCAATTTATACATCCTAATTATTTTTTCTTCCACTGCAAATACTAGGCTCTTTATCTCGATCCTAATAAGTATTATGAGAGCTGGGTCACTGAGCATTGATGAGCACCTTGTATGGGTAAAGCACTTGAATACATATGAAATTATTTGAAAAACAATACTTCATTAAAAAAAATCCAATCTATTTAATGTATTCAATGAATAACATGCTAGGAAGTACAATTCTCAGGAATCTTTCTCGTATTTACATAATATTCTTTAAGAAAACAAGTAGTATTTTTTGTGGTCGAAATACTATCATTTTTATTAAAGAAAAAGGACAAATTAAAAAGGAATGAAGAGTTAGGGTACATACCCTAATTTTAGGTTAAAGTTTTAAAAATTGATGGAAGTAGCAATGACTTGTGGGCATAACATAAAGCATTGAAGTAGCAGCCAAGTGATAATAAAGATCCCATTGAATGTGATTTGATGAGAATAAGACCTAATTTTCAACCACATTCATCAATGCCATTAATTTTTGGTCCTCAATCATTCAAACTTTCTTATCCTCAACCTTTGCTAAAGTCACAAAAACCTCTTAGTTGGAAAATTAATGCTCAATGATACTCCTCCCTGGCCTCCATTCTTTAATAATTGTTATTTTATAGGAAAATTTCAGAAAATAGTAGTTGATTTGTACTAATATATCATAAAAAATATTTCTCTCTTGGTTATATAACTGCGTTGAAAATGATAAAAGAAAGACATAAATTTGGAACTGCAATCATTAATATTGTATTAGAATTATAAAGTGATAAATATTGTCGAAAATAATAAGTTAGTTAAAATGATAGATATTGAGGAATATAAGGAGTCATTTTTTCTAGAATATGTTTGTTGGTGGTTTAAAATATGCTAAATTGTTTGTTATTTTAGTTAATTCTATAAGAGTAATTTGCATCCCTATTTATTTGTCACTTTAATTGGAAGGATAGAAAAGTACCAAGGCAAAACATAAAATTTGAGGGACAAAGGAACAAATCACTTGTATTGAAAATAAAGATGGAGAATATGGAGTTAATTATTGGGGAAAAATTGGTTAAAAGTTATAATATAAAATTAGTTATGTTGACAAATAAATAGAGATAGAGTGAGTATTTAATATGTACTCTCTCCAACTCATATTAACTATCGTTTATTAAATGTTATATAATCCATTGTGCTTCCTTAACTGATAATTTCTTATAGAATATTATATCAAAATTAGAACATTATAGGCTTATTATAGCATTTTTCGTTATAAATCTAATGACAGTATTTTCGTATAATAAGAGTGGTTTAGAGCAGCCATCTAGGGGGCTGGTTAGTGTTGGGGTCACATGGTGGTCAATTTCGGTGTAGCAACAGTCAATTTTGGAGCAGATGGCTAAATTGAAGAGAGTAGTATCTTCCATTATTTCAATTCTTCCATCTCTTTTGATGAAAAATATGTGGATTATGTATATTTGGCTGCTCTTAATAGGGCTAGTGATATTTTGTCTGTCCTTAAGGAATTTGTGGGGTTGATGATGCATCTAAATTCCCTAACCATGGAAATTCAAAGGGTGGGTTGATATTCCTGTAATTTCGTATGTGCTTTTGCATAATCTTGATATTCGTCCTCTTATTTATCCATCTTCTAGTTTTAGTAGAAAAAGTCGTCGTTGTTTCACCATTTATGTAGTTAATCTTCCTAAATGAACAAATTATAAGAGTCAGAATAACTTATTTACTGAATATAGTGATGTGTTAGATGACTACATTCCTTAAAATGTAGGCAGGGGGAGCAAACTGAAATTTGATTTTGTGAGATTTAGATCTAAACAAGATGATGTGTGTGCTATTCGCAACATAAATTAAAGGGTTGTGGAGGCTAACCTATTAAATGTCTCATGGGCGAATTTTGAAAAGATAGGATCTAAACTAATTGGCCTCAAATGCATCGTTTGGAAGTGGGTCCTTAAAAATCATGTTAGTCAGCCTTTAAAAGCAATTGGATCTCATGAAGAGGGTGATGATCATCCTTTCGATTCTAATGTTGACGAGGTTGGATATGGGCTTAATTTGTCTGAGATTATTTATAACCTTGCAAATTAGACCCTCGTCTTAACAATGAGGTTGCTCCCCCTTTTAACCTATCCAATGGTGTCTCGCATGCTGCTATAGATTTTGATGACATGTAGCCATATCATTACTATTTTGAGTCATCTCAGAGACACTAGAAGTGTTTCTCCTTATGGTAGTCGTGGTCTTTTCCTAGGAGCCCAACAGGCCTTGCACGCGATCAATGACTTTGAAACCATCAAGGAAGATGAGTCCATGTCTATTAACTATGGGCCTAGGCCCCTCATAAAATAAGGGGATTTGATCTTTGGTGGATCTAAAGCACAAAATAAAAGGAAGAGAAAAGAAAAAAGCTACGTTAAAAGCAAAATGACAATTAGTAAGACAAGCTATACAAGTTAGGAAAGATGTCTAGAGGGATGACAAGCAAGTGTGTGACAATCCTTCCATGACTAAGAGCATCTGCAATGGTGAGTTTCAATTCGACTCACTGTTGACGTGGCATGAAATGAGAATGGAATGAGGTCGTATACGACATTTCAGTGGTGAGAATGAGACTCGTCTCACGAAAATCTCGCCGTCAGTCTCGCGAGACGAGTTTGAAAGCGAGTTTAAGATAATAATATTTTAATCATAATTTTTTCTCTCTCCTCCTCCACCTCATTTTTTATCAATATAACCAAATTAATTATATTATTAAGTAGGACCCACTTACTTTTTTAATTAATATGAGTCAAACTCATACTCACCATTGGAAAGCAAGTTAAATAAAGAGTTAAATTTTGAATCTCTTGATAGGGGTCCACAGATTACACGTCATCCAATTAGCCAAACTCAAGCTCACCATTGCGGGTGCTCTAACTACAAGGAAGTGTTGAATGGTACAAGCAACTCATAAGAACAATGTGAGATACATGTTGATAGCACGTAGAAAGAAGCACGTAGAATTGTGTTAATTGCTAATGATGTATGCATGTCAATTATTAGTGTAATGTCCCGGCCCCTCCCGGCACGCGGACATTATCATTTACTGCTTCTAGGATCATTGATTGACCCCACAAATCACCACGAGTCTTTCTAGCGTGTTTCGTCCTCGCTCACATGCTGCTTGGGAAAACTTCCTAGGAGTTCACCCATCCTGAGATTACTCCCAACAAAGCACGTTTAACTGTGGAGTTCCCAATGGATGAACTACCATAAAAGAAGGTGCACCTTGGTGATATGAGTAGACATTTCAATCTTTTTTAAGCCACACTTAACCATATACCCGAGATGTTACAATTAGTGACCAGAATGAAGTAGTGAAGTACTTTGCACAGGAATATGATCCGTGAAAAAGTGAGTCATTCCTAACGCTAAGTATGGATTGGGCCAAAACCGATATTTTCAAGTTCCTTAGGGTGTCCTTGGTCCCGGAATGGTGAATAATGCATGGGAGTCGGCTAATTTTCAACCAATCAAGCCGCCTTTGTCTTAAGTAGGTAAAGAAGGAAGAGTAGAATGAAGAAAAAGGAGAAAAACAAGAAAGTGGGCGAAATTGGGCACAAGAAGAATACATACCTTCAATCTTTCAATCATAATCCCTTCAATAGAACTCCGATGGAGTTGAAATTTGGGGATCTTAAAGTAGACATCGAGAGCTTTCCATCGATATATTATGACCCAAAACGGAGCTTGAAAGAAGAATGCGAGTTTGAAGGCTGCAAAAAGAGTTTTCCATCGATATATGTATGTGTGTGTGTGGAATTGATCTAATGAGCATTGATGTTTTGTGAGCATGTCTGTAGACATGATCTTAGCCATTTATATCTCCATCAATTGTTGGGATTAATCAAGCATTTTTCTGTTATTTTTCTGGCAGCTCACATGAGGTGAGGAGGGAAAAAAAAAGAAGAGAAATACTCCACCATTAATTCAATCCCCAATTTCAAAGACGCTGCATTATTTCATTAAAAATTCCCAAACGCATCAAATCCATGCCTAATTCCTAAACCAATTCAAACAGACATGCGTGTTTCTGGCATTAAATTGAAGTGAACATTCAGCATAATCAAATTGAACATCCAACGTAATGAAAATGAACATCCAACATTTCAAAATGGACATCCAGTATAGGCAACAATCTGTATGACAACAAAATAAAAAATCAGTATAATAAATATGATCATCGTGCAACATCGTAATGAACTTTCGCAACAAGAAAATGGATATCGAATGATAGATACGAAGAACATTGAAATGAACATCCAACAATAAGAAAATAAATATCAAACTGAACATCCAACACAATCAAAATAACAACTTCGTAATGAACATCAAGTATAATGAAAATGAAGATCTAGTATAGGCAACAATATGTATGACAGTAAAATGAACATCCAAAATTATCAAAATGAACGCCCATCAACATTATAATGAATGCCCATCAACATCATAATGAACATCGATCCAACGACAAAAATGAATATCAAAATCAACTTAGATATCTAAATCTACCATCTTCTTTCCTTAAATGAAAAACTTGTGCCAAAAGGTCAATAATTAAGCATTATAATTTTAGCTAAACGATAACTGGTTCTGAAGCAACTTCTCAATTAAGGAATCAAGATAGTAGATTTGGACGATTAATTGAAGCCAAAATGATGAGACATGCACAAATGTTTCAACCGCCATCTCATTGTATTAGGATAATACTATTTCTTATTATTTAGCTAAAATTATAAGGCCCGACCCCCGACACAATATCCCCTATTGTGCCCGAATGATCAAGGATTGCCAACTCATTTGTGACAGTTGGATTGCTAATCTTTCTTCGAGGCATGTGCCCTTTCTTTAAGTCAGTCACAACATAAATAAGAGAGCTCGAATAAGAGGAAATGTTAGGTATACTATATGAATGAAAATATAGGGTTTAATATCCGTTTGCAAATGTGAAATCTCTATACTTTATCCAAGTATCTTTGGTGGTGTTTTGGGTTGGAAGCTTTAATGGTTGGTGGTAGCTAGACCTTTATCCTTTCATGATGGATCCATCAGTTCAACTAGGTAAACATACTATTTCAGGTTGTTACTGGGCAAGATTTGTGTAAAGTTGAGTGAGTAGAAAGTAAAAGTAATTTATCTATGGAAACAACCAAGTCAAATGTCACTTGTTACTCGAGTTTTTCAAAGGAAAATTGGGTCAAAATATTACAAACTTTGAGGGATATTGGACGGTTATGGTATGAATAATTTTAAAGAATGTAGGTATTTTGTGATAGCAACACACTACCAAGTCCATGAGGTGTGGACTCGATTTGACAATTAGGTTGAGGGTGATGCTTAGTTATTGACTCTTTGGCACAAGTTTTTGCACAGGCTGACAAAGTTGTTAAGTGATGTAGACTATTGAGTTAAGAAATAGGTTTGATGTCAGTCATTGTGTGTTAAATAAGACAGTAAAATGATAAAAGATTTTAACCCAAAACAAAAAACTTTGTCACACTTCACTGAGAACTTGTGATAGGTGAAGGATCTAACAACAAACACCACCCTTATGTTGTAGTAAACCAAATTGACAACATACTACTAAATGCTAATATAAAATACTCTCATATTCATACGGCTCACATTCAAGAAAACAGTCAAATACTGGAAACATTTGTATTATTTTGATCTTATCTTACTTTTTTAAAAAAAATGTCGATCCATTTATTGGACAAAACATAAATAATTAAGGGGGTGTTTGACTATACGACTTTTTGGATAATTTTTAGTTTTTTTGACACTGTTAACTTTTTGACAAGGCTAAAAAACTTCTCGAAGCATTTGATAAGTAACTTTTTATATTGACATTGGATCTAATAAACTAGCCTTCAAAAAGTTACTTGATAAAACCTTTTGAGGTAGAAAAAAATACTTTACCACACATTTTTCATGCAATTAGCTAATCTAAATAGCTAAAACTAAACAATTATTCAAACAACCATTAGTTAACAACTATAAATTAATAACTAACAGTTATAAGATACCAAATTATTATCAAATAAGGCCTAAAACTAAAAAAGAGAAAAGAGAAAGATTAGCCAGAAATGATAGGGTTGTTTGTTGCACAATAAATAGCCCATACACTAAAAGCTGCCTTGTCCTATGCCAACATACAGAGGAAAAAAGCAGTTCAGATAGAGAAAAAGATTTGAGAACATTACTGTACAGTAATTCCACCCTTTGTTTTTATACGATACTGACTGAAGACAAAGCATGCAGAAGCAGCATGCCCATGCAAATCAAACCTCAGATTTGAGAATTTTAACTCCTTGGATTTACACAAACAAAACTTTAACTTTTTTTTTTGGAGACAAGGGTTAAAAAGTGGAAAAGAAAAGCCTATTTGTGCTGTCTGAAAAATATTATGCGTAAACAATTGAAAACTGTGCCAATTTCAGCTTACAAAAAAGCCTGACACTACCAGAAACTTTCACATCACCAAAGTGCCAAAAAGTCCCTGTTTTCCCGAATTAAAGGGCTTTTTTTTTGACTTTTCCTATTTATTTTTCAGGTTTTTTTTTGTTGGGTAAATAATACTGTTTACAAGGCCTGATAATTTTGACCAATCCGATAATCTGACCCGAACCCGTCGATATTTTCTGGGTTCTGAACACAATTTTTTCAACTAAATCTAAAATACACCGAAACCAAAAATTAATGGGTCAAACCCGACCCGTCCATTTGATCGAAAGAATTAATCTTTTAAATTCAACTTTATTAGAATTTGTGACTTCTCATTGAAACTTTTAACTATTAAACTATAAGCGCAACTCATTTATTTGTTATTTTTCTAATTTTAGGAAACATAGTTACAATAAACTATCGTTACTAAAAGATTATCATATTTTACTATATATATTCTACAAATAGTAGTATTTAGAGATCATTTTTCTAAAAGAAAAAATAGGAAATGGCGCAATCGTAACTCGTTTGGTTGATCCGAAACCGAAATACACCGTTTGTATTTACCCGAATATAAAATACACCAACTCATGTTTATCCGAACCCAATATATGACCGACCCATAATCTGCCAGTCCGACCGAATTGACAGGTGTAGAAATAGAAATACTGTATATGGGTTTTTTTTTTTCTTGAAAGCTCTGTTGAAGCGTGGCATGAATTAATTTGGTTTGAAATTTTCCTGTGTAAAAGGAAAACAGTTTTCAACAGGTGAATAACTTTTTTCAAACATTTTGATTTGATTTGTGGGTACGTACGTATGTTCCTTGAAATGAGAAAAATAAAAATGTGTTAAACAGTGCCTAAGCTTGTGGGTAGAAAACAGGGGAAAGGCTGAATAGATACACAGGAAGGAACACAATTAATGCTAAAAGGTGGTATTTTTTGTGCCAGCCTTCGCATGCAACTTCCAATGACCTGTCAAACCTTTTTCTTTTTTTCTCCATTATTAACACATTGTTTTTTAGCCATGTAAAATTAAGTTAGATAAGGTATGAAAAAAAAGTAGACAATGAAAATAGTAGAAGCATATAAATATTCTATTACCTATTTTTTATTTTTAAATAAATTCTGTGAGAATATAAATTATCAAAATATATAGTCTCTGTTTTTGGATGGTAAAATAAGGCAAAGTTAAGTTAGGTAATGATAAATCTATCCTACCAATCTAAAGAACAGAACCTAAATGGCTAAATCGGACATAGGACAATGGGACACATTTTGACTCAAGATGTTTATTAATTAAACATCTTGAATTGTCCATATTTCACTTTTTTTTGTAACTTTTAATAATGTTTTCTCGAATAATTATATATATTTATCAACTATAAGAGTACAATACTAATTAGCTATGTTAAAAAAATAAATAATAACCTAATTTTATCAATCATAGTAGAAAATGCCCAGATTATGCGTAGTTTTATATTTATGAAAAAATATAAATAAATAGGTATTTTTATATTATTTATAAATTGTAATAATCCTCAAAGTAATGAAACAACCTTTCTAATAATTTAAATATATTTACATTTAACTTTATGAATTATTTAGGTAAAATATAAGATGATTATTAAATATCTTGGGTCGAGATGTTTATCATTTTACTTTTAGGTTAGACAGCTTCAAATTCTGATCAAAATAAACTAGTGTTACTTTAAATATTGACTACCCATCTTTTAAATTATTTTGAACTTTGTTCCTTCTAATGGCAAAAAAAATATGTATTGTCTATCATCCTGCTCTTTTCTATGGTTGGTAAATTATGGTAGGGATATGGTATGGTACAATGTGGGTAGTATGATATGATGTGATACAATGTGGTAAGTTGTGGAATAATTTGTAATAAGAATGGTTGGTGTGGTATGTGAGGAGAGATAAAAGTAAAAAGTAGTGAGAAAAATGTCAAAAGAGAGAAAATTATGGCCGATGTCGTTAAGTCTGTTATGATATAATAATATGTGGTGTGGTAAATTATGATAAATGCAAATAAAGTATCACACAAAAAAATATGACCTTTTTTTTGGCAATAGAGACAGAGTACATAAATTAAGACAGTTAAGGAAGTGCTTGTTCTCTGGATTTTTGTGCCAGAGTATGTGCTTCCTTAACTACACCCCTCTTGACCTTCCTAATTTTACAGAAATTGAAAACCCTTAACAAGTTCTTACAAAACCTAACAATATTTCTGCAGATCGGTGGGCATTTTGACTAATCTCTGAAAGCCTGTACCACCTCCACAGAGTCTGTATTGATAATTATGTTCCTTAGGTTTTTCTCTTTTGCTCTTTCCAATGCACTTTCCACCGCATTTAGCTCCATTTGTAGTGTTGACAGACCGAGCCTTGATTGGGCATGTTGTTATGTTTTTCTACCTTGTTGTCATAGAACTCAGCCTATCTCTCCCCTCAAAGAGTCCTTCAACCAAGCATCATCGCAGAAAAATTCTCCATTTGTTTCATGCGCCTAATCTGTGTTCCACTCCTAACTCTGTTCTCCACGTTCTTTTATGCGTTAACGCACCCAAACGCAACGCAACTTACCGCAACCCTACCGCAACATAACGCAAATTACCATTACTTTTTAATTATTTACACCGCAACTTAACGCAACGCAAACGTAAATACAACACAACGTAACGCAACGCACATGCACATTCCCAAAAGAATAGGCTAGTACTTTCTCCAACCCTTCTTGTGAAAGGAAGCTGAATTCTGTACGGATTTACCTGAGTATTTCCCCTGAGTTTATCCATTTATTGTTGATGGTTCTCCGGTTTCTCGCTGGGAATATAACTTATAATTACACACTTTTGTAGAGTAGTGCTAGATTACCATAATCAAGATCCCATAATCATTATTCATTACTCTGCGCTACCACGGCTATCACTTTTTACTTTTTTTATTCTTTTATAGTCTTTTAATACTCGGTTTAATTTAATTACTGATTTGATCAAAAAAGATATTACTGAAAGTAACTAAATATTCTTGGCAGCTTTTTGCTGCACCATCCCACTCAAATTTATTTGATTATCATCCTTCCATTTGGCATTTTAAATTAGGTTTTAATAAATTTGACTAAAGAGAGCTTTGAATTGATTTCTACTCCCTACATGGCTTTCAAGAAAAGTGCAAACGTTAATAAAAAAAATCATTATTGAGATTTTAGGATGACAGACATTATAGGAAGAAAATGTTAATACGACAAATAATATAAGATGTAGGAGATAATGGATAGCATATTTGGACTTCATTCTCTTTCACTAAGGCCGTGTTTTATACCGCGGTTGGCAAACTGCGGTGCCACTCGATACCGCAGTTTGCCACAACCCACCATATTTCACCGCAAATCATTACTTTTTTTTCTCTTCACTTTTCTCTCTCCTCATTTTTCTCCTCTACTTTTTACATTCTCTCCTCACCTACCCCACATACCAATAACCTACCACAATTCCACCACATCTCACTGCAAAATACCGCAGTATAGAACACGGCCAGTGTAAGAAGATTTTAATTTATAATTATATTTTTCATGAAGAATAACATATAGAATCAATATAATTATATTTTCATGAAGAATATTTTTTCTCTCAATATAATAATATCATATTATTTTTTATAAATATATAAAGTTATAAAGCGAAAATTATGTGGTGCATTTGAGACTAAAAAGTAAAAAATAACCATTATTGTAGAATGAAGGAAATACTGCCGGTGACATTGACTATGCAATCAAAATGGCTGAAATTCATATTTACCGTTAAAATAGGAAATCTAGGAATTGGGCCGATCTTTAAGCTCCATAATCTGTAGACATATTTGGGTCATGCTATAAAAGGGTACTAATTGGGCTTAAATAATTGGATACCCTAGGCCTAGTCCACAAAATTAGTATTTTAGATACCCATCACCATTTAGGTAACGTATAGTGGTGGATAATGAATGATTGTTCAAATAATAATTGTGTAATTTGTATTCGATAAATTTAATGGTTGAGTTAGCAGATTATTGTAAATTGACATAAAATAAAATAAGTAATTTCCAAAGATTGTACACCAAACTATGATAATCCACCAAGTTGGTTTAACCCAATTCGATGGCGGTGCACTACAATCCAATAGTTCACAATTTGACTATTGTAATACAATTTTAAAGTTCGGCTTACCAAAATCCTAAGTCCTATAGTACAGTGCTTGCACTCCAAGTCTCCATTATTTTATGATGAAAAGGTCTAAACATTACTCAATTCTGAATAATGAGTTTATAGAATGATTACATGTGAAGTCTATCTATCTTAATGGTCTGAATGGTGGCCTGATAGTCAAGGAAGTATGATGTTTGTATCAACTGCCACTTCCCATTGAGATATTTGGACAAATGCAAGGGTATTTTTTGACCAAAAAAATATGAAACGTTACTCCAAACACTGAATGTTGAGTTTATTAATGTTTCAGAAAACACTACTTAAAACGTTAAAACACTACTTGAAACGTTAGTTTACTAAACGCTAATATTTATGTAATTCGAATTTTAGTTTACTAAAAGCTACCGCGACTGCCAAACATGACCTTAGATTACTCCCTCCCTTTCATATTATTTGTCAATTATTTAACAACTCTATGAGTCTTGAACCAATTATTTCTAGCTCATATAATATTTTATTAACTGCTTCGTATGCCCATCGCTGCATGATATGTCACAAAGCGTCAACGTTGATCTGAAAATGAAAACTCGAAACGGCAAATTTTGTTGTGGTGTCTCTGGACCAAACACCACAAAATTCATCGTAACTTTGTCAAAAAAGGAGGCAGCCAAAAGAGATAGTGGAACACCCACAATAACTCCAGACCCAACTGATTCTATGAGGTCAGAAACTGGTCACTATATGAAACAAGTGACACTAGAAAAGTTTGGGTTGTCACTAGTAAAAAAATAAGGTCCGAGTTAAATTTAGGTCAGTTAAATTGACCAATGGTAAAATTAGAATAAAAAATTTATGACCTAACTTTTGGGTCAAATAAGGTCAAACAATTTAGACATACATAAAGTCGGGTTAAAATCAAGTTTAGACCATAGAAAATATGAGAAAACATTGTGTCCGAATTGTCGGTCAGTTCAATCAATATTAAAATTTTGGATGAAAAATTAATGATTGCCCCCAGTTTTTTCCAAGTTTGACGAATTCGGGTATTCAGGTTAGACATACAATTTTTCTAGCTCTGGTTTGGGTTGAGGCATTTAGGGTACCTCCCCATGGATCAATATTGGAGAATTTTAAACAGATGGTCAAACCATGGGAAAGCTTATTATTAACCTAGGTCCTGAACTAAGAGGCTAACAAGATCATTTGAGGCAAGGGAGATTAGAAGTGCACATAACTGACAACAAGTGTCTATAGTAACATCTCAGGAGAGTTGTATCTAACATATTGAAGGATGTGGATACATGATTTGTTGTCAAAGAAATAGGGTCTTGTATGTGCACATAATCCAGAAAGAGCAGTTGGATTTAAACATCATTGGAAGCCAGAAAGAGCATTTCGTCTATGTTTATTTGGCTTTTGGCCCTCTGGGCAAATAATAGTAAAATAAAATATATAGAAAACACCAACAAAATATGCCACCCAAATTATGGCAAAATATTCTCCTAACCCAGATACCCGAATGTGTCCAACCCGGAAAAAATCTGATTTGATCTGAACCCCATTTTGACATTAACCGAATATTCGGACACAATCTTTCTCTTTCTTCCATTGCCCGAACCGTTTTGGCCCAAATTAAGCTTCGTCCGAATAGTTCGACCCGAAAAAACTGAATCCGAACATCAATTTCTCATCCAAATTTTAGCATTGACCAAATTGGACTGACCCAAATTTACCCGGCGCTAACCCAACCCAACTATGAAACTTTGTGGCATCACACCAAATTTAGTGGAAGCAAAACATTAGAATTGTTGACAGATCATCTATGTCATGACAAGTTCGGTACGTAACCCTTGTCCCCAACATGTAGAGCTTGTAACCCTGAGATATAGACCCAAAGAGCTGGCCTAATGCCCTTCACTTTAGCTAAAGTTGTGGATCAACTGGAAGGTGAAACTTGGTTCTGAAGTTGGGCATATGCAGATAAACCCTAGATCAAGTAACAGCAAATCTCAAATCAATTTGTCTCAACTGGTCCTAATCTTACCCCAAAAACCTGCCAAGTAAGATACCTTCCTGTAAGTTGGTTGAGAGGAAGGAGAGCGAGCGGAACATTCTGAAGAATGATCAATCTCAAGAATGAATGAAATGAATCAGAATTAGGGGTTTATGGTGGGTTTTTGAACAAGATTTTGAAAAACGTAAAAGAGAGATGCTAGGAGCAAAGAGATAGAACTTGTCAAAAAGATTATGCAGTTGATTTTGATGAGTTGAGTTGGAATGAAGTGAGAATCTTCTCCCCAAGGTTGTGTATGTAACCTCAAGTTCTTCCTCTTGTTTGTTGTTCTTAAGGTTTTTTTATGCTCCTAATTTCATTATGTTCTAAGTTTCCTTCATTCAATGTATTACTATGAATCCTAACTTAAGCCCTCAGACTTTACCTAAAACAGAATCTAGACTCCATCAAGACCACAGAACCCTATCAGTTGTTGAGAACTCAAGTTCCACCTTTTGAGCAAATGAAATGTGATAATCCAGCTTCCCCTATTTTTTAAATCTTGTGTATCACAGGGAGACGAGTTTTGCCTGGTGCACATCAAAATTTGCTAGTATGTATCAGTCTTTGCAGATGCTAACAAAAGAGGACATGAAAAGTGGGCTATTCTAGTAGGAACCTTTGGACTAGGATGAAGTTAGAAAGGGTTAATAGAATATATGCAGTTCTGTTGCACAAAACTCTTCCATCAATCTATGAATAACACATTGCCAAGAAACTGTACTCAAAATCGGCAATATGAACTCAGAGTAATTGGCTCTGGTAAGGCGTACTTGGGGAATTTTTGGGTTCACAGCAAAATAAGGCTACTCAAATCTTCAAGGGTTTGGTCTTTCTTCAAGGGAACCTTATCCTCGCCCCCTATCTATCTTAAGTTCAACAGATGAAAACTCAATGGCATGCGCACCATGGACCAGGTTGTTATCTTATTAACAAGATGCCAAATTTTTGAAGCACTAAATATCCTCTCACCCGCTGTCTATCTAGAAAAGCAAGTACTATTTTATGAATAGCTCTACTTATTACTGTAAAGTGTAAACTGGCACATCAGCCTAACACAACATCACATAAGGGTCAAGGGTGCTAAACCTAGCAGAACTCATACTCTACCTACGTGAGAAAAGTACTGATGTATACTCAACAAACCCCATATAGTTACACAGATAGCAGAATGAAATTGCTGTACTGTATCGTGCAAGTAGGAGACAGCTTCAGCAGAAAGAACGAAATAAACTGAGTTGCAACACAGACGGCATAACAATATCACTATGTTTTGTGAGTAGGAAAGAAATGAAGAGAGGTAACCACCTGAGAGGCAAACCCCAGAAGAACACAGATATGACCACGCTACCCCAGAGCTCAGCCATGACATAAAACAAATAAAAACTCCATATCCTGAAACCAGCAACTTACCGGCAAGGGTGGAAATAATGACTCATAGGGTACAATAAAAACCCAAAAGCCCAAAGAAGCCAATGAAAGGGAGAATTGCAACATAAAACAGGGTTTTGCTGGGCAAAACATCAGCAAATTTGGTGTACTAAACGATGAACCCAATAGCCATTGGCAAATGAACCCAAGTTTTCAGAAATGGTATATAATCTCAGCACTAGATCCCTTGGCTGTGATCACCAACACATGGCTCTGTATCCCTGAGAATTGTGCAATTAGGTAGGATGCAGAACATTAACCCAAGTGGGATAATCTTCTTAAGGGTGGCAAGCTCAATACCCAAAAACTTAGGTGACTCGGCCTCCCTAAACAAGGGCTCCCCATCAGCTGCAGAAGCAGCTCAGCCCTACAAATTGGGAAATTTCTCAAAATTTGGCCAAACCCTTTTGGTATTTGAAGCAAGCCCACGGAATTTTTGAAACCCGATTGAGGAAATACCAAACTCTTCAAGAGTTTTGGGTTTTAGGATTGAAGGGTTGGCAACCCTCTTCCTTAAGACTATTCTGAGACGATCTAAAGACTGGTTGAAGGAAAGTCAATTCCCATGTTTACATGAGTAACATGACAATGATGAGTTGATGACATGTTTGCCTTGGCTTCCATGGATGACCACTCTTGGTAAATTTTGGCAAACCACTCCCACAAAGTTGTGCCTTCCTCCTTTCTACACTTAAACCTTTCCCCAACCCCTCCTAACACATTTTAGACCTTTGGAATATAAACACGAAATTTTGCCATCAAAAAATAATTAACACAAAAATCATCATGTCAGATACAGCAATGGGTATTGTCATCATGGGCCCTTCCTAATTTTTGTGCCAAAGCCATCTATCAAGACATAAAGAGAATGCTTACGGGCAATCACTTATTATTTCAATATGTTCTGTTCATATATCCCACAGGGCACATCTAGCATTACCGATTCGGTCAAAGGCAACAACCATATCAGCATCGGTTGCCTTCACAATGTTGACGCCCTTAATGGATGAAACGAAGCTTCCAAGCATAAATTCTCTCTCCCAATATCTCTGGTCTAAGAAACCTACATTACTTGTACACACTTTACTTGCATGACAGAACTTAGAGAGCGCATATGGCTGCTTAAAACACCTAGTCACAAAACTGGGTTCATAAGTAAAATCTTCTATTGGACCTACAACTAAACCAACCAATGACAGTGAAACAGTCTTGCACTTGCATAAACTGATCAATACGCCCAGTTACAGAACTGGATTTCTATGTATAATATTCTATCGGACGTACAACTAAATCAACAAAAGACAATGATGTACAATCTTCTGTATTCACAAAACAGAGCCTAGAGTCCTTACAGCTGCTCATAACACACCTAGTTACACAGCCGGGTTCTTATATACAATCTTCTATTTGACCTACAAATAACCCAATAAATAACATTGAAAAAACACATCAAAAACACAAACCAGAATACAAAATAAACACACTTCGATAACACACTCCTCATCAATGGCCAGAAACACAGAGCAACTTTATATCAACAACATCAATAGGGAAGAAGTATCCAAAGCACTGTTTGAGTGGTACTGAAATCACTTCCCAGTTCCCACCAAGTAGGTATAGCCTATACTACAGGCATTATGACAAAAATCAAGTTGGTGTACATTAAAAAACTTCTCAAAACTCCAATGTCAGCATTCAAAACCCTCAAGACCCACTAATTACTCTACTCTAAATAGCAAATTTTCCAGAAAAACTTACAACATCGATGATCATGATCACTTGGTCTTGGACTGCTTTCCTGGCTTCAACTTAATGACTTCATCAACATACAAAATACCCTTTCCCTTGTAGCATTCAGGGGGTTTGCAGCTCCTAACAGTGGCAGCGAATTGATGCGTCCGATTCTTATCGATACCAGTGCAGCAAATTATGTTAGGTTTGAAGCAGAATACACGAACAGCAGGTGGAACTTCGAGTTCAACCTCGTGACTGTAACCTAATTTCAAGAACAATCTACGACCCTCTGATTCAGCCCGAGCTTTGAATCCGACTCCTACCACCTTCAAGAATCGGAAGAACTTCGCTTCCATTTTCACCGAGTTGCGGAGCGAATAGCTGAAAAAAGTTACGGAAAAAGAATATTATACATTTAATCAAACAAACTTGAAGAAGAGCTAGTCTGCAATCCAGCAGAATCTGAGAGGAAAAACCCTAACTTGGGAAATTTTTGAGAGAAACGAAGACTGAAAACCCTAATCTGCGAAATGTAGGCCGAATTCATTACCAATCTGCGAAATTTGACGATGCGGAGGAAGAGCTGGCGGGGTTGAGTCCAGTGGAGACGCCGGACGGCCGGAGAGAGGGAAGAGAGGGAAGAGAGGGTTGAGAGAGAGAGAGAATGACTGTTTGTGTCATAAAATGGGCCGATGTGTCGTAAAAATAGAGGCCCAAGCCCAAAGACCAATTTTTTTAAGTTTTTATGCCTAGGGATGACAATGGGTCGGGGTCGAATTAGATTTAGGAATCTTTAACTTCGACTCTGGTTATCAAACGCATGTAAAATTGACTTCTAATTCATGATACTCCGAGGTGATTTGTATCTACCATTCCAATTATAATCAAACGGATTTTGGTTGTAGTTTGCTAAGTCATAATTGAAAAAATATAATGCTTACAATGACTGGGATGAAAATAGTCTTCCTATCCGGCTAAACAGTAAAAGGAAATTGCCAATCATAAACCTTAAAAATCACAAGCCCCGACAATACCGTTTCTAATCTCAATCTCTAATAAATCATGGATACATATATTTCTAGGATTGTTTCAAAGTTTTCTTATTTTCATATTATGATTAGATTTAGTTAGACTTAATCATGTTGGAGGTTGATGCCGCCAAATTCCCTCCGATTATATTGAGAGTCAAATTTTTTTATTCAAATTTGAATTGAATTTGTTTCTCTTAAATTCAAATCAGGTTTTTAAGCTCATATTAGGGCGAATTTACTTCAAATTTGGACCCAACTATCATCCCCACACGTTACCGATTTCCATAACATACTAACTTAAAATGGATATTGACAATGATCATTCTAAACATAACAATAATGATCATTGTTGTTCCTCGAAACCAACTTTTTTAATGTTAAACTATTAAAAATAATTTTCAACATTGCTAACACACATTTACAATGATATTTATAAATGGTCATCAAAAGTGGTAATTACAAATCATTCTTCTACTAGTATGCTATGCTCAAGCTCTAATATGATTATATAATAGGTTCACATTTCAACTATTACATTGATGTTTTCAACTATCATGGCCCCAGAAAACTTGTCATCGGTGCTTTGATATATCAAACTTGCTTAAGCACATTGATCACACTTTCAATGATTAATATTTATTGATCATTGTTAGAGTGTAAAACTATCATTAGACATTCAACCGTCAGCTCAAGTTTTTGGTTAAGAGGGTTCCACATAATATTAGAGTTAGTTAGAACAAGAGGTTTAGGGTTCGATCTCCGCACCTCCCATGTTTATTTGCGCAAAGGTAAAGGAGCCTTTGCAGCATACACGTTTCAAGCCCAAAAAACATTCACGTGAGGAGTGTGTTGAAATATAAAACTATCATTGATCTTTCAACTATTAACTTAAACTTTTGATTAAGATGATTCTATAATTACATTTTCAAAGCATTACAGTATATCATTTGAACAAAGCAAATTCTTCACTATTACATGAATGAACACAAAAGTACATTGTTGTACATTGATGTCAACAAGCACGTACCATACAAATTTAGTACATTACCATTGCCCAACTCACATGTTAAATGATTATGCTTGGATGTAATCAACATTCAACAAACCCCACACTTTTGGAATATTGTGTTTGAAGACGAAAGTAAGCTATGCCTACCTATAAAGTGAGCTATTTGACGGACAAAAGAATAGACAGAGTGATAGGCCAATGAAAGGGTTGGTGTGGCCATCTTGTTGTTATGAAATGAGGCTTTGTTGCAAACTATGTAGTTGCAATAACTTGGAATTGGATGATGTTGAGCCATTCGAGGAGTAGGCAGGGAACCGGGGAGGAGAAGTCGGATTCAAGGATCGTTCGCTGGCCGCTTTAGTTGTGATGTTAAGACTTCAAAATCGAGATTGGTTCAATATTCTGAAGCATACTGGTTCAGGTGGAGTGAGTGGTGATTCATGCCCGGTCGAAGTGATCCTTCTCTCGTAACCAAGTCGTGGAAGCATTCTCTTTTTATTTTGCTTGTCTTACTTTTCCTCTTGAGTGAAAGCACCTTTCGATATGCTTCGTCGGTGGAGCGAACTATGCCGATTTCTGGAAGACTTCACTCTTCGTGTTGGAACTCGGACTTCCTTTTACGCGTCTCTTACTTCCGTAAGTTGGCTAAGCCCTATGTCCCTCACCCTATTTATTCTGAACGGGCTATCCTCCGCGATTAGAATGGACTTCATCCTCGAAGGCGCATGGCATGCCTCCTCTTCTCTGCAGGGATTCTCGAACAATGGAAATGCCTTATTATGCTTATTTCGGAGGATTTCCTAAATCGTCGATGTCACGAACTTTCTTTGGTCTTCTATTCCTTCGATCCAAAGCACCGAAAGAAAAGACTATACCTTACCTCCTTGTGAACATAGCTTGACCTCACCTTCTTCTATTTTCTATTTCCGTCTGACCTATGACCTTTCAAATCCCATGCTTCCAAGCTCTTGACTTCTAGACTAGACAGGTTTTTCAAGCCGTTCAAGCTCTTTGCTACTTAGCGAGATTCTCTTAGTGTTCCGGGAAAAGAGCACGGAGAAATTGCACGATAACTGCGGAGGGAATGCCCAATACGTCTATTCTATGAGACCGCTAGATTTAGGAGGGGATTTCTCAGTTAGGCGGGAAAGAAAAGAGTAAAGAGTGGTGAGGAGCGAAGCAGCTCGAGTGATGTTTAGAATTTGGCTTGAATTTAGGCTTAGATCCTTAGTCGGGGATCTCAATTCAACTACTTTCTTGGAGTAGTGATCTTGTGGCGACTTGAACAATGAAGAGATGTTGGTTGTGTTCATTCTTCCATTTGTGTCTAATCTTCGGATTAGCTGAATAAGCATCGTCGAGATTGGCTTGGGTGTTCAGTGTACCGCACCGAAGCTTGTGTAGCCTATGCGAAGCAAGCCTACATAGATAGATAGGGTACAAGATCGAAAAGAATGCCCTGCATTCCAAGTGAAATGAAATTATTTAGATTCCCATATTATGTTGTGTTTCTTAGTTATAATAGGTTTGGTAAATCTAATTGGAGTGGTGATCAAGATTAAACTGCTTAAGGTATTATATGTGGCTCGTGGAGAGAGCGTTATGTGTCTCGTGGAGAAAGCAACAAGTGTTCCCCGAAGAGTACCAGGAGAAAAGGTTAATGATTCCTCCAGGCATCTCCCTCAAGGGGATGAGAGATGCGAACAGATATATTCACTAGGGTTTGAAGAGTTGCCAAAGTGAGATTCTTAAGAAAGGTATTATTCTCATGTAATTGAGTCCAATGGGGTGATTTATACCTCTCCTATAAATCTCTTGAAAAACTAGAGATCTGTTGTCAACTTGTCATACTCTGATACTGATAGTGGAGTTTGTTCATGTTTGCATCATCCATGAGTTTTTCATCCAGTACTTTGGTTTCCCATGTTCTTGGTCTCCTTTGTTTATGTTATTCTTGCATTATTTTTCTCAATATTGAGACATTCTGTATTTATGCTTTCGCTGTAAGTGTGCTCTTAGGCCAGTAGAATAGAGGACCGACCGACCCAAGTTTTCACGAGCGTTGGCAGGTCCTGGAGTTCCTGTCAAGGGCGCTAGTGTATACCTAGGTTGATTATCACCACATGCACCACACATCTCGGCACAGTAGAACGTGTAACCCGCATGTTGTCTCATTTAACTATATTTGTTCCGCTAATCCATAACATAGCAGAACAAAGAAGCTAGTGACAACCCATCCATACAACCAGCGGGGGTGGGTGGCACTATTGGCAAAGACCGTCTGACGAAAACGCTTAAAAATTTGGTTCATTGCGCAAAAAATTTAAAATGAGGCATAATGTTACATACACTTACAAGGAATCAAATTAAATCAAATTAAACCAAATAATCCCATAATATTATTCAATTGTACATACCAATACATAAGAAACAAGAAATCAAATGAAAGGCAAATAATAATAATAATACATAATATGTTTTTTTCTTTTGGGTAGTGAAATTCAAACAATATATATAAATAATCATAGCTAAAATGGAAAGGAGGGATACATTCCGTTTATAGGTACATTATTCTTCAATTCAGTTTAAGTCCATTCATATATAGCTTGCAATTTTAAGGGAGACCGAAGTTTTCACATTTAGCAAGCTATAATAGCTAGCTAATGATGAAAACCACGACCATGTGGTCCGTGATTGCCACCACCACGACCCCAACCACGACCACGACCACGACCTTGACCCCAACCTTGACCAGGACCATGATCATGGTTGTGGCCATGATTGTCCTCTCCGTGACTGTTTTCCCATGGACCGCCACCATGATCCCCGCCAGGCCTACCACCGTGGCCCCCACCATTGGCTCCTTCACCCGACCCGATGTCATGTTTATCATTTTGGTCATCTTCTTCCATGGGCGTGCCACCTTGATTGTTTTCTTGTGAACCAGCACCGTGTTCCTCACCATGTTCTCCGGTGGAGCCGTTGCCATGATTGTTTTCATGTGCACCACCACCATGATAAGGTGATGGTTGAAGAACAACATGCTGAAAAAGAATTATCATTCAATATTAGTAAATACGTAAGATGAAAAGAAAAATGTGTTTATGAAAAACATGTTCACCACCTATTTTTTGGAGGGGTAAGGTAAAAATGGTCAAAATAAGGATTGGAAAGTTGAGCGTTGAAATATATATTGAAAGAAGGAACAAATTTGAGCCAAATCAGTTAAAGTGAATGGTAACTCATCTACAGAACATGACTGAATATCCCTTTAACATAAATCTCATTACTTTAGACATTCGTGACATTTGTGGTGCAATTGTTTGTTCTTTTTTTAGCAGTTGGGTTCTTTTTGTTGTCTTTTTTTGTTGTTCCATATAGCATATCTAATGCGAATTTTAACCTTTATATGACTTTCAATATTTTAAAAAAAAAATCTCGTTACTTCACTCAACTTTAATTACAAAAGCTTGTAACTAATTTAGATACCTTTATTTGGGTCCTATTATAAGTGTAAGTGATATGAACTAATCCATGGGTGTCTTGAATGACGGCTGGGTAAGAAAATTCCTTCCCTTCCATGTCCTCCAGTGTCAAAGCATCTTCGACCCACGAGTCTCCGTCATCCTCTGAAACTGCTACCTTAAGTATGCCTCTATTGGTAGTGTTGTATGCTAGTATGAGTCGACCATCATGTAACTTTATTCCATCGATAGCTGCCCACACATATATAGGACAATGCAATACGTTATGTAAGATCAAATGGAAAATAATAAACCTATATGTTACAGTTAAAGTAAGACTGCCTACATTTAAATTTCCCTCGACCCCACTAAAGCAAAACCCACACCAGAGTCTTTCTCATTATTGTTATTGTTCAATCGAGTATAAAAACCATTCTTATGTAGGGTTGTTCATAATTCAGTCCGGACCGAAAAATGGACTGGACCGAATTGGACCGAGGACTGGATAATTCGGTCCAGTCCTCGGTCCATAAAATATCAAATTTCGGTCTTCGGTCCAGTCCCCGGACCAAACTAAAAAGACCGGGGACTGGACCGAGGACCGGATTACAATAGTTGCTAGGGTTTTTTCATCACTTTTTAGTTTTTTCTCCTCATTTTGGTGCCTCTTTCAGTTTCAAAAATCAAAACTCCCTCCCTCCTCCTCAGTCCAGTCTGGTCTAGTACGTTTTACGGTCCGGACTGGAGACTACCCTAACCTTTATGTCATGTAACCCAACTTTGAAAAGGAAAAATGTTTGAATTAAGTATTAGTTTGTTTGTTGATCTATTTGCTCGGGTTCAGTTGTTCACACAAAATTTGATAGCAGAATTTAGCCCCTTAGTTCGGTCCATTTCGGTCGGTCCAGTCCTAGACCGAACTTTTTTCGGTCGGTCCAATCCCAGATCGAAAAAAGTTTGGTCTAGTCCTCAGTTCAGACTAGTCCCTTATTCGGTCTTCTGTCCAGTTCAGTCCGGTCTAGTTTGGTCCAGTCCCGAACCGATGAACAACCCCATTCTTGTGTCTTCAACTATTAATTTAAGTTTTTGGTTGAGTTGAGTTAAAGTAAGACTTCTTATAACTGGTCTTTGAACCACACATAATCAAGGGTGCCAAACATTTGGGCTTGGATCTTATCCGATTCGGTGAATTCAGGTATTTGGCCTAAAACACCATACCCAAACCCCAATCGAATTTTAATTCAGACAAAATATCTACCGAAACCAAACTTGAGTAGTAGCATGATCGGATTAAAAGTGTGGTCAAAACTAAAAAGTGTCTGATTTTAGTTTTTCTAAATGTTGCGCTTGATTGAATGACAAAACCTGACCAAATGCGCGAAGCATTGCCTTTGAATTTGAGCTATTGACATTTTTCCAAAATTGAGTTTAGTCAACCGAAACCTTGAGTGGCCTGACCAAACCCGAATTTCAATAAACAATCGATCAACACAAACCCAAACCAAGACCCAAATGGGACCCAAATTTCAGTTCGGTTTAATTTAAATTCACTCCATGTCTGAAATCCAATGTTTTCGAGTCGACCAAATTTTTTTTTCTAGTGTTACACATATATAATGACATAACTAGAGTTAGGATAGTTACCTGAATCAGGGTTTAGGAGTTGGGTTGGAACAGCAGGAGACCAAGTACGACCATCATCTTTGGATTCAGACATACAAACTCGACCAATGTCGTGATGGGATTTCATTAGCACACGGAGGTTGCCCGTGTTTGTCTTGTATGGCACGGGCTGAAGCACACTCATGTCGTGGTTAGGGACCTGTATGGGCCCGTGCTTGCTCCATGTTTTCCCCAAATCTCTAGTTATCTGTAGGTACGTACGTACGTCCATGCAAATTAACTTAATTAACCTCTAGCTACTCAGCATTAAATAGACTTGGCAATCGGGTGGATAAGTTCAGGTTCGAATAGGTTTAAGATAAGTTTGGGTTGGCGCGAGTCAACCAATTCCAGTTCGGGTATGGGTTGAATTCTAGTGATTCTTGTTCAGGTTGGTCTAGGTGAGGTTCTTTCAGATTTAGAATCTGATTTGATTTGGGGTGATTTAGGTGTGGATTTTCTTCGTGTTGGGGTTGGTCACTTCCGAGTTGGGGTTTTCTTCGTGTTCGAGTCAAGATCGGACCATCCGTTTGGGGTCTAGGTTTGGTTCTTTTTGTTTCGGGTTTCAGGTCTCGAGTAAATTTTGTCAGATCCAACATTAAGAAGTGCCAACTATGCCGACATTGTAACATGTCCTCAATTTTCAACCAAAAAAATTTCATTCGTCAAAGATTTTGATAACCGGCCTTTTCGACAGACGATTTGTCAATTTTATTGAAACTTCGACGGAGTCCCACCCTATCATCGAAAACTAGGTTTTCGATTTTGGATTTTTTCAACGGACTCCTCCTGTCAAATCCCAATCAAAAAACCCTACTTTTCGACGGAATTTTCACCTTTTTCTGTCTGAAATCACAAAATTCTTCCATGTGCCTAATCTGAATTTGAAATAAAAGATGGATCCATGGGGATATTCATATTTATACCTCAACCCAAGATGCCCAAGCATTCCAACTTTGCATTGATGAGCCACAAATCAGCTCCCCTTTATGCAGAAGAGGCTGAATTTATATATGTCAACAACAAATAACCCACATAATTAATGTTAAAAAGTATTGTAAGATACACATAAAAATGTAAAGAACTAGACTATATATATATATATATATATATATATATATATATATATATATATATATATATATATATATATATATATATATATATGAAGCAAGTAGATGGATGACCTTATTTTTGACAGGGCCAAGTACACCAGCAGGCAGTAGTTCTTTCTCTGACCAAGTGTGACCTCCATCCGATGAACGTTTCACACATCCACTCCAGCTGAATGTTTTATCCACCCATAATCATATATAAGTAATTAAGTATATAACTAGCATTTATGTGTTATAATTATGAACTAAGCATATGAGTAAAATCATTCAACATTAAATAACGACCAAATAACCCAATATAATCCCGCTAACGTGGAATTTGGGGGCGGTCTTTTCCCCACGTACTGAGGTGCATGATGATGTTTGATTCTGGCAAGCTAATAAAAGAAAAACCCTTTTGATGTATTAAAATTATTCATATTGAGTTATTTATTTGTCATGTACTATATTGGGGTTTAGATTGAAAAAAAATATTGATTAGACAGTTGAATTCTTAACAATTTTTAATTCTTTCATTCTTTTCATTAATCTTACCCGGTCAAAACACATTAGAAACATCGTACATTTACATATTAGCGTAAAATTGGAAGTTAAATTCAATTTATCAAAATTTACTAGTTTTTGTCTAAATTTATCAAAAATTATCAAAGTTAAAAAATAAAAAAATTTGAATTTTGATATATTAGTGTAAATTTGTCAAAATTTACCAAAAATCACCAAAATTTAACTTTTACCCATTTTACCCATAGTTTTACTCGCCCTTATAATTTTTAAGTTTTATTTTTATTTTCTGAAATGACATTTAATTTATGATTACAAACTATAAATTGGGCAAGCTAGCTAATGAGGTTAGGAGCAAGTATTTACATTTGTTATTTAGTTTTGAATATTTTTTAATCATTTATACTTTAGTATATCTATAGATAGATTATTCCAACAAATTATTGCTGATCGAAGGTTGACATTGGATTATTTTAATTTGGTTTATAAACAAGAATATTATTAAGCAGGCTGGGTAAAGTCAAAGTTATATCCCTTTTATTAATGTTGGCAACAATTGGTTACTTTTTGGATAAATTCAGGTTGGTGAAATTGATCAATGTTAAAATTTAAATTAGATATTAATGACCTTTATCCATTTTCTCGATTAAACTAAGCCCGACAATATGTGCCGATAGAAACATTGAGTCAAAATCATATTCAAACCTTAAAAAACAAGAGAAATATTGTATTTGAATTTCAATTAAATAGACGATGTCATAATTCATACCAAACTTTATGATATTAATTTGTACTACCTCCGTCCCTGATTAACTGTCCATGAAACTATTTTTACTATACCAAGAAATATAGGGAATGGAACAAAAAAATTGTATATTGTCAAAAATGTCCTTGAAAATACCCTTGGAAAGGTGTAAAAAGGGCATTTATAAGGGATATAATGGGAATTATAGTTATTGGAAATGTAAAAGTTAGGTAATTGGACAAATAAAAAGGGACAGAGAAATTAGTTAATTGGACAAATAAAAAGGGACAGAGGTAGTACTACATTTTATTTGGGTGCAACAACATTTTTATCACCCTGCCTAACTTTGACAGTTGCATTTAAGTATGTGACAGCTGCAATTAAGAGAGATACTAACGTTTTAAAGTCGGGACCAATTCTGAAAAAGAGAAGCAAGTGATTGTCAACTTTGCAAAGAACAGGACTCCATAGAGGAACCCCTGGTTCTTGCTCCACCACTACTGGAGAACTCCATGAACCATCCTGCATGCATGCAACATTACAAAACCATGGACATTGAGACTCACATTATGGACAACTTTTTTTTTTTTATAATTAGCGGTCATAAGACCTTTTTATTCAAAAGACAAAATATATCTTTAAAAAAGCCATACAACACAATACGAATCACCCTAATACAGAAAAGCCTCTACTACTGAGATCAATCCCCGAAAGGTCCAACAACGAAAGAACTAAATCATTGAAAGCATGGACATTGAGACTCTGAATAAGAGAGAAGTAGTAGCACTGGAAGCCTCATGAAATCTCCAACCAATGACAATATCCAGTAACATACTCAACACATTTCCTGACACAACTCTATGGACAACTAAATAGAGGAAGTTTGTCAACTTGAAAAATATGACTAAATATTCCCAAAAGGTTTTCCAACTAAACGTACGTACCCTGACTTTGATCTTTTGTGTAGTGGGATAACCACTTTATCCACCTTTCGCACTTTATTCCACTTATCTCTACTTTATTTCACCCACTTTATTTTACCAATCTACGGCCTAGCTTAATAATCTACCAAGAGGCCCACCAAAAAAGTTGACAAGTATTGATTAAAATTTACCACAAGATCTAGATTCACATCTGTTGAGTTACGTTTAATTAGTATTATTTTGATGCAAGACAAAAAGCATAATTTAAATATGGATCATAGTGAATATCAAAGTTAAAAGAATTTTGAGTCACATATAAATAATTGATGCTCTTAAAATCAATTACTATTATAGATATTAATTTATTTAACTACTTAATTAGTGGAACAATTGATCATATTATTTGTGAAAGATATGTGAAGATCATTTATGTATGTATAGAATAAATTGCATGCGTGGAATGTTTTAGATGGATCACACATATCATATTATTTATTCTCCCTTTCAAAATTAACAATGCCCAATAAAACCATGAAGATATGGATGGGATTTGCAAATCATGTGATTATCCATACATTTATTACCTAATTCAAAATATATGCCCTATCTTGTGAGTTGTTGCAGAGAAAAAGGAATGACAAATTTGAATCATATTCTATCCTTCATGAAGCAAGATAGCCACGGCAATATCATGCATAATTATATATGATCAAGACAATCACATGATGATTATGCATATCATCATTTTCCATGGTTGACGAGATAAACATGAGCACAAGAATATCAACACTTGCCTTTAGCTTATTTCATTCAATCCTAATATTTCATGGCAAGTTCAAGTATAAATACAAGGAGTCTTGATCGTTGAAGGCGACAAGAAACAAGACAAGCATACTACTCATTTGAGCGTTATTTCATACTATTGTTTGTGAGATCACCAAAGAATTATTGTATTACATTTCTACTTTCTATTTGAGCCAAGAGTATTAGGGTGAGGACTAGGAGTTGAGAGGAAGACTCCTCCCACACTTAATTGAGAGGTGATATTAAGTGGTGGGTTAGATCTTGAGAGTAGAGGAGGCTCTAAGATTGTCTACGGTTCATCCTAATAAGAGCTCGAGATTCAATCCTAGAGTTGGAGAACTCTAGGCGGTGACGTACTCCATTGGGAGGAACATCGTTAACAACCACCGTGTCATTTATCATTTATTTTCCGCACTTTATTTCCGCAATTTAATTTCATATTTAAATTTACGCATCTTATTTTAATTAAATTTTTTGTTTGTAATTACCCTATTCACCCCCCTATAGGGTAATCTTATCTTTCAACATCATTTTCATTAAAACTAATCAAGGAAGAATTGCATTATTATCATTTGAGATTTGATAATAACAGACCTTATGTCTTTGAGTGTAAATCTTGACATCAGGTGCTCCCTCGGCTGAGCCTCCCCAGTAGGCAACCAGAAACTCATCCTTCTCAACCTACAAACAGCCCCCAAGAATAATCATAATTTAGTAAAAAGGAAACCTCTAATAATATACCATGCAACAATGTATGAATTTTCATGAATAATAATAATAATAATAATAATAATAATAATAATAATAATAATAATAATAATAATAATAATAATAATAATAATAATAATAATAATAAATGGATGACCTCGACAATGGTAGAAGTGTGACAAGTATTGAATGGACGAGGATCTTCAGGAAATGTGAACTCCTCTTTCACAATTCTTAGACTTTGTGTTTTCTCCTTTGCATTTTGCCCAGCACTTGTTGGATCAGCTGCACTTAATTCTGCTGCCATACTTGCTGCATGCATAATCAACAAACATGTTAAGATATATACAAAAACCAAACCCAATACTTTGAAAAAATCCTACCATCGAATGGCGGGGTTTGGAGGGGTTGGATTTGATTTAGTAGAATCGTAATTTTACCCCTAAATTTTACAATTTAGACACTCTGGTTCCAATTCACCCACATATTTAAAAACTATTTGCTACCTACCATTCTATAGAAAAGAAGTCAATGGGAGGTATTTTTTATGGATTGGAAAAGAAGAAGAGGGAACCCTTTGTTTTAGTCTGTTACAAGTTAGGTTGAAAATTGGGTTTCTATATAACATCTATCAGTTGGGACAAGTACAATTCTATATATCATCTACAAAGGGCAAGTACAATTACAAATGGAAATATCTTACTCCTACGAAGGAAAGTAGTATATGTTAATCATAAAAATCGATCCCAAAGCCAGTAATATACCACACTACGGCCGATACCAAATGAGCTAAGGGAGCGTTTGGTAGGGGAACCCCATGAAAATTTTTCCAATGGAAATTTTTCCATGGGAAGTTTTCCATAGGAAATATTTCCCTTAGCCCCCCTAAGGAAAATTTTCCCTAGAAAAATGGAGAAAGTGGTGGGCCCACCGTGAAATTTTTTCCAAGGTCAACCCACACCCAAACATGGGGAAAATAAGTCAACCCGGGAAAATTGACCATTTCCCTAGAGTTATTGAGCAACCAAACACACCCTAATACTTTATCAGTGTGTCTTCCATTTGTAGTGTATGATAAAGACATACCCCTATTCCAAAAACTTTTATCCGTGATATCATTGTTCAAAAATAGAAAAAATATTTCTATAATGAGGCGTTTAGTTGATAAACTTTTTCGGGAAAGTTGGTCAAGTTTTCCAAGTTGACAAACTTTCCCATGTTTGGTTCCCAATAATATATAAGAAAGTTCTGACGTGGGATCCATTATTTCCCTCACATTCTCAGTAAAAAGTTTTCGAAGAGGAATTAGAGAAAGTCTTTTCCAATAAAATTTTTCCTGAGAAAGTCTTTCCTAGAAAAAAACCAAACACACCATAAGCTACAACATTCAACCCAATTGAACACTTGAAATGTTGAGCAAACCAGAAAAGTCAACATTCACAAACCTTCTTCAAAAATATGTTTGAATTTTTAACCATCTATGTACATCATTTTGAATAAAACCTTAAACTATCTACAATTCTACATACAAATTAAAATCAGAAGCAAAGAGTTTTACCTTAATTAATGTACAAGAGAGAAGAGTTGGAGGATCGGAAATTCTTTGCTTTCCTTTTCGAGACGACTTATGGGGAAGCTTGGCTTGAGGATCATTATATAGGCAATTAGCCACTAGTTAACCTTTTTTTATATTATATTTTAATTTCAATTAACTAATTTTATAATGCCATTTTTGCTCGTGTTGTTTACTTTATGTTGTTCTTCATGAGCCATCCCCTAAAAAAAGTAAAAGTAAAAGATGCTCGAGTATTTCCTCTAGTCTTTTACTTATCCCCTTAGGGGATTAATTACAATAATCAATGGAAAAAATAGTTGGTCCGGCTGCAAAGATGAGAGAAGTGGAAAACTTCCCATGAAATTTTTTTCCCATAAAAGAAATTTTTCTGAAGTTCTTATCAAGTGTTCCCTAAGTTAGAATGATTATAAATTGGTGTTCAATTCTTAGTGTTTGTAAAGTTTTTTTTTATTGGTGATAATTATGGAATTAATGTGTCATGTCTATCATGAATAGTTTGATATTTATCTCTTATTTTTCAATCTGTTAATTTCGCTAATAGTTATGGGTTACCCTAATATAAAGGTCTGGTGGACGAATCAAAATTTACCTGGTAAGAAAACATAAATAAATAAATAAATAAATAAATAAGTAAATAAATAAGCTAGCGTTGAACCTTATTAATCGAGAAATAGTTTAAATTATATTTAAATTTGGAGTCGTGCCCTAATTTTGATGAGCTCCCCATGCACGACTTACCTAAATTTTCTTTTTCCATAAGAAAAGAAGAACCATTAATTACAGCATATTTTCTTAAGTAACTTGTATAATAATTCTATTAGATTCATTGCTTCAACTGACTATAAAAGTATGATTCCAACACTAATAGGTGACAAACAAAAATGATTGGAGATTTGGAGATAAGAAACGAAAATTGCATATTCCTAATGTTATTTTTATTTATTTTTAATTTATTATGAATTCAAGCCTGAAAAAGATATCTCTCTATATATAAAGACATGATTTTATTTATTTTTCAATAGTTCTTCTAGGTAAATTTATCATCTATGGTAATTTATAATCCTTTTCACTTCAAGTAATGCCCCCCTTCAAAAAAAAAATTCAAGTGTTATCCACCGTCTTACTACTTTTTTTATTAAATATATATGAATAGTTATATTATATTTATTATATCATACTTGAATAGTTTATAAGCCAAAGTACATGCATAAACGCATAATTCAATAACATAAATAAATAAACAACTAAAGTAGACATAAATAACAGCTTGTACATATGCTAAGCCGATAAAAAAGGAAAAGCAAATTGCACAACCACGACCAATTAATGAGGAGGACTTATTATATTGAAGTGGAATGTTGTCACATACATGCACAACCACGACCAATTAATGAAGAAGACTTTATTATATTGAAGTGGAATGTCACATACATCCACTTACGAATACAACGAAACACAACATTGGGTACCCATTTGAACAACATGAGGCACACTTAGCTAAAGGAATCCAACATTTCATGAGGAGGAACATCGTACCAAGGCCCTGTTATTTTTTGTGGTGGATAAAGGGGGGTGTTTGGCTGTCAGTTTTTAGGGGTATCTTTTTATTTTTTGGACACTGTTAATTTTTTGATTAAGGTGAGAAAGTTATTGAAGTGTTTGGTGACAAACTTTTCATATTAGTTTTTGAATCCAATAAGGTAGTTTTCAAAAAGCTGATTGAGGAAGCTTTTTGAGGTAACTTTTCACAAAAAGTTAGTTTACCAAACATCTTTCCTGCAATTAGTTAACCCAAATTGTTAATCCAGACAACTATTAGCTAATAGCTACAAACTAACAGCTAACAACTACCAGCTAGTTGTCAAATAGGGTCAAAATATAAAAATAGTATGGTAGCGTATGGTAAATTGTGAAAAGGGTGGTATGTTGCAGTATGATGTGGTGTGTTGTGATAAAATTTGTGGCGACAAAGATGGTGTGGTATACGAGGAGAAAGAAAAGTGGAAAGTAGAGAGAAAAGTGAGGAGAGAGAAAATTACGATTGTTGTGGTATGGTAAGATACTTTAGTTTATGAATAATATGGTAAATTGCGTCATGGTACCATAGAAAAGAATAGGGCCCAAATTTCATTTCATTTACGCTATAATAAAAGAGAATATTTGCTTTGTTTAGTCGTCCGCTTGCTTGGTTGTGTATGTCCTACAATTTGTCTGCCAGCTAGCTTGTGTTCAGACATGAATTTTCTATTTTACCATCAAATATAATAATTAATTAGTAGTTTAATTTGTCTAACTTGTGGCTAGTGTTTACACATGAATTTACTATTTTACACTCAAGTATAATAATCAAGGATTTCATACACAAATTTTCTCTTTTGTCATTGAGTACAATAACTAAGGATTCTAACGTGAAATGCAAGTTACTAAACCTATCAATTTGGACGGATGAGTTAAATATGGATCACATGGTATATCTGATTAGAGCAAATACATGTCAAGTGTATGTCGAGTACATGCAAATTTTACAATTAAACTACATGTCATGTATATTTCGAATTCAGGTAATTAAATACTTATGTTCTTTTTTTTCACACACAAATTTAATTTTGATACTTAAATATAACCACCAAGAATCATAACATCAAATGAAAATTAAGCTGCTAGCTAGGCCTATCAATTCAGATGGGTGGGTTAAATATAAGTGGAGCGTATTGGTAAGGACAAATACAGGCATGTGTATTTCAGGTTCATGCAAATTTGACGTAAAAAACACGAATTACGTATGTTTTAGATTTAGGTAAATTAATACATGTCAAGTATATTTAACTTGTCCGTAGGACAAGCCGGTTAACTAATACTCTATAATAAAAGAGAGAGTTGCATTGTTGAGCTATCTGTTTGTCTGTTTATGTTTTGCAGCTTGTCTGCCTGCTAATTTGTCTTTACACATAAATTTACTATTTCACCCTCAAATATAATAATTAATCAGCAGTTTGCCTAACTTGTAGTTTGTGTTGTTCACACATGAATTAACTCTTTTGCTCTCGAGTATAATAATCAAGGATTTTGTTGTAAGGATATTTTTTTATTTTATTTAATATTCGCGAGTTGGTGCGACGGAGCCGAAATCTGTGCAAGTTCCATCGCAAGGCCTTGCAACGGGACAAATTGCGTTGGAATTTTTTCTTTCGCACGGTCTGAAAAATCCTTCGCAGCTTTGTTAAATTCCATCGCAATTTCCATTGCAATATGACAAGTTTTTAGTTGTAATTCACACACGAATTTACTCTTTTACCCTCATGTATAACCAAAGATTTTATATACAAATTTACTTTTTTGCCATTGAGTACAATAACCAACAATTCTAGCAGCAAATTCAAAATTAAGCTACTAAACCTTCAATTCAGATGGGCATGTTAAATATGGGTCATATGTATATCTGTTAGGGAAAATATAGGTCAGGTGTACTTCAAGTGGAAACAAATTTGGTATTTAAACTATGTATGAGTCATGTATATTTCGATCGAACTCAGGTAAATAGTTATACTTTTTGCTCACGCATGAATTTAATTTTCCTACTTGAATATAACAACCAAGTATCATAGCATCAAATGAAAATTAAGTTTCTAGGCCTATCAAGATTTATTTTACTTATGGTGGTTAATTGTAATGGTTGACAACATTATATACACTTATCGTGGTTGTCAACCATGACAACAACCATAAGTAAAATAAATCATGTTCGTACATGTGCCAAGTTTTATCTTAACCATTAGTTTTTTTTTATTTAACATAAATTTATAAAATATATTTTTTAAATTTTAGTTTCTTTAAAAAAATTTAAAATAAATATTTTTCAAAATATGCTTGTTTAGTAGGTTAAAACTTAGAGTTAATATATTTAATTTTTAAAAAATTCTATAAAAAAATTTAATTAAGAAAATGTATTTTATAATGTTGTACCAAAATAAAAAAATGAACGATGACGATAAAAATTGACACATGTATGTATGATATTTGTTTTTATTGTGGGGGTGGTCATAACTGATAATCACTATAAATTTTTCCTTACCACATAATCTTGTATAATATTATTGGAATATTTTACATGTATATAATTAAGTTAGATCATATCTGGCAAGAATAAGTCAATCAATTAATTATAGGATAGTAAATCATTTTTCAAGAATACAAAATATTATCCACGATTTCCGAATCATATAAATACTACAATCAAATAAACTGCCAGCAATTAAAACATGAGTAGTAAACATAATAAGGAAAGAAATAAAAAGAATATATATATATTAAGAATATAATTTAGTCTTTTAAATAATGATACTAATTTAATTATAACATATTAACTTAATCATGAGAATGTATAATGACCTCATTGACTTTCATTAAAATTAGTATAGCCAACACAACATGTTCCAACATGCATGGCATTGAATCATCCAAGGTCCTTGGCAGAATTTCCTTAATATTCATCAGAGAGAATTGTACAAATATCACTAGAATGATTGATAATTCCTAGAAGTTCTTCCAAAAACTTGAAAGTTTTGAAATATTTATACTCTCGTTTAGAGTAAATACTACCTCCGTCCCATTTTCTTTGTCACCCTAACTAAGTTTGGAAAACCAATGCATATTGGAAATGAGATAAAAAATTTGTAACTTACCCAAATTACCTTTATATTAATTGAGAATAATAGTTGTTGGAATTGTAAAAAATGATAAATAGATTTACTAATTAGGGGTAAAAACAGAATAACAATCGTTGGAATTATAAATGTGACAAACAAATTGGGGCAAAGGAGTTAGTTAAAATGACAAACATTTTGGGACGGAAGTAGTATTAATTGGCACCTTTCATTTTCTTTCCCGATTTGGCTTACCACATTAAATTTTGTCTCTAGCTCCTCCCCATCATAATTATTATCGTCAATATTTTGATTAGCATCCTATTTATAATTTTGTTAGTTATGTGCTCTACTCCGTCCTTCCCATATTATTTTACACTTTAGACATGATTTAGAAAACCAAAAAAATATTCACTCTACATTAATTTACCTCATTGGAAATGTAAAAATGTTGAATAAAATGGTAAATAAAAAAAGAAAAAGATGAATAAAAAGGAAAAATTGAAGAAAAAGATGTAATTAATAAAGTTAATTTGATAAATTAGTAATTAATATGTTATTGGAATTATAAAGTGATAGATATTATGGGAAAAAAGAAAGTTAGTTAAAGTGACAGATAATATGGGAAGGAGGTAGTACTTTACACCCTTAACAAGTGGTATTAGAGTTAGGCACAACTAGATTTGTGAGAACATGTTCACTTAGAATTATATTATTAGATCGAGTTAGGACATACTATCATGTTATAGTTTGGCTGCAGATCTGGGATGTTAGAACTTTGGTAATAATTAAGATGGTGTCAAGAAGCTCATTACTAAGATGGCTAAATTATTGATAAAAGCACTTTGAATATCTGAATTTGATAACTTTAACTTTGTAAGATGAATCATTATAGAAATTAAGAAATTAATGGTCAAAATTAGGCATCGTTCTTTTATGCGTTAACGCACCCAAACGCAACGCAACATAACGCAAATTATCATCACTTTTTAACCATTTCCAACGCAACTAAACGTAACGCAACGCACAAAAGAACGATTGTCCAACTCTTTGGCCGGCTAGTGCTCCTTCCCCTCTGCGGCTCTGCCTCATGGCCACCACTACAATCAACAACATTTATAATTGATGATGGTGATCAACTGGAAGCGTCCATAGTGAACCATGGTGCAGAAGTTGTGATGGAAAGTGACCGAGAAACACTGATTTTTTTAAATGGATAAAAGGAAAGAATATTTTTGAGAGATTTTAATAAGATTTTGGAGATAAAAAAATTCGAATGGTCCAGTTTGATTTTTTATAGATCAACGGTTGATATTGATCAACTACCGTAGTCGAAAAAAAATTCGACTACCTTAGAATTTTTCTTTCAGAAATTAGTAGTCAAAGATTTAAAAATTTGTCTAATACATAAATCCAGATTATATATGAACGATGGAGTATTTGCCTTCCTAATTGTGCTTAGGAATTGTGATATGTGATCAAGATGATTGTCTTTTCACAATTCTTTAGTATGTTTAGAATAATTATCAAACTTTGCTAGCTATAAGATAAATCCCAACATTATCAATAGATTTTAACAAATATTTCAATGACAAATAAAATATTTTCAATTTTTTTCTATACTTATTTTGAAATTAAACATCTGTACGAATGCACGGGCACAAACTATTATTGATTCAATAAAAATCAATTGAGAAAACTTTAGTTATACTTCATAAAATGTTAATAATAAATAATACAATAATAAGACTCATACCCACAATATATTCCATCAATAGCCATTTTTATCAATTATTTTGAAGCTCCATATCCTACAACTCATAGATGTCCTAGAGCTAGAAATCAGTAGGAAGATATTCCTTGCTTATTCCATGGTGGTGCATATGTGCTAAGATTGCAGTCAGAGCAAAGTGCTTAATAAATATGTTAAAGTGCTTTTTAGAGCTTTAAAAAAGTGTAATTATCTTAGTTGTTACTTGTATATATATTATATATATAATAATTGGTATGTAATAATATAATATGTGCACGAATATTTTTTAAAAAAGAAAAGAAAAGTCATTACAAGTTGTATATACCTTTTAGAAATAGTTGCCTTAAGAAGATTATTAATATTGTAGCTACATCTTATAATTTTCAGTTAGCTACATCTTAGTTATTTATGTATAATAGTTACATTAATTGGCATATTTATATATATAATAGTTACATTAATTGGCATAGGTGTACCAATGCATATGCCTCAATATATAATATTATTATAGCTAGGGTCTAGGGGTGACCGAAGCCCATAAACCGAAATGTTCGGTAATGACATCATTATAGCTAGAGGCGAGAAAAAACCTAAATCGATCAACAATGATCAAACCAAATTGAGAATTGAATCACTTTAAAATGTCGGTTAATCATATAGATGAACTGATAAATTAACTATTCGGTTTGGTTCTGTTTCATGACTTGTAAATCAACGGCTAATTGAAACCAAATCGATTACTTTAGAGCGTGTTTGGTTGGTCAAATACTCTTGGAAAATAGTCAATTTTTCAAGTTGACTTATTTTCCCTATGTTTAATTATATTTAGACCCTGGGAAAAATTTTACATGGCACCCACAATTTCCCATGGAGTTGACCTTAGGGAAAGGGAAATTTTCCCAAAAATGTTTTTTCCATGGAAGACTTTCCCCAAAAAAAATTCCCTAGGTTCTTACTAAGCATTCTCTTAGGGAGCGTTTAGTAAGAACCTCGGGGAAAATGGTCCATGAGAAATTTTCCATAGGAAAAAAATTCCCTTAGCCCCTCCCCCCACAGAAAATTTTTTCTAAAAAAGTATAGGAAATGGTGAACCACCCTAAAATTTTTCTCAAGGTCAATCTATATCAAAACATGAGGAAAATTAATAAACCAACATGGGAAAATTGCCCATTTCCCACGACACCAACCAAATGCACCCTTGAAAAGAAAAACAAACAAACAAACAAACAAAACAAATTATTCCTTCAATGTTCAATCAGATTCAGAGTTGGTGAGAAATGGCTGGTTACTAGTGTTGCTTAAATTGGAAGATGGCAGTGACAGTGGGTATTAACATACTAGCCAACTGGGAATTGGACGCTGAGTTATGAGGCATAAGCCCAAGAACACCCGTAATAATGAGCATGAGTTATACTCACTGAATGAGGTGGAAGCAGTATGACCCACCAAAAAAGTTAGAATTAGACTCTCCATATTAACTTGTTTTCCAACAGTAAGTGTGATTTAATTAAAATAAGTAAAAAAATGTGTACGGCCCATATTTAATAGTTTAAATACACTATAATAAAAATAAAAAAAAGAAAAAAATATGTCGAGAATCTCGTCCTCGTCGTACGAGTTCGAGTTTTTCTCACCACCGACACTCGTCCTCGCCGCTGCATTGTCTTTCTCGTTCTCGCCCACGCCACATCAGCGTCATTTCAGTCTCAAACTCACCGTTGTGGATAGTCTAACCTTAAGCGATGAATTTTTCATTGGCATGAAAACTAGTAAAACAATTGTCTTAAGTTATTAATTTACTATTATAATTGACTGTTCATATAATGTCCGTGTCATTTTGGTTGATTTAAACGTGTAGATGTTTGTTTTCTTATCTACACATAATTCATAACACATAATTTGGAACGATGAAAGTTTCATTATAGACCAAGATGGATCCGAAAATCAGGGAGAATACATCAAAGATCAAACTTCCTGAGTAGGAGTGGGTAATAGGCCTGATCGGGTCGGGTTAGGGTCGACCCAATAGTTATGTAGGGTTGGGTCGGGTCAAGGTCGACCCATGGGCCGACCTGTTTGACCCTAACATTAAAATTAAGTGTATTTGTATAAAAAAAAAGTAATTATGTTGATTATTATTTAATGTGGAGTATTAATAATATATTTAAGTAAGGTTAATATTTAAAATAATAGAAAAATTTATTTATTTAGAGTTATGATCAGCCGACACGGTCCGATCGATTCACCGACCCTTTAATATTTTGAAACGGGCCGGCTTGTTAATGTCCCGATCCTTCACCGACCCGACCCTTTGATAGCCCTTATTAAAAACGTTAACCCTCATGAGTCATGACCCTATGGGACCCCGGCCCATTGCCCACCCCTACTTTAATCATGAGTATCTAACGAACCAATACACAACCATTACTATTCTGTCTTACTATGAAGAACTGAGTGAGGGAGACAGAAATCATACTTCATTCAAATCGAATCATATCGACATAGTTTTAGACTTATACTTTTAGACAAACACATTAAAAATGGTTACAATTTTCTTTACAAATCAAGACAAGTACATGCACTCCTCAGCTGGATCCACCAGTAGAACAGAGAATGAACAAAGTGCAAAAGAAGCAGAGAAATCTGGCAGGGGTTTCTTGCATAGAAATTGTTCGAGCAGCCTTCGAATTCAATCGAGAGGAACATTCGTGTAAACATTTCACCCAGATGGTTTCCACAGATCATGCAAGAGTACGAAATAAACGAAAGAACGTCTCTTTGCAATCATTTCAATTCCGGATGAAGGACAACATGCTGCAGCCATGGAAACACAAACAAGAGTGCATATTACAGACTGCAGGACCAAATTCTTTAGTCTTTTTCTCTTATTTAAGCCAAAACCAAGATCAATACTTAGAAATCCCGCCCGATGCGAGCTACGGAGGGGTCAGTTGTTTTGCAATTTAGCGAGACTGGTTCCAATTGTCCTATAATTTAAAATTTGTTTGCTACCTACTATTCCATGGGACAAAAAAACAAATAGCTTCAATGAAGCATTTTATCTTAGTACATTACAATCTAAGTTGAAAAAATTTATCTTTTTCAACTATACAGATTATCGACATTTTTTTTTCTTTCTCCTATTTGTGGTGCAAATTTTCCCATGAAAGCAGCCCGCATTTGAATCTTCCCAGATGGGCCAGATTCTGTAAAAGTGATTAGAGGAAGGATTTAGAATTGTACCTTGATTTGTGTCCTGTTATAAGTGTAAGTAATGTGAACTGCTCCATCACTGGCCTGGATGACAGCAGGATAAGAGAACTCCATCCCAGCAGTGTCCTCGAGTGTCAAAGCATCATTCCACGTGTCCCCATCGTCGTTCGAGACACCAACCTTGAGAGTCCCCCGAGAATCCGTGTTGTAAGCAAGCACGAGCCGACCATCCCTCAACTTCACCCCATCAATCCCTAGTTTTACAAATATAGTTGGTTTCAATCAATGGCATGCCAATGCAAATCAAACTTATTCTAGAAATTATTCATAAGTCTCTTGGAATCAGTCTCTTCACACGCACTTACGTGTGCTCAATTACGGCTTCCTACATATGGGGGTTGTTGGGTTGAGCAATAGATTCATTATGATTTGTTCCCCCTTAAATTTCTCCACATATAGTAATGTGTTAAGGTAAGACTTCCTACATCTGGATTATTGGATCTCCCTAGACCCTTGTAAGTAGGACCCTTTCTGGGAATTGTTGGGTAGGGCAATTATCATATATAGATCATTCTTGTCAACTACATAAGTCGTGACTAATTGGATGGGATTGCAATTTCCAACCGAGTTACTCAAGAAGATGATTTTTCTTTTCGGAAAAAAAAAAACCTTAAGTAGGTCTGCCCATTGGTTGTTATCTATGGGGCATAGTTATTAAAATCCCGATCCTGATCTACGATCCTACGATTTTATGATCCAAATCCTCGATGCGATTCTACTATCTTTATTTCGATCCACAATCCTACGTGGGTTAATTCTGATCCTGATTACCCCATGAATCCTAGTTAGGATCCTGATTCTAACAACATTGCTCTGGGCTAAACACCAATAAATTAAACTGCCCATGACAAGCATGGCTCATTAACCCCACAATTTCTGTCGTCAAAAGAACAAAAAAAAAAAAAAAAAACCCACAATTTCTACTCAAGGGAAATATTTTTGGTTCCACCAAGATATGAACTTTGGTGGGGAGCTTGGAATATGGAGATGATTACCAACTAGGAAACCACCTCTTTGGTACCCAAGAAGATGAACTTGCATGTGGAGATACAACTACATAAGCATAGGTTGTAAATTTAGAGTTGAAAATTCTACTAGAAGAATTGGTTTCTTTATAAACCTGAATTGGGATTAGGGAGTTGGGTTGGTTGTGCATAGCTCCAAGTTTGCCCACCATCTTGAGATTCAGACATGCAGATTTTACCAATGCTTTCAACAGACCGTAATAAAACCCGTAAATTTCCATTTGCTGTTTGGTAAGGGACAGGCTGAATCACGCTCAAGTTCTCACTGGGTATGTAAATTGGCCCGGATTTTCTCCATGTTTGACCCACGTCTGGAGTTATCTGAAGAAGCAGATCAGAAAATTCGCACACAAAAAAACGAAGTATAGAATGAATTGTTGGACATTCAGGATATAAACTCATTTTCATGTATATGACTTTGCAATGGTTAACTTTACCTCGACCCAAGCTCCCCAAGAATTCCAACTTTCAACAGAAGATCCGCAAATCATTTGCCCATTACTCAGTAAAATAGGCTAAACAGTAGAAGTAGAATAGAGTTAAATAAAGGTCTTGCAAGTTAAAATCATAACACGGGTAGGGAAGAGGAAATGGCAAATGAATAAGTATATACAGTTTGAAGCGGACCTTGTTTTTTATAGGCCCTAGGATTCCAGGAGGAAGTTGTTCTCTGTTAGTCCAAGTGTAACCTCCATCAAAGGAACGCTTCATGCATCCAGTCCAACTGAGGTTTAACAAACCATATAAGAGCACAAACAAGAAAATTTCCGAAAGGCAAAAATTGGCCATACCGTAGCAATTAGTTTATGAGGCTGTTTTGGATGTACACTAGCAGTGTTACACCCGAATCATACAAAAACATTACATCAAGCCTAACCATTCCAAGGATTGAGTACTATGTTCCTTCATATATGATTCAAGGAATAAGAGAAAGATCAGAACAGAAGAACAATGAGATTGAACTCACTTCTGCGTGGTTGGCCCAACTTTGTAGAACAAAAGCAATTGATCAGATGCTTTAAAGAGTACAGGATTCCACATCGGAACTGAAGGCTGCTCATCAGCAACAACAGGAAAACTCCAAGAACCATCCTGCCCACAAACAATTTGCTACCCACGATCACCCAACCACATAAATAAACAACGCCAAAAGTGGACAACCCTATACAAATCCTGCCTGAGGTTAAGGTCTAGGGAGGTCAAAGTGCTCAATAAGTTTTGTTTACTATCAAACAACATGGAGGTTAATGACGACTGTATTTAGTAATCTTACATTTTAATATATTGGATTGTAGCATTCCAAACTACCATATATTGGATTGTTAATGGCCCAAAAATATCGTTCATCTTGCACCGACTCAGGGCGATGCACTGAAATCTAAGGTCTAATAGTTCAGCTTACTCTGATACATTTCTAAGTTCGCCTTACCATTGTCCCAACCCCTATAGTTCAGCTTTACTACAATCCAATTTTCATTTTGGAAATTATAATATGGTTCAAAAACTATGCTAGTTAACCATGTCACGTAGGAAAACAACCCTCCTCTGGTGTCACGTAAGAAAATCTGGTGGTGATGCACTGAATCCAAGGGTTTAATAGCTCAATTTACCGTAATACATTTCTTAAGTTCGGCTTATCATTGTCCCAACCCCTATAGTTGGGCTTAGCTGATTACAATCCAGTTCTCCTTTCAAAAATAGTATTTCTTTTCAAGTGCAAGCAAATTCCTGCCAGAAGATACAGCCCAAATCTAAAAGACCAACAAGTTGAGTTTAACTTGCCTTATATCTTTGCAGCCAGATCTTCACATCAGGAGCTCCCTCCACTGAACCCCCAAAATAAGCAACCAGAAAGTGGTTCTCTTCAACCTGCAAAACCTCCAACTTCAGCTACATTTTCCTCAACAATGCAAAAATATTTTTTAAGAAAAAAACTCCCTGCAACAATCAACAAATTACTTGGATTAATCACCTCAACAATTGTAGAAGCATGACAGTTCTGAAAGGGTCGGCAATCTGCAGGAAATGTGAAGTCTTCATCAACAAGTGTTACCATGGTTTGCTTCTCCACTACTTCAGCTGACTCCCTTCTGTAAAATCACTGAATATCAGTTGTAATTCAATGTACATAGAACACAATCTCAACTGGGTTTTTGGGTTCCTTAATTTACACATTGGTATTCACCAAATTTTCATAAAAAGGGTTTCTGGGTAGGAAAAATGATTGAGCAAAAACAGTATGAATGGTACCAAGAGGTCCTAAAACCACTCAATTTGACATGCCCACCTGCTAAATTTGGGTGGAAATTGAGAAATCAAGTGATGGGTTTGAAATTTGAGATGGGGTTTTAATGAATTAGGCACCAAAATCAAGTTTTGTGGAAGAGCAGGCAAATCAAACCACCCAAATGACGACCCTAATAATGAAATAGACAGCAAGGACAAACACAACAGGAAACAAAATACTGTCACAGGAACTGATCGTGACATGTTTTAGAGGGAACTCAGCATTGAATCAAAGAGATGGAGAGAAAGAAGAGGTGGAGGGTAAGTAGCTTACAACTGTAAAAATAAATAAATAAATACATGAATAAAATGGCAGCAGTGCTTTTTATCTGTTTTTTTTTCCGGATGGTGCAACTTATTGGGTGTACCCAACCAATTAGCTCCAAATACTGAAGTGATTGTTATTATGATTATTCACTCTTATTATTATAATTGTTCATTACAAATATTTTGAAACATGTGGTCCAGGCATACAGAATATATATTGTTGAGATGGTGAGAGAAGTCAATATCACAAAAAAATTATAGAATAGTTGGTGAGGAAATTAACTAAACATCATTAATTGAAGTAAATATTTGGAGGGTTTTTTTTTTTGTCAAGGATAGTAAAAAAAAGAAATAAAGACAATATTATTGATTCCCTACCCTAGATAGCTAGGTTATGGGCTTGAACTATCTAACCTTGTGAGACTGGCAATCTTAACCAAGGACTATCACAAAGTCTTACTGCAAAAAAAAAAAAAAATATTATTAGTACTCCATTTACAGCGCTTTGGACATATGTGGTCACCATTGAATCATAAACCTATGATCCTTTCTCTTCCATGAGATCGTATTTACTCTATTAACTTTCTTCCTATGTGTCTTGCTGCATTAAGTCTTTAATCTTCGATCTGCATCCCTATGATTGTGTTGATGGTGAATTGTCCCTTATCTCACGTGCAAACTCCTTCGAACATATCGATTATGAGAGTGAATCCACTTGCTCAAGGATTGGTAAAGGGGCTGAGAATCCCCGTACACGCCAAAGCTCTATCACGCTTTGGGGAAAAATTCACGCTTCCGAGGGGGATGGGGATGGAGATGGGGCAAAGTATTAAAACTCCACACGAGGACGGGGCGGGGATGGGGACAAAATTTTTCCCCGTCCGCACCCCCATTTCCCCACTCAGTAAAGTAACCCACCACATATTCCTCATCATCGTCCTTGGGTATTAACACAATGTGAGTGTGGTTAATGTCCATTAGGAAGCCCCCCCCCCCCCCCATTTATCATCTCGAGCATTGATTTCGTCACATCTCCTCCTATAATGTGCTAGAATTTTTGGTAGAAGTATGGGTTGAAGTCGTCTGGGCAGGGGGATTTTCCTAGATGCATACCGAACACTACGTGTTTCACTTCTTCTACTGTATAAGGAAAGTTTAGTTGAGCATTCATTGCATCCGTGATTCCTCGGAATCAGGGGGATGATTTCATCTAGTATGCTGCAACTAGACCTGTTCAACAGTCGGGCCGGGTCAATCGAGTCAGAAATTTCTGACCCTTCGGCCCGAGCCCTGACCTTACAGGCCACGGGTGTTGTCCTACTTTTGGGAGTAGGTTGTCGATCTCAGGGAGTTGTGTTCCAAGCACTCAGAGCGGACTCAAGTATTTCGAGTTAGGTAGATGAACTAGGGAAGTGATGGTGATGATAACTACAAAGTACAAAAGCAATAAAAAGATGTTCAGGAAACAGAATCGGTATTCAACAAACCAACTAATCTGAACGACCTAACCTACCAATTCTAAACAAGCAATTATGAGTGATCAGTTGCACCATTAAAACTCACCAAAGCCCTCTCTCGAGGGTCAAGGGCTAGTCTAACTATTTCAACTACTTATTCTCATGGAGTTAGTATAATTAAACTACAAGAATAGTAACCCTAGACCTAGTCAGAATTCGACTATTCTCATGTCCAAAACCCTAACTATTTTCTCTACCACACTAGCAAATTAATCTCACCTCTCGGCGTACATCAATTGCCTAAAGAAATATAGATGAACACTCTCTCAAGCATTTCATCGAACACATGGTGGGCAAGAGAAAACCTCTAACTACAAGCATGAATTTGGATAGATTAGGGTTAAAACAAGATTAATTCATTGTCAAACACATCAATCACAACTCAAACAACACAAAACTAACAAAAAATTAACATAGGAGAAAATAGAGAGAAAGGGATAGAAGAACTTAGTCTCGAATTAAAAGCCAAATTCAATCTCCTTATTGAATTCATAAATTCTTCAATGGAAATCTAAACCTAGAACTAGAGAGGCTAGGGAGGAAACCTCCATTCAAGCCTAGAGAGAAACTGTGAAAAGAAAAGAACGTAGAAAATGAAAACTGTATTTTTCCTAATTTAATAAAACTATTTAAAACAAAAGACTGCAATTTGGCACGGGTGCCCGTGCCGATTGGCACACCTAGGTGTGCTGAACTGAAAACCCCAACTTCGGCTTCTAATTTTCTGGCGCGACTGCGTTGGCTTCCTTTACTCCTTAATTCCAATATTTTACCTCCTGTGCCATCATCACTTATCTTAAAATTGCCTAAAAATAAGACAATTAAACAAATTAATCTCAATTAACAAAGATGGCAGAAAACACTATTAAACTTAAACTAAATAACTTAGATAAGTTCAATAAAACAATAAAAACCGAGGTAAAAAGTTGTAAAACCGAACAACGGGCCGGGTCAACGGGCCAACAACTATAAAATTTGAATTTTTTAATATATAAAAAACTTAAAATTTTACGCATTTAATTTATGTATTTAGTCGGATCATCGGGTCGGGCCGGGCTGGGTCACAAAAAATAGAACCTAAAATAGGATTCTTTTTTTAAAAAGTTAATACTTTTAGTCGGGTCGGGTCGAGTCACAAAAAATAAAACATAATCTAAAATTTTTTAAAAAAAGTTTACGCATTTAGCCGGGTCATCGGGTCGGGTCGGGTCACGGACCCTTGGCCCGAGCCCGGCCCGACCATACTTCGGGGCCCCGACTTTTTCGGGTCAAGCCGGGTCACCGTCTAAAATTGTGACCTTGACCTGCACTTTTTCGGGTCGGGCGGGTCCCCGGCCCATTGAACAGGTCTAGCTGCAACCATCAGACTTGAAAAGGGAATCAAAGAACTCTACAAATACACGTTCAATGTCCTCATTCGAGGTATAAAGGTTACCTAACGCATCCTCAATTTGGTGTATGGTGTTGGTTCTTTGTCTAGCAGACACTTTATGGTGGAACCACTTTGAGTTTGAGTCCCCATAGGCTATATAATCCTTCTTCGCTCTCTGCTATAGCATGATCTCTTCTTGATTTCTTGAGGCACTTAGCTTCGCGTGTCAGAGCTTTCGCTGACCTTGATCTGTCGCCTGACCCAATTGATGTTGTATTTTGACTATGTCCTTTTTGACCCGCCCATATGTCTTTCCAGCCCACTCAATGAGGCTTTCCTTGCATCTTTCCAGTTTTCTAACACATGAGTCGGTTGTATTGTTCCATATTTCATCAACCCGGGCTTCACACTCTTCCATCGTCCAGGCATTTTCGAATTTGAAATGTCGAGCAGGCCTCTACTTCTTTTGTGCTTCGGAATTTAGCTCCAAGAGGATGGGAAGGTGGTCCGATAGATCCTCATCCATGTGAGGCACTGCCGCAGTTGGGAATATTAGATTCCATTCCACATCACTTAGGAACTTATCCAATCGTTCTTGGACCAACGTCGCCCCGTGTCTTCCATTCCACCAGGTATATTCCAACCCTTTGAAGCTCATATCGTGCAGACCACACTCTATAAATGTGTCCTGAAAGGCTTCCAAGACATCCTGTGACTTGGGGGGCCACCAAGCTTTTCAGAATTGAAAAAGATTTCATTTATGTCTCCCCCTACAACCCACGAGAGATTTGAATGCGTGTGGATGTCTTTGATCAGCTGACAAGTGTTCACCTTATCATTATTTTGGGGTCAGCCATAAATCCTCGAGAATCTCCATGTACTCGCGTCAAGTTTTTTGTCTATTCGGACATCTATGTGGTGTTGTGAGTAGGACAGTAAAGTTACCTCAATTTCCTTTCTCCAAAAAAGTGCTAGACCTTTTATGTGTCCCACACTGTCTACACAAACTCCAAAAAAATCACTGCACTTCCTCCTTATACTATCCATTTGTTGTAAACTACGCTTCATCTTCAATAGGAAGACGATTGATGGCTTGAGCTTGCATACAAGTGCATGCAAGTCTCTGACTGCATGGGGGTCGCCAAGTCCCCTGCAGTTTAGGTTGAGGAGACTCATTGTTGTAGGCGGGGATGCCTCGCAGCCTCTACCTTTGCGTCTAGATGTTCTTGAGATTTATGATGGCCATCAACAATTCTGACTTTATCCTCCAAGCCGCCTGGAGTGGAGAAGAGTTTGCGTTTGAATACCTGATTGCCTGCTACTATCCTTCCATCTTCATCTATCTCCATCTCCGTGGGTTCCATATGCTAACTCTTGCTCCTCCCCTCCCTCCAGAGAGGTTGTTGTTGTCTTCCGATAAAGCCAGCCGAAGGCGTGCCTTTGGTTGAGTATTGTGTCCCTTTAGGGATAGGTACATGCTTCCCTCCGCAACTTCGTCTCTGCGTTTCTTCTCCTGAACTTCAATGGTGAGGCTTTTAGCCAACCTCCGTATTGCAGATCTTCTTTCGGTGTATCTGGGTTAACTTGGTCGCAATCTTTCAGCATGTGTCCTAGTCGCCCACACCCATAGCAAAACTCTGGCAATCTTAGATATTTGAATGTGATCCATATTGATTTTTCGCCTATCTTCACCGTGAGACCGCGCCTCAACGATTTCGTGACATCAATGTCAACTCGAAAGCATAGTGATTCGTCCGCGCCATACATTGATTCCTTCTCACATCTGACAAATCTTCCTACCTTATCTCCAAGGATCTTGGAAAAAAATTGTGTTTGATGCACTACCAGAACTTCGTATGCCTTTACATAGAATCTTACCGTCTTAAATTCGATCTCAACGAATTGTTCCGCTCCTTCCCATTTTCTTAACAATAACAGTTTGTTGCCGAACGTCCATGACCCTTCATTAAGCAAATATATTCCTTATCTTTTATGGAGAAGAATTGGAACAGAAACAGATTGTTATCAAGTCCCTGTACCACTACTCCTTTTGAAGGCCTTCAAATGTTCTTTATGACTGCGCGCATGACTTTTTGGAGCGGCTCCCGATGCGCGGTGGATTAATGAGTAAAGTAGCTTGAGTTGTAGTTGTGGAGGGGATGAGAGAAATCCACTTGAACATCCATGAACATTAGAGTAGAGAGAGAATGAAGCAAATATCAATCATCCATGCTTGAACATCTCAACACTAACCATGAACTTGAATAATAATCAAAATCAACCAAGACATAAAGCTTGAACACCAAAGGGATTGGATATGGTTTTGGATCAAAAGGAGAATCCACCACCAAAACCTAACACCCCACCATGACCATCCTAAAGAAGAACTCCACCAAATGATCAATAAAGAGATGACTTGCTAACACCACCATTATCAATGGATAAAGTAAGAACAAGATTTTTGAGAGAGAAAAGGGAGAAACCCTATCAATGCATTCGCATATCATTCATAAACATAAGCTGCCTAGAAAAGAGTGCTAAACATGGTATTTATACTAAACATAAATTAGGTTAAAAACTCAACAAAATAAACAAATCAGCACGCGCGTCGCAAGGAGGTCGCGGGCGCGACTCCGTCCGCCACAATCACGCGCGGTGACTTGTAGCGAGTGCGACAAAGTCTGTCGCGGGCGCGAAGACCGCCTGTCACGGGCGTGACACTACCTAGCGCGGCCGCGACTTTGTCCTGTCTCATTCCCTGGCTGGGCCTCAACGAAGCATCGCGGGCGCGACGATGTTTGTAACGGCCACGACACCCAGGCCAGCATGTCTTCACGGGCGCGACTGAGCCTACTCGGGCGTGACTCCCTGCGTCGGCCGGCGCTAGTCCCTCCGTGACTTTCACGTTTCCATTATCAATCCCGGGCCCTGATCCTTCGATGTTTCTTGTCCCGAGACGGTTCGGTACGATCCCGAGTGCTATGGGGTTGGTGGGGGAAATCCCGAGCCTCTCCAAGCTCCAACGTCGGATGACTCGCCTTAGCCATGCTAGCCCGGTGCTCATCAATCCACCCCTTGAAAAGGTATAACTGTTCTTGAACATGTCCGGATGAGCAAGTTTAGTGTGGAAATGTGGGATCGAGATTTCTTCTTTCTTGCCATCATCTACGAGCCTGGCTTTGGTACCTCGAACCTGAACCCGACATAGTTCATACTCCCCCTCTTGAAGAAGAGTTGCCCTCAACTCTTGGGGGTTAAAATCGAAACACTCTTCATCAATTGACTCCATGAAGCTTCGAACTTCTCGAATGCAATGAACATTCACGTTAGCCATCAAACAAGCATCGAACCCCACAATGTACCCATCATCCAAATGAAAGAAAGTAGAAGGAGGCTTGTTTTGTGAAAGAGAGGGGTTAAGGGGCGGAAGAGGAAATTTATGTGGTGCTTGGGAACTCTCAATCTCACTAGGCTCGCTACAACGCAAAGACAAAGCAAGAGGTAGCCCGTCCTCACCAAGAGCACATTCATCCCGTGTCTCGCTCACCATGAGAAGGTTCCTCAACTCACTACCCATCCCCACTTTTGAAGTTTCGGTTTCTTGGGGAGAAATAGGAAGTAGTTTGACATTCTTGCCTTTATGGGTGAATGTGTAAGTGTTGTTCAACCCATTGTGCACCGTTTTCTTGTCGTATTCCCATGGTCGACCCAACAAAATGTGACAAGCGCTCATAAGAATAACATCACAAATGAGGGAATCATCATAGTTAGATCCAAAAGAAAAATTCACTAAGACTTGCTTAGTTACCTTGACACCGTTGTGATCGTTGAGCCAATGGAGTGAATAGGGTCGAGGGTGCGGTAATAGAGGCAAGCCAAGTTCCTCAACCATGGTGGTAGATGCGACATTCGTGCAACTCCCTCCATCGATGACAAGAGTACACACCTTTTCACCCATGAAGCACCGCGTTTGCAACAACATTTCCCTTTGGCCCTATCGAGGGGAGTCTCATGGGTATGTAAAGCTCTCCTCAAAACATATGCGCCTCTACGTACGGGGGGTACGGGGGCGACATCCTCCTCATCGCTAGTAACTGCATCTTCAACCACCACTTCGGAATCGTCTTTAGCCTTTTGAAGCTCTTCATCGATTTCTTGTACCTCTTGTAGAGTCGAAGTATGTCGGTTTGGACAATCGGCTTGAAAATGACCATAACCATGACACTTAAAACACTTTCGGCCTTCTGTTCATCGAGGAGGTTCCGTTGGAGTCACCGTAGCAAGTCCCTTTCCTTTGTCAATTCTTGGTGTCGGTGTGGACTTGGATGTCTCGCTAGACTTCAGAGTGTTTGCATCCGGAGGGGGTCGGCTAGATGGTGAGTAGACGAGTCTAGACAAGGGTTTGGAATCAGACCTTTCCATTCTCCTTCGCTCAACTCGGAGAGCCAAACTGCACAAATTGTCCATCGAATAGTAGGATTGAACCTCAAACTTCTTGGCAACAGAAGGATCTAACCCATTCAAGAATCGCATCATCGTTTGTTCTTCCGGCTGTTGAAGGCCACTTTTAATAAGAAGTTGCTCGAATTTCGAGATGTAATCACCGACGGATCGTTTGCCTTGGGTAAGAGCATATAGCCTTCGTAGGACGTCTTGCTTGTAAGTGTGGGGCAAGAAACGGCGATTCATCATTTGTTTGAGTCGTGTCCAAGTAGAAATCATTGCCTTTCCTTCACGAACCCGTTGTACCTTCATATTCTCAAACCAAAGCGAGGCGGCCTTGGTGAGTTTCAAGCTCGCGACCTTATAAGCCTTCTCATCATCATATTCCTTGGTTTCAAATATCCTATCCATCAATTGAACTCATTCGATGTAGTCATCCGGATCATTGGTACCATTGAACTCGAGGATGTCGATCTTAACGTCTTGGAAATCGTCATGAGGGGGCCTATCATGCACGTCCCGTCGATATCGACGTCGAGGGGAGCCTCTAGCATCATCACTCGACTCAAAGTTGGGAGGAGGACGATAGGGCTTGGTGCACGCCTCTGACGTTCGATTTGAGGTTGGTCTTGACGTTGTGCAGTCAGGTTGCTCACTTATGCCGCAATCTCCCGAAGAGTCCGCTCGATATTGGTGTTATGATTCTCAAGAGAGGTGAACCGTTCGTCCATAGTGGCGAGTCAGTCCTCAATACCTTAAACTCGAGGACTTCTCCGGTGACTTAGCTCCTCTCGATCAGAATTATCGTGACCATCCATTTCGAGGGAAGGGTAAGGGTCGGTATGTGTTTGGGATATTTGTGGAGTTTAGGGGTTTTCTTGTAGTTGGTTTGTGTTTGGCTAAGGGTTCTTTGTGTTTTTTCTCATTTGGGCATTTTATCGAACACCTTGCGGGCACAAATTTCCAACTTCACCTCAAAGCTCCAATATGCATCAAAATCAACAAACACAATAGCAATAAAAACTTCTCCAACACACTTGGAGACACAAGGGATGGGGAACACCAATATTTCAATCAAATCCAACACAATAAATCACTACTAGTAAGAACAAGAATGATAACTCAAGCTAGAACAAACCGTAGCTTTGATACCAAATGGAGCGGCTCCCGATGCGCGGTGGATTAATGAGTGAACTAGCTTGAGTTGTAGTTGTTGAGGGGATGAGAGAAATCCACTTGAACCTCCATAAACATTAGAGTAGAGAGAGAATGAAGCAAATATCAATCATCCATTCTTGAACATCTCAATACTAACTATGAACTTGAATAATAATCAAAATCAACCAGGACATAAAGCTTGAACACCAAAGGGATTGGTTATAATTTTGGATAAAGGAGAATCCACCTCCAAAACCTAACACCCCACCATGACCATCCTAAAGGAGAACTCCACCAAATGATCAATAAAGAGATGATTTGCTAACACCACCATTATCAATGGATAAAGTAAGAACAAGATTTTTGAAAGAGAAAAGGGAGAAACCTTAACAATGCATTAGCATATCATTCATAAACATAAGTTGCCTAGAAAAGAGTGCTAAACATGGTATTTATATTAAACAGAAATTAGGCTAAAACTCAACAAAATAAACAAATCAGCACGCGCGTCGCAAGGAGGTCGCGGGCGCGACCTGCTGCTGTCCGCCACAATCTGCCGCAGGCTGACTTGGGTAGCGGGCGCGACAAAGTCTGTCGCAGGCGCGAAGACCGCCTGTCACGGGCGTGACACTACCTGGCGCGGCCGCGACTTTGTCCTGTCTCATTCCCTGGCTGGGCTTCAACGAAGCGTCGCAGGCGCGACGATGTTTATAACGGCCGCGAAACCCAGGCCAGCATGTCTTCATGGGCGTGACTGAGCCTACTCGGGCGTAACTCCCTACTGTCGGCCGTCGCTAGTGAAGCATACCGGGATGGGGCCCGAGCCTTGGAATCCATGGTTTCCAAGTCTAACCTCACCCACACCAAAGAACACGAAGAAATCAACTCCAAGGTCGGGTGTGGAGTGCATTTCAAGGTGGACCCGGGACCTTGGAGGTGTGGTTTGATCGGCATCGTGTGTGGCATCCACTTCAAATGGGACCTGGACCATGGGAGTGGAGCTACGGGTCCTTATCGGGACCTACTTCGGGCCTTTAAATTGGTTCGGAGTCTTTCGGAAAGAATAAGCGGAAAAGGGTCAACGTGGGTTGTCGGAATGGATGCGCCTTCACTCTTTGGGTCATAACTCCTTCAATATAACTCTGATGGGTCTCAAAATTTGGGAGCTTAAAGTACACACCGAGGGCTTTGGCATCGATATCTTATGAGTTTAAAACGGAGTCCGGATGAAGAAATTATGTGTGTTTGAAGTCGCGCCCGAGTCTGGTTTGTCGCACCCGCGACATCTCTCTGGGCAGGATTTCGCGCCCGTCGAAACTGTCCGTAGCGCCCGCGACACACGTCGGCCAATGAAGGGGAGGCCGGGGCAGAAGAAGGTCGCGCCCGCGATAGGAATCGTCGCGCTCGCGACACTCTTGGCGCACGAGGAAGTGACCGGGCCAGTGGGCGATCGCGCCCGCGACATGACCCGTCGTGCCCACGATAGCTGGAATCTGCGCGTGATGTTCGGTAGTGAAACGCTGCGTTTCGCTTGTTTTTCCCCATTCCTATAAATACCCCCTCCCTTCCAATATTTGGACAGTTTTTGCTGAATTGAATTGTAATGCTTGTCATTGTAGGGTTCTCCCTTGTTTTCTCTCAAACCTTGTTATCTTTATCCAATCAAGTTTGGTGGTGATTCAAGTCATTCCTTTAGTGATTATTTAGTGGATTACCTATGATAATCATGGTGGGGTGTTAGACCTAGAGTTGTGGACTCTCCTTGCTCAAGGTCACATCATTCCTTTGGTGTTCAAGGTCATTGTTCTTGGTGATTATCGAACACATTCAACTACTCAAGCTAATCTTCACCCACCCACGCGTACGGTAACACTCCAGCTAGTCCCTCCTTGACTTCCACATTTCCATGATCAATCCCGGGCCCCGATCCTTCGATGTTTCTTGTCCGGAGACGGTCCAGTACGATCCCGAGTGCTATGGGGTTGGCGGGGGCAATCCCGAGCCTCTCCAAACTCCAACGTCCGATGACTCGCCTTAGCCATGCCAGCCCGATGCTCATCAATCCACCCCTTGAAAAGGTATAACTGTTCTTGAACATGTCCGGATGAGCGGGTTTAGTGTGGAAATGTGGGATCGGGATTTCTTCTTTCTTGCCATCATCTACGAGCCCGACTTTGGTAGCTCGAACCCGAACCCAACACGGTTCACTTTTGGGTTGAAGGGTTGTTTAGTGAGCAAGTGTTCGAGTAAACTTAATGCTATCTCTCCTTTCTTTTCTTTTTGGGGACTTCATCCTCAGCCTCTATGATCTCCTCTTCTTCATCAGTAAGTTTCAACTTCCCCCATTCTAGGTTCGAGGTGTCTTCCATGATATTATCTCTCCAAAGATACACCGTCGATGGTCTCCTTTGCGATGAACTTCATCGTCCTTATGGAACTAACACCCGCCTTCTAACAAGGCATTCCTTCACAATCGCCTGCCTCACCAGAAGGGAGGCCTATCTGCCCTCACAAACACAATCGCCGTCAGGGTTGAACGGCTAGGATTTTACGTTGGAGCACTTAAAATTTTTAGGGTGAGAGAGTTTTCACTTATCTTTGATTTTTAGAAATAAAATTACAATAATTAATATGGAACGAAGGGGGTCTTTAAGTTTCAAATCGAATACTAAACGAATAGACTAAACCTGTCAATTTTTGACCTGTCCCATTAACTCGACCCAAACCTGCTCAAAATTTCTAGGTTTTGAACATGATTTTTTCAACTAAACCCGAAACACACTGAACCCAAAAATTAGCGGGTCAAACCCGACCCGCCCTTTTGACCAAAATTTTTTTTAAAGTTCAACTTTATTAAAATTTGTGACTTTTGATTGGAACTTTTAATTATTAAACTATAAACGCAACTCAATTTATTTGTTATTTCTCTAACTCAAGTTGAAATAGTTATAATAATCTATCGTTACTATAAAATAATCATATTTTATCATGTATATTATACAAAAAGTAGTATTTAGAGATCATTTTTATAAAAGAAAAAAATGGAAAGAAGGTTGTAATCATAATGAGTTGGATTGATCAGAAACCAATATACACCGACTGTATTTATCCAAACCCAGAATACGACTCGTATTTTCCCATAACGCGACATACGATCGACCCAAAACCTGCCCGCCCAACCTATTAAATGAGTTCACCCGAAACCCAGAATATGACAGGTCTAGAAGAGACTTTAAATACTCATTTTCCCAGTTCACATATTAAATGAGTTCCAGTTCACAACATTCCCCATTTACTCATTTTCCAATTCCCGCTCGTCTCCCTCTCTGTTCTTCATTTGATCGATTCGATGTCTTCAATCCCAGAAAACCCTAACCCTAACCCTAATCCCCCGGAAAAATCACCAGTCCAGGTCACAAGCAAGAACAATAGGAAATCGAATAAGAAGAAGAAGAAAAAGAACAGGCGTAGTAGATCGAAGAACAAGAGGAAGCCGAACTGGCTTGAGCTTCCAGAGGACGTATGGTTCGCAATTCTCTCGAAATTGAAAACGATCGACATAATCGAGCATGTACAGAAAGTGTGCATGTTGTTCCGAAAACTCTGCAAGCATCCTTCCATGTTCATCACCATCGATATGTACCTTCCGGACGCCTACCATTGCTTGCCCTACGATGTCAATAGCATGACTCGATACGCTGTTGATCGCTCTGCTGGTCAGTTGGTCGATATCTATCTGGAATATCTCTGCGATAATGAAACTTTGTTGTACATCGTTGAAAGGTAAATTCAAATTCAGTTGTTTTGTTTCTATCTGCTCTGTTCTCATTCTTGTTCCCTAATTTCTCCCTGAAACTTTTTTGCACATAAATTTTTTGGCTATTGTTTTTGTGTCGTATTTAGAACTTGCCTGGAGCTATTATGATGCAGGATGTTGTAGCTTTGTATGATTGTTAGGTACTCCATTATCCTGCATACATGTGAACTTATTTTGTAGTTGTTTTCAATTGAGTTTGAGTTATTATTATTTGGGTGATGATATGAGTTTTATCCCAAACATTGTTTATGTGTCTTGCTCTTTATTACATTGGTATTTCTTATGATTTTTGACATTATTTTTTTAATAGTAAGTATTCATCATCAATTATAAGAAATTTGGGATGCGTGGGTTGTGATAATGAGCACAAATGTTACTTTAATTGAATCAACCCCTGACATTATATTTATTTGAAGCGTTTTTTTCGAAATATAAAAATTAATGGATAAAAGTATAACGGTATGATATTTATATGTGACATTATAATTATAAAATTCAATTGTATCATTTAATTTCATTTTAATATATAATACAGAGTATTATAATTTTAATGATAAGTCAATACACTTAAAAGATGTTTTGCTCCAAGATCATTTTGGTTATTATCTTTAGTTGTATTTGTCTTATTTGTAGACGGATGCTGATTTTGTAATTGTGTTTGTATTTGATGAAAATGTTTGGGAAAAGATGATATCAAATTTAAGGCTCGGTTCTTTTATACCGCTAGTTGCAGTGCAGTGTGGAGGAAATGTGGTGGATTGTGGTGGGATGGGAAAAGTTGTGGTGGATTGTAGTGGGTTGGGGAAAGTTGTCGTGGGTTATGGTTTAAATAGTTGTAAATGAGTTGGTAAATTTGAAATTGTAGTTGGAAAAAGTGAGATGACTTATTTTATTGAAAAAAGGGAAAAAAGTAGATTGTGGTGGGTTGGGAAAAGTTGTGGTGGATTGTAGTGGGTTGGGGAAAGTTGTCGTGGGTTATGGTTTAAATTGTTGTAAATGAGTTGGTAAATTTGAAATTGTAGTTGGAAAAAGTGAGATGACTTATTTTATTGAAAAAAGGGAAAAAAGTAGATTGTGGTGGGTTGTGGTAGATTGTGTTGATTGTGGTGGGTTGTGGTGAAATATGGAAAGTTGCGGTGTGGTGTGGTACAGCAGCCTGCCAGCCGCATAAAAGAGCGAGGCATTAGGAGGATGCAAGGAACAAGAGACACTCGCAAGGAAGAAGAAAAATTTGGTTTTGTTGTGCATTGCAAAATAGACAAATGCAAGTGCTGGGGAAAATGCTTCCTACCTTCAACTGCCTAATGATTTTGTTTTCTTTTTTCTTTTTGACGAAAACTCCGTTAGAAGTTAGGAGTTAATGTTGTTTTCCATGAAGTTTAGCATCTTAGACTTGGTATAAGAACTTCACTGATGTTTGTTTACCAGGTCACGGAATCTCAAACGCTTGCGACTTGCCCACTATATTTATGTTGGCGACGAGGGGCTTATTGAAGCTGTGCAAAAACTCCCGATGCTCGAAGAAGTGCAGCTTATCATTTGTTCGTTCTCCGAAGAGATTGTGGAAGCTCTGGGAAGTGCGTTGCCTAGACTTACCTCTTTCAGCTTAACCGGTGTGGGTTCCAAAGATCGGGATTTTGTGTGCAATGAGGAAGCCCTAGCCATTGCTAAAAGCATGCCTGGATTGCGTCATCTTCAACTGATTGGGAATCATATGAACAATGCAGGCTTACAAGCAATCGTCGACGGATGTCCTCTTCTCGAATCCCTTGACCTACGTACGTGCTTTCACGTTGATTTGTCGGGCGAGCTGGGTAAAAGATGTAGAGCTCTCAAGTGCCTGCGACTCCCTTATGATTCGACGAAAGATTATGGTCTACGAGCTCGTGAAGAGGAAGACGATTTCTTTGGACCAGGGAGCGACTCTGATCTTGATGACTACTCATACCTATAATTCGGTGGTTTTGAGGATATCGTATATATAGATTCTGACTATTCTTTTGATGACTACTATTTTGGTCTCGGTGGAATTCTTGACGATGATTCTTCAGACTAATTTTCTGGCTCCTTTGGCGTTTTCACTCTGGCTCAGATAAAATCCTCATTTGCGGCCTCACTTGGATGATTCGATTTTGGGTTCTGTGATTTCAACCTTGATGGACTCTGGTTATGTGCTTATTTTTCACTTCTATTTTCCATTTAGGGATTTCATGTTAATTTTGCATATGTGGTTTTGGCTACTGATGTTCGCGCAGTAAATTTTGGTGACAACTTAAGTGGTTGGCAGTCTTTTGCTGCGTAGAATCGGTAAATGATTTACCGACGACATCAATGTCTTCCTTGATAGCGAATTATTGATGGGTTGCATTTGCATCGACAGTAACTAAGTAACCATGTTAGCTATGGGCCCAAATTCGGCTTATAAATGCTTCATTGCAGTCAAGACTTAAGAGTATGCTGTGGGGTGCATCCTTCGCAATAGCATGGATGACGGATCTTATGAATCTCTTCTGGAATTTTACAAAATTTCACCACCGAAACCCAAGTAGTAGGTAAGGTTGAGTTCAGGTTTTATTATCATCCCCAGATAGTACTATTCAACCCGGCATTTCTTTTGACTATTTTTGTCTTTGCCTCCCCATTTCGAATTAGTGTTGGCCATAAATAGCAGTGTTGTAGAGACGACATACCACAAATGTGAGGGAGGTATTGATAAAATTTCATTCATTGAAATTGTCGACGACATCAAATGTGTCTTAATTGGCTTTCCTGTCCTTGACTAACACATATAACATCTTCGTCTTCATCCTTGAAGTTTCTTCATCATCATCACAATGATTAAAATCACCATCAAAGGTGCGAGCTTTATTTGTTGAAAAAACATAAACAAGGGCACCAGCCTGGACCATGGACTTTAGCTTTTTGGGCATTTTGTAATTAAAGTTGTGTATAGTTCGGTCTGGATTGAAAAGATCGAAGAAAAGTTTGGTCAGTCTTGGTCTTGGTCTTGGTCTAGTCCTCGATCCAAAACATAGTAACCTGATTTTTAGTACAGGCTAGCCCTAGAGTTTGGTCCCTAGTCCTTTTGGTCCAGCCCTGCACCAAAAGTCATAGTTGGGATGAACCCAATTAAGAATTCAATCAATCCAATCCAAGAACGAACTCTTTTCGGTCTGTCCAGTCCCTGAATGAACTTTTCTCAATCCAGCATAGCCCAACCCCAAAGTCCGAACCAGTCTTGAACCGATCAGCAACCCTATTTGTAATAACGTGAACCCACTATCTATAACTGATAACCATATCTATATGTATTTATTTACCATCTATTTATTTACTTAGTCAACTGTCAACTGTCAAGACCTCCTAACAAGAGTTACCACCAGTACTACACCCTAGTTTTTAAATTTACAGACTCAAGATGGTAAAAGAACACTTCCTTTATGATTACAAACAACATAACTCACATTAATTTACCCTACTCCAGATGCTAAGCAACCGATACGGCGATACACACACACCAGCAAAGTCGGGCTGTCAGAAGTTTCAGAGTTCATACGCGGGGAACCTAGCAGCCTTTGGATCGATCATGTCTAGGAAAAGATACGCCATGCCACCAATCCCTTCAAACAGAGAGTAGGGATTATCACCTCCATGCATCTCCCCAGCAGCGATAAGTTTTTCAGCATTTTCAAGAAGAAAGCTAGCAAATGCTTTCGCTCGGTATAAGTATGTCGGATTTCCTGTCAGTCTGTAAAGAGCTAGGAAAGCGTATGTGTTCCCACTGATCCCGTGACAAATCCCGACTCGTTTTAGCAGTCCTCGTTTCCACACCACCTCTGCTGCCTCCCCAGCTGCTTCTAAGAATATTTTATCCCCGAACACCTACATAGTTTGAAATTATCCTTACCTAGTATTAGAATTTAGAGCCAGCAAAATTTTGTCCGACCCGGGAAAAATCGGGTTTGGTCATATAGATTTTTCATTCGAATTTTGACATTGACTGAATATTTGGACATAATTTTTCTCTTCTCTATCACCCAAACCCGATTTTGACCTGAATTTAGTTCAGTCCAAACAGTTCGAAACCGGGTCCCGGCATCAGTTTCTTGTCCGGATTTTGACATTGATTGAATTTGACCTGAACTGAAATTTTGCTAGTGCTAGCTAGCCTCGTAACAATCAAGAAGGTCCACATTACAATACCATTGGGACAACAGAAGAGTATTACCTCGTACGCCTTAACAAGGGTGAGATCAACACCTGGAGCCCCATGACACCAATGCACAAGAACATCTTGTCCGTCTTCCTCGCTTGTAGGGTAATTACCACTGGGAAATAGATTCTTGATCATGCATAAGAGTGTATTTTTAACATCGTCACGTTCATCAGGCTTAAGATCTGTGTGCATCAGAACATGCATAATCCCAGCTAGTCCGTGGGCAGCACCCCAATATCTCTCTCCATACCACTCAAACATAAGCGGCCACTCTCCCTTGTTGCGCATTCTTCGTCCATGCTCTATGATGTCGGTAACAACTGACCTCTACACACGAATTCAATGTATCAAGTTCCAACATGAAACTATAAAACCATTCATAGGCCTTCAACCATCAGCTTAAGCCTCTGGTTGGTTAGTTTTTGCACAAGGTTTTTCTATAAATTACTATATTCATGGGCGTTCAACCATCCACTTAAGCATGTGCGGGACGTGTTAGAGTATAAAAACTGTTCATGGGCCTTCACCTACTAAGTTGGTTCTTGCAAATGGTATCAAAGTCTTTCTAAGCGCGTGAGGAGATCTGTTAAGAGTATAAAACTCATCCATGGGCATTCAACCATCAACTTAAGCATTTATTAGTTGAGTTTGTCAAACAGACCTAAAAATTTTCTTAAAGGGTCAATCAAAAAGAAATTAAAACAATTCATATTGTTGCATCTAAGTATACCATAAGCTTATGAGGAATGGTCCCTTCACCAATATGTTTGTTGATGTACAAACAAGCCCAAAGGAACCCAGCACGCCCATACAACAGCTCATCAGGGAGATTTTTCGGGAGAGTAATCTGTCATTCGTCACAATCAGGATTCTGTAAGTGGCAGCAATTCTACAAATGATGGTAATTATAAAATAGAGATGGCCATTAATTAGTTCAATCAAACCTCCTTAAACTGAGATAAATAGTGGTTTAGCAACTGCCCATTCCCCATGGACTTAGCTACAACAGCTCCAAGAGCACAAACCCCAGCTCGGCCGCATATAAATGTTACGTCCCTATTAAAATCCGTCACCAATTAGTCCCCAAAAGAAAGGGTGTTTACTTTTTACATTTGAGCAATCCCAACTTTGGGACATGACATAATGATCTCAACTTCCAATATACATAGCAACAACACAAGCAGAGATTGTTTCATTTTATTAGTACAGTTCGGGTCGGGTTGTTTTCGGGTTGCCTTATTTTTAGTCAGATAAGGTTGTCTTTGAAAAATGAACAACTTTTGTGAAAAATGAATCCAGGTCAAGTCGGGTCGGGTCACTTCGCTTGTGGATATATTTTAGGTTAATTAGGTTTGGCACTTTTGGGTTTAGGCAGGTCCGATCTTGACATTTTTGGGGTCTTGGGCAACATAATAGATTGAGGGCCCTTTTAAATAAACGCGTCAACATTCATACTAAATAACAATACTAAGAATCTAGTCAAACTGTGTATCGGGAAAGACTAATTTCTAAAAGGAAAAAAAAAAAGGGAGCACGAAGATTACTAGTTTCAAGGTGATATGAGTTTATAATGTAAGAATCGCCAAAAACAACAGATTTTTAATTTCTATTCAGAGTTGGAGAGTAGTGAGGGCAAGACATATCATAATTTTGATCCAATCCACACTCAAGCTGAGCTTCATCAGGTCAACTGTATCCCCAATCACACTGATACCATCCCAGTCCACAAAAGATGTCAGCAATTGCAATAAGTAGAGCAGGATTAGAGCAAATCACAACAAATTTTGAAACTTAGAATCCTGGAAAACCCCAATCTTCCTTTCTGGGCAGTACCCATTTGTTCAAGCCCCAATTGAATGTATCCCACCAATTCAAAAACTGGAGAAAATGCATGGTTTTGGCATCTAGGTTCGAGTTGTTTGACCCAATTAGCTGAACATAGTCATAACTCATTAGAGCTTTGAACAAACTCAGGACTTGACCTCGACAAACATCCATTCATCCACGGATCCACCAATGCCATTCATATGAAATAGCCCCAAAAAAATTTTCACCCCATACAACCCTAAACCAAACATTCATCCACTAAATCCAATCTTTCATCAAATTGGGGAAAAGGTTGAGGGATTACTAAATACTAACCTGGGTAGCTTAAAGATTGTTCTTCACCCTCCCCAGTACAGCTTGTCTGGTCAGTACTCTCCGAATTCGCCGCTTTTGGGACCACCAACACCTTGTTCTCCAGCCCGTAAGTAACGAGCCCCCTTGACAACAGCAGTGAAGATCGTGGGATTATCCACATCAATTCACCTTAATACGCTAACTCAATCGCTAAATTTACCCAACATAATTCTCATTCAAAAAGTCATCCATTATCCACTACTTAAACCACTATATGCTGCCTAAACTGTTATTCGCTACATAAACTGCCATCCACTATCTAAAATGCTAATTCTGCGGAACAGGGCCTTACATTATTGTCATGCACATTGAAAGTTGGGATTATTCTACATGTTATGCCCCAAAGTTGTTCAAATCCAAATACCCAAAACAAAACACAAAAGTAAATCTCACATCCCACAGTTGGGCACTCAAGAAATATGGGTAGTACCTGGAATCAGAAGAAGCAAGGTCACAAGCCTTGAGAATTTCAGAGCAGAGACTGAGGTCATCGACATTCTTAGTAACCTGGTAAGCTTTGAAGAGCAAGAACGCAGTCCCAAGAGTCCCTGCATAGAGCGTAGAGTCCACCACTCTCTGCCCTGTTCTTCCCCATGTTTGCACCACCACCTGCAGAAGTAGTATGTGTTTGTGTGAGGCATTTTCACGAACACATGGTGTGCATGCGTTATCAGTACACCATCCAACCATTCAAGCATTCAAAACAAAGCAAGAGATTGAAACTATCAAAGGGAATGTATAGAGAGTTGTGAAGAGTAGAGAGGTACAGTTTGTTTGATGCGTAGAGCTTGTGTTTGGAGCATGGCTGCGATGGAGTCGTAATCCAAGGAAAGAAGACCCATTGACGAAGAAGTTGTATGATCAGGTGGCTGTTGTTGGGTAGCAGTAGCAGATGATTCGGGAACAAAATCTGGCATTGGATTTGGGAAGTAACGATCTGCCATTTTTACTGTGCTGATGTCTCCCTGGTTGAAGAGAGAGAGAGAGAGAGAGAGAGGACGAGGTGGACTGGTGCGAACAGTGGCAACAAGGACGAGGTAAATCAGGTAAACCGCAAAAATGGTGACTGCCACAATCTCAAAAGTTGTTCGGAGATTCTAGCATGGGAGAAAATTACTCATAATGATTGATTGAAAATTGTATCATATGTTGGATATGGAGAGTTTTCTAGTGATGGCAATAAGATTTTTTTATTTTCTTTCTATGTTTTTTTGGTGTCCCACGTGGGAGGAATAGTGTAGTTTTAAGTGGGTTTATATGTCCCACTATTTCTCCTTATGTTGTATTAAGTTGATAGTGACTTTTATGGAGGAGACTGTGGTTAGGGTATCTACATGTGCACACCACCGTTTAGGCTTGATGGGGTTAGTTTTGAATCTAGTATCTTTTCTTTTTGCGTTCACTGGATTAATTATCTCTTTAATGTCGCAGATTTTCCACCCTCCCTTAATGGCTATTAAATCACTTTGATTCTCGCCTCTCATTATTATCTTTCCATTTTTTGTCTCTCCAACAGTCTTTTTTTCTTTGCTATAAATTGGAGGCTTTGCTTGATTGTTATGATACATAGAAAACACTCAATCTCTTCCCTCTCCTCTCTCAACCTTTCTGGGCGATCAGATTATCATACTCCAAGCCTTTGGCAACAAGTGCACATGTCTAAAGATTGTTTAACCTTGGGGAGCAATCGACGTATTCGATTGGCACCGAGGTCGAGTCGTAGTCGGCTAGTCGCTTTCAAGGCAATGGTTTATCCACGGCTCAGATAGTGTCCTTCCTGTAGCCTTGATCTACTATTTTTCCTAACATCATATAGTTAAATTATTTTTCAGTGGGGCAGGCGGATTACAAGTTCGGGCAATGGGTATATTCAGGTTTGGGTAAATATGAAGTGTTTGGATAAAAAAAAAAGGTCATTAAACTATGCAAAAATGGTAAAAATGTCATCCGAAAAAAAGCGGGTTCAAAAAATATCGTTAAACTATTGTTTACTATACAAAATTTTACAACTTAAGTCGTGAGGGGCATACGTTTATAATTTAGGGACACATAGTTACACTTAGGGGAGCATCTATCAAAACTTGAAAACATATTGAAATATATTTTTATCGATCAATTAGAATTGTGCTCAAAATAGAGGGGGTGGCAGTTGTTGGGGTGGTGGTGGTATTGGCGGCTAAGGTGAGAAGGCACCTATTGATGACTTGCTTTTCCCGATCTCAAGATAACTTAAGCAAAGTGATTAACAAAGAGCGTTAAGATGCGCACGTGCATATGCAAGTGCACACAAGCATATGTGTGTATACGACAATGGATCATATGACAATTAACTTAAAATTTGTGTTAATTTTGGGGGAAGGGGTTGGTTGTTCCAAAGGTTTGATATCCCACACACACCTATGTTTTTTAATTTGAGTTATTACATTGGTCCCAAGGGGTACAAAAGATAAAGTTCTAAAGAATCACTTTGCAATAGATCAATTAGAGAATAATGGCCCAAAGGGGAAAGACTTGTAAGACTGGAAATATACACAATTTCTGCATCAGTTCAGGATAGAGGACTATTTGGCCAAGGGAATCATTTTACACAAAAAAAATCAGTTCACGGTCATCTTGGATGAAGTTTTCCTCCAATTCTTTCCTTCAGAAAGACTCTGTAAAGTCCAGTTTCAGGCAAATCTGCTCACTCGATCAGTTTTCCTCCAATTCTTCCGTTCAGAAACATTTCTTTCATGATCTTATACGTGCACTGTGCTAAATCAAGTTCCGATTAATCAACATTGTCAAGAAGCTGCGGTTACACTTGTGTTGTTATGTAGCTCTCCACCTTGTACCTGAATTGACCAACTTGATGTAGGCGTTCTTGAAATCTTTGAAGAACGAGTCCTGATCGTTGGCGTAATTTGTAATCCATCTAACCGAAAAGATGAAAGCAAGTGACTACGTATCAGTGGCAATAACAGGTAAAAACTTACTGGTGTTTCAAAATGCACAACATTAGACAGGATTTCCTCTAGTTGGGACTCAATGCTATCCTAAGCGTGCTTTTCCTAGGTGAGATTGTCTCACCCAAGCATGTCGCAAGGACAAAGAAATGAAAATTGATCTCATGGCATAGATATGAGACCATCTCATTGGAGAGCTCATGCCGCACTCTAGCCTTAATACAACAACAACACCTGAAATCCATATGCAGGCAACCCTTAGAATTGATCGGATGATCAACCACCAAAATGACAAGAATGATTATCGGCCTGACTGTTGAACCATCTCACCCAAAAGCTTAGCCTGATGGGTGAAGGTCTAGGAATGGTTTTACACCACCCCCTTACACAAATATCCTTGGGAGTTAAAGCGTGGATGCCTCAAATGCCCCCTTATCCTTATGTAAATAAACATAGAGACTATTGAGATTTGAACCTAAGAAACTTTCACTCCAAAAAGCTCTCATAACATGTGTTGGAGCAGATAAAAAAATAAACAGAGGGAGAATCTGAAACTCTAATTCATTGCATTCAAAACTGAAATACACATCAGAATAAATAGGACTAACCAAACAAACTCAACTGAAATTTAGCAACTAACTGAGACATGACTAACACCTTATTGCCTAAAAATAGGAAAGAGAAACTGACTTGACTCACAAGTCACAACTAATTGCTACTTGCTGAAAATTAGGAAACACTTGAATGTAAACTGCCAAGCATCATTCAACACTCCTTGCTTCAAAACTTGTCATCCCCATCTTCTTTCTAAAATACTCATGCTTGGTCGAGGAGAGCATTGGTCAAGATATCAAGAACTTGCCGATTTGTTCCACAATGCTTTAGTTCAACCTCACCTTTGTAGTCAGTCACGAATGAAATGATAGCGCACATCTATGTGCTTTGCACTGTGGAAAGTCGGATTTACGGACATCGCTATAGTGACTTGTTGTCGTAGAATATTTGATTGCACCAATCTGTTTTGCCCGAAATCGCTAGTAACTTCCTTAGCCATACCACTTGGCAAGTCAAGAAGTCCTTGCCATGTATTCACTCTGAAGAAGATAAAGCCACGATGTCTGTTTCTTAGAACTCCATGAAATCGCTCCAGAACCAAGAAAGAATACTTGACCAAGTACTCTTTCTCACATCTATAGAGCCTACAAAATCACACAAGATAACCATATAGTCCGACCCCATCAACCTCTTTGTACCAAATTCCAAAATCGATGTGCTTGAAACATAGCGAGAATCCTTTTAGCGACTCCCAAATGGTGTGCAGATGGATTGTGCAAATACTGACACCACACTCAGAGTGTGCAATGTCAGTCAAGTATGAGAGAGATAGTTAAGGCCACCCACAAGCCTTCGAAGTATGTGGCATTAGCTTTTTCAAGACATCTTCATCTTGACCCTCAATACTTCATTCACATTCATAGAGTACTTGCAATTTTACAACCCACCATGTTGTGTCTCGAGGAGGTCCATTGCATATTTTTGTTGAGAGATAAAAGACCATCAACACCTTGTTTTACCTCAAGCCCAAGAAAATAGTGCAAGAGTCCCAAATCATCATCTCAAATTTCTTCATCATGCATGACTTAAATTCATCAACAATAGACTCCGAAGACCCCATATATATCATATCATCAACATAAAGACAAACCACCAAGAAATCAATATCACCTTGTCTTTTGAAATAAAGGGTAGGCTCACTTGCACTTCTCTGAAAATCATTTTCAGCGAAGAAAGCATCAATCTTATTATACCAAGCACGTAGAGCCTGTTTTAGACCATACAGAGCCTTTTTCAGCCTATAGACTTTATTTTCCTCGCCTTTTATCACAAACCCTTCTGGTTGTGCAACATATACCTCCTCATTCAATTCCCCATTAAGAAAGGCAGACTTCACATCAAATTGAAATACAGGCCATTGAAACTGAGCAGCTAAGGCTAGAAAGATTCTTACAGTTTCAAAGCGAGCCACGGGCGAGAAGGTCTCATCAAAGTCGACACCTTGTTCTTGAGCATAACCCTTTGCAACTAGTCGAGCCTTGTATTTTTGAACTGTTCCATCAAGATTGCATTAGTGCGGTACACCCACTTCAAACCAATCGCATTCTTCTCTTCTGGAAGGTCTACCAAATCCCAAGTTTGGTTTTTTCGGATGGACAACAACTCCTCCTCCATTGCTTTGCACCACTCAGGTTGCTTTGTAGCTTCCTCAAAGTAAATAGGATCTCAGAATAAATAAAGCAAAGGTGCAAGTTGTATTATAATCAACATATCTAGGATTTGGCCTCCTATTCCTCCTTGACCTTCGGGCAAAGGAGCACTGACTCTCCTCGAAGGTCCGTGAAGAGCTTCGTGAGGAGAACTTGAGGTTGTAATTCTTGCTCCTCCCTTTCAACCAAAGGAACTTCCAGGTAATACCTTCAGACTTTACCTTCTCCCCAATCCCACGCAGAAACTTCATCAAAACCACATCTCTCGATGGTTAGCTTGCCATTCACAGGATTATATAGCTTGTATGCTTTAGACTCGTAAGAATAGCCAACAAAATATATTTCTGATTCTTTTGTCAAATTTCTCGAGAATATGTTTTGATCAAAGCATACGTTGCACAACCAAATACTTTTAAGTGACTCACCGCTGCCTTCTACCCGCCCATGCTTCATAGGGTGTTTGTTCTGATCGCTAGAGGGGACAAATTCATGTACACCGTACATACTACGCCCAAAAATGAGTAGGAAGACCCTTAGCTTGCATCATACTCCTTGCCATTTCTACCATCGTCCGCTTCTTCCTCTCTGACACCGCTCGCTCAGTGTGTATACGGTCTTATTAGCTCTCTGCGAATTCCACTTTCTTGACAAAAATGTTGAACTCGGTGAGGTAAACTCTCCTCCTCTGTCTGTTCGCAGGCTTTTTATCAAAAGACCACTTTGGCTTTCGACACATGCCTTGAATTTTTTGAACCTGTCAAAAGCTTCAGACTTGTTTTCCAGAAAATAAACCCAGCTCATACGACTATAATCATCAATAATCAACATAAAATAGCGACTCCCACCAAGGGATTCATTCCTCATGGGTCCACACAAGTCTGCGTGCACTAATTCAAGACATTTAGAGGCCCTCCAAGCCTTACCAACAGGAAAAGTTTTTTTACTTTGCTTGCCATAAACACAACTCTCACAAAAACCAATACTTTCAACCTTAGGTAACCCGAAAACCATCTTCTTTCTGCTCAACAACTTCAACCCATTAATATTCAAATGCCCATATCGTAAATGCCATAGTTTAGTCTCATCATTAGCATTAGAAACCAAGGCACACCTCTCAACCATAGAGACTTCAAGTGGAAACATCCTATTATTTTTCATTGCGACTTTAGCAATGATCTGCCCATTAAGTCTTTTCTCTAATAATACAATAACCATCATCAAAGAAAAGAGAATATCCACTCATCATCAACTGCCCGACACTAAGCAAATTATGGGGGAACAAACTAGGCACAAGCATTACATCATGCAAAAGCTTGGAATTACCTTTGGGAGTTGTAATGCTTACAGTACCTCTTCCTTCGACATGAATAGCCTTCATTGTCTCCAAGTGTCACCGTTGACTTTTGGACTCATCAAGCTCCTTAAATAAAGACCTTGTTCATCATGTGATTAGAACAACCACTGTCTAAGAACCAAACATCGTTAGACTTCTCATTCTCAGAAAAAACAGCCATGAAAAGCTTACTTTCCTCCTCTGCAAAATTTGCTTGATTAGCTTCATCTCTCTGTTTCTGCCAACAATATGCCTCCTTGTGGCCTGGTTTGTTACAGTAACGATAGAGGAAAGGTTTGTTCTGCCTCTCTTTATTATAACTTCCTCTACCTCGGCCTCTTCCTTGACCTTTCCCACGACCTCTGCGATGGAAACCACCTCTACCACGGCCGCGCCCAAAATTCTCTGAAGTCTCCCCCTTCACCTGAAAGGCCTTTTCCTCGACCTTTTCATAAGACCTGGTAACTCTGGCTTCATGGGCTTGCAAGGAACTCATTAGTTGATCAAAAGTGTAAGTAGACAGATCCTTAGATTCTTCAATTGCAGCATTAATATGATCAAATTTTTTGGTTAAACTCCTCAGCACTTTGCACACAATAGTTTCATTACTAACACTTTCCCCATATGTTTTCATCTGACTAACAATCCCAGACACCCTAGACAAGAAATCTTGAACATACTCTTTCTCTTGCATGACCAAAGTTTCAAATTCACGACGAGGAGTCTGTAATTTTACAGCGATTACCTTTTTATCGCCTAAAAATTCTTGCTTCAAAATCTCCCATGCCTGCTTGGAAGTTGCGGCTGCTGCAATTCTTGGAAAAATCTCGTCATCCAGTGCAGATTGGATGAGGAATAGAGCCTTGGCATCCTTCTTGCGAAGCTCTCGAAGATTCCGCAGTCGAGTTGGCAGGAGTAGGCTCGGTGTACCCAGCTGACACCAAGTCCCATAACTCTTGAGACTTGAACATAGTTGTCATCTTGAGGCTCCAGATGATACTTTTCCCTTTGAATATGAGAATTAGTGGTCAATGAGGAATTAGAACCATTGCTCGCCATTGCTTTCACTCAAATTGTGTTTGCCTCACCGTGTTTGGGACTCTCGATAACTCCCAGAAAAAATAAAACCCGATTGAGAGAATAGGTCGCCTTGCCTAATTACTTCTCAATACGCTCGATACCAAATTTGTTGGAGATAAAAAAATAAACAGAGGAGAATCAAACTCTAATTCATTGCATTCAAAATCAAATACTCATCGAATAAATAGGACTAACCAAACAAACTCAATCAAATTTAGCAACTAATCGAGACATGACTAACACCTTATTGCCTAAAAATAGGAAAGAGAAACTGACTTGACTCACAAGTCACAACTAACTGCTACTTGCTGAAAATTAGGAAACACTTGAACAGAAACTGTTGAAGCATCATTCAACAACATGTGCGATCATCTCAACCAAAAGCTTAATCCAATGGTTGAAGGTCCACGAATGGTTTTACTTTTACACTCTCAAATAATACCATCTTGTACCTCTATAGCAAAGGGTGACCTAGAAATGTCAAGTACTATCCTTGTAAAGGTGAAAATGATAAGCCTAAGCCTCAAACACACACTATGGTAGCCATAGTACACGACATTACCCGAATTACAACATACTAGTATGTAGTAACATGATATTACCCGAATTATGCTCAATAGAAATTATTTGTATGACAACTTCACTGAGAGAATTTACGGACAAACCTGAGGCACTCTTCATCCTCCACAAGTGCACGATCGGAAGGAAGTCCAATCATACTTGTCATTCCACCTGCGTTGAAGGGTTAGCAAGTTTATTTCACATATAGCTTTCCACTTGACATGGCCACATATGGCACAAGATTGTACATGATTTATTTTTACAGGTGCGAACCAAGCATTGCCACTTTAAAATAATACTGAAAATATTTCTCAAAAAAAAATTATAATACTGAAAATAAGAACAAAACTGAATAACCTGATGACATCCATGGCTTCTCGAGGAGTATTTTGTAGTAAGAATTGTCAAATACGACGGGACTTCCGAAACCTTTGCTCCCAAGAGTATGGGCTCCAGAGAGGGCAATGAGTTCCTGTGTCCTGTCCAAAATGCATAGCAGTGCACACTTCACAAGTAGAACAATGAAGTACACATGTGAAAACAAGTTATGAACACTGGTTTGAATGAATAAGGAAACGTTTTGCATCTAGAGATTAACCCCCAAAGTGCTCACTTATAGCGTAGCAGTTTTGGTGGGCTCGCTAAATTTTGATCATTTATGAATAATGGCCTGCCTTCAATGAGGCTGAGTAGGTTCGTGCCTAAATTGGGTATAAAACTCAGCCTCATTACTTACGTATATGACTTTATTAGAGCATATGGCATAATACTTATCAAACATTAAGTCTCAAAAGGATTTCATCAAGGGTTAACTTTTGCACTCACGAAAAGCCTTTTCTTTGAAACAACTCCTTTAGTCTTGGTGCATCCAGGGTTTCCTCAGGCAGTTTCCCTTCAGGATCTGGTGTTCTGTCAAACGAAAAATTTTAAGTTAGGGCTAGCAGTTTAGTCCGGATTCCATGCAAATGTAATCTGTTTTGAGGCATAAGTATTCCATTTAAATCCAAAAAACAAAACTATAATATGATTCGCTATAATATGATTTGAGTCCGACAAAAATGTATACTGAATCTCAACCAAGGAGGATTGCATTCAAAAAGTGGGCTGATCCAGTTATATTTCACAATTTCTCTTTATTATTCAATTCCTAAAAGTTCTAGTCCCCTATCTTAAAAGTTTGTGTAAGATTCGCACTCTGTACAAAACAGTTCTAATCCCCCAATCTTAAAAGTTTGTGCAAGTTCTTTCTCCATACTTCTCTTATTCTATTGGTTTCCCGAACAATTTTCCCTTCTGGCTTCAAAATGGTTGTTTTAATGGTACTTCGAAAGGTTTTTTTTTGGATCCGTCAGAATTAGTTTCTTCATGCACTCCCATGTCTCATGCAAGGAGGGAAAACTGCCTACATCTGGATCCCTTCAGACCTCATGTTAGTGGACTATATTAGGGTTTGTTGTTGTTGTTGCTGTTGTTGTTGTTGATGATTAGGGCATCTACTAGCAATGTTGCATTAAGGGACCAAAGCACATAGCAGTAGAAAATTTCTCATAAAAGGCAACTAAGTTACAGTGAATCGAGTCTGCCTAGCCGAACAGGGATCTCTGGACCTCCACATATTGAGACTGCCTCGGCTCCAGCCACTGCAATCATGTCTGCCCATGACACTGCATACAACAAAATGCCAGCCGAGTTGTTAAGCTGTTTGCCTAAAGTAGACACATTAATTACACAAATCTAAGACTAGTAAACCTGAGTGTTTCTCATCGACCACATTCTTGGCCTTCTCAATAATCTAAAACAGGCATCCATCAAAGGAGTCAGCAGGGGTTGATATATGGCACATTAAACCCTATTATGTCATGAAATGCACTCGGACTCAGTATGACAATGCATGCCTTCAAAGATTTCTTGAGCCCTTTATTCTCCGGTCTGTCCAGTTCATATGCTATAGAGCCATTCATACCTCCTGAAACAAAACAGAAGGCTTATCACAATAAAGTATACAAGATAGGAAGCTGTCTTAGATTGCTCTGAAAATATCCAGGGAGGGGGTATCGAAGAACCAATCTGAGTGCTACAGTTGACTACTAAGAATTCCAGCTTCTCTTCAAACTAAGCCTGCGAGAAGCGACCAGCCAGAAAAAAAGGTGCACTTGAAAAGCTTCAACAAATCGTGTCCAAGATAACATTTTCTGAATTATTACACTTGTGTGTTTCACTCTTTCATCATATTCCATGCTCCTAGTCCTTTCTACATTCACCAGCTAAACTCAATGTCTAGCATATCCAGCCATCGAATTTTGCCCAAGAATCATGCTGTTCATATAAAGATAACATAGCAGCTGAGTTGAAGCACCCCATCAGAGAAAAACAGGCCTTGAATACCTGAGTTTTCACTGGTATCAAAGGTTCCTGCATCATGAAAAACAAGACGAAGTACACCGGCAGCCTTGCCTTTAGTTAAAACCTTCCTTATTTCATCCTTTATAAGGAGGTATTCAGCAGCCCCTAACCTACAAGCGGGATAGAATAAAGTTAACTAACAGATGCCTGAAACGAGAATTTGACAGCCATAAAAATTACTTAGGTATTACAAATGTAGATAAAAACAAATTGACAGAGTATGAATCTCACAATTCAAACTAGAACACTGATACCAAAGTCAGATTTATGGGTTGCCTAACAATATCTCATTATTCATAATCTAACTACATCTTATTCACATTCATCAACCAGCTAAAAAGGAGAAGTACAACAATATTAGGATCATCCGTGACTGAATCGACATTAGAGAAACATGCCCAAGAACAGAAATTGTTCGCAACTTAGACAAACTGTTCCAATTGACCCCAGATCTAGAAATCGTTCGCTACCTACAACTCCATGGAAAAGAAGCACAGGAGGTCTAATGAGGCATTTTGCTTAAGTCCATCGCTATCCTAATTATAAACATAATCTGTAGAACTTGGTCGTTCATTCGAACATAGGCAATAGACAAATCGAAAGCAAAGAGTTGTACTCACTCTTCTGCTTTGACTTCAAAACCTTTGATGGGTCCTAGCATAGGAAAAAGGAAAGGTAGGGTTGTCGAAAGAAGCAAGATCTCTCTCCTTCCATATGATGAAGTGAGCTTGTCATTATTATCTGCAGCACCAAAACAAACTTTACCATCTAATGAATCAAAATTCCATAGATTGTAGTTAGCAATATTACAGTTCAATTCTGTCATTTCAAACAATTTCTGGTCAAAACACGATGAAAAACAATTTCTTCAAGAATTCTCATCAATATACCCATCAAAAGAATCAAAATTCCATATGAATACGAAACCTAACCCCTGTCACTCTAATTATGCATCCAAAAGGACCAAAATTGGCAGTGTAAGCAAAGAATGAGCTGATTATACAACACACTTGATTAATTCAAACTGATTACTTCTTTTAACTCTTAATTAGTCACGAATACATACTCTCAAACCCTTATGCATTTTGATAAACAAAATAATAATCAAAGTATACCCAATTCTGCGCAACATCTTTCTAAACAAATGTTCACATATTTTGTTCAAAATCAGATATTCCAAATTCCTTGAATTCAGCTCAAAATGTTAGAAATGGAGATACACAACGCCATGAATTAGGAGCAGGGGGGGGGGGAGGAAACATTAAATGGGAAAAATGAAAAGTGTGGGAATTATGATTACTTACTTGGCGGCTGAGTCGCTGAGGCTGAGGTCAAAAATCGGTTAGTTTTGGCGCCAAATTGGACCGTTGCGAGACGAGATTTGGTTGGAGGAGGAACGGAGGAGAGAGCGGCGAAGTAGTTGCAGTTGCAGCAGCAGAGCACCGAAGCATCGCCGGCGGCGTTCGTCATCGTCAACCAACGGTCTTAAAACTACTATCTGATTTATTTTTTATTTATTTTTCTTTTATCTTTTTTCTGTGAACAGTTTTTTTTTAATAATTTGGGCCGACAGCCCGTTTTATTCACCGGAGTAAACACAGTGCCATACAACACGAAAACAGTGTGAACCCAAAACTTAGTCGAATACAAGCCTTATAATAATAACAATAGGGACAGGGGCGTAGCTAAGGGGGGGTTAGTGTGGGCCAGGGCCCCCCATGAATTAAAAAAAAAAACAGATCAGTTTTTTTTTTGAGCCCATTAAAAAACATATCAGTTTTCTTGTGTTGAGCACTTGAGCCCATTAAAAAATAGATCAGTTTTCTTGTTTTGAGCCCATTAAAAAAACATATCAGTTTTCTTATTTTGACTTTTGAGCCCATTAAATTAAATACCCAATATTAAATTATACCTTCTCTCCTCTCATTAAAAAAATCAGTTGCAAACTTGCAATTGAATTGTAGAAGTTGAAAGGACACGCAGAGCAGACGGCAGTGCAATTGTGCAAAATTGAAAACTCACAGTATTGGGGGTCAGAGGACAAAGGCAAAGACAGGGGCGGAGCTAGGAATTTTTTATAGTGGGGGCCAAGTTTAAAATTTACGTCATGCATATAAAATAAATATTAAAATTTTTTATAGTCATGTATTTTTACAAATTAATAAATAACCACATAATATGATAACCAACGTAATTGATGATGGAAAACATACAATAATTTAAAGGAGCTCTTCATCTGCTTAGCGTTCATCGGTTCATAGAGCTACGCAATTGTTGCAACCTTCAAAACAAATAATAATAATATATTAAAAAAGTGACACATATTAAAACACATGCAAATAATAAAAAAAAGTTCATTGAAGATACCTCATCACTTCAATCTTGCTCGCCTATTTTTCATGTCATCAAAATCATCGATTATTTTATCCACTGCGAATGTCCTGGCAATTTCCTTCTCGATATAAACAATCATATAATTTCTAAGGAAACCATCTTCCATTTTGTTACGAAGACTTGTTTTGATGATTTTCATAGCAGAAAAAGCTCTCTCTGTAGTTGCAGTTGAAACGGGAAGAGTCAGAACCAAACGTAGTGCTCTATCAACCAAAGGATACTCTTTTGAATTTTCAGTGTCGACAAGCACTCTACGTAAATCAGCAATCGTGCTTAAATTTTGAAACTTTGGATGAGTAGAGATATTTCGCTGATAATGCTTCAATTCATATTTCAAACGGATTTGTTCTTGCTCTGAAAAATCACCCGGATAATATTTTTCAACAAGACTGCATATATCATCACTTTTGAAAGAACGATAGCCATCCTTTGGATTTAGAGCTGCACTCAAGATCAGCAACTCTGTTGTTCGTTCACTAAACCTGCTATTTAGCTCTTTCAATTGTTGATCCACAGTTGCAGTAAATATTTCCACTCGAAAATGGTGCTCTACTGTCACAAAGATACTTTTGCTTACCTTGTAGACGAACGAATCAAGAACATCAACATATGGACCATTCATGTCAGGCATAGAAACATCATATTGCTCACAAAATAGCTTCACCGATTTTACTAAATCTTCCCATCCATCATCTCTCAACTCTTGAATTAATTGCTTGGTACTTGAAACAAGGATCATAGCATTTACAATATCTTGTTCTTTCTTCTGTAAAGCTTGGCAAAGTGCTTCTGTGATACCCATAATCTCTTTTACTACATGTAAAATAAGCACAAAGTCAAATGACATTAAGTGCTTAAGGGCACTTTTTGCATCTCCTCGATGAGCAAATGAAGATCCTTGAATAGCTATGTTACCAACAACAGAACAAATAGGACCATATAGTCTAATCAAACTGCATAATGATTTGAAATGTGAACCCCATCTAGTGTCTCCAGGACGTTGCAAAGTACCAATTTGATTAAGGCCCACTCCAGTATCAAGGCCACCAGATGCAATCAAATGTGCTAACTCTTCCTTCTGGCTTTCTTGTAACTCATCATGGCGTTTGGCCGAGTTAGTAACAATATTGACAATGAAGAGTAAGTTCTGAAAAAAAAGTATGAACTTCTGGAACTTCTCTTGCTGCAGCAACAAGTGCTAATTGCAATTGATGAGCTAAACAATGTACATAATATGCATAAGGACAATCTTTGAGGAACAATGCTTGCAGTCCATTCCATTCCCCACGCATATTACTAGCCCCATCATACCCTTGTCCTCTAATATTTGTAATGTTAAGATTGTGATTGGACAAAGCTTCACAAATCTTATTCTTGAGAGTCAATGAAGTTGTATCTTTGACATGCACTAAGTCCAAGAACCTTTCTCGTACATACCCATTTCTATCAACAAACCTCACAACTATAACCATCTGCTCCCTTTTTGCAACATCCCTAGATTTGTCCACTATCAAGCAGAACTTAGAATTTCCAATTTCATCACGTATTGCAAACTGGACATTCATAGCAAAAACATGTAGGATCTCTTTCTGAATTTCAGGAGATGTATACTTGGCATTTTTTGGAGCATTTTTGAAAACAGACCTCACTTCGTCATTATATGAACACAACAATTTCATCAACTCAAGAAAATTCCCTTGATTTTCTGAATTGAAGCTTTCGTCATGTCCCCTAAATGCACAAGTTTGAAATGTCAACCATCGAATGACATCAATTGATGTTTTCACCTGCAACCTATTGCTCAAGACTTCTTCTGCAGTTTGTTTCTCAACAACACTTTCAATATGACATAATTTATTCTTCAAATTATTTAAACAACTTACTGCAAAATTATGAGCTGAATTCGAACCTTTTCCAATATGAGCAAGGAAAGCACAATCTTTTCCATTCACCTTTCGCCAGTTTTGGAAGCCTTTAACAGTAAATGTATCAGATCCTCTTTTCCCAGTGGGCTTCTTTGCAAAGAGAAAACATGGAAAACAATAAGCAGCTTTTGTTTCAGGGGAATATTCTAGCTGTATATTTTTCAACCAATGATAATTAAATCGACGAGGATGGCTTTCGAACTCCGCTTCATAATCATCTTGATAAGGTTGAAAAGGTCCATACTTCATATATGCCATTCGCTTTTCCTCTCGCTCATTTATAGGATAACTATCAATTGGTTTACGCAAGTTCGGATCACGCACCAAAGAATTTACATCCAAACTTGTGCTCAATTCTAGGAGACTTACGGGAATGTTGTAGTTGTTCGCTATCCAAATTAGGTTGATCTTCCTTTAAATTTGCATCCACCTCATCAGTTTGTGTACTATCTTCAAGAACAACATTCTTCGCTTTTTTCTTAAAAAAGGAATCAATTGTTCTTTTTGACATGATCCTATTGACCTATAAAATTATAAAATATAGATTATATTAACTTAAAAATTAGATAGATAAAATACCCATTCAATAATTATATTTTTATTAGACACAAAATTTAATAACTTAAATAAAGTTCACAAATTCAATAAACATACTATTATTCCTAAATTGATCTATACAAAACCTTATTCATTAATTTAATTGAGCAATGTAAATATATTTAACAAATTAAGCATCTAATTAGTGAACACAAATACACAATAGTCCTTTTTTATTTTTAACTAAAATAATTTAGCAATATTATATTTAAAACAATGAATAAGTACAATTACAATATATGGAGAAAAGTAAATCAAATAAACAATTCAATATCAAGTTTATCAACTGTACTATAAACAAGACTGCATGAGTCATGAGTGAATAAACAAATAATAACACAAATACATGATGATTGTTGTGAATAAACAAATAATAAAACAATGAATAAGCAAATAACATGAAATAAGCATCAGAGTATAATGAGTATCATACCTTTTGTGCCCTTTGCTTTACACTCCTCCACCCCAGCCTTTCAGTTCGTCAATGCAGCTTTGCCTTCATTTTATGCATACAGTATGGGGATAACATTAAAATTCACTATAAATGAAGCTGATGAATAATGCAACCCATTTTTTCAACTTGTTGCCCATAAAGCCACCCTCCACTTTGCCTTCTGTGTTACTTCCACCTTCTCAAACTCTTTGTTCTCAAATACTACCTTGTTCCTCTCATTTCATATTGTCCAAATCACTACAAATCATAGTACTATCAAAATCTTCCTTCACAGTTTATTATGGAAGAACACCACCATCCAAGCTTCATACATCTCTTTTAGTGTTCCAAGTTGTGATAACACATAACCCAAATCTGCCATGAGCTCCTACCATATGCACCACGAAACTGGGTAAGACAAGAATAAATGATCAATTGTTTCACCTTGGTCTTGGCATAATGGGTATACATCTTCTTCATCCAATATAATTCTCTTCCTCCTTAACGATGATCTTGTATTGAGCTTTCCTAAAAGGGTTAGCCACGCCAAGATTTCAACTTTTGGAGGGCCAATTTTCTTCAACACTGATCCTGCAATGGAAACCACTTGGATGCACTGGGCTTTGATTCTTTCAGCCTCAGCTATAAGGCTCTTCACGGTGAATTTGCTGCCTCCCTTCCACTGGATTATATCGTGCCCCTCTCTGCTTGGTTGGTAACGTTGCAACCACTTCTCCATTAAGACCAACGCATCTCTATTTCTGTGGACAGTTACTACATCGATTTTGTTCCATATTATTTGTTTCTTTTGAACATTGTGCAGTCAAATTTAAAAATCATTGACCATTAACTTCTTAATATATACAATTATTTTGTTAAATAAAATTACTACCATTAGATTCGTAATGAAAAATACTATAATATTGCAATTATTAATAAGATAATATATAAGAAATAATCAATCAAAGAGTTATATCGAAGATCGTGAGAATCAGCAAAAAGACAAATAATATGGAATGAAGCGAGTATCTTCTGTTGGAATTTCAAGGCTAAGAAATGGGGCTTTAAAATCACAGTGAGTTTTTCTCAAAAAAAAAAAATCACAGTGGGTTTCCTAATACTAACTTGGATAATTGACTTTAATAGATGATACATTAAGCAAATTGATTATGAAATATCAACAAGACTTTGAAGTTCCAATTTGTGAAAAACGAAAAGACCCAACAGGAGATGGATCCCATCTAACTTTATCAAAATTTTTAACTTGACTCTGAAAATCGTTGGAAACTATGTCAGAAACGGTAACGGGAAATTCTTATCCCATCTAAATTTAATCAAAATGATGAAATAAATTTGTTTCATGTGTGCATGTTGTCATCGTTGATGCCTTTCGTTGGCGAAAAAACAAATCTAAACAATGAGAGGGGGAGAAGAATGAAGGGGAAATGAGTATAGTGAGTGAGTGAGGGAGTTCACCACACCACCCATCAGAAAAAGTTACAGGGAAAGATCATCGTTTCCTGGCAATGTATTGCTAGCCAATGAATCATGCATAAATTCAAAAAATCTAAATCGTGCAAGCCTTAGATTGCTTTGAAATTAGATAGAGAAAAACCATATGATCGAGTTCAGTGGAATTCTTGCGAAAAGTCTTTGATCAAATGGGATTCCCTCCATTTATCATTTGAAGTTATTTGAACTTATCATTTGAACTTTGTGGACAAGCACGTATTCCAAATAATGACTTTAAATATATACAGTACGTCGCACAGCCGCATTTGAAATTCTTCAAAGTTAAAGACTAAGGTTAGCAACTTATCATTTGAAGTTATTTGGGACATGTATTTATAAATTTGACCACGAAGTCAATTGGAGCAACATATTATCGTGGTTAAATTTACCAAGACATAACCTAAGTAACTTTAAACATATAAAACACATTAAGAATCTACACTTGAAGTTAAAGACAAAAGTCCTAGGTCATCGAAAGTTGTAAGGAATGTGTTTGTGAATTTTAGTATGGCAAAGAGATTGCAATATTGCATTGTTGCTATGATAAAGTTCATAAATATGTATCTCAAATAACTTTAATTAATCTAAGAAATCACATCAGAACTTACTATTTATCTTAGTAAAATGCAATTTCTCTTAATGAGACAAGTCAACGTGTTTGTGTCACGAGTGAAAAGTTTGTGATCGCTAAAGTTGGTAGGAAAACAAAAGCTCCACTTTTGTGGTTTTTTCCCCCAATAAGGGACTCTAGAGATACAATCCATTTGTCTACAGATATGAGGAATAGGTTGCGACTCTCTTGTGTTCCCTTTAGGAAGAAAATTACTAAAGCATAACTTTAATTCAAGTATTTGCTTTCCTCCCATTTTCGATTCTCACAAACTTTATTTGTTATGTATTCATGTACGATTATAACATACAATATATTACTTTGATAAAATATTATGTGAAACCTTTAGTCAAAAAAAGACGTTAAATACCATAAAAAAAATAATGATAGATAAAATGAAAAAGCAGGAGTAATTGGTAGGAATTAGTTTCGAAAACATCTAAACTCAAAAAGCTAAAACAAGGTAAATGCAAGGTTTTGAGAGACAAAGCTGTAGAATTTACAATTTTCCAAAAGGCGCAAAGTAAAAAGCCCGACATAGTGTTATCTAACTAAGAATTATTACACTGATCGAAACTAAATATGAATTGTTAAGTTGTTGAGACAGTAAAATTGAGAATTTCATATGCTATTGACACCAACTCGAGCAATCATACGTAGCATGGGATGAAAGCCCACCTCCTCGTTTGTTGAGCTTGATTGTAGTTCAAGGACAACATGCTGCATGGCAAAGAAAAACACATAGCATGTAATCACTATACAACCTCAATTTGCTTCCTGTTGTAATCTGGATACATAGGACTGGCAAAAATTCGTTCGACCAACTAACCCGGTTTATCCGACCCATAAAAGTAGGGGCATGGTCACGATATTTTTGTCCGAACTTAAAATTAGGACAACCTGCCATGTTTGAATTCAAATTTGGGAGGGGTCTAGGTTTGATAATCTAGGTCCAGGTTATTCGAACAAGTTCGGTCAGTCGAACAATTGGGTTTGGACATGAGCAAACTTGATTTTTAGATTTTTTTAGTTCAACCTTTTAAGAAATCTTCTAGAAAAATATTCAGACAACATGGTTCGAATCCGATCACATACAGTTTTAGTGAAAATGTTAACAAAATAGTATCACAATTCTTTGAACATTGGTCATATGGGTCCGAGTCTGAATTAGCTAGAAACCAAACAAGGTTAGGGTTTGCCAATTTTGTCCAATGTTCAAATTGTTTGGACTTAAATTTTACCCGGACCCAAGTTTTTCCCAGGCATATGGGCACATGAATAAGAGCAAATTAACTGATAATTAAGCAAAAGAAAGCTAGCTACCTTAATTTGGTTCCTATCACAAGTGTATGTGATGTGAACTCGTCCATCCTTGGCTTGGATAATAGCAGGATAAGAGAATTCCATTCCATATGTGTCTTCTAGGGTTAAAGCTTCGACCCATAAGTCACCATCGTCGTCGGAGATGGCTACTTTCAGAGTGCCTCGAGTAGCTGTGTTGTAAGCTACCACAAGCCGACCATCCCTAAGTTTCACCCCGTCAATTCCTAGTTTAATTACAAAGTTCACATGTGTAAGCGTCGCAATAATCAAAATACTAACATTTAATGTCAGTCCTACAAATGTAGATAAAGTCCATGATGTAAGCCTAGGGGTCATGGAATTTCAGATGTAAGACATCCAATCAAGAGGGTAGCATGTACAAAACATTCTATAATTTACAACAATAACAAACACTCAAAAAAAAGCGTGATTCAGGTGATTCAAGTGTAGGCAGTCTTCACAAATATTCATAAAGAGGTTGATTCTACGATAACATCCATTAGTATAGATCTTAATTTGGTGGGGCTCAACTGTTGCAATTCTAAATCATCTTTCTTTATTTATTTCTTGGATTATATATATATATATATATCATTCATTCACTCTCTACTATGGAAAGGAATTTCAGTTTTAAACTTCAAATCAAATATTTCTTATGGTCTCATGCACTCTCAGTTTCCACAAACAAAATTTATGTTTTGAATCAAAATAAAAAGAAAAATCACTGTACAATGATATAAAAAAGATAATCAAAGATGGAAAAAGTTGGTTTTATTTCTGAAGTCTAGTCGTCATTCCAAATTACTGAGTTGTAAAACCTCAGAACTTACTGAAAATACTATCGCTAAGAAATAGAATAAAGTTGTATCTTTGAAATCAGTTGTAACAATTGCATGTGCTCCTAATAATATAGGCAAAATGTGTAGAAAGTATGATAGCAGGCACAATTTAACGCATGATGCTATTATTAGATTGTAAAACCAATAATGCATCTTCAATCATTAGCTTAAATTCTTTTGTTGAGCAAATTATTGTATATGTTTGGAGTAATAAAACCAAACATTGCCTTGACTTATATGCTTAAATGTTCGATTGTTTCAACCAAAAATTTAAGTAAATAATTAATTGAAAGCTCAACAACAGTTTTTATACTCTAATACGCAGATGTTTTTTAGACTTAAAATATAGATGTTAGTGTTGGAAAACTGTATTCAAATAATACTTCCAAAAATATTGTTAATCAACTTAATAATATATGGCAGTATAAGATGAGAATTAGGTTACATATAATCAATTAATAACATCAAAATTGTAACTTAACACATAATACAAGAATGTCTAATATTCAACAAGCGATTAAAGCTTTAATACTGAATTAAATAGATTAAAGTTTAGATATAACATGATTGAGTTGAAAAACACATGAAGAACTATCCTAAGAGAAGATACGTCCCCATTTCATCGGACGAGCTGTCCAACACAGTCTTCTCCCAAGATACGACAATCCTCGAAACTCTTTGATGGAGCAAAAGGTGTTCCGAACCCGCTATTTAACCCGATGCTTAAAATAATAAATTTAACGCATGATGCATAGAGTTACATAGCAGGTTCGGAACTCATCTTGTTGCATCGAAGAGATTCGAGGGTTGTCATATCTTGGGAGATGTTGGACAAGATCGTTTGGTGCAGTGGGGACGTAACTTTTCTTAGGATAGTGCTCCATGCACGCTTCGACCCAATCAACCTATCTTTAAAGTTTACTCTATTTAATTTAGTATTAAAGTTGCAACGGCTTATGGAATGTACATTCTTGTATTATGTGTTAAGTTTCAATTTTGATATTATAGTTGATTATACATAATCTAATTCTCATCTTTGTACTAAGCATGTATTGTTAAGTTGATTAGTAATATTTTTAGAGGTATTATTTGCATACAATTTTCGAACAGTTACATAGACCCCTTCACCACGAGAAATTTGGGGATTCGAACCTGAAACATCTTACTCAATTTGACTCTGATACAATTGAATCATTTCAACCAAAAGTTTAAGCTGTTGGTTGAGGACTCAATAATCAATGGTTTTTATACTCTAACATTAAACTTTTTGGCCATGTTCTTTTGTCATGTTAAACCTAATTATCATAACTTACCTTAACTTATCCTAACCTAACACAATTCCCTAAAAAAATGTTCACTCTAGAAACACAATTCCCCATAAAAATATCCTAACTTATCGTAACTGATCATAACCTAACTATCCTAATTTGAAAATAATTCATCCAAAGAACAGATGAGTTGATTCTTGTACAATCAAGACAATGATTGCAAAATATCATGGTGGACCTACCTAGGTCCACCACACCTACCTAGGTCCACCACATGTATTGAAATATGCCAATTTTTTATGTGATAAATTTGTGTTAAAAAATTTAATACATTTAAAAAATATCAACAAATTTTGTAATAATATTGATAAATTTAAGATGAATTTTATCATAAATATTGATGAAATTTTTCAAAAAATTTAACACCTTAAAGGACTTAGGTACATACTCTAAAGTGTACCATATAACAACAATATGCATGCTATATAGCTACCTTGTACTACCTTCGTCCCAAATTGTTTGTCCATCTACCTAACTCCCTTGTCCCAAAATGTTTGTCCATTTTATAATTCCAATGATTGTAATTCCTATTATACCCCTAATAAATACTCTTTTGTTTCTTTTTTATTTTTCTTCACATGAGAAAAGTAAAGGGCAATTCTGGTACATTACACATTTTTCACCATATTTCCCATGACCATTGGACTTTTAAATATAGTTGGATGAACAAACAATATGGGACGGAGGTAGTACAACAAAAACAACAATAACAATCCCCAATATTGACTCGCTAACATGAGGTTTGGGGAAGTTTAAATATAGACGGTCTTTCCCGCTTACACAGAAGTGTAATAAAGAGGCTGATTCTGACGGGCCAAGTAAAATAAAATATATAAAAAAAAAGGATGCATGAAAAAAATAAAAGGCGTGGGGTTTAAAAACTAACCTGAGCTGGGATTAGGGAGTTGAGTTGGGTTTGGGTGGCTCCATGTTTGACCACCATCATGAGATTCAGACATACAAACCCTACCAATCACAGATCGCAGCAGAACACGAAGAGTTCCATTTACTGTCTTGTACGGCACTGGTTCAATCACACTTTTACCACGACCAGGGGTAAAAATTGGTCCATATTTTCTCCATGTTTTACCCAAATCTGGAGTTACCTGGTAAATTAAATTTCACCTATGAAATTATATCATTATGCTTGATTATTAAGACAAAACTTAATTATATATTATTTGGTTGGGAATATATATTTGACCTCCACCCAAGCTCCCCAGGAGTTCCAGCTTTCTGTAGAGGATCCACATATCATTAGCCCATTATCCAGTAAGATTGGCTGCAGTAGGAGAGAAGAAAACAATAATGTGAGAATGGAAAGGAAATTATTAAAATATGCCGTGTTCTATAATGCGGTTGGCAAACTGCGGTGCCACACGGTACCGCAGTTTGCCACAACCCACCACATTTTACCGTAAATCATTACTTTTTTCTCTCCTCACTTTTCTCCTCTACTTTTTACATTCTCTCTCCTCACTTACCCCACATACCAATAACATACCACAATTCCACCACACCCCACCACAATTCCACCACACCTCACCGCAAAACACCGCAAAATACCGCAGTATACAACACGGCCTATATACGCAAACTATATGATATATGGTGGTGGACCTATATAAGTCCACCATATGTATTATAATTGATCACTTTTTTTTTATACGTGATGGATTTGGGAAAAATCCATGAATTTGGGAAAAATTGATAAATTTTAAGAATATTGATGAATTTTGTAATCCTCCTTCTGTTATTTTTTTTATCTGTCATTTATGGTTTTTAGTGTCAATCTTTAATCAATAATTTCTAATATAAATTTTTTATAAAAAAATAATATTATACTTTTTTAATAGTATTTTTTATTACGAATCTAATGACATCAATTTTGTATGATGAATTATTATACAAATTAAGATATTAACGGTCAAAGTTTGTAATACAATTCCTTAAGCAACAGATAAATAAAAACGGAGGTAGTAATATTGATAAATTTACGATGAATTATATAATAAGTATTGAAAAATTTATTTGAAAAGTTTAACACTTTGATGGATCTAAGTAAGTCTACCATGTTGTACTATATAACAACTGATACTATACATGATTCAGTGTCTTGCTTTTGATGATTTTAATACTTGCTAATTTTAGATATAGATACTATTGATCATCATTTTTTTTTATCACCTGCATACTATCAATAAATTTTTGATACTAGAATGCAATGGTTACCTTAACAATTACAAATGAACTCCTAATTAAATAAACTTCATCTGTTACGGCGGTTATACATGGTATTATAGTTATTAAAGTCAATTATATTATTTTTTAAAAAAATTTAATATGTAAATATATAGTTATCCGTACTAGACAAATATCATTTTCATTATTTTTATGTCCTAAAAAATATTGCACAATAAATTCAGAGGGCGTAAATATAATATAAACTTTGAAAAATTGGAGATAAAAAAAAATGTTGAAAGTATATGAGGGGAGGTACATTAATGCCAAAAAAAAAAAACTATTGATAACAAACCTTGTTCTTGGTAGGTCCCACGATACCAGGAGGCAGTTGTTCTCTAGGAGTCCAAGTGTAACCTCCATCAAAGGAACGCTTCATAAATCCAGACCAACTGAAGTACGTTAAATGAGCCATCCATCAATGAACACAAGTAAGCAATTATATATAGCCAAAAAATTATTCGGAGGTACCCTAATTTTAGGTAAAATGTTTTTCAGGTATCTCAATTTTTTAAAAACTCATTTTAGGGTACCTTTAATTTTTGGGTTAATAATTATTAGATGTTTTTCCGGTCATCAATTTGGTTAAGTGACCGAAATACCCTTGTTCTTCTATTTTTGACGAAATACCCTTGAAGAAAAAGAATAAAGGTATTTTGGTTACTTAATAAAATTGATGGCCGAAAAAACACCAAATAATTACTAACCCAAAAATTAAGGGTACCTCAAAATGAGTTTTGAAAAGTTGGGGTACCGAAAAATAGTTTCCCCAAATATTGGGGTACCTCTGAGTAATTTTTTGATATATAGCCTCATTATTCAACTAACACAAGGATAGGGTTGAGACTTTTTTTAAAAATAAAAAATAACGATTTCATTAATAACAAGTCATACGGCACTTACAATGAAAATTGTGATTGAACAATTGTAGATCTAAAACATAAATATGAAATTCAACATCCAAATAACTAATATTAATCTTACTGGCGTTCGGTTCCGATTTAACTCTACATCTTTCTTCGATGACTCTGCATCTTTACCACATTGATGGAGAACCTCACAATTCGTGCTATAGTGATTTGAAAGTCGATCTTCATCCAACGTATTAGACTACACCAACTGAACAAAAACTCTAGAAAGAGACTAAAAACCCTAAATAAGGGTACGTACAAACAAAACTCTTACAAAAGAAGAGATTAACTTTCTTTGCGTAAACGTAAAACCAAACTAATAATTGGGGTAGAAATAAAGCAAATTGGGGCTTACCATCGACAAAAGAATCGATGACAGTCTCTCCAAAGAAATGGAAGCTAGGGTTTTCTAGAGAGAAAAAGAAAAAGGAGAAAATTTTAAAAGCAATTCAATTATAACTTTTTCAGTATTTTAAGAGTTTTGTTTGTACCCTTATTCAGGGTTTTTAGTCTCTTTTTAGAGTTTTTGTTTAGTTGGTGTGGTATAATACGTTGGATGAAGATCGTCTTTCTAATCGCTATAGCACGGTTGTGAGGTTCTCCATCAATATTAAAAATGCAGAGTCATCGAAGAAAGATGCAGAGTCATCGAAGAAATCGGAGCCGAACGTCAGTAAGATTAGTATTAGTTATTTGGAAGTTGAATTTCATATCTTATGTTTCAGATCTACAATTGTTCAATCATGATTTTCATTGTAAGTGTCGTATGACTTGCTATTAATGAAATCGTTATGTTTGGTTTCAAAAAATTATAACTTTTCGGTGAAGGTATGATATGTGGTTAATTTGTTTACTAAAATTGTCGTCATTCAACACATAGTCAGTTACATAACCAATCACACCTTTAACAAAAAAGACGATGAATTCTTCGAAGTAGTTGCTAATTTAATTTGGTTAAATCGCGTAGATTAGATCGGTTTAGATTAATAAATATGGTAATCTGAAGGTCGTGGTTATGTGCAAATTTTTCGAAGAACTTACGTCTCAGGGGTTGGGCCGATTTTGTAAAACAAAAGCAACTGATCGAATGCCTTGAAGAGTACAGGATTCCACATTCGAACTGAGGGATCTTCATCAATGACAACCGGAGAGCTCCAAGAACCGTCCTGCATGTCCACAACAAATGCGATTGCTTTAAGCCTTTAACTAATCAACTCAAAACTTAATCCCAGAAATGCTTCTTTTGTGGCCTAAAAAGATATATAATTCAAATTGGTATAAAATAGTAATCTTTTGTCTTTTTACTTCTAAAATCAATTGGTTTATGTAAACGTTATTCACATTGGAATTGCATTATCATGTGTTTAGGACTTACGGTTTTCAGGTTTAGTGTTTTAGGGACTAGGGTTTAGGGTTTGTACCTATTATCATGTGTTTAGGGTTTAGTGTCTAGGGTTATTGGGTTGAGGGTTTAGGATGAAACACCTATATATCAAGGACTGTAAAATTCGTAGGTAAATGGATGGTTTGGGGTTTTTGGGTTTGGATTTAGAATGAAACACCTACATATCAAGGATTGTAAAATTCGTAGGTAGTTGGATGGTTTGGGGTTTAGGGTTTTAGGGACGAGAGTTTAGGGTTTGTATTATCATGTGTTTAGGGTTTAGTGCTTGGGGTTTTTAGGTTTAGGGTTTAGGATCAAACACTTATATATCAAGGATTGTAAAAGTCATTGATAAATGGATGGTTTTGGGCTTTAGGGGTTTATGGACTAGGGTTTAGGGTTTGTATTATCATGTGTTTAGGTTTTAGTACTTGGAGGTTTTCATGTTTAGGGTTTAGGACGAAACAGTAGTTTGTGTAAATCTTAGTAAACTTTGGTAAGTTAAGATAAATTGAAAATGGAATAGGCAGTCTATCAATTACCTTGTATCTTTGCAACCAAATCTTGACGTCCAATTCATTTTCATTTGTTCCCCCAGAATAAGCAGCAAGAAATTGATCCTCATCAATCTGCAAGACCACAATTTTTAGTTAAAGTTTCATCAACAATGAGAATCAAATAATTTCTTGTATGAATCACCAAACTATATATGTGTTACCTCAACAAGTGTAGATGCATGGCAGTTCTGAAGTGGACGATCAATCGCAGGAAATGTGAACTCCTCATTCACAACCTTGAACAAAGTTGAGTCTTTTTGTACCACTCCCGACTCATTCCTTTTGAAATTTGGAAATCTCTTAGGGATCGATAAATATATGTATTTTCTAAGATTTTCTTGGTAAAAATCTTTAAAATAATGACATTTATTTATTTTTTAGTTCCACCTGTTTTAAATAAATTGGTAGATACTGTAGGACGAAAATAAAATATCATACATTTTAGATTCGAAAAACATAATACAAAAAAAGGGATTTTAGTATGCTCAACGAACTATAGGGCACAATAAAATGAATGATATTTTATATTACTAAAATGCATGATAGTTTTGGAATATAATTCAATTTATAATATTTTGAAATTTAAACTTAATATGATACATTTCTAAAATTCACCTTTCTGATAAGCTAACATTATTGTGTGACTTACTTGAATCCTTATAATGATCCATTAATGTGCTTTATTTCTACTTCAATTTACATAAAATTTGGGGTAATTATTTTTTCGTATGGGTAGAAAGGCCGGGGATGCAAAGAATTCAAAGAAACTGTTCTAATTAACAAGGTGTATACAAAATTCGGCGTAGTTAGTATACTCTAAATTGATCATAATTTTCGATGTACTCCGTTCATTCTATATTAATTGTTATAAATTTGACTTTCACGGTCTCCAAATTGTGATGGTATTTTTCGTTACGAATATATATGGAATAGGGGAAGTAAAATCTTACAGAACCAATGGTGGAATGTATCTAAATTCGTCGGGCTTCTTCACCTTGGGACCATCTACTTGGATTGGGATTCTGAAAAATTTACCAGATTTTCACAATCATCAATAAAACAGCATAAATCACAATGATGATCAAGACATACAATTAGTGAAACACTGAAACACACTCACCTGATAACCGTTGGATCATAATCTATGCTTTCGACAACCATAGGATCAGAATCGACGCTTTTTTCAGCAAACCAATGATTTTGAATGGAACTGAAGAGGGATGAGAACAACAGGATGCCACATAATATGAGTGGGAATGACTGCGGCATTCTTTTTCTTTTTTTTTTTTTTTTGACAATTTCAGAAGGGGTTTTGATTTTTGAAGAATTAGCAGCAAATTTTAAGGGTTTTGGCAGTGCAAAATTTAAGGGTTTTGACGCAAGAATAAGATGAACAGAAGACTATAAATATGAAGTCCATGTAATCCGTGGAAGTTGAGTTGGCTAGTAAAGTTTGAGATCTAGATAGTGATCTAATTCTACAAGGGTATTAGTGACTCTTGGTTAATTATATTTATTTGTTTAATCTTAATTAAGATGACTCACAATTCTTTTGCTAACAATAACCAACATAAAAATTGTACAGTTATGTAAAATATTATCTAATTATTGGAAAAGCTATACGTCTCATAAACCCTAGTAGGCTAACTCTAACTTGCCCATCAAGTAATTCAAGTGGTCTCAATAGTCAATATAACTTGAAAATTATTTATACACAATAGAAAATACGTAAAAAAAATAAAAGACGATCATGAGTCCTCCGTGTGGCCTAAAGCTTATTCCAAAAGGGCAACAGCCCAAAAGAATACAAGCCTAATAGCATATGGTATCTATATACAAGGTTATATTAATGTAGTGCCCTACTAGCAATGTGTAACGTACAGTCTCATGTATATCATTCTTAGCAAAGCTTCTTAAAATACCAACAGGAGTCATCTTCGGCGAGAAATCCCACCAGTCTTTCCATTTGATATACTACTCATGTATCCATTTGATCCAAAAACATTGTTTGTGCTCAGCTATGGCATAGACCTATTTCCCGATCAAGGTTGTATTCTAGGGGTGGAGGTTTTTAACTCCAAGTCCGCCTTTGGCTTTCATGAGGTAGATGATATCCCACGAGATTTTAACTGGCTTCCAATTAATCTGAGAAACACACACAGACACAAATATTTCTCGCAGAGAACTCAACCAAAACAGAAAACACGATTTCTTGTTTTGAACACCCGATTTCTTCCGTAGAATCGTTATCTTTCCTCAAGTTTAGATCTTCAGTTTTATAGAGTCTGATGTGCGAGCCGTTTGAGATATGATCTGGGTGGATTCATTCCTTCTTTGCGATTTCCAGCATCCTTCCATAATTGATTCAATCCTTTTTCCTTTCCGCATGATTTCCGGAATCGTCTTCAGATTTCCTTTCCAATCTCTTGATTGATTGTTTCCTACAATTCACATAGTTACAATCAATTTAGTCTGGTTAGAAAAAGGACAAGGAATGTAGATTAACATGTTTCCAGAAAAAGCGTCCCAGTTCTTGCTTCTTTTTTACTTTCACTTCAAAACATGATTCCTCTGCTGAATGTCCTCGATATGCTGGATGGTGAACGTCCTTCAGATATGTTGGCCTAAGGACCTTCTGTCTGTGGCAGGGAGGGTTCTACACATGAGATGTTTTCGACTAGTCCTTCTGTGCAACACTTAACTGGCTTCTAAGAACACAGCACTACACAGAGGTTTCCCAATAATCAACTTCTGAGGCAACCAATGCCTTTTCAATATTTGCAACTAAATCCCCTTGAATTAGTTGCTTCAATGTAAGATAGAGTAGTCCTCGTGTTTGGGTCAATCAATGAAGCAAAAAAGGTAGTTTTGTGTGGCATTGTGATCCCTGCTTCTGCATCATGTTGTGATTGATCCAATGGCGCTTGAAAATCCTTCGATGGAGGTGTCTGCTGCTTTGAGTGGATAAGCGTTGGATTAGGGGTTTTCCGCGCTTTAGCAGACCGAGTATTCATTGGATTAAATGCAGACTAGACCGAACCACATCAGACCAGACCAGACCAAAACCAATGTCTTCAAAAATTTGGACAGAAAACTAAACCGGAAACTATAGTCCAAATCTAGACCAAGATAACTGTATTCCTCAATATATCATAAATGAAAAGTTATATTAAGAAAAGGTATTACATTTCTAATGTAGTTTCGAATCTAACATACTAATATATATTCACTGTCTGATAGTATTGATCTTTGCTGTGATGGATTTTTTTTGTTGTAGTGGTTGTATGAGCTACTCTTGCTCTCTGTTGGACTGATTGATCTTTGAGCTGCTGCTCTGTGAGTGCTCGTTGGCATTTGTTTTGTTTGAATAAAAGGGCTCGCTTGACCGCTAATTATAAAAAAAACATACTAATATATGGACAACAGAGAAAATTAGCATTTTTTTCGTTATTTTGTAATTTTTTCACATCATGTATTTGAAATTTTTAAATTTTTTAATATTGGGATTTTCAATATGAGTTTGCGTACTTTCGTTTTAGACCATCCTAGGCCGGAATCCGAAAATTGTAATTTTCTAGATCCAAAATCGAATCGTTTAGCAATTGGTTTGGTTTGAATCTTTTCTGAGTCTATGGTCTCTCTTCTATGATGTAATCTCTTGATCATCAAATCTATTATCTATCTTTAATATTTTGGATTATCACCAAAAAATGATAAACATCTTGACACAAGATGGTTCTTAACCATCTTGTATTTCTTCTAAATCACTAATAAAGTGAAATGTAAGTGTATTTAAATCATTCTAAAGGTATGTTTCATTAATTTTAGGGTTACTACAACTTATAAACAATTTAAAAATAATTATTTATTTATATTTATTTCATAAATATAAAACTATGTATAAAATGTGCATTTTCTACTATAATTAATAAAACTAGGCTATTATTATATTTTTTGATCTAGCTAATAAGTATTATATTATTATAATTGATAAATATATATAATTATTAAAGAAAATATTAATAAAAATTACAAAAATGTGAAATATGAACAATTCAAGATGGTTAAGAATTATCTTGAGTCAAGATGGTTATCATTTTTCGAAATCCCAGGTAAAATTACCAAAACTAATTCTGTTTCAGAGTAAATAAAAAAAATGAGGTTTCTAATTGTTTTTTTTTTTCCTAAATGGAGCTTTTTAATTGTTTTGGTTGTTAGCATCTTGTTCATTTTGTTATTGTTAGTTTGGTAAAAAAAATAAAAATAAAAATTCCTAGTCTGCGTATTTGATACATTGTTATTTTTATCGTTGTTATATTCAGTTTAATTCCTTGATATTACCATCCTTTTATTAAAAAAAAAACAAGAAGAAATAAAAACGAATTTATAGGAAAAACTTAAGTAGGGCCCTCCATTATAAAATTTTAAAAAAAAGGAAAAATAAAAAAGGAGCCATAGAATTTCTAAATATAAACCCCCCAGGATCTTCGTTGATGGACTCATTACAAAATCCTTAATCATCGTCGCATTTCAAGCAAAACCTCTATTTCTGTCTGAAGGTCGTTTTTGTTCGTTAAAGTCGTTCGTAGTTAGTTGCTCTTTCGTCCTTTGCTTGTTTTCCCGTCAATGGCGGTTTCATCCGAAGATACTCAGGTACATTTTTGCACTCTTTTCGAATCATTCTTCTTTGCATCCTTTGAATATCAATGGAGGTCTCTAAATGATTCAATAAATTCTTGTTTTCACCCTGAATGATTGTTCCTCTGTTATCTTGGATTGGTTTTCTGAATTTCCGAATGTTATCTTACGAGAATCCGGTAATGAAAGACTCAAGAAATTCTTGTTTTCACCTGGTATCCTATGTTTTCTGAATAATAGAGCTTCTTGTTATATTTAGTTGTCTTCTTAGTTGAATGATCATTTATCGGTGGAAGAAACAATGAAACGAATTCGATTTGCAAATTATCGAAACCATTTTTCTTCGTATTTCAGCTGGTATCCTATGCTTTATTCATGCAATTAATTTCGTCGAACACCTGGTGGGCAAGTTGTAGGGATTTTGGGAACGAATTCGGTTTCATTGTTCTTTGTATCCTTTACATATCATTCATTCTCTAAGTGTTGCTAATTGTTCGCATATTTATCATTCATTCAGTTTCTTTCACTGATGATTATTCTTTTGTTATCTTGGACTGGATTCCTGAAAATCATCCCATTTTGATTGTATCTTGCGACAATCGGGTAATGAAAGACTCAAGAAATTCTTTTCACCCTGAATAACAGAGCTTCTTGCTGTACTTAGTTGTCCTCTTAGCTGAATGATCATTTATGGATTAAAGAAACAATGAAATGAATTGGGTTTGCAAATTAAACAGCGTCGGAACCATTTTTCTTAATGTTTCAACAGGCGTTCAGAGTTTCTATGCTTTACTAATGCTTGGAATTTCGTCGAACACCTGGTGGGCAAGTTGTAGGGATTTGGGAATGAATTGGATTTGCATTTTTGTTATGGTTACTTTGTTCATTTCATTGTTCTTTGCATATTTCACCAATTTCTGGTTGAGTTTCTTTCACTGAATGATTATTCTTCTGTTATCTTGGACTGCTTTTCTGAAATTCACCCAATTTGCGTAATAAAAGACAATAAATTCTTGTTTTCCCCCGGATGAAACAGAGCTTCTTGCTATACTTAGTTGTCCTCTTAGTTGAATAACCATTTATGGGTGAAAGAAACAATGAAATGAATTCGGTTTGCAAATTAAACAGCATCGAAACCATTCTTCTTACTGTTTCTTTGCTTTACTAATGCTCGTAATTTTGTCGAACACCTGGTGGGCAGCATGCATTATACTTCAGTTCTTGGGATTTTGGGTTTTCTTGTGTTTTCTTGTATTAAAGTTGCTTTTACTTGCAGCAATCTTTGCCAACTAATGGTGGAGGTGACTGTTTCTTGGATATTGAACTGCCTGAAGATGACCCTTTCTTTGACCAGAAGAAGGTGAGTAAATATTTAACATCCTAGAACCGTTATGGTTTCTTTATGTACCATTTGTCTTGTTTATATGTTCTTTTTATTTTGTTCTATCTTTTCTTTGATAGTTATAGTATGATTAGATCAGGTTACATGAAATCTATAGAAATAAACTAAATCGTATATGAGAAATTCCAAGTTGTGGGTGTTGACGTGTCGTACATGGAGACCTAATGTGATCAAATACTATGCAATTTTACACATAAATTAAGTTAAATTGAAATAGTGAGCGATGTTGTGCTTGAATACAATGCTGATATGTCCATTATTATATTGAATCTATGCTTGATTGAAAATTCTTTGACAGAAACTGCTTGAAGAAAAGGGCTTTGCTCCTAATGAACGTGTAAAGTTGGAGGACATTTCTGATGTCGATTCTTTGAATGTTCTGGTGGAGTCATTGGTTCAAAGAGCCAGGATTGTTCACTTGAGTGAAGTAAGTAATTTCCATGGATATGTGATTACGATTAGGGATCTATGTAATGGGTAGTAGAATGGATAATTAGATATGGTCACTAACATAGGTGACTTCATGTTTAATTTTCCATTCTTTGAGATTGGATCCTTCAAAACTTTGAAATATTTCTATTCCTAACAATCGCTGAGTGGATTTGACACAATTGGGTGACTGAATCTGATGCAGTATGAGCTTTATTTTGGCCAAATGAATGTCGATCCACCGCAAGAATTTTACACTCCGAGGAATGAATTAATGGCGCTCAATTCTATCCTCTCTCTCATTGATCTTTGCATCAAGAAACACCTCAATGAGAACAAAGCTTTCCTGCAAAATATTCGAGATGCAATAGTTAAACGGATTGATGATTTTGGAGAAAAGAATAAAGTCGACACAAAGATTTTGAAGGAAGCATGTGACAACGTGAAGGAAATGCTACAGTGGGCTGAATCATGTGGTGTTAAATCAAAACTAGAGATAGCTTGTATGTGACACAAAATCAAACCTTTTTTTTTTTCTTCTCTAAGTTGTAGGCATGATGCTCTGTTTTATAGTCTGGATGAATTGATTGAAATGTCGTTTAATTTGTGGCATTTGAACGTTCTGTGGATCATGTAGATGTTGAAGGGGCTGGTAGAGGAGCTTTGGCAGCAGAAGACCTTGGAGTTGGGGAAATTGCCTTAGAGATCCCTGTTTCTGTTATCATCTCAGAAGATCGTGTCTATGATTCAGACATGGTAAGCTTCTTTACTTTGTTTTTTCAAGCTCGTATCTTCAATTTTTTTCTCAACCTTTTATGGATGGTTTCGGCATTTCTTTTCTGACTTTGCAGTTACTATTTTGATATTCAAACTGCTGAGGTTTTGAAATGTCTTTATATTTCAGCTTAATATACTACGATCTATGGATGACATTGATTCTGAAACTATGCTGTTGCTGTGGAGTATGAGGGAGAGGCATAATGTTAATTCAAAGCATAAAAGATTCTTTGATTCGCTGCCCAAAGAATTCAACACCGGTTTGTGCTTTTGGCTCTTATTTTCCCTTTTCCATCCGTTAATCTATCTAACATTCACTGTTCTATGCCAATCACTCAAAACACTTAACACACCACATACACACTTCACTTTGCATTGCTTATGGTTCTCCTTTCTCAATACCACAAATGTGCTGCCTTTTGGATATCATTTGCTAATTGAGTTATCCGTTATTCTACTGGCTTATAAAAATGTTGAATCTCTTTTAATGCAATTCATGTGGATTCTTTAATACAGGACTGAGCTTTGGAGTACATGGAGTGATAGCTTTGGATGGGACCTTGGCAGCAGAAGAAATGTTGGCGGCCAAAGAGGTTTGTCAGAATTCTCATCTTCAGTTCATAGGTTCTTGCGTTTGCTTTCAGTAGTAAAGAAAATAATGTAATGGTGGTTTGCACTAAAACCCTGTCTTGCATAGTTTGACTAGACAATATACATTGGTATGCGCCTTTTGCAGCTCTTGCGATCCAAATATGATGAGTTGTTTCCTCGACTGTGTGATCGTTATCCTTTTGTGTTTCCACCCGAGTATTACACATACGAGCTGTACATGTGGGCGTGTGAGCTATGGTTCTCAAATTCCATGAGAATCATGTTTCCTGATGGAACGTTGAAGACATGTTTGATTCCAGTTGCTGGTTTTCTAAACCATTCGGTATGTTGCTTTTTGCTCATCCATTATCCCCCCCCCCCCTTTTTTTAAAAAATTCATCCTGCTGTCTAGTTATGCAATTTTCTTGAAGTTTTAATCTTAATTGCATTCGTCTATAGGTTTCTCCACACATTATGCAGTATGGAAAAGTGGATCCTGAAACAAACACGCTTAAGTTCCCCCTATCAAGACCATGCAAAAAGGGTGAACAATGCTATTTGAGCTATGGAAACCAAACTAGTTCCCATCTACTCATCTTCTACGGCTTCATGCCACAAGAGACAAATCCTTATGATGTCATCCCACTGGGTAAGCGTCATCTGTCAAAGCTATTCGTTTTCGCAAGGCAATTATATCATACTGAAAAAAAAGTGACCCAAATTCAATGTGACCGAAAAAGGGCCCAACCCAAACCCTTTTGACCCAATTGAAACCCGACCTGATTGACCCAGTTGTCAGGTCAGTGAATTCTTTGTCAGGAAGATATGGAATTTTGGCGGGAAATTCTCATGATGGTGGTGATGTGCATATTTGCAGAGTTTGAAATGGATGAAGAAGAGACGGAAGAGACTCCTTCCACGGAAGCTACCACTACCACTACCACTACCACTACCACCCCACACGTGTTACCCGAAGAAGAGACTTGTTCCACGGAAGCTACCACTACCACTACCACCCCAGACGTGTTACCCACTAACACCACACACATGGTAAGGGGTACTTGGCTTTCAACCAATCAGGAGTTGTTCTACTATGGTCTCCCATCACAGTTGTTGGACTATCTACGCAAGATGCGCAATCCTGATGTGCAACCCATGTCTCTGGTATGTACACCTTGCTCTGTTAGGGTGTTTGTTTAATGCTGTCTGCCTGTGATTCATAGTTCACATCACAACAAATGTATATTTTGTGGCGTAACAACATTAATCAGCAATAATTGAAAAAATAGGAGACCTAACAATACCACAAAGCTTCAATGTCGAGGCAATCAGCGATACAAAATCTTTTCTAATTGAATCCATTGAAGCTTCTCTCACGTTTGGCCTGTGATTATGTAGTCGAAAGAAAACTTAGAGAACGAGCTGAAAGTTCTTGACGGGCTTCATCATACTTTTATCCTAATGATGGAGAAACTTGGAGATCCTGAGATGGATGACAGGTAAGAGAGAGTCCAAAACAACAGTATAATAACCTTGTTCAATTTAACCTTTGAGACACTTTTGATTCTGAAAATGACTTTTTTTTCGTTATTTAGTGAAAACCCGATGGAAGATGTGAAGCTGGCCTTACGGTACAAAAATATGCAGAGGAAGTTGGCCTCCTCAGTGCTGAGTTCATGTGAATCTGGGAGGAAAATGGTGGAACTTCAACTGAAGAAATGCTGTGAGGAGGATGTTCGCGGTTGAGAGAGATTACTCTGCTGTGGAGAAGTTGCATTTGTAGGCTAAGGAGCCCTCTTTTGTAGTAGAATCAGTGTTAATAGCATGTAGGATGTTGAATTGTGCCTTTGGTTACTCTGCTGGTTTTTGATATACACTCAATTTGTGGTTTGATTTTTGACTACATGACCTTCAAATAATACTCAATTTTTTCATGAGTAATTGTGGTTTTGGAGGGTTGGGAAGTGGATAATGTGCATGGTTTGGCTACACTTCTTGACAGTTTTTAATGGAAAAAGTTGAAATTAGGTCAAATAAGAAAATCTTGTGAAGTTGTTTCAAACTTTATAAAAGCCAACATTAGTTGCCAAGACCCATAGAAGTTGAAGTTATTTCAAAATTAGGTGATCTAGGCTAATCATACTCATCAACTAGGAGCCTGTAAATTCTAATGGTAATCTATAGGTAAATATTAACTACTTAAATCTACCCAGTTGTACCAAAAGTTTTCAAAATTTACTCAAAAAATCAAAAACTACCTAAACTTACCAAAATAAAATATAAATAAATAAAACTTTTTTTGGGTAAATCAACTAGAAACTTTATTAGAGTTGCACAAATAGACAAGTTCTCAATTTTTTATATAAAACATATTTTTTTTAATATTTTCCTATTATTATTAAAATTTACCCAAACTAATTTACATTTACTAAAATTTACACAAACTAATTCAAATTTGCCAAAAACTAAATCGAAAATTATATGATTGAATGCTATAACAATATATGACATAAAAATTACACTTTTAAATCTATTTATCTATTTTTCAAAAAACACTTAATATTTTATTTTTCTATTGTCTGCACATGATTTTGATCCAAATTTAGTTCTATCTAAATCATCCAACCTGGTCTAATCCCAAAAAAAGATCCAAACATCGATTCTCATACAAATTTTAATATTGATTATGTTTAACCGACTCGAATTTCACCCAAGTCCAAATTATGGATTTCATCCAATTTCATTACACTCTTACATAAACCAAACCTGCCTTAAACAAGTCCAACCCACAGCAAACCTACTTAAGTTTGGGCTTCACTCCAAAATTCCAGCATCATCTTTGAATTTCCCTCCCATAACAATACAAGACCACCACTCCCTCCTCTCCAGAAAATCCTTCCTTCCATGGGAAGCTTCAACCTCTCTGCAGCATAAACTCTACTCATCCCCTCTTCCTTCTTCCTCAATTCACAATTCCGACTGAGGATCATCAATTCAAATCAGTAATCAATCAATCAATCCAGGAAAAATGCCGATCGAAATGCCTCGAGGATTGCCCTTTTCCGTGGACACATGGACTCCCAATTCCAAACTCAAACGACACCATTTTCTCACCCATGCTCACAAGGATCACTGCTCCGGCATCACTTCCAATTCTTGCTTTCCAATTTACTCTACTCGTCTCACCAAATCCCTTCTTCTCCGATTCTGCCCTCAGGTTTTTCTTCTTTTTTTTTTTCCCCAATTAATTCCTGCGATTACTTTTTTTTGGGGGGTTTTCGTTTTCTGTTGTGTTATGTTGTTTAATTTTACTTTTGATGATAATTTTTTTGCAGCTAGATGAGTCGCTGTTTGTGGAGATTGAAGTGGGTCAGTCCCACACAATCAGTGACCCGGATGGGTCTTTCGTAGTTACTGCATTCGATGCCAATCACTGCCCTGGTAGGAAGTTCTTTGACATTCTTAATTTTGTTTATTTTTTTGTTATTTTATTGAATTTTGATTTCTTAGTGGCTTTTGGGTTGGATGTTTTGTGAAAATTTTGAAGGTTTTTGCAATTCCATTGATTCCCAATGTTGAATTATCAAAAATTTTGTATTTTGATGCCAAACACTGCCCTGGTATGAAGTTCATTGCCATCTTAATTTGCTTATTTGGTTGAATTTTGTTTTCTTAGTTGCTTTTGGGTTGGATATATTTTGAAAAGTGTTAAGGTATTTGCTATTCCATTGATTCCCAATGTTGAATTATCAAAATTTTTCTGTGTTTTGATGCCAATCACTGCCATGGTGGGAAGTTCTTTGCCATCTTAATTTGCTTATTTGATTGAATTTTGTTTTCTTAGTTGCTTTTGGGTTGGATATTCTGTGAAAATTTTAAAGGTATTTGCAATTCCATTGATTCACAAAGCTGAATTATCAAATCTTACCTGTGTGCTTTGTGTGCATATAATGGTAGATAACCTTTATGGCTGGTAGCTATGTAAACACGGACATTGAATGGGGGGTTTTGATGCAAACATGGACATTGAATTGTGGGATTTGAAATTCCGACCTTTTTGTTATTACCTACATATGTTTTGGTATATAACCTTTTGGGCTTGTAGCATGTAACAAGGTTCCTTCATAGATGGACCATGAAGGATAATCTCAAAAGGCTCCTTGTATCTTCTTTTTGGTTGGTAACTTTTTAGCAAATGAAACTAGAGTTGGGCTGTAAGAAATTGGCTGATTGAAACATGGATTGCCTCATCTCTCGGGTCTTTCTGATGCATATGATATGATAAAAGTATTCTGTGGTTGTGAATGTGAAAGGGAGCAATGAATTTGATACACTAGCTTGTGGAGAAGAAGGTTACATGGTCTGCTACATTCTCTTGGCTGCTGTCTTATCAATTGCCCTGTTTTGTTCAGTTATTTTTATTTTATTTTAGGAGATGATGTTCTTCAGTTTCGTATGTATCTCATTTTCTTACAAAATCGTTGCTTAATTGCTTATGAGATAATCCATACATAATTTGGTGGACTTCATTGACAGATAAGCCTTCTTTGCCTTGGAATTTTGAACTTCAGGAGCTGTGATGTTTCTGTTTGAGGGCAGTTTCGGCAATATTCTTCACACAGGAGATTGCAGACTTACCTCTGACTGTCTGCAGAACTTGCCAGGAAAGTATCTATCCAGGGCAGGCAAGAAGCCTAGTTGTCAGCTTGATTTTGTATTTCTAGACTGCACATTCAGCAAAAGTCCGATGAAAATCCCGAGCAAGCACTCTGCACTTCAGCAGGTATGTGTGTTCAAATGTCATCCATTTCAGTCCCCGTTTCATACTTACCGAGCTAAATTTCATGTATATTATGGGCACACTGAACTGCCACTGAAGAACAACAACAAACTTCATGGAGAAACATGCATGAGCATGGTCCGGGGGGCCAGATGTAGGCAGTCTTTCCCCATGACCTGAAATTCGTGGAGAGGCTGATTCCTTAAGCACTAAAAATTTTATCACAAATATGATTTTGGTCAAAATTTTCTTCTTTTTTGACCCAATGGTCCTAATTATTTCATATCATGAGTGGGGAAATCCCATTAGAACGACTTTCTTGTGACTTACAATTAATCGCCTTGTTTTCCTCTCTATCAGCACCTACTTTGGCCTTTTTGGAGTCATAGGTAATGGTAGATTTGGCTAAAAGAAAAGTTCAGCGGCAAAATTGAATTTCAGTAAAGTTGAGAGGCAGTTTATGTCGCCAACTTTCCTTTTGTTTGTAAATTGATGATAAAATCCAAGCTTTGGGCCCAAATTGAACTTCAAGAAATCATAGTATAGAGTTGACGATGGACTTGGTCTTATCACTTATTAGGTCGACATCTGTTTGTTCCTGAGTATCTGTTTGTTCTTTTTGGGGACGTCTAAAATGATACTTATTTTTGTCATTATGGCCATCAGTTTCATCACTGTTACTGAGAATCTTGCTATAATGGATTTTATTGATCCTTAATCAACCAACTTGGTCAAATAGTTGGCTGTTCTGACATTTACTTGACCAGGTTAGCAATTGTATATGGAAACATCCTGACGCACGAACAGTGTACCTCACCTGTGACATTCTCGGGTAGGAGGAGCTCCTTGTTCATGTCTCCAAGACATTCGGGTCCAAGATATACGTCAACAAAGACAACCACTCAGAATTTTACAAGGTTTTGGAGCTTGTAGCTCCTCAAATCATCTCTGACGATCCATCCTGTACTCGTTTCCACCTGTTTGAGGGCTTCCCAAAGCTGTACGAACGGGCCAAGAGGAAAATCTCCGAGGCCCGCGAGAGAATGGAGCCCGAGCCCCTCATAATCAGGCCCTCGACGCAGTGGTACACCTGCGAGGAGACTGAACTCTCGGTCTTGGTGCGGAAGGTTCTAGAAAAGTCAAATGTACCCGTGAGAGACGAGTCTGGTGTGTGGCATGTCTGCTATTCCATGCACTCCTCCAGGCAAGAACTGGAGTGGGCTTTGGAACTGCTCGAACCGAAGTGGGTTGTTTCGACAACTCCCGAGTGTCGAGCTATGGAGCTTGAGTATGTCAGGAAAAACTGTTTCGACAACCGAGCGGGTGATACCCTTTTCTGGAAGCTTCTAGACATTTCCGGTGACAAGCCGCCTACAGTGGAGGAGACAGCTGATGCAGTTTCTGAAGAAAAAGAGCCACAGAAACAGCCGGAGATAGAGATACTCTCCAGTAAGAAGAGGGTTGTCTTGAACTTATCTCCTTTTAAGAAGAAACCGACTGTGACATTGTTCGGACGAGCAAGACTTGGCCATGAAGTTTTAGTGGAAGATATCAAAGTTTCTGCAACTTTACACGATAGCCCTCGATCAGAAAATGAAGAAAATGAAGGTGACAATGATAAGGCTTTAGAGGGTGAAACTAGGGCTGCTACTGTGAATGTGACAGAATCTGATGAGTTAGTAGTCTCAAGGTGTTCTGCAGTTTCTCAATCTGTATCGTATTCATCCAACAAAGCAACAAATGGTGGGTTAAATGAGAATATCAGGAGGTTTTACCAGGCTGATGCTACTGTTACAGAATCTGACAAGTTAACAGAAAGAAGTTATTCTGTGGTTTCTGAGTCTGTATCGTATTCATCTAACAGATCAAGAAATGGGTTGAGTGATAATCTGAGGAAGTTTTATCGGTCTATGAATGCGCCGATCCCTCAGCCTCTTCCTTCTTTGGCAGAACTTATGAAGGGGATCAAACGATCCAAAACGCAAAGTTAGTACAGTCATAGTAGCAGGAATTATGATGATTCTTTCTGTGAATCTTCAGAGTACATTTTTCTTAATATTTTTCTTCTTCATACGTATTACCATATTGGTGAGATATATACCGAATGTGCTGGGTTCAAGCGCAATGTATCGATTCTTTATGCATCAATCAAAGAAGCCGAAAGTATTCTTTGAGATTCAGATTGTTTAAGTGCTACAATTAGTGCTGCTTGTAGCGAATGTTAAAATTATCCAATTGGTTTAGGTACCCAATCTGTGAACACATGTACCCAAATGTGACCTAAACCCAGATGTGCGCTGATTTTAACCTAGCCCTATGGGATTGAACCATTGTCACTCTTTTCAATTAATCTGATCTCATGTTTTATGCCTGACCTTCATGCATTAAGGCAAATGGAGCAGTATGTAGGACAACAACCAAAGCTAAAACAATATCTTTGCTTCATGTAGTGTTCAAAAGAATATGTGTAAATTTCACCCCACTATTCATTCAACTAGTTCAATAAAAGCATTTTACTGATCACCACACACAAGAATCAAAGAATAGAACTATAGAAGTTGCTATACAACAAGACACTCAGCCTTTCAACCAAGACATTCAATATACATGGCTTCAACATTACATTACCGCGATTCTTTATTTCTATTGGTATTTCCTTGTAACAAATAGCTCTAATACATCTCATTCACTCTTCCATAGAAATATGAAGATCTTCGGAATATATGCTTTTTTAGTCCCTCCAAAGTAGGGATGTTTGTAATACATTGGCCCTGGGAACTAATGGATTCTTAGCCTCCTCGTCTCCTCCTGTGAAGGTTGCCAGCCCTGGAAACACAGGCAATGTCAGACGGATAAAATGAGCTCGAAAATAGAGGAACTACCGAATAAATGACACCCTCACCTAATTGTAATACTAATTGACACTACTGTTCATTTGGAAGGTGAGTAGGACTTACCTACCTCCTAATCTACCTTACCTATTCTACTTACATTACATACACAATCTACATTACCTAACATATATTTAAACATTTACATATTTCTACCTATACTACCTTACCTACTAATACTTACCCAATTCTACCTACAATAGCTAAGCTTACTTACCCCATGTTTACTGACCAACAAAAAGAACAGGGCCTAAATTATCCTGGTTAGCCACTTCCCATATTATTATAAGTCACTTTCAGAAAAAGCTCAAAAACTAATAAAATAGAGTTAGTTGGGTAGTTAGGATGTTTTGTTCGTAGTGCTAAAGAGAGAATAGCAGTGTAATAATGAAAACAAAAAGAAAAGGTTGAGTAGATCAATAAAAGAAGTGAGAATATGTCATTGTGAAAGAAAAAGTTAGTTGAAGTGAGTTATAATATGGAGATGGAGGGAGTACTAATTTTCAAACCAACTACAAGACTAGTATCGAGAAAAAGAGGTCTTCAAAGTTTGACCCTTGGACGATGTAACCTCACAGTATGATGGATGCTACAGAAGAGATGTTTTCTGCGGCGTTTGAACATTTTTAGTGATTTGATAATATAATTAATTAGAGGTGGTTTTTTCTTAGAAGCTCAAAGTAACCCAAGAGGTTTACAAATCTCATTAGACATAAACATACCTTAAAGTGGCACATTGATCCCTAAAACGATTCATTGATCGAAGAACAGTCTCTGTAATTCACCCTCAAAATCTCATTGTATCACTTGGAAGAAACTCACTCATCTAAGAATTTGCATGATAGAGGATTTGTAAACTATCAATTTAACTTTTAATCATCTAGCTAGCTCCTTTTGCTTTATTTACAAGTTAAAAGTCTCTTCTGTTATTGTAGTTCTCCCTATTTGGTTTCCTATTGGGAGCAAAGCAGGAAATGTGAGTGAGTTGAGACATAAAAAGGAGTCAAGTAGTGGCGCGTACCAATACTGATTCTGGAATACAACAGATTCAGTTGGCACACTTTTGCCGTCATCATTTCGGTTCCAGTGGTAGATAGCATGGGTTCTGTTCTTGATTTCCAGAGTGGAGTGTCCATAACTGGCTTCTCGAAATGCAGAATACTCAGGCTGTGGATCCCAAAACCTGTAAGTATAAATTATGAGCCTTTATGAGTTATGACCATCAAACTACAATTCTATCAAAAGGAAACATCACGACCACATGTGTTCTTTTGAGGGGTAGATTTAGGTTGGGTAAATTTTGGTGAACATTGGATGACAGACTAATGGGTGAACATGTAAAATTTCATGTTACAAAATATAAAACAAATACACATGTTACACATCACCCAAATTACCCAACTTTTCCAAAATTTACACGTATTCCCAATGTTTTACCCAACCAATATTTACCAAAAACTATCTAACCTAAATCTACCCTCAAAAGAACACATAAGGGTAGATTTAGGTTAGACCCGATATTGTTTTTCTCAGTTAATCTGGATGAATTTCAGTTGAGAGCACGAAAAAGTAGGTCCCAAGACCAAATCTAACCACCATGAATAACAAAAATATAAAGCTAGTGCAGAACGGGTTATCCAGCATCACACTTACTTGGAAGCAAGACCCTCCTGATTTCCACCATCGCCGACAGTTATGTAAACTGGAGCTGACTCATCAGGCACGGGATATTGATCACCATTTGTTATGTTGTAGCGTATGTTTGAAACCCGATACTGGGAAACAAATCAAAACTGTGTAAGGTAATACATTCATTACATGATATGTCAGACAGTAAGAAAAGAAACTTATGAAGACCATGACATGCTACAAAGTTGGGAAGATCATTCATATTGACTCCCAAATGCTTAGAGTTAGATGAGAACTGGGTTCGGAGATCAAGAGTATTACATTTTCAAAAATTTCTTCACAATTTGCTAAGAGTGTACAGATATCAAATCAAAGCTGATACACAGAAAAAAAGATATAGAATATTGGGCATTCTTCGTATAAGCAACTTCAGAAAACTAGCATTTACTTCAAAATATATTAGGAGGATGAGAGTACACATACTGATCTTTCGTAAGCATGGACATGGCCAGAGAAGATGATATCAACTTTGTACTGAACGAACCAGCTCTCAAACACAGAACGCATGCTCTCACCCTCCATATAATGGGCTTTATTACTACTGTAAAGGGGGGCATGCATAAGTACAATGAGCCAAGGTGTTTTTTCTCTATCCACTCTTTCAAGTTCTTCTTTGAGCCACCTCCACTGTGGTGTGTATTTAACTGTTGAACAGACAAATGACGAAATTAGAATTCGGAGTATTAAAGCTGCCCTTACACAGGCATAAATCGTAGACAGAAAGCTCTGTCAGGACATTTAACACCCTAAATAGTGGAAGGTTAAATGAAAAAGCAAAAAGAATAATAATGTAATAATGTGATTATGCAGACTTTTCCAGGGCATTCATTTCTCGTCAAGCTCCTAAAACAACGCTCCTGCCCCCAAAAAAAGAAAAAAGAGGGGGGGGGGGGGTATTGAGCTTTTGAGCTGATTTGTAACTTAAATTAGGTACCACAGGTATAGCACCAACAAGGAATGGTGGGAATAAAAGTAAACAAAGAATGGATGAACAAATTTTGTCATTTGTTTCAGTTCTTTTATTGTCTCTACATTTTTCAATTTTCAATTTTATTGTAAGACATGCCACTTCAAATCATTGTTGATAGTAACTATCAAGATTTCCCAACAGTTGACTCCACCTCCTCAGATGATCTAATGCAAAGGTCATTGATGCACTAGTTAAAGAGGAAGGCTGCGCGAAAGGACAATAAGAAAGAACACTTACCAAATGGAGAATAACTGGAAAGCACTATGATGTGAGCAGATGCACGACGAACTGCGTACCAAAGAGGATTGCTGCTTTTGGAGGCTCTATAAGGAGTTGTATAACGATGAAGGAAAGACTTGAATGGAATAAGTTCTCCCTGAAAACAAATATAATAAGGTGAGCTAACAAAACAGGTTTAACCAATATAGTTGAGAGTCTAGAGACTAAAAAGGCCAACATTGTGATCTGATGATGTAGCATTAACATAGTGCTTTTATCTCAATTATAGTACAGAGGACCTCAACTCAGCCTCAATAATCAATACATAAATAAATTGCACATCAACAAAGCAAAGCAGTGATACAGCCAATACTACCTCCAATGGACAATCAAATTATAAGTGAGATACACCTATTTGCATGATTTTACATCAGTAATAATTGAATAGCTTAATTTATGCATCAACAAAAGTACATAAAATGAAATCAGAAACAGAAAAAAAGAATAGGCTTCTGCCAAGAAAATTTTACCATGTCCGGCATGTACTCAATTTCATGATTTCCTGCAGTCCAAATCCATGGCTGGTATGCAGCACTTGGCTCAATGAAGCGGCCCCAAGAATCCCACCTAATCCCAACATCATTGCCTTGATATCTGTCGGCATATGAAAGATCGCCCACAAACAATAGAGTCTCTGCTCCAGTTTGCATGTAATGCTGGAGAGTAGATAAAGAATTGTATGTTTGTCCCAAATCACCTAAAGCACAAGAAAAGCACAGCAGCATGAGTTTGACAATTATCCAGTTAGCCCACTCTGTGAAACCCAGGAAAGCAGTATGATCACAAAAAAAGCAAAAGCAACTGAAAGGCGTTAAAATACTGTTATGAACCACTCAGCAACAGTAGCGATGAGCCAGCATGTGATATGTGTGGGTAAGTCCGTTAATAGCTGTGACATGTTTATCAATTTGTTAATATGCTTTGAGGTAATCTTTTAAGAAAGAATCTCCATGACTCCTAAAGAAAAACTGAAATATGCTTTAACCACACATGGAGATCTACTCATGTTTTTTGAGGAAACACATGGAAATTTACTAATGCGCCAATAAATGTAAACATATTTGCTTTTAAGCTGTAACAGGGTTATTTCATCAACAAATATTACCCTCAGACAAATATATTAATTAACCCTCCAGTTTGCATCTCCAATTCAGCTCATCAAATATCCAGTAAGATTGGCTTACTGCTAAGTCGTCAAGAAGACGTTTCAAGAAAATCCTGAAGAGCATATACATTCAAATGCTCCTATCAAAGTAATAAGTATCACTCTTCACCAAATGCATCTCCTATTGAAGTAAAGATATAGCGAGATCTATAGATAGGAATCTTTATCCAGAAAGTGTAGAGATAATCTATCCTAACAATTGCTCACTGAAAATTGTACTTCTAGTTTCTCTCAAGCACCAAGACATACATTTTTGACAAGTAGGTCAGGATATCCTCAATGAAATGTTATATATTCCTGCATTCCATAATCAGGGCAGAAGACAGGAAAGATTCATTTTCTGAAAGTATTTGTGTGGAAGCATGTACAAGGGGTTCACAATTAATGACCAGTTCTAAGCACTCATTCTTTACCTTATAGAAAACCAAGAGAATCGACTAAAAATGCTTACCAATAATTCCAAAAGTGTAGGAAGAATCTGGATGGACCCTTGGAGGTGTTTGAAACCAAAATTCACGAGATGAGTCACTTGCTCCAATCTTGTAGTAGTACTTTGTGTTGTACTGAAGAGTAAGGATGCGTAATCTAGTAAGGATTTGAAAGTAGAAAATTACTATTGATTAAAGAATGTCAGGCTGAATTTCTGGAAATAAAGTAACTAGAACTCAAAAATATTGCAAGCTTATTTTCTGTCTTGGCAGAGAAGAAACAGAACTTCAAACTTCATTGCACCCAAGAAAGAGCCAATGAGAGACTTAAGTTTCAGAGGGCTGCTGTACAATAAACTATCAAGCAGAAGGGCATACCTCAAGACCATCTAGGACACAATGGTGAATGTAACCAGACTTGTACTTGTAGAACGTGTAGTTAGTCACAGTTCCCTCAGTACTAGGTTTATAATCATTCTTGGATTTCCCATACCAAACTTTGCTAGGACCAGGTTCGTCAGGTGTGACCCATGAGATTATAATAGCCTGCCCATCATAATCCCCCTGAGTTATATGCACCTGCATATCACACAAAATTTCAAAGTGGGTTAGAAGCAAAATATATTGTTAATAACATGGATATCATTTCATAAGCTCCGCCAATAACAGGAAGAAAACCGATTATCCACTAATTTATTTACTTTCTGTTTCACACAAAATAACAGAGAAAATGTTTCGAGGCGGTTAGATCAAGATGAAGGTCTAAATTCCCATTGCACTTGCACATTGAACGCCCGCATTCAACGAACATATTGCACACATGACGAACATCAATGCATAATGCAGCAAAGAATATTGGTCTCAGAAAGTTATTGTACAAGGGCATTTATATCGAATTGTTACTGCAGCTTACGGAGCACTGTTGCTAACCTGCTGTGGAGCATTTCGGGCTTTTGGAACAGCTAAGGCTTCGTTGTCAAGAGGGATGTCAACAGAAGGCCACTCTGAACGGATATATGAACTAGTTATCCGAGCACGGCTGCTGCTTACACAGCACAATATCACAAGGAGTGGGAGCAAAAGTTGCAAGGCCAACAACTCTACCCTGAAATCCAGAAGCATTGCTCCTACAGATGTTGAACTGAGAGTAATAAGGGAAGAAAAAAGGAGTCACTCAACAATGTGCATAACTAGAGAGAGTTAAAGAACAAGGGCAACAAATGAAGCATTTAACAAGGCTTTTGTACAAAGTTCACCCACAGTAGGGATGGCAAAAAACTGTCTGACTTGATAACCCGGATTTGTCTGACCCGGGAATAACCGGGTACGGTCATAGAATTTTCGTCCGAATTTCGACATTCACCAATTTGACCGAAAATTCAAACACATTATTTTTCAAATTTTTATTGTCCGAACCCGATTTAGACCCGACTTTATGCTTGTCCAACTTGTCTGACCCCAAAAATACATGAAAAAACTGGGCATCGAGATATCACATTTTTCGTCTGGCAGACCCGGATTTTTGCTAGCTCTAACTGGAGTACTCAAATCAAGTCACTTTTCTGGAGTCATTTAACAAATGAAGCATTTAGCCATAAAATTTCCTAATTCAATATCGGAGGTTATTCTGAGTCACTTTTCTGAACTCAAGATTCATTGGAAGAGTACTCAAATCAAGAGCTGGTCTACTTCCAACACCATTTGCATCATTTTCTTCACCTTTTTCAGCCTGTTTCCTCATCAAATATCGCAAAATAAATCCATCCACACTAAAATGCACCAAAAAATGAGACAAATTCGTTGATTTCTCACTATCATACCAAACACACCCAGACAAGTATCAATTCAACAAAATCCACATTTCATACACAAAACCTATAACTCAAATGTGGAATCACCATCAATTGATGAGCATCAATTCATGAAAACACGAATCCAACAAGGTGACGAAAATGTCGAATCGAACCTTTAATTTCGATTAGGTGGCCGGAAATTGTGACGGAGGAAATGGGTGAAGCTGAAACGGAAAGGAGTACGGTCTCCGGTCCGATCAGTGATCGGAGTTCCGACGAGATTGGCCGGAAAATGGACGCCGGCCGGTGGGTGGGTTGCAGCGAACGCGTGTAGTGTGAATGAAGAGAAAAAAGCGGGTAGCAAATTTATTTAACAAAGTTTTTTCTTTTTTTTTTCCGGGAGATCAAGATCATAACTTTAATACTACTCTACTCTAGTAGTTAAACCGGTGACATCGTGATGTCCATTGCGTCTCGGCGAAAATTATATTTCACGGGAAACTTTGTCGGCTCCAAATATTTGAATTTTTTTGGATTTGATTTTGATATTGATCGAAATATGTAAATAAAATATTTTCTTTTTTTATAAATTGAATTTAATTTTGATTTTGACCTAAATTTAGTTCCGTCCGAATTGTCCAACTTGAAATAAAAATATGTCTGGATATCAATTTCTCGTCAGAGTTTTAACATTGACCGACATTGACTTTACAAGGATCTGAATTTTTGTCAGCACTACTTCTCCATAATTCATACCCCCTCCTCGCTTAAAAAGATGGTGCTCCCTCCGTGGCTATACTTCATATTAATTGTCACCTATGTTTTTACATATCTATCAAATTTTTGAAATTTTGAACATTGATTTTTCAATATATACAATTTCTCATCATATAAAAGTACTATCATTAGATTTATAAAGAAATACCATGATAAAAGTATAATGTTGTAATATTTTGATAAAAATATGTTATAAGAAATACTATCATTAGAAATACTTTTGTCATGTTCCTTGCTACTGTTTGCTTCTAAGCTTTTGTCTCTCCATCAACCAAGTGCCCCCGGTGTCACTGTCTTCTTCTTCTTCTTCTTCTTCTTCTTCTTCTTCTTCTTCTTCAAATGGAGCAAAGTCTTCATCATCACTTTCACCTTAAACCTGCCGCTCTCCTATGTCATTAGATCCAACTTCCCTTGTCTCATCCTCAAAGAATACATCATTCTCTATTATATATGGCCTTGAAACATCTTGTATTTCCGAAGCATCTAGCCCAACAAACTCTTTGGATATAAGGTTTAACAACCCAGGATCTATATCCATGGCTTGCTTACCTTTAATATTTTTTGTTTTTGAGGGAGATTTTGAGGTTGTAGGGCTAAAGGTTTCTATTGATTCTTTTAGTGAACCAACTGCTGGAGACCTTGTTATTGGTCTCCTAGGGGTTCCAGCAGGTGAAGTTGTGGTAGAAGTTGGTGTTCGATGTGTTGGAGAAACAACTCCCTCAGATCCTGTTACTAGCCTCCCAGTGATTCTACCAAGTGAAGTTGTGTTTTTTTCTACCTTCTTCCTATTTTACCTTTGAGATGGGAAACTGTATGTGGAGTGTGTTGCTGTAACTGTGGTACTAGAACTAGGGGTGGGCACCATAAACCTAAACCGCAAATTGAACCGCAAAACCGCATAAACCAAACCGCAAAATGCGATTAACCGAATTGATTTTTGCATAAAAGCGGTTTAGGTTTAGGTTTTGGATTTTCATGAAACGGTTAACCGCGGTTAACCGCTCTCAATTAAGTTGAAAAAAAATGAATTATTAGTAATATGAATTTAATTTAACCGCGTATCGTCGTATCGGAATATGAATTTATTAATAATATGATTGCATTTATTTGCATAAATGTTATTGTAAATTTCCAGGAAATCGGTTAATCATAAACCGTGTATGTTAACCGGGTAAATTTTCAGATTTTAAAAGCCGTTAACCGACACCGCTTCTAAATTGCGGTTTCGAGGTTTGGTTTAGGTTTTTAGATTTCAAAAGCGGTTAACCGCAAAGAGGTTAACCGCATATTGCGGTTGCGGGTTAGGTTTTCAAAATCCAAAAACCTCAAAAACGGTTAACCGCATATGCCCACCCCTAACTAGAACTACATTTACTCATATCCCCTTGTCTTTATTGGTGGTTGTTGTAGCATTATTGGTGACAGTCCCCCATGGGCCATTTTTTGCATCAAAATTGTGTGGCTTGCCTTGTGAATGGTTAGGCTTAGCTTGGGATGACCCAAACCCATTTTCTTGGGCTACCTTAGGAATTCAGTGGCGGATTTAGTTATTATGATTAGGGGTGGCCAACACACTGATATATTCATCTGATACATAAAAAATTTGTAACTTTTATCCCAGATTATACAAAATTACTATCAAAAATTTTTTTACCGGTGGCCGTGGCCACCTTAGACCAAGCCTGGGATACGCCACTGCTTAGGATATCTATGTAAGCTTCTTCTAACTGGCAGCTTAAGGGGCCAAGAACTAAACCTATGGGCCATGTTTTTTTTGGTTGAAGGTGACATCTTTGATGATGATGGAGTAGGGTTTAAAAGTTTGCTGCTAAGTTGGTTCTGCTGAGTATTATGGGGGGCCTGTATGATGTTATAAGCCCATTTATTGGCTTGGCACAATGTCGTTTCCCTTACTTCAACAATGATCTCATCAGGTGGTCCCATATCAAGGCTCTCTACTGTCTGCTGAAGCTTCCCAACAGCAGCCAGTTCAACAAACTCCACAAGGTAGGTCTTCATACACTTCAAATTTGACGGTCATTGATCAAAGGCAACTTCTTGATCCCCTTCTTAGGTAAATACCAATTCAACCCTACGTACCTAAGAAACTTCTTAAAATCTTATATAAACTTCTGCCTAATATTCATGAACAATTTTTCTAGTATCAAATCAACATGTTGTTGCCATGCGTTAAAACAAAACTCAAATCAACATGTTGTTGCCATGTGTCACTCACCAAGAAAAAGTTATTTTAAAAAAAAATTTATTCAAGTATTAAATGTTACTGTGGCTGGTACAAAACTACACAAACATTACAGGTATAATTTAAAACATTAATATGCCATAAGTTTTATGTGGGGGTTGAAATATGTGGGATGGTATTGTTACTTATGGATTCCACCATAGATACAATATAACTTATTTCAAGATTTCACTTCTATTTGATATTAATTGATAGAGGATGTGATCAATTTCATATAATAAATTATAACTTTAACAAAAATAATTGGAAAAAACTAACGAAACTACAAAAAGAAAATCAAAAATTATTAGTAAACTAGCCCATCAACATATTTTCAAAATAAAATAACTTACCAGTCTTACCTACCTTGAAATATTGACCAAATATTAATAACTCTTCTTTTCGATAATGTGAAGGACAGTGGCAACAATGGCAAAAAAAGGTATAAAAAGATAAAAAAAACTATAGTTTTTTTTTTCGATTGTTAAAAGTCAAAAGACTTAAGAGTTTTATAAAACACAGCAAATCGCAAGAAAAAACAACAACCAACCAGCTCAAAGGAAAAAAGGTTACAACCAAACACAACTAATTTGCAAACAATAGAATGATACTTATCGCAATACAGTGATACTTATCGCAATCTATAGAAAGTAACCTGTAAACAATATAATTTGTAAATATTATAATGTAAATCATATGCAAATATTTCGTATCACTCATTCAATCGAACAATGAATAAGAAAAAGGAAACAAACTTGCAAAAAAAATAAATATATATAAATGACAAATAAAGCAAGTTAACCAGTGTATCGCACGAATATAAACAATAGTTATTATGATTATGCCAAGGGGCAAGATAAATCAAAGAGAAAACAACAAAAGGTCCATATCAAATCAAGATACGCGAAACACAACTGGACTTGTCAATTCTAATGAGCCATTAAATATGGGTCTGCTATATAATGAGTTTAGATAAATACAGATTGAATATATTTTAAGTTTGGATATACATAGACGATATATGTTAATTTATGGTCAACCAAAGGGGTTTTGACCACAATTTTTTCTATTCTTTCTTTGATCTGAAAAAAAATTTTTTCTTGTGACAATGGATTATATAAAAATATAATTATTTTAACGTAACGATATATAAATGTTTTAACTTTAGTAGACTGGTAGGGTTTGACTTGCTAATTTGCAAATTTTAACTTCGATTTATTTCAAGTTAGGATTGAAAAAATCATGTTTAGTATCCAAAAGTTTTCGAGTAGATTCGAGTCAGGTTATTAAATTGGGTCAAAAATTAACAGGTTTAAACGCTACTACTCCCTCCGTTCCATATTAATCACTACTAAAAATGTGTATTACTGACCACTTTTTCCAACTAATTTAAAACGTTTGGAAAAACCAACCGTTTTAGCAATCATTTCATATTTTTCTAATTTTCCAACTATTTTCTAATTTTAAGAGGGAAAATTTGGTACTAGTCTTAGCCTGAGGGTGTTATAGTTTGTTTGAAGATTTGGTTGTGTTTGATGTTTTGTTGGGCACTAGTCTTAGCCTAGTCCATTTTCATGGGCGACGGTAATACTCTTAGGTGATTATCCGCTGTTAATCATTAGGTTAAATGGTTGGTTAGCTTAATCTTGTGGTTAGTAACATGAGGGTGTTACAGTTGTGGTATCAGAGCATAACAAATTGGGTTGAATAACCTTGGATACACCATTAGGCCTTGAGTTAGCATAGGAAGAGTTGGAAGACAGCTAGGGTGAGATAAGAAACCACCTAGGAAGTTATAAGTGTGAGTTGTGGTGGAGTTAGGTAAATGATACCCTAGAATGGGATGTCCCAATTGATTTAAAAAGGGTTGATATATGAGTCTTAAGGATTAATTTGAAAACGAAATATGTTGAGGAGATGGAAGAAAGTAGGGGAAGTGGAGTCTTATGTCAGTAAAGTGAGGTTGAGTATGTCTCGATGTTACAAAGGTCTTAAATTGTTTGAAAATTCATGAGTTCTGGAAATTTGAGGAAGGTTGATTTTCTTACATATATTTATGAGGTGCCCTTTTATTCGAATATTATGATGCTACATTGAGGTCAAGTGTAACCTGTGAATTTTAGGAGTTAAGAAAGGGTCCGCCCGGACTATAAGGAGATGTGAGTTATGGTTTATGGTTTTGTTAGTAGCCTCTTTTAATTTCTCTTTCTAATTGTTTTATGTACCATGTTAGATGGCTGATTCCCAGCTCCCAAACCCCTACGCCACCTTCATGCCTCCTGGTGGCCGTGTGACTGACCATATCGACAAATTAGTGGCACAATTCGAGACACTATGGGCCAATCCAAATTTGATTTACCATGATGAGGTACGAAGGGTGCACTGTTTACTCTCGACCCTTCCCTACACTCACCCATGGAGGAGATTCCGAGACAGGTATCACATCTTCATCTACTACTTTGAACAGGGGGTACATGCTGAGCGTTTTGGAATCCTAGGGGCTTGGTTGGTGGTTACTTTTGAACTCAGGGTGCAAGAGTATGCCAACCGTTGGGAAATGGAACCTTGGGAGATTCAATACTAATTTATGGATATGTTCGAGCCACACCCTCTCCAAGGGGAAGCAGCAGGACCTCCCCCACCCGCTAACCAGGGACACCAGCCGGATCATGAAGAAGAGGAGGAACCCATAGAAGACGGGGAGGAAGAGGAAGCGCAATCATCCCACGACCCATCTCACGCCTCCAATGAGGTGGAGATCCTTCCCGCTCCCCTTGTGCCTGACCCTATGATTGTGGAGATTAGCTCGGATCGGGGAGAGAGTAGGGAGACGAGCCAACCAGTGGTGAACCCCAAGACCGAGAAGAGCGATGACACTGAGGAAAACGATGATGATGATAATGAGGACTACACTCCTTCTTAGGGGGTTCAGGTTCAGCTAGGACAGGAGGAGGACATTGTGGTATTTTGTGGTCAAGATATTTGTTATGTTTTGTGGGATATTTGATTAGCAAGCGAACTAACCATTATGCTATGCTATTTATGGTTTAGGAACAACTTTATGGGACTGGTGTATTGTGAATTTGGAACTTTATATGTATTGTAGACTTGAATTAGTGTATGGAACTCTTGTATGGCAGGCTTACAATTCTTGTCTTCATGATATATAACGCCATGACCTTGTTAAGAGTTGGAAAAATAATCATGTGAATCAATAAGTGTTGAGAATAACAAAATTCTGTATTTATCATATAATATGTCTCACGCCTCGAACAATGAGCAATCTCGAAGTGAACACGGCGAGGACACGGCCGACAATCATGAACAAAATTTGCAGCTTCAAGGGCTTTGAGTTGTATCTCATGCTGACTTAGCATCATCGGCTAACCTAGCAGCCTCACCCCATAATTACAAACCCCGAGTTTCTGGGGCAGGTCATTCAAGACCTCTTTCGTAGAATCCCTAACACGTGTGCTTAAGGGAGTAATGTGGTCAAGGAGGAACATTATGATGATAAAGTAGCTAAGAGAAACCCTCGAATGTATGCAGGAGGGTTCAACCTCGTGGAGTTGGAGGATTGGATACGGGGAATGGAAATGATATTTGAGGTACTTGAGGTGCCCAAGGAAAAGTTGGTGACTATTGGGACGTTTTATCCAGTTAAGGAAGCGGACTTGTGGTGGAGCACCATGAAAATAAGTATAAGAATGTGGAGTTATCATGGGAAGGATTCTTGAGTGATTTACAAGCAAGGTTTTATCCCCTCTCCCTACAACGTCAAAAGGAAAAGGAGTTTATGGAGTTGAAGATGATCGGGCTGGATATGATTGTGATGCATTATGCGGCCAAATTCAATGAGTTGGCGTGCTTTGCACCTAACCACGTGACTATGGAGTGACTGAGGATCTCCAGGTTCGAAGGGCGTTTAGCTTCGTACATACGAAGCCACTTAGCGGGTTAGCCTTTCATCACCATGTAAGAACTTTATGAGCGTGTCGCTGAGGTGGAAAGAGTAAAAAGGGAGTTGAGAGGTGCTTATCAAGAGAAGGAGGCTCAAGTTAGACCCAAGCAAAAATGGAGTGATAATCGGGCTTCAAGTGAAGGGATGCCCCCTAGAAGGCCTAACCCATATCCAGCACGAAGCCGCCCTGCCCCTGAGCCTTACAGGAAATGCGGGAGAAACAATCGTTCCACAAACTAATGTCGGGTAGAAACAGACAAGTGCTTATGGTGTGGAAGTAGCGAGCACCGAGCTGTGGCGTGCCGAAAGCGTCAATTGAACCCGGGTGTGGCTAACCCTCGACCGGTACAAGTGTTACGGCCAGCACCTCCTCCACTAACTCAAGCTAATGTAGGAAGGGCATACACCATGGGAAGGAAGGAAGCGGTTACCTCGGGTACAGTGGTTACCGAAACTCTTTTAATCAATCCTAAGCCTGTTTATGTTTTATTCGATTCAAGTGGTTCACATTCGTTTGTTTCTCTGCATGTTAGTCCTAAGTTAGGCTTACAAAGTCATGAAACTGCGATAGCATACCAAATAAGACTACCAAATGGGCAAGTCATAATCTGCAACAAAGCACTTGAGTGAGTTCCCCTCGAGTTTTCAAACGAAAGTTTTTCGGTCGACCTTATCGTCATAAATATAGATGAGTTTGATGTCATCCTGGGTATGGATTGGTTAGCTAAATACGGGGCTAAGATCAAGTGTGAGGAGGGGGTAGTAGTTCTAAAGAGCCGGTTAGGAGGCAAGATTCATTTTAAGGGTGAATCGGGGAAACCTAGCTGTAAAACTATATCCTTGGTGAAAGCCAAGAAGTATATACGCCAAGGTGCTGAGGCCTACCTATGCTATGTGTTAGAGGACCAACCAAAAGAACTGAAGATAGAAGATATTCATGTGGTACCAGATTTTCCGGATGTGTTTCCCGAGGAATTGACCGAATTACCCTCGAGGAGGGAAATTGATTTCGAGATAGAACTGGTCCCAGGGACGCAACCAATCTCCAAAGCTCCTTATTGAATGGCCCATGTGGAGTTGAAAGAACTTAGGACTCAACTGGACGAGCTACTTCTGTTAGGATTCATACGGCCGAGCGTATCGCCATGGGGAGCCCCGATCCTATTTGTTAAAAAGAAAGATGGAAGCCTAAGGCTATGTATCGATTATCCGGAGCTGAACAAGGTCAATATCAAGAATAAGTATCCGCTACCTCGAATCGATGATATGTTCGATCAGCTACAAGGAGCAGGCATGTTTTCCAAAATTGACCTGAGGTCTAGATATCACCAATTGAGAATCAAGTTGGAGGACATTCCCAAGACAGCCTTTAGGACCCGTTACGGGCACTATGAATTCATCGTGATGCCATTTGGGCTTACCAATGCTCCAACAGTTTTCATGGACCTCATGAATCGGGTTTTTCGACCGTATTTGGATAAGTTTGTGGTAGTTTTCATTGATGACATATTGATCTACTCAAAAACCCAAGAGGAGCATGAACAACATCTGAGAATAGTACTGCAGACTTTGAGGAAGCAACACCTATATGCCAAATTTAAGAAGTGTGAGTTTTGGCTTGAAGAAGTAGCCTTTTTATGGCACATAGTGACTAAGTAAGGGATCAAAGTGGATCCACAGAAAGTTGAAGCAGTCACGAATTGGATTAGGCCCACGACCATCACCGAGGTAAGGAGTTTTCTAAGGGTGGACGGGTATTATCGACGCTTTATCCAAGACTTTTCAAAGATCGCCCTACCTCTACCAGCTTATTGAAGAAAACTACCAAGTTCGAATGGTCAGAAAAATGCAAGAAGGCATTTCAAGAACTCAAAAGAAGGCTCACTTCTGCCCTCGATTTTGACCTTACCAGTAGAAAGGAAGGAGTATGTCATCTACAGTGATGCCTCTAAACGGGGGTTGGGTTGCGTTTTGATGCAAGATGATAAGGTTATAGCCTACGCCTCCCGGCAGTTGAAGCCTTATGAATCGAATTACCCTACCCATGACCTAGAGTTGGCGGTGGTAGTTTTCGTCTTGAAGATATGGAGGCACTATTTGTATTGCGCTCATACTAAGTTCTTTACCGACCACCAAAGCCTTAAGTACATCTTCACCCAGAAGGAGTTGAATCTGAGGCAACGTAGGTGGTTAGAGCTCCTTAAGGATTATGATCTAGATATCCAATACCACCCTGGAAAGGCAAATTCAATTGTTGATGCCTTGAGTAGGAAGAAGCAGAATGAGGGTGATGTAACGGTGGGAAAACAACCAAAGCTCCAACAAGAAATTCAGAAGGCGGGGATAGAAGTAGTCCCATTGGGCTATGTACAGGCACAACTAGCGGAATTTCATGTGCAGCCCTCTATACTAGAGGAAATAAAAAAGGAGCAAGTGAATGATGAACATCTACAGTACATTCGTGCGGGCGTGGAGAAAGGGAATATGCCGGGGTTTTTGGTTCACGAGGATGGGAACTTGAGATTTCAGAATCGATTGTGTGTACCCGCAGCCCAAAACTTTCCAGAATGAATCATGCGTGAAGGACATGACACCCCATACTCAGTACACCCAGGGGCACAAAGATTATCGGGACATATGGGAAAAGTTTTGGTGGCCTAATATGAAAAAGGACATAGCTAATTTAGTGGATAAATGTCTCACATGTCAAAAGGTGAAGATCGAACATCAACGACCTTCAGGAGAGTTAAGGTCGTTAGAGATACCCACATGGAAGTAGGATTCGGTGTCGATGGATTCATCATGGGCTTACCCCTGACGACCACCAAAAAGAATGTCATATGGGTCATTGTAGATCGATTGACCAAATCTGCTCATTTCATTTCAATAAATGAAAGTTGGAAAGTTGATAAGCTAGCAGACATATATGTGAAGGAGGTGGTAAGGTTACATGGCATTCCAAAGGATATCATCTCTGATTGGGATACAAGGTTTCAATCCTGGTTTTGGACAGCCTTGCAAGAGGCGTTCGGCACCTAGCTGAACTTTAGTAATTCTTATCACCCAGAGACGGACGACCAAACGGAACGAGTGAACCAAATTGAAGCGGATATGTTGCGAGCTTGTGTTTTGGATTTTCAAGGAAATTGGGAGGAATTCTTACCTTTAGTAGAGTTCTTCTATAACAATAGTTATCAAGCCACAATCCAAATGGCGTCGTTCGAACCCCTGTACGGGCGAAAATGCAGATCCCCCTTGTGTTAGAGTGAGATGGATGGAACTCTGATAGTGATGCCTGGAAACAAACCAACTCAAGAAGTCATGGTAGCATAGGAGTACATGCGTGGAGAGAGGAAGACAAAACCCTCCTCAGCAAAAGTAGCAAATTCCAGAAAAAAAAATGAAAACTAATGATGTCAGCGTGACGTATAGCGGAAGGAGAGCCGCAAAGTTTACTCCCATGGGAGTACCTAAAAATTTTTGGTTAACCAAATTTTTTCCAAACGAAAAATAAGGACTAGCTGTGAGACCTCCATTTATTAGTATTTTCTCATTATTATTATTATTATTATTATTATTATTATTATTATTATTATTATTATTATTATTATTATGTCAAGGGGCAAGATAAATTTAGGAGAAAACAATAAGGTCCATATCAAAGCAAGACACGTGAAATACAATTAGACTTGTCAATTCTAGTGAATCATTAAATACTGGTATGGTATATAATGAATTTGAATAAATATGGATTGGATATATTTTAAGTTTCAATATGTACAGACGATATATGTTACTTCCAGGTCAACCCAACAGCTTTTGACCACAACCTTTCTATTTTTTCTTTGAAAAACAATAATTACTTTTCTTGTAATGATAAATTATATAAAAATACAATTATTTTTATTTAACGAGATATATATATATGTTTAGTAGATTGTTGGGAGGGTTTGATCAACTAATTTGCAAAATTTAAGTTTGGTTCATTTCAAGTTAGGATTGAAAAAATCATGTTCAGCATCCAAAGTTTTCGAGCAGATCCGAGTCAGGTTATTAAATCGGGTTAAAAATTAACAGGTCTAAACGCTACTACTCCCTCCTTTTCATATGAATTGTCACTTAATTGATTGTTATGGTCTTCAATGTCAATGTTTGATTAATAATTTCTAATATAATATTTTATTAACAATTGCAATGTTATACTTTTAGGATAACATTTTTCATTATGAATATTAAAAAATTTATGGAGCAAATTTTTCATTATTAGCGTTGGCAAAAATTCGAGTCGGATAAATTCGGGTCAGTTAAATTCGGTCAATTTCAAAATTCGGACGAGAAATTCATGTCTAAACCAAGTTTTTTCGGGTCGAACCGGGTCGGACAATTCAGACAAAACTAAATTCGGGTCGAAATCAGATTCGGACAATAGAAAAAGAAATTTTATATCGGAATATTTAGTCAATATCAAAATCTGGACCAAAAATCTATATCCAAACCCAATTTTTTCCTAATCGGACAATTCAAATATTTCGGGTCGGATAAAATTTTGTCAAATGTTTAATTTATAAAGATGATAATCAATGTGACACGGAGGAAGTGTAAAGCAAGAACTATCAATAGCATTGATGCAGGCAGTTTACTATCGAATTCATTGTTTCCCACCAGTGTCTTTACCCCAATTTAAAGCTATCATTAATTAATTGTAGTTACCAAACTTACCAACGCCCCCCAATTTACTATCGAATTCTCCATTTATTATTCTCCCTCTTCACTCCTTTTATAGCCTGCTTCATGCCCTTGTCTAAATCAACGCACACTTCAAACCCACACAAATTCAAAGCCAAACTGAACTCCTTTTTTTTCAATTATTAACAGCCAAAAGGCTAGAAAGTTCATAGACAACAGTAAACGCAAACAAAACATCTAACAATCACCACCAAAAGAGAAGGTTACAACCAAACAGCTAAATAAAATTAACACAGCAAGGACTTTCACGATCACAACAGTGTGGAGAATCCATCTCATCTCAATCACGCTGCAAGGCCAAAAACTTCAGTTTGGTGGGTCATCAAGGAATCGCACGCCTATATCCTTGCTAATACTATCAGCCATTCGGTCAACTTCAACATCAATATTATCAAGATTATCATCTTCCAACATATTCGCACGCCTAGTCATTCTAACCTTCTGACCATCCACTTCCTCTTCTACCCAGTCCCCTTTTTGAGGAACAGAAATTACTTTCAATTTACTACAAAAAATTAGCTTAATTAACTTAAAAATAAACTTGTCACTCCAACAAGAGCTAGCCTTTGGGAAAGAGAAAATTTTGTCAGAGGCTTCAGATCTGCATGTGTATATGGCACCATCCCGAGGTTTATATATGGTACATCTTCTGCTTTGTTTTGTGTTTTTGGTCATATATATCTTTATATCTATATTATTTAACTTCTTCAATTTGGACAATATTAAGTGGTGGTTCTCATATAAATATATAATATGTAAGTTATGTAACCATTATTGAATTTTGCATGTTTATATCGCTGCATGTATTTGGGTTGAAGAAATTAAAACTAACCTTTGACTGTTAGTTCCAGAAAACTTTTATATTACTGCATAATAAAGTCTTGTATTTTCTATATTATTATTATTATTTTTTTGAATGGTAAAATTTGACAATTGCCCTCGTGTAATTAATAGATTGACCTAATTTGTATTCTTAATTTACAGGTTTTGTTGGTAAAGGAATTTAAGAATGGGCAGCATAGGCAAAAAATCGAAAAAGGTAATTAATTATTTACTCTCTCATTTCCATTTTATTTGTCACAATAGTTTTCATGTCATTGAAATATTCAATATTTTTACTGGAGTACAACACTATGGGTATATAACTTGATAATTCCATAGCATATAACTTCAATATTTTTGTATGCATATTTGTGGTTTTTCTTTGTTTTGATTAATTACTTGGACTAGCTTCTGAGAGATGGCTCAATAATAAGTAATTGAGGAGCCGTTACCGTTTCTGAATTCTGTTTCCAACCCTAATTTACAAGGATTTCGGTAAATCTAGATTGTTTGCTTTATTTGAGTATGGGGCACTTGATATGATGACATTTTATCATGCAAACCATTGTCACTCTTTCTAGGGCAGGTCATGTTCTACGTTTATACATATACATAATCTATTATCTATTAATAATATTAAAATAAAACATATAATAATTTAATTATAATTGATTATAAGAACAGGACAATCAAAAGGTTGCCAACGTCTGAGGTCTCGGCGAAAGCATACTTCAGCCCGAATGTCAAGATCAAGGACATGAATGCCACCTTCTCAGGCCGCACCCTCCAAGCCCGGGTCTTCCTGCCAGGCCGGCCCATGCCGGCCAGGCGGGTCCTGATCCTCGTCTACTTCCATGGCAGGGCATTTTGCATTAGCTCGACAAGAGCTAAGCACGAGACAGAATACCTGGCGAAGGTGGCGGATCAGGCCACAGTCCTTGTCTTTTCGGTGAACTACCAGCTGTACCCGGACGTGACGATCCGGAGTCGTACCACGAGGCCCGGGCGTTCCTGGAATGGGTTGCAACCCCCAACGGGTCGGACCCATGGATCGCCCATTTCGGGGACCTTGGGCGGGTCTTCATTGGCGGTGACAGCGCCGGTGGAAATATAGCCCACCACATGGCGCTCTGGGATGAGCGAGACCCGCTCCCCCGCCCAGCCAGGCTCGTGGGGACAATCCTATCAATGCCCTATTTCCTGGGGTTGACCCTAGTGGCTTCCGAGCCCATCATAAAGGGCGACCCCAGCTACAGGATTTAGGGGTACACTTGCCCCAAATGCAAGGCAGGCGTCGACGACCCGTTTATAAACCCTGTCGCCCCCGGGTCTCCGAGTTTCTGCACTCTTGGCATCGACCGAATGATGGTCTATTTGGCTGAGGATGACTCTCTTTTCCTCGACCTCCAAAAAGCATACGGCAAGGCGGTCGAGTAAGGTGGTTGGCCAGACCATCTTCAATTGATCGAGACCCCGATCTAGTTTAATTTAGTGTGAATAGGTTAAAAACTTGAGTAGATTGAGTTAATTTGTATGAAATATGTTCTACTTCATATGTTTAATTTGAGTATTATGTCTGAAAGTTGGTTTATTGCGGATTTAGTAAGTTTAAATATGGGTTTTAGTAATTATTGTGTAAGTTTTAAGTATGTTTAATTTGAGTATTATGTTATATTTCGCATATTTTTAGTAAGTAAAATTTGATTTAGTAAGTTTATTGTGTCCAATATAATTGTATTGTAATTTCATGGTTAGAAATCTTGTAAATCTCGAGTGGAAAAAAATAGTCGAAAATTAAAATCTAACATATAAAACTAAAATTAAAAAAAATTGAAATATCAAGTGCAACAAGAAAATTCAGGTGAAAATTTTTGAAAATTAAGACTTTATTAAGTGACACTTGATATATTCTTTTAAAGAAAACTAACGACAGTAAATAAAAATATGGTTCAATTGACACATGAAAGCAACAATAAACAAAATATTATCTGGAAAAGAAAAAGGACAAAATGAAATCGAAAATGATAAAACATCTTGCTGTAAGATGGTTCTTAACCATCTTGTATTTCACCAAATCACTCATAAAATTAAATATAAGTATATTTAAATTATTATAAAGGTATGTTTCATTACCTTGAGGATTATTGTAACCTATAAACAATATAAAAATAATTATTTATATATATTTTTCATAAATATAAAAATATGTATAAAATGTGCATTTTTTTACTATGATTGATAAAATTAGTTATTATTTATACTTTTTTAACCTAGCAAATAAGTATTATACTCTTATAGTTGACAAATATACATAATTATTAGAGAAAACATTATTAAAAATTAACAAATTGTGAAATATAGACAAATCGAGATGATTATTAACCATCTTGAGTCAAGATATGTATCATGGTCCTTATCCATATATAGGCACATGAGGCACTCGAGAAAAAGAAAAAGGAGAAGAAAAAAGGAAAAGTTATTATGAAGAATTGAAGATGAACGGTAAATTGGTACTCCCTTCGTTCTAAATTAATTGTCATATTTTATAATTTTGTATATATTAATGTGTAACTAAAAAAACTACCTGGATAATTTAATATCACTATTTTTTAAGGTGTTTTTTCGCATATAAAGGTATGAATAGTGAGAGAATGTGAGTATAAATAGTTTTATTGATTGGAAAAGTAAAAGGTCAACATAATTATTAAACTTAAAATAATTGAGTTATGTATTGAAAAATAAAAAATGATACACCCTCCGTTCCATATTAATTGTCATAATTTTGACTTTTACGGTCTCCAATATCATTCTTTGATTAATAATTTTTTACCTAATATGTTATTAACATTTTCAATATTATACTTTTATGATAGTATTATTCGTTACGAATCTAATGATAGTAATTTTATATAGCAATTCCTTGTATATATTGAGAAATTTAGGGTCAAAATTTTTGAAGTTTGACGACACAATTTTCAAAGACGACAGTTAATATAGAACGGAGGGAATAATTATTTTGAAACAAAAAAAGTTAATTTAAATATCAATTAATATGAAACGGAGAGACTGGTGAATAATATTACCAATCCCCCACCCCAACTAAAAATCTTAGATTTAATTTACAGTCCCCAATTTATGGAAAGTATTCTCCACTTTATCCTCCCTCCTCATTTCTTCACTACTTTGATAGCTTTCTTCGTCCGAACAAATCCAAACCCAAAACTGAACCCCGTCTTTCACGCACTAAAGATTTCTTCAATCCCCCCTTTTTAGGAACAGAAATTTCTCTGAATTTGCTATAAAAGATTAGCTCAATTAACAACAGAATACAAACCCTAGTTTCATTTTGGCTTGGAAACTACTCACTCACTCAAACAAGAGCTAGCCTTTGCGAAAGAGAAAACTTTGTCTGAAGCTTCAGATCTGCATGTATGGCACCATCTCGAGGTTTATATATGCTATATCTTCTGCTTTGTTTTGTGTTTTTGGTCATATCTTTAGATCTATATATTATTTAACTTCTTCAATTCTGTATGTTTATATAGCTGTATTTGGGTTGAAGAAAACTAATTAACCTTTGAGTGTTAGTCCCAGAAAGTTCTATATTACTGCATAAAGTTTTCTCCTTGAAATAAATCAATCAAGTAATTTGTATTCTCAATTTGCAGGTTTTGCTGGCGAAGGAATTTAGGAATGAGCAGCATAGGCAAAAGATTAATAAAAGGTAACCAACTAATTACTCTCTCATTCCCATTTTATTTGTCGCAATAGTTTTCATGTCAGTTTTATTTGTCGCAATAGTTTTCATGTCATTGGAATAATTGAAATTTTTTCCTGAAGTACAAAGTGCATATGAATTCTGAGATATAACTTCATAGTTTCTTAGTGTATATTGGTTGTCTAAGTTTGGTCTCTTAATTTTTTTTGGGCTTTGATATACGTCGCCCACCTTTTTACTAATGTCGCCCCCCAAAAGATATTTTATACCCTTGTCCTTCTCTCCTCTCTCTCTCCTCTCCCTCTTCCTCTCAAATTCTCTCAACCTAAAATATTACATTTTTGAAATTAAATCTAAAATGTCAATAGAAAGTGGAAATTCATCTGAAGTGGAGGAGGTTAGTTTGTAAAATTACATTTTTTGTACTAAATTTTGTTAATTTTCGAATTTTATGAAAAATTAAAATTGCGGCGTGCTGCAACCGGCAAATCACCGCGGATTTGCCGCGCGAGGATCGCGGCAGCACGGCGGTAGGTGCCGCGCAAAACGCACGGCAACACCGCGGTTATGCCGGCTAACGCGTGCGGCAGCTGCCGCGGTGCTGCCGGCTTACGCGCGGCAAGCGCGTGTCTGCCGGCGTCGCGGCAAGCGCCGCGGTCTGCCGGGCATACGCGCGTGTGGCAGCGCCGTGTCTGCTGGCTACGCAGCGGCCGGTGATTTTCCTTTTTTTTTGAAATAATTTTTATTATTATTAATTTTTTAGTTATTATTATTAATTATTTTTAATTGTATATGTGTTATTATTATTTTTTAATTATTGTTTTTATTTTTAATTATATATTGTGTTATTATTGTTATTATTGTTGATTATATTTTTGTTATTATTAATAATGTGTTGATTTTTAATGATAATTTATTTCAAATTATATGTTTTAATAAATAATGTGTTGAAGTGTTAAATGTTATGATTATTAATAATTAATGTGTTTATTGAAATTGTTACTTGAATATTAATAAATAATGTGTTTATTGTAATCCTTATTTGAAGGTTCTTAAATTATGTGAAGGTTCTTAAATTAGTAATGTGTTGAAGTGTTAAACGTTATCCAAGGGTTGTATAAGTTTTATATGTGAAGGTTCTTAAATTAGTAAGTTATCTTGTGGTTTTGGAGTTTCTTTGGTGTTGTTGCCTTGTCTCTTTTGGGAGACGACGGTAATGCCTCGACCTAAGGTGTTCCGCTGCGCTAATCACAGGTTTGGGTCATAATTAGTGATTTAATCTTGTGATTAAGGTTGGGGCGTTACAGTTGTGGTATCAGAGCCGAAGTTTGATTAAGTATTTGGGGATTTTGGAATTTCTTAAGTCATGGATCCTAGTTTAAGGAGAAAGATAGGCATGTGAGTATAAGCCTAGTATAAGTATGATAAGTGATATGTTGGGAATTGTTGATGAGCATGATGCTCTAAATATTGGTTTAGGATGTAAATTGTTCTCCTTTGCAGGTTTTCAAGATTATGTAAATTTGGGAATAGCTCTAATTATAGGGGAAGTGCTGCCGAATTTCTTCCAGAATTTTAAGAAAGTTTTTAGTCCAAATCTTTAAGGGGAAAATTTAGGTGAATTGAGTTAAGCCTAGTAATTTATGCAAGTGAAGTTAATGAATATAATGGAAAATTGTGAAGTTTGCCAAAGCACCTCATCGAAAGTCTTTGAAAGTTATTGAAAAGATTATAAAGCGAGTCCCAAGTGGGATTGGTATACGATGAGATGAGTTTTAAACGTTAGTATGGATTAAAAGTTTTTAAGGAAGCCCGAAAAAGGGAATAAATTATGAGGTCTAGAATTGTTAAGCAAGCCTAGGGCAAATTCAAAAGATAAAATGAGAGCTTCTTAAATCGCTCATAAGAGGTTAACTTGGTTGAGTCTCGAACCTCGTCACAAATTTGTTTCTTTTATTGCAAATAACCCGTTCATTTTGGCCATGGATTTTAAAATCTTGCATTGTACTTTGTGTATGGTATAGATGGATAACGACGGTAACCCCCTCCCAAATCCGTTCGCGATGTTCATGGACCCCGCCACCAACGTTCAAGCCCATCTTAAGGCTTTACAAGATGTCCTCGACGCACATTCGCGCAAATCCCAAGTCCGAATATCACGATGACATTTACCGCCCGATGCCTTCTAGCGACTCTTCCCACGAGCCCGTGGGATGATATCCGGGCAGTACCGCCAATCGCTTATACGTGGAGAACTCGAACGCCACGCATGGTGCCTCAACTATGTAGGGCTTGGAACCGATCGTGATGGAGATAATGATCACGCAGTCGCGCAATCTTTGAGTCTTCACGCCGCGAAGTTAGGACCCTATCTTCATGAGGTGCTAGGATTACCGCGCGCCGGTACGGAAAGCACCACCATGTGTTCGCTTCCGGCGGATGAAGTCCGTCTACACTTTCACCGTACCTCACAGACGCCCAATTGTTCCGAATCTATCGTCTCATGGGGAGACTACGCCTACCGCCCGAATAGCCGGAAAAGAAGAAGAAGATCCTAGCATGGATCTAGACCCAGACGAGGTGCGCCCCGAACCAAAACAAATCAAAGAATGCGAAGCAGGAACGTCTACACATGCCGCCCCGGTGGAGAACGACTTTGATTGGACCACTTTGGGGCCAATGATTCGGCATACCAAACGCAAGAGCGTTCGTCCTCTACGGCTTCGACGCGTGGAAGAGGCTAGGGATCAAGAACAAGAAGGGTCCCATTCTCATGTTTAGCAGTAGTCGTCGGTATTTGACTTTTGTGCAGGTTTAGCAAGGAGCTGACCATAGGTGTAGGCTAGATGACTGTAAGTATATTGTGGGTGACTAGGTTTTTGCTTTTGAGTCACCAATGTAACTAATCAGACTATGCTTATTTTTGTAATCTCCCTACGATTATTTTGTGGAAGGGAGCCTGGGTTTGTAATTCAAGGGGGAATGGAGTACATGATGTTTTGGAATTTTTCTCATGTATTGGGATTGGAAATGGAGATGAAAACTCTATGACAACAAAAAGGGGAATCGTTTTCTTTATTTATGAATATGGATGGATGTTGTGATATTTGTGGATTTATACGTATTGTGGATTCTGCAATTTACAATATATTGGCATTGTGAGAATTCTTTTGAGATTTTAATTATGTATGTATATATGTCTATAGATGATACCTAGGATTTGACCAAGGAATCAAGGTTCTAAGAGGGAGCATTTGACTAAAATCTGAGTTTTTACAAAAAAGGGCTGTAAAAGGGGGGATAATGTTAAGCTATGTGGGTAATATGACTTCACAAAGAAACAAAGGCCCTATAAAGGAACACCGGATCAGAATTTGAACTTTTATGAAAAAGAATTATAAAGGAGGAAACAGTGTTGAGTTGTAGAGAACGATAATATGTTTTTGTTGTAATATCTTGGCGTGCCGCAAGCTCCGAGAATTCACCACCACAAGAAGAGCCCATGGATGGGGGCTTCAAGGGAAAATTAGCTTGAAGTGATAAGGGGAAGAAATACTTTATACTTACCCGAATTGTTCAATAGTGGTCAATAAGATAAACCAGGGCTTCATGAACGCAAAGACTCGTAATGGGGGCTTTAGTGCGAACACAAGGATTTAGACCTTGGTTATGGAGTTAATAATAGTCATTTCTAATCCTGTATAAGGAACAATGTTAGCGGAGAAACAAAAAGGGAGGCAATAGAATCATGATGAGATTAGGAGGTTCATACGGGAGTAAGAGATTTATGATTAAGATTGAGATTAAGGGGGAAATGCCGATTTGAGGAATAAACTTGAAGTATATGGGTTCCTTAGAGACATCTAGCAATATAGCGAGGTTTTAGGAGTTCTAATCTCCTTTACCCGTATACATGTATCGTAACCCACCTAGCCTTCTCTTGTAATGAACAACCGTTGTAAGTTTCAACCCTCCTCCGTATGGCTATCTTACCTCTAGTCCATCATTTGAATCAAGCTTTATCTCACACTCATATGGTACATTCCCCTCCTAAATTCACCTTTATCATCACAAGATGGCAATCAACTTTGTCGATTTTTAATCATTGTTTGTTTTCAAGAATTTTTAGGAGAGCCTGTAATCGTATCAACCAATCATTTTAGCTCCTTAATGTTATATCCACACCTTATTGGCACCTCTAGTCATAGGTCCGACTGATCCAAGACACCACGGATAAAATCGTGGTCATTCAAAGAACATATCAAGGCCGCCCAGAGTAGGCAAAAGAGCTATGCGGATAACTGGCGGAGATCGTCCGAATTTCAAGACGGAGACCAAGTTTTTCTTAAGGTTTCTCTAACTAAAGGGGTTCGGAGATTTAACATCAAAAGGAAATTGAGCCCTCGCTATATCGGACCATATTCTATTGTGAAAAGATCAATCCAGTGGCATATCGGTTAGAGTTACCCTCTAGCTTAGGGAAGACTCATGACGTTTTTCACGTTTCCCAACTCCGGAAATACGTGCCGGACCCGACGCATATTCTTAAAGAAGAACCTCCGCTGTTAGCCGAAGATCTAACTTTCGAGCAGCAACCCATTTCAGATTTTAGATCAGAGGACTAAACGACTACGTTCAAAGGAAGTTCCCTTAGTCAAAGTGCTATGGGCAAATCAAGATACCTCGGAAGCCATGTGGGAAACCGAGGAAGAAGTGAAGGAAGGTCACCCACATCTTTTCTAAGGTATTTCGTTCGCGATCAATCCAACCGCAAGTTTCGGGGACGAAACTTTCTTTTAGGGGGGGAGGGTGTAACAACCCGCCCCAAAATCAAGATTAATTAAGTACTAATTACCGTAATTACTTAAATTGCGTATAAATTTTTCGCGTTTACTTCTAATTATTTATTTTATCGGTGTCAAGTCTCGTGCAGGAGATGGCAAAGAATATCAAGTTACGGGTTTATAAACCTTTAAGTTACTCTATTTACTCGTTAAAGTGATTTATATCGAGTTTTACCGTTTACGTTATTTCTTTAATCGGAAAGAGTTTAATTATTTCACTTCTTAATGTTTATATTTTATTATCCAAACTTTAATTTATTTTATTTGGATTATGTTTATTTTATTTTAGTACAAGTAATATTTATATTCCATTCATTTAATTTTATTAGTTCAAGTCCTATTTTATTTTAACCCAATTGCTACCGATTAATTTTATTCCGCACAACTAATTATTATTTGAACCTAGCACTTCTCTAATTATGTTGTTAAAGTAAAGTTTCAGATTTCATTGAGTTTAATTAGTGGTTAATTAAGGGGAGGGAGTATATATTATGTTATGTGGGTATTAGTGAACCCATTTCTTATCAATTCAAATCAAACCCACACCCAAGCTCTTTCTCTCTCTACACTCCATCCCCCTCTCTGCTTCTGCCGTGGCACTCCCAGCAGCCGCCGGCCACTTTTCCGGCCATTTTCCGGCCAGCCGCCGCCAGCCACGGCCACTGTGCACCACCCTCTTCCTCTCTCTTGTGTTTTCATCCATTTTTAACCTCAAAGGTAACCTCTCAAAACCCCCAATTTCAAATTCTCTAAACTCTAATCTGAAAATCTATGTTTTATATATGTTTCTTTTATAAATTCCATCTCTTTTACTCTCTTTATTCACGAATTCAAGTCTATAATTGTATTGGTTAAGTTAGGATTAAGTTTTGAAGTACATGCATGTTGATTTCTAAGTGTTTATGAGGTTTTATGGTTGAATTCATGGTGGATGATAATTATATGTCAATGCATGTGAATTTCTTGAGAGATTCTTAGTATATAAGGGCTGAGTTTATGTTTTAAGATTATGAATTAAGTGTTATTATGTTTAATTTGGGTGAATTAGTGAGGTTTTGATGCAAGAGTTCAAGAATATGTCTTTTATGTTGAGTTTATGTTTAATCCATGGATGCATGTGGTTTTTAAGGCCTTTGATGAAGAGATTTTCATGGTTTATATTCTGGAAATATAGTGGATTAAAGTTTAAGTGAGATTTGGTTATGTTTGGTATAATTAAGGGAGAAAAATCCAATTAAAAACTGAATTATGGGTGATTAAAGTTTCTGTTTAGTTTCTGGGAATTTACAGAGGTATGAAAGTGGGATTTTTGCCCAGATTTTTACTCCATTTGATAGCTTAAGGTGTTAGCAAACCATAGGCTTTGGAATTTCTAATTTCCGACATGTATAGCCCGAGTTACGACCAAAACCGTAACCTCACGATTTTATATACGAACTCTGAGTCAGTGTTTTGGGGGCTGTTTTTCGTCCCTTTGGAGACCTCTTTGGTTTTTATGGTAAACATGAAAGTTTTAGGCCTCATTGCAAGCTTTTCGGAAAGGTATGGTTCATCGTCATACGATATCGGGAGTGTGAGTTACGATCCCGGGAAACCGGGCTGTCCAGAACACCATTCTGCTCAAGTTAACCTTTGAAATTAATGTCTTTTGGGCCTCAAATCAACCCAATAAGGGGTTCTAGGTATAAATGGGTCGTGGTTATAAATTGTCATTATAGAGTTATGTGTTGAGGCTAAGAGTACCAATTTGGAGTCCTAAGTAAGTCTTAAGAATACCTTTCAAGAGCTAGTATGTTTAAGTAATGTATCGTGACTCTCATATTTCTTTAAGTATCATGTTCAATATCTTTACTCTAGCTAAAAGTTCCTTCTAGCTTGATAACCTCCAATGTCTAATTCAATTCATTCCTCATTTCATAATTCATTAATCCAAGCTTGCTTTTATTCACATTTGGACGTGTATATCTTGCTCCATTTCGCCATTTCACTCGATATCGTATTATCAAACCATATTTGAACTCGTTATCTCGCATCCTAGCTTCCAATTTATAATTACCCTATTCATCATCAATTCAAGCTAATTGTCCTAAGTTCAAGCCCTTTTATTTGAATCACCTTCTACGTCATATTTCTCGTAATTTTCCAACCCAAAACTCCAAAGTTTTATGTGCATTAGCTGTCCGCCCATTTTGGGGCCCTTCCATTCATTTTTAGCTTCGGTTCTCATTGACAAAGTTGTAGATCATGATTTTCCCTATTCCGAAATGTACTCTTTTATGTCATTCCGATTTTTCTAACTCAAGTTATACTTCAAACTCTATTTTTATATAAACCTGAAATTTTATTCCTAAAGTATTTCATTTATATTACTAAGTTTCTAAACTTATGAGTCTAATTTAGAACCCTATTCGGTTCTTCATTTCTATTTATTCTCATCTTAGTTGACAACTTCCAAAGCCATCTCCAAGCCGAGCTGCGCCGTCAAGATCTTTAGCGTCCCAAGGTACGCAAATTGTCCAGCTTTTACGATCTAAGTTATATTCATGATTCATTCAATTTATGACATGTCAAGCTTTATGTTTTATGATATCATTATGTTCAATAGTGGACCCATTTTATGTATTCTATGTTTATGTTTTAGCTAGTTACGTGAAGTGCTAGCCTTTTTGATGCTCCTGATCAGAGTGTCCTAGATCCGCTGTCAACACAGCGTGTCACCCAATCCAAATCTAGATCGATTTGGGCATGCGCGTGTGTGAGGTGCTTCCACCGATCATAAGGGTTCCACGTATTTTCTATATACCTCTATTCTATGTTATTCATGTTTATGTTTTATGCACATCATTGCAAGTTATCGTTTTATCCCCTTTTCCCGTTTTCAAAATGAATTTAAATGCCGGCACTAAAACCGTTTTCGAACGGTTTACGTGTTGGAGGTTTACGTGCTGAGTGTTTCCCCACTCACTTTTGCAATGTTTTATGGTTTTGTTTTTAGGAGGCTCGAGCTCCCAAGGCAAGGACAAGTCGGTTCCAAAGTAATTCAGGGCTGTCAAGGTAGTTCTCTAAGGAAATCACCGGTTAGCAAGGGCGAGCAGGATTTCGGATGTCGTTTAGTTGTTAAGCTATGTTTAAGTTTATGTACGTTATCCAAGGGTTGTATAAGTTTTATATGTGAAGGTTCTTAAATTAGTAAGTTATCTTGTGGTTTTGGAGTTTCTTTGGTGTTGTTGCCTTGTCTCTTTTGGGAGACGGCGGTAATGCCTCGACCTAAGGTGTTCCGCTGCGCTAATCACAGGTTTGGGTCATAATTAGTGATTTAATCTTGTGATTAAGGTTGGGGCGTTACATGATCGTCTTGTTGCACGGGGACCTGAATATTCATTTGTGCACACCATTGAGCATACAGATCAGACATAGTTGTGAAACTGTGATCACTCACTAGCCTTGTCGCTTCGTTATGACTAGGTGGCTGCAACATCGTATTCGCTAGTTCCGCCCACACATATGACCACTATGAAAAAAATAGAAAGTTATTTAATAATAACATTTGTTAGCTTATAATTGAGTAAAATATGCAAAACTACTATTAAAGCATGCTTAGGGGTTTGTACCTGTTCGAGGGAACGCGGCTCATCGATTGTGGATTGGCTGGTGGAGGTGTTGTTGATCAAAAACTTATGAGAATGTACCACAAACCAATCATTATATGCATCATCCACTTCAAAAGGCATACGTTTTGTGCGTGGCAAAGCCGTCAGGGACAACATGTAACCAAAAGGAAATGTCCCCCAAGCAGTGTTGATGTCGAACTCATCAAACTCCAATCTGTACGGCCCCTTGGTCGGTTGTTCAGCTTTCCTAGGGCGGGGCAACATTGGGGGAACATGTTGTCGGTGCCCTATCTGACGGACAACGCGATCAGGCATGTACCACTCTGTCACGTCATATGCACGAATGGGGCCCATGTACAACGTCCTCTGGCAGGTCCTGTAAGGTGTACCTCCATAGGGGCACCAACACACCTTATCGGGCGTCAACGCGTCCAGGGAGGCCCTCAACGCCCGTAGGCGTGTCTCCGATCTAGCCATGTGAGTGGGAAACCACTTGGCCGCGCGCGATCCCCGAACCGGTTGCTCACTATGTGGCCTAAATGATGGAAAATACTCATATATCCAGGCCTGCAAAAGGGTCAAACACCCAGCTATCTTCGCTGTCCCAGCCCTGCTCGCCATCCCTAATTGTCGATACAGGTACGCCAGTGTAATCGTACCCCAAGCAACCGTATCGATAATATCAGTGCTAGGCCACGGATGCGGACGTACTCTATCCCTCGATTTGTCCACGAGGATAGTGTTTCCTAACAAGCTCAACAACCATGCACGTGTCCTATGGGGAAGGGGGTACATGGGCGAAACAGCAATCGACCTCAAATCGACATCAGCCATGGCACCCTTGTCATAAATGCCCATTTTCTTTAGTTCCGGCATAGGCTTCATGAAAATAGCCGAAACGAACTCATTAACCGCTGCCCGAGCAAGACAATCAGGCATCATACCATCAACTGGAAGGCCCAAAATGTGTTCCACATCGTGCAGCATGATAGTCATTTCACCAAAGGGAAGGTGAAATGTGTTCGTGTCGGGTTGCCACCTCTCTACCTACATGGGTTAGTATTAGCGGCGCGGCGCTATTACCCCTTAAGCACTTCATTTTCGTAATGATGAGGCGTATGGAGTAGCCCATGTTGGGAGGGTAAACCCCGTTATGGGTCGTTCAACTCCCGTAAAAACTAACACCAATCTCGTTGAGCTTTCTCAAGCCAACGCTAATTAATGAATCGTAATAAATGTGATTTTTTTTTGTTTTCCTTGCGTTTCCTGCGGCTCTCACCAAGCCAAGGGCGACATAAGCGAGGGAGGACGACGCTTAAATAATCTTTGCTTTGATACAAGCTTTAGAATTGAGTGGAATAACACTTGCACTTGAGCACATAGGGTCTTGTTTCGTAGGAGATGTTGGGAATCGAATACCTTAAAAATTGGCAATGTCTTGAATTAAGTGATTTGGTATGCTCATAATGGTTCCTTTTGGTTGATTAGTATCGTTTTCCTTGCGGCGGTTGCACGACTCTTAGAACAAGCAGCGTTTCTTTTCTTTCTTTTCAAACTTGTTTTGTTTTTCATTTTCCCTCTCTCTTTTTCTTTGGCTTTTGTTGGTATAGCTTCTATAAACCCTCACGAGACCTTCCTCGTCCACCTGGGCTGCCGGGGGGTTTAAAGGGCTTGGTGCATACGCTAAATGCATCTGTTATCTCCCACGAAAGTGGAGTAGTTGTTTAGATAGTTTCTTTTATTTTGTTTTTGCTCGGGACGAGTAAAATCCTAAGTGTGTTGGGGGGGGGGAGGGGAGTGTTTAGGCTCGTTTTTTAGCCTAAGTGTTACTCCATTTACTTTGAATTTTAGTTCGTAACCTTCCTTAATAAATATCCCTTATCTGTTTTTCTACTAGTTTTATGCAGGTTAGTTTGGACCCGAAGCATGGGAAATGTCGAGTCGTTGATGCCAAGAACCCCAGCTCGGGAGTTCAAGGAAGCAGCGAGATCCTGGAAGCCACCCTCGTCCTCAAGGCCAAAAAAGGAGTCAAGCAGAAACCCAGGGGGTCATAGGCGTGACCCCAGTTGTAGCGCCCGTGACCAAAGATGGGAATCAAGCAAAAAGGCAAACCCAGGAGGTCACGGGCGTGACCCCATTTGTAGCGCCCGTGACCAAATTATGGAGATTAATTGCCAAAGTGCCGAGACCGGTCACGGTCGTTACCCCCAAGGGTAGCGCCTGTGACCATGCTGAGGAGATTTCTTGAAGAGCCGATTCCCAGGAAGTAGCGGGCGTGACGACCAGAGGTAACGCCCGCTACCACAGCGAAGAATTACAGTCCGAGATTTTGAAATCGCCTCGTCATGGGCTTGACGACCAGGGATAGCGCCCGTGACGACCCTGGCTGACGAAAATTCAAGGGCTAAAACGACTGTATTTCGCTTAATTTTTCCCTAATATATTTAAACTCGGTCCAAATCTAAACCTAACAGCTTTTGATTACTATTCACTCTTCTTTTTAAGAGTTACTTAGCACTACTTTCTAGAAAGATTCTCCCATTATTACTCTCAAGCTTTGCCTTTACTTTGTTTTTGGGTTGGATTATTGCAATTAAGGAGTATTTATTTTGAAGATTATTATTCAAGCTTTGGAGTTCTTCTTCTTTTTATTATTATCATCTAACTTCTTATTTGGGTAAGTTTCATTTACTTTTTATATTACTTGTTTTAATTAGTTCTTGTGATTAATCTTGTTGTGTTTTCCTTTCTATCATGTTTAGGTTTCCTGCATTAGGTTTATTAGTTTTAATATTTGTTATCATGATTAGTGGCTAGTTTCCCTTAGGGTTTAGGGGGAGGTTTAGCCCCTAATGGGATCCCTTTTCTAAGATTGGGTCTAGTTAAGGCATTAGGCCATGTTTTATGAGGTTTTCATCCAAAAACTCTTTTGATTGTGGGGTTTATAGTGGAAACCCGCTAAACCTACTCAAACACGATCTTTAGGGTGATTGGATGGATATTCGAATAACTCCTCATTCATCGGATAGGGTGATTTCCATTTTAAGCCTTTTAAGTGAGTCCTCATTCATTTAGTGGACGAACTTTTAGGGCTAAATTCGGGTATACCTCAGGAGAGGCCTCGGAGTGGCCTTTTATTACAATAACTCAACTTCTATCTTGGCTTAGTGTCATAATTAGAATCTCTTTATGTTAAGGTAACTATTAGGAGGCGAATACCGACCCATGGGCCCCTTTTTCTCTGTTTTTACCTGATAATCTGTCTTTGTTCCCTCTTTCCCTTCATAATTGTTTTGTTTACCTTAAACTAGGCGAAAGTAGTAAAAGTTTTGATAAAAAGAACCTTGCTCCCTATGGATACAATATATAAACCCGCACTGTATTGCGATTGAACAGTTTTCATATGAATCAAATTAAATAATTTACATGTTCCAATAATTAAGCATGATGGTGATAGTGATCAACCTCTCGAAGGTAATATTATACATTTTGTTAATGCTTAAACAACTTAAACCGTTGGATCCCAGGTAGCCTTTTACTTTGAACGGACGATGACAACGACGATTATCAGGGTGATGATAACGATGATGGGGTCCAGGAAACTGACAACGGCGATCATGGTGAATAGATTGTTCCTATATGTAATTATTTAGATTATAATTTACAATGTAATTATTTAGATTATAATTTACAATATTCGGAAATTTTAACTCTTACTTATTTAGAATTATTATACATTCATCATCAAATAACGATATATTTGAACTTTAATTTATGTTTAATTAATTTGAAATATTATGATTATAATGATAATTATACAAATATTATACAACAACAACAACAACAACCTTCCATGTGACACGTTTGAGCGCGGTATGGGGGACCCTAAAATAGGCAGCCTTACCCCATGAACAAAAGTTCATGGAGAGACCATTATACAAATATTATATATTTAAAATTAACCTTATTGAAAATTTTAACACTTACTTCTTTGTGTTTTTCCCCTTCTTTTTTCTTATTTTTTTTTTCATTTACTCATTTGAATTTTGTGGATGCAAATATATATATGGAAACTAAACCACAAGGTGTGGAAAGATAACTTAGTACTATATAATTATATATAGTTAATAGCATAAATAACATTAATTATTAGTAACAACATAACATTACAAAAAATAAAAAATAACAATTAATCATACTAATATATAACTATAACTAATAATAAATTATTATATAACTCTAACTAATTAATAAATTAAAACACATAATATAACAACAATAAAAATTAATTATAAAATATAATAACAATGACATCAATAATTAATAATAAAAATAATATTAACATACTATAATAATACGTAATTAATAACAATAATAATGATAATAACAATATATATATATATATATATATAGTTCAGTATATTAAGTTGATTGTTTTTTTTTTTTTTTGCAGAGTTTCATATATTGGTGTCAGTTTAATGGTCAAAACTGACGCCAAATAGGGTAGGATACAAAATCTTACGCCAATTGGCGTCAGTTTTGGCCATTAAACTGACGCCAATGGGCGTAAATTTTGCCCAGATAACTGACGTCTTATGCAAATTTACTAAATGGCGTAAGTTTTTACCCCAAAACTCACGCCACCTTTCACTACCTATATAAACTCAACAATTTGATTTCTTTCCCTCCGGAAATTTTTTCCCTCTTCATTCTTCACTTTCTCCCCTCAATTTTTCCCCTCAATTTCTTTCCCTCTCAGAATTTTTAGTTTAATTTTTGATGAAGTTGATGATGTTTGAAGATTGATGATTGAATATTGAAGATTATTGGATATTGAAGAATGAAGAATGAAGAATGAAGAATGAAGAAAGAAGTGTGAATATTTAATATGAAATTTTAAATTTAGGACACATATGTTTTTTTTAGTATCCTATTAATTAGAACAAACAATATTATTAAAGTTGTATTGTATATTTTTTAATTGTTTAATGTTTAAACAGAATATATTTTATTAGTTTATTTTTTAATTTGTTATTTTAGTGATTAAATTCACTAATTATATATATATATATATATATATATATATATATATATATATATATGAGATTGTACATAGTAGATATACATAATTTCTTTTTTTTTTTGAAACTTAATTTCTTATTATATATAAAACCATTATATGTATTCTGTTCAATATTTATTCTTCCACAAAAAATTTTAACAAATTTTTTATAAACTAAACAAAATGGATTTGCTCCATTTAATTAAACCACCCACAAATTATGTGAGTAATTAACTAGCAGTACCATCCAATTTCTTACTTTTTTTCAAAAATACCATTCAACTTTTTTTCTTATCAACCCTACCATTAGAAGTGAAAATATTTGTCAATTATACCATCCATTCCAAAAAGAAACTGGTTTTACCCCCAATTACCAGCAAAACACCTAATTTAAAAAAATTAAATTTTGAAAAACCCCTTTCACATTCAGTATTCGTCTGTCATTCTAAAACTCATGCTTAGTTTCTGGTAAAATTTTGTCTGACCCCGAAGTACCTGAATTTTCCGATTCGAGAAAAATTAGGTCTGGACATAAATTTTTCGTACGAATTTTGATATTGACCGAATATTCAGACATAAAACTTTTCTTTTTTCTATTGTCCGAACCCGGTTTTAGCTTCACGCAAATTGTCCTACCCGAAATAAAACAAAACCCATATATGAATTTCTAGTCCGAATTTGACCAAATTTGTCCGACTCAAATTTATCTGAACCCAAATTTTTGACACTAGTTTCTCATGTCCCTCTTTCTCCCTCTCAAGCTCTCAGTCTCCATTCTCTCTCTCCCCATCCTTACCATTGTTAGTAAAAATTGGAAACCAACCCGAATTTCAGTGGGTATTGTAGATTTTGGGATTCCATCTTTCAGGTAATTTAATTTTGCTAATTTGAGATGGAATTTTAGTGGTGTAGGAGCCATCTGTCTCTCTCTCTCTCCTCTCTCTCTCTACAAGCTTATATAACGTTTTTAGTAGATAGTAGGTCATTTTGGAAGGAGTGGTACTTTTGACAGAAGTATTTACATATAATGGTACAGCTAGTAAAAAAATAAGTAGAGTGGTATTTCTGACAAAAAATAAAAAATTTGATGGTATGAGCAGTTAAGAACTCCAAATTATGTATTATGGTGGTTTAGTTAAACTGGTGCAATAACATTTCCGTTTTTTATGTTAGCAGAAAGATGACGTCAGTTAACTGACGCCAACTTTATCAGAAATTGTGTTTGGGATTTGTGAAATAGGCGTCAAATATTGGCGTCGGTTTAGTTCACACGCTAACAATTTTGGTGTGAGATCTTAATTGACGCCAATATCCTACGTTTTTTTACAAAAAGCGTTAAAGATTTGGCATAAGTTTAAATCTCACGCTAATGGATGAAAGGTGTCAGTTACAACCCAATCCACTCGCTTTTTCCTTACGCCAATTGATTTGAATTCTACTAGTGATCTTTCGGAAGATAAGCTTTGTGGCCCATAAAAAAATGTCATCACCAAATAAGTTTCCTATATCTACCCTGTTCTTCTTTGACTGCTATGACTGTAATTATTATTTAATTTACATGACAACTTATTGCACACATCAACTCAGTCATATCTAATTCATCAAATTGAATAATAAATTTAAAGATAACTGTTTTATTTGGCTTTCATCCCTTCACCAATATTTTTATTATAGTTTCATCCCTAGATTGGTTTCTGCAAGGTTATTAAGTACCTTCTTAGACTCCTTCCATGGGTGTGTAACACATAGGGTAAACCTCCTCCACGCTTCAAATTCAATATGTACAATTTCTTTCCTACAATTGTATCACTCTATAAATGATAATTCTAAATTACAGGTTCGACAATTAAACATGATGGACGTCAAGACCGCCATGATCAGTATTACTTGAGTTTTAGAAATTTTCCATTGAATGCCTTAAGATGTCAAACCTTTTTATTGGACTATATTATGTACGCCTTTTCATTTTATTATTTGTGAAGCCACCTATGTTTCATTCTAATTATATTAAACTCTTTGTTTTAATATTGGAAGCCAGAGTATTTATTATGTAGTTGTCTTTTTAACATGAAAATTCTTTGTTTTAATACGCCCGTGCATAGCACGATAATACTAGTACAAAATAACTACTATTAGATTCGTTACAAAAAATACTATCCTTAAAGAATAATATTGCAATTGTTAATAAAATATTGTATAAAAAAATATTAATCAAAGAGTGACATTTGATACCGTAAACCATCAACTAAATCACAATTAATATGAAACAAACGAAGTGTAAAGCAATATCATCAATTAGTAGCATGCATGCATACAATTTACTATCGAATTAAATGGTTCCCACAATGTCATTACCCTAATTTAAAGCTATCATTAATTGTACTTACCAAACTTACCAACGCCTCTAATTGGACCTGTTAAATTCATGGATAACTCCAATTTACCAAACATTATCAGTTTTTGTCTCAATTGTCAAAGTTTACTAAAAAATTATTAAAAATTACCAAAGTTAAAAAGCAAATAAAATTAATTTTAATATACTAGTTTAAATTATTCCAAAAATTATCAAAAATTACCAAAATTTAATTTTTACCCAAAATTTTTTACACATGAATTTGACACACACTCCAACATATTCTCCATTTATTCTCCCCCCCCCACTTCCTCACTAGTGCCCACGTCTCAAAATATTTGTCGTTTTATCTAACTTCTTTGTCTCAAAATATTTGTCCCATTTACAATATCAACAATTGTAATTCCTTTTCTACCCCGAATTAATAAATTCACTTATTACTTTTCACAATTTCAATAACTATTGTTTTCAATTAAAGTAGAGATATTTTGGATAAATTACAAAATTTTCACTTTAATTTTTAATATAAATTAATCTTCTCAAATTAGTAAATTGAAAAAATAATGAGAAGTATGTATTACTCCATCCGTTTCATATTAACTGTCGTCTTTGAAAATCGTGCAGTCAAATTTCAAAAATTTTGACCATAAAGTTATCAATATATATAATGATTTGCTATATAAAATTATCACCATTAAATTCGTAACGAAAAGTACTACCATACAAGTATAATATTGCAATTGTTAATTATATATTATATAAGAAATTATCGAAGACCGTGAAAATCTAAATTATAACAATTAACATAGAACGGGGGAGTACTTTGATAGCCTCGTGATGCCCTTGTCTACCCACTTACCAACGCACAGTACAAAGTTCCAACCCACACAAATTCAAAGCCAAACTGAACTCCATGTTTCACTCATCCAGATTTCTTTCTATTTATTTCCCTCCTCTTCCTCTTCTACCCACTCCCCCTTTTTAGTAACAGAAATTTCTCTGAATTTATTATAAAAGATTAAAGATTAGCTTAATTATCACCAGAATACAAACCCTAGTTTCATTTTGGCTTGGAAGCTTGTCACTCCAACAAGAGTTAGTCTTTGCGAAAGAGAGAACTTTTTTCTGGAGCTTCAGATTTGCATGCATATATGGCACCATCTCGAGGTTTATATATGGTACATCTGCTTTGTTTTGTATTTTTGGTCATATCTTTAGATCTATGTTATTTAACTTCTTCAATTTTAACAATATTAAGTGGTAACCATCGTTGAATTCTGTATGTTTATATAGCTGTACTTGGGTTGAAGAAAACTAATTAACCTTTGAGTGTTAGTCCCAGATAACTTCTATATTACTGTAGAAAGTTTTCTCCTTGAAATAAATCAATCAAGAAATCAAGTAATTTGTATTCTCAATTTGCAGGTTTTGGTGTTAAAAGGAATTTAGGAATGAGCAGCATAGGCAAAAGATTAATAAAAGGTAACCAACTAATTACTCTCTCATTTCCATTTTATTTGTCACAATAGTTTTCATATTAGTGAAATATTGAAAATTTTTCATAGAGTACAAATGCATCTGAATTTTGAGATCAAATTTCCTAGTTTTTTTTAGTGTATATTGGTTGTCTAAGTTTGATCTATTAATTTTTTTAGTTTTACTTTGTATGCATATTTGTGGTTTTGCTTTCAGTGCATATTGGTTGTCTAAGTTTGATCTCTTAATTTTTTTTAGTTTTATTTTGTATGCATATTTCTGGTTTTGCTTTCTTTTGATTAATTGCTTGGACTAGCTTCTGAGAGATGGCTTAATAAAAAGAAACTAGGAACTGTTACAGCTTATGAATTCTGTTTCCAGCCATAATTTACAGGAATTTCGCTTAATTTTGATTGTTTGCTTCATTTTAGTAAGTATTGAGCACTTGATATAATGGCATTTTATCATACAAACCATTGTCACTCTTGTTAGGGCAGGTCATGTTATGCATTTACTATGCATGATACATAATTGGACATGTTTTTTAGTTTTTATTCCCCGAAATATACAATTTTTGGTGTAATATTGGGTTTAATTTGCTGTGAAATGGCATTAATAGCTGTGGGATAATAGTCGTGGTTTAATTTAAAATTTGTTTGTGTTAAGCTTGAGTTGAAACACTTGCCTACATTGGAGAAATATGTGTTGCAATTCACACCTAACCTATCAAAGGCTCTTGAAATCGATAAAATGGGTGAAAGGGTGTGCGACAATTCGCGGTTTTTTGCATTTTGGACCCCGAAGTATAGGGGTATTTATTTTCTGGACCCCTGGTTTTCATTGTTTATTTTTGAGATCCTAAAGTTTATGGGTTGTAGTGAAGAGAAGATTGTCAGGTAATGTCTATGTCCTAACCCCACTGGGATGCGCTTTATGTATTATAAGATTTTAATGCGTTTTGGAAATTGTATCCCGAAAGGGGATTTTATTGCGAAATTGGCTGTTGGTTATATTCTTTTGAGTTGGTAAAATGTGGACAGTCCTTTACGTGTGATTTGGAAATGATAAAAAAGGCCAGTATACTATTGTCTTTGTTAATTTTTGTTTATAAGTGTAATCTTCTTTAAAATTTTCAGTTTGGGCTATTTAAGTAGTATTTTAGGTATAATTGTTGATTTGGGTTTGGTTAAGATGAATTGTGTTTACATGTTAATACCTGTGAGTCAAAATACTCTCAGATTTGAGGATACATTGCTAGGTTGTTGTGCATGTGGAAATTGTTATGATTTTAGTTGTGCATGGTTGTGGTAGATTATGAAAATACATGATATTCTTGAGTTTTTGTGCTCTAGAAGTATTATAGGCTCGTGTTTCATGTTTCTGGAATTATCAAAGTGCTCTGTGGTCAAAGTAATATTGTGGGTTAAAGTCTTAGGTATTAACTTTCATCTAGACTTTAAATTTCACGATTTTGACGAGTATAATCCAAGTTACGATAGTTTTAAATTGAAGATTCTACTAGTATACATGGTTAGGTAATTAGGTTCGTGAGTATTTTACGATATGGAGAAGACCTTATTGGCGTAAGTACTCAACATAAGAGTTGTAGTAGGTATTGCCAGCTTTTCAAATTTTGTTTTTGGATATCATTTGATGGTTGGAGTAAAAAGTTTTGATCCTTCCAAGTAGGGATGCTAACCTTGCTCAAACCATAATTTTAATTTGTCGGGCCTTTTTCAAAGCCACTTTCTAGCGTTTTCCTAATCTTTTCTGAATTTGTGACCAACATAAAATTTGTAGATCACACTTCAAGCTTTCCATAGACTGATCACACATGTTCATTCGATTTCTAGATTTTAAGTTATAAATTTTTAAAGTTTCTCTTTGAAATTACATTTATTGCAGGCCAACCCTCTTCTTTATGTATTTTCAATTCCTTACACTTATTTTAGCCTTAACTCTTAACTAGAGAGTTGTAGTACCTATTTTTAGCATTATGAAAAGTTATTTAATGAAATTTTTCGATATTTGTAGAGGAAGTTATGCTTTTTACGCTTGCAAAATGAAATTCAAGAGCACCATAGAGTACTAAACTTTCTTTCGAGAAGTGTTAGAAGACAGGATCCTGCAAGAAAAGAAGCGCGCATTGCCGCTGCCAGAGAGGACAAAATTTATTCCAAAAACCCGAAAATCTCCAAATCTTTATATTAAAGATATCTTCTACCTTTAAAATGAGTTTCTAACACCAAACCCAATTCCTAGTGTAACTACAACTCCTAATCACTCATCTTCTATTCCTAACTCACATGATAGCTCATTCTCATCCCCTATAGCCTAAACTCCAGTTTTTAGCTCTAATGAAACACCACAATTTAATGTAAGCGACCCTCGTAACCCTTCTTCATCCCAACATCCAAATAATGATATCTCCCACAACACTCATTCATTTGGGCACTCAGAGTCGAACATTACTTTTTCTAGTGCGCTGAACATTGCATGACGGGGGGAAAATTGAGATTTGGCCTGAGGAAAAAGGGTATGATCCTTATCTATGACTACTTGTATAGTTTACTTTTAGTTTTTCTACTTGTTTTGTTTTATATTAGATGCATATGTCAAACTTATTTATGTGTAGGTTGTTTTGTGCACAACATCATCCAAAAATAGTTCAAAAAATCACTGATATGTTTCATGGAAAGTTTGAAGATGTCTATCCTTTATAAGGTAAGGTTCCTCGAGGGGTTAATGATATGCAATTCGATGAATTCAATGCAAGTTTTTCATACATATTTATATATTTCTTACTCAATTTATGATTCAGACTTGATAACTTATAGCGTTTACATGTGTAAATAATCTTGTATAGAAACTCTATTGGTGGGAGGATCAACATGATAAAGGCATCAAAGAAAGATTTGAATATCGTGGCCAGGGAGTCATTAAAGGACACTTTTAGAGAAGTTCGAACGAAACCTGATACTTGCCCACAATGGCTTGATGAAGCAATCTGGAAGGATCTTTGGGAATAATGGAATTCTGATGACTTTAAAAACAAGAGCAATGTTGCAATAACGGCTCGTGCATCAGCAGATGGTGTTAGTTCTTCCATTCATACTGGTGGATCCATCCCAGTTAATGTGCATAAGAAGAATATGGTAATTTTCTAATATTCTACTCCAAATTTCAATTTTTGAATGCATAAGATACTATTGCTCTATTAGTTTATATTCATTATTTGTGACTATTCTTCTCAAGGCGTATGGCCTTTAGTGTTGTGTTTGGATGTGATTCTATGGCATGTGGCTGTTGAGATTAGTATTGATTGTTATATTTGTTTCCAAGAAAAAATACGAGATGATAAGTCTAGGTAATGGTCCAATTTTAGGGGAAGTTTTGCCAGATTTTTTACAGATCTTTTAGTATCAATTTTAAATATACCTTTTAGTTTGGCTATTATTTCTCCTTTTAGAACATTGATGTGAGAATATTTAATGTACTTGTGATGTTGAAACTTTGGATAAGTTGAGATTTTTTTTGATTTTGATATTTGTTTTATTTTAGATTGATAAAGGTGAAGTACCTAATACGAGTCGTGTGTACCTTCATCTACATCAAAAGAAAAGTCACGATTGAGTAGAGGACAAATGTGCGACAACTCATGTATATTTTTGGAGATCTTGTATTTATATATTCGTTTATATGTTCTTTATATAATATGTTTATAAACTTATTAGTGTAAATTTCATACTAGGAAAAATATATGAAAAAGCTCGAGGAGACTCTGCTAATCAATTGACTGAAGCCTTGGCTGAAGGCTCCAACCAACACTACCTCTAACTTACTCATGAAGAGCAAATGAAGATTTGGATTGATGCAAATGGTGTAACAAATCGAGGCCATGTTTATGGTTTTGGACCACAAGGAGATTCATACCGAAACACCACAAGCCAATCTGGTCATAAAAACCATAGTAAAGATGATACAATACTATTGCTGCTCTAGAGAGGAAAATCAAAAGCATAAGAGAGCCTTAGAAGATATGCAATCACAACTGGTAGAGGAGTCTAAGAAACACAAGAAATCTACCCAAGCAAACCAAGCAATGAAAATTGCTTTAGTCCCGTTCTTTTATATAGTTGGTTGCCGTGTGGTAACTGTGCGATGCGTTGGAATTTGAAAAAGTGTGGTGAGTTGTGGTGAAAGTTGTGGTAGGTAGGGTAGTTTAAGAGAGTGAATGTGAAAAGTAGAGGAGAAAAATGAGGAGAGAGAAAAATGAAAAGATATATTGGTAATAATTGTGATGTGGTGTGGTGAAGTGTGGTGCGGTGTGGTGCCGCCCCGCAATCTACCGCATAAAAGAACGGGGCCTATTGGTTTGCTCAATACAAGATCTTCAATCCAACTATTGCTTTACTTAACTTGGTGTTAGATTCAATTAGTGAGGGTGGGGATGATGGAGAAGATGATGTAGGCTCACATGAGTGACATTCATCCATTTTTTTGGCAAGGTTAATGGACATCTTTACTAGATGTATTTTGTTACTATAATGATTGACACTAGTAGAATGTGTTGTATGACGTATATATGACTTGCGCTTATTTTTCTTTCATTTATGACTTAATACATGATTTCTGATTTGACCCCAAAATGGTCGTAACACTTATTTTTATACCTTTAATTTGATGAAAGTTAACAGGAAGTTTGAGATTTTAAAAAAAAATTATTTTCATATTACCTGTAACTTTTACTTAATCTCAATGTCAACTTAAATTACTAAAAATATATTTAATCGTCCGTCAAAATTCTAGCAAGATTCACCAATTGTGATATTATTAGTGAAGACAAATTATCTAAGAAAAAAAGTTGAATATAATTGATTAATTAAAAGAAAAATTGATATTAAAAATCAACTTTGTTTGATTCTAGATGTATCATACTATATTTTTAGTTTGGGTCCTACCAGAATGAATAGATAGAACTCTATTTTATATTTAGAATTCCAAACTAAATATAATTAATACTCCCTCCTTTCCTTAATAATTGTCACATATGAGTTGTGGGAAGATTTTAAGAAAATAATATTGAAAATGATAATTGTATTGGAAATGATAAAAGTAATAGATAAATTTCTATTTTGATTATATAGTTGTATTGGTAATGATAAAAGTAAGAGGTACATTTAGAAAATTGTCATTAATATTGTATTGAAATTGTAAAGTGACAGATATTGTGGAAAATAAAGAATTTGTTAAAGTGATAGATATTGAGGAATGGAGGGAGTATATGTCATCTGTTTTGGAATATTGATATTCTAGTAGAGTTAGCCTGCTTGACCGTGTAATTGACTTCAAAAACAAAAAGGTAGCAAAATTGACCATCTAAATTTTCCTAAATTGAGGGCATATTCTTAATAAAAATATAATGGCTTATAATTTCAACCTACCTGGCTCATGAACTCAACTAAATATCAATTAAAATGCTGAATGCTATCCCATCCCACAATTGGCATTATCTTTTATAAAGTGACTTGGCATTTTTGTGTGTGTTTTTCTCCATCTCTTTGAAATACAAAATCATGGGTGTCCACACATATAGAATGGCTGAATTCACAAGCCCGGTCGCCCAATCAGTTGTTCCAAGCATTTGCTATCGACAACCACAATTTTGTCAAGAACGTGCCCCAATTCGTTAAGAGCATAGAGTTTGTTAAAGGTGACACCACTGTTGTTGGATGTATCAAGCAAGTCAAGTTACCTTAAGGTTGGTTCCTTATATAATAAATCCCTTGTTTGTTGTATGATAATTTTTAAAAGTTGGAATCACATATAAATCTATTAGTTCGAATGTACATGTGAATTAAGCATTATTCTTACTGTTTGATCCATTTTTTTTTGACATGATTATTATTTGTAATCTCTACTAAGAAGGAATACGTGGTATTATCTATGTAAATTATACAAAGTGTACTTAATTTAATCGATATATGATGATAATTTTGTAGGTAGCCCTATCAAGTATGTGAAAAACACGATGGACGATATTGACTTTGATAAGCACCATGTCAAGTATACTACTATTGAGGGTGATGTCTTAGATGACACTCTGGAATCAATTACATACAATAATAAATTTGACGCCTCAGGTGAAGGGTGCAAGTTTACAATGGTTGCACACTACCATACTAAGGGAGACAGACTAGTAAGCAAGCATCACCTTGCTACTGTAAAAGCTCAAATTAAGGATAGTTTCAAAGCTGTAGAAGGGTATCTACTAGACAATTCTCATGTTTATGCTTAAAAGTTGCACATACATATATTAGTGAATGTCATGTCTAATGAGATGTCTGCATCTATCACTCCCTTGACATTGGGAAAGCAAAGTTAACGAGTGAAATCGATAAAATAAAAGGAGATTTAAATTTCGTTTTGTCTTTTGTGTTTGTATGCTTTCCTTCCCTTTATGCAATAATGTAATGAATCAAATACCATAGTAATGAGATTGTTCATTTCAATTACTTTGTTGTGTGCTAGAGTTTGATTCGTTTGTTCCTCGGTATTTTAAACTTATACCGTTCATATTTGTAAAGAAACATTTTTTTCAACACTAATTAAACAGCTATAACTAATCAAACAACTAAAACTAATTAAACAACTATAACATTCAATTCATCTAATTGAACATGATCAAACCCATAAAGCAATGAATACATGAGTTAACTAGTAACGCAACAGTCTATGTGGTTGAGTGACGATATCAAAAGAAACGAGCCAAGAATGATAAAAACAAAATGAACATCATGACACCAAAAACAAGCATAAATAGCTTCTCGGTGTCTCTCTGATCGCCATCGGCTAGTGGCAGGATCTTGGCAATTATAGGGTTGCAAATTCTCTCAAGCTCTTTCATCTTTTGCTTGAACTGAGCGTGATCAAATGGCAAATGATGGGACGACGATGACCTTAGCCACCGGCGTGTTTTCTCAATAGCTTGCTTTATCATCTTCTCATCACTGGCACAAAGCTTCTTTGGGATGCCTCGCAAGATGTCATTTATACAATCGACATAATTCTCCAATTCTTTCTTAGCTTCGGAGACCTTCACCCTACGCTCTTCATCCTCGGCCTTGAACAACTTGGCCTCTTCCATCGATATCCTGTTTATCTCTTCCTTCGATAACCTACCAGCGTTGTGCTTTGTAATGGTGATTTGTCGCTTGTTGTTAGTACCCACATGTTGTGCTGACACAGTCAGGATGCCGTCATCATCAATGCTGAAGCCTACCTCAAATCTAGGCACGCCTTTAGGTGCTGGAGGAATGCCACTTAGTTCAAAAGATCCCAAGAGGGTGTTCTTGTCCGCAGTATCACTTTCGCCCTCATAGACTTTGAATATAACAGAAGTTTGTCTGTCAAAGGCAATGGTATATTCTTTCCTGACCATAGTTGGGATGAGTGATCTCTTACGAAGCAGAAAACTCATTGTACCATTATGATAATTTATGCCAAGAGATGAAGGGATTACATCCATGAGCACCACCTTCCTATTCTTTTCTTTGCTGTTAAATACCCCCGCTTTGATGGCTGCGCGCAACGCAGCTCCTTGAGCCACCGCCTCATCTGGGTTAACTCTTATGCAAATGTTCTTTCCGGGGAACAATTCTTGTAACTTTTGTTGAACCTTAGGGATGCGGACCGACCCACCAACAAGGACAACATCATGAATATCACTCGTACTCAAACCTGCATCAGACAAGCAATTTTTCGTGCTTGTTATACAGTTGTTGAAAAGAGACATGTTTAGTTCTTCAAACTTGGCACGATTGATGCTCGAGTAGAAATCGATGTTCTCAAAAAGGCTATCTATTTCAATTCTTGCCTCTACTTTAGAAGATAGGGTCCTCTTAGCCCTCTCACAAGCAGCCCTCAACCTTCCAATTGCCCTAGGATTCCCACTGATGTCCTTCTTATGCTTCTTCTTAAACTCATTCACAAAATAATTCACCATATTGTTGTCAAAATCTCCTCCACCAAGATGGGTATTTCCATTAACTGCTTTCACCTCAAATCTATCATTCTCAACAGTGACCAAAGAGACATCAAAAGTCCCACCTCCAAGATCAAAAACCAAGATGTTCTTGCCACAACCATTACCCTTATAAGGAGTACTACCCTTGCTGTGATCTAGACCATAGGCAAGTGCTGCAGCAGTTGGCTCGTTGATCATACTCAAGACATTCAACCCAGCAATTTTGGCAGCATCTTTGGTAGCACTGCACTGAGAATCAGTGAAGTATGCAGGGACGGTAACAACAGCATTCGTCACTTGTTTGCCCAGAAAGTTATCTGCGTTCGTTTTCATCTTATGGAGGATCATAGATGATATCTGCTCCGGAGTAAATTTTCTCTCCTTACCCTTGTAGGTGACCACAATCATCGGCAAGCGGCCATTGCCCGTGTCAGGGCTGGCAATGACTTTAAATGGCCACAGCTTCATGTCATTTTGTACGGTTGTATCCTCGAATCTTCTGCCTATCAGTCTCTTCGCATCTGTCATTCATATCAAACAAACATACATTATCATGTATAACATGGACTTAGAAACTGCTTGCAAACTGAAATCAATCTCATTAAGTTGAGTCCTAAATAATTGTTGGACTAGTTATATGTGTTTGCTTGTTTTGTATATATAGTAATCAATAGCCCAAATTTGAAGCCTAAGTGAGTTGTTTTCAAGCCTTCATTAGGCTGCAACTTTTGCATTGATTTGGCCTGTACATATGTTGGTAGCGTTTAAGCTGAACTAGGATTATACTCTCGGGAGTACTATGTTTCTGTAATTCTGGTGTACAAGTTTAAGAGCATATATATAGGGAAATTGGAATCTAATAAACCAATCTTTGAGGGTGCTTTGATTTAACGAACCAACCTTGAAAATTAATATTAGACAAACTGACCTTAACACCTTATTTTTTCCAACGAACCGCCACCAAGTCCAACTCATCGGAAGTATGACATGGCGGCAGTGCTTGCCTATGTGGAGGGTGTTTTAGCCAAAAAAAAAGGAAAAAAATTGACATATTTTCTACTGAGTTGGATTGAATAATCCAACATTTTTCATTTTTTTTAAAATTCCACCTCAACACACACACACTCTCTCTCTCTACCCCCCAGCCTCGACCCCTCCCTCCCCTCGCCCCCAACTTCTCACTTTCTCTCTCAACTCCATCCCACCATCACCCTTCCTCACCACTGCGACCACCCTCCACTGCCGCCATCTCCATCGCCACAACCTCCACCTCACCCCCTTCTCTCTCTCTCTCTCTCTCTCAACCCCCCCAGCCCGATCCATCCCCTCCCCCCAACCTCTCACTTTCTCTCTCAAACTCCACCCCTCTTCTCCACCATGACCATCGCCGCCACCACCACCTGTACCGCCACAACCACCACTGCACAACCACCACCATCTCCCTTACATCCTTCTCAAACCCCAACTCCAACCTCCACTCTCTCCCTCTCTTCGCGTCAACCCCGATCCTAGAAATGGTGATTTAGAGTCTGAAATGATGAAGAAAGCAGGGGATTACTCTGTTTTGAATAGAGCAGGCAGTAATTAAACCCATTAACACCCAAAATAATTACCCACCAAAGCCAGTAATTGGGGGTGGTGGATGGATCGGGGCTCGGGGTTGAGGCGAAGAGAGGGAGAGAGTGGAGGTTGAGAGAGAAAGTGAGAGGTTGGGGGGAGGGGATGGGTCGGGCTGGGGGGGGGGGGGGTTGAGAGAGAGAGAGAGAGAGAAGGGGGTGAGATGGAGGTTGTGGCGGTGGAGATGGCGGCAGTGGAGGTGGTGGTGGCAGTGGTGAGAAAGGGTGATGGTGCAGTGGAGTTGAGAGAGAAAGTGAGAGGTTGGGGGGGGGGGGGGAGGGGTATGGGTTGGGGCTGGGGGGTAGAGAGAGAGAGGGGGGTGTTGAGGTGGAATTTTAAAAAAATGAAAAATGTTGGATTATTCAATCCAACTCAGCAAAAAATATGTCCAATTTTTTTTTTTTTTTGGCTAAAACACCCTCCACATAGGCAAGCACCACCGCTAAGTCATACTTCTGACGAGTTGGACTCGGTGACGGTTTGTTGAAAAAAATAAGGTGTTAAGGTCAGTTCATCTAATATTAATTTTCAAGGTTGGTTCGTTAAATCAAAGCACTCTCAAAGGTTGGTTTATTAGATTCCAATTTTCCATATATATATATATATATATATATATATATATATATATATATATATATATATAATTGTATGAGTACACATGTATAAATTTATGAGAATACTTACAAAATTAATGAGTGTACACTATCAAATGAAATCACTAACTCATGAAGTTATAAATTTATGGCCATGTATAAGATACAAAATCAAAATTACAAATATGCATATGACCAATGAACGAAAATCAGTATTGTCGGGACTAATTTGCTTAAGATATTAAAATATTCAACGACATAAAATAAAAAATTGAACACTATCAAATAAAAAGATAAAATTAAACCCGAAATTTAATTAACTATTTGAGTAAGGCTCAAACAATTCATTAAAAAAATTTCAAAAAAGGTTAAAATATACCTTTTGAAGGATTAAACTTGCACTACATTAGTTGAGACTTGAGAATAATCAAGCATGCCACTGGGCTACCAACTTTTCAATATCTTTAAGTGGTGTCAAATAATATTTATTCACTATTTTTTTTCCTTTTTCAAAATAGATTGTTTTTCCTTTTTTGTTAAGTAATTATATACTAAATTTGTCCCTACGCATAAATTTATATATATGTGTTTATAAAATTATATATTACTTAAAGTTCATTGTATACAAAACTGGAAAGAGTTTTTGACCATGGAGATTCTAATATAAAACATGATAAACTATAAAATATTAGGAGATGTCATGATGTTCTTAATTATCTAATAGCATATACCATTCATGAATAATAACAGTTGATATCATTCATAGATATAAACCCGACTAAAAAAACCTTATAATCTCTCTTTGAATTCAAAGTCTAAAACCTTTTATGATAACTCCAAAGTCAAAAACACAAGCAGAAAATATAGAACATTCAAATTTAACAAAAACAAGTAGAAATCTAAAGCAGAGAAATGAAAGTTTTGTTACCATACTAGTATTTAGGAACTTTAGACTCTAACATACACCCTTTAAATATTGGACCGTGATATACCAAGTTTTAATAAATACCCTCAAAGGTCAGTATAGAGATCGAAATTTCTAATACTAATGGAATGATTTCAAGTCCGAGTCATAGCTAAGAGTGAGTAGCCATATCGAAAGCGAAACCCGCCAATGAGCTTTAGCTCAAGTAGCATGAGGGTGGGAGGTTTATCCTTCCTATCACGGGTTCGATTCCTGATGACTAAAATTTTTCCTTGGTTGGAATTGTTTGTTGCCCTTGAGATGCTCCTTGTGGGCTTCATAATGGTGTACCCTCCTTTGGGCTGGTTGGCCTACTGGGTTCTCCGTGAGATAGGGGATTCAGTAGGTGGCCCGACTTACTTAATGTAAAAAAAAATAAAAAAATATCGAAAGCGAAACCCAGATAATAGAGATGGAGAGACGAACCGAAGATAGTGTTAGTAGGGTTGTCGATGGCCTGATTTTGAGCCGCCTCGCCAATATATCGATGGTTTGAGTCGAATGCCACTCGAGAAGGCGTGGTTCGATTCCCCAACTCGTTAGTGATTATCTCGACACGATCATGGTCCTCCCGCCAGATCCCCATGCACGAATACGTGGTTCCCAGATCGATCCCTATCGCAGGCCATTTTTCCTTGCTCATTTTCGCAACACAAGCCTCAAATTCAATTTCACTGGAAAGTAAGTAACTATTATGCTAATTAAGGGATCACAAGTATAGGCTTCTTCCTTTGTGTCTCTGGCTTTTAAAGCTGTGTTTTGCCCCCTTTCTTCCTTCCAGTCAACTTGAGTCATTCTTTATTATTTTTAAGGTAGTAAAGTTCTAATGCCTAAAAGCTAATCACAGCAAAAAGTGGAGCGACACTCTCTATTTTTCTGATGATTCAAACCTAACAACCACGCACTTAGAAATTCCTCTTTGGATTTCCTCTCACTTTCCTCGTCAATGATGTGGATAATCTCCGCATGCTAATTAATTGGTTTCTTAATTTAGCCTTAACAAAGTCATTGTATATCTACCTAAATACATCACTTGTATTAAATTCTTTAAAAAAATCGTCAATATTATTAATATAAAATTTATCATAAATTTATCAATATTATTATTAAAAGATTCTTCAATATTTTTTTAAAGTTATCAAATTTTTATACAAACAGATCATATAAAAAATTGTTATATTTCAATATGCAAGTGGTGTATCTAAATAGGTACACCACGGTGGACGGTATAATTTACGAGCTACATAACTCCAATTATGATTTGTCTAAGTTTATCTCCAAAATTATATTATAAGGAAAAAAAGAAAGAAAGAAAGAAAGAAAAGCAAGGCCTACATGTGAGTCAACAAGCCCAATTAGTGCTAACACTTACACTAATGATTCTTTATAGTTTCACCCCTTTCATCTTAAGGTTATAACTTGTAAGTACAAAGACAAGGGTTGTTCTTTGTATGTCCATACTATTTCATAAAAAAATGAATGTAAAAATTTGCAAAAATGTGAAAGGAGAAAGGAAAAAAGGTTTTGAGTAAGAGGTGATTAACATAAAGATTGTTAATTTCTATCGAATCATTCCTAGTTTTCCTTTGTTAGGGATGTTTAGTGCTCATTTAAGGTTTGGTGTAGGTGTATTGTGTTATTTAACGTGCAAGTGTTAGTTGTTTTTTAAGCTCTTAACTACTTAGTTTCCCATTCCCTAAATAATTTCCCTACTTATCGTAAGCCTAATCCTCATTACAACAGTTTGAACATCGCAATGATCACAAGAGTGAACCTTGCCAAATGCCAAAACAAAGACTCAGTTGAACGTTCCATTTATCTAATTGAACATGATCAAACCCATATAACACAGCAAATATGTTATAAGGTACATTAGCTAACCAATGATTTGTCAATCTCTATCGTATGTTGAGCCATGACATGGCTTTATTCGTTTTTTGTTTTAGAAAGGTAAGTGATCCAACCTATTAGGCCCCTATCTTAAGGGTATAACCCAACAAACCTGTAGCGGATAGACCTAGAATGGGGATGTCAATGGCTCAAAGTTGGCCCTACTGCTACCCACAACAATCTTTTTGGGACCATGATACACATCTTACCTCAAGATGGTTAATTAATAATCATCTTGAATTATCTATATTTTACTTTTTGTTAACTTTTAATAATATTTTCTCTCATAATTATTGATAAGTTCCTTTTGTGAGTACGTTTTTAGGGGATTTTGATAGTGAATAGGGATAACTTTGATTGAAAATCTTGATTTATACCCCATATTTCTCTATTATGCTCGGTGTTGTTTTTGATGAAAACTTGCAGATTGGGGAGCAAAACACCAGTTTTAGGAACATTTCAGGCTGATCCCAGACCACCGCGGACCTTCCCCACGGGTGTACGGACCGTGGGCTGAATTTCACGACAAATAGAACCAAAACCGAGCAACCAGTGGCCACCACGGTCTGCCCGTGGGGCCCACCACGGTCCGTTGTTTTCGCGAGTAGAAAAGCAAGTCAGTGACGGTTTTTCATTATTCATTCATTATCTATTATTTTTCCTTCGTTCTTTGGCCGTCAAGGAGAGAAAAGAGAGCCCTAATACTTCCATTCTACTCCTCTCCCCCACCATCAAGATTCAAGACCAAATCGATTCAAGAGAAACCAAGATCAAGATTCGCAAAGGAAAGGAGCGATGTTCGCAGAGAAGGTTCCACCCTGGGATTAAAAGACTCGACGGGTTGTATTCTTCACTATTCTATTCTTTCTTTTCGATTTCCTTCTTAGTTTTGAGATTCGATTATGATGTTTGGAACTTGTTTCGTGCTTTTCTTGAACATGAGTGAGTAGTTCCTTTGAATTCTAGGGTTTTGCAACCCGAAACAATGTAGTTTGATTTAATATTATTAGTCTGTGCATGAATTCTTGTTTTGAATCAATAGAAGGTTGTGTTTTTCATGTTTATGAGTGATCTTTTGGCCTAGAATACTTGTAATTTGAGATTAACCTGAGAAGTACTGAAAGGTGAATTATGGTAATATGACTACCAACTTGTCTACCTAGGCTTGCGAAATTTGAGAAATGAGTAGTAAACTAGGGAATCAATTGGATAACCTGACTTTTGAGGCCTTCAATTCTGTTTAACCTAAAAGGCATACAAAAGTTGTGGATTAGGTTGTTTAGAATAATTCTATTTAACATCGAAAGGGCGATAGGATTCAGAGGTTGCCGATTCTTGCTTTGTTCTTGAATGTATGATTGTGCAAACTAGGTTTTAGTAATCGAACTCGTTGTTAGGTTAGCACTTCCCTAGAAATCTTTCTCTCTTGATTAGAACCCTTGATTAATTTTCTTGCTTTCTTTAGTTTTAGTTTGTTTCCTAAACTTTACCAAAACCCAAATCCTGATTAGCTTAGCAATCATATTAGAGACTAGTTTTTTGTGCTGCTAATTGAGTCCCTGCGGGATCGACCTTGACGTGCTACTATGTATACCGTGCGCTTGCAGCCCTGTCAATTATGTATATTATCAACTATAAGAGTATAATACTTATTTGCTAGGTCAAGAAAAATATAAATAATAGCTAATTTTATCAATCATAGTAAAAATGCATAATTTTATATTTATGAAAAAATATAAACAAATAAATATTTTTATATTGTTTATAGGTTATAATAATCCTCAAAGTAATGAAACATACCTTTATAAAGATTTAAATGTACTTACATTTAATTTTATGAGTAATTTAGGTGAGGTGCAAGATGGTTAAGAATCATCTTGTAGCAAGATGTTTATTATTTTGTTTCTCTGAATAAGTAAGGAAGAAATGTCTCGCCTACGATTTGAACCTTGAATGGCAGGGATAAGAGGTGGACCTCTTGTCACTCAGACAAGAGACGATTGATACAAAAGAGTGAATCTAGATACAGGAGCCAAGCATGATAACAACAAATTGGACAAAAGACACTAAAGACAAGCACAAATTAAGAGGTCTTCATCAATGTTTGTGTGTTCATCATCGGCTTGTCGCAACATCTTAGCAACTATAGGCTTGCAAATTCTCTTGCGATCTTTCATCTTTTGCTTGAACAGAGCGCGATCAATGGGCACAATGACAACCTAAGCCATTGGTTTGTTGAGCAGCTAATTGTAGTGTAATACCCCAGATATGTGGTTAAGTGTGGCTTAAAAAAGATTAAAATGACTACTCATATCACCAAGGTGCACCTTCTTTTATGGTAGCTCATCCGTTGGGAACTCCTCAGTTAAGCGTGCTTGGTTGGGAGTAGTCTCAGGATGGGTGACCTCCTGGGAAGTTTTCCAAGACAGCGTGTGAGCGAGGATGAAGCACGGTGGAAAGACTTGTGGTGATTTGTGGGGCCAGTCAACGATCCTTGAAGCGATTATTGGTAATGTCCGCGGCCTGGGAGGGGTTGGGGCGTTACATGCAGTCTCCACTTATCACTGGCGCCAAGCCTCTTTCGGTTGCCCTGCAAGATTCCTCTTATGCAACTCCTTGAGCATCTGCTTCATCTAGGTTAACATTTTTGCAAACATTCTTCAGGGTAACAATTCTTGTAATGATACGTTGTTGAACCTTAGTGATGTGGAGTAACCCATCAACAAGGACGACAGTCTCTCTAGCTAGATTAGCACAGTGGCCTTGTTATGTATATCAATTACTTTTATAATGACATATATGTAATTCTTGGTAAATTTTGGGTTAAATGGTAAATCTACAATAGCCAATCCAATAGGCTGCTCATGTCAGCTTATTGAAAATCAGACTGTGAATTGGACCCAATCAGTTAAGTGAATAGATTGTTTGTCAAACACCTATTTAACTTATTTGACTTGGTTAAACCTTCCAGTGAGCAATTTTTCCCAATAAGTCATTTGATAGATTGTTTACTAAACAGGGTTATAAATAACAATATAGGTAATTGCGTTAGTGCCAAATAGTTGTATGAAAAGAAACTCAATACATATATTATTATTACCAAATGCCAAAGCCAAGACTAATTAAAAACTTAAACATTCAATTCATCTAGTTGAACATGATCAAACCCATAAAGCAGTGAATATCTCATAAGGTACATAACCTACCCAGTGACACAACAGTCTCTGTGGTCGAGTGATAATATCACAGTCTCTGTGGTCGAGTGATAATATCAATAGAAACGAGCCAAGAACGATAACAACAAAAGGAAGAAAATGCCCCCAAAAACAAGAACAAACAGATTGTCTTCGTCTCTCTGCTTATCATCGTCTTGAGACATTATCTTGGTAATTATAGGCTTGCGAATTCTCTTGAGCTCTTTCATCCTTTTCTTGAACTTAACGCGATCAAAGGGCATATTACGGGACGACGATGAACTAAGTCATTCGTATGTCTGGTTGACAACTTGGTTTATCCTCTGCTCATCCGCGGGGCTCAGCTTCTTTGAGCTGCCCCGCAAAACATCACTTATGAAGTCGATGTATTCCTCCAATTCTCGGTTAGCTTCTTCCATCGATATCTTGATAACTTACAAGCCTCAAATTCAATTTCACAGGAAAGTAAGTAACTATTATGCTAAGTAAGGGATCACTAGTATAGGCTTCTTCCTTTCCTATGTGTCTCTAGCTTGATTAGCTACACAATTGCCTATATTTAAAGATGTATTTTGCCCCCTTTCCCCCTTCTTAATTCCTTCTAGTCAACTTGAGCCCTTGTTTATTATTTTCAAGGTCATAAAGTGTTAATGCCTAAAAGCTTAAAAACTAATCACACCAAAAAAGAGGAGTAGCAATAGCTATTTCTCCGGTGATTCAAACCTAACAACCACGCACTTACAAAATGCTCTTTGGATTTTCTTTTGACTTTCCTCGTCAATGATAATTAGAGGCGGAACTAAAAATTTTTATTAGGGGTATCGATTGATATTAGTATGACTAATATTATCAATACAATATTTATATATATATACAAAAAAAACCTTTTAAGGTCCTGTTCTTTTCTGCGGTTGGCAAACTGCGGTGCCATAGCTTACCGCAGTTTGCCATAACCCAGCACAAAATACCATTCTATCACAATTCACGACAACCCACCACAAATTACTTTTTCACAATTATCAATACAATATTTATATATATACATAAAAAAAACCCACCACAACATACCAATAACCCGCCACAATTACACCACAACCCGCCATAATTTCACCACACCATACCGCACCATACCACAGAATAACGCATAAAAGAACAGGGCCTAGATTGACTACTTTAAGAGTAATTTTAAGGGATCACATGTTAATAAAAGAAAGGGCGAATACAGCTTTAACAGTAATTTAAGTTTACCTTGTCTAGGTCAGTCAACTTAATTAATCAAGTCTAATTGCTGCAGTGTTCTTGCAAAGATAATTTCACAGGCTATTAATTTCTCCTATGAATCAAACCCAACAACCACGCACTCACAAATTCCTCTAGATTTCCTATTCATCTCACTTTCTTCGTCAATGATGTGGATAATATATCTTTGCATGCTAATTGGTTTGTTAATTAACCCGAGTGGACCTTATTCCTTACTAACCCAGCCGCGTAACTCCAATTATGAGTTGTCTACATTTGTGTTCAGGCACTGTTCTTTTATGCGGTACAGTTCGGTGCGGTTGGTTGCGGTATGCTGAAATTTGAAAAAGTGTGGTGAAGTGTATGCTGAGTTGTGGTGGGAATTGTGGTAGGTAGGGTAGATGAGGAGAGAGAATGTAAAAAGTAGAGGAAAAAAGTGTAGAGAGAGAAAAGTAAGAAGATATTTTGATAATGATTTATGGTAAAGTGTGGTGAGTCAATTACATTTACCCTACCTAAGATTTGCTATAATAATTTTTACACACCCCACATTTGTAAAATAATTTTTACCTTACCTCACATAAGCTCTGAGTGTTTTTTATCCTACCTGAGGTTTGTTGTAATAATTATTATACAAACCATCTTTGTGAAATTATTTTTACCCTACCTCACGATAGTTTTAAGTAATTTTACCTAACTTGTTATGGCAGTAAGTGTTACTGAAAATCTAGATCTTCGATTTTCACCTTTACTACTAAAGCTCTAGAATTCAAAACAACATTTGAATGTCATGAAATGTCATCCAAAGAACCAAACAGGAAATAATCTACAATGAAATCTCAGTCTCCATCATCTATGTCCCATTAAACTTTCCCTAACCTCTCATTCCTCCCTTACTATCCTCTGCACTGCCGATTATGTAGATTAAACCTAAACCCTTTCGCAGTTGTCAACTTCCACCAAAATGTGAATCTATCCATACATAGCTAGTTATTGATTCATATATCATGATTTAAGTTATTCACAGTAAAAAAAAAAAATAAAAAATGATAAATAAAGAATACCCCTACCCCTACTCCTAGCTAAACGCTTCATTATATAAGTTATCGGTCGCGCGAAAAAATTCTGCGTCCAATACGGTATGGATCGCTCTGTTAAGTCGTGACATCCTTGTTATGTTATAGTGTTGCAATAACACTTACAACAAACCTCAAGTTGGGTAAAAATCACTAACAATTTATGTGAGGTAAGGTAAAAATTATTTAACAAAAGTGGGGTGTGTAATAATTATTACGTCAAACTTCAGGTAGGATATAAAACACTTAGAGTTATTGTGAGGTAAGGTAAAAATTATTTTACAAATGTGGGGTGTGTAAAATTATTACCACAAATCTTAGGTAGGGTAAATTATTTCACAAGTGTGGTGAAATGTGGTAGAATATTGTATGGTGCGGTACCGCATAAAAGAACTGGGCCTTAATGGTCTAGCAGTTATTAGGGAAAAAAAGAAAGAAAAGCAAGGTCTACATGTGAATGAACAAGCCCAATTAGTTTTACACTTGTTATACTCTTGATTCTTTCTCCCATTTTATCTTTTATCTTTATTTAAGCTCTGTTTGGGAGAAGAGTTAGGGTGTTAAGAAGGGTGCTTACTCCTCCTTACCCTTACATGGGATTGTAGTGAGAGGGGACAAAGGGGAATAAGGAGGAGGGGGAGGGGGGGGGGGGGTTGAGATTTACAATATTTTATTCTCTTTAGTTCTTATTTTTCTTACACTCCAATTTTGAGTGTCAGGAAGAATTTAATGACATTATAACATATATGAACAACTTTACACTTCCATTTTTCTTTGTCATGTTCTGAGATCTTTCTCTCCCTCTCTCTCTCTCTCTCACACACACACACACGCGCATCTCTCTCTCTCTCTCTCTCTAATGAACTCTCACGAGATGTGTGTGTGTGTGCGCGCGTGTGCGTGTGTGTGTGTGTGTGTGAGAGAGAGAGAGAGAGAGAGAGAGAGAGATGTGTGTGTGTGTATGTACGAGAGAGAGAGAGAGAGATGGAAGGGGTGTGGAGAGATAAGAGAGAGATTTGGGGGAGGGGGGGGGGAGACGGTAGAGAGAGATTTAGTATAGAGCTAATATATGAGTATCATTATATTACCCCTACTTAGGAAATCAATTAGGGATAATATAATTGAATTTTCTGCTTTGAATCGGAACATTAAGATCGTATTCGAATCTTATTGTCATCCCTATTCACCGCAGAGGTTTTCAACTCCTAAGTGAGGAGGTTTGTATTGATTTATGATCGCAATTTCCTACTAGATGAAGCCCTAAAAGGTACAAGTGACATAAAAAACGAAAAATTAAACGAACTAAATAATCAAAAAATTGAACCGAAAGATCCATTAATTGATATTTTTACGATTTATATTTTAGTTGAACAGAAAAACTATTAAACGGAAAATAATTAACTGAAAACTTCAATTCAGTTTACGTATGCTTCACATTTTCATTGAAAAAGTTGTTACCCAACTTTCAATTAACCGATTCACCCCTGCCACAATTACCCAATTTTCAATTAACCGACTCACCCCTGCCATAAGAGAATGCCATGTTTCTCTATGTGTTTTATGTTCGTCTATAGGAGTATTATCGAACATGGCACCAAAGAATAATGTTTGACTTTTTTTTTCAATGGTTGCATTCCTACATGACAGACATTCAAACGCCCTTAAAATACATAAAGAAGGTCAATATCGATTACAATTACTTGGACTACATGTTACAGTATATTTATGGTGAATAATCGTAATAATAAAAGTGAATATTCACAAACAGATATGATTTTTTAGAACATACGTTCCAGGTGCACATAATAAGTTTCACAACAAAAAAAAAAAAAAGTTTCCATTTGATAATATAAAAAAAAAGAGATGGGGAGTTTTCAATTTAATTTCCCGTTAAAACTGAAGTGAAGCTGAAGCGTTGAGATTCCCTCCCTCCCTCCCTCCCTCCTTTTTCTTTTCTTTCCCTCCATTCTCCTCTCCTTCGCCACCTTCTTCATCCTACATTTCATCTTCTTCAACAAACAAACTTTTCTTCCTTCAAAAAAAACCCTCAAATCTTATTTACCATCGCGACGAACATTCACAGATTAAGAAAACCCCTTAATCCTCATTGAACATTGATTGATAATTGACAATTTCGTCCGACATTCACCCAATTCAATCCATTAAGCTCCGTTTCCATGGATTCCATCCCTCCCGATTCATCAAAGGATCCATCCGATGCCCTAAATTTGACGCCGAAGCACGATAACGATGATCCATCGGCAGACGATTCGCCAAGTTGCGAATCGGCGAAGAGTGTTTCCGGCGATCCGAGCAGTTCGAGGGGTCGATCGTCGATGATCGACTCGCTGATAGGGTTCGGGTTGTCCGGGGTAGGGTTTGACAAGGAAGAGTTGAAGAAGAAGATCTCGATGCCGCATTACATTCGTCTCGCTATGAAACGCGCGATCAACTCCAAGGATGTCGACGCCGGCGTTGTGTCGGCGAATTTGCTTGAATCGCAGGACATGGACCCGCCGGAAGGACCGCTTGTGGTGTTCATTAATTCTCGGAGTGGTGGACGCCATGGCCCCGAGCTCAAGCTTCGTCTTCAGCAATTGATGAGCGAAGAACAGGTCTAAGAATCATTCTTGTCATTTTGGTTTCGGAAATGCTCTGTTTTTAGGTTTGTATGGATGGATTCGTGCTTGTCGATTGCAAACCACATTCTGTTTAATCTGAATGAATGTTTGTTGTTTCTAAATCTCAAGAGCCTTGTGGAAATTGCAGTGAATGGTTGCAATTTTGTGTTTTTATAGCTGTTTGCTGTGCCTGGATGATTGAATACGTACGTTGTGTAGTTTCTGCATGAATGCTTAAATTTGCTGGGGATAGGAATAGAAGGTTTTTGGTTGATTTTGAAATCATATCTGACCCAGAACTTGAATCAAAGCATTTGTTGTAACATTGTCAATTCATGCATTTAGTACAGGGAAGCTAGTTAGCATGTTAGTTCGTAGCCATGGATGAGCTAACTTATGTGTAACCAATTAAGCCTTTCTTAATTTTATTTGTGCTTTTGGACTTGTGAGAATTTGGTGATTCAATCATCACTTTATCTGCTACTTAAATATCTTGAAAAACATTTGTTCACAACCATGGGCAGTTTCTGGTAGTGATTTGTGTATGCCAATTTGAAGCATCAAACCCCGACACACCAATATTGTGTATGATTTGAACCACAACCTTGGCTTCTGATCCAACTTACTCTGAAGTGAATGTTATGAATATTGAATACCTTGTTTGGCTCAACTACCCCTGAACTAGAAGTCAAATGATCATAGTGGTGCCATCAAGTTTAGTGAAAATTAATGTCAATAATCTTTTCCCACCTAAATTGTGATAAGTTTTTGCTGATTGAAACTGCAAGATTGGAAATTTCCTATTGTCGTGCTTCGTCCTTTTGCGTCAATTTTGATAATTTTTGGTTACTTCAGGTATTTGATCTTTCTGAGGTCAAGCCAAATGAGTTTGTACAGTATGGATTGGCTTGTCTGGAGCAGTTGGCGAGTGCAGGTGATCTCTGTGCTAAAGAGATTCGACAAAGGTTGAGAGTAGTGGTATGCTCTTTTCTGCTGATGCAGTTTTGTTTCCTCTGCAAATATTACATTTTCATTTCTTGTCTAAACCCAAAGTACTATATCAAGGTGCATATTCAGTTAATTGATCATATACATAGGCAGTGATTCAGCACGTAGGGCTGATAAGATTACTGGTCCACTAATGTGATTAATCCTGATCGGAATGAGTAATGCCAAATGAGAATAATGAGCAATAATGCTATATGAATGCCGAAAACTTTACCCTTTCACATCCTTCATCAGTGTCTACATTATTAGAAATTACAGCTCTTTCATCACTATTAAAAGCTTTTGGTGCGGAAATGTGCAATAATGTCAGTGTTCACACATGGGGAACTATGTGAATTTGAACTTTTAGCGCTAATTGAATTTGTATGTACCATTCTTGTATGAGTTAGATATACTTCTTTCCCTTTCTTCCATCCAAGGTTTAAAGGGTGTCCGGATTCTTGTTATGCTCTACTTCCCTCTAGCGGCTAATTTGAATTGAATTTCGATGTATTTTCTGCCTGAAATTGACAGTATTAAGTACTTCCATTCGTCCATGTAGTTTGATAGTATTTTCCTTGCCCTGTGTCAAATTGCCGAGCTCAACTTCTTATCCAAAAACAAGAAAACAAATAAGTTCAAGCTTTTCTGTGCTATTTTCCTGCTAGTTACGAAATCACCTCGTGAGAAGAGAAGCAACTGCAAGACGGGCCAATCTTTACCAGAATTTTGATTTTCTAAGCCATTCAATGTCGTCTCCAATGAGCGGTTAATGCTCCGTAGCATGTTGAGAATCGAACAGTAAGTTGAAATTTGGTTGTTTGGCAGGTGGCTGGGGGAGACGGTACAGTTGGTTGGGTACTTGGGTGTTTTGGAGTACTTTTTGATGAAGATAGGCTTCCTTTTCCTCCAGTGGCAATTATTCCTCTTGGCACAGGGAATGATCTATCAAGGAGTTTTGGCTGGGTAGGTACTATTTCTTCAACTTCCTTTAATTTTAATCATGCTCGAGTAAAATCTCAAAGCCTAGCTGATCTGTGGTTTATCTTGGAACTAACTCCTTATAGGGTGGTTCATTTCCATTTGCTTGGAAGTCAGCTATCAAAAGGACTCTTCAAAGGGCTAGCACTGGCTCCATTTGTTACTTAGATAGGTAAAAAAATTTCTATTAACCTATAATGAAATTGACTAGTTACCCTCTTGCCCCTCTGTTTCATTTCGTTGCATTACCCCCTTTTTCCTGCATCTTCTTTTGGGGCTCTTTGGGGGTGGGGGTAGGATGGGGCTATTTTCATGCTAGGACGGTGATGAAATTGCTTGCAATGACTCTAGCATCCATTGTTTGTGGAGTCTGCATCTGTTTTAGGACATGGATTGTTCCATACTTCCATCACGAGGTTGTCATTAACTAGCTTTAATCGTAATTCAGAAACGAACGGGGCAAAAATGTCTCATCACTAATAGGCAATTATTTGTTTTCAGCTTTGGCAAATCTTAAATTCCTTTTGTTCAGTTTGTACTACATATGTCATTGTTTTTTTATTAACAATTTTGGGAAATTTGCAGTTGGCATGCCTCATTGACAATGGCTGCTGGAGAAGCTGTGGAGCTGCCTCATTGTATGAAGGCAACAGAAGAGTGTATTCTTGATCAGGTTACAAGCCTTCTGCTTAAATGCCCCCCCCCCCCCCTCTTTTTGTTTTCATGTCTGTATCCCCCTTCACAATAGCTATGTGTCAAAAGGTAAGAAAAGCAAAAAATTCAGATTGAAGGGATATGGAAGTTGAAAAAGCTGAGGACGTGAGAATGATTTGACATGCTTATTTCTTGAAAACAGAAGCTATGAAAGTTTCTTGTTGGCAGTGGAGAAGGGGAGAGTCTTTCTTTCATCAATGGCTCAAAGCTTGCCTTCACTCCCTTCTTTTTTACTTATTGATTTTGTATTTTATGTGCGAAGTGCTTTTCAATGCATTTGTGGTTCCGGTTTGTTACATAATAAATGAATAAATAGCGGAATGAGCTCACTCCACAATCATATTATATACCCTTTCAGGGCTTTCTCTAGTAATTAGGACATTGCAATTATAAATCTGTGTGAGACTCCTCACTCAGGAATCGGGGACCTCTTTGGTGGATGCCTATCATCTTGATGGGAGTTCTTGTTCTTTTTGTTCCAAGGTTGTGAGTCACGTTGGCTTTGTCCTGCCACTCTCTCACCTGTTTTCATGGCCTCTCCTATGGTTCATGCTGATATTCCCCTCAAAAGTCATTGCCCATGGACAATCTTCCATGATGCCAATTAGGCTGTGAATGTTGGCCTTTAGGATGTTATAGTGCTAACTTCTTCTAAAGTTAACTATTTGTATATATTTTATTCTATTATTCTTCCTTAGTGAAGCTGTTGCATCTTATATCAAGTGGCGGTTTATGTATTTTGCAGGACATGGTACTTCAAGCCCGTCTGCCTGAGAAGGTGGCCTGTTTTGATGGAGTGTTCTATAATTATTTTAGCATTGGTACAAATACTTACTTCGGCTGTCTTAAGATGTAAATTGACCCCCCTGCATAATACTCTGTTGTTTGCTTTTATGCTGTCTCTCTGCTTACACTTTGATACAAGACTATCTATTGGGGGATAGGCTGAACTGGAGGTCATACGTGCTTTGCATACAACCCTAAAGTTGTGTTGGGTTGGGGAAGAAGTCTTTGTCTTTGGCTGTCTGCTAATTACTATTGGTGCTCATTTGCTACAAAGGGCTGCTTTTTTTATATTTTTATTTTATCTTATTGTTAAGAGTAGATGATATCATTCCATTTGGTCTCTCTCATACAAGCAAAATCGAGTGCACATAAATGTGGAACACCTTGATGCTTTAGAGATTAATTTTATTGTACAAGTCAAGAATCTCACTTGATAATTGTGACATGTACATCAGCCTTAATGGCTGGCCATCTCGCCATGTTCACTGATATGTCCTGTGCCATTTCTACTGAGAGTTTTGATGGTTGTAACTTTCATAAAATGTCTGTTCTTCATATTTGATACCTTTCAACACCAAAAGCTGTCTTGAATCTGCTGATGGGGCAATGTTACTATGACACTTCATTTGCCCCAACGTACTTGTGTCAGCCACTTGACTATGGGACATGAAGATGGCCATCTGAACCTTCTTTCTGGACCGATAATACACAGTATACCATTAGGCATTGCCGGGTTCAACATGACATCCGTGTTCAATATTCAGCAGTTCAACATCGTTATCGTTGAATCTAATTGAAGTAGACACTGTGTCATGCCTGCGTTTTAGTGATTCTGGTTTCTGATAACTTTTACTTCTACAAAGTGACAACATATTCTGCTTCAGGCTCTCATTTGTGGAATTTTCATAAATGTGGAACTCTAGTAATTGTTCAGATGTGTGTACAGGTATGGATGCTCAAGTAGCGTACGGCTTCCACAATTTGCGTAATGAGAAGCCATACCTTGCACAAGGTCCAATTGCAAACAAGGTATGTATCATATGCTGGTTTATTAGATCATCTAACTTTCTCTTCTTCATTGTCTGTCCTCAAAGTTCTTGGTAATTTCCTAGGCCGCTGAAAGTATCGGTTCATCAATTTGGCAGACAAAATTTGACAAAATTTTCCTTGGCCATTGTATTTCCGTTCTGATTTGTGCCATTTGATGGACATCACCTCCTTGCCTGTGCTGTATTTCCTGACCGATTTGTAGATTTTAGTTTGAATGTAGCTTCTTTACCTGAATGGTTTTGCTCTTTGTATCAAGCTCTTCGGCATTTTTTAAAAGCTTTTCCAAAGAGCTTCAGATCAGTTTTTCATTTCTTACTTGCAGACTGCAGTTGCTCATCCTTCTCACTCTCTCAGTAATCTTGACTTCTTGTACTATTATTTGTCCTTGAGTTATGTCTTCAACAAGCCTTCTTTTTGTGAAGGTAGAAGGAAAAACAGTTAAGGTCACCACATACTTGAAATGAGCGGCGCCCTACCCACTTGGCTGTAAGAATCATGTTTATGTCTAGTTATAGAAGCCATGATCTAGCGGATTGCTAGACTATGCTACATGCTTTCCATTGATACTCACTAATTGACTGTGCACCTCCCATTTTAGTATTAGTTTCCTCAATTCCTTATTCGGGTATAGCTATGACCAGTGTCTTCAACGAGACAGCTTCCAAGTCAACACCAAGCAACCATGTCACCATAGTGCCGGATTTGTGCCACACGATTTACTACACTGGTTCCTTTCATATCTTTTAATTAATAAAACCACAAACACAGACACTGGGAGAAACCCACAATGTCTACTAGGTTGGCAGCTATGAGTCCGTGGATTAGTAAAATATGTTACTTGGGTAAGCTATGGTCTCTTGGTGATTCATTCGCATAATCTCTCAAAGTGCACTATCGGGGAACTTCAGCTGTCTCATGCACAAGCATAAATGACTCCAGTAGGAAGCGTTTTTTTGGAAAGAGCTTACACCATCTCTTGTCCTGCCTTACAGAAAGCTTATTAGTATCATCATTGTACTATCCGTTGTTTGAAATACCGATGCATCTTCTGATTGTGCAGTCGTGTATGCACATATCTATTTGAAGATATCTTGATGTGTACATTCGAAGCATATTTGCTGTACAACTTAATGACAAAAAGTTTCTAGTTTTGATGAATGGAAAGCAGAATGTTTTGAGTCAACTTTTTTTTTTTTTTAATGGATGATTGACTTTGTACATTTGTGTATATTTCTGGCTGTACTCGACTGCGCATGTAGTTGGAAGCTTGATTGGTATCCCTAGTTCTTAATACGTAGCCTTTTTTTGTGTGTGGCAGCTTATATATTCTGGATATAGCTGTAAACAAGGTTGGTTCTTTACACCTTGCATTAGTGATCCAGCCTTAAGGTGAGACTGTTATTTGTTTTTTCCTACTTATAATGAACTCATTGATTCTGTGTTCTTTCTAGTTATAAAAGAAGCTCCCTTCCCGTGGTCTTTTAAGGGTAATCCTAGGAGGGCAATTTTGCAAATTGGTCAAGTTTTAATGATGAATTGTTCCTGGCAGAGTTTCCTGAATTTGGACTATTTTCCTCCCGTGCAGGGCGCTTGGAAATGTCTTGAGGATACGGATTAAGAAGGTGAATTCTGAAGAATGGGAGAAGATAAAAGTTCCTCCAGAGTATTTTTCTATCTAAACTGCTTCTCCACTGAAAACTTTATTTCGAGATTTATGTTATGCTTCTATCCATTCTTCCATGTATCATAAATCTGAAACAACAGAACCTTTTCCCCCCTGGGTAAACCATATCATCTCAACAAGAGTATCTATCTGGCCATTACTACTCCCCCCTCTCTTATTTTCTCAAGCTTCTCCTTCCAGTACACATATATATTAAAACATGTATATATGTTTTGATTTTGGGAATTTTCCTCACTACATCACAATGCTTCAAACCGTAGAAAGTTACTGTTGAATCTAAGGTCTAAATATGGAAGCAATGTCTACATTTTGATCCCGTGGAGTTGGTCTGTTTCTTAAGCCAACAGCTCTGGGTGTTATTACCAAATGTTGTGTTTCATGGTGTGCTTATACTAGCTCTTTTGTGTATCTTTGACCAGTGTGAGAGCAATAGTTGCATTGAATCTTCATAATTATGGAAGTGGAAGACATCCATGGGGTAATCTAAGCGCCGAGTACCTGGAGAAGGTATAGCTCTCTATTTCAGTCCTCTTTTTCATCCCTTTTTATTTTATCACATTGTTGAATCTGAAATTATGGTTACTTGCTTAACTTGTACAGAGAGGCTTTGTTGAGGCCAATGCCGACGATGGGCTACTTGAAGTCTTTGGGCTAAAGCATGGATGGCATGCTTCTTTTGTGATGGTAGAACTAATCTCAGCCAAGCACATTGCTCAGGTCAGAGCTAGTTCCTAATCTACCATCAAGATGTCTCAATTCTGATAAAGATGATTTCATTAGTTACATATTATCAGACAAATTAGAACGAAATAGTTAGAACAACAACAACAACAAACTCTTGGGGGAATCATGAGAAGCACGGTTTGGGTATCCAAATATACGCAATCTTTCCCACATAAACTGAAGTCCGTAGAGAGACTGATCCCTGTAGATACACTAAAAACCTTTCCAAAAAAACACTTTGGAAGCAGTTTTCGACATAAAATGAAACCCCAAAAGGAAAACTTTTGGAAAACCAATTGAAATGTTAAGAATGAAATGGTTTTTGAGGTGTGGCGGGTGAAGCTGATACTTAGAGAGCAACTCTCTTATCTTAGCATTATTTCATTTTAGGAGGCTGTTGTTTTTGTTTGGTTTTTTGCATATGTTTGCTTTGTATTGCAGACTTTTCACCCTTTTATAACTTTGAATAATCGTAAAAGAAAATCACTTGCATTTTTTGATGAAACTTCATGAACTAAATGCTTGTTTTCTAGTATTTACTTATGTTTTCTCCTATGGAAAAAAAAAATGTGTTATGTATCAGGCAGCAGCAATTAGATTTGAAATAATGGGGGATGAGTGGGAGCAAGCATATCTACAGATGGATGGAGAGCCATGGAAACAACCCCTGCATAAGGAATACAGGACTTATGTTGATATCTGGAGAGTCCCTAATCAGTCTGTTATGGTCAGAGGAGATTAATTCATTCACACCCTTCTCCTCTTGTATTATTTCCCAAATTTTCCCCCCTTTTGTAAATTAAGCAGTGTGTCTGTATTAGGAGCAGTGTGCATGTATGTATTTTTGTCCCACTACCCTTCTCTGTTGTATTCTTTTGGTGGCAATGAAATGAAATCATCATCAAGTTGTTTTGCAATTTGCAACTCATATCATGCATTTTATGATCATGGTGCAATTTATTATATACTCTCAGAGTACGTGCTTCAGATGTGGTTATTGTTCATTTGCATGTACTAGATTGTTTACTCTCAATAATGTAATTGTTCACTGCATTGCATATAATTTGGAGCACAAACTCTAGATGCATGCAATATATATTGTGATCATGGCAATTCACGTCATATTTACTTGAATTTATCTAAGCTTATGTTAACCCAGGAAACTCTTTTATGGTCTTTCACTTTCAATCTAATAGAAAAGATACTTATTAAATTTTTAACCCCACAATGAAGTATAGAACAACGACAATGTACTCTAGAAAGTCTATCTAAAGTGATGTTTAAGGGGATTTAGATGTAGGCAGTCTTCTATATGCGCGGGAATGTATGAAGAGATTTATTCTGGCAGACCTAAAAAAAGAACCTTTTTGAAAGAGCTCGTAATGAAATATAAAGATAGAAAGAATAAGAAAACATAAGCTTCTAAAACTATGTATCTTTAAAATATATTAAAATATTTATAACTTTAGTACTTCATATATATGGTATAAAGTGAGATAAACAAAAACATACGTAGGAAATAAAGATGAAATAAATATTATAATTCATACAAAGGGTGAATAATATTACAAAAAAATTAAAAGAAAGAAAATAATAGAAAGTTAAATAAATGAATAAGCAAATTGAGATGACTTTTTAAACACGAAAATCGCCACCAAAGTCAAAGGAACTAAAGTTGAGACTAAAGGATGCAACATATCCTCCTTTCAAAGCAACTACCATTTAGCTATGAGATTAATCATGCAAACATTTACAAGGGTTACTACATATAAGCTTCCTGGAGCCTAGAGGGGGTCGTGGCCCCCGCCACCCCCTCTAGCTCCACCCATGTGTTAACACTATTTAAACCATACCTGCAAAAAGAATAGACAATTGTTTGGGCGATGGACGACTGGGGCTAGAGCATATGCTATGCAGAATTCTATTGATGGAATTTTTATCTTTTCTCTCCTATTGATGAAAAAGTAGGAGAGAGCATGTGATAATTGGGAGAGAGAAGATAAAAATTCCATCATTAGAGTTATGCATTGTATATACTCTTATTAGTGGTAAGTTCCTCAACCTTCTTACCTAAATTATAAAATGCTTCCTAGCTCATCTACTTCTTTCCCATTGAATAGCAATTAAGTAGTAGACGATAGGATTTCTAAATCTTGAAACAATTGGAATCAATGTCTCTAAAGTGCATAATTTAAGAGTAAAACTATTACATAAACCTGTCTACACCTCACCTTACGCGGGATTTTGAAGTATTGATTTTTATTTTTTTAATGTTTTATTAAAATACTCAGGCCTAAGCAAGCGTGTGCTCTTTGTTGATTCAGTAACACTGCAATTAAGGATTATTTGAGCAAGTTGCGTGCCTTCAGATTTATGGATTTCATTTTCAAGTATCAATCAATCAAACTATAAAAAGGTTTACGTCATCAACAAATTGGTAGTCAAGAATTTGATTAGAATTCATAATCTCAAGTTAGAAACAAATTCCAGCAATTAGTGCAGAAGGTATGCCAATTAATAATGCACAAATTGTGCAAGGAAAATGCTCTGGTCCCTCTTTCTCATATTGTCTAATCTACCGCCTAAATGTTTGAGGGAAAAATTTATAGTGGTTGTCAACCATAACAACCATCACAATGAAAACAATGTTTATCCATATATGTGTCAACTTTTATCTTCGTCACTCATTGTTTTTATTTAGTACAATATTATACAATATATTTTCTTAATTAAAAAAATTTTTACGATTTTTTTTAAATTTAAATACCTTAACTCTAAGTTTTTGCCTAGTAAATAAACCTATTTTGAAAAATATTTATTTTAAATTTTTTTAAAATAAACTAAAATTTTAAAAAATATTATTTACAATTTATATCAAATAAAAAAGCTAATCATCAAGAAAAAACTTGACAAATGTATGAGTAAAAATTATTTTACTTACGGTGGTTGTCATGGTTGACAACCACTATAAGTGTATCCAATGTTTGAGTAAATTAAACATTAATAAATATTAACTGTTAGTTACTAATATATATAGTAACTTGTTACATATATATATATATATATATATATATATATATATATATATATATAAGATACTCCCTCCGTTCTTTTTTATCTGTCACTTTAACTAACTTTTCTCGTTTCTAATTATCTGTCATTTTATAATCCAAATAGCCTATTAATGACTGATTTTACTGTTTTACCCTTGATGGTTATTGTGGTAGAATGAGAGCTATTAAAAAGTAACAAGGTCATTCTAGTAATTATGCTCATAGCTACCTCATAAATATTAGTCACATTGATATTAGCAAATCACCTCCAAATGACAGATAATTTCAAATAGAGGGAAAATTGATGTAATAGTTATTGTGGTAGAATGAGTACTATTATGATTAAATTCTTAATGAAAATTAATATCATCATGAAAAATATAATATTTTAATTTTGATAAAATTGATGTAATAGATTGTTGGTCAAAGGGAATGAAAGAGTTGCTAGTGTCTAGATAAAATTAAATGGGAACGACTATATATCTATATCTCTCTATATATATATAACAATAATAACAATAGCTAGCTCCAGTATAGTCTAGCTAAATGCGAGATATGAGGGCATCCAAACGTATCTCAAAATTTAAGTAAGCCTCAATTTTGATGTCAATCAACAAACTTTGAAGGCTAGCTTTAGAGATAATGTTTATTTTCTTAAAAAAATATTGGGTACACAAAGATTATTAGAATTGAGTCCCACTTAGAATAGATCATGAGTTGTTGGAATCTTAATTGTAGAATCATATCAAGGAGGACTATGAAAAAATATTATAACAATAAAGATAATAACTAAAAAATAATCACTTAGCATAAAGAAATATCTTCAATTACATTTGGTGGATAGTTTTGTGTTAAAAGTTACAATGTTGTATAAAATTTGTGACTTTAATTACTCATAATATTCGTACAAGATTAGGATCATAAGATCATAATGAAAGTTTTGGATCAAAGTTTTTTAGAATATAGAACTGTAAGATCGGAATCGAAAGTTTGATAACTATGTCGACAGATAACCAATAATATCTAACAACTATTTTTTGACAGTATGAACACAAAGCCTAAAATAATACAACTTCCTCACTATATTCCTAATCTAACAATCCAAACATAAATGGAAGTAACTTTGCAGGATATTATTCTCTTTATAGATTAACTTTACAATACTCCTATACTGAGACATAAAATTTTATACCCATTATAGGTGAGGAAATGAGCTGTATATAATGATAATATTATTATAAATATTAATGTTTAAGAAAAAAAAGTTTGATAAAATATATGGGGGATCTTAAAAGAGTAAATAGGTAATCTAAATAAAGAAGGGGAAGATTATCCACTAAGATAATGGGAAGCCCAGTGGAGAAGATTATGGAAATATCAAAGGGAAGGGCCCCCTGGGTAGATGTTGCATGAAAACAACACTAGTGTAGTAATTATTTTTTTGAAAGAAATACCTATCAATGGAAAAAGACCCCCAAATTTCAATTATTTGTTGACAAGGGCTTTCATGTTTTGGGGCCCCATTGGGTTAATACACTCTTTTGGCTACATTAACAAAACCTATATTTATCGGACAATATATACATCTTGACTCAATATGGTTAATATATAACCATTTCGAATTATCCATATTTTATTTTTTTTTTGTAATTTTTAATAATATTTTTCTAATAATTATATATATTTATCAACTATAAAAGTTTAATACTTATTAGTTAGGTCAAAAAAATATAAGTAATAGCCTAATTTTATCAATCATAGTAGAAAATGCACATTTTATGCATAGTTTTACATTTATGAAAAAATATAAACAAATAGTCATTTCTATATTGTTTATAAGCTGTAATAACCGTCAAAGTAATGAAACATACTTTTATAATTATTTAAATATACTTACATTTAACTTTATTAGTCATTTAGGTGAAATGCTATCTTGCGTCAAGATATTTATTATTTTGCATATTTATCTTCGCGAGATATTGTATGGTATAATTTGTGTAGCTTTATATCTAAATATTATAAACTTCTAAGAGTAGAAAAGATATATTATTGTAATTTTTGAAAACTAAGTGCATGTATATGGATAGCAATTAGCAAAATCTTAAGTTAGGGCCTATTTTTAGTAAGTAATTGAAATGCATAAATATAGAAACATATTAGAATGGTTTGAGATGATAAAAATAATTGTTCTTGCACTTTTGCCAAATCTTGTTAATAAGAATTTTACAAAAAGGTGGGTGTTAACATATTCATTAGCTCTAATTTTTGTACCTAACAAATGATAACAAAGTGAATTTAATACTTAACAAGTAATATATATAGATTTCTTTTGTAAGGAGGGGAAAAATTAGAAACAATTCTATCCACAAAAGAAGGAAGCAGCAGTTGTTGTGTGTCCCAATTCCTCACACAAAATAAACTTGGCATAAGAGATTGATCATTGATGTGTGAGTCATCTTCCACGAACAAATTTGGTTGGCCATTGGTTTGTTGAAAGGAGTGGGTAATCTCCTTAGTATTATTTAATTTCAATTATGTTTTTGTTTTTTTTTATCAGCAATTATGTTAATCATGGAAACTAGGGCAAGTATATATTGCTGAGCCATATATGGGTATAAAAGCTAATAACACTATTGCTGATTAGACCTGACAATCAGATGAATCGGTTTGGACTCGGGTAGGTTAAAGTTTGATTTGGGTTGACATCAGGTCAATCAATTTCAATTCAGTTGGAGCACGAGTCCTGTACTGGTTGACTTCTGGTAAGTTCTATATATTCGGATGAGGTTCTTTTCGATTGTGTTCTGGTTTGATTTGGAGTTAGTTAGGTGCGGATCTTAATCGGGTCACTTTCAAATTGTGGTTCGGACTATATTCGGGTTCGAGTCAAGATCGGATCATCTGTTCGGATGTTGGTTCGAGTGAGGTTCTTTCCGATCGGGGTCTAGTTTGATTTGGGGTCATATGGATGCGGATCTTAATCAGGTCACTTTTCAAGTTGCGGTTCACATCAGTTTCAAGTTCCGATTTTCTTTGAATTTAGGTCAAGCACGGATCATCAATTTGGGTGTCAATTAAGGTTCCGATTCGATCTTTAGATTCGAATTTCGGGTCTCGTTTAGTTTTGTCTGGTCTACGGCTAATAATAATAAGGATAAATCCTACATGTTAATCATTGCAATTGCATTATCGTGACGTATGTGTTTGTTTTTTTAGTTGTTGAGAAAACGATTGCAATTAAAGTCCAACCCATAAAAGAGAATGCAATCATGACTTAACCTGTTGATGCCCTATTTGATGGCGTCAAGTGTTTGCACTGTTAGTTGGACCTTATCATTCCATTTGGTATTTACTTGGATTTTTTTTTCATTATTTAACAAATATATATGTCACGAATGTAATTGTTCATGAAAAGATATAGGGGTTTTAAGATGGAAATAACTTTAATTTTGAATATTGAGTTTATAATAGTTTCAAGTACTTTAAAAAAATCTTTGCATTATGTCCAATTTTGGACCCATTTTGTTATACTATACCACCACCAACTTTGGACCATAATATTTCGGTGGCCTTTTTAGATGGTGTTTGTTGTTGGATATAATGCTGACAACCACAACAATCTAAAAACAATAAGAAAAATTTTACTTGTTATGGTAAACTAATAGACAAACCACTGTTATAGGGGGTATCTGGATCACTTGATTCAATGCTAACTTTCGGTGTTCAGACGCCCTAGTGGCCGAATTTTCCGCGCTTTGAACATGCTTGTAAATGGTTAGAAACTTGCACCCGTTCATGGGTCAATATGGACTCTTCAGAGGCAGTCTACATGATTCGTGGAGACAGTTCGAGAAACAAGAGATATGCTTGACTGATTGCTCGTTGCAAGACCCTAATGGACCAAGGAGGTTGGGAAAAACTCATAACCCACTGTAATCGAGAAACTAATCAAGTTGCTGATAAATTAGTCTCCTCGGGCTTAGACTAGTTGATAACATACTTTACTTCAATGAACCTCCCAATGAGGTCAAAACTTGCTATATTGCATATTGTAATCGAGCCAATTGGCTCAAGTCAATTAGTATCTAATAAATTCCTTTAGGAGTACGTTTGGCCTTTTTTCTGCACCAAAAAAAAAAAGGACTACCATAGTATGGTAAAATCACAGATCTGAAGTGATTTTGCTCGAGTAGGAATGAAAACTCTCCAGTGTTGGTCACTTCTAGAATTACACGACCTCAATGAACTAGTTGAAGTTAAACTATCCAGATTATGGATAAATGATAGCCATAAGTTCATGTGGACATGAATACATGACCATTGTCCATTGTGTAGGGCTGTTTCATACATAAGGGTTGTTGCTATGGTTTCTTTCGGCCATATGCTACCAATAATGCTTGAGATTTGACATATCACATAGGACATCTAGGTTGAGGATTTATTAAGAAATTAAATAGTACATCAAATAATTTGTATAGTGGACATGATTGTAAAGTTTCAATGGTTTTTGAAACCACATTATAGCTAGGGCCAATTGTCTTTATACCATCTCAAATTATAGTTATCACCAAATTTGGTGTTGCATAGAGATTGGCTACTTAATCTCATTGGTTAGGAAGAAGATTGAGGGTTAATTTCATTGGTTGTGGAAGTTGATTCATTGATGATTACCAATTTGAAAATGTTATAATTTCAGTAATGGGCTTACGTTAAACTTCATATATAGAGCTAATGATGAATATATGTCTATCAAAATTTGACATTGAAACGACAAAATATGATATTCTCACTAATCCTCCTCTTGTATTGATGGGATAGAGATCATAGAGCAACTGGGGAAAATGTTAATTAAATTTAGGGGAGGAGTGATAAATATTTCATCATTAAAAGAAGGAATGTAAAGATTAAGAAGAATTTTAAATATATATACACACACACACACACACACACATATATATATATATATATATATATATATACGGAAAGAAAAACGCCTTTCTCAGGTCAATTTTGAAGATACATTTTGATTTTCCTTCGAAAACCTCTAGATAACTCATGGCACATAAGAACGTTGTGAAGGAGTTCCCTCCCTGGTACAAAAGCCGATTGACTTTTGTTTGTGAGGTATGGCAGGACAATCTTCAATCTTGTGGCTATCAGTTTTGATATAGTCTTATAGAAAGTGTTACAGTAGGCTATAGGTCTGAAATATATATATATATATATATATATATATATATATATATATATATAGGGAATTGATCATATGAGCATGGCTCTTTGGTGAGTATGTAAGTATGACTGGATATTTAGCGGACATCAAATGGTGTTTTTGTGGACATCAAGTATGAAAGGTGGACATCAAGTATTGTTTCTGTGGACATCAAATATGCAAAGAGAAATAAAGATTTTGCTTGGCGGGGATCAAATGTTGGTATCTAACCTTCATACTTAATATCCACGAAAACAATACGTGATGTCCACTTTTCATAATTGATGTGCACGACAATAATATTTGATGTCTACTAGAAATCCAATCATGCTCACATGCTCACACAAAAGACCCATGCTCATATATATATATATAGGATAATTGGATTCTAATAATCCCTACTTTCATCAATTGGACAATGGTGGACCGTACTTTCACTTTGTATTCTGGTGGTACAAAATCCACCTCCACATTCTTCTTATTTTTTTCATTCCTACACTATATTGTTTTTGTTTTTTTCGTTCCTGCCCCTAGAAAGTTAATGAATTGAAGTTTCTAAAACATTTTTTAAATTATTTTTTTGAGACTCCGAATAATTATTATGATTTTTTAAAGATAATAAAAGTGAAAAAATCGTAAAAAATAGTAAAAAAATGAAAAAAATTGGGAGAAACGTTGTAAATTCATTAAAAATCATTGTAAAGTGTTTTACTAAATTTTGAATCAAATGCAATACAAAATCTATGATTCCCTCGAAAATATCCCACTACAATCCAATTTTTTTTTTTTTTTTGGACCACCAGAATACAAAGTGAAAGTACGGTCCACTATCGTCCAATTGGTGAAAATAGGGATTATTAGAATCCAATTTTCATATATATATATATATATATATATATATATATATATATATATATATATATATATATATATAATAAATGTTGAGAAATTTCGTTTCATGATATTCCCATTTTCTTTCCCACTCTTTTCACTTTTTTTAAAAAAAATCAGTAATGGCTAGCATGTCCAATTTTATTCACAAAAAATAATGTACCTTAAAAAAATATTAACATACAATCTTTCACCCAGAATGATTGTATCGTCACTAGACAAGAAAGCCAAGTAAAATACAATTAATGGACATCCATTGATATCCCCCGCCCCTCTATCCCTCTATCCAAATAAAAGGGTAGTTGGGACTTTCCCAATATATTCCGACTTCGAACCTTGAATTGAAAGCAAATAAAAGAGGTTAGAATATTTTATTTTCATGGTAAACATAATTAAGCACTACCCAAAATTAAATGATCACTTGTAAGATGTTATAGTGATACATGTCTAAATAAATGAGTACGAAGATAACTGACTTGCTTCCAAAATATATCGACTTAAATTACTCTTATCAAAACTAAATTTATTTCAGAAGTTTGGGATATGATATATTTGTAATTTTAAATAGCTATAGAGAAAAAAAAAACTTAAAAATGAATTAAAACATGAATTTCATACAAAGATAAATTTACCATTCAAGTATTACATGATCTAGATTAATACAAACTAAGTGCATATGAAACAATTAATGCTAAAAGGCTATATTTGCCAAACAATAGTGAAGATGTATAAAATATAAAAAGAAACATGCCAAATTATATTTATTGGACTAACTTCTTTATTTATTGAGGGGTATATATGTTCAAATTCAATAGTGAACTTGAAAAATAGTTGGATCTTGTTAACCTTGTCTTGCATTGATGTTTTGACAGCACAATATTCTTACTTATTTTTATTATTGTATTTGATACTTTTTTTTTTCCCTTATAGTTTTATCACAAGAATCCTTTTTTCTTTTATTCTTATCCACTTATGTATATATTTAAGGGTAAAGCTGTTAGACACTTCTGTCCTACACCATATTTCACATTACACAAGATTTTTGAGATATTAGATTTGAATTTTTAGGGATATTCTTATCCATTTGATGCATAAATTATACATTTAATACTTAAAAAAAATTATGTATTTATTGCTTGGACTATGAGTGAGCCTTGTAATGATCAATAGTTTAAGCTTTGTCCTGGCCAGGATACTTGAATGTACTTGCAATAATTGGTTTCAAACATGATTTGTTTCCTCTCATAAGCCAAATCAACATCTTGCATTCAAATTTCTTACCCACCATTTGAACTATAATATCTACAATTATATAAAATGATAATGTTAGCCTAATGACCAAAAATTGGATTTCATCTCATGTCAGCTAGTTCTCCTAAATTAATCTATTACCACCTTTGTTTTTATCTGACTTTTTAACTAATTGTTCTCGTTTCATATTATCTATCATTTTTATACAATAAAATATTAATTACTACTTTTTTTATTTTACCATTTATTAAGTTAACCCTAAATTTTGATTTCAATTAAGAATATCAAATTAATTTTCTGACTCACTACCCTTTAAAATTTTGTGAAATTGACTTTTTTCACCACCTCTAAAAGATAGATAAAAAAGGAAATAGAAGAAGTAGATATAAACGTTTAAACTTTGTTTACCTTTCGTTAAAAAAAATTGTTTACTTGATTAATCTCGGTTATCATGACTTTTAATGTTAAAGGCCAGGACAATTCCTTTATTTCCAGCAAATTATATCGAAGTTACAATTAAATAGTTGGATGAGAAAATAATTGATCTTTTCCAAAGTCCTGATTGAAAAAATCAATTTGTTTAATCCAAGTGTAATCCAATTTAAAAAAATCATATCAAATTTAACTATGAAATTGTTCTTTGTGAAATAGAGACGTAACTCAGGTTTCTATGGAGTTGGAGGTGTCGTGGAACGCCTTGGAGGTGTCGGGGCACCCTAGTAAGGGTCACGTGATGCACAACACATCAAACAAGGGTGACACAGGTGCTAGGTGCCACACCACGGGTCGCGGGATAACCAGAAAGCTTGTTTTGAGCTACGGTTGATACAGGTCGTGTCCTGATCGAGTGACGTGAACCGTGTCACTTGCGACCCGAATCTTGTCACTCTAACATGGACCGTACGTGTCTGCCACAGTCGATGTTTCTTTGCAATGGGCGGTTTATTTTGACGTGGGTTTGACCTAGTTTCTTTAGTAGCCACTTTATATGTTATGTTGGTAGAATTCTATTGTATCCAACACAATTTAATCGAGAGAAACATAAAAGTAAGATTGAGTGATATCTCTCTGAACAATTGTGATCCTCGTCATACTAGCTAGTGCATAGATTTCATGGTTTTTTTCCCCATTTTGGGTTTTTTTTTCCACGTGAAAAGTTCTGGCGTTCTTGATTTATTTTCCGCACTTCTCTTTATAGTTAGTGATTGTTTAAGTCTCTTTGGTCCTAACAGCCGGTATCAGAGCATAATGATGTTGTTACGGAACTCGCTTTCAAACAATGTCATATGAGAAGCTTAAGATTGAGAAGTTCAACGGGACGAACTTTGCCTTTTGAAAGATGCATATTGAGGATCTATTGTACTTGAAGTCTGTGCTTCTTCTATTGCAGGAGAAAAATTCGGATGAGATGAGCTAGGCAGTTTGAGATCTGCTTGATCGTCAGGCAATGTCTACAATTGGACAGTCATTAGCACATAAACGTGATGTCCAACGTTATAGACAAAAAGATGACAAAGGACTTGCTGAAAGCACTAGACGAGATGTATGAGAAGCTATATGCGATGAATAAGGTATATCATATGCACAATTAGTCAGGACTAAGATGTTTTATAATGTGGCTGGTCATATTAATGCGATCGCTAAAGTGTTTCGTAACTTGCTTCTGTCAAACTGAATTTTGATGATGAACTTAGAGTCGTTTTATTGTTATCTTGGCTGCCTGATTTATGAGATACGATTGTAACCACTATTAGTAGTTCTAGGGGGTACTATAGAGATGAAATTTGATAAGGTTAAAGAAGTGATTCTCAGCGAAAGCCTTTGTAGGAAGGGTTCTAATGGTGAATCTTCATGAAATGCTTTAAATGTCAGGGGTAGAAAGAACAATGGAAAATCGAACAATTCCAAGGGTCGATCAAAATCAAGGGGTAGAAGTAAGCCTAAAAACATGAAGAGCATTGTGTGTCATGGTTGCGGTAAAAGAGTCACGGTAAGAGAGATTTCCCTAGACCTAAAAATGGCGGGGTAACAACGATGATCGTGACTCTGTTAATTTGGCTAAAGACCTTGACGATTTTTTGATTTTGAGTGTTTCTAGTCCCATGGATAGTTGATATTTATGTATCTTTTCATGTTTTCTTTAATAGGAAGTTATTTCCTAATTGGAGGAGTGACAATTTTGGAAAAGTTTAGCTTACAAATGATAAATATTATGAGATAATAAGGATGGGAGATATGTCCATTAAGACTATTAATGATGGTCTTTGGAAATTGGAGGGTGTGAGATATATTCTGGAGGCTAAGAGGAATCTGATATCTGTGAATCAACTAGATGACTTAGGCTCCACTGCAGGGTTTGGGAATAGGTTGTGAAATATTGTGAAGAGTGTTATGGAAATGGCTAAGTAGTTATTGAGATTTGGTACTTTATACTCCACTAGGGACAAAACTAATGATTTTTAATGTCAATGACGACGTTCCTTATTCTAGTTTATGGCATTGCACGCTCGGTTACATGAGTGAGAAGGGTATGAAGATTTTGGCTTCGAATGGTGCTTTGGAGAACTTGAAAACTGTAGACAGGTGTTTTGTGAAAGTTGCGTCTATAGTAAGTAGAAGAGGGTTAGTTTTAGCAAAACTGACAAAGAACCAAAACCTAAGAAGCTTGAGTTGGTTCATTCTAGTCGGAAGGTATGGGTGTATTTTATGACAAATAAATTTGATGTGTTTGATGTTTTCTTGGAATAGAAAACATAGGTTGATATACAAACTGGATTGAAGGTGAAATGTTTGAGAATAGATAATGGAGGAGAGTATGAAATTTAGGAATTCGGGAGATAGTGTGCTTGGAAGGACATTAGGTTGATGAAACTGTTCTCGGGATACCAAGGCAGAATGGGATAGCAGAAAGGATGAACATGACTCTAAATGAGAGAGCCATGAGCATGAGGATTTATGTTGGGTTCCTCAAGTACTTGTGGGCAGATGTAGTAAACACAATAACATACCTAATCAATAGGAGTCCATCGGTTCATCTAAATATGAAGGTACCTCAGGAGGTATGAAGTGGCTGGTATGAAAGTTGACTATTCCTTTCTTTGTATTTTTGTTCGTGTTGCTTATGTGATTATTGATCATAACAAGTGTGAAAAGTTGGACCCTAAGTCTAAGAAGTGTTGTTTATTGGTTATGGCTATAGGATGGTAAAAAGGTGTTTAGGGATGTGATGTAGTCTTTAATGAGAATGTGTTGTATAAAGATAAGTTGACATCAAATGGCTCATGTGATAAGGAGAAAATGGGAGCTAAGGAGAGTCACCTACAAGTTGTTGAGTTCTCTGTTGGGACTAGTATGTCTAGTTGGAAAATAGGAGAAACTCTAAGGACTGTAGAGCAGACTGTAGATCAGCTCGAACCACAAGAGATGCCTGAAAGCTCTAATGATGATGAACAAACACAACCATCCACCCTAAATTATCAACGAGCGCTACAAGAGGTAATGCACCAAGCAGATATTCTCCATCCGTATATTACCTATTATTGACAGATGTCTATGAGTCAGAGTCCTATAGTGAAGCTGTATAGGTTGAGGTTCGGCTCGAGTGCGAGCATGTAATGGATGACGAGAGTGCCACATTTAAGAAGAACAAAACTTGGGAGTTGACCACGTTGCTTGTGAGCAAGACAGTCACGTTGCACAAGTGGGTCTACAGGATCAAGAATAAGCCTAATGGTGACGTCAAGGCTTAGTTAGTGGTTAAGGGATTTTCTCATAAGGAATGTATTAACTACAATTAGATTTTCTCTCTTATTGTTAAACTAACCACTATTAGAACTGTCTCGAGTTTTTATTTGTCTTACCCTTTAGCAAGGGGTATTTCTTATGATTTTAACACTACATTTTTTTTTTGTAATAGTAAGTATTAACTACCAATTATAAGAAGCTTCAGATGTGTAGGCTGCGTCAATAAGAAGAAATGATACTCTAATCAAATCAACCCCTTCCATTAAGCTTATTTTGAGCGTTTTTTGAATTATAAAAAATAATGAGTAAAAGTACAACTTTATGCAATTTATATGTGCTAGTATAGTTATAAAATTCAATCATATCATTTAATGTCTTTAACATAGTTTTAATGATAAGATAAGACATTTAAGATGTATCTTACTCTAAAGCTCATATCATTTTAGTATAGTGCATGAAGGGTTTCTTATGAACCTACATTCAAAATTAAGTCTCTAGCTATTTGACTTAATCCCATACTTGTCTTATCCATCCCTCACATATTAATCTAGATTATTCCATGTAGAGGGGTAAGTAGGTGGACCACTCATCACTAAGGAAAAAAAAATTCATTGATTTGACTTGTATTGACTCCTTAAAATATTCATTAATGCAACCAAAACTATGACATATATATCATGAACTTGCAAATTAAGGTCAATATGCTTGACTTGTCATAACCAACATTGTGTGAAATGCAACTTCTGATTTAGATCCACTATAAAACCCATTGTATTTTGCTTAATATGATCTCTAATTGGTTGATCCCAAAATATCCTATCAAATTTAGTTATCATGGACTAAAAATCTACTCCTTCAACAGCCAATAACTTATTTCAAGCCATGCATTTCATCCATGATTGTGTACACTTGAGTGCATGAATGATTTCAAGTGATATTTAGGTAAGGTTGTCGAAAATTTGGGTTCAGGTCAATTCGGGTCCAGACGAATTGGGCATCGGACGAAAATTTGATGTCCCATATTTTGGAACATTTTCCAGGTCAGATAAATAAGACAAACATAAATTTGGGTCTAAATTGGGTCCAGACAATAAAAAATGGAAAATATTGTGTTGAAAATTTTCAGCTACATCGGTTAATGTAAAACTTCGGACGGAAATTCTATGTCCATACCAACCTTTTCCCGCATCGGATTGAACCGAGTTTTCGAGTCAGACATTTTTTTGACATCCCTAATTTTGGGTCGTGTTTATTTGCAGGGAAATTTGAACTTTTTTTTCTTTTCAAATGGGGGAAACAAAAATCTGGAAATGTTCAAATGAACTATTAACTCAACTTTCTCATCTCAATAGCTGCCGAGAAAAAGAGAAGGAAAACATTCAAGTATGTACTTATGTTGGTTGTGTTTTAATTTCATGGCAAACAAAGCACATGAAGAGGAATGACACTTTAACCCAAGCAAAAATCTAAAGCTGATTCGTGGGTCAACTTTTGTCCTTCTTCCATTATGCCTCTTTTGTCCTAAGATGTGAAGATTAAGGTGTTTGGCTTTTTGTGCATAAAACTTACTGTTAGGGATTTAATGATTCATATGATTTTTCTTAGCAAGTTGCCTTTCATATACTCCCTCCGTTTCATATTAACTGTCATCTTTGGAAATTATGCAGTCAAACTCCAAATATTTTGACCATAAATTTATCAATATATATAATGAATTGCTATATAAAATTACTATCATTAGATTCGTAACAAAAAGTAATATCATACAAGTATAATATTGCAATTTGTTAATAACATATTATGCAAGAAATTATCAATCAAAGAATGATATTGGAGACCGTGAAAGACAAAATTATGACAATTAATATGAAACGGAGGGAGTATTAAAGTAGTTGGGTTTATGTTGTATGCCATATTGTGCTTTTAACTTTTAAATGCTACTGGTCAGTTTATTAGGTTCATATTTAGATAATAATCACGTACTATAGAATTCACTGAACCAAATATATGCATATATGTAAATAAGTTTCATACAAAAATAGAATCAAACTTTGAATGGATGCAAAACAAAATTGTATCTGATCCAATTTTTTCTAAAAACAATGAAATTATATTTTTGCATGGCAAACTTTTAATAGAGTAAACTCAGTAAAGAAAGAAATTCGACCCCAACTGAAAACCTAGTATGAATAGAACCAAAATGCTTATATAAAATGACCCGATACCTATATTCATATTTGAACCTGTTGGGTTTATGGCTCAAAATCAGCCTCTTGATCCTACAATTATTTGTTTCCTAATTGTATTAGGATATTATTTAGGTTTCCTTATTATGTTAGGTTTCCTAATTGTATTAGATTCCAAATTTAATTGGAGTGGGAGTCAAGTTAGATTTATAGGGAGTTTTTCCTATAAATATAGGTTGTTATCAACCTATACACTTATGGCAATGTAACACACACATTGAGAGCATTCTTCACCTCTACCCCATCCCTAGGTTGTGAGAGTCCTTTAGAGAGTAATTTTGTCTTCAGTATATTCCCGCTGTGCTATTAACCCCTTGAGATCTTGCCATCGATCTCCTTGCGTTATATAGCCTGTGCTATTAACCCCTTGTGATCTATCCATCGATCCCCTTGCGTTATATAGCCCCTTGGGATCTCTCTTGTAATCTCTCCCCTTATACTAGTGGATTATTGCTCCGTTGTCGTCCGTGGTTTTTTCCCGATTTGGGTTTCCACGTAAATCGTGTGTCTTTATACTCTCTATCTTTTAATTACTGATCTTGTTATATGTCTTCTCAATTTATACATCCTGATAATTATCTCTTCCGCTGCAAATACTAGGCTATATTTTATCTCGATCCTAACAGAACCCTTTGTCTGGTCTTATACCAGCAACTACTACCTTGATTGTTAGTGGATTATAAGTAATAATAGATTATTAATGCTTGTATAAAGATAATCATAAGCATAATTAGATGGACTATTTTCCTATTGATTAAAAGGATAAGGTCCAATTGATAAAAGGATAAGTTCTAGTTCCTTCTCAAGCTGTTAAATATTTATTTATATTTTGGATTTTTGGATGGTAATATACTAACCTTTGGGGTATTAGATTGTAATATATCGATTTTTAGTATTGTACAACAATATCTTTGACTTGATTTACAGTGAATAAATATAGGGAACTCATAATTAGTTTTAAAATTATAAGGCCCTACTAATAGATACGACAAAATAAAGGCGGCCTCATAGTCATTTTTTATCCAAAGAATTACCAAATCAAGGGTACATAGTCAAATCTCATAGTAATGAAAACAAAAAAATAAAAACCCTATTAGAGTGGAGAAAAAAAGAGTTTGTAGTCTATGATTGAAAAAAGACAACATATACAAGGCCACAAGGGAAACATCAATGATGTTATCTTCATAAAATTTGACTCTATATCTTTTGAGACAAATGGTTTATACATTCAAATGAGTGGTATTCAAAATCAATTAAGGGTGCGTTTGGTTGGTCAATAACCTCGGAGAAATGGTTTCCCGGGTTGACTTATTTTCCCCATGGTTGGATGCGGGTTGACTTCGAGAAAGCTTTTACGATGGGCGTACCATTTTCTCCATTTTCATAGGGAAACTTTCCCTTAGGGGGAGCTAAGGGAAATTTTTTCCAGGGAAATCTTTCCCATGAAAACTTCTCATGGAAAATTTTCCTCGGGAAAAATTTCTCAGGGGTTCCTACCAAACACTCGCTAACTCTATTTTTATTAATTTCATATGTGGTTAGTCATATTTGTGGTTCATGAATTTTGTAATTAACCTTAAACCAAAACTACATTATGTGGTCAATCGATCTGTGGTTAACCTCTTTTCAATACTAGACACTGACAGTCTTACACTAAACCAAAACCACCAATTAACTGTATTGAAAATGCAATTAACCACTTTTTAGGTCCATTAAATGCAGTTAACCACTTTTTAGGTTCATTTCATGGTAGGGAGTTTATTTACAAATGTTAGGATTCTCAAGATGTAGTTAGCAGACAAACAATAATAAGGGCGGAAAATAAATAAAGATTCAACACAAGGAATTAACGTGGAAAAACCCAAACCGGGAAAAAACCACGAACGATGCACTATCAGAGGATTACAACAATGTTTCAGAGATTCCCAGACCTCCACAATCTCTCACAACCTCCCTAGAGTTACAACCTGAGAACTCTACACTCACAGATGAGCCTCACACAACTCCTTCAGGAATACAGAGATTACAGGTCAATCTCTTGTGGTATAAGATGAAACACTCTCAATTGTTGTACAAATAAACCTAACACCTAGGTCCTGTTTATAGTCAAGACTACAACATAATATTGTGGTTAATAATAATATTAACTTTCCAAAAACATGTGTTTCCTAATAATTTGATACTATATTCCAAAGCAATATTAGCTTTCCATGTGATTGCCCCATCACAATTTGGTAACAAATATAATATTTTCCACTTTATATAATATCTTTCCTTAAATAACACAATCTTGGAAGATCTTCAATATTATATGAAATTTGCCCACCAAGCATAATTTTGGCTTTCCAAAATTCATCCCACCAAAATAATAATTTGGGCTCCACACAATTAACCCAACAACAAATATTCAAAAACTGGATAACCACGGTTAACCACTTTTCAAAAATATGAAACTAAAATCGAAACCAACTAAACCAACTCGATTAACTGAAATTGTGAAATCCGAAAAATCTAAACGATTAGCTGATTTTACTGGTTGGATTTTTACATCCTACTTTTCGATATTTCTTGGACATCCCTAATCCAAACAAAGATTAAGTTATCAATGACACATAGTGGGTCTTTAATTATTCCAAAATTCTAAATAGTTTCTATGGTAGATTCCATGTATGCATCAAGTGATATAGAATATTCTCAATTATTTAGGCTCACACTCTAGATTTGTTTTTGGAATTAAGTGGTTAATCACTTAATCATATTTTAATGAGCCATGCTGGCATTAATCAATGAATTATTCAGCTATGTTCTAATTATGTATTACTATATTTGATCCCACTATTACATGTTTTACTCTCAAGTATTGAAATTTAATCTCAAGTACAATAATAATTTCTTTACCGATTAGCTCAATAAATAAAATTTCTAAAGAATATTGTCCAAAAGGTTTGGATTCCATTTAATATTGAATTTTATACTTTCTTGTTTTCTTTAAAAAAAGAGAAAAGAAAAGCAAGACCTAGTTTATTGATGATAACGAGTATATAAATACATAACTCGGAATCTATAAATATATATTAACATGAAATTACTTAAGAATAAAATAATCCATACTTTAATGAAAAATATATTTTAGAGGTTTGGTAATACCTCCAAACTAAATAATTTTATTATAATAATAAAAGCTACTCTTTTAAAATAAAATTAATAATCATATTATAACTTATTATAACACATCTAATTAAGTACATTATTCTTACTTTTTCATTAAAGTTTAGTAGCATATAAAAATAAAATAAACTATATGATTGTATAGGCAATAAATTAAGTTCTAATAAAAGATCCTTCAACTCCATTAGAAAAAAAAATCTTTCAAGTTATTATTGTGTTGTATTTTAGTAAAATCACAAAAAAAAAAGAATCAATTGTCATTGTAACATTTTTTTTCAAGTAATTCAGCATCATCTTTTTTACTAAGAAACCAAAGTAAACATTAGCTTTTTAATTATATAGAAAACTAAACTGAAATTATTGACTAATAATTTTAAGATTGACCCACTACATTATTAATTTAGTTGTACTAGATTTAAAATTGGATAAATAAAGATTTAAAATTAAATTAACTTTAATTTTGTAAATAAAAGTTTAATATATTTCTTCATTTATGATGCCAAATAAAATATATTTTTTCCCAATGAAATTATTACCATAAAATAAGAATATTGTAAGAACTATAAGCCTTTGGCATGCTTCTACTACCATGTTATGCAAACTAATTTCGAAAATGATTAATAAAATTTTCAAATGATGAAAGTACAATAATATTTTTTATTAATTTCCAATTATTATTTAAATTAATGACTTTTATAAAATTACTTCAAAAAATACATTATGTAAAATTATTAAAAAAAAAGTTACGGACATTATAGAAATAACTCCAACACCTATATGATAAATAGTGCAATTCTCATCGTAACTAGCATACAATCAGTCACACATAGAAAAGTTACAATTTTAAAAATTTTATACATTATGTTAGTTTACATGAAACCGTCTCACCTAATATTATATTTTCACTAGATTAAATCCTTGGGAACAATCCATAATATTGTGGGTTTAAGGGTAGTTGAGAGTACAAATAATATATATAAAAATTCCACATATGGGACCCAAGAAAATATTGGAGAATACATTACCAGTATTCCCTTTATGTCGAATCAAGCGAAGTTACTTAAATCTGTAAACTTTATAAATAATTAATAATCTGAATATTAAAAAGAAAAATGCAATGTTGAAATTGTAGTGGTGAAGTAAGTTATTTAAGAATAGGACCTAGATAAGGAATTCTGGGGGGAGAAACAACAAATTAAGATGCGAATGAAATATGGTATAGTATCAAATGACTAGGATTGCAAACAAGGGTTGGATAATGATAGTGCAATATTACAAGGATACAATGTGACACCTAACGAATCTAATTGAAATATATATGTATGAGCATACTATGATAAAAGATTTAGAGTAAGTTATATTAATGGAGAATATTTATGTTTTTGGAATCAATTTAAACCAAGGCTATTTAATTTGTATTTGTATTTGTAGTTGTGCGCAAATAAATTTAAGCTAAGGATTTGCTCCTTTCTATTGTACCATACTGCATTTATCGTAATTCATCACATAATCTATATACTACCATATTTTACCATAGCATACCCATCCTACCACTGAAAGTATCTATATTACCAACTATTTTTTTCCAACCAATTTAAAATGGTTGTAAAAACCAATTATTTTAGCAATCATTTCTATTTTTTTTAATTTTCCAACTATTTTTCAAATTTTATGTGGGAAAAAGGGTTGGAAATTCCAACCACCTTTACTAAAATGGTTGGAAAATTTTCCTACCATCCTTTTTCCTACTATTATTGGAAAAATGGCCGGATTACCAACCATTTTCCCAACCATTTTCAAACGGTAGGAAAATGATTGGTAGGAAAAATTTTCCACTAGTTTAGCAAAAGTAGTAGGAATTTCCAACTATTTTTTCCACTTAAAAGTAGAAAAATAGTTGGAAAATTAGAAAAATAAGAAATGGTTGTTAAAACGGTTAAGTTTTTCCAACCATTTTAAATTGATTGGAAAAAATGGTCGGTAATACACATATTTTTAGTAGTGCCCTAAGCATTTGAAACAGTTTCATTTAATTACTTTTCCGGTAAATTTAACAACTTTTTCTGGTGAATATGTGATATGTGATGATATTTATTTGTTAAAATTATCATCATTTCAGCAAACAAATTTCTAATCACAAGTCACACATTCAAGCACCGAAAAAACTTAGCGTGGGTAAACATTAACTTAAAACATTAAAATTAGACATATAAACATCATAAACCTAAAGAAAATATATGCAAATAATTATCCGGTTCATTACCATGTCTAGTTTTATAAACCAGAATGTGTAGATAAATGAAACAGTGGGCTACACATATATTGAGCTATATATTGCTCAATTAATCGATTGAATGAATATTGAAACTAAGATTATTTGTGGTTTTCTATAGGAAGCTTTCTAAAAAAGGAAAAACAAAAACAACCGTATAACACTTTGGCAAGGTAGCTAATTCAATGTATGGGGTGATCAAACTTTTCTTCTCATTATGTATGAATTGAAATCCCCTCAAGTTTACTATTTCATGGCTAATGATCATTAGGGACTGTGTTTGTGAGGGTTTTTTGCTTTTTGGACCCCGAACTTTGGGAGTATTTATTTTCTGGACCCCCATATTTCAAAGTTTATATTTTGGACCCTATACTTTGTCTCCGGCAACAATATGGACCCCCATATTTCAAAGCCATTATCAAATTTTTTTCTCTTTCGAAAATTTTCTAGCCGCAACTTCTTCTTTCTCTTCTTGCACGATTTCCAACCCCCATATGAGTACAGATTTGTTAAAAAAATTACCAAAATTTACCAAAAGTTACCAAAATTTAACTTTTACCCTACTGTTTTTCACCCATGAATTTTACACACCCTTAACTGTCAATGTCTAATCAATTTCAAAACATCATTCAAAAGAAGGAAAAAATGATAAAAGGTCATATCAGGAAATTTATGCAACAATTAGGTCATCGCCGGAGTCAAACATAACTTTGGGCCACATTTTTTGGGTCCACAAAGTATAGGGTCCAAAATATAAACTTTGAAATATGGGGGTGCAGAAAATAAATACCCCTAAAGTTCGGGGTTCAAAAAGCAAAAAAACCCGTGCTTGTGATAGAGACGTATTTAGTATTGTGGTCTTGTGAATATCCTTAGATGTGTATATACGCAACTAACATGCAAGCGCAACTAACATGCAAGCTTTGACAATAATTTAGATGACTATCAATTAACTATCAATGAATAAACGTCTCTTAATTGGGAACATCTTTCAATTTTGAATCATTTTTACCTACACTAAGCTTTTGAATCATTTTTATTCACTACAATAGATTTGGTCTTTAGCAGCGTTTATTTAGCGGCATTTATAAATGCCGTTGAAAACCAATAGCTGAAATAAACAACATACCCTATGGTGGCATTTATTTTAAATGCCGCTAAAAGGTGTCTATTTGGGCTCCCAACTCTTTACTCAGCCCGCTTGAAACCTAAAATCAACAAAAAAGCAGCGCCAAATGAAAAATTAAACAACCCGCCTTGTATTCTGCGAGTAGTCCAAGAGAAATACTAAAACCCTAATATCCCTTCCCACCTCCCTTCTTTCTATTCTCCTGCCATCTGCAGTCTACTAGCTCCTTCAAGTTCCAGCAAGATGGTGTTTCTCTCCTTTCTCGCGCCTCTTCCTCGCCATAGCTCTGGTCGCGTCGTACATCAAACCCATCCGTAATTTCTCTCTTGATTCTATTGTCATGGTTTGATTGTATTGCTTCAATCTGTGATTGCGGGTTTTTTTTGTGGTTTCACGCGTGTTTCTGATGATTGTGCAAGATGGCGAAACTCCGAATAAGGTTGCGTTGTTTTCTGTTCCAGTGAGTGAGTTTTTAATCAATTATTGTGATTATTTGTGTGATTGAGTAATTTATCAGATCCGATTTTCGTTTGTTTTGTATTGATCTGATCTGGTTTGATTCTTTTGTTGTCGAGTAGCAGATCAGTGGAGGAAAATTGAAATATGATATATTTGTTTGTATACTGTCCTTGCTAATCTTTCCTCTTCATTCATAATTTTGGTCCTTCGCTCTTTAATATTGATTTGCATAATACTCTTGCTAATGTTCTTCTAATTCTTCTTCTTCTTCTTCTTCTTCTTCTTCTTCTAATCTACATATCTATTAGGGGTATGTTTTTCAAGGCCACTTGCTTCTAGGGTGCTGTTGCGTAGTGGTACTGGGGTTCTCACGAGTCAGTGGTAAGTGTCTTCATTGCATCCTAAATCCCTAATTATTGTCATTCTAATACAACTTTACGATTCCCAATCTAGACATGCAATGAATAAATGATTCAATAACTTTTTGGGTATTTTTGATTGGATTATTTGAAGGATTTTTAGGGATTATGTCGATGCCATTTGCAATGTGGAGAGCTTTGATTCGCGACAGATTTTTAGGGATTATGTCGATCGAGAGATCAATCTATTGTTGTGGTTCTCTCTCTTTGCTGTCACTATTTTGCTGCTTGGATAGTTCAACTTGTTCAAGATATGGAGTTATGGCCACCAAATTCCTGGTCTGCTTTGTTCTTTTTTCTATGGTCATTCTCTCCTCTTCTCTAATTCTAATCCGCAAGGTCTTACTGGTGAGTCTAAGATTTTTGTGCTAGCTATTGTTTTTGTGCCTTTCTAACCTATTGAGTTGGAGTTGCTTGGTCTATGGAAAGGGGTAGCCTCTGAGTGTAAGAATTGGGTGAAGTATGCAAGTACTGAATTCGATTGGTAATCTGTCAAATTATGTGGATTTCTAAATTTGAGTTGATAAACTCAATCGGATGGGACTAGAGGGTTCTGATGTAACTGTGGATGAATATATGTAGCTGTTTATGGAATTGTGCAGGTATGGTTTGTTGTATCAATATGGACACCAATGCTCTACTTTTATTCTGAAATGAGAAAGATTATGCATTGATTAAAGTTAGTTAGAACCTATCCATGAATATTGTTGCTCAATAGAGTATTATCTATGTCAGGTTGTTAGAAAAATTCTTATTTGATTTCTTTCCACTGAATTCTTTCTATAAACACTGTTGGATCCCCCAAGATAGTGCTCTTGAATAAGGATAGCTGAACAAGAAGTTGTGGAGTAGAAAAGCAAGATCATTAAAGTGTTTTCTTTTAGTGTGGAGTTCTGAAAATATAAGTTGTGACTTTGTGTGGTTTGTAGAAGCAAAGTAGTGAACTAATAAAAGTAATTAGATTTGCAATGTTTGTCTTGCAGGTGGCTCTCTGGTAATTAGGTTTGCAAGACAGTTGCTCTATATCAGAAGAATATGTGAGTAGTAGACTTCCTCTACAAGTGCTCTTGCATCTTGTATTTAACATTCTTTTCTCGATTTGAGGATCATAAACTCCTTTCCTACACCTTCAAGTGATCATCCTTGCTTCTTTTTGTTATAAAAAAGGGAGAAATTTATAGTGAAGGATTATGACAGTCAAGTTGTGTAATTTGATACTAAGAACAGCTAGAAGTAACTACAATTGTGGTTTGAGTGGGACACTTATAGTGAAGGATTATGACAGTCAAGTTGTGTAATTTCGTTTAGTTGCTTGTGTAACAGTAGGCAAAAATTTTACAGGTTTGCAACAAATACAGGTTGAAGGGATCTTGTAATTTTAAGTTGTGTAATTTTCAGCTTTCTATTTAAGTCTACTGGAAGCACAACCGAGTTAATTAGTAAATTCTTGGTATATTTTTTGTTATATTTTTAATGTGGTAAAGTTGATATTAATGTAAGCTTTGGTTTTAATTTGTGCAGATGATGACAAAGGGAAATTTTTGATGAGTAAAGTTGCCACAATTAGATTTGCGTAATTATTAGTCACTTTTGTATAGACTTGGGGTGTCCAGTTTGTGAACATAGAATTTTGGCTTATTTTGTAGGTTCAAGTTGAAACCTATAAGTGACTTTCTATATATAGTTGATTGTATATGTGATACATCTCATAATTTGTAACTATTACTGTTCTATGGAAATAAAGCTTCATTTTGAAAGAATTTCTGCTTTGAATATATTCTTTTTGTGGATTTATAAGCAAGTATGTAATTAGTTAAATGCTACAAACATTTGGAGTACATTGGAAATTCCAGCCAATGTGAAAAATTCATGTAATTATATCTTTTTATAATATATGCCCTTTAGCGGCATTTATTTAGACCTATAGCAGCAATTGCAACAAATGTCGCACAAACCTATGGCGACATCGACTCTAGTGGCGTTTGTTTAAATGTCGCTATAGGCTATAGCGGCGTTTATAAATGCCGCTACAGGCCCAAATAAATGCCGTTGTAGGCCATTTTTGTTGTAGTGATTGAGCTACTTTATTGATGAATATAACAATTTTTCCGGTGAATATGTGATTAGTGATGAAATTTGTTTGCTAAAATGATGATAATTTTAGCAAATAAATTTCATCATATATATTACACATTCACAAAAAAATGTTGCTAAATTTATTGGAAAAGTAGATAAATGAAATTGGTTCAAATTAAAACTTAATGTGAGTAAATATTAACTCAAAAACATGAGGATTGAATTTATAAATGTCATAAACCTAAAAGGAATATCAGTAATTCTTATGTAATACTATCTTACCATAAATTTATTTTAAGACGTATAATTTTATGGTAATTATTTATCAATAGAGGCATGACTAATAATTTATTTGAACTGACTCAGATAAAAGTCAGCCCATAATAAATTATTAGTCATATTCGTGTTAAGAAGTTATTCTAATATCACATATTAGTTATAGTAAAATATTAAAAAATTACACTATAACAAGTCCATCTCACAAATAAAATTTTACCTAAGACGGTCTTACGTTAAAATTTGCGAAGGAATATATGCAAATTTTCCCCTCAAAAGAGACTCCCCTAGTCATACTTAATTAATTAGCTAATTCATTCAACTAACGGCCTAGTATTAATCTAACAAAAATGATAGTTGAACCTTCTAATGAGTCTTTTTCCAATTTTTGCGAGATGATTGGTATGAAGTTAATTTTGTTTTACAATGTAATAGGAATTTCAAAGTGGAGGTCCATAAAGAAAGACAATTTCTAAAACGATAGGTAGTGGTATTTCTCCACGTGATAAAACGATTTTAATTTTCTCCCTTTAAGGTCGTGTATATCATGGTGGCCACACCTGCATCACTGCAATTTGCCACAACCCACCACATTTCACCGCAAATCATTACTTTTTTCTCTCCTCACTTTTCTCTCTCCTCAATTTTCTCCTCTACTTTTTACATTCTCTCTCCTCACCTACCCCACATACCAATAACCTACCACAATTCCAACACACCCCACCACAATTCCACCACACCTCACTGCAAAATACCGCAAAATACCGCAAAATACCGCAGTATAGAACACGGCCTAAGATGAGTTTGGACTATGAAAAGAATCATGTAATCCATCTAAAATAAAAAAAAATGAAAAGAGTTATGGAAAGTAATAGTGCTAGACTATACTCAGTCCTCATCCAAGTTACTATGTCCCTATACTTTTTTACGATACAGTGTGGTACCACAAATCATCATACTAGGTATCCAATATTTTTTTTACACTTCACCACACTTTATTACAATTATTATTAAATATTAATATATCTATTCACTTTTCTCTCTTTCCACTTCTCTCCTCTACTTTTTACTTTCTCTCTCTTCACCGACTACATCCACCACATCTTCCACAAATTTTACTATATCATATCATTCCATACCTTACCTCATTTTTCACAATTTCACCACACCATACTATTTCCGCGTCTTATAACCAACCCCAAAAAAATAGGGCATGAGTACAATAAGTATATTTTTATTGACTGCCATTGTGTACGTTGCTCATGTCCAGCACTCCAGCTATATATGGTGTTCAATTCCTAGTAATTAAGCTTCAGTTAGCTAATATTTTCTTATTAAAGATTTGTTTTCAAGTCAATTTATATTCTTTTCAATATTTTCATTTAATCCCTAGCTTTTATTATGTTTGATGGGGTGTAATAGGGGAGTACCTACTTTACAAGTTTTTATAGGAAAATAAGATAATATTCCTATGAACAGTATATATTAGGGGCATGTTTTCAATAAAACAACATTGTACAAGAATATTGTATAATAGAACATATATACTGGTAGTACTATATAAATTTTACTGAAAGGTAAAAACAGATATTGAGAACAAGATATAAATAAATATTGTATAGTGCCAACGCCTGGCAAGCAGTTGGGTCCCCATGCAAGAGTACGTTTATATTCTAGTAGGATAAGTGTAATTATTAATATACAATAGTAAAATGCAAACTTAAAAAATATCTGCGGTAGCTACAATTTTTATGTTGATCATGTTTGTACATTTTTTTTTCGATTATTGAGAAAGGCTTCAAAGACAAGTTGAAAAGCAATAACAATGGGCTTCAAAAGAAAATGATACAGCCAAACAGCGAAATAAAATAAACACAGCAAGAACTTTCGCGACCACCACAACCAAAAGAAATCTTCACTTTTTAAAACACGATGCAAGATCAATAATTTCAGCTTAGTGGGTCATCAAGGAACCGAACGCCAATATTCGGGCCAATAATGTCAACCCTTCGGTCAATTTCAGCATCAATATCATCAAGATTACATATACCATTACTTTTTATTGTCTATGCTAGTAGGGTACGTGTAATAACAATACAAACTTCTAAAATATCTACACTAGCTAGCTACAACTTTATAATCAGAATTTTACATAAACTATTGCTTTCTATTTTTTAACCACATCAACCAACATCTTTAAATTACAACTCACTAGGGACTTGAAAACTTAAATTCCATAGACCATAGTAGTTATTTTTAATTAATTACACATCTATATAGGTAATATATTTGAAATATACTATACCATTAACAACATTATTTTTTAATTTAGATTTTCTTAATATTAAATTCAAGCTATATATATATATATATATATATATATATATATATATATATATATATATATAAAATGTAAACTAACCATCGTATTTGTGCTATAATTATACCGTATATACTTTGAGAAGAGGCCAAGGTTGACTTCTTGAATAAAAAGGTACAATTTACAATTATTTTTTAAAAGCAGAAAATAAACCGATAATTTAAACTGTGATATTGTATGATAATAAATATTAATTAATGGGTAATTCCAAACTAAAAGCCTAAATAATACATTTATATTGTAGTAGTTAATTTACATAACAAAAAATCTATTTATAGTGGATCTATTATCTATTGACATGTATAAAGTTTTTTGGTGGTTTACTTGGCTTGTGAAACCATTAGCTTTTACCTTTTTCATCAACCAACAATTTTTGAGCTTGCTAGCCATCAAAGGATAAGATCATACGAATTTGTTGTACTACATGCTCCCTTTTCTTCTTTCTTTCTTGAATGAATGCTACGTAGATGGCTAGATTGTGAATTTGTTTGGTTTTGTTTTTTCAAACACTCTTCCAAACATGTGGCAACTTATAATTATATAATCGCAAAATGGGTCTATGTGCTATCTTTGAAAGTGAAAAATAAGTTTTTGGTAGGTGGTCTTACATGTTTGAATTTCGATGTAATTATCTTACACGGCTCTATGTGGTAAAGTTTGATTGTGCATTCTATTTCACGAAAAAAACATGTACTTGTTCACAATAATATGGACATTTTGTTTAGTTATAGTGTTGCATAAATAATAGGCAATTAAGTTGCTTATATACTAGCTTAAACATAAATAAATAAATAAACAAATAAATAACTAGCGACATGATAATATATTTACGACCTGTCAAATTCATAGATAAACTGAATTTATCAATTTTTACCTAAATTTAACAAAACCTACTAAAAATGACCAAAGTTAAAAAACAAAAAAAGTTTAATTTTGATATATTATGATAAATTTGACAAAAATTTCCAAAAATTACTGAAAGTTATCGAAAATCACCAAAATTTAACCTTTATCCAATTGATTTTAATTTTAACCATAAATTTGACACACCCTTACTCACTTTGTTTACTTTACAAATCATACGAAACATATCAGTCACCCTATATATTTTCCCTAGCTAATGCAAGAATAACAAATGACTCAAAGATCACATCAAACATTATCAAAAGTCTTTTCCCTCCCTAATTAATATATCTGATATAGGGTTGGTTAATAGGTTAGGTTAACTCAAATTCATGTTCCTCTAATGTTAAATTGCTTTAAAAATTTTCTGGTTGAACCAAAAAAATTGAAACCATTTGTTGTTTAAATTTTAAACATATTGACTTTACTTTAACCTATTTACTCGTTTAAACTATAAAGAGGTTAAAATCATGTTATTCATTTACCTATCAAGGTACTTATGCAAAACAACTTGCTATGCCATCAAAACCATTACATGTTACGTTTCAATGCATGGTGAGATAAAGAATGTTATGAACACCACATTTTACGTACTAAAGTCGGCAAGCCTAATTATAAGGACAGGTGATGACTCATAACCAAGCACAAATTCAGGTTAAACTATAGGTCTTTTACATACGTAAAAGAATATTACTAGCAATATACATTATTTTTCTCCTACACTTATCAATTAACTATATTTAATTCGGTAAAAATAATCATACAAATAATATATCGAGATGACATATCTAAAGGACAATCCGATGCATAAAGCGTCGCCGCAATCAGGGGTGAAGGGGTCCCACCACAAAGATGTATCGTAGACACGTCTTATGTATCTGACTCATTTAATTAAACCGGTCAAATAAATATTTTCTATGTTGAAAACGTTGACCTAAATCTAACCTATTTAATTAAATTGATTTACCCTATCGACTTATTTAATTGACTAGGTTAAAAATCTCCATTTTGACCTACCTATTATCAATAATGTTTGGATCAAATCAACAATTATGTCACATCAATTTTTCTGAATTTAATTATATCAATTTGTTTCGTGCAGATTGGGATATGATAGTACGTCTCATTTAATGGCAATTTCATCTCATCTACCATTGCAACAATTTTATTTTTCCACTGTTTGTCAACAATGACATGCAAGGATTTGTCATTGTTTTTTTCGATTAATGCAGGGATAAATATCCTTTTCAAAGTACATCTATACAAATTAAATTACTAATTAATAATTTGGACTGAATGTATGAAAACTGGACAACTGTTTTTTGTATGATTGGAGCCGCAGTTTTGTGCATATGTAGAGGATACAGCTCAGGATCTCACTAGATCTATAATTGCATTTCGAAAACCTAATTTATCCATATACCAAATATTTTTTTTTTAAAACAAAATGATTTGAAGAATGAGGAAGCTCTATATCACTTATCACTATTCTTTCTCTTTTTTTTTTTAGCAAACTAGTATGTTGTATCACCATCTTCCATGAATCTAACAAGCTTTAATAGTTTAAGAAAATCCACCTAGGCTTTGTTCTTTTCTGCAGTGAATAAAGTGCGGTAATGATATGGTATGGTAAAAATATCGATAGTACTGTAATATGCTATAGTACAACGTCGTAAGTGTGGTAGAATTAATGATAAAAATGGTTGGTGTGGTAGGTAAAAAGAGAGAAAAATGAAAAGTAGCAAAAAAAGTAAAGAAAGAAAGAGAAAAAATTATGGCTATTGTGGTAAAGTGTAGTATAGTATGATAATATGTACATGTTTATGGTTAGTGTGATAAATTGTGATAGGTACACTATGCTATCACATAAAAGAACAGACCCCTAATGAGTTATTACAATTCGTGGTAGATTAAACATATAATCAATTGAAATATATTAAAGGGAACTGATCATATAAGTATGGGCCTTTTGTGAGCATGGTTGGATTTCTGACAGACATCAAATATTATTTTCGTGGACATCAATTATGAAAACTGGACATTAAGTATTTTTTTATGGACATTAAGTATGAAGGTTATATATCAATATTTGATCCCCGCCAAGCAAAACTTTTATTTCTCTTTGTATATTTGATGTCCATGGAAACAATACTTAATGTTCACATTTCATATTTGATGTCCACAAAAATACCACTTGATATCCACAAAATATCCAACCATGCTCACCAAAGAGTCATGCTCATATAATCAGTTCCCAATATTAAAATATATATAAAGTTTGGCTAATATAATTTAGATCTTCCCAAAATCATTTATAAGGAAACTCCGACCACGTAAAAAGTTGGTATTAATTTGTGGTCATAAGTTTTCATTGCCAAAATTCACCCTGTTTCCATCTATCACTACTGAGGTATGTGTAAAGTAGCAAGAATATAACAAATTAGAATTGATAAATTGATGGTATAATTAATTTAGTAGTGAGAATATATTTGACAGAATATGTATACCTAACGTTGTATTGATATGGGAATTTCAAATTTTTCCCCTTTTGTGATGGGGTTTTTTTTTTATCTGTTTTGATTTGATGTTGCTTTTAGGAATTAATTAAGGATGATTATTCTATTCTAACAACATTCTAGAACATTTTTAGTTACACTAATTAATGCCACATACTTCTGTTTCATTGAGCTTCATACACGTACAACGGATTAATACAACATTCATAATTTCATAGCCACAAACTATTAATTAAAGAAAAGAAGATGTTAGGTGTTGAAAAAAAAGGAAAAATTAATTTAATAATATTAAAGGGAATTGTTTAGTAAGACAGTGATGGTGTTGACTGTTGAGTGTTGATTGGTGAGCATGGGTATACCGTACAACATGGGGGTACATTCTGGTCAATGAAACGACTCTCTCAAAGTCTCTAGTAGTATTCTCTATGCATGTATGATTTATCCAACTCCCCACCCAAAAGAAAAATAATAAAAATAAAATCAAAATCAAAACTAAAATTGATACTGGTCAGTACTCATGCGAGGTTGTCAGAATCGGGATACTAACTCGAATTCATGAGGTGGTTAGGATTGAAATTAACCTACATAAGATCGCGAATAGCATGTAGATAGTAAAATCACATAGAGGATTTTGGATCATAAAATCATACGATCGTAGATCAGGATCGAGATTTTAATAACTACTCTAAATATCCCATCTGGTGAGGTATGAAGTGTCTAGATATAGCAACCTTATCTCTTATATAGGTCACTATATAAGTAAAATGTAAATCTAAGATAAGGACCTTTTTTGAATGATCAAGCTAGCTAGACTACCCTTGTAAAAAATATCATAAGTGCTTCAAATCAATTAACATTCAATATTCATCAACACTAATCAATAGTTATCCGTACGTCGTAGAACTTATTAATGTTGAATCAGCAACAAATTATTTATGATCATAAACATAAAGGATCGGAACAAGCCTAAATTTTCTGATGAATTCAAGTGGGGATAAACAAACATAATAGCTTTTACACCTTAGAAAGTTATTTTCAATAGATTCAAATTTTTGACCTTCAATTTGGCTAATTTAGTTTGGATTGTAATAGACTAAAATGACTTCGATTAGTTATTATAAAACACATACCATTGTACTCTCTCTAGGTATGTATGAAATTTTGCCAAATATTACTTTCAAAAACAACCAATTTCATCAAAAGATTATTTCTGAAAGAGCTAATCATCCAATCAACAAAACAACCAAGTTAAGTAATATTTTACACCTGATATCAAAACCGTTGATTTTACATTTGATAGTGTGTGGCCATAGATATTAGAGAATGTAGTAATAGATATTAGTGATTATAGACACAAAATCTAGAGCTACACTCTCTAATATCCATGACCACACATGGTCAGATGTAAAATTAAAGATTATAATTTATACTTCTCACCTTGCCACCATAATTTACTTTTCATTTGATCTTGTTAGGAAAGTGTCCTAAAATCACCAAATCTCTTGATCCCGCATTTATTTGTTTCCTAATTGTATTAGGATATTATTTAGGTTTCCTTAATATGTTGGGTTTCCTGATTATATTAGATTTTAAATTTAATTGGAGTGGGAGTCAAGTTAAGTTTATAAAGAGTTTTTCCTATAAATAGGGTTCAGTATTCTCCACTTTATTTCACGGCACGTGGCGCACGGCGCATGGCGCTCATCGAGTACGGCGAACAATGATCGAGTTATAGAGAGTCAGAGAGGGAGAAAATATTGAGAGGGAAAAAGGTCTCACCAATATTTTCGATCCCAATTGTATCCCGAGAGAGAAAGATTGTGAGTTGTGAGTGAGAGAGATTGTGATAGTAATCTCCTCTGTTATGGATCGCATCACACCCTGTGATAGTGATCAAATTGTACTCCTACTTTCTCATAATGGATTGTTTTCTGGCTGTCGCCGCCCGTGGGTTTTTCTTCGACTTCTTCGGTTTCCCACGTAAACCTTGTGGTTGTGTTCTTTTATCGCTCTTAATATTTTGTTCCTGAATTTTGTCGTAATTTCCGTCATCTCAATTCGATTTATTTCGCTTCCGCTATTACCTTGCTATTATATTTTTCCCTAACAATTGGTATCAGAGCCTCATAAGGATATCTAAGCCTTACATATCTGTTCCCAATAATGATAACCCGTGTAAAATGTTGAACCTAATCTAACCATAGCAGTCTCTTCAAAGGGTAATTCTGAAACTATGGCTATCAAGAATCAAGATCACGATTAGTAAATATAAACAAATAGTACAAATAGACTAAGAGAAACTAACAACAAAGCACTATATATATATATATAGTATTATTTCCAACACCAAAAGGAGTAATATACGGAAAGATTAATTCCACCTAACCCTACATTTGTTGCTTTTCTTTGTGTGTGAGTGAGGGCAAGCAAAACGAAAAGAAATTTGGTAGCGCACACAATAATGCAATGCAGCAGAGATTAGAGAAAGACCAGGAGAAAAACAGAGAAGGTGATAATATGAGCGAGCATTATCCAAAACTGTGTGCCTTTTTTTTTTCAGTTTTTAGTGTGATCTGACGTGGCTACTGCTGTCTATCCCCACCACTCTCTCTACTTTCTCTCTCAAAGCTTGTACAAGTGTAGAACCCCACCACACCTAACAAAATTAACCTTACTTTGATTTTGATCATCTTGTATATGATACTTTTTTGAGGGGTGATCAACTTGTATGTATAGTAAATATAGAATTTGTCAAGTTTGAATTTGAATAAGTTTAAATAGCTATATATAGATTTATGAATTGAGAATATTTGTTAACATTTGTCTAATTTTATCTAAATTTTTATTTGCTTAACCAAAAAAAGGTAGTAGTTAAGTAATTGGAATAAGCTCACTTATTTTAGGCTTAGTTTGTCCAATTATCCTTACAAATTATATAATGAGTTATTAATTTAGGGGTGGACAATGGGTCGGGTTAGGGTCGACCCACTAGTCATGTAAGGTCGTGACGGGTCAAGGTCGACCCTTTATAGTAATGGGTCGGGTAAGGTCTTTTTAGTAAAAATAAAGGTTGGCCCATGGACCGACCCGTTTGACCCTAAAGTTAAAATTAAGTGTATATATACAAAAAAGTAATTATGCTAATTATTATTTAGTGTGGAGTATTAATAATTTGTTTAAATAAGGTCAACATTTGAAATAACAGCAAAAACTATTTATTTTGAGGCATCGTAGACCGACCCGGTCCAGTCGATTCACCGACCCTTTAAAATTGTGAAATGAGACGACTTGTTAATGACCCGACCCTTCACCAGATCCGGCCCTTTGACAACCCTTATTTTTTGGAGCCTGACCCTCTTGACCCTATGGGGCCCTGGCCCATTGCCCACCCCTAGTTTTTTTTGAAATCAAACATATTTCATTAATAGCAAGTCATACGGCACTTACAATGAAAATCGTGATTGAACAATTTTAGATCTAAAACATAGATATGAAATTCAACTTCCAAATAACTAATACTAATCTTACTGATGTTCGGTTCCAATTTCGTCGATGACTTTGCATCTTTCCTCGATGACTCTGCATCTTTATCATTGACAAAGAACCTCACAACCCGTGCTATAGCAATTTGAAAGTAGATCTTCATCCAACGTATTAGACCACACCAACTGAACAAAAACTCTAGAAAGAGACTAAAAACCCTAAATAAGGGTATAATAAAACTCTAGAAAGAGACTAAAAACCCTAAATAAGGGTATAATAAAAACTCTTACAAAGAAAAAGACTAACTTTCTTTGCGTAAACGTAAAACCAAACTAACACTTAAAGTAGAAATCAATCAAATTGGGGCTTACCATCGACAAAAGAATCGATGGCGGCCACTTCAAGGAAGTGGAGGGTAGAGTTTTCTAGAGAGAAAAAGAGAGGAGGAGGCTAGGGTTTGCTATCGTAGCCAGTTCCCATCCCTAGGTATTATAAATGATTACTATTGTTTGATTTGTAATGAAATGTATTTTTTTTACTTACATATAATATTATAAGATTTGCTAAGATAAAATGTGAAATATTAATGTTCAAAGTGTTGCATCGAAAATCATGAAAACAAACTGGATTTGAGGCAGATAGAGTATATTAATTGTTGATTGTTGTCAGATTACAAACTTGGCTTCTTGGAGTATCTAGATTAGTTTTCCAAAGTGGCTTTTCAAAAAAATCTTTTTTTGCAAATATGACGGAATCAGACTCTCAATAAACTTCAGTTCGAAGGAAATAACTGCCAACATTTGAATCCCCCATACCGCATTCAAACATATTTCTCTTGGGAGTTCGTTGTTAATTGTTATTGTTGTTATTGTTTATAAAATAAAGAGTTTACGATTATCAACGGCGATTGCCATTAAAGAAGTATATTTTTTTTTTAAATTGGTAAACAACAACACTAGGAAGCCCTTCACTCAAGGGATCTTCCAAGTGCATCTTCACTTACAATAAACGATAAACACCTATGAAAAGTATAATTAGAGCAACAAGAGGAATCTATAGAAAGACCAAATTTCGCTAACCAATCAGCAGTACGATTCCCTTCACGAAAATTGCACTTGAATATCTACACACAACGCCATGAAAACTCGGATATCTTCAACTATCTTAGCAATCTCCCAAGGCACACGGAAAACTCCCAAAACTGCATTAATAAGAACGAGATTATCCCCTTCCAAAACAATTCGTCAATGGTCAACCTTAACTGCATCCCTAACCGCATTCCGCATAGCCTAGCTTCAGCAACCAGGACCGAGGATCTCCCAAGATTGAAGGATGCCACTTGAATCACCCCCCCCCCCCGATCATCTCTAATAATGCATCCACCCCCAGCTCCATTACAACTCCTAGAACCATCAAAATTAATTTTGACCATACCCCGAGGGGGTTTATGCCACGACACCCACTTAGGAGCATGTGAAGCATGTGAACCAGGTCGCAGACTGGCCACAAAACCCTCCAAGGAATCAGTCAACCTTTCCCTAATCCGCCATTCAGCAGCAGCCCGTTTTGCTCTAAGCAACGTACTCCCAATAGGCGTGGATGTTTGGTTAAAGACTACCATATTTCTAGTTTTCCAAATACTCCATAAGAGTGTGACAACTCTATCAAAAGTAGACGATATAGAGTGCGTTTTACACCTATTAAGAAAACTCTCAATGGACTCATTATTGCTCGGAGTGAATGGTAACCAGTTATGGTGTTTAGCTAATTGCCAAACCTCGGATGCATAAACACAGTCAAAAAACAAATGTTGTTCATTTTTCGTAGCTGAATTACAAAATGGACAATGTTCGGGAATATCCATACCTCTATAGGTCAGATGACCTTTAACAGGAAGTGCATCTTGGAACATTGGAAAACTAATTAATGTACCAGTAGATCGAGAAGAAAGTGGGGATAAATAGTTACATACATGTGAGTTCTTTGAAGTTGACGAAGAATTGAATATACTTAGACAACATAACCAAACAAAAGATACAATACAACAAACCAAGGTAAAGCGTAATACCCTACCAGTAACCCTCAGATACCCTACAACCTTAATCTTAACTTCTCAAATTCTTCTATCAAGTGTCACGTCCTTCAGTAAGTATAGGTGCTTCAAATTTGCTCTATGACCTCCTTCATGAACTTTCTAGATCTCCCACACCCCCAACCCCGAGGACTATCCTAATTAATTCATTCACATCTTCTAACAGGGGTATCTATGCTTCTCTTGTATATGTGACCAAACCATCTCAGTCTAGTCTTTCTCGACTAATATATCACCGAATGACATTATCCATAGAATATCTAGACAATGTTATTCCTAATAATATCCAATTTGATATAACTAAATTAGGTCTGGCAGTTTCTGACCCGACCCGATAACCCGACCCGAACCCGCCCGAAATTTTTGGGTTTTGAACAAGATTTTACGAATCAAACCCAAGTATACCGAACTCGAAATTAGATGGGTCGAACCCGACCCGCCCGTTTGACCCGAAAAATTAATTTTTTAAGTTCAACTTTATTAGAATTTGTGATTTTTCTTTGTAATTTTTAACGTTAAACTATAACCGCAACTTATTTATTTGTTATTTCTCTAATTTAAGTCAATATAATTACAATAATCTATCGTTAATAGAAGATAATCATATTTTATTATGTATATTGTACAAAAAGTAATATTTAGAGATCATTTTTTAAAAAGAAAAAACGTAAAAAGGTCGCAATCATAACCCGTTGGGTTGACCCGAAACCGAAATATACCGCCCGTATTTTCCCGAACCCGAAATACACCCGACCCGTATTTACCCGAACCCGATATACGACCGACCCGAAACCGTCCGCCCGACCGAATTGACAGGTATCCCCATTTCCCCCACATTCAACCCCTAACAATATCTCTTTTTGGTCGCCCAACACTCTGTGTCGTATAGCCTTACCTATCTAACTACCAAACGATGCACCTTACCTTTAAGTTTAAGTGGAATTCTCTTATCAAACAACATTTATGATGTCGCTTTCCACTTTTGTCATCCAAGTTTAATCAAATATGCAATATCCTTACAAATGTCCCCATCGCTTTGTAAATAGAACCTAATTAAGTGCCTAAACTTTTCAACCCATGGAATGACCGTCCCTCTAATGGTAACTTCTTGACTGGGGGTGTCACTTTTAACTCCACTAAAATGGCATATCATGTATTCCGTTTTCCGACCTATTTATCCAATCTAAAATCTCTAGAGTCTAAGGTATCTTTCTACTACTCCACCTTGTCATTTTAATTTAGTCTTTTACTCAACTCATCTATAAGCATTGTATCATCTACGAAACACATTTATCGTAGTAACTCATTCGGTATCTCCTTGGTCAACTCATCCATAACCAAAATAAAAAAAAGGAAGGGGCTAAGTGCAAATCGAGGCATCCCGTTTCGAATGAAAATTCTCTTGTGGTTCCTACAAACAGCCACTCAAACGCTAGTGTTATCATGCATGTCTTTAATTAATAACTTGAATATATGGATACTCAACCCCTTTCACCTCCAAGGACTCCTACAACACTTTCTTGACGCCTTATTATAAGCTTTCTCTAAATCAGTAAACAATATTTGAATATCATTCCTCCTCTCCGTATATTGTTCCATAAGACAATGAAAAAAAAAAGAATAGCTTTTATTGTCAACCTTTTAGGCATTAAACCAAATTGATTCTCAGACATGTACACATTCTCTCTCAACATCCTTTCAATTACTCATTCCCAAATCTTCATGGTATAACTAGGAGTATAATCGATTTGTAATTGTTGCAACATGAATGCCACCTTTCTTCTTGTATAAAGGGAACAACTGTGGCTTCTCCATGACTCTATTCATCTGACATCTAGTCGTTTTAAGAATATTGCTAAAAAGTTCCCTCATTCAGAGAACATCCTCTTCTCCTAAGTACTTCGACAACTCCATAGGAATCTTATCAGGATCGACCTCTGTGCCCCTTCTTAAGTTCTTCAATGTCCCTCTAACCTCCTCGGGAAATGTCATACTAACCACATTCCTCTCATTATGTTGTCAGCCCTTTCCACGAATAGTGACACTTCCCTCCCCATAAAAAAAAGCTCAATGAAATAACTTCTTCACCTATCTTCAATTTGGGATTCCTCCATCAAGACTTTCCCCGCATAGTCTTTAATACACCCAACATTCGCCATATCTAACGACTTCATCTTCATACTCCTTTCCAACATAAAGATCTAATTTTCTCCATCTTTAGTTTTTCAATTTTTCATACAAACTTTTAAAGACAATCATCTTTGCAAATACAATATTTTTCGCTTTTGACCTCCCACTTTGCCAACTTATATGCCACTTGATTCTAGTGGCAAGGACATTCTTCTATCACTCTGAGCCGCACTTTCCCCATGTGAGTACAAGAGAGTTGCCTATCTCCTTTGGAGCATCTGGAAGGAACAGAGCAGTTGTAATTACTTCAGCAACTTTGTTTTCATTCATCTCCAGGTAACCATTAGGGCAAAGAATAACTTCGTTGAATGGCAAGCTAGAAGATCCTTCCAAGCATATCCTTCAACCTCTACGGATCATCAGCACACACCTAGGAGGGAGTACCTACAGAGCATATTGGTTGGGATCGAGCGAATCCTGGATGGGTCAAACTTAACTGTGATGGCTCCGTCAATGTGCATGGCACAACAACCAATTTTGTTATGCGAGACCATCTATATAGACTTCTTCGTGCAGGTTCCCTCAAACTACACTAGCTCGGAACCTATTCTTCAGAGTTTATACATAACTCATTCCCAATTTATTATGAATTGAAATATTTTAAACTTTTTTACGAAATTTTTTATATAATTGCTTATTCTAAATTTATTAATTAAATTTATTCTAAACTTAATTTTTTATTTATTTTCCATAATCGAAGAAAAAAGAAAAAACCCCAATTAACTAACATCTAAATATTATGATTAAAAAAATTTTCATCCAAACATATACTATGATGTAAATCAATCCAGAATAGAACCCATTTACACGTCTAGTCCCTTTGGAATTACGTATTATTCCCTTGAAATCTTTTCTTCTGAGAATTGCTTTACATTTATTGCTTAAATAACCATAGTGCTCCATCACTATCACTCTATCACCACCATTTTTATTTTCCATTTTAAAAAGTCCACAAAAAAAGAACGAAAATCACATATATGACGCCATTATTCACCCTTCCTTTTTCCTTTCTATAAATACTCCCTCTCCCCATTTCTCCCCTGCATTCATTCATTCATCCATCTTTCTCTCACTTTCCTTCTCAACTCCCAAACACACCCTCCAAAATACAGTAATTATAGTAATTAAAATTAAGCTGAAAAATTAAGCAAAAAAATGAGGACAGGGGGTGCATTCGAAGCACAGACGATGCCGCCACACGAGCACTACCAAGCGGCGGCGCACACGGCGGCGACTGCGACGGCGTGGAAGTCGCCGGTGCCGTACTTGTTCGGGGGGCTGGCGGCGATGCTGGGGTTGATAGCCTTCGCTCTCCTCATCCTGGCCTGCTCATACTGGAAGCTCTCCGGCTACACGGACTCCTCCGCGGACTCCGACGGAGGAGACGGCGGCGCCGGCGAGAAGCCGAAGGAGCAGGCGGTGAAGAGCGTGTTTCTGAACACCGTGCTGGTGATAATGCCGGGGGAGGAGAAGCCCACCCAGGTGGCGACGCCGGCCACCAGCCGGGCGTCGTCGTTCGGGGAGGGGAGCTGCAGCTGCGGCGGAGGCGGTGGCGCAGACGGCGGCGCCGGGAAGGAGGAGAAGGAGGTGGAGCTCGGCCGGCAGAATCATAATCAGGGTGGTGGAGATGACACGACCACCACCACCGCGGGCGGGGCCCACCCATGCTGATAATTTCTTACTGAAGATTGAGGGAGCGTTTGGTGGAAATCTTGAAAAAAAAAGGGGTAAAAATTTTCACAGGAAGTTTTATATGGAAAATATTTTCCTCAGAAATTAAGAAATTGTGTGTTTTCCGTAAAAAAAATTTCCAAGATCAACCTGGCTACATTCGAACACAGAAAAAATAATCAACCTGCAGAAATTGGCCATTTTTCTAGGATTTTTGAGCAATCAAATGCACCCTAAATTATATTTTGAAGATTGAAGATTGCAGATGGAAGATTGAAGATTGAAGATTGAAAATCGAAGTGGTAAGAGGAAGGGAAAAAAAAGGAAAAAGGAAAAAAAGGGGAGAGAAAACCTGAGCTTGTTGGTGGAGGACTGGTGGGATACCATTGATCAATTATTCAGCTACTCAGGTGTTGAAAGAGGTGGGCCCACTATTTGCAAAATGAAGAAAAAAAAAAGAAAAAAAGGAAAGGGAAAGGTGGTAGATGTGGGGAAGATGAAGATTAAATTAAATGAAAATATGGGGATTTATTTCCTAATCTAATCCTTTAATTAATCCCTAACAAAAGATTTATTAGTGGTATTCGGGTACAAGAATATAGTACATATGTATAGAGAATAGAGTGATGGGACTAGGTTTTTAGGGTTTTTTTTTTTTAATGTATTTTGGTAGTTTGATTTGATGGGTGAAAATATTTTGTAGAATTGGAGCTCATTTTAGATGTTAGAATCAATGAAGTGGAATGACTAAATGCATTGAGTTGGATTCATAGTTTTTTTCTTTCTTCATCTATTTTTTCAATTTTTAAGTCTAGAAAAGGAGAAAAGTTTTCAACAATATGGTAATTACAGAGAAAACATCAAAGAACATCAACATTAACATACTCGTGGTAAACAAAACATCATTATAGAACTTATCTTTTGTTTTTGTATTCTTTTCTCTTCGCTTTTGATCCTTAAATAATTTTGCAGTAATTTTCAATTTTTTGCTCACCTTTTTGTCTAAGGCTTTGTTCTTTTATACATTGTGATGCGTTGCGGTGGTATAACTCATTATACTACTCGATAATTTTTCACATTTCACCATATTTTATCACAATTATTAAATATACGGTATTCCACATCTACCATATCAAACACACCTTCCACAAATCTTATCCTACCATTCCACATTTTACTGCACTTTTCAGAATTTTACGAAGTCACACCATTTCATGTCTTACCAACTGCAAAAAACAGCCAACATCTAATCAGTTTAGCAATTGTGTGAGGGCGAAGCAAACATAAGATTATGGTGTACAAGTAGTATTTAATTTCGGTTATTGCTTGCTTTTTTGCCTGAATTTGATAAAATTTTAAGGAGCAGTTGTGGTGGTTGCAAAACGAGACAAGGCAGCTACATATACATGGAATGGAAAAATAAAGCTAAGCAATCAGGACATGCATTGCTGCAACTTGCAAGATGGGCTAAATTTTCTATAATTATTAATTATTGAAAAAGGGGTAAAATTAAAAAAGAAAAGGGGGAAAGGTAAAGGAAAATGAAGGGCAAGTGTAATGGGCGAGCCGAGGTTATCGATGAGAGTTCCAATGCAAACACCGCGGCGAGCCGAGGCTGCTGCTTCTTCGTCTCATTCTATTTCCATAGACTATAATTAAATGCAGGGTGATTTTGGAGGGTTTTTTCTTTTTAAAAACAAAAAAAGTCTCTCCATACATATCAATGATATCATAGCTTATGTGCCATGCCAATGATGCCATCCAGCTATCCTACAGATGAGCGCCCCCTCCTCCCTTTCTGTTTTATTTTTTTATTTGAAAACCAGTCTTTAAATAATATTCTCTCGGTTCTTTTTTATCTGTTATTTACGGTTTTCGTGTAAATCTTTAATCAATAATTTTTAATATAAATTTTTTAAAGAAAATATAATATTATACTTTTTTAATAGTATTTTTCATCAAAAAACGACTCACGGGGCCTCATATCTTGGTGTAATAATTATAAGGGCTCTATATTTTCAAAAATAACCGAGAGGTGACATTATATTTGATGAAAAATATTTGGAAGGGAAATTCAGGCAATTTTCCGGCCAAAAAACCACTGAAACGTTTAATGATGTGTTTAATGCGGATTAAGTGTTTGGTGAGTTTGACCAACTTCAATAAAGAGGGTAAAACAAAAAGAAAACAAAAAAAAAGTGAGCCTAATTAAAAGCTTGACCAACCCCCCCCCCCCCCCCATTTGAAAACCCAAATTAGAGTAGAGAGAGAAGACTCTATATCTGTCTTCCAGAATGAGATAGAGCAGTCAAAAATGGTTAACAACTGTAATAAAAATAATCAGGGTTCACTTCAACTTCATACACTAATTCCAGCCTTCAATCGTCAGAGATTCACTCTTCTTCCACTGGTTTTGTTGAGTCGCCACTTATGGTTGGATATGTGAGACAATAGTAGAATAAGGAAGATGAACAGTGTGGGAGGGAGGATGAGAGAAATGAATGTGGGAAGTGGGAAGTGACATTTTTAGTTTGGGGGGGGTTAGAGTTAAGTCTTTTTTGTTATTTAATTTTAAAGCTTTAATCTTTCATTAGAGTTAATTACAATTGACTTCTTCCTAAAACACTATTAAGCACTAAATCAGTTGGTTCCCGCTATTTTTGGTCGGAAAATTGCCTGAATGTCCCTTCCAAATTTTTTCATCAAATATAATGTCACCTCTCAGTTATTTTTGAAAATATAGGGTCCTTATAATTATTACACCAAAATATGAGGTCCTGTTAGTCGTTTTTTGTATTTTTCATTATGATCGAATCTATTGACATAAACTTTGTATGATTAATCATTATACAAATTAAGATATTAACGGTCAAAGTTTTTTATACAATTCCCTATGCGACAGATAAATAAAAACAGAGGTAATGAGTTGGGTCTAGCCGGACCTAGAACTGTCAATTTTTTGGACCCAAGCCCGACCCAGGATCCGGTTGGTCCAAAAATCTAAACTTATATCTAGACCCGTCAAGTTCGTGGATCCATAATGGGTCCAACATTCTTATGGTCCTATTCTTTTATTAGGTTAGTTCTAACTTTCCTAACTTATCCGAACCTAACACAATTCTCCAAAAAAGCATCCACTCTAAGAACACAATTCCTCAAAAAATATTATAACTTATCATAACTTATCACAACTTATCCAAATCTAACTATAATAATCTGAAAATAACTCATCCAAAGAACAAAGTCAATATTTTTTTAATTTACTAGATTTATCAAATTTTCAAGTTAAATTTATATGTGCACACTCGTATAATAATAAATATTTTGTTTAAATACACTCATAGTTAATTTGATGGGTCCCAAGGTCCGTCAACCGACCCGGCCACGCCAATCTTTTAGTGGGCCCAGGCCCGACACAAATATGCCTAAATGGGTCGGATTCGACTGGGTCTGGATCGGGTTCAAGATCCACTGCCATCCCTAAATATACTCCCTCCATTGTGAGTCTTGTTCATAATTTTATGAAAATATTTTAATCATTTATTTTTAAAAAAATTCTTGTGCAAAGAGGATATTGTCTCGATCTTAATCTTTTAAACCACACTGTAATATATTTCCTTTGAAAGTTTGTGTATTATTTTAGAAAAGAGTGGATAATGATATATAAATAATATAGTTATTTAGGCAGGAGTAAAGGTCGTGAACAAACTCGCTTTCTTTAAAAAAATGTTTACTCTAAATAGGTCGTGGATAAACTTGCTTTCTTTAGAAACTAATTAATTTATACTACAAATTTTAAAATGGATAAAGCTTAGTCTTACTTGAAGCACTCAGAAGTAATTTATTTCTCACATTAAAGCCCTCTTCTTTGCGAGGATAAACTATCCACAATATTTTTTTTATCTACTTCTGTATAAACTATGTTAGCCTACCTAAATCGACAGAAATTTTCTACTGTGGAAATTGGAAATCACATTATGCCGGGATAAGAAATGGCTCAAAATGCCATGGAGCATCAAAGGTGTAGGATAATGCTGTTGTGAAATTCGCAAGTATGTTTGGTTCAGGTGAATCGAGTCAGGGAAGTTTTGTGGGAATGCCTTGAGGTGAAAAGGGTGCAGTATCGTTATATTCGAATCATTAAAGACATGTACAAAAGTGTTAGAGCCATTGTCAAGACCATGGTGGGATCTACGAAATAGTTTCTTATTGATATCGGGCTTCATCAAGGGTCTGCTCTTAGTCCGTTTCTATTTAATGTTGTTATGGATAAGTTAACTAAGGACATTCAGGATGAATTGTCGTTGTGTATGTTCTTTGCGGATGATATAGTTCTGATTGATGAGTCACGCGAGAGATTGAATGATAAGGTGGAGGCGTGGAGCTTTAATGTGAAGCTTTGGAATATAAGGGTTTTAGATTGAGTGGGTCGAAAATGAAGTATATTAGATGTTTCTTTAGCGGAGTTGATCGAGAAGGCAACGGTGAATCCATAATGATTGGGGGGGGGGACAATTATTCCAGGGTGGAGAAGTTTCGATACTTGGGATCTATTTTATAGAGTAATGGAGATATTAGTAATGACATAACACATTCGATTAACATGGGTTGACACAAATGGAAAGGCAATCTCAAGAGTGTTGTTTGATAAGAGAATCCTGCTTAAGATGAAAGGTAAGTTCTATCGTGTTGTAATTAGATCATCAATGTTATATGGTTCTGAGTGTTGGGTTACGAAGATGGTGCATTCTTAAAGGTTGAAAGTGGATGAAAAATTAGGGTATCTACAATAGATATGTTCCATCTCACTTACACAATACGTAAGAACTAATCATCCTTAGCCTATACATTGCAAAACGAATCTCGGTACATGGTGATCCTCTAAACAAGCTTCACTTTCTCAAAATTTGGGAATATCTATAGCAAGGGCGCAAGAACTGTTGACCCGACCGACTCATAGGCAAAATTTGGTACATGGTGATCCTCTAAATGATGATTTGAAATAGGATGCTAGAGATAAAGAGTATACGAAGCTACACCTAGCTAGCAACCTTATGAAGCGACAAATTAAGGCTAACGGGTTGAACTTGATTCATTCAAACTCGAACTTTTTCTATTATCTGCAGAAAACCTAGAAATATAGGAACAAGCTATCAACTTAAGGGACAACAACATAGAACTACTGGAGGAAGAGGATGACATTGGTAATTATATTGCCATACATTTTACATAGTTCTTGAGGAAACAGTCGTGCACGGGAAGGCCTCGTTGATCAACCATAAGCCAAGGACATGTGCTGAATTTTGTCGAGGATGCACTCCACCCACTTCATTTGATTCAAAAGAGATCAAAGGTGGTTTCTTCACTATGGATAACTCTAAGAGTCCGAGCCTTGATGGGTTCAATGCTGGTTTCTTAAATGTTGCGTTGAACGTTATTACTGTTGGTAAAGGTCATTCAAGTGTTTTTATGTTCTGGGGCACTACTTGGCCAGTTTAAAGGTTGGTCAACCTAAGAGTAGGGATGACAATGGGTCAAAGGCGAATCGGAGGTAGGTACCTCCACCTTCGCTCCAATTAATAATCGGAGGTGGAGGTCCACCTCCAAATCCGATTAATCGGAGGTGGGGGGACCTCCGAATCCAAACTTAATCGGAGGTACCCAACTCCAACTCCAAACCCGATTACCTCTGACTCCGATTACCTCCGATTACCTCGGATTACCTCCGACTCCGATTAGTTGTTATTCATTTCCATAAAATGATTTCCTTCGAGTTCGATTACTTCTAACTCCGATTACCTTTGATTATATATCATACTTGTTAAAATAAAGCACCAACAATAATTCTTAAAAAAAAAAAGAAAAAAATCGACGGCGGTGACGTGAAGGTGGTGGATGATGTCGGTAACGACGCTGAACTCAGAACCCGGAAGAAGAAATCGAAGGCAGTAAAGTAAAGGTGGTGGATGATGGTGGTAACGACGCTGGGATGGGAGCCTGGAGGCTCAGAGGCGCAGGTGAAGAGCAGATCGAAGAGGGCGGTGAAGTGAAGGGAACGATGGGAGCCTGGGGGCTCGGAGGCGCAGGTGAAGAGCAGATCGAAGAGGGCGGTGAAGTGAAGGGAACGATGGGAGCCTGGGGCTAAGATGCGCAGGGCAGGTGAAGTGAAATTGATGAAATGAAACCCTAATGGCAAATAGTAATACACGATTTCCCTAAAAAAAGAGAAAAAAATAAACTTTAACAATCTATTATAAAAAAATTGGGTCATTTTAATTTTCAATTTTTTTTAAAATTTTAAAATTTTATAATCGGCCTTAATCAGATCGACTATAATCGGACTTAATTGGATCAGAGGTGGTCACCTCCATACCCGCCCCAATTATAATCGGAGTCTGATTTTTTTTAATCGGATTCAGATTCGGAGTTTTTCTAGTCGAATTCGGATTCAAATTTTTAGTCGGAGCGAATTGATTCGCTTCGGATTCGGACTTGACTTCCATCCCTACCTAAGAGGGTAATAGACTAGTAACCGAGATTTCGCTGCAATGGCATCTATGAGGTGACAAGCAAGCTTTTGTGCAGTAGATTGAAACATGTGTTAAATCTTCTAGTAAAAAACAACTATTGGGGAGACCCAAAATGGGAGTATACTTCAACCAAGGCCCATGGTGCACAAGTTAAGTGAAGTTCCATCTTAAAACTAATTGGTGTTAAAAGGAATAGCCCATTCGACTTATATACCAGGTCCTTTCCCTTTGCTTTTCCGATGTGGGATATTTTTACTCATGGGTGAATCCCAACAATCTCCCCTTTCACACATAAGTCTCTCTCCCTTGACCAGAAGCCTCTTTTGCCAAGGTTTTAAGTTACCGTCAAGAGTCCATCATAGCCGCACCTTACTCTATAGAGCCCCATCTTACTCCACCTGAGCCTCATGACACCACTCTGCCTCAAGAGTCCCAGTAGCACCTTACTCCACAGAGTTGCACCCTACTCCACCTGAGTTTCATGCCACCACTGTGCGCATTCAGGAGAACCAGCCGTGTGCGCGCCATGGTCCCTGCTTCTGTCGATGGTAATTTTTACGGGACCACCTTCCTGCACCTTGCGCCCAGCCGGACGAACCATCAGCTTTGATACCACTTGTTGGGGAGATCCAAGGCAGGAGCGATTTTAACCAAGGCACATGGTACACAAGTTAAGTGAGGTTCCATCTTAAAGCCAATTGGTGTTAAGAGGAGTAGCCTATTCGACTTATATATCATGTCCTTTCCCTGCGCTTTCTGATGTTAGACATTTTTACTCATGGGTGAATCCCAACAACAACCATAATGCTTTTGTTGCTGACAAAATGATTCTACATAAATCTCGATTGCAGAGGATATGGTGTGGTTCTATAACAGAAAGGGTTTTAAATCCAACTGTATGATGAAGATATACGTCTAAAAGGTGTATGATACGGTGGACTTGGAGTTTCTGTCAAATCTCCTTTTAGTGTATAGTATATCATATACCTTTGATACACGAATTGTGACTTGTGTAACTAGAGCTAAAGTATCAATTGGGATGAATGGGAACATGTATGGGTATTTTTAGGGTAGCCACGAATGAAGACATGGGAAGCCTCTCTCTCCACTTATCTTCGTTCATGGAGTACCTTGGAAGAGCTATTAAGGAAGCAACTCAGGATATGGATTTCACGCATCACACCAAATGTGCAAGACCTATATCTAAGACATCTTTGTTTTGCAGATGACCTATTGCTATTTAGCCATGGCGACAATTAAAGTGTTAGGCTTATAATGAATTCTCATCCGTTTCTAGGTTACAAGCGAACATAAAGAAATCAAACATCACTATAGTAGGGGTGTCTGTAGTGACTAAGGTTGAACTGCTACAAGCTGCATAGGTTCGTGGAGGGGGATTTCCCTTTTAGGTATCTTGGAGTGTCGGTCAAACCTTGAAAACTTAATAGAACCGATTGTTAGGTGATAATTGAGAGAATAGGGGTGATGGGGATGGGCCATGAAAAAGCTGACATATATGTACTGGCATGATTAAAGTAGTTGTTAAAGAAAAGTGAGTAGCAAGGTAACAGCGGAAGCGAATAATAGAATCGAAAACGAGATAACGGATATTACGACAAAATTTAGGAACGAAAAATAAGCGATAAAATCAAACACCAGAATTACGTGGGAAACCGAAGAACTCGGAGAAATACCACTGACGTGACAATGTAAAATAATCCACTATGAGAAAGGAGGAGTACAACCTGATCACTATCACAGGGTGTGATGCGATCCACAAAGGAGATTACAATAACAATCTCTCAACACTCAACTCATAATCTCTCAGGATACACTGGAGAAAATATTGGTGAGACCCCTTTCTCTCTCAATATTTTCTCTCTCTCTAGCTCTCTGTGTTTTCTGATGTGTTTTTGGTGGAGAAACATGCACCCTATTTATAGGGAGAACTCCCTATAACCTAACTTGACTCCCACTCTAAATAGATTTAGAATCTAATACAATTAGGAAACCCAATACAATAAGGAAACCTAAATAATATCCTAATACAATTAGGAAACAAATAATTGTGAGATCAAAAGATTTGGTGATTTTAGGGAACTTTCCTAACAAACTCCACCTTGGACTAAAATCAACGAATCATCGGTCAAGATAAACATCTTGACTGTCGCCATCAACACGCCCCTCCGCAGGGCGTGGCCCCGCAAGGCTTTCACATGCTTAGAACACCAACTAAGTCCAAACAATGTTCGAACTTAGCTGTAGATAGAGGCTTGGTTAACATGTCTGCAGGATTATCAGAAGTATGAACCTTCTTCACCACGATCTCTCCTGCAGCAACTGTATCTCTGATGAAGTGATACCTGACGCTTATATGCTTGGTCTTCGAATGATAAGTGTCATTCTTTGTCAGATGTATAGCACTCTGACTGTCTGAATAAACCACAGTCTCGCCCTGTGGTGGCTCCATGACCAATCCCCTCAACCAGATGGCCTCCTTCACTCCTTACATTGCGTGATATATTCGACCTCTGTAGTAGAGCGAGTGCTATAGATGAAGTGAAGCTTTCAAGATATTGCTCCTCCACATGATGAACACATACCACGAAATTGGCGTCTCTATCCGGATCTCCACCATAATCAGCATCAACATAACCTGCAACATCAGACGTTGCAGCACTACCTCTATCATACAGGATGCCCTTCTCCAAAGTACCCTTTACATAGCGAAGGATCCATTTCGCTCCTTCCCAATGCTCCTTCCCTGGATTCTCGTATATCTACTCACCACACTAAGCTGCGTGGGACAGTCAGTCTAGTACACACCATAGCATACATCAAACTACCAATTGCACTAGCATAGGAATATTAGACATCCTCCTTACCTCCAAATCAGTTAGGAGTTCTCACGCATAACTTGAAGTGTGCGGCTAAAGGAGTTGAAAGCGCTTCACAATTTCTCATGTTGAATCATCAACACCTTCTCCATATATTTCTTACGAGACAGAACAACTTCCTGCCTTTCTATCCCTTTGGATCTCCATACCCAAAATCTTCTTGCGCTCAGAGGTCTTTCATCTCAAACTCTGATTGAGTTGAGATTTCACTTCTTTATTAGTGACATGTCACGGAGGCAATCAACATGTCATCCACATACAATAATAAATAAATGAAAGACCTTTCTTCAAATTTCTGTAGTACACACAATTATCATAGTGACTTCTTGTGTACCCTTGCCTACCATAAAGGTATCAAACCTATTATACCCTTTGCTGGGTGCTGTTTAAGTCCATACAAGGACTTTCTCAATCTGCATACACATTCACCTTTGCAGAACGATGAAACCCTCTGTTGCCTCATATATATTTCCTCCTCCAACTCGCCATGGAGGAAAGTTGTCTTGACATCAAGTTGCTCCACTCCAAATCAAATAGAGCAACAAAGGCAAGCAAGGTGCGGATCGACGTATGCCTCACATCGCAAGAATACTTCGTTGTAGTCGATTCCTTCTTTCTGGTTGCAACTCCTTACCACTAATCGGCCTTCCACCTTGCACTTTACACCGGGGATACCTTCCTTTCTCTTGTACACCACCCGCAGAAGAGCTCGTCGCCGCTTTAGGCAACTCACATAGCTCCCATGCATGATTTTCTGCAACTCTCCATCTCCTCTTGCATAGCTCCTATCCATTTGAGGCATTCGGACAAGAGATGGCCTCACGATAGGTAGAAGGTTCAGCACCTTCAGAGTCTCCTCTGCAACACTCGGTAGCATAAGCAATCATAGCATCATCTTCTTGGTATATCGCGCTGGTCTCCGATCTCCCTCCCGGACGATCCTAGCAATGTATGGTTGTTCCTCCACTGAGGAACATTCGTCTCAATCTCGGGCTCATCAACCCGAGTTGGTTCAGAGCATCGATGGTTGCTCACGATTGTAGGTTCAGTGACTCCACCTCGAGCTGCTCCACCTAGAACACCATTCTTCTGCATCCTTCTCCGATTTCTGCATCATCAAATCGGTAGATTCCATTCGGATAACATAGCGGTTCATTAAAGGTTACATCTCTAGATCAATAACTTTCATTAAATCAGGACACCACATTCTATATCCCTTAGACTCGGACAGTAACCTAGAAACATGCATTTAACAACCCGGAGACGACTTCCCATCATTCACATGCACATATACAGACATCCAAAATTCTCAAATTAGAATAATTAACTGGATTACTGTCCATACTTCCTCCGGAATCGGTATTCGATAGGCATGAGGTGATCTGTTCGGTAAGCGATGATATCACCTGCCCGAACGATTTGTTCTTCCAAAGCCTGCATTCGAGCATGCGTGGCTTTCTCCAAGAGTGTCCTGTTGATTCTCTCGGCTGCTGAGGCTTACCCACCAAGGTTCGATGCCTCGCAATCCCATGCTCCTCGCAGACCAAGAAATTCGAATCAACAAACTCCAACCCATTGTCGATCATGAGTTTCTTGATTTTCTGCTGTCTGGTTCTCCACCAAAGCTTTGAACTTCTTGAAATATGAGAATGCCTCATTCTTGTGCGCAGAAATAAACCCAAGTCTTCCTCGAGAAGTCATCCACGAATGTCAACATGTAGCGCTTGCCACCCAGTGATGGCACTCTAGCAGGACCCCACAAATCTGAATGAATATAATCAAGGATCCCTGTTGTTGTATGTTTAGCCCTTGAAAAGCTAGCCCTCTTCTGTTTCCCGTAGACACAGTGATCGTAAAACTCCAACTTGCCGATCTTTGCGCCTTCAAGGTATCCCTTCTTGCTCAACATTGACATTCTCTTCTCGCCCATGTGGCCTAGTCTCACGTGCCACAGTTTTGTGCTGTCGGACTCATCAAGATTTAGGACTGCCGCTGCAGATCCTGTCATTGTTGACCCCTGCAGGATGTATAGACTGCCCTTCCTGATTCCCTTCATAAGAACCATGGAACCCCTGCACACATTCAAAACACCATCTTCTCCTCTGTACTTGCAGCCGTTAGCTTCAAGAGTACCCAAAGAAATTAAATTTCGAGTCATGTTAGGGATATGACGAACCTCCTTGAGAGTTCTAACGATGCCATCATGAGTCTTGATTTTGATGCTACCGATTCCTGCAACCTTGCAGGCTGTGTCGTTACCCATGACTACGACCCCGGTGTCAACACTCTCATAAGACTCGAACCAGTCCTTATGAGGACACATATGATAGGTGCACCCCGTGTCAAGAACCCACTCATCTCTAGCTATCCTACTCGATGTGGTAGCCAAGGCATCATCCGTAACTAAACCCATCACCATCCGACTCGGACTCTAAGCGGTTTGAGGTACCAGTTTGGTGTGATTATCCTTACCCTCCGCTCGGTCTCTGCTTTTGCCCAACAGTCTCTCTCTATATGCCCCATCTTACTACAGTAGTTACACTTCTTATTCTTGTGAGGATTCCTAGACTTTGAACGGTGTTTAGACCTCCCTCTAGACCCGTTTCCCTTACGTTCAGTATTTCTACCCCTTACAACAATAGCATCACCACCCTGGTCATCACCATCGGTATCAAGTTTCTCCTTAGACAGTAAACTAGCCTTTACTTCACTAAGGTTAAGGTCACCACGATTCCCATACAAGATGATTTCCTTAAATTGTTTATGTGATGCAGGTAGGGACAGAATTAAATGAAAAGCCTTATCCTCATCAGTGTGTTTTATATCCATTGATTCCAATTCAGTAATAATAGAATCAAATTCACTAAGATGTGCCTGAATAGAAGTACCTTGGGGCATCTTCAACCTGTAGAATTTCTCCTTCATTCGGTACTTGTTTGCACGACAAAATAGAATCGGAACGAAAAATAAGCGATAAAATCAAACACCAGAATTACGTGGGAAACCGAAGAACTCGGAGAAAAACCCACGGACGGCGACAACCAGAAAATAATCCACTATGAGAAAGGAGGAGTACAACCTGATCACTATCACAGGGTGTGATGTGATCCACAAAGGAGATTACAATAACAATCTCTCAACACTCAACTCACAATCTCTCAAGATACACTGGGGAAAATATTGGTGAGACCCCTTTCTCTCTCAATATTTTCTCTCTCTCTAGCTCTCTGTGTTTTCTGATGTGTTTTTGGTGGAGAAACATGCACCCTATTTATAGGGAGAACTCCCTATAACCTAACTTGACTCCCACTCTAAATAGATTTAGAAACTAATACAATTAGGAAACCCAATACAATAAGGAAACCTAAATAATATCCTAATACAATTAGGAAACAAATAATTGTGAGATCAAGAGATTTGGTGATTTTAGGACACTTTCCTAACAGTAGTGAATATCATCCTTATGTCTTTACACTCCTACAAGGCTCAAGTGTTCATCTTATCACAAAGGGTCATTGAGGAGATGATCAAGCTCTCCCGAGCTTTCCTTTGGGGTGGTAGTGACTCAAAGATACATAGTTTGAGGAGCCAGCTGCAAATTCAAATCAAATTGAGATCGATCTAGAGATAAGGGGCATTAACAAATGAATGCAGTAGCTCTGTTAAGCTCATATGGTAGATGGTAGTTGACAAAGAAACACTACGGGTAAGATGGGTCAATCATGCGCATCTCAAGAGGAGGACCATCTGGGACTGTGAGCTGAAACAAACCTTGAGCCATTTTCTCTGTTGTAATTTCTGTCGCAAGGCTAAATTGCGATAGAATTTTTTCCGTCGCAAGATCCGTTGCACGGGCTAAAAATCTGTCATAAACTTTGTTAAATTCCGTCGTAATTTTCGTCGCAATATGACAAGTTTTTAGTAGTGAAGCAACTGACATGCAACTTAGTTGAAAGGAAAGCAGTAGAGTACCTTATGTTTACAACATTGATTTATAATGTGTGGTCAGAGCGAAACACCCGTTGCTCGCTTTAACACCACATCACACAATATAAATAACATTACTTGTAGAAGTATCAGTGGTATCGATCAATACACTGTTACAAAAAAAAAGAAAAAAAAAGAAAAACTAGGTTTTGAGTTTCTTTTGGTCTTTTAGCTGGATGGTTTATATATAAAATGGGATGGGTGTAATGTATGTATGTATATATGTATGTATGTATCATGTATGCATGCATGCATGTGTATAAGAATGATCGGTATGATGGAAAAAAAATATCCTAACTTTTGTTTTCCTCCATATCTAATGTATAGTACTGCTACAAACTTGTGTTATCTCGTTTAGGATCTTTTTACTAATTTATATTATCCTACATATTTAATCATATAAAAAGAACAAATTTCTAAATCGTAGCAAATGATAGTCTGCACTTTTTATTGATCCATTTTATAAAGGTTCCATAGTAATGTGCTTCTTTTTTTGGGTGTCACATTATTATTCTTTCCATCATTGCTTATTCGACATTAATGCATGCCAACTGAAATTTACTTTGGCAAAAGATAAATGCCTCTGTACTTGTGGATCTAGATATCTTTTTCTTATTTGAGAAAAAAAGAGATCACAAATTACAAAAGTTCATGCTATGGTTTTTCATAAAAAAAAAGATAATACCGTAAAATTCATGTACAAATGCTTATTTGTTTTCTGGGGGGGGGGGGGGGAATTGTATATTACTATAGTTTGTCCATACGTATCAATCTAAGTTGGGACAAGCTTCTAACTAAGCCAATTTATCTTCAACTATAACTATTAAAAAACTTCAAAAACTTCAAAAATTGTAGAATATACAAAGTTTTTAAACACATCAAAATAAAATTAAGATAACTGATTAGTCGATATTGTGATAAGTTAGCGAAATAATATTAATTATAATCCCTATATATTTAGACATAAATCGATATAGTATATTCCTTTAGTAGTTTATATCACAAAGTAACTAGAAAATGTAAATTAAAATGGCTTTGTTAGCATGAATATGATGATTGATGAGCTTACATATAGTATATTGTAAGCACCTTTTTTTAGTAATAATTAAAATTTTCACGCGACCTAAGGTCTCCAAATGATTATTATAATAATTATGGATTAGGAAGGCTTAGGTAAGTTATCACCTCCTATATATAAAAAAAAAAGTTATCACCATCACGAAATTCCAATTTTGCCCCAATATTGTTCTATCAGAAACAAGTGCAGTAGGGAATAGGGGCAGGTTTTAGTGGTGTATTTAATAATTGTTATGGGGGGTCAATAATTGGATAAAAAGTTGACATCTTTGTTAGTGCTTGCAAATGTCATTCAACTAAAAGTAGTAAACAAAACTAGCTAGATACTTTCACAATTTCTTCTCTAGTCTTAACTTGTTTCACTTTGCAATCTTACAATAAGGGAGTGTTTGATAGAGGAATTTTTCACAGAAAGTTAATCAACTTTTTAACATGTGATCCACTATTTACTCACGAGCTCAGTAAATTGTTTTTTAAAAAAGGCTAGAGAAAGTCTTTTTCAAAACAAATTTTCCTAAAAAAATTTTTCCTAAAAAATTATTAGACGCATCAGGAGAGATTATTATTTTCTTTATCATTTCAAATGATTGAAATGAGTAGTGGAAAAATGATTAAGTGAGAATTTTGATATTTGTGTGAGCAAAAGAATCGTGCTTGATTTATATTCTTTCATGTCATTAATAATGTAGGAGAGGTTTGTTTTATATGTATGTATATATGTGTACATATGAGAAAGTACGGGATTAGAGAGAGAGTAACGAAATTATTGGAGATAAAATAAAGTATGGTGGATATGATGATGAAGCCTAGACTATGATAATTTAGTCATGTGGTAATGAGTGTAAAAGATGAACCAGAGAGGAGAGATTTGAGATAATTAATGAGGTAAAGTATAGAAGAGTTAGATAGAAATCTGAAAAGAGCTTGAAAGAAGTGTTTAAATATGGCTTAATTTTTGTATGACATATTTTTCTTGTTGTGTGGTAATTCGTGTGTTCTGGATATCCTAAATTTCATTGAATATGATTAGTCGAGATCTACACAATAAGCCTAGTATCTATCAGTAAATAACTATAACTATATAAAGGTTAATTGCGAGGAACTTGAATAACGATATGATCACTTGTTTATTTGAATTATACTTAACGGGTGCGAGAAGAAGATTGATATTGGAGTTGAGCTATGCTCGACCCCTTTAAAAGCTGAGCTCTAGTCTATCTAGTAACTAGAGTTTGAAAGACTAGATTATGTGCACAATATCTTCTCTTGATTTCGTTTTGTATTATATTGATTACTCATGTTCTAGAGTTTGTCCTTCAAGTCATTTTCTAATCTATATATGTATCAATCTGCACTTACCTATATTTATCTGCGCCAATCTATACCAACATGAATCCACCTGTACTCACTTGCACATACTAGCATTTACCTGCACCTATTCTAAAATTTAATTATCTTAATAAGTATTAATATTTATAAATTTTATCAATTTTTATCTCAACATGTAACATTTTAACACTTTATAGCATTAACATATTTTTTTCTACTTTTAAATTGAAAATGATTTAATATATTCACAAAAGTTAAATTAGAAGAACAACATTCAAGCAATAGTAGATGATAATGAAGTGACATAGTGAGACCCTAAAGACTAGAAAAGTAGGAATGTATTAGCGGTGTATTCTATTGATACAAATATATATGATGTTCACTTATATTAACGTCGCTTTTGGGGGGTGTGGGTGGGGGGGGGGGGGGAGACTCTTATGATATGAAAATTCTCCAACTTAACTTGATTCGTCTTAAATTCAATTTTTCACATCATCCAACAAGTAATGCTTTAGGAAACATTTTAGTAAAATTAAATAAAACAATTAAAGATTCCAATATTAGCATGTATAGAGCAAACATTAGGCGAAGACAATGCACATGAAAGTGAATATATTAATATTTTAGGAATGAATATATCGATTAAAAGAATACGAAGGATGTCATCTCCTAGTGTGTTACTTGTTAATAGGACACAAAAAAGTGTGGCATTTGTTCCAAAGCAAAATAATAAAGGCTTCCTTTCACTTTACCATTTCTACTATAGTACAAATAATATGCTTTTGAGTTGACTTGTATTGAAGTTTAGCACATGTTTATTCTCTTAAAATAGTCAATGACTCAAAAAATGGCTATACTAAGTTTGGTATGAAATTGCTAGGAAAAATCTACTAATAGGTTGAGCTAAGGGTCCTATTTTCATGAATAGTATAATATTGTAAAATATTCCCTCGCGCTAATTATATTTGTAATTGAAGCGTAAATGTTATAAAGGTTTTGCCAAGCTTACATAATAAAAATGGAAATTGTTAATATTATGACAATGTGACCTCTTGTCAGAAAGGTTCTAATACCACACGCACAAATACCAAATTCAACTAAAAAGTTAAGTTAATATTAAATTGAAACTCTATTAGATGTCAATATCTTATTTGACAATGATAGTATATGATAGTCTTGTTATTGGTCACTAAATTCGAATGTTATTAACGATCAATAATTATCAAATGCTAAATTCCATCACTAGTTACAAGCGTTAATGTAGAGATGTTGAGAACTCTCTTACAGTATGTTAATAATACACTAAGATTTAAATGTAGTGTCAAACCATTGGAATATTTTGTTTCTTATATATAACATCAAACATGTTCTGTGGACGATACACAAAAAACTTGTTGGAAAATCTCATAAAGTGCAAAAAGTTAAGACTGACTACCAAGTACAATATCTACTCAAGCTAGGTGAATATAAAAGTTAAGAGGCTTGATTATATTTAACAAACACGAAAAAAATTAAAGTAGTTAACATAAATATGACATCGATTCAATCATCAACCTTAAATCGATCTTGTTCCCTTCTATACAAATGGACAAATTGACAATTAAGCATGTGTGCTCTCTCTTTTAAGGGCTAAAGATTAACTTTAGAACTACTAGCGACTTACAATCAAAGGTGATAACATTCAAAATGTTACAATATATATACTTAACTTATAGGTTAAAATTGGGATTCTAATTATTGCACGTGAGAACCCTAACCAAGTAAAGGTTTAGTCTTTGAAAATTTCCCTAACCCATACGAATAAAACATATGAATCCTTTTTCAAGCAATTAACTCTCACTTGGAAATTAACCTTTAATTATACTATCAACAAAGAAGAAACCGATATATTACAAAGATAATCTTAAGTCAAGTAAAACTAAAAGAGAAAAAGCTGATGACAAACTCGACCGTAATATTCAATTCGATTTACAGTCTTCAAACAAATCCTCTGTAAATTTTATCAGGATCATGATGAATCGAGCATTTGATCAGTAAGAATGATTAGAGAAGAACTCAAAGACATACAAAAATAGAGAGAGAAAATGAGAGAGAAAAAGACTCCGTTATTCAATGTATGAATGTTTTTCCCCCCTTTCTGAAAGAAGACAAAAGCACAACATATACAAGGAGGTTACAGCCAGGAAACAACTGGCAACCACTACAATACAGCCCAACAACCAACACAAAATATCTTACTAATATATCATCTTAACATCCTCAAATCAAAGTGTTTGATGCTTCAATGCCTAGAGATAGTATCGGAAGAAAGGGCGTGAAACAATATAGAAACAATGGAAATTTTGGTTGGACAATATACACTAAGGTTGAGGACGAACACAATTTTCTTAAGAATTATTTACTTACTGTAAATGTCCATAGGGATAAACTTACCAACTTAAACCCTAAGAAGAGACGTGTTTCTCATTTGATTCACTTAAGTAAAGTTGTATTTAAGATAAGAGAAAGACGTGATTAGCTAGATGAGATGAAGCTCAAATTGCTTGCAACTATAGAGGACGCCCCACAAACACTTAGGGTTAGTTAACCCACTTTAAGAGGGTCCTTAATGTGGTATAGACCTTCGTCAAGTTGATCGACCATAAGCTATGTTAGAAATATAGTTGTTGGGTCAAATTTCACATGGTAATTGAAGATTATGTATGTATTAAACATTTGAATAATCTAGTCGTTGGAGCATTAATAACATGCAACACTTTAATCACAAGGACTGTGTCACACTTGACATGGACCATGCATGTCAAGGCCAACAAGATCCTTGTCGGCCATGACACAACCTATGTTCATACTGTCTTGCATAACTTGATGTTTCCGATCTGACGCCTACATGATCCTTGTGAATCCTAACTTGGTCCGCGTTGAGCTGTTACATAAGCGTGTTAACAGTTGTTTTGGTCCTTAAACTTTCTTATAATGTTTTCAATATATTTTATATCACTTGGTTGTATTCGTGAAATAATCTCAATAATCCTCTACCATTTCGAGAGTATGTAAATACCCTTTAAATAATCTTGAAAACTTATCTATGGGTCTGCATCTTTACTGTTTGAAATAACCTTAACTTGTAATAATCGGAGAAACATGCAAAGCATATATGCCTAACGAAAGTAGATTTCTCTTTAAACTTTCAATTAATATTCATAGACTATGATGAATACGAAGCATAAAACAGACAAGTCTTTGAATTTTTTGTCCATTTGAAATAACCTTTAGCTTTAACAATTAGTATTGATACTGACACTATATATTATCCGACCTTGTTTTCTTATGCTTTGCAAGTTTTCCAAAACTTCAAGCCCTAAATTTCTTTCAACGGCCATACCTCACATTCACATAAAGTAGATTTTGGAATTAATGCCTTTGCGATTAAGCTAGCACAAAGTCTATTAACAGCAAACACAAAATCTATTATCCGACCTTGTTTTCTTATCACTAACAATGACTTTTTTTTTTTTTTACTAACAATGACTTAAATGGCAATTATATGTGTTCCTAACACAAAGGAATCGAAGAAGTATCATGTCATTATCTTCTAATTATCACATCTTTAACTAATTAGTAGAATATTAGTACTATCTAAATTTAATTACAGTATTAATCCACTTCAGTAGGGAAAAGCTTAGTTTGGCATTAAGGAATCAAAGAGAAACACCTGAACTTGCTCATATACACCATATCTGCAACTAATTAACGAATATTAGTATCATTAATTATTTGAAACTAATTAATTAGTAATAAATTATTTATTTAATCATGATAAAGTAAAAGTATCCTTATCTGTAATTACTCTATTAGCCAGTAATTATTAATTGATGGCACATTGGATTCTCGATCTGTACTCCATGAGAGTTCACCTAGTTATCTTCTAGAAGTTTGGAATCATCGATGTGGATAAATGGAATATTTTTTGATTATTTATTTTCTGGGGAATTATTATTATTATTATTTAAAAGGAAAAGGAAAGTGCTATGTCATTGATTGCAGGGGGAATCCATGGAAACAATGATTCCTTTGTTTCCCTGTTTGTTTGCCACTCTTTTGCTACCAAACATATCTTTTCTTCTCCTTGAAAATAAGTGGTGATCAATGAGGAAACAAGAAAGGAAGATAAAAAAGAGTACAATATATCATGAATTTGAAAGTACAAATGTACCATTGGTTACTAGTTATTAGGTTGAAAACTAAAAGTTTATATATGCTATAATAAATTGCAAAGAAAAAAAAAAAAACTAAATGTCAACCATGGATGTGTAGTGCAAAGAAAACGCGCGATCATTTTATAGATAAGGGAGTATTTGGTAGGAACTTTAAGGAACTTTTTCTCGGAATATGAAATTTTTTTATGGGAAAGATTTCTTCGAGAAAAATTTCTATTAACCCATCTCAGGGAAATTTTCTCTAGAAAAATCTGGAAAATGGCAGATCCTTCGTAAAGTTTTTCTCAAGACCAATATATATCCAAACATGAGAAATAAATCAGCATGAAAAAATTGATAATTTCCCCATGATTTTTAACCAACCAAAAACACCCTAACATAAATTGCCTATAATATAGTAATTTTATATATATATATATATATATATACATACATACATACATATATGTGTGTGTAGAGAGAGATTCATCTCATTTATTTTCTTAAGTTTTCATACTTTTTGAGAGTGCTTGACATATTACCCCTTGCTCTTAAATTGAAAATCATTGTTAGCTGAATAACACTTCTCAAAAGGCAAGTAAATATTTCTTGCATAAAAAAAAAAGTTAAAGATAATTTAGCTAGATTAGTTTTCTTTTAATTAATTATATAAAATTAAAATCTTTTTCCAAGTTCGGCCCCCTTCTTTTATATGGCTGGTTGCGGTGCGGAAGGGAAGAAATGTGGTGGATTGAGAAAAGTTGTGGTGAGTTGTGGTTTAAATAATTGTAAATGAGTTGGTAAATTTGAAATTATAATTGGAAAAAGTGAGATGAATTAAAATTGAAAAATTAGATTGTGGTACATTGTTGTAGAATGTGTTGGATTGTGGTAGAACATGAAAAGTTGTGGTGCGGTATGAAACCGCAACCAACCAGCCGAATAAAAAAATTGGGCCTTAACTTCTTACACTAACCAAAAAGTGAACATTATATAATTTATAATTTTATATGTACTACAAATACTTTTACACTTTATTGAGTTCAACAATTTTTACAATCATTAATTTAAATATGAGAAGATAAAAGCTTTTATCTTGATTCATAAAGACCCATCAATCTTGAAAGAATTGAACCTCCACACTCCACAGATATCCATCTCTCTTGATTCTTGCACGTCATCCTTAAATTTGGTGGTGAGGATTCATATATAATTGAGCCATAAATACCTCCGTTTTATAAGTACTTCTTCTGTTTCATATTAATTATTAGAGCATCTACAATGATGAGTTTTAATTCGACTCACTGTTGACGTGGCATGAAACGAGAATGAAGTGAGTCGTGTAGGACATTTCAGTGGTGAGAATGAAACTCGTCTCGCGAGAATCTCGCTTTCAGTCTCGCGAGACGAGTTTGAAATATTAATATTTTAATCATATTTTTTTTCTCTCTCCTCCTCCATATCATTTTTATCAATATAACCAAATTAATTATATTCTTAAGTGGGATCCATTTACTTTTTTTAATTAATATGCGTCAACCTCGTTCTTATAATTGACTCTCTTGATAGGGGTCCACAGATCTCACGTCATACAATTAGTCAAACTCAAACTCACCATTGCGGGTGCTCTTATAATTTTGATTTTCACGGTCTTTAATATTACTCTTTGATTGATAATTTCTTACACAATATATTTTTAACCATTGCAATATTATACTATTATGATAGTATTTTTCATTACCAATCTAATAATGTTAATTTTATATAATAACTCATTATACATATTGAGAAATTTATTATCAAATTTTTTGAAATTTGACTACACAATTTTCAAAGACTACTACAATTAATATGGAATGGGGGAGTATCATTTTGTTGAAAAAGTTATAGTCAATAATTTATATAAATGAATATATGAATCTATCATGTACGTAAAACTATCATCATTAGTTAAAAAATATTCATAAGCAAGCTTTAATATATTTTTCAAATATATTTAATCAAAAAACGATCATAAAAGGTGTTATTTAGAGACCGTCGAACAATGTTAAAATATATGTAACTATATTGTGCCTTCAACTATCTTTTAAGTTTTGGTTGATATAGGTCCACATGATATCAGAGCCAAACTGATGAAGAAGAAGTCTCAGGTTTGAATCTCAACACCCCCGTATTCATTTGTGCAAGGTCAAAGGGGCCTTTGCAACATCCACGTTTCAAGCTCAAAGGACATTCGCGTAAGGGAACGTGTTAAAATATATATAACTATTATCGAGTCTTCAACTATCATTCTGTCAACATAAACTTTTGGTAAGATATTATTTAGAGACTGCAACGGTGAGTTTGAGTTTGGCTAATTGGATGATTTGGAATCTGTGGACCCCTAAAAAGAGAGTCAAAATTTATTCATGTATTTAGCTAACTTTTCAATGGTGAGCATGAGTTTGACTGATATTAATTAAAAAAGTAAGCGGGTCCTACTTAATAATATAATTAATTTTGTTATATTTATAAAAATTGACGTGATTGTGGAGAGAGAGAAAAAATATGATTAAAATATTAGTATGTTAAACTTGCTTTCAAACTCGTCTCGCGAGTCTAACAGTGAGATTCTCGCAAGACGAGTCTCATTCTCCCCACTGAAATGTCCTACACGACTTTATTTCATTCTCATCTAGTCGAATTTAAACTCACCATTACGGAATAAGTCACGGTTATTTTGAAATAGATAAAGTAATATTTACAATTAATTTGGGTTGAAATTGGCAACTAGAAACCTACAACTTGAGCTTAGGTCATGATGCATGATAGTAATGTGCACCATACTCACATGAAAGCTACTGGACTTGATTAATTTCACATACATTATCAACAACTTGAGATGTCTGAATTAAGAAGTGATGGCGCAAATTGAGATGAAAATAACTACTACTCCATCATGGATAGCTAAGTTTCATCAAAGTGTGTTATTTGTGGAGAACCTTGAAAAATAAATCGAAATTTTTGATGGGGAAACGAGTTTGGTGCCTTGTTGGGCCACTTGATGTGAAGAACAGCACCTGAACGTATGCATAAATTGAGGTAAAAGTGATGAAGTTAATGTAAAAATTTCATGAGAGTGTGTTTTGTTGGTCAAAAATTTAGGGAAAATGGTCAATTTTTTTAAATTGACTTATTTTTTCATGTTTAGTTGTACATTAACATTGAGAAAAATTTTACAGGGAGTCCACCATTTTCAAGATTTTTCTAGAGAAAATTTCTCTTGAGAAGTTAAAGGAAATTTTGCCTAGGAAAATCTTTCCCATAAAAAATATTCCCCCCGAAGAGTTTCCCTGAGGATCTTGCTAAACGCTCCATGAGCCAAATTGCATTTTCTCATGTATTTTAAATGCTCTAAAAGTGGCAAAGGCATGGTGTTGTTACTTAGGAAAAATTATAGAAAAAAATATTGAGCATTTACATGATTGAAAAAAGGTTAATCTTACGTCATCAATTATCAATTCAATTTTTTTTTTATTGAAACTTGGCTTAAATTTTGATTGATTGGGTTGAGTCGATGCTTATAAGAAATTAATGGGGTGTTTGGTTCAAAATTTTTTTCGGAAAAATTGGCAAATTTTTTCAAGTTGACAAACTTTTACCATGTTTGGTTCTCTATAATATATAGGAAAATTTTGATGTGGAATCCATTATTTCCCTCACAATCTCAGTCAAAAGTTCCCTAAGGGGGGTTAGGGAAAATCTTTTCCGAAAAAGTTCTTCCAGTGAAAGTCTTTCAGGGAAACTACCAAACGCACCATAAAAGCGATAAAATTTTTATGTCTTCTTTAAAGTCAAAAATTGGTCATAGCTAGGGTTGTAGATATAAAATCATAATACCAAGTAGTAATCGAATTAAGTTGTTTGTATTTTTAATAGACTGAATGAAAGCTGTTGGGATTCACCCATTAGTAAATGTCCCATATCGGAAAAGTAAAGAGAAAGAACATGGTATATAAGTCAAGTGAGTTACTTCTCTTAACACCAATTGTTTTTAAGATGAAATCTCACTTAACTTGTGTATCATGGGCCTTGGTTGAAGTGGGTTCCCCCCTTGGATCTCCCCAACAAGTGGTATCAGAGCCGATGGTTCGTTCGGCTGGGCGCGCGTAAGCTGCGGGGAGATCGTCATGGACAGGAACAGGGACCATAGCGTGTGCGAGGTTGGGGTCTCCTGAATGCTCAGAGTGGTGTCATGAGACTCACGTATTGTAGGGTGCGGCTCTGTAGAGTAAGGTGTGACTCTTAAATCTCCCCAACAAAAGCAATATGAAAAATGGAGGAATACAAAATTTAAACAATATTTGCGGGGTTTCGTGTAATGTAAAAGACTCCCATTGAGATCAAAAGGAAACGATTATGGTAGTGCATGTAGCGTTCGTCAATTGAGAATAACTAGATTTAGAAGTTCATCGTCACATAGATGAGGATATATATAATAAGGTGGGAATGTAGACATATGAGGTAAGGCATGACAAGAGAACTAAAGTGATAAGAGTCAAACCAAGGGTAATGTTAGGAATGGTCCTAAAATTTCATTTTATTATGATATCCTTAATTCTTTTGTTCTTTTCTTTTTTCTTTTTTACTTAATGAAAATGTGCAACGTAACCCATTCTTTATCATGACAATTAAGCCAATATTCATCATTATGATCGTCAAGTACCTAATACAGTTTAGCTGTGTCGTAAGCTGTAACCCATGGATAATGGTGTACTATGGTGATTTGATTTGTTTATTTGTGACCATTTAAGATTACTATCCTGAGGCTATTAGATGGACAATTATAACCTTTTCGTTGTTACAAAGTTGTTTTTATTTGTGGAGCCAAATGTAGAATCCCGAGCCTTCCAACACTCTCTAGAGGGGGGGGGGGGGGGGTACGACGCTCTTACCATATCTTCTATCTTAATATTCATTAGAGAAAATTGTCAGGATATCACTAGAGTACTTTGTAATCCATATATCTCTTCCAAAAACTAGAAAATCTTGAGATATTTGTATCTCCTTTATAGTGGATATAAGTTACTGCTCACGATTTTCTCACAATTTAGGTTTCCATGTAAAATTTTGTGTTAGCGATCTGTCTTTATTTTTCTTAACTTGTACATCCCAAACACACTTCTATTTTCATTTCACCCCCATATTTTATTTTTCTTCTTAATATTGAGTGAGTACTAGCTCATTCAAAAAATCCCATCTTGATGATGATTCTATGTGGTCAAAAGCAAGTCTAACATTTTTCCATGAAACAAAATAAATAATTAATGCAAGTAGCAATAATGGAGCTGAGCTTTCTTTAGATAATTGTCAAGTCAGTCTCCAAAGACATTCCAGCTGCTATATATATTTTCAAAGTGACATGAAAGAGAGGAAGAAGATGTATAGATGCAGCTAAAAGAAGCATGCAAATTGTTTCTTTCCCCAACAAAAAAAAAAAAAAGGCCTTGAAAGCTATACACATATTACTTTACTAGTCATTGTCCCTATGTAGAAATGGCTAGAAATAATGGTCCATGCCCTTAGCATGGGATGTTGACCCACATGAAAAAGAAATAGAGTAACTAGATTTTTTGTGACCAATTTCTGGTCAAAAAATATCACAATAGAAACTTTATGTTAGGAGATTGAGCAAAGTTTTACAATATCTCAAACAAAGAAAATTTGCTACTGAAGCCTTTTTTTTTTGTAATTTTATTATAGAAATATTTCAGAGAAAATCTCATGCATTTGTAATATATATAAAAAAAAAATTATGTAAAGGCCAAGAAATATCAATGGTTATATGATCCACCGAGGTGTAACTATCTATGCACACCAATCTTTTTCCTATTGATCGAAAATGGTTGGGAAAATTGTTGGTAATCTGACCGTTTTCCGACTGTTTTTAAACAGTAGGAAAAAGGATGGTAGGAAAATTTTCCTACCATTTTAACAAAAATATTGAAATTTCCAACCGTTTTTCCCACATAAAATTTGAAAAATATGAAATGGTTGCTAAAACAGTTGGTTTTTCCAATTGTTTTAAATTGGTTAGAAAAAAGTGGCCAATAATACACATATTTTTAGTAGTGTCATCAATATTTTTTAAAGTTACCATATGTTTAAAAAATTCACAACATAAAAAATTGAAAAATTTCAATGCATGTGATGTATTTAGGCAAGTAGACTAGGGTTGACGGTATAATTTGTGGAGAAATATAAATAAAAATGCTGCAATGATATAAATAAACAATTTCTTTTAACATATTCCCATTTTCAGCAGGCCCATCATAGATCTCCTAACCTCTCTCATCTAATGTGGGCCTGGGCCTTGTCCAGTGTAACTGCCAGCCTTGAATTTGATAATGGGCCTGGAAATTTCATAGGGTCAAGAGCAGGTGTCCTTAATTTGGCAGCAGAAGTCATTTAAGGGCCTAATCCAATAGACGGGGGATTATTGACCCTAAGGGAAATGGACCATAAAATTTCAAGTAAGACTATGATGTTTTAATTTGTGAGAAAATCGATTTTTATTATTTTTTAAATGTTTTTGTTTTGTATGTTGAAGAAAAGAGAAATAGGTTCATATTTAGTACATCCATGGTTGTATATTCAAATACTAAAAAATCAAATAAAAAAATTAAAAACTTATAAATGCTAAAGCAAAAGCTTGTGATCCGATCGAAAATCATTTAACGGACGATGTGGATGAATATATGATCCGATCGAATCGCCTGTTTCTCAAAAAAACAAAAGCTTGTAGATGATAAAGCAAAGATTATTTCTGAAGTGGTCTTTGATGCACTATTTGGAAGGGTGTCATAGGTAGCTTTTCAAATGCCTCCTCCGGCGCTATGACTACTTTGACTGTTTGGAATTGGAGAAGATTAGGTGGAGCGGAGCAATATGCTATTCCGTATCTCTCGTGGCTCCAATCTTTTGGGCATTTCGATGTTGTCTGTCTGTTGGAATCAAAGGTCTCTGTAAATACAACTAAGTCTATCTTATTAGGATATAAGAATCAAGTTTTCTTATCTTGTTTCTTTATTTTGTAATATTCTATTTCTTTTCTTTTGTTCGTAGTAGACAGTTGTATAAATGCTTGTCTCCCCTTGTTATTTTCATTTGAGGAACAAGAGCATCTTCTCTTCTCCTCTCAACTCTTCTTATTCTGCTAGGTTTTCTCTCTTTCCTGTTTGTTCGTCCCTAACAAGGAAGATACCAATTTGAAGGTTTACATGGTATCAGAGCATTAAGAAGGTTATTGGATAATCCAGGAGGGAGCTTCATATATATCTCTTCTTTCAAATCACCATATAAAAAGGCATTATTAATATCAAGTTGATTCATGATCCAAGCCTTTTTGGCAACAATAGTCATAAGAACCCTAACAGTTGTTATTTTGACAACAGGTGAAAAGGTTTCAGTAAAATCCACCCCTTTTCTTTGGGTAAATCCTTGAACCACAAGTCTGGCTTTTAGTCTCTCTATGGTTCTATCTGCCCTATGTTTGACCTTATAGACCCACCTACAACCTATTGGTTTCTTCCCGGGGGTAGAGACACAATTTCCCATGTGTTGTTACTAATAAGAGCTTGAAATTCATTCTCCATAGCTTGTCGCCATCTAGAATATTTAAAGGCTTGATCATTGGAAGTAAGTTCAGTATAGTTAAGACTTTTAAGCAAAGATTGGCTATTAGCATGTAAAGCATGAAAATCATAAAGAGGTGGCTGGAGAGTCAGGTTTGTGACTGTTGCCAAGCAGTTAACATTAGACTCAATATTTTTAGCCAGTAGAATGTAATCATTCAAATAAGAAGGTTTAGATTTTAGTGGACCTCCTTACTAAAGGATCTAATACAGGTTCAAATTGTTGATTTTTCTTCAGTGAGGAGGTCTGATTCTATGTCTTGACCTTGGGCAACTAGTTGTGTTAATGTAGTATGGCTAGGATCAAGATTGGTGTCAAAGAAGCTATCATTTGTGTTAGGAAAACGGTGATTCTGCTCATTTTTGAGAGTGTAGGGATAGACATGTTCATGGAATTTGTGTCTAAGGTCATTACTTTATATGCCTTTTTACCCATGGGGTATCCAAGAAAAATACATGGTGTTGCCCTAGGGTCAAATTTGGACCTTCCTTGCTTTAGGGTAGAGACATAACACAAGCATCCAAAGACTCTTAAATGACTCAGGTTAGGTGATTTCCCATACAATAACTCAAAGGGTGTTTTGTTTTAAGAACAACACTGGACATTCTATTTATTAGATACGTGGCTGTCATGAGACAATCCCCCCAAAATTTCTAAGGTAGTTTAGACTGAAGAAGAAGAGATCGGCTAACCTCTAGTAAATGTTTGTGTTTTCTTTCAACCACTCTATTTTGTTGTTGTGTTTGAACACAGGTGGTTTGATGTATGATGCCATAACTCATAAAAAAATCTTTAGCTGCATGACTTAGGCCCAACTCAAGAGCATTGTCAGAACGAATGACCTTAATAGCTTTATTAAATTGAGTCTTAACCATTAAAACAAAAGCCCTAATTAGAGACAAGGCTTCTCCCTTTGTGACCATAAGGTGCGTCCAAGTACTTATAGTAAAATCATAAACCAAAGTAAGAAAATACCTATGTCCAGTATGAGTCTTAGTGGCATATGGTCCCCATACATCCACATGTATTAGGTCAAATGGTTGGGTGGTGGTTATCCTACTGTGGGGAAAGGGCAGCCTATGCTGATTAGCTTTGGGACAAATATCACAAGTAGTCACAGCAACATCACAACCTTTATTTTCAATACATCTAGGAAAACACAATTGTTTCAACTTCTTCAAGGAGACATGTCCTAATCTTTTATGCCATAGATCACAAGTCTTGGAAATATGTTCAAGATTACCTTCAACAAAAAAACTAGTACAAAGCTTGTCTTCACACAAAGTACTAATGTTGTTATTAGACTCAATATTATTCTTTAAGTCTTTACTCAACCTTTCGGCTAGTTGTGCATCAAGAATGTTCAAACCATTGGAGGATTTACCAAGAACCAGAGGCCTCCTCAGAGAAGGGCCCTGCAAGGTACAAATATGAGGAGTAAAAATAACATTACATCTTGACTAAGCCTTTTGACAGAAATAAGATTGAAACTAAAATTAGGAACAAACAAAACATGTGAAAGAACCATATCATCACTTAGCCTAAAATCTCCACACTTTGTGACCTTAATCTTTTCTTTATTTGGGAGAACAATGGTGACAGGCACATCTAAGGTTTTCATATTACTCAACACTTCTTTGTCATGCATCATATGGTCAGAAGCACCGGAGTCAATAATCCAAGTTGTGTTTGCAATTATGGAAACAAAACATGTATTATCAGAGGGACGAGAAGCAATACTAGCCATATGTGAGGATGTCAATTCGCCATGATGAGAATTGACTTCTTCTCTAGTTCCATTTTGAAGTTCCTTCAAGAAGTGGAGCATGCGTTAGTTTGTCCATGATCGAGCCCAGGTGAAGTAAAGTCGCGATTCTCAAGAATTGGAGAGTGATTCCCAGAATTCCCTTCTAATCCCTGAGCTACATTGGCATACCGTCTCGTCTGCTCATTCCTTCCTCTATTCCTAGTGGTTTGCCCATTTCCCTTGTCGTTCCTGTTAGGATAGCCATGGAGCTTGTAACATTTCTCAAGATGACCGGGTTTCTTGCAGTGGGCACAAATAACAACCTCCTTTCTTTTTTGATTCAGCCCTTTTTCGGGTAGTTAGTGGAGGATTGGAAGGATGCACTTTCTAAAGAGAAGTTAGAAACATGCCTGACTTGCCGTTGCCTTTCTTCTTGTAAAGCCATGGCATAAACCTAGCTTATGTTGGGAAAGGGGGTCATAATCAGGATGTTTCCCCGCAGGCTTGTATAACTTTCATTCAATCCCATAAGGAATTGAATGATTCTTTGATCTTCCTCATATTTCAGCAGGGCAGTGTTGATCTTTACGTCGCAGGTACATTTCCCACAACCAGACCGTGGGAGTCCCCCCAACCAGAGAGACCTCATCCCATACCTTTTTGCACTTGTTGAAGTATGCAACAATGTCAAGATTTGCTTGGGCCAAGGCACTAACAGATTGTTGAAGTTGAAACTGTTTTGCTTTGTTCGATTGACCGTATCTTTCTGTGAGTTCTTTCCAAATCAAGCTAGGAGTTTCTGAGTAGAGCACACTTTCTCTTATATCTTTGCTTAGTGAATTAAGCAGCCAAGATATAACCATATCTTGACATCTTTTCCAGAGGGGTAAGAGAGGAGAATCGTTCGCAGGTTGGGCATAAGATCCGTCGACGAAGACAAGCTTGTTTTTGGCCGAGAGAGCGATGCTTGCAGATCTCTTCCAGTTTTCAAATTCCTCTCCATGGAAGACCTCAGAAACCAGGGACTAACCTCGGTGATCGGAAGGATGTATGAAAAGAGGATCAGAAGAATCAATCGTGGTGGGTGTCTTGAGATCTCCTTTTGTTTCTGCCATTTGAGAAAGGAAGAAGTTGAAGGACAGAGAAAAGAGGGAGAAGAAACAAGAAAGGGATTCGGATCAGATTGTCAAGCTGCCATATATATAGCCAGAAATTCAGTGTATCATGATCGCACAAAACATATAGAGTTAGATTGTCATTTTGTGAGATCGAAATTGATGGAAGATTTGATTACCTTGAACCATGTCCTACCAAATTGTAGCTTGCGGATCTTCTCACAAAGCCTTTAACTAGAATTCAACCCATGTTTATCCTGGATAAATTAGGAGTATATCAACCTTCAAATTGAGGGGGTATTAGGATATAAGAATGAAGTTTTCTTATCTTGTTTCTTTATTTAGTAATATTTTATTTCTTTTCTTTTGTTCGTAGACAGCTGTATAAATGCTTGTCTCCCCTTGTTATTTTCATTCAAGGAACAAGAGCACCTTCTCTTCTCCTCTCAACTCTTCTTATTCTGCTAGGTTTTCTCTCTTTCCTGTTTGTTCGTCCCTAACAAGGAAGATATCAATTTGAAGATTTACAAATCTTTAGCAAGATCGATTTTTCTCATATATCGGGGATGGATGTTCAGGGTAGCTCAAGTGTTATTGTGGTTGGATGGCGGAGTACTTCTATGCCATTACTGCATGTGAACACATCAAACAATTATGTTATAATCAATATACTGACTCCATTGTTTTAAAAAAGGGAGAACAATATACATAGAGGAAACTATTTATTCAGTGTTACAGGAAAACATTGTAGCTGTTGCATGGTCCCTTTGATTTAATTTTGTCATTTGTAGTTGTAAATGCCAACACACTTGTATTTGCACCTTGTTTAAGGGGCTTGTGAGAAGAACCAATCATGCTCTTGGGCTTCGCTCATTCTCACCCTCCTATTGGACTTAGCCCATTGGGCCCCTCAGTAAGGTATCTTTGGGCCTAATAATTCACTATCAAAAAAGGCCAAAAGGTATATCAATTTAGTTCTACTTCTATGAGGTGATATGATAAACAAGCTTTTCCAAAACAAATTCCACACACTTATCAAATTTTCATTTCAATATTATAAATGAAAATTCTACCCTTATCATTAATTTAGCTAAGATAAATCATGTCCGTTAAAATGATTTATGCGTCAATAGATATGATTAACTATTGCAACAAGTTATTTTAATCAAATCTACTAATTTCAAACATTTAGGGCAAAATCAATGATTGTTATACTTCTTAATTATGATGGTTGAAAAAGTTTCAATTATAGTAGAATATCCTAAAAAATATTAAATTAATAAAAAATTGTATATAAATATCATTACTTATTATAACAAGATCACTTTGATTAATATATATTAATTTTGATCAATGAATATTAATATAATTTTTAAAGATAATAATAATTGCCTATTATGCCCTAACACATAGTGGGAAATATTACTGGTTGTACGTATCATATCATTGTCTATAGATAAATACGATTTGTTGGTTAGACTTGTTTATTTTAGCTATTTCTAAAACATTATTTATATACAATGTTTATTAATCAATAATAAATTTAGTCCGATAGGAATTTAAGTACTAGATTCAAGTATAGAATAACTCTTTTGAAAGTTTATCAGAGAAAGTGTATTTTTTCTTCTATGACAAAGTATATTTTACTAAAAGTGTATAATCAAGAATGTATACTCTAACATTAATTACTTAAGAGCCCCCGCAGCGGCGAGATCGGGGCTGACGTGGACGACAGGTGGCACCGGCGAGATCGAGAAACGCAGCACAGCAGCGAGCCCGGCAATGGCGGACGAGAAACCCTCATCTTCTCCCTCGCGTGCCGAGGTTGAAGACGAGACTCTCGTTGCCTTTTTTTTTTAATTTGATATTCATTTAATGAAACGACGCGTTTTGGGGGAAGTTGGGCGGAAATTTTGGATTGCTTGCACGTGGGCCTGGGTTTCCAATATACTTCCAATATATTTAGCTGGTTGCACGTGATTGACTTGGGCATGGGTTTCCATATTCAATTCTGTAAACGGCTACTTGATTTTTTTTTTTTTTGATAATACTTGATACTTTCCTAATTTTTGTAAAATTGAAAAATTGCAATCTTATTTTTAAAATTGTAAAATCAAAAGTTTGTTATTAATTTGGAAATTTCTTCACAATTTGAGTTTGAATATTTTTCTAATTTTCCACATTTTAAAAATAATTTTATATTAATTTATTGGCTATAATATAGTCATTTGTTTTATTATGTATTTTGTAAAAGTAATTAAATAGAATAAATCAAAACGACGAATTATATAATAAAATTTAATTATTACATGTGGGGTCTACAATTTTTTTATTAATTTAAACTGAACTCACCCTCACCATTGGAAAGCAAACACTCAAACTCAAACTCTCTTAGTGAGCCTTACTACTTCCACATCATCCGGTGAGTAAAACTCACCCTCACCACTGCGGGTGCTCTAATTTTATGCTAATCACGAGTATGAAACTATTTCTAGTCAATCACATACATTAATCCGTCAATCACGATATTGGGGTTTTGGCGCTAACTAATCTGTATTAATAGGCGAGTGACTAAAAATAATGCAGACTTTTTTGCAGACACTGTGCTAATCTTTGAACCTATTTACTGTAACTCAACGGTTTTTTTTTCCTATTTTTAGCATTCAAAAATCCAAATTTTAATGGCTAAAATAGAAAAAAAGTTTAGTGATAGTAAATATGTTAAAAGTTTAGCACAGTATCAGTCAAAAAGTCAGTTTGAATTATTTCTAATCACTTGCATAGAAATAAAGATTAATTGAAGCCAAAATCCCCCATGATATTTGACTTGGAAACTTTAAAAAAAAAAAAAAGAAGAGAAAGACACCTATGAGACTTTCTTAGTCTAAAACCAGACCCAGCTTTGGTCAATTTTCTTTTGAATTGAAACTACACATACTTGGCATGAAGATTAGCTAGGCATAATCAAGTTATTAAGAAAATCAAACAAATTGAAAATTAGGTGTCAAGATATTTTGTTCTCTAGTTTAATGTGAACCACATAGATAGATCTCAAAGCATGAGCTTGCATTTAAAGATTTGAAATATCTCCCAACTTAAAAGTTGATAAAAGATACTCAAGCCTAATTCTCTAAGTTGGATCACATTAGCATGATAATTAGCTTAGCAATGTGGAGTTACAAGATATTTAATTTTTACTTAAAATGGCAAAGTGTCTTGTCTCATTTTATACTAATGTAGGGACAAACCTTTTTTAAGGTCTCCTACATATGAGCTAACAGGCTAAGCATGGCATATGAAATAAACATTGTCCTAATTCCAAGGCCTAACTCTAGACTAAAAAACAACCATACGCTCTCTAATTAATCATAATGTGAACCTAACCATGATTATCTCTTTAAAATGTTTTAATCTCTTACTAATCCAAGCAAGCATCAAAGCCTATTGCATGTGATTTGGTTGTTCTCTAAGATATTTGTGACTCCCTCTTGATCAATATAACTATTGTTTTGACATTAGAGCTGACAAAATTTTGTAAGGACCCGGCAAAAATCGGGTCTGAACATAAATTTTTTGTCCCAATTTTAATATCGACTGAACTTTCGAATCATAAAATTTCTCTTTTTTCTATAGTCCGGACCCGATTTTAGCTTCGATCGAATTGTCTGACTTGGTCCGACCCGAAATAAAACCGGGTTCGGAAATGACTTTCTCGTCCGAATTTTGACATTGACCTAATTTGTCCGACCCAAATTTACCCGGACCCGAATTTTTGCCAGCGCTATTTGACATTTTCACCAAAAGTTTGTTAGCTTTGATCTATAATACTATATTCAAAATTGTCGAAATTATAGTTTTAACAACAAATACTTTCTTAAGAATACTCCCTCCGTTCCATATTAATTGTCGTATTTGAAAATTGTGCAGTCAAATTTCAAAAATTTTGACTATAAATTTCTCAATATATACAATGAGTTGCTATATAAAATTACCACACTTAGATTTATAGCGAATAATACTATCATAAAAGGATAATATTGCAATTGTTCATAACATATTAGGTAAGAAATTGTCAATTAAAGAGTGACACTGGAGACCATAAAAGTCAAAGTTATGACAATTAATATGGAAATGAGGGAGTACAACCTTATGACACTTGCAAATATGAAATGTTAGGAATTAATATGAGTCTAAAGTCTATAGCGGAAGTAAATGATCAGAATGTATGAATTGAGAAAAAAAATATGAATAGATCAATACTTTAAATAGGTGAGTATAAAGATGCAATATTTAGGTGGAATTCCAAGATGTGAAAAAACCACGAACGTCAACCGATAAATCCAACAGTATAAAGGGAGATTACAAGAGAGATTCCAAATGACTTATAACACAATGGGAGTCATTTGAAGGCAAAAAATAAGGGAATACTGGATTATAATATACCAACTTTTAATTTGACGGTATCGGATCGTAATATATTGACCTTTAAAATTGGACACCAATATACCCAACTTTTGTATCTAGGTGTTATCAATTTACTGAAACATGGCTATTTTAGGTCGATTTCAGTACATTAATAACACCTAAATATAAAGGTAAAGTATATAATTGTCCAATTTTAAAGGTCGACATACATCAATCCAATACCAAAAATTACCTCCGTTCCAAAGTAATTGTCACTTTGACTAAATTTTGACCGTTAATTACTCACACATTATAATGAGTTACAGTATGAAATTATTGTCATTAGAAAGATATTTTCCTAAAAATTATAATGGAGTTAATTTTATATTGTATCTCATTGTAATTTGTGAATAATTAACAGTCAAAATTTAGTCAAAGTGACAATTTGGAACGGAGGGAGTACATGTACATTTCTGAAGCATGAGTAAATAATCATAATAATAAAAGTGAACAACCTAACATATGGTGGTGAATAACCTAAGATAAATGGATGAACAATCCTAATATCTCAAGCATGTACTCCTGGTGTACCTAATCAATTGCAGCTTTCAACGCTTGGTATTTGCAATATGACCAGTTTATGCCACATAAATGCCCATATAAACTCGTGAATAGTCATCATATATTTGCAATAGTTACCGGTATTATTTTAATCCAGTTATTTGCTTGTCATGTACATTGTGGGAATAATTGAAGATACGTGTGTTGATATAAGAAAATTATAGTAATACATCATAACAAATTTTACATCATAACAAATTTTTTTACATCATAACAAATTTTTTTACCAATAATTTAGGACATGCCAAGTGGTTAATAACTGTCAAAATTTACTGAAACTTATTAAAACTTAATTACTTATGACATTATATAATGCGCAAACATAATTCTCCGCACAAAAATCTAATATGTTTGTTTAACAATTCTAGAAACCTTAAACTTAGGCAACAAAAATGCTTAGCCAGATCTCTCCTCTACATGCAACAATTGTCAATTACCCTAATGATATAAATAATTGTTTTGTCAATACTCTAAACCAAGCATTTGAATCATTTGAACTCTAAATTAATTAGGGGGAAAGGAACAAGAAGCCTATCCTTGGCTTTTCTTTTTTTTTTTTTGGGTTAGCTTCTTGTTCATTTGAGCCCTAATTAATTATAAAGTTCCATAACAAAAGTAAGTTAACATGACAAACATTTTTAGCAAGAAAATCATAGTTATACTAATCGCAATGCTCTTTGTATCCTCTTCTTTTCAAAGTGTTGAAGCTATAGGGGATCAAAGCAATGAACACAATGTCATCGGAAGAAGGTTATTAGGTGCCTACATTAGTTATGGTGCACTTGGACGTAACAAGATTTTTGGAAAGGTGAATCAGAGATTACCTCCTCCTGCAAACGAATACACCCCATGTGTCAAACATCCTTGCCGTCATTATAAATCACTCACGGATGTAAAGCAGGAGGCATTAAAAAATCCCTAATCTTGAGGTAATGTTTTGAGGGTCTTCACGGAATATATGGGATTAGGGTTTGTTTGCTATCCTTGTATCATGAACTAACTTTTGGCTTAAATGGAACTTTCTTATGAAATGCTTGATAAGTTATTAACAGAGTCATTATTTGATAAATTATCAATGAAGTCATTAATGAACTCAGAGACAAAGTCAATGTTGGCATAATTGTGTTATGTATTGTATCAATGTTAAAGAAACTTCGCTATCATGTCGGTCTATCTGGGCTTAAAATAGTCAACATGTGGTGGAAAATTACTGAAATCTACCACCTCCAAAATTTGAATTATTATTGTCTATTTTGAGTGTTCATATTATTCGACATATTATGTCCCCAAATCAGGATTATTTCAATCCTAAAAACCCTACATACTTTTACTTTAAGATGTTTGAATTTGACCAGTTAAAGGAAAATGAACTTCTACAGTATTGGGATTCAATTAGAGATATTTAGAATCCCTTTACAGTTCTTACATTTATTTTGAGAAATTTCTAGGGTTGTGTAGGGACCAAACCGAGCTAGACCGAAGACGGACCAAAGGCTAACCGAACTGAACGGGGTCAGTTATGGTTGGGTCATGTATTTTCATTGTTTTTGGATGTGTACACAAATGGAATAACTAATGCATTGGGTCCAACATTTGACGAAGGTGAGGATTTTCACCATATATATGTTGTGTTGATATTGTGACAGCCTTTGTCAAGTTTAAGCAATTAAAAGATAACTTAATAAAAATTCCAAACAAATTGTCTTTATAAATTTCAACCTGTTTAGTGACGGATGTTTTGATTCTTAGAGTGTTATTAGCAGACAAACAATAAATCAGAGTGAAAAACAAATAAGGATTCAATACAAGGTTTTAAGGAGAAAAAATCCCAAACTGGGAAACAATCACGGACAATGTACTATAAGAGGATTACAAGTGTTTATCAGAGATTCCCAGACCTCTACAATCTCACAACGCCCCTAGAGTTACAACCTAAGGACTCAACACTCACATTTGATACACCTCATACAACTCCCTTAGGGACACAGAGATTACAGGTCAATATTTTGTGATACAAAATGAAACACTCAATTTCATATATACAAAATAAACCTATCCCTAGATGTTATTTAAATTAATATCGGCTATAACAATTAGGGTTAAAGCATAACACAATGGCCAAGGAAAAACATAACTTAAGTCGGCGAAAAAAACCGACCAAAAAATATCCAAGCTGGGCTTCGACACTATCTGTGTCTCAGACGACATAAACCGTGTCGCCTAGACATGGTCTGTGTCGTCATAGTCACAGGTTGTGTCACTTACCAGCAATTGTTTCTTCACCTTCTGACATTCGTACGATCCATTTTCTTCACCAGAACACCCGTGTCACCTGTTCTTTGTCCCAATGAGAACCAATTGAGCTCCAAACTCAACAATGTCCCACTTGAAGATCAATTGCATTCGTAGCCATCATAATCATCATCAACATCATTTCTACACTTCCTCGAATCCTCCCAGTGCATCCACTTCGATCTAGTTCAACAAAGATCAACTGAGGTCTCAGTTGACCTCCGATTAACTCCTTTTTTTTATCAACATGCTCATACTTGAACTGATCATGCCGCTGCAACTTCGAAATATGCACCTTCGTCAACAACTTAAGGGAATTAGGGATTGGACTTTTACCTCAAGTTGAACTTGTCGAATTACCGTGCAAGTTAGGTTCCTCCCCTGATCATTCGTTCTCATAGCCTTCACTGGAAACTTCCTCGTTTCTGGTACCCTTCTCTCATCAGAGAAACTAACGCGCTTTGACGAGCATAAATAGGCCTGTTACATCAATGACAGTATATATCGTCCCTTCTTTATTGCCATTTGCAATTATCGAAGGTCCATGCGTAACTTTCCAATGACCATCCCCAAATCTCGTCATGAAAACCTCTTCATGTGGTTGGCCCATAGATACAAGGTTCTTGGTCAGCCCCAAGATGTACAGAACATTCATAAACCTCCAAGACCCACCCTTACTAGTTTTACTTCTCACATCATCTCTTGCTAGCACCTTTTGACTCAAATAGTTTGCGAGCCTAACCTTGCCAAATCTCTCACTCAAAAAGTTACTAAAGGACTCCTTGCTAGATGAAGAATGAAACGACGCACCTGAATCTACAACCCAACTTCTTTCTAACTTGTCAGCACTAACAGTTAGGGCATCATTCAAATCCTTAGCATAATTTATAGAGTCGTGGTCATTATAATTGTTCTTCCCTGTGCCCATGGAGTTTAGGACATTCCCTACAAAAGTGAGCTCCATCCCCACAGTTCTAAACTAAACACAACCACGTGCTCCATGTTTCGACCCCTAGATTTAGGTTGAACCTGAATTGAGATCCCACTGTTCCTCCTACCCTGACAGCCAAAGCACTTCTCGAAGACTCAAACACATCAGAATCCCTCCTGCGATGTTTACATTTAGAACAGAGTCTCTAATTTCAACAAACTTCAATTTCTCATATTTCTTAATCAAAAATGTAATAGAAGTCACAAAGTTATCCCAAGACTTAGGCAAGGTAGCCAACAATATATTAGCATTCATCTTACTACCAAAGTTAAATCCCACAGAAGTAAACTTCGATAGTTCATATTCAACTCATTCATACTATCATGCATATCACCATACTCATACATGTGAAACTCAAACAAACAACGCAACATATGTACCTTATTCACTGCTAAAGGTTTCTGATATGTGTTCTTCAAGGCCTCAAGAAAATCTCGTCATTTTCTGATCTTTGACGTTGAAAGCCATGTTTCCAACTAATGTCAACCTCATCATACTGAATGTTTGACCGTCTAGCTCTTCCCCATCCTTAGTTCCATCTTTTTTGGCTTTACACCCATCGAGAGATGCAATTTTTGCTAGTGGATCACATCTTCAACGCACATCCTCCACTACGCGTAGTCTTCTCCATTGGATTTCAGAATCTTCCAATTACGCCCTCTATTGCTTCTCAGTCTACAGATTAATAATGCACCAATAAAAGCTCTAATACCATTTATTATGATTCTCAGGGCGTCATTAGCAGACAAACAATAAATTAGGATGAAAAATAAATAAACATTCAAGCACATGGGTTTAATATGGAAAAACCCAAATCGGGAAAACTTCATGAACGATGCACTATTAGACAATTAAAGTATTTATAAGACATTCCTAACCTCCACAACCTCTCACAATCTCCATAGAGTTACAACCTAGGGATTCAACACTCATAATTGATACGCCTCACACAATTCCCTTAGGGACACAAAGATTACAAGTCAATATCTTGTGATACAAGATGAAACAATTAATTGCATATACATAAAATAAGCCTACCCCTAGACCTTATTTATATTGATAGTAGCTACAACAATTAAGGTTATAACAGAGCTTGGCGGCCAAGCAACAACATGACTTAAGTTGGCAAAAACATCTGACCCAAAATTATCTGCGCTGGCTTCGACACGGTCCATATCTTAAATGACATGACTCATGTCGCCCAAACATAGTCTATGTCGTCACAAACACGATCCATGTTACTTGCCAACAAGCGTTTCTTCACCTTCTAACCTTCGTATGGTCCGTATTCTTCTGCAGAACACCTATGTTGTATGTTCCTTGCCTCTATGAGAAACAATTCAGCTCCACACTCAACAACGGGTACAATTATGATTAAGATCATTATTTTCTTTAACAAAATCATGTTATATGCTTGTTTTAGTAGCTTATAATGTATATAATTAGTCCCAACATAAAAGATACAACATACAATTACAAAAAATTAGTGAAATTGTAGCCTAATCATCGAAATACATATTAGGTAATTCACAAATTTACATTTGTCAAGAACAAGTAGAGCAAGAGACAAAGAGTAAGGACTAAAATAGAGGTACATAATCCTCAGACCCTCAATTTTTTTCTTAAAGCAAACGTACTTGGAATCCTTTTGATAGATATCGAGATTTATAGAAGATTGAGTTTTAGAAGCATTTGGTTGACAATTTAAGGGTTTGAGTGTAAGAGGAAGGGGAAATATTGATGTGTGTTTAGGTGGTGAAACACACCCCTATTAATCCAAAAAATTACTTGGAGGTACCCAATATTTGGGGAAACTATTTTCAGTACTTCAACTTTTCAAAACTAATTTTGAGGTACCCTTACTTTTTGGGTTAGTAATTATTTGGTACTTTTCCGGCCATTAATTTTATTAAGTGACCGAAATACCCTCATTCTTCTTCTTCAAGGGTATTTCTTCAAGAAGGGAAGAACAAGGGCATTTTGGTCACTTAATAAAATTAATGACCGGAAAAGCACCAAATAATTACTAACCCAAAAAGTAAGGGTACCTCAAAATTATTTTGAAAAGTTAGGGTACCAGAAAAATATTTCACCAAAAGTTAGGGTACCTCAGAGTAATTTTTTGCTATTTTAATCTGAGGAAACTAAGCGTAAAGCTTGGTTGAAGAATTTGTAGAACTCTACGATCCACACAAAGAATTTTATAAGTATTGAGATTTGATCTCGTGACCTCCAAATTGGAAGACCCTCTTAATACTATATATGTGAGTTTAGGCACCAATTTTCATCGCAACCAAGCAAGAAGAAATCGAATTTATATTGACCCACATCACTATTGTATGAGTTGCAATGGTATGCGTAAACTTAAAAATGCACCTACAGGATGAATTTAACTATTCTTAGGATCCATTTCATTTCGCAAATCACATCGTTAAATCCGCATAAATAATTAACTATAAATAATTAGAAAGAATAAAAAAGAAAATAGTGAGAATAATCATGTTAGGAATGAGCAGAACCAAAAGGAATACTATGGGAAAACTAAGATCGTAACCGGGCAGTCATAACTCAATTCTTCCAAGACTCCCATGGTCGACTGCTCGCTATGAATCTGGATCCTCCTTAGCATAATCGAGCGGTTACACTAAGGAGAGCCTAAATCCCTTTCATTCATAACGTAACTAAACAATTAATTGATTTTATAACTTCATTATCCACAATTAAAATGATAAATATGAATTTAAAGATTTGATTAAACAAATTAAAAAGTCATAAGCCAGTTTTGAAGGAAAAATAACAAACTAGAATAAAGAGCTCCGTCCCGCGAACCCATATAAGGTTCGGGGATAACGTTACGATTCTGAAGCCATCGATTCCTTTAACCCACATGTATAACAAGTATTGTCTCTACTAGAATTGAATTAATTAAAAGAATGGGAGGAAGAAGCAGAATAGATGCATCTCATTTAGCTAACTATTATGCATGCAAGATGAAAATAAAGAATAACAATAGCAAGTTTATAACTTTACAAGTCATTAATATAAAGGTTACATGATGGAATTGGCAATAATGATAAGTAGAATACTAACCTTAAAGCAAACAAGAAGCAAAAGAAATGGAGGGGGAAAGTTAGAAGAATTTCTTCGGAGTCAATACTCTCGGAAAATTATGGTGTAATTCTGGTGAGGTATATGGGGTTTATTTGTAGTGGGGAAGATCCACTAGGTTACGACCGTGGATCCAGGGGTAGTCGGGCAGTTAGGGATTTGGCCAAGAATCCTCGAAAAATAAGGTAACCGGCCGGTTAGGGATAGGTTTGGCGTGCGAATATGGTAACCAAGCAGTTAGGGTGTGCTTCTAGAAGCTTACTTATTCCGTGACTTCCAGAAGATTAGTCGTAACCAGGCGGTTATAAACTGGTTTATAGAGGATGAGCGTAATTGGGTAGTCACGCTCTATTCCACAATGTCCATATTTCCTAGAGTACCTCACTTCAAAAATAATAACAATGGAGGGTTCGTAATCAATTTTTCCCCAAGCCGATTTGGGTCACTTTTCGGGAGCCAAGGAAGGCTAGGAAGAAGGCAAGAAGGTCGAGTTCAAGCCAAGGGGCATTTTGGTAATTTCACAAGGGTCGAACTCGGGCCTATGGAAAATCAAGGAGGAGCATGGGAGAAACCGGCACCAAAGGGGTTCAAACAGAACTAAGAAAAACCGGAGAAGGAAAAAAGGAAAGCGGAAGAAAGTGGGCAAAATTGGGTACAAGAAAAATATACATCTTCACTCTTTCGATCATAACTCCTTCAATATAACTTTGATTGACCTGAAATTTGGGGAGCTTATAGTACACACCAAGAGCTTTCCATTGATATATTATATTACGGAATTGGAGTTAAAACGAAGAAGTTATGTGCGTTGGAAGTCAGCAGAAGCCAACAGGCGCTAGCAGCGCCCAGCCAGACGCTGGCAGCGCCTCCCCTGTTTCTCCGCCTTAACTTTCTGCATGAGGTGCTGGTAGCACCTCCTCAGACATTGCCAGCGTCTCATCCTTTTTCCAGCATATCTTCGTGACTTTTCTCCCCCTTTTCCTATGTATTTTGTACCCTCCTCCATTTTAGATCTAGTTTTTGGAACAATGGAGTTTTAAGTTTAGCCAAAGAACACTTTGTGAGTTTTAGGGTATTTGAAACCCTTGTAATTAAGGTTAATACTTGGTGGATTAATTAGAAAATTTCCTTTTGTTAATGTGATTTGGCGTGATTTCTTCCAATCTCTTGAGTGGAAATTCTTGGAGTTTCAAGTGTGGGTGCTAGCTAGTGGTGAATCCTTGCAACCTTCTTGAGGTTCTTAGACTAATTGGTGAGTTTACTCTTTAATTAGTCATATATCTTTATTATTATTGTTGTTGTGTTGAGTTTAATCATTAATCTCCCAAAAACCCTAAAAATTAGTGGTAGTTTTATGAGTTCTAAATTGGGGTTTTCTTAAACTCTAGAGTAATTGTGATCCTTGGGTGATTAATCTTACTTCCCTAGTCGTTTCGGATCAGAAATTGTAACCGGGCGATTACGGTTTGGGTTTCTCTTGCGCGCTATGTTAGTTTGAGCTGGATCCATCTGTGGGTTTTGGGTTTTTTTTTTGCCTTTTACTTGTTTTAAGGAGGCGTAAACTGAAAAATGAAAAATGAATAGAAAATATTATAAACATGTTTCTAAACTAGGACAAAATCCGGTGTCTACAAAGAGCTCCCACTTTGGTCGAGTTTGATTAAGATGAAGATTAAAGTAGTCATGACGATCTTGCTGGATATGACCCTTGGATTTTTCTTCGGGATTGGGGTGACGCTTGGAAGTTGGTTGTCCTGCGTCGGTTTAAAAGATGTCCTTCACACCATACTAGTGAAGTATGCCTACTATATGTCTTCAAGGTATTAACAATTTCGACCTTCAGATTTCTCCTCCGGTCTGATTTTGATTTGATTTTGTCTTCACACTGTGCCAGTGAAGTTTGCTTACTATATGCCTACTCGGTAGCAATGATTTCGACCTTCACATTTGTCTTCCAATCTAAATTTAATTTGATTTGGTGTTGACATTGTGCCAATGAAGTCCGCCTACCGTATGCCTGCTTGATATCAACGACTTCGACCTTCATATTTTTCTTCCGTATGCTTTTGATTCGATTTGGTATATCTCGAGGCTTCTCTTGATAAATAGGATTACCCATACTAAGCATGGATCAATGAAGGAGGGGTGAGCCCTTGGGAAGCATTCCCAACCTGCATGTAATTCAGTCCAAAGCATGCTGAAAGGAATCCTGGTTATTTTCGGTGCTAATAATCAACCCTTAAAACAATTTTTGGATATGTAAAAGGCTTAGGAGTGGTCTAGGCATTAGAATGATATTGTGTTGTTTAGAAATTTTGGGATTAGAGGAAAATTTATTTGAGTCAGTGTTAGTAATTTCTATTCTGATAAATGAAATATATATTTTTATATATTTGAGTTTCACAAGCAGAATAGCGTTGGTCAAGAAATGCATTGATGTTAATGATAATAATTTCGCTGAATAAGGGAAAGTTTCTTTTTCAATCTCAAAAGGTTGAACACTCTATTCAGGACATGGAAATATGTTTAATAACTTATAAGTTGAGTCTAAGTTTGAGGTTGTATCTAAAGGCAAAGTGTTTTGGCCAACATATATATATATGGCGTCGATACCTAGAAAACTATTCCAAATTTGGGCAATTAAAAGTAATTGATTAAAAAACTTCAAATAATATATCTGACTCTATAAATTTGATCTATTTTAGAGATTATCAAAATTAAGATTTCAATAACCACTTTAAATCATAAAATTACATGCAAAATGTACGAATTCGCATATACTTTGTTTGGTCCTTATGAAATAGGCGAGAAGGATATTTTTTACAACCGACTTACTTTACTTCACATGGCTTTTACCAAAGTGACATATAATGTATTTCTTGAAAATATCAATGAAAATATTCTTTGATTTTGTCAACGTTCTCTTCCAAATTTGAAAGCCAACTAAGAGTGAAATGCAAAAGGTTAAATTAGAAGGTGGAACCGGAGATTGAGACTAACATGGGAAAGATTGGTTGAGAAAATGAAAACTTTTATACTTAATTTGTGAAGACAAATAAAAGTTTTATTTTTAACAAATTTTTAAGGATAAATCATACCCATAAAGTACTAAAAGATCCGTCAAATGATATTTAAAGGGTCCTTGAGCTTTAACATTTTTATGTAAAGAAAAACATAGGTAAAGCCCTTTTAAGCTATGGGATTTTAACGATCTTGTGAACGTTGTGTTTTGGAAGATTTTGGTTTCAGATTTGATGGCTTATTGTAAATGAAATTAAAATTTCGTTTGCTAACATGTGCTATGGACAATGAAATGCACCCACATCGGATCGTGTCTTGTGATAGTTAGGTTGAGGTGTTTATGAGGTTAAATAATCTTCATCCGGTTCTTTGTCACTATTGTTCAACAGTGTATCCATAACTTATCTAATTATGAGCATCAGGAAGCACGTTAAAGCGCACCAACTGATTGCAGTGAGAGAACGACTATTACGTTTTTTGTCTATATCTTCTTTGTCCAAACTGTATTTTGTCTCAACGTAGAAAATTTTCTCTCCCAGCGACTAGGGCTCCAAAAAAAACCCTAGTTCCCCGCCGTGAGAGTTCTTGCCTCCGTTTAGGTGGGGCGGTGGGATTGATCGTGCTTAGTCTCTCAGTAGACTTGTAAGGAGGAGTAGGCGACGTTTTCTCTGTGACTGGTGTTCTTCTTGAACCAATAGGATAAAGAAATGTAACTAACAAGGTACTGAAGATATGGCTGATATATTGGAACAAGAATGGGGGAAACTGAAACTGACAGAAGAGGAGGAAGAAATTCCAGAATTGGATGTTGAGACGCCGGTAGAAAAATTGGAGGAGATTGCTCTAAGTCTGGTTGGAACTTTAATGACAAAGATGTCCTTCAACGCCATAGTAATGAAGACGGTTCTGAAGAATGTATGGAGGCCGGCAAAAGGGGTAGTAATTCGAGAACTTGATAATAATCTTTTCCTCTTTCAGTTCTTTGATGAGAAGGATAAATCATATGTTTTTAACGAAGGACCATGGTCCTCGATAACAAATCCTCTTGTTGAAAGAATGGATGGGGAAGGAGAAACTCCAAGAAATCGTTTTTAACACGTCGCGCTTCTGGGTGAAAGCCTACGGGGTACCAGCCATCAAGCAAACGGGAGCTTTTGCCAAAATCTTGGGGAACAAAGTTGGCACGTTTGTAGGACATATAAAGAAGACACCATGTACGGGGCCGAAAAATCTATATGCTTTAAGGTTGATCTGGATGTTACAAAGCCTTTGAGGAGGGGTCTGATGGTGAAGCTTGATGGTAAGTCAATCCTAATCCAGTTTATCTCAAGTTACCGGATTTTTGTTATGGATGTGGAAAATTAGGGCATGTGGCGAAAGAATGTGACGGAAGAAACTCCGACATCCCCCCTGAGGAATATGAATATGGTGCTTGGCTTCGGGCATCCCCACTCAAAATAAAGAGAAGGAATGCAGAGTTGGAAATCCAAGAGGAGAAACGACTTTATCAATCTTTACATAAATACAACCCGTCCCCAAGAGCAAGGCAAAGACTCTTCTTTGGAGGGGGTGATCCGGTGGACCGTACCTCGACATCCTCTTGGCGAACAAACACGGGGACCATGGACCATGGAAGTAGAGGTAGGGAGGGAGGTCTTCAAAAGAAAAAAAGTAACATCATTGGAGGAGGCTGAAGTTAGTACACAGACCAGTGGGTTTGACAAACTCTTGTTTAATATGAATGGCGGAAAGGCGAGAGTTGTCGAGCAACCCCGCCGAGGCCAATGAATATCATCTGTCTTAACTGTCAGGGACTTGGCGACCCCCGGGCAGTTATCGAGCTTGTGAGATTCACTCACAGGACGAAGCCATCTGTTATCTTTCTCAGTGAAACTAAATGAAGCTCGTTTGAATTGACATCGTTGAAGAGAAAAAATGAACAATTTCTTCAATATTTGTGTGGATAGTAGAGGGCGTTCGGGTGGCCTTGCTCTCTTATGGAGTAAAGAATTCACTGTTTCTTTGCTTTCGTACTCCCAAAATCATATTGATGTTACAGTAGACGAAGGCATTGGCTCGACCCCGTGGAGATTTACTGGTATTTATGGCTGTTCGACAACCCAAGACAAGTTGAATACTTGCAAACTTATAGAGGATCTGCATGAGCATTCCAGTCTGCCTTGACTCATTGGAGGAGATATCAACGAGATTTTCTACAATTATGAAAAATGTGGGGGCCCCCAGAACAGCAGCAAGTGTTAGACAAATTCCAAGAAACCTTCTCTAGATTTGGGCTTTTTAACTTGGGTTTTAAAGGCTATGAATACACTTGGAGGAATGACTTGATCGCTTCATGGAAAATGCGGACTGGGCTAGCGTTTTCCCCATGGCGGAGGTTACTTATCTTAACGAAACCTTCTCAGACCATTTGCCAATAAAGCTGAGTTTTAATCTGAGCCGACATGCACACAAACCTGCAAAGAGGCGAATCCTCTTCGAGAACATGTGGATGTCAGACTCGGCTTGTGATGATGTGGTGAAAGAAGGCTGGGGTACGCCTGGGGAATGTGCTACGAGCTATGAGTGTATTCAAAAGCTTGACCAATGCAAACAAGCCCACCAGAGTTGGGCCAGTACAGCCTTCGGGAACGTAACCAGAGCAATTAACGACTCGGATGGTAATGTCTACACTTCTATTGATGATATTGCAAATTTATTCCTCGATTATTATAATACCTTATTTGCCTCAGAAGGTGTTAATGAGATGAATGAAGTCCTTCTATGTGTACCACCAAAAGTGACTGAGGCGATGAATGATATTCTCACAAAGCCTGACACGCCCGAGGAAGTCAGAGACGCAGTTTTTCAAATGCACTCGGGGAAATCCCCAGGTCCCGACGGTTTCAATCCGGGTTTTTATCAGCACTACTGGCATATTGTAGGTCCAGATGTCTCAAATGCTATCATCAATTTGCTGCAAGGAGGACCTTTCCCGGAGGGTATAAACCACACGCTGGTTGCTTTAATTCCAAAAACCAGGCACCCGAACTCCGTGGTAGACTTCAGAGCCATCAGCTTAGTCAATGTCTTCGTCAAAATTTCTACAAAGGTTCTTGCAAATAGGCTCAAGATAATTCTACCGGACGTTATTTTGGAGGGCCAAAGTGGTTTTGTCAAGGGTCATCTGATTAGTGACAATATCCTAGTAGCTTATGAAGCCTTCCACTACATTCATTGCTACAATGGGAAGAATGGGCCGATGTCAATTAAGCTCGACATGAAGAATGCCTTTGATAGAGTATAATGGCATTTTTTGAGGGCTATCATGCTCCGTCTGGGTTTTAATCATGAATGGATCAACACGGTGATGCATTTTGTGGAATCCCTGACTTTCTCTCTTATTATCAACGGTAACCCACGTAGTTTCCTTACACAATGTCGGGGATTACGCCAAGGTGACCCGCTCTCACCCTTCTTGTTCATTATCATAACTGAAGGTTTGTCGGCACTGTTCAATACAGTTGTGAGCATAGGCACACTTCAAGGAGTTCAGATCTGCAGAAATGCTCCCATTATCTCCCATCTTCTATTTGCAGATGATACCATCTAGTTTTGCAAGGCGACAAAAGACCAAGCCCGAGAAGTGAAAAGGTTATTGAGGCTCTACGAGAAAGTTTCGGGTCAGCAAGTAAACTATAGCAAAACCGACGTGGTGTTTCACAAATCTGCCCCCACGGAGAGACGCCAGGCCATTACCAATACTCTGGAAATCTGGGAAGTTTCCTCGCACAATAAATATTTAGGCCTTGCCACCTATGTCGGAAAGTCGAAATACAAGGACCTCGTCGCGATCAAAGACATTGTGGCCAAGCGACTCAGCAGCTGGGACGACCGTTTCCTGTCATGGGCAGGTCGAGAAGTGGTCATTAAGGCAGTTGCACAAACCTTGCCGGTTTACGCCATGAGTATTTTCAAGCTGCCGACCTCTTTGTGCAATGACATTCAAAAAATCATGTGGAGGTACTGGTGGGAAGCGAAACAAGGAAAAGGAAAAAGGAAATTGCATTGGGCTGGCAAGGAGATTCTTTGCAATAGTAAGGCTCAAGGAGGAATGGGTTTCATGGAGCTGGAGCATTTCAATATTGCCCTTCTAGGGAAGCGAGTTTGGAGGCTGTGGCGCTACCCGGAAACGCTTGCGGCAAAATTATTGAAGGCAAAATACTATCCCACGATGGACATTCTAAATGCTAGGTTGGGGCCTCGACCGTCATACACTTGGCGGAGCATCCTTGAGGCCAAGGAACTTGTCCGGGAAAGATTACGATGGTTTGTAGGAAGGGGGGATAACATCCACATTTGGGAGGATAAATGGCTAAACCGAACTACTTTCAAAGTGATTACCTCCACTCCAAATCACAACGCACCCACCATGGTTAAGGATCTCATTAATGAGGAGCAAGGAACTTGGAATCTTGCCATGCTCAATTAGTTTTTCCTACCGACGGACGTGGAAGCCATCACCGACATACCCTTATGTCCCACATGGCCAGAAGATAAACAGGCCTGGAATGAAACAAATGATGGGGAATATGAGATCTGGTTACCATGTTTCGGTTTCTCGGGACAACACTTCCAGGCCTTCGTCGAGCACCCGGACCGGCTCTGTTTTTTGGAAGAAACTTTGGAGTCTCAATATCCCACCTCGGATCAAATCTTTTGGATTGAGATTAGCCAAAGAATTCTTGCCATCAGCTGGAGCCCTTTCCAGGCGTATTAAATCATGTGAAGGAAAATGTTGCATTTGTGGCCACACTACAGAGTCAAACTCACATAGCATCTTCCATTGTCCCCCAGCTGTGGAGTTGTGGGAGTTGAGTGGCATCGATGACAAAATATGGTCGTCCCCGTACCACTCTGCCATAGATTATCTTCACCAGGCTTTTATTAATCTCGATGACAATGATAAGGCATTGTTCATTGTTATTGCCTGACAATGTTGGAACTTAAGAAACAGGATGGTTATCGGAAAATCCCGAATGCTAGCAGCACAAGCTCTGAATTTGGCTAAGGAAGTATTGGCAGAGTTCTCATCCCTTCCCGCTCTGAAACCTGCTCGACCACCTCGGCTATTGTCCAAAAGGGAGCCCCCATAGTCCGGCTACTGGAAACTCAATTTTGATGCTGCACGGCTTGGCGACTGGGGCAAAGGGTGGGGGTATGTGATCAGAAACTCTGAAGGAAGTATTGTTGTAGCTGGGTCAAAACAAACAGAAGGCTTCTCGAGTGTGGAGATAGAAGAGGCTGGAGCTTGTTTGTTCGGAATACAGGCAGCCTGGGAAAAAGGCCTTATCTCGCTTCAGGTGGAAGGAGACAGCTTAAGTCTTATCAGCAAGATTAAAGAGGGCATCAATGGGTATAATTCTTTGGGCATCATAATAGGAGAAATTTTAAAAATAGCTACAAATTTTGTTTTTATTTCTTGGCATCATGTACGTAGAGAGGGGAATAGAGTTGCTCATTCCCTTGCTCACCTTCAACCTTATAGCTCATCAAATCGAGTATGTTTGGAGGGGGGTCCCGAAGAATCTTTATCTTTGGCCCGTGCAGACTTAAATGTTTTGTTGAATGATAATGAATAATGCCGCTCGTTTGGCGGTTTTCTCAAAAAAAAAAATTGTATTTTGTCTCTAATATTTTACAAGTGTACAAACATTCACTAAAACCATAATTTATCAATCAATTTCTCGTTCCTAATATAATCTTAGTATCAGAATTTAATCTCTTACTACCGCATGCAGCTAGAGTGTACATGAATTTACTATTTACAAACATTAGCAGCCAGCTAAACAACCAATGATTAAAAACCAAAATCCGATGACTAAACTTGTCACAAAGCCCTTTGGAGCTTGAAACAATGAAAATTAAAATGAACACGAGAGCGATGTATGCTAATTTAACAATAATTGCAAATTATTTTTAGTAGTTAAGAAAGTCATGTTAAATTAGAGAATTCTAAATTATTTATCCACTTAACCAAAACTTACTTTCATTGGGATTGAAATTCTCAACACAAAAGTATAATTAGTTTTCTTTATAATGCAAGAAAAACCTTAAATCTAGGCAAATGAAATGCGTAGCCATGTCATAATTGTCCTTACATGCCATAATTATCTATTACCCTTACAATATAAATGATACTTTTCTCAATACTTTCAACTAAGCATTTCAATTATTCGGAGTCTTGATTAATTTAGGGGGAAAGGAATTAGAAGCCTAAGTTCCCCTTATTTTTTATTGGCTTCGCGTTCCTTTGAGCCCTTAATTAATTATAAAGCTCCACTTAAAACAAATGCAAGTTCAGATGGAAAACTTTTCTAGCAAGAAAAACATTTTTGTGCTTATTGGATTGTTCCTTATTTCCTCTTCTTTTCTAAGTATAGAAGCTCCACTTAAATATAAATGATACTTTTTTCGCTGAATAAGGGAAGTTAAATACGCTTTAAGTTTCTTTTTCAATCTCAAAAGGGTGAACACTCGATCCAGGACATAGAAATATGTTTAATAACTTATAAGTTGGGTCTAAGTTTGAGGTTGTATCCAAAGGGAAAGTGTTTTGGCTAACATATATATATATATATATATATATATATATATATATATATATGGCGTCGATACCTAGAAAACTATTCCAAATTCGGGCAATTAAAACTAATTGATTAGAAAACTTCAAATAATATGTCCGACTCTTTAAATTTTATTTATTTTAGAGATTATCAAAATTAAGATTTCGATAACCACTTTAAATCATAAAATTACATGCAAAATGTACGAATTCGCATATACTTTGTTTGGTCCTTACGAAATTGGCGAGAATGAACGTTTTTTACAACCGACTTGCTTTACTTCACATGGCTTTTACAAAAGTGACATATAATGTATTTCTTGACAATATCAATGAAAATGTTCTTTGATTTTGTCATCAACGTTCTCTTCCAAATTTGAAAGCTAACTAAGAGTGAAATGCAAAAGGCTGAATCAGAAGGCGGAACCGGAGATTGAGACGAACATGGGAAAGATTGGTTGAGAAAATGAAAACTTTTATACTTAATTAGTGAAGACAAATAAAAGTTTTATTTTCAAGAAATTTTTAAGGATAAATCATACCCATAAGTACTAAAAGATCCGTCAAATGATATTTAAAGGGTCCTTGAGCATTAGCTTTTTTATGTAGAGTGTGTTTGGTAGGGGGGAAAACATTCTTTTGGAAATAATGTTTTCCAAATTTTCTAGTGTTTGGTACAAAAAAAGTTTAGAAAATCATTTTCCTCAAAAGGATGAAAATTGACTTCCTTTGTTCAACCTAGAAAAATCATTTTCCACCATTGATTGTTGATCAATTTTCACTACTAACTCTAACTGAAATTTGAGGCCGGAATTTAACATTAACGGTTTTGCTCGAAAATTTGTAACACGATAGAATTGATTAAAAAAACCTCAAATATAAATTTTTAGCTCAAAATATTTTTATTTGATAACATTTATCACGATATACTTCAGATTAGAAATTTTTCCCTAAAACTAACTGAAACTTTTAAAAATTCAAACTGATTTGTTTGAATCGATACTTTATGATTTGATAGTATGAACTAAGGAAACCTCAAATAAAAATTTTGAGCTCCAAATATTTTCATTTGTAACATATATCGCCACTTTTATCGACATTTTTTTTGCCGTTAAATATGACTGAAACTTAAGAGCAAAATTCAATTTTGTCAGTTTGTCACGAAACTTTACAATATGATAGAAATGATTAAAAAATCTCAAATATGAATTTTGAGCTCCAAATATTTTCATTTGTAACATATATCGCCACTTTTGTCGACATTTTTTTTTGCGGTTAAATATGACTGAAACTTAAAAGCAAAATTCAATTTTATCGGTTTGTCACGAAATTTTATAACACAATAGAAATGATTAAGAAAATCTCAAATATGAATTTGAGCTCCAAATATTTTCATTTTTAACATATATCGCTACTTATATCGACATAAATGATCATTTTTCGAAAAATAATTTATCTCCTATCAAACAAGGGAAAATTTGGCATGGAAAATCATTTTCTTTGAAAAACCATTTCTCATGGAAAACAATTTCCTCAGAAATCATTTTTCTCTAAACCAAACACACCCGTAAAGAAAAACATAGGTAAAGGGCCCTTTTAAGCTAGGGATTTTAACGATCTTGTGAACGCTGTGTTTTGGAAGATTTTGGTTTCAGATTTGATGGCTTATTGTAAACGAAATTAAAATTTCGTGTGCTAACATGTGTTATGGACAATGAAATGCACCCACATCGGATCGTTTAAATAATCTTCATTCGGTTCTCTGTCACTATTATTCAACAGGGTATCCATAACTTATCTAATTATGAGCGTCAGGAAGCACTTTAAAGCGCACCAACTGATTGTAGTGAGGGAACGACTATTAGGTTTCTTTGTCTATATCTTCTCTATACCAACTATATTTTGTGTCTAATATTTTACAAGTGTACAAACATTCACTAAAACCATAATTTATCCGTCAATTTCTCGTTCCTAATATAATCTCGGTATCAGAATTTAAATCTTACTACCGCATGGAACTAGAGTGTACATGAATTTACTATTTACAAACATTAGCAGTCAGCTAAACAACCAATGGTTAAAAACCAAAATCCGATGAGTAAACTTGTCACAAACCCCTTTGGAGCTTGTAACAATAAAAATTAAAATGAACACGAGAACGATGTATGCTAATTTAACAATAATTACAAAGTATTTTTAGTAGTTAAGAAAGTCATGTTAAATTAGAGAATTCTAAATTATTTATCTACTTAATCAAAACTTACTTTCATTGGAATTGAAATTCTCAACACAAAAGTATAATTAGTTTTCTTTATAATGCAAGAAAAACCTTAAATCTAGGGAAATGAAATGTGTATCCATGTCATAATTGTCCTCTACATGCCATAATTATCTATTACCCTTACAATATAAATGATACTTTTGTCAATACTTTCAACTAAACATTTCATTCATTTGGAGTCTTGATTAATTTAGGGGGAAAGGAATTAGAAGCATAAGTTACCCTTATTTTTTTGTTGGCTTCACGTTCCTTTCAACCCTTAATTAATTATAAAGCTTCACTTAAAACAAAAGCAAGTTCAGATGGAAAACTTTTCTAGCAAGAAAATCATTGTTGTGCTTATTGGGTTGTTCCTGATTTCCACTTCTTTTCTAAGTGTAGAAGCTACACCGAGTCAAAGCATTGAGCACATTGTAACTGGAAGAAGGTTTTTGGGATTCATAAGCTATGGTGCAATGGACAAAAAGAAAGTAGGCGGGCCGGGGAAATTGCCTCCCCTAGCAAATGAATACACCCCATGCGCCAAACATCCTTGCCACCCTAAAGCCTAAACCCTAAAAAGAAAAAAAGTTGTTAATCCCGACAAAATCTTTGGAGGGTATTTGCTGCAATGAGGGGTTAGGACTTTCTTTCATGTCCTTGTATTATGAACTAGCTTTTGTCAGAAGTGAAACTGTCTTATCAAATACTTGATGAGTTAATGATAAATTCATTATTTGAGAAAACTACATGCCTCAATCCATTTATGTCCATTAACATCTATTTATATCGAGAAGTTAAGACATTACTTAGTGCAACAACGACACATAAAAGAACATTTCCGTATTAAGAATGACAAAAATGTATCCCTCAACGCCCTGCTATTATTGTTCTTTAATTTTATTCATGAAAAATAGCAGTCAATTTAATAAAATTGATAAATAAGGGATATAACAATCGAATGCTTTATTGAGTTAAAACATTTCGAGCATGGTCACAGGAAGATTTGTACCTTATTGATATTTGCGTATTGATTAATTATCACTAAGGTTTAACCCCTCTAATACCTAATTCCGATTAAAAAGAGTCTTACTTAAATGGATTGAAATGACTGCATATATCACTCTTATTCACCTTGTTTCCGGAATGCACTTCTCATGATAAATCGGATTAGCCATGCAAAGCATGGATCAATGAAGGAGGGGGTGACCCCTTAGGAAGCTTTCCCAACCTGCATGTAATTCAGTCCAAAGAAGGCTGAGAGGAATCCTGGTTATTTTCAGCGCTAGTGATCAACCCTTAAAATAATCTTTGGTCATGTAAAAGGCTTAGGAGGGGTCGAGGCATTAGAATGACACTGTGTTGTTTCTAAATTTTTGGATTAGAGGAAAAATTTTTTGAGTCAGTGTTAGTAATTTCTATTCTGATAAATGAAATATATACTTTTATATATTTGAGTTTCACAAGCAGAATAGCGTTGGTCAAGAAATGCATTGATGTTAATGATATTAATTTCGCTGAATAAGGGAAACTAAATATGCTTTAAGTTTCTTTTTCAATCTCAAAAGGATGAACACACGATTCAGGACATTGAAATATGTTTAATAACTTATAAGTTAGGTCTAGGCTTAAGGTTGTATCCAAAGGCAAAGTGTTTTGGCTAACATATATATATGGCGTCGATACCTAGAAAACTATTCCAAATTTAGGCAATTAAAAGTAATTGATTAGAAAACTTAAAATAATATTGACTCTATAAATTTGATCTATTTTAGAGATTATCAAAATTAAGATTTAGATAACAACTTTAAATCATAAAATTATATGCAATGTACCAAATCGCATATACTTTGTTGGGTCCACACGAAATAGGAATGAAGGAATGTTTTTTAAAAACCGACTTACTTTACTTCACATGGCTTTTACAAAAGTGAAATACAATGTATTTCTTGAAAACATCAATGAAAATGTTCTTTGATTTTGTCATCAACGTTCTCTTCCAAATTTGAAAGCTGACTAAGAGTGAAATGCAAAAGGCTGAATGAGAAGGCGGAACCGGAGATTGAGACGAACATGGGAGAGAGTGGTTGAGAAAATGAAAAATTTTACACGTAATTAGTGAAGAGAAATAAAAGTTTTATTTTCAACAAATTTTTAAGGATAAAGCATACCCATAAAGTAAAAGATCCCTCAAATGATATTTAAAGGGTCCTTGAGCATTAACTTTTATATGTAAAGAAAATCATAGGTAAAGAGACCTTTTAAGCTAGGGATTTTAACGATCTTGTGAACGATGTGTTTTGAATGACTTTGGTTTCAGATTTGATGGCTCATTGTAAATGAAAGTAAAATTTCGTGTGCTAACATGTGCTATGGACAATGAAATGCACCAACTCGAATCGTATCTTGTGGTAGTTAGGTTGAGGTGTTTATGAGGTTAAATAATAACGTTCATCCGGTTCTCTATCACCCGGGAAGGGGAAATTGCCTCCCCCAGCAAATGAATACACTTCATGCGCCAAACATCCTTGCCACCCTAAAGCCTAAATCCCAAAATGAAAAAAAGTTGTTAATCCGTACACAATCTTTTAAGGTTATTTGCAGGAATGAGGGATTGAGGTTTTCTTTCATGTCCTTGTATTGTCAACTAGCTTTTGTCAGAAGTGGAACTGTCTTATGAAATGCTTGATGATTAAATGATAAAGTCATTATTAGAGAAAACTACGTGCCTTAATCCATTTATGTCCATTAACTTCTATTTATATCGAGAAGATAAGACATGAATTAGTGCAACGACATAGACATATAAAAGAACATTTACGTATTAAGAATGACAAAAACTTATCCCTCAACACCCTGCTATTATTATTCTTTAATTTTATTCATGAATAATAGTAGTTAATTTAATAAAATTGATAAATAAGAAATGTAACAATCAAATGCTTTATTGAGTTAAAACATTTCAAGCCTGGTCACAGGAAGATTTGTACCCTATTGATATTTGCGTATTGATTAATTATCACTAAGGTTTAACCCCCCTTAATAACCAATTCCGATTAGAAAGAGTCTTGCTTAAATGGATTGAAATGACTGCATTCATCACCATTATTCACGCTGTTTCCGGAATGCGCTTCTTTTGATAAATCGGATTAGCCATGCAAAGCATGGATCAATGAAGGAGGGGGTGAGCCCTGGGAAGCTTTCCCAACCCGCGTGTAATTCAATGAAAAGCAGGCTGAAATTAATCCTGGTTATTATCGGCGCTAGTAATCAACCCTTAAAGCAATATTTGGTTATGTAAAAGGCTTAGGAGGGGTCGAGGCATTAGAATGACACTATGTTGTTTCTAAATTTTGGGATTAGATGAAAATTTATTTGAGTCAGTATTAGTAATTTCTTATTCTGATAAATGAAATATATACTTTTATATATTTGAGTTTCACAAGCAGAATAGCGTTGGTCAAGAAATGCATTGATGTTAACGATAATAATTTCGTTGAATAAGGGAAACTAAATACGCTTTAAGTTTCTTTTTCAATCTCAAAAGGATGATCACTGGATTCAAGACATGGAAATATGTTTAATAACTTATAAGTTGGGTCTAAGATTGAGTTGTATCCAAAGGCAAAGTGTTTTGGCCAACAAATATATACTGCGCGGATACCTAGAAAACTATTCCAAATTTGGGCAATTAAAAGAAATTGATTAGAAAACTTCAAATAATATGTCTGACTCTTTAAATTTGATCTATTTTAGAGATAATCAAAATTAAGATTTAGATAACCACTTTAAATCATAAAATTAAATGCAATGTACGAATTTGCATAAACTTTGTTTGGTCATTACGAAATAGGGGAGAATGAATGTGTTTTACAACCGACTTACTTTATTTCACATGGCTTTTACAATAGTGACATATACAGTATTTCTTAAAAGTGAAATTGGACGGTAATATACTGACCTTTAGGGGTGTTGAATATTAATATACTGACCTTCACTTTTGGACAGTAATATCACTGACCTTTATAGTTTGGTGACATTAATGTACTTTCAAGGATTTTCTGGGCGGCGAACCAGTTGACGGTTTGACGTGGCAGGCGATGCAAAAAAAAAAAACCGGTGCCATTTTTAGGTATTTTTGGGGGTGTCGAGTGTTTGTATTCGATATTTTTAGGATTAGGGGGTTAGTTTTGTTGTTAATTTTTAGGGTGTAAATCCTTGAAGGTATATTAATATCACCAGACTATAAAGGTCAGTGTTATTACTATCCAAAAGTGAAGGTCGGTATATTGTTATTCAACACCTCTAAAGGTCGGTATATTACCATCCAATTTCCCTTCTTGAAAACATCAATGAAAATGTTCTTTGATTTTGTCATCAACGTTCTCTTCCAAATTTGAAAGCTGACTAAGAGTGAAATGCAAAAGGCTGAATGAGAAGGCGGAACCGGAGATTGAGACGAACATGGGAAAGAGTGGTTGAGAAAATGAAAAATTTTACACGTAATTAGTGAAGAGAAATAAAAGTTTTATTTTCAACAAATTTTTAAGGATAAAGCATACCCATAAAGTAAAAGATCCCTCAAATGATATTTAAAGGGTCCTTGAGCATTAACTTTTATATGTAAAGAAAATCATAGGTAAAGAGACCTTTTAAGCTAGGGATTTTTACGATCTTGTGAACGATGTGTTTTGAATGACTTTGGTTTCAGATTTGATGGTTCATTGTAAATGAAAGTAAAATTTCGTGTGCTAACATGTGCTATGGACAATGAAATGCACCAACTCGAATCGTATCTTGTGGTAGTTAGGTTGAGGTGTTTATGAGGTTAAATAATAACGTTCATCCGATTCTCTGTCACTATTGTTGAACAGGGTATCCATAGCTTATCTAATTATGAGCGTCAGGAAGCATGTTAAAGTGCACCAACTGATTATAGTGAGGGAACGACTATTAGGTTTCTTTGTCTATATCTTCTCTATCCCAACTTTATTTTGTCTCTAATATTTTACAACTATACAAACATTCATTAAATCATAATTTATCAGTCAATTTCTCGTTCCTAATATAATTTCAGTATCAGAATTTAATCTCTTACTACCGCATGCAGCTAGAGTGTATATGAATTTACTATTTACAAACATTAGCAGCCAGCTAAATAACCAATGGTTAAAAACCAAAATCTGATGAGTAAACTTGTCACAAATCCCTTTGGAGCTTGTAACAATGAAAATTAAGATGAACACGAGAACGATGTATGCTAATTTAACAATAATTACAAATTATTTTTAGTAGTTAAGAAAGTCATGTTAAATTAGAGAATTCTAAATTGTTTATCTACTTAACCAAAACTTACTTTCATTGGGATTGAAATTCTCAACACAAAAGTATAATTAGTTTTCTTTATAATGCAAGAAAAACCTTAAATCTAGGCAAATGAAATGCGTAGCCATGTCATAATTGTCCTCTACATGCCATAATTATCTATTAACCTTACAATATAAATGATACTTATGTCAATACTTTCAACTAAGCATTTTAATCATTTGGAGTCTTGATTAATTTAGGGGGAAAGGAATTAGAAGCCTAAGTTCCCCTCATTTTTTGTTGGCTTCGCGTTCCTTTGAGCCCTTAATTAATTATAAAGCTCCACGTACAACAAAAGCAAGTTCAGATGGAAAACTTTTCTAGCAAGAATATCATTGTTGTGCTTATTGGATTGTTCCTGATTTCCTCTTCTTTTCTAAGTGTAGAAGCTACACCGAGTCAAAGCATTGAACACATTGTAACTGGGAGAAGGTTATTGGAATTCATAAGCTATGGTGCAATAGACAAAAACAGAGTACCCTGGAAGGGGAAATTGCCTCCCCCATCAAATGAATACACCCCATGCGCCAAACATCCTTGCCACCCTAAAGCCTAAATCCCAAAATGCAAAAAAGTTGTTAATCCCTACACAATCTTTAAAGGTTATTTGCAGGAATGAGGGATTGAGGTTTACTTTCATGTCCTTGTATTGTTAACTAGCTTTTGTCAGAAATGGAACTGTCTTATGAAATACTTGATGAGTTAATGATAAAGTCATTATTTGAGAAAACTACGTGCCTTAATCCATTTATGTCCATTAACTTCTATTTATATCGAGAAGATAAGACATGAATTAGTGCAACGACATAGACATATAAAAGAACATTTCCGTATTAAAAATGACAAAAACGTATCCCTCAACGCCCTGCTATTATTGCTCTTTAATTTTATTCATGAATAATAGTAGTTAATTTAATAAAATTGATAAATATGAAATATAACAATCAAATGTTTTATTGAGTTAAAACATTCCGAGCCTGGTCATAGTAAGATTTGTACCCTATTGATATTTGCGTATTGATTAATTATCACTAAGGTTTAACCCACCTTAATACCCAATTCCGATTAGAAAGAGTCTAACATAAATGGATTGAAATGACTGCATACATCACCATTATTCACGCTGTTTCCGGAATGCGCTTCTTTTGATAAATCGGATTAGCCATGCAAAGCATGGATCAATGAAGGAGGGGGTGAGCGCTGGGAAGCTTTCCCAACCTGCGTGTAATTCAGTGCAAAGCAGGCTGAAATGAATCCTGGTTATTATCGGCGCTAGTAATCAACTCTTAAAGCAATATTTGGTTATGTAAAAGGCTTAGGAGGGGTCGAGTCATTAGAATGACACTGTGTTGTTTCTTAATTTTGGGATTAGAGGAAATTTTTTTCAGTCAGTATTAGTAATTTCTTATTCTGATAAATGAAATATATACTTTTATATATTTGAGTTTCACAAGCAGAATAGCGTTGGTCAATATGTTTAATAACTGATGTTAACGATAATAATTTCGTTGAATAAGGGAAACTAAATACGCATTAAGTTTCTTTTTCAATCTCAAAAGGATGATCACTGGATTCAAGACAAGGAAATATGTTTAATAACTTATAAGTTGGGTCTAAGATTGAGTTGTATCCAAAGGCAAAGTGTTTTGGCCAATATATATATATGGCGCGGATATCTAGAAAACTATTCCAAATTTAGGCAATTAAAAGTAATTGATCAGAAAACTTCAAATAATATGTCTGACTCTTTAAATTTGATCTATTTTAGAGATAATCAAAATTAAGATTTAGATAACCACTTTAAATCATAAAATTAAATGCAATGTAGGAATTTGCATATACTTTGTTTGGTCGTCACAAAATAGGGGAGAATGAATGTGTTTTACAACCGACTTACTTTATTTCACATGGCTTTTACAATAATGACATATACAGTATTTCTTGAAAAAGAAATTGGACGTTAATATACCGACATTTAGGGGTGTTGAATAGCAATATACCGACCATCACTTTTGGACAGTAATATCACTAACCTTTATAGTTTGGTGACATTAATGTACTTTCAAGTATTTTCTGGCGGCGAACCAATTGACGGTTTGACGTGGCAGGCGATGCAAAAAAAAAAAAACCGGTGCCATTTTTAGGTATTTTTAGGGGTGTCGAGTGTTTGTATTCTATATTTTAGGATTAGAGGGTTAGTTTTGTTGTTAATTTTTAGGGTGTAAATCCTTGAAGGTATATTAATGTCACCAAAATATAAAGGTCAGTGATATTACTATCAAAAAGTGAAGGTCGGTATATTGTTATTCAACACCCCTAAAAGTCGGTATATTACCATCCAATTTCCCTTCTTGAAAATATCAATGAAAATGTTCTTTGATTTTGTCATCAAATTTCTCTTACAAATTTGAAAGTTAACTAATAATGAAATGCAAAAGGCTGAATGAGAAGGCGGAACCGGAGATTGAGACGAATATGGGAGAGAGTGGTTGAGAAAATGAAAAATTTTACACGTAATTAGTGAAGAGAAATAAAAGTTTTATTTTCAACAAATTTTTAAGGATAAAGCATGCCCATAAAGTAAAAGATCCCTCAAATGATATTTAAAGGGTCCTTGAGCATTAACTTTTATATGTAAAGAAAATCATAGGTAAAGAGACCTTTTAAGCTAGGGATTTTAATGATCTTGTGAACGATGGGTTTTGAATGACTTTGGTTTCAAATTTGATGGCTCATTGTAAATGAAAGTAAAATTTCGTGTGCTAACATTTGCTAAGGACAATGAAATGCACTCACATCGGATTGTGTCTTGTGGTAGTTAGGTTGAGGTGTTTATGAGGTTAAATAATCTTCATCCGTTTGTTTGTCACTATGGTTGAACAGGGTATCCATAACTTATCTAACTATGTGCGTCAAGAAGCACGTCAAGAAGCACGTCTATTGCAACTATATTTTGTCTCTATTATTTTACTAGTGTACAAACATTCACTAAAACCATAATTTATCAATCAATTTCTCGTTCCTAATATAATCTCAGTATCAGTATTTAACCTCGTACAACAGCATGCAGCTAGAGTGTACATGAATTTACTATTTACAAACATTAGCAGCCATCTAAACAACCAATGGTTAAAAACCAAAATCTGATGAGTAAACTTGTCACAAATCCCATTGGAGCTTGTAACAATGAAAATTAAGATGAACACGAGAACGATGTATACTAATTTAACAATAATTACAAATTATTTTTAGTAGTTAAGAAAGTCATGTTAAATTAGAGAATTCTAAATTATTTATCTACTTAACCAAAACTTACTTTCATTGGGATTGAAATTCTCAACACAAAAGTATAATTAGTTTTCTTTATAATGCAAGAAAAACCTTAAATCTAGGCAAATGAAATGCGTGGCCATGTCATAATTGTCCTCTACATGCCATAATTATCTATTAACCTTACAATATAAATGATACTTATGTCAATACTTTCAACTAAGCATTTCAATCATTTGGAGTCTTGATTAATTTAGGGGGAAAGGAATTAGAAGCCTAAGTTCCCATCATTTTTTGTTGGCTTCGAGTTCCTTTGAGCCCTTAATTAATTATAAAGTTTCACGTACAACAAAAGCAAGTTCAGATGGAAAACTTTTCTAGCAAGAAAATCATTGTTGTGCTTATTGGATTGTTCCTGATTTCCTCATCTTTTCTAAGTGTAGAAGCTACACCGAGTCAAAGCATTGAACACAATGTAACTGGGAGAAGGTTATTGGAATTCATAAGCTATGGTGCAATAGACAAAAACAGAGTACCCGGGAAGGGGAAATTGCCTCCCCCAGCAAATGAATACACCCCATGCGCCAAACATCCTTGCCACCCTAAAGCCTAAATCCCAAAATGAAAAAAATTTGTTAATCCCTACACAATCTTTTAAGGTTATTTGCAGGAATGAGGGATTGAGGTTTTCTTTCATGTCCTTGTATTGTGAACTAGCTTTTGTAAGAAGTGGAACTGTCTTATGAAATGCTTGATGAGTTAATGATAAAGTCATTATTTGAGAAAACTACGTGCACTTAATCCATTTATGTCCATTAACTTCAATTTATATCGAGAAGTTAAGACATGAATTAGTGCAACGACATAGACATATAAATGAACATTTCCGTATTAAGAATGACAAAAACGTATCCCTCAACGCCCTGCTATTATTGTTCTTTAATTTTATTCACGAATAATAGTAGTCAATTTTAAAAAATTGATAAATAAGGAATATAAAAATCAAATGCTTTATTGAGTTAAAACATTTCGAGCAATGTCACAGGAAGATTTGTACCCTATTGATATTTGCGTATTGATTAATTATCACTAAGGTTTAACCCCCTTTAATACCCAATTCCGATTAGAAAGAGTCTTACTTAAATGGAGTGAAATGACTGCATACATCACCATTATTCACCCTATTTCCGGAATGCGCTTCTTTTGATAAATCGGATTAGCCATGCAGGGCATGGATCAATGAAGGAGGGGGTGAGCCCTGGGAAGCTTTCCCGACCTGCGTGTAATTCAGTCCAAGGCAGGCTGAAAGGAATTCTGGTTATTTTCGGCGCTAGTAATCAACCCTTAAAGCAATCTTTGGTTATGTAAAAGGCTTAGGAGGGGTCGAGGCATTAGAATGACACTGTGTTGTTTCTAAATTTTGGGATTAGAGGAAAATTTATTTGAGTCAGTATTAGTAATTTCTTGTTCTGATTAATGAAAGATATACTTTTATATATTTGAGTTTCACAAGCAAAATAGCGTTGGTCAAGAAATTCATTGATGTTAATGATAATAATTTCGTTGAATAAGGGAAACTAAATAAGCTTTAAGTTTCTTTTTCAATCTCAAAAGGATAAACACTCGACTCAAGACATGGAATTATGTTTAATAACTTATAAATTTGGTCTAAGATTGAAGTTGTATCCAAAGGCAAATTGTCTTCGCCAACATATATATAAATGGCATCGATACCTAGAAAACTATTCCAAATTTGGGCAATTAAAAGCAATTGATTAGAAAACTTCAAATAATATGTCTGACTCTTTAAATTTGATCTATTTTAGAGATAATCAAAATTAAGATTTAGATAACCACTTTAAATCATAAAATTACATGCAATGTACGAATTTGCATATACTTTGTTTGGTCGTTACGAAATAGGAGAGAATGAATTTTTTTTACAAACGACTTACTTTATTTCACATAGCTTTTACAACAGTGACATATACAGTATTTCTTGAAAACATCAATGAAAATGTTCATTGATTTTGTCATCAAAGTTCTCTTCCAAATTTGAAAGTTAACTAAGAGTGAAATGCAAAAGGCTGAATGAGAAGGCGGAACCGGAGATTGAGACGGACATGGGAGAGAGTGATTGAGAAAATGAAAAATTTTACACGTAATTAGTGAAGAGAAATAAAAGTTTTATTTTCAACAAATTTTTAAGGATAAAGCATACCCATAAAGAATAAGATCCGTCAAATGATATTTAAAGGGTCCTTGAGCATTAACTTTTCTATGTAAAGAAAATCATAGGTAAAGAGACCTTTTAAGCTAGGGATTCTAACGATCTTGTGAATGCTGTGTTTTGAATGACTTTGGTTTCAGATTTAATGGCTCATTGTAAATGAAAGTAAACTTTCGTGTGTTAACATGTGCTATGGTCAATGAAATGCACCCACATCGGATTATGTCTTCTGGTAGTTAAGTTGAGGTGTTTATGAGGTTAAATAATCTTCATCCGTTTCTTTGTCACTATGGTTGAACAGGGTATCCATAACTTATCTAATTATGTGCATCAAAAAGCACGTCAAAGAACACCAAGTGACTGCAGTGAGGGAACGACTATTAGGTTTCTTTGTCTATATCTTCTCTATCGCAACTATATTTTGTCTATAATATTTTACTAGTGTACAAACATTCACTAAAACCATAATTTATCAATCAATTTCTCGTTCCTAATATAATCTCAGTATCAGTATTTAATCTCTTACAACAGCATGCAGCTAGAGTGTACATGAATTTACTATTTACAAACATTAGCAGCCAGCTAAACAACCAATGGTCAAAAACCAAAATCTGATGAGTAAACTTGTCACAAATCCCTTTGGAGCTTGTAACAATGAAAATTAAGATGAACACGAGAACGATGTATGCTAATTTAACAAAAATTATAAATTATTTTTAGTAGTTAAGAAAGTCATGTTAAATTAGAGAATTCTAAATTATTTATCTACTTAACCAAAACTTACTTTCATTGGGATTGATATTCTCAACACAAAAGTATAATTAGTTTTCTTTATAATGCTAGAAAAACCTTAAATCTAGGCAAATGAAATGCGTAGCCATGTCATAATTGTCCTCTAGATTCCATAATTATCTATTAACCTTACAATATAAATGATACTTATGTCAATACTTTCAACTAAGCATTTCAATCATTTGGAGTCTTGATTAATTTAGGGGGAAAGGAATTAGAAGCCTAAGTTCCCCTCATTTTTTGTTGGCTTCGCGTTCCTTTGAGCTCTTAATTAATTATAAAGCTCCACGTACAACAAAAGCAATTTCAGATGGAAAACTTTTCTAGCAAGAATATCATTGTTGTGCTTATTGGATTGTTCCTGATTTCCTCTTCTTTTTAAGTGTAGAAGCTACACCGAGTCAAAGCATTGAACACATTGTAACTGGAAAAAGGTTATTGGAATTCATAAGCTATGGTGCAATAGACAAAAACAGAGTACCCGGGAAGGGAAAATTGCCTCCCCCAGCAAATGAATACACCCCATGCGCCAAACATCCTTGCCACCCTAAAGCCTAAATCCCAAAATGAAAAAAAAGTTGTTAACCCCTACACAATCTTTTAAGGTTATTTGCAGGAATGAGGGATTGAGGTTTTCTTTCATGTCCTTGTATTGTGAACTAGCTTTTGTCAGAAGTGAAATTGTCTTATGAAATGCTTGATGAGTTAATGATAAAGTCATTATTTGAGAAAACTATGTCCCTTAATCCATTTATGTCCATTAACTTCAATTTATATCGAGAAGTTAAGACAAGAATTAGTGCAACGACATAGACATATAAATGAACATTTCCGTATTAAGAATGACAAAAACGTATCCCTCAACGCTTTGCTATTATTGTTCTTTAATTTTATTCATGAATAATAGTAGTCAATTTAATAAAATTGATAAATAAGGAATATAACAATCAAATGCTTGATTGAGTTAAAACATTTCGAGCCATGTCACAGGAAGATTTGTACTCTATGGATATTTGCGTATTGATTAATTATCACTAAGGATGAAGATGAATATTTGTACCCTATTGCTATTTATACCCTATTGGAACATAGGAGAACCCAATTGAGAGATAAATTGGCGAATTGCACGATGAAGATGAATGTTGCGAACCTTCTGGAGACAATTGGGTCAGAAATTGTGGAAAGAAGAAAGAGATTACAGAGTTGAGAGGGGAAATTAGGGTTGTAGATGATGTTGTAGGGTTTGAAGTTTGGATTCGAGGGTGGTGTGATCAAGGAAAGAAGGAATTGAATGTTGGAAATTATGGATAACAGTCGGTCAAGCTATGTCGATTTGTCCCAGTCATTCTATATACCATAGATTCGGAATAAAGGAGATTACGCAGTCGTCATATGGTTCTGGAAAGATTCCAATTCTCCAACGGTTGTATAAACCAATTTTCAGCAATTGGGGTTGTTTTGCTTTTGTCTTTTGATTTTTGATTTGGGTTTCACTTGGGTATTTCTGGTTTTGGGTATGGAGAGAAGAGGAGGAGAAGCCATGACCATGGCTGTCTGGTGGATCGAAGAAAAGGAGGGGAAGAGAGAGAGAGAGAGAGAGAGAGAGAGGGTGCTGACATGGCAATTTTTTAATTCAATGGGTGACATGGCATGGTCAAACATCAAAGACAACGTGACGCCACCGCCAGCTCATTTTCCCGACGAGTCAAGAAAAGGGTAACTTGGTGGTGTGTTACTGGGGGCAACAGGAGTCAAAGTTCATATTATTCAGAACCAAATCGAAAGTTTGTATTATTAAGTCATATATGGCCAAAAGTTCGTATTATTATAATCTAATTTCTCGAAATGAAATAATAAAGTATTTCATAAAAATATCATCGAAAGTGTACGTTGATTTTATATCAATGTTTTCTTCCAAATTTGAAAGTTAAGTCAGAGTGACATGCAATAGGATGAATGAGAGAATGAAACCGGAGATGGAGACAAACATGGAAAAGATTGGTTGAGAAAATGAAAACTTTTACACTTAATTAGTGAAGAGAAATAAAGGTTTTCTTTTCATCAAATTTTCAAGGATAAAATATACCCACTAAGTAAAAGATCTGTCAAATTATATTTAAAGGGTCGTTAAGAATTAATTTTTAATGTAAGAAAAAATCATAGGTAAAGTGTCCTTCAAAGTTAGGGATTTTAACGATCTTATCAAAGAGAAGAGGAAGAATAAGGATGCATTCAAGGTGATGTGATCGGGTATAAAAGAGATGAGGAGAGACCGATTTTGGGGCATGGTTGGTTCCGGGGCGGATCAACCTAAGCCTCCATCAAAATAACGGTTTGTTCTTTAGACTCGATTTTAGGGTTACATTAGGTTTTTAATCAGAGCTTAATTGATTCTTTTGTCTCTATTTCAATTTGTATTTAGGATAATTTGTGTTTTAGATTTAATTTCTCATCTTGAATCTTGTTATTTTTGTGGATTTGATTTTAGTTAATTGTTCTTGAATGATGGTGTTGGATTGATTTTGATTTTTGCGGTTGATTAGATTTTCAAAAAATTACTCGGAGGTACCTCAATATTTGGGGAAGCTATTTTTCGGTACTCCAACTTTTCAAAACTCATTTTAAGGTACCTTACTTTTTGGGTTAGTAATTATTTGGTGCTTTTCCGACCATCAAATTTATTAAGTGACCGAAATACCCTCATTCTTCTTCTTTAAGGGTATTTATTAAAAAATGGAAGAACAAGGGTATTTCGGTCACTTAACCAAATTGACGACCGAAAAAACACCTAATAATTTCTAACCCAAAAAGTAAGGGTACCCCAAATCAATTTTGAAAAATTGGGGTACCTGAAAAACATTTCACCAAAAGTTAAGGTACCTCCAAGTACTTTTTTGTTAGATTTTGAACGGTAATTTTGATGAATGATAGTTTGTATTTGTTGTCCCTATTTTTGTTCCATTCATTTCTCCCCTGTTTTTGGTCCCTTGTTTCATTCGTCCCTCACCCTTGTCCTTGCTATGTTGCTTCCCCTGTTTCTCTATTTCTTTTCCCTATCTTCTCTCCTTTACTTTTTTTCCCCATGTTTCTCGGTTTAGGTGGCAGTAGTAGTAAGGTTGTAGTTTTGTTTTTCTTTCCTTTCCTTCGATCAGTAGCAGTAGATAATAGAAATTGGATCAGAGTTCTTTTTTCCTTTCACTTTGTTGTAGTTTATCCCGAGTTTTAGGTTAGCATTATAGGTTAGATTGAGGTCATTTTGTTCATTAAATGAGTGAATAGGATTAGTTGATGAGTAGGATTAATCTTAGGCTAGTATTGTTTAGTCTTAGTTTTTATTTATCAAGGGTCTTTGATGTTTAGTGGGTCAAAGTTAGTAATTGTTTGCATGGGCGGATCTCAAGTTAGGGCAGGGGTGTCCACAGACACCCTTAGTCAAAAAAAAAATTGTGATTCTCTAATATTATTTGGAAGAAATGTTATTAATTGGAGCAAGTAGACACCGTAAAAAAATTTTAAAAAACATAAAAGAGGTGTCCAATTTTGCAGCAACCCAAAAACCCCAAAATATTACTTCCTTTGTCCTAAATAAATTGTCCATGTTGACTAATTAGGTCAAAAATTTAAAATTTTGATCGTTAATTTATCAAATTTTATGTTGAATTATTACAAGACTACCACTATTAGATTTGTGATGAAAAATATTTTTACCTGAATACAATATTATTAGTTTTGTTAAGATAAAATCTGAAAAATTAACGGTCAAAGTATTGCATCGAATACCGTGATAAAATAAACTGGACAAATAATTGGGACGGAAGGAATACCAAATAAGTTTTTTATAAACAAAAAATAATGTAAATAAATGAATTGGGTAATTGGGTATCAATATAAGTTAAAATATAAATATTTAGTTAATGTGAAATTTCAATTTATTTAGTGGACATATCTATATGATGATGTGAAATTTTGTTAAGCTTGTGAATATGTCATTTAATATTTATTTTTATTTTTATCATTATTTATATAAATTTTGTTATTTTAGAATTTAGAAGCGCTTATGTAACAACAAGTATATTGGACACCCCTAAATTAATTGTCTGGATCCGCCACCGATTGTTTGGGTATTTTTGTTTAGTTGGGCTGTTGTTTCGGCCATTAGGTCTTAGGTTTGTTAATTGAATAATAATCCAAGTGAAAGCCCAAGGTTAGTATGATTAGTGGGTCAAGTCAAAGTTAGATAAAATTAGGTCACAGCTTGACGTTTAGGTTAGTTTAAATCACCTTAGGGTTAGTTAATTAGTTTAGATAATTTAATATAAATTCAACTAAGCTGAGTCTTAGGTTTTTAATTAAGATGATTAGTGAGTAGTTAATTTGAGTTAGGGGATGTTTAAGGCTCTTAATAGGGGTTTAATTTGAGGGTTTCGTTGGAAAGGAATAGTTGGCTTAGTTTAAAGAGTTTTCACCACCATTCTCTATCTTTTGTGGAGGTTTAGTTGGCTGAGAGGTTGCTAGACCTCTCTAACACAATGGTTTGAGGTTTTAGTGGGATAATTAGGCTATCTTTCATAAGAGTGAGGATTGGTTTAATCAGGGTTCGTTACATTTTATATTTTTAACTATTATCTTAACTATTATCTTTCATGAGAGTGGAGATAAAATTTAGGAATTAATCTAATTTTATCCTTGAGAGAGGGTCTTAGAGTAGCTTAATTTTAATAACGACCCAGTCCTTGCCTAATCTAGTTATCTCCTATCGATTTCCCTTCGATTAAATTTCCACTAGGTGACTGAAATCAACCCCGAGCCTATTCCTTCTTCTATTTGTGGTTTTTATTGTGTCTTTTTATTAGTTTTCAAAACTCCAAAAAAAAACAATGGAATTTCAACCTAGTTGGTGAGAGCTCGAATAGCTTTTAGGTTCGGTAGTCACAACTCCTTATGAATATGACAATTACATCCGGTTGTACTACAGCTTGAACAGGACCTGCTTGTTTACTTTTGAAATTAACAAAACCAAATATTGTCATTCCTCCCCAACTTGTTGGGAATATAAGCATCAATTGCAATGCCAAATTTCACCAATAAGCTTCTCAAGCAAACATTATCAACCCCTACAAGCAGATTGTCTACAAATAAAGAGAAAGAACCACTACCCAACTGCTAGAACCAAAACACCATGCAGGGTCAAAAGGGAGAGCAAGCAAACTGCCACATGCATTAAAGACTAAGGCCCGCAACTTCGTCCGAAGAAAGCTTAGAAACATGAGGTTTAAAGAACCCTAACAGCACAACCAATTCCTTGAGCACAAGAAAAATTTCACTCACCCTAGAAAAGGCAACCGAAGAGAAAACATCCAAAGCATCACCATTAAAGGACATGAAGAAAATAATGGAGGTTACCTCAACCTTCAACTCAACACACCTGGATAAAATTGACTGATTCATAGCCATCGAAGGACAGACTCACTCCACCTTAGAGCAACAAAAAGAAAAGAAAACGAAGAGCCCATCCCATGATAGAGGACATCGTCAGCAACACATAAAAGATCACGATTGCTAGAAGCAGAGGAATAGAGACATTGTGGTGTCGAAAACAACTCTAGAAACCTCAAGAGAAACACCGAGGACCAAATAAACCAAGACCTCGGTCGGAGAAAGACACGGCGGACGATCCTGAGGACAGTACGAGCTGAAGCGATGACCAGGCCAGCGTGCAGCCACCGATGACGAGGCCGATGACACACCCACAAGCGGCGCACATGAAGGCTAGGGTTTATGCGGTGGATGCGAAAGCGAAAGGCGGAAAGTTTTTTTGAAACATTCTCTTCTTCTGCCGAGGGTATTTGGACTCTACTATCAGAAGAGTTTAAGCTTCTTGCCTCCTTCCGTAACTTAGGCCTCCATCAGATATGATTCAGTGTATATGGTCCCTTATTTCCTTTACATATTCACTACTCCACTATAACTTAATCATGTAAAATAGTGGAAGTAAACATTATGTTTTACCTCTCATAAAAACAAGGATTATTGGACGATAATACACTAGACTTTAGGGGTATTGGACAATAATGCACTTAACTTTTTTTTTGGATTCTAATACACTGAACTTTTTTTTGGATTCTCTGAACTTTGAGGGTATTGGACAATAATGCACCCAGAACAATTTTGCTGGTGATTGACGCGGTGGCTGTCCTACTTTGAGGTATCGTTTTTCTTCTTTTTTCAGAAAATATATATATTAGTCATTCTACTTATGTGTAGTTTCTTACATGGTAACAAAAACTTATTAAAAAAGAAGAAAAACAACACCTCAAAGTAGGACCGCCATTGCGTCAACCACCAGCAGAATTGTCCCAAGTGCGTTATTGTCCAATACCCTCAAAGTTCAGTGGATTATTGTCCAATACCTCTAAAGTCAGTGGATTATCGTCCAATAATCCAATTATCGTCCAATAATTCGGACGAGAAACTGATGTCCGGACCCAGTACTTTCTGAGTTAGACAATTCGGACGAAACTAAATATGGGTCAAAAATCGAGTTCGAACAATAAAAAAAAGGAAAATATTACATATTCAACTAATGCAGTCAATATCAAAATCAAATAAACAAGAACAGACCTTTTCAGATCGGACGAAATTTTGCTAGCATTACTTGAGAGAGGTAACATATGGTGACCTCATCACATGTTAAGTATAAACTTGATGGCCCAAAACCAAACTTTGATTATTGTAATTATAATTAGAAAAATCCTGACACTGAGTTCAGCCCTCCTCAGTGGGCCCTACGTCGGCACAGCCCCATGATAACAACCCCCTCCTCTTCCCTCCTTTCTCAATTCTCATATCAAAAACACCAAAACAAAAACCCTTCAGATTTTCCACCTCCCTCCAAACCTTTTTTGAGGCCAGTATCACGCCACGTGTCCCTTCTTCTCCCTTCTTAAAGTCAACTCGCACTCAACCCCCCCTCCTACTCTTCTCTCTCTCTCTCTCTTTCTCTCTCTTATCTCTGAATCTATCTCTGTACTCCCCTGAGGAGAGAGAAAGCTCCATCATTCAAAAATGGCGGCACCAATTCCAGATCATCACATCAAGGCATTCTTACCGAGGTCCTGCGACGCCTGCGGTGGCTCCGCCGCGCTCCTCTACTGCCGCCACCACGACGCGTTCTTCTGCGGCGCCTGCGACTGCGCCTCCGCCTCCGTCGCCGGAATCCGCCATGAGAGGGTGTGGATGTGCGAGGTATGCGAGCAAGCGCCGGCCGTCGTCACCTGCAAGGCGGACGCCGCCGCGCTCTGCGCCGCCTGCGACGGCGATATCCACTCTGCGAACCCCTTGGCACACCGCCACGAGCGCATCCCCGTCGTCCCCTTCGTCGAACCGATCGCCGCCGCAAGATCCTCCGCCGCCGCGACCTCCGCCTTCATCGATCCTCCGGCGGTGGCGAAGTTCGACGACGACGAGGATCTCGAATCGTGGCTGATGCAGAACCCTAGCTCGAAGGTTTTGATGTCGGATTTTCTGTGCTCTGACGCTGATTTGCTTGATTTCGGATTCAATTCTCAGAATGATCTTGAAAAGGTTACAATGAATCATTCCTTTCCGTTTGGGGATAGTGTTGTTCCGAGTCAATCGAAGGCGAATTTGAGGTTTTCCGATGACGATTTGATGAATCGATCGTTCGAGAACAGTTCGTTCGACATCGATTTCTCTCAACCTGACAAACAACACCATAATCTAACCAGCGAGCAGCTCCTGATCTCTTCCTTCAATTACTCATCTCAACACACCGTACGTGAACTAAATTCATCTCCAATTAACCTTCAAATTCAAATTCACAAACTCGAATTCTTCTTCCCTAATTCAATTCTGACGAATAATTTCTCGAGTTTACAGGCATCTTCGTCGGAGACCGGAGTCGTTCCCGACGGGACCATGTCGGAGGTGTCGTACACGTTCACGAACTCAGCCGGCGCCGGCGATGTTACCGACGGAGGATCGTCGGCGGTTGCCGGAGCTCCGGCGAGGGAGATAGACAGGAAGGCGAGGGTGATGAGGTACAGAGAGAAGAGGAAGAATCGAAAGTTCCAGAAAACGATCCGTTACGCTTCGCGGAAAGCCTACGCCGAAACGCGGCCGAGAATCAAGGGACGTTTCGCGAAAAGGGAGGAAACCAACGAAACGTCGGAAATCGATCAGATATACGATTTCGGAACCGGGTTCCTTATCGACCACGTAGGATACGGCGTCGTTCCGTCGTTCTAGTTGTTGCGATTATTTTCGTTTCTCACAATCTAGTAGCATCTGTAGTAGTAGTCGTACTAAAGTTCGACTCTTTTTTCTTCTTGATTTTATACGAAATTTTCATTTTAAAGGCTACGTGTTTTTAGCTTGTAGCAAAATTGGGTTAAGTGGATGGGATGGGATTTTTATTGACAGTGGTTGATTTGGTGGTATATCTTGCCGTGGATTTGGCGTAGGAGTTTATGATGGTGGTGTGATGCGGTATGTTGGGAGATCTTTAGGTATGATAGTAAAAATTGTACAATTTGAAAAATCCGTGAAATTGGATATGGTTAAATATTTTTTATCTGAATTTAAAATTCGAAATGCAGGTATGGTAGTAAAAACTGCACGATTTGAAAAACCGGTTCAATAAAATTGGGTATGGTCAAATATGTTTTTATCAAAATTTAAAACTTGAAAAGTGAACATAATGAGACTAAAATTGGTTTGAATTTTGGTTGATAATTTAGGTATTGGTCATTTGAATTTAGTAATAAATATAAGTTCAGAGACACCAGTCATGAGTTATTGTAGGGTAGTTTCATGCTTTTTCTCCCTAGAAGGGGGAAAAATGTAAACGGGACATTTGAGACTGGCTATAGGCATGCAGGTCAGGGTATATGTATTTAATGGGTAAGTTTTGTGGGCCAAACCCTAATTGTTTTCATTTTTCATTTCTTTCTTTTGTCTAGTGACCTATTTTTAGCGATAAGGGCAGCAGGATGTATAAATTGTCCCCGTAGGGGTTCGGGGAAGGGTCCTATCATAAAGGTGTAATGTAGACAAATTTGACCTTAATTCGAACCCTTGACCCCACTATCAAAAAGGCAATAACTCAATCATTGTGTCAAATCTCCCCTTATATGTTCCAAATCATATGAATAAATAAAACTCAACTCGGACACCCATATCCAAACTACGAACATCAACATCCAGGTATCCAAACCAGAATCCAAATAAGTTACTGGTTTAGGCTCTGTTCTTTTATGTAGTACGGTGTCGCAACTCACCATACCACTTAATATTCTTCCATATTTTACCACTTTATCACAATCATTACTAATAAATATCCTTACTTTTCTTTCTCTTCACTTATCTCCTCTACTTTTCACATTCTCTCCCCTCACCTACTACATCGACCACACTTTCCACAAATTTCACAATATTATTCTACACTTCACCATACTTTTCACAATTTCACTACACCGTACCATTGCTACCTGTTATAATTGCAAAAAAAAAAAAAACAAGGCTTTAATATTTATGTCCCTCATATTTATTCTCTAAATTCACCCAAAATTTTTAAAGATTTAGGCTTGGAGGAATATGCCCCTTCCGGTATTTTGGAGCCAATGAGAAAGAGGGCCATTTTGGGAAAACAACTTTGACGGCTGTTCCAGCTTTCAGTAGAGGAAAGGGGGGACCTAGATCTTTTGCCGCAACCTGATTTGCTGACACCTACCTTCTCAACCGTCCCTATATTTTTAATTTTTTATATCTAATCTTATTACTACTATTATTAGTAAATAAATATTGAAAATTACTCAATATTCCTGCTGAATTAGTTTACATTATCTTGTCATTATCATTATTCAAAGTAAACCTAGGTAGCTAGTAGTACATGATTAGATTTATGTTAAATAATTTATTTGTAGTACTTATATTACATCTTTCTAGATTTAACAATATTTGTAAAAAATAAAAAAAAAGATGCATAGACTTAATATTCTTTATTTTATTGAGTTGTAATATATTAAGTAATGTCAACTATATATGAATCATGATTGATGGTAACAAATGAAGTTCTTAGTGAATCATTATTTGCTTGAGTGACAAGAAATCAACCTCCTATTATAAATGTTCGAATTTTGGAGGCGACATTACTTCCTTATCGAGTTGGAGAGTGTTGTTGGTAGGAGTGAGATCTATCTTTGGGTCATTGGCACCCTCATACACTATCCACTATAAGTCTATTGGGTTGTAACCCTGATATAAGGATCCACTGGACTCGACTGCTTATCTTTAAAAAAAATGAACGAAGTTCCTAGCAATAGAAAATGATCATTTGTGAGTTAATTTTACTTTTGGAAATTTGTTTGGTGTATTCATATTGTTTTTCATTTTAAGTTAAATTGACATTTCACGTTATATTCAATTTTTTAAAATTTTAAAGACCAATCAAACTATGATATTGTTGATAACTTTGATTGTTAAAATAATAATTCTATATATAGTTTATATCTTTCTAGTAAATATATATTGAAAAATAATCTTAGTGAATAATTTAAATTATCATACAATATGTTGTATATTATTTATACAAATTTAACCTTAGATAGCTAGAAGTAATTCGATCTATATATGTAGTACAATTTATCATGTATATAAAAATTGTCTAAAGTATACATAGTCCGAACATATTTTAATTTATTGGGTTGTCATATATAGAACGAATCATCTGGTTCTGAAGATAGAATTAAAAACTATGATAATTGATAGTAATGAATGAAGTCCGTGATAATATGCATTCAAGAGTTTTTTTTTTGTTTAAAAAAGGAAGGATTTTAAAAAATTGGAGAATGACTATAAATCATATTTTCTTCATCCTTTATTATATATCAGTTTTAGAAGGAATAGATAAATCAATACAACACACAAAGATGTAAGCAGAAATGTATAAAAAAAAAAATTCACAAAACTTTTTAATAGTAATAGTTAAGTGATTGAATGCAAAGTTATTTATTAAAAGTGAAAGTAGTCAACATGTTAATGGATATATAAAAGTAATAAATAATTAATGTAAAAAAAAAAAGTTAAGTAGACACTTGTAAAAGGATGGAGGAAGTACTAATTATTTGCAAACAATGTAACTTCTTTTGTTGGGTTCAAAAAAATGTAACTTCTTTTGTTGATTATTTGATCCAATAGTCTAAAATTATCTTAAATTTCTTAGTTGTTGAGTTATAATAATTTCAACTTTGAGGCGTTGGAGTTATTTTTCAGAACACTCTTCAACGTTCTCAACTTTGAATCTATTTTATTATAGTATAATAACTCGGTGGTAAATAATTGTACTTGTCAGTTAGCCTTGTCATCTCCATCGCCCCCTTCCCCCCATCTCCTTCCTTTTGTGAACAAGAACGCCACCAAGTTATTGTAGGGGAGTTTCGCCAATGATACTCCCTCTATTCTTATTTATTTTTCCATTTAAATAATTTTTCTTGTCTATAATTATTTGTCATTTTAAATTTTCAATATAACTTTTACCAATTTTACATTTATATTATTCATCTCTTATAATTAATGTTTATCAATTTTAATAATTTTATAATTATTCTATCTAACTTTGTTGGTTATTTTAATTAGTTTCTCCTTACTCCTCCAAATTGACAAATAAAAAGAGTCAGGGTTGTTTTGATTTTTTCCCCACTCCCTCAGAATAACAAATACAAAGGGACAAAGAGAGTACCATATAACAAGTTCAAATATGAAAATACGGGAGGATATTTTTTAAAATTGGAATTATTAGCAACTTATCCTAAATTTAAGATTCCTGTAACAAGAAAGAAAACTCGAACTTTTGTTATGACTAACACATTGATATTTCTAAATTCAATCGATATACCATTAAAGACCCTGTTATTTTGTACGGTGTGATGTGGTATCACAAGTCACCATAAGGCTATCCTCAATGGTATTCTTCAAAATGGATAACACCAAATACATAAATAGTAGGTTTAGTATTATTTTAATAGGTATTGGAGAATAAGTATTGTTAATGGTGAAGAATAAGTTGAGGAATGGAGTGAATACTGAGTAATATATAATTATTAAAAAAGTACAAAAAAAGATAAAATAAAATAAATTTTGTTTAATATTTTTCTTTCTCCTAGTTCTCTCTATCTCTCTCTCCTACCCATACCTTTTTATCTCTCCTTCATTCTCAAGAATGTTGAGCATACCCAAGTATGCCTCTTTTTTTTATTTTTCTTTTTTTTCGATTCTTTCTCCTCCATTCTTGATGTTTTTGAACATCATTGCTGATAGCCTAATACTCAATATTCTTCGACACTTTATCATACCACAATTTACCACAATCATTACTAATATATTTCCTCACTTTTCGTTCTCCTCACTTTTCTCATCTACTTTTCACATTTTCTCCCCTCACCTACTATATTAATCATAATTTCCACAAATTTTACCATATCATTCTCCGCATTTTCCATAATTTCATCATATAACACCATTTTCACACTATATCAACTGTTTAAAAGAACCGGGCCTAGATGGATAAGAACTAGTTGAGCTTTCACGAGTAGCACACGCACAATACTTTAATAGTCCTAAAAACCGTCCAATTGGCCACTATACGAGCTTTCACACGAGGAGCATACTATGCACTATACTTTAATTTCCTAAAAATCATCCAATTGACTCCCCCCTTGTTTCTAGGACAACTACAAGAACTTAATAGTGATCACGATTAGACTCATCCTTTCAAGTAGTATCTAAATATCTTTAACGCGTATTCATCTTCAATCATACATATCAACTTATGTTTCCTGAATATCTAAATATCTTGAATCTTAAGAGACATGTTTTGTGAATATTAAAGCTACGGGTCTTGGATAAGTACTCCCTCTATTTAGAACAAACAATTGAGTGAATTGGTTCGGGTCGGTTGGAAAAAAAAAACAGTTTGAGTTAACATCGTGTCCCTCAATTTTGGTTTGGGGTAACCCCACCATTAACCACTTCATTTATGAATTTCATAGTAATAGAAATACATGTGAAGTTCTTTTAATTGAGTTTTGGTTTGATTTGAAGTCATTTAGGTGTGGATCTTAACCAGGTCACTTCATAAATCAAAAAATAAATTAAGTTCAAACTAATTAAAACTCCAAATCTGCTCAATGAAAATAAATTAAGGCCTTAAATAAAAAAAGTTATCTCTAACTTTTTTTTTATTTATAAAGAGTTTTTTTACCACTTAACTAGATGAGTTCCTGATCTCTCTACTTTTTTGGGGTCTACAAAAAGTTCTAAAGGTTTGTAAGACTCCGTTTATGTTTGGTATTATTATTATTATTATTATTATTATTATTATTATTATTATATAGATTAGGATGTTATAGTCCAAAAGAGATATGATTAGTGAAGGGAATGTTCGAGAAAGAAAGGATGTTTACGTTGAAAGGAAGCATAATTGAGTGCAAGGGATGATGAGATGGATGTGCCATGCGACCAATTATCTATTTTTATTTAATGTTGATTTATGGGATATTAGTCAATTTAGGAAAGTGGCAGCTATTATTGTGGTTGACTTACCTTTAATCTTCCTCATCAATCATCATCTTTGTCCTTCCCTTTTTATATTAAAATAATCATATTAGATTTTCTCTCTTATATGTTTTCTAGGGTGTGATTGGAATCAACGTGAATAATGAGCACAATTTTCCAAACCTAAACCCAAAAATAAGCAAAATAAATAAATAAATTAGTAGGTTCAACTGAAATCATGTGGCCCATTGGCTTAGTAACTTTTGGATAAAAGATGATAAGATAAATATTTTAAACGGTGGAGAAGAGAATATATATCCGATAATTTCAAATGATGTTGGAATGGCCACAAGTGGAGGTCGTTCGATGAAACCATATAAGCTCTAGAAAATGGTGTGTGCTTCTTGTGGGCTTATTAACATGACAAATATCGATATATAGATTTTGCCCATGACGTTAAACTAATGAAATATATGCTCGTGTTCAGAACTGTAGTATTAGAGATGGATTTGTGAAGTATCCCGTGAAAGGACCAGCCAAATCTAAATCCTAAGTGACTTGCCCTCCCCAGATCCTGAAGGTATGACCGGGTCTTTTCCATTCGAAATGAGTTGCGAGAGGCATTTTAAAGAGGATCCAGGACCCAGGGATGTTGTTTGTGGTCCTGAGATTCTTTTGGCACAATTAAGACAACGAAGTTACACTTGACTTCTTTTGGGCTCCAAAAGGTCAAACTCCAACCACAAGGGTATATTAGTTATTTTTCTAGCCAAGGAAGATGGGTTCGACTAGGAGGTGTTCTGGATCCTAGTGGTCATCAAGGAGCGAGATGGAATTCGCCCATGGAACAAGCATGGAAGAAGTGTGACAGCAGTAAAGTCACTGCCCTGACCTTGAAGGTCACGACCGTGACAAGGCATTGTGGCCAAGACCACGCTCACGATCAGCTTGGTCGTGCTCGAGACACTTCCTCCTGAAACCATGGAGCTGAGGGCATGAGTTACGCCCGTGACGTACCGAGTACCGGCTCCGACGAGGCGACGAGAAGAAATGTTGTTGGAGAATCGCCCAGGGTCACACCCGCGACCAATACTTGGTCATGCCCGTGGCCTCCTCGACGACACTTTTGGTTTTGATTCCCGAACCCCGTCATGCCCGTGACATTGTTTTTCGTGCCCGCAACGTTTCTGGGAATGTCGGGTTTCAAGTTCGATTTTCCCACTTTTGTTTCTCCCCATTTTGTGTATTTCCCCTTTTTCCCCAAGTCTCCTTCCATCTCAATGCCACCATAAATACATGGAATTTAGAAGGAAGATCACATTTAATGCTTATGAATGAAATTTGAAGAAGCTTTGGCTTTCTCCTTCTCTCTCAAAATCTTGTTTACTTTATCCATTTGATGAATGGTGGTGTTGTAAGTTTTCCCTTTATAGAACTTGTGGTGGATTTGCTTAATCAAATTCTTGGGGGGTTATAGTTCTTGAGTGGTAGATGTCCTTTACCCTAAGTCCATATTTTGTTCAAGGTTGTTTTCCGGGTTCAAAATCATCATCCTCCATCTTCTCCAACTCAAGCATCATCAATTTCCACCACGATATCCTTCATCTAGTATCAAAGCTCGGGTTAGGGTTTTTCTTGAGTTGTTCTTCAAGTTCAAAGTTTACTTTCAATTTCTAAATTGTTATTCTTGCTGAAATTGGGAACCCCCATATCTTGTGAATCTCCAAGTGTGTTGGAGTTATGGTTTTTGCTGTTGTGGTGTTATGCTTGCCATTGTTGGGGTTGTTGCTAGTGTTATAGATGTTGTTGGGATTGTTATTGGTGTCGTGTTTGTTGTTGTTGTTGTTGTTGGCCTTGTTTTTGTTGTTGTTGGGGTTGTATATTGTTGTAGTTGTAGTTGTTAATTAATGTTGGTATTGGTGTTGTTAACTTGAATCCACAAAGAACCCATACGACTTAACTACAAGAAAACCCAAACTCCACCAAAATTTCTCAAACACAATCAGTCCTTACCTCTCCTTTGAGATAGAAGAAGCTAATCCAAATCAAGAGGAGATAAGCCACCGCTAAAGGTCTTAAGACCCGGTCGTGGAAAACCGCGTCTAATCTATCAAACGAAGTCTTGAAACCCTCATGACTCAAATGTACAACATCGTCGCATACCTCAGACCCAACCTTGTGAGGCACGAATGAGGTTGACCCGTAGCCCAATCCGTCCTCTTCCTACCTTTGCATCGAGTGATAACGATAGAGGCTCCCCTCGACGTTATCGTTGATGGGGGGCAGGCAACAGACCAACACGAGATGAGTTCCATGATGTGAAAATCGAAATTCCGGAGTTCCATGGCTCCACCAACCCCAACGGTTATCTTGAACGCGTTCATATCATGGAACAGATCTTCTACACCAAGGAATATAATGATGAGAAGACGCGCATTCAAGATCGACATCCTGAAGCTCACCAAAACCGCATCGCTTTGGTTTGAAAACGTAAAGTCACAACAGACCTAGGAAGGTCGAACAAAGATTACTTCTTGGGTGAGGCTGAAACAATTGATGAACCGACGATATTTACCAAGAACTTACAAGCAAGATGTCATGAGGAGACTCTTCGCCCTTGCACAAGGGAAGAGGAGTGTGAGCGAGCACATCCTCGAGTTTGAACAACTCCTCATTAAGAGTGACCTTCAGGAACCCGAGGAATAAACCAAAATGAGGTTCTTGAATGGGTTGGACATTGCTATTGTCGAGAGAATCGACATCCATCCCTATCACTCCTTGGATGAACTCTACAACCTGGCCCTCAAGGTTGAGCGAAGGAGGAATGACATGATCACCTTCAAGGCCCATGATCATATCCCTCCCTTCCCCGCCTAAGCCATCACGTCTGATTCCCCTCAACCCCATTGCAACTCCGAAGTCGACCCCACCATCAAAGACTAATACGGGAGAATGCATCGCCCTCCCCTCTCCTCAAGAACTCCAACCGAAATTCCAAGGCAAGGAATGCTATTGATCCCTAGGCTATATTGAGCGAAAAATGGTACTATATGCAATTTATTAGGTACACCCGGAGCATGTGCTTCAGATACTATGATTTTGGTCGTGAGATCGAGAGTGTGAAGTCAGTCGAAAAGGATACAGGTGTTGAGGATTTTGGTTTAAGAAATCTGAAGAATTTTTTGTAGACAATTTGGTCGTGGGAGTTTAGGTTGGAGGAAGAAGTAAGATTGGCAAAGGAATTGGAGATCTGGTTATCACCCAAAATCGTGGAAGTTGAATCAAAATAAAAGGGCTAAAGCGAGAATGAAGAATTGGGATGAGCAAACAAGATTGAAAAATTAGGATCGAGAGGAAAGCAGGAGAGAGGAGCTTATGAATTGATTCACGATGGACAAGACTACTGCAAACTTCAATTCAACCTAAATTGAAGAGCTTGAAGCTTAGTCGGTAGTATGGAAATTAGGAGGGACAGGGGAAGAGGGAAATTGTGATGTTGGGGAGGGGGAAGGAGATGAAGGAATAGATGAAGAGGACTAGAAAGAGAGGAAAATAGCCGAGGGGTAAGGAGTGTAAAATTACAATGAAAAAATAAGGTTAATTTTGTCTTTTAATACACTTTGCAAGATTTCAATTAAAATGGTCAAAAAAACACTTAACAATCACTTAATGGAAAACCTGGAATCCTCATAGTGCACCAAAATGTTGTCCCCTTTGAGTCAGTTTTCAAAAATACACGACACCCTCCAGTGATTTTTTGCTGGTAGTTCTATTTGGATTAGTTCACCCCTTGAAAACCTCCACGGTTGAGCTTGTTGATTTCTAGTCTAAAGATTAGATGACCGTCTAAGAAATTTTCCTCTGAGCGAGAAAGAAACACGCTTAAAGAACCTATAGTGATTCATTGATTCCTGATAATGTTGCGACTTCACTGACGACAAAAAGAAAGAAATATCCATTGATTTGAAAATACGCACTCGAAACCAAACTGCGCCTAATAGAATCGTCATACTTCGAAAGAATAACTTGACATCTTTCATCTTTGGACTCAAAATATACATATCAAAATTGGCAACTTTCTCCTGAAACTGATAAAACTAGAAATGGTTACACAACCAGATGACAAATATCAAATACCTCAACATGTAAAACTACAAAGCTAAAACCCGAAAAGAAAAAGGAAAATGAAACAAACAATGAGATATTGCGAACGAGCTCTATTCCTCTTCTTTGTATAAGATGAACAAAAATTATACAGCTCTAAATTTGTCGGTAACGAATCTCATTTCATCAATGATCAACAACGGCAAGTAATCCCCTTGAAACTATCGAATTTCCCTCATGTATAAAAAGCATTAGCCACTCCCGGATTTCAGCGTATTACTCAACCTGGGCATCGGTTCATAACATTCCAGAATCAGAATCAAACGTCGCTTTAGCAGGACTATACTGAGGTATGTTGTTATTGTTGTGACTTTCATACGAAACGATGAAAATAGGCGAAATGATGGAGATGTTTTTGCAGAGGGATTTGGATTTACCAGTCTAAGCCCTCGAAGAGGCCTTCTCCTTTTGTGGCGGATGTCTTGAAGATGGCCCATTGCCGGTTTTTGATCTTGTGGAGCTCCAGTGACTCTGTAACTGCAGCATCGTCGAGAGCCCCGGGAAGATCCTACAAAGGACCAATATGAACAAACATCGGTTGAAGAAAACGTGTTTGATTTTAACCAAAAACCATGAAGGGGAAAAGTTTAATTTTGGATACCTGTTTGTTTGCAAAGATGAGGACCACTGCACCCTTCAATTCTTCCTCCTGAAAAGAGATAGAATTTGTGATTTATATTGCATTACATGTACACCAAGTTACTCCAGAAACAAGGCAGAAAATGTTATTCTGTCTGAGAACTCAAGGCATTACGGCTGTCAAAAATTTGAGGGGTCATTTTGAATCCCACGAATCAGATATAGGACGAGACGTGGATGTCCCATGCCAAATTTCTCGAGGTATTATCAGGTCAGAATTTCGGACAAGCCTAAATTCCGGTCAATATCAGTTTCAGTCCCTAAAAAAAATGGAAAACATTGAGTCCAGATTTTCCATCAAATCGGTTGAAGTTAATATTCGGATTAAAGATCTATATGACCCTATCCGGTTTCATCGGGGCTGGACTGAACTGGATATTCGGGTCGGACAGTTTTTGACAACCCTAGACCAAATAAGAGAACCAGAAACATTTACCTGCAAAATTGCATGAAATTCATCCTTAGCTATTGCAAGCCGATCCGTATCACTAGAATCAACCACATAAATTATGGCCTGAGTATTTGGAAAATAACATCTCCAATAGGGCCTGTTCGAGATATTGAGACTTCATTAGGAAGAAACAAAAGAATAAAAACAATTCATCACATTTCAAAACAGAAAAGGAAAAAGAAAAGGTCAACATTGTGATGAATAGGTTTCTACATAGCCCCAGATTAAGAACCATTTATTGCTTATTACTTCAAAGAACTGAGGCTCAAAGAATTTTGCTTTCTGTCATTACAATCAAAGTTCAAACTTGCCCAAACATCCCTTTTTCGAGGGTTTTCACACGCAATAACCTACTTCTGGGATCTTGACAAAATAATCCACGTTAAAACAGGCCTCTAGTACTGTGGATTAACACATATTTTCTCTCGGTAAACCTCGGTGGTGACAACATTTGGACAAAATATTAAGTTGACTTTTTTGGCTAATGTGGCATTGTGGTCCAACCATAAAACATACTAGTGATCCACCAAACTTGTAGAAAAACCTCGAAAAAGGGGGGGGGGGGGGAACGTTTTACGGTTGCCCATTTGGAAGGTGCCGCAATAGCCACGTCAGCCAAATAAAGTCAACTTAACACCTGACCATTTGCCGCAACTGGCCATGTGCCTCTTCAGCTTTTCGATGCCAAAACGTGGTGAAGGTTTGTCGGAAGCAATATTTGAAAAGTACAGAGTGATAAAGGCCTACAAGTCGGTGTGGATTATTTTCCGTCAAGAAGCCAAAAAAAGGGATTATTGCGCACCGAAAACCCTTAATCGATCCAAAAAGTGCGTTTTGAACCTCAGCAATGCGCCATTTTACGGCAAATCTTTGGCATGATCAAGAATTTTCAAGGAAAATACTGTTAGTTCATACTCATGCTACTAAAACAAACTCTTCCAAGGTCACCAAGAACACACAAGAGTGTTTCTAATTGAGTATAACAAGCAACAGTGTTTCTGTTTGATTTCCAAATATAATCAACATAAAGATATCATATGAAAGAGTTGAAACTTTTAGCAGAAAAAGGGTTCGGTTCATTTGAAGCCTGGATTGTCTGTTTTCTCTGTGGCTTCAAAGGGGCAGGTAGTGAAAGAATTGTCTCTTTTTTTTTTTAATAATAATGTGGGTAGTGAACGATTTTAAAATCTAAGTCTGTTTGATTTCCAAAATAGATAACAGAACACATATTATATTTGAAATAATAACATTTAGTATGTATTTCCATCATACCTTATACTTGTCTGCCCACCTGCATCAATACAAGGAACAAAAGAACTATTAGATGTGTCATACATACATATGTACACAGAAATCATATCATAACACTTAAGTTGGATCAGGGGCAATAAATATGAAAATAATCATGGCTTTAACTCTCATGCATCGTAATGCCATCAACAAATTCAAAACAAAGTAAAAATAAATAAAAATAAGTCAATTCCATTCCACAATTGAGCACACAACTCAAACAATTCAAGAGTACAACTTGACATCTTCATAGGACAAAGCTTTGCCATTGAAGTTCAATGATTTCTTACATTCCATATAATTCACCAAATGGCAAATGGAATCATCTTCCAAACCCCAAGAATCCAACTCTTCATTTTGAAATTCAAGGGTTGAACCCAGCTAATCCTCATCAAAGAGAGCTTAATTCCAAGGAAACCCACTACCAATGAACAAGGAAGTGTTTGACTATATATTCCTTCTTAATAATAAAGCACAATGAACACGTACTATGTCCTTGGAAACATTTCATATGTCGAATTTTTCATTTAGTTGTTGTTGGGAGAGCTTTAGACCTCTTGAAGGACTCCACATCAAAACTAGAACATCTTGATCCTTCATCAATCCTTTAGCAAAAGATATGAACGATGAAGCTGATAAATTGCAAACATTGTCCTTTTCCTTATTGCCTGGGCTCTTCAAGATAACAAGGGGCATGTTTGGCAACCAGCTGGTAGCTGGTAGCTATTTGACTTAGCTGTTTGGGTTAGTTTATTACAGGAAAGTGTTTGGAAAAATAGCTATTTGTGAGAAAATACCTCAAAAAGCTTCTTCAAGTAGCATTTTAAAAACTACCTTATTGCATCCAAAAAGCTAATATGAAAAGTTGTTTACCAAACACCATAGGTAGCTTTTCTACTTTGGTCAAAAAGCTAACAATGTCCAAAAACCTAAAAGCTACTCCAATAAGTTGGTTACCAAACAAGCCCAAGGTAAAATTCCACTACAGCCATCATTCCACAAGGACCAATAGTGCAATAGCCTCTTTAAAATAGGCATCCTAAAACGATACGAGATTGAATGACACACCTAATAATAGTGGCAATGTATTCCAATTAAAAGTAATGGCAATGTATTTCCAGGACAAAGAAAACAAACTATTCTCACCACTTTTGCTCCTTAAAGCCTCAAATTACAAGAAGCCACCATAGTTATTTACCCCTACTTTCCCCCTCAAGCTTCTATGTGCATAGTTAAACTAAAGTCATACCAACCATTCACACTTGAACTAAGATGCACATAAATTCCCTACACGGATAATTAGGCTATCAAACTTTCACCATGTTTGGAGGAACCCAATTCCGATCAATTCTCTCCCTGCCAGCTACATGGACAACTTTACCATTCTTGCTCAGATTTCATAGCACATCTCCAATATTTGAGCTTCTCTACTCTAGTGATCTCACACCATTATGCCTATATATCATGTGGAACGAGGGATTCTTACTGAGATTAATGGCACCTTGATTATAACAATAGTTAATTTTCTCTAGGAGACCAAACTCGGTATCTGTTCTACTGCTGTCCAATATTCCCTTCTATGATTTGAATAAAACCAATTTAGCACTCCAACTAAGCAACATGTCTGGTCATACTGTCACACACATGAAAATGATTTACTACAGTTAGGGAGTTTTCCATATATATGATATGATACCATCAAATCATCAAAAGTGAGAGACTCTCTCAGAGAGAGACAAAAGAGTTTCCCTGAGATGAAGAGAGCTACTATAAACTGCAGTCCAGCGCACGAGGCTCCCACCAAGGGGGGTATGGGGCAAGTTATTATGAAGAAAGTTATCATAACAAGCAAAAATAGTGAAGAATTGTTCGTAGCAAAGTCTTTTGCTGGGAAGTACATTTTGTCATTTTCCCTATTTTGGGAAACTTACACGGTTTTATTGTGCAATTCTCTTTGAGTGAATCCTCTTTGTACTTGCTATTTTTAAATACTGGAACTATTCATCAAAGCTTGTTTCTTCTTGTCAAGTATAGCACAAGAAAATGATAAGTTTCAGTTCTCTAGTCCTTGCTATACTCAATTTTCATCTACTGTACACTGAAACAATAAGTATTTCCTAACAACCCATACAAAGGATTCTCCAGCACATGGACGCATCACGCATATATAACTTCTAACAATATCTTGAAGATTTAATAAATGCAGGTCATCATAATCATCCTGCAAAACAGAAACTCTGTTCCATTCATGATTCGCAAAACTTCCTTCTCCCTCCTCAAAACCCAATGCTCAAACTGCCAAACCTAATCGCAATCATTCACAGCTGGGATGTTAACCCCTTCAAAACTTAACCATTAATCACAGCGCCCCCGCCATCCAAAAAAAAAAGAAAGAAAGAAAGAAAAGAAAAACTACAAAAGAAAGTTTCTTTGATCCCTTCCATCTAACATTTCCAGTATCTCGCTCCCTCAACTTTCTCCCTCAGCTGCTGGTCAAAACATCATAATAGTGAATATGATCATCAAAACTACTTACTTACGTTAACTTCTCCAGAACTCTACATGCCTTTTATCCACAATTGCCATGAAGAAATCAAATCAAATCAAATCAAATCTCAAAACCATATCATATCAATACTACTCAAATGTGCTGCTGACCTAGAATTGTAACACAAAATGCAGATTGATAAGTCATATAGACTAGTATTTTTGGGAATTTTAGTAGTGGATTAGGGAGCACCGTGCTTAAATGCTTGATACATATACATCCCTATTTTCATATTAAGATTGCTGTGATTGTTTTTCTTATTAACATTAGCAGCTTTTATGGCCCAGACCACCTTATTCCCTAAAATTTTTGACGAAATAAGTTGACCAAGGGCCTCCCCCTTATGACCCCTCTAACTGTGGTATGAATATCAAAAGAAGAAGAGGATGATTGAAATGTATGAATGAAGAGGAATGATGATAGTTACTGCCCAAATTGAGGTTGCATAGCCAAAATCACCACTGTAGCAGCCGGAACCGTCAAAAATACGAAACACTTACTCAAAATTGCAAGAAAAAGCCTCACCACAGTTTGTATTAGATTTTCTTGCTTCGATCTTTCTATCACTGTTTGGGAAGGTCCATGGTCAACTTGTTTTCATTAAATGTTTAGGAAATTAGGTTGTTTTGACCATAGTACATGTAAGTGTTCATAAAAAAAAAACAACCACACCAAGCCATTACTTAATGCAAATGCGAATCAAGGTGACAGGGAGAAGCAATGGACGAAAGCAATCCCCCGTGCTAGGACAAAGCATTTTCCTGAATGCAAATGCGAATCAAGGTTACGGGGAGAATAGGAACGCCATTACTCTTTAGGAGGAAAGCGTGGGAAATCCTTGGGATAGTTGTCAATCCCTCCAAGCGGTAATGCAATCACTCTATGTATTGGTTTTGCTGAAATCATGCCTTAAAGCACGACATGCACTTAATGGACATACTCGCTGAAGGAGGCCTTTTCATCGCTAATTCCTTGAAGAACATTAGTGACAACACTAAAATCATACATAGGGGAGAGGCACTTGAATTGGAGGGGATAGGATGATCCTAACTGAGTGGAACTTGTCCACCCTCTGAAAAGCTAGGTTGACAGGTTATGTATTGTGGTTTGGGTAGGGTTAGGCAATCACATGAAGCACCTAATTGGATACTTTCAATGGATGGAACCAGCCCTCAGCTTTATGCAAAACATGCCAACTAAAGCAATTTGGTACAACCATCTAGATATTCAAATCCTAAATTCTTCATTAGGCCTTACAAGATGCCCCCATACAAGCTTGTCCTTTTGGCGGTTGACTATCTCTTGCAAATGAGTCATTAAAAAATATCCAAATTACATTGCCTTACCCTCACACGTGTTACTCAGGAAAAAGATTCGGCCATCCTAGGTATATTTAGACTATCCTGCCTTGTAAAGAAGCTCGTCTCAAGAAGGCATTAAGCTATATAGAAAACGGGACCCTTAATTTCACAAGCCTTGGACGAATATGCTCAAGAGTGCATTTTCACATTCAGCTTCACAAATTTGACTCCTTTTCTTGTTGCTCCAATATGTTCAAGATTTAGAATTAAAGACAAAGTCTATGATTGCTCAGTTGGCTACCTCTTGGTTCCTTTCCACTAGCTTTCTTTGAAGTTTCCCCCATGCCATCTCTTTTTTGCTTCTTTGGAGCCATTCGGAAGTTTTAAGTGTGAAGGAGTAACAGTCATCAATAATACTTATTGAGAAGGAACGGGTAAAGAGAGAAAATGAAAGGAAGAGGAAGATTGAGTGTAAAGGGAGGATTAAACTTGGAAAGTGAAGGGAAAGGATAAAGAATTTGAGAGAAAGAAAAACTTAGAGATGAATGAGTTTCATCTCAAACTGAATTTAACTATCTAGTAACTAGCAACTAGCAACTAGCAAGGACAGTGTGTCTGCCCAAGATATATGCAGCTCCAAGAAGGATCAGCCAATATAATATAAGGAAACTTCTTCTACATTTCTAATACTAATCAGCCAATCTCTCACCTTTTTCTCTCCCTCCCCAATCTTCCCTTCCCCATTTACTCATTTTAGCTAATCACATTCTCCTTCTACTTTTCTCTCAACTTTGGAAGGAAGATGCTCTTAACTAAATGACTCAAAATTTTCATGACATTTTCCATCTAACTTCTATTTATTCCAATTTTCTTTAAAGAAAACAAAGGAAAGTTATTTATCAAATCTTTTCTATCCAACAATATCAAACCGAGCCTAAGGAAATGAACAGTTTATTGCTTTCACTTGCCAATAAATGAGCTTCACAATTCTTCTCAGCAAATCCACTCAAACATGAAATCAACCAGATATAAACCTCAAGTTCTCAAACAAAACAACAATGTGAAACATGTACTAAGAAGATTCCATACCCAGATCCCAAACTTGGAACTTGATGTTGTTATACTGCACAGTTTCCACATTGAATCCAATAGCTGCATGAACACAAAAGTGCAAATCTCATTATAAAACCACCAAAAGAAACAACACACCACAATCAATCAGAAAACAGAATACCCACTTGGAATTGTGGAGACTACTTCCCCCATCTGAAGCCGATCTGGATGACAAAATCAAATCAGAAAACTCAACAAGATTCAAAATTTCCAAATACCCAGATCACAGAATGACCAAATCTCAACATGGATCGAAACCAAATCACAAAAACTGAAAATAGACGTACACAAAATGGTGGTTTTGCCAGCATTGTCGAGGCCAAGAACAAGAATTCTAGCCTCCTTATTCCCGAAAAGAGATGAAAAGAGCCGAGTAAACAAGATACCCATTTCAGAGATTGAATTGAACAGATCGAGAGGATCTGATTAGATCTGAAGAGTGGAGTTCTGTGATGATCTCCCTCTCTTCAGAAATCAGAAAGTACAGCTGGGAGAGAGTCAGTGTGAGCGTTTGTTAATGAAGAGAAAGAAGAAAAATAGAAAAGAAAGAAAAGTACAACAAATGTACAATTAAATTAAGTATTAATTAAAGTGTTTGACTACGATGATGATCGAAGGGTCTTTCACTCTGCTAATCGAGGTGGGAGTCAGAAAAAACATTAATTTGGGCGGAAAATTTTGGAGCAGAAATGAGAAATTTTGAGATTTTGGGACAGAACTTGCGTAAGAATTTGGATTCTTTTGCACGCTGCGTGGAATCTAACGAGTAAGGACTACGGAGGGGGAATTGATAGAAAAGGGACAAATATCCCTTTTTTTCACCCTAGCTTTATTTTTAATTTTACTATTCTTTTATTGTTGCTTGTAGTGCGGTTGAAATTCGGGTTTACACAAATTTAGATACGTCATATTCGAACAATGTTCAAATTTGAATGAGAGATTGATTTTCTGATCTCGATCTTTTTCATGTCAAGCAATTCAAATGAAGTTAAATTCGGGTCAAAATTGGATTTAGACAATTGAAAAAAGAGAAATGATGTGTCTGAATATTCGACCAATTCTGTCAATGTGAAAAATCGAAAAAATTGAATATTCGGGTCGAATAAAATTTTACCATTATTAGTTGCTTGCTTTTATTTTTTTATTCCTTTTCTTGCCACTTCTATGTTTTTTTTATCAAATAAGGAAGAGCTTATATTGATAAAGACTAAAGAGTTTATTAGTACATAGCTTGAAATATGCTTTTGGGATTGTGGCAAGCCATAGTTGTTGCCCCCATCTAGAATGACTCTGGCAAGGTGGATGGGCTAAAAGGTTCTCATCCCTTTTAACATGAAACCGAGTACATAACTTTAGTATTTTGCAGAATTCGCAACTTGTATTACAAACTATACACTCTGACTTTCAATAATTGGAAACAAAATGGATACATGCACAATATCTATGGATACCCTGTCTTTTCAAGAATATTATTTGACATACTAAACAAGTACATAGTTTCTTTTCTACTTCCGCGCCAAATACATCGAACTCACGCTCGTCAAATCCTACAAGGCAGATTTGAAAATCATCTCAGCCAACTCCTGCAATGTTGGACAAAAAGTGCTCTTATTAGCCATTAGTAGGATGTGAAAATAACAAGCACGCTACATTATACCACGATTTAAGGTATGAGATACTTCATTTTGTATTCCAACATAAGGTGACATGGGGATCTTAGACTCGTAGGCCTATTCTTTAGAACATTTGGCCAACTAGGACTGTAATAACCCACCCCAAAATCATGTTTAATTATCTATAAATCACAATAATTATCCAAATCGCGTTATAAATTTTTCGCGTTTACCTTTATTTATTTACTTATTTTTTATTTGATATCGGTGTCAAGTCTCGTGCAGGAGATGGCTAAGGTGCCGAATTATCGGCTTAAAAATTTACTTTACGTATTCATTCAATGAGTTAAAGTATTTTAGGTTATACGATGTGTATTATAAATTTATTTACCGAGAAACGGTTAATAATTATCCGCCTCGATTTCTATATATATTTTACCGTCCCAATTTTAATTTATTTAGTTTCATTTCCTTTACATAATTTTAAAGAGGTAATTTTTTTTCCACTTTATTATTCTTAATCCAAATTCCATTGTATTTTATTTTTATGTTACCAAATTATTACCAATATATTTAATTTCCTACAAAAAACCCAATACTTCAATTTATTACAATAATTACAATATATTTATCCTATTGTTATCATCCTATTACTATTTAATTAAGGTTTATTTTAGTTATTATTAACATTAGTTTTAATTAGATGATGGATATATATATGTTTTAGTGAGGTTAAGTCATTTTACTCCCACTCAAATTAGACAATCTCTCAAGAGCTCTCCCTTCCTCCTTCTCCCTCCAACCAAACCACTCCACCACCACCGATCTTTTCCGCCAGCCGCGCTGAAACCGCCAACCACCAGTGGTCGCCGCCCTCCTCTTCCTCCCTCTTGTGTTTTTCTCCAATTTTATCTTCAAGGGTAACCTCTCAAAACCCCCAATTTCAATTTCTCTAAACCCTAATCTGAAAATCTATGTTTTACATATGTTTCTTTTGTAATTTCTATCTCTTTTACTCTCTTTTATCTTAAATTCAAGTATATAATTGTATTGGTTAAGTTAGGGTTAAGTTTTGAGTACATGCATGTGTGTTTCTAAGTGTTTATGAGGTTTTGTGGATGAATTCATGGTGGATGATGATTATATGTTAATGCATGTGAAATTCTTGAGAGATTCTTAGTATGTAAAGGCTGTGTTTATGTTTTGAGATTATGAATTAAGTGTTATTATGTTTAATTTGGATGAATTAGTGAGGTTTTGGTGCAAGAGTTCAAGAACAAGTCCTTTATGTTGAGTTTATGTTTAATCCATGGTTGCATGTGGTTTTTAAGGTCCTTGATGAGTAAATTTTCAAGGTTTATATTCTGGAAATATAGTGGATTAAAGTTAGGAAAGGTTTGGTTATGTTTAATGTGGTTAAGAGTAGGAAAAACTCAATTAAAAACTGAGATGTTGGTGTTTAAAGCCTCTGTTTCAATTCTGGAAATTTACAGTAGTATAAAAGTGGGATTTTTGCCCAAATTTCTACTCCATTTGATAGCTTAATGTGTTAGCAAACCATAGGCTTTGGAATTTCGAGTTTCCGACTAGTATAGCCCGAGTTACGACCAAAACCGTGAAGGTACAATTTTATATACGAATTCTGAGTCACTGTATTGAGGGCTGCTTTTCGTGCCTTTGGAGATCTCTTTAGTTTTTATGGTAAACATGAAAGTTTTAGGCCACGTTGCAAGCTTTCCAGAAAGGTATAATTCGTAGTCATCCGATGTCGGGAGTTTGAGTTACGAGCCCGGGAAGCAGGGCTGTCCAGAGCAACGTTTCTGCCCAATTTAGCTTATGTAAATTAATATCTTTTGGGCCTCAAATCAACTCAATAAGGGGTTCTAAACATAAGTGTGTCATGGTTATAAGTTGTCATTTTGGAGTTACGTGTTTAAGGCTAAGAGTACCATTTTGGAGTCTTAAGTGAGTCTTAAGGATAGCTTCCAAAAGCTAGTAAGTTTGGCAAAGTACTTTTTTTCCCCATCTTTCTTTAGCATAATGTTCAATGTCTTTGGTCTAGCTAAGATTTTTTTTTTCTTCTAGCTTGATAGCCTCCAAGTCCTAAATCAATCCAACCTTTGGTACTTAAGTCATCGATTCAAGCCCTTTTTATTCGAATCATCTTCTACGTCATTATTCTCATGTTTTTCCGACCCGGAAATTCTAAGGTTTTATATGCACAGCTTCTGTCCGGGCCCATTTTGGAGCCCTTCCACTCGTTTTTAGCCTCTGGTGCTGTTAACAAAGTTGTAGATTATGTTTTTCCCTATTCCGGGATGTACTATTTCACTGCTTTGATTTTCCTAACTCAAGTTTTTCTATAAACTCTATTTTCTAGACAACCTGAAATTTTATTCCTAAAGTTATTTCATTGATATTACTAAGTTTCTAAACTTGTAAATCTAATTTAGAACCTTATTCGGTTCTTCATTTCTATTTATTCTTATTTTAGTTGACAAGTTTCGAAAGCCATCTCCAAGCCGAGACGCCAGCGAGTCTCTAGCGTCCCAAGGTACGCGAATTGTCCAGCTTTTACAATCTAAGTTATAGTCATGATTCATTCAATTTATGCCATGTCAAATTTTATGGTTTACAAGGTCTTTATATTTAACAGTGGACCCGCACTCTATGTTTATATTTACTTTCATGTTTTAGCACTCCTGATCAGAGTGCCTTGACCTGGCCAGTGTCGCCTGCTTGGCAGTCACCCATTCCAAGTTTTGGTCAACTTGGGCATGCGCGTGTGTGAGGTGCTTGCACCGATCGTAAGGGTTCCACCTACTTTCTACTCTCATTTGCTCACGTTTATGCATATATTCATGATCATGTCATTCAAGTCCTATTTTAATCCCCTTCCCTTATTTTCAAAATGAATTAAAATGCTGGCACCAAAACCGTTTTCGAACGGATTACGTGCTGGAGGTTTACGTACTGAGTGTCTCCCCACTCACCTTTTTGCAATGTTTTAATGATTTGTTTTAGGAGGTTCGAGCTCCCAAGGCAAGGACAAGTCGGTTCCAAAGTAGTTCAAGGCTCTCAAGGTAGTTCTCTAAGGAAATCATCGGTTAGCAAAGGCGAGCAGGATTTTGGAAGTTGTATCAGTTTTTAAGCTATGTTTAAGTTTATATATTCTATCCAAGGGTTGTAATAGTTGTATATGTGAAGGTTCTTAAGTTAAATAAGTTATCTTGTGGTTTTGGAAGTTTCTTTGGTGTTGTTGCCTTGTCTCTTTTGGGAGACGGCGGTGACACTTCAACCTAAAAGTGTTCCGCTGCGCTAATCGCGGGCTTAGCTTCTCTAAGTAGAGTTTAATCCCTGTGATTAAGGTTGGGGTGTTACAAGGACTATCACACATTTAAATGCACTCAATTACACTTTTCTGCACTCAACCTATATATCAGTCGGATTCAAGTACAGGTGTCCAATTATGGACATGGAAACAAAAAGTCAAACTCGGCTACTTTTGAGAAACTTTCGAATATTTACATAGTAATCTAAAGTGTTGAGTGTCGTACGTCGTAACATAGCCCTCAACTACTCCGAGGAAAAGGGAGAAATATCAAATGAAATCAATACTTGTTTACTATAATGAACTTTAGGTTCACCCCATTCCACGACCCTCTTCTCGAGGTACTTGAAGTTAGCCTTGCCAGCTTGTTTATCACGAATGCCCACAAGTGATCGGATACGTAATTGAGAATAGGCAACCAATAAAAATGAAATAAAGGGGAATGTGTAGAGTCACCCATTACCTCTATTGCAGCACCACCTTAGAGTCAAAGCTCTAATATCCTTTCTTCACAAGCTCGGCAAGTAATATGTCCTTCATGGTTGTACACAAAATAGATTATTAGAAGGGAGTTGAAAATGAAACCCTTCAAGATGTTGAAAAATGAGCAAAAATGCCACCTCTCACCTCTATTAGCTTCGCATCATTTCAGAGTTCGCAAGCCATTGTGTCCATTCCACTAATATGCGCAATGAACAAATCCTCCAAATTTGTGCGCTCCCTTCGGCTGTAATGCATACCCTCATCATAAAAGTGCCATAATCACCTCATAACTCATGAGTCTTGGCTACAAATTGAGTTCCTAGCCAGTACCCCAATGGCTCGATTTGAACCGAATAAAGAGACTTACAGTTTTGCGTCAAAGTTGAAGTAATGCATACAATTCTGGTGGGAAGGCCTGGTTGTAATAATGGGACAAGTAGGGGTTGATTCTTCAAAGACAATAGGTTCATCAGATTTAGATGGACTACCAAGTAAATGTGCAACAAAAGGGAAGACTTCTTTATTGAAAATAACATTCCTTGAGATGTGATTTTTCTTGTCTTCTAGTGTTTGTACTTTGATTCGGTGTTCCAACCCTGGACTATTGCGACTGCGAAGGTTTGAGCAAGGGAATGAGAGGTGTACGATGGTGGGCTGAAGGAGATGTGCACGCTTCCAGTGGGGGGAGAGTGTCACCCTCGTCAAGGAGGTTGACGAGGCGGCCCTAGCTGCCACCCTTTACTAGAGATCATCGTCAGAGAGTTCAACTGGTGCAATCTGTTCTTGGTAGGGAAGTCTCCAGGATGAGAGGTTGTGGCGATTGTCATTACACAAGGCTAAGATGGAGTGCTCGAATAAAAATGCCACTAATCTTTGTAAAAATGGCAAAAATGTCACCGGAAAGAAACTTGTTCACTAAATGTCATTAGACAATTGTTTACCGTACAAAAGTGCCATTTTATGACTTGGTAACCTGCTACAATCGGTTACCCCTTATAATGATGGAGTTTTTTTACTTAGGTGATTGGGATTTTATGTAATTAACCCTTCCCCTCAACTACTCCTAATTAATTACCCCTTCTCCTTCTTTTCTTTTTAAATATGTCGCTCACTTCACTCCATCTATTGGGAAAAATGATGTTTCATCGACTTGAATCTTCATCTTCTCTTGGCTGGTTAATCTTCCTGCGATGTGTATGACAAGATGGAGATATAACTTAATAACCAAAGGGTTATCTTGTTTGGATATTGTTAGGAAAGTGTCCTAAAATCACACAGTCTCTTGATCCCACAATTATTTGTTTCCTAATTGTATTAGATATTACTTAGGTTCCCTTATTATGTTAGGTTTCCTAATTGTATTAGATTCTAAATCTAATTGGAGTGAGAGTGAAGTTAGGTTTATAGGGAGTTTTCCCTATATATAGAGGATTTTATTCACCTATTCAAACACACAAAATTGAGAGCATTCTTCACCTCTACCCATCCCTAGGTTGTGAGAGTATATTTTTGAGAGTTATTATTTTGCCTTCAGATTATTCCCATTGTGCTATTAACCGTTTGAGATCTTGTCGTCGATCACGTTGTGTTATATAGCCGTTTGGGATCTCTCTTGTAATCTCTCCCCTTATACTAGTGGATTATTGTTTCGTTGCCGTCCGTGATTTTTTCCCGCTTTGAGTTTCCACGTATATCTTGTGTCACTATACTCTCTATTTTAATTACTGATCTTATTATATTTCAATTTATACATCCTGATAATTCTATCTTCCGCTGCAAATACTAGGTCTTTTATTTTACCTCAATCCTAACAGATATTGCTAAGAGTCATGGACAAAGTCATTTTCCTTAAGTACTATTTACTATACCGTAAATGTTCAGATGAATAAAGCTTAGCGACTTAGCACACTCAAGATAAACTTGTTTCTCACTTTATTCACTCAAGTATAGCTACAGTCTAGACAAAAATGAGAAGTTGTGATTAGAAGATGGTATGTTGTATCTAAATGACTAGTATATGATTCCTATTTATAGGAGTCATCCAACACTCCCTTAAGACTTGGTCAATGACTTAAATAGGGTTCTTAATGAGTATCTTGACCTTGACTAAGTCCATTGACCAAATGCTATATAAAGAATTTAGTTGTTGGAGTCAAATAACATGTGTTAAATAGATATTATGTATTAAACATCCACATTATATAGTCGTTAGATATTAAATGAGCATCTGGACACCACAACGGACCGTGGCAGGGTCAACACACTCCATGGTACCCATGCCACAGTCCGTGTTGAGCCTATTTCTCATTTTCTCCCTCTCTGGATGTTGGCACGACCCGTGCCAAGTCCATTTTGGTCCGTGGTGATCATATTGCTTGTGATTAACTTATATATGATTCCTATACTTGTATTACATTAATCTGCATGTCATATAATCAACTTATACTCTTGAAATAATTCCAACATCATCTTCTTCCTCAGTCACTCCTTCTCTGCTTCACTACTTGAAGATTAGGAGAACAAACTTATCTCTCCCTTGTTTAATTGTTGCCATATAGCATAAACATCCAAAAACTTTGATGTGATCATAGCAGAGAAAGTTTGGCATGAAGGAAGAGGACTCATCATCAGAATATTACCTAGTAACATAGTGTAGCTATCATTCAGACCCATCAAAAAAATCAAGCATGTGGTGTTCTTGAGCGTACTTGTTCTATTGGACATTAATGTGAATTTCACATTCCCATTGTTATAAGAACATTTAGGCATGTTATCAGTTGCATCTAATTCATCCCAAATCTTTTTAGTTCGAGTATGATATGATGAAATTATTGGGTTTTGATGTCAATCAATTTCTCAAATAGACTGACTAAGATTAGGGGTGGAAGAGATCACAACCATTGTGATCTCACCTAATTTACCCAGGAAACGGAAATTGCGGTATTGTAAATTATACTAGCCAACACTCCGACTAAAGCACTGTAGGGCACCAGAGACCCCAAAGAGAGATCCTCCATCGAGGTCTATGTCAATTACTCTAGGATTACGGTAGCTAGACCGAGTGATCGTGATCCGATCACGATCAGGAATATCTGTATGTGAATAAAGAAATCGCTTCAAAAGCGACAAGCTAAGAATAAAGAAAGGAGGATACAATAAGAGAATTCTCAAAGAGCTTTCCTCAAAATGTCCTTAAGCAAAGGCTTGGGAAAATGGGTTTGCCCATCATTTTATAGTCTTCTGAACACTACAAAAGGGGGGGGGGCTACCCTCCTTTTTCCTCGAAAATATTATGTCACAGGCGTGACACTTGAGTGTCACAACTATAACAACTCAAACTAGCCGCCTCAAAATCCCAATTGGGGTCACGAGCTTGATATGCAATGTCACAACCGTGGCCCCTCTATTTTGAGGGGTTTTAAATTGATTTTCCAAAAATCAATTTATATAATAATACCGTATATATTATTATATCTTGGCCATGCACATATTGTTCCAAGGCGTTGACTAATGTGACCCTGTGAGACCAAATAATATAGTTGTGATTAAAACTTTTAATCACTAATTATAGAGCTCTCAAACAAAACATATAATTATTATATTAATTAGGCTTAAATACCCAAATGAATTGAATATTTTCAGGACACTCCCAACAGAAATATTAGATGTACCTTGAGGAATTTGAGACAGTTCTTTCTTGATCTGGAAGAACTTAGCAGAGATCATTGAACTCTTTCAACCTTTGTTGAACATTATTGTAGTTCATAATACTTCCTTATACATCTTAATGTGTGTGATGCATTAAGAATCCAAGATGCCACTAAATCATTGTAGTGTTGGCAAAAAGAATACAATGAGGAATTTTTGGTAGGTCGAGCAGCCTTTTCATCTAGAAAACTCACATTGTTTTTGGAGGAGAGAGCAATCAGATAGGTTCGCTTCCATGAATCAAAATCATCGCCAAAAAAAACCTCAACCACGATTTTCGGCTCAGGATGATCAGACGAATGAATATAAAGCGAATTATATGGCTCTATTACTAGGATTCGATGATTTTCTATGAGAGAGTAAGAATACAAATCCAAAAAAGCAAATGAATATAGAGATGAATCAATGAAGCATAGGAAAGAGAAATTGAAGAAACTGAAGAAAAGATGAAATTGCAAATTTAGATTCTTCGCTTTGATACCATGTTGTGATATGAAGAATCAAATCAATAAAGGAAGAGAGAGATGGGTATAGATTAAGTAAAACTAAGCATTGTAAGATTGTTTATTCATTCAATTGATATTGTTTATACTTGATTTTGAGCCTAAATAGTACCTTTTACCTTAAGTTTTTACTTGTCTCCGTTAAATAAATGTTGGTATAGTTTTTCCTTTCTTTCTAGGTTTCGATCGTGAAATAATCAAAAGTGGCAAAAATGTGCTAAATGGGACGTGAAAAGTCCAAATATCGATCTCAAAAGTCACATGCCGGAAAAGTCAACGACTATCGGGAAGACTTGAGATGACGGACGAGGACCAAGGCCGGGATTGCGAAGTAAAATGATCAAAGGAGGTGGCTCAAAAGAGCAGGAGAAGCTCACGAGCATGACACTACAGATCACGCCCATGAACCAGGTAGTTGCCAAGGTCCTCTTGAGCCTGAAGGTGGTCACGAGCGTCACACTACAGGGTCAGGATCGTGACCTCTCAAGGAGGAAGAATCCCAACGAAGGTAGTCACAGTCGTGACCCTTAGTGGTCACACCCATGACTGAGTGAAGAATTCGAAAATGCGGAGGGTCACGGTCATGACATCCCCTGTCATGCTTGTGACCCTTGAAGATCAAGTTGCCCCTTCTGCAAGTCAAGGTTGTCACGGTCGATTGATTACCGAGAAAAATTACAAGGGTAGGTATATATACAGTTAGGGCTGTTCATAATCCAGTTCAGACCGAATAAAGGACTGGACAGAGGACTAGACCGAAGATAGTTCGGTCCAAAGAATACTGAGTTTCGGCCTTCAGTCTAGGGATTGGGCTGAATTAGAGGACCGATGACCGAACTAGAAACCAACTATTTTCTATGGTTTTCAACTTTTCATCACTATTCACTAATGTTTCTAAGTTTATCAATCTCAAACCCTCGATGTTCCCCAGTCCCCACTGCACTCTCCGCCTTCCCTCCGGCTTCCACTACCCGCTGTCATTGGTCACCACTGCTAGCGCCGTCAAGGCCATCAGAGCCACCGCCCTCCCTCCACACTCAGTCGCTTCACCGAAAATCCCCGACCACTCCCAATCCCAAGATCCGTTATTTTCTCCTCCGCAGCCAGCCGCCACGTAGCCCACGCCTAGTCGGCCACCTTCTAGCAGGCCACCATGCACAGTCAACCGCTTCAGTGGTTCAGGAAAAATTTAAGCACATGTCTTCTTGATAATTTGATCCACTCGACCGGTGCAAGCCAGTCCCTTGTTCCGTCTTCGGTCCAATCCAGTCCGGCCTAATTCGGTCCAGTCCTGGACTGATGCACAACCCTAATACAATAGAATTTAACTATAGATCCAAAACCTAATTAAACTCCTGAAGAATAGAGAGGAAACAAAATAAAAAAAACCTAGCTAATAGATGGAAAGTTTGATATTGAGTCTATTACTAATTTCATTTACAAACTTAGTAAATCATTTTTCAAACATGCTAGCTTTTCAAAGAGGACTACTATATTCTGAAATCCCCAGCTTCTGAGGTTCTTAATCACAATGTCCTAAACTTCATATTTGGCTTATAGCAACCTAAAACCTTTGAGGGTGATGTTTATTATTAGTGGCCCAACAACATGTTAACCTTAATGTAACGATGTTTTTTGGATATGTAAAATGAAAGTGTGTCTAAACCAAATAACAGCTACATTACATAAAACCTGAGATTAAGCAGTATTAACTCGGTGTTGGGCTGCTAGAAAAAATCACTCCTTGAAAATTAGACTATTATAGATCAAATGTGAAATTCAAATATCACGATTAAAATCCTAAAATTTGAGATTCCAAAACCTAATCATCATTTCCTAAAAAAAAAAAAAATCAATCACCTCTTGCCTGAGTGGTAAGAGGTCTACCTCCTACCCTAGGTGTTCAGGGTTTGAATCTTGGGGACGACATTTCTCCTTTGTCATTTCGAAGAGTGTTGTGGGTTGGAGTGGAACCTATTGTTGGACCATTGATATCCACCGTACCCCGTCTGCTACAAGGCTGAGAGGTCCGATGTGTTGGACTATTTATATATGTAAAAAAAAAAAAGAGACAATGTGATTTTGGTTCAAAACTGAATAATGCACCAACATAAAAGAAGACGGTGATAATGTGATTTTTTTTTTATTATTGAAAGTCAAAAGAGGCAAATTAAAAAGAGAGCACTGATGCTGCGAAAACCGCAGAGAAAAAACAATGAAAGAAACAACCAACAACGAAGTAGCACAACTAAAACAGTAAGACACAAGAAGCACAATTAAAACCCTAAAATTAACAATTTGTTCATTCTCTTCGTCATTTCTCCTTAAGTCACTTCTCAACAGTTCGTAAATTCCACGAATGAAGTCAGAATTACAACTAAACTTTGTCCTCCCAATAATATTGACGGTGATAATGTGATACAGCTCGAGCTCCAAGCGGTCAAGTGGTTTTGGGGGGGGGGGGTGATTAGTGAACACATTCAAAATGCACAGAAATCCACGTGCATGTATGTCTGCTCAGCAGTTGGCATATATCTGACTCCCATTTCATAGTTTGCTGATCTCAATCTGATTATTGCACTGACGCATGCACCCACACTAATCTTATTTATCTCACGCCACACACCCCACCAACATGTCATTCCTACGTTGTTCATCTATATTTACATCTTACTTATATTTTATAAATTATGATATGATATGATTATTAACGTCTGGATATACATATGTCAAAATGACCAGTATCTTGATACTAGTTAATGACTATTTTATATTTCACCTAAATTATTCATAATATTAAATATAAATATATTTAGGTCCTGTTTTTTTCTGCGGTTGGCAAACTGTGGTGTCACAGTCTACCGCAATTTGCCACAACCCACCACATTTTACCACAAATCATTACTTTTCTCTCTCCTCACTTATTTCTCTCCTCACTTTTCTCCTCTACTTTTTACATTCTCTCTCCTCACATACCTTACATACCAATAACCTACCACAATTCCACCACACCTCACCATACCATTCCACAAAATACCGCATAAAAGAACAGGGCCTTAAATCATTATAATTTATAAAGGTACGTTTCATTACTTTGAAGGTTATTACATATTATAAATATTATAACAGTGATTAATTATTTATATTTTTTGATAAATATAAAACTACGCATAAAATATACATTTTCTACAATGATTGATAAAATTAGGTTATTTATTATATTTTTTGACCTAGTGTAAAACCCCGAGTTTTGGAGTAAAGCCACCGTTAGCTCCGTTTGGAAGACCATTGGTGTTGAGTTTTGTTGTTTTTAGAAATTGAAATTTCTTCCGTTTGTTTAAATTGAAGTAATTAATGATTAGTTATTAGTTTTCCTTTCTTGCCTTGTATTCCTTCGGGGATATGGCAGTAACGCCCAATTAAAAAGAAAAAAAAAAGTCTTCCGCTGTTACCGTTAGTCAACGTTTGACTTTGACCGTTAAGTTTAGAATTGAATTTTCAGGATGTTACACCTAGTTAATAAGTATTATACTCTATAAATATATATATAATTATTAAAGAAAATATTATTAAAAGTGAAAAAGATGTGAAATATGGACAATTCAAGATGGTTATTAACCATCTTGAGTCAAGATATGTATCATTGTCCATATATAATTTTCTAAATACTCTCTCCGTTTCATATTAACTGTCATAATTTAGGTTTCCACGGTCTTCAATGTCACTCTTTAATTAATAGTTTCTTACATAATATGTTATTAACATATTACAATATTATGCTTTTATGATAGTATTTTTTGTTAAAAATCTAATGATGGAAATTTTATATAGCAACTAATTGTTTATATTGAGAAATTTATAGTTAAAGTTTTGAAATTTGATTGCACGATTTCTAAAAATGATAATTAATATTAAACGAAGGAAGTATAAAATTACTCTATTTTTACTTTTTTTTATCTATTTGCTTAATTTTTTATTATTTTATATTTTCAAGGTACATAGTTACGTAATGATAATTATTAATTAGACGGACTTCATCTGCAAATTATTAGGTGCTCCCGGAGTACATGCTCTAGATTTTACAATTATTCACCCATATATATTAAGTTGTTCACTGTGATTATTATGATTGTTCACTTTAATTCATATAATTGTCCACTCGCAAGTATCTGAAACACATGCTCCGAGTGCATATAATATATATTAGACTTCATCGTATAATTGTCTGAATCCTAAAAAAATGGGGAAAAAAATTAAAAGAGCCGACCAAGATTTGAGTGAGTCCAAAGTTCATCATCGTATTCTCCGAATACCAACAAATCCCTCGATCAATTTCTTTTGTTTCGGTCAGTCATAGCCCTTTAGCTAAGAACTCCTCAAATACATCTCTTTGCATGCATGAAATCATATATATCCCATCTGTATAGAAACTGTACATATGTATGTATAATTGTTTGAAATGGGGATTTGTTGTCTAAGTGATTTGAGAAAGATTGAGAAGCAGAAGAAACATATGAGAAGAGAAGTGGAGACTCAGTGTCTGTTTGGTGATCTGGATGTCATGAGTGCTGCTGTTGCTCAACAACAAGATCATCTCATCGTCATGGTTAATGGCATCTTTGGAAGGTTTTTTCATGAATACATATCTTAATTCTTCCTCTTTAACTAGGGTTTTTTAATTTGCATTTTAGACCTTGAAGTATATGGTAATTTATTTTCTGAGCCCTTGGTTTCAACGTTAACTTTTTAGACCCTCAAGTTTGTAGGCTGAGAAAAAGACCCTAAAGTCAATTTCCCATTTTTCTTTTTCTTTACATGTTTGAATTCTCTCTCGAATCGATTGGCATCAAACTTCAAATTAAAACTGATATTAAAGCTATAATAAATTTCTCTTATTCATGTTGGAATTACTTAAACCCTGTATTTATGTATCTAAGTAGCTCCGACATGAATAAGAGAGTTGTTTATAGCTTCAATATCACATTTAACCACATCCCTGAAGATTGGCGTCAATCGGAAGAGAAATTCAAATATGGGAGGAGAACAAAGAACGATACATGGGCCTTTTTTCTTCAGCCTACAAACTTTAAGGATCTTTTTTATTCCGCCTATAAATTTTAACGTCTAAAAAATTAATGTTGAAAACCAACTAGTTCAAAACATAAATTACCCTATATTTTGAGGTTCAAAATGCAAAAAAAAAAAAAAACTCTTTAACTATGTAGTTTTTGTTCGGTCTCAATCGTTTTATTTCACTTTGATTGATGCATATATACTTGCATGCAGTGCTTCTGAATGGAAATTTGCTGCACAACAGTTTGTGAAAGTGCTCCCTGATAGGGTGATTGTACGTTGTGAGTTCCTCACCTATATTATAATTCTGTTCTAAATTTGGATTGGTTTGATTAATTATATTATCATTATGTTTTAAATTAGGTAGGTTTGAGTAGTTTGGTTAGATTTAGGTAGAAATAAGTAGAATATGTATATGCCATATGGTAAGTATTTGCTCATTTAACCAAAGAGGTGGAAGTCAACTGACAACAACTCCTGTGTTTTATGTTCTTCGTGAATGTTCAAATTTTGTAAAAGCAAAATATTTTCTTTTTGTGAGAAATTATGAAGTTGATGGTTCATGTTTGTAATGAATAATTGATATCGATCTTTTGTCCAAGGAATGGGTCAAATTTTAAAAATAAAAAAATGTGATAATTTATTTTTGTTTAAAAATGAGTTAAGTTTAAGTAGGTTTATTTTTCCTACAAAGTAGGTTTAGTTAGAAACATGTACTACCTCCGTTTGTTTGTGGGTTTTACCATTTCAACAATTTTGCTTCCATTTTTACATTAATTAATAAATTCTGTCACCTTTTATTCCAATTTTCAACAATTATTATTCCCAATTAATATAAGGATAATTTTGGCAAATTGCAAAGTTTAATTTTCACCCCAATTTCATTATGTCTTGGTTTTTTCAAATTAATTAAATTGACAAAGATAATGGGACGGAAATAGTAGAATTGAATAAAAATAGGTAAATTAAATTTGACAGCTAAATTTAAAGCTTTCATTATGATTTATGGGTGTCAAAACTCCTCAGAATTAAATTTGTGAAATTGTTCATTTATTTGTTTGCAGGCAGTAAATGTAATCCCACAAGTTTGACATTTGATGGTGTTGACCTGATGGGTGAGAGGCTTGTTAATGAGGTATGTACTTGGCAATAGTTGTTTCATGGTTATGGGGTTGTTGTTAAGGTCCAATTACCCAACTTGGAAGAGTATGTTCTGAAATATATGTATAATTGGTGCCCTAATCTCAAGGACCCCCTATCAATTGTGGGACACATTTGTATAATCATCTTAACAAAAAATTTAAGCTGATGGGGAACACTCAGATGGATTTGAGGCCAAGTTCGATAAAATTAGCAAACTAGATAGTGGATAGCAGTCTATGTAGTGGATAGCGGTTTACTTATAAATACCGGATAGCGTATGGTTAATTAAATGAAAATTGTGTTCGATAAATTTAGCGGTTGAGTTAGTTGATTAATTTAAACTGATATAATAGAATATGAATATTTTTCAAAGATAGAATTTTACAACAAAAAAATGAAATGCTACTTTCAGCCTTAAATGTTAACTTTATTAATGTTTCAGAAACCACTACTTGAGATGTTAAATGCTACTTAAAATGTTAGATTACCTAATGTTAATTAATGTTTGCCCAATTAGAATTTTGACTGAGTCAAAATGTTAAACTTTATCCCAAGCATTACTGTTGAACATAGCCTTAGACTCTAATACACGCTCTCACGCAAAATGTTCAGCTTAAAGCACGAACGCTGCAAAGACTCTCGTTTAATCTTGTACAAAAAATGTTGAGGGTTGCTAAAATTTAAACTTGAGACCTCATATTCAGTTTGGTTTTGATATTATATAGAACCATCTTAGCTAGAAACTTAATTTTAAGACCAATGGTTCAAGGTCACATATGCTTTAACCAACACCATTTATGCTAGTCTGCATTTTTTTTTGTTATTTTTGGACTAACGGAGATACAACGTCATTTAGGGAACTTTTTTTTTATCATTTGAGTAATAACCTTGATTAGCCATCTAGTTCGCCACAAAGTTTTGCTTCCTTGTAAATGTGGTGGTTGAGTGGAAAAGTCATACTATTGTTAAAGAAGGTTTTTAATATCTCTAATGGTTATCTTGGATAACTTGAATGAGGATAGTGTTTTCCCCTTCAATTTGAACTTTAGTGAACATAAGTGAAATCAGCTTAGAATGTTATATGTTGCAGGTGTTGGCTGTTGTTCGCCATAGGCCTTGGTTGCGGAAGATATCTTTTATTGGGCATTCCCTTGGAGGGCTTGTCATAAGATATGCTATCGGAAAATTGTATGAACCTTTCAGCGTACGATTGGAAGATGAGAGAATTTCAAGTAATAAATTTGAAAGGAATGGCAGAATTGCTGGATTGGAGCCTGTGAACTTTATAACAGTTGCAACTCCACATCTGGGTTCACAGGGACACAAACAGGTAGGTACGTATACTCATTGAGTTTGTTATTAGGTCATGTTCTTTTTTTTATTGGTTTACGGACTTTCTAAACCCTCTTTAAATTTACATTTATTCAATTTGAACAAAAGTTAACTAAAATCTTTTTTAAAAACAATACGATGAGACCGTTTTTAAGTGTTTTGTCTTAATATAAACATTATATTTTACCTTTATAAAACTCTATACTGGTGTATGTTTGAGTTTTAACAGAGTTATTTCTCACACCATATTACTCCTACCCTTTGTTATATTACCCTTCAATTCTCCATTAAAAAAAATATATATTACCCCTCAATTCATTTCCACTTTAGGCCCATATGTAAGATGCATGTCACGGGTGTTGAATGTCTTATGCCATTTGCTAACCCAGTCGATTCATTTTATTGCTTTCTATTTATGGTCTTGATGCATTGAAGTGGGCATACTAACGTATATGACATATTTATTGCAGTGCTCATCTGGGTTTTTTGCATTTTGGACCCCGGACTTTAGGGGTATTTATTTTTTGAACCCTTGGTTTTCAACTTTAATTTTTTGGACCTTAAAGTTTGTAGTTTGAAAAAAAAGGACCTTAAAGTTTCTGGGCTGAAAAAAAATCTGTTTTCCGTTTTTCTTTTTCTTTCCATGTTTGAATTTATCTCTCGATTGTTGTGAAATTTCAAGATTAAGGTTAAAACCGATATTAAAGTTATAATAAACCTCTTTTATTCATGTTGGAATTACTTAAATCCCTGTATTCAGGGGTCTAAGTAGCTCCGACATGAATAAGAGAGGTGTATTATGGCTTCAATATCAATTTTAACCTTAGTCTTGAAGTTTGACGTCAATCGGGAGATAAATTCAAACATGTGATGAAAACAAAGAATGAGTCAAGGGCCTTTTTCTTTAGCCAACAAACTTTAGGGTTCTTTTTTCAAACTATAAACTTTAGGGTCCAAAAAATTAAAGTTGAAAACCAAGGGTTCAGAAAATAAATACCCGTAAAATTCGGGGTCCAAAATGCAAAAAACTCGGGCTCATCTTGGTATTGTTTGTTTGTTTCACATGCAGCTTCCATGCCTTTGTGGGGTTCCTTGCTTGGAATGGAAGGTTAGACAAGCTGCCCGTTTAATTGTCGGAAGATCAGGGGAACATCTCTTTCTTACCGATAATGATGATGAAGGGAAACCTCCCCTTCTTCTTCGGATGGTCTCCGATTCGTATGAGTTCAAATTCATGTCAGTATTACACACTATACCTACTCGGTCCTTCGTTCAAGCTAAGAGTGATTTATTGGAAATTCTAGATTTAAAAGGAGTATATTGATGAGTTTTAAAATTATATGTACAGATCTGCTTTACGTTCGTTCAAGCTGCGCGTTGTTTATGCAAATGCCCACAATGATCGTATCCTCCCCCATTATGAATGGGTTGTTTCTTCAACTATTTTTTACATAACCATCTTTTTTAAAGAAAAATTAAGCTGATAATTAAAAGTCTAATGATATATAGTTTAATAGTCAAATTTATTCAAATGTTTCGCTTGACTGATTATTGATTAAGATATAGTCGGGTGGGGGACATCTTCAATCCACCGTCAGTGTGAACTACCCAAGGTACTTTCGTTTTTTGTATTCTCATAATTTCTTTACATAGCACATACATACATTTTGTCAAAAATGAAAAAAAACTCCATGTAATCCTTTCCCCTCTTTTTTCTGACCTTGTTAATTATTGTAGGGTAAGGTTCCTCGTTTTGATAAAAAGTACCCACATATTGTTTACATTGAGCCAGAAACTTCAGGAGGCATTGGTTGCACTAGTGGTTCTTCATGTGTGGAAAATCAGTCGACAGACCTCGAAGGTTTGTTTACTCAAAATGTGAATGTTGTTTCTAGCTCACATTTGAACTTAGATGAAATATCATGCATAATTCCCAAGAGTATAAAAACTTTATTGAGCCATTGATCATTAGTTTAAGGTTTTTTTTTAATGAATAAGTTTTAAGATTTTCAAAAAATGAGTAGGGGTAGGTACTCTACATTTTGCGAAAACTATTTTAAAGTCTATCTAGCTAGAATGTATTCTAAAGCATATATCCATAATTTACATTAACAATTATTAGGTCAGCACAAATTCGATAATTCAAATATGTTTCTGATGAGGTTATTTGAACTACTTAAATGTATCTTATCTTTTGAGTGTTGATGTCCGTCGACGATAAACACCTTTAAGTAACTTCCCACTAAACTTGGCTAGAAAAATGTTCAAAACGTCGGATTTGTGCCCTTGGTAACTTAAATTATAGGATACATTAAAATGTGTTCCAGAAACATGGGTCTGAGAATAACTTTTACAAAATATGGGGTACCTTGAATTGTTTTTTTTTTATAATTTTTTTATTTGGTTGTGATTCTACATAGTAAAAGAGAGATTTTACGATGAAATCGCACGAGCCACAATGACTTAGAAATATCACCTATATGTATATGCTGACTATTCTCTCTCTTTTTGCTATTGTAGAAGTTATGATTAGAGGCCTTAACCAGGTATCTTGGGAACGCATCCATGTCGACTTCCATAACACCAGTCAACGGTGTATGGCTCATAGTACCATCGAGGCAAGTACTTACTATATTGTTTTTTTGTATTTCGGAAGAATTTTGATGAATCTATTGTTTTTCTTTAATTTGGGATTTTAGAATGGGTGATTTGAAGGTTAATTTCATAATGCATTTATGGTTTATGGATTTTGTAAATCTAAACTTAAACCATATTATGCGGTCAACCGTAAGCGAAACCAATCCAAAATCGTCGGTTAAGTATATAATAGAAAATGTGATTACCCGCCTTTTAGTATATTCTGTTTATGGTTAACCACAGTTAACCCGCCAATTTGTGGAAATTTAAAGTGACAATTAAAGCAAAAGTAATTTAACATTTTCCTTTTGAAGTTTACATTTTGTTACTAAATTAAACAAAACAGGTTAACCGCTTTACGAAAAGGTAAAATTGAAACATAAACTGGTTAAGTCGGTTCAGTTAACCGAAACTGCAAATTTTAACATCCAAGACAGTTGGCCGGTTTTACCAATTTGGGTTTTGGGGTTTGGTTCTTGGGCTCAGATTTTTGGAGTCCACCCTGCTTAACATTAGAGCTTTTTTCTTGGGGGGCTAATAGTAGTTTCTTTCCAAATATGTATATATATTCTTTTTATCAAATGAATAAAATTATTTCTCATCAAAACATTTGAACATTCTTTTCTTGATTAAAAAATATAATGAAAATACTATTATAAAAGTATGATATTGTAATTTTTTAATAAAATTTCTATAAGAAATTTTTTGATCAAAGAAAAACATTGGAAACCGTGTAAAATTTATTAAATGACAACATATGAAATAGAGGGACTATAGTATATTTGTGTGTTAATTTGTCTGCTTCATTTTTGTGTGTCTTTCATCCATTATAACATCCTTTCTTCAATTTGTATAGGTGAGGTGCTATTGGTTAAACTCTAAAGGAGCTGATATAATTTCTCATATAATCGATAACTTCTTAGTGTGATTTTCCGCTTGGTTAGTCATCCATTATTCGGCCTTGATGCAAGTTTGGTAACACATGTTACTTCATATATATTGCGTATATTCTACACAAGAAATTTGTAAGTAGTGGGACTTGATCCTACCACCTCTAAGATGGAAAGCCAACTTGGTACCATGTGAGTCATGCTCACTTTGGGGTGTATTGTGGTCATTGGATGAGTTATGGAAGACATGGTTTGGTTGTAATAAATGAGGCATGCTATATTTTTGTTGAATTGTGAATGAAGGTTTTATTAAATGTGTTCATTTAAATAATTTTGGCAAAAAAAAAACATATTTTTTGTTTCTTTATGGAAATAAATACTTGTGTGATTGTGTGAAGTAGACCATGACACAACATTCTTTGAGAGTGTTTGGCAAAAAATGTCACTGAACTTTTCGATTTAGTCAAAAATGTCACTCATCTGTGAAAACTGTCAAATTACCATTTAAGTTTTCAAATTAGTTGCTACTGTAACCTATCTTTAACATTTTGTAGCAAGTAACCTTAATTTTCATTAAAAAAGAACATTTTTCAACCTCTCTATTCTCACTTTGGCTTCTCTAGCACATTTTATCTTTATTTTTAGGGAGATCCAAGGCGGGAGCCCACTTCAACCAAGGCCTATGGTACACAAGTTAAGTGAAGTTTCATCTTAAAACCAATTGGTGTTAAGAGGAGTAACCCACTTGACTTATATATCATGTCATTTCTCTTTACTTTTCTGATGTGAGACATTTGCACTCATGAGTGAATCCCAACAACCTCCCCTTCACACATGAGTCTCTCCCCCTTGATCGGAAGCCTCTTTTTGCCAATGTTTCAAGTTACCATCACGAGCCCATCATAGCCGCACCTTACTCTACTGAGTCGCATCCTACTCCACCTGAATCTCATGCCACCACTTTGCCTCAAGAGTTCCAGCCGTACTTTACTCCATAGAGCCGCATCCTATCCACCTAAGTCTCATGCCATCACTCTGTGCATTCAGGAGACCCAGTCGTGCATGCGCCATGGTCCCTGCTCCTGTCCATGGTGATTTTCACGAAACCACCTTCCCGCACCTTGCACCCAACCGAACGAACCATGGGTTGTGATACCACGTGTTGGGGAGATCCAAGGCGGGAACTCACTTCAACCAAGGCCCATAGTACACAAGTTAAGTGAGGTTTCATCTTTAAACCGATTGGTGTTAAGAGGAGTAGCCGACTTGACTTATATACCATGTCCTTTCTCTTTATTTTTCCGATGTGGGACATTTTTACTCACGGGTGAATCCCAACATTTATAAATGATCCCCCATATGCCATTCATCTTTTCTAAACCTTGCCTCTCAACTTTCCAGATCTGCTCTCCTTCCTCTCCTCTTCCATCGGTTCATCATTATCTCCCATATTTCATCACATCTCCTTCAATTTTTGGGTGTTGTTCATTCTTGCTTATTGTTCAACTTGGCTGTTGAGGATTGCTTCATGGTATCTATGGACAAAAGCATGTGTTGTTTTTCAAATTAATCGTATTCAACTTCTGTGACACATCTAACAAAGCATTTAGTGTCAAATTAGCGAAATTTCAACCATTCAAAAACTACCACAATCACTTAAGTTCACATTTACAATAACAATTTAGCAGTCAATAAACCCCCAAAGACTAAAAATTTGCAACTTTCAAACATCAAACATCATCACAAACATTTTTTGGGTGTTGTTTCAGGAGGTGAGAAGGAAGATGAAGGGGTTGGAGGAGTTGAGAATGGAGGGAAAGGGAAGCCAACGACTATGGCCAATTTCCCTTTTCTTTTTTCTTTTTTTTTTGCTTTCAAGTTGTTTCAAAATAAATTTCACTCCCTAACTGATAAAACCTTTTATTGCCTATTAGAGTGACAATTTTGACTATTTTGAAAACTTGAGTGGTATTTTTGACAACTTTCATAGTTGAGTGACATTTTGGCTATATTGAAAACTTTAGTGGCATTTCTAAGCACTCCATTCTTTGATTTAATTTTCAAGACCATTTTTGCCATATTTGTTGCCATTGATCAAAATGGATATGTACATTTTGGAAGATTTTGGTTCATGGGCTAACTGCCTTCCACTTTCTGATTTTTTTTTATGTTCAATTATAAAAATGATTTCAAGTATTCAAAAAGTATTGAGGTCAAATCTCGTATTAGCGGGACCTTCCTGTTGGGTTGAATCTGGGGACCAATTTTGGGTTCATCTCTGTGTCTTGGAAGTAAGGTAGAAGAGTGAGTGAGAATCAAGTTGCTGATTTGTTAGCCACCTCTTTTTGTAATTTCTTTGTTATGAGGACTCTATTAACCCTAAATAATTGTGTTAGCCTTATACTATAAATAAAGTCTAGGTGTTAGATTTATTGGTATATAATTGAGAGTGTTTTATCCGACCACAAGAGATTGAACTGTAATCTCTGTATCCCTAAGAGAGTTGTGCAAGACTCATCAATGAGTGTTGAGTTCTCAAGTTGTAACTCTAGGGAGTCAGTGAGAGATTGTGGAAGTTTGAGAATTTCTGAAACACCGTTGTAATTCTCTGACAGTGCATTGTTCGTGGTTTTTTTTTTCCGATTTGGGTTTTTTCCACGTTAATTCCTTGTGTCGAATCTTTATTTATATTTTCACCCTATTTATTGTTTGTATGTTAACAACGCCCTGAGAATCCTAACATTTTCTGGGATTTGTTGTTGTTGTTGTACAGAGTAGAGTGAGCAACAAGGATTGTGGGATTATATGAAGAATGATATGCATGTCATTACCAAGCATGCTACATACACTCAAGACCAAGTCAAAATGAAAATAACCAAGCAAATCAAATATAACCAACTACCCAAGTGATCTTCAAAGAATGGAGCATTTCATTGCAATTTCAAGTTGGATTTGCCCTATTTTCTTATAATGGTCATGATGGAGAATGAACATTTATACATTTGAAAGCAAAGTGAGAAAGCCATAAGCATTATTAATTGTTGTTTGGTTGCAAGAAGTGGAATGACAGTTGATACTTTTGGGTATCAGGTTTCCATATGTTATGTTTGTTTGTGCTTTTTAGGGTTTAAAACTTGATATCAAGAGAAATCAAGTTCCCCTCCTTTAAAGGTAATCCCATACATCTCCTTTTTGGAGGGGTCCATTTCCAAACATATTTGAAAATAAAAAAGGAAGATATCATTGTAATTCTCATGATCTTCTTTATCAACAACATCCTCTGATCTTCTCAAACGTAATTTCACTACTATGGCTCTTCATCAAACCAATCCTAACTTTTGCTTGATCGATGTCGCTTGGCCAGAAAAAATCGTCGAAAAGCATCGCTTGTAACTATCGCAGAAACATATGCCGTCTACTTCCTTCTTTCCCTTCTCTCTTTGTATTGGTTGAGGCTTATTGTCGCCATTTTCAACGACGTTCTTCTACACAACTAGGTCAAGATTTAAGACTAGTCTTTTGTTACAGATGAACTAAACATTAACTTCTATTATTTTTAGGATCGACCACCTAGTTAAACTCGTTTGAAAAATGACGTACCGTGGTGGTGGCGATATTACACACGCAGCGTATTTCTAACTTTTTTTGAGTGGCAAAAAGTTCCACGTATAATATCGTCACTACCACATCAATTTACAGACGAGTTTAAAAATAATAGACATTAAAGTTCACTTCATCAATAATAAAACTATAGATTTGGATTATTCTTTCTAATATCCTCACATAGCGCTGCAATAAAAATGCCACTAATTTTTCCTAAAAAGTCAAATTTGCCATTAATATTTTCAAATTGTCAAAAGTATCATTATAATTTCTTATATTATCAAAAGTGCCACTCATTCCATCCTTCACCTCCAAGTGCCGATAATCTCTCTCTCTCTCTCTCTCTCTCTCTCTCGTTTTCTGGCTCCATTGGAAATAAATTTTTGGGAGAACAACGGCGACTACTCTTTTCAACGAATTTACTGTTTGCCACCCTTTCGAACGATTCTCATTAGGCAACTGATTAAATTTCTAGCAAGTAATGCACCATGAAAGCTCCAATTATAGGTATCTCTCTCTCTTTCTCTCCCTGCATCTGTTAGTTTGGTTTACTTATGAATATGCATTAATTTCCTTGTTTGCTAATGACCCTTTTCCTCCCTTCTCCTTTTCTGTTATTTTTGGAGTGAAGATCCATTGCAAGGGGATTTCCCAGAAGTTATTGAGGAGTACCTAAAACGATGAAGAAAAAAACCATGGAGAGAGATTTCCTTTTTTTTTTTTCAAAAGAATATCGGCAATTGTAGGTGAAAGAGGGAAACAGTGGCACTTTTGATAATTTAAGAAATTGTAATGGTATTTTTTGACAATTTAAAAATATTAATGGTAGATTTAACTTTTTGGGAAAATTTAGCGGGATTTTTGTCGCAGCAAGAGCTTGGATTATCTTTTCAATTTCCCTCGTAAAATTACGTGCTACACTATGTAAAATCGTAAATATTTTCCGTTGATTTGACACCCAACCAAACCTATGAATTTCGATTGGCGGCATCAAACACAAATGCGAAATTCATCTAAACCCAAATCATCTGACTCAAATTTCATGGCTGATTGTGTGGATTTCAAACATGGATGCACAATCCATGACTGGAGCTATTCTCCCAAATTGTTTATTCGCGAAACTAGGGTTCGCAACTCGCATGCAAATCCCGACAATCGATCGGAACTACGGACGCATCGCATGCAAATCCAGACAATCGACTGATACTCCTGACAAATTTCCACAACTACTCGCCAAAAGTCGTTGATCGATACACTGCGAACAATTCATGATTCGTGCTATTGGTTCGAGTTTTCCTTCTAAAACAACTCCAAATTTCGCACAGAAATCTGCATGCATCATTATCTGCTAATTAGAATTGGCACTTTGTGTCCGGTTTCATACTAGATGATATCGCAACCTCATCTATAAGTTCATGAGGTATACCTCGATTAGTTAGTTCCTTTCATGGTAGAATTGGTTGATTTTGTTGTTTGGAATGGGAATCTGTTGTTTGAGTGACTGGAGAGATGTTGAGAAGCAGAAGAAAAAGGTGAGGAAAGAGGTGGCGATGAACTGGCTTGCGGATGGTCACGATGTCATGGCTGCTGAGATCGACGGTTGTTGTCAAGCCGCCCCTGATCATCTCGTCGTCATGATTAATGGCATTGCTGGAAGGTATTGCTTTCCTCATCCATGATTTTGTTGCTCTGAAAGATTTTATGCATGTTGATGATCATGGATTCATGATGTTTAGCATACTCCTTCTGTTCCATACTAATTATCATAATTTCGATTTTCACGGTCCAATATCATTCTTTGATTGAAATTTTGGTGAAATTTGACTGCACGATTTCTAAAGAAGACAATTAATATGGAATGGAGGGAGCAGTATTTAACTCATCACTCAAATTCAAGTAGAATGTCCCACATTACTGCTTTCTAATTCTTTATGTAGTATTATTATTATTGCATTATTGGTTGGTTGATTGGATTGTGGGTCATATTTATATCCACTCATTTTAGACTTGAATTGGGTCATAGCTATATCAAGTTTATCAACCCATTTTTCAAGTTTGTTTTGCGTTTGGATCAAGTGTTTTTTGATTCTGTTGGACTTTATTTTTGTGTGCTAAAGCTGGCAGAAAATGTTCCATTACATTAACCTATGTTATTCTCTAGTGCTCTTTTAGCATCCTTGTTATTGTTAGTGTAAAGGTTATTTTGTACCATGATGTAGCACAACCAAAAAACTTATACACAAGTTTGTTTTGGGTTTGGAGCCCATGAACTTCATAAACTTAGTATTATTATTGTTATTATTATTATTATTATTATTATTATTATTATTATCATTATTATCATTATTATTTGGCGGGGAATCATTTGATTTATTTACAGGATTGACTAAGATTGGATCGGGTCATATTTATGTCGACTCATGTTAAACTCGAATTGGGTCATAGCTATATCAAGTTTATCAACCCATTTTCAAGTTCGTTTTGGGTTTGGATCGAGTAAATTTTGATTTTGTTGGACTGTATTTTTGTGTACTACATGTGGCAAAAAATTGTTCCCTTACATAAACCTATGTTATTCTCTAGGGCAAGTATCCTTGTTATTGTTCCTGGGAAAACTGTTCATTGGCCTTCAATCATCAGCTTAATATGTCAATTGAGTTTCGTTCTTGCATGTGGTATCGAAGCCTTGTTTACTAGTTTATTGTTAGTCCAAACTGTAAAATTAGCGGATTATTCAATCTATGTTTGGTCTCTTTTTTTTTGTTTTTCCCCCTCACTCGCACGAATCTTGACTGATCTTCCATTTTCAATATTTCAGTCCTTCCGAATGGAAATTCGCCGCTCAACAGTTTGTGAAGTTGTTTCCTGATAGAGTGATTGTGCGTTGTGAGTTCTATATCACACATGCTTTGTTTTTCCAGTAGGTGGCAGAACCTGTGCACAAATAAGGTTTTATATAACTTGACTGTGATCCTACTATTAATTTACGGGGAAGTTGTCTGTTGGCCTTTTATCTGAAAGTGATTTTACAGTGGCAGCTCGTTTTTAAAAGCTAACTTTTCTGTTTCATTCATCTTAACAAGAGAATATCGACTTTTCTTAATTAAATTTCTTTATATTTTTAGAAATTTGTGGCATCCACCTTCCTCCATCAAAGGCCAAATGGTGATGGCAATGCCCTTTGGTCTTTATTATGAAAGACTCATATTCAAGGGTTTGTAATCGCAAACTTTCTCTGAAATATGGCTTTTAGAAGGGATTTTGGTTAAATAAGCACATATATAGTTGCTTTCAAAATAAATAAAAGATGATTTCGAACATATTATCTCTGGTTAGGAAACTTAATGTGTAAAGTAGCTACACGTTCGAGTCTGCTTTGTTTTCTCCTAAATTATCACTCGTTGTCACAAGTTTCTGACATTCTTTTTGTTTGCAGGCAGTAAAAGTAACCCCTTTAAGTTGTCACTTGATGGTGTTGACCTGATGGGTGAGAGGCTAGCTGATGAGGTACTAGGAAATCGTTCATTTCATTGTCAGGATTAAGTTCTTAACATCTAGTTACCCAACTTGGAAGAGTATGATATGGACACACATCTGCGCTGGTGTACACGTACTGCAGGTAAAGGCTGTTGTCCACCATAGGCCTGGTTTGCAGAAGATATCTTTCGTTGGTCATTCCCTAGGAGGGCTTGCTGCACGATATGCTATTGGAAAGCTATATGAACCTTCGGCAACATTGGAAGATGGGAATTCGGGTAACCAATTGGAAAGTGGTAGAATTGCTGGATTGGAGCCCATGAACTTCATAACAGTTGCCACTCCACATTTAGGTTCACGGGGACACAAACAGGTAGGAGTATCTTACCTTGTTGGGCTTGCATATTCATTGTTTAAGTAGATTTGGTGGTTACCACTTTCCTCAGACTCAGACCGACTTTCATTTAATTTGTCTTAGTGATTACAAGTATTTGTGACTGAAAGGGAGCTATCTTGATCCAAAAAAGGGTTTTCCAGCTTACTGAAGTTTTGGTCTGGATTGTTCTGTTATCTTCACCTTATCTTTCAAAGAATAAGTTCAATTAATACATCCAGAATGAGTTGAATGCCAAAAGCTCTCACAAAAGGTTCAGAATTCGTTCGGGAACATAAGTTCAGTTCAGAATAATTTCAGTCAAAATAAGCTGAAGAAGCTTTCCTATGATCTCATGTGGTTTAGGCCTTTAGCTTTTGTAACTTTTGTTCTACTGGATAGTAGGAGGTTGAGTGCATATTCAACTCAATAACATGAAGATTCAACTTTATCGCATTTTATTTGTGCTTATTTCGAACTTGGTATCGGGAACGCTTTAACGAGGAAAGTTTCTGATGTTTTATACACTCTTCCTCCCTCCCAGTGAAGTTGATATGCAACACCTGCAGCCTCTCGTCCTCAAAATTTGGGAATCTATTGATGACATTTGGTGGTGATTTTGATGGAATGAGGAATGCATTAAGGCTCTCTTCAAATTTGCACTGTGGTTCCTCATTTGGATGCCTCTTTTTTATGATACAATTACAACTCTTTCTGGTCATTTATTCAGAGACATACGGAAGTATTTGAGAACCAAATTTTGGCTTGTCCTTATCTTGCTCTTGTCTGTTCAACAGCTTCCATGCCTTTGTGGTCTTCCTTGCTTGGAATGGAGGTTTAGACAAACTGCACATTTGATTGCTGGAAGATCTGGGAAGCATCTGTTCCTTACTGATAATGACGAGGGCAGACCTCCCCTTCTTCTTCGAATGGTCTCCGATTCATGTCAGTATTATAGGCTTGTCATTTTAAAGAGTGACTTGGAAATTTTGACAATTTTTTTGGTTAAAAAGCACATTGATGAGCTTGAACCTCAACAGTTCTGCTTTGCGTTCGTTCAAGCGGCGTGTTGCCTATGCAAATGCACACTATGATTGTATCCTCTCTCTGCATATTTTTTTAGGGACTTCTGTGTTCTATGATTCGTTAGCAATTGGTACTTACATTTACTTAAATGTTTCGCTTGACTGATTGTTAAGATATGGTTGGGTGGAGCTCATCTTCAATCCACTGACATTGTGAACTACCAAAGGTCCTCTTCTTTCTTTAGATAACAAGTTTCTTCAAAATGGAAAGTAAATGCATGTAACTAAATATCATTTTTGTTATCCCCTTTCGATTGCAGGGTAACCTTCTTGGTTCCAATAAGTACCCACATATTGTTTACATTGAGCCTGAAACTTTAGCACACAATGGCTACAAAGGTTCTCCACAAGTGGGAGACCAGACCACCGAGTCTGAAGGTTTGTCTACTCGTCCAAATATGGTTGTAGCTTCTAGCCTACATTTATGCCGAATGAAAATTTGATGTCTAGAAAGTATCAGTGTCCCAAAACTTGTAAGTAGAGGGTTAGATCTAAATAAAATTGAATGCCCCAGCGTGTGGTTTTTCCCGCAAACAAAAAATGAAGATGAAATTCAACATACAAATGTTTAAATGTCAATTTTGAAACAGGCACACTTACAAGCTAATGGTGGTGTTTGGTGAGGGGCTTTTTGGCCTCAAAAAGCTCTTTTTGAGGCTATTTCAGAAACCTATTTGAAATGTTTGGTAAACAACTTTTCACATGAGCTTGTTGGACTAGAAAGCTAATTTCCAAAAAGCAATTTGGAATAGCTTCTCACAAACAACTAATTTTATCAAACACTTATCCTACTAACAACTAAGTCAAACAATTAATCCAAATAGCTAACAGGTAATAACTAATTCAAACAGCTAGCAGCAGAGAGTTGTTTGTGAAATGAGGCCAATATTTGCAAATTATGTCCCAAAAAGCACAAAGCTGGACACCTTTGCCTGAAATTTTTGGATTCCTCTGTTAATTGGCCATAGAATTTTGTGTTAGAAGCTGGACACATCCTGGTAGTGTTCTTACTGAACTTGTTTGTTTTAGCTTCGATAATTGATTAATTCTGATAAAGGATTATCAAAAGTGCATTCCCAAATTTAGTCAAAATAGTCTACTCATAGACAGTCCATATAAGGGCTTTCCCTTCCCATGGATGGGTGCCATCCTGATGTTGCTACTTTTATCAATTGGAAAGAACTGTTCCACTACATAAACCTGCCGATGGACATCTGAGTCTGACCCATTATACCCCAGCACTTCAACCATAGAAAAGCGAGTAATATGACAGGATCTTTACTTCATCTTAACTAAAAGAACAATTTGCTATCTGCAGTACTTGCGCTACCTGATGAATGAGCCTAGTTGAGAAGCTGAGTTCCCAATATTTGATGGAGGAATAAAAATTGAACTAGAGGTAGATGGCAGACACTTTAGAGAGATAGAGAATGTATTCTGTATTTGTGAGATAAATTTTTATCTCAGATCATTCCCAATGTATCTAAATCATTTCTGAGTAGCTAACCCTAACAGAATTTGCTGAGATGTACACCATCTGTTATAAGGCATTGCTTCTCACATGCAGTATTAAGAGGCCGGTAACAAAGTTTGAGATACTTGCATGTGTCATTCTTCTTGCATTGTTCTTTAATACATGATCATTGTTTTTGGTTCATTTTCATCTCTTATGAGTTCTCTCTCTCTCTCTCTCTCATCTCTTCTTTATTCTGTTATTGTAGAAGAGATGATTAAAGGTCTTAACCAAGTACCTTGGGAACGCATCCATGTCGACTTCCGTAAAAGCTGCCAACGGTGGATTGCTCATAGTACCATTGAGGCAAGTAAATAGATTTGAGATTGGTTCTATTGTAATATGTTTTCTTTGAATTTATGTATTTGTGTTGAGAACTGCACAGTGCATGTTTCAAAAGGTTTTCTTCAAAAATGTTTGTAAAGTCTTGATCGCTGTTGGTCTTTTGGGATTGGTTTCTGTATGAGCAGAGATGTTTGAAGGGATAAAGCTCCCTGCATTTAGATCTCCTCACATACCAGTGAATGCGAGATTCACACTGGGAGTTTGTTGTTGTATCTGTATTGAACCAGGAAATTGTTAGCTGCATACTCTGGCTATTTGAGGGGGTCTGGATTGCAAACTGTTATTTTTAGTCATGTGTGATTTAGTTGTCCAATCCTTCTTATACATGGGATTTTGAGTTATTTCTAGGGGTTACGACGGGGTAAGCTTGGATTTTGAGTATCCAGATTCCAACATAAATTTCTTTTTCAAACAACTGGGGAAGTTATGGATGATATTGCTGAGTAGCATATATGGTACGATACCTAGTAGTGTTTAATCTTGCTCTTTTTATATGAGAAGATCAAACACTTAGCTGTCTTAAAAGTTCACATTCCATTATTGGTGCTTATTTTCAATATATATTGGTCGGGTCTAGGGAAGTCAAGATGTAATCTTTTTAAGACAGCTATTATGTCCAAGAGGAAAAGATCGTTTCTGTAAGACCCTTAAGTGCTAGTAAGCTTCTCTTATGAGCTATTTTAGCTGTTGGTTGAAATTAGTAGGCAAAACGTATAACCCATTCTAAACATTTCGACCATTTACAAGAGGCCATGCTGTCTATTTATCGGTGCCTTGTCGTGTTGTTGCGTTGCGCAGTTGTGCTATTTATGTTTTTGAATTTGAGCTATGAGAAAAGATGGTGCTTTATGCACATATATCATGTAAGAGAGGCTGAGATTTATGGTACCTTAATTTCATAACTGTAATTTGTTTCTTTGCTCCTTTACAACCGGTGATTTTGTAGGTTAATTAATTGAATTTATCGTAGGTGAGGAGCCATTGGTTGAACTCGGACGGTGCAGATGTGATTTTTCATATGATCAATAACTTCCAAATTTGACATTCAGCCTGGTCAGTCGGCCATATCATTTTCCTTCCTATAGGTTGGGCGTCTGCACCTTGTATTTGGATAAAAATGTTGCTTCATAATGCTAATGTTCTTATGCCTATGTGTTATTTAACCCATGTATATGATTTCATGTTATTCAACATCTGAATGTGCCATATCTGGAATTCTCTGAAGTTCATTTAGGCGCTCATGGGATTATTCTTGAGCAAAACTTTTTGAACCAACTCCTGAAACATTGATCAAATAAACTTGAGGTTTAGCATCTATTCTTTAGATGGATGATTACTTTATTCTACCCAGCTCAAAATTGCCAATCCTTGTCATTTTCTCAACACACAACTTTTCAATTTTTACCTGAACTTATCAATCCTTACTTTACATAGCCCTAGCTTGCCCCTTTAAAGAACAGGACCATGTAATTGGCCTTCTCTTGATTTGTAAGTTGTACCCTTGTTATGAGGAAACAATTTATGTCTTCGGTGGATACTAGTGGTTATGTTTTGTTCAATAATGTGACAATTTGGAGCAGGCTCTTTGTTCAATAATGTGACCATTTGGAACAGGAACATTCAGCAGAATCCTCTGAGCTCTAAGATGCCACAGCTGCATTCGGGTAAGTAATTGGCCCGAAATGAACCTGAACCTGAAACACCCCTACCCAACTCAACTTGACCCGAGTTTATCTTTCAACAAAGTTATTCGCTTTTACAAGACAAGTTCATCGGACCAAAAATAAAGTGATCCGAAATCAATCCGACCTGAATATGACGCAATCTGAACCTTGTCGACCCGAGTGTGCCCCATCTCGAATCAACCCAACCCGAACACAACCTTACCCCATTGTCAAGTCTAGCATTGGTTAAGATTTATCATGATTTTGGTGTTACCGTGCTCCCTCTCACAATACTTTCCTCAGTTCCAATTTATTTGCGATTGGTTCGAGTACGTTGATGACATTCGTGCTTTCGAAGTACAATTTGTTCAGATTTCTCGCTTCCTCTGTTTGCAGCAGACAAGCTAATGTCGAGAGACGGATAAACACATGAACAGGTTTAGTTACTAAGGAATGCCTTCGGTATCTTATGGATGGATTTTGCTGTTTTGACAGTTGGCACTGCTATCAAAATGTCTTGAACCAAGGAGTTGGTTGGCAGGCAAGAAACAATACCAGAACAAGGGCAGCCAAAGGAGTCCATTTACATTAATCAATTTCTATTACCTTTTGACTTGAGTTTTGATTAGTGACTCAATGTCTCCAGTGTTTGAATGTATGATTAAGTTCTTATTCTTGGGTTTGAGCATGCTTTTGTTGGCTGGGAAGGCATATTCAACCATTTTTACTTAGGATGTGTTTGGTAAGGATCAAAACTATTTTATGTAAAATGGTTTACCCATTTTCCAGTATTAGGGTGGATAGCAAAATGGGAAAAATCATTTTCCAGAAAAATAATTTCCCCCTCTTCCCATGTAAATTATTTTATTGACTTCAACCTTAAGAAAATCCATTTTCATTGGCCAAATTAATCACACAACTCACTTCCTCCCAATCTCATGCCTACCCTAACCCTATCTTAACCCCACATGAATATCCTAGTGCCATTTCTCTGTCAATAACTCTTCGGTCGCTGCCTCACAACTGTCATTGCCGTCAAGCAAGATATCCTCTTTCTCATCATTTCTCAGGAAAATGTACCAAACAATTGAAAATATCAATTGAAAGTTCATTTTCTAGAAAAATCATTCGATAAAGAAAACTATTTTTCTAAAAAATATTTTTTCTTTATGCCAAACACACCCTTTATATTTGAAGTTGTATGCATTTCAACTTTCAAGAGTTTCCTTTTTATTTATTTTTGGTGGGTGGGGTGTTTAAGATTGTAGGATAACTGGCCCAACCTACTGGGCCCAACAGCCCATCCAACTTTTACCAAGTTAGATTGAGACAAATGAGTTGCCTAATTTAGTTACAATTCTTGTCATCCTTATCATAACATCACATTCATAATTAATTGATCGAAGACTTTACTTAAATACAATAGAGTTTGATTCGTAAATACTTTCAACTTAATAATGAAGTGATTGTTACATAAATATAACAGCAAACACAAGTAAGAGTTAAAGTATCAAGAGAGTAAGTTAATCCTATTTCATATTTGATTCGCCAAAATCACCATTGCTAAATGACAAAACCGACGAACCCAATATAAAATAAACTTTTCCAACACAAAATGAATCAATGAAAAAAGGGAAATTAAATCTAACCCCCCCAGCTTACACACACACCAATTACACAAATTATTGTTAGCATAAGTAAGCAAACACATTAAAACCTCTAACCCAATTTCACTTCCATGTAGGCCCCCCATTGGTCATTCCTTGGGCCTAATGGGCCGGGCCCACAATTGGGCCTTTTTCTTAGTAGGGCTTTTGTCCAATGTAGTTTCCAGCTGGGTCATAATTGCAAGTAACAAAAACACCACCATCGTAGCAAACAACCCTAGCACACCCAACCCTCTTTGTACTCTTCCACACAATTTGTGTGTAATGTCCACAATCTTGTCCATAGCTACAAGAGTCAGAGTAAATGTCATACCATTTGCCCTCCACAACCCAAGATTGGACTGCAAAGGCAGCTGAAAAAGAAGAGTCACTCCCCCAAAAGATGTTCTCCCCATAAGGCCCATGAGAGTGCTCGAGGGCGCAATCGGACCGCCTTTGGTTGGCCCACCATTGAGCATACGAGGCGAGCTTGTTGTCCCAAGCCAAGGGGGGCAGGCCCACCGCCGCACGGGCCGAGTTTTGGCCCTTCAAGTATTGGTAGATCTCGCTCGTGGGCCTCGCCGGGGGCAGGTATTGGGTCACGGGCGTGTAGGAAGGTACTGGTTTTGGCTCCGAGGGTGTGTAGTAAGATGTTCTAGTTTCTGAGGCGTTCGAAGCTGAAAGGAACAGGAAAGAGCATAATAAAGAAAAATACACTATGGAAGAAAAGGAAGTCATTTTTTTGGTTGGGGGGGGGGGATTAATTGATGGAAAATTTTGGTTTTTTGGGTTGGTGGGTAAGCTTAGATTGCATTTATATATAAGGGCAAAATCTCTTCTAATTTTTATTTTTATTTTTTAATGATTTTGACAAAAGAACGCTTAATTTGTCAAAGGAAGTACTGTATAGTTTTAGTGGCACCCATGTTCGATAATGATTAGCACAATCTGAAATTAAACCTGATTTCTTGGGAGAAAATGTATGTTTTTCTATGCATGTTGACATTATCAGATTTTCCACATACATTTGGTAGATTTTGTCTAAGGGGATAAATGAAAAAAAAAAAAACAAAGAAAAGTATGCATATATAGTTATATATGCTGAAATTAATATAGGTCAGTGATATGATATTTATTTGCTTTAAAGTAGACTTAAAAATTTATAACATACGATGCGAATGGATTAACATTTATATTGAGAGAGTGTTATTCTTTAATATTTTTGTTGAAATTTAAATACAAATATTGTTGTGTTGAAATTTAAGTTGTTAAGATGTCAAGTAAGTTTGCCGAGAAAATAAACCACCACCTTATATTATTTAGCCGGCAACAAAAGTTATTACATAAGCAAACACATACATGGAACATAAAAAAAGAAAGAATTAAAATCATTAAAGAATGTTTAAATTATATATGTACGGATATTATTTATGGATCATACTTGAGCCTGCAGGTTTACAAATCGTACCTTTCAATATTCTAAAGTCCACTTCTAATTTATTGATCAAATGTCCGGCTAGAACGGTTTTTATAAATAAATGCATCGTAATGTTGTTATAAATTCAAAGGGGGTTTTTTTTTCCGAATATTGAAAGTCAAAAGTTTAAAGATTCACAAAATACAATAAAACAACATTACAAAACAATAAACAACACACTTCATAAGACTAATTAGGCCCTGTTCTTTTATGCGGTGTGTTGCGGTATGGTGTGGTGAAATTGTGGCATGTATGGTGAAATTGTGGTGGGTTATTGGTAAGTTGTGGTGAGTTTTGTATATATATATATATATATATATATATATATATATAAATATTGTATTAGTAATTGTGAAAATGTAATTGAAAAAAGTAAATTGAAATATTATATTGGTAATTGTGAAAAAGTATTGATTGAAAATTTATATTAAAAATATATAATAAATTTGAAAAAGTAATTTGTGGTGGGTTGTGGTGAATTGTGGTGAAATGGTATGTTGTGGTGGGTTGTGGCAAAATGCGGTGGGCTGTGGCACCGCAGATTGTCAGCCGTATAAAAGAACAAGGTCTAAGGCCTACAACGAAAATCACTAAGCATAAGAAATACAACAAGTTGCAAACCCGCTACCATAAAAAAAACTCTCATTTGACTGCAATTTTAAAAGATCAACAACTTCACTTGGGTGAGTCATTGAGGGCTCTCATGCCTATATCATTGTCAATAATCACAACTCTGCTATCTATTTCAGCATCAATATCATCAAGAATGTCATCTTTCAAGATATTCATAATTTAAATTATATATATATATATATATATATATATTTATAAAGTTCAGATTATCATTATTTCAATATCCACAATCTAAATTATTAGAATATAGTAATTTTCCTCCTAGTTTTCTTTTATATCATAATTTTTTTGTTTATTTGTATTAATATAATTTATTTTTTTTTAGAGGGAGGGGGTGTTAAAGGGGGATGTCAAGTACTTAAGAAAAAGCGTAAGGCCCAGTTCTTTTATGCAGTGTGGTGTGGTGGAATTTGAAAAAGTACTGTGAAGTGTGGTGGGTTGTGGTGGGAGTTGTGATAGGTGGGGTAGGTGATGAGAGAAAATGTAAAAAGTAGAGGAGAAAAGTGAAGAGAGAGAAAAATAAGAAGATATTTTGGTAATAATTTGTGATAAAACATGGTAAATTGTGGTGAAATATGATAGAATATTGAGTAATGCAGTTTGGTGCTGTACCGCATAAAAGAAGGGGGCCTAAATCAATTGAAAATGGAAAGGGGCAGCCATTCGCGGCGAAGAAATTGCAATGGAATGGCTGAAACCGAGTAGGTGGAGCCCATCTAAATTATAAGCAATTAAACATTAAGGAAACATTAATCATGATGACTTTTAATGACAATGGATATGGATCATGGAAGGGTTTTGAATTCACATGCATGGCAACGAGACAAATCGGGCGTCGGCCTAGGTTTGCTCGGACTCAGCTTGGTTAGGAAAAGCTCGTCGAGTTTATAAAGTCAAGGTTCGGACTTGATTTTGGTTCATATAATCATATGTTTTAGGCTCAATGCAGAAATTGTACACAGAGCTGTAATAATTAGTAGGAATATCAGTATGCTGTATGTATGTCATTGGAGACCAAAAGTAGTGGAGCAACTTTAAGAGAGATGCGAGAAGGAAGACGCCTCTCAAAACCTATATGGTTGGACTTTTAGCCCATCGTCTGAGTTTTCTTCTATTTTGGTTCATGATAATTTAGGAAGACGCCTTGCGAGAAGGGTACTGTTTAGTCCCATTTTAGGGGCTAAATACCACTCGTTTACGCTCAAGTCTATTGCCGTTCCCTAATAAAATGGTTATTTATTACGTATTTTGTGATTTTTAGGCTTTAAGTTCAGAGAATAATAAAAGGGGGCGAAGTTGCGGAAAAAGGCGATAACTCGGTCATCCCGAGACCTTTGGAGCCAATTTGATGCCGTGGTGAAGACCCGGGAAGCAAGGGAGACCAGCCGTGCGTAAAGGAGAGGGATTTCGGGCCAAAAGGCTAAGTATGGGGGCATCCAAGCTCGTAGCGTTCGCTACGACAGCTGTAGCGATCGCTACGCCCCCATAGATGGATATCACTTGAAGAGCGTAGCGACCGTTACGAGCCCAGGCAGAAGGTTCTGCCCAAGGCCGTAGCGGTCGCTACCCCATTCATAGCGCCCGCTACGATGAAGCCCTGATTTTCCAAGTTTTCCTGCTGACGGTCGTAGCGTTCGCTACACCTTCCGTAGCGTTCGCTACGGATGATTGACTGGGTCGCGACGCTGGGCATAGCAGACGCCTTGGAGCTGAAATGTTCGCCTGCTTTGGGTATTATTGCTCTTCATTTATTGTCAATTCATTGTTCATCCATTGAGGTATAATCTCTTTTCTCCTCATTTTAATGTTTCCAAATGCTTTGTTGCTTGTGTTTAGTGTAGTATTATGTTGTTAATCATTGTTGTTAGTTTTAATATCCATCTTTTGAGTAGAATCATGCTAGAGTTTTATTGGTTGTGTGTTGCTAATTTTCTCCACCATGTCTAGAGGCTAGTCTTCTCTGAGGTGAGGGGGTGATTAAGGCCTTAATGGGTTTTGGATAAGGTGTTTATTGATTAAAGTGTGTTTTAGATGGAGGAGTTTATTTTCACTTAGTGTCTTCTCATTGGGGGTGGCGGTTCGAGGTCCGAGAGCTCTTTGAATCGTTATACACTAGAAGCCTAGAGTGGGATAGTTAGGTCTACGCTTACGAGGGTAAGTGTAGGGTTAACTAGGAATTAACGCAACTCTCAACCCCGATGGTCCATGGTGGACATAGGGTAGTTAATTTGAATCTTCCTCGAGGGAGGAGATTCATCGTGGCCCCTTTCCCGCGTTGTTCCATGGATAAATCCAACTTTATGCGCTTTAGTCATGAAAACTCCTTGATCCGAGATTTTGTTAAGTGCCTAAAACCCCCGAACCTCTCTTTGTCTAATTATCATCTAGTTAATCATCTTTCTAGTTTTAATTTTGTCATAAATCAAAGTGATCTTTGCTCCCGACCGTTGACCTAGATTCTTTGACCAAGGCCGCCAGCTCCCTGAGAGAGAACGACAATACCGAGGTCTAACAAACCGCTGTACACAAAATGGCGTTCTGCCTGGGCTCGTAACGATCGCTACAATAGGCGTAGCGACCGCTACGCTCTTCAAGTGATATCCATCTATGGGGGCGTAGCGATCGCTACAGCTGTCATAGCGAACGCTACGAGCTTGGATGCCCCCATACTTAGCCTTTTGGCCCGAAATCCCTCTCCTTTACGCACGGCTGGTCTCCCTTGCTTCCCGGGTCTTCACCACGGCATCAAATTGGCTCCAAAGGTCTCGGGATGATCGAGTTATCGCCTTTTTCCGCAACTTCGCCCCCTTTTATTATTCTCTGAACTTAAAGCCTAAAAATCACAAAACACGTAATAAATAACCATTTTATTAGGGAACGGCAATAGACTTGAGCGTAAACGAGTGGTATTTAGCCCCTAAAATGGGACTAAACAGGTACGTCTCCTAAATTCCTCTGTACTCTTCCTTTACCTGGATTTACAAAAAAAAAAAAACTTTAAGAGAGATGCGAAAGAGAAGAGAAAAAGAAGATATAAGGGGTAACTCGATTTTGAGTAGGTTATAGCTGTAGGTTTTAGTTTTTGTTCTTAAGTTCTTAATCGTGATTGTTTCCACTTTGAGTTGTATGTGTTTCTTGCTGTTATCTTTTGGTACTTAGTTAATATTTAGCAGATCATTGAATACGATCTTTTAGCCTTTTATTGCTCTAAATAATTGAAAAAATATCTTAGGCTCAGGCATGGTTTGAAGCTCGGCTCGGTTCGATTTTTCTTTTCAATTTTTAAACTTTAAAATTCCAACTTCAAAGCAAAAATCAAGTAGATTTCTAGATATTTGTTAAGCTTAACTTGAAATAACATCCTTTTACAATAAAGGTATAAATTATAATCAAATAGAGATGAATTAGTAGTGTATGAGAATTACATAACTGAACTAGAAAACTAAATAAAATTAACAAATTTACGTTCTAATGTTAAATTTTAAATATTTAAAATTTTAAATGAATATAATTTACCTATATTAATGGAAATCTTACTTCCTACCTAAAATACTTAAATGAGTCTAACTTAGCTGAATTCAAACCATAGCCTAGGGGGCTCGTCTCAATACATCAAGTGATTCAATTATAACCCTACCCGCATCCAATGCATCAAGTGATTCAAACAATTGCAGCTAGGATTATTATTTTTGGGGTTAAGATTTAACCCATAACATCTACTAAAATTAAGATAATGGTTTTGATTATTTTTTCCCTCATTATTTCGAATGTAAGGTTTTTTGTTGGACTATTTTAATTTTAAATAATGCTTTTGTTACTTGTTATTAAGATAATTTTTTAGCTGTTTTGATTTTGTTTATATGTTTTTTGATGTTTTGCATATCTCTATAATATCTTTGATGTAATCTTTAGTCTTTAATGACTTTCAATAATAAAAAAAAAAGAAAAAATGGATTTCAAGTGATTTAATTTGAATTTTTGAGTTCCCTAAGAACACCATTCTACACCAAAGGCTTAATATCTTCGTGAAATTATCCCAATTCTATATGCATGGAGGAAGTGAGGAACACCAAAAACCTTAACTTAACTAAACCATCTCTTGATTCCATAGAACCAAGAGATATATATAGCCCATAGTGAAAATGATAAGCGTCTTTAATCAATATGCATGGTTAATAATTATTTTGAATTTCACCTAAATTACTCTAAAATTATATATAAGTATATTTAAATTATAATTATAAATGAATGTTTTATTACTTTGAAGGTCATTACTCATTACTACTTCTAAAGTATATAAAAATATTTATTTATTTATATTTTTTCATAAATATAGAACTATGTGTAAAATGTGTATTCTCTACTATGATTAATAAAATTAAGTTGTTATTTATATTTGTTGACCTAAATAATAAGTGATATACTCTTATAGTTAATAAATATATGTAATTATTAGATAAAATTATCAAATGTGTTATAAAATGTGAATTATAGGCAATTCAAGATAGTTACTAACATCTTGATTCAAGACACGTATCATTGTCCACAGAGGTAGATAGTGCTAGAGTACAAAATCAACATTGGGCCTTTACCCATCAACTTAAACTTTTGGTTGAGATGGTGTCACATAGTATTAGAGTTAGACTGGATAAAAGAGGTCTCAAGTTTGAATCTCAGCATCTCCACGTATATTTGCCCAAGGTGAAGGGAACCTTTGCAACATATATACACGCTTCAAGTCCAAAGGACATTCGCGTGAAGGGGCATGCTAGAGTATAAAACTAACATTGGGTCTTCAATTACTAGCTTAAACTCTGACATACACTTAAGGGTGTCAAAGCTAGTCTTTTGTTCAAAAAGAAATTTAGACCTTAATGCTAAAAGTAATGATAGAGGAGAAGGCCTAGCTAGTTGCTAGGGGTAGAGACTCTGACATAGGCGAGAGTTGTAGTAGAAAATCCTCTATATCTAAATCTAGAGGGCATAATTCAACCAAAAGGTGTAACTATATACAATAAGAATTAATTAAGGTCATATAGCCTCGGAGTGTTGGAAGTTGAAGAAGAAGAAAGAAAACGAGGCAAACAATAAACCTAATGGAGAGGCTTTTGTAGTGAACATTGAAGGTTATGTATTACTTGTAACCACTTCAGATAACTGTCATGAAAATGAGTGGGTCAAGTTATACTTATCATATGTGTCCTCATCGACACTGGTTTTCTACATACAAACCCCTAGATCAAGGTGTTGTGCTTATGGTAATGATGGTTCTTGTAAGGTCCATGAGATTTTGGTACCGTCTTGATTTTGGTACCATGGTACACTTTAGTCCCTTGGTTACAAGTACACATGTGGAGATATAGTCTTGAAAATCTGTCGAGTCTCATTGGTTCTCATACGAGGAAATAGGGCCAAAAGCCTATACATTCTCTAGACGTACCCCCAGAGAGAGAGAGAGAGAGAGAGAGAGAGAGAGAGAGAGAGAGAGAGAGAGAGAGAGAGAGAGAGAGAGAGAGAGAGAGAGAGAGAGTTTTATCCTCGATCAAATCTTAATTAAATTACACATTGTGATTGTGATCACCTTTGTACTCATCTTTTCTCATAATGAAACTTTTCCGGCTCCTGCCGTCCGTTGTTTTTCTCTGAGTTCTTCAATTTTCCTCATAAATTATTTCTCCTTATTTTAGCTTTCATTATTTCCTTGTAACTCGATCCTATATCGAATTTTCGCATATTTCCTAACAAAATCAATGACATGAAGACATTTACGGTAGTGTGTTTGATATGTGAAATAAAAGTTTATAAATTTCAATTTTTGTGAATGTAGAAATGAAGTATGAGTAATTTTGACTTTCATTGTTTGCTATCTAATTAACATTAATGTATAACTAGTCTTGACTTTCATTGTTTGTGTGATGTCAGATTGACGATTAACTGTAAACTTGGTTGTAATTCTGAAAAATGTGTAATCAAATTATATAAATGAAGTTTTAGTTAATTTTCCCCACATAATTGCCTGAAAATAAACATGCAAACAAATTATAAATGTATAAACCTCATCCTAACAACTTCGTTAAAATCTTAATTCATTATCAAACATAAACGGTTAAATACTTAATAAGGTCGCTCCCTAAAAAAATTACCAGGCGGGTCATACTCACACACAAAAATAACCCCACGGCCATTAGCACATACAACCCTAGCACAACCAACCCGACGAGTGTCCTTCCACACAATCTGCTTGTAATGCCCGCAATCCCCGACCGTACATGAGTTCCATTGGTGGTTATACCACCGCCGTTCCGAGACCCACCCGGCCACGGCCTGGCGGGGGGACCACCGGGTCCCTCCGCCCCAATACAGGTTCTCGCCGTAGGGCCCATTTGAGTGGATCATGGCACAATCGAACCTTCTTCGGTTACCATACGATTGGGCGAATTGAGCGAGCCGTGGGTCCCATTGTAGGGACCGTAGCCCGAGCCGGCGGCGGACCTGGTTCTGTTGGTCTAGCCACTCACTGGGTGAACTCTCAACAACTTTAAGAATTGTTATGGGTAGGAGTACTAAGATTGTGAGAATTATGTGGTTCATTGTTTGTGTTAGTTAATTCCTTTTTTCTTGGGTGGACTTTTTTTGTGTGGATTTGTGTTTGGTGGGTGTGTTTATATAAGAAAATCTATCATCTTGATGTGGGTCTTTTTAGTTTAACATTAGTTTGAATCAGTTAATGTATTTTAATTAATCTTGTTAAAATATTTTTGGGTATTTCTTTAGCATTAGTGGGTGGCAATTAAGCATAGCTAATTGTATGTATAGTATAGGATTAATTAGGGGTATAATGCAAGCTGTATAGTCATTTTCTCCAGTGAATAACATGGTGTTTGAACTGGGCATTAATTATGGATATTGGATACTTAATCAATGAAATTAATCAAAATGTTTTGAGCTCTAAAATGAAGAATTCAGCCCTCTCATCTTCTTCACAAATTACTCCCTCCGTTCCATATTAATTGTCACAATTTTGACTTTCACGATCTCCAATGTCACTCTTTGTTTGATGATATCTTAGATAATATATTATGAATAATTGCAATACTATACTCTTATGATAGTATTTTTCATTATGAATATAATGGTGATAATTTTATATAGAAACTCATTGTAAATATTAAAAATTTTATGGTCAAATTTTTTATAATTTGACTGCACGATTTACAAACATGAAAATTAATATGGAACGGTGGGAGTAATCAAGGATTGTTGTGCTAATAGTAAGGGTGTAACGGGGTGTTCCTACTCAAAAAATGTCATTATAATTTACAAAAAGTATACAAAACTGGCACTTATTATTATTATTATTATTATTTATTATTATTATTATTATTATTATTATTATTATTATTATTATTATCAGTTAACAATGCTACTAAATTTTCCAGAAGTTCAAAAATAAATAAGATGATAAAACAACCAATTTTCTAAGAAGAAACAATAAATGGATTTTTGGGTTGACTTATTAACCCATTTCAGATATGTCTACCATACCCTAACTTATTTATTTCAAATTAGATTTAAATTAGTAAATGTATCACTCTGTTTTTGACCGTTCTATCTGGGTCATATTCTTTAGCTTGGTAGGATTACCGTTGTCTAACCTAACATTGGTTTACCTTACTTTACCATTCAAAAGAATATGATCTTTTAAATAATTTATATTTAAAATTCATTATTCAACGCATAAAATTTATTTAAAAATAAAAAAGAAATCGGTAATGTAACATTTACCTACCTTCACTACTTTCTTACCTAACTTTCCTAACCTAATCTAACCATACCTTACCTAATTTATTTCTACACACTTAAAGAATATGACTTTAATCAAATACAGATTTAAAAATAAAAAAATTGAATATGAATAGTCCAATTTTTGGGACATATCTTCACAAAGTATTTTCCCCTTCTATACAACTGTCACTTGTTTTTAAAAGGATTATTGGACGTCAATAATACCAACTTTGGGGGTATTGGAGACTAATAATATAAATTATTTTCTTGGACACTAGTAGTACTAACATCGACCTATTTTCCTCCAACAATACAACTTCGAGCTGTTATGGTTTTGACTCATTGGAAAGATGACATGACTTCATAATTTGTGACGTGGAAGGCGGAACTTGGGTAGAAAATGTTGACGTGGACATTAACATGCCTTCCATGTCACACATTATGAAACCACGTCATCTTTCCGATGAATTAACAACTCGGGGGTGTACTGTTGGAGGAAAATAGGTCGATAGTTGGTATTGCTAGTGTCCCAAAAAATAGTTTGTATTATTAGTATCCAATACCCACAAAAATCCTTTTTAAAAACTAAAATTTATAGAACCTTAAGACTATTCTGACATTTTGCCCTAAAAATTTGGATTATGGGTTGTTGATACCTAGATTTGACCTAAAATACCTTTGTGTCCTCCCTCCCTCCTGATCCCACCAAAAGACCAATACATGAAGACCACTAATAACTAATTCATATATGTGTGACCAAGGAGGTAGCAGCTTACTTGACAAGTGCCTTCAATTCTTCTTCTAATTTTTCGTTAAGGTTCAATTCTTAATGAAAGTAAAACAATAAATTTAATAAATATTGATGGTTGATGAGTTATATTTGTTATGAACAATTTAGTACCCAATATTCTTTTGTAAACTGTTGGTATGGTGTGAAAATAGTATGGTATGGTAAAATTGTGAAAAATGTGATAATGTGTGGAATTATATGGTAAAAGTTGTGGAAAGAGTAATTGATGTTATTGGGCAGTGTCCCGATTCCATTCAAACTTAAGTTTTGGAAATAAATAATTATATCCTTTTTGTGATTGATACTGTTTGGTCTCCAAGTAGTTGATTTTGGCTAGAAGACTATTCTAGGGTTACTTGGGTTTGTGATAAATACTAGGGTGTTCAACTTAGTTAGGTGTGACCAAATTATGTGCCTCTACGATACCCTTATGGGATCTCTTTTTCTACGACACCCTTATGACACCTTTATGAGAGTTTTTCTATTCCAAATTATGTGACCAAGGAGGTAGCAACTTACTTTTTTTTTTGGAAACCTAACATAACGATTTCATTAATAGCAAGCCATACGACACTTACAATCAAAATCGTGATTGAACAATTGTAGATCTAAAATATAGATATGAAATTCAACTTCAAAATAACTAATACTAATCTTACTGATGTTCGGCTCCAATTTCTTCGATGACTCTGCATCTTTCTTTGATGACTCTGCATCTTTACCATTGATGGAGAACCTCACAACCTGTGCTATAGCGATTTGAAAGTCGATCTTCGTCCAACGTATTAGACCACACTAACTGAACAAAAGCTCTAGAAAGAGACTAAAAACCCTAAATAAGGGTACAAAAAACTCTTACAAAAGAAGAGACTAACTTTCTTTACGTAAACGTAAAATCAAACTAATAATTGGAGTAGAAATCAGGTAAATTGGAGTTTACCATCAAAAAAAGAATCGATGACAGTCCCTCCAAGAAGATGGAGGCTAAGGTTTTTTAGAGAGAAAAAGAAAAGAGGAGGCTAGGGTTAGCTAGATTTCTTTTTCAAGGAGGTAGCAGCTTACAATTGGGTTACTTGGGTTTGTGATAAATACTAGGGTGTTCAAAATTTGTTGTCAATTTCTCAACTTTACAATGATCACTGTCATTAGATTTATAATGAAAAGTTATAAGAGCATATTATTGTAATTTTCAGATAAAATACCATATGTAAATTTTTTTGTCAAAGAAGGATATTAATTAATGATGATATAGAATTTAATAAGTTAATGATAAAATGAAATGAATGACATATTAATTATCATTATCATTATTTATTATTACTATCATTATCATCATCTTTTATATATATATATATATATATATATATATATATATAATGTAAAATTAATATCATTAAATTCATTTGCTGAGATAATTTTCATCATGTCATCTTGATAAGCGTTGGTCAAACTTTGACCATCAATTCCTTAACATGCATACACAAACTTTTATTACATAAAAGTACTATTATTAAATTTGTAACGAAAAATATTCTATCATAAGAGTATAACATTATAATTTTTTGATAAGATATTACGTAGAAAATTATCAATCAAAAAATAACGTTGGAAACTGCGTAATATTTATTACATGATAGTTAAAACGGAAAGGATGGAATATCAGATAAATACATAAATAATTTTCGGAGATAAATATTATTAGCAAATCTGTAAGTGAATGAAACGAATGAATGAATACAAGGTGATGATTAGTAGGGCCTCTCCCCAAAGAAGTCCCCAGGAGGGTCATACTCGCACACAAACAGCACTCCCTTCCCCCCATCACACACGACCCGTGCACACCCGACACGGCGCGTGTCCCTCCACATGACCTGCTTGTAGTGCCCGCAATCCGGTATCGAGCACGTGTTCGACCCACGGTTGTAGCCCCGGCTCTCCGAGACCCACCCGGCCACCGCCTTGGCCGGGCTCCACCGCGACCCAGCCCCCCAGAAAATGTTCTCCCCGTACGGCCCGGTCGAGTGGACCATGGCGCAGTCCACCCGCCGCCGGAGCCCGTACTGCTCGGCAAACCGGGCCAGCCGCAGGTCCCACTGCAGGGGCCGCAGCCCGGCCCGACGGCGGGCTTGGTTGTGTGGGTCCAACCACTGGCTCGTGGCTGAGCTAGCCAAGGTTGTTATGGGTAGAAGTAATAGTAAGACGGTTAGAATTATAATGTGGTTCATGGTTGAAGTAATTTGGTGATAACTTTTTTTTCGATAATTAGCGGGATTTGACCCAATTTACTCGATCGATAAAATTGGAAAAGGAGGCATCAATCTCTAGAAGAAAAAAAAATTTGGTGATGACCTTAGTTTCAGCTAGGTTTGTGTTCTATGATTTGTGTAAATATATATAGAGGACAGTTTCAATGATTCTTTTTTAAAAAAAAAGTGAATTCAACCAGCTAATATATGTGTAAAATATGTTTTTAAATTTATGGGTTTTGTTCAATGTTTAGTTTGTGGCATGCATGTCCAAAGATTAGATTATATGGGGGAGTTTTTTTTCAGAAAAAATAACAAAAGATTATAAGGGGTAGTTTTAGTTTGGGAAGAGGGGAATTTGAGTTAGTTGGGTATGTGTAAGATTCATCAAATAATATAATAGGTATTAATTAATTTGCGATTAATTTGGAGTGTTAAATGAGAGAATATTGTTAGCTGTACAGAAAATGAAGTATGGATTTTGTACTCCTTAATTAATTCTTGGTGTTCCGAATGAACATTCGTTCAGCTTTCAAAAGATATGTTATCGATCCCTTTGTCCCTTGCTGTCTGTTGTTGTAAATTATATGTACAATTTTACCAGTTTTGACTACGTACTCCTACTAATTATCATAATTATTATTCCATCAAAAAATTATTATTATTATTATTATTATTATTATTATGTTGTTATTGTTGTTTAATATTATTATTAGTATCATAATTATTAGATAGATTGTGAAAAATGTGCGTTCATGAAAATGTCCATGCAATATTTTTCAAGTCAAGTATATATGTTCGGAATAAAATTAAAATAAAGCAACGAAAATCTTAAAAGTAATAGATATTTAAAAACTGAAGGGTAAATAAGACCCTGTAAAAATTAGGATATATTATTACAACTGTTGATGTTAATATACATATATATCAAGCTTCTAATTATTTACATTAATTAAATTTTCATCGTTCATTTGGAATATAGCTCTAATATTTTCTTTACATGAATAAATTGATCAATCCACCACGCGCATAGACCTCTATTTGATGGCTCGCTATACTAAAGGTTTGGTTTGAGATTTTGGGGTGTGGTTTCAGGTTTTAATTTGAGTCCAGGGTTTAAAGTTAATTTAGGGTTACTTTAAGGTTCAAGGATTAGTGAAATTTAAAAAATTTTGTAGTTCTCTCCTCCTCCCGAGCATCATAGCCTCCATCTTTTTGAAAGGGCTCGTCAATCCTTTTCGTCTATGATAAATCCTAATTTGTTTAATTTGTATGTCAACCATTAGTTCAATTTTAGGTTTTTAGAAAATAACGTTTGTTTTATATCATATGCTAGAGCTTTTTTTTTTTTTTTTTTTTGTAACAAGAGGTAAGAAGACAAAGCCTAGCACACCCTTCTCTCAAGGGTCCGATCTTGGATATCATCACTAATAATCGAAAACAACTCAAAAGAAAAATGAAAAGATATATTGGTAATGATTGTGGTGTGGTATTGTGTATTGTGAAGTGTGGTGAAAATTAAAGAGTGCGGTGCGGCGTGGTAACGCACCGCAACTTACCGCATAAAAGAATGGGGCCTAAATAGAGCCTAGGTGTACTGTTTGGCTTATTGGTGTGCAATTAAAAGTATTTCATCTAACTACAAGAGATTGACCTGCAATCTCTGTGTCCTTGAGAGAGTTGTGTGAGGTTCATCTGTGAGTGTTGAGTTTTCAGGTTGTAATTCTAGGGAGGTTGTAAGAAATTGTGGAGGTCCGGGAATCTCTGAAATATTGTTGTAATTCTCTGATAGTGCATCGTTCCTAGTTTTTCCCGCTTTGAGTTTTTCCACGTTAATTCCTTACATCGAATCTTAATTTATTTTTGCCCTTATTATTGTTTATCTGTAACAACGCCCTGAAAATTCTAACATGTCGGAGCAATACCTAGCTTTTTTATGGGTTCATGTTTGTCCTTCTAATGCCGTCATAATTAATGAAATTATTCAATAGCTTCCTTGCTGTAAATTCGAATACAATTTTTTTTCAAAAAAACACAGTGATTGTTAGTATCCAACAACAGTCACCCTTGCTAAATATCATAATAACAACCCAAACCTTAACAAATTATTCATTACAATAATAACAAAGTATAAGGAGGCCATTTTTTTTTATAAAAGAATAAAATTTCATTACATTTTTTAGGACAAGAAATGTTCATTACATTGTGGCAACTTTATCCTCAACTTGAATTTGTAATGTAGGAAACTCTTATGAAAATTCAATATTCAGGGTTGATGTCATGCTGACTTCATTTTTCACAAAACTAAAAATGATATTGATAGCAAAAACCATTGTCAATACATTTTAGTTATTGAGATTTTATTTTTCACAATACTTTTTTCTTTTTTGAAAACATATTTTCACACAATTAGGTTATATACACATATATACAACACGGTTGATTTATTTTCATTAATATTTCTCTTTCAGATAAATGATAACCTCACAAAAACAAAAAGGAAAACTAACATCTCTTATTAAAGTACTTGGTATGCAAGAATTTAGGCAATAAAAATGCATTGCCATATACCTTCTCCTCTTGCACACAATTTTTTCAATATTTAAACCACAATCATGCATATTCACCTCATCACAATCAAACCAAGCATTTTATTATTTGAACTCAAAATTAATTAGGGGAGCAAAGGGAACAAGAAGCATCTATTCCATAGCTTCTTGTTCCTTTCAATAATCCCTTAATTACAAGTTAATTCTCCCACATCAAATCTAAAGTTAGCTAGCATGGCAAGCATTTGGGCCCAGAAAATCACAATTATGTTGATTGGATTGCTCTTATTTTCCTCATCTTTCATGATGATTGAAGCCACAGAAAATAGTACCGGAAGGAAGCTACTGAATAATATTATTGATTATGGTGCAATTAGAAAGGGAAATCCGATCGGGGGAGGACAAGGACTGCCTCCACCTGCTAATGAATACACCCGACCATGCAACAAAATTACCCGTTGTGACCATTCCTAAAGACTCATGGTTGTCTGACACTTGGGGGAAAATGGTTTAGCTTGAGAGTGTTTGTGTGAGCGTTGGGATTAGGGTTTGTTTCCTTTACATGTATTGTAAGCTAACTTTTGACATTTGTGGGAGTTATTAATAAAATGCTTGATGGATAACGAGTAAATTCTTTGTGAGAATTGCAAATTTTGATTTTTAATTTGGTAGACATTCTAATATTATGATCAAGTCAATCTTGGTGATAAGAAAAGAAACATGTCAATATCGACGTGGGCGGATCTAGGCATCGATAATGATGGTTGTGACAACCGTTAACCTAAAAAAAAATAATTTAGTATAATTTGGAATAAAAATTATGGATCTTTTGTTTATTATATAAAATAACAATGTATTGGTAACCCCTAATCAGAAGGTCAAGATCCGCCGCTGAATATCGATCATGTTAATGTTATCGTAATAGGTATGATATAATAGTGCATATCTAAAGTGTCATATTCAATGCTAGTGAATGGTTTAATATATGGATTCTTGAAGCCCTCAAGAAGCATGAGATAGGGAAATCTATCATCTCTATATATGTTTATCTTATGCATGAACGTTTTTTAAGCTACATTCTTGAATTAGAGTCAAATAAGCTGAAGTATAGAGTAGGAATCAAATTAGCTCCAAATATGATAAGAGCTCTTTGCTCTTTTTTCGGGCACTATTGAAAAATAGTTGGTATTGCATTGAAATTTACTGACAAGGCTTGAGGAAAGTAAGGCAGGTTTTGACTTGTAGAACACAAATTGACAACCCTCCATTTTATAGATTGTAAAACTATGGCTGCAATCTTCTTTTGCAGCTCAAAAATGACTTTGTTTCTATGGTTCCAAATGGACTATACAATTGCAAACCAAGACATTATCCACATGGTTTTCCTTGTTTTGTTTTTGAAGTGTCTATTCATCCAGCTCCTGTACATGCCTCGAGGGTGTTTTCCTGCCTGATTATGTGGCTTGGATTGGTCATAATTTCCTCTCGTATTCACCGTTTAAGCTGACATTTTAGGAGAATGTGATCCAACTCCTCCTCTTCTAACCTAACATACTCAATCTTGCACCCCTCTTGATGGCTTCATGCTTTGAAGGATACTTTTGAGTTGTTGTTCGATCTGCAACCATCTCCTTTAGGGTGAGTTCCCTATTCCATGTAATTAAGGTACCACTTACCTCCATTATTGCCCTTTAGAACATCCAAACTCTCCCATCATCCAAGTTTTTTGTGACGACAGATTGAATAGTGTTGAAAATTCGTCTCTCGTAATTTTAAACTTCCACCAAGGGTCTTCTCAGAATCTCGTGTTCAGCCATCTCCACGCTGAATTTGGATGCAGTCCTTAAAGGCTTTGACTACTAGACCATCTGGCTTCACAAACTCCCTAATATCGCCCCAAGGGCTTGAACTTCTGCTCTTGAACTTTGAAGATCATTTTCCCTCATCCATATTGTGAATTGTAGTAATGACTCTTCTCCACAAAGCTCCCTCCTCCGACCCATACCTCGACCACCATTTCATTAATAAAACATGTATTCTTCCTTAGAATGTCACTAACTCCTAAACCACCTTGCTCCTTCGGCTTCTTGACTATGTACCAACACACTACAGCATTGATATACAATCCTCGGTTCCACCCTACAAAAATCTCCTTTGAAGCTTTGTGATTTCCTTAGCCACAAATTTAGGTATTTTAAATAGCAATCGACAAGTAGTAGCTGGGAAGGCTATTCAACACAGATTTTAATAAACTAGCCTTCTTGCTCTTGATAATGTATTGGCTTTCCAACCCTTTAGCCTCGCTTGAAAATTTTAAATTATAGGATTCCATGTCGCCTACCTTCACATGAAGCCTAAGTAATTTATAGGAAGATCAATCAATTTGCATTGTAATTTCTTTGCCACCCTCTTCTTCCATTCAGCAATCTTGTCAAATACCACTAGACTTGATTTTTCAAAATTCCCGACCAAATCAGTAAAAGCCTTAAAAGTCTGCAACATGGCCTTTATGTTGATTAAGTCTTCTTTTTTGCGGCCTTTGAAAAATTCAAGGTGTCATCTACAAACTGTAAGTAAGACACCCTTATCTTTTTCCTCCCAAATTCCAACTTGTGCCAGCACTTATTTTTTATCCCTTTGTGCATCAATTTATTCAACCATAATGACAAAAAGAAAAGGGGATAGTGAATCATCTTATCTAAGCTCCTTCTCCATCGGAAAAGGGCTTCATCATAGCACCATTTATTAGGATCGACAAACGAGGAATTCTGATGTAGTTGTCGATCCACTGTATCTACAAATATGTCTATTAATCAGCTCTAAAACATACTATAAAAAATTATTTAAATATAATATCTTCTTTTATGTATGTGTATATTTATATTCATGTGTGTATGAGGATGAAGCCTCATTTCGACTCGTCTGCCATATGTCATGGAAAAATCTAACCCCTTGCTATCCATTTTTATTACTTGAATTTAGGGGGGGGGGGGGGAATTATAAACAAAAGAAAACTCTAACCAAAAGATAGAGCTTTAGAAAGGTTCCCCAATGCACCGTGATAATAAAACTTGTTTAAATATTAATTATCTATAAAGAGATTATTTGTTAATTTACATTTTTTTATTGATAATACTTCCAAATATTTTTAGGGAAATATATATTACATATACTAAAAAAAATGTAATAACACATGCTTCGAGTGTATATAATATATATTGCCCTAAAAGTATTTGAAAGCTTCGTCCTAAGGTGTTGACAAGTTTACTATTATAATTATATAAATGGATTTTATTTGATTTATTTTTATAGGTTTTCTCTTTGAAATAAGTTGTAACCCCATTAAAAAAAGGGGGGAAGGGGGATTAACATTCTAATTTTATTACTTGTTTATGCTAGAATTTAGGCAATAAAATTGCATTACCATACCTTCTCCTCTTAAGGCACAAATTTTTCAATATATATAAACACCACAATGATATTCACTTCAATCAATAATCTCCAATCAAACATTTTCCTATTTGAACTTGTAATTAGGGGAGCAAAAGGAACAAGAAGCATTTAATCTCCCACAGCTTCTTGTTCCTTTTAATCCCATAATTAATTACAAGTTAATTCTCCCACATCAAATCAAAAGTTAGTTAGCATGGCAAGTATTTAGGCCCAGAAAATTACATTTGTGCTAATTGGGTTGCTCTTAATGTCCTCGTCTTTCATGGTGATTGATGCCACAGAAAATGGTACAGGAAGGAAGCTACTGAATAATGTGATTGAATATGATGCAATCCACAAGGGAAATAGGATCCCAGGAAAAGCACCAAAATTGCCTCCACCTGCTAATGAATACAGACGATCATGCAGCAAAATTAATCGTTGTAACCGTTCCTAATTAAGCTCATGCTTGTCTAATACTTGGGGGGAAACGGTTTAGCCTGAGAAGAATTGTGTGAACGTTGGGATTGGGGTTTGTTTCCTTTACATGTATTGTAAGCTAACTTTTGGTATTTGTGGGAGTTATTAATAAAATGGTTGATCAATAATGAGTCAGTTCTTCGTGAGAATTGTATATTTTGATTTTTAATTTGGTAGACGTTCTAACATTATGATCAAGTCAAACTTGGTGATCAGAAAAGAAACATGTCAATATCGATCATGTTAATGTTATCATAATTTTTTTTTTTTGGAAACGTAGACGGAATAATAGGTAATAAACTACATCATTAAGGAAAAGGGCGTAGAGCCTTGCCTATGCCGCAAGGTCATATGCTTTCTTAATGTTAGGGTTGTTAAAACTAGAAAGCTGGGAAACTAAATTAATATTACAGGACTCGTTGACACTAAACTCGAGAACTTGTATACTGCGACTCGCTTCTTTGAACTTCTTTCTGACAAAGAAAGAGTATTCTCCATTCGGCGTCGATTTGGCCTTCCTTTTGGCAGGTTGTACTTCCTGAAATCGAGAATAGGTGGAAGCCTTCCTAAAGCTACGACAGTGGTGTACCAGCTTACCATGTGTCCTGCACCAATGTTAATGTTATCTTAATAGGTATGATATAATAGTGCATATCTACAGTGTCATATTCTTCAAGTCCTCAAGGAGCATCTATGTTGGAGTATTCCGAGAGTTAAGAGGCATGAGGGTGTAAAATATAAGCATAGGATTGACCAGGAGGTCAAAAGATAGCTTAATAAGCAAAAGGGACCCAACACGGACCGTGTCAGGTATGACAGGGGTCGTGTTGGCGTCCAGAAAGCAAAGAAAGTCTGCACTGGGTCAACACGGACTGTGGCTGATCACCATGGACCGTGTTGATGCCAACACGGTCCGTGTTGGTCCAACGCGGATTGTGTTGATGCCCAGTCAGATTTCTTTTTGAAATCCCTTTATTCATGCCCCAGATATTGATTGTCTTGAGCATTATTAGGGATTATTATTGACTGAGAAATCGGTCAATATTAATTCTTAATGACCATTAGACACATCCATAAGATCATGCTTCATGATTTAGCAAGTTTGAATGGTCTGAATACTCCAAAGACCTCTATAAATAGTGGCTGAATTTCATTCATCCACACCACCTTAATCACTTCTATCTATCTTTCCTAGAGAGCTTCAACACACTCCTAAGGTGTTGAACTGCAGAAACATTCTTGAGAGTTCTTGAAAGATCTTATACTTTGCTTACAAGAGGTTAGGTTTTACCCTTGAGTTTATTCACGGTCTTGTGAATAAGTCTTAAGGGGAAACAGGATGACCCTCGACACCTAGCTACCCAAGTGATCCTTCATCTTTCGCAAATGACCATGTTACCCCATATTTTCAACAATCCGAGCATGAGATAGGGAAATCTATTATCTCTATATATGTTTATCTTATGCATTAATGTTTTAAGTTGCTTTCTTGAAGTAGACTCCCGATCAAATAAGCTGAAGTATGGAGTAGGAATTAAATTAGCTCCAAATACGATAAGAATTATTTGCTTCTTTTTTGGCACTATTGAAAAAGAGTTGGTGTTGCATTAAAATTTACCAACAAGTCTTGAGGAAAGTAAGGTAGGTTTTGACTTACAGACCACCTATTTGTAACGCCCCGGCCCCTCTCGGGCCACAGACATTAACGATAACTACTTCAAGGATCGTTGATTAGCTCCAAAAATCACCATGAGTCTTTCCAACGTGTTTCATCCTCGCTCACACGCTGACTAGGAAAGCTTCCCAGGAGGTCACCCATCCTGAGAATTCTCCCAACCAAGCATGCTTAACTGAGGAGTTCCCAATGGATGAGCTACCATAAAAGAAGATGTACCCTGGTGATATAAGTAATTATTTCAATCCTTTTCAGCCACATTTAACCATATATCCGGGGTGTTACACTATTGACAACTCACCATTATATAGATTGCAAAACCATGTCTGCAGTCTTCTTTTACAGCTCAAAAATGACTTTGTTCTGTGGTTCCAAATGGAGAACACAATTGCAAACCAAGAAGTTATCCACATGGTTTTCCTTGATTTGTTTTCGAAGTGTGTGTTTATCCAGCGTCGGTACATGCCTCGAGGGTGCTTTCCGGCCTGGTTATGTGGTCTAGACTGGTCATAATTTCCTCTCATATTCACCGTGTAAGCTGACATTTTAGGAGAATTGATCCAACTCCTACTCTCCCAACCTAACATACTCAATCTTGCACCCCTCTTGATGGCTTGACGCTTTGAAGGATACTTTTGAGTTGTTGTTTTGCAACCATCTCCTTTAGGGCGAGAACATTCAAACTCTCTCATCATCCAAGTTTTTTGTGACGACAGATTGAATAGTGTTAAACATTCGTCTCTCGTAGTTTTCTACTTCCACCAAGGGTTTTCTAAGAATCTCGTGTTCAACCATCTCCACGCTGAATTTGGATGCAGTCCTTAAAGGCTTTGACTACTAGACCATCTAACTTCACAAGCTCCCTAATATTGCTCCAAGGACTTGAACTTCTGCTCTTGAACTTTGAAAATAATTTTTCCCCATCCATGTTGTGAATTGTTGTAATGACTCTTCTCCACAAAGCTCCCTCCTCTGACCCATACCTCGACCACCATTTCATTAATAAACATATATTCTTCCTTAGAATGTCACTAACTCCTAAACCACCTTGCTCCTTCGGGTTCTTGACTATGTACCAACACACTAGAGCATTGATATACGGTCCTCGGTTCCACCCTACAAAAATCTCTTTTGAAGCTTTATGATTTCCTTGGCCACAAATTTAGGTATTTTAAATAGCGATCGATAAGTATTAGCCGGGAAGGCTATTCAACAGAGATTTTAATAAACTAGCCTTCTTGCTCTTGATAATGTATTGACCTTCCAACACTTTAGCCTCGCTTGAAATTTTTAAATTATAGGATTTCATGTCGCCTACCTTCACATGAAGCCCAAGTAATTTATAGGAAGATCAACCAATTTGCATTGTAATTTCTTCGCCACCCTCTTCTTCCATTCAGCAATCTTGTCAAATACCACTGTAGACCCCGAAAAAATCTGCCGATCTTTTCGCGGCGCTACTCAAAAGAGGAATTCTCTTTTTTAAATTGGGAGCCGACTAGGATTGCTTATCCTTAATTAAAGGTTTTAACTTTTAAGGACACTTTTAAGTTGACAAATTAGATTAGCCCGAAAACTCGATTTTGGAAGAAGACGAAAGGAGAAAGAAAAAAAAGGAAAGAAAATACAAGAACCCGTCTGGGTTCTTCAGGGGAAACCGAAAAAAAGAAAGAAAAGAAACAGAACCCGTCTGGGTTCTATCAAAAAGGGCCGAAAAGAAAAAGAGAAAAAAGAGCAAGGACCCGGTTGGGTTCTTCAAAAACCAAGAAAAAGAGACAGGGAACCCGTCTGGGTTCCTGTCTTTAATTTGGGGCGAAAACAAAGAAAAAAGAGGAAGTTTTCGGGAAAAGAAAAGAAAAAGTTAGAGTCGCCAGTTGAATTTAAGGGTAAAACAACAAACCAAAAAATAAGACTCCGGCCTACGAACCCAAAGGCGGATTCGGGGGTAAGGTTACAGATTTGACAATAAAGATCATCAAACCTGCCCGTTCAAGCGAACGGACTCTACTAGAATTAAATTAAAGTGACAGATTTGAAAAGGGGGGAGGAATTAGATAAATCTCATAATATTATCATTAATGTCATGCAAAAAGAAACGAAAAAACAAAGAAAATACAAAGAAAGCTAATAGGATTACATTACAATAAAAAAAACTACGCTAACCTTAAAATAAAGCACGCAATGGAGGGAGAAGAGAAGAGGAATATACTAGTGTCAATACTCCCAGTATATTCCGGTGTCCTTTTTTGTGGGTGATGAATGGTGGGTATTTATAGGGGGAATTAGGTTTAGGTTTAGGGTTTGGAGGCTAGGTTAAGCCGCGGCGCCGTGGGAATCAACAGGAAACCCAGACGGGTTCTGGAAGGAAAGCAGGCCTCGGGCGAGCGGAGTTCTGTGGCGGAGGTGAGCTCCGCCCACTGAACCAGACGGGTTCTGTGGTGTTGGAGTGAGCTCCACCTGAACCAGTTCCGACATTTGGGCTTTGTATATATTTTTTTTGAGTTTTCGGTGGAAAGATGCCTGCGTGCCATTTATCGGTTAGCCTATTTTCTAAAACTGACACTAAAAAATAAAATAAAATAGATACAAAATTCATCGTCTACAGATAGCCCCCACTTTGATCGAGAATGAGTAAAACGATGATCAAAGTAGTCTTGATGATCTTGGATATGAATCGAAGCACTGTTCGCCGTGGTTGGCGCGCTTGGAAGCTAGGTCTGCGTCGATGTTGAGGTGTCGTTCATCGCATTGTGAAGGCCCGATGATGGCCCTTGTCGCATTGTGAAGGCCCGACAATGGCCCTCGTCGCATTGTGAAGGCCCGACGATGGCCGCTGTTGACGCTTGGAAGCTGGGTCCTGCGCCGATGTAGATGAGATGTTCATCGCATTGTGAAGGCCCGATGATGGCCCTTGTCGCATTGTGAAGACCCGACAATGGCCCTCGTCGCATTGTGAAGGCCCGACGATGGCCGCTGTTGACGCTTGGAAGCTGGGTCCTGCGTCGATGTCGATATGGTGTTCATCGTATTGTGAAGGCTCGATGATGGCCGCTGGTGGGGAAATGTCGCGTACTAGCCCGGCGACGGCTGATGGTGTCATGTATTGTTAGGGCCCGATGACGGCCGCTGGTGATGAGGTGTCGCGTATTAGCCCGGCGACGGCTGATGTCATGTATTGTTAGGGCCCGATGACGGCCGTTGGTGGGGAAATGTCGCGTACTAGTCCGGGGACGGCTGATGGTGGGGAAATGTCGCATACTAGCCCGGCGACGGCTGATGGTGAAGTGTCGCGTATTAGCCCGGCGACGGCTGATGGTGAAATGTCGCGTATTAGCCCGGCGACGGCTGATGGTGAGTGTCGCGTATTAGCCCGGCGACGGCTGATGGTGAGTGTCGCGTATTAGCGGCGGCGGTGATGGTGAATGTCGCGTATTAGCGGCGGGCGATGTGAAGTGTCGCGTATTAGCGGCGGCGGGCGATGGTGAATGTCGCGTATTAGCCCGGCGGTGATGGTGAAGTGTCGCGTATTAGCCCGGCGGCGATGGTGAGTGTCGCGTATTAGCGGCGGCGGTGATGGTGAATGTCGCGTATTAGCCCGGCGACGGCTGATGGTGAATGTCGCATATTAGCCCGGCGACGGCTGATGTGAAGTGTCGCGTATTAGCCCGGAGACGACTGACGGTGAATGTCGCGTATTAGCCCGACGACGGCTGATAGTGAAGTATCGCGTATTAGCCCGGCGACGGCTGATGGTGAAATGTCGCGTATTAGCCCGGCGACGGCTGATGGTGAATGTCGCGTATTAGCCCGGCGACGGCTGATGGTGAATGTCGCGTATTAGCCCGGCGACGGCTGATGTGAAGTGTCGCGTATTAGCCCGGCGACGGCTGATGTCATGTATTGTTAGGGTCCGATGACGGCCGCTGTATTTCGTGCGTTGTTCTGCAAGAAATAAAGAGAGAAGGCATCAGTTTATTTGAAATTCAAAATGAGTCGGAGAATTTACCTGTCGGTTTGTGTCTCGAAAACGGGCTCGAGTTGAGCATAACTTCATGAGCATAAGCTTGTATTGGGCTCGAAAATAGCCTCGATTGCTTATTTTCGACCCAGCAAACCCGTCTGGGTTTGGTGAAAAAGGCCCGGCCCAGATGGAATAAAAGAAGGCCCACACCTGTCTTTCGTTCTGGCTTTTAGGCTGATTCGATCCCTTTGCTTGGGCTGCATAGCCCCCAGTTTAGTGGCAGTTCTTGCTAAACTGAGAATCAATCGATAGTTGTCGTGGTGACTTGCCCCTTCTTGAATTTTTCCATGGTGGACTTTGTGGACCTAGGCAGACTGTTCCAGCTGATTTGTCCCCTTGCTTGGGCTGCATAGCCCCCAGTTTAGTGGCAGTTTGATTTAACTCTTGCTAAACTGGGAGTCAATTGATAGTTGCCGCAGTGAGTTGCTTCCTTTTTTGGATTCAAATAGCCCCCGGCTTAGTGGAAATTCGATTTTTTTCTTTAAGCCGGCGTCACTCGAACATTCTTGGCTTAATGCAGGTGGTGCCGAAGTGTTGCACCTATCTGGCTCAGGTAGCGATACAGAGGTGGTAGATTCCTCTTACTACCGGTGGGACACTTACTTTGGATCTGGCGGAAGCGGGGCCCATGGAGCTGATAACGCTAGTGGCGGTGGCGACACAGAGGTCTGGCGTGATGACGACTGAGAACGATGCGTCTGCAGGATTCTTATGCTATGCTATACACGACTCTTTGCTATGTACTTAGGACAATGCTGTGCAATGATGTACTAAATGCATTTTTCTATACTTATGTACTAATGCAGACTGTTGATGCAATGCTCATGTAATGATGGTGTTATGCAATGCAGTTATGACTTTCTATATGCTACTGAAACAATCCGAGATAAAGAATTTTCGATCAACACAAAGTCGAACTAACAAGCAAGCACAAAGATTAATCTGGACAAGATCAAAACTCAGTTCGAAAGAGATAGGAAGAAGTTTTCGAATCTTAAGGGAGAGAACAAGTAACTCAGAGGCATAAGTCCGCCAACAGTTCGAAGAATAATGCAAATATGCGCGGTTGGTTATGGACGTAAGCTAGTCAGAAAGAGCAAAACTCTCATAGGAAAGAATGAACACTCAAACACTCAATTTTGAATATGTATGTGAGTTTCTCTCATACTCAAACTAATAGAAGCAAACTACCATAAGCTTGGTAAGAACCTCGCTCTCCACTACTGGTATGCAATGCACAAGTGACAATCAAAAGGACTTTTTCGGGTTGTAACGGGGCTTAGGCTAGGGTAAGGAGCGGTAAAATTTGGGAATGAGGAGTTAAAAGCCATGCTTGGATTGATTTTCAATGAAATCCTCTAAACTCTCCTTCTCACTTAATGTATGCAAAGCGTTTCACCTTCCATCCTAAAACATCTCAACCGAATACAACCGAGTCAAAGTTTTATGGACTTTAAGTTGAATCTCCCTAACCACCCTTTTATTTTTTAAACTCCTTTTTTTATTTTTTTTTTATTTTTTTTATTCCTTTTTTTTTATTTTTTTTATTTTTTTTTGTTTTTGGGTGATCGGGGAGGAGAAATTTCTATTACGACTTTGACTTTGAATAGCATAACCACATTGGCTCAAGATATGGGACTTTCAGATTCTCCCAAGCTTCATATTTCGCTCACACGAAAGCAGTTGTTCCTTCCAAAGATGACAGACTCTCTTCCAACCCAGCGTTCTTTCCAGAAATGATAGACTCTCTTCCAACCAAGCAAGGCTCAAGGGGTATTGGATATCATAGGCTAAGGCTTGTACTGTCAGGGTTCAATGATGAAAAAGGGATGAACAAAGGCTAGGCGGGGCAAAAAGAACGGTAAATACAATGCAGGGAAGGCTATTTGGCTATGTAGCTTAAGAAAATCGAATGCCTTAATTACTTTGTCACTGCGTGCTATGCAAACATGTAGTCTCAAGCAAGATGCAAAACAAGTTCTAGAGATGCAACTAATGGGTGAGTCGCTCAAGGGATCATGGAATTGATGAAAGTAATCAATTCAAGTTTTAGGCAATGTGGACTCACGGGACGGGCTCAATCAACTAAGCTTAGCCCAAAGATTTGCGGCACGCACATTTATACCTTCTAAGATAGTCAAAGCAGCCAGATACGTCTTCTATAACTTGTCTCAAAATCAGAAGGCTTGAAGAAAAGGTTTTTGAAAACTTTTGAGATCTCATCTAGATTTTCCTAAGTGAAGCAAGTTCAGTCGGGAAAAAAAAGGTCGATTTTTAGAAAAGGTCAAGGACTCTTTTTTGTTTTTTTTTTAATTTTTAATTTTTTTTTTACCTTATGACTAAAACTGATATGATGCTCATGCAATGCAATATGCGACCTACATGATGGGAGACATGGAACTTATGCAATGCAATATGTGACCTACATGATGGGAGACATGGAACTTATGTAATGCAATATGCGACCTACATGGTGGAATCATTCCCACTTCCCCAAACAAAAAAAAAATGATTAAGTAAATTCGAACTACAGTTTCAAGGCTAGTGAAGACGCATAGTTATCTCGCGGACCCGCATCGCGACCATAATTGAGCCCAAAGGAAAACTGTCTGAATTAAGGGCCCGACAGGAACCTAGCCTATAGCAGATGGGCCGAGGAATAGGGTGTCACAAGCCCAGAAACCCGTCTGGGTTTCTGTTAGGGAAAAGAAAACCGTTTGGGTTTTCGCTAGCGTCGCCGTCTGGGTTTCTTGACACTCTCAAACTGTCGTCGCTCTTTCTTCACCCATATTCCACATTAAGCTCGTCTGGGTTAAAACCAAGTGTCTAGAGAGAGGCATTCTAGTTGCTTGGCCTAACCAGTCGATTGTTCTTTTAAGGGTTCATTGTATTCATTATCACAACAGCTCGAGTAAGCAGAAATGTTCATCTTATTAAATGCAGAAATGGGTACATCAACAGACTCTGGGTTTACCCCGACCAACTTAGGACTACTAGAACCTGACTCTATGACCTTTGGGACAGACTATCCTACAGACAGAGTGAATTTATTCTCTTCATAGGTGATCTCATGGTGGCCGCCATCTTCTCCAATCAGCGGACTTGGATTAAAGCTCGGGTTAGAAAGCGCGGCGATGACTGGGTCGACGGCTTCTTCCTTGTGGGCCTCTTGTTCGAAGAGCATTCCAAAGATGCCACCTCCAGCGAGGTGAGTCCATTCCAAAGGTGGACGGCTCCTCCTAGGCGGGGTGAATGTAGCGGTCGTGGTGACAGCACAGTCATTGAAGATTTCTAATCCCGCCACCAGGATCCCTTGAGATTTCAGATAATGCGGTTCTGGGAAGCCGTAGTAGGTTTCCGAGGTGGGTTTGGTGGGGGAATAACACCGTCTCGGATTAGTCCTTCAATCTTATTTTTCACAGTCCAGCATACTTCGGTGTCGTGACCTCGATTACGATGGAAATTGCAGTATTTGTTTCCGTCCCACTTTGGAGGCTTAATTTTAGGTTCAGGCGCCGGCAAGGGTAATTGGATAATCCCCTTTTTCACTAGTCTTTCCAATGACTTGGCGTAGGACATGTCCAGCGGGTGGTAGGAGTCATACCTCGGGGTGTAGGACCTTCGTTGGATTGAATTAGTCTCAACAGCTTTCTGAGGGAGGCTAGGTGTGCTAGTAGCCCTCCTGTTGGAGCTAGATCCTTTCCAACCAAAGTCTTGCGTGCTCTTCTCATTGTTAGCAGCTTCAATTTGAGTGCACAAATCTTTCAAAGTTTCGAAGTCTTTGATGGACTGAAAGCCGAAATGTCGCGTGATGCGAGGGTGAATGCTTTGCCTGAGAGTGCTCAGTTGCATCCTAAAGGGGATAGCTTCATCGATTTCAGATAGCATGGTGTGCCATCTCTCGTAATAGGAAAGAAATGGCTCGTTCTCCCCTTGTTTCATGGAAGTCAGGTCATCCGCAGTGACCTCCTTCTGTTGTAGACGACTAAAGTGGCTGATGAAGGCTTTGAACAATTCGTCTGCATCGATCTTAACTTGTGAGGGTAGATTTTGGTACCATACCTTGGCCTTACCTTCTAGAGTGGAAAGGAAGACTGTGGTATAGAGACCTTCATCTACCTTATGGAGAGGGGCCAACCTCATGAATTCCTCCAGATGATGAGAGGGATTTTCAGTGGGCTTGAACTTTATGGTGGGCACCTCAACTTTGTCTCTTACCCTCGATACATGGTGCTTAGGAATGGCCAGATCCATGCATGCGTCGGTGAAGGTCGGATCGGTTTTCATCATCCTCCTAGTGAGCATGTCAACCTTCTCTTCAAGCTTTCTGACATAAGGGTCCTCCGAAGTTTTGGAGCCCTTTGGTGTAAGTTTGGACCTGACCTCACCAGATGATTTAATTTGTAGGCCTCCAGTTTTGGTTTTGAGGCGTTCCCTTCTATCCCCGTCATCATCCTCGGCCTCAGACTCAGACTCAGACTCATAATAGTTTTCCTCTTCTTCGGCTTCAACACCTAGCTTTTTATTGAGCTGCCTAATGGCCTCCAGCATGCCATTCATGGTCTGTTGGCTTTCGCTGAACCTTTTTTCCAATTTTTCATTAGTCCTATCCTCCAAATCTGATATGTAAAAGGCCATTGCTTCCTGTATCCTCTCATATAGCCCATCAGGTAGCTTGTCACCAGAACTTTCCCCGGAAAGGTTGTTGTTAGGAGATCCTGCCATGATGGATTCACTGGATTCACTAGACTGGGTTGGTGGTCTGTAGCTGGGATTGTGGACGAGCCTACCGGTGTGCGGGTCGCGGATACGGGCTCGGGGATGGTATGCTATCTTGCTTGTATGGAAACCAGTTCAGTGATCGAAAGAACTTTTTATGCTACCCACCCAATGTATGCATGACTTAGTGGACCTACATGGACCTAGGACACGGACACGATGCCTATATGTTGACGTAAGGACGACTCACCCACTTCGCGGGAGTGCATGTCTTAACTCTACATGGACCTAGCATGCGGACTGACAACATTAATCGTCTATTGGGTCCTTACTCGGATCGAGTCACGATTGCTTTCGATTTCGGGCTCAGATTCGAGTAACAGACGTAATAGGGATTAGACTTAGGGAATGTCATAAAGGGCCGAATAGGATCATCAGCAAGCGCATCGGGTCCCGTAAGTGAAGCGATCGAAGAAGAAAAAGAAGGCCAGACAGGGTTCAGGAACCCGTCTGGGTTCTCTCTTCAAGAATGGGCCCAGACCGACAGTCACCAACACAGATGGGCCGGACTTGGCAGGCCAGAAACCCGTCTGGGTTCCTGGTGTCTAGTCTGCTCTTGCGTGTTCCTACGCGAACTAGAACGACTCCCGACTCATGAAAAAGGTTGAATACTCGGGCTCGAAGACTCTTTATAACCAGACTCTTAAAACTCTTTACAGGATGAGACTACATAACATACATAGACTTGAAACTCTTTACGAAATAAAACTATACAACATATACATGGACTCGAAACTCTTTACAAACTAAAATTTTACAGCATATACATGAGCTCTTTACAAAAAATAAAATTCTACAACCTATACAAAAATAAAACTTTACAACTTATACATGGATTCTAAAACAAAATAAAATCACATAGCATACAAATGCGGGATTAACCTAACCATGACTCTAGGTCTTAGGGTTTTTTAGGTATAGGAGATAACGTACCGCATGTTCTCGCCCCGGTGCATTCCCCCTACGTACGTAGGAAGCGATGTGTGGGGTGTTGCTCTTCGGGGTTTCAGGGAAACCCTTAGAGTGTAACACGGGGAGAGGATGAGTCAAAGGCTTGGGTATGTAAGTGCATCCCACAAGTAGTGACTGACCGCTCTCAGAGGGTAATCCTAGTTTTAGAACCTACCAACGCTTTTGTGCTCCCCAGCCATAAGGCCCAAGAGTAGCCTGGATGCAATATGCCTAAAAAAAATGATAAAAAATATGAAATAAATTAATTCCTGCCTTTTTTACAAAAACACTAAAATTTAACCCTTTCAAGTTTTACCCTCTTTTAAGTTTAAGTCCCGATTGAGTCGCATCATGAGACCCAAAAATCTGCCGATCTTTTCGCGGCGCTACTCAAAAGAGGAATTCTCTTTTTTAAATTGGGAGCCGACTAGGATTGCTTATCCTTAATTAAAGGTTTAACTTTTAAGGACACTTTTAAGTTGACAAATTAGATTAGCCCGAAAACTCGATTTTGGAAGAAGACGAAAGGAGAAAGAAAAAAAAGGAAAGAAAATACAAGAACCCGTCTGGGTTCTTCAGGGGAAACCGAAAAAAAGAAAGAAAAGAAACAGAACCCGTCTGGGTTCTATCAAAAAGGGCCGAAAAGAAAAAGAGAAAAAAGAGCAAGGACCCGGTTGGGTTCTTCAAAACTAAGAAAAGAGACAGGAACCGTCTGGTTCCTGTCTTTAATTAAAGCGAAAACAAAGAAAAAGAGGAAGTTTTGAAAAGAAAAGAAAAAGTTAGAGTCGATTGAATTTAAGGGTAAAACAACAAACCAAAAAATAAGACTCCGGCCTACGAACCCAAAGGCGGATTCGGGGGTAAGGTTACAGATTTGACAATAAAGATCATCAAACCTGCCCGTTCAAGCGAACGGACTCTACTAGAATTAAATTAAAGTGACAGATTTGAAAAGGGGGGAGGAATTAGATAAATCTCATAATATTATCATTAATGTCATGCAAAAAGAAATGAAAAAACAAAGAAAATACAAAGAAAGCTAATAGGATTACATTACAATAAAAAAAACTACGCTAACCTTAAAATAAAGCACGCAATGGAGGGAGAAGAGAAGAGGAATATACTAGTGTCAATACTCCCAGTATATTCCGGTGTCCTTTTTTGTGGGTGATGAATGGTGGGTATTTATAGGGGGGAATTAGGTTTAGGTTTAGGGTTTGGAGGCTAGGTTAAGCCGCGGCGCCGTGGGAATCAACAGGAAACCCAGACGGGTTCCTGGAAGGAAAACGGGCCCACTGAACCCAGACGGGTTCCTGTGGCGAGCCGAGCTTCGCCCATCAACCTGCACGGGTTCTGTGGTGTTGAGTGAGCTCGCCCACCGAACCTGTTCCCATTTGGGCTTTGTATATTTTTTTGGAGTTTTCGGTGGAAAGAGGCTTGCGTGCCATTTATCGGTTAGCCTATTTTCTAAAACTGACACTAAAAAAAAGAAAATAAAATAGATACAAAATTCAGCGTCTACAACCACTAGACTTGATTTTTCAAAATTCACGACCAAATCAGTAAAAGCCTCAAAAGTCTACAACATGGCCTTTATTTTGATTAAGTCTTCTTTTTTGCGACCCTTGAAAAATTCAGGGTGTCATCTACAAGCTGTAAGTGAGACACCCTTATCTTTTTCCTTCCAGTTTCCAACCCATGCCAACGCTTCTTTTTGATCCCTTTGTGCATCAATTTATTCAACCATAATGACGCAGAGAAAAGGGGATAGTGGATCACCTTGTCTAAGCTCCTTCACCATTGGAAAAGGTTTTCATCAGAGCACCATTTATTAGGATCGACAAACAAGCAGTTTTGATGCAATTGTTGATCCACTGCTTCCACAAACATATTTCCAAATAAGCTCTAAAACATACTATAATAAGTTGTTAAATGCAATATCTTCTTTTATATATGTGTATATTTGTATTCATGTGTGTATGAGGATAAACCCTCATTCCGGCTCGTCCTGTCTTATGTTATTGGAAAATTTAACCTATTACTAACCATTTTTCTTACTTGAATTGAAAGGTGGGAAATTATAAATAAAAGAAAACTCTAACCATAAGATAGACCTTTAGAAAGGTTTCCCGATGCACCATGCATAACAAAACTTGTTTAAATATTAATTTTCTATAAAGAGATTATTTGTTAAAAGTAAAATATTTAGTGACTGATAATATGACAGTTAAAAGTAGGATATTTCATTAAAAACAAGAAAAAGCAAAACTGGTTGCCTTGAAGGCTCGAACATATTGATAACCTTACTATTATAATTAGATTAGTTGTTGTAATTCTTCTTTTACATTATTATCATTATTAATCTTTTTTTATATTATTATCGATACTAATCGAGTTAAGTGAGTAAAACTTATACATAAAAGTAACGAATGTTATAGAAAGTGGGAAAAACAGGAAACAAATGTAAAAATTTAAAATAAAAAAGTATTTCGACATATTTAAAGGTGATTTGGCAGCATACAATAGGGTGATTAATGCCTTAACGAATAGAAAAAAAAAATGGTATTTCAATAAAAGTAGCATATTACATTAAAAAAATATGAAAAAGAAAAAAATATTTTAGTACTCCATTGATTGAAGCTCTTAGAAGTGCAATTTACTAGGTAAACTCGAATCATGTGCTCCAAATATTACGATTGTTCACCCACATTTATTACGTTGTTCACTTTTGTTATTATAATTGTTCACTCGCAAATATCTGAAGCACTTGTTTCAAGTGTGTATTGCAGTAGAAGTATTTGGAAGTTCCATCCTAAGGTTTGAACAAGTTGACTATAATAATCATATAGATGGATTTTATTTGATTTATTTTTATAGGTTTTCTCTTTGAAATAAGTTGTAACCCCACTAAAGAAGGGAGGGAGGGGATTAACATTTCTAATTATTGTACTTGTTATGCTAGAATTTAGGCAATAAAATTGCATTACCATGCCTTCTCTTCTTAGGACACAAATTTTTCAATATATATAAACACCACAATGATATTCACTCCAATCAATAATCTCCAATCAAACATTTTCCTATTTGAACTTGAAATTAGGGGAGCAAAAGGAACAAGAAGCATTTAGTTTTCAATAGCTTCTTGTTCCTTTTAATCCCATAATTAATTACAAGTTAATTCTCCCACATCAAATCAAAAGTTAGCTAGCATGGCAAGCACTTGCGCCCAGAAAATCACATTTGTACTAATTGGGTTGCTCTTAATTTCTTCGTCTTTCATGGTGATTGAAGCCACAGAAAATGGTACAGGAAGGAAGCTACTGAATAATGTGATTGATTATAGTGCAATCCACAAGGGAAATAGGATCCCAGGAAAAGCACCAAAATTGCCTCCACCTGCTAATGAATACAGCCGATCATGCAGCAAAATTAACCGTTGTGATCGTTGCTAATTAAGCTCATGGTTGTTTAAGATTTGGGGGGACAAAATGGTTTGGCTTGAGAGTGTTTGTGTGAGCGTTAGGACTTGGGATCAGGGTTTGTTTCCTTTACATGTATTGTAAGCTAACTTTTGGCATTTGTGGGAGTTATTAATAAAATGCTTGATGGATAACAAGGAAATTCTTTGTGATAATTGCATATTTTGGTTTTTAATTTGGTGGATATTCTAACATTATGATCAAGCCAATCTTGGTGATTAGAAAAGAAACATGTCAATATCAATCATCTTAATATTATCGTAATAGGTATAATATAATAGTGCATATCTACAATATCATATTCAATGTTAGTGAATGGTTTAACATATGGATTCTTCAAGCCCTCAAGGAGCATGAGATAGGGAAATCTATTATCTGATCTATATATGTTTATCTTATGTATGAAGATTTTAAGTTACATTCTTGAATTAGAGTTAAATAAGCCGATGTATAGAGTAGGAATTAAATTAGCTCCAAATACAATAAGAACTCTTTGCTTCTTTTTCGGACACTATTGAAAAAGAGTAGGAATTGCGTTGAAATTTACTGACAAGGCTTGAGGAAAGTAAGGCAGGTTTTGACTTGCAGAACACGAATTGACAACCCTCCATTTTATAGATCGCAAAACCATGTCTGCAATCTTCTTTTGCGGTTCAAGAATGACTTTGTTTCTGCGGTTCCAAATGGACCACACAACTGCAAACCAAGAAGTTATCCACATTGTTTTCCTTATTTGTTTATGAAGTCTGTGTTCATCCAACTCCCGTACATGCCTCGAGCTCTTGATAATATATAGCGATCGACAAGTAGTAGTTGGAAAGGCTATTCAACACAGATTTTAATAAAACTAGCCTTCTAGCTCTTGATAATGTACTTACCTTCCAACACTTTAGCTTCGCTTGCAATTTCTGAATGATAGGATTCCATGTCGCCTTCCTTCACATGAAGCTCAAGTAATTTATAGGAAGATCGACCAACATGAATTTTTAATGTAGGAAACTCTTGTGAAAATTCAATATTCAGGGCTGACGTCATGCTGAATTCATTTTTCACAAAAACTAAAAAAGTTATTGATATTTTATTTTTCACAATACTTTTTCCTTTTTCCTTTTTTCTTTTTTGAAAACATATTTTCACACAATTAGATTATATACACATATATACACCATAGTTGATTTATTTTCATTAATATTTCTCTTTCAGATAAATGATAACCTCACAAAAACAAAAAGGAAAACTAACATCTCTTATTAAAGTACTTGGTATGCAAGAATTTAGGCAATAAAAATGCATTGCCATATACCATCTCCTCTTGCACACAAATTTTTCAATATTTAAACCACAATCATATTCACCTCATCACAATCAAACCAAGCATTTTATTATTTGAACCCAAAATTAATTAGGGGAGCAAAGGGAACAAGAAGCATCTATTCCATAGCTTCTTGTTCCTTTCAATAATCCCTTAATTACAAGTTAATTCTCCCACATCAAATCAAAAGTTAGCTAGCATGGCAAGCATTTGGGCCCAGAAAATCACAATTATGTTGATTGGATTGCTCTTATTTTCCTCATCTTTCATGATGATTGAAGCCACAGAAAATAGTACCGGAAGGAAGCTACTGAATAATATTATTGATTATGGTGCAATTAGAAAGGGAAATCCGATCGGGGGAGGACAAGGATTGCCTCCACCTGCTAATGAATACACCCGACCATGCAACAAAATTACCCGTTGTGACCATTCCTAAAGACTCATGGTTGTCCAACACTTGGGGGAAAATGGTTTAGCTTGAGAGTGTTTGTGTGAGCGTTGGGATTAGGGTTTGTTTCCTTTACATGTATTGTAAGCTAACTTTTGACATTTGTGGGAGTTATTAATAAAATGCTTGATGGATAACGAGTAAATTCTTTGTGAGAATTACATATTTTGATTTTTAATTTGGTAGACATTCTAATATTATGATCAAGTCAATCTTGGTGATAAGAAAAGAAACATGTCAACATCGACATGGGTGGATCTAGGGCATCGACGATGGTGGCCGTGACAACCGTTAACCTAAAAAATAATAATTTAGTATAATTTGGAATAAAAATTATGAATTTTTTGTTTATTATATAAAATAACAGTGTATTGGCCACCCCTAATCAGAAGGTCAAGATCCGCCGCTGAATATCGATCATGTTAATGTCATCGTAATAGGTATGATATGATAGTGCATATCTATAGTGTCATATTCAATGCTAGTGAATGGTTTAATATATGGATTCTTGAAGCCCTCAAGGAGCATGAGATAGGGAAATGTATCATCTCTATATATGTTTATCTTATGCATGAACGTTTTAAGTTACATTCTTGAATTAGAGTTAAATTAGTTGAAGTATAAAGTAGGAATCAAATTAGCTCCAAATATGATAAGAGCTCTTTGCTTTTTTTCGGGCAAGTTAAATAAACTGAAGTATAGAGTAGGAATCAAATTAGCTCCAAATATGATAAGAGCTCTTTGCTTCTTTTTTTTCGGGCACTATTGAAAAAGAGTTGGTATTGCATTGAAATTTACTGACAAGGCTTGAGGAAAGTAAGGCGGGTTTTGACTTGTAGAACACAAATTGACAACCCTCCATTTTATAGATTGTAAAACTATGGCTGCAATCTTCTTTTGCAGCTCAAAAATGACTTTGTTTCTATGGTTCCAAATGGACCATACAATTGCAAACCAAGACGTTATCCACATGGTTTTCCTTGTTTTGTTTTTGAAGTGTCTATTCATCCAGCTCCTGTACATGCCTCGAGGGTGTTTTCCTGCCTGATTATGTGGCCTGGATTGGTCATAATTTCCTCTCGTATTCACCGTTTAAGCTGACATTTTAGGAGAATGTGATCCAACTCCTCCTCTTCTAACCTAACATACTCAATCTTGCACCCCTCTTGGTGGCTTCATGCTTTGAAGGATACTTTTGAGTTGTTGTTCGATCTGCAACCATCTCCTTTAGGGTGAGTTCCCTATTCCATGTAATTAAGGTACCACTTACCTCCATTATTGCCCTTTAGAACATCCAAACTCTCCCATCATCCAAGTTTTTTGTGACGACAGATTGAATAGTGTTGAAAATTCGTCTCTCGTAATTTTAAACTTCCACCAAGGGTCTTCTCAGAATCTCGTGTTCAGCCATCTCCACGCTGAATTTGGATGCAGTCCTTAAAGGCTTTGACTACTAGACCATCTGGCTTCACAAACTCCCTAATATCGCCCCAAGGGCTTGAACTTCTGCTCTTGAACTTTGAAGATCATTTTCCCTCATCCATATATTGAATTGTAGTAATGACTCTTCTCCACAAAGCTCCCTCCTCCGACCCATACCTCGACCACCATTTCATTAATAAAACATGTATTCTTCCTTAGAATGTCACTAACTCCTAAACCACCTTGCTCCTTCGCCTTCTTGACTATGTACCAACACACTACAGCATTGATATACAATCCTCGGTTCCACCCTACAAAAATCTCCTTTGAAGCTTTGTGATTTCCTTAGCCACAAATTTAGGTATTTTAAATAGCGATCGACAAGTAGTAGCTGGGAAGGCTATTCAACACAGATTTTAATAAACTAGCCTTCTTGCTCTTGATAATGTATTGGCCTTCCAACACTTTAGCCTCGCTTGAAAATTTTAAATTATAGGATTCCATGTCGCCTACCTTCACATGAAGCCTAAGTAATTTATAGGAAGATCAATCAATTTGCATTGTAATTTCTTTGCCACTCTCTTCTTCTATTCAGCAATCTTGTCAAATACCATTAGACTTGATATTTCAAAATTCACGACCAAATCAGTAAAAGCCTCAAAAGTCTGCAACATGGCCTTTATGTTGATTAAGTCTTCTTTTTTGCGGCCTTTGAAAAATTCAAGGTGTCATCTACAAACTGTAAGTAAGACACCCTTATCTTTTTCCTCCTAAATTTCAACTCGTGCCAGCACTTATTTTTTATCCCTTTGTGCATCAATTTATTCAACTGTAATGACAAAAAGAAAAGGGGATAGTGAATCATCTTATCTAAGCTCCTTCTCCATCGGAAAAGGGTTTCGTCATAGCACCATTTATTAGGATCGACAAACGAGCAATTCTGATGTAGTTGTCTAAAAATATGTTTATTAATCAGTTCTAAAACATACTATAAAAAGTTATTTAAATATAATATCTTCTTTTATGCATGTATATTTATATTCATGTGTATGAGGATGAAGCCTCATTTCGGCTCGTCTGCCATATGTTATGGAAAAATCTAACCCCTTGCTATCCATTTTCATTACTTGAATTTAAAGGAAGGGGGGGGGGGGATTATAAACAAAAGAAAACTCTAACAAAAATATAGAGCTTTAGAAAGGTTCCCCAATGCACCGTGATAATAAAACTTGTTTAAATATTAATTATCTATAAAGAGATTATTTGTTAATTTACATTTTTTTTATTGATAATACTTCCAAATATTTTTAGGGCAATATCTATCGAGTGTATATAATATATATTGCCCTAAAAGTATTTGAAAGCTTCATCCTAAGGTTTTGACAAGTTGACTATTATAATTATATAAATGGATTTTATTTGATTTATTTTTATAGGTTTTCTCTTTGAAATAAGTTGTAACCCCATTAAAAAAGGGGGGAAGGGGGATTAACATTCTAATTTTATTACTTGTTATGCTAGAATTTGGGCAATAAAATTGCATTACCATACCTTCTCCTCTTAAGGCACAAATTTTTTAATATATATAAACACCACAATGACATTCACTTCAATCAATAATCTCCAATCAAACATTTTCTTATTTGAACTTGTAATTAGGGAAGTAAAAGGAACAGGAAGCATTTAATCTCCCACAGCTTCTTGTTCCTTTTAATCCCATAATTAATTACAAGTTAATTCTCCCACATCAAATCAAAAGTTAGTTAGCATGGCAAGTATTTGGGCCCAGAAAATTACATTTGTGCTAATTGGGTTGCTCTTAATGTCCTCGTCTTTCATGGTGATTGATGCCACAGAAAATGGTACAGGAAGGAAGCTACTGAATAATGTAATTGATTATGATGCAATCCACAAGGGAAATAGGATCCCAGGAAAAGCACCAAAATTGCCTCCACCTGCTAATGAATACAGACGATCATGCAGCAAAATTAATCGTTGTGATCGTTCCTAATTAAGCTCATGCTTGTCTAATACTTGGGGGAAAACGGTTTAGCCTGAGAAGAATTGTGTGAACGTTGAGATTGGGGTTTGTTTCCTTTACATGTATTGTAAGCTAACTTTTGGTATTTGAGGGAGTTATTAATAAAATGGTTGATCAATAATGAGTAAGTTCTTTGTGAGAATTGCATATTTTGATTTTTAATTTGGTAGACGTTCTAACATTATGATCAAGTCAAACTTGGTGATCAGAAAAGAAACATGTCAATATCGATCATGTTAATATTATCATAATTTTTTTTTTTGGAAACGTAGACGGAATAATAGGTAATAAACTACATCATTAAGGAAAAGGTCGTAGAGCCTTGCCTATGCCGCAAGGTCATATGCTTCCTTAATGTTAGGGTTGTTAAAACTAGAAAGCTGGGAAACTAAATTAATATTACAGGACTCGTTGACACTAAACTCGAGAACTTGTATACTGCGACTCGCTTCTTTGAACTTCTTTCTGACAAAGAAAGAGTATTCTCCATTCGGCATCGATTTGGCCTTCCTTTTGGCAGGTTGTACTTCCTGAAACCGAGAATAGGTGGAAGCCTTCCTAAAGCTACGACAGTGGTGTACCAGCTTATCATGTGTCCTGCACCAATGTTAATGTTATCGTAATAGGTATGATATAATAGTGCATATCTACAGTGTCATATTCTTCAAGTCCTCAAGGAGCATCTATGTTGGAGTATTCCGAGAGTTAAGAGGCATGAGGGTGTAAAATATAAGCATAGGATTGACCAGGAGGTCAAAAGATAGCTTAATAAGCAAAAGGGACCCAACACGGACCGTGTCAGGTATGACAGGGGTCGTGTTGGCGTCCAAAAAGCAAAGAAAGTCTGCACTGGGTCAACACGGACTGTGGCTGATCACCATGGACCGTGTTGGTCCAACGCGGATTGTGTTGATGCCCAGTCAGATTTCTTTTTGAAATCCCTTTATTCATGCCCCAGATATTGATTGTCTTGAGCATTATTAGGGATTATTATTGACTGAGAAATCGGTCAATATTAATTCTTAATGACCATTAGACACATCCATAAGATCATGCTTCATGATTTAGCAAGTTTGAATGATCTGAATACTCCAAAGATCTCTATAAATAGTGGCTGAATTTCATTCATCCACACCACCTTAATCACTTCTATCTATCTTTCCTAGAGAGCTTCAACACACTCCTAAGGTGTTGAACTGCAGAAACATTCTTGAGAGTTTTTGAAAGATCTTATACTTTGCTTACAAGAGGTTAGGTTTTACCCTTGAGTTTATTCACGGTCTTGTGAATAAGTCTTGAGGGGAAACAGGATGACCCTCGACACCTAGCTACCCAAGTGATCCTTCATCTTTCGCAAATGACCATGTTACCCCATATTTTCAACAATCCGAGCATGAGATAGGGAAATCTATTATCTCTATATATGTTTATCTTATGCATTAATGTTTTAAGTTGCTTTCTTGAAGTAGACTCCCGATCAAATAAGCTGAAGTATGGAGTAGGAATTAAATTAGCTCCAAATACGATAAGAATTATTTGCTTCTTTTTTGGCACTATTGAAAAAGAGTTGGTGTTGCATTAAAATTTACCAACAAGTCTTGAGGAAAGTAAGGTAGGTTTTGACTTACAGACCACCTATTTGTAACGCCCCGGCCCCTCTCGGGCCACAGACATTAACGATAACTACTTCAAGGATCGTTGATTAGCTCCAAAAATCACCATGAGTCTTTCCAACGTGTTTCATCCTCGCTCACACGCTGACTAGGAAAGCTTCCCAGGAGGTCACCCATCCTGAGAATTCTCCCAACCAAGCATGCTTAACTGAGGAGTTCCCAATGGATGAGCTACCATAAAAGAAGATGTACCCTGGTGATATAAGTAATTATTTCAATCCTTTTCAGCCACATTTAATCATATATCCGGGGTGTTACACTATTGACAACTCACCATTATATAGATTGCAAAACCATGTCTGCAGTCTTCTTTTACAGCTCAAAAATGACTTTGTTCTGTGGTTCCAAATGGAGAACACAATTGCAAACCAAGAAGTTATCCAACTCCTCCTCTCCCAACCTAACATACTCAATCTTGCACCCCTCTTGATGGCTTGATGCTTTGAAGGATACTTTTGAGTTGTTGTTTTGCAACCATCTCCTTTAGGGTGAGAGCATTCAAACTCTCTCATCATCCAAGTTTTTTGTGACGACAGATTGAATAGTGTTAAACATTCGTCTCTCGTAATTTTCTACTTCCACCAAGGCTTTTCTCAGAATCTCGTGTTCAACCATCTCCGCGCTGAATTTGGATGCAGTCCTTAAAGGCTTTGACTACTAGACCATCTAACTTCACAAGCTCCCTAATATCGCTCCAAGGACTTGAACTTCTGCTCTTGAACTTTGAAAATAATTTTCCCCCATCCATGTTGTGAATTGTTGTAATGACTCTTCTCCACAAAGCTCCCTCCTCTGACCCGTACCTCGACCACCATTTCATTAATAAACATGTATTCTTCCTTAAAATGTCACTAACTCCTAAACCACCTTGCTCCTTCGACTTCTTGACTATGTACCTACACACTAGAGCATTGATATACGGTCCTCGGTTTCACCCTACAAAAATCTCCTTTGAAGCTTTATGATTTCTTTAGCCACAAATTTAGGTATTTTAAATAGCAATCGATAAGTATTAGCTGGGAAGGCTATTCAACAGAGATTTTAATAAACTAGCCTTCTTGCTTTTGATAATGTATTGGCCTTCCAACACTTTCGCCTCGCTTGAAAATTTTAAATTATAGGATTCCATGTCGCCTACCTTCACATGAAGCCCATGTAATTTATAGGAAGATCAACCAATTTGTATTGTAATTTCTTTGCCACTCTTTTCTTCCATTCAGCAATCTTGTCAAATATCACTAGACCTGATTTTTCAAAATTCACGACCAGACTAGTAAAAGCCTCAAAAAGTCTGCAACATGGCCTTTATGTTGATTAATCTTCTTTTGCGACCCTTGAAAAATTCAGGGTGTCATCTACAAGCTGTAAGTGAGACACCCTTATCTTTTTCCTCCCAATTTCCAACCCATGCCAACACTTCTTTTTGATCCCTTTGTGCTTCAATTTATTCAACCATAATGACAAAGAGAAAAGGGGATAGTTGATTACCTTGTTCAAGCTCCTTCTCCATTGGAAAAGGGTTTCGTCAGAGCACCATTTATTAGGATCGACAAACGAGCAATTTTGATGCAGTTGTTGATCCACTGCGTCCACAAACATATTTCCGAATCAGCTCTAAAACATACTATAATAAGTTTTTTAAATACAATATCTTCTTTTATATATGTGTATATTTGTATTCATGTGTGTATGAGGATAAACCCTCATTCTAGCTCGTCTTATCTTATGTTATAGGAAAAGTTAACCCATTGCTACCCATTTTTCTTACTTGAATTGAAAGGTGGGAAATTATAAATAAAAGAAAACTCTAACCATAAGATAGACCTTTAGAAAGGTTTCCCGATGCACCATGCATAACAAAACTTGTTTAAATATTAATTTTCTATAAAGAGATTACTTGTTAAAAGTAGAATACTTAGTAACTGATAATATGACAGTTAAAAGTAAGATATTTCATTAAAAACAAGAAAAAGTAAAAATAGTTGCTTGGAAGGCTCGAACATATTGATAACCTTACTATTATAATTAGATTAGTTGTTGTTATCATCATCTTCTTCTTCTTCTTCTTCTTCTTCTTCTTCTTCTTCTTCTTCTTCTTCTTCATTTTTTTTTACATTATTATCATTATTAATCTATTTTTTATATTATTATCGATACTAATGGAGTTAAGTGAGTAAAACTTATACATAAAAGTAACGAATGTTATATAATGTGGGAAAAACAGGAAACAAATGTAAAAAATTTAAAATAAAAAAGTATTTTGACATATTTAAAGGTGATTTGGCAGCATACAATAGGGTGATTAATGCCTTAATGAATAGAAACAAATTGGTATTTCAATAAAAGTAGCATATTACATTAAAAACATATGAAAAAGAAAAAAATATTTCAGTACTCAATTGATTGAAGCTCTTAGAAGTGCAATTTACTAGGTAAACTCGAATCTTGTGCTCCAAATATTATGATTGTTCACCCACATATATTATGTTGTTCACTTTTATTATTATAATTGTTCACTCGCAAATATCTGAAGCACATGTTTTAAATGTGTATGGCAGTAGAAGTATTTGGAAGTTCCATCCTAAGATTTGGACAAGTTGACTATTATAATCATATAGATGGATTTTATTTGATTTATTTTTATAGGTTTTCTCTTTGAAATAAGTTGTAACCCCACTAAAGAAGGGAGGGAGGGGATTAACATTTCTAATTATTGTACTTGTTATGCTGGAATTTAGGCAATAAAATTGCATTACCATGTCTTCTCTTCTTAGGACACAAATTTTTCAATATATATAAACACCACAATGATATTCACTCCAATCAATAATCTCCAATCAAACATTTTCCTATTTGATCTTGAAATTAGGGGAGCAAAAGGAACAAGAAGCATTTAGTTATCAATAGCTTCTTGTTCCTTTTAATCCCATAATTAATAACAAGTTAATTCTCCCACATCAAATCAAAAGTTAGCTAGCATGGCAAGCACTTGCGCCCAGAAAATCACATTTGTGCTAATTGGGTTGCTCTTAATTTCTTCGTCTTTCATGGTGATTGAAGCCACAGAAAATGGTACAGGAAGGAAGCTACTGAATAATGTGATTGATTATAGTGCAATCCACAAGGGAAATAGGATCCCAGGAAAAGCACCAAAATTGCCTCCACCTGCTAATGAATACAGCCAATCATGCAGCAAAATTAACCTCATGGTTGTTTAAGATTTGGGAGGACAAAATGGTTTAAGATTTGGGAGGACAAAATGGTTTGGCTTGAGAGTGTTTGTGTGAGCGTTGGGACTTGGGATCAGGGTTTGTTTCCTTTACATGTATTGTAAGCTAACTTTTGGCATTTGTGGGAGTTATTAATAAAATGCTTGATGGATAACAAGGAAATTCTTTATGAGAATTGCATATTTTGGTTTTTAATTTGGTGGACATTCTAACATTATGATCAAGCCAATCTTGGTGATCAGAAAAGAAACATGTCAATATCAATCATCTTAATATTATCGTAATAGGTATGATATAATAGTGCATATCTACAATATCATATTCAATGTTAGTGAATGGTTTAACATATAGATTCTTCAAGCCCTCAAGGAGCATGAGATGGGGAAATCTATTATCTTATCTATATATGTTTATCTTATGAATGAACATTTTAAGTTACATTCTTGAATTAGAGTTAAATAAGCTGATGTATAGAGTAGGAATTAATTTAGCTCCAAATACGATAAGAACTCTTTGCTTCTTTTCGGGCACTATTGAAAAAGAGTTGGTATTGCCTTGAAATTTACTGACAAGGCTTGAGGAAAGTAAGGCAGGTTTTGACTTGCAGAACACAAATTGACAACCCTCCATTTTATAGATTGCAAAACCATGTATGTAATCTTCTTTTGCGGCTCAAGAATGACTTTGTTTCTGTGGTTCCAAATGGACCACACAACTGCAAACCAAGAAGTTATCCACATTGTTTTCTTTATTTGTTTCTGAAGTCTGTGTTCATCCAACTCCCGTACATGCCTCGAGCTCTTGATAATAGCGATCGACAAGTAGTAGTTGGAAAGGCTATTCAATACAGATTTTAATAAAACTAGCCTTCCAGCTCTTGATAATGTACTTACCTTCCAACCCTTTAGCTTCGCTTGCAATTTCTGAATGATAGGATTCCATGTCGCCTTCCTTCACATGAAGCCCAAGTAATTTATAGGAAGATCGACCAATTTGCATTGTAATTTCTTTGTCACCCTCTTCTTCCATTCAACAATCTTGTCAACTACCACTAGACTTGATTTTTCAAAATTCACGACCAGACCAGTAAAAGCCTCAAAAGTCTGCAACATGGCTTTTATGTTATTAAGTCTTCTTTTGCAACCCTTGAAAAATTCAGGGTGTCATCTACAAGCTATAAGTGAGACACCCTTATCTTTTTCCTCCCAATTTCCAACCCATGCCAACGTTTCTTTTTTATCCCTTTATGCATCAATTTATTCAACCATAATGACAAAGAGAAAAGGGGATAGTGGATCACCTTGTATAAGCTCCTTCTCCATTGAAAAAGGGTTTCGTCAGAGCGCCATTATTAGGATCGGCAACCGAGCAATTCTGATGCAGTTGTTGATCCACCGTGTCTACAAATATGTTTATGAATTAATCAGCTCTAAAACATATTATAAAAAGTTGTTTAAATATAATATCTTCTTTTATGTATGTGTATATGTTTATTCATGTGTGTATGAGGATGATGCATCATTCCAGCTCGTCCTGCCTTATGCTATGGGAAAATCTAACCCCTCTTGCCACCCATTTTTCTTATTTGAATTGAAAGGCGGGTAATTACAAATAAAAGAAAACTCTAACCATAAGATAGACCTTTAGAAAGGTTTCTCGATGCACCATGCATAACAAAACTTGTTTAAATATTAAATATTAATTGTCTATAAAGAGATTGTTGGGTTAATGGCCCAAATTCTCTTGATTCACTATTTGGCAAGTTTCCTAAACACTCCAAGTTATTGGTTGCTATTAGGAAATTATTTTATTTCCTAATTATATTTAGGTTAGTTTCCTAATTGTATTCTATAACCTAATTGTATTTGGAGTAGGAGCCTAGCCAAATTTATAGGAAGTTTACCCCTATAAATAGAGGTCTTTATTAACCTTGTAATTAGCGCCAACCAACCAATGTAGTCGATGTGAGAGCCTTCAAAACTCCCCATGAGGGAGGTACGGTGTTATTTCTACATCTTGACCCTATTAATCCCTAGGTTATGAGAGTCTACGAGAGTTCACACATATGTTTTACCTCTTGTAATATCTCCTTTTTCTACTAGTGGATATTGGTTGTCGCCCGTGGGTTTTTCTCCGAGTTCTTTGGTTTCCCACGTAAAAATTACTGTCTCACCCTATTTATCCTTTCCTCTCTTTATTATTATCCTCAATTTCATAATCATCCTGCTTTTCCTTCCGTTGCATATATTGCTCTATTTTACACTCTACCAAGTGGCTAACAACTGGCAATCAGATCTGAATCCGATCCCTAACAGAGATTGTTTGTTAATTTCCATTTTTTATGGGTTTTTGGACGCTAATATACTAAACTTTTGGGATATTGGATAATAATATACTGAACTTTGACCATAGACAATAATACATTGTACTTTGGGGATGTTGGACAATATTGCACTCATAACAATTCTGACTGTGGCTAACTTGGTGGCAATCCTACGTTGTCCGCCTACCACGTAGGATCACCACCAAGTCAACCACTGTCGGAATCTTTCTGGATGTATTATTGTCCAACACCCCCTAAAGTACAGTGTATTATTGCTCAATGTCAAAGTTCGATATATTATTGTCCAACACTCTACAAGCTCAATATATTAGCGTCCAAAAATCCATTTTTTATTGATAAGCAATTCATTGTGGGTTAAAAAGAACAAACGGTACAAATGAGAAATTATGCACTGCACAACGACATGCACCTAGCAAAGTCAAATGACCATGAATGTATGTGTAAAAGTATGTAAATGATGGTAGGTTTCTCCACATCCGTATAATATCGTTTTTTATTTATTTGAACAACCTATATTATGTGATAAAATAATTATTATATTTTTGAAAACCAATCATAAATGTAATGATATCAGTTGTTGTTGTTGCTGTAATGAATACAAAAAATTGGTATTTCAATAAAAGTAGCATATTACATTAAAAAATATGAAAAAGAAAAAAATATTTCAGTACTCCGATTGATTGAAGCCCTTAGAAATGCAATTTACTAGATAAACTCAAATCATATGCTCCAAATATTACAATTGTTCACCCACATATATTTATATTATATTGCTCACTTTTATTATTATAATCATTCACTCACAAACATCTGAAGCACATGTTTCGAGTGTGTGTATTATAGTAGAAGTATTTGGAAGTTCCAAGTTGACTATTAGAATCATAAAGATGGATTTTATTTGATTTATTTTTATAGGTTTTCTCTTTGAAATAAGTTGTAACCCCACTAGGGGGGGATTAACATTCTAATTTTATTTCTTGTTATGCTAGAATTTAGGCAATAAAATTGCATTACCATACCTTCTCTTCTTAGGACACAAATTTTTCAATATATATAAACACCGTAATGATATTCACTCCAATCAATAATCTCCAATCAAACATTTTCCTATTTGAACTTGAAATTAGGGGAGCAAAAGGAACAAGAAGCATTTAATTTTCCATAGCTTCTTGTTCCTTTCAATCCCATAATTAATTACAAGTTAATTCTCCCACATCAAATCAAAAGTTAGCTAGCATGGCAAGCACTTGCGCCCAGAAAATCACATTTGTACTAATTGGGTTGCTCTTAATTTCTTCGTCTTTCATGGTGATTGAAGCCACAGAAAATGGTACAGGAAGGAAGCTACTGAATAATGTGATTGATTATAGTGCAATCCACAAGGGAAATAGGATCCCAGGAAAAGCACCAAAATTGCCTCCACCTGCTAATGAATATAGACGATCATGCAGCAAAATTAACCGTTGTGACCGTTCCTAATTAAGCTCATGATTGTTTAAGATTTGGGGGGACAAAATGGTTTATTTGGAGGGTTTGTGGGTTAGGGTTTGTTTCCTTTGCTTGTATTATTGTAAGCTAACTTTTGGCACTTGTGGGAGTTGCTAATTAATGAAATGCTTGATGGATTATAATAAACCTTTGAGAACTACATGCCTCCATCTTTTTTTACTTTTTTACCTCAATTTGTTTATACACTTTTGTTGAAATCCATACCTATGCACTCACTTTTGCTCAAAACATATTAAATGTTTTCACTTTTGTAAAATCATTTTTACCCCTTTGCCAACATATTTATTCCTCTTCTATTTTTGGTGGTTAATTGTGTTTGTTTTCGATGATCATAGTATTACCAACCTAAATACTATATTTACTAATTCAAAATGATGAGTAAATATGTCATTTCTCAAAAATGATCACACAGCCGATGTAAATATATTCATGGATGACCCATGAAACCATCCTTAAGGCGTTAACCTTTGGGGACATCTTGGTTTTATCCAAGATGGTTTGTGGTGTCATCGATGGATACATTTGTCTAGTATCCATGCATTTCTCAAGAATAAAAGTAAAAATAGAAATTGCAGTAACAAAATTGATCGTCACGGCACAAATATCAATATTACAAAGGTAAAGGATAGAAATAATCTTCAACAACGAGCGCGCTTAAAATGAATTCAACAAAGTGAGATATATGTATGTATCCCTTTTTTTTGTGGACAGACTAATCATTCCGATATTATCGGGTCAATCTATCTTAAAAACTACGACGATGACATAAATCTTAACATAAAACATTTACTAAACATCTTATCTAGCGTAAAAACTATATTATTATTATTCATTTCTTTAGAATGGAAGTTAATCAACTAATTGAATCTTATCAATATAATATCACGTTTGAAGTGTATAAAATTATATTTTTATATATCCATAATGTTCCAAATTATGGCAAAAGTCTCAAGAAATGTGCCTAAAAATTTATAATACCACATTTCTTGCCTTTATCTAATATAAATTTAAGCTTCAAAATTATCGAGTCAAGATATATTAAAAAAATATTATGATTTCAGTAAGAGTGCATGACTATGAAATTAATCTCATGACGTGAGATGAAAAACGGAAAATCAAGTCAAGATATCTTTAAAAAACTATGTTTGCAGTAAGGGAGCGTTCGGTTAGACCATGTTCGACAGTAACGTTTGGAGTAGCATTCTTGCCTAAGTCAAAATTTTAATTGCATAAATATTAGCGTTCAGTAAGCTAGCGTTTTAAGGAGCATTTAACGTTTTAAGGAGTGTTTTGTAAAACGTTAATAAAAGTAAACACTTAGCATTTGAAGTAACTTCTTATATTTTTGGTCAAACAATACCCTTTAAAAATTGGGAAATTGGATTCTAATAATACGAACTTTTAGCCTTATAAGACTTAATAATATGAACTTTCGATTAGGTTCTAAATAATATGAACTTTGACCCCTTGTTGCCCCCAGTAACACGCCACCGAGTTAAGCTTAACTTAACTCGGTGGAATGCTGACGTGGTGGCGGAGTTATATTGTCTTTGAATTTTGACATTGTCATGTCATCAGTTGGCTTTAAAAAAACGCCAACTCTCCCTTTTATTTTTTTTCCCTTTTATTTTTTAACCCTTTCTCTCTCTTTCTCTCTCCTCTCTCTACATTTCCCCCATTTTTTCCAGCAGATGCTCAGCAATGCCCGACCACCACAATCCCAGCTCCTCCTCCGACCATCCCACCCTCCACCTCTGCCCTCCTCCGGCGCCGATTCGTCTCCTCCACCGCCCACTTCCGACGAGTCCGAGTCCTCGACATCTCCGGCAAGAATTTGGAGCTCTGAAACTTTCCTTCCCCCACGGCGGCCATTGATTCCCAGCACCAAGCTCGGTTCCAGATGGCGACTCACTGTCCCTCACTCAACTCTCACTTGTCACTTTGGCGGTCGGAAGCCAGAATCGCAATGGGGCCTAAGCAAACCCATCTCTAGAGTCGTGGCCAAGGGACGACCAAAAGCCCTCTACTTCCACTATAACTACGCATGCACTGGCCCTCCAATTCTCAATTCTAGTGTTTTCGATTTTACAGTTCTTCAATTTAGGGTCGAAATTTAGCTGATTTCATTCAATGATTGTGGGATCTTGCTTGAAATACGGTTACATGACTGAGATAAGTTTCAATTTCAGTGTCTTCGACTATTCTATCTCATTAGTCTTTCCCCATTCCCCCTTCAACTCCTGCTCTAATGGTGAATTGTTAACTGTGCCCAGCCATTTTGGTCGTGTCACGGTGTTCATGTCCCATGTTTAAAATTTCAATCTTTCCCCATTCCAAGTATGATGGAACATAATTTTTGCATAATATGGGTTTGTTTGGCGATTTCTTTCATACATTTGTGGTTTGATACTTGGATTTTTCTGGGTATTCGTTTGATTTGGGTTTCAATCAAAGGAGAGAAGAGGAAGAAGAGCCTTGAATCATGTTCTGGGTTGAAGACTAGAAAATTACCGAGTCTGGGTTTGTTTATCAAGTTTGGTGTCATGTTCTGAGCTGGGTTCTCAGTTGTAGAGAGAGAAATGGAGAGAAGAGGAGGAGAAGTCATGGCCATGGCTGTCTGGTGGATCGAAGAAGAGGGGGGAGGAGGGAGAAGGGGTCCGGAGAGAAAAGGGTTAGAGGAGAGAGAAAAAAAGAAAAAAAAGAAGATGATGTGGACAAATTTTAGATGACATGGCAAAATTAAAAAAGTCAGCACCCTTCCACCAAGTTAAGTTAAGCTTAATTCGGTGGCGTGTTCTTTAGACATGACAAAGTTCATATTATTGTAACCTAATCAAAAGTCAGACATGTTTTATGTGTAAAAGTTCGTATTATTAGAATCCAATTTCCTTTAAAAATTTTAACTATGGAAATTATTATATCCTTTTATGTCAATTCACATTATAATATATTAATTTAACCGCTAAATTTACCGAACACAATTTTCATTTGAACAATCATCCACAATTCGTTACTGAAACCGCTATCCGCTACTTAAACCGCTTTGCGCTACATAAACCTCTATCCGCTATCTAAAACACTAATTTTGCCGAATATGACCTTAGTAAACTCTCCCGAGGGGGGCTAGGGAAAGTCTTTTCTGGAAGAGTGTATGACCATGAAATTAATCTGATGACATGAGATGAGAGTGGCAAAAACACCAGAAGGGTGCCAAGAAAATCACAAAGCAGCCTGTGTAAAGAATTGATTCAAAGAAATCCTACATAGAATAGAAGAGTGTATGACCATGAATGAAATTAACCTTCATGAAATTTTACTTCCATGTAAAATTCAAATGAAACTGTTGTAGAAAACCTACATGAGAGACGAAAGCCGAGAAATCAAAAGGGTGTCAAGAAAATGAACATTCATTGCACAAGTTGATGGGAGGAAGAATGAATCCAGAGGAAGCAATAGAAAGGAAGGCATCCCCAGACATCAATTTCCAGTCTCTACATGTAAAGCCCTTCTGGAACCCCTTCTTTCTTCTTGTACATCACCTTTTCCTTGGCTTTCTTAAAGTCTGCATGGGTTACCTGAAAAAGTATTATACCATAAATACACTGATTAGCATCTTTACATCCGAACTGCCGCATCCTCTAACAATTAAGCTATATTCTTTCGGTGGGAATTAGACCTGTCAATTCAGTCGGGCAGGCGGGTTTCAAGTCGGGCGTACATCAGGTTCGGGTGAATACGAGCCAGGTGTATTTCGGGTTCGAGTAATTTCAGGTTAATCAAACGGGCTATGATTGCAACCTTTGTCCATTTTCAGGTCAAACGGGCGGGTCGGGTTTGGCCCGCTAATTTTCGGGTTTGCTTGAGAAAATTGTGCTCGAAACCCATAAATTTCGGGTGGGTTCGGATCATGTCAGAAATTTCCAGGTATAGTGGGGCATGTAAAAGTCAGGTAAAGTAAAATTGGATAGGTCTGGGTAGGTGTAGATAGATGTAAACAGAAATAGGTAATGAGTCTTTTTAGAAGTAGGAAAATTTAGACAAGTTTAGATAGAAAAGGTTGAATTAAATAAGAGTAGATAAAGTTGGGTTGTGGGTAATTTACAGGGCAAAAGAACAGGGTCTTAGCCCTAAAATGATGCCCACCATTCTTCATTCAACTAGGTGACTCCAATCCAGTTCTCACAACACTTTGTTTTAACTACCAACACTTTTCGTCAATAGTTTGTGGTCTCTAAATTACAAGAAATGGTACCGACCTCCACATTTTGCCAAAAACAAATCATAACAGCCATGCATTGTGAAAGGGTTGCCCTAGGTTAGCACCCTACCCCTCAAGAAGGGGGGGGGGGGTTTCACCACCAACAGTATATACAAAATAATACCTTCATTCGTCGCTCTCTTAGGGCAAGCAAACCAGCTTCAGTGCAGATAGCCTTGATGTCGGCACCTGAGAACTCATCCTTAGTCATCACAAATTCTTCCAAGTTGACATCATCAGCCAGCGTCATCTTTGATGTATGGATCTACACAATACACAAATATTATGACGCTGCATTATTTCTATTGACATACCAAACAAGAGAAGAATGACATAGCATTTGCATTTCTTTGCCTCATCACATGTTAAGCTAAAGTACCTGGAAAATGCGCCGCCTTGTCTTGATGTCAGGGAGCGGAAACTCGATCTTCCTGTCTATACGCCCAGGACGAAGCAATGCAGGGTCAAGACTTTCAATTTTGTTAGTTGCAAGTATGACCTTCACATCTCCTCTTGCATCAAATCCATCTAATTGGTTCAGCAGCTCCAACATAGTCCTCTGAATCTCACGTTCACCACCTGAATGAGCATCATACCTGCACAGATTGAAAGAATCATGTATCGGAAAATCATATAAGTTAGCGATTTGTTAAAACTAGACTGGATGATTAAACACACCTTTTTGTACCAACAGCATCAATTTCATCAATGAAGACGATTGACGGTGATAGCTCATCAGCAACTCTGAAGAGTTCTCTCACTAATTTGGGACCATCACCCAAGTACTTTTGGATCAATTCACTACCAACAACACGCAGGAAGGTCGCTGAAGTTGAATTTGCCACAGCCTAGATAAGAAACCATTCAGCACAAAAGAAACAGAGAGTATGATGTCAACAGCTATCTCCAAAATAACGCATACTAATCTCATCACTGTTAAAAACAAATGCGGCAAATGGCAAGTGACAAGAAGCCAGTGGTAAAAGAATAAGCAGCTGGCCAAGATAGACCTAGGATTTTGTTATAGCAATAACTAAGGATAGCATCTACTAAAAAAATATGCTCATTAACATGACGAATTGCACTGATCTTGTCCCCTAAGTGCCACAGTTTGACAACCCTTCTTGAGAAAATGTTGCGCTTGGAGGTACACAATAAAATGAACACGTGAGGATGGCAAAGAACGGCTTGTGCACTACAGAGATGATAGATAATATAGGGAGTGATCAGAGAGATCTCAATTTGTAGCATATGTGCCTTGGATTATTATAATGTCTTTTTAAATATACCATAGCTACGCATGTTGTCATATGAAAGAGGTAGCACCAATTCCAGCATCTGCTATTGATTGAAAAAATACATGCTCTTCAATCATTTCTATATTAATTTGTTTCAACAAGATCAATTGTTTATTTTGGCTATTAAGAATAATATTGTATAGACACATTTACGGAGGACTTGATATTGGTGATCATAAGGGTTAATCATGGTAGATATCTTACAAGAAAACGTGGGGAAATCAGCAAGAAATGCAAACAAACACATTGAACACATTCAATAGCCAACAAAATGATGACCCAGAGTTTATCACAATGGTGTAATATTCCAACTAAGCACGATTTATATGTTATAGCATGGAATTTAGGCCAGATTTCCAAAGTTGCAATGTAGAGCATATAAGAATAAGATAGGCCTGGTACCCAATGCTGAGACAGCTAAATTTATGAAGCTCCTTCAATGTGTTTAGAACAATTAGAAAAGACACATTCAAACTGTACTGACAGTCCAAAGATGTCAACATTATTCATTTTTGTTGCTAATTAGAAATATTGATGAGTTGAGCACTCCTTCACAGAAGAAAAGCACCATCCAACTTCGGGTGGTTTAACAGCTAAAAACAGCATGCTCTTCTACGTTACAACATAATCAGACATCAATAAATATAATTTAGAAAGTCAAAGAATGAATATTTGATTTGATTCATTTCTTCCCAGAAGTTGGATTCATTTCGACTCTCCCACTTTCTGTTTAGTGACATTCTAACATGATTGTCCACATTTTGCCCTTAATATTTGATAAATGTCTTTAAATATTAAGAATAACAAGGGTTCTTCCAAGACCATGGGTAATCTTGCTAAATAACAAATATTCGCAAACCACATTTAGCTTGCTCAACATTTACAAAATGCCAAAGAATGAATAAACAAATGAGGCCTATCTCTGCCACAGGAAGAAAGCTCACCTTGGCCAGCAAAGTCTTCCCTGTTCCTGGTTCTCCATACAATATAACCCCTTTAGGCGGCCTAATTCCAATGTCTTCGTACAACTCAGGGTGAGTGAGAGGAAGTTCAACAGCTTCTTTTATCTCCTGTATCTGGGCGTCTAGCCCACCAATGTCAGCATATGATTCTAGCGGAGCTTTCTCAACTTTCATCACAGACACCATTGGATCCACCTCATCTTGGAGAATACCAACAACTGAAAGGACCTAAAAGCCCAAAAACAAAATTCCTCAAAATGAATGCAAACCATATCATACAAGAAGCAAACACTTAAATGTACCACACAAAACAAATGTCGCATGAAGTAACAATGCAGAACCACTGGCCACAACCATAAACACAGCAAAGGTTTTAAAAAGCACCAATTCTTCCATGATCTGTCTAGACAAGCCCGGAATATGCTAAATATATCTTAGTGCATCTAGCAAAAATCCTTTTGGAATTTGCCTCTTGTCCAAACACGGCCTCTAAAAGTCAATCACATGTACAGTCATTAGTTTCATCAACTATACAGCAAGCTGGGTATATCCCTTTTTTATGTTTCTTGCAGAGGAGCTAACATTCTCCTTACATTTTCTTTGCTTGCTCTGCGGTAACTGACATTGTAGACCAAAAGAGCTGATATGGACATGGTTCCAGTAGTCTTTCATCACATTGCTACCGATACAAGCTAACAAATGTAAAACAGGCAGCACTCATTCTCAGGATTTCTCATGGTACTGCGTCTGTTACTTCGGCATTTTTTTATACGTTCTCAAATCTCAGAGAGGTTGTCCATGTTAAGGAGTATTTGGGGGATAATGTGCAGGTAATATATTCGAAATACTTCCTAATGGAGAACAGCCGGATAACAACTTGGATAGTACTAGCTCAAATAAAGCTGCTTTAAGACCTTAGTACATTCAAAGTAGGAACTTCGTCCAGGACACAAATTGTACTGGACTCCCCAGTTTGATTTCTTACAATTTGGTGAAAACTGCATGGAAGATCAAACCTCACACTAAGGGATTGCCATTCATACTTAAGAAACTTTAATTTGACTACGTTGCCGAGATAGTTGAATGTACCTGGACTTGCAATTTCATGCCTAAAAGCCTAAAACTAATAACTACCATGATCGATAATTAAAGTCAAATTTGTAAAACTGTTAAAATGCTAAGCACTTTTGCTTATCCATGTAAATGTAAAAATGCATGGTGCTGCTGGCACAGACCACCTACCAAGAACTTTGGCAAAGTTCAACATGACCTCTACCCTCAACAACACTCCTCTATCTCTCCAATTAGACATGAACTTAACTATATAGCTGGACTTGCAATTTCATGCCCAAAAGCCTAAAACTAATAACTACCATGATCGATAACTAAACTCAAATTTGCAAAACTTGTTAAAATGCTAATCAGTTTTGCTTATCCATATACATTTAAAAATACATGGTGCTGCTGAAACAGATCATCTACCCTCAACACCAATCCTGTATCTCTCCAATTAGACAATAACTTAATGAAGGATAAACCCTAAAATGATCCTTAAGAGCTCTTCCAGTATAGAGATCGTTAATTTGTTAAGATCATCATAGTCATCTAACTAACCCATTTTGCAATTCATTACCCAATCATAGATCCAATTTCACACCTGAACCATGCCTCCCAAATCTAACCCTAGTCCAAATGCACCCATACAATATCAGATCTAAATCATCACTAAACACATACAACATTCCACAATCAATCAACATATCCGAAACCCTAAATCTCAGACCACGAAACAAACCAAATTACCTTGTTGTGCATCAAAATAGAACACCCAGGCTCCAACTGATCCTTATCAACAAACGACATAATCCCAACATAATACTCCGGTCCAACAGACGACGACACAATCGCATGATTCTCATCGATCAACTCCTCCAAATTCCCGACACTCATCGGCGACCCCCGGAGATCGTCGACCTTAGATCGGTCCTCCTCGGTCTTCTCCTCCTGCGGCTTGAGACGCTCCTGATTGGCGACGAACTCTTCCTCCATGAGAAGGTAATCCTTGACTCGCTCGAGCTTGAGGAGACGGAGCTTGCACTTGGTGTGGGGAGTGACCGCCGGCAGCCGTGAGGCGGCGTCGGCGCCGCGCTGCTTGCGCTGTTTCCGGCCGACGCGCGACGGAGGGGCGGCGGGCTCGAACTTCTTCTCCTTCTTGTCGTTAGGGTTCCGGTCACTGGAGTTCGGCGGCCGGTTCAGGCCGGAAGGACCTTGTCCCATGGAGTGGCGATGGCGTGTACGAGTAGGTTAGTGAGAGAGATAAAGGGGGGAAGTGAGAGGAGAGAGAAAGTAGAATAAGCTTGAATCGAAGAAGACTATGGAGAGAGAAGGTATGTAAAGAGTTTTTGGGTTGGGCTAAGCCCAATGGATTGGATAATGGGGATAGGAGAATCCTCTTGAGGAGCCCACAAATGAGGAATTTTCGAATCTTTATGGAATTGTAGTCTAAATCTAAATAGAATTATGGGCGAATAATATCCATTAATCATACATGGTCTAAAAACATAAATCATTATTCAGTTTATTCGTTCAAATTCATTGATTTAAACCGGTCTGTATATGCTCAAATAAAGAAAAAGTTTGCAAGATCCTCAGATATCTTCCAAAAAAGAAATGGGAATTGAAAGTCATCGTAATTGAGGAAATTCAAAATTTGAAAACTTTCCAATTAGATGACTTCATTGGAAAGTTTCTTGCTTACGAGATACATCTTCAAGAAGAGTATGATGAAAAGGAAGAAGTAGCTCACAAGGACATCAATAGTCCTAATGACAAGTCAAATGAGGATGATGAGAACTGGAGCTTGGCCTTGATGCCAAGGAACTCAAGAAACCGTGCAAGAAAAGTCACAACTCTAGAGGATCCTTATCCAAATAAGTCAACTAAAGGGGTAAGGACTCCTTAAATAATTAAACTAACCCACTTTCTTGCTTTGTTTATGGTGATTCAGATCACTTGATCAAGCATTGTCCCTACAGTAGAAAGAACAAAAAAAGGAGTAGACACATAGCCCTGATGGCCTCTTGGAGTGACAATAATAGCAGTTGGAGTGATGAGGAGGAGGCTGCTAGTCGTTGTCTAATGGGAAAAGACACCAGTGATACTGAGGAACCGGTTACAGCTAATGATTATTGAGACAATAATGAAGATGAATCGAGGGAGGTAACTCTTGAGGAGTTTCTTACTTGGCCTAAAAAGTACTTGGCAAACTTTTTTCTAAAGATTGTTGAAGGTGAGACTAAGTACTTGGATAAAATAAAGTCTCTAAAAAGGACTATCAAGGTCTGGAAGAGTCTAAAGATAATTGGAAAAGTCTTGCAATGATCTTACCTCCATGATTGATATTCTTGAGGCTGAAAAACTAGACCTCAAGGCCAACCTCGATAGTGTCACGAGTCTTCTTGTTAAGCTAGCCAAGGGACAAGAAAATTACTTGGTGAATTGCTTGAATCTCAATGTACCTCCTTCAATAAAGAAGGATTGGAATATCGTCCCAAGAAGAAGCAAAAGTTTCGCCAAGGACATTGTGTCTCTCGAAAACTGCCAGCCAAAACAAGGAACCAAGGACGTTATAGTAACCTCGATAGAAAGGACCAAGGTCATATATTCTACTCACGAAACCAAGGTGAGTGCAACTACCTTGGCACAAAACCCCAAGGTCAGTCCTCTCATCTAAAAAAAAAAACAAGAGCAAATCTGATTAATCTCACTACTCCAACCATTATCGTTCTAGAATTGTACAATTTGGGTTCGAAAAGGAACAAGACTTCCTAACATGGTTGTTACTAGTAGTCAAGGACCTCAATTTGATGTCAATTATGGCTTGAGGAAGGTTGTTTGAAATTTTTGTAGGTACGCTCAGCATTCAACCAAGGAAATAGTGAAACCTTAAAAGTTTGGATGATCAGGAAACTTAGAGCAATCAAAGACATTGTATACATCAATAACAACTTCTGTTGTAAAACCCAATGTCTTTGGCGACTAATCAAAAGGAAAACACAACCTTGTGTCTCTCACGTGTCATAAAGTTTAACATATTGGATCTATTCAAATGGTAGTGTTATTGATTATTCGTGGCACGATTTGAAGGGGAGCACCCTCTTTTAGTACTAACAAGTTCATTAAGTTGTTGCATAACATTACAGACGATTGTTATATTTAGGGGGAGTCTTGTGGACTTTTTGATAAAGTCAAAAAGAGGGGAAGGAATATAATTATTAATGAATTTTGACTTTCATAAAAAAGGGGAAGATTGTTGGGACTAGGGTCAAGGACATTACCTCTACATTCACCAAGGACCTCGGACGAAGTTTTGATATGAAAGACAACATTACGAAAGCAAGAAAAGGAAGTATCTTGTGTTTCATTCTATCCAAAACTTGTATTTATGATTAACGATAACGTTGGATATGAATCTTGAAGGAAATTCTCAAAGAAATCTGAGATTGAAGAAATCAAAGATTCTTGGCACAAAATCTGGAAGGAAATAAGAGAATCACATATGGAAAGAACCATGAGGATCTCCAGCAAACAAGTAGTCGTTAAAGCATATTGTCACGTCCCACAAAAGGAAGGAAAATCAACCCAAGAGACTATAAAGACATCCCCTGACCTAAATAACAAAAGTATTCGATTCCAAGAAAAGAATTCGAGGGAAAAACTAAAGGGAATCAATGAGTGATTTCTGAGTGTGTAACCAATTGATATTGGTGACAGTGTAACTAGTAAAGGATCTTTGGTAGATTGTAGCCGAGGACCTCAGCGAATAGTATAATAGAAACTAAGTGTTATAATTTTTGAGAGTGATGATTATCAATGTGGTTGGTGGAATCTTTCCTTTAAAATCTCTATTAGGACAACTTATAATTAGTTAGGATACTAGCTCCACTGTAACTGTCTTGAGGACATTAGCTCTAGGATTGTGAAACTGTTTGTAACCACCTTAATGTTACGTTTTTTGGTTTGTATTCAATTATATAAGTATTTTTGTTACGCTGTATTTAAAACCTTAATGGTGAGTTAAGGTTTGTTACGAACGTCCTTATTGAGTGTGCAGAATTTCAATAACCATATTCACCCTGTCCCTCTAGGATTCTTTCAATTTTCACTTTACAGGAGCTTCAAGATGCCAAGTTCTCCTCAAAAAGGTGCTTTAGAACATAGCTCGACAAATTATTTCGACAAAAAATCACCGTCCAAAACATAATGTAAGATAATTTTATCCCTAAGCCCTGGAGTAGATAATGACATGTCTTTAGTTAGTTCAACATCCGGTTGCAATTTGTAACAAAATGCTATCCATCATATATGTCCACCGAGTTCGAGTTCCATGGCCGGCCTATAAAATCACCAACCATAATTAAAGCAAATCCCCCTTTTTTTTTTTTACTCTTTTCCATGTGCTAAAAGACTTCTTTCTTATATTTTTGGATGTTAAATATGTGATGACTTTGAAAGAATTAGGCCTCGGACCATCTAGATTCTGAAGATTAAGAAATATCCAATTAATCGAATTTGTTAGAATCCAAACTATCTTTGAAGTTCAAACAACGCAAACTCAAATTATAAACTTGAATTTAAACTAGAACATAATTGATGTTAGATTTTAAATTTGGACTAAAATATAGTGATTATACCTAATTCTTTTATTTTCGAAATTGGACAAATCTAATTTATTTAATTAGACAAAGTTTTTTTAGCCTCATACAACCTCTTTTATTTTGTGTAGTATTATACCATACCTACCACAATTTACCACTTTAACTACAAATCATCACATATTATCATACCATATCATACTTTACCACAACAATCATAACTTTCTCTCATCACTTTTTGAAAATAATGACAGCTTAATATGCCAAACTTTTGAACAGAAGAAAGAAAAGGAACGAGAGAGAGGTGTGAATACTACGCAACTCTCATATTATTGATATGAATAATGAAGAAAGGAGAAGCCCTATTTATAGAAAACTAAAACAAAGAACAAGAACAAGAAACAAGAAAAGAGGAAAAAGAAAAAGAACCTAACTAACTAAAATACCTAGCTAGATAATAACTAATGTATTCTAACACCCCCCTCCCCTTCAAATTGGAGGTGAATGAACACCCAATTTGTACAAAAGAGTATGATGTTGGTTGCCCAAAAGAGGCTTGGTAAGAATATCAGCAAGCTGAGATTCTCGAGGTGTATATTTCAAGGAGATCAATCCATCAGCAAGCTTTTGTCGAATGTTGTGAGAATCTATCTCTATATGTTTGGTCCTCTCATGGAAGACCAGATTCTTGGTTATGTATATTGCCGCTTGATTGTCGCATTTTACTGGAATAGGAGTCACAGTATCAACTTGTATTTCAGTGAATAATCGACTGCGTCATGCTAGTTCTGTAACCAATCTGCGAAGGCTTCTATATCCAGCCTCTGCAGATGACAACGAGACAGTTGGCTGCTTCTTAGATTTCCAGGAAACCAAAGTGTTCCCAAGAAAAACCAGAAACCCACTGATCGATTTCCTAGTGTGTTTGCATGCTCCCCAATATGAATCACTATAAGCACTGATCTGGAAATTGTCATCCTTATGAATTAAAATACCTAAGCTGGGGTGCCTTTGTAAGTATCTGAGAGTCCAGTGTTGGTCTATTGGCTCTTTGAGAAATTGATTCAAATGTTGAACTGTGAATGCTAGATCAGGCCTTGTATTAACCAAAAAATTAAGCTTTCCAATTAACCTTCTATACATAGTTGGATCCTTCAGAGGTGTACCTGAATCAGGAAGTAACTTGATATTAATATCCATAGAAAAAATAACAGGTTTAGAAGTATGGTTTAGAAATTCTTGAAGCAATTCTTTGACAAATTTCCTTTGAGACATAATTACTCCCTGAGGGCTGTGGGTAATCTCAAGGCCAAGGAAGAAATGGGCATTTCCAAGATCTTTGATTTTGAAAGTTATATCTAAATATCTATTTAAATATGTGATTTCTTGATGATCATTTCCTGTAACTAGAATATTATCAACATACACAGCAAGATATACTGATTTGTTAGCATCTTTCTTATAAAATAATAAGTAGTCATTCTCATAATGATTGTAGCCCCTTTGATACAAGACTTTTGTTAACTTGGCATACCACTGTCTTGATGCCTGTTTTAGACCATAGATGGATTTCTTCAATCTGCACACAACATTAGGTATATTAGTATGTACTCCCTTTGGTAGCTTCATATAGATCTCCTCATGCAAATCCCCATGGAGAAATGCGTTGTTAACATCCAATTGTTATATGTCCCAATTCTTTTTCACGGCTACTGCCAATAAAGCCCTTATGGTGGTCATTTTAATAACTGGAGAGAAAGTTTCATTGTAGTCTATGCCTGCCTTTTGGGTAAATCCCCTAACTACTAGCCTTGCTTTGAATTTTTCCATGCTTCCATCTGATTTTCTTTTGATTTTATAGACCCATTTACAGTCAATGCACTTCTTTCCTTCTAGGAGAGGCACAATGTCCCAAGTGTTGGTATGAGATAGTGCATCCAATTCTTGTTTCATAGCCATTTTCCATTCCTTGTGTGAATTTGCCTCCTTATAGGTTTGAGGCTCTTTATCATCAAGGTAATGTCTTTGAGTCTTAATGGACCCTGAAAATATTGCTTAAAGAGAGAACTTTGGGTTTGCAATATAGGTTAGTAATGCTTGAAAAACAAGTATTGTAGTCTTTCAAAAAAGTAGGTTGTTTGTGTGTTCTGGTGGATCTCCTTATTGGTTGATCCAAAACCTCAAAGTCAACATTGTGACATTGGTTCTGCTCAGTGTTATGGCCACTGTCAGAATTTTGTTTGTTGTCACTGTAAGCATTTTCAAGACCAAAAGGTGAGTTATGTTGAGTATTGGTGATAGCTGCAGGAGTCTCAACATGTTTCTCAATCATGACATTAGTATTTTCTTGGGTAGGCTCAACATACTTACAAAAATTGTCCATAAATGGAAGAGAATCAGAAGAATCTGTGTTGTTAAAAGGAAAGGTGTGCTCGTGGAAAACAACATCTCTGGAATTGAAGAATTTCTGTGTGGCTAGGGAATATAGCTTATAGGCTTTCTTTCCTTGAGAATAGCCAAGGAAGACACATTGTTCTGCCCTTGGCTGAAACTTGTGCCTACCTTGTTTTAAAGTACTCATGTAACACAAGCACCCAAAAGACCTTAAATGATCATAAATAGGGGCTTTCTTGAAAAGCATTTCACATGGAGTTTTGTTTTTCAGTAGGGGGTAGGTATCCTATTAATAAGGTATGTTGCAGTGAGGACGCGATCACCCCAAAATTTTAAGGGTAAGTTTGTTTGAAACATCAGGGATCTGGCTACCTCAAGAATGTGTTTGTGTTTCTCTCGACCACCCCATTTTGTTGGGGTCTCTGGGTACAACTGGTTTCATGTAAAATCCCATGGTTGCTAAAGTAGGATACTGCTACTTTGTTTCTCCCAATTTCTAAAGCATTGTCAGATCTTATTCTTTTAACAACTGAGTCAAATTGTGTTTTGGCCATGGTAATAAAAGATTGTATTAAACCAAAAGCCTCATCTTTGGTGGTTATTAGGTGAGTCCATGTGCACCTAGTGAAGTTATCTACAATTGTCAAAAAAATATCTATGTCCTGAGTGAGTAGAAATGTGAATGGGCCCCCAAGTATCTACATGAATTAATTCAAAAGCTGCTGAAGTAGAGATATTACTTGTTTGAAAAGGCAAGCAGTGTTGTTTTACCTTTGGACAAACATTACATTCATATTGTCTTAGATTTTTTCTATTATGCAAACTGACATCAGGTATCAATTTCATTCTATTAAAAGACATGTGTCCAAGACTTTGATGTCATACATCACTACTGACTGAAACTAAAGCATTGTTACTGTCTAGAAGTCTTGATTTAGTACTCTCAGAACCCCTTGTACCCTCAGCTATCATTTTAAAACCAAGATATAGAGTCTATGGGCCTCTTTACCAAGAACCAAAGGCCCCTTCACAGGAAGGCCCTGCAAAATACACCTCGATTTAATGAAAGTTATCTGGCATTGAAGATCATGACATACTCTTTTAACTGAAATCAGGTTAAACTTGAAGTATGGGACATACAAAACATTTGTTAAAATCAGATTGTCAGAAATATGTAATTGCCCTTTACTAGTTACTTCCACTTTGTCTCCATTTGGTAATGTGATTTCAATAGGTTTTCTAAGGGTGCTTAAGTGTTTTAAGGATGCTTTGTTATTACACATATGATCACTTGCACCAAAGTCCAAAATCCAAGCATTTTCTAATTCACACAAGTAATTTATTCTATTAGTCACGTACACTTTCCACATTGACATTGTGGGAAGTTGGTGACAAATCCCACCTCATCCCATAGCTTCTTGGCTTTTGTATAATAACTTGCAATATCTAATGAGTCTTGAGAAAGCTTGGAAACTTCTTGTTGTACTGAATAAAGTTTTGCCTTGTTACTTTGCCTGAATGTCTCTGAGAGTTCATTCCATAGGTCTTGTGCCAAGGTAGAGTACAGAACACTATCCCTTATGTTCTTGTGCAGGGAGTTGAGGATCCAAGAAAGGACCATGTCATTTCCTCTCTTCCAATATGGAAGGAGAGGAGAATCCGCAGCAAGCCTTGTGAGAGATCCATCCACGAAGGCTAATTTGTACTTTGCTGATAATGCAATAGTAGCTGATCTTTTCCAGGAATCAAAATCCTCTCCATTGAATTGTTCACCCACAAGAGAGAGACCCGATTGATCTGAGGGATGAATGTACAAGGGATCACATGGGTCAATGATGGGAAGTCTATTTAATGGTGTAGGAGAAGGTGATGGAGAGGCTGTTGGTGATGGTGGTGTCCCAGCCATTATTGAGGTTTCTGGGCAACAGAATCAGGCCAGTGTGCAACTAGGCTCTGATACCATGAAAACAATGACAACTTAATGTGCCAAACTTTTAAACAAAAGAAAGAAAAGGAAAGAGAGAGAGGTGTGAAATTGTGGATACTACGGAACTCTCATATTGTTGATATGAATAATGAAAAAGGAGAAACCCTATTTATAGAAAACTAAAACAAAGAACAAGAACAAGAAACAAGAAAAGAGAAAAAAAAGAAAAAGAACCTAACTAACTAAACTACCTAGCTAGATAATAACTAATGTATTCTAACACTTTTTTCACTACTTTTCACTTTTCTCTCTTATCACTTTTCTCCCTCCTCCGTTCTCACCTCATAGATTCTTACTACAAATTTCACCACAACTTACCACATCACATCACACTATCCACATTTTTACCATATCATATTATTAGCATACTTTACCCACCGCTGGCCCTGTCGATTCGGGCGGACTGGCGAGTTATGGGTCGATCCTATATCCTGGTCGAGTAAACACAGGTTAGGTGTATTTCGGGTTTTGGTAAATACGGACGATGTATTTCGGTTTTAGGTCAACCCAACGAGTTATGACTGCGATCCTTTTCCGCATTTTCTTTAAAAAAATTTATCTCCAGATACTATGTTTTGTGCAAATGTTTTGTGCAATATACATAATAAAATACAATTATGTTCTAGTAATGGTAGATAATTGTGAATGTTTCAACTTAAATTAGAAAAATAACAGATGAATGAGTTGTACTTATAGTTCAATAGTCGTGAATTTTAATGAAAAAGTCACAAATTCTAGTAGGGCTGAATTTAAAAAATAAAGTTTTTGGGTCAAACGGATGAGTTTGGTTTAATTCGCTAATTTGCAAGTTTTTAGAGTTCGGCTTATTTCAGATTTAGGTCGAGAAAATCGGGTGCAGAAACCAAAATTCCGGGTGGGGTTTTGGATGGATTGTCATATCGAGTCAAAGATTGACAGATCTACCCACCTAGAGCTGTCAAAAATTTGGGTTCGGGTCAATTCAGGTCCGGACGAATCAGACAAAAACTTGATGCCCGATACCTAGTTTTTTGGAACATTTCCCGTGTCAGACTTGGGTTGGACAAATCGGGCAAACATAAATTTGAGTCTAAACCAAATGCGGACTATAAAAATTAGAAAATATCGTGTCCGAATTTTCGGTCAATATAAAAATTCGATGCCCATACCTACTTTTTTCTGGATCCAACTAGATTGAACGAAATTTCGGATTACACATTCTTTTACCAATACATATTACATGCACTTGGAGCATGTGATCCGAATATGGATGCTATTGAGAATGAACAACAGGTGAGTATGAATGAACAATTATACTATTGAGGGTGAACAACGATCATATTTGAAACACGTAATTACGTAATTCAGGAGCATGTAATAAATTGCATTCTTTTACCGCCTTATGAATAACCCACCGCGTCACAATGGCCTAAAAGATTTCCAAAAGAGGCAAAGACAGGGCCAAGCCGCCAAGTTTTGGGGCATCAAAAACGTCCCCATCAATATCATCATCTGACGGAGGGTCCCTGTTTGGCTGTTTCGTTTTTTTATAACTTCAAGACAAAAGCGACACAAAACCAAGAACAAACAACAAACCAAAATAAATAAAAGAAAAAAGAAAAAAGAGTGGTGGCCATAAATTCACAGAAAAAGCCCACTAAGCCATAAGCGAGGGTCCAATAAACCAGCGTCCGCCACGTGTACGCTACCTGGCACCTTCCCTTCGCATCTTTTTGGGAATTATCAATTATTCTTCTTCCTCAATCACCATTTCTTTCTTCCATTTCTTCTCCCATGGCGGTCCTCTCCCCGCCACCCCCTCTTTCTCTTTCTCTCTCCTCCTCCTCCTTCTTCTTCACCATTGTTACTCATTCATCTCGAATCTCATCTTAACAACTAGTTTTCTTTCTTTTTTCTTTTTTGAATTTTTGAAAAAGTAGTTGTTTAGGTTTTCTTTTTGTTTCCCGCTCGTTTCGGGATTTCATGGCTGGGTGGCGGAGGATAAGGATTCAATCTGTTCGAAACTAGGTTTTTGTTTGCTTGCGACGCGTATCAGGTATGAATTTGTGATGTGATGCTCTGTTTTAATTGTTTTGTGTTCCATTTTGAATTTGCTCGGCAATCATTTGTTTCTGTTTTTGTGTTTTAATTGTATTGGTGGTGGATTTTGATGGCTTGGTGGAGTTGAATTGGTAGGGTTTTGGTTTTGAAGGAGCTGATGAAATATTGTTGTAGCTGTTTTTTTTTTTGGTTGCTTGCGATGCGTATCAGTTATCATTTATCAAATTATCAATGTGTGATGGTCTGTTTTAATCGTTTTGACGTTGTGTGTTTGATTTTGAATTTGCTGGCTGTTCATTCGTGTCTGTTGTTGTTGTTCTTGTTGTTGTTGTGTTAGTATTGTGGATTTTGATGGCTTGGTGGAGTTGAATGGGTAGGGTTTTGATTTTGAACAAGCTGATGAAATATTGCTATTACTGTAGCTGTTTTTTTTCTTTTTTTTTTACTGCTTGCTTGCTTGCGACGTGATCCTGAATCAATGTGATGCTCTGTCTTGATTGTTTTGGGTTGGATTTTGAATTTGCTGAATATTCATTTGTTCGTTTTTCGGGTTCAATATTGTATTAGGGATGCTTATTGTGGGAATGGTAGTGGATTTTGATGGCTTGGTGAAGTTGAATGGGAAAGGTTTTGGTTTTGATCAAGCTGATGAAATATTGATGTTGCTGGTTCTTTTTCTTTTCTTTTTTTTTTTTTGGTTTTGCTTGCGACGCAATCATGTATGAATGTGATGCTCTGTCTTGATTGTTTTGTGTTGGATTTTGAATTTTCTGAATATTCATTTGTTCCTTTTTTTTTTAGGGTTCAGTATTGTATTAGGGATGCTTATCGCCGGGCCGGGATGTTAGTGGATTTTGATGGCTTGGCGAAGTTGAATGGGTGGGATTTTGGTTTTGAACAAGCTGATGAAACATTGTTATTCCTGGGTGTCTGTGAATGCCACTCATGTGTAACAACGAGGTTGATTCATCCGAAGAATTGACATCTGAGTACGACCGGCATTTGAACCTGGCTGTTTTTATTGCAATGGATAGTAATAGTACTACTGCCACTAGGACAAATTTGAATTTGAATTTGAATTTACATTCGAATTCCAATGGTAATGAAGAGATTCCGCGAGCTAAGTTCTTGTGTAGTTTTGGGGGCTGTGTATTGCCCCGCCCGCAAGACGGGAAGCTTAGGTATGTTGGGGGTGAGACTAGGATAGTAAGTGTGCCACGCAACATTCGGTATGAAGAATTGATGGCTAGAATGAGGGAGCTTTATGATGGAGCTTCCATCTTGAAGTACCAGCAGCCTGATGAGGACCTTGATGCCCTTGTTTCAGTTGTGAATGATGATGATGTTACTAATATGATGGAGGAGTATGATAAGTTGGGGTCTTCGGATGGGTTCACTAGGCTTAGAATATTCCTGTTTTCACATCTGGAGCAAGATGCATCTCCACGGTATATGGATGGGCCGGATGAAAGGGATACTGAGAAAAGGTATGTGGATGCCTTGAATAGTCTTTGCGAGTCCCCGGACTATAGGAGGCAAAACCTTGGGGATTCGCCCTTAAATGCACCTTTTGATGAGATTCACATTGCGGATCAGTTCTTCAATTCGATGAATCTCGATGGAAGTGCTGCACATAATCAGAGGAGCTATGAGATGGGTATCCCACAATACAGTTTAGGGCAACTTGGTAACCCTAGTATTGCTGCCTCTGGTCAATATGAGGAACCCCCATGGAGTCCTGCTGTGTATAATTCCCCAAGATATGCTGGGTCCCGCGCGTACACAGAAATTGCCCCACCTTCACCCGCTCGTGTCCATATCCCCTATCAAGAAATGACAGACAAATGCATTGATAGTAGGATGGTTGAAGAACCTAACCATCAGCAAGTAAACCCCCAAATCCCATTTGAGCATCGGCAGCAGTATTCTGATCAAGTTGTGTGGTTGCCAACTGGACCTGTGCCTGTTGAAAGAGGTGGTTTTCCGGTGAATGTGCTTAATGGAGCTAATGTTGTTGATTCTCCAAGTGCATGCCACCATTGCAAGTCAAATTTCCCCAGGAAGCCTGGGGAGCAACAGGGTTATGTTGAATCGTCCGCTATGGTGAATGGATTCAGTAAAGTTGCAAGCCCTTGTGTTGAATGCCTTCCTAGAGCACATATGTCTGGAGTTGGAAGGATGGGTGATCAGTTCACTTTAGATGGCCCCACAACGAAAGTTCCAATAGGACCAGGAAGCGTGCATGGGGCTGATCTAGGAGGTGAGGTTTTCCATGGCCCAGCAATACCTAATGGTTCGCATGTTCATGTTCCTTTGGAGGAACAAGGTGCTCGGACACCAAACTTGCATTACACACCAGGACCGGATATTCCTCATCAAGTATCGCATGGAAGTACATCTGTACTAGCTAGCCGGAGGCACCCCCCGGCGCCATTGCACTTACTTCCGCATGACCCGTCCATTGTTCAACCAAGAAATGGGATACATCCGAGTGGACTGGTCCCCACGCCCAGGAGTGTTGTGGATGGAAGTCCTAGATTCTTAGTTGGGGTTGACCAAAGTCCGTGGGGGGTTGACTCCCCTCGTAAGAGGGTGGGGGATGGGTTGCCCGTGCCTGATTCTCCTTATGGACATCATGCAAAGTTGAGTCATCATACACCCTTTCAGGAAATCCATCCCCCGACATTTGTTCAAGATCCATTGAGAAATGCATCCAGTGTGCTGAGGATTCCTCCTATGGAAGCTCTAAGGCCTGAGTTGCCTATGGCGATGGCGAATGACAGTTTACTGTCTTCCAACGCCAGAGGCCATTGTCAATTACAAAGACAAGATACTCGCAATATTGAAGTTGCAGTGGAGTGTGTAGCAACTAAATCGAGTCATTCAAGGGAAGCTGGAAGCTCAGACATAGATGATGTAAGCCCTCCTGAACAGAATGGTAAAGCAGATAGAAGTTTTGCAAATGGATCAGTTGATGCTCACAAGTCAAACAGCAGAAACCGTGCAGAAGGGTCTGAGGATAACTCTCTGAAGGGGAAGAACAAATCATCATCTTCAACTAAAAATGGAGAAATAAACTCCTCACGTGAAGCAAAAGTAGAAGTAACTAAAGAGGTGAAAGGAGGGGCTCAGAATAAAGCATCTGAAGGTGTTCTCCATGCTGATGGAACAGAATCACAGGTCAGTAGTAACAAAAGAAAAAGGTTGAAATACACTAATATGTCAGGAATTTTGTATATTAGCTGATGAGCTTTAACCTATTGTGATAGGATGTCAAAAATAATTCAGAGGGTGGATCTGAAAATGAATGTGATGGAGAGGCTAAGATTGAAACCACAACCGCTGAAGAAGAAGCTATTGCCAAAGGACTTCAGGTTTTTTGTTGATAACCTCTTATTTCCTGCTTTCTTTATTTCTTTGCTTTTTCTTTAAATTCTTTATTCTTTTTTCTTCATATGCATTTTTGTGTCATTGTGTCTGTGTCTGAATGTATGCATCTTGTTCTTTGGGTACGGCCGTAGGGGGTGTGTTGGGACCTTGGGTGAGTGGGTTTCAAGGATTTAGAATTGCAAACAGTGTTATTGTATCAAAGCTGTTTGCTTCATTTGCTTTCTTTCATTATGTTCTCTTGTATGACCGGCCATAAACACTATTCATTATATCTGCGCAGACCATAAGAAATGCTGACTTGGAAGAGATTCGGGAGCTTGGCTCTGGTACATACGGTGCTGTTTACCATGGAAAATGGAAGGGTTCTGATGTAGCCATAAAAAGAATCAAAGCTAGCTGCTTTGCTGGTCGACCTTCCGAAAGAGAGCGCTTGGTGTGTTATTTCTTTTCTCGACACCTCTTCCACTTTTATTTAATGGACTTTGTCGTGCTGGCTCTGTTAGCTCAAATCTTCAACTCAGATTTAGTAAATGAGAGTATGAGGCTAATAACTTCTCATTGCTGGTTAAAAACTAATTCCTCCTGAAATTCTTTGGATCAGTTAACCTGTCTTTGTTTTATAGCAGGATTCCTGAAAATAGTATACTGGACATTTGATATGAATAAATGTCATGTCATGAGTATATGGCTTCTTTTCTGTTTCTATATGGTGTAAGGTGAACCTTTGATTTTGTTACTTGTACTGAACAAGTGTAATCGTGGTATTATAGATTGCCGACTTCTGGAAGGAGGCCCTCATATTGAGTTCACTGCATCATCCAAATGTAGTTTCTTTTTATGGCGTAGTTCGTGATGGTCCAGATGGTTCATTGGCAACAGTTACCGAGTTTATGGTCAATGGATCTTTAAAACAGTACCTGCGGAAAAAGGACAGGTATGCTACATATTTGACTTATATTATCTTGAGCTGCTGTGAATTTGAACATGTAGGCTGAACTCTGACAGGATTCGACCCCCTCTCTGAATTATGTTAGGGAGAATATTGTCTAATTATTTTTAGTTTTGAGAATTAATTGATGGCAATGCTGTTTATTGACAACCTTCTGATCAGAACGATTGATCGTCGTAAGAGACTCATCATAGCCATGGATGCAGCATTTGGAATGGAGTACTTGCATGAGAAGAACATAGTTCATTTTGACTTGAAATGTGAAAATCTTCTGGTGAACATGAGAGACCCTCATAGACCTGTGTGTAAGGTTTGTCTTTTGAGATCATGCTCTCGTTGCCCATGTTTATAGAAAATTTTTCTGTTGTAGGTATTTGTCATCATTTAAAATTGGCAAGACCGTCTTTCGCTCTTTCACATTATTTTATAAGCGAAAATGTGAAATTTACTCCTCTTGTTAAGTTGAGTCCAGTAGCAAATTCCAATCCAATACCCCAACAAGTCTGCTGCACCTGCAAAACTAGGTCTAGGGGGTCTGATGTAAGAGTCTTGTCCCTAAATTGAAAAATTTAGAGAGACTGGTTCTGATTGACCTAATATATATTTTAAAATTGTTTACTACCAACTACTCCATGGAAACCAAGCAGAAGAGGTTTAGAGAGACATCTTGCTCTAGTCCGTTACCACTCCGTGGAGAACTTGCTTCCAGCACATCCGATTTAAATCTAGGCCACTTCAGATGCTGCAGCACACCATTTGCCCCACGCTTTATACAAATGCACACCCTTTCTTCTTGGAAATTTAGAGAAAATAAAAATAAAAGTATGTCCATCTAAGATGTTCTCTCCATCACCGCTTAGTACAGATTCACCAACCTTGGTCTGTGTCTAATTTGGTCACCTCACACTCTGGTGCCAGCTCCACCTGTTAAAGCTGGATAGCTAATTGCAACTGTCCTGAACTATACGCTCCGCACTTTGCAAAAAATGTTCGCATATGTGCAACCTTGCCTAGGTCGACTTAGCACTGACTTTGTCAACCTGGTCTTCACAAAATAAGAATTCGGAAGATGCCCTGAACATTTCTGCCTTCATGTATGGTTATTCCTGTGTATGTATGTCAATAATGCTTCCAAGGAGAGGCCACATTTGCAGCCCATATGATAACTGTATTGTCTTACTGTTCGTGGTGTGCATAATATATGAGTCTTCAAGAGCCAATCATGGTGAGATTATTTTGTCTGGGTAAAGCTGATGTCTACCCCTTAGGTTTTTGCTCCTCCTAGAAGGGGCTCTTCTTAGTAACTTTTTTAGTTATGTATGAAGAGTGATTCCTCATACAGTTGTTCAAATATTTGCATGTTTTGTATGTGTGCATGTCTCTCTCATCTCTTGTCAACGTCTTTACAAGAAGTAGATCAAGTTCTGTGGTTAATTAGAGACTTGCCTAGAGGACCCTATACTCATTTGTGCTGTGAAGCAAGTTCAAATCAAAACAATACACAGCTGCAATGTTTGCACAGCATATCGTGGTTGAGCCTCATATTTGCTTTGAAATTTCAATTCACTTAGATTCTCCTTTCCATCAAAACTCGTACCGTAATGTAGGATCAAAACAGAATGACGCGGTTGGCCACAACAGGAAACAATATATTGTTGACCATACTTCCCTGCAATATTATTTAGAATATTGTATTTTGATGTTTTGCACACTTTAGAATTTGATTCATGCTATATCAATATTGTTTTTAAGAAAGTTATACTTCAGGTATATAAGGATGCTAGGATATTTTCTCATCTCGCTTGCTAGTTTAAGGCCATACATGTCCCTTTAAATTTGTTTCATTTTTTAAGTTGATTCGATTTTGGATTAGATCTTGATTGGTGAATTCTGCTATTGACATTTTACAGTTGTGTATGTCTTTTCCGTCATCATTGTTTTGATAATCCTTTTTGACTGACTGGATAGTATGGCTAATGTTTCATGCCCTAGATTGGTGATCTGGGCTTGTCAAAGGTAAAGCAACATACTTTGGTGTCCGGAGGTGTTCGTGGGACCTTACCCTGGATGGCCCCTGAGCTGCTTAGCGGAAAGAGTCATATGGTCACGGAGAAGGTTAGGACTGCGATTCATCGTGGAACTTCAAACTTCTGTCCCTTTGTGCTCAAACTCATTTGAATTTCATGTACCTTTGCTGCAGATTGATGTTTACTCATTCGGAATTGTGATGTGGGAACTGCTGACTGGAGAGGAGCCTTATTCAGATATTCACTGTGCTTCACTGATTGGTAAGCATATTATATCAATTCTGTTTTCCCTCCAATTTTTCTGTTTTTGATTTTCCCCACCTGATAGATGATCATTGATCTGCACACGATTTTCAAATCTTAGGTTTCTGTAATGGTGGATTTGGTAGTTTTCTAGGAAATATTTTTCCTGGAACCTGTTTGCTGAGGTTGTGAGTGAAATAATGGATCTCACATCAAAACTTTCCCATCTATTAGGGAGAACTAAATATGGGAAAATCTTTCCAATTAAACTACCAAACACGTGCTCGTGTAGTCAAAGTGGTATGATTCCTTTCTTGGTTGGGTTGCATCTATAAGTCACCTCTATATTCAAAGACAGTTACCATAAAGTTATACGTCTCACGATAAATTACGGGTGAAGTGATCTCACATAAGACTTACAGTATATTCCTTAGTTCCCATTGCCCTGAAACACTATATGTGGGGATCTCCAAGGTCTTGTTTTGGTGTTTTGGTAAGTACAATGAACATAGAACATTGAGAATATGTATTTTTCTAGAATACTGTATCTAAATATCCTTCTATGGCTGTGATAACATTTGATCGAATTTTCTAGGCGGCATTGTGAACAACACGTTGCGACCCCAGATTCCAACATGGTGTGATCCTGGATGGAAGGCTTTAATGGAGAGTTGCTGGGCATCTGACCCGGCAGAAAGGCCGTCATTTTCAGAGATCTCACAGAAGCTAAGGACCATGGCTGCAGCAATGAATGTCAAATGATGGTACCTCAATCTTTTTGATAGTTTGGCTTCCAATTATTGCGCATCGGTCCTAAAACTACCGCGACCTAATAAATATGCTGCACTTTTGTGCTCTACACTCAGCCATGGTGAAATCTTATTCATTTTAGAATGATGTGACACTGAATATAATCACTCTGGGTGAAAACTTATCTCATTATACCCGACACTCAGAACAAGCAGGAACTCGATAGTGCCATCAGAAACCCGGTGTAAGCTTTCCTTCTTCCTTCGCATCGTGTCTTTTTTTATGGATTGCAAAAAGTTGTATATATCGTGATTACCCTGTCGTGTTCGTGCAGGACACTTAGAAAGATGAGTACTTGATGATGTTTTTGAAGCAAAAGGCATGATTGCAGGGTATGTAATATGTACATAGAAGTGATAGGAGTACCTGCATGATTTTTACTTCAGTTAAAATGTTTTACCAAAATATACTTCAGTTAAAATATAACCAGAATCTACTGGGAAATTACCAGTAGGAATTCTTTGGTTTGGTATACATGATAAAGAGTTGTGATTCCTGCATTGTAGCAGCATCTATATGTGCAATTTATTAGGTGCTATCAGGAATACGTGCGTGATGTGACAGATCGAGAACATGATGTTAATATATCGATATGATTTTATCAGTGTCTCAAGTCATGTTTTTACCGGATTCTGGGTCTACAAGCTTGCATTCTCAGGCGCAAGAAGTCATCTTGTCCATGACTCCATGAGTGATGGTGGACTTGAGTTTGAATAGCTTAAAAGGATGTCCAAATATTGTTATAATTATAGAGAATTCTCACTTGTATTTTTTCCATTTTTTTACAAACTTTCTGCTCTAGGCTACCTACTCGCATTCCCTTTCTTGAGTTTCGAATTCCTCAAAGGAGTAGTTTTGTGCACGGCTTTGCTTACGGAATGTTATTTAGCTTATTGTTTTCTCATTTTTCTTACTCTTGGTATGAGCTCCGAATTCCTCAAAGGAGTAGTTTTGTGCACAACTTTGCTCACAGAATGTTATTTAGCTTTCAACATTGTTTTCTCATTTCTCTTACTCTTGGTATGAGCTCTAGTGTCCTCAGGGGAAACCTTAAATCCTATAAAGAATATCGGAGTTTGACTTAGTAGGTAGGGAGACTTCAACTAATCTTCTAGTTTAGATTGGAAATGCTCCACCTGTTGATCTTTCAAACTATTCTCCTCATCAGTAATAGTGGATGAATGACTCGCATATATGGTCTCAAAAAAAAATCTATGTTATAATTGTGATAGAATCAATGAGAATATTTTCATTATTTTTTTTTTGAATATCTTTCTATTGTTTTTTTAGACATGGTTTATTATCATGGTAGATGAATTTATAGCTATTATTATTTCCTTCAGTATATTTTAATATTATAATAAAATATTTCTTAAAGTAATAATAGATGAACAGTAAAATTGTCACTTTTCATAGTTAAACAATGCCAAATATCACTACCAATAATTGAATGGGATGGAAAAAAATATATGAATTTATCCATTCTACTTGATACTCCCTCCTATTTTATCTATTGTTTATTAAAACTATTATGATATTTAATGTCTTTTTTGACTAATAGTTTTTTACAAAATACTTTATTAAAAAGTATGACGTTATATTCTTACTATAATACATTTTGTAATGAACCTAATTGTAATAGTCTTATGTATAGGCTCTGTTTGACAAACAATTGTTAATTGTTGACTGTTTGTATTGGTTGTTTACTAATAATAATTTAGATTGATTGTTTGAAAAAATTGTGTTTAGTAAAACTAGCTGTTTTTGAAAAAGTAAATGTTGAAATTCTATTTATACTCTTTATTACCAAGTTTAAAACAATATGTATCAATTACTTTTATGATGATATGTATGTATTTTTTGATAAATTTTGGGTTAAATGATGATTTCTACAAACAACCAATCCAATAGGCTTGTTCATGTCTGCCTATTAAAAATCAACCTATTAGACCCAATCAGCCAAGTGAATAGGCTATTTACCAAACATCTATTTTGCTTATTTGACTTGATCAAACCTCTCAATAAGCTATTTTCCCTAATAAATCATTCAATACGCTATTTATCAAACATAGTCATAGATTATTGTATGATTTATCAAAATTTCCAAAATTTAGTAAACATATAAAATTTTGGAGGGGGGGGGGGTAATTATATAATCAAGTGCCAAACAAGTCAACAAGTGCTTAATTTGAGTTGACAAATTTATGTTTCTTTTTTCTTATCCGTTCTTTTATGCGGTGCGGTACTACACTGCACCGCATCTCTTTAATTTCTACCACATTTCACTACACCACAATCATTATCAATATATATCCTCACTTTTTTCTCTGCTCACTTTTCTCCTGTACTTTTCACATCTCTTTTCTCACATACCCCACTTACCACAACTCTCACCACAACTCATTACAACCCACCATACTTCACCACACTTTTTTAAATTACACTGCATCGCATCATTACCACACCACATCAACTGTATAAAAGAACGGAGTCTAATGATTCTCTTAATAATTCTAAAAAGGAAATTAATTAATAAACATAAATGACATATACTTGAATAATGCAGATTAGGAGATAGTAGATGTGTAGGGAACAAGATGCAGTTGTAGGCGGCAATCAAGGAGAATTTTGCGCACGGCTTTGCATGGTGAGCCACCTACTTGTCACCTTTTGGACTCCCTATCTCTCCTATTGGGCTACCCAAACAGCCCGTTATCGGATCCATCTACAATCCCAATGCATCATATATTTCTTTTTCTTTCTCCTTTTCTTTTTTAGGATGATTAGATTTTGAAAGAGTTTTTGGATGTTAATATACTGAATTTTTGAGCTATTTGACAATAATATATTGTAGTTTGGGGGTGTTGAACAATAATGCATTCAGAACAATTTCGGCAGTGCCTGACTTTGTTGTGGCAATCCTACATAGCAGGTGAAGGAGATGAATTGGCCCAAAAGTGTTTAAATTATTTGTCAGCTAATTCAGACATAAGCAAAGAGAATCAACTTTGAAAAGAGTAAAAAAAAAAAAACATAAAATCACATTTGTTTAAACATGTTTCCGTTGAGAGATTGTTGTTGTAGTTGTATAAAATCACATTTGCTTGTGTAGATTAACTGATATGCCATAAATTTAGATATTATTTAGTCTATTCATCTTCTCGGTCTGCCACGTAAGATCGCCACCAAGTTAACCACTGTTGAAATTGTTACTGGTGCTTATTGTCCAACACCCCTCAAAATTCAGTGCATTATTGTCCAAGGTCAAAGTGCAATGCATTATTGTCTAATACCCCAAAAGTACAGCTTATTAGCATCCGAAAACCCATTTAAAAGTTCCCAATTTCGAACATTGTTTATCATAATATCCCGAACTTCATTGTTAACATGAATATCTTAAACTTTAGGAGTGATGTTTGTCAGCAATCCAACATGGGAAACATGAACATCAATTAAGTTCAGGTTTTTCTATAATTTAGTGGTATTTTTTTTATCATTTGGTGTTAGGATGCAGACAAATATCACCCTCAAAGTTTGGAATATTCATGGCAAAAATGAAGCACATGATATTCTGATAAACAATCCCCAAAGTTAGGGATTTCAAAACCCAATATACTAGGGGGATTCTGCTGCAAAATGAAGTACAATGGCAGTAATTTTATATCGTAACTCATTATAATTCGTGAATAATCAATGGTCAACATTTAGTCAAAGGACCAACATTTTGAACCAAAGGTAGTACATAAATTATGTTAAGCATCAGCTTTGATGGCAACAGTACATGGAGTATCGTTTAATATTCATTCAAGTTAAAATATTAATTAGTTAAATATTAATACTTGACAAATATGCCCCTTATAAGGGTTCATATCAGTAGCTATCCCATAACAACTGAACTTATTTGATACAATTGTTTGTCATAGAACTAAAGTTTCTTTAATTACTTGATTCTAATATATGAGATAAATATCCACTAAAGATATATCTAAAGTCTAGAAAAAAAAAATCTATGTAAGATAAATATCCACTAAACATATATCAAAAGTCTAGAAAATCTTTGAAAGTGTTGCATGTCCACGGTTTGAAATGCCAAATGATCATAGATGATGTGTCATGATGTTGTTAAAAAATTACTACCTCTGTTTTTTTTATCTGTTATTTATTATCAATTTTAATTAATAATTTTTAATATAAAATTTTTATAAAATAATAATATTATATTTTTTTAATAATATTTTTTATTATGAATTTAATGACATCAATTTTGTATAATGAATCATTATACAAATTAAAATATTACTCCCTCTGTTTCATATTAATTGTCATTGTGTTGGCTATCACGGTCTTCAATATCACTTTTTTATTAACAATTTCTCATATGATATTTTACTAATAATTACAATATTTTACTTTTTGGATAGAATCTTTCGTTACGAATATAATAGTAGTAGTTTTATATAACAAATCATTGTACATATTGAGAAACTTACAATCAAAATTTTTAAAGTTTGACTGCAGAATTTTTAAGGACGATAATTATTATGAAACGGAAGGTGTAATGTTTAAAGTTTTTATCACAATTTTCTAGACAACAAATAAATAAAAACGGAGGGTGCAATTACTTTTTATGAACCAATAATTGGCAATCAAATACTACCAAATTGTGCCGTTTTGCTGGCATAATAAGACTTCTAGAGCTAAGTACTACTCCCTCCATTCCTTAATAATTGTTACTTTGAAATTTAGGGAAGATTTTAAGAAAATAGTATTGAGAATGATAATTGCATTGAAAATGATAAAAGTAAGAGTTAATTTTCTATTTTAGTTATATAATTGTATTGGAAATTGTAAAAGTAAGAGGTAAATTAAAAAAAAAATGTCATTAATGTTACATTGAAATTGTAAAGTGACAGATATTGTAGAAAATAGAAAATTGATCAAAGTAACAGATATTGAGGAATGGAGGGAGTACTTATAACGTCTCTTCTTTTTAGATTTAAGGAAAAATAATTATGAGACACACGTGTTTGCAACAAAGTAAAAAAGCAAAGGGGCCATGGGAGTCAAAATGTTGGTTAACTCAAAAGTGTACCTAAAATTGTATACAAAAGCCTTGATTTTTAACTTCTTTCCATTGACTTAATTAAGTGTTGCATGGGAAACAGCTTGCTATGACACTACAAAGTTAGAAATTGGTAAATACTCCCTCGATTTCACGTTAATTGTCATAATTTTAACTTCTACGGTCTCCAATATTATATCTTGATTGAACAATTGCAATATTATACTTTTATGAGAGTATTTTCATTACAAATCTAATCATGTTAATTTTATATAGCCACTCCTTGTATATATTGAGAAATTTATGGTCAAATATTTAAAATTTGACTGCACAATTTTCAAAGACGACAATTAATATTGAACGAAGGGAGTACATTAATACCCTCATTTTTTTTCTAAGGCTTTGTTATTGGAGTCCATTAAATTTTAAAATTTTTAATTATTAATCTTTGAATATAATATAATGATTTGACTAAAATGACACTAGTATTAGATTCTTAGGGTCTGTAAATTTCAGTGGTAAGTGTATGTATGGTAAATGTTACTTTTTGGTAAGTTTCAATAAATTTTGGTAACTTTTGGTAAATTTATGTAAGTTTAGAAATGTTTTTGTAAGTTTCAATAAAGGTTAGAATTTGAAAATTTATAATTTTCAAATTTTTAAAACATCAAAATTAAAAATTAAAAATTAAAAAAAATAATAAATTAAAATATTTAAAAATAAAAAATTTAATTTAAAAATTTAATAATTTAAAAATTAAAATTAAAATTTAAAATTTAAAAACTTATTATTAAAATTAATAAATTTTTAAATTAAAAATCAAAAAATTTTAAAAATTTTAAAAAATAAAAAATAAAAATTCAAAATTAAAAAATAATAATAAATTAAAATATTTAAATATAAAAAATTTAAAAAGAAAAAAATTTAATTTAAAAATTTAAAAATTTAAAAATTAAAAAATTAAAAAATTAAAAAATTAAAAAATAAAAAATTTAAATAAATTTTTAATTTTTAATTTTCAATATTTTGAAATTATAAAAATTAAAATTTTAAATTTTAAATTTTAAATTTTAAATTTTAAATTTTAAAAATTAAAATTAAAAATTAAAAATTAAAAATTAAAAATATTACATATCATACTTTTAATTGTTAGGACTGTGTCCTGAAATCACTCAAATTAAGCATATAATTTATTTTTTAATTATATTATATTTAATAAGTTTGATTGGAATGGTTCGAGAAATTATGTTAGCTGTGATGTGCTTGTTGGTTTTTCTTATGATGCTATTAGGTTGTTGTTATTTGTTGTTTCCACATCGTTGTTCAAATTTTTCGACCTTTTCAAGTTTTGAATTATTAAAAAAATGGACTGGTGACGATAGTTAGGTTTTTGCTTAATGGGGCTAAGGTATGATTTTCTATATACTCAAACTGCTGAAGGTAATATTTGTGCCTCAGAGAGAGCACCAGGTAGAGAGGCTTAGATAAATCCTCTAATCGCCTCCCTCGAGGGGAAGGTGAAGAGAGGTGAGCAAATGATGCATATATGTAGGTATGAGACTCTATGAGGTTAGTCTATTCACTAGGGTTGAAGAGTTATGTTAGTGAGAGTTTTGAAGAAGACTGATTCTTTTTATGTAATTGGATCAACTATGATAGATCTGTAACTCTTCTATTGATATCATGAGAGAGCAAGATTTGTTGTTGCACTCTAGCCTATATAGTGGATTTTTTTTTGTGCTTGTGCTACATATGCTTTTTCGGAGTTGGGTTTCCCACGTCAAGTATTGTGTCTTCCCTTATTTCTGTCATTCTTGCATTATTACTCTCAATGTTTGAAGTATATTATGTTTTTTCTTCCGCTGCAAGTGTGCTCTTACTTACGTTACCGTCCCAACAATCAGTATTAGAGTTGGTTCAATCTAATTCAACGAGGAGTTTGGTTGTGAGATATCAGGTTTAGAGCGTTGGTAGCAAGATTTTTGGTTTGAGGAATTTGTGGGTTTGATTAGATTTGAGATGATGGAGAGTGAATATACGTACGTGTAGAGTGCAGATTATGACTGTTCAAATAGATTGGTTGGAAGCATCTGAGCATTAGTCGATTTCAATCCAAGGGGCAGTTGGTTAGGATTGTATCCTAAAATCGCCCAAATTGACAACATGATTTATTTTCTAATTGTGTTAGAAAATGATTAAGTTTACTTATTATGTTGAATTTTCTAATTAGATTATATTTGATAAATCTAATTGGAACGGTGGCCAAGGTCTGGTTGTAGTTTAGTGGCCAAGGTTTGGTTTCCTACAAATACCCATACAGCTGAAGGTAATATGTGTATCTTAGAGAGATATATATGTACCTCTCCTATTGATCTCATGAGAGAGTTGGGATATCTTATTATACCCTAATCTATATAGATTTTGTCATGCTCGTGTGGCTTGTGTTTTTCTCAATAATTTGGGTTTTCAGAGTTAAAAATTGTGTCTTCCTTTGTTTTGTTGTTCTTGCGTCATTACTCTTGATATTTGATGTATCCTATGTTTCTAGTTTTCTACTTCTGCTGCAAGTGTAATGTTTTTCTTCCCAACATTAACAAAAAATATCATAAAATACAATATTGTAACATTTGGTGAAATATTATGTGAATTGATCAATGAAGAAAATCGAAGTTTTTAAAATGTTTAGTAAATAATAGATAAATTAAGAACGAGAGAGTATATATAATTAACATCTATTGTTTGATTTATTTTTTTTTTGCATTATTGTCATTTGATATTATGATAATTAAAATCACCAAAATAAGTGAAGTCCATATGTGGTAGTGAATATTTTTTGGATTGATTCTTGACAATTATTTTGAATTTTAACAGCATTAACAAATTAAATAAAATGATTTTTAACGGTTTTGATTATATTCCAATTACCTAATGGTACAATGTGTAATATATTTATTGATAATTCGTTGCCTTAGCGTTAGACTTCCTAGTTGATTTATGTTACAAGATCTTACAAGGAACAATATATCTAAGGGAGAAGAAAATCTTTAGCTTAATTAGCTAGAAATATCAATCTGATTACAACAAGGATAATTACATAGGATAATTAGGATATTCTGTCATTAACTTTGCCTTTATTAGGTAAAATTAGTAGTTAGCTACAAATAGTTATTTAATTATGGATTATTGGACCATAATATGTTATATTTTAGAGGTATTTGATAATCATGCACTGTATTATTTTTTTTAAAACTTTACTACATTGTAATATGAGGGTGGGTGACGCATGTACACTGAGAACGAGTTCGGGTGAAAATGACTCATCAAAGATCCTGCGCATCAATTGGAGAAAATCATTTAGCAAATTTTTTTGATATTTTAACTGAATCTATGCCGAATAGCCCTAATCAAACACATGAACCCTAATTCAAAAGGAAATTTATTAAAACCAAAAAGGAGGTCAACAAAGGAAAGGTCGAGGAAAGCAGCTGATGATCTAGCGGCAGTCATCCTATTATGGAGAGCAATTTATTTTTGAGAACAGGATAAGTATATATGAAAATTTAATATACAGATTTATTAACATTACTTATATATATATATATATATATATATTAAATGTTTTTGTTATACAAAATACATCCATGCAGCTCCATATTCAGGAGAAAAATATAAAACCTCAAAATTTAAGACAAAATCCATATAATGTAATATTATTCTTTTCATACTATACACATATTAGAAAAACCAAATACAGCGAATATATTATTATCACTGGTATCATCACAATATACAAATCGCATGTTATCTGATCATCCCCCTTATCTTTCTCTATCATATTACCAGCATCAACACATGGCTCATAAAACCCTACATCCACATGCTACAAATACTATACACCAATACCCCCCAATATATTATTCCATCTCTTACAATATTTTAATTACAAACCAAGAAAATTAAAAAAAAACCAACAAAAAATAAGATGATTAATTGGGATAATCTTGGTAGTAATCCCATGAGTTGTTGGTAGTAGAGTTGGATTGATCACTAGTAGACCACCATGCATTCATCCCTTGAAGTTCACCACTCACTTGATCACCATGGCCACCATTGTTTTCTCCTCCAAGAAGTTGATCGAGCTCGGCTTGGAAGCTTGAAACGCGATTCATCCCTATGTACCCTTCTACCTTCATCGTCTTCCTTGAGAAATCAATGAATTCGGTCATGTTATTGTTGTCGTTTGAGCTATCTGAGTTTTCTATCTCTTCTGTCTGACTGTTGTTGTTGCTGTTGTTGCTGTTGTTGTTGCTATTGTTGTTATTATCATTGCTGATGTTGTTTTGTAAGAAACTGGGCGTGTGTTGGAAGAAACTGGTAGAGTTGAATGGGAATTGGATCTGAGGGTTGATGGATGGGAGATCGGTTTGGATTGTGAGCTTGTCTTGGATGAGGGGGTGCAACTTGGGCCACAGGGTTGGATTATCGAAGAAAGAGAAGGCGGCCGAGCTCTGGTGGTGGTGTTGGCTCTGCAACTGCATGTGGAGTTGAAGTCGCTCCAGGGCAGAGTTGCTTAGGGTTGGGACCTCCTCCTCCTTGGATCCTCCGAAACCTGCTTGTTGTTGTTGCTGTTGTTTTCTTCTCCCTAGGAGTTTCTTCTTCAACCTCGTGTTCCAGTAGTTTTTTATGTCGTTATCTGTTCTTCCTGGAAGCTGGGCAGCTATTATCGACCACCTAGGTTAAAATAGAGATTCACACAAAGTTTTAACATGGGATCAAAATCAAAAACAAGTCTGGCATCTGTGGAACCATCTCAACCAAAAACTTAAGCTGATAGTTGAAACCCCAGGAATAGTTTTTATACTCTAATAGTATCCAAGTAAAAAGGTTAAAAAGAGAGAACGTGCATGTTTTTACCTGCTACCAATACTGATATACAAATTAAGAATGATGTTATCCTCCTCCTCCGTAAAACCACCATGCTTGATATTGGGTCGTAAATAATTCAACCACCTCAGCCTACAACTTTTCCCACACCTCTTGAGCCCTACATGAATCGTAACACAACAAAACAAAAGCGTCAAAAATCCGAGTTCCAAAGATACAAAAGAATAATATCTTTTTCAGTCGAATCGATCGAAATTTTCACAAACCCACATATAACTTCAAGAGATAGGGAGATTAAAAAGATTTATTTTTGAGAAATATATATACTCTCTCCGTTCCATATTAATTGTCATAATTTTAATTTTTACGGTCTCCAATGTCACTCTTTGATTGATAATTTCTTACATGATACGTTATTAACAATTGCAATATTATACTTTTATGATAATATTTTTCATTATGAATCTAATGGTGGTAATTTCATATAGTAACTTAGTGTATATATTGAGGAATTTAGGGTCAAAATTTTTGAAATTTGACTGCACGATTACCAAAGATGACAATTAATATGGAACAGAGGGAGTATTTACCAATCTTTTGAGGAAGAGCTATCCAATTGCCACCAGTGCCATACTTCTCAATATAAGCTTTAAGCTTAGCATCTTCTTCAGGTGACCATGGCCCCTTTTTCACATTTGCTTTGTCACAACATGGAGCTCTCCCCATTTCTTTCTCCTCAAATTTGATGCCCTTTTGACTTCTCTCTCTATCTCTCTCTTTCTCTCTCTAGATTTCTCACAGTTCTCAAGGATGTGTTTGGCAGCTGGTGTGAGAAATGAAGGGAGATGAACAAGGGAAGACCTTGTTTTATAGGTTGAAAATAAGGGTCATTAGGGACTTAAAAAGTCTTAAATTATCTCACCTTCTCCCTCATTTTCCTCTTCATTTTTTCAAACCCTAATTGTTTGTTTAGTTTTTCTCTCTCCTAGGGTTTGCAATGTCTTTCTCCCTCTAGTACACTTTGAAATTGAAATTTAATTTGGATTAGTTTAAACATAATATAATATAAATAAGATAAGGTGACGTAAAGAACCCCACTAACTAACTAATGAAGAAGAATATTCAAGTAATTAGCTTTATTCTTGTTCAAACAAGTCAAGCTTTTCTTGGTGATTTAAAGGTAAAGTATTGCATGGTAATTATTTATTTGGTTTTGAATTGTTTAGTAGTGATTTGTAGTAGGCAGCAAGAAGGATACTCTATCTGGTTTGTTTGTCTTTTCACCTAGAAACAATATTCTTGCATACACACATATATATGTGCTTTGTTACATTACTTATTGCATTCAAGTATTCACAAAGTAAGCATTTTAATGTGAATTGAGTAAAATTGCACACAACTATTTTTTGAGGAATTTCAAACATAAAGAAGGGGGAAAAAAGGAGTAGATAGCCTAGAGCGGAAAGTTCGTAAGAAAATTTGAAGAAGCATAAGCGGGAATTTTCTTTAGATTGCAGCAGTGTTTGGCATCCTTTTGAGAAGTTGTATAGTTATCTTGTACTGTTGAGTTTTATTTATTTTGTATTGTTGTCTAGCATGTATTATCCATTGTGTGGATCGGAACTTTCAGAATCTTCGAGCTTTGAATAATCGAAAGAAAATATAATTTTATTTAGGTAGAAGTTGAATATTTTAATTTTGTTGAGATGTGGAGCCCAATGGAGGCAAGACTCGGGTTAATCAATCTCATGGAAGTCAAGATAAGTGGTTGAACATGTGAAGGTCAACACGGATAGGTATAAGCCTGACACAGGTCGTGTACAGCTCCACAGAGCAAGGAAATGTAGAAAATGGGCAACATGTATCCTGTCTAGGCTGACACAGACCGTGTCACGTACAACATGGGTTGTATCAGCTATGATGTGGATAGTGTCAGGGAGGTTTTCAGATTTTCTTGTTCGGAGCACCTTTTTTACTACGGGTGGCCTTAAAGTTTGTGACCTTTGGTAATTATGTCGATCATGTTAATTATGATAGGACACTTATGAAGACTTAATGAGTATGTTTATTGAGAGTCTTTTGGTTTGCTTTGATTACTTAGCTGTTAGCCTATATAATGTTGTATTATTGGGGCTTGAATATCATCATCACAAGATGATCAAACACAACACATGATAAAGGTTGGGAGTGTCCTTATGTTTTTAGAGTAAGAGAGAATGGTGACTTAGAAAATTAGGACGAGTGTCCTTGTAAGTTCTCAGAATTTCCCCTGTAACTCCCTCTGTTAATCCCTACATAGTTTTAGTGCATCGTTCGTGGTCCCTCCCTCCCCCTTTGGGTTTTCCATGTTATGATGTTATATCCTTGTGTTTGATCTCTTCTTGTTATTCCGCAATATTGTTTGTGGTATTTAATCTACAATTCTAACAACCAATTTCATAACACGGTAAAGGTGCGATATGATGGAAGCCTAATCCTAACAAATTTGAGAGCTTTGATAAACCTTCCAATTTCCAATCAAACCTACTTTCGACGTTGAAAATTTGAACTTGAACTTCTTACTTCCTTCATTTTATATTAATTGTCACTTAGTTACGTTGACTATCATGGCCTTCCATGTCATTTTTTAATTGATAATTTTTTCAATAATATTTTATCAACAATTGCAATATTATATTTTTATGATAATATTTTTCGCTACAAATACAATGATAGTAATTTTAATAAGAACCCATTGTATATATTGAGAAATTTATGGTCAACATTTTTAAAACTTAACTGTAAAATTTTCAAGTACGACATTAATATGAAATAGAGGACCTAGTTAATTTTTCCCAAGACCTTGCTATTGGCAAACTTGAAGTAGTAATGCTCTTAAATATGAAATTTATCTAATCAATACACAAATATATTGTATTTTGTTTTACAAAAAAAAAAAAAGACTGCTGCATTTTTATGAACATGCATGATTATTAATTACATTGTTTTACTTTGTCCTTTTTACTAACTTTGAAAATTTTCAGTCCAAGAATACTAATGCATGCATTGCTGAAATGTGTAGTTGAAATTTTGTTAGTATACTTGTAGAATACTGTTAAGTAAATTGATAAAATTTTTAATAATAATTTGAACTCATAAATGTACAATATATGTGCATGCATATATATAATTATATATGCACAAAATAAAAAGATTATTAGAAAAGGAAAATCACAACTGGTGTGATGCATGCCAGGGTAGGGTTGATCTTGATTTCTTTTAGAGATGAGATTAGCATCTGCACTGCCTGTAACAAGTGTCATTTAGGGCAAATATTTTACTCCTATAAATTGAAAAAAAGAAGGATAAAGATAAGCATATTCAAAGAAAAAAAAAATTGAATGTCAAGTTGTATAATGTCTACTTTAATTCATAATAATAAAATAACTAAAAAGCTACTCAATATTTTATTTACAGCACAAAATTACAAAAGGAAAGGCCCTAAGATTTCAAACCCTTAGCTTGCAAGAGGGGTTGCATTATCATTGACCTTGGTTTTTCCCTAATTTAATAATTATTAAAACTATTATCATTATTGTTAGTTAATATTTATTATATTATTGTTATTTATTATTAATATTATTAAGGGTCAAGAACCCATCCCCACATAGAAATTACCAAAATAGAAGCTAACAAAATTTGAAAAAAGCACTCACTCCCACAAATAATTAAACTAACAATATTTTCTTAATTTAATCATCAAATGGAGTCAGACCTTTAGGAGTAAGAAAACATGCTTCTGTTTGTCATTTCTCTCCCTCCCAGAATCTCTGTTATTGAGGGTGGCCTTTGTATTTCATCATCATGGATGACCAACATTAAGAAGGCATATATGGGTTGTCTTCTTGATAATTATAAGATAAGCAGAGATTTTCATTGGTTACTCAAGTTTGGTAAATAATGTATATGATAAAAAATAACATGATGAGGATTGGATCATTATATAGTGTGTATAATCTATTTGATGAAAAAGACAGCCACAATAAGGATTGGATCGTTTTAGAATTACTCCTCTTATTACTTATTAGTTTGAATCAATGGAAACTGATCACATAAATATGGAACTTTGGTGAGTATATGAGCATGAACGGATATTAAGTATTGTTTTAGAATTCCTCCTCTTATTAGTTTAGAATTCCTCCTCTTATTAGTTTGAAATAACCGACTTTAATTACGCTACGGTTCGTGGTCCGTAGGACATGACCTGTGTCGCCCGACCATGGTCCGTGGTGTTACAGCCACGACCTGTGGTGCTTGTCAGTAACTAATTTCTTTGTTTCTATCCGCCCCACGATCCGTGCCCTTCACCAAATCACCCGTGTTGCCTATTTTTCTCCTTTGGGTCAATCAATTGAGCATCATACTCAACATTTACTTAATATGCAATTTAAGAGTGTTTCATCTTATATGACAAGAGATTGACCTATAATCTATGTACCTGTGAAGGAGTTGTGTAAGGCTCATTTATGAGTACTTAATTCTCAATAGACATGTTCAAAGGTCGGGTCAAACCGGGTCACGGGTCAGGTCAATCGAGTCGGAAGTTTTTTATCTGTCGGCCCGACTCGACCTTCGGGCCAGGTAACTTTGGCCACGGGTCGAGTTAACGGGCCGACAAATATATAAAATGGAAAATTTTACGCGTTTTATTTATGTATTTAGTCGGGTAGTCTGGTCACAAAAAACTAAACTTAATCTAAGATTTTTTTCATTAAAAAAAATGTATTTAGTTGGGTCGTCGGGTCGGGCCGGGTCATCGACCCCCATCCCGAGCCCGGCCCGACCATACTTTGGGGCACCGACTTTTTCGAGTCGCGCCAGGTCACCTTCTAAAATTGTGGACTTGACCCGCATTTTTTCGGGTCGGGCGGATCCCCGGCCCATTGAACAGGTCTAGTTCTCAAGTTATAACTCTATGGAGGTTGTGAGAGATTGTGGAGGTTTGGAAATCCCTTATTAACACTTGTAACCCTCAGATAGTGCATCATTTGTGGTCTTGGTTTTTCCACTTTAAACCCTTGTGTGTGAATCTTTATGTTTTCGCCCTTATTATCATTTGTCAGCTAACAACGTCCTGAATATCCTAATAACTGATAACAGAGCTTTGGTTGGAGTATTATTGATTTGCACACTGAGAAACAATAGCAGGCGCACTTGTGAAGATTCTGGAGTTTGATGGGAAAGACTACGCATGGTGAAGGATCCATGATGATCAGGATGTGCTCCACCAGCAAAAGTTGCATCTTACGATGGGTGAAAAGCCAAAAAAGATGGAACCGAAGGATTGGGAAGAGCTTGGCGGTCATGCATTCAGTATGGTGAGGCTGACGTTAGTTTGGAACGTGGCTTTCAACGTCAAAGATCAGAAAACGATGAAAAGTATGCTTGAGGCCTTGAAGAATACATATGAGAAACCCTCTGTGGTGAATAAGTTACATATGTACGTTACGTCGTTTGTTTAAATTTAAGTTGCATGAGTTTAGTAATATGAATGATAGTATGAATGAGCTGATTGTGATACTATCGAAGTTGACCTCTGTGGGATTGATTTTGACGATGAATGTTAATATACTGTTGGCTACCCTACCTAAATTTTGGGATAATTTTGTGACTTTTGTAATATCTTCGATTAAGAAAGATAAGAAACTGAAATCTGGTGAAATTAGAGACTATGTCCTAAATGAAAGCATCTGTAGGAGAGATTTTGATGTGTCTAAATCTTTGGGGAGTGCTTTGGCTATCAGGAGTAGGAGGAACAATGAGACTATTTCGTAGGGGTTGTCCTAAACCCAGGAGGAGCAGTTATAATGACCATGACTCGGTAAATTCTCCTGATGATTTGGGTGATGCCCTAACTATTAGTGTTGACGAGTCATGAAGGAGTTGGGTGATATATTCAGGTGCGTCTTTTCAATCTTCGTATAGCAGGGAGTCCTTTGTTAACTTTGTGAGTGGGAGGTTTGGCAGAGTTACACTTACACACGGTCACAGTCGACTAATGGTACTGAGAAGAGGTGATGTGAACACTAAAACTTCTAAGGGTGTCACTTCGAGGTTGAAGAATGTTCAGTATATCCTGAGTCTCACCAAAACCTTAGCTTGTATTTGGGGGTCAACTAGATGAAGAGGGGTTTACGATAAGATTTGGGGATGGTCATTGGACTGTAACGAAAGGAGTTCTGGTAATCGGAAACGGTAGGAAGGAGGGGAAGTTGTATACTACCATTGATGATTCTAACAGGCTTGTTCATACTCGCCAAGGACGTGTTAATTGGCTTCTCTGATGAGAGAAGGGCACTAGATATGAGTCGGTTTCCAGTCGAAGCTACGAGACCGGATGGTCGGCGGAGAAATGCACCTAACTTGCACGGTAATTCGACAAGTTCAATACGAGGTGAAAGTCCAATCCCTAATTCCCCAAGTTGTTGACTAGGGTGCATATGTCAAAGTTGTAAGGGCACGATCAGTTCAAGTGGTAGCCTATTGATAAAAGAAGAGTTAATGGGAAGGTAATTGAGACCTCTGTTGATCTTTGTTGAACAAGATCGAAGGTGGATGCAGGTGGATGCACTAGAGGATTTGAGGAGGGGTTGAAGAGGGTGGTGTTGATGTACGTGATGGGAATGGATGCAATTGAGCTCCAAGTGGGAGATTGTTGAGTGTGAAGCTCAACTGATTGACTTGGAGGTGAAAAACATGCAACATGGGTGACCTGATGAAGGGCACGGATTGTGGGGGCAGACCAAAATGAAGAAATTAGCTACTGACAGGCGCCACGGGTCATGGATGTGATACCACGGACCGTGGTCGGGTCACACGAGTCATGTCGTACGAACCACGAACCGTGATGAGCTGCAATGCAGAGAAATTTAAGTCGATTGTTTATACCAACTTAATTTGAGCTTTCTTGTTTGCCAAGGAGTCAGTTTGTTTCCTAATTATTGTCATTGATGTCACTATAAATAGGACCTGTTTGTTTCCTAATTATATTTTATTTTTTTAAAAAAAAACACCCAGTAATTTCATGCACAATCAAAAGCTTATCTATGATATTCATAGGAATTCAGACATTGTTTTATAGCTAGAAAACTATCCTACATGTCTGTCTTTCTTCATGCATTGCCATTGGGGTCATTAAAAAGGTTTCCTTGTAATACCTTAAGGAAAAGCTAAGGAACTATTATCTGGTGACTTCATCTTTACATACACAACTTTATAATAAATTCTAAATTCACTGTGATAATATTTTTCGATAATTAATGGACACCAACCCTTTTATTCACCATCCAAAACTTTGGGTCAATTTTCAAGAATTGGATCAAAATTAGGCAAACCAACATGTTCTAGAAATCAAGGCATGCAATTATTCATCACAAAATACCATCCAAAGGAGGTGACAACCCATGAATAATGCCTTAGGCAATTATTTTGAAGGCATGCATGCAACACAATTACTAACAATTTACCACCACCTTGACTTTGGCTTCCACATAAAGTAAGGCAAAGGTCCAAAGTGTTAGGTTTATACGTGCATGCAATTTTACTTTATCTTTCAAAATTTTTGTGTGGGATATTTCTAGCACCGTGGACTCACCCTAGCTAGATGATGATATCCAAGTGCTTGACCTTTATAGATATATATTTTTTTCTTCAACTATGATAGTGACTCTGCAACTCCAAAATTCATTTAAATTTGTTCTTAAAAGATGTGAAGAAATTCATCAATAATAGACATGGAAATTCCGTAAATTATACAGTATATCATGATGGATCTACTTAAGTCCAGCGCATGTATTAAATTAAAATATGTCAATCAATGACGGATCTAGATCTTTACATCGAGTTATCAAATACACTATTACATTCGTTTGGGAAACATATATTATTTATAATTTTTAATTGAAATTATAGTAAATTCGCTTTTTTCTTTTGTTAAAGGTGGCCCAACATTACATGCAAATATGCCCATGAGGCCAATTTTTACGCGATAAATTTGTGCAGATAAATTTTTAAAATATCGATGAATTTTGTAATAATATTGATGAAATTATGATAACTTCTTTTTCTAAGATTTAACACCAATCGTACTCCAAAAGTTTTTACATACATAATTACATTGTGCGGATGTCTTTTCAATAGTTTTTTCAACTATATACTAACAATAAGTCTATGCAAAAATGTCTCATTAAAAATTTATCACAAGACCTATACCTTTGTAGCGACTTTGTATAAATATAAAAGTGATTAATAATTTATTCCGGTTGACTATTATAAAGGTCATTTCTTGATAAATTATTAGTCATAACTATATTAAAAGTCATTTTAATATAACTTATTTGTCATAATAAAATATAGAAAAGTGACCACCTTATAAAAGAAATTCATCTCCCAATAATTTTACGTAACATAATTTCATCCTAGCTAAAATTTGCGGCCTATTAATTTTCTATATCTATATAAGTACGTGTGACTATGTGAGTTCCTTTTGAAAATTAAATAAAATAAATAAACAAGTAATGCAAATTGGGAAAATGTCAAACATGTTTTGGGTTGACAAGAAAGCACCATTACATCTACTTGCTACTAATGTTGATATTATTGCATCACTTGAGAACTTTTTATTTTGTGGTCATAACAGTTGTTGGATATTATTTTCAACCGCTCCATCTAATTTTCACCTTCAACTTGCATTGCATTTGAGCACGCTATATGGGTTCAAGCCTTCAACATTGAAAAGATGTGTTGGAGAAAGCCATAATGCATCAATATATTTAAAATTACCACATATATATTATATATTAAGGGGTTTTTTTACATTTTAAACCTTTTATTTTATGATAATTAATTTTCTGAACGTCTGGTTTTCAATGGAGAAGGGGGTGGCAAATGAGGCTCCATCAACAATAAATTTCCCGACAGAGTTGTTGGTTACGAGGAGGGAAAATCCGAGGAGGGACGAAGGAGTTTGAGGGGCACGGCGGTGTCCACGATAGCATTGAGGACAAAAAGGATGGCGGAGAAGGGGGCGATTGGTGCATTCGAGGAGTTTATATCAGTTTTGGAAGTCTGTTGATGATGGTAACGACGAAAGGGCAACGTTGAGTGGTAGTGTAAGAAGAGAAGGGAGTAGAGCAGCAGTAGCGGTGGTGTTGCCGGCAAGGGAGACGTCGGTGATGGTGGTTAGGAAGGGAGAGAGAGAGGGGGTGGCCTGGGGGTAGGCATTGAGGATGGAGGGGTGAAAATTCAGGTTCAAGTCAATCCAGGTTCAGACGAATCTGACATTGAACAAAAGTTTGATGTTCGATACCTAATTTTTTGGAACATTTTCCGAGTCAAACTCGGGTCAGACAAATCGAACAAACATAAATTCAGACTAATCGGTCATTGTATGAGAATTTTCGGTCAATCGATCATTGCAAAATTCAAACAGAAATTCTATAACCATACCCATTTTTTCCAAGTCAAACTGAACCGGATTTTTAGGTCGGACATTTTTTTAACAGCCCTACTGCCAATCATACTTTTATGCTGTATAAACCACGTTCTCCAATATCGGTGGGAGGGAGTTATTTTTTTCCCTTTTATTATTTGTATGTCATGTATAGAAGTAAGTAGCTGAACTCCAAGTGCATATAATATATACATTGTCAAATAACACACAAATGCCATTATTCACAAGCCAAGACCCTTTTGCTGTATATATCAAAGGCCATCACAGGGTTTTGTGAACAAAAAAGATATACTCATCCACCAAACATAACAAATACACCATGAAAGAAATTATTATTCACTCGTACAACACACCACAAAGAATTATCCCAGTTCGATCCTGGATTTCCCAGTCCTAGTATCTCGACAAATTCAACATATTCAGTATCATTTTTCGCTTGGATCATGCAGGCATTCCCTGTTTGCTTCACATACATATTCCCCTGCAATCACGCCTCTTGTATCAGAAATTGCCAGAATCCGAAACTTAATGACCTGATCTACATCTTCTGCAGGCATTCTGCGTAAAAGTGACAGTATCACGCGGCAAATTAAGTATAGCTCCCAAGAGACATACCTAGCCTCAGTTGGAATGACGAAATGGCATCTAAATTCTAACATTCTATAGCACATATAGGGTTTGAGACTTTGAGTAGAATCGTCCACCACAGGAGCAAGATCTCGACACTTAATAGAACGATAAACAAACCGGTTTTGAGTTTTGGTCTGAAACTTTTAGTCTGGGACGCAAACATATAACCCTACACGACATGGGCTTGGAGCAAATACGGAAAGAAAGCAAATCAGAGTAGATACATGCCGAGAAACGGAAAACTTACATTATGTTTTCAGATTATACTCCCCCGGTTTTTGATAATTCTCTGAAGGCCATTAGAGTGCGTAAAGTTTCATCCAGAATAAGCCATGGGATTCCAGAAAGAAAAAAACTATTATCGTCATCTGTAGTCAGAAACAAAGTTAAAATGCAGCACATTCATCAGCATCTAGGCTTTGGGGGGTCGATGGACAGCTAATAGACACCAAATTTGAGAAATGAGGTACCATCATTTGATATTCATCGCTGCAGCCATAGACCTCAGCTTCTGTGAGATCTCTGAAAATGATGGCCTTTCTGCAGGCTCCGATGCCCAACAACTTTCCATTAAAGCCTTCCATTCCGGATCACACCATGTCGGAATTTGGGGACGTAACGTGTTGTTCACAATGCCACCTAGAAAACATGCGCAGGAAATCAAATGTGGTAGCAACTACTAGAGTCAGAAAAAATTCTTGCAAAGTACACCTAACATATTATCAACATAACCAGCCATCTTCATCGCAATTACCATACCATGCCACACCACAGTACAGGATGTAGACAAATCAAACCAATATTTTAACCACGATTGCCTAATTCAAACTGTAAGATATGCTTGTACCTAAAACATGTGTAAAGAACCCTCACTTGGAGAGTATCTGCCATCCAATCAAACAGACAGAGAGGTCTTGAGATATGCTACTTTCAAGTTTCAACTATTAATGTTTTACTTGTAATAGGAATTCTTTGTAGTTAATAAGGATCATGATTTATCTTTGGCAATTAGAAAAGCAGTGGCAGCTACAATATGACTGACATCGTATTTGCTTCTCCTATTTTTCAAGCAGTTGGATGGTTGTAGGGTTCACCGATAAATATCACATTTGCGCACATGGTATTAGGAAATGAAAACTATGAAAATTGAGTGAGTTTAGGTTTAGTCATATGGATATATTAATCTGCATCATTTCTACACTCAAATTCTCACAATTAGTAAAATTCTAATATGCAAGTTACCATGCAAAATTATCTTTAATATCCTATCCTAATAATACACTATGTTCCTAATCCAATAAATGCTAATATCTACAACTCACAAAGTCGGTCCAGCCTATGTGGAGATTGGGAAGATCTAGATGTAGGCACTCTTACCTTAGTAAACATAATTGCATGCAGAGAGATTGATTCTAAGAGAAATGTGGCTGATACCTATTAAAAATAACTCCTTCAGCAAATAAAACGCTAACATTAATAGCATGGATTCAGAATGTATCGGCGACAAAATGGCCGCATTGGAAAGCTTTTGGAGTTCAGGGATGTGCCAGTTCGCCCCAATAAGTGTTTTATGCTAAATCAGAAACCGAAATCACGACTGGAATCGCATTTTGAACCCATGATTATATTAGGAAAGAGAATAAAGACAACGCACTAGTCTGCCGATTATGTATCCCTCTTAACAAAAGCTTGTCCCCAAATATATAGGCAAACAGATGGCGAGATGCTCGGTCTAGCCATATCTGACGACACTGGGTTGCTCCGAATATTTATTAATACCTTATTCGTATGCCCGTAATATAAAGCATAGTTGTCATAATGACAAGTCATTCCTGCGATTATATCACAAGGACCCATATCACATGCAGAGAACTTTGTTGCCTCACGCCTGTGGCATCCAAAACCAGCTGAGTATCCAGTATGAATCTGAGATGCATTTTTCAAGCGCCATTCTCGACGCAAGCGCAACTTAGCAGAATTTTCTTTGAGAAAAAGTTACTAGGCAGCGATATCCCCCCAAACATCAAAAAGAGATAATCAAACGTCTGCGAACTTCAAAACCTTCTTTTTGCACTACAAGTAGCAACCTCGACAATGCAAACAAGCCCACCCTGTTTCTATCCAGCAGGTGGCAATAGCACCCTAATCTTTAGCCCCCTGCTCAACTCAACACAGATAAGTTTTTTGATGACCCTTCAACTAGATGAAATTGTTGCATATTAGCAAACTCCAGAAGTATCGATGTCTTACAAGAGACGATCTGACCACGGGACCCTCACCATGGAATCTGTAGTTGACTACGCTAGGGAGTTTCTATGAACAACCCAAATGTTTCCTTTTAAAGCTTCAACTTCCGCTCAAAGCAATAGCCATGTCAAGTAATACAAATTCTAACCATATAAGTAAAGCCCAGATAGGAGACACTGGACCCTGATATATAGCAAATTAACCTTTTTGGCTCAGTGTCCTCATTTCGCAACAGGCAAACAACTTCTGAAACTCTCAAATATAGTTTTTACATCTTTATTTTCTCTCAATATAGGCTGTAAGACAAAAATATGGCTATCAAGTGTAATTAAAAGGACTCAAATTCATCATAATCAAGGCCTGCAATAGTTGACTGCGACCTTAAATATTGGTTTGAGGATACAACCAATAATCCAAAGCAAATCCACATAAGGTAACTCTAAAGTAACCTGATTTGCAGCCTTAATCTTCTTCTACAAGTAAAGATGTCTCCATTTAACATATCCAGCCTCACAATTCGTGAAATTCTCCTTCTCTATACATACAAGCAGATCTAATTTAAGCCTACCATTGACTTATGTGAAAATTCAGCTTCAGTTTGCCACCATGTCATTATGTTGTCCTCCAGACCTCAGCAAGAGGCACCAGCTTCCATAGATGTCACAATTCTTCAAGCAATCGCTTGACTGTGGTCAAGTTGGTTGCAATGTGATACTCTCGAAATCCTCAACTAATTCAGCATTAACCACCATTGCCCTACCCCCCCCCCCCCCTTCCCCAACAAAAAGAAAAAGAAAGTAAGAACAGAAAAAACAACTTTTTTCCTTCCCATAAGCTTAATTACAACAGGGCGCAGAAAACCAGCCAAGTGAAGCCCGTACTTGTGGTTCAGATTATCTGGTGACAAAGACAGCAGGGACGTGCTGGCTACTGTACCAGCCGCTCAAGGAGGCACTCCTATACTCATTATGTTTCCCTTGTGATGAGAACCACACCGCAGCAGCTTGCCAGCGCTGAGCAGGAGGCAGAGGTTAAACTCCTAAACTAACTGATGTAGAACAATATTTCTATACTCATTCTCTCTATTATCATAATTCCAGTCCACAAATTACCCTGTACAGCTGCAAATTTATAGCCAAAACCGACAGATATGCAGCTGCTAGGAAATAAGAAAGAATACCATGAACAATGACTGTTTTATAATATCCTATCCTAATAAATACTACTTTCCAATCTTGATATCTATCTGTTCAGTAAAATAACTCTTAGTGCAGTAAAACAATAGCACTATAAGAAAATTGAATAAAGGTAATAGAAATATTCTACCGAAACTTACCAATAAAGCATTAGATCATATTAGTGGAAACACAGTTAGAACATCACATTAAAATTTAAAATTTTGGCTGTTCCATGACGAAATGCATTCAAAAGGTTTCAAAGTTGGGTAAGCAGAGCATTTACCCAACAAATGTAATATGGAACAAAATTCCCACATCAGACCAATTAAGTAATACTGTGCCTGAAACCACATTTTAAAGGCTTGGTTGGAATTTACATGTGTGTTTGAACTAACATCAGTATTGCAAACACATTGGAATTCAGTACCCAGTACTTTACGCGGACCATCTCATGCACAAGTGTGGCTATAAAATACCATTCCTGTTGATGAAGAGTGTCTTTTAGTCATCTTATCCATAAACTTCAATAGTTCCCAAGAAATTTCAAATTCATTTGCAAACAACCCCCCCCCCAAAAAAAAAAAAAAAAAACAAAAAATAGGGAAAATGAAAGAAGAACAAGTAACCAACACAAGATACAGAACCTTTGACATGATTTACTTACCGATCAGTGATGCACAATGCATATCTGAGTATGGTTCCTCCCCGGTAAGCAGTTCCCACATTACAATCCCAAATGAGTAAACATCAATCTACACCACATGCGCATGAAAAATTAAGTTTGACTTAAGCAGCACGAAAAGGGACACAGTACAACGCATATTTCAGTTGAATTAAAATCCTAACCTTCTCTGTCACCATGTGAGTCTTTCCACTGAGTAGCTCAGGGGCCATCCAGGGTAAAGTTCCACGAACACCTCCAGACACCAAAGTGTGTTGCTTCACCTTCGACAAGCCCAGATCACCAATCTGATACATGAAACAGAAAGGCCATATTATTCCAGTCCATAAAGTGACAGAAGGAACAACGATAATGATAACAGTGATATCAGCATGCAAGCAAAATCCACAATTACACTTAACCAGAAAATACGATGGTTAAGCATTTTACGCTAAGGGGTCACTTATTCAGTTGTATTCTCCAATTTAACTTGCATATTCTGCACTCCTTCCAGCTGGTAAGACCAATTCACAGAAGCACTAGGAAGGGTAGCTTCACAATCCCCATCTTTCAAAGATCCATTGCTCAATCTCGTAAGGAGAATCTTTACTCTGAACAAGACATCTAAGTCACTTGACAATACTCAAGAACCTAAGTTTGATTTGCTTTTAGCTAGAAATGAACTTATTATCCCAAACTTATCTGCAGAGTATGAAATGTTGCCATATATAGATACACCCAATTATCGATGAATGGACTTCTCATGCAACGTATCATCAAGCAGCATAGACCAGGGCTTATGTATGAAATGTTACTATATATAGACACTAATTTGATCGCGTAAAAACGTGTTGAAAAATATGGCATTTTCATTGAAATTATATAATGAATCTTGAGCGACACCGTTTCATCTCAAAAAATCGTGACATAAGTAGAAAGTAGTCCATGGACCAAATAAAAGCCCAGAAAAAGTTATTATGTAAAACAACGGATAAAACAGTTTGATATATCTTTTTTTAGTAATTAAAAGATTCATTAAAGGACACTAAGTTTAATACATAAATTAAAAATACATAATACTTCATTGAAACACACAGTAAAGTCCCCTCCCCCTTCTCTCTCTTCCAATTGGAAGAAAGAACCAAGATGCCAATGACAAGCTTATTTTCACAATTCACTCCTAAAAATGGACAAGCAGTGCAGGAGGAGCCGTATGTTTGCATGACGCAACACGCTGTCAAAGAAAATGATGAAATGGAAGATCTGTGATTGAGTGTATGTGGAGGGAAGAAAGGAGATTCATTGGGTAATTTGTTTACGGCGTTCAACATTTAATACCATTCTCTTCTTCAATAAATGGAAGTGGGTATATATGTGCATAGTTCACTTCACTTATGGCCTTCCATAACTTTATTTAATTCCCGCAATCAAACCCCCCCCCCCCCCTTTCTCTCTCTTTTTCCCCTTTTCCAACAGCAAAAATAATGGTAGCACCAAGATGCAATGGATGAGTCTACTAAGGCAATTTACTCCAGAAGTAGAAGGCAAGTGAGCGAAGGAGAATAGCTGTATGTGTGGGCTAATTACACAGGTTGCCAGAGAAAATGATGAAATGAAACTACAAAAAGGTCCTAATTGAGTATATCTACAGGGAAGGAAAGAGATTTAACCGGTAGCCTTCAACGATATAACGGCATCATCATCTCTTAATAAGTACCTTTTTTGGATGCATGAATAAGAAGGGGTCCATGGATTTTCCCCCTTTTTAACGAAGATAATCCAGAGGGTACATGGATATACCCATGGCCAATGGATATACCCATGGCCAATGGTGCCCACACTCCCCATTGGATATTGGGTGGTACCAATCATTCCCACTCACTAAGACTAGTACAGCTCAATACCCACCCACTCAGTGGTAACGCCCATTGATATTCAAAACTACGGGAGGGAGACAAGCTTACGCAGACCCGCTAACATCACGAAGCTGAAGGGGATATTACACGCTCCATAGAGAACACCAAAAAGAACGCATGTAAACCAAGTACTCTCACAAGTTGTACCACAAACAGAAGACATGCAGTAGCGTAAGGACGCGCGACTGAATTGAGCTAGTACAACTCCATCCAGGATCCTGCAAATTTTGAAACCGTTTCTCCTTCATGTTGCAAATAGGCAAGTATAACTGTTACTAGGCCTGAGAGAGTGAGAGGCACAGACAAGATTAGGTAGAAGCCCAGGCCTAGGGGAGAGAAGGAAGTCAATTCAAAACTGCAACCGCCCACCCAACCACCCAAAAACACAAAAATAAACTTCAAAAGGGGAGTCTAGCTCCTAGGCTTTGAGCATTAAAGCCACTCACGGAATCAACATTTATGCCACTAGATTGAGTGCTCCCTCAGTACTCACCATAGGCATACATGTTTGTCTTTATCCAGGCGATTGCAAGATCAAGATGGATTGATGACACTCACATCATATGCTATGCTTACTCAAACTATACAAGGAATGTATACATGCCCTCACAGTAAAGTCCAAAAACCATCATCAGAAATTATTTGTTCAGAGTGTGAAGATCTGGGCTTCACAAACTCAGGCCAAAGTCAAGAATCAAGATGTTCAAGAAAATCATCAAACATGGAACCCTCCAAGCCAAGAGACAGTGGGAGAGTAAAAATAGTATGATCGCAGCGCTATTCTGAGAGAACCTGAGTTGGGGCGCTTAGATCAAACTGTCATGGAACTGCTAAACCTTTTGGATGGTAAATAAATGATAATCGAGGCTGAAAAATGAGACGGATTTACCAGTCAGACAGGCGATGATTTATGCAATGAATGATACCCTCATTTTTCACCACTTTGCAAGATATTTTAGAGGTATCAGACAGTAAGGTGTCTATTGTGGGTGAAAAAAGGGAGTGTAAACCGCACGGCAAACGATGTCCAGCAGCGTTTAGTCCAAGACAGCTTTGTAGCATTTAATGTGTAGTCTCAGGGCACCAGTTATCTCTGGTTCACTAGAAGTGGATATGACTCTTAATGAATAAGAGGAAGAATATCTCCAATCTGTGTCAAAGAACAATAAATGCCTAGTATCGTCATTGAAGCAAATGCCAAACTACGAGGGAAGATGAATTCTACAAAATTATAGATAACTAGGTTGACTGAGAGTGAATTCCACCACTGAATAGCAGCACCGCCAGCACATAAAATCCGGTTAGTACAATACAGTATATTTTACACAAGGGTGTACAAGGATCCCTCATGTTGACTAGCAGATTTTCCCATTTCAAGTCAACTGAACAATGTTCTTATTCAAGCACTGCATTCTGGAAAACAGTATACCTTACACACAGGTCTATGAGGATCCCTCATGTTCACTAGGAGATTTTCACATTTCAAATCAAAATGAACAATGTTCTTCTCATGCAAGTACTCCATTCCGAATGCTGCATCCATAGCAATGATGACTCTCTTCCGGCGATCGATTGTTCTGATAAGAATATTGTCAGAAAAACAAATTTACAGTCAATTAATTCCCAAAGAAACTAAAAGCAGCTTTTTATCTCCCTTTCGACTGACGCTATAAAGAAGTCATATACTGTTAACATGCAGACGGCATCAACTCAAAATCCTAAAAGTTAAATAAGAATACTCGATGGTTGATATACCTGTCCTTTTTTCGTAAGAACTGTTTTAATGATCCATTGATCATGAATTCAGTAACTGTTGCCAATGACCCATCAGGACCATCACGTACCACACCATAGAAAGAAACTACATTTGGATGGTGCAATGAGCTCAATATGAGAGCCTCCTTCCAAAAGTCAGCAATCTATAACAGTACCATTACATTAGAATTAGTTTCTCCAAACAAAATGAACACTTCAACTCATGGCATACATAAATAGAAGATAAGCAATAAAAACAAATGAAAGCTGCATTCACATTAGATATTCTCATCAAAAGATTTTCAGGAATCACACTATAGTACAGTGCCATACAACAAAAACAAGAATGGCTTCACAGGATGATTGTTTGAGATTTTGACAAGAATACAAGAAAGGCCCCGCACACGATAAGTGACAAAAAAAGACACCAGATATAATACCACACTCAATGACAGATAAGTATTGTTGTGCAGGTAAAAGGTTACTTTAATAAATACACGAATGCAGGAGAAGACAGTACTTGGTCGTCCCCATTCTTCAAGCATATGCATTCATGCATTAAAAATGTCCTATTAAATAGAGATTCAACAAACAATGAGATAAGAGAGACAAATTCAGACCCTTCAGGTTTATCATGCAAGGAAATAGGTAAGAGAAATGTGCAGCATTCAGGCATGGTTATAAAGCTTAAGTAGCCCTGTAGAGGCTTTGAGTGATAAGAGAATATCAGTAAAACTTAGTGGAGAGGTCTACTGCAGGAAAATTAGGCCCACAGATGTATATAATCGCTGATTAATAGTAGAGATGAGAATGCTACAATGAATGTGTGAAGAAAATTTTTTAAATAAAATATATATTTATATAATAATATGATGAAAAGATGAGTTGATTAGAAAGCGTCATAGACAATTATGTACAACCAAAATACAAACTATCCACAAAATCTACCACACCCAAAGAGGAAGAACCAAACTTCCCATTAACCCAAAAGAAAAGTGATTCGATGAAATTGCCTTTCAGTAGTTGTAGAGGAGTTTCAGCTCCCTCAAAAGCCCTACAGTTCCTCTTTCCAAATCCCCCAAAAGATCACGTGTGGTACAACCATTGCTTTCTTCTTTTCGGTTTCCTACCAACAAAACCCTCCCAGACAAGAAGATGGCTTCTAATTGAATAGGGTACACCCCACGGACCACCTAGGCAACCAAAGGCTAAGTCCCAAAGAGACCCAGCAAAGTCATAGTGAAGCAATAAATGATGTGGTGATTCAAGATTCCTTTTGCAGGTGTAACATCTATTACCCAAAATCTTCCCTCTTTGTAGATTATCACAAGTCAAAATGCTTCCATGCATTGCTCCGCACACAAAAACTACAATCTTGAAGGGGGCAACAGACTTCCAGATAATGATGGAAGAGAAAGCTTCATTCCCGATGAGATTCAGTGACAAAGAATGCACATCAAGGATCCTAAATAATAGGAGTTGACTCTGAAGAGCCCTTTCTTACTCTGAACAAGTCCTTTGAAGAGTCTCCTAACATGGCCTTACTAAGTGTGTTGAGAAAACTGACCAAAGATTCCTCATCGGCAAACCCATCTCGAATAAAAATCAGAGATCATACATTAGACCATGGTGGCTGCTCCCAATAGTCAGCCACTGAAGCATTTCTATCCAATGCAAGACTATAAAGGGTGGGGAAGAGATCCTTCAAAGAAGACACATTGCACCAATGGTCGTTCCAAAAAGAAATGGTAGAAATTGGAACGGTAGAACCATAACTGACAACATCAGAAACATGTTTGAAGAGATAACCCCAATCCTTAGCTATAAACTTCCACATACTGCACCCATAAGAACCCCTCAGTTCCGAGGGCTTCCAACCAAAACCCCTTTTGACATATTTCATCATAGTCACCTCCCTCTTAAGGTTTCCCTTCTCATTCAAGAACCTCCATAACTATTTACCCAAAAGAGCCACATTACAAAGTCTCAAATCCCTCACACCAAGCCCTCCCTTTGAGAAAGGTGGCTTCCCTATGTTCCATCTAACCAAGTGATACTTGAAATCACTCCAAAAAGGACCCCCAGAGTAACTTTCTTTGAATTATTTACAACTTGTTAGCCCCTGAAGAAGGTAAAGGGGAAACCGACAGGAAATAACTCAGCTTTTTTCTTTAGGTGGGTTTGTCTCTATGAAAAATATAAATATATTAGTAATAGGATACTAAGAACATATGCTCAGCAAGCATCCTACAAAGCTATGTACAACCAAAATATAGATTATCCACAAAATCTATCAAATCCAAAGAAGAGTTAATCTTTCCATTAACCTAAAAGAAAAGAGACTTGATAAGACAATATATGAAAATTATAAATATAGGAGTTTCTTTGGGTGGGTTATTAAGAACTTTACCCATCTCAAACCAAATTTACCCATTCTTCCCAATTCACTGAACTTTTCAACTTTTACCTAAACTTACCCAACTTTACTTTACCCAGCCCCTCTAAAGGAAAGACCCTCACAGAGGAAGGTAAGAGTGAGATCCACAGATTCAAAATGTGGCCATTCTGCGCCGAAACGACCACATTAGAAAGTATTTTAGAATTTGGAAAACCGCATTTTAGAGATTTTTCCAAACTGTGTCCGAAAACAAAATGGGACCGAAACTACATTTTGAACCCATGGTGAGATTAATAGATGTTGAAGACAAGAGTTGGATGGTCTGGGTATGCACAGACAGCCTCACGCCACCTGTACAACGACCTCGGAAGAATTACTATAGAGCAAAGATAAACAAGAGGACCGATTGGGAGAACTGGGAGTGATTACACATTGTGCTCTATGTCCTGAGCAATTCAGATAAATTCATCATTGTGATAACATAGAAACAAAACAAAAACAAAGACCCACTGATGAGCAATTACACATCTCTGATAATCTTGAAAGCTGTAATGAGATGTGATTGCCATTCCAACCCATTTCCAGAAACAGCCAACAACATAAAAGGGCAAGACCAAGAATAAGAGATGACGGAATGCAAAAAGGATAAGACATTATATGAAATAAATCTCTAATATCCACACACCAAACCAGTAGACAAGGCTAATTCCAAAAAAAGTAGACAAGGCATACCTAATAGTAACCAATGCACAAGAGGATCCTATCAAAAAAAGTAATGGACAAGAACACAATTTCGCGACTACACAGAACATCCACAACGCAGACAAAACTATATTGATTGCAAACCACAAATGAAATGATGACGATGTATACGACTGTCAACCGAATAGAAGTGATAAGAGCCTTTAGAGAGGGGAAAAAACACACCAAGCGCTCAATTTCAGAAGGCCGACCAGCAAAGCAACTGGCTTTTATTCTTTTTATTGCTACATCAGAACCTCTCCACTTCCCATGGTAAACAGCACCATATGTACCCGTGCCGAGCTCTCGAACCTCCTCAAGATCAGCATTTTTTATGGTCTGCAGGTCATTGAGTCTTCATCAAAGTAAGCAATGAAATCAAAGCAGTTCCATTTGTTTCCATTTGATAATGTTGTTGACAATCCCATACGTTTATAACCTGGCAAATCCCCTCCCCTCAACAACCCCCCCCCCCCCCAAAAAAAAAAAAAAAAAAAACCCAAGAAAAGCAAAAAAAGGAAACAGTAGTTGAAACCAACAAATAACCTGAAGTCCTTTAGCAATAGCTTCTTCTTCAGCCTTTGAAGGTCCAATCTTGGAGGGCTCAGTACATTCATTTTCAGATCCACCAGCTGAATCATTTTTCACATCCTAATACATGATGCAAAAGCTCATCAGAAAGAATAACAGGTGAAACGGTAAAATTTCTTCAGAGATCAGCTTTTTCATTAAAAGAAACTCCGATACTGACCACTGATTCTGTTTCAACAGTAGTAGCAACCTCTCTTGATGCATTACCCGAGATAACAGTGCCCCCATTTTCCCGAGATCCACCTTTAATCTCTTCAGCTCCCTCTATTTTAGCTCCTTGTGCAGAGGCAATCTGTTCAGGCTCAGTCTCTTCTTTCAGATTACTGCCCTCAGATTCTTCACCACAGGCATTATTGGAAGTTTTCTCTGCTTGGCTATTCTGTTTGGGAGGGTGAACATCATCCATCTCTAAGATTTTGTCTGATATAACATCAACGTTGCAACCTCCGGTATCCGATGAGAGCTGATTGTCATTCAACGTCACTGAAGGCAATCCAGATGAGCTAGGAGCTTCAACAGAGGGAGGAATATGCACCATATTAGGTGTGTTCCTCAACGGATCTTGAGAAAATGTCTGATGCATATCCTGCAGAGGCACAGGAGGAGTCATCTTTGAAAGGTTGCCGTAAGGATATCCAGTGGACATACCGCTTCTTGGTGGAAGAATAGACGGGTCATGTGGAAGTACATGCACTGGGGCGGGAACATTCCTTCCATTAGGCCATACAGATGTATTGCCATGCGATAATTGAGGAACAATATCTGCTCCTTGCGTATAAGGCAAGTTTGCTGGGGGCACACCTCGTTCCTCCAAAGGAATATGAACATGTGAACCATTAGGCATGGCTTGGCCATGGAAAACCTCACCTCCTAGTTCACCACCAACCCGGATGTGGCCAGGGTCCTCATGAAGCACATAAGTACTTGGCACAGCATTCCCGTCTACTGTGCCCTGATCACCCATTCTTCCAACTGCAGAGATAGGTGTTCTGGAATGGCATTCAACACAAGTACTTGCAACTTTAGAGAAACCATTCCTCATAGCCAACTGTTCAACGTGGCTCGGCTCTTCTGGTTTCCTGTGGAAGTCAGAGGAAGACGGAGTCCTTGGGAAATTTGTCTTGCAATGCTGACATACACTTTGGCAATCAACAACATTAGGCCCATTGTGCATGTTCCCCGGGAACCCACCCATGTCCACCGGCACTGTTCCTGTTGGCAACCATACCACCTGATCCGAATACTGTTGTGGACAGTCAAGTGGGAGTTGACTTGTTGTTTGCTGATGAGTAGGTTCCTCAGTCACCCTATTTACGCATCTATCCCCTATTTCTTGATAAGCCATATGAAAACGAGCATACGAAGGCGAACCTACTTCTGTATACGTGCGCATCTCATGGGGTCCAGCATATCTTGGCGAATAGCCAGCAGGACTCCATGACACATCCTCACTATGCAACTGTCCCATGGGTAAACAATGTTGTCCCACCGCCATACTTGGACTAGAGAGCTGTGACAAGTTGTAAGGGGACATAGCCATCTCATAGTTTCTCTGATTATGCACACTTCCATCAAGATTCATCGAATTGAGATACTGGTCAACAATGTGAATATCATCAAACGGTGTCATCGTAGGAGAATCGCAAGGATTTTGCCTCCTATAATCAGGGGACTCACAAAGGCTATTCAAAGCATCCACATACCTTCTCTCACTATCCCTTTCATCCCCGTCCATATATCGTGGCGATGCATCTTGATCAAGAGGCGAAAACAAGAAAATCCTAAGCCTAGTGAACGCATCACCCGAACCCAACTTATCATACTCCTCCATCATGTTGACAACATCATCATCATTCACAACCGATACAAGAGCATCAAGATCCTCATCAGGCTGCTGATACTTCAAAATCGAAGCTTCATCATAAATCTCCCTCATCCTACTCATCAATTCTTCATACCCAATATTCCTTGGCACACTCACAATCCTAGTCTCACCCCCAACATACCTAAGCTTCCCGTCTTGCGGGCGAGGCAACACACAACCCCCAAAACTACACAAGAACTTCGCTCTCGGAACATCGTCCATCCCACCCGAATCCGTCCTATTACTATGATCCATTGCAACAAGATCACCCTGGTGCAACAACTGATCACAATCACTGGTTAATTCTTCTAAAGAATCAACCCCGTTATTATTACACATGAGTGGCATTCAACATTTCATAAGTTTCTTCAAACCCCCTCTTGTTCAACTCAATCACTCCCAACAAAAACCGCTAAACTCAAACCAGCATTACAGAGGAAACAACAACAGACGAATAAGTAAACAAAATACAATTATTCAATAACCTGATGGTGATAATATCTCCGGAGAATTGAAGCAAACCCTAATCGGAAAGATTAAGCTCTGCCCTCCATCGCCACCCTGCCATGAAAACCTGGAAAGAGGTGAAAAGGGGGAGGGAACTAATTATGTATTTATGCAATCCACCATGTGAGATTTCAGAGCAGAAAAGGAAGATATTGAGAGAGAGAGAGAGAGAGAGGTGGCAAAAATGGCGATGGCGGAAGGAAGACGATGAAGATGAATGAATGAGGAGAGAGACAGGAAGAAAGGGGCATCTCACATGCATTCAATGACCCGGGAGTTTAATTGAACCGGGAAAACCGCCAACTGAACCGGATTGGAATTTTAAGGAGTGAATATACTGGTTAGTTGGAATTGGACGGAATTTTTTTTTTTATGTATAGAAGATAAATATTTAAGAAAAAATTGGTCTTAAATGGATATATTGAATATTTTTGGTGGGAAAATTGGGATGTAGGTCAAAGATAGAATTCATTTATGTTGAGTATTGGGTCATGGACTCATGGTCTTTTTGTGTTGTACCTAAAATAATGTGTAATTGAATGTATTGTGTGATTGATGTTAGAAAAATCAAAGATAGTTTGGTAAGAAAAAATTTGTCATAAATAGATATATTGAATACGTAGTATTTTGTAGGAAAATTGGGACGTGGGTCAAAGATCAAATTCATTTATGTTCGGTATTGGGTGATAACCTTTTTGTATTGTACCTAAAATGATGTGCAATTGGATGTATTGTGTGATTGATGTTAGAAAAATTTAAAAATAGTTTTGTATGGTTAGCTTGTTAGGCATCTCCTCTTGACTTTTTGTTTTTCTTTAGATGGTGTCATCCCCTTGTTGTTTGTCAATGTGTAGACAATTACTTTTGATGACACTTTGTTGTATGTTGCTTGGTTTTTAAAGAGAGACAACAACATTTGTCATCTCAACCTATGTTTTGTTGACTAATGTCGAGTTTTGTCTCTTCTTTTGTTGGCTATAAATACAACAGAAACTCTATTTGCACAGAATTTTGTGCCACAAAAACCATAAGAATTGCCAAATCAACAATTTTAGCCCTTTTTAAAGATTAATTATAATATAATTTATTTAAAAAATGGTAAGTAATGCATGTATTTTCGCCATGTATCTTCAACTATACTTTCTAGCTTCCATCTGCATAACTTTTCCCTCTCACTCTCCTTCCCCCTAGTTGCTTAAACTACATATATTTTCTCCTTAAATTACCCAACCCCATATGAAGGAATCACATAAATCAACAATTTAGTCCCTTTTTGAATATTAATTGTAATATAATTTAGTTTAAAACGAAGAAAAACTAGAAACTCAACTAGCCCACCTCCTTGCAAATTCCAAGTCAAATTAATGAATCAACAAACATAATTATTCAAGAAAGTTCAAATTCAACTACCCAATCAAGAGTTATCCCCAATTTCCCCCTTCAATCTCAATGAGATGTTCATAAAATCGAAGAAAGGCTACTATTTTAAGCCAAAATTGCTACTAGCCTACTAGAAAAGATAAGGCAAAACATCAAAATTCTAACTTTTCTTAATGAATTCATCAACTCTAGCGTCAACATTTTCATACCATTTACTATGAATGTTATTATTATGTTTTTTCTGCAATTGTTGAGTATTCATCGAACTCAATCTATCCCCAACCGTAGTCTTCTATTCAAGCTTCTTCCGTGACGAAAATACATGTCCGGAAAATATGTGATTTCTTCATATGGGGCTGGGTAATTTAAGGAAAAAATATATAGAGTTTAAGCAACTAGGGGGAAGGAGAGTGAGAGGGAAAAGTTCCGCAGATGGAAGCTAGAAAGTATAGTTGGAGATACATGGCGAAAATACATGTCCGGAAACGATTATTATCACTTACCCTTTTTTAAATAAATTATATTATAATTAATCTTTAAAAAGGGCTAAAATTGCTGTTTTGGCAATTCTGTATGGTTTTTGTGGCACAAAATTCTATGCAAATAGAGTTTCTGATAAATATAATGGATGGGGGAGAGCTTTGAGATACCAATTTTGTGCAAGAAATCTTCAGCTTTTTGCTCCTTCTTCATGCAAACCATTCCACATTTTTGTCAGATTGTCCTCTTTATTTGGTTTCCTTTAAACTCGTAATTTTACTACATCTCTATACCCTCTTAAACCCTTAAAGATAACCACCTTTGACCATATATTCAAGTACTCTAAGTTAATATTTGGGAGTGCACTCGATTAATTAACATCATATTAATCCTGGGAAATGATCGATTCGATTGCATTGTAATTTCAGCAAAATCTTCCTTAGGGTTGTCACTAGGCTACGACACGATTTGCTTTCTCATACTATTTTATTATTTGTTGTGATATTATTAACGTGTTTAATTTCATTCTATTAGGTAAAAATTTAGTTGGTTGTTTTACAAGTTTAGTGGTTGTATTCAGGTTTTGGACAATATTATTTTAATTTTATTCTATTATGTAAAACTATTTATTTTAAGTTATTGATCGTCCGACCCGATTCACCAACCTTTTGATATTGTAAAGCAAACTGATTTGTCAACGACTCGACCCTTCACCAACCCGACCCGACCCGACTCTTTAATATCCCATATTTTTTAGAGTCCAGCCCTCTTGACTCTATGGGACCTGACCCATTACCCACCCATACTCATAGCTGGTTATTAACACAGTGCCACTATAACCCATACTTTCATCAAAATACCAATGCAATTTATTAGGTGCACCTAAAGCATGTGATAGTGCTCCAAATACTACGATTGTTCATCTGCATATATTGTTCACCTACGTATATTAAGTTGTTCGCTCTGATTATTGTGATTATTCACTCGCAAATATCTAGAGTACATATTCCGAGTGCATCTAATATTTATTGGAACACCAAGTTATCATAGGAACCCTGAATTTTTCGAGTGGGTTTTTCAGTTCCTGGTGTATTATTATCTGGTGTGGATATTTCAATATTAGTAAGGTTACCTAACATTTGGAATGAAGAACTGGTTCAATGTACTATTGATTGTGGAAACAAGGAACAATAAATATAAAAGAAGTGATAAAACAAGACAACATTTGGAGAGTTAGAGAGGGGACTAGCTGGAGTAGAGACAAGAAATTAAATAATAAATAAATATAATTATGTTGTTTGTTCAATTTCTTATAAGGTATTACTTTCTTTTTTTGGATAGCGTAGATAGAAAACTTATAGAGTATTGCTATATGCAACTCGTATATACAATGATTGAATTGGTGGAATAATTGAATTGGTAGAACTATTCGACTATGCAAAACTTGGGAATCATAGCTTTGCTACAAGGAACCAATGTCAGTCTACAACAAAAAGCCAAAACCAAAGTTGCAGTATTAGATTAAATTGGTGGAGTACTTTACATGGTGGAGCGATTTAATTTTGCACAAACTCACGAGAAAGCACATGACACTGCGACAATTATGCAAACAAACAAATTGCTTTTTCGTTTAGGTTAATTAATATCCTTAAACAAAATAATAATAAAGGTGTTGAGTTGTTTAGTTTGTGACATTTTGCATTTTCAATGGTATAAAAACTTGCGTAAATAGTTTTTTTAGAAAAAAAAGAGGGAAAACTTAAGAACATTCTACTATAGCTGAAAATTTCATAACCATTAATTTATCAAAAATAAATCATATATGTTAAAAAGATTTATATATCACTAAATAGGATTAACTATTGTAATAAGTTACTTTCATCAACATATTTTAATTTTGATTTTTTTATGACAAAATTAATAGTACTTACACTTTTCAACTATGATAGTTAAAAAAAAATCAATTTTGGTAGAATATCCTTAAAATATTAAATTTTATAAAAAAATATATCTCCACAAATAGGATTACTTATTATAACAAGTGCTTTAATCAATATATATTAATTTCAATTTTATTAAAAATATATTTTAAGTAATTACACATTTCTACTCAGACCCTGTCAAATTCATTGGTAATTCCCGTTTGCCAAAATTTACCAGTTTTTACCTCAATTTAGCAAAAAATTACCAAATTTACCAAAAATTACCAAAGTTAAAAAATAATAAAAAAATTAATTTTATATATTAGCATAAATTTACCAAAAAATTACCAAAAATTACAAAAAAATGTAACTTTTAACGACTACTTTTTACCCATAAATTTTACACACCAATTGAAAGTTTTTTTCAACTATAATAAAATTTCCTTTTTTCATATACCTAGAGCCATCCAAGGAAAGTGGAAAAACTCACATGAGTCCCGGATTTTTCAATTCTTGGATCGATTTCCGATAATTATCCGGCGGGGATATTTCAGTACTAACCATTTCATTTAAAAATTCAGTAGCCGTTTGCTTATCTTTCTTCTCTCTTTCTCTCTACTGTAGTTCCACCATGCTCACACTCTCCAGAAGAACAACTTCTTCCCGCCAATTCTCTCTCCACCTTCACCTCCACATCCATGGCCGCTTCTTCTCCTCCTCCACCTCCATTTCCGTCCCCCTCTCTCACCCAATCTACACCATCTGGGCCGCCAACACCGGTCTCGGCAAAACCCTAGTTTCCGCCGGCCTCGCCTCCTCCGTCCTCCTCTCCCCCTCTCACCCCTCCCAATTCCGCTACATCAAGCCCCTCCAGACCGGATTCCCCTCCGATTCCGACTCCCGCTTCGTCTTCTCCAAGGTCTCCGCCCTCTTCCGCCGCCGTGGCGAGCGTCTGGTCGCGTCGGACCGCGTTCTCAGGGCGTCGGGCGTGGCGGCGAGGGGTGTTTCCCGGTGGGGTGAGGAGAGGACGGTGGAAGGAGAAGGAGGGAGGAGGAGGTTGGAGTGTGTGACGATTTGTGCGTGGGAGGAGGCGGTGTCGCCGCATTTGACGGCGGAGAGAGAGGGTAGGGTTTTGGAGGATGAGGAGTTGTTGGGTATGGTGGAGAGCTGTCTGTCGAAGGAGGAAAAGGGGGAAAATGGTGAGTTGTGGAGTGTGATTGAGACTGCTGGGGGTGTTGCAAGTCCTGGGCCTTCTGGGGTTCTTCAGTGTGATCTCTACAGGTACATTTGGTGTTTCTAGTAATTGTTGTTTTGTTGGGAATTTTGATTTGTATGTTCATAATCTGGATAGTTGAAAACGATGTAATGGACTAAAGTAAAATGTCCTATTAGGTAGTAGGTAGCGAACAATTCTAAATCCTGGGTCAATTGGAACCGGTCTCTAAATTGTAAATCGCAAAACTTGGGTGTAATACTGATATATTCAACACATTTTCCAAATTCACACTTAGTTGGACTAGGATTAAAAGCCATTGGAATGTGCATGCTGGAAATCTAGAAAGAGATCTTACGAAAATCCAGTCAAAATAGGTTCCTTATTTTGGGTCTAGTATTGTATCACTTTAGGTGTGACAAATGACAACTCTGTTTATTGTTCAGTAAACTTCTTTTCTTTTCAAAGTTACTTTCTGTCGATGTGCTATATCTAGTCAATAACGCTTTGATAATTTCGTTACTGGACTCTACTATCAACACCTCTATTTAGGTATTCACTTTGTGTGAGAAGAAAGTGAAGGAGAATTGTAGTAATCAGTTTTAAGCATAAGTCTTTCAATCTTTCTAAATGATGAAGCATTATATAGAATATACTGACCCCAGACGTTCCTTTTGTATAATTATCTGTCTTTGAAGATGGAATTATAGAAGAACTGGGAGTCTTTTTTAGAAGTATCAATGGGCTTTGTATTGATTTTGCCTTTTTCTTCATGTTTGTAGGCCTTTCCGTATTCCCGCTGTTCTTGTTGGAGATGGACGGTTGGGTGGTATTTCTGGAACAATATCTGCTTATGAGACCTTAAAGCTTCGTGGCTACGATGTAGTGGCTGTTGTACTTGAAGATCGTGGCCTTGCCAATGAAGGTTCCTTGTTGTCTTATTTACAGAATAGGTAATTTACTACCTGAAACTAGTGTATAACTATAATGTTAGTGTTGGAGCTACCACATATTACTAAAGTGTTGGAGCTACCACATTTTGAAGCAAGATGTCAGAATGTTTTTGTGAACCTTTCACTTTATTATGACTTATGGTTGCATTGTAAGCTTCAAGTTTTCACTATTTTTATCCATTTATCTTAGCATTCCAGTTCTTGTATTGCCACCTGTCCCAGAAGATCAGTCTGACGATTTGATGGGATGGTTTGAAGAATCCCGAAATGTGTTTGATTCTCTCAAGCAAATACTGCAGTCAGCTTTTTCAGAGAGAGTACAGAGATTGCATGACTTGCAAAAGAAGGCGGGGGAGCTTTTATGGTGGCCGTTTACACAACATCAACTTGTACCACAGGAAAATGTCACAGTAATAGACTCACGTTGTGGTGAAAAGTTTTCAGTTCATAAGGTGTGTCAATCTCTTTTTAAGCTGCTTAAAAGTATACCTGTTGCTTTTGTCTGCATGCAATGAATTCTGTTTATTGGTTTGAATAAGGGGTTAGGGTGTTGGTTAGTAGCATAGGAATTTTCCTGAGTTTTGTGTTTTTCCCCCCACTAAAGTCCTAATTCATCATCAGTGCTCTAGCTAAGCAACTTATTGATTTCATTTTAAGATGAAGTTGATTTAGTGCTGTCAAGCTAATCTCTGCGTCTTTCTACTCTTGGAGGTTTCAGGTTCAAGATCATGATGCCATAGTTCAACTCTTTGATGCATGCGCAAGTTGGTGGACCCAAGGACCTAATGCTGCTTTACAGGTTATAATTTATATAATGTTCTTATTGATCGCTTTTCCCTTAAGTTCTATTTGAGTGCATCGTAATTTATGTGACATATGTTGAAGTATGCCAGAAAATTTTTCAAAAGTTAACCAAGGTCCCTGACTTACTTGACCCATGAGGGGCATGACTACTTTAATGTATGTGAACCTTATTTATGCATGTGCTAGTTGATGCACCTCATTTAATATATATATTTAGTTAGGGTGATTGGTGATAATATCATTCATAATAGCACACTATCAGCCCTTTTCGTAAATAATATTAGCAGTTTTCAGGTTCTTCTCGTGAGATGTGTGGCAATTTGTAAAGTGTAAAGCCATGTACTCTGTGTCTTATATGCTACTTTTTGCTAGAGAGTGTTAATAATGTCGTTTGGAAACTCTGCGTCTTTAGTTATAATTTTTTTTGTGACTGTAGTTTGTCCTGAATTACTATCAATTATCAGTTATCACCATACACTAGAAAATTGGATTTCCCTATGCAAAGGAGGTGAACAGGTTTTTCATTTATTATCCATATATTGCTAAAGCATCCTCATATCTGTTGCATCTGGAAAAGAAAAGTGTATTAGCTTAGCGACCACATTCATTGCCTGTAAAAGGAAAATTTCAATTAAGAATATGTGCAACAGGATTTTCTATTCTTTTTTGTATATACAAGTACTTTAATGCTGTTTATTAATCTAGGTGGTTTCAGATTGAACTGGCTAGAGATATGGGATATGCTGCTGCCAGATATGGACATGTTATGTTTCCTGAGAATGTATATGAACCGGCCTTACGTTGTGCTGAGCTTTTGCTTGATGGTGTTGGAAAAGGTAATATCGCTCTGCAACCTTCAATCTTCTATTTTAACTTAGAAATTATTGGGATGATTTCGTAGAAGATGTCTGTTACTATCAATCCATTTTCCAAGATAAGTGGTATCCACTTGGAAGCTTCACATGGATAACATTTGTCGTTTTCTTCATTCTCCCATTTCTGTTGATGTAATATTATCTTGTTGTGAAGCCTGACATGTAGACTGTCTGAATCAACACCAATGATCTGTCAGAGGGGATGCTGACTGGTGGATTGCATTGTATTGTATAGAGATATGTGAGAACATTTATTTTGGTATTTGGAAAACAACATTAGCATATGTTTTTTCGCATCACGGACCCTTTTTTAGGAAGTTCTAATTCGTTAAGATGTTACTGGAGGCTGGGTGTTGTGTTTTGATTTCCTACTCTGTTGTTTCTGTGAAAAAAAATATCTTTATGGTTTGGTGGGAAGTAACAAAATTTTTTTGGTATCAAATTGCATTGCTGAAGGAATGATGCTCGAAAGTCACAGTTATCCTTACATATGTAGATTGCTGTTGCTTGTAGATCATGAGAATATGCTTATTCCTCTTGTATATACAATTATACATCATTCCTCCTATGAGAACAATTTGTTTAATGTAACCGTTTAATAATTGAGCTCTTTTCCTAAATTCCCTTTTTCTTCTTTTTGTTTATTTATTTATTCTTTTTTTTTTGTTGGGGGGGGGGGCATCATAAAAGTAACTATCTGCCTTGGAGAATAAGGAGGCGAAAACGGGGTAAAAGGGGGAAAAACTTTTCATCAGGAACGCAAACCGGCAAACCCTATTGAGTGGGATTTAAAGCTGCAGCCTCAGCCTTAGGACTTAAGATCCCCCCCATACCCCTGACCCAACACATACATAATTTTCAGAGTCCTGCTTTTAATTCATCTCCACAATGACAACTATTACATTTATTTTATCGAACAACTGAAAATTCATATCTTAATTCGTCAATGTTTATATATGTTTGTTTCCACATTTGTGCAGATTCTTCTGAATACTGATTCCTACAGCTTTTTAAAAATTTTTTTTAATGAACAGAAGTGTTTTCTAAGGAAAGATTTTGGAGATCTAGATGAAGAGAATCTATCCCTTAGAACCAAGGATTCAAATTCGGTTTCAATTGCATTTGTCTGTTTTGATCACAATCCAGAAAAATTGCTCAAATGTGGCAGTCACATTCTATATTGCGGTTCTCACGGGGTGAAAATGCGCTTCACCCAACTCCAAAACCTTCCCCATGCGGCTGTTTCATTGCGGGTCAACCACATTTTTAGTCCATGCTTAGAATATTTGAATTGGAATGCTAGGTAAAGAGTTGAAGCAGTGGATCATATGACTGACCTATGTTCTGTAGTAATGATGAAAAGGATTTGTCATGAACTATGAATTTTGTTGGCTTAAAAACTAACCTCAGGCAATGCTGTTGCAGAAACTTTCTTTGATCAAAGTACAGCAGCCCGGCAATAAATTTAATAACTTCAATCAGCTGTTTAAGTTCAATTTTGAAAAATGCCAAAACAGGTCGCTTTATGGCTGACTCTTGACGTGGTTAATATCCTTCGTGGCATGTCAAATATTCTGGTACTTTCTAGAGGTTTTGTGACTAACTTTGACAGCTTTGTTTCTCGCACAGGTTGGGCATCTCGTACTTTCTTTTCAGATAATGGGTCCACGGCGATTGAAATTGCTCTTAAAATGGCATTCCGCAAATTTTGGTGTGACCATGAAGCTACTCTGAGTAGTTATGATCAGAAACCCTTGGAGTTTAGGGTGGGTTCTGCTGCTACGTGATAAATTTCTTTCAATGTAGTTTCTTTAGGTATTCACCCATGAACTTAGCTTCATTGGGGGAGGGCTGCCTACTTCTGGATCCCCAAACCGTGCTCAAACGTGTTTCCCCTGGGAGTTTGTTGTTGTTGTTGTTGTTGTAGTTTCTTTAGGTATTCAACAGCCTGCCCCTGTAAAACCAATTTGTTGGGAGTGATTCCCTTTCCCTTTCACAGCCAAAAATTAGCCCCAATGGAAAAGTCTTAAGGTTACCCAACTTTTTCTTGTAGGCTATTGTGGGTGTATAGGATACCAAGAAGCAATAGAGGTATTGAATTATTTAGATGCAGTGATTCTCAACTGTAGCTTAATAAAAGTTACAGTTGCCTGCATGTGGTTTTTCTTATTCATCTGTTCCTGCCTACCAAACACATAACATATACAATTCAATTCATTGCCCGACAGTGGAAGCCTTCAGTATGTAATCTATGTACATTTGGATGAACGCATGTTCTAAATCAGCCCTCTCGTGTAAGCCATCAAGATAACCCACATATCAACCCCTCATTCTGATACTCGTTTGCTTATGATAAGCTCGTCTTCTTTCCCGTACCTCCTTAATTGAAGAAGGTACTAGGCTTGCTTATGATAATATATTATAGAACATTCAACTAGTTAGCCACACAGATGTTTGAATGTGTCAATCAATGCAGTTATATTCAGATATATGAAAATATTTTCTAAATTTCAATATTTCAAGCTTCCTGCCTTTATTGGGTTATCAAATATCAAGGCTTCCAGCCCTAAGGCTATTAAACATGATATCTTCAGCAATCGTCTTAGAACTTGCAGCTTGGCTAATGCTTTTTTGTCTTCTGCTTCAATCAGGTATTGGCGCTTACTGGGTCTTATCATGGTGACACTTTGGGTGCTATGGAAGCACAAGCACCGTCATCCTACACAGGCTTTCTCCAACAACCATGGTGTGCCTCGAACAAATTCAATATGCTTTTTCATACTGGCTTATCTATTTAGATATCCTAGTAAAGAATTTGTCTTTGTCGATAAATTTATTGATATCTTTCTCATCCCAGTCTTCCTCCCGTTCTCTTTCTGGATAGCTTGTCGACATGTTTGTTTTCATTCTAGTGAGTCATCAACCTGTGCAAATCTACTTTAAATGCTTCAAAAGTTTAACTAGACTTGACATGCAATGACAATAGTTTGTGTATCATTGAAGTAAGTTTTGGTGACCCTCTATTGAGATTCTGAACAGATGGGCAGAGAGCCTGTTGCTGTCTCTTATAGGTTATTCTGCAGTTCACTTCCTATCTTTCTTAGCATTAGGACATTACCAAGTATGATCAGTAAATTTGAAAATCTGCAGATTTGGTTTTTCCTCCTGGAATATGCATTGTTTGCTTTGCTGTTATTTCTGTTAAATGGCTTTTGTGTACTTTAGGCAGTAGAATGTAGTTTATTAAGGCTTGTAGCACATGATCTTGTTCACTATTTAGTAGATGAGTTTACTCTTATTTTGCTCTCGTTGAAGCATTTGCATAGTGGATCTGTGGCCTGGGGCTTCTTAATCTCAGACGACCATCCCCAATTCGACTGTGGATAATGTTTGCTCATTACTCCATAGAAACTTATTTCACTTGAAGGTAGTCTGCAAAGTGGCATCTGAGCAAGGATATCTAATCTCAGATGTTCACTTGCAGTTGAACTTTTGACCTCCCCCTTCATCCATAACAAAGCAACCTTACACTTACCATGGACGATTTTCTAATATGAGCTTGATCTGTTGGGAAGTATCATTAAAGGCTTGCATTTATGATGTACAAGAAACAGAGTAAATAGATGTAAATGGGAAGCCATGTTCTATACCAAAAGCAGTAAAACTGTACAGCAAGAGATGTGTCAATGCATAATAATGGGTAGATTTTTTATATTTTTTTACAATTCAGGTACATGGGCAGAGGGCTATTTGTAGACCCGCCAACAGTATACATGCAGCATGGAAGGTGGCATCTTCTTTTACCTGATGCGCTCAATTCTGAAAAGCATAAGCTGGAAGATATTTGTAAGTTTTAGAATGTTTTTGTCTGTAAAGTTGTCTGGGGCTGCTTGTCATGACATAAACACATAATCTGTGCAGCTTTTGCGTTCAGCGATGAAGTTTTCTCTGAGAGCAGGGATGCATCAGCAATTTCCAGTATATATTCATCATATATATCAGAACAATTGTCAACATACTCCGGTGATTTACAAAATAAATGGATAGCAGCATTAATCATTGAACCAGGCAAGAATCCTCTGGAGTCTGGGCTATTGTTTTGTTCTCTGAAGCCTGTTTTTATCATTTTAGACAAGGAATGTATTGCAATAAGTTTGTTATCTGCTGTCAACTTGTTTTCTTGCTCCAAAAATAGGACGTCCAAGGGGGTAGAAATGATTTTTGAAAGGTGATATGTCAATATCACAAAGGTGATATGGGTAGAAACGATTTTTGAAAGGTGAGGGTGAAAAACATAATTACAGCAAAACTCCCCGGGGGGGGGGGGGGGGTTATATGCATACATTCCCTTTTTACACTGGGCAAGGCACTTAAGAAGTGTTGTGTGACAAGACTTATAATTTTTGCTATTATATAAACTAAGCTACAACAACGATCTTCTACTTTCGTGCAGTTATACATGGTGCCGGAGGTATGCATATGATTGATCCTCTTTTTCAAAGAGTGCTTGTGAAAGAGTGCCAAAATCGAAAAATTCCAGTAATATTTGATGAGGTCTTTACAGGATTCTGGCGCTTGGGAGTCGAGGTTAGCTTGGAATTTTATGCTTAAAAAATGGTCTTATCTTTTATCACCCTCCCCCCCCCCCCTTTCCAGTAACAAGTATCTGACCTGTGGATATTTTACCAGTCTGCGGCTGAGCTACTTCATTGTTCACCTGATATAGCCTGCTTTGCTAAGTTGATGACTGGGGGAATGATACCTTTGGCTGCCACATTAGCAACAGAAGCTGTTTTTCAGTCATTTGTAGGAGACTCAAAGGTAAGCTATTTTGGTTTATAGCTTTGGCTTGCTCAGAAGCTAGTTATGTTTTTAGAACTTATGATCCATGCTTCAAATCCTGTGCATGGCTCATTTCCAAGTTCCAACCACTATAAGTTGCATTCTGCTTCTTGAAAGGATATGTTGCATCAAAGTTGCAATACTTGAAATATGGAATAGAAAAAGGAAATGGGCTTGATTGGCATGCTTTTTTAATGTAACTTCTAGATAATTCAAACCCTTTCCTTTGAAAAAAAAAGGGAACACATCTCTTTTCCTCACTCACATGGTCTATGTGACTAATCAGCTGACCAGCGTGCAGTGCCCTAATTTTTCCTCTTACAACTACAGTTTTGCATTATATGCTGAAGCTTGTCAATTCTGTTCTTGATCCAGCTGATGGCACTTTTACATGGACATTCATATTCTGCACATGCTGTGGGCTGTACGGCAGCTGTTAGATCGATCTTGAGTTTCAAGGATCCAAAGAAAAATCCTAATCTGCCGCCTGAAGGAAGAGTACTCAGAGAGGTAAGTGGGTTTAGTGACATTTGCAGAACCATGCTGCCTTTAGATAGTATCTCTTGCACAAATATGTAATTTCTTGCTTTCCTGACTGTTTCTGTCATAATATATTGTGCGATTTTGGTATACCTTGCCCTAAGGGTGGCATATAGGAAGAATCTTATCTATTTAGATTTTAGAATCAATTAGTCGGTTTAGATTTATGGGGGAGTATTAATGTTGCACCAAAAAAATAGAGTAGTTGAAAATAGTGACTAAATTTCCCTATAATTAATGAGCTTGCATATTGCTGAGGGATGAATGAAATTGGTAAACTAGTAATTAATGTGTCATTGGAGTTGTAAAGTGGCAAATGTTGTGGAGCTGAAAAGGTTAGTTTAAGTGACTAATATGGAATGGAGCTTCCAATGCACATAGAAGATGGTGTTTAGGAAATGACTGTCTGTGATGAAATGTTCATGCTTACTCACAATACTTTCGCTCTCTCTGTGATGAAATGAACTTCAGCTGTGGGACCCTGAAGCTGTTCAGAAAATCTCATCACATCCACAAATCAAAAGAGTGGTTGTGCTGGGGACTCTCTTTGTGCTGGAGCTTGAAGCAGAAGGCTCTAATGCAGGGTAATCCAGACAACTTTTCTCTATAACTACTCATAATTGTTTTTGCTCCGTGGATCTTGTTTACGGTCGAAGGTAGTATTAGTTTTGTTCACATGCAATATTGCTGTAGGGAGTCATAACTACATTTTGTTTATTCATCCAGTCTCTATGTGCCAAAGCATATCTGATTCATACGGCGAGAAAAAAAGGAAAGTCGACATTGTGGTGTATGATAGGAATATGAATATTGGATGATAACGATGAACTTGGGGATCATTATAGGCCAGCCCCTATTATTGTCTAGGGCTATCAAAAAAACTGTGGACACAATTTTCATGTCCACATTTAAAATTATAATTAGGGCAACCGGCATGTTCTGATTGGAAAGCAGGTTAGGTCCAGGTTTAGCTATCTGGAGCTGGACACGTTTGTACAGCCAGACATTGTCAGAACCTGGATTTTAATGAACTTTTTGGCTTGGGAAGGGAAAAAAATGCAAATTATTAGGTGCACCTGGAGCATATGCTCCAGGTGCTACGGTTGTTCACCCACATATATTAGGTTGTTCACTCATATAAGTTAGGTTGTTCACTCTGATTATTACGGTTGTTCACTTGCAAAAATCTGGAGCACATGCTCCAGGTGCATGTAATATATATTGGGAAAAAAGAACTCAATCGGGACATTTGGACATCTGGGTTTGGTTTTGTATTTGTTAATATATGACAAATTGCACAAAATCATAAAACACAATCCAGAAATCTAGGTATGGGTGGCCGAATCAGAATCCAAATAGGCTCTGGGTATAACATTTTTGTCCAATGTCCGACTGTCTGTACCCAAATTTTGACCCAAAGTGGAACTTTTGACAGTCCTATTATTGTCCAATGGAATTATTCTAAGGCTTTTCCCTATTATTGACCAATGGTCCTATCGTATGCTACACAATATGAAATATCCCCATCACTAGTGTTCTACTTTTCGGGTTAAGAAGCAAAAATTCGACCTTGGATCTAGAAAGCATACTTACAGCATTTCATTCTTCAGGTACGCCTCTGTTTATGCACGGTCTTTGCTCCTAAAGCTCCGTGATGATGGAATATTCGCAAGGCCATTGGGGAACGTCATCTACCTCATGTGTGGGCCTTGCACGCTGCCCCATGTTTGCAGCCAGTTGTTGACAAAGCTGTACCAGAGAATAGACGAGTTCCACAAGAGCAATGGAACCGTACACTAATGGAGCTTTTGGTCGCGTTCGGCTGGTAAATTTTCCTGGAGTTTTGGTCAACTTTCCCAGTGTTTGGTTGTGTTAGGATGGAACAATGTTTGTGTAGGGTGATGGGTCCATTATTTCACTCAAACTAGGGGATTTGTTTTTTGTTTTGGGGGGGGGGGGGGTAGGGAAAGTGTTTCCTGGGTTCCAGGATTCTACCAAACGCACCATATGATTATTTCGCCATCTATTTCCCAGGATTCTAGCAGTATGTATTTTTATTGGGAGATGGTGGCATGTCCTAATCATTTTTTTCGTTCGTTTTTCTTTCGGGCATTTGAGAAGAAACCTGGAGATGGGAATTTTTTGGGCAGACATGGATACTGATTAAGAATGTTGTTGACATGGATGGACCATCTTGATTCTTGATTCAGTTTTGGCTACTTTGCTGGGAATAATTCTCATTGTTCAACTTGTTTTGTTGGACTGCAATTGATGAAATAAATCATGTTGATTTTCAATATACTTGGTGGATGATGCAAATCTCTAGTACTGTATTTTGATTTTCAAGAAGGAATTAGTATTGAAATAAAGATTTTGGTCAAGGATTTTTGGATGTTAATGTGTTGTACTTTGGGTGAGTAGGATGACAATCTTCTCAACTTTGATTAAGGATTTTTGGATGTTAATGTGTTGTACTTTGGGTGAGTAGGATGACAATCTTCTCAACATTGCACTTGGGCTCTACTATCACCCTATTGTGCAAGTTATTGGAATGTAGTATACTAAAATTTTGGAATGTGCCAAGTATGGTACAAAATTGTCCAAAAAATTGATGGTATAGTGTGCAAAATAAAAATAGCCCTCTAGTAGTAGTAGGTTGATACTACTGTCCAAGTATATAGTTGAATATATTATTGTGTAGTATTAGTATTTCCAAAGATTAGTAGTACATTAGCATTTGAGAATCCTTTAACTAGTATTGGAATAAGGTTATTTAAATTTGCTTAGGGTGTGTTTGGTTGGTCAATAACTCCAGGAAAATGGTCAATTTTTTTGGGTTGACTTATTTTTTCCATGTTTGGATGTGGGTTGACCTTAGAAAATTTTTTACGGTGGACCCACCATTTTCTCCGTTTTCGGGCTAAGGAAAATTTTTCCTAGAGAAATCTTTCCCATGAAAAACTTTCCACGGGAATTAGAGTTCATACCAAATGCTCCCTTAAAGTTTGTGCAAACACAGAAAAACTCTCCTCAGTCCTCCCCCCCCCCCCAAAAAAAAAATCTTTTGCCTTAAGACATATACATAAAGAGGTTGATACTTGAGGATACTAGTATTTAAGTGCAAAATTGAGTATGTTTATCCAACACATCCAGAGATTAATAGTATTCCAATATAGGACCATATGAAAGCCTCCAAACTAATATTGAAATATGGTTGAGTTCAAATTTGCCAAATTTAAATAATGATAAAATATGACTACCTCCTTTTAAAAACGCTACACATTGTAGACAACATTATATAAACCAATGGGTCGATACTAGTAATAGACCTAGGACACGACTTATTTGGAATAAGTGTGACTAGCGTGTGATTGACATTTGGCAAGGTATCGTGCGCATCAAGAATATCTAAATACTGCCTTAGCCACATCATTACTTATACTCACAAAACTTTTGAAAGAAATAAAGTTTAAAAATCAAATCAGATACAAATGTTCAATTATACAAATTAGACCATGTTGCACTGTAGTCTTGGGACCACAGTCTAACTGCTGGTCACCTATATCCCCATTCCCCCAATACTTTTTAAAGAAATAAGTGTTCATTTCATTAGGTCCTAAGGCCTTATGAGGATGTAATTTGGGAGTAAAATTTCATCCCAACCATATCAAAATTACAATTAATAACCATGAAAAGAAGAAGAAGAGTATAAATAAAACTTGTAATCTTGTTGGATTGTTGAGGAACAAATATAACAGCCTATTAATTGGCAACTTTAGGCAAAAACAGAAATATATTCATCAATTCAATGGCAATTTTTTTTTAAAAAAAAAACTCTCTTTCATCTGAAACCAAAAGAAGATATTAGTATTCACCTAATCTTAGACTCTTTCGTGTTCTTCCCCCCTTCTCAGTCTGACCCACTTCGTCCCTTTTGATTAGTGGCCTAGTGGGTCACATCTGAGCGAGTAAGGACGAATTGAATCATACGCAATTACGCATAAATCATAATAATAAGCTTTCATCGTAGGAGTCCCCCCCAACACACACAACGAACCATTACAATTTGCAATAGGATTAGGAGGTACTACGGTCTTACCCACTTCGTACAAACTGTTTGCGGCGATGATGGATCAGAAGCCCTAGCAAGTAATTTGATTTTGATCCCAAAAATCAACTGATTTAGCTCACTGCATCACTCCAAGTCTACTCTCCGAAGAACTCAATCCGATCACACAAACTCGACCACTGGGTTGCCTTCTTTTGCTTCTGAGCAGTAGTAATTAGGGTAAATTTCGCCCCCTTTTGATTCTTGGCTGAATGATGTTGGGGGAGTTTGAAGTTTTGTGTCATCTCGGTTTTTTGGTTGGTCTTTTGAAGTTTGTGTGGGTAAATTGAAAAGATTGTGCCTTTTTGTAGGAATTTGGTATTTTCTCTCATCTGGGTATGTGTTTTTTGGTGAAAATGGAAATGGGTTTTTCTAGAGTTGAACTTGAATTTTGCTGTTTGGTGGTTTCAGATCTCTGAATCTAGGGTGCCTTGTGAAATTGGGGTGGAAAATGCAGAAGCAAAATTGAGTAGGGATTTTATTTGTGCCTTTGAAGTTTGTGTGGATAAATTGAAAAGATTGTGCATTTTTCTGAGGAATTGGTATTTTCTCTCATCTGAGTGTGTTTTTTTTGGTGAAAAATGAAATGGGTATGTTTGTTTTGTAGAATTGAACTTGAGTTTTTGCTGTTTGGTGGTTTCAGATCTGTGAATCTTGGGTGCTGTGTGAAATTGGGGTGGAAAATGCAGAAGCAAAACTAAGTAGGGATTTTTTTGTTCCTTTGAAGTTTGTGTGGATAAATTGAAAAAATTGTGCGTTTTTCTGAGGAATTTGGTATTTTCTCTCATCTGGGTGTGTTTTTTTGGTGAAAATTGAAATGGGTATGTTTGTTTTTCTAGAAATTAAACTTGAATGTGTTGCTGCTTGGTGGTTTCAGATCTGTGAATCTTGGGTGCTGTGTGAAATTTGGGGGTGTAAAAATGCAGAGGCAACCTTGGTCTATGGAGAGATCCAACAGCATGAGGGGCAAACGAAGCTTGGATGGTGGTGGTGAAGATGAGCAGCCTGAGCAAAAGCGCCCCGCCCTAGCTAGGTATTTCTTGGATTATACCTGATTTGATGACTTTGTATTGTTTAATGTGGTATCAATTTGGCAATTGACATAGTTGGATTTATTAGTGGAGTTTTTTGTTTGCAAAAACATTGTTTGTTGCTAAGGGTGGAGGGTTTGAATTCACATTTCAAGTTTGACAAAAGGTAGTTGTGAGTGGGGAGTTGAGTGTATGTATGGATGGGCTTTGCATATTCAAGCTTTGTTCTGTTCTTAGTAAGTTGGTTACCGTCCGGATCCTTGAGCCTTAAGGTCGATATTCCGAGTAAGGAATGGACAGTGGTATATATGCTTTTGTACTTAGGGAGTGTTTGGTTGGAAAACTTTCCCAGGAAAGTTGGTCAATTTTTCAAAGTTAGACAAAATTTTCCATGTTTGGTTCTCCCTGATTGATTGGATAATTTTAATGTGGGGACCAGTATTTTCCTCACAAGGTCAGTAAACAATTCCCCTACGGGGACTAGAGAAAGTCCTTCCCTGGAAAGTTTTTCCTAGGAAAGACTGTCCCTGAAAACTACCAAATGCACCATTAAGGTGTGTTCAAGGGTTTATTGAAGTAGTAAAGCAATATTTTTGTAGTTCCAATGCATTCCCTTCTCATTGAATTGTCTGGTAAATTGTTACTATATAGCTTGCTATAGTGACAAGGGGACAAGACATTTGAGACAATTATACATTCTTGTATAGATAAGCTAAGCTGGGAGATGTTCGTTTATGTTTTAGTTGCAAAGAGTTGTTAAGCTTGATGAAAATCTGTGTCAAAGAAGATGATTGTCTATATGAGTTTGGAAAGCTGTTGTCGCATTTCCTCTGACTGCTACTTTTCTTTACGGGAAAATTGAGGACAAGGCCATGGCCGAACATGTTGAATGTAAAAGGCCTTTTTTCGAGTGCTTTAGTTTCACTCATAGCTACTCAACCCGACAATCCTACCGTCACCATTGATTGAGAAAATAAGAATTGAGTACGTATTGGTGAGCCGGACCGCACGTTGGCGGAACTGTACCGATCTTTTGTTGTTGTTGTTGTAGTACGTATTGGTGAGAAATATTGGCAACCTTAACCTCTATAAGGTTCATTGGCTAACCACGGGATTGTCAATCACCTGTTGACTACCTTCAGGATGCGTGAGTTCTCTGGGATTGTTGAGGGGTTCGGGGGTGTGGGGCTGACCATAGTTACCAGGAATGCTTCCCAGGTCGTTAGTCCCGGAACGCGGGTCACTAACTTTTACACAAATTTAGTCTAGTTTTACCTTCGGAATGCAGGTCGTAGGCATATGTAGGGTTCCCAGTAACTTTGGGGCTGACAATGCAAGTCATTGAATTAAATTTGAACGGTTTGGATTGAGTTCAGAACCTAAGGTTTATGATGGCCTCCATCATAAATAGTGACATTTTACACTGGACGACATGTTTGGCAATCGCCTTGTCCTCAATTTTCCCTTTCTTTATTGATAAACGTTGTATTTTAAGTGACTCTTCAATTTTCCTTAGATAAGCTTTTTAATTAATTCATTGACTTGAACACGGACGTACGAGTCATGAGCCTCCTGGCTCCTGAGCATGCTGAGATATGTGTTCTTCTGGTGAAAGATGTAAACCTGTCCTTTTTATGGAGTTTTTGTTATGGTTTTCTGCTTATTTGTTTACCTAATTGCTTACTTTGTTGCTTGTGAATTGTGATTTTCTTTCTTTTGTTTCTTCAAACATGAATGCGTTCAGAATTGATGTACTACATGGCTTTTGGTTGCGGTCTTCAGGCTAGACCGCCAAAACAAAAACAATCATACCTATAACAAGCTCGGTTGCGTTTCACATATTACTCGTTGTCGTGTGTGCTTTCTTCTCTGCAGGCTTACCATTCTCCCTTATCCTCTTGAAATGAATTCTCTGTACTTTATTTACTCTTTTTTGCTAAGATTTGTTTCTTTTTACTCGTGTTGAGGCCACAACTGCAATATTCAGCTTATTGTGGCTGCGCTAACTAATTAAGTGGTTTTGGGGTATACGACTCCACGTTAAACATGTGAGCTGTCTTGTGTATATATAGTACGAGCTGGGTGACATATCATTTATTATGACATTTGATTAGCTTTTTCTAAAACATCTGTTTTCTTTCCTTCTTTGTTTTTCTGGCAGTGTAATTGTTGAGGCTCTGAAGGTTGATAGTTTGCAGAAACTTTGCTCATCATTGGAGCCTATACTCCGCAGAGTTGTAAGATAAATAACTTCTACGTCTGATATTTATTTGTATTAGCTTTGACTTAGAAGTCATATTCGTCAATAGATTTTGTTTCGCTGCCAGAAGTCTATAACACTATTATGGCACTGTAATTTGACTTGATACACATTGAGACAGATGTTCTCATTCATGGTTGAATTGCTGTAATTTTAGAGCATTAACAATTTGGTGATAAAATACTAAGTATGACTGCTATTTTGTTGGTAAAGTAAATTATAGAAGTAGAAGTTACTACAAACAAAAACTTCTTTCACCAAGTCTCTCTTTTGGTTGAAATCAAAAGATGTATTAATGGGGATAGGGATGCTTCCCATGCAAAAAAGGGGAAAATGCAATGCCAAACATTGTGCCCCTATGCTCTTAGCAAGGATATTATGTAGGAAATACAAAAAAAATTCAAATTACTGTGATCCCTGACCGCCATACTCCGACTACACAAAAGATTAGAGTTTGAAATGATGAAGAGGCAACATTTTGATGTCAAATATCCGTTGGTTCCCTCCCTAAGTATCCCACTAAATATGAGGGTTCATTTGTTATCTTAGACACCACTGCTTGTGTATTGATGGGGCATAGCTACCAAATTTGTCACACTCTAGATAATGTTCAGTTTGTTTGTGTGTGTGTATGTTGGCTCCTTTTTTTTTTTTTTGGGTGGTTGGGGGGGGGGGTGTTGGGGGTGGGCTAATCATGAGGGAAAGTGATTCCCTGAATAGAATAAGAAATTGCTTTCTAGGGTGGGACTTCATTTCACCTGGCTTTTCCGTGCTCGTTAATCACTTCTTTACTTTCTGCCTTTTCATTGGTGGATGATCAGGTTAGTGAAGAAGTGGAGCGAGCTTTAGCAAGACTTGGTCCTGCAAGAATCAATGGGAGGTAAGCCCTATGCGCCATTGTACTGTCTCCAATCATTCACTTTATGTTTGTTTGGTCATTGGAAGCATATTGATCTTTCTAGTTTCTAACTCTTCCAAAAGATGCTAATTGTACGAGCATCCCTATAAGAGTCTTGTATTGATCCTTAGCTGCGAGGATTTAGAATGTGATTTTGGTTGCAATGCGGAAAAGGTGATCTAATACGGCAATCGCATCCATATCGCTGTTCCCATGTCATGAAATCGTGTCCCACCTAACTCAAAACCTTTCCAATGTGGCCGTTTCGTTACAGAAGGACCATATTTTGTATCAACTCTTAGATTGAGAGAGTCTTGCATATCATCCATATAAACCCGAAAAGTGTTTCAATGTGGCCCCTCCTGTTAAAAAAAGGAAAATCTTAAAAGAGAACTGAGAACGTACGATCCTATAGCAAAACCTATAGAAAGGATGCTTTGGAACTCTACTGACGTATTAAGTCTATGAGAAGCTATAACAGCATCCGCCCTTGGGGATAGATAATCATGAAAGGTACTAAAATTACATACTACAGTGAGGACCAAGTAACAGTTATGTCACCTTCTTGTGTGTGTGCTTGCATGTCTCCAAACCCCCCCCCCCCCCCCAAGACACACACACACAAAAAAAAGGTGTGTGTGTGTCGGGGGGGGGGGGGGTTGGTTCTAATGTTTAGTGTTTTATACTTTACGCACTCTCTTTAGCCAAACAAAGAATGAAAGTTGAACGTATCATTCTCAACTTTTGGATTTTAGGTCATCGCCAAAACGTATCGAAGCGTCAGATGGAAGGAACTTACAACTGCACTTCAAATCCAAACTGTCACTCCCTTTATTCACTGGAGGCAAGGTTGAAGGAGAGCAGGGCGCTGCTATTCATATTGTACTAATCGATGCAAATACCGGCCATGTCGTGACATCTGGGCCTGAATCCTCTGTCAAGCTAGACATCGTCGTTCTTGAAGGTGATTTCAACAATGAAGATGATGAAGGTTGGACGCAAGAGGAGTTTGAAAGCCATGTTGTGAAGGAACGCGAAGGAAAGAGACCCCTTTTGACGGGAGACTTACAAGTGACTCTCAAAGAAGGTGTTGGGACACTGGGCGATCTCACATTCACCGATAATTCAAGTTGGATAAGGAGCAGGAAGTTCAGGCTCGGCCTCAAAGTGGCCCCGGGATTTTCAGAGGGCATCCGTATACGCGAGGCGAAAACTGAAGCTTTTACCGTGAAGGATCATAGAGGGGAACGTAAGCTTTATCTATTTTAGATTTGGATTATTTGACTCTAATATACAGTATTTTAGTGGTATTGGACAATACTACACTATACAATTTTCTTGGATGTTAATATCATATACTTTGATGGTGTTGGATTTTCAACATAGGCTACATTTTGGTGCATAATTGTCCAAAAAACAATCACGTGGATTGTACACAACACCCATCCCTAAAGTACATTATATTATCATCCGGGAAAAATGTATAGTGCAACATTGTTCAATACCCCCAAAGTGTGGTATATTAGTGTCCAAAACCCTTCGATTTTCTACCTTTTTTTTTTGACTTTGAATTGAACTTACAGTTCACTCTTTCTGCATCTGTTTTCTAGTGTACAAGAAGCACTATCCCCCAGCACTTAATGATGAGGTTTGGAGATTAGAGAAGATCGGAAAAGACGGATCTTTCCATAAGAAGTTGAATCAAGCTGGAATCTACACAGTGGAAGATTTTCTCCGGCTTGCAGTGAGGGATTCTCAAAGATTAAGAAATGTATGTAGTTCTTGTTTATTATTGTTCTTATTGTTAATAATGCACTTATATGTTACATACTATGCAAGTCTGCTAATATATTTTCTACTGCTGTAGATTCTTGGGAGTGGGATGTCGAATAGGATGTGGGAAGCTCTCATGGAGCATGCAAAGACTTGTGTTCTTAGCGGGAAGCTGTATGTTTATTATGCCGATGATGCTAGAAATGCCGGTGTGGCATTCAACAACATATACGAGCTCAGCGGTCTCATTGCTGGAGAGCAGTATATTGCTGCTGATTCCCTCTCTGACGACCAGAAGGTTAGCCATATTTATCATTCGATCCTCTTTTCACGAGCACCCAATGTTCAAATAGTATTGCTTCATTTGCTTGTTGTTCTATCATACACGCAAAGCCTACCACTCATCAAAAAGAAACAAAAAATATGCAGCACTTTCCGGTTTGTTGTGTGTCTTTAGAATTACAAAGTAGAGGTACTGACAGAATGAGTCATTTAGGATGAAAATTTGTTATACTTTTTTGCCCTTCTGGATTCTTGTGCGAGCGCGGTGTTGATTGTCTCAAAACTCTCTATGTTTCTTTCTAGCGACTATTCTTGTTATGGAATTCATGAAGTCTTACGAATGATCTTTTCATCCAGGTATATGTCGATACACTCGTGAAGAAAGCGTATGACAATTGGCATCAGGTGATTGAGTATGACGGGAAAGCGTTTTTGAATTCGAAGAAGACTCGAAGAACTCGTTCATCTCAGAACGAAGCACCGATGGACACGATTGCTTATCCAAATGCTATAGACAATCCGTTGACTCTACCCGCATTGCCTATTTCACTTTCTAATGAGCAGCAACTATTGGACCCTACTGTCGCAGCTCCAGGTATGTTTAATTTGTTGATAACTATCTATTCTTTACTAAAAGATTGATATGAAAGCCTCCATATGGCCTCAACCTAATTCAGGCCGAATTAAAGCAAAGGAAATTCGGCTCCAGCAACTATAGACAATTAGCGATTACAAAAATTCGGGTTTGGGACAAATTCAAGCCGGTCAAATCGGTCAGTGTCAAAATTCAGTCAATGCCGAAATTCAGATGAGAAATTGATGTCCATTACCCGCCCGGGTCTGTCCAGTCGGACAATTCAGACAAGTCTATATTCGAGTCAAAATCGCGTTCAGACAGTAGAAAATTTTTTTGGTCCAAATATTTGGTCAAATCGGTCATTGTCAAAAAATCGGGTTTTGGACAAAAAACCGTCCCTGGTTTGTTTTTCGGGTCGGACAAATGTGGGTATTCGGGTCGTACAAAATCTTGCCAGCTCTATGTCCGTTCTTTGCCTAAAGATTGATATGGAGCTACCATATGGCCTCATTCTAATGAATGAATTTGTATTTTTGTGTTCTAGCCGCAGGCTTCAGCGAAACTGTGGCCAACCGATTCCCAAGTCTCAACTCACAAAACCCATTCGTCGAAGGATCAATCTCCTTCTCCCAACAAGGCTTGATTAACAACAATTCACATCAGAACCACAACATCATCACAGGAACCGAGAACCGGGCTGCATCATTAGCCCTAGCCCCTCCCCAACAAGCATCCACATCCGGGTTTCAGTTCCTCCAACCATCTCAGCCCAACAACAACCCATACGACGAGTGGTCCCAAAACCCGTTTTCCGAGGAAGAGATCCGCGTCAGAAGCCACGAGCTCCTCGAGAGCGACGACATGCAGCAGCTCCTAAGACTCTTCAGCATGGGAGGGTCCCACAACGGACCGCCCATGAACATCCCAGAAATCGACTCCTTCACTCCATCATTCATGTCCGCCCCGGCTTCTTCGAACTTCGGTAGGACCCACGACGAGGACCGGGCCCGCCCCGGAAGAGCCGTGGTCGGGTGGCTGAAGATCAAGGCGGCGATGAGGTGGGGTTTCTTCATCAGGAAGAAAGCTGCTGAACGCCGCGCTCAGCTTGTTGAGTTAGATGATGAGTAGTTTTTCTTGGACTGATCATAGCAGGGAGGGGTCTCTTGTACAGTCATCTGTACAGTGAATTATATATATAATTCTTATTATCATTGTGTTTGTTTTTAACTCTGATCTTCTGTTTGTAATCTGTAGCATGGATGATGATGATGATGATGATGATGATGATGAGGAGGTTGGTATTGTGTAGGTAATGATGTAGTAATTGTGACACTTTTTTTGTGCACCTGAAACTGTTAGGGTAGGATAGTAGAGATGCAAAGATGCTGATGTTTTGGTGTGTGTATTTCTTTGTTTCTGAATTTGATGTATATTAATTGCTGTGAAGTTCCCAGTTAACATTAGTCATGTTGCTGATGTTTGGATGCCTGATCTAAGCTTCTATAGAGTGATTTCTTTCACTTGGATATCTATCATGTAGGAAACTTATCAATAGCTTTACATTGTTTCATGGTCCCTTTTGTAAGTTACTTTTAGTGGATCATTTGGTGGTGTGTTTGGTGCAAAGGAAAACTGTTTTTTTTAGAAAATTATTTTTTCTTGGAAAATGATTTTCTTAGAAAATGAATTTTCATTTGATATTTTCCCGTGTTTGGTATGCAGGAAAATGATTTTCTTGGAATACGATTCACATGTTTGACAATAAAGAGACAGAAATTAAAATGCGCGTGTAAGAGAGAGTGGTGGAGAGAGGTATATATGTATTAAAAAGGGTGCATGAGAGAGAGTGGTGGAGAGAGATATTAAAATAGGTGTAAGATAGAGTGGTGGAGAGAGAGAGAGAGAGAGAGGGAGAGAAATATCGAAATGGGTGCAGGAGAGAGAGTAGTGGAAAGAGAAAAACGAGAGAGATATATATTAAAATGTGTGCATCAGAGAAAGAAATATTAGAACGGGTGCTGGAGAGAGTGGTGGAAGAGAGAAAAATGAGAGAGAGAAGATATCAAAACAGGTGTATGAGAGAGAGAGAAAGATGTGAGAGAGAGAGAGAGAGAGAGAGAGAGAGAGAGAGAGAGTAGGGGAGAGAGGTAGAAAATGATTTTCTTAGGTTGAAATCAAGAAAATAATTTGTAAAGGGGTGAGGGAAAATCATTTTCTTGGAAAATGTTTTTCTCCATTTTCTGGCCACCAAACATCGGAAAATTGGTCTGTATTTCCAAGTAGATAAAATTGTGATGTGTTTAATGGATTAAATTTTTTTATGTGGGGTCCACGCTGGTAAAAAGTCGGGTTTGGGTCAAATCGAGTTCGGACAATTTGGACATTCAGACAAAATCCTTAAATCCGAACCCTGACTGAATTTCAAATTCGGACAGTTTGTCATCCCGAACCCAGGCCCGAATTGTCCCAACTCCCAATTTGTCCAAATATACCCAAACCCAAATTTACACTAAATTTAGACAATTTCAATTTGTTCGAATTGCGGGGTTCAGACATTGCCCGAATGTGTCCAAACCCGAATTCGACACAAAATTCGTACGTTCAAAATTCTTATCCCTGAACCCGACCAGATTTTAGAATTGGACATTACCGAATTGTCCGAATTCAAAATTTGGACAAAAAAATTTATGACCAACCTGGTTTAATTCGAGTCGGATAAATTTAGGTATTCGGATCGGACAAATTTTTGCCAACGCTAGTAGGGTCTATCATTTTATATTTAATTTAGAGGATGACAAGAGCGTTGGAGGGCATTCGTCAAGTCAAACCCCAGGGGCGTACCTTATTTTGCAAATCTTGAACAACACATGGATCCAACTCGCCATTATCTATGAAAGTGTGATCCTTCGAACTTACCACCATCTAAGTAATTAGGGCCTGTAAATTTCATGAGTATCTTGAGGTAAGGTAAATGATGAATTTTGGTAATATTTGGTAACTTTTGGTAATTTTTGATAACTTATGGTAACTTTAGGTAAATTTATATGGGTAAATTTGTGTTTTTGAAATAAAAGGAAAAAAATGAAAAAAAACCTACTTTACACGTGTCATGTGATTTTCGATAATTTTGGTAACTTTCGGTAAATTTTGGTAACTTTTGATAAATTTTGGTAACTTTCGGTAATTTTTGGTAATTATTTACTTACCCCAATTAACCCATGAAATTTACAGGGCCTTAGTATGATGTTTCCTACTCATGTAACCGTAATTACTCTTGAAACAAAAACTTTGCAACAAGTTACTACCTCCGTCCCAAAATGTTTGTCCGTTGACTAAATTTTGACTGTTAATTACTCACAAATTATAATGAATTAAAATATGAAATTACTAACATTAGAAAAATAATTTGCTAAAGATTACAATGACGGTAATTTTATATTGTAGCTCATTATAATTTGTGAGTAATCAACGATCAAAATTTAGTCAACGGACAAACATTTTGGGACGCAGGTAGTAGTTAATTGCACATTAGAGGATTACAAAGAAGCTAGAGTAAGAGGGCTACCATGGGCATCTTAGGCAATACTAATTAAATTGCAAATGAATCTCTTCGGGCGACATAAGTTTTTAGGTTAAAGGTTGTCAGAAGCAAAGAGATTGCAAATCCTTCATTTTGGTGAATATAAGCTTTTCTACATCACTATCCCCCTTTCTTTCTCCCACCTCTATGTTCCCGGCTATAAGCAAAGAAGTTGTACATCCTCCCCTTTCGGGTGAACTCGAGATTTACTATGTCACTATCCCCTTTCTTCCTCCCACCTCTATGTTACTGGCCAAAAGCAAAAAAGTTGCAAATCCTATCCTTTCAGGTGAAATATGCGAACCATTTCAACCAAAAGCTTAAGCAGCTAATGGTTGAAGTCTCAGGAATGGTTTTATACTCTAACACGCCCCCTCACCCGAATGCCCGGTTTGACTCCGATACCATGTGGAATCATCTCAACCAAAAGCTTAAACTGATGGTTGAGTTCCATAAATGGTTTTTATACTCTAACACGACCCCTCACGCAAATACTCTTTGAGTTTGAAGCGTGAATGCTGTAAAGATCCTCGTGCTAAGATTCGAACATGAGACCTCCTGCTCAAGTCTGACTCTAATACCATATGAAACCATTTCAACCAAAAACTTAAGGTAATGATTAAAATCCCAGCAATGATTTTATACTCTAACAAAATCAAGTTTTCTATGTTATTATCTCCTTTCTTTCCCCACCTCTATGTTACTGCCACCGGGATCGTGGACATCATAAACTCTTTTCTCTCCCCCAATTTGTGATAACCAATTTGTGATAAAAAAAAGTTGAAAATTTAGAACTTATGAAATTTGATTTTAGTCACGTTGCACTTACAAATGCTAAAATAATCAAGTCATAATAATGCTGAGGGTTGGGAGTTGGGACAAAATTAATAGGCTAACAATTGGCAACTTCTTTTTACTTTTATTTTTTTTTGTTCGTTCTTCATAACAATTGGCAACTTCTTTTTACTTTTTTTTTTGTTTTTGTTTTTTTCATAATAGTAGTAAACAATTGGCAACTTGGGTCCTTGATCCCCACAGACAAGAAAAATATTCAACGACCAATACTAAAAAAAATATCCTCTTTCTTCGATCTCCAATCCAAGATATTAAGTTAATCTTAAAGACACACTCTCTCCATGTCCACCCACCCATGTCCGCTTTTGATTAGTGGCTTAATGGGTCACATCTGAGTAAGTAATTAAGGATTAATCACACACTTAATCAGCTCCATCGTGCTTAAACAAACCGACGGCGAAGATTCAACGAGGAGGCCCCCACCAACGACCCATTAACAAGAGAAGACACCCACTTGTACAATCAAGCAGTAGCAGCCTTTGCAAATAGTAGTAATTTGGGTTTCATCTCAAAAATCGTTTGATTTTGCTCATCCTATCAGTCAAAGTCTACTCTCTCAAGAACACAAAATTTTGTTGCTGGGTTGGAGTAATTAGGGTAAGTTTTCCCCTTTTGATTCTTTGGGGAATTTGAGGGTTTGTGTCATCTGGGTTTTTGATTCTGGTGGAAATTGAAGTGGGGGGGTTTTGTTGTTTTGAAATTTGTGGGATGAATTGAAAAGATTGTGCGTTTTTCCTGAGGAATTTGGTGTTCTGCCATCTGGGTTTTTGATTCTGGGGGAAGTTGAAGTGGGGTTTGTTTGTTTTTTAAGAAATTTGTGTGGATGAATTGAAAAGATTGTGCGTTTTTTTTTTTTGAGGAATTTGGTATTTCTGCCATCTGGGTATGTGCGTTTTTTTTTTTTTTTTTGTGCAAAATTGAAATGCGCAAGTTTTTTCCCCTTTGATTCTTGGGTTAATGTTGAGCTGGTGTTTTTCTTTGGAGAATTTGAAGCTTCTTGCCATCTGGGTTTTTGATTCTGGTGGAAATTGAAGTGGGGTTTTTTTTATGTTCTTTTGCAATTTGTGTGGATAAATTGGAATTTGGTATTTTCTGCTATCTGGGTATGTGGTTTTTTTTTTTTTTTTTTTTTTGGTGAAATTGAAATGGACAAGTTTCCCCCCTTTGATTCTTGGATAAATTGGAATCTTATTGCCATCTGGGTTTTTTGATTCTGGTGGAAATTGAAGTGTGTTATTTTGTTCTCTTGAAATTTGTGTGGATAAATTGAAAAGATTGTGTGTGTGTTAGGAGGAATTTGGTATTTCTGCCATCTGGGTATGTGCTTTTTTGGTGAAAATTGAAATGGGTATTGTTGGTTTTTATCGAAATTGAACTTGAATTGGTGTATTGTTTGGTGGTTTCAGATCTGTGAATCTGTGGAAAATGCAGAGGCAGACGAGGTCTATGGAGAGATCCAACAGCATGAGGGGAAAACGAAGCTTGGATGGTGGTGGTGGTGATGATGAGCAGCCTGAGCGAAAGCGTCCCGCTTTGGCTAGGTATTGCTTTTATGGTGCTTCATTTGATGACTTTCTTTAGCCTAATGTTGTATCAATTTGGCAATTGATATGGTTGTGTTTGTCTAATAGTGGTGATTAGGATGCTGGGTGTCTCGTTTGTTTGTCTAATTTGGTATCAATTTTGCTGTTCTTTGTATGCCAACCTTCAGCCTTTTAAGGCTTTGAAAAATGTGTTATCAATTTGGCAATTGATATAGTTGTATTTGTCATTGACTGATTGGAGTGCTTTTTTGTTTGCAAAAGCATGATTTGTTGCTGAGGTAGAGGGTTCCAGTCACATTGCAAGTTTGGACTGTTGGTAGTTGTGAATGGAGAGTTAGGTACATACGGGTTTTTGTTATTCAAAATTCGCTCTTTTGTTTGTAAGTTGGTTAGCACATTTCCTTCTCATGGAATTGTCTTGCCTGCTATATTGACAAAGAGACAAGACCTATGTTACTCAGACTCGGGTACAGGTGTCCATATGGGACACGGATTCGGGTGTCGGACTCTGCTATTTTAAAGAAATTTTATACATTTTCATTGTAATTTGAAGTTTCGAGTGTCGTACCCTTGTCTGGGTATCAAGGGTCCGACACGGGTATGGCAGGGAAAATGAAGAGTCGGAGTGACATAGGACAAGACACAACCCTCCGGCACACACAACTACATATTCTTATATAGATAAGCTAAATTGGGGATAATCCTCTATGTTTGTGTGGAGAAGAGTCATTAAGCATGATGAAAATCTATCTCGGAGAAGATGATTGTCTATATGAGTTTTGAGAGTTACTACTGTGCCATTTCCTCTGCCACTGTTTCTTTATCGATGAGGGGCAGGGAAATTATGCTTTAAGTGACTCTAAAATTTTCAGTAGATAGTCTTAACTCTATTTGATGAGTTCATTGACTTGACCATGGATGTACGTGTCGGAAGACCTGAGCATGTTGAGAGATGTAAATTTGTCCTTGTTATGGAGTTTTTGTTGCAGTTTTGTTTATTTGTTTTCTTCAGCTGTTTGTGAATTGTGATTTTCTTTCTTTTCTTTCTTTAAACATGAATGGTTTCGGAATTTATGTTCATTATGACCTTCTCTGTGCTTTATAACTCTCTTTTGCTGTTACTGTGGCTGTGCTAACTAAACGGTCCTAGAATTACTTTTAACATGTGAGATGTCTTTTGTGTATAAAGTATAAACTATATACTATGAGTTGGATCACATATCATTTATCTAAAACATGTTTCTCTTTCTTTCTTTCTTTCTTTCTTTCTTTCTTTCTTTCTTTCTTTCTTTCTTTCTTCGTTTTTTTTGTTTGGACAGTGTAATTGTTGAGGCTCTGAAGGTTGATAGTTTGCAGAAACTTTGCTCGTCATTGGAGCCTATACTTCGAAGAGTTGTAAGACAAATAACTGCTATTTCGGTTGTTAAAAGTAAATTATAGAAGTTGGTTGTTAATGAGAAACTGTTTTTGCCTAGTTTCTTTTCTCTTTATAGCTCGATATTTTGTTATAGTTCGCATCTTTCTTGCAATTTATAGATCAGGAGATGCAATATTGTTGGTATTCTCTGTACTGGTTGTTTTCCCTTTGTGGACGGCTTGTTATCTGTGTCCGTAACTGGACTTACTCACTGTACCTCTAAATCTCTAGTCCAGAAACATCAGAAAATATGCTCCAGTACATTTTGGTTGAAATATATGTTGAAAGTTGAAACTTTAGATTCTTCTTGAAACAAACAAATAAATTACTGAATGACTATGTATACAGTACTTTCTAGAAATTATTCTCTTTTCTTACATGACTATTCACCAGCGTTCTATAGCTTCCAAACTTTCTCAGAAAACGTGTCCGAAACTGAGATGTTAGTGCTAGTCTTAGACTATGTTACTCAGACTCAGGTACGCATGTCCATATCGGACACGGATATGAGTGTCGGACTTGGCTATTTTTAAGAAAATTTACAAATTTTCATTGTAATTTGAAGTGTCAAGTGTCGTACCCTTGTCCGGGTATCGAGGGTCCGACACGGGTACGGCATGGAATATGAAGAGTCGGAGTAACATAGGTCTTAGAAGGGTCATTTTTGTTATCCTACACATCACCGTTTGTATATAGGCTAAGAAATTGCTCAGGGCTATGCTTTGTTTTTCCTAGATTTTCCATCGTTCTTAATGTCTTCTTTACTTTCTGCCTTTTCATCTGTGGACAAACAGGTTAGTGAAGAAGTGGAGCGAGCTTTGGCAAGACTAGGCCCCCCAAGAATCAATGGGAGGTAGGCACATTAAAAGCGTCCTCTTATAATACTGATGTTGATTACAGGGACCTCCCTGCTTTGTGAATTATGCACCTTCACATCCGTTTATAGTTTTGCGCATTTTCTTTAGTCAAATTGCAAAATTTAGGGGGTAAGACTGCTATATCTGACCCCTCCATACCTCGTTCTGTGACGGGAGTTCGGAGCATTGGTTTTAGTATTTTCTTAGTCAAGCAAGAATGAAAGAGGAAAGTATCATTCTTACCGTTTGGATTTTAGGTCATCGCCAAAACGTATCGAAGCGTCAGATGGAAGGAACTTGCAACTGCACTTTAGGTCTAAATTGTCACTCCCTTTGTTCACGGGAGGCAAGGTTGAAGGCGAGCAGGGCGCTGCTATTCACATTGTACTAATCGATGCGAATACTGGCCATGTCGTGACATCTGGGGCTGAATCCTCTGTCAAGCTAGACATCGTCGTTCTTGAAGGTGATTTCAACAATGAGGATGAAGAAGGTTGGACACAAGAAGAGTTTGAAAGCCATGTTGTGAAGGAACGCGAAGGAAAGAGACCCCTTTTGACAGGGGACTTACAAGTGATTCTCAAAGAAGGTGTTGGGACATTAGGAGATCTCACATTCACTGATAACTCAAGTTGGATAAGGAGCAGGAAGTTTAGGCTCGGACTCAAAGTGGCCCCGGGATTTTCAGAGGGCATCCGTATACGCGAGGCGAAAACTGAAGCTTTTACCGTGAAGGATCATAGAGGGGAATGTAAGTCTTTTCCATTTTAGGTTTTCTACCCTTTTACAATGTCCATAATTTGGATAGGTGAAAAAGATTATTGTTACATTGTAATGGAATAAAATAAAATGCATCATTAAACCTCCTTTGCTTCTTAATCTTGGGTCAATTGGAATCAATCTCTCTAAATTGCAAAATTTAGGGGCAAGACTGCTACAATTGACCCCCCTCCCCCCGGGGCGGAATTTCGGAGCATTGGTGGTGGTTTTGGTATGAATTGAGCTTTCCACGTTCACTCATTCTGCTTCATTTTCTAGTGTACAAGAAGCACTATCCGCCAGCACTTAAAGACGAGGTTTGGAGATTAGAGAAGATCGGAAAAGACGGATCTTTCCATAAGAAGTTGAATCAAGCTGGAATCTACAGCGTGGAAGATTTTCTCCGGCTTGCAGTGAGGGATTCTCAAAGATTAAGAACTGTAGGGGGACCTTTGCGGTTTTATGTTTTGCTCATGTTTTTTATTATCTTTCATTTCTTATGGTTGGGAATGCATTTATACTATGTATGTCTGCTAATACTTGTTCTGATGCTGTAGATTCTTGGGAGTGGGATGTCGAATAGGATGTGGGAAGCTCTCATGGAGCATGCAAAGACTTGTGTTCTAAGCGGGAAGTTGTATGTTTATTATGCCGACGACACTAGAAATACCGGTGTGGCATTCAACAACATATATGAGCTCAGCGGTCTCATTGCCGGAGATCAGTACGTTGCTGCTGATTCCCTTTCTGACAACCAGAAGGTTAGCCATATTTATTGACTGTCCTCTTTTATGTGCAACGCATTGTTCAAGTACTATTGCTTCATTTGCTCAATTAGGTTTTGCAAATGATCTTTTTATCCAGGTATATGTCGATACACTTGTGAAGAAAGCATACGAGAATTGGCATCAGGTGATTGAGTACGATGGGAAAGCGTTTTTGAATTCCAAGAAAACTCGAAGAACACGTTCATCTCAGAATGAAGTATCTATGGATGCTATCACGTATGCGAATGCTGTTGACAATCAGTTGACTCTTACCAGATTGCCTATTGCAATGTCTAACGAGCAGCAACTGCTGGACACGACTGTGGCAGCTCCAGGTATATATTCACATCTATTCGTCAGTGGACTGTTGCTTTAGAAAGATTTTCAAACTGACGTAAATAGGCTAAAATAGCTTAGGTTATTATTCATTCTGAATCGTCTTAAGATTGTCATAGGCTGTTCACTTGCTCACAAGCATGATAATAAGAGGATCATGACTTAAACATACCCAAACTTATTCAACCTTATTTTATCCACTTTACCATACCGGTATCTAACTTTACCCTATCTGATCAAGTTTTACTTATTTTTACCTTAACATTACCCAAACTCACCCACCCTGACACACCCGATCGAAAGAGCAAAGTCATAGGTTATGTTAGTATTCATCGATTCATTCTTAATCATACGTCTCATAGTCCTAGTGCAGTTTCACACTAATAGGTCAACGGAAACTCAGAAAACTGTTGAACCGTCTGTTACCATTGATAATTTTTTGTTCGTATGCTTTTTTTTATTGTTGACTTTGGAAACAAGAGTGCTAAAAAAACTGCATTTGAAGCCTCCATACGTCCTCCAAGCTAATAAATGAGTTCGTTTTTTATTCTCGTAGTTGGAGGTTTCAACGAAACTATGCCCAACCGATTCCCAAGTCTCAGCTCACAAAACCCATTCGAAGGATCGATCTCATTCTCCCAACAAGGCTTGATCAACAACAATTCACATCAGAACCACAATATCATCACAGGAACCGAGAACCGGGCATCAGCATTAGCCTTGGCCCCTCCCCAACAAGCATCCACATCCGGGTTTCAGTTCCTCCAACCGTCTCAGACCAACAACCCGTACGACGACTGGACCCAAAACCCGTTTTCCGAGGAAGAGATCCGGGTCAGAAGCCACGAGCTCCTCGAGAGCGACGACATGCAGCAGCTCCTGAGGCTGTTCAGCATGGGCGGGCCCCACAACAACGGCATGAGCATCCCGGACGAGTCCTTTCAGATCCCGTCGTTCATGCCCACCCCGGCCTCTTCTAACTACAGCAGCAGCAGCCAGGACGAGGACCGGGCCCGCCCCGGGCGGGCCGTGGTCGGGTGGCTCAAGATCAAGGCCGCGATGAGGTGGGGTTTCTTCATCAGGAAGAAAGCCGCTGAACGCCGCGCTCAGCTTGTTGAGTTAGACGATTAATGGGGCATGAGAAACGGTTTTCCGTGGGTCCGCAAGAATCAGCCTCTTCATAAACTTTTACTGTCTGCATTTGGTGGGTCCCACAGACCGCGCGAATGCGTCCTTGTCCCGGGAGATTGTTGTTGTTGTTGTTGTCGTCGAGAAAGGCTAGCTCATGAGTAGTTTCTTGAAATTATGGCTCCTAACTCATATACTAAGCTAAGCTTTTGTTACTTGTTGAGCCTAATGAGTTTCTTGGGATTTAGAAGATTTTGTACAGTTATCTGTACAGTGGATTATGTAAACTATATAGTATAGTAATTCTTTAGTGAATGTATTCCTTGTTTAACTCTAATCTCCCATTTGTAATCCTTTCTGTAATGTAATGGTGACACTTTTTTTTCTGTGCACCTGGATTCATAGAACAGAGAGTTGAGACAGCAGGATTTTGATGTTTGGGTTTGTGTGTTTGTTTGGGTATGAATTTGATGTGTATATTGTAGCTGTGAAGCTTGTTGTGAGAAACAACACTAGGTGATGTTGCAATGAACTTTGTATTGTAATTGTTCACTCATGTTATTGATTTACAACTGGAGCAAGCTACTTGTATAGTTGTATTCTCTTTTAGTTGTGCTAGTTATTTTCTTGTGTGTTAGTTTTTTGCTATTTTGGCTGGTGTGTGGTGTGTTCTCTTGAGGGGTAGATTTAGGTTTGGATAGATTTTGGCAAAGGTTGGTTGACAGTATTGGGAAGACATGTAAAATTTTGAAAATTATATCAAATATATAACAACCAAGGAAAATTGAATCGGAAGATATTGTAATTTAGACATTGAGATTGTGATAAAACGAACTTTAAATTGTATACACTAAGCCAAATTGTGTTCAACCAACTCGGTGAATTGTATATGAGGCACACCGGAAAGTGATGTTGACATTTTATCTTATTTTTTTTGTTTCCTCATGAACTGATGATTTGGAATTGACTAGCCAAGCAAGATTAAATATCCAATGATCAATTAATCTACATAGGGTTTAGGGAAACCCAACATTAGAACTCATAAACATTTTCCATTTCGGGGTCTAAGGCAAGAACAACAACAAAATCAACAAGAAGATATAAACAAGGATAAAGAATCTCACCTTGAACTAGGACCTTCCATGATAGGGGCGGATGTAGCTTGTAATCAGTGGAGTCAAGCGACTCCACTGGAATTTTACAAAAAAAAAAAATTAATTTCTGAAAAAAATAATATATAATATATGTATATATATAGATTATGCGCAGTAAGAAGTGTTCAGTGAAGAGCAGTCCAGCGGTGACTACACTGCTTGTCTAACATTTAGGGCATGAGTGCGAACATTAGTAGATGCTACTATTAGTTATTTTTGAAAATCGATTCAATGCTTGCTTTTATTGATCAAGGCGCGAGTTCGAGCCTTAGTAGACGCAATTATTGGATTTTTTGAAAATCGATTCAGTGCTTGCTTCCATTGATCAAGGTGCGAGTTTATCCTAGCAAAATCTGCTTCTATCGTTGCCTTATTTAATCTATTTACAACTTCCCCCTTCATTCCTTCTAAGTTCTATCCGAAACTCGAAAGTCCTATCCGGCCATCTCCGATCCTCCCTCCCCACAAATTATATGGGACACCATGGTAGGTACAATTTTTTAATATTGAAATATATCAATTTTTCATGTGGTGAATTTTGTGACAATTTCAAAATTTTAAAAAATATCGATGAACTTTTTAATAATATTAATAAATTTATAAAGAATTTTACAATCAATATTGATTAATGTTTAAAAACAATTAGATATAAGTAGTGTATCTATGTAGGTATACCAAGGTAGACCATATAACGATTCTTTCATGAACCCACCAACTTAAAAATCAGAGAACTCGCCGTCGTTGATGCCCAACGAGAACTACCTCTGCTCGTCCTTTGCTGTTGCCTACCAAGCCTGCGCTCGATCTGCTGCCAATCTTCGTCTTGTGGTCCATCTCTTTATATTCACTCTCTCAACTCAACCTCTTGTGATTTTTTATTTTAAATTACTCTCTAAGTTCTAAGTTTCTAGTACCATTCGTGACTTTTCTATAGTCCATTCTCAGTTCATTTTCAATTCTCGTGACGCTCTAGTATTTTTAAAATTCTCTTGTGGCTAAATTAGGGTATGTATTTATTGATTCATTAAATGAGTCAATATTATCAAATCAGGAGTACCTATTCATGAATTGAATTATGTGAATGTTGTGGAAATAAAATTTACTAATTGAATACATAACTTACTATGTTTCTATACTATTCGACTTCGGAGATAGTCAATTGTTAAAATATGGAAAATTCACTTGCTAGTTCATTGAATTATTTCTAGTTAATTGAATTATGAATGACTAATTTACCAATTTACTTTAGGTCTTGTTAAACTTTAATTTCTTTTAGCAAAATATTATTGACTCCACTGACTTTAAATCCTGGATCCGCCACTGTTCCATGAATATATAAAGGAGAACCACCAATACCCAAAGAAAGACCCAAAGAACTCACCAAGATTGTGATAAAGAAAACACCACACAACCTTTAAAAAGAACACTCCACTAGCACCACCATTGAAATGGATAAGGTAAGAATGAAGATTTTAGGGGAGGGTTTTCAAATACCCAAGAAGAATTCATCTTCAAAGTGTTTACAATATTCATTCAAAAATATCTAAGTCTTCCAAAGATGGCCAATACAAACATAAGGGGGGAGGGGAGAAAGACAACCGAAAAACTGAGGAAAAAAGAACTCGTCAGGGTTAGGTGCGGGTGGTGCCTCTGAGGCGCAGCCAGCGCCTAATCCAGAGAATTGGGACAGGGAAGCAAGGTGAGGCGCGGCTGGCGCCACTTTGGCGCAACCAGCGTTCAGGAGGCGCAACCAGTCGACATCAATTGACTTCTAAAATGCGCATAATTTCTTTGTTTCAACTTTGATTTGCTCATAAAATATATCGACAGAAAGCTCTCAGTGTGTACTATACGCTCGCTGAATTTGGTAAGCATCAGAGTTGTATTGAAGAATTTATGTCAAAAAAGTGAAGATATATCTTTTCTTGTTGCCCAATTTTGCCCAAAAACATGATATTCTTCAACTTGTTTCTTTTGGCTTGGCCTTGTTCTCTCATGACCTCTTCCTAGCCTCCTTGGGGTAGGTTTTTTTAGACTTGACTTGATGCTCCATAGTTCCATCCCGACCCTTGTGTAATGACCAAATGCCCCTTGGCTGGATTCCGACCCCGACTTGACTCCTCAGCTTGACATTGACTCTACCAGCTTCGTTCTTGTCTTCATGGGTGATTTTTTCGGGTTTGAGTGTTGAAAAATTAGCTGATTCACCATGAGGCCTCTTTGATCCCAGACCAAATTCCCCAAGGCATTAGAAAATCGCAGGATTAGGCCATTACGCTAGTGAGGCCCTAAGTACCCCCTTGATCCTCATGGATCAACTGACACGTCATCAAGACATCACTTTCTGGAGTGACACGTAGAAAATCCACCAAGTTGGTTTCACCCAATTCAGTGACAGTGCAATGTAGTCCAACAGTTTCAAAATTTGGTATATTGTAATACAATTTTAAAGTTTGGCTTACCATAATCCAAAAACTTAAATACAGTGCATTATGTTCCAACTCTCCAACAATAATTATATTACACATTACTTAAATTACCCAACTTTTCCAAAATTTTACACTTTTTTTTTCAATACTTGATCGAACAATATTTACTAAAATATGTCATACTTAGATCTACCTCCATCTAATTAGACGGAAAAAAATTATTAGTTCGCATATACTTCTCCCAGACACACCAAGTAGCAAGTGCCTATTGTCACGGAATTTTCCGAAACCATCTGAAAAAAGTCAACTCATGACATTATGCTTCCACCCACTAATGTGTTTAGAGCTTCCGGAATGGTGTGTTTGAAAGTGAGATGGCGTTGATGTAGCGTGGGTGAGGACGAGAAAGACAGTGCAGCAGCGAGGACGAGTGTTGGCGGTGAGAAAAACTCGAACTCGTGCTCGCCGCGCAAGGATGAACACGAGATTCTCGGTATTTTTTTTCTTTTTTTAAATTTAGGGAAATTGGATTTTAATAATACGAACTTTTAGCCATATAAGACTTTAATAATACGAACTTTTGATTTGGTGATTAATAATACGAACTTTGATCCTCTATTGCCCCCAGCAGTAGGCGACCGGGTTAAGTTGAACTTAACTCGGTGGTGGTCTAACGTGGCGGTGGAGGCACGTGCCTGGTTGTTTTGACTTTGCCATGTCATCCACGTTGACTTAAAAAATAATACGAACTTTTACCTATGTTGCTATGAATAATACGAACTTTTTTTCTCTCTCTAAAAATCCCAGATCTCATTTTTACTTCTTCATCTTTTTCAATCCTTCCCCACCCCCTCCCCATTCCCAGAAAACCTCTCTCTCTCTCTCTCTCTCTCTCTCTCTCTCTCTCTCTCTCTCCCCCCCTTCCTCTTTATCATCCCCACCTCTTTTTTCTCTCTCTAAAAATCCCACATTTCCTTTTTGCATCTTCATCTTCTTCAATCCTCACCCTCTTCATCTCTTCATCATGAGCCACAGCTTGATGGTCAAACTCGTCAACAATGGCGGAATGCCTTCTCAACTTCCCCATCCACCCTTTTTTCCACTTCACTGCTCTCCTTCTTCTTCTCAACTTCCATCACCCTTTTTTACCCAGATCTCTATAAGGAGAGCAGACTGAGAAGTGAAGTGGAAAAAATGGTTTTTGTTTTCAATTTTATGGGAACTTATTAAACCTTCCCTCCTCTCCACTGAGGAGGGTGAGAATATGAAGATGAAGAGCAAAGCTAATCCAGGAGCATCCATTGTTTCTGGAGTGAGCTATCCTTCGATTTCATGGTAATCCCCATTTTTACTTCTTCATCTTCTTGTTCTGAATAATACATTTTCACATGGTGGGCATTCCTCAAAGCCTACAGGATTGAAGAAGAGGAAGGAAGAGAGAGAGAGGTTTTCTAGGAATGGGGAGGGGGGGGATTGAAGAAGATGAAGAAGTAAAAATGGGATCTAGGATTTTTAGAAGTAAAAATGGGATCTGGGATTTTTAGAGAGAGAAAAAAGTTCGTATTATTCAGAGCAACATAGGTAAAAGTTCGTATTATTTTTTTAAGTCAACGTGGATGACGTGGCAAAGTCAAAACAACCAGGCGCGTGCCTCCGCCGCTACGTCAGACTGCCACCGAGTTAAGTTCAACTTAACTCGGTGGCATATTGTTGGGGGCAACAGGGGGTCAAAGTTCGTGTTATTAATCACCAAATCAAAAGTTCGTATTATTAAGTCTTATATGACCAAAAGTTCGTATTATTAGAATCCAATGTCCCTTAAATTTATGTTGTATTGTATTTAAATTATTAATTGTGGGACCTACACCTTTTTAAAAAATATTTTAATCAAACTCATGCTTTCTATTGGAAAGTAAGTTAATAGGAAGAGTCTAACTCTCCTGGTAGGCCATAGCATTTTCACCTCATCTAGTGATTGCTCATGTTTATCATTGCGGGTGCTCTTAGGTATGTATCTTGTAGAGGGATCCAATGATTTAACATTAGATAATTCATATCTATCCTCCATATTAGCGCTGACGAAAATTCGGGTCCAGATAAATTTGAGTCGGACAAATTCGATCAATATCAAAACTTTGACGAGAGATTCATGTTTAGACCCAGTTTTTATTCAGGTTAGACTAGGTCGTACAATTCAGACGTAGCTAAATTCGGGTAAGAATCCGGTTCAGACAATAGAAAAAAGAGAAATATTATGTTTGAATATTCGCTCAATTTGGTCAATATTAAAATTTGGACAAAAAATCTATGTTCGGACCCAATTTTCTTTGAATCGGACAATTCTAGTTTTTTGGATCGGATAAAATTTTGTCAACTCTCCTCCAAATTTATAATATTGTAAAAAGATAAAAAGTAAGAGATTAAAGAAACAGAAGAAAATTGAGAGATAGAAAGTGAAACAATATCTTTACTCTGATTAAATCTTTTATCTTTTAAACCAAACATCAATCTCAAATTTCCACCAATATTGATCTTCAGTTTCATGATGAGACCTATTATTTATTTATTTATTTATTTTACTATGAGTAAATTTGGTGCTCACTAGACCCTAATCTTAGGGTAACCATTAATAAGTTTTATAAGTCAAGAAGGGGAGATACCAAACTGTCATGACAAATATGACGGTATGATCCATCAACTCCACGTTTTCCACCTAATAGATAATCTTTGCTCCAACCAGGGCCTTGTTCCTTAAAATGATAAGTTAGGTTTATCATATCATATCCTTTCCTTACCTTACCTTATCTGAATCCTTAAAAACAACTCAAATCAATGTCATTTTATGTTATTTACCTAACTTAATCCTACCACTCTTAGAACAAGATCCAACTTGAACTATGATGAGAAGGTTGGATGATGGAGCTAGTTGCTATTTGACTATTATCTCATTAGATGACGAGACCTATGAGTGCCATTGAAACAAACCACTTCCCCCCCTCCCCCCCCAAAAAAAAAAGATTGTGATGTATAAAACTTTGTCCAATTTGAATATATGAATTGTTCCATTAAGATGATATGGCGATTGCAATTTTTTTGTCCGAACTATGAAATTAATCGATTTTACCGAAAAATCAGGCATATTTTTTTTATTTTTTATTATCTAAATCCAATTTTTAACACTAATTTAAACATGTTCAAATTGTTCGACTCGAATTCACCCTAACAATGAATTTCGGACATCAATTGCTCGTTTTATTTTCGATATCAACTAATTTAATCGACTTATATTTATCCCAAATCCAAATTTGATGAGGTCTAATGACATTAATCAAGGCCACAAAATGTATCTAAGTCATTATTCATTTCATGGGTCACTAATTATAGTCCTTTTTTCTGAAGGATGATTTTAGATAAATTTACAAAAGTTACTTTTTTTTTTTTTTTGAAGTTACAGAAGTCAAGTGCCAAAAGGAGTTTAGATGCTCTCGGAAGGAGGTGTGAGGGGCTCGCCTTTCTGGAGGGTAAGAGAGGTGAAGGGGGCATGACTCGGGATGGTAGTTTGTGGATCTAGGTCTAGGATGAACCTTGGACCCTAAATCCTGGATCTAGGTCTAGGATGAACCTTGGACCCTAAATCCTAAACCCTGAACTCTAGTCCCCAAACTCTAAATCATAAATCAGTAATTAATTACTTTGATTTTTGCTTGAGATTTATATCTTGGAGTATTCATGTTTTGTAAGATTTCTTGCCTAGAGGTAAACCGTTTTATGTCTCTACTTAACCTTTCAAACTCAAAATATTTTAATTTGTGAAACCATTTCACGTCGGTTTCTTGAAATTAGTTTCTTCACAAACAATACTCATATTTGTCGAGATAAACTGTCACTTAGATATCTCAAAACTCTGCTAAAGTGGGATACATATATAGTGATAGTTGTATGTAAGTTCACTCAAACAAAATTAATTCTACAATTTTATAGATTTAGATTATTGTGCATGTTGAGTCTTTTCATTCATTATGATTGAATTTGAATGAATATCTTGCGTATTTTGACTGTTTTGTTACATTTGTGATTGAATTGTTGAGATATGAAAAGGAGAAAAACAAGACAAATATTTTTTCACTTGTTTTTTTTTTTATAGTGAAATTGAAAAAGGATACTTTCTTTATGACTTACGTACTGTCCTTTAATTCATCATGCAACCATTTCATAGGACTGTTTACGTACCAAAGGAGATCAGGTGGAAGATTTAATTTGATTGCCTTGCCTTATACTTTTTAAACTTTAGCCAAATCATATGACATTTCTTTTGCAATTCATTCCACATTTATACAAACGTGAAATCTTAAAGTTTAACATTAATAGCTTTCTCTGATCAAGAGCTATTTTTTTGATTTTTTTTTTAAAAATCTTTGATCTTCCATCAATCAAGGCCAATTTATTGATTATTTAAAGTGTTGAATTATTTATATAGTTTTAGAAATGAATATTGACATATACTTTTTAACCTTTCTGCCATGATGCTCTTCATGAGAAGCACACATAATATCTTCAACATCTTGGAAATATATAGGAAGGAAAATGGAGCATGGAAGCCATGGTGGATGGGGGAATTGAAGATTGCCAAAATGATGATTGATTGAAGAACTTGATGGGAGAGTGGGGGAACTCGTGAAATACCGAAGAAGCTTGTAATCAATGGAGAACTTGGACCCAAATCAACAACTAAACCCAAAAGACACCAAAAGCCAATAGCAAATCACACCAAGGGCTGAATATGAACTTGGATAAAGGAAAGATTCCACTACTAAAAATATGTGTATTACCAACCATTTTTTCCAACCAATTTAAAATGGTTGGAAAAACCAACTATTTTAGCAACCATTTGATATTCCAACTATTTTTCAAAAAATTTAGTGGGAAAAATGGTTGGAAATTCCAACCAATTTGGCTAAAATGGTTGGAAAATTTTCCTACCATCATTTTTCCTACTATTTGGAATTGGTTGGAAAAATAGTTGGTAATCCAACCATTTTTCCAACCATTTTCAAATAGTAGGAAAAAGGATGGTAGGAAAAATTTCCAACCAATTTTAGCAAAATTGGTTGGAATTTCCAACCATTTTTCCCACTAAATTTTTTGAAAAATAGTTGGAATATCAAATGGTTGCTAAAATAGTTGGTTTTTCCAACCATTTTAAATTGGTTGGAAAAAAGTGGTTGGTAATACACATATTTTTAGTATTGTTCGACCACCAAGAACTAGCAATTCCACCAAATCTAGTTAAAGGATAATCCCCCTCTAGATCCTAAAAGAAAAGAGTTGCAATATCACCATTAATCAAACTAATCAAACAATGAATAAAGTAAACAAGATTTGAGAGGAGTTTGACAGCAAAAAGCTTCAACTTTTCATTCATAGTGTGCATAATCTAATTGATAGGTGCGTTAAACAAGAGCGAGAGATGAAGAAAGTTCTGTGAGCTGCGATTTAATAACAATACAAGAAGGATCACTAGATGGAATAGTTTTCAAAATAAGTATAACACTTTGAACAATGTCTAAAAAGATTCAACTAGGATAGGAATAAGTAAAAGTTGGAACATGCCAAATGAAATTTTACATTATTACTAAAGATTATGTAGTAGTCATAATTGCTGACTACTATATATATATATATATATATATATATATATATATTTTTCTAACTAAACTACTTCACTTTCTAACTAATAAGTAATAACATGACCTTGAGCGAAGAACGTAGATCAGTGCAACGTTGTAGTTCTAATGATATACTTTCTCTCGATCGAGCAACCTCAAATATGTCGTTTTAAAAATTATTTTGACTGAAATTTTAGAATTTTAAAATTTTAGATTGGAGGGACAATAACCAAAAGTACCAAAAGTTTTTGATTTATCAATTATTCACTGTTAGATTATAGATGTTATTAACAAATTCAGATCAATAGAAAAGAAAAGAAAGTGACTTATTTATTGTCTATAATATCTACACTTCTCATAATTTTGAATCAATAATCTACTCATGAAAGTATGAAATTATTATCAGTATAATTGTAACAAAAAATACTATCATAAAATTATAATAAAATAGTGTTTAGAAAATTTAGGTTAAAAGGGAATATTGCAAACATAAAAGTAGATACTACCTCCATTCCATAGTTGTCCACTTAACAAAAATTTAGACAATCAATAAAATATGTTAGTTGAGTATTGTATTGCATGAAAATTTATGAAATATTAGTAATAAATTATTTGTATATCTTTCTCTCGACCTTGTCTCTACAAAAAAATAATAAAAAAATAGTTAGTTGAAAAAAATTACATTGAATTTGTAAAACGAAAAAATATTTCGTAACAAAAAATAATTAAAGTGACAATTATTGTAAAACAGAGATAATAAATAATAATTATCAGGGTGTATTTAAGTACGTAATTTCCACACGTGAAGTTCTAGAAAATAATCACTTCCAACTAGTTTCGTAGTTGATCTCTATGAATTGATTTGTCTTTGTGTCAATTATACTTTTGAACGTACGATACTTGATAAGATAAATTATAATCTTTGAGAAAAAGAGATTTCTACATTTCCCATTCTACTTAATATGACGTACGATACTAGGAATTGTGTAGTTGGATTTGAGTTTCTCATGCTAATAACCAATAATGAAGCCAACTAGCTAAGCTAAGTAATAATCTAAGACATTCACATGAGTAATAAAATGAAACTTTTAATTGTCAAACATGTCTAATCATTATAGTGCAAGAAAACAATTTAGCTCACTTCAAGAGATAAAAAATGATAGGTTGTACGTCAATTAAGATAAAAAGCCTTGTCTATTGAACTTTAGGCATTAAGGTGCAAATGTATAAGTTCCTATCAAATCTAGCTGTTAAATCTTTAGTTTTCTTTAATTTATATTTGTTATGAGTCAAATTTTCAACATTATGGGCTTTGACAGTGAAAGTAGTCTCAACATGTTTAACTTTAATATATATATATTACTAATTAAGTTAGTAGTGGATCATATATTGAAATTAGAGATGTCCACTTAATAATAATTATCATTACATATATTTGAAAATGAAATTCCTCTCAGTGTATAGTAGAATATTAAATTTTTTTAATGGATAGTTGAGTTGTTGTATAAATTGGACACTCTTAATATTTTAAACCTTTTTTTTGTGCCCACTCAATATAAATATGCAACATCCTCCCAAACTATAATAAAATATTTATTTATTTTTATGGACATAATGTATATCCGCCCATGTAATACTAATTATAGTACTAATATTGTTCGCGACGGATCCACAAGTATATTTATTTGGTCCAAAATTCTCTCTTTTTTCTTTTTTTTTTTAAGTAGTAAAGATTCAAACTTGAAAAAAATTAATCATCTAAAAAAAAGGGTTATTGGATAACAATAATACCAACTTTGGGGGTATTGGCCGATAATAATACGAATAATTTTGTTGGACACTAGTAGTACCAACTATTAACCTATTTTCCAGTAATAGTACAACACTGAGTTAGTAGGTTTTTTGATTTAGGAGAAAGATGATATGTCACCTAATTGTTTGAGCCAGAGGCTGAAAAGACGTTAACTACCACATTTTTTACCACTAAGCAACATTAACCAACTTAGCAAAACAATAATGTAAAAATAAAACTTTAATTGTTTTTAACTAAACTGGTCAATGCTGCTTAATTGACAAAAAAGAGTGACCATCAAGATTTTTTCCACTTGCTCCAGCCTACAGCTCAGACAATTAGGTGACACTTTATCTTTTCGTCAAGTCAAACACTTAACGACTCGGTGGCGTACTATTAGTGGAAAATAGGTCCATAGTTGGTACTGCTAGTATCCAATAAAATTGTTGGTATTATTGTCGGCTAATACCCTCAAAGTTCGTATTATTGTTATCCAATAATCAAAAAAAAAAATTGAAAAAATTGATAAAGTAAGTAAAGAATATAGTCCTAGAGCTAAATAGTATCTAATGACCACTATTGAGAGTTTTCATAAAGGAAAAAAATATTCTAAAATCATAACTAAAGGAGTTGTTTTCACTTTAATCACATTGGTATTTGTTAGGCCACCACTTAGCTAAAATGTTGGTGAAAAGGAAAAGATCAAATATGTTACGTATTATATTCCCTCTACTTGTGAGATTAATAACAACTTAACACGAGAGTTATTTTGTCGTTTTTCAATTTAGATCATAACATAGAAAAATATTACTTTTTTACTTTATTGATGGTAGTTCTTTTAATTTTTTTGAGGAAATTCCGCAAATTATATTGTATATTATGGAAGATTTATCTAAGTCCACTGCATGTTTAAAAATAGGTCAATTTTTTATTTAATGAATTTGTGTAAAAAAATTGATAAATTTAAACATATTGATAATTTTTGTGATAATATTGATAAATTTACGATATATTTTATAATAAATATTGATGATTTTTTTAAGAAAATTTGACACCTTAAAGGACTTAGATAGATATTCCAAAATATATCATATAATAAATATAACAATTCTGATTGTTCTAAATTTGGTCACAAATTGACATTGACCAGGCTTAAAAGAATGGTTGCTTAATGGAGAATTCATTTTAATCTGGCTTCACATTTTCAAGATTAAATTTACAAATATGTGGATGAAAGGAGGAGGCAATCTCATTGAATCTCTTGGAATAGAATTGGGGTTTTGTGAATGGTAAATTTTGATGGTTCTAAATCGAACTTAGGAATCGCTAGTAGGTTCTTAGTTTGGGACTGCTTTGGCAATTTGATTCAGGCATGGATAATTACGTAGCATTTGTAGCTGGTTTTAGGAGGATCCAGGTGGAAAGTGACAACTTAGTCGTCATTAACTTTTTTTTTTGGGGGGGGGGGGGGGGTGTGGGGGAGAGGGTCTTTTCACATACCATAGGAGATCTACATGTTGGTTCAGGATATATAACCTGTCGTTGTATGAGGACGTTATCATTACTCATATTTTTCATGAAGGGAATCACACTACAAGTTGGTTATCAAAGATTGGGAATTGTGTTAACCATACTATTATTTGTTTCAATAATTGTAATGATGAAGTTTTATATAAGATAATTGTTTAGGTTGCTCTAGGTAGAACTCTTGAGAGAATGACTACCTCAACTTGTATCTTACCTTTCAAAAAGGTCACAGATATTGTTCCATTCTTTCAATGGATTGCGTTGAACTATGACTATAACAAAACCAACACCAAAACCAATACTCTGAAATCCCTCCCTGGTGGGATATGGATGGATCAGATGCAACAGTCTTACCCCTAAATTTTACATTGAAATATGGCGAAACCAAAGGATTTATACTATTAAAAAGGTTACATGTGAAATAGATCGTTATATTCATTTATGGGAAATTCCTTGCGGTGCACTCCTATTTATGCTTATTTAGTGACATTTGTTGCCACTTTTATTAATGTTAGGAAGGAATACAATAGAGTAGACTTGCATGAGAAATACGTAACAAATCAGATGGTTCATATATCGAGAAAGAAATAACACAATAATAGTAGAAACAAAAGAGACAAGTTAACGTGGGAAATATAAGAACTAAAAGAAAACCTATAGGCAGTGTAAACACAAAAAAACTACATTACCAAGGCCAGAGCACAATAGCATATCTCTAGTTTTTTAAGAGATCAACGATAGGTACAGCTAAACCTATCATAATAAACCCAATTATATGAGAAAAATCAGTCTTTCTCAAAACTCTCACTAACACAATTCTTTAAACCCTAGTGAATAGATTTGCATACATCTCTCCCCTTCCCCTTAACAAAGGCGCTCAGAGGATCTACGTCTGTGTTTCTGATGTTGTGCTCTCCATGAGACATACAATGCTCTATCCACAACACACGGTACTCTCTCTATGAGACAAACATAATATACCTTCAGCATCTTGGGAATATATAGGAATACAAAACTTCTCACTACTCTAATTAGATTTACCAAATATAATATAATTAGGAAACCCAACATAACAAAAAATGTCCCGACAAATCATGTGGTCAACATAGGAGATTTTAGGACACAATATTCTTGACAAACTCCCAATTCGACTCAAATCGGCCAACACTCAAAAGTTTCAAACTCATCTGGTATTGGGAATGTCTCGACAATGTTTGATTTATTTGGAGTAATCAAGCCAAAGTAATATAGTGATCATATGTTTTGCTAAAGACCTCCATGATCAAAAATTGATGTGTTTAATTATAACTATATTATTTGGTCCAACTGAGTCACACAAGTCAGTGTCTGGAGACAATTTATGTAGACCAAAATAACATAGTATTAGTTTGGAGAGTGTCAGAGTTGATTTTGTGGAGAAATCAAATCACCACGGACCATGTCATAACTTCCACGGACCATGATAGATGTACTACGGACATTGGTGCAGTCCTCTGGTGAATGTTGGTCTCTAGAAATCACCACGGTCTGTGATCAACCCCAGATGCGCGTTTTCGCGTAAGTCGGTTTGAAGGGGACGGTTTCCCCTTCTCCGAGAAACCTGGACACTATAAATATGAGTCTTGCCTATGAGATTTATAATCAACTGGTTGAGACTTCTAGAGAGATAACCGGGTGACTTCATGAGTTCCTTTCTCTCTTAGTTTAACCGTTATTATTATTGTTTCCTGAAACAATATACAAAATACCCTAAACACATACATCTTAGATTGTGATCAGTTTCAATCAGGTCGATCTAACAATCGAGTTCTCAAAGTACTATGTGGACCTATGGTAGAAGATTTCTGCATTGGAATCTCAAATGTCAACATCTGCATTATCCGGATCAACAGTTACTAGGTATTGTTTTCATTTTTGCCAAAAGGGCTTGGTTTTCAACGTATAGGGTAATTAATTTTTGGACCCAGAAGTATAAGGTAATTAATTGTTTATAACAACTGCATTAGCTGAAATTTGCATTATTATAACTGTTATAACAAATAGGCCCTTGGTTTTCTAGACCCTGAAGTATAGGGTAACTGTTTATTATAACTGTAATTAATTTTTGGACCCTGAAGTATTATGTAATTAATCTGCATTAGCTGGGTGATTAATTGTTTATAACAAATAGGCCCTTGGTTTTTTGGATGATTAATTGTCAAAAGGTCAAAATCTGCATTAGCCGGAATCTCAAAATTAACGTTGAAAATCAAGCCTATGCAATTGTAGTTTTCTGGGAGATTAATATGAGAAATTTCACAGTAGGTTATTGGATAACTTTGTAATATGAGAAAATTTATTTATTTAAGTTTTGAAGTTCGTTGATATTTTATTTGTGCATTTTCATGCACTGATTAGTCGTCACTAGGGAGCAACACGGACCGTGTTGGATCAACATGGACCATGTCGCTAGTAGTGTCGATGAAAATGTATATTTGGTATTTGGGGATTAATTTGGGAAATTAATTATCAAACCCTATATAACTAAAATAGATGTCAAACATAAAATCCTATAAATTTGTTGAGTTTAGGCAACTTTACAATTTTTAATAGATATATTATCTTTTGGAACACTTAACTTAAGAAATTAAACAACTTGTATGTATAGGTATTCTCTAAAGCCTAAATTTGTTCAGGCAATTAATATAAAATTTGGAATTTTGTTAATTTTGTTAATCGTGCAAATTATTTAGGAAACTTTGTTGAAACTATTTAGTATCTGTTTCCTTTTGTGTGCTAAATTGTACCTTCATAATTTGTTATCAAAGCATGTGTTACATTCGATATAATTATTGCAAGGCTAGTTTGCATGTGCTTCTAGTATGGCTATAGATAGTTAGTTTTACCAACATGCGTGTCGGGTTGGGTGAAATACGACATGCATGCCATCGTTGAATTGTTTAAAGTTAAATTTTAGTTAAATTTATTTTAGTTCATCTAAAGCCTCTTTGTAAGAGGTCCACTTTGTACGTTCTTGTAACTGGAGACATCAAGTTAAGTGGGAGCCCAACATCAATGGAGATGTCGTCCGAGTGGGAGCCATGTCCAAGGAAGCTGCAAATCCAAGGAAGAGTTCTTGAACACTGTCGAGGCTTAGTTAAAATAGGTTGATTCAATCTAGGTGGCCATACTAGGGATTTTATTTATTTATGCTTTAATTGATTATAACATGCTGTTTTACTATGCCTTTTATGTTTTTCGAATGAGTTCACCCAGAATCGCATGTTTAGGTTAATAAAACTTACTCTCAAAATTTAATTACTGTTAAACCTAAGAAACATCACTTAGATGGAAAGTAGTCTCGCCAAAGAGAATTATTTTGCCTATCACTAATAAGTAGAGTGAGAGTTAGGTCAATTTAAATTAGTTATCAAAATAGATTTGTGTTCGGTTGCAGTATTTTGCGGTTAAAAAGTAAGGATTGTCATATCCGCAGGGATGGTGTGTCAGGCAATAGGAAATTGGTTTGGTAGGGTTCAAATTCGAAAGCAATAAATAATGAAAAACAATTAAACTAACCTAAGCATGAATTGGAAGTTAAAACTAAAAGGAAAAATTCATAACTATGAATGCAATAAATAAGAAACTAAAACTGAATTGAATACTGGAATTAAGGAAAGAAAACATGAACTTGGAATGCATTGTACTTTACTCTAATCTTGAATCACAAATCTTCTCCCGAACAAACAAGAAAAACGTGTTTTGGATTACTAAGACTGCCCGAATCCTCACTTGAAAGGAGAATTCAGGGAACCTTAATCCTCCTCTTCACTAAAAATTGAATTTTTGGTGGAAACTAATTCTAACAAGATTGACAACAGCGAAAATGGAAAACCACTATGAATAAAAGCGAGAAGAACATAAACTAATCTTGAATTAACTTAAAAGAGAGAGAGTGGATTATTAATGATAAAACTTAAAAGAGAGAGAGTGAATTAACTAATCTTGAGAGGAAACTAAGAAAGCTAAGACTAATGAACTATTCTAAAACTCATACTAGAACTAATGATTTATTAATGATAAAACTAATGCTTAGTATCTCCTAAATATATAATAAAGTTGAAGAAGAAAAAATAGAAAAAATATAACAAAACACTAAACCCAGCCGCCGCCTCTAATTTTCACGTTTTCAGGGTCGTAGCGCGCTACCTCGGTCGTAGCGGGCACTACGACCTTCTGTTCTGGTCGTAGCGGGGCGCCACACTGTTGTAGTGGGTGCTACACTTTGGTTGCAGGTGCTACAACTGTCGTAGGGGGGTGCTACGCTTTTGGCGGAAAAATTCTGGCTTCCCCGCTGCTGTCATAGCGGGTGCTACAGCTATCGTAGCGGGTGCTACAACTGTCGTAGCAGGTGCTACGACCTTCTGTTCAGCTCGTAGCGGGTGCTATAACTGTCGTAGCGGCCAGCGGGCGCTACCAATCTGGGTATTGGGTTTTTGAGCTTTTTGACTCCCTTTTCCGCTTCTCTTTGATTATCCTACAAAAACATAAGAATCAACATAACTAACTGATAATTAAGGGACTAAAACATGCAAAACACTTTATTAAAGATATCAATTCAGCTCGAAATGAGACCGAACAATTTGGGCAAGACATGATCCTAAAAAAATGATCATACTAGAAAGGGTTTTTGGCTCAAAATAATCTGAAGTCGGAGGTCATTGGCTGAAAATAATCCAAACTTACTTTTTGGCTGAAAATAATCCAAACTTTTAACTTATTTACTTGGACTAAACCGAATTCGATTTCCGGCGTCAGAATGCTGGCTGTTTAGCTTATATAGACCCCAGTCAGCATAAATTCAAAACCAAAATCAATTAAAGGAACACGTGCTCAAGCTGTCCAGTCAATATTCCGATGCCGGAAAATGATTTCGGTTTAGTCCGAGTAAATAGGTTAAAAGTTCGTATTATTTTCAGCCAAAAAATGAGTTTGGATTATTTTTAGCCAATAACCCCCGACTTCGGATTATTTTGAGCAAAACTATCGCAGAATTATAATATTTGTGACAGTAATCACTGAAATAATTACAAATAACTAAAAAAATTGTATTGGAAAGTTATCGTCACTCATGTTAAGGGTTAGGGCCAACGCATGTATGTATTAAAAAATAATAAACTTTACTGAATTGTTGCATTTTAAAAGCAAGGAAAATAAAAAAAAAATGGAATGGAAAAATATATGTCAAATATGGAGCATGATGAATTATTAGAAGGGTTAGAATTTTTGGTGTTCAATATGCAGGATCGACATATGCATCCTTTAGTGTACGTAGATGTTTTGCATGCTCTAGTAGTCTAGGTACTTTGTAATGCTTAACTTGTATGTCAATATGTGAGGGTCCAAAGGATTTGCTGTTAGATTGATATTAAATCACGATCATATATTTATTTTTTATTTTCTAAAGCTAGGATCCGACCAAAAAATTAGAAAACCTCATGAACAAGTTTTAGGCATCTATTATATTAACTTAGACAAGTTTTTGACGATTCTTTTTCATAATGTCAGCTTTTGGCCCTATAGGTATGTGCCATTGTTATTAGTACGATTGTCTCTATTGAAAGCCTTTCAACTATGAATAGTAATATTTGTGCAATTATGGAGAGTCTATAGCACACATAAGACCATTATAGTTAACAAAATGGTTAAGTTTCGTAAATAGACAAACGTGCTAATGGAGCTTGGTTTCTTAGGATCTATGCAATAACAGTACTCTCCATCTCTCTATCCAAGGGATCCAATAGCAAAAACAACGAAAAGTCAACCTCTTTATTACTTGCCGCATTTAGTGTAGCGCTCTCTGCTCACTCTAATTGTTCCTCTTACTTTATTGTTAAGAAACTCACTAGGGTTTTGTATAAATGGGGTGTATAAACAATCAAGGAAGTGGGGGGCTGAAGGTAGTTTAAACGTTTAGGTTAGGTTATGTTAGAACCCAGGCTCAAGGACCTTGACGACTGGATTAGTTTTGAATGAAAGCCGAAATCACGCACAATATATTCTGCTTAGATATTTTGATCTGATTAGATATTTTGATCAGAATATTTTGATTAGATATTCTGATCCAGAAAAGGGAAGTTGACTGGGAATATTATTGATACTCTTCTTCCTCTATTAATCGTAATTTGATAAAATACATATCTCCTTATTTCAGGATACAATCACCACAAAGAAAGGAAATCCAGAAGATTGTGATTGCTGCCAAGAAAGGATATTGTGCTAAGAAGGAAGGAAGATCGCAGAAAGGAAAGGAAGGTCTTGGAAATTCATCTCAAATGATCAACAAGTTGTAGCCTATAAATTCTGGATTGAAGAATGAAGAAAGCAATCGATTCCAAGGGAAGAAATCGAAGAGTAGGAAATCCGAGAGGATTTCTGAGTGTAGTCTTTGAGAGATGAGTTTTTTGTTCTGCTGTAAGCCAAGGACATTGGCTAGCTGAGTTGTGAATCCATAAAGGATCTAGGATTCGAAAGAGTGTGTTCTGCACCAAAGTGGGTTTGGTGTGTGTGTTTGTTCAATCATACATTGAAAGTGGCCTTTAGTAACGCACTCCCCGAGTAGTTGTTGCAAGGTCCTTTACCCTTGAGCAACCAGGTTTATTTAATATGTATTATGCTTATAATTAAATAAAGGAAGTTTATCATTCATATCTGTATTGTCCTTTATATTGTGAAAAATTATCTCTTAATCTATACAAGATTAAGAGACCTAACGTCCTCTACTTAAGTGTTTGCAGCATTTTTATAAACCCTATTCACCCCTCTCTAGGGTTCTTTCAGGTTAGTCTCTCAAAAATGAATTAGGCAAGTTTAAGCAGCATGGATCTTGGGGTTTAGAATGCGCTTCAATATATAAATGTTAGTCAATTCTACATGAGTCAAATAATGATCATTTAAATTTGGAAATGGAACACCTAAGATCAAGTGTTAAATATAATTAATTTCTTAAATAATAGAATATCATATTCTACATTTAACATTGAATTAAACACAAGTAGAAAGTTATTAAAATACACTTATATTTATTTTTGTATGCTGTAGCAACCTTATCAATATCCATAGAAAGAAATAATTAATGGAGAATACTTTTGGTATTAGGCCATATATGTTTTCATAATTTTAAACTCTTATCATCAATTTGACTATTCTTTTCGCAAAGGTTCCAAATTTCATTGTGCCTCTTCATTATTTCTTCATTCTTTTGTCCGTCATATGCTCCTCTCCTCAATACTGTGTCAGTGAGGTCATCATAACAAAATCTTCCTGCTTTCGTTAAGAGACCGCAACATTCCTGGGATACAGGTTGCCTCTTAACAAATACATAGTTATATATTTTGTCGCCACAAACATTGGTTAACTTGTGCTCACAACCTATTTCAATTTCTACATCCGGTGCAGGAACAACTTGACTGGTTGCAATACAAAATGTTTCGGTGATAAAAAGGATGATGGATAACCTTATAATTAGAGAAGTTTTTTGAATCCATGTAGTCTAATGAAATTGATATTTTACACTTTTTATTTGGATTTTTACTTTTGTTTTTCTATATTTTTTCTAACAAACTGTTTGTAGATTTGAATTTGTTAGGAAAGTGTCCTAAAATCACCCAGTCTCTTGATCTCACAATTATTTGTTTCCTAATTGTATTAGATTCTAAATCTAATTAGAGTGGGAGTCAAGTTAGGTTTATAGGGAGTTTTTCCCATAAATATAGGTTGTTATCAACCTATACACTTACGGCATACGACAAACACACACACAGAGCATTCTGCACCTCTACCCATCCCTAGGTTGTGAGAGTCCCTTAGAGAGTTAGTTTGTCTTCAGTATATCCCGCTGTGCTATTAACCTCTTGTGATCTTGCCATCGATCCCCTTGCGTTATATAGCCTATGCTATTAACCCCTTGTGATCTGGCCGTCGATCCCCTTGCGTTATATAGCCCCTTGGGATCTCTCTTGTAATCTCTCCCCTTATACTAGTGGATTATTGCTCCGTTGCCGTCCGTGGTTTTTTCCCGATTTAGGTTTCCTTATTATGTTAGGTTTCCTAATTGTATTAGATTCTAAATCTAATTAGAGTGGGAGTCAAGTTAGGTTTATAGGGAGTTTTTCCTATAAATATAGGTTGTTATCAACCTATACACTTACGGCATACGACAAACACACACACAGAGCATTCTTCACCTCTACCCATCTCTAGGTTGTGAGAGTCCCTTAGAGAGTTAGTTTGTCTTCAGTATATCCCGCTGTGCTATTAACCCCTTGTGATCTTGCCATCGATCCCCTTACGTTATATAGCCTGTGCTATTAACCCCTTGTGATCTGGCCGTCGATCCCATTGCGTTATATAGCCCCTTGGGATCTCTCTTGTAATCTCTCCCCTTATACTAGTGGATTATTGCTTCGTTGCCGTCCGTGGTTTTTTCCCGATTTGGGTTTCCACATAAATCGTGTGTCTTTATACTCTCTATCTTTTAATTACTGATTTTTTTATATTTCTTCTCAATTTATACATCATGATAATTATCTCTTCCGCTGCAAATACTAGGCTATATGTTATCTCGATCCTAACAAGTGGTATCAGAGCGAGGTTTAATCTTTTATTTCTGTCTAGTTCAGGATGTCTGCAGTTAAGTCTGTAGTTAAGTCTGATATTGAGAAGTTCGACGGTGTGATCAGTTTCAGTATTTGGAGAGTTCAAAAAAATATTTTGATGAAGGTAACTCCATTATTATTGATCTGGCAAATTTGGAGGTTACTATTGAAGATGAGGATAAGGCTATCTTTGTTGGTTGTCTTTTTGCCCCATTCCTACAAGCACTTTAAAGAAGTCATATCATATGAAACCCTGTCTTTCGAAGATGTCAAATCTAATTTGATCTTGAAGTGCTTTCTGATAAAGCTGAAGGCTTGGTTTTTTAGAGGTGAAACCACTAATAATGGGGATTCTAGCAAAGCCAGATCGAAGTTTAAAGAGCATTCCAACAATACTTGTTCTACAACCTCCAGGCAAGGCGGTTATTATGTTCGACAGGGTTCAACTACTACAGGATCTACAGCCGTTTCTACAACCTCATCTCTTACTGAGTTCAAGGGTGACATGAATTCAATTGATGCTCATCACATCTGATCGCCCTTCGGGGCTCTATGACGGTACCGGAGATTTTAGTCCAAGGTGGAGTTTGTTAGGAAAGTGTCCTAAAATCACCCAGTCTCTTGATCTCACAATTATTTGTTTCCTAATTGTATTAGGATATTATTTAGGTTTCCTTATTATGTTAGGTTTCCTAATTGTATTAGATTCTAAATCTAATTAGAGTGGGAGTCAAGTTAGGTTTATAGGGAGTTTTTCCCATAAATATAGGTTGTTATCAACCTATACACTTACGGCATACGACAAACACACACACAGAGCATTCTGCACCTCTACCCATCCCTAGGTTGTGAGAGTCCCTTAGAGAGTTAGTTTGTCTTCAGTATATCCCGCTGTGCTATTAACCCCTTGTGATCTTGCCATCGATCCCCTTGCGTTATACAGCCTGTGCTATTAACCCCTTGTGATCTGGCCGTCGATCCCCTTGCGTTATATAGCCCCTTGGGATCTCTCTTGTAATCTCTCCCCTTATACTAGTGGATTATTGCTCCGTTGCCGTCCGTGGTTTTTTCCCAATTTGGGTTTCCACGTAAATCGTGTGTCTTTATACTCTCTATCTTTTAATTACTGATTTTGTTATATTTCTTCTCAATTTATACATCCTGATAATTATCTCTTCCGCTGCAAATACTAAGCTATATTTTATTTCGATCCTAACAGAATTAAAATCTACAAAAGTATTGTATGATTAACCTACCCCTAAGAGACTACATATTTATAGCAAATGCAAGAGTAAAGAAACATATATAAGAATGTATGGACAAAAACGAATTCCCATGTAAGAGAGATTAAAACGAAACCCCTTTTATTTGTTGTTGTTTTAATAAATACACACACGTACACACACGTATCCATCCGTTCATACATACATACATACATACATACATACATACATACATACATACATACATACATACATACGTTACTTGACCTACAAGATATCATTAAATATATGTTTACAAAGTCATAAGATAATATTAAATATATATACTTGTATTGATAATAGCTTTTGACATGGTCGTTAAAAAATATCATACGAGAAAAACAATTACAGAATTATAATATTTGTGATGGTAAACACTGAAATTATTACAAATAACTAAAAACATTATATTTGAACATTTTTATCAGTACATGTTAATTGTTAAGATTTAGGGCTATATATTCAAAAATAATAAACTTTTATGAATTGTTTTTTTTAAATGCGAGGAACATGAACAAATTCGATAGGAAAAATATAACTTCATTTTACTACCATATAATTTGTAGACCTATATATGTCAAATATGGAGCATAAAGATTCATTAGAAGGGTTAGCGTATTTGGTGTTGGAATTATTTCAAGAGTATAAGAATTTTATATAGCATAAGGAATCGTGTGGAATAAGTATAAGGATCATATATAAGATAAACATCAAGAATATGATCACACGAGTCCATAAGAAACCAACACGGTTCGTGTTGGTCTCCAGAAAGCAAGATAAAACGATCCTGGGCTCAACACGGGTCGTGTTGAGGCAACACGTACCGTGTTGCATCAACATGGACCGTGTTGGAACCCATAATCTGTTTTAATGGCTAACGGCTATATAATCTTATGTATTAAGTATATGATATCAATATTAAGTCCGATATTATATGTATTCCAACAGCTATATTAGTTGACCAAGTCAAGGTCATAATCCATCATTAAGGGCCTTAATTATACCTTTGACTAAGGGGTGTTATTGGTGTGGAAGTCTCCTATAAATAGGAGACTTTCCCAACCCATTTGAGAACATCACAAGCATCAATTCTTCCATTCTATAATCATATCCTCTCAAGTATAGACTGCAGCTATACTTGAGAGAATCAAGTGAGAAACCTATGTCTTGAGTGCAACAAAAGCTAAGTTTTATTCCTCGGAACATTTACGATATAGTAAATAGTTCTTAAGGAAAATGTGTTCGACGTCCATGACTCTTAGCGATATCCAAACAAGATAACCATTTGGTTATTAAGTCATATCTAATTTCTTAAAAATTAGAATATCATCATATTCTACATTTAACATCGAATTCAACATGAGTAGAAAATTATTAAAACACAATTTTATTTATTTTTGTATGCTCTAGCAACTCAATCAATATCCATAGAAAGAAATAATTAATGGAGAATACTTTTGGTATTAGGCAATATGTTTTCATAATTTTAAACTCTTATCATCAATTTGACCATTCTTTTCGCAAAGGTTCCAAATTTCATTGTGCCTCTTCATTATTTCTTCATTCTTTTGTCCGTCATACGCTCCTCTCCTCAATACTGTGTCAGTGAGGTCATCATGACAAAATCTTCCTGCTTTCGTTAAGAGACTGCAACATTCCTGGGAGACAGGTTACCTCTTGACAAATACATAATTATATTTTATCGCCACAAACATTGGTTAGCTTGTGCTCACAACCTATTTCAATTTCTACATCCGATGCAAGAACAACTTGACTGGTTGCAATACAAAATGTTTCGGTGATAAAAAGGATGATGGATAACCTTATAATTAGAAAAGTTTTTGAATCCATGTGGTCTAATGAAATTAGTATTTTTTGATTTTTATTTGGATTTTTACTTTATTTTTCTATATTTGTTCTAACAAACTGTTTATAGATTTTGAATTAAAATCTACAAAAGCATTGTATGATTAACCTAACTCGAAAAGACTACATATTTATAGCGAACGCAAGAGTAAAAAAACATAAGAATATATGGACAAAAACGAATTGCCATTTAAGAGAGACTAAAACAAAACTCCTCTTATTGGTTATTGTTTTAATAAATACACACACGTATCAACCCATCCATCCATCCATACATACATACATACATACATACATACATACATACATACATTACTTGACCTAAATGATATCACTAAATATATGTTTACAAATTTACAAGATTTATAAATATATATACTTGTATTGATAATAGCTTTTGACATGGTCCTTAAAAAAAGATCACACAAGAAAAACAATTACATATTTTTAATATTTGTGATGGTATACACTGAAATTATTACATATAACTAAAAAAGTTATATATGCAAATTTTGTCAGTGCATGTTAATTTTTAAGGTTTAGGGCTAGCTATTGTATGTATTCAAAAATAATTAACTTTTATGAATTGTTTCTTTTTAAAAGCGATGAAAATGAAAAAATTCGATAGGAAAAATATAACTTCATTTTCCTACCATGTAATTAGGTTACCTATATATGTCAAATATGGAGCATAGTGATTCATTATAAGGGTTAGTGTATTTGGTGTTCAATATGCAGGACTGGCATATGCATGCTTGAGTGTATGTTTATATTTTGCATGATCTAGTAGTCTAGTAACTTTGTAACTCTTAAATTGTATGTCAATATGTGAGGGTTCAAAGGATTTGCTCCTTGATTGATATTAAATCATGATCATATATTTATCTTTTGTTTACTAAAGTTGGGATCCGACAAAAAAATTAGAAAACCTCAAGAACAAGTTTTAGGTATCTATTATATTAAGTTAGATTAGTTTTTGGCGATTCTTTTATCATAGTTATTGTCAGCCTTTTGCCCTATAAATAAGTTTCATAGTTATTAATTAGTACGATTGTCTCTATTAAAATCTTTTCAACTATGCATAGTAATATTTATGCATTTATGGAGAATTTATAGTACAGATAAGACAATTTGAGTTAACAAAATGGTTAAGTTTCGAAAATTGACGAATGTGCTAACGGAGCTTGGTTTCCTAGGATCTACGCAACAACAGTATTCTACTCCATCTCTACAGCAAGGGATCCAATAACAAAAAAATCTAAAAGTTAACCTCTTTATTACTTGCCTTATCTAGTGTAGCGCTCTCAGCCAACTCTAATTGCTCCTCTTGTTTATTGTTAAGAAACTCACAAGGGTTTTGTAGAGAGGGAGTGTATAAACAAGCAAGGAGGTGGGGAGATGAAGGTAGTTTAAACGTTTAGGTTAGGTCATTCTCTCAAAAATAAATTACACAAGCTTATGCAGCATGGGTCTTGGGTTTTAGAATGCGCTTCAATATATAAATGTTATTAAATTCTAAGTGAGTCAAATTATGATCTTATCAATTTGGAAATGTAACAGTTAAGATTTCAAGTGTTAAATTAATATAATTTCTTAAACAATAGAATATCATGATATTCTACATTTAACATCGAATTCAACATGAGTAGAAAATTATTAATATACAATTTTGTTTATTTTTGTATGCTCTAGCAACCGAATTAATATCCATAGAAAGAAATAATTAAGGGAGAATACTTTTTGTATTAGGCCATATGTTTAAACTCTTATCATCAATTTGACCATTCTTTTCGATAAGGTTCCAAATTTCATTGTGCCTCTTCGTTATTTCTTCATTCTTTTGCCCCTCATACGCTCCTCTCCTCAATACCGTGTTAGTGAGGTCATCATGACAAAATCTTCCTGCTTTCGTTAAGAGACCGCAACATTCCTGGGATACAGGTTGCCTCTTGACAAATACATAGTTATATATTTTATCGCCACAAACATTGGTTAGCTTGTTCTCACAACCTATTTCAATTTCTACATCCGGTGCAGGAACAACTTGACTGGTTGCAATACAAAATGTTTCGGTGTTAAAAAGGATGATGGATAACCTTATAATTAGAGTAGTTTTTGAATCCATGTGGTCTAATGAAATTGGTATTTTATGCTTTTTATTTGGATTTTTACTTTTTTTTTTTTATTACGATATTGGTTGATAATATCAAGATTTTATTGAGCAATCTCACAACATCAATCAATATGTGATCTTTAGCATCAATCAAGTAATTTTTACTGTAAATAGGACTTAGCTTATTTTTCTTGATTGTTTCCTTATTTTCAGTAGCTATGGCTGTATATATGGGTTTTAAGTCTATGAATAAAAGATCAAGGAAGAACAGGGGGTTAAATAAAAAACACACTTCTCACATTTACTTGTCTTTCCTTCATATTTTTGTTCCTGGTATCAGAGCGATCGTAAATCCAAATCTCTCGCCTTACTTCACATCAAATATATTAAGCATGGCCATAGAGGGAGAGACAAAGAGGTTCGTAATTGAACCTCATTCACCATACTACCTTCACCCATCTGATGGTCCGAGACTTTTGATCACGACGGAGATCTTTGACGGTGATAACTACGATCTGTGGGAAAAGGCAGTGCGGACTGCTTTAAGAGCGAAAAACAAGTTTGGTTTCATTGACGGGACCCTCAAGAAATCGGAAATCGCGAAAGGTGATTTCACTGAATACCATGCTTGGGACATGGTAAATTCAATAGTGTGTTCATGGCTTCTCAACATGATTGAAAAGAAGCTACGTCCAAGTGTGGCATACGTCGACTCGGCCAAAGCGATGTGGGATGATCTTCAAAAGAGGTATGGAGTTGCTAGTGCCCCAAAGATTTATCAATTAAAATCTCATATTCATGAGTGTAAGCAAGGAGGCATGACTGTTGTCGAATTTTACTCCAAACTGAGAGGCCTTTGGAGTGAGCTTGACAATCATATAGATGTCCCAAAGTGTTCTTGTACTGGATGCACTTGTAAGGGTTGCAAGTGTGATACAGGGTCTAAGATTGTTAACATTTTTGAAGCTGAAAAATCATATCAGTTCCTAGTTGGTCTCAATGATGAATTGTACTCACAAATCCGTGGAAAAATTTTAGCTACAGAACCACTGCCTTCATTAGACAAAATTTTCAATATTGTGAGCCAGGAGGAGCAGCACAAGAAACTCATGGTGACCCGGGACGATCGGACGGAAACAACAACAACTTTTGCTGTAAATCATGGTAGAAAAATTCCAGCCACAAGCGGAAAGGAAAATTGCAGACACTGTGGTCGTTACGGGCATGAAGAGTCAAATTTCTTTGAGATCATAGGGTATCCACCTGGTTGGGGATCTCCACGGAAAGGAAGAGGTCGAGGAAGAGGCTCCCGTGGAGGTCGAACAACCGGAAATAATGGCAGAGGAGGAAGTCTTGAACATACTCTGCTGGTTCTGTGCAACAGCAGACTACTAGTGAAGACCAGAGCAATAACATACTTTCCAGGCTCTCAAATGACCAGGTTCAAGGACTCCTTAACCTGATCGAGCGCTCCAAATCAGGTTACGAAAAATTGGCAGGTAAATCTCCTTCGATTCTTGACTCTTGGGCATCTCGTCACATGACAAGGGAATTGCAAGGCCTTAAAAATAGAAGGTCAGTTGCACCTATATCTGTGAATTTGCCTAACGGGTCCAATGTGATGGCAGACATTGAAGGGAGTATAAATTTGAGTTCTCATATACACTTAGACAAGATCCTTTATATACCTAATTTCTCTGTGAATTTAATTTCTATGGCTCAACTAATCAGAGATTTGAAATGCATTGTGATATTTGACGAAGAGTTGTGTCTAATACAGGACCGCACCTTGAAGAGCCTGATTGGAGTGGGTAGATTGCAAGGAGGGGTCTATTTTTTTTGACAAGTTCACACCACTAAAAAGATCAAGTCAATGCGGTAGGCTCCCACAACTTATGGCATGGACGATTAGGGCATCCTTCAGATCAAGTTTTATCGTTGCTTATTATAGATTTTAATATTAGTAATGATGGGAATAATGGCCCCTGTGATATTTGCTTTCGTGCAAACAAACTCGTTCTCAATTTGTTGCAAGCAAAAGTCATGCTAATAAATTATTTGAACTCATTCACTGTGATATTTGGAGTGCATATAATACACCTTCTCTTTGTGGTGCTCAATATTTTCTTACAATAGTTGATGATGCTAGTCAAGCTGTTTGGGTTTATTTAATGAGAGACAAGAGACAAGGAGGAAGTTTCATTCTTGTTGCAAAACTTTGTGACCATGGTGAAAACACAATTTGGGAGAGGAGTGAAAATAATTAGAAGTGATAATGGGTTGGAATTCTTATCTTGTGTTAGAATTAATGGTGGTGATTAGTTTTCTCTTTTATTTCTTTTTATTGTTATTTTCGTTTAGTTAGTTTTGGTAGTTAGGTTATCTTTTCTTCTTTTCTTTTCTTGTTCTCTGGGCCGGTCTTGGTTGGGCTTGTAGGCTATTTAAGTGGCCTGCTTCTCCTCTTACAAACTGTCTCTTGTATTTTCATTTTTCCCTCTCTAATAGAATTTTGAATTCCTTCTGTTTATTCTTCATCTATGAAAACCCAGTTCAAACGTTTTCATGGTATCAGAGCCATATAGGCCAAGATTCACCTCGCTTTCCCTTACTATTCGACCAACATGGGAGACACATCGAAACCTTCTTTTGTGCAGGATCCTTGTGATCCATTGTTTATACATCCCTCCGATTAACCGCGCATGTCCCTGGTAGCTGAACCCTTTTTCGGCGATGACTTCGATCCCTGGAAGAGGTCTGCAACCGTCGCTCTATCGGTGATGAACAAGATCGCATTCGTTGATGGAAGCCTTTCGAAACCTGGAGCAGAAGATCCCCGCCTACCCTATTGGAAAAGGGGGAATGATATGGTTCTTTCGTGGATTCTTAACTCATTACAAAAGAACATCCGAGATAGTGTTCTGTATTCTACCATCGCTCAAGATCTCTAGAAGGAATTGATAGAGAGATTTGGTCAAGCAAATAAAGCAAAATTATATTCGATTCAGCAAAAAGTGTCAAGATTAGCACAAGATTCCATGGATATAGCAACATATTATACAACCGCGAAGAAATTATGGGAGGAGATAGGAGCAGTCACCAATTTCCCAGCATGCCAATGTGGAAAATGTACCTGCAAGCCACAGATTAACAAGCAATTCGAAATGCACTTTGAAGAACAAAAACTCTTGCAATTCTTGATGGGCCTAAATGATAGCTATACGAATATAAGAGGTAACATACTGATGATGAACCCCTTGCCTTCAATAAGTCAAGTATATGTTATTTTGTCCTAGGAAGAGAAGCAGAGGCAGGTGAAGGATCATACTGGTTTCCTAAATGAATCAGCCTCCTTCTATGTTAATAAAGGATCGCAAAGGAATCAATCGAATGTTAGACCCACTGAGAAGACCCAAGAAACCAAGAAATCAAATTTGTGGTGTGATCATTGCAAAAGGCCTGGCCACATAATAGATAGATGCTACAAAATTTATGGTTATCCCCCCAAGAATCAAAACAAATCTCAGTATAGACCACCCGGCCAGCAAAATACAAGGAGGTAAGTTAATGCTGTTTGGCAAGATTCTGAGAGATCTAACACAGGAGTTGATGGGAATGTTCCTTTACCCTCTTCTGCATTTAATAAAGACCAAGCTAAACAATTGCTTCAGCAACTTTTAAACTCTCTCACTGGTGAGCCTTCCAATTCCAGTCAGATGATGGAAAGTGATGCAGTATCAGGTAAAATACAAACTCCTTTCTTTAATCATATGTCGAATGTTGTTGCTTGCTTTTGCAATTTATCTGAAAGGGACTGGATATTAGACTCTGGGTTAACAGACCATATGATGGGAACGAAGTTCTTGTCAATCAAGTTGGAAAAATAGCTATCACAGAAAACATAATGTTGGATAATGTTTTATATGTTCCCCATTTCAAGTTTAATTTAGTTTCTATCAAGAATTTATGTAAACAATTGCAATGCACTATCACTTTCAGTAAAGATAAATGTGTGATGCAGGCCCCTTCATTGAGGAGGCCAATGATTCTTGGTAAAGAAGCAGAAAGACTATACTTTCTGGACAGAAGGCTGTTACAACAACATTTTGATATTCTAGAAAACATTAGTAGCAATAGAGATGTAAGCTGTAATGAAATTTTTGCATCTGTGAAGAGTGATTTTTGGCATGAACGTTTAGGACACATATCAAAAGCAAAAATGAAAATGTTGCCAATGAATACATGTACCGTTGCTTGTGATAATTGTGATGTTTGTCATAGATCAAAACAAAAGTGTCTTCCTTTCCAGACTAGTATTATCTCCACCACAAAATGTTTTGAGTTGATACATATTGACACCTGGGGACCTTTTCACACAGCTAGTCACCATGGTCATAGATATTTTCTGACTATTGTAGATGATTTCTCAAGATGCACATGGACACATCTCATGACCACAAAGAATGAGGCTTTCAGCTTCCTAAGATCTTTTATAGCAATGGCAAATAATCAGTTTGGTGCTAGTGTAAAAAGGATTAGGTCTGATAATGCTTTAGAAATAGGAAAGAATAATCAAGCCATGAGTTACTTTGCAGAAAAAGGAATCCTTCATGAGACTAACTGTACTCAAAGACCCCAACAAAATGGAGTTGTTGAGAGAAAACATAGACACCTACTAGAAGTTGCTAGAGCCCTCATGATTCAATCAAAATGCCACTGAAGTTTTGGGGGGAAAGTGTTCTAACTGCCACATATATCATAAATAGAATGCCTTCTTCTTTACTGAAAAACAAGACCCCTTTTGAGATGCTATTTGGAAAGAAACCATCCTATAATCACTTAAGAGTCTTTGGTTGCCAATGCTACGCCAGTACTCTCAAACAAGGTAGAGACAAATTTCAGGAAAGGGCAAAAAAATGTGTGTTTGTGGGTTATCCTCTAGGAAGAAAAGCATACAAACTGTATTCATTAACTTCTAACAAGTTCATCATTTCTAGAGATATTATTTTTCATGAATCAATTTTTCCTTTCAAAGATCAAAGCTCTTTCAAACAAAATCCTTCAACAGATGATGATTTTTTTGATAATAACATCACTGATTTGGTTACTGATATTGAGAACACTGAAAGCTCCATTCCACAACAAGAAACCACTGAGCACTCTCATCCTGATGTTGTTGATCACCCTCAATCACTTAGGAGGTCTGAAAGAACTCATAAGCCCCCTGAGTATTTAAAAGACTATGAAACTTGTTTGTCCTGCACCACTAACCTTCACTATATTCCTAGATCTGTCTATTTTTGTGGTGCCACTAACAGCAATACAGATTTGAGTGTATACTTGGACACACATGAACCAAATTCCTATGAGGAGGCAAGTCAACACCCTGGATGGGTAAAAGCTATGAAGCAAGAATTAGAAGCCTTACAAGAAAACAATACATGGGAAATTGTCAACCTTCCAAAGGGGAGAAAAGCCATTGACAACAAGTGGGTGTATAAGGTCAAACACAAAGTTGATGGGAGCATAGATAGATTAAAAGCTAGGTTAGTAGTGAGGGGATTCACACAGAAAGCAAGGATTGATTACAACGAAATCTTTTCCCCTATTGTTAGAATGACTACCATTAGAGCCTTAACTCTCTGTTGCAGTAAAAAGGGGGTGGTCCATTTTTCAGCTAGATGTCAACAACGCTTTCTTTCATGGAGACCTCCATGAAGAAATCTACATTAAAATTCCAGAGGGTGTCTCTACTGAAGCTCCTAATACAGTCTGCAAGCTTAAGAAGTCTCTATATGGGCTGAAACAGACCTCAAGACAATGGTATGCAAAACTTACTGAAGTTTTGTATAGAAGAGGTTATAAGCATTCGGAGAATGATTACTCACTGTTCTACAAGAGATCTGAAGAAAGCTCAGTTAGCTTATTATTATTGAGCAACCTCACAGCATCAATCAATATGTGATCTTTAGCATCAATCAAGTAATCTTTACTGCAAATAGGACTTAGCTTATTTTTCTTGATTGTTTCCTTATTTTCAGTAGCTATGGCTGTAAATATGGGTTGCAAGTCTATGAATAAAAGATCAAGGAAGAACAGGGGGTTAAATCAAAAACACACCTCTCACAATTACTTGTCTTTCCTTCATATTTTTGTTCATTTTTCTATATTTGTTCTAACAAACTGTTTATAGATTTTGAATTAAAATCTACAAAAGTATTGTATGATTACCCTACCTTGAAGAGACTACATATTTATAACAAACGCAAGAGTAAAGAAACATAATAATATATGGACAAAAACGAATTCCCATTTAAGAGAGATTAAAACAAAACACCTTTTATTTGTTGTTGTTTTAATAAATACACACACGTATCAATCCGTCCATACATACATACATAAATACATACATACATACATACATACATACATACATAACTTCACCTAAATGATGTCGTTAAATATATGAGTACAAAGTCACAAGATATTATTAAATATGTGCACTTGTATTAATAATTGCTTTTGACATGGTCATTAAAAAAAGATCATACAAGAAAAACAATTACACAATTATAATATTTGTGACGGTAAACACTGAAATTATTACAAATAACTACAAAAGTTATATATGAAAATTTTATCAGTACATGTTAATTTTTAAAGTTTAGGGCTAGCTATTGTATGTACTCAAACATAGTAAACTTTTATGAATTGTTTATTTTTAAAAGCGATGAAAATGAAAAAATTCGATAGGAAAAATATAACTTCATTTTTCTACCATTTAATTAGGTTACCTATATATGTCAGATATGGAGCATACTGATTTATTATAAGGGTTAGTGTATTTGGTGTTCAATATGCAGGACCGACATATGCATGCTTTAGTGTACGTAGATGTTTTGCATGATTTAGTAGTCTAGTAACTTTGTAACGCTTAAATTGTATGTCAATATGTGAGGGTTGAAAGGATTTGCTCCTAGATTGATATTATTAAATCATGATCATATATTTATCTTTTGTTTACTAAAGCTGGATTCTGACAAAAAAATTAGAAAACCTCATGAACAAGTTTTAGGTATCTATTATATTAATTTAGACTAGTTTTCGGCGATTCTTTTATCATACTTATTGTCAGCTTTTTGCTCTAAAGATATGCGTCATAGTTATTAGTACGATTATCTCTATTAAAATCTTTTCAACTATGCATAGTAATATTTGTGCATTTATGGAGAATCTATAGTACACATAAGACAATTTGAGTTAACAAAATGGTTAAGTTTCGAAAATTGACGAATGTGCTAACAGAGCTCGGTTTCCTAGGATCTATGCAACAACAGTACTCTCCATCTCTACATTAAGGGATCCAATAACAAAAAAATCGAAAAGTCATCCTCTTTATTACTTGTCTAATCTAGTGTAGCGCTCTCAGCCAACTCTAATTGCTCCTCTTGCTTTATTGTTAAGAAACTCTCTAGGGTTTTTGTAGAGACGGGGTGTATAAACAAACATGGAGGTGGGGAGCTGAAGGAAGTTTAAATGTTTAGGTTAGGGCATTATCTGAAAAATAAATTAGGCAAGATTTTGCAGCATGGGTCATGGGTTTTAAAATACGCTTCAATATATAAATGTTAGTCAATTCTAAGTGAGTCGAATAATGATCTTATCAATTTGGAAATGGAACACTTAAGATTTCAAGTGTTATATATAATTTCTTAAACAATAGAATATCATCATATTCTACATTTAACATCGAATTCAACATGAGTAGAAAATTATTAAAATACAATTATATTTATTTTTGTATGCTCTAGCGACCGGATAAATATCCATAGAAAGAAATAATTAATGGAGAATACTTTTGGTATTAGGCCATATGTTTTCATAATTTTAAACTCTTATCATCAGTTTGACCATTCTTTTCGCAAAGGTTCCAAATTTCATTGTGCATCTTCATTATTTCTTCATTCTTTTGTCCGTCATACGCTCCTCTCCTCAATACTGTGTCAGTGAGGTCATCATGACAAAATCTTCCTGCTTTCGTTAAGAGACCGCAACATTCCTGAGAGACAGGTTGTCTCTTGACAAATACATAGTTATATATTTTATCGCCACAAACATTGGTTAGCCTTTGCTCACAACCTATTTCAATTTCTACATCTGGTGCAGGAACAACTTGACTGGTTGCAATACAAAATGTTTCGGTGATAAAAAGGATGATGGATAACCTTATAATTAGGGAAGTTTTTGAATCCATGTGGTCTAATGAAATTGGTATTTTATGCTTTTTATTTGGACTTTTACTTTTTTTTTATATATTTGTTCTAACAAACTGTTTATAGATTTTAAATTAAAATCTACAAAAGTATAGTATGATTATCCTAACCCTAAGAGACTACATATTTATAGCAAACACAAGAGTAAAGAAACATAAGAATATATGGACAAAAATGAATTTCCATTTAAGAGAGACTAAAAAAAACTCTTTTTATTTGTTGGTGTTTTAATAAATACACACACGTATCAATCCGTCCATACATACATACATACGTACGTACGTACATACATACATACATGACTTGACCTAAATGATATCACTAAATATATGTTTACAAATTTACAAGATATTATTAAATATATATACTTGTATTGATAATAGCTCTTGACATGGTCCTTAAAAAAGATCATACAAGAAAAACAATTAGACAATTGTAGTATTTGTGACGGTAAACACTGAAATTATTACAAATAACTAAAAAAGTTATATATGAAAATTTTATCAGTACATGTTAATTTTTAAGGTTTAGGGCTAGCTATTGTATGTATTAAAAAATAATTAACTTTTATGAATTGTTTCTTTTTAAAAGCGATGAAAATGAAAAAATTCGATAGGAAAAATATAACTTCATTTTCCTACCATGTAATTAGGTTACCTATATATGTCAACTATGGAGCATAGAGATTCATTATAAGTGTTAGTGTATTTGGTGTTCAATATGCAGAACCGGCATATGTATGGTTGAGTGTACGTAGATGTTCTGCATGATCTAGTAGTCTAGTAACTTTGTAACGCTTAAATTGTATGTCAATATTTGAGGGTTCAAAGGATTTGCTTCTTTATTGATATTAAACTATGATCATATATTTATCTTTTGTTTATTAAAGATGGGATCCGACAAAAAAAATAGAAGGTTGAGGTTCAACCCTACTATTTCATGGAGTATTTATGCAGTTTGGCTCTCCGAGTTGAGCGAAGAAGAAAGGAAAGGTCTAATACCAAACCCTTGTCTAGGCCCGTTTACTCACCTTCTAGCTGATCCCCTCTGGATTCAAACACTTCGAAGTCTACAAGACACCCAAGTCCGCATTGGTACCAAGAATTGACAAAGGAAAGGGACTTGCTACGGTGACTCCATGGATCCTCCTCGACAGATGGAAGGCCAGATGTATTTTAAGTGTCATGGTTATGGCCATTTTCAAGTCGATTGTCCAAACCGACGTACTTTGACCCTTCAAGAAGTACAAGAGATCGATGAAGAGCTTCAAAAGGCTCAAGACGATTCAGAAGTGGTGGTTAAAGATGCGGTTATTAGTGAGGAGGAGAATGCCGTCCCCGTACCCCCCGTACGTGGAGGCGCACTTGTTTTAAGGAGAGCTTTGCATACCCATGAGACTCCTCTCGACAAGGCCCTAAGGGAAATGTTGTTCCAAACGCAGTGCTTTGTGGGTGGAAAAGTTTGTACTCTTGTCATTGATGGAGGGAGTTGTACGAACGTCACGTCTACCACTATGGTCGAGAAGCTGGGCTTGCCTCTATTACCGCACCCTCGACCCTGTTCACTCCATTGGCTCAACGATCACAACGACGTCAAGGTAATTAAGCAAGTCTTAGTGAATTTTTCTTTAGGATCTAACTACGATGATTCCCTTGTTTGTGATGTTGTTCTTATGAGTGCTTGTCACATTTTATTGGGTCGTCCATGGCAATACGACAAGAGAACGGTGCACAATGGGTTGGACAACACTTACACATTCACCCATAAAGGCAAGAAGATCAAACTACTTCCCATTTCTCCCCGAGAAACCGAAACTTCAAAAGCCGGGATGGGTAGTGAGTTGAGGAACCTTCTCTTGATGAGCGAAACACGGAATGAGCGTGCTCTTGGTGAGGACGAGCTACCTCTTGCCTTGTCCTTGCTTTGTAGCGAGCCTAATGAGATTGAGAGTTCCCAAGCACCACATAAATTTCCTCTTCCGCCCCTTAACCCCTCACCTCCACAAAACAAGCCTCCTTCCACTTTCTTGCATTTGGACGATGGATACATTGTTGGATTTGAAGCTTGTTGGATGTCCGGCATGATGATTTGTGGTGATCGAGATGCTCGAAGTTCTATAGAGCCAATTGATGAAGAATGCATCGGTTTTAACTCCCAAGAGTTGAGGACAACTATTTTTTCAAGAGAGGGAGTATGGATCGTGTCGGGTTCAGACCTAAGCTTCCTTAGCCGGGTTTGCGAAAAGTAACATGAAGAAGCTAAGGAAATCCCGACCCGACATTCTTGCGCGAAACCCACCCGACCGCTCGCTTTCACGAACCGTTACACCTTTGTAAAGGGTGGAGTGGTGAGTGTCACGTTGGACTGGCTTAGGCGAGTTGCCCATTGGCCGAACTTAGAAAGGCTCGGGACTTGCTTCCGACCCGAAGTCTGGGGACCGGGTTGGACCGTCCCGGGAATGAGGAGTGTCGAGGCTCGGAAGTACCCCGGTGCCATAAAGTCCAAGGAAGTAAGAAGCGCCAAGCACAGCAGCTGCGTCGCGCCCGCTACTGCTTCGGTCGCACCCGCGACGACCAGCCCAGATGGTAACGCCCGCTACCTTCCCTGGGTAGCGCCCATGACAACGCTCGGCATTTTGGGAAATTTGGGGACAATATCCGTCATGCCCGTGACGATCCATCGTAGCGCCCGCTACAATCGCGCACTTGCTGAATCGCTTGGAGTTTTCCCTCTGGTAGCGCCCGTGACATTATAAGCTCGCGCCCGTGTCGGCTTCTTCCCAGGACGTCACGCCCGTTACCAGACGACGTAGTGCCCGCGACCAGACTGATTAATTAAAACGATGAGTTTTGTTTCTTTTCTTTAATTAGTATAAATACTTGTTTAGCATATTTTACAAGGCTGATTATGTTGATCAATGATATGCTAATGCATTGTTAGGGTTTTCTTCCTTTTCTCTCAAAAATCTTGTTCTTACTTTATCCATTTGTTAATGGTGGTGTTAGCAAGTCATTCCTTTATTGATCATTGGGTGGATTTCTCTTTTAAGATGGTCGTCGTGGGGTGTTAGGTTTTGGCGGTGGATTATCCTTTACCCAAAATCATATCCAATCCTTTTGGTGTTCAAGGTTTATGTTCTTGGTTGATTTTGAGTATTATTCAAGTTCAAGGCTAATATTGAGATATTCAAGCATGGATGATTGAGATTTGCATCATTCTCTCTCTATTATAATGCTCATGGGTTTTCAAGAGGTTTTCTCACATCTTCTCAACAAGAACAACTCAAGCTATAATTATTCACCAATCTACCGCACATCGGGAACCACTCCACATAAGACAATTTGAGTTAACAAAAAGGTTAACTTTCGAAAATTGACGAATGTGCTAACGGAGATTGGTTTCCTAGGATCTTTGCAACAACAATATTCTACTCCATCTCTACATCAAGGAATCTAATAACAAAAAAATCGAAAAGTCAACCTCTTTATTACTTGTCTTATCAAGTGTAGCGCTCTCACCAACTCTAATTGCTCCTCTTACTTTATTGTTAAGAAACTTTCTAGGGTTTTTGTAGAGACAGGGTGTATAAACAAGCAAGGAGGTGGGGAACTGAAGGAAGTTTAAATGTTTAGGTTAGGTCATTCTCTCAAAAATAAATTAGGCAAGCTTATGGAGCATGGGTCTTGGGTTTTAAAATGCGTTTCAATATATAAATTTTTGTAAATTCTAAGTGAGTCGAATAATGATCTTATCAATTTGGAAATGGAACACTTAAGATTTCAAGTGTTAAATATAATTTCTTAAACAATAGAATATCATCATATTCTACATTTAACATTGAAATCAACATGAGTAGAAAATTATTAAAATAAAATTTTGTATGCTCTAGCAACTGAATCAATATCCACAGAAAGAATAATTAATGGAGAATACTTTTGGTATTAGGCCATATGTTTTCATAATTTAAAACTCTTATCATCAATCTGACCATTCTTTTCGCAAAGGTTCCAAATTTCATTGTGCCTCTTCATTATTTCTTCATTCTTTTGTCCGTCATATGCTCCTCTCCTTAATACTGTGTCAGTGAGGTCATCATGACAAAATCTTCCTGATTGCGTTAAGAGACCACAACATTCCTGGGAAACCGGTTGCCTCTTGACAAATACATAGTTATATATTTTATCGCCACAAACATTGGTTAGCTTGTGCTCACAACCTATTTCAATTTCTACATCCGGTGCAGGAACAACTTGACTGGTTGCAATACAAAATATTTCGGTGATAAAAAGAATGATGAATAACCTTATAATTAGAGAAGTTTTTGAATCCATGTAGACTACTGAAATTGGTACTTTATGCTTTTTATTTGGATTTTTACTTTTTTTTTCTATATTTGTTCCAACAAACTGTTTATAGATTTTGAATTAAAATCTACAAAAGCATTGTATGATTAACCTACCCCGGAGACTACATATTTATAGCGAACGCAAGAGTAAAGAAACATAAGAATATTTGGACAAAAATGAATTCCCATTTAAGAGAGACTAAAACAAAACTCCTTTTATTTTTTGGTGTTTATATAAATACACACACGTATCAATCCGTCCATACATACATGCATACATACATACATACATACATACATACATACATACATACATACATACATTACTTGACCTAAATGATATCATTAAATATATGTTTACAAAGTTACAAGATATTATTAAATATATATACTTGTATTAATAATAACTTTTGACATAGTCCTTAAAAAAAGATCATACAAGAAAAAAATTACACAATTATAATATTTGTGGCGGTAAACACTAAAATTATTACAAATAACTAAAAAAGTTATATATGAAAATTTTATCAGTACATGTTAATTTTTAAGGTTTAGGGCTAGCTATTGTATGTATTCAAAAATAATTAACTTTTATGAATTGTTTCTTTTTAAAAGCGATGAAAATGAAAAAATTCGATATGAAACATATAACTTCATTTTCCTACCATGTAATTAGGTTACCGATTTATGTCAAATATGGAGCATAGTGATTCATCATAAGGGTTAATGTATTTGATGTTCAATATGCAGGACCATCATATGCATGCTTGAGTGTACGTCGATGTTTTGCATGATCTAATAGACTAGCAACTTTGTAACGCTTAAATTTTATGTCAATATGTGAGGGTTCAAAGGATTTGCTCTTTGATTGATATTAAATCATGATCATATATTAATCTTTTGTTTACTAAAGTTGGGATACGACAAAAAAATTAGAAAACTTCATGAACAAGTTTTAGGTATCTATTATATTAATTTAGACTAGTTTTCGACAATTCTTTTATCATACTTATTGTCAGCGTTTTGCCCTACAGATATGTGTCATAGTTATTAACTAGTACGATTGTCTCTATTAAAATCTTTTCAACTATGCATAGTAATATTTGTGCATTTATGGAGAATATATAGTACACGTAAGACAATTTGAGTTAACAAAATGGATAAGTTTCGAAAAATGACGAATGTGCTAATGGAGCATGTTTTCCTAGGATCTATGCAACAACAATACTCTCCATCTCTACAGCAAGGGATCCAATAAACAAAAAATCGAAAAGTCAACCTCTTTATTACTTGTCTTATCTAGAGTAGGGCTCTCAGCCAACTCTAGTTGATCCTCTTGCTTTATTGTTAAGAAACTCTCAAGGGTTTTTGTAGAGACGGGGTGTATAAACAAGCATGGAGGTGGGGAGTTGAAGGAAGTTTCAATGTTTAGGTTAGGTCATTCTCTCAAAAATAAATTAGGCAAGCTTATGCAGCATGGGTCATGGGTTTTAAAATGCGCTTCAATATATAAATATTAGTCAATTCTAAGTGAGTATGATCTTATAAATTTGGAAATGGAAAACTTAAGATTTCAAGTGTTAAATATAATTTCTTAAACAATAGAATATCATCATATTCTACATTTAACATCGAATTCAACATGAGTAGAAAATTAATTAAATAAAATTTAATTTATTTTTGAATGCTCTAGCAACCGAATCAATATCCATATAAAGAAATAATTAATGGAGAATACTTTTGGTATTAGGCCATATTTTTTCATAATTATAAACTCTTATCATCAATTTAACCATTCTTTTCGCAAAGGATCCAAATTTCATTGTGCCTCTTCATTATTTCTTCATTCTTTTGTCCATCATACGCTCCTCTCCTCAATACTGTGTCAGTGAGGTCATCATGACAAAATCTTCCTGCTTTCGTTAAGAGACCGCAACATTCCTGGGAGACTGGTTGCCTCTTGACAAATACATAGTTATATATTTTATCGCCACAAACATTGGTTAGCTTGTGCTCACAACCTATTTCAATTTCTACATCCGGTGCAGGAACAACTTGACTAGTTGCAATACAAAATGTTTTGATGATAAAAAGGATGATGGATAACATTATAATTAGAGAAGTTTTTGAATCCATGTGGTCTAATGAAATTGGTATTTTATGCTTTTTATTTGGATTTTTCCTTTTTGTTTTCTAAATTTGTTCTAACAAACCGATTATAGATTTTGAATTAAAATCAACAAAAGCATTGTATGATTAACCTACCTCGAAGAGACTACATATTTATAGTGAACGCAAGCGTATAGAAACATAAGAATATATGGAAAAAAACGAATTCCCATTTAAGAGAGACTAAAACAAAACTCCTTTGCTTTGTTGGTGTTTTAATAAATACACACACGTATCAATCCGTCCATACATACATAAATCCATACATACATACATTCATACATACATACATTACATGACCTAAATAATATCATTAAATATATGTTTACAAAGTTACAAGATATTATTAAATATATATACCTGTATTAATAATAGCTTTTGACATGGTTCTTAAAAAAAGATCATACAAGAAAAACAATTACACAATTATAATATTTGTGGCGGTAACTACTGAAATTATTACAAATAACTAAAAATGTTATATATGAAAATTTTATCAGTACATGTTAATTTTTAAGGTTTAGGGCTAGTTATTGTATGTATTCAAAAATAATTAACTTTTATGAATTGTTTCTTTTTAAAAGCGATGAAAATGAAAAAATTCGATAGGAAAAATATAACTTCATTTTCCTACCATGTAATTAGGTTACCTATTTATGTCAAATATGGAGGATAGTGATTCATCATAAGGGTTAGTGTATTTGGTGTTCAATATGCAGGACCGTCATATGCATGCTTGAGTGTACATCGATGTATTGCATGATCTAATAGACTAGCAACTTTGTAACGCTTAAATTGTATGTCAATATGTGAGGGTTCAAAGGATTTGCTCTTTGATTGATATTAAATCATGATCATATATTTATCTTTTGTTTACTAAAGCTGGGATCCGACAAAAAAATTAGAAAACTTCATGAAGAAGTTTTAGGTATTTATTATATTAATTTAGACTAGTTTTCGACAATTCTTTTATCATACTTATTGTCAGCTTTTTGCCCTACAGATATGTGTCATAGTTATTAATTAGTACGATTGTCTCTATTAAAATCTTTTCAACTATGCATAGTAATATTTATGCATTTATGGAGAATATATAGTACACGTAAGACAATTTGAGTTAACAAAATGGATAAGTTTCGAAAAATGACGAATGTGCTAATGGAACTTGGTTTCCTAGGATCTATGCAACAATAGTACTCTCCATCTCTACAGCAAGGGATCCAATAAACAAAAAATCGAAAAGTCAATCTCTTTATTACTTGTCTTATCTAGTGTAGGGCTCTCAGCCAACTCTAATTGCTCCTCTTGCTTTATTGTTAAGAAACTCTCAAGAGTTTTTGTAGAGACAGGGTGTATAAACAAGCATAGAGGTTGGGAGTTGCAGGAAGTTTAAATGTTTAGGTTAGGTCATTCTCTCAAAAATAAATTAGGCAAGCTTATGCAGCATGGGTCATGGGTTTTAAAATGCGCTTCAATATATAAATGTTAGTCAATTTCTAAGTGAGTCGAATAATGATTTTATCAATTTGGAAATGGAAAATGTTGAAGACAGGGTCAAGGTCCTTCACCGCACATCCGCAAAGGACCTTCGGTTTTGATGAAAGTGAAAATCCGGAAAAGGGAAGTTTCCTTATATTATATAATCTAATTATATATTCTGAGTATAATATATATTCTGATTGTATACTCAGATTATATGTAGATAATATATATATTTTGATTATATATTATATATTCTTATTATGGGCATGATTTTTGTAGATCTAAAAAGGAAACAAATCAAGGGAAATCAATCATGATTATTGCAGCAACAAAAGGAAAGAAATCAACACATAAGGTAAGTTATCGTTGGAAGGATTCAAGTCCAAGCATCCAAAGGCATCTATAAAAAGGACGATAGAAGAATTGAGAAGATAGGCGATTCCACGGAAGTAATCGCGGAGTAAGAAATCCGGTGGGATTTCTCTGAGTGTGTAACCAATGGTTCAGTGGTGAAGGTAGCCAGTAACGGACCTCTGGTGAAGGTATAACCAAGGACCTTGGTGAGCATTCGTTGTGTCCACATGTGGTGGAGAAATGGTGTGTAGCAGAGTCTTGACGGACTAAGGCTGTGTGTGTTTGTGCTTCATTGTAATGCATCGTGTTCCAAATCGCCGCTAGAGTTTTTCCTACGATGATCCTTATCTGTAGCTGACTCAAGGACATTCAGTCTTGGTCAGTGATCCTATCAGTAACTATCTTCGGGCTGTTACTTCTTGTTTTGTTTTGTAAGTGTAACTTGTTCTTTGATTGTTATAAATCTAATGAGGTATTTCAGTTACACTGTGTTTTGATCCTTGGCTTGAAACCAAGGAAGTTTGCTCTAACATCCTTACCTAGTGTGTAGATCTTAATTGTGAACTTCACCCCCCTCTTGGGCTCCAACAGAAAACTTAAGATTTCAAGTGTTAAATATAATTTCTTAAACAATAGAATATCATCATATGCTACATTTAACATTGAATTCAACATGAGTAGAAAATTAATAAAATAAAATTGTATTTACTTTTGAATGCTCTAGCAACCGAATCAATATCCATATAAAGAAATAATTAATGGAGAATACTTTTGGTATTAGGCCATATTTTTTCATAATTATAAACTCTTATCATCAATTTGACCATTCTTTTCGCAAAGGATCCAAATTTCATTGTGCCTCTTCATTATTTCTTCATTCTTTTGTCCATCATACGCTCCTCTCCTCAATACTGTGTCAGTGAGGTCATCATGACAAAATCTTCCTGCTTTCGTTAAGAGACCGCAACATTCCTGGGAGACCGGTTGCCTCTTGACAAATATATAGTTATATATTTTATCGCCACAAACATTGGTTAGCTTGTGCTCACAACCTATTTCAATTTCTACATCCGGTGCAGGAACAACTTGACTAGTTGCAATACAAAATGTTTCGATGATAAAAAGGATGATGGATAACATTATAATTAGAGAAGTTTTTGAATCCATGTGGTCTAATGAAATTGGTATTTTATGCTTTTTATTTGGATTTTTCCTTTTTGTTTTCTAAATTTGTTCTAACAAACCGATTATAGATTTTGAATTAAAATCAACAAAAGCATTGTATGATTAACCTACCTCGAAGAGACTACATATTTATAGCGAACGCAAGAGTATAGAAACATAAGAATATATGGACAAAAACGAATTCCCATTTAAGAGAGACTAAAACAAAACTCCTTTGCTTTGTTGGTGTTTTAATAAATACACACACGTATCAATCCGTCCATACATACATAAATCCATACATACATACATTCATACATACATACATACATACATACATACATACATACATACATACATACATTACATGACCTAAATAATATCATTAAATATATGTTTACAAAGTTACAAGATATTATTAAATATATATACCTGTTTTAATAATAGCTTTTGACATGGTTCTTAATGAAAAGATCATACGTGAAAAACAATTACACAATTATAATATTTGTGGCGATAAATACTGAAATTATTACAAATAACTAAAAAAGTTATATATGAAAATTTTATCAGTACATGTTAATTTTTAAGGTTTAGGGCTAGCTATTGTATGTATTCAAAAATAATTAACTTTTATGAATTGTTTCTTTTTAAAAGCGATGAAAATGGAAAAATTCGATAGGAAAAATATAACTTCATTTTCCTACCATGTAATTAGGTTACCTATTTATGTCAAATATGGAGGATAGTGATTCATCATAAGGGTTAGTGTATTTGGTGTTCAATATGCAGGACCGTCATATGCATGCTTGAATGTACGTCGATGTTTTGCATGATCTAATAGACTAGCAACTTTGTAACGCATAAATTGTATGTCAATATGTGAGGGTTCAAAGGATTTGCTCCTTGATTGATATTAAATCATGATCATATATTTATCTTTTGTTTACTAAAGCTGGGATCCGACAAAAAAATTAGAAAACTTCATGAACAAGTTTTAGGTATTTATTATATTAATTTAGACTAGTTTTCGACGATTCTTTTATCATACTTATTGTCAGCTTTTTCCCTACAGATATGTGTCATAGTTATTAATTAGTACGATTGTCTCCATTAAAAACTTTTCAACTATGCATAGTAATATTTGTGCATTTATGGAGAATCTATAGTACACATAAGACAATTTGAGTTAACAAAATGGATAAGTTTCGAAAAATGACGAATGTGCTAACAGAGCTCCGTTTCCTATGATCTATGCAACAACAATACTCTCCATCTCTACAACAAGGGATCCAATAACAAAAAAATCGAAAAGTCATCCTCTTTATTACTTGTCTTATCTAGTGTAGCGCTCTCAGCCAACTTTAATTGATCCTCTTGCTTTATTGTTAAGAAACTCTCTAGGGTTTTTGTAGAGACGGGGTGTATAAAAAAACATGGAGGTGGGGAACTGAAGGAAGTTTAAATGTTTAGGTTAGGTCATTCCCTGAAAAATAAATTAGGCAAGATTATGCAGCATGGGTCATGGGTTTTGAAATGCGCTTCACTATATAAATGTTAGTCAATTCTAAGTGAGTCGAATAATGATCTTATCAATTTGGAAATGGAACACTTAAGATTTCAAGTGTTAAATATAATTTCTTAAACAATAGAATATCATCATATTCTACATTTAACATAGAATTCAACATGAGTAGAAAATTAATAAAATAAAATTTTATTTATTTTTGTATGCTCTAGCAACCGAATCAATACCCATAGAAAGAAATAATTAATGGAGAATACTTTTGGTATTAGGCCATATGTTTTCATAATTTTAAACTCTTATCATCAATTTGACCATTCTTTTCGCAAAGGTTCCAAATTTCATAGTGCCTCTTCATTATTTCTTCATTCTTTTGTCCGTCGTACGCTCCTCTCCTCAATACTGTGTCAGTGAGGTCATCATGACAAAATCTTCCTGCTTTCGTTAAGAGACCGCAACATTCCTGGGAGACTGGTTGCCTCTTGACAAATACATAGTTATATATTTTATCGCCACAAACATTGGTTAGCTTGTGCTCACAAACTATTTCAATTTCTACATCTGATGCAGGAACAACTTGACTGGTTGCAATACAAAATGTTTCAATGATAAAAAGGATGATCGATAACATTATAATTAGGGAAGTTTTTGAATCCATGTGGTCTAATGAAATTGGTATTTTAAGCTTTTTATTTGGATTTTTACTTTTTGTTTTCTATATTTGTTCTAACAAACTGTTTATATATTTTGAATTAAAATCTACAAAAGCTTTGTATGATTAACCTACCTCGAAGAGACTACATATTTATAGCGAACGCAAGAGTAAAGAATCATAAGAATATATGGACAAAACCGAATTCCCATTTAAGAGAGACTAAAACAAAACTCCTTCGCTTTGTTGGTGTTTTAATAAATACACACACGTATCAATCCGTCCATACATACATACATACATACATACATACATACATACATACATACATACATACATACATACATACATACATACATACATACATACATACATACATTCATACATGACCTAAATAATATCATTAAATATATGTTTACAAAGTTACAAGATATTATTAAATATATATACCTGTATTAATAATAGCTTTTGACATGGTTCTTAAAAAAAAGATCATACAAGAAAAACAATTACACAATTATAATATTTGTTCCGGTAAACACTGAAATTATTACAAATAACTAAAAATGTTATATATGAAAATTTTATCAGTACATGTTAATTTTTAAGGTTTAGGGCTAGCTATTGTATGTATTCAAAAATAATTAACTTTTATGAATTGTTTCTTTTTAAAAGCGATGAAAATGGAAAAATTCGATAGGAAAAATATAACTTCATTTTCCTACCATGTAATTAGGTTACCTATTTATGTCAAATATGGAGGATAGTGATTCATCATAAGGGTTAGTGTATTTGGTGTTCAATATGCAGGACCGTCATATGCATGCTTGAATGTACGTCGATGTTTTGCATGATCTAATAGACTAGCAACTTTGTAACGCATAAATTGTATGTCAATATGTGAGGGTTCAAAGGATTTGCTCCTTGATTGATATTAAATCATGATCATATATTTATCTTTTGTTTACTAGAGCTGGGATCCGACAAAAAAATTAGAAAACTTCATGAACAAGTTTTAGGTATCTATTATATTAATTTAGACTAGTTTTCGACGATTCTTTTATCATACTTATTGTCAGCTTTTTCCCTACAGATATGTGTCATAGTTATTAATTAGTACGATTGTCTCCATTAAAAACTTTTCAACTATGCATAGTAATATTTGTGCATTTATGGAGAATCTATAGTACACATAAGACAAATTGAGTAAACAAAATGGATAAGTTTCGAAAAATGACGAATGTGCTAATAGAGCTCGGTTTCCTAGGATCTATGCAACAACAATACTCTCCATCTCTACAACAAGGGATCCAATAACAAAAAAATCGAAAAGTCATCCTCTTTATTACTTGTCTTATCTAGTGTAGCGCTCTCAGCCAACTCTAATTGATCCTCTTGCTTTATTGTTAAGAAACTCTCTAGGGTTTTTGTAGAGACGGGGTGTATAAACAAGCATGGAGGTGGGGAGCTGAAGGAAGTTTAAATGTTTAGGTTAGGTCATTCTCTGAAAAATAAATTAGGCAAGATTATGCAGCATGGGTCATGAGTTTTAAAATGCGCTTCAATATATAAATGTTAGTCAATTCTAATTGAGTCGAATAATGATCTTATCAATTTGGAAATGGAACACTTAAGATTTCAAGTGTTAAATATAATTTTTTAAACAATAGAATATCATCATATTCTACATTTAACATCGAATTCAACATGAGTAGAAAATTAATAAAATAAAATATTATTTATTTTTGTATGCTCTAGCAAGAAAGAAATAATTAATGGAGAATACTTTTTGTATAAGGCCATATGTTTTCATAATTTTAAACTCTTATCATCAATTTGACCATTCTTTTCGCAAAGGTTCCAAATTTCATTGTGCCTCTTCATTATTTCTTCATTCTTTTGTCCGTCATACGCTCCTCTCCTCAATACTGTGTCAGTGAGGTCATCATGACAAAATCTTCCTGCTTTCGTTAAGAGACCGCAACATTCCTGGGAGACTTGTTGCCTCTTGACAAATACATAGTTATATATTTTATCGCCACAAACATTGGTTAGCTTGTGCTCATAAACTATTTCAATTTCTACATCTGATGCAGGAACAACTTGACTGGTTGCAATACAAAATGTTTCGATGATAAAAAGGATGATGAATCACATTATAATTAGGGAAGGTTTTGAATCCATGTGGTCTAATGAAATTTGTATTTTATGCTTTTTATTTGGATTTTTACTTTTTGTTTTCTATATTTGTTCTAACAAACTGTTTATAGATTTTGAATTAAAATCTACAAAAGCATTGTATGATTAACCTACCTCGAAGAGACTACATATTTATAGCGAACGCAAGAGTAAAGAAACATAAGAATATATGGACAAAAACGAATTCCCATTTAAGAGAGACTAAAACAAAACTCCTTTGCTTTGTAGGTGTTTTAATAAATACACACACGTATCAATCCGTTCATATATACATACATACATACATACGTACATTACATGACCTAAATAATATCATTAAATATATGTTTACAAAGTTACAAGATATTATTAAATATATATACCTGTATTAATAATAGCTTTTGACATGGTTCTTAAAAAAAAGATCATACAAGAAAAACAATTACACAATTATTATATTTGTTCCGGTAAACACTAAAATTATTACAAATAACTAAAAATGTTATATATGAAAATTTTATCAGTACATGTTAATTTTTAAGGTTTAGGGCTAGCTATTGTATGTATTCAAAAATTATTAACTTTTATGAATTGTTTCTTTTTAAAAGCGATGAAAATGGAAAAATTCGATAGGAAAAATATAACTTTATTTTCCTACCATGTAATTAGGTTACCTATTTATGTCAAATATGGAGGATAAATATTCATCATAAGGGTTAGTGTATTTGGTGTTCAATATGCAGGACCGTCATATGCATGCTTGAGTGTACGTCGATGTTTTGCATGATATAATAGACTAGCAACTTTGTAACGCATAAATTGTATGTCAATATGTGAGGGTTCAAGGATTTGCTCCTTGATTGATATTAAATCATGATCATATATTTATCTTTTGTTTACTAAAGTTGGGATCCGACAAAAAAATTAGAAAACTTTATGAACAAGTTTTAGGTATCTATTATATTAATTTAGACTAGTTTTCGACGATTCTTTTATCATACTTATTGTCAGCTTTTTCCCTACAGATATGTGCCATAGTTATTAATTACCTCATTACGTCTTCTGTCTCCCAGGTTGCTTCCGTTGTGGTATGATTTGCCCATCGTACTTTTACCAAGGGAACTACTTTCCTTCGAAGTTGTTTTTCTCTGCGATCTAATATTTCCAGCGGTTGTTCTTCATAGCTCAAATCTTCTTGTAGCTGAAGCGGCTCAGGATCAATCACATGAGTTGGGTCTGGGACATATTTCCTGAGTTGTGACACATGGAAGACATTGTGCACTCTTGGAAGTTCTCCCGGTAGCTGTAACTTGTAGGCAACCTCCCCAATGCGTTCCAAAATTGGGTATGGCCCGATGAATCTTGGTGTCAACTTCCCTGACTGCCCGAATCTCATAACTCCTTTCGTAGGTGACACCCGTAAAAACACGTATTCTCCCACTTCGAACTCTAGGGGTCTTCTCCTCCTGTCAGCATAGCTCTTTTGTCGACTTTGCGCTGCCTTCATCTTGTCTTGAATGATTCGAACCTTCTGAGTAGTGGCCTGTATTAGGTCCGGTCCGATCGTTAGAGCTTCATCGATGTCTTGCCAACATAGGGGAGTCCTACATCTCCTCCTATATAAGGCTTGAGGTGACATCCCAATCTTTGGCGTGATAACTGTTGTTGTAGGAGAACTCAATAAGAGTCAACTTGTCATCCCACGAGTCTTTGAAATCTAATGCGCATGCTCGCAGCATATCTTCAAGGGTTTGAATAGTCCTCTCGGTTTGCCCATCGATGTTTGGGTGAAATGCGATCGAACTTGAGCTTTGTACCAAACGCCTCTTGTAACTTTCCGAAACGGTGGAACCTAGTGTCTCTGCGAGACTATATTGAACTGGTACTCCGTGTAACCTTACAATCTCCCTTACATAGGCTTGAGCTAGGTGATCTAGGGACGATTGTTGGCGATGGCTAGGAAATGAGCTGACTTGGTCAAACGATCTACAATCACCCATATTGCATTGTGTTTCCGCCTGGTCCTTGGTAGTCCTATCACAAAATCCATTGATATCGAATCCCATTTCCACTCAGGGGCGTCCAACGGTTGCAGAAGTCCGGTGATGATGTTACGCCTTGACTTCTTTGGCATGTAAGGCACTTTGCCACAAAGTCTGCCACCTCTTGTTTCATATTACTCCACCAGAACATCTGTTTCAGGTCCTTGTAAAGCTTATTTCCTCCTGAGTGTACAGAATATGGCGTATTGTGTCCCTCTTCTAGAATCCTCCTTTTCAGCTCTTCCATATTGGGTACACAGATGCGGTTATGAAATCGTATTGTACCGTCTTCGTAGATCACAAAGCCAGGGGCTTTCCCCTGCAAAACTTCCTCCCGTATCCTTGCAAGCTGCAAATCCAGCTCTTGGGTCCCCTTGATCTCTTCCATGAGGGTAGGTTGCAACTCCATGACGTTTAATACAGCTTTCCTCCCAGGTGTTACCACATTAATCTCCAATCTCCTAAACTCCTCGCACAACTCGTGCGGTACCATCATCAAGTGGTTCACAGTGGGATAAGGTCTTCTACTCAGGGCATCAGCCACTACATTTGCCTTTCCGGGATGATATTGGAAATTCACATCGTAATCCTTCAGAAACTCTAACCATCTTATGCACGAGGTTCGGCTCATACGTGTGAAAAGGTACTTCAAACTCTGATGGTCCGTGAATATCTCGCAGTGTACTCCATAAAGATAATGCCTCCAAATCTTTAGCGCAAAAACCACTGCTGCCAACTCCAGATCATAGGTGGGGTAATTCTTCTCATGCGTCTTCAGTTGCCTGGATGCATATGCAATCACCTTCCCCTCCTGCATGAGCACACAACCCAATCCGCCATGTGATGCGTCACTGTAGATAACAAAACCTTCGTTCCCTTGGGGTAAAGCAAGAATGGGGGCCGAGGTAAGCCTCTTCTTCAACTCCTGGAATGCTTGCTCACATTTTTCCGACCACGTGAACTTTACTGACTTCCGAGTCAGGTTGGTCAGCGGATTAGCAATTTTTGAGAAATCCTGAACGAATTTCCTATAATACCCTGCCAAGCCCAGAAAACTCCTAACCTCCGTGGCATTCTTCGGTGTCGGCTACTTGGTGATGGCCTCCACCTTTTGGGGGTCTACTGCTACTCCTTCTTTGGACACCACATGTCCTAAGAAATCCACTTGTTCCAACCAAAACCCACACTTCTTAAGCTTCGCATAAAGCTTGTTGCTCTGTAGAGTCGTCAATACTTCTCTCAGATGATTCGCATGCTCCTCTCGTGTTCCTGAATATACCAATATGTCGTCGATGAACACCACTACAAACTTATCCAGGAACGGCTCGAACACTCTGTTCATCAAATCCATGAAGGCTAGGCGTTTGTAAGCCAAAGGCACTACCACGAACTCATAATGGCCATACCGAGTTGAATGCGGTTTTAGAGATATCTTCGCGAATTCTTAATCGGTGATAACGACCTCAGGTCTATCTTAGAAAACGTTGTTGCTCCTCACAACTGATCGAAAAGATCATCAATACGAGGTAGGGGATAACGATTCTTGACGGTAATCTTGTTCAACTCCCGGTAATCGATGCACAACCTCATGCTACCATCTTTCTTCTTCACGAGCGATGCAGTGCTCCCCGTGGTGACGTCTTTGGGTCGGATATACCCCTTTTCTAGCGGCTCGTCTTGAGTCTTCAACTCCTTCTCTGCGGGCTCCATGCGATCTGGGGCTTTAAAGCAGTGCGGCCCGGGCTCCAAATCGATGCGAAATCTACCTCCACGATTGGAGGCGGACCCGGATCTCCTCGGAAATACATCAGAGTACTCCCGCACTACTGGGATATTCTCAATCGTATGCTCTTCCACCTTGGTGTCGATTACGTTGCATAGAAATCCTTCACAACCTTGACCCAACAACCTCTGGGCCTTGAGGTCAGAGATAATCCGCACACTCTGAAGATGCCTATCACTCCAATGCACTACCTTCTTTCCGTTCGGTCCCATTAAGGTCACCTTTTGCTTATAACAATCTATCTGAGCCCTATACTTTGCTAACCAGTCCATCCCCAAAATAACGTCGAACTCCATTAGGTCAAACATATAAAGGTCGGCCTCAAACTCCTGTCCTGCTATCACTATAGGACATCCACCATATAACTCTCAACAACTAATGGTATCCCCGGTAGGTAGGGCTACCGACATAGGCTTACTATTCTCCGAGGGTTTCATCTTAGCCTTCTCTACTATAGCTCGTCCAACAAAAGAATGACTAGCACCAGAATCAAACAAAACAGAGATATTGTAGAGGTGGAGAGAGAAGGTACCCGTCAACGCTTCATTCTCAGCCTCTTCTTTCCTCATTACGTATACCCGTCCTCCTGCGTTGCGCGGTGGTTGTTGTTGCGGACGAGGCGGGTTTGCTGGCCTTCCTTGGTTGTTTCGATTTCCACCGGAACCATCCCGGTTTTGTTGTTGTGGTCTTTGATCCCATTATAGCCTCCCCGATTTTGATATGTTGTCTGCGGGGCTCTCCAATTCCCGTTATTCCCATTGTTTCCATTATTTCCACCATTATTACCCCCTGGGTTCTGTAAAGGGCATTTCCTGATGTGATGCTGGAGACTCCCACATTTAAAGCATCCCCCTTTTGCGGCTCCTGATCTACAATTCCTAGCAAGATGGCCAGGTCGTCCACAAACCCCACAAATAGGTACATGGGTTGGTCCACGTCCCGAAGGTTGGTTGTTTTGCCAGTTGTTGGGGCGGAACCTCTTTTCCTGATAAGGTTGAGGTGGGTTAAAACGGGGTGGCTCTTTCCTCTTTTGCCCCTGTATGCCTAACTGTCGTTCCATGTCATTCATCACCCTTTCTACAGTGAGGGCAACATTCAACATGTTCTGATAAGACGTGAACTCCCGTGATGACATGCGGTCCTGAATCTTGCAATTCAATCCATCCCAGAAACGGTCCATCCTTAGCTGCTCAGTGGCTACCAAGGCAGATGCAAATCGAGATAGTTCTGTGAACTTTGCAGAGTAGGCAAGCACGCTAGTTTCTCCTTGATGCAGATTCATGAATTCTTTTTCTTTTGCCTTCTGGAGGGAAATTGGGTAAAATCGATCCTTTAGCACAACCTTGAAGCGGTTCCAGTCGAAACCCGGTTCAGTCCTTATTTCTTTCACACTGGCCCACCACAAATCGGTCTCTTCCTTCAGGTGGTAAGCAGCAAAATCCACCCTTAACTCCTCAGGACAGCGGGTTGTGTCAAAAATCTTTTCAATCTCTCTAACCCAATCTTCAAAGACCTTGGGGACTACCCTGTGTAAGTGGGCGGGTTGAAGCTGTTGAACCTTTGGAGAAGAGCGGAGGGATCATCTTCCCTCCCTCCTCCTTGTCGATCCACCACTTTCCTTAGTAGGTCCTCGTGTTTGCCCAGCATCTCAATCATCAGCATGCTAGCAAGGTCGTTCCCCGGTGTTGTTGTACTCGACCCTGGTATCAAATGAGCCAGACGTTAGCGCGATTGATCGCGATTTGAGGGCGTTGTTCGGCTGCAGCTTGCGGACGCTCCCGAGTACCGTGGTCGGGTTGAGAACCGTTCATGTCTGACATCCTGATTCAAAGGGTCGATTTAGTCTACTTAAAAGGTTTTCCAATCCATTGTCTCAGCATCATACTAGAGGTAGCTACTTGGTCCGGTCTTCTCATAGGGTGCTAAACAATACGAAATTGTAATTCTATTTCACCATGTAATTTCTTATGTCATCACTTTATTTCATGAATTTTCATCACTTATTGAAAGGTCACAAAACAGTATTTCTATACACCAATGTAATCATTCGTACAATATTCTCCATCGGGACAATTTCCCAAAGGAAACAACATGCCAATATTCAGATCATATCACGGTTCAACAAAAAAAAAAATACAAACGTAACAGTTATACACTAATACTCAACACATCGTAGCCATCCCACTCAGATGATCCTCCTGCATCGAGGGTTCTTCCTCGCTGAAACTGGAGTCCACTCAGGATCACTCGTCTCATCCCCCGAGCCCTCCTCGGGGTCTTCTCCTATTCTCCGGTCCACCTCATCCTCCTCCTCGGGCGGGATCTCATGCTCGGGCTCGACGGCGAGTGTAGCCGTGACCCTAGAGGTTACCTCGGGCTCGGGATCCTGGGTGCTGTCCTCGGTGGGATCCTCCTCCGGATCCTCTTCAGGGTCATCCTCATGATCCTCAGCTGGTGCAGGAGCTGGGTTCACCTGGACCCTCTCTACTCGGCGCATCCCAATCCGGGCGATCCTAGAAAAGACCTCCGGATTGATGCCCGCTCTACCCAGACCTCGACACCAACAAAGACAGTGTGGGTACCCTCCTTCAGGCGGTGGCAACGACGGCACAGTATGGCCCCACCAGGGATCGTCTCGTAAGGTGAGTAGAAAAGCGTTGGCCTGAGCTTCCTCATTGTCACGCAAGCAGGAGTTCGGGACATCCTTGGTGTATCGGTCGATCTCATCGTAGAAATTCAGCATGTGGGTTCCCAAGTACCCACCAGGATGAATGGGTGTGTAGCGGTGAAAGCACGGCGTGGGGTGCTGGTGACAGTGTGTGCGTTGTGCCATCCTACATAATCAAAACATATTAACAACACAGAGAGCATTATATTCATAACCACGCAACTTTAGAAAGCATGAATCCCTTTTTCCCATCCTACACTCATCGCTCCGAACTTAGCTTCCTAGGGTCCATCTAAACCTAAAGGACTCTGAGGAGCTACTAGGTCGCAACCCAGAGCTCTGATACCATTTTGTAACGCCCCGGAAATTCAATTATAGAAAGTCAAAGTCAAACTAACGTTAACAGACAAAACTTAGCGGAAGACTTTAAATTTGGTTTGGGCGTCACTGCCGTATTCCCGAAAGAATACAAGGCGAGAAAGGAAAACACAACTGTCTGCTAACGGTAACTACTAACAACTCAAAACAAAACTTGAAGATATCATAACGAAAACAAAATAAAAAGATTCAAGGACTTCTAGACTCAACGTCCTCACTTCTAATTCCCGTCCCAGATTGAGATCTTCACCAAAACAAAACATTTCAAAATGAGGAAAATCTCAATAATGTCTACCCCTAACGTTTAAAACAGTTTAAGTTCATTTCAAATCATTTTGGGGAGAGGGAACAAGTCAAACCATTTCTCAAACCTTTAACCCCTAACTGTTTTCCTCAACCCATTCAATCCATATTTTAAGTCATGGCGGAGATCAAATCCAAAAGAACATCGCCGCCAAAGGCATCATAACAACTATCCTATATCGTGGATACAACTGATCTCGCACATAACCCATACAGCATCGAATCTCGATCTCGGGTTATCACCCGCATGAATATTAGCCTCTCAAAGGCATCAAACAATCGCCCATCAAGGGCATCATAACCTCTATCTTATATCGTGATGAAACCACGATCTCGGCACATAACCCATACAGCATCGAATCACGATCTCGGGTTATCACCCGCATGGATATTAGCTTAAAGGCATCAAAACAACAACCCGCTTTATGTTTCCACTTTGAATTACTAATTCATTATTCACACTCATCTCGCAACTCTCAAGTCAAACCCAACCCAGATTATCAAAAACAATGATAAAACCACTTATAAAAGACCTTCTCAATTTCTCCATTCATAAACAAGGTACAACAATTACAAACAGTTATCCAAAACAGATGGTCATAATTCCACAAAAGTCCCCTTTCGGGATGCAATTATCAAAACAGATTAAAAACATTAAAATACATTTAAAGAGCATCCCAGTGGGGATTAGAGCATAGACATTACCTGATATACTTCACAGCACAGCAAAAAGAAGAACACACTTGAGCTCGCTAACGTCTCGCACTAACTCGGCGTTAGGGTTTAGGGCGGCGGTTTTCCGGCGACTGGGTGGCGGCCGGTCGGTCGTGGTTCGTTGGAGGCGGTGGTGGTCGCGCACAGCAGCGACAATAGTAACATTGCAGCGTCTGGGCGGTTGGTGGTTGGTGTTCGCGTCTGGGCGACAATCTTGGCGGCGGCAAGGAGTGTCCGGTGATCGACTGGCGGCGCCGGCGATGGTGGAGGCACGACTGAGCGTCGGTCTGGGCACGGCGCGAGCAGTGGTCGGAGAGAAGGAGGGAAAAAGAGAGAGAGAGAGAGAGCAAAGAAAACGGTGATGATGGTTGCAGTGGCTGCCGGTGGTATGGACGGCGGCTGGCGGTCTGGCGGTGGTGGGGCACCGGCTAGAGAGAGAGAGGGGAAGAGGAGAGGAACTAGGTTTAGGGTTTGAGGGAAGATTAGGGTTTTGAGAGAGAGAGGGAGGTTTTTATATTAACCTAATAAAAGCCCAACTAAACTAATCCCACTCCTAATCCAACCCAAAAGAAGAAAATCTGATTTTTCTTTTCTAAAAACAACTAATAATAATAATAATAGTAATAATAATAATAATACTAATACTAATATTATTAATAGTAATCACATAGCAAATAATAACCACATAATTATTCATATACCCAATAACACTAGTAGTAAACCATTATTAACTAGAGTAATACTAATCCCACGAAATTACCGATATACCCTTGTTAATCCCTCACGATCCTACGAGCTCAAGCGTTAAGAAAAAAGAATTAAATACAAATAAATAGTAGTAAATAACGAAATCAACCCTAATTTACTAACGACGTCATGGTCAACATCTTTGAATTTTTCGGGGTTTTACAGTATGTCAATATGTGAGGGTTCAAAGGATTTGCTCCTTGATTGATATTAAATCATGATCATATATTTATCTTTTGTTTACTAAAGTTGGGATCCGACAAAAAGTTTAGAAAACCTCATGAATAAGTTTTAGGTATCTATTATATTAATTTAGACTAGTTTTCGGCGATTCTTTTATCATACTTATTGTCAGCTTTTTGCCCTACAGATATGTGTCATAGTTATTAGTAAGATTGTCTCTATTAAAATCTTTTGAACTATGCATAGTAATATTTGTGCATTTATGGAGAATCAATATATGTGTCATAGTAATATTTGTGTATTTCTAAAATATGTTTATGTTTTCTTTCAACAACTCCTTTTTTTTATGCTAATGGAGCTTGTATTACTAGGATTTATGGAGTTGTGCTAATGGAGCTTAGTTTCCTAGGATTTATGGAGTTGTGTGACATTAGCAGTTATTCTTTTTCCTTTATACTGCTTGTGATTTGGTTGGTATCCATGAAGCTTGTAGCATCTGTCAACAGTGTGCCCTTGCATTTTGCGAAAATCAAAAATGAGTTGTTTCTTTGAATTGTAACCTTGAATTTTATTCTGAACATTCTGACTTCTTGGATTTCCAGGCTGATAATATTTTCCTGTCTGATTTTGCTGTTCAGCCGTTTGTGATCCAAAATTCCTTTCCCAACATAATAATTCTGATTATAATTAGCATTCCTTCCAGTATAATTAACATGATTAGCCATGACAAAATCTTGGTTGTAAGAATTAGAATTGGAATTCGAAAGAAATGCTGAAGACACTGAGAGGAAATAAGAGCTGAAGAACACATCTCTCTCTGATTCTCTTCTTGCAATAGAACATAATAAGCCTCACTCACATTAGGAAGATGCTTACTCATCAAAATATTACCCCTTACAGTCTTGTAAGCATCGTTTAAACCAATAAGAAGCTGAATCAAATGCTTTTTTGCAAGCATTTCTTGAACATACTTATAAGCATTGCACTCTATGCCATGAGAACACGTAGGAACCGACACCATAGAGTCTTGTTCATCCCAAAGACGCATGATATGAGTAAAGTAGGAAGCTATATCTCAATTTCCTTGGGAGATGGAATTGAGATCTCTTTTTACTTGAAACAACTTAGTGTCATCTGATTTTCCAAACCTCTGTTAGAGGTCTACCCAGATTTGCTTCGAAGAGCTGGAATAAAGAATGCTATCAGAAATAGTAGATTCAACAGCATTCAACAGCCAGGATATAACCATTTTGTCGCATCTACCCCAAAGAGATAGCAAAGGCGATTCTGCTCTTGGTTTGGCACATTTTCCTGTAACAAAGTCCAACTTGTTCTTGGCTATTAAAGTAATCTCCATAGATTTATTCCATGATCCATAATTCTTTCCATTCAGCAAATTGCTCACCAGAACACTATTAGGATTCTCAGATGGATGAAGGAAGAGAACGTGAGTGGGACCCATGTCTGGTATGGGAATGGCAGTAGGAAACTCCATGGAAGAAACACTTCAAACTTCAGAAAAAAAAAACAGAAGAAGAAACTGAAACAGTCAAATTGAATTGACCTGCTCTCATACCATATTACAATTTGTGTGGAAAACTAAAAAACAATATTGGGAACAAACAAAGAGATAGAGAAGCTTTGTGTATTGATTGAAACTGGAACAAAATACAATTGAATTAATTAAGGACCATGCAGCTGAGGTACATGTATATATACTACCTAGAAAACAAGAAGAAAGAAAGAAAGAAAGAAAGAAAGAAAGAAGAAGGTTTTTATAACTAATTAGAAAAGAAAGAAGCTGAGGTGGCTATATCTTGTCAGAAAGTGGATTGTGGACTTGAGTTCACTAAAATACCCTTTGGTTGTTGTTGGGATTTACCCATGAATAAAAATATCTCACATCAAAAAAGTAAAGAAAAAGGAAATGGTATATAAGTCAAGTGGGCTACTCCTCTTAACACCAATTGGTTTTAAGATAGAACTTCACTTAACTTATGTACCATGGGCCTTGGTTGAAGTGGGCTCTCCCCCCCCCCCCCCGGATCTCCCTAACAAGTGGTATCAGAGTCGATGGTTCATTCGGCTGGGCGCGCGTAAGGTGCGGGAAGATCACCATGGGCAGGAGCAGGAACCATAGCGCGTGCGCGGCTGGGTCTCCTGAATGCGCAGAGTGGTGGCATGAGACTCAGAAGGAGTAGGGTGCGGCTCTGTAGGGTAAGGTGCGGCTGATACTCTTGAGGCAGGGTGGTGGCATGAGACTCAGGTAGAGTAGGGTGCGACTCTGTAGAGTAAGGTGCGGCTATGATGGGCTCCTGATGGTGACTTGAAACCTTGGGCAAAAGAGGCTTCCGATCAAGGGGGAGAGACTCATGTGTGAAGGGGGAGATTGTTAGCATTCACCCATGAGTAAAAATGTCCGACATCAAAAAAGCAAAGAGAATGGACATGGTATATAAGTCAAGTGGGCTACTCCTCTTAACACCAATTGGTTTTAAGATGGAACCTCACTTAACTTGTGTACCATGGGCCTTGGTTGAAGTGGGCTCTCGCCTTGGTTCTCTGCAATACATGTTTCAGTGTACATAGATGTTTTGCACGCTCTAGTTAGTAGTCTAGTAACTTTTTAATGCTTAACTTGTATGTGAGGGTTTAAAAGATTTGTTCCTTGATTTATATTAAACTGTGATCTTATATTTATCTTTTATTTTCTATAGTTAGGGTCCTACAAGAAACTATAAAATCTAATGAACAAGTTTTAGGCATCTCTTATATTAACCTATACTAGTTTTCGACAATTATTTTATCATAATTATTGTTAGTTTTTGGCCCTACAAACATGTGCCACAATTATTAGGACAATTGTCTATATTACAAGCTTTTCAACTATGCACAGTAAATTGCAGATTGTGCTAAAGAAGCTTGGTGCTTAGGATCCATGGACCAATAGTACTCTCCATCTCTCTAACCAAGGCAGTCAATTACTAAATAGTGAAAAGTCAACCACTTTATTATTTTCCTTATTAGTTTTGCGCTCTCAACACACTCTAACTGTTCCTTTTAATTTATCACTAAGAAATTCACTAGGAATTTGTAAAAAGGGAGAGTATAAACAACACGAAGGCGTTAGAGTGGGAAGGAGAAAGTAGTTTATAATCTTAGGGTTAGGTTATTCTCTCAAAAATAAATTATGCAAGATTATTGTATACAATATTCAAGATCGCTCATTTTCATTCTGAATTTCAAAAACAAGTTTTCTATCTTTCCCTCTTTATTTTGTGTTTACATACTTATTTAGTTAGATTAATGTTTTCTTTATTTAGTTATTGATAATGTAATTACTTGTTAGTTTTGAGTTATTTTGGTTGTGATTAATTCATTGGATGACTTGTTGATCATTTTTGGGTATAATCAAACTAGATTAATATATACTTGTAGTTTGAGTTTTTGCGTATCGCTCACGTACTCTTGCATCTTCGATGAAATAATTGACAGAATTTTCTTGTCTATTTCATAAGGTGGCTGGCTTACTCTAACAGGTGAGGTGGCCAGTTTTCTAACGCTGCTACTCCTATAGTTTAATTAACTAACTAAGTACCCTAAGAATAGGCAGATAGAACAATCTAACCAGCCTTTTACTCTTGAGAGATCTAGGGCTAGGTTTACTTTAATGGTGAAACCAATCGTATATAATTATATGTATATATAGACATTGTGGATTATGTTTTTCTAACATTTTAGTTCATTAAATGGTGAAATCGCAATCTTCACCTTTTTTAAATTCCTTTTCGTGCTAGTAGTTTATTGTAATAACTCTATTTTTGTTTGCCTAGCTTGAAACACTCTAATTAGTTCTAGTGCTAGGAAACACCTCCCTGTGGACAAGCCGTGCTCTTGGTTGCTAAATACAACTACAACCCTTAGTTGTGACTATAAATTTGATCAGACTTTGATTAATATGGAGACGATACAAACATATCTCATATGGCCTATAAGTTAAACAAATTTACAATAGAGAAAAAAATATCACAAGGGGTATCAAATTATTTAAATAGTAAAAGGGTGAAAATAAAAATATTTTAAATTAGAGAGTATTCAAAAAAAAATTAGGGGATGTATAAAAAATATAATTAGAAAATTCAACTAGTATAAAAATTAAATTTTAAAAATGTAGGGTAAAAAAAATTAATGACACAAATTAATGTCGAGTAATATACATCTAAAAAATTCTAATAAGATCTCCCCATTTCCACAAAAACATAAATAAAAGTTTGATGGATCGTATTATATAGTGCCAACTATAGGAGTATTGTCAATGAATTAAATTTATAATATTTAATTGTTTTTGGCTAAACTCTAGATTATAGGGTAATTGTAGGAGTTGTCAATGAGCATTTATATGCCTATCAAATTCATGGGTAAAAGACAGTTAGGTAAATGTTAAATTTTAGTAACTTTTGGTAACTTTTAGTAATTTTTGATAAATTCTAGTAACTTTTGGCAAATTTATACCAATATATCAAAATTAATTTTTTTTTATTTTTTAAGTTTGGGAATTTTGGTAAATTTAGGTAAACATTAGTAAATTTGGATAAATAAGAATTACCCATGAATTTGACATAATAGTATAAATCTCGCCACTAACTACTAAAATTTCTTGTTTATTATTTTATGATGATAGTCTATTATTCTGTAAAATGGACCTCGAAACATGCTAAGATTTACAATCAATTTCAAGTAGTTTCTATTTTCAGTCTTGATCAACTAGTCAATTTCATCAATCTGCTTTGATAGTTTCTAACAATACAAATCCAAGAGAAAAGCAAACAGAGAAGGGTTCTTTGGTATTTTGCAACAGAATGGGCTTGGAAAATATTTAGGTTGCCTAGTCTTCAAAGGCATACCACTAAAATCTACCTATTCTGAACTAATTTCTAAAACAACTGATCGATAAACTCAACCTTGAAAAGTTAAATTTGTCTCCAAAGCTAGTAAAACTACTCTTATATAATTACATTTGGAATGTATGTCAGTTTAAACTTTTCAATGTTTTCAAATCCCTAAAGACGCTGCTCGTCAAATAGATGTCATTAGTCAAATTTTTTTGAAAGGATTTATCAACTAATAAAGAGCTACTTATGGTAGCTTAGGATTAAGTTTTTCGGCTGAAGGGTTTATGTAGACTTGTCCTGAGAAAAATGGAAGCGGTGAATAGTGCTCTCATTCGCAACTTATTGTGGAAAATATGTTTTGGAAAAGGACTATAGATAGAACAAATGGGGGCTAAATATCTCTCGAACTCTTTCTTTATTTGCGTTAAACCTAAACAATTAGACTCATGGGCATAGAGATCAATTCTAAGTAATAGGCACCTTTTTCGAAAAGACATCGTTGGAGAGTGGGAAATGGTGAGAAGATAAATTTTTGGAAAAATAACTACTGCGATATTGAAATATCTGATAACTTTGAATAATATTGAAGATATGAATATGGCTGATGTGTCTTTAAAAAGTTGTTAATTTTATTCTTCTGGATGAAACTTGAATATCTAATTATTAAGGACTTTGATGAATGAATGTTCACTTCAATCTAATTTAAAAATCTCAATTCCTTTGAATAATTTGGAAGTTTCTTTGTGTTGGGGTTTATCTAGTAGCGGTGAACTTTCTGCTAAATCTGCTACTTGGCTTGCTCATAATTCTTTTCCCGTGAAACAATGATGGGAGTTTTGTTGGACTTGGAAATTAAATATTCAACCTAAACATAAGATTTTTCTTTGGCAACTTCTTCACAATTTTAACTATACGTTTATGTCTGACCTTTTGAGGTTTCACAATCCCCTCTCTATCGCTCTTGTTGCTCCTCAATGAGAAAGATATCAACAACCCATTCTACGTCATACTTATGGTAAGTATGAAAGTTTGCTTTTGATCACCGTTGTCGTACTTTTGATTATTATAAGCGTTGGAGTGGTGAAATTTTTCCAGACTTATTTATCACTAGTTAGAAGATTGCCTTGCTCTTGCAATTTCGATGGGATAGTTTGAAGTATGGCGCGGTGGGAGATAGTTGACTTGAGTTGTATATGATGATCGATGAATATTTTCCTGGATGAGAAACGTGATCGAAACAACAAAAATGCCACTTGAACACCCAAATGACTTGAATAACCAACCAAAACTATCTTCTATTTGCAAGTCAAATCAAACTCGATCAACAATCACAAAAACAACCAAAAGTTGGATATGAACTTGGATAAAAGGAAACCCACCACCAAGAACTATGACCCGCCAAGAATTTGATAAAGGAAATTCCACCATAAATTTATAAATGGAAGAGTTGCAACATCATCATGCAATCATGGATAAAGTAAACAAGATTTAGAGTGCAAAGAGAGCTTCAAGCTTCTTCATTGTATTCTTATTCAAAGGAGTCAAAAATCCTTTACAAATAATAACAATTAGGTATATATAGGGATATGGGAAAACCTACAAAATTAACCCAAAATTACATAGATCACGGACGTGACCTAGGTTTCTTATGGAATGAGACATCATTTCCATCAAGAGGTCATGGGCGTGACCTTAAGGGTCACAGGCGTGACATACCCTTGGATGGGCTTGACACGGGCATGACCAAGGAATCTAGGTTGTGCCCTTTTTTTTTTTTTAAACATTGGTGACATGCCCTTGGATGGGGGATGGGGGAAATTACCAGGCATGCGCCCACCCTAGGACTTGTAGGATATTACAGTGCAGTGGATACCAACTGAGTTAAGAACTCATTGGTCTAGGTCGTAGTCGTTGTCTCTTGCACAAGGAATCATTTTGGCCGAAACTAGGTCACGGCCATGACTGCCCTTTGGGCGATTTTTCTGCTAAACTTTAAACCAGCATAACTTCTCCGTCTGAACTTCGAATTGACCATATCATATATCCTTGGAAAGCTTTCGGTGTGAACTTTAAGCTCCCATAATCTCAATAATAACATATCTCTATAGAAAGAGTTATGTTGCAAAGAGATGTCACTTGTCTTTTCTTTTGCCCAATTTTGCCCAACTTCCTTCTTTTCATCTACCCGGATCGAGCCGCCGGTCCTATTCTTACCGATGCCATGTCGTCCCCTCGGGAAAATCCAAGAACGGCCCCGTTGAGGACTCGAAGCATCAAGGCATGTGCTGGGATTCCATTTGAAGTGGATGTTGCAATCGAGAATGAGCAAAATTAAATAACCCTCTAAGGTCCATATCCACCTAAAAATGGACACCTTACCTGAGCTTGTCGAGTTGTGGAAAAAGGGAGGCCCTAAGGGAATTTGGACCCATAAGCCTATCGAAATCAAGCTCATCCCAAAATGATCATAGTTGCTCTCCTTTATAGCATTTGGAGATTGCGTAATGCAATCATTTTTCATAGCGAGATCCCACCCTCTTGTCTCACGCTATTCGAGCAAAAAAAGGTGTCGACCAAATGAAGAATTTGCAACTGATTGATTGAACCTTTTCTTCAGTCAATCTCATCATCATCATCCGGGGAGCAAACACGAATGCGATGTATTTCTTGGAGCAAACCGCCAACGGGAACAATCAAACTCAACTTCGATGGTTTCAAACCTTTGAAGTCAGCAACGAGAGCATACGTCTTGTTGGATTCAACGCATCACCTCCTTTAATTATGCCTCTTCAATTTATTTCACTTGGGGCTAGGGCTGTTCATGGTCGAGTCCGGACCGAAAAATGGACTGGACCGGACTGGACCGAGGACTAGACTGACTGGACCGAATATACTTCAGTCCAGTCCTCGGTCCAAAAAATATTGAAGTTCGGTCTACGGTCCAGTCCTCGGTCCAAAAAATATGGAAGTTTGGTCTACGGTCCAATCCCCGGACCAAACTAAAAGACCGAAGTGTGGACCGAGGATTATCCCTAGGGTTTTCATATATGACTCACTTGAGTGACTTTTCTCCCCACCAAGCGCCACTCTTTGCTGTTTCATTTCAATTTTCATTTCAAAAATCAAAATCTCTCATTCTCCCTCTTTCAGTACTGTATTAGCGCCTCTCTCAGACTCTCACTCTCAAACCTCAGTCTCAATCTCTCTCGCTCCGGCCTCCCCACCCTCGTCTGTTGCTCTAGCCTCTTGCGCAGCCAGCAGCCGGCAGTGTCGTCCCTCCGTTGAAGTTGGTTTCACGTCTAAGCAGCGTCGAAGTCTGAGTCTCTCACTGTCCAAAGTCCGAACTGCCGAAGTCTTTCCGGCCTCCTCACCGCCGCTCTCGCCTCTCGCTGTTGCCGTCATCCATCGTCCGTCGCTCCGGCCTCCTCACCGTCGTCCGTCACTCTCGCCTCTCGCTCAGCCAGCAGCCGGCAGCGTCGTCCCTCCATCGAATTAAGTTGGTTTCACGTCTGAGCAACAACACTCCGTCGAAGTTTGATAGCAAAATTAATGCCCCTTATTCGGTCCATTTCGGTCGGTCTAGTACCGGACTGAACTAAGTTCAGTCCAGCCCTCGGTCCGGCCCAGTCCTTAGTTCGGTCTTCTGTTCAATTCGGTCCAGTCCAGTTCGATCCAGTCCTGGACCGATGAACAGCCCTACTTGGGGCAATCTTCAATTTTTGTCGTTGATGCAACAACATTAAGGAATGGCTTACATGATTGATGCAGTTTCTAAGCGTTGTTATCGTCTTCACATCAAGAGTGATAATTTGGTCCACATTAAATCTGTTTTGGGAGATTTCAACATTCCTTAAGAGATCTACATGTTGATTCAAGATATTCAGCTTTTAATGAATTCTTGCCTAAAAGTTACTTTATCTCACATTTATCGACAAGGAAATTCGACTGCAAATTGGCAGACAAAGCTAGGTTGGTCAATCGTTACTCGCTTCAATCTACAGTAGGTTGGGATCATAGTCCAAGTTTACCGTTTTCTAATATTTTATCAGTGATAACTTTGGCAGGTCCCTTAAAAAAATGACTATCTAAATAATTTATATTTACCCTTGTTAAAATAAAAAAAAGAGTAATATATATCTTTATTCAGGGACATAATATATACCAATCATCCACCCTCTCCCTCAACCCACCCAACAAAAAAAAAAGTAAAAAAGCAATTTAGGCAAAAGAGGAAAATAATTACCAACATGTGACTTTAATTAATAATCCAATCAATCAATCAATCAAGAAAAGCTAACATATAAGAACTCAAGGTTAATCAATATTACACGATGTTTATGCTAATTAAATAAAAAGAGATCACATGGATCCCAGCCAATTAGCGACTAATTAATCAAATCAAGGCCGGCGGTGATCCATTAATTCCAAGTACGTACGTGTACATTTGATCAACGTACGTAAATTACTATACCTAATAGCAGTGATCATCAGTGATTAATTAATTAATTTAATACTCTCTCCATCCCATATATAAAAATTAAAATCCACCTGAAAAATAAAATATTCAAAAAAATATTATTTAATTTAAAATTTTATACTGATTTTAGAAAAGAGAAGATCTTTAATATTTCATTTTATCCTTAATATTTGTCACCCCAAACATTATATAGTGAAAATTCTCAGTATATATAATAATATATTATGTAAAATTACTATTATTAGATTTACAGTGAAAAAATACTTTCTTAAAAGTATAGTACTACTTCCGTCCCAAAATGTTTGTCATTTAATTTGATTAAATTTTGACTATTGATTATTCCCGAATTACAATGAGTTACGATATGAAATTGCCATCATTGTAATTTTTATTAATGTATCTTTTTAAACATGGTTATTTCATATTTTAACACATTGCAATTTCTTAGTAATCAATAGTCAAAATTTAGTCAAAGGACAAATATTTTGGGACAGATGTATTATTATAAATTTTTTTTTGAAAATATATTGTTAGAAATGGATGATTAAACTCTTACAATGGAGATCGATTATGAAAAGTTAAAAACGACAAATATTAAATAATGGCCGGAGACAGTACTAATATTAGTTAAAATTATGAAAAAGAAATTAAGATGGACTATAGATACGAGACAGACGGGGGAGTAATATATGTATATATTCAAAGCCTCAAAGACAAATCAAGATGGCCATTAACGTTGATCCCTTGTTGATCTTGAGCACTAGACGACGACCCGCCATTGATGACGTCAGGACCCATGATGAGCCCGTACCCGGGCCGGGTCGGGCTCGGGTACTGGTGGTGGTTGTAGTTGGTGGTGTAGTACTTGTCTCGGGTCTTCTTGGCTAGGGTTCGCTCGAGTTTGTGGGCGTTTTGGTGTCCTCCCAGGGCTTGGGAGCTGAAGAACTTCCTGCTGCAGTATGTGCATGAGAAGACTCGGGCCTCGCGCTCGCTCGAGCTCATCGGGGAGGACGAGGACGAGGAGGATGAGGATGAGGACGAGGAGCGGTCCAGGCCCAGATCCAGGTTCAGTGATGGGCTGCTGCTTAGGTATAGTGAGGTGTTTAGGTCTAGGTCCATGGTTGAGGATGTATGAGAGAGAGAGAGAGAGAGAGAGAGAGAGAGAGAGAGAGAAGAGTTGAGTTGAGTTGAGTTGGGATACTTGGAGGAGGTGGTGAATGGTGATATATAGGCAAAGGGAATGAGGAGAGAGGAAGGTATAGGGTACTAAAAATGGAAAGAGAGAGAGAGAGAAATGCATGTCTATGGTAGAGTGCAATTTATTACATGCACAGAAAGATGTGTTTTAAATAAAGGTAAGTGTTCTCTTGTATATATTAGATTGTTCACTCTCATTACTATAATTGTTCATTATATATAGACTGGAGGACAAACTTTTAGTGCATGTAATATATATTCAGGATAGAATTGATGACTAGGTTATTTGGTTTGGATATGGGTCGGGTTAAGTTTTGAGAGGGTGATTTTCGGTTAATTAATGTGTTGCGCTGCTCATAGATTCAAATCATACACATGCTCATAGAATTATAGTTTAAGAGTACAGGAGAATGCACTCCCATAAGTATAATCCTGGTTCCATTGTAAAACCATCCAACCCAAAACTCGAAACCAGTAATAGATACACTATGACCAAAAGCCATCCAACCCAAAACCCTTCATTTTCATTGTAAAAGAAGTATCTTTGAAAAACTTTTTCAAAAAACTTAATCGGTTCAATTCCGATATCAAGTCTAATCTCGGATGCCTCTTTTTAAATATTAGTTCAGGTCCGCTATCCGGGACCAATTTTGGGTGAAGCTTTTTAGACACTTTTGAACTTGGGTTTAGCTCATTCGGTTCAAATTTTCAATTTAGATCAGTTTTGTCAGGTGAATTTACGGTGCTAAAAATGGAAAGAGAGAGAAAGTAAGAGAGGGAGAAGGATGGAAAGGGTTGTCGCCTCTAGTAATGGCAGCAATGTGTCCCACTGTCGGCTCATCTTCTTCATGTTCATGTTCATGTGGTGAAGAAATTAAATACAAATTAATGAAGATCGAACTTTTTTTTTCTTACATATAAAGTACTTAACACAAACTTTTGTCCTCTTTGTCAAGCTGGGGAGTACTTATAATATTATAAAAATAACATTGGAAAAAATTCAAGTTCTATTCAAATTAATTAATTTATTAAATTTAAAACTAAGATGAAAAATTGATATTTAATATTTATTTTTTATATGAGAGAAATGAGGTATGCCTTAATTCCAGTTAAATTTAACTTTAGACAACATGTTGATAATGAAGAAAAATAGTGTCTAATCTAAATTTAAACACAAAAACTATAATTATAACTAATGTTCTTTCCAGTAAGATAGAATTTTTACCATTGCTAATTAATAAAAGGAAAACATTGTGAAAAATTATAGTATACTAATTCATTTAAAAGAAATATCATTTAATCCCGTTATCTTATTAAAAGTTTTGTTACATTGTATTATAATTAAATACCTAGCATGGTATCAATTTTTCTTTTTCCTTTCATATTGTTTTCGCTATTTTATAGATTAGAGGACACTAAATTAGATTATGCCCTACACTTTGAAGGACCTAGCTAGATCTATATGAAATTTTAACAAGGTCATTTATCAACTGATGAAGACTTATAATAAATTAATAAATCTATATATATATAAATCGATAAATTTAACAATAATACTAATAACTTCTTAGTGAATATTAAAGATTAATAATAATAATAATAATAAAACTTTTTAAAAAAAAGTTAATTCAAAAATTTTAAATAGATAGGAATTATTTCTTTTATTTTGTAATGTTTTCATTGGGAATTGAGATGATCAAGTTGGCCACACATTAATAACAGAATTATTAGAATAGGGAAACATGTAAAATGAATATCGATCCTACCACATAGTAATTACTCCCTCCATTCCTCAATATTTGTTACTTTGATCAATTTTCTATTTTCCACAATATCTGTCACTTTACAATTCCAATGTAACATTAATGACATTTTTTTTAATTTACCTCTTACTTTTACAATTTTCAATACAATTATATAACTAAAATAGAAACTTAACTCTTACTTTTATCATTTCCAATGCAATTATCATTCTCAATACTATTTTCTTAAAATCTTCCCTAAACTCCAAAGTGGCAATTATTGAGGAATGGAGGGAGTACTAGTTAAACATGTCGTACATAGATCAAAAGTCATTTATACTATTTGAACATAAGAAAATTTTGTCGAGAAATTGTCAAGTACACAAATCATTAATCAGGGTTGAATTAAATATTTAGCTTTAAACAAAGTTATGGGCAATATTTTTATATTTGGGAGCAACATTTGAATTAAAATCAAATTTGTCAAGTTCATGAGAGACATAGGGATGCACGAATATTCCCTAAATAAGTCCCAGAGATTTTTTTTAATTACTTGCTAATTAATCCTGTCTTTTAAAGGTGTGGAGGTGGCACAACTGCATGGGTTGAGGAAGTTTGGATTGAATTGGTTTCTTACGTTGCTTCACTCTTCAACTAAGTGGACAGTACGTGCATGTCCATTTCAAAGTGTTTTGAATCACATCTTGTTATAGTGCACACCATTGTTACTGTAAAACTATAAGGTAATTAATTTGAAACTTATAAATAAGATAATTTAGAGAAGCTTGACTGCACGATTTATGATCAAAATTTCTTATGTATTTAGCAACATTTGAATTAAATTCATTATATATATTGAGAAATTTATGATCAAAATTTTTTAAATTTGATTGTACAATATTTTAAGAGTGCAATTAGGCTCTGTTCTTTTGTGTGGCAAAATGGGTGTGGTAAATAGTATGGTATGACAATGTTGTGGAAAATGTGGTATAGTATGGTAATATATGGTAAATTTTGTGGTAAAAATGATTGATGTGATAAGTGAGCAGAAATAGTCTGAAAAGTAGAAGAGAAAAGGAAGGAGAGAGAAAATTATGATTGTTGTGATAAAGTGTGGAATGTTATAGTGTGGTATGGAAGGCTATATTTGTGATAATTGTGAAAAAAATATGAGAGATGAGGTGTGGAACCACACAAAAGAATAGGGCCTAAACGGAGGGAGTAATTTTATACGTAAGTCGGTCTTATATGAAATTGAAGTTTAGAAAATGATGGCAATCCTTTCCTAATTTGAAGCTAAGACACTCCTAAACTACTTAGTTTAATTCCAACTTTCAAGTTAATAACAAGTACTCTTTATCATGACTCTCTCTCTCTCTCTCTCTCATGGGACAGCTCATGTGTCTCTTGATAACAAGACTTGAGTGCTTAAACAATGTGACTTGCACTTGAAATTCCCAATCCAAGACATTCAACAAGTGACATAAACAAGATAGGGTTTAACTAATCATGCAACATGATAATGCAATTTTGCCACATTAGTTACCAATTAAAGCTAATTATGCTTTTAATTGATGGGGTCAAGAAACCATGCATTTTCATTTCATTAATTATTAAGTGTACTATGTACATATTGCCCTTTAATTTGAGAAGTGGCCTCCAATTGATTATGTTTGATCAAATTCAAAATGTAGCATACTTTCAACATTAGTCAATTTAATGCCAATGCGGTTATAGCTTAAGTAGCATGAGGGTAGGAGGTTTGTCCTTTCCCATTAGGGTTCGATTTTTGGTCACCACAATTTCTTTGGTGGGAATTGTTACGTTGGTGCTTTTTAGAAATTCCTTATGGGCCTCATAGTGGTGTATCCCCTCCCCTTTGGGTTGGTAGGCTTTCTGGATTCTCTTTGAGATAGGCGGGACTCAGTAGGTGACGCGATTTACCAATGTAAAAAATCGTTAATCGATTTAATTGGTTTGCATTGTTCTTTCCGATTTAAGTTTTATGAATAGGAAGCTTTGTTGTGTAAGATCTCTATTTTTATGGATCGAACTTTTGTTGGATTGATGCGTGAAACTCATATTATAAATTTGGATTGATTTGGAATATGATTGAAGTGTTTGATGGCTAAGAAAGTTCATATTAACCCAAGTTAGTGTATCAACCTCTACTATAAATAGAGTCTTGGTGTTAGGCTTTATCGTATCATAATTGATAGTATTTCATTTATACCTCTGTAATCTCTATATCTTTGAGAGAGTTGTATGAGGCAAATTAACTGTGAATTTTAAGTCCTCAAGTTATAACTCTAGAGATGCAGGAAGATTCTGAAGATCTGGAAATCTCTTATAAATACTTCAAATCCTATGATATGCTGCATTTTTCATGGCTTTTTCTCGATTTATATTTTTTCATGTTAATTCTTGTGTCAATTTTTATCTATTATTTTGGCCTTTATTAATTATTATTTGTGTTGCTAACAATGCCATGAGAATTGAGATCCTAACAACTGATATTAGAGACAGGTTGGAGCATTATTGATTTGTAGGTTGGGAAACAAGGGAGGACGGAAGTGCAGTTTGATAGGAAAGACTACACTTTGTTGAGGATGCAAATTGAGGATATGCTCTTCCAACATAAATTGCATATGACGTTGGGTGAAAAGCCAAAAGAGAAGGAACAGGCAGATTGGGACTTACTTGATCGTTTAGTCTAGTGAGACTAACGTAAGCTAGGTATTGAATGTGGCTTTCAACGTGAAGGATGAGAAACTGACGAAAAGTATGCTTGAGGCTTTGAAGAACATATATCAGAACATTTGGCTGTGAACAAGGTACATGTGTTACATCGTTTGTTTGAGTATAAGATGCAAGAGTCTGGTGATATGCATGATATATCAATTTAATGATCTTTTATTATGATCTTGTCTAAGGTGAATTTTGTGGGTTTAGCTTTGACGATGAGACAAATGATTATACTTCTGTTGGCTACCCTACCTAAGTCTTAGGAGAACTTTGCAACTTCTATTAGTACCTCTAGTAGGAAGGAGAAGTTAAGTTCAATGACTTACGTGATATAGGCCTAAGTGAAAGTATCTACAAGAAAGATTTTGATGTGTCTAATTCTTGAAGGAATGCTTTGATTGTTAAGGGTAGGAGGAACCATAGAACCTCGAGCCGGCGCGGGGTCAATCTAAATCTAAGGGTAGGAGCAAATATCTTCCAAGTGCAACATCTCAGCAACAAAGTAAAAATATCAAAGATTATCCAATACACACGCAGCACAGAATATAGGTCTTTAAGGGAGGCTTTAAGAGAGAAAACTAGATTAACATTTTGGGTCTAGTATAGCTTTGTATTTTGGCTATCTATGTCTGATGTACTCTCCCCATTTTCAGTACGAGGCATAAATCTTGTGCTCTTTGTCACTATATTTTAGTTAAATAAATGGCTAAATAGCCGTAATTATCAAAAAAAAATTCCTACATCCTTGTCGTCATGTAAAAAAAATTTGTCATTGTCACTAAGAGTGCGTTTAGTTGGTCAAAAACTCTAGAAAATTGGTCAATTTTCTCAAGTTCACTTATTTTCCCCATCTTTGATTATATATTGACTTGGGATAATTTTTACAAAGGGCCAACCATTTTCAAGATTTTCCAAGGGAAAATTCTCCTTTGGGAGGGGGGGTTAAGGGAAATTTTTCTTGGGAAAATCTTTCCAATGGAAAACTTTACATGAAAAAAAATTCCTAGAGTTCTTACCAAACGCTTCCTAATTTATTTTTCTCAATTTCAGAGTCTTAAAATTATCTACCATGTCCTGGCATTTGATGGATTATGATGAGGTATCTTAATAACAATTTTTCCTTTGGTTATGCTTATTGCTGCTTAGGTAGTTTAAGGTAATGTTAGGTATGCATCATTATTGTTGTTGCTTCTTGGAAAATAAGTTCTCATCTTATTCATGTTATTGTACTAATGTCTATGCCTCCCTTCATTAGGAGTTTTCCACTTTGGTGCAAAGAGAACACTAATCACTAATTAATAGCACAAGATATGATTCATTCAGGTGGATCATAATACTCTACATCTAATCTACATGTGGACCTACTCATCAAAAATGTTGCTCAACTCACTAAAAATTTGTTGTCCTCACTAAAACCAACATTTAGCTTACAAAATTTACCTAGATTTTTTTTTCCCTCAGTTTGATAAAAATAGTACTCACTTCATTAATTCTCAATAATTGTCATATTTGAGTTTTGGAAAGATTTTAAGAAATTAGTATTGAAAATGTTAAGTGTATTGGAAATGATAAAAGTAATGGATAAGTTTCTATTTTGGTTATATACTTGTATTAGTAATGATAAAAGTAAAAGGTAAACTTAGAAAACTGTCCTTAATATTGTATTGAAATTGTATAGTTACAGGTATCATAAAAAATAAAAAATTAATTAAAGTGACAAATACTAAATAATAAAGTGAGTATTCATCTCACCAACACTTGGTCGTTTTAGTTCCCTAAAACTAGTATTTATGTCACCAAATTCACCCCAATTTTAGCTCATTAAAATAACATTCAGTTCACCCGAAGTTGGTCGTTTTAGTTCACTAAAACCAGCACTGAATATTCACTAATGTATAGTTTTTATATTCAACTTTGGCTCAAAATATAGCTTTTTATACAATAAAACCAAAATTGGCAGAAAGTTTTACATATAATTTTAAGGAAAATTGGATTGTAGTGCACCGGTTATATTTTAGGTTTTGGAATTGTGGTAAGCTAGACTTTAAATTATATCACAGTAAAATCAAATTGTGATATTAATGAAATACAGCGCACCACCAATGAGTTGGGTGAAACAAACTCGGTGGATTGTCATTTGTCATAATTTGGTGTACTACAATTTAAATAGTTGAAACGTTTGAATACTACAATCAAATATGTCATACTATGATTTACTAAAATCCAAGTCATGAAATGTTAGGCTTACTAAAGTCCAATATATCATATTTTATTTAAAATGGAGATTCGAGTACATTTCTCATTTAATTTTTTTTATTTTTTATGACCATTTAAATTTAGGAAATGCTAATAATCCCTAGTTTTAACTTTTGTATGTCAACAATCCCTACTTTATTTTTGTATTCTGGTGGTGCCAAAAAAATTGTACATGTATTCTGGTGGGACACCACCGAGTCAAGTGGCGGTGATTCAGTGAAAACAAGATGTGTACCAGCAGGAGTGTATTTGACACGTCAGCTTTCCACCGAGTCACCGCCACTTGACTCGATGGTGTCCCACCAAGAATACAATTTTATTTTTCTTGGACACCAGAATCCAAAAATAAAGAAGAGATTATTAACATACAAAAACTGGAAATAAAGATTATTATAATCCAATTTTATTAGAGTCCTTTTGTATTTATAATGTTAGGAATCCTTTTCTAGTTGTGATAAAAATCTAAGTTCTTGAATGTGCTTTACTAGTATATATTCTTCCTCTTTAGCATATCAATGCTCACCGCCAATTTATAAATAGAATCTCAGTTCTTTCACATCTTTTCAACAAGAAATTAAATAGAATAATTTATTTTCTCCAATATCTTTTTCTTCTAATTATTTTTTCTTCAAATTTTCCTTAAATTTATTTAATTAATTAGTTTTCTCTCATTCTCCAGAAAAGGACAACATGGATAACAAAAATTTATGAAGCCAATTAAGCCGTGTTTGATTGGCTTAAACCACATGGAAGTACTTCAAATCTCATAATTAAATGCTGTTTACATAGTAAATTAAAAAAGACAATCGATCCCTAGGAAGTAGCTCAGAAGTAACAATGTGTAATGAAAGTGTATAAAATATGAAGCTAAAATGTTATCAGAAGATCAGCTATGTTTGCGGTAAAGCTTTGTCTTCAGGGACTAAGGGACAACAGCATCAACTGCAAGATTATCAAATCCAATTTTGTCCTTAAATATTTATAATAATATAAGATAATAAAACATATAGTATTCCTAGGTCTTTTGCTAACTAAGAATTAATTGCATATGAATTGAATAATATAATTTAGCATATTGGTAAGTTTTAAGGATCTTCCAACAGGATATGTTTTTTGTCACTTCTGAGGAACTATTACTGGGTATTTTCTTTTTCCTTTTTAAAGGAAATATGTGGAGGTACTTTTAGTATTTTAAAATTTTGATTAAGGATAGAATATATTATATGTTCTAATTACTAATTAACTTCTGAATTTAATGTTGTCAGATCTAATTGGAATAACATAATGCTTGTATATAGTAATTGGTATTTATGGGTTATCTACAATTGTATTTTAATTTGATTGTTAGTTTTATTGTGGGATTTAAATTATGTGCAAAATGCATATAAACTATTTATATGAATTCAGACAATTGACAGGATAATGCAACTTGTAAATTCGACTAATGTATGAAATGGAATAATCCAATCACTTGATCGAGCACCGACTTATTATACATTATTGTAAAGCATATATGTAACATTAAAAATTTAAGAATTTTTTTGAATTATATATATATATCCACATATAATTTTTCATTTTTTTTAAAGCAAAATTAGATTGCAGTAAGCTGAATTATAAGGTTGGGACAATGGTAAATTAAACTTTAAAAATGTACCAAAATCATTAGATCATTGAATGTCAGTGCAGCGCCACCAGATTTTCTTATGTGACACCAGAGATGGTTGTTTTCCAACGTAGCACATATTGTAGTAGTCCCAAATTTTGAGACACACACGTACAAACACATATATGCTAAATTAGGTTGCTTTACTTGCTTATAAATATATTTATTTTATAGCCCAAGTATAACCTAAATTATCTCAAAATTATAAAAAAAATACCAGAGTGCCACATTTTCAACTTAATTAAATAGTGATATTGCGACATTGGGTTAATTAAACCTTGATTCTAGGGTTCTTGGGCATGCAAATAATTTGGAGAAGACAGTGATATAAATTGGTCTCAGGTAGTGTCATGAAAACATACATATAGGTGAATATATATATGTCAGAGTAGCAAAGTAAGTATTCAGGTCATGCTGGAGGAAATTGAGACACAATCTACATAACAAGATTATCACTTGGAGTTATATTGGGAATTTCATGTTCTTGCCTGTCGGCTCATTGTATTCTGTGATACCATCTACTCCCTCTCTACAAAGTAAGTTCAACTAATTTTTTTTTTCTTCTGATTTAATTATTATTTTTTTCTTCTCGTAATACATAGTAGTCCCTCCGTTCCATACTAAGTGTCATGATTTTGACCTTCACGGTCTCCAATATCATTCTTTGATTCATAATTTCTTGCATAATATGTTATTAACAATTACAATATTATACTTGTATAATGATATTTTTCATTACGAATCTAATGGTGATAATTAATTTTATATAGCAGTTCATTTGTATATATTGAGAAATTTGTAGTCAAAATTTTTGGAGTTTGACTGTACAATTTCCAAAGACGACAGTTAATATGGAACGGACGGAGTATTGTTTTATATTTTCGAAGATTTTTGGATGTTAATATACTGAAATTTTTGGGTTATTAGACAATAATGTAATATTGAACTTTGATCTTGGACAATAATGCATTATACTTTGAGAGGTGTTGGAAAATAAGACACCCATAATGATTTTAGTGATGACGGACTCGAATCTCGATAACGACCCTACGTGGCAGGGCGAGCAGATGAATTGGTTAAAAATTATTTAAGTTTATGACATTTCAGCTATTACACATAAACAAAGGTAGTTTTATACAAAAACAAATAACAACAATTTCTAAGGGGAAACACGTCTAAGCAAAGGTGATTTTATGTTTTATTTTTGATCTTTTCGAAGTTGACTCCCTTTGCTTAAGTGGATTAGCTGACATATCATAAATTTACATTTTTTTTTTTGCCAATCCATCTCCTCCACCTACTATGTGGGATCGCAAATCAGCCATCGTCGAAATCATTATAGGTGCATTATCATCCAACACCATCCAAAGTATAGTGTATTATTGTCCAAGGTCAAAGTTCAGTGCATTATTGCCCAATAAGCCCTATTTTCAATGACAAATTGTTTATTAAATTTATAATTATTTTTATTAATTATTTATATTTTGTTTTATCAATATTTATTATTCTTTATCAATTAGGGATGATTCGATCTAGTATAAATTTTATCTTACTTACTTATCTTACCTTCTATTATTTTCTACTTACCTTGCTTATTTCTACTCACCTTAATTATGATATAGGAACCAGGAGAGGGGTGGGAGAAATGAAGAATACCCTCTCGAGAAACCTACATAGGGCATTAGATATAAACTAGAAATTAACTGTTAAAGTTGGTAAAATTGATTTAAAAAATAGATTAGAATGTTGAACCCACTAAGGACATATTAAGGACACGTGAATCTACTGTTCGGACAAGTCTAGGGTTGTTCTGTCCAGAAAAATTGGCGGATCTATATCCGGATCCAGTTAGAACGACCCCAAACCTAATATCCTTGCCTATAGCCAGTGTTTATAAGATTATGGTAAAAATGGACATAAATAAGATTCATCCATTACTAAATAGTATTATTAGTCTAATGCAATGTGTCCTTGTTCCTACTAACTGGATGATAAGTTAATGATAATGTTCTCCTAGCTTGTTGAGATTATGGCCCTGTTTGGCAAACAGCTGATAGCTGTTGGCTGTTGGCTAATTGCATTGGCTGATTGTTGTTGGTTGTTTGTATTGGCTGATTGTATTTGCTGTTTGGAAAAGTTGTGATTGATAAAGTTAGCTGATTCTAAAATTTTTTTTGCTAAAATTCCATTTATACCCTTTATCACTAATATGATAAATATGCATCAAATATTGGGACCAATAAGTTTTAGGATGGCATATGATGTAAATTTAGACAACTTTTGGATAAATTGGTCTTTTCCACAATCAGCCATTTACAATAGGCTACTCCCCTCAGCCTATTGAAAAATGGCTTATTGGGACCAATAAGCTAATAGAATGGGCTGTTTACCAAACACTCCAACAGCCTATTTCACCCCCTAATAAGCCAACTTTTGCAATAGGCCAATGAATAGGCTGTTTACCAAACAGGGCCTATGTATAAACTCAAGCAATCTAAAACTAAGAACCGTACGCTTGTATATCTTTTTAAATTGAATATAAAGAAAGTCTATAATCAAATAGAATGATACTACTCAATGTATTTCATTCATCAACTTGGGTTCCTCCATTTTGGATCAACCTTAGCTTATTGAATGATTAATCCTAGTAAAGGTTTACTAAGGAGACCTTCATCCTCATATCTCTTTTTGATTTGTATGAAATTGAAGTCTTAAGCTCTTCTTTGTATGTGTTTCCAAATAAATTAGTGTCAAGTGAGATGGGAAAATTTGGCATAAATTAATGATTGACAAGTTGGAACCATGTGATGCTCTCAACCTCTAGGGCAAGCGATCCTTGGGGTTTGACCTCAGGAATGCCTTTCAAATGCTCAAATTAGGCATCGTTTTTTTATGCGTTAACGCAGCCAAACGCAACGCAACATAATGCAAATTATCATCACTTTTTAACCATTTTCAACGCAACTAAACGTAAACGCAACGCACAAAAGAACGATGCCTTAGTACAAGGATCGAGGATAATTAATGTGTAAAAAGGATAATTGTTAGGAAAGTGTCCTAAAATCACTCAGTCTCTTGATCCCACAATTATTTGTTTCCTAATTGTATTAGGATATTATTTAGGTTTCCTTATTATGTTAGGTTTCCTAATTGTATTAGATTCTAAATCTAATTGGAGTGGGAGTCAAGGTAGGTTTATAAGGAGTTTTCCCTATAAATAGTGGGTCTAGTTCGCCTTGTTTGGTGTGGCCAATTTCGGGGGCACCTCCTATGGGATGAGGTGTATTCAGATATTCTGAGATTTCGTATTCCCATTGGTGAGAGAAGTTGTGAGAGTTTATGTGAGTTGTTATACTCTCTTTCTGTTGATCTTAGGGTGAGATCGTTCGCTGTAATCTCTACCAATAGTGGATTTGTTTGTTGTTGTGCCGCCACTCATTTATTTTTCCCGATATCAAGTAGTCATCTTATTTTCCGCTTCCGCAAATTAATTTTCTCGATATAACTCCCACAAGTGGTATGAAAACCCTAACAATAATAATTTGTTCAAGATGTAGGGTTTGAGTGAGATTGTTTAACTGGAAACGTACGATGTGTGAGTTCTTGGGAGTAGTAAGAAACACTCTCTAAGTCTCATATCCTCATGAATAGTGCTAGAGACATTTACAGTAGAAATGAAAGAGAATAAATGAGATAGAAAACCAATTAGCCGGTTTAGCCCTAATCTTGAGGAAGAAGGATTGAACTCTTTCTTGGCCCATGTAATTATTTGGTCATATGCGGGTTCCGATTTAATAGTTACATCTAAGAGGATCTGATTATGCCTAATCATCACTAAGCTTGCAACGTGAGGAGATTAGTTCCATTCACTGATGGCAGTAATTATATTGGTATAATAGTGGAGTGTAAGGAAAGTTTTATGTGAATGGGTTTAGAAAATTGACAAATTGAGAGAGCTCTAGTATATTTTGTGATTTTAAATTCTGAATTTAAATTATAAACGGAGATTGGGTGGGGTTGAATGAGCGTGTAGCATTCAAGGAGGGAAGAATTATGGGGTTTTTTTTTTTTTTTTTATAGAGAAAACTGTTACGGGTCTTATACCATTGCAAGGTATGGGACTTGTCCCACATTGGTAGAATGGGATATCGGTGTGGAGTTTATAGATCAAATGGGCTCTCTCTCCTGTCAGACTAGTTTTTTGAGATGAGCTCTCCTGTTTGATTTGTAACAAAAACACATCCCAAGTGACCATGCCTTTTATTAATCACCCAACAGTAGGAAGTGCTTCGGAGGCTACCATGGCGGCCACCTCCACAGGGCACTCACCCACCCAAACTTTGCTACCATGGAATAGGGTATGAGCAACCCCATTACAAAGTCTAAGTACAAACTAGAACAAAATTGACTCAAATCTGGAAACAAAAAACAGATAGTCACTAATCAAAGTTCTTAAGGACAGACTAATTCGACCCTCGCCCCCCAAGCCCCTTGCCACCGCCAAGCAGTCTATCTCAACTGTTGCTCGTCTCCATCCCTGTTCCAGAGCCAACTTTAGTCCCAATCTTATTGCCCCCGCCTCCATTTTTTCGACACTCTAGCTCGCTCGCATCACGGACCGTTGCACTTGCCCTGTGCACTTGTGAAGGCGTGGTGCAAATCCCTTGGTTCCTTGGCTCCAGAGACAGCAGGCTGGGTTGGGTTGGACTCCCTTGGTTCCTGGCCCTGTGCACTTGTGAAGGCGTGGTGCAAATCCAACGCATAGTTTGCAACCACCATCGGGTCATACACCACCCCCTCAAACACCCTCCTATTTCTTGCTTTCCATATTGCCCAAATGGTCGTTGCAAACAGACCCCCCTCATCTTTCCCCATTTCTGCCAATCTATTTTTTATACTTCTCCTTACGCGTTCGTCGAAACAACAATTAAGGACGTCATCCCTCCATTCACTTCGCTCTTGGTCAATGAGTTCTGCCCCGACAGCTCCCTCTTTTAAGAAAGTTGGGGCCGTTTGGACACTGCCATCCGCCAGGTTTGGGATCCATCTATCCTCCCAAATTCGAGCTTTCCTCTCATCTCTAATACTCCACATCATCCCTTGCTGCACTACCTCTCTAGCTTGCCCCCAGGATACTATGCCAGGTAGGGGTGGACATCATAAACCTAAACCGTAAATTGAACCGCAAAACCGCATAAACCAAACTGCAAAATGCGGTAAACCGAATTGATTTTTGTATAAAAGCGGTTTAGGTTAACCAAACCGCTATAAGCGGTTTAGGTTTAGGTTTAGGTTTTGGGTTTTCATAAAATGGTTAATCGCGGTTAACCTCTCTCAATTAAGTTGAAAAAAAATGAATTTATTAGTAATATGAATTTAATTTAACCGCGTATCCTCGTATCGGAATATGAATTTATTAGTAATATGATTGCATTTATTTGCATAAATGTTATTGTAAATTTCCAGGAAATCGGTTAATCATAAACCGTGTATGTTAACCGGATAAAATTTCTGATTTTAAAAGCCGTTAACCGGCACCGCTTCTAAATTGCGGTTTCGAGGTTTGGTTTAGGTTTCCAAATTTCAAAAGCGGTTAACCGCACCGCATATTGCGGTTGCGGTTTAGGTTTTCAAAATCCAAAAACCTCAAAAGCGGTTAACCGCATATGCGATTAACCTGTTATGCCCACCCCTAATGCCAGGTAAACTCCCCATTAATTTTTATAATATAGATTAAAATCTATTTAATTTTTTTATTTTTGAAAAATAATTAATTTATATTTTACATTTATATAGAAACATAATGCAAGAATCAACCTCTGATGAACAATTTTTTTTTTTTTGAAATATAATTTACTTGCGTTCATGGAGGAAAATTGCTCAGTTAGATCCCTCAAACCGCACACATGTATATTGCCCCTAAAAATTTGTTATCGTATTTTAATAAAAACATAATATTTACCAAAACTTACCAAATTTACGATAACTTAGAGAAATTTACCAAACTTACCAAAAAAAATAAAGGGTTTTTGGCTCAAAATAATCCGAAGTCGGAGGTCATTGGCTGAAAATAATCCAAACTCACTTTTTGGCTGAAATAATCCAAACTTTTAACCTATTTATTCGGACTAAACCGAAATTGATTTCCGACGTCGAAATATTGACTGGTCAGCTTATGTAAACCCCAGTCAGCATAAATTCAAAACAAAAATCAATTAAAGAAACACGTGCTCAGGTTGCCCAATCAGTATTTCGATGCCGGAAATCGATTTCGGTTTAGTCCGAGTAAATAGGCTAAAAGTTTGGATTATTTTCAGCCAAAAAGTGAGTTTGAATTATTTTCAGCCAATGACCTCCGATTCCGGATTATTTTGAGCAAAAACCCAAAAATAAAAATATCATACTTCCACTTATCACAAAACTTTATTGGCTCTAAGTCTTAAAAATCTTGCAGCCCAAAAGTATGATTCCTAAATAGTGTTTGACAATCTATATGATTATGGCCCAACTACTAACACTTACTGGTTTAATTGGATAGGCCTTAGAGGGCCCAATACATCTGAAATAGTATTGGCGCAAGGCTAGGGTTTATAACCGCTAGGGTTTGTAAGTTGTAACTGGTTCTTAAATTCTGCGAAAATGTTCCTCATACTACATTTTCTGCTACTCCGCCTCCATTGATAACTCTGCTTCTCCAAGGTATTCTGTATCCCACTTCATCGCCTGATTCCTTTGTTCTCTAATTAGGGTTTCATTTCTCTGTAAGCTTACTTCCCCTCATTTTCGATGATTTTGTCGTTGTATTGGATTGCATTACTGGGTAGTCTGGGGTGTTGAAATGTTGCAACTTTTGAACTTGATCGCAGTTTTTACGTTGTTTTCGTGTGTTAAATCTAAGATCAATCCGAAACATGTTTGTTGTTAGATCACAGTTATAGCATTTTCTGCGTCTGATTGGATGCTTCCACACCTTGTCTTAGATCTACAATTTGTCTAACAACATTAAAGTGGTTGAATTTAATTGATTGAGGTTGTGTTGGATGCTCGATGATGATTGATTTATGCTTTAACCACACCGAAAGTTGGAGGCTTGTTTTTGGCGGTAAAAGCTAGCTTTGAAGGTTCAGAAGTCGAGGGAAAAGCTCGGTTGCTTGATGAGTTTCCTCTCTAGGGGTGGCAATGGCGAAAGCTTTTGCTTACTTTTAGAGAGAGAATGAAAGCCTGGGGTTTTCCTTTGACTTGGAGCCATTCAGAATGGTTTTTGCCTTGCGAATGAGATCTCCTTACCTGTGGAAAAACTTTGGCCCATATCTGAGAGCATGCATTCGTCTCCTTGTTAATTGTGTTTTCTCATTTCAATTATTTGTGATTTCTTTCTCTAATTTTATTTTCTGATATTATTTTATACAACATTTAAGCCAATATAATGAGTCTATTGTTATTAACCAATAGGGGAGGGCAATATTTGACTATTTCTTGTAGGAGTATTAGTCGGCAAAAGCAATGTCTTCTATATATCTTGTGTTTTCTATAAGGAGAGCGTGTGATCATTGAATAACTTAGTCATTTAGAGTTGAACAGAACTTGTTGATATAAAGATGTTCCTCTACTGCTTTGAAGGAAGTAATATATAGGAAATCACACAAATGATGAGTGGGGTTTTCTGGGGCCTTGAAATTCTTGTCTAGCATGTTAAGCATGGTTGCTAGAATAGCATTAAGTATGGATGAATGTCTAATGGTCATGTATGATGGGCGAACATGGAAATCCTTCTCATTACCTTCAGTATTTCGTCATATCTTGAATCGTGTTAACAAGTAGGAACGTTTTCCTTGTCCTTGAATGCATGCTCTGGCATTTCACTATGGATACTATGATCGTTGTCTTCTTTGTTGTCCAAAATCTATACCCGACTAGGCGACTACTTGTTGATTTTCAGGCAGCTTCAACGAGACATTCTGTCCTTTTTCTTTGTTGGGTAGCTTTAATATCTATAATGCCATGTACTTAATGTACCATTTCAACCAAGCGTGTGGTGATAAGTAGTGCACCCTTATTTAGTACTCTGTTGTTAGTTTCTCTGTTGTTAGCTTCAACGTAGCCTTATTTGTTTCAATCAAGTCAAATTTTTTTTAAAAGCATCAACTATGGATTCCTCTGTCTGTAATCAAATTAGCAGAGGAATTACGAATCGGTGCGAAATTGAAATCTTTGAAGAGTGCCTCTGGACGTGCGGATCCCTCCTTCATGGTATTCTTTGCACTTTCTCGTAGGTTCTACATTTTTTGCACTAATTTCTTCAAGCTTTTTGAGTTTGCTTGTTAATGCTTTGTTTGCATTGGTTGACGAACATTTTTCTCCTCTTTTTGTCTTGTTTCATTTCATTAATTCTCATATTTTGATTGATTTGTGATTCAGAACTCAATGACAATAGAGTTTTCTGTGAACACATCTGGATCACCTCAGACATTTCATTTGCAGAAGTTTGCTTAGACAGGCTGTTTGTTGTTACATCACAGTCATAGCACTTATCTGTTTCTAGTTGGATGCTTCCGCTCCTTGTTGCAGATCTACAATGTATCGCATCATTTAAAGTGGTTGAATTTGAGGTTGTGTTGGATGCTCGATGATGATTGATTTATGCTTTAACCACACTGAAAGTTGGAGGCAAGTTTGCAGCGGTGAAAGCTATTGTTGAAGGTTCAGAAGTCGGGTGAAAACCTCGGTTGCTTGATGAGTTCCCTCTCTAGGGGTGGCATTGGCGAAAGCTTTTGTGTACTTTTAGAGAGAGAATGAAAGCCTGAGGTTTTCCTTTGACTTGGGGCCATTCAGAATGGTTTTTGCCTTGTGAATAAGATCTCCTAACTTGTGGAAAAACTTTGGCCCATATCTGAGAGCATACATTCATCTCCTTGTAAATTGTGTTTTCAAATTTCAATTATTTGTGATTTCTTTCTGTAACTTTATTTTCTGATATTATATACAACAATAATTCAAACATTTTGTCTTACATCATTAAAGTGTTCAATTTTTTGTATAATTGATTGACGTTTTGTTGGATGCTTGATGATGATTTATTTATGCTTTAACCACACCGAAAGTTGGAGGCATGTTTGCGGTGGTGAAAGCTAGCATTGAAGGTTCAGAAGTCGAGTGAAAAGCTGGGTTACTTGATGAGTTCCCTCTCTAGGGGTGGCAATGGTGAAAGCTTTTGCTTACTTTTAGTGAGAGAAGGAAAGCGTGGGTTTTTCCTTTGACTTGGAGCCATTCAGAATGGTTTTCTTCTCGCGAATGAGATCTCCTAACCTGTGGAAAAACTTTGCCCCATGAGAGCACATGTTCATCACCTTGTTAATTGTGTTTTGACGTTTCAATTATTTGTGGTTTCTTTGTCTAATTGTATTTTCTTGTATCATTCATATACCACATTAGTGCTGAAATGCTATGTTTTTTCTTGTTAACCAATAGGGCAGGGGCAATGTCTGACTATTTCTTGTAGGAGTTTTAGTCGACGTAGGCCTTGTAGAATGTCTCCTGTTTATCTTGTGTTTCTATGTGGACAGTGTAATACCATTGAATAACTTAGTTAAGTGTGGATGAATGTCTAAAGTCCATGTGTGATGGGTGAACATGTAAATCTTTCTCATTACCTTCTGCATGTCGTCATATCTAGGATCATGGTAACGAGTCTGAACATTTTCTCTGTCCTTGAATGCATGCTCTAGCGTTTCACTATGGACACTACGAACGTCTTCTTCTTCTTCATTGTCCAAATCCATACCTGACTTCTCGTTGATTTTCAGGTAGTTCATTGTCGGCCAAATCCATACCCAACTTCTTGTTGATTTTGAGGTAGCTTCAAAGAGACCTTCCGTCCTATTTCCTTGTTGGGTATCTTTAGTATCTATCAAGCCCTGTACTTATTCTACCATCAACCAAGTAGTTGGTGATAATTGATAAGTAGTGCATCCCGTTTGGTAATGAGTAGTGTTCTCTGTTGTTAGCTTCAACGAGACCTTATTTGTTTCAATCAAGTCAAATTTAAAAAAACAAAAGCATCAACTATGAATTCCTCTGTTTCGTAATCAAATCAATAGAGGAATTACGAATCGGTGCGAAATAAAAATCTTTGAAGAGTGCCTCTGGACGTGTGAGTCCCTTCTTCATGGGATTCTTTGCACTTTCTCGTAGGTTCTACATTTTTGCACTAATATCATCAATCTTTTCGAGTTTTCTTGTTTAATTTTTGTTTGCCTTGGTTGAGGAACACTTTTCTCCTCTTGTCAGCTTTCGTATCATTAAGTCTTATAGTATTTTGTGATTTACAACTCAACAACAATAAAGTTTTCTGTGAACATCTCTGGATCCCCAAACAGATTTCACTAGCAGAATTATTCGCAGACATGTTTGTTACATCACAGTTATCACTTTTTTCTGCGTCTGACTAGATGCTTCCGAGCAGATTTTTTGTATGATTTATTGAGGTTGCGTTGAATGCTCGATGATGATTTATTTATGCTTTAACCACACTGAAAGTTGGAGGCTTGTTTGTGGTGGTGAAAGCTATCGTTGAAGGTTCAGAAGTCGGTTGAAAACCTCGGTTGCTTGATGAATTCCCTCTCTAGGGGTGGCAATGGTGAAAGCTTTTGCCTACTTTTAGAGAGAGAATGAAAGCCTGGGGTTTTCCTTTGACTTGGAGCCATTCAGAATGGTTTTTGCCTTGCGAATGTGATCTCCTAACCTGTGGAAAAACTTTGGCCCATATCTGAGAGCACATATTCGTCTCCTTGTTAATTGTACTAATGAAAATTGGTGTTGGACTCTAAACGGGCTAGCATTCTATAGGGTTTTGGGTAGGTTGCTCATGGGTCGTTTGGGGTCGATAATTACAGTCATTGAGCCGCGGGTTGTAAGTTTCCTTCTCTCTCTCTCTCTAAACCCTAGTTTTTGCATAGATTAACTTTCATTTTACTTGCTCATATTTGCTTGTGCTGCTGGTATCTTCATCTTGATTTACAAGCAGAATCTGCCATGGTCATGTTATGTCCCTTCCTCAAGGTCGTCTCTTCCAGTTGGCTGCTGTATTCGCAAGTTTATGTTCGTGTGTTATAGGTTATGGAAAGCCATTCAACTTCAAGACAAGCTGTACAAGATGGTTACATACTTGCTTTGAGTGCAATGCTGCACAACCTAAAAGGAAGAAAAGGTCCAAAGTATAGAAGAAAGGTTGTGTTATGTTCAGGAGAAGAAAGATACTATCAGATTGTTACATTGAGTACAGTACAGTACTGATTATTGAATTTTGTGTAGATAGCAGTTTATGTTAATTGACCTATTGCCTCTGGGGTGCCCTTGTATATAAATGATGCTTTGAAGTATAAAGTATTCTGTTTTTCTGAATATCTGCTGCATGTTGTAAATGTTAATGGCTAATAGTCTACCTGTGTTAGCAAATGATGGAAATCCTTGCACATATACAAGCTGTTGTACGAATTGCAAGTTGTAAACTGCATACTAACATAAACTATCTGAACAGCAGAATTCACCAAAAAAAATGTTTTATAAGAGCACTAGCAATGCGGAATGAAACTCATGGAATTCTGACATTCTCTCTCCTAAAAGGAATGGAGAAAAAGGAGGAGAGAAGGTGTGCCAACTAGGAGAGAAAGGATCAAAATTCCATGGATAGAATTTTGCATTGCATATGCTCTAAAGGAATGGAAAAAGCTACTAATCCCGTGTCTTGGATGAATTAGAATTCATCCCTATTTATAGTGTTGAGGAATATCACTGCCTTTCCTATGTAAGGCATGATCCAATGCAATTTATTACATGCTTCGGGAATTCTCCAAATGTGATTATTGTTCATTCTTAATAGTATAATTTGTTCACTCATTTTTATCCGTTCACTTTTAGTAACATAATTGTTCACTCATACCTACCCGGAGTAGATGCTCCAAGTGCATATAATATATATTGATGATCCAACGGCATATCCTAAGGATTAACACCATGATCATGGAATTATATTTGACTAATCATATAAGTAAAAAACAAGGCTTAAGATAATCCTCACGTTGATAATTCAAAGGTTAAAGTCAAAGAAATTTAAATCAAGGAAACTTGGCACTTGACACGACCTGTGTCGCACTTGACATAGTTTGTGTCCCCATGACTCGACCCATGTCGGTCAATCACCATCCGTGTAAAGTTGTTTATTTTTGCCATTGTACATAGCAACACGACCCGTGTCAGGCCTAATCCAGCTTAAAAATCTTTTGACACTCTCGGTCAATTTCAAACAACTTTTCAAGGTTAGTTGTTCAGCATCACCAGAAACATAATTTGATGTTTCTTTAAGATGGAATGGCATTCTCAATTTTCTCTCGAATTGGAGATTTGCCAACAACTCTTCGAAGATAGACTAGGTAATGACCTTTCTTTGGAGCACCTGAAAAATGCGTAATGCTAAGGTGTTTGCTAACATCGCACCTTGTAAAGTCATCACGCTTATTAAGACAAAGAGCCAGAAAGTAGAATAGAGAATTCGTCATTAAATATCTACGCTTTAAGACATCCTCACCCCAAGGTCTTCAAACTTGATGGAGGAGGATGAGTACTTGGTTTCTTGGAGGGCATCACGGGTAGAGCAATTCAAAATCAATTTGGACGATTCGAAGACTTCTTTTAAAGTTGAAAGAGGTTACATCATTTGGGATTGGTGAGACAAGATAGTTGTCGCTCATTCGTTTAAGCTTGGAAAATTTTCAGTACTGATAGCAGAAGTTACTGCGATGCGCGATGCAGAACAATCTTCAGGAGGCATATTCAGTAGGAATTCAAAGCATGTGCAGTGAAAGTGATAACAAGATTCATTTTGATGCAATGTGTGGTTCCATTAGTATTATATATACTCTTGTAATGGATATTAGAATAGTTTAGGCAAAGCTCAATTATAATAGCATCAAGACATATCTTTAGGGACCTCAATAAACTTGTAGACTGGATTGCTAAGCCTGATATTGATCGAGAGTATTCAACTTGTGAAATGTGAGGAAGTTTACAATAGGAATCTTTAAAATATATTGTATTAGAGCATAGCCGTGATAGAACCTTTGTGAGAAGAATCGCCTAAGTTATGTTTTATTTATATAAAAAAAATTAAAAAGTTGTTCTACATTGCTTATAATTATAACATTGAAAAGGGAAAAAAGATGTCTAGAAAACCCACAATTTTTACTCTTCTATAATTGTACATTTATACTTACAGAAAAGTAAATTACAATACACGAAGTTTACTAATATACATAAATAATTAAGATAGCCATAAAATAATCGGACAAACATCCTCGTCCATTTCCAAACATAAAAAAAATGAAAAAAGGGAATAAAAAAAGAAAAGAAGAAATCCAAAAGGTTGGATTTTTTGGTACATACATAGCTTATGTATACCATCATTTTCCCCCCTTCCTCTTACCCATCTCATATTCCCAATCCCATACATTACATACACTTCTTTTGGCCTTAGTTATGTTTCTTCTGCATTCAAATGGCATAATAATCAACTAAAAACTTGATTTCAAATCGAAAATTAAACATTATTATTAATTAATCTACTTGGAAATGCCATTTGCTAATCTTGCTCTTAGCTCTTTCCTTAGGATTTTCCCTGATGCAAGTTTGGGGATCGAGTCCACGAAGAAAACCCGGTTCAGTCTCTTGTAAAACACCACCTGTAAATCAATAATGCATACATAAATAGGTGTATATATGCTAATATATACGTAATTCAAATGATTTTAACCCTTATACAAATGTAAGTAAATAAATAAATAAATATTTTAATAATTTCCTTGTTATGATGAGATAAGTTATGATACTTTTTTGGGAAATTGTACTTTTAGAGATGATTTTTTTTTTTTTGAGGAACTGCGTAAGGTTTGGATTGGATTGGAAAGAGTTACCAATCCAAAGTTAAAATTATGAAATATTTAATCTAAGATAAGGATAAATTCATGAAATAGTTAATGAAGAATTAATTACCTGTTTGGAGATATATTGTTTGACATCATCTTCAGTGAGTTCATGACCATTTGATTTGACAACAAATGCAACTGGGACCTCACCAGCAGCCTCATCCTTCATCCTGAACAATTTGTTAAAACTTGCCACTGTTAGAAAAATCACCACTTGACCTAACATTGGACATCCTTTTATTACTAATTGCCACATTATTTAGTAGCCTTATTAAGATAATATATTAATAAATACATCCTTTCGATCAAAACCCACACAAAAACTTTAATTTAAACCTAAACTTACATGACATTATGCGGTTAACTACATTATTGGAAGTTGGATGTCAAAATTAAAATGAAATTGCCGGCTGACCTCATTGAAAATGCGATAAACCATGCTTTTTTTTAGGTGATGTTTATGATTAACCGTAGGTTGCAAGAAATTTCAAAATTCAAATTCAAGTTATAAGACATAGACTGCTTAGTTTTTTTTTTCTTTTTCAATAAACCGGTTAACCCTGATCAACCGTTTCTCAAAAGTGTGAAACCAGAACCAGAACTAGTCACACCCATCCGCAAATTGCAGAAAGTTGGTTTTACTAGTTTGGATTTTGTTGTTCAGTCTTTTTTGGACAACCCTACATAAAATACATCGTGTCGCATAATCATTATTATCTTTTTAATTTGTGAAAGTGTTTGCGATATACGGATGATCTCATGATAACAATAACAAGACTTATTATTCCTGAATAAGATAGTCTCACGCTCTTTTTTCCTCTCTCTTTTAATTTGTAGTGGTGGTTAATTTACTAAACACGCATGCAACATCAATACATATTACATGCACCTAAAGCACGTGTTTCATAGATTTGCAGTGAACAATCACAATCATAAAAGTGAACAATTGTAGTATTTAGCAAACATGTCCGAGTCCACGTAATAAATTGCATGCATAAGATATGGTAGGAAACTTACGCAACAACGGCAGCATCAGAGATGTAAGGGTGGTTGACAAGCATGCCCTCGAGCTCAGCAGGGGCAACTTGGAAACCCTTGTACTTTATAAGCTCCTTGAGACGATCAACAATGAAGATCTCATCGTCATCATCCACATACCCAATGTCACCTGTGTGTAACCACCCCTCTTTGTCTATCGTGTTTGCCGTTGCTTCTGGGTCATTCAAGTAACCTGTTTGTCGTATAAAACTACTACTATTAGATTCGTTACGAAAAATACGATCTGAAAAGTATAATACTGCAGTTGTTAGTAAATTATCATGTAAGAAATTATTAATCAAAGAGTGACATTAGAGACTGTGACGGTTAATTAAATCACAATTAATATGGAATGGAAACAATGTTGTTCAATAGTTTGGGATGAATCTACGTACTAAGATATGTGGGACATGAGCCCTTCATTTCTTGTGGGACCAAAATTAGGAAGGAGGACGTACCACGCATGTTTTGTGTTTATCAAATCTTATTTTGTCGATCTGCTCTCATATATTCGGGTTTAAGTCGGTTTCAATAATGTAGGAGATATTATTAGACGAGAAATTAATGTCGAATATCTACTTTCTTGTACATTTATTGTTGGTGGAATAATGGGATAAGAATTAAATTTGTATAAGAAAACATATTTAAACAATATTTATAATCTTCAAATTTGGCGAACGGCATGTGACCACAGAGAATAAGAAATGACGAGTTTATCGAATTAAACAGATTTAAACAATATTTATAATCTTCAAATTTCAACACTTGTCAATTCAAGTAAACTGGTCAGTTTCGTGTTTAGCTACATTTTAGATCTGACAATTTCTGACCTAACCCTAAACTTTGGTCAAGTTCGGGTTGAGTCAACTTCTGCGAAATCACTTTCAATGTATTATAAAAGGGTTTTTTGGACGTTAATATACTGAATTTTTGTAGTATTGGACAATAATACACTGAACTTTGACTTTGGACGATAACACACTGTATTTTGGGGGGTGTTGGACAATAATGCACTCGAATCAATTCCGGCGGTGGTTGACTCGGTGGCGATCCTATGTGGTCGGCCTGCCACGTAAGATAACCACCAAGTCAGCCACCGTCAAAATCCTTTCGGGTGTATTATTATCTAACATCTCCTAAAGTACAGTGTATTATTGTCCAAAGTCAAAATTCAATGTATTATTGTCCAATATCCCAAAACTTCAGTATATTAGCGTCTAAAATTCCATTATAAAATATGTTACATAGAAAAGGATATTTGGAAAATCATGAAGTATTAAAAGCTAAAGAAGGTAGGCATAAAGTTGTAGGGGGTAGGTGAGGAAAAAAGAAAGGGAGGGAAAAGTGGAAAAACGTACCTTTCATGATTTGGGAGCCACGAATACAAATTTCTCCGGGTTGGTTCCGGTCCAAAGAAACCCCGGTTTCCGGGTCAACAATCTTTAGCTCTGCGTTCCGAACGACGGTCCCACACGAACCGGATTTCACTTCCACCGGTTCCTTTGCGAATGCCAAACACATCGCTAGTACTGGCCCTGCTTCCGTCATCCCATAACCCTGCGTTTTTCAACACACACCAAAAATATTATTATTATCCTTTTAACACAAACTAAATTGAATAATTTTAGAATTTTAAACAAAAGTGGTAAGTACAAAAAATCTAACATATCTCTCAAGGGTTCTATCAAGGCAAGGATATCATCATTAGTAATACGATCCCAAAGGAATTGAAATCCAACAAGCTGCTGAGTGGAAAGGTACACCAAACTCGGCAGGCCAGTCAGCAACTCTATTACCTTCCCTAAATGTATGAAATCTAGAGATGGAACCACAACTACCTAATCTCACTCAACGACGTCGGTTTTTTTTTTACCCGAAAGTAAATTGAATCATTTTTTATGATCATATACGATTTTTTTTTTCAACTTTAATTAAATGAAAAATACTTGATCAATAAAGAAAGCAACTTGAGCTGCTTTATTTATATCTTGTAGTGACGACGCCTATTTAATTTATAAATGTTGCCCATTATTCAAATCTTAGCATTTTATCTATCTATCTATCTATCTATCTATCTATCTATCTATTCATGAATTTATTATGGGATTACTCACTAATAAAGAATTCTTATCCTTATATTTAATGTTACATAGTAATGATACATCATGACCTATATATAGCCACATTTATAACTAGCTAGTTAGGATGTCACATTGGCACAAGTTATGTAGGTAGATATATAAGTGGCAGCGTGTGACACATTTCTCATTAAATAGCCAAGTTTTTAGGTCGATTTTCAAACTAATATTTGTACTAAAATTAAAGGGAATTATTTAACTAGACATTTAGAAAAAAGAAATGTTAAAGATTATTGGAGAAAAGGGCATGTTCTTAATTGATTTTCTTTCTATTTCTTCATGTAGAATTTTTATTAATAATACAAATTATTAATATGACCCAATGATTTTTCCAAAAAATAAATGCCGTACTATAAAAAAAATAAATATGTTACTTTGCTTTGTCTTAAGAAAAATATTGTACTCCCTCCATTTCATATTAACTGTCATACTTTTATTTTTTACGATATCCAATGTTATTCTTTCGTTGACAATTTCAATTCCTTGACGATAAAATTTTTCGTTACGAATCTAGTAGTGATAATTTTATATAGCAACTTATTTTATATATTGAGAAATTTATTATTAAAATTTTTTAAATTTATCTGTATAATTTTTAAAAATGACAATTAATATGAAATTGGGGTATTTATAAACCAAAAGTTGTAGGACAGTATATCAAGAAAAAAAGTTCATGCTTGTATGTAGGTCCCATGAGCCACACCTACACCTGCCAACATTGAATGGTCCATGGCATTTGGTAAACCAACAAAAAAAAAGTTCCCAAACTTTAAGATAATTCTAAATTGTTACGTAACTTTCTGTTCTATATTATTTGCTTTACATAAAGAGATGATGTCGCACAAATTATTAATTAATTAGGCTTACCACATTGGTAAAAATTGATGTCTGAAAACATTAGATATGCAATACTCTAGATTTAAAATTATGTATGTACACTCAAAAAGTGAAATTTTAATTTGGTATTGGATATGTTTTTCTAGTCAACAAGTCAATTTGGTCATATCATACAAATATTTGGATAACTCCAATTTACCAAAATTTATTAGTTTTTGCCTAAATTTATCCAAAAATACTAAAGTTAGAAAGCACAAAAAAATAATTTGATATATTAGTGTAAATTTCTCAAAAATTGTTAAAATTGATTAAAATCTAGCGTTTACTCAACTGATTTTTACTCATAAATTTGACACACCCTTAAGCTTTTTTAAAAACCTAAAACCATGAATATTTTGTTAGATAATTTCTTTTTCAATATAACTATTTTTTAAAAATAATGATACAATCATGCAGTCTAATTTTTATGATAATTTAATCCATCAATTCACACCTGACAGACACTTTCTAACATATATTTGCATAACTTGTCAAGTCCCGTAATTAACCAAAATTAGTGGTACAAAATGGACCTCACCCATGACCCATCTAACACGTAAATATATTATTAACTTATATATAGATTATTTTAGGTCTGAACGAATCGAATATCTTATCATATATTACTATTTGATGTTAAAATGTTTTATAATTCACTTAATTTAGATAAATATATTAAAAATTAATGTTTGATATTCAAATATCTAACCAAAAAATCAAGTTTCGATAAAAAAATGAAAAAAATGTTATGACAACTGTAAATTTGTCATGATTTACTTGGTACGTTATTTTTTGGTTTTATATAAGAATCATCATACATTGTATTGGTGGTTGATTCAGGAGTTACGTGTCTTGTTCAATTTGCATGGGTTCTACCTAATAATATTCACATGACACTCATAAATAATAACATACCATACCATTTAAAACAACATTCATGATTTTTGTATGCATTACTTCAATATCGTCTACCCTAATGTACGTACCAAAAACTTATTAATCCTATTTAATTTGGAAGTACGTATGTAGACATCAGCTTCTAGCCAGTCAATTTCAATTCAATTCTACCCATAAATTTAACCCTTTTAATTTGCCCACTAATTATGTTTAATTAACAAATTAAGAAACTAATCAAATCATGACAACATACCTTAACAACATCATCATAATCATTGTATTCGTTCCCTCTCAAGAACACAAATTGTTCATATCTAAATCTATTAAAATCAAATTTTACTAATTTTGCTCATTTACTCAACTGAAATAAACTAAACTAGCATCTATAGTCAATGACTTTATATTAATATTTTGTTCAATTTTTAGTAATTAGGACTAGGGCAGACAAAAATCTATCCAACCCGGAAAAGATCGCGTATGGTCATAGAATTTTCGTCCAAACTTTCACATTGACCCATTTGATCAAAAATTCAAACCCTTTTTTTTTCAAATTTCTATCGTCTGAACCCAACTTAAACCTAGATTTATGTTTGTCCGACTCAAAAAATACACAAAAAAACAAGGCATCGGACATCAAATTTTCGTCTGTTGTCTTAACCTGAAATCACCCAGACTTGAATTTTTTGCCGGCTCAATTAAGACCAATATAACAATAGAAATTCATTTAAAATGGCATCAAATATTAACATTTAGGTAGATTCAGATATAAACAGTATTTACTAATACATATTATAAAAGATGAGGTAGTGAAAATGTACCTGTCCAAGTTTAGCATTAGGGAGTTTAGCCCTGAGAGTTTCTTCAAGATCCTTCCCCATGGGAGCCGCTCCAGACAATATAATCCTAATGGATGATAAGTCGAATTTGTCCACGTCTTGGTTCTTAGCAATGGCCAATACAATGGGGGGTACGAAGGGCGCAATCGTAACTTTGTACTTTTGGATCAATTCCATGAGGTTATGGATGTCAAATTTGGGCATGATTAGGATCGCGGCCCCGACTCGCAGGGCGCACAGCAGGACGGAGTTGAGTGAGTAGATGTGGAAGAGTGGCAAGACACAGAGCACGACGTCGTTTTCATGGATGTATAGGTTGGGGTTTTCCCCGTCCACCTGTTGTGCCACGCTCGTGACTAGGCTCCTGTGCGTGAGCATCACGCCCTTTGGGAGCCCTGTGGTCCCCGAGGAGTAGGGTAGGGCCACCACGTCGTCTGGGTTGGGGGTCAGTTTTGGCAGGTCTAATTCTTGTTGTTGTTCTTCCTTTGTTAGGTCCCAAAAATAGAAAGTTTGGTGGTGGGCCCCAGCATCAGAGGATGGTGGGGCATCCACTAGGATAAGAGAAATGTTGTTGTGCTCGCAGTAGGGTTTGACCTTGTCCGCGAAGGCGGACTGGGTGATGATGGCTTGAGCGCCTGACGCTCGGGCCTGTTTTTCGATCTCGGCCGGCGTGCAGAGCGGGTTCGCCGTGGTGCTGATTGCTCCGACGAATGACGCCCCGAGGAATGCGAAAACGAACTCGGGGCGGTTCTGCAGGAGCAGCATGATCACCTCCTGCCTGCCCACGCCCACCCGAGAATACAGCCCGGCGCCAACTTGCCGGGCTGTACGCTCCACCTCCGCGTACGACCACTCGCGGCCGGTCGGACCGTCGATCAGGCACGGCCGGTCGCGGTGGTTCGCGATGTTCTCAAAGCAGTACTCATGCAGGGGGAGGTGGTCAGGGATATAGATGTCCGGCAACCTAGACCGAAACACGTGCTCCTTGTTGTTATCACCATTTCTTACCACCTTCTTCTCCGCCACGACCTGGACCTCATGAATGAGGTGATCCTTGGGGCCGTGATATCCATTCTGCTGATGAGGAATCACTTGGACAGCTTCCATATCGCGAAATCGATACGAATGAATGAATGAATGAAGAAAAAGTTATGTTTGGAAATTATTGAGAATGTTAGGAGGAGGAATAGGAGGAAGAAGAAAAGAGAAGGTTAGAGGCTGGTGAGCTTATCTACCTTCCCTGAGATTTTGGGGGTTTGCTTGGGGGGGTTAATATATCAAGTTAGGTAACGGGTAGAGGGGGTGGAGGGGGGTTGGTAAGATCAAATGTGACACCACAAAAAATGAAATTGCGTTGACAAAAATAATAATAATTGAAATTATAACATATTATGCATCCCCCCTCCTACAAAATAAAATCAATTTAATTCTTTTCTTTTTATGGAGTTGGAGCTTTTTTGACCAGGGGAAATGAGACACGTGTCGTCATGGGATTTTGGGGGTAATGTGGAGTTGGTTTATTGGGGGGAGTAGAGGGAACGGTGGGGTGAGAAACATAGGATTATGAAGTGGGGTTGGTGAGGAATTTTTAAAATGTTTTTTGTGGGCGTTGGTAAGGGGATTTTGGTTAGCGCCCATAAAAATTCGGATTCAGAGAAATTTGGATCAGATAAATTTGGACATGTTAAAATTTAAATGAGAAATTTATGTTCAGATTCAGTTTTATTTTGAGTCGGGCCGGGTCAGACAATTCGGATGAAGTTTAATTAGTATCGAAATTGGGTTCCGACAATAGAAAAAAGAAATTTTATGTCTGAATATTCGATCAATATTGAAATTCGGACGAAAAATCTATGTTAGACCCGACTTTTTCCGGGTCAGACAAAATTTTGTCAGACTCTAATTTTATCGGTAAAAAAGGGTTTTTTCTATCAAAAAAAGAAAAAAGAAAAAGGGGCTTTTTTTGGGATTGAATTATGTTTTTCCTTTTTTCATCATGGTGGGTATGAGGATGTAATGTTTGACTGGGTGACCATTTGGATAGGACTTTACCTACCCCCTAGTTGCTGGATGACAAAAAAAAAATCAGGAGAACTACAATAAGGAAAAAATCAATGTATACTCTTAAATATTTCTTCTACTTGATGACTTGAAAATATAGAATGTGGAAAATTCAAATTGTAAGATCAACTTACTTTGAAAAAACATGTGTGTTCAAAACTATTTAAATAATTTATTTGGACTTGTTCTTGATTCATTAAAATGATTTTATTAGTGGATAAATATATTTTAAAAGACGAAAAGAGAAAAAGGAAAAAATTACGTATAATGTTACTAGTATTAGACGATTTGTAAAGTGGAATCAAATTTAATATAATAAATTTAGAATATGTTTTAAGGATAATCAAATATATTTCAAAAGAATCAATCATATTTTCATGATGCTAAAATGAAAATAACAAATACATTCAATATTTCTTCCAGTTAGGAGGAAGAAATTAAATCATCACCTTTTGTATTAATATACATTCAATTATATATTCAATGTAATATAAATGAATATTTTATTTCATAATAAATATCTATTGATAGTTATTATCAATTACTCCGTATATTTATAATACCTCTTTAATCATCTATTTTGATTATCACCAACAATCACTAGCACAAAGACATGGAGTAAGATGTGATACATATATATATATATATATATATATATATATATATATTTGGCTAATTTCATTTTTTAATTTATTTTATTTGTTTTCTTGTGGGTATCTATTTTGGTGATAAAGAGATAATACAATGCAAACATGCGATGTTGCAAAGTGGAGAGAAAGAGACAAAGCTTACCTACTTCTTGAAACGAAGGTGACCAGGGCCACAAATGATTTATAGTTTGGGTAATAACAAGTTTTATTTCAAAAGGTTATTAATTCATGAAGGGTGGTCCAACAAACAAAATGACCGTGAATGATCCTGCTATGCTTTAACGGTTCTATTGTCTGAGGGAAAAAAATAAACACAATAGGCGCTCATGTGATTAGACAAGTGAACATTTAACTTTTTTTTTTCAATTGCTCTACCTCTTCCTGTCCACCACTACCTGCATCACCACCAACATCGCCAACCCACTACCACTGAACCTCCGCCCACCACCTCAGCATCAGAAAGCACCTCCGACCACTCCCAGGCAGTGGCGGAGACAGAGGGGGGTTTGTGTGGGCCGGGGCCCCCCTATGCCCAGAGAAACTTCTATATACATTAGATGTGAATGTATTGTCAGCGGCAGATTTGTAGTGCAGATGGTGTGGGAGCTAATGGGACGCTTAATGGCTACTGACATGTTGATCATGAGTTCAAACCTCACACATGTGTTATTTTGTTTCTGATGAGTATTTTCAATTTACCATCCATATTTTTGTCTTCCTTTTAAAAACTCGAGTTTTTATTTATTCAATGCAGAATTTCTTTTATGCTTTATGATATATTTTATTTTCTTAGGTTATGATATTCTAACAATGTAGCATCATATGTTTTATAAAAGTCATATGAGTTCTAATTAATTTTTTTTTTAAAAATACTACATAAGGATTAAGGAAATATTGATCATAAAAAGAGTATTTGAAAATAATTTTATGCATATATATCTGACCATATTTCTTATCTTCATTTATTACTAGTCAAGGATTCAAAAAGCATAAAATATTAAGAATTGCTTAGTTGATATCATAATTAATTGGTCTAAATGACATCGTATTTATTTTTTTTGTTGCAAATAAATTGTGTTATATAAAATAATGCATTTAGAATAATACTAATATTGAAATAACTTTAAATTATATATTTAAAAGTTGCTTTTAATATTTTTTTTCTTTTATACCAAAACTTATCTTGAATATAGTTGAGGATTATATTAAAGTTCGGCATCCCCAATGATTATTTTTTGGCTCCGCCCCTGCTCCCAGGCCCCAACATTGGTGATTGGCATTCAAACCACCCCTTTCTCGCTTTTCGAATCCCCTAAATTAAACTCTCTCAAATTTCGGTGTGCCTTTTCTAGAAGTGTATGAACGAACGAACCTTACCTGAATTCCTGTTTTACATTCAGTTACTTGAAGTTTCTGTATAGGAGACACCGAGACAGTGTATACGGATGAATGAATTTTGTTCGATTTAAATATTTTAAATTAAAAATATAATTATTAGTTTGACCTACATATTCAGACTCAACATATATCTTACTATCATTATCTAACTTGTAACTCAAATTTATAAATTGTTGAACCTATTGTAATTTCTTACCTAAAAAATGAATCAATTTTTTTTTTATATATATTTGACATTTGCAAGCCCATGCTTGTGCCAGCAGTATCTCTTATGTAGGCATGACGATGGACGAGCGTCACACACCAAGTTTGTGGGCTGTGGACCCAATTCACTTAGTTGTTATTTGGGCCCCTACTTTTTTCTGGATTTGGGTATAGTGGGCTTACAGATGTCAGCTCAACAATTTTGTTTTCCTTTTTAATGGTTATTCAACAATCACATTACAGATGTCATCTCAACTAAACCTGGCAAAACAAACCTAGATCTGAAACTCGAACTGAAAAAACCGATATAACCTCATCTTGACCCGAATATGAAGAAAACCTGACCTACAACTTGGAAAGTACCATGATTAAGATCTACATCCAAATAATCTTAAATTAAATCAGAATCCAATCGGAAAGAACTTCAGTCACTCCAACCCAAATAAAACTCATCCAAATCGGTATCTGAACCAGGCCAAAATTGGCTGACTCGATACCAACATGAACCGATCTTCAATCAGTCCAAACCCAAAATGATTCACCTAATTGCCGGTTCTACTTCCTACCAAAATTATTGATAATATCATATATCTAACCAAATTCTATGACCCAATTCATAAAGTTGCAAGTGACCTAAAGTCTGAGCTATTTTATTCCCCATCCAACGCACATAAAAAAAAATGGAAATTAAATTGACTAACAAGCAACAAAAATGTCATAAATTTTAAAAAAAATGGCATTCCACATTTTGATTGTATTAATATTAATTTTCTCTCTCATCTAATATAATTTAACTAAAAATCAAAGGAAGGAAAGCAAGTTATGCCACTATGTATGTGACATGTTGAACAATGTTTTCTTCATCAGTAATAACTGTCGGATTCCCATAAAAAAATCTACTACATAGGATATTCCCTCCGTTCCATATTAATTGACACTTTAACTAAATTTTGATAATTAATTATTTATAAATTATAATAAATTACAATATGAAATTACCTTGATTGGAAAGATACCTTACTAAAAATTTCAATGGAAGTAATTTCATATTGTAACTCATTATAATTTATGAATAATTAACAGTCAAAATTTAGTCAAAGTGTCAATTAATATGAAATAGAGGGAGTAATTATTTTTCTAGTAAGCGAAAACCAATTGATTCTTTGGTCTAGATACTAGAATAATGGAACATTTAGCCTTTCTTCAAACACATGGAGTGCACAAGTATACATCTCTATACTATGGATATTTTTTTGTTTTTTCAAGTTGGTCCTCAAAGGTTTTCCTTTTGTATATTTTTTATGTCTTGTTTGGTTTCCAAAGTGGGTTTTGAAAAGTTTTAGTGGGTCCGCGAGAATCAACTTATCCATAAACTCTAACTCATGGGAAAAAGTTGTCTACATCTGAATCCTCCATAACACACTTAAGCGTATTTTCCCTTCAAGGTTGTTGCTGTTATTGTTGTGTCTAGATTCTAGAATAATGTTTCCAAAACATATTAAAATTTCATGGAAAATCACCAAAGGTAAAAGTTGGTGAGTCAATTTTTGAAATGACAGTTAATAGCGAAACTCATCCCCCACCATGATCAACATACTAGGCTCCGTTCTTTTATACGGTGCGGTGCGGTGCGATAATAGTACAATGTGGTGAAATTTGAAAAAGTGTGGTGAAGTGTGGTGGGTTGTGGTGAATTGTGGTGAGAGTAGTGGTGGGAGTGGGGTAGGTGAAGAGAGAATGTAAAAAGTAGAGGAGAAAAGAGAAGAGAAAGAAAAGTAAGAAGATATTTTGGTAATGATTCTAGTAAAATGTGGTGAAGTGTTGTAGAATATTGAATAGTGGGTGTGGTGCGGTACCGCACCGCACCGCAAATTACTGCATAAAAAAGGGGGCCTAATGTGTCATCTATGGATAAGTGATGAAAACAAAGTCAATTTTTGAATGACAAACTACAAGAAGATTCTTCTATTTACACGACCAATTTCTGATAAACATTAATATAGATAACTCCAACTAGTCAAATGTCCACTAAACAACTTACAGTTAGAATTTTGATGGTATCACCATGGATTAACTTTAGAGGGAAGGAGATGTGCTTGAGAGAATGGGATCTGTTAGGATTCTCAGGGCGTAGTTAGCAGACAAACAATAATAAGGGCGGAAAAAATAAATAAAGATTCGACACAAGGAATTAATGTGGAAAAACCCAAACCGGGAAAAAACCACGAACGATGCACTATCAGAGAATTACAACAGTGTTTCAAAGATTCCCAAACCTCCATAATCTCTCACAACCTCCCTAGAGTTACAACTTAAGAACTCAACACTCACAGATGAGCCTCACACAACTCCCTCAGGGACACAGAGATTACAAGTCAATCTCTTGTGGTATAAGATGAAACACTGTCAATTGCAATGTAAATAAACCTAGCACCTAGGCTCTATTTATAGTACAAGGCTGACACAATTTTAGGATTAATAGAGTCCCTACAGCAAAAGAATTACAAAAAGAAATGGAACAAATCAACAACCTGATTCCCACTCAAACTCTTCTACCTTGCTCCCCAAGAGACAGAAATCAACCCAAAATTGGTCTCCACATTCAACCCAACATGATCGGAGGTGAAAGTAGGGGTAAGTAGGGTTGGAAATCTGATAATTTTTTGAGGTCCTGGTCTCAATTACAGTAGTGACAGAAATTTAGATTTTGATCCCGATCCCAATTATGATTAGGTGAAAATTTTGCTCCCAATCCCACTTCTATTGGCACTGTGAAATTTTGGTCCCAATTACTTAACTTTTTTGCACCTTTTATTCCCTGTACAAACGACACATATTACACAAATTTTGTCAAACTAACAAGTTTTGGTCTTAATATTGAATACCGACTTTATGTAAGGTTTCCCCCCTAAATTATGTATTCGGTAATCGATATGGGTCAAACCTAATATGTAAAGTTAGGTCATTGGAAGTGACCAATTTTTGGTATACATAAACAGAGTAAATGAAATGGGGCTGGCTATTGATTTGGCTATATGTTTATATGTGTGTGTCGATATATTTTAAATGATCAAAAATCAAGACTGGAAAACAAGGCTAAGTCACAATCCTAGTCCCTGACAACAATGTGACTTCGTTTTTTGTCCGAGTCTCACTAGGATTGGAACTTTGGAACTGGGAGCAGGCATGGATCGGGATTCGCCGAAGTTTTGCTCACCTCTAGGTGAAAGTATGGAGCAAACAAGATATGACAAGAGATTTTTAATTTTTAATTAAAATCATGTTCAGGTAATGGTGATTGTTTGAATTTAAGGAAACAATCGCAATTACTATATAAATGGTAGATGTAATCCTTATGACAGGAGATTTCTAATTAAAATGTTGTTATGCTACCAAAGATAATAGTACAAACAACTTTATAATTTGTCGATTAACAAACAAGTTATTAGTATCATTGCTAGGTTAATAATAGCTTATTAGTCCTTGAATAATACTTCTTAGTGCTTGTTTGACCTAGCTTTTAGAGTGTTTTTAGAGTTAAAAAGCACAAACTAGGCCAAACAGTACTTTTTTAAAAAGCTAATAATTATTTTCCAAAAACAGTTTTGGCTAAAAACTGCTCCAAAAGCAGAAGCAGTAAATTGCTGCTTCTATTTCTTACAAACTAATCACTATTCAATCTACGAGATTCTCTAGTGATTAGTTTCCATAATTTCAAATAAATATTATGATTCTTATAAAGATAGTATTTAGATATTTTAATATTATATTATTAGAACCTTTAATATTATGTTGGACATTTTTATTATCTAATTCCTTTGCAAATATGGTATTAGTAAATTTTTGATATATAAATATTTAATTTAAAGAATTGTATAGTTAAGTAAGACCATATATAGTTATAATAATAATTATTATTATAACTATAATTATAACTATACGATTATAATTATTGTTAAAATTAAAATTTATAACTATACGATTATAATCATTATTAAAATTAAAATTTGATAATATGTTTAAAAATGAATAAAAAGAAAAAATATAAATAATCATATGATAATTTTACTCCAGAAAAACACATGATGATTTTTAAAAGTAATTAAGCTAACAAATTAAATTTAGTAAAAACACTTATATCATAAGTTAGGCCAAACACTTTAATTTAGTAAAATCACTTATGTCATAAGCTAGACCAAACACTTCAAAGTCTCTCCAAAAATAACTTTTATAAAAACTGTTTACAAGATGAAAAAATATTTTTTAGAAATTAAGTCAAACAGACACTTATTATAAACCAGCGAAACAAGTATTTTAGCGAGTTGAATAGCTCTTTCCCATAAGACTTTATGAAAGAACAGTTCTTGATGAAGAATAAGGTTATTCCAATTCCATGATCACAAATTCTTCATCGACCCTTTTCTTCTGACTTTAACTTTGTCTTTTCTATAATTCTATCCATTGTAAGTTTATCTTCTCGCTACTCCAATTCAGTGGGGAAGGCCTTGGTGTTATAACTCATTCATGTAGCGTATATAAATAAAAAAGTGATGATATGATGCATGTTGTTATTCATAGTAGGGTATTGTTCCTTCAAGGCAACTTGCTTGGACTGACGGCCTTTTGTCTTTCGTGCCTAAGTAGCCTTTCATCGATAATATGAAAATTTTCATCTTCCTCTCTCGCTAATATAATTTGGAAAACACAAACTATCAATCGAAATAGTACCTCTGAATTTTATGATTTAGGATAAGATTATTACATTATACCCACAACAAAATCTTTTTTTACAACGAAGCTTTTAAGGCATTAAATTTGGATCTGGATCAACATTTCCTCCATAGTATTTCTTGACCCCTTAAGTAAACAATGCATGTATATTAATTGCAACATAGTAAACATAGGGCGAACAAACTTGTTTAATCACATGAACACTTTTTTAATCGGATTAAGAAAGAAATCGTGATCTTATTACAAAATTTACAAAACTTAAACTCAAAACTTGTCACATATATATAAACAAGTACTTAAACCAAATCGAATCAATAATTTGCCCCCAAATCTACAAACATTGGCAAGGTAAAAGTGGAACAATATGGCACGTAATTACTAATTAGATCATAAACAACTGACAAAATTGATCATTTAATTATAACTATCGTGGTTTCTTCGAGTAATTTACATGTACATAACACGTAAAGCCCGGCAAGCCTTGTGTTCAAACTGGCTAAAATTTCGTCCTTGTTAAACGCAGGATCGATGTTGACCTTCATTGTTAATCAACGTTGTTTGTAATAAATAAATAGAGAAAAGTGTTTAAAGTTGACATATTGACGCAAACCTACGTACATGTGGGGTTCGAAGAATGCCTCCATGCTGTGTACGTATTTGGAGAATTAGGCTTTACTCCACTTCTTTATCTTTATTAACAGGGCGTTTGTAACAATTTCAAAGAAGTTTTTCTTTAATGGTCCGTTTGGTAAGAATCCCAGGGAAATCAGGAAAATTTTCTATGGCTTAGAAACTATACGTACTTTACAATGTTTGGTGTATAATTTAAAATTCTAGGAAAACTTTTACACTATTTGGTTCAAATTGCAACTTTCTTAGGAAAAATTTACTAGAATGACCAAATTACCCTTATTTATTAACTAGAGAGTTTGTAAAATTAGGAGTAGTTTTGGAAATTCACTTACCACTAGATGTAATTCACTGACCAAATTACCCTTATTTATTTACTAGAGCGTTTGGCTGAAAAACTTTGTCGGGAAAGTTACTCAACTTTTCAAAGTTGACAAACTTTTTCATGTTCGGTTCTCCCTGATAGAATGAAAAATTTTAATGTGGGGACCATTATTTTCCTCACAAGGTCAGTAAACAATTTCCCTACGGGGGCTAGGGAAAGTCTTTTCCTAGAAAGTTTTTTCTAGGAAAGACGTTCCCGTAAAACTACCAAACGGTATCTTAAGAAAATATGGGAAATTGTAGACCCAATAAAATTTATTGAAATATATATATATATATATATATATATATATATATATATATATATATATATATATATATATATATATATATTCAAAATTGGACCCATCAATTTTAGTTTATGTATATAAGTGAACAAATGTTAACTTAAAATCTGCATGTTATTCTTTCAACGCTTACTTGGGTTACATCTAGGGCTGTTTAAAAAAAATCTGCCCTGAAATATCCAATTCAAAAACCCGTTACTCGGTCAAAAATTCCGCATATCTGAACCAAAAAATTGATTTTAATTGGGTAAGGTACCCTATTCGGAAAAAAAAAATTTGGGTAATCAGTTCGGATATAGGTCGGCTCGTCAAAATCAGATACCTGAATTACCCAAAATTAAAATTAAGGTGCAAATCAAGATCCTCTACTTTTCTTTCCATTTTTTTGTTGTTTAATTTTGTCTTTTATATATCTTCCTATGAGATTCTAAAACTAAAAAAAAGTAGTATGACTAATCAATACTTGCATATTGTACTTGAACGGGTTTATCAAAATATTCTTTAATTTTCATCTAGTTAATAACAGTTAGATGAGAGTTTGACATTGTATTTAGCATAGTGTGACTAACTTTCTTTCAAATAATAATAAAATTAGTGACTTTAATTACAAATTTGCAAATTAAAATTAAAAATAATAAAAGCGAAAACTCATAAAATTAGATCTAATCGGATCTTTTGGTTAACCAGTACCCGATCCGAAACTTTTGGGTACTCGAACTTCAGATACTCAAAACTTTCGGTTACGATTAGGGTATATGGCCGACCTGAAGTTTCAGGTACCCGAAAAAATTATCCAATTGGTTCAGGTACCCGATCCATGAACACCCCTACTCACATCAATGAAACTTGGCTAGCAACTTGGGTCAAACTCGCCAAAAGTCAATTAGCCTCCAATTAAGATCCATAAATAGTAAAGTCAACTTTACTAATTGAAAATTTTAGTTTAAATTAAACATTAAAGTCGACCTATTTCATAATTTTCATTGCATTTGACTTTTCTCGATCGAGTCTAAATTTTATTGCAAATTGAATAATCAATTTGGCCAAAATCCTATAACAAAAATTGGTTGCTTTAGAAAGATAAAAGGGGTCAAATTTTGCTGCCATATTCATGAACAATTGTTTGTCACATTTAATTTCATTTCTTTAGCCATACATCCCGCCCCCACATTATATTCCTCAAATTAATTTCAGTTGTCTTTGCTCTTCTTTTACTCCTAGAGGTACTTCAATGAATTTAATGGGCAACCTTATTTTGCGCACAAAGCAAATGCATGGCATGCCAATACAATATAAAGACATGATAGTCAAAGACTCAAAATAGATGGTTGGCCAAAACTCATGTTTGGGAAGCTAAGAAGAAACTTTCCAAACCCCTTACCACACCTCACACACTTTTTTCTATGCTTGCCAAACACTCCCCACCCCACTAACATAACTATAAAGTATAAAACAAAGTCCCCCCAAAACCTCCCTTCCTATTACCAAAACCTCACATTCTCAACATGAAGTCTACTACAAAACCTAGCAATAATGGCCAAAGATTCATCTTCTCTTGCTTCTTCTTCATTTTGTTCCTTTGCCTATTGGCTTCAATCAACGAAGTGAGATTCGATAACTTACTGAGATTCAGTCAGTGCGCGTTCTTTCCATCTAATTCGTCCTTGGAATCAGCTTCTCTGGTCAAATCAACCAAATTATCTCGATCTTTATCTTCAGCTCCAACTCCAGATGATGAGATCCGGATCCTTGTAGGAATCCTAACCCTACCTGATCAATACGCGAAGAGACACTTCCTTAGAATGATCTACGGAACACAAGCACCAGAGGGGGCGCGAGTGGATCTAAAGTTTATCTTTTGCAACCTCACAAAGGAAGAACAAAAGGTACTAGTCACCCTAGAGATTATGAGATTTGATGATATCATAATCCTCAATTGCACTGAGAACATGAACAAGGGTAAGACCTACACATACTTCTCTAGCCTCCCTGAGCTCTTCAACACCACCATGGGGCCAAATCCGCCCTACCACTATGTCCTAAAGGCAGACGATGACACTTATTTCAGGCTCGACGCCCTAGTAAAGTCCCTAAGGCCATTGCCTAGGGAGGATTTGTACTATGGGTACGTGATTCCGTGCCCTAGTATGGACCCTTTTGTGCATTACATGTCCGGAATGGGATACTTAGTCTCATGGGACATCGTCGAGTGGATCAGGACATCGGATATCCCCAAGACCCATGTAGAAGGACCCGAAGATAAGGTATTTGGGGAGTGGATCCGAAATGGGCACCGGGGTAAGAACCGGTTCAATGCCAAATGGTCCATGTACAACTATCCGGACCCGCCAACCGGGTGCACCCATGAGCTATGGCCTAATACCATAGCGGTTCATCTTTTGAAGACAGAACAGAAATGGATCAAGACATTGCAATACTTCAATGTCACCAAGAACCTCAAGCCTTCTAAATTGTATCATATTCCTTAAATATTATTCAAGATGAATATTTTTGAGATCATTTTTGGATCATCTCTGTTTTCCCCCTTTATTTTCTTTAGTATATAGAAACAATTGTAGTGGGAAAAAAATACACTCTCATATTTAGGACATTGAATTAACTTCTACACTCTCAATTAGTCATCTAATTCATTACGATTGTTATTGGTACACCTTGGAGTATCTACCTTGGTCCACTAAGGTGTTAAATTTTTTTAAAAAATAATCAATATTTACTAAAATTCATTGTAAATTTATGAACATTATAGTGAAATTCATGATAATCAAAATTTTATCTTTTTTTTTACACAAATTCATCACCTAAAAAATTGACTTATTTTTATTATGCATATGATACATCAGACCTAGGTAGGTACACCATAGTATATGATATAATTTGCTAGCTCATTACAATTTCTTTTATACATATTTGTTAAAAGATTTTATTAGAACCAGCCTCTCTAAATTGTAAATTTAGAGGTAAAGCGATTACATCCGACCCCTCCATACCACACCTATGAAAGGGATTTCGGAGTATTGATTTTGGTCTTTTTACTGAAAGATTTCAAGTTATATAAAATGAAGGTACAAATTAATTGAGTCATGTTCATTACTCTTCAGAAAATATTTTAACATCCAATACATGGTCATTCAAATGCCATGTTATTAATTATATTAACTTGCTAAATTGATAAAATTAATCGATTCCTTGAATGAGAAGAAATCAAGGGTGAAAGCTTGAAAATTAAAAAAAAAACAATTAGGGATTGGGTTTAGAATGTGGTGAAGCACAATTTTAGGCCGAAATAGGGCGGCTAACTTGGGTTTGAAGCATGAGAAAGATTGAGTTAGTGGTAAAGTGCCAAACGCAATATGCATGCAAAGGTGGTGGAATATTCACACCTAAAACCTCAAAACTCACGAGCTACGTAAACTTCAATCTAGCATACCATTCATCACCTTGCTACTTGCTTGGTCTTTTAAGCAATGAAAACTATTGGTATATACTCCCTCCGTCGTTAAATAAGTGTAAATTTAACTAAATTTTGATCGTTGGTTACTCACAAATTATTATGAGTTAAAATATAAAATTAACATCATTGGAGTTTTTAGTACGATATCTTTCAAACGGTGGTAATTTTATATTGTAACTCATTGTAATTTGTGAGTAATCAACGATCAAAGTTGAATCAAATTGACACTCACTACTAAAAATATGTATATTACTGACCACTTTTCCAACTAATTTTAAATGGTTGGAAAAAAACCAATCGTTTTAGCAACAATTTCACATTTTTTCTAATTTTCCAACTACTTTTCTACTTTTAAGTGGAGAAAATTGTTAGAAATTCCAACCATTTTTACTAAAATGGTGGGCAATTTTTCCTATCAATCATTTTCCTACTGTTCAAAAATAGTTGGGGAAACGGTTGGTGATCTGACCGTTTTTTCAAACATTTTCGAACAAGTGTGTTTGATTGATTCTACGCCCTAATTGGGTCAAGTTTCTTCTTCAGGAGTGTATGCCTTTTCTAGTCCCCCCCCCCCCCCTCGTGGTTTTGTTTATTTGTTGTGGTTTCCTTAGTTGTCTTAGCAAATTATTTTGGTGTTGTCTCTGTTTTTTTGTTGTGTTTGGTGGTGCTGTTTTGAACTCTTTATATCATTTAGCTCTTCTTTGAGCTTTGGACTCCAATTATCAAAAAAAAAAAAAAAAAAAAACTAAGGCTGATTAAGAATTGTCTACCTCGACCATTTTAGTTTTGTCTCTCTCACCCGTAAAATAAGATAGAGGCTTACATAAACTAAACTTTTGTTCAAATTAAAATTCAGACATTAAGACATATATACATATCAAAACCTGAAGTTAAATCTAGACTGTTCAAATTTGTAGGAAAAATTAGGTGGAAACAAACTAGGACAAAATCATGGACAATGTCTAAGCGTGGGTATTTATTTATTCAATGAATAATGTCCTAATTAACAAATCAGATTGGGACAAATTCAAACTCAAATATTATAGATTTTATGCTTGATTTAGGGTGCATTTGGTTGGTTCAATAACCCTGGGGAAATGATCAATTTTTTCGGGTAGACTTATTTTCCCCATGTTTGGATGCGGGTTGACTTCGGGAAAGTTTTCACGATGGGCCCACCATTTTCTGCATTTTCCTAGGGAAAATTTCCCTTAAGGAGGGATAAGGGAAATTTTTCCCAGGGAAATTTTTCCCAGGGAAATCTTTCCCATGAAAAACTTTCCATGAAATTTCTCTGGGGTTCCTACCAAACACTCCCTTATTGAATTATCAAGGCATTAATCTAACACTTGAATATGGATCCACAGATGGTCTCCCTATCCAATTTTAATATTGTCCAATTATCTCGATTTTGGCAGCCCTACCTAAGGCAAATTGTTAATATGCACTAGTCTTCCTCAAAGTAGCTTACCCTAGGGGTTGGTGTTAAAAACTGAAACCAAAAACCAAATCGCGAAACCGTAAAAATTAAACCGGTAAAACCGGTTAACTGTTTGAGATTTTCGAAAAATGCAATTTAGGTTAACCAAACCCGTTTACCCGGTTTAGGTTTAGGCTTTACATTTTCGCAAAGCGGTTAACCGGTTTTGATTACTTTAGTAGCAAAATGTAAAATTTCAAAGTAGAATATTAATTTTTTATGTAGTTGTTGCTTTAAATCTCCAAAAATCAGCGGTTAACCGCGGTTAACCGTAAATCAAATCCAAAAATTGGTTAACCGTGTTCTCAATACAGTTAACTGGTGGTTTCGATTTGGTTTCGGTTTCATTTGCGGTTTAGGTTTAGATTTACAAAATTTAGAAACAGAAAATGCGGTTAACCGGTTATGCTCACACTCTAATCTCTATAACTCTATTTGATGGAAGTATTTACCACCGTTAAGACTTGTTCTTTTCAAGGGTTGGATTACATTGTAAAGTTAGAGCAAACATGGGAGAAAAATCGGTAAATTTATCATACAAAATCACCTCTTAAAAAGGATTAGGCCCTTACTTTGTTGAACATTTGCCACTTGAATCAATTATAAATAAATCAACTTTTTCAAACAATTTCACCGATATTAAAGCAAAGTTTCCAAATTCTATTGTGTCTATCCCTTACTTCGGACACATTATCTTCAAATTCAGTCCTACTTAACACGGTATTTGTTAGGAGGTCGTGACATTTACTCCCGGCATTTGATAATCGAGTACAACATTCTTTTGGCACAGTCCTTGATCCATAAAATATATAAGAAGATATCAAGTCACCACAATAATTTGTAAATTTACGTTCACAATAATGTAATGGTGAAAGCCCTAAGGTTGTCACTCTTGTAATTTCAAAGGATGTAAGAAGCAGAAAAATCAAGGGCAATTTGATGATTATTATAGTCTTGACATCCATGGTGTTTGGAATTGTATTTTTTTTTTTTTGAGAGTTTTTGTTTTGCAATAGCGCAACTTTTGCTAATTAGCCCCAACTAATTAGCAAAAGCGGGTGATGCAATGAGTTGTAACAACTTGTATATTTATAACTTAGGCGAGTTGTGAGAAACATGTGAAAATATGAAAATAACGTACATGCTTAGATATAAAGAATATCATAATTGCCATAAACATTAAATACATGTTACACTGCAGTTATTTTATAGTGCAGGTTAAATTCATATTTAAATTAAACTTGTGTCAATCTATTAAATTTGAATGAGAGAAACGGATGACCTTATTCAATTGTTTAAGGTCGAATTAAGTCGGATAATTTAAATATATGTGTATTTGCATCAAATATTCATTCGTATATATTATGTGAAAAGATAAATATTGAGTCTGAATACTTTTTGGTTAAAATGGTGAATATTGGAATATGAATGAAAAAATCTAATACTATACCTAATTCTTTTTACAAAATGTACCATACATCATGAAAGATCTATATCCTTAGATCGAGATTACGAAGAAAAATATTAATTTTAATGAGATATATTCCTCTTTCCCTATTTATTTGTTTGTTTAATTAATTTTATTGTTCTTAATTATTTGTCATTTTTTATTTCTAATATGTGACTTTTACCAATTTTATATCTATAATCTTTATCGTTCATAGTTTTCCAATTTGAGAAATTTTATAAATTTTCTCCCTAACTACGACGGACATTTTGATTTCTCTCCAATCCACCAAAATGACAAATAAAAAGAGACCAAGGAAATATCTATTTCCTATGAGGATATAATAGGTAGCGCAAACAAAATGTTGTCCGACCCGAACGCTTGAATTTCTCTGAACCCGATTTTGACGTTGAACGAATTTACCGAGTATTCAGACATAACATTTTTCTTTTATTGTCCGAATCAGATTTTGAACCGAATTTAGCCCCGTCCGAATTATTCAACCTAAAAAAAACTAGATCCAAACATCAATTTTTCATCTAAATTTTGATGTTCGCCAAACCTCACCATTCCCGAATCTAAATTTTTGTGAGCGCTAATAACATGGAATAGCTTGATTCTTGTAGTAAGAAACACAAAGGAAAAAGAAAATAGAAAAACAAAAGAGAAACTTATTAGAGGCGATGTTTGGCGATGCCACGTTAATACATTACCTCCACGTAAACAAAGCTTTCCTACTCGAGACCACCACCTGCCCCTATGACTGACTCACGAAGATTAATTAAGTTATCCAAACAACCCCTTAAAGCCCACCAAAAGGCACCCAAATAAATTGAAATAAATTCTCAATTCTCACTATAATTTTCCTTGCTCGTAACAATAATATCAAACATACAGAGAAAAGAGGATGAGGAGGAATGCGTTGAGAGGGAGGAGCGCGTTTTCCGGCGGTTGGGGGGTCATGCGCGGCGTTTTCGGCGGCGGCGGACGGCGGCGGAGTGTCCGGCGGTGGACCCCTCGGCCGTACACTTCGTTGCGGCGTTCTTGGGCCTATCTACGCAGTGGTTTCAGGTGCTTCTCTTAAATGGGCCTGGGCCGCTCTGGCCCAGTTTAGCATTTGATGCGGTGGCCCAGTTTTGTGTATGTGAGACATGAACTGAGGTTATGTAATGAAGAAGGAAATGCAGGCAGGCCGCATCTCATGAGCTTGAACTTCGAATACTATGCATGTACTATTAACAGTTGAATTATATATATATATCTCTATATATATATATATAGTTTCTATGGTTCATAAATAAATGTACTGTTATATGGTACTTTGTTTTTCCTAAATGTAAGATGTAAAGGTGTTATTTTTTGACTTATTAAGTAAATTATTGTTGATCACACTATGTCTACCTTATAAATTTGCCGTTAATCTTGCTAGCCATTGTAAGAATAAAAGTAATTTCATAATATAAGTAAAATTAATTTTACTTCAACGATCCGTGGTTGACGTCGAGCATGCCGCCGACGAATACGATATTCTCGACTTTTTTTTTTGTTTATTATTATTGAAGTGTATTTAAATGATTATACATGAAGGTTACACATTTTTAAAAAGAGTTATTTCAATTAAATTGACGCTTACCAATTAAGAGTTTAACTTTAATTCTTCTAGTAAGTGGTATTGCTTCCATGGTCCTTGTCCATTGAGTGTAACTCATTCTCAACATTACGATACTCTTTTAAGTGTCAACATAACAATTTTTATAAATCTGAATGATGATACACATCTTACCTTGAGACGTTTTCTCAAATATACTTATTTTTCATGAAATTAATACTCTCCCCATTTTTTGTATGTCATTTACGCTTTTTGATGTCTATTTTTAATCAACATTTTCTTATATAATATTTTCATAAAAAATAAAATAGCGTATTTTTAATACAAATCTAATAATATCATGTTTGATAAATCATTATACAAATTAAAATATTATCAGTCAAAATTTTTGATTACCTATGTGACATTTAAATAAAAATGGAGGTAGTATTTGTTAATAATTTTTGACACTAAATTTTTAGATATCACTGCATATTTTTCATATAAAACACGAAATTTAATGTGTAAAAAGGATTTAAGATACAATTCTTCAATAGTCAATCCCAAATCTAAAACTGATACCTAGTCCCTACTTACTTCATTTCTTTGATAAGTAAATTTGCTCTCAATTCTGACTTTTCTTGTGCTAATTTGCAAAGTATATTCCATTAGTCCTTATCTTTCCCTGTGGAAAATGTAAAATGAGAAAGCACAAGTAAGGAATAATCAGCATGCAACCCTCTCAAGCTCTTTATTTAACTACATTCTTTTTGTGATATAATTCTACTAGAAAAAAACTGTATATCTTTCCTTTCCCTATCGATTCACAACATATAATCCGTACCCTTCTATCTATAAATCGACAAATGACAGTTTACAATTTAGAAGATGATCCCGGCATTTTCATCAGCGGAACAGGCGACAAGTTTCTTTATGATATGGATCGCTTTGATGCAAACAACAATACCACGTTCATTCGTCGAATAAATCTAAGAAATGACAAATTGATGATTTATGGAAGCGAGATTAAGGAATCCATGTTTAAGAGGTTGAATGATTCTCTTGAATTAAACCCGATAGGGTGGATTTATGTTAACTGCAAAGGAGCTTGCTATTTTCGGGTACAAGGAAAATATTACAAGGCCATTCAACATGATATATTCGATTGGTCACCTTTTGAAGTTATAGTTCCAGGTTCTTATGTCGATTTACTAAGGCAACAAAAAGATGAAGAGCTTAAAGCAATGAGCCATAAACTCTCTTCCATTGAGGCCAAGTTAGAATCAACCAAGAACGAATCAGAAGAGTCAAAGAAAACACTTGAGGAACAACTTTCGACGTGCCAAAAGGATAAACATGACTTGGAAGCGAAGTTAGAAAAGGCTTGCACTCAACTTGCTTTGGTCGAGTTTGAGCTAGAAGTTTATAAGATAGAGTTGAAGTCGTCGGAGAAAGAGGTGAATGAGCTACAACATCGGCTTTCTATCTATGTGGAGGAAATGGAATCGATGGAAGCAAAATTACAAGTGGTCCAAGATCAATTGTCCTCGACTAAATTAGAATTGGGATCCATTAATACACAATTGGAGCTCTCAAGGGCCAAGGAGCTTAATCTCAAGGAAGAGCTTTCTAGTTCTAAAGAAGAACTAGAGATTTCGAGGAAAAGAGCTTTAGATCTCGAGGAGAAGTTTTCGAGATCTGAGGAGGAGCGACGATCCATGGGATCAGCATTGCAAGACCTTCAAGATCAACTCTATTCGACTAATGCCCAATTTGAGCTCTCGCGAAGAAAAATAATGGAGCTCGAGGAGGAAGTTTCCGCGTCTAAGAATGAAAATCGAAATAGGAGACTCGAATTACAAACACTCCAAGGCAAATTCTCCTCGGTGAGCGATGAATGTGAAGAGGTTAAGAAGCAATTGGAGCTTTCGAAGAGAAGCATAGTGAAACTCAAGTCTCAACTTTCTTCTTGTGCAAATGAAAGCCATGACATCAAAATGAAGCTACAAAAAGCAAAGAATGAGGTTCGCTCATCCAACGTAGAGTTGCACTTGTGTAAAACACAACTCATTTCCTCAATGGAAACGGTAAAACAACTTGAGGAACAACGCATAACTTGTAATGATGAGTTGCAAATCACCAAAGTCCAGCTAAACTCGCTCCAAAAGCATATGAATAGGTTTAAGGATCATATTTGGTCCATCGATTCTGAGACCAAGTATGCAAAGCAAAAACTACAAGAATTGATGCTTTCTATGCTGTGGAGTAAGATCAATCATCTCAAACTACAATTGTCTAGCGGAGAAATTGAGTCTTTGCCATCAAAAGTAGGCAACTTACCAATTTGTATAGATATTGGTGTTGAAGAGGGTATTTGTGAAGAATTATCAAGCCATATAGACTTGGAACACACAATAGATGATTGATAAATCATTGATCTATAAAATGAGTCTACCAAAGTTGTATCTTCTTATGGTCTCATTATTACCAAATAGTGTTTGAAATGTAATTATAAGTAATCAATTATATATTTAATCAATGTCTAAATTAATATGTGTTCGTTGATGATGACAAGTAGATATTACTACATTTGTCCTTTTTTTATCTGTCGTCCAAATTTTTGTGTAAAAAGTTTTGCTCATTAATGACCTAACTTATGTGACTTAGATGAAAAAAGAGGTATCAAATTCTTTTGGGATTTTTTTTTTGCCAAAAGAATTGTTTAGGGGCTAAATGATTAATCCAATTACTAATCTATAATCCAAATATCCAACTAAAAAACTAGCGTTAACAAAAATTCAGGTTCGGGTTGAATTCGACTATTCTCGAAATGTGGACCAAAAATTGATTCCTATTACCCAATTCCTTTCGGATCAAACTGGGTCAGATAATTTCGACGAAATTATATTAGGGTCAAAATCTAGTTCGGACAATAGAAAAAAGAGAAATATTATGTCCAAATATTTAGTCAAATTGGTCAATGTCAAAATCTAAAAGAAAAATCTTAGACATCTAGTGCTGGCAAAAATTCGGGTCTAAGAAAAATTCGGGTCCATACAAATTCGATCAGTTGACTTGAGTCAGCCTTAAAATTCAAATGAGAAATTGATGTCTGGACCCGGTTGCTTTTTGGGTCGGAAAATTCGAACGGAGCTAAGTTTGGGTCAAAATCAGGTTCGAACAATATAAAAAAGAGTATATTTTGTCCAAATATGGATCATTCGGCCAATGTTACAATCGGGTTCGGATAAAACCAGGTAACCAGTCAGACAAATTCAGACATTCAAGTATGTCAAAGTTTTGCCAGCGCTTCCGTATCCAATCCTTTTTTTGGTAATTCGAGTATTCTGGTTGAACAAAAATATTGCCACGCTTCCGTATCCAATCCATTTTCAGGTAATTCGAGTATTCAGGTTGAACAAAATTATTGCCAGCTCTATGAATAAAAGCCCACTAATCCTATTGGGCCTAGTACTAACTAGTAACAACAAACAGTGTCTTGAATGTGGACTCTGGAGAAGTTATTAAGCCAGGCTCAGTTCATTAACTTAGAAAGGCTTCAGGCCCACCAGGCCCACAGAATTAGAACGGGTTTGTTTGTTTAATTTTTCAGCTGAAACCCCAGTAGAGAGAGAGGAGTGTTTTGTAAATCGGAGCTCCGAGGAGAGAGAGAGAGAGAGAGAGAAATACGGAGAGACGTGCGACTTGCTGAAGCGCCGGTCCACGCCGTCGTCGCTCATCGGCGTCTTCCTCATCCCGCCGGAATATTCTCCGGCGACGCACCTCCTCCATCGCCGGTGACAGGTATTTTCGGAGCTTCTTGTTAATTTGCTCCGTTTGAATTTGTATTGTATTGTATTGTATTGTATTTTAGCTTGCGTCGATTCGTATTGAGCCGATGATTAATCTCGGAGCATTGTTTTTGCTGCTGTGAGTGATGATTTCTGCAAATTGATTTCGTTTCTCGAGTTGATTTTCCGGTTTTCTGGATTGAAGGAGGAATTTTGTGGCGTAGTACGTGATTTGCTCCGTTTGAAATTGTATTGTAGCTTGTATAGATTTGTATTGAGGCAATGATACACCTCGGACCATTGGTTTTGCTGCTGAGAATGATGATTTCTGCAAATTGATGTCCTTTCTCGAATTGATTTTCCGATTTTCTGGATTGGAGGAGGAATCTTTATGGCGTAGTACGTGATTTGCTCCGTTTGAAATTGTATTGTAGCTTGTGTCGATTTGTATTGAGGCAATGAATCTTGAGGAACGAACAGAGCATTGGTTTTGCTTCTGTAGACGATGATTCCTGCAAATTTGTGTTGTTTCTCAAGTTGATTTCCTGGTTTTCTGGATTGAAGGGTAAATTTTTATGGCGTAGTGCGTGATTTGCTCCATTTGAAATTGTATTGTAGCTTGTGTCGATTTGTATCAAGGCAATGAATCTCGAGGAATGAATAGAAGCATTGGTTTTGCTTGTGTGGATGATGATTCCTACAAATTTGTGTCGTTTCTGAAGTTTATTTCCTGATTTAAGGAGAAATTTTATGGCATAGTACGTAATGACGTCATGTGGTGGAAGATGGAAAGCTGCCTTATTGTTTTTGATGTCATGATTGTTGATGTCGTTTTCATCTGTTTTGATAAATCTTTTTGTTGCAGGATAGGCTGAAAGAAATATACTTAAAAGCCGAAAGATGAGTCCGTCAGCATATTCAGATATTGGCAGGAGAGCTAGAGGTAATCTGGTTGTTTTTATTTGCAATTGGTTTTTATTATATGGTTGATTAGTTGATTTCGGGGAAATATTCAATATGTTAGAATAGTTTTAATGTGTAAATTGCTTGCTGTTTTATGCACTGTATTTCGTGCGTTTTATGTGCATTTTACAGGTTAATGAACTCTTGAGTCTTGGAGTTTTATGTTGCTTGATTTGGATTGTTAGTTGGTGAGGTTGACTAATCATTAGCATTTAGAGGTTTGTTCAGGAATGGCTTGATGATCCATGTCAGCGTTAGTTGAATTGTGTTTTCTCAATGTTGTTGAATCATTGGTTAAACTTGGGAACTTGTTGCTTAACTTGTTTTAGGCTCAAAGTTCTTTTTCTTTCTCTTTTATTTTATTTGTTTAGATGAGGTGCCGGTTCCATGGTCTCCATCTTAGGCGTCATGACGCGCTGGTGGAGACAAACATTCGTGGGATGGGGTGCTTGCTAATGTATTTTGGCGACTCAACTCTTCTTATATGAGGGGGACATGGGCTTCTTTCTATAATGACCCCCCCCCCCCCCTAAACAAAAAAAAAAAAATTGATATGGGTTCTAGTCAGTAATAGCTTAGTGAAGTGAAGCCCTGCAAAACAGGAATTCCAGGACCATCTGGTCAAATACTTGCTAAACTCTTCTGTGAAGTGAAGCCCTGAGGACACTAGCATTCGTGAATAATGATTATGATATGACAAGTATGGTTTTAGATTTCTGGTAAATTTAGTTGTTGCCCTTTTGGTTTACAACATGAAGGGGGCTTCACCTATCTAGTATTCGGTTGACTATTTCCCTTCTTTCTTCTTTTCTTTCTTTCTGTATTTTTAAGGTATGAGGTATCGATCATGAGGAAACACTGCCTTCGGACAACTAGGTGCAATAGTTTTTTTTTTTTGGGGGGGGGGGGGGATCCTCCCATCAGTTCCCCAAGAAGATTTGAAATCGACTCTTTGGTGGGGGATGGTGCATATTCTACTAGACCTTAGATTAAAAGAGCACGAAGTGCAAATGTGCATGTCCCTAGGGCGCGGAGTGCGGGGTGACTCTATGCACTCTCAGCAAAAAAAAAAAAGAGGGGGAAACTCGACAACTCACCAAAATCAAGAAAAACAGATATTTGTGCAGCAAAACATAGCAAAGCTAAAAGAAAAAGAGAAAAAAACGATGTGGGTAGAGGAAGAGGAAGGAGAAAGGAGAGAAGAAGAATAAAGAGAAGAGGAGGAAGCAGCAACAAAAACCAAAAAATTAAAAGAAAAAACAAGAATAGAGGAAAAGATGCATGAAGCGCGTGAAGCTCACGCCTCAGGCTCCAAAAAAAAAAAAAGCGCTGAAAAGTGCATGCTTCACTATTGCGCTGCGCTTCGGCAGGTAAAGCGCACAACTCTGTGTTAGGATTCTCAGGGCGTAGTTAGCAGACAAACAATAATAAGGGCGAAAAATAAATAAAGATTCGACACAAGGAATTAACGTGGAAAAACCCAAACCGGGAAAAAAACCACGAACGATGCACTACCAGAGGATTACAATGGTGTTTTAGAGATTCCCAGACCTCCACAATCTCTCACAACCTTCCTAGAGTTACAACCTGAGAACTCAACACTCACAGTTGAGCCTCAAACAACTCCCTTAGGAACACAGAGATTACAGGTCAATCTCTTGTGGTATAAGATGAAACACTCTCAATTGCTATTGTATCATATGGAGAACCTGACCCCTATATATACTAGAAGGTACAGAAAAGATACCCTAGGTTACAACCTAGAAAATAGCCGTCGCACAATAAAAACACACACGTGGGCTTTTATTTACGGCCCAACAGAGCGAACGTCCAGCAGCTGCCAGGCGCTAGTAGCGCCACAATAGGCGCTGGCAGCGCGCAGCTTCTCAAGTTCTCTGACCAAGGCGCTAGGAGCGCTTACTTCATGCGCTGGTAGCGCCAGCTCCACGCGAGAGACAAAGGGCGAGGGTGGGGTGCTGGGAGCTGGTAGCGCCAGTTCGTTCTTTTTCCTTCCTTCTCTCAGTAGATCTCCACTCACACATCAAATTGGTCTTCACACCCAAGACTCTGCCCCTCACTTCACCGGGATTTTCTCTGCGCTTTTCTAAACTAATCACTAGACAAACTCATTAGTATTAATCACTTGACTATATATCTCAAATTTTCGGGAGTGGCAAGCATAATGTTGTGAGATAGTAAAAGAATCATATCATGATGTTGTGAGATAGTAAAAAAAAATGATATCCAAGCTGTATAGATTTGTTTGACTCTTTATTTATTTTGCGTGCATTTATGCTGTTTGCTTGTGCCTTCATTAGTGTATTTACCCTTTTGGAGATAGCTCCAAGTAGATGTGTTCCCCCTTTAGTTTATTTGCATTTTGGGTAACATCTAATTTCCGTGCTTATTTGGTATTTTTAGCTTATGTGAATGAGTAGCAGAGTAGGAGACACTTTTATTGGTGGGTGGAGGGGGATACTTTCACTTCCCAGAGGGACTACTGTCTGACCGATGGCAGATGCTTGAAGTGAATGTCACAAGGTTTAAAAGCTCCGTGGCTTGTTTATTTTAAGAAGTTTAGTGACTAGCAAATCTTAAGTTTTTGGGAATGAATTTGAACTCCCAGTTAGAAACAAATACAAGGATAGAGAAATAATAAATATTCACCAAATTATGGTTGCTAAGGGGAGCCACGCCATGCTTTTGATGACAAATATATATGCCACACTAGATCATTTGTCATCAAACTTGGCCATTTTGGTGTGCTTTTTTGGGCGATGCACACCTTCACACTCGTGTTTGTGAGGTATGCTGGCTAGGTGGTTGTCCAACAGTGTTGGTTTGAGCTGTTCCTCCAGTACGGTTTGGTTTCATGCGCCTTTTTCCTTTATTGAATCTTATTTGGTTGATGGTTGTGCATGGATCTGCAATCCTCATTGATGAGAGAAAAGGAGCTGCTACATGATGGCTTGTTTGCTTCATCATTTGATATATTTATTGGCTTTCCCATTTTACTAATATGGTATTTGTTTTGCCTGCAGATCTTTTGACCAGAGACTATAACTTCGATCACAAATTTACTTTGTCAGTCCCTAGTTCTGCTGGAGTGGTATGACTTCTCTTATTTTGTTGTTTCATGTCATTCTAATTGTTGTTTTGTATGACTCCTCTGTTTAATTTGCTGTGTTTCTGATATGGAGTATCACTGATAGCTGAATGAATATCCTTTTCTGAATACCATAGGTTTTGTATTGCTTTTAGATCCAAACAATTTAAGCATGAACCTAATGATTCATCTGTTCTCAACTTGTACCATTTTTTGTGTGCGGGGTGCCAACACGGTGATTAACATTTAACAATCGATTACTTAGTGCTATTCAGAGATACTGGTGAGTAGCCATGAAATATCAAGCATGGCTTCTTTTAAGGAAGTATATTTGTTGTGGTCCGAGGTCTGACAAATGTACTCTTGTACAGGCATTGGCACGCACAAGTGCATGCAATGAATTGTGCCAGGCACCAGTAAACCAAAAATGATAAGTCCTATGAAGGTTTTTATATAATTGGATGCTTGAATTGGAACTTTGAGACCTGTAAATGATTAATCTTTAATACTTGCACTAGGGGTTTACTTATGTGTCATGCTTCTGTTTTTCATTCCTTATTTTTTTTGAAAAAACAACCTTCTCTCATTGTTTTCTGTACTTGTATTTGAGGCCTACAAGTCCTGCATTTCTCATAGATAGCAGCATTGTCATGAGAAAGAGTGCCAATGGCATTCTGAGTGAATTCCTCAAAGTACATTCAATACATAGAAGCCCACCTGGTTACATGTATCAGCAGAGACTGTTATTAGCATTAACTATGTTTCTCTCACAGCATGTTATTACCCTAATCAGTGATCTGGGTTTCGATGTTTGACCCAAACTCAAAACTAATGTGGTAAAGTTTATTGTTAATAACTGGTGCTTCTGTCCATGAGGCAGTGGTGATATAATTTGGTGAATATGTGACATAGCTTAATCTTCATGTGACAATCATCTGCTGTTAATGTGTAGCATAATTAAGATTTGTGATTTAATTCTCCCAAATCAGGGATTGACAGCCACTGGTGTCAAGAAGGACCAAATCTTTATTGGTGATATAACCAGTCAGTATAGGAGTGGGAACACTACAGTTGATGTGAAGGTTGACACCTATTCAAATGTAAGTATTTCTAATTTCTGTTTGCTACTCCAAATTAACCCCCCCCCCCCCCACACACACATTTTCTGTTTTTTTGTTTTTTTCTCCTAAATTTGCACAGAAATCTGCCTTGTGCATCCTTGCTAGCAAAAATGCATGTCAAATGTACATTTCATATAATATTTCTTAGTGTTATTCCATGTAGCCCATGTACCAAATATTGGTCATTATATACAATAGTAATGTTCAAGGTATACAACTAATACGGTGCTAATCATATATGAATTTGATACTCAGTGAACGTAATTGCTCAAGAAGTAATTATACAAAAAATAACCATTGGATAATCGAATATGCTGGTTCTGCTGATTAACTAGTTTGGACAGTCTTAAAATATTCATATAATCTTAAGAACAAACATGAGAAATAAAACAAGCAAAAGATAACGAGTGGATCTTTTTTGTGTCTGGGCAAAGGTTGTACAACATTGTATGCCCTGGCAGGTGGTATTAGAGTTGACAGTTTGCTAATGTCTCTTAGAAACCTATCTTTCTCATTCCAACTAAGATCTTCAATGTTTTACAGGTTGCCACCAAAGTAACTGTTGAAGAGGCTCTGCCCGGCATCAAGGCAGCTCTTAGCTTTAGCATCCCTGACCATAAGTCTGGCAAGGTCAGCATTTTTCTTATAGGATCTTCTTGTTTGTTAAATTGATTCCATGTTCAGAAGAGTTGTTGAACCAACTAATAAGCAATCATTTGAAAACTTTTTTGTTAAATATAAAAATGGTTTTTTTTTTTTTGTCGAGAAAAAGGAAGATCTAAATAATTAAAGTGATAGCAGATAAGAGAACAGGGAGCTGAAGTCTTTTTCTTTTTGTGATTTAAAACAATGGTGATGTGATGTATTTGTTTTAGTTAAGGTTTTGTTTTAGTGTGTGTGTGTGTGTGTGTAGCTCATTCTGGTATCCAAGAGTTAATGTTCTTGCATTTTTCAAAGCAAAATTATTAATACACATCTCTAACTAGTAAGGATTTTTCACCATCCAAAACATCCTTTTTTGGGCAACACTATCCAACAATTTACCATTTTAAAATTCATTTGTTTAATTCTGCAAAAATACCGTCTTTACCGGCCTGGTGTCATTTCTAGCTATTGGATTCAAACTTTGGAAAAGTGCTTTCCAAGCTATGGTTCAGACCTGCATTTTACTTTGTTCATAAGATGGCAATACTAGTAACACTAACAAGTCCGCACATGTCTAAGGGAATGTTGCATCTTATTCAACCTACTGGTGGATGGTGGTTGCCAAGAGGCTCTAGACCTCTGTCAAAGAGTGAATTGGAATGCATATGCTATGCTGAGTTCTTTCTTACCTACCCCTTGTTTGGGCCTGGCAAAGCTGTCAGGAATCAAGCTTCTTGGCACAAAAAAGTTGAAGGCACACCGTTTCCACCTGAACAATACTTGTCACAGCTCTTTCTTATTTCTCTTTCTTTTCTCTTTTGTGGGTGCATATTTTTTTGTCAGAAGAGTTGAACAAACATAATGAAAGGTTACACTAGCCGAGTTTTCCTAGCCTGGACGGCGAAGCTGTGGGTTGGACTTACCTGACTCGATTGAACTAACAGACACAGACATAGGACTCTCACAAATTCCTGCAAATCAGAAAAAATAGAACTAACATAAAAAGGTACTAGGACAACTTTTACTTCTTTTGTGGTGCAGAATGATGCAGCTCATTAGTGAACCGTTTTGAAGTTTTGCCCGACCCTTAGTGATTGCATTTCCTTGCTTGTGAGACAGCCTAACATTACGCTCAAATATAAATCTGAACTACATGTACATGTCATTCAAACATGAGGAATCAATTCTGATGTGATCTGGGTTATGCCTAATCTGATAAAGGATTCTACAAATAATGAGAATAACATAAATGGATTGCTACACAAGTCGTCTTATTCCCTGCATGGTTCGATGTTAGCTTATTTTCACTCCCTGTTGTCCGGATTATCCTACTTGCTATGTTTTCAAGGGTCGGTAAATGATACATATATTTTTTTTCTTTCACACGAAATACAATAGCGATCATTTTTTTTTTTGGAATCCTGACACTTCTTTGTATTGTCTCAGCTTGATGTACACTACAATAATTATCATGCGGCTGTGAATTCTAGTATCGGCTTGAATCCTACTCCTGTTTTGGACTTTAATGCTGCCATTGGCAACAAGGATATCAACTTGGGTGGGGAAGTATCATTTGACACCGCATCAGCTTCATTCACCAAGTACAATGCTGGGATTAGTGTGGACAAACCAGATTTTTCTGCAGCGCTTATTCTGTATGTATCAACAAATTTATTTGTTTCTACCATAAATTGAAGTCTGCTTTCACAGTTTTATGCTTGATTAGTTTGATACTAATTATTTTACCTCAGAACGGCATAGTTGATTATGAGTTAAGTGATTAGCTAGGAATTAAGTTACTAAATTTAAAAATTGTAAAATGTTGGGGAAAGATCAGGAGAAGGTGGTGACTTTAAAGTTTAAAATACTCACCAAGTCGGCCTGTACTAGCCATTGTGCTCCAATATTCCTGGGTGTGAAAAGATTAATAGATGGGATGAAGGATGAGAAACAAATTTGGCATTGTTAATTTACGATAAAATTGAGACCTATCAATCTTTGTATTTCCTCCATTATGCTATGATTTTACCTTATCTTTGCCGTTCTATTCTTTATACCCGAAATGGCAATAAAAATGCAAAAGACATCTCTAGCTGGCATTCAATGCTGTGGCATTTGGTATTGAAGGTTACAAGTTAAAGCTGTAGATATCTTGACCATGGATCCTTAGCACTTGTTGCCAATGTCTTCTGCTTTATGCAATTTCTGTTCGTGTACCAATTTGATCTCCTTTTGTTTCAGAGATGAGAGTCAGATTGTATATTTGTTTTAGTGATGACCTATGTCGGAATCTGCTATTTGTAAGAAAGTTTGGAGATTTTCATAGTTGTTTGATGTCTGAGTGTTGTATCCTTGTCTGAATGTCGAGGATTGAGCTTAGTATGGTAAGGGAAGTAAAGAGTTCGTGTGACATAAGTTGTATGACCGTTTGAGTAGGGCTGTTAAAATACTGTCTGATCCAGAAAAAAAAAACCAGGTAAGATCACAGCTTTTTCATCCAAATATAGACATGGACTGATACTATTCGGGTACGGATAATATTTTTCTTATTTCTGTTGTCTGAACCCGAATTTAGGCTTGTCTGAATTGCCTGACTCGGAATAAACCCAAAATAAGCTGGGTACCTGGCATCAGTTTGTTGTTCAACGACAGGATCCGAGTAGTTGACAACCATAATTTGGAGAATGTAGTCTATGATTGGTTGCTCATCTTTATTCATTCCTATGAGTAACTTCCCTAATTGCTAAAATCTGCAATTTGTCGATGCAGGATGGACAAAGGACAAACATTGAAAGCTTCCTACTTCCACACCGTGAACCCATCAACCGCGGTTGCAGCTGAAATGACCCACAGATTTTCCAATTACGAAAACCGTTTCACACTTGGAAGCTCTCACATAGTTGATCCAATCACATCGGTAAAAACCCGTTTTTGTGACAATGGAAAAGTCGCGATGCTCTATCAAAGGCAATGGAGGCCGAAATCACTGGTTACATTGTCCGCCGAGTACGACACCAAAGCCACTGATGCAGCTTCCAAATTTGGCATCGCCCTCGCTCTTAAACCATGAGCAGTCGCGCGTTTTCCTTTTTTGCTTTAAATTTTAATGCCGCATTTGATGATAACGTTATTCCGAACACACAAATTGTAGCACCGGAAAATGGCGGTGTTTTATCTGAATGCCAGAAATTAGAGAACATTCAGTTGTATTTCTTCAGAGGGCTTCTGAATATTGTTGGGATTAAGACCCAGTTTTGGGACAATAGTTCGAATATAAGATACAGCAGAACATACAATAGTAGTATTTTAGCACCCATTTTTTCCCCAGGTATAAAGTTTGGTGCTGATTATGGGTGGAGAGTTAACCCTAATCTCACTGAATGTATTATGGGCTTGAGAGTTCAGACTGCCCTTAAAACTTGACTCTTATTTGTACTTGTTCTTGACAGTTCAGCCTTTTAACGCTGATGGATATAAGGATATTAGATGATTTTCAAGTACTTGTGTGTATTGGCTATGTATGGTTACAATTTGTTGTAGAGAGCGTTTGGTTGATCAGAAACGCTGGCAAAATTTGTCGATTTTTCCAATTTGACCTATTGTCTCCATGTTTGGTTGCATTTGGGACTTGGGAAAGGTTTTTTACAGGGGTTTTTCTAAGAAAATTTTTCTTGGAGAAATTTTTTTCAGGATTCTTACCAAAGGCTCTTTCAAATTTTAGGATGCATTATTCACCTGAACTGAAACTCATCTCATGTTTGGTTTATGTGAATTGATGTGTTAAAAAGCCTTTCTGGCAAATTCTTAATTGTTTTGTTTCCAGTTTTAGGGACTGTCATGTGGCATATTTTTGTTTTGTTGATTGCCTTGTAGTATAAACTTGATTGGGAGATATTTGCTTTTTATGTTGACTTTACTAGTACAATTGAGGATGATTTTGATGAAAGTTTTGTCTCTGAGTTACTAGTTACATCAAAACTTCCAAGGCCATGTTCTTTTATGCGGTATGGCGCAGTATGGTGTGGTGAAATTGTGGCGGGTTGTGATATAATTGTGGTGGGTTATTGGTATGTTGTGAGTTTTTTGTATATATATATAAATATTGTATTGGTAATTGTGAAAAAGTAATTGGAAAAAGTGAGTTGAAATATTGTATTATTTTTGGATGATAAATATTGTATTGGTAATTGTGAAAAAGTGAGTTGAAATATATATATAAATATTATATTGGTAATTGTGAAAAGTAATTGGAAAAAGTAATTTGTGGTGGATTGTGGCAAACTGCGGTATGCTGTGGCACCGCCATTTGCCAACCACAGAAAAGAACAGGGCCTAAAAAGATTATTCTTGAAGAAATTTTTCATTCCATAATTTTAGGTAAAACGGTCTTAGCCCAAAATTTGCATTTCTTTTAGATAGAATAGAGGTTGTTAATGTTGAATGTACCCTTGGTGATGATTTTGGTATAGAGCTATTATACACAATAAATCAAATCCTTTGGACTGCTGACAAATACCATCCCCGAAGTTGGGGATATTTATTTCAAAAGTGAAGTTGGAAATTGTGATAAACAATCTCCGAAGTTGGAGATTATAACATCTAATGATCCTACTACTATCTAAAGTTACTTCTTCCCCTATGTTGGAGTATCCCCTAAAAGACCAAGGCTAAGACAACTATGGTTCTTCCGAATGAATGTTCATGTTCTGTGTTTTTTAGTTGTTTTCTTTCTAGATAAACTTCAATGAGTTAACTCAGAATAAGTTTAGTAAAACAATTTGAAAATATAAAAAACTTCAAAATAGGTTACAAATAAGTGATTTCTATTTAGAATAAGTTAGTTCAAACACTTTTACAAGATATGATTGGGTCACATTCATATCCCTTGGCTTTGATAGATCCAATACTTATTTTAGGCTCCTAAAATCTACTGGTGTTCATACAATCATGTAAAAATCACTCATATCTTTCATCAAGAGAGTAGGACAACCCAACTACTTGTATTTGATATTCACTTCATTTTCACAGGTTTTCACATAGAGATTTTGCTTGTATTTTTCATAAATATTATTTATTTAAAACAGGACTACCTTGTATATATTATTATGAAAAAAAAATCAAAATAAGCTAATGACTAATGAGAATAGGGATTCATTAAATGTTTTTTTTCTTCCATCCATTTGCACTCCAATCAAGTAAAGAATAGACATATTAGAGATCCTGTTAGATTTATTATTGATTGGAGGAAATGACCCCATTAAGGCGCCACTGCTAATGCACTCTGCACAACCCACCACATTTTACCGCAAATTATTAATTTTCTCTCTCCTCACTTTTCTCCTCTACTTTGTACATTATCTCTCCTCACCTACCCCACATACCAATAACCTACCACAATTCCACCACACCCCACCACAATTTCACCACACCTCACCACACCAGTCCGCAAAATACCACAGAAAAGAACAGGGCCTAAGATGGCACTGCGTCATGGACTTGGAGTTGGACTGATGTCATATTTTAAATTGACAACACTCTCATAGAATGTTTGATCAGAGAGGTAATTGGATACAGTCGTATGTTTTTCTTTTTCTGAATTTTGACATTGGTAAATTTTGATCGATAATTAAGATACAATATTTTTCTTTTTTATTTATTTAAATTTGACTCAGATTCAAATTTAGGTCCATTTGAATCTACTGATATCGTTTTGCCGGAAAAATGGGTGATAAAATCAATTCTCATCCAAATTTTGACTTTGACACATTTGATCAATATGAATTTGACCCCAACCTCAATATTTAGGACATTTTTTTTGGGTTGAAAATTTTAACTTTTAACTATTAAAAAACTCGGATTTTTTGTAAAAATATCATGTGAGAAATTATCCATTAATAATGGACCTCAAAAAACGTGAACGACAGATAAAAAAGAACGGAGGGAGTAATATTATCATTGTATAATTCAATTATATTATTTATAAAAAAAAGCTAAAGGGTCCTCATATTTTGATGTAATTATTTAAGGGCCCTGTATTTTGATAAATAATTGTAGGGTGACATCTTTATTTTAATTATTTCTGAGGACATTTCGATATATTTTCCGGTGAACACAACATTAATTGCAATATTTATTGTTGATTAGAGTTATGTATCTTTGACCAACCCTAAATATTAAGGCCTAAAATGATAGTTGACTTCAATTAAAATAATCTCAAATACAAAAATTATTGTTTCGCGCATTTTTAAATAGGAAAATTGGTGGGAATGTCCCCAGTAAACGACTACTACAACGATAATGTCACCCCATAATAATTTGTCAAAATATAGGACCCTTAAAATAACTACATCAAAATATAGGGACATGTTAGTCCTTTTTTATATTATTTAATTTCATTTTAATATATAATAATATAATTTTAATGATAGGACAAGACACTTAAATATGTCTTGCCCTAAGACTCATATCATTTATTTACATTTATACATAATTTAATTCATATAACAAACTTTCATTTAACATCGAGCAAAACATGGGCAACTCATCCAGCTATGTCTTAAAACATACTTTTGGCTTAACTTTTGAGAGTGTTTTTGGAGTTAAAAAGCATAAATTAGGTCAAACAGTGTCTTTTTAGAAACTAACAATTGTTTACCAAAAATAGTTTTGACAAAAAACAGTTCCAAAAACAAAAGCAGTAAATTGTTTCTTATGCTCCTTATAAACTAATCACTACTCAATATATGAGATTCTTTAGTGATTAATTTCCATAATTTCACATAAATATTCTGATTTTTATAAATATTATATTTAAATATTTAAATATTATGTTAGAACCTTTATTATGATGTTGGACATTTTTATCATCTAATTTCTTTACAAATATGGTATTTAGTAAAAATTTTTTATATATAAATATTTAATTTAAAGAATTGTAATTAAGTAAGACCATATATAGTTATAATAATAATTATTAGAACTATAAGTATAACTATAAGATTATAATTATTGTTAAAATCAAAATATGATAATCTGTTTAAAAATTAATAAAAAGAGAAAATGTAAATAATTATATGATAATTTTACTTCAAAAAAGACATGATAATTTTTAAAAGTTAGGCCAAACATTTTAACTTAATAAAATCACTTATGTTATAAGTTAGGTCAAATACGTCAATACCTCTCCAAAAATAATTTTAAAAAAATACTGTTTATAAGAAGCAAAAACACTTTTTTTTTTTATATAAATTATGTTAAACATGCACTAATTTTCACCAAAATTTCTAGCTTTTGTCGACAAATATTTTATTCTTTTATTGAGGTTCAAAATTCGTTAGGAAATCATTTGCTTAGAAAAAGGAATCCTATTCCAAATTTCCAATTCCTGGCAGTGGTCAGTTGTTACTTATTAGCAGAATGAGCAGATTGATTTATTGGAAGATACAGACGAACAATATTAATTTTCTTTTCTCTGTTTTTTTCATACCAAAACTTGTCCCTTTTTTCCATCTTCTTTCATGTGTTAGATGATTTGCGTGAAACGTGACTCTAGATCTGACATTCTGTCATGCTGCAGAATTTTCACCTTTTTTCATTTTAGAAAAGCTTTTTTAAAAGGATTATTGGTCCTTTTAACGTAAAGTGGCTATATTAATTAATTAAGGTCCAAAAATCCTTGATACTCTTTGATTAATAATTGTCATACTTTTATCTGTTATGATCTTCAACATTACTATTTGATTAATAATTTCTTACATAATATAATTTCTTATATATTATTAACAATCGCAATATTATATTTTTATGATAGTATTTTTCGTTACGAATTTAATAGTAATAATTTTATATGACAATTCATTGTATATATTGAGAAATATATGATCAAAATTTTTAAAATTTGACTTTATAATTTTCAAAAATGATAATTATTATAAAAGGGAAGGAGTAATAAAAATATTAACATCTGAATACTTTATCTGCAGTTCAGAGCATCAGTTGCAGGTGCAGATCCAGTGGCAGAGATTACTTGGTGCTCTTGTTTTACTTGTTGCAAATTTAAACCATGTCATAAATATTTTCATTATTCTTTTATATTTATTACTCTAACAAAAAAAAATACAGTGACTAATTACAATTTTATCCAGAAAAGTTAGGTTGATGATGCAGGTCCAAGATTTATGATCTCTACTGTCAGAATCCACTTACCCAAATTGATTCTTCTTGCAGTTCTCTCTTTTTCATCATCTTTTCTTTTTCTTTTCTTTTTTTACACTGTCTCCTTTTACCTCCTTGGTTGATTTCATATTTTCATCTGGTTAGTTATTCGGAATTACCCTAATATCTTTAACAATATCATGTTATTATATATAGATATTTTTATGTTTGATTTATGTGAGATCACAATAAATAAATTTTATAGATATTATTTACAAAAAATTACTTGGAGATACCCTAATATTTGGGGAAACTATTTCTCAGTACCCCAATTTTTCAAAACTTATTCTGAGGTACCCTTAATTTTTGGGTTAGTAATTATTTGGTGCTTTTCCGGCCATCAATTTTATTAAATGAACGAAATACCCTTATTCTTCTTCTTCTTCAAGGGTATTTCATCAAAAATGGTGTGATGTGGTGAAATTGTGAAAAATACAGTGAGGTGTGGAATGATATGGTGAAATTTGTGGAATGTGTGGTTAATGTGGTAAGTAAGGAGCGAAAATGTGAGAAGTAAAAGAAAAAAAAATAAAGAAAGAGAAAAGTAATAAGAGATATGAGAGGGTAAAATGTAGAAAAGTGATAACCTTCTTAAGTGGTATGGTAAGTTATGGTGCAGCATACAACCGAATAAAGCTTTAAGTAATATTATGTAAAAATAAGTGTTAAAGTAATAGACAGTGATAATTGTTAAACGTTGAGTTATTCTAATACTTGTGTATCTAGTGTATTGACGTCATTGTGTAAGAAGGTTGGGTTGGTAGTTGAAGTTGCTAAAAATTCAAACATACAGAAACTAACATTATTATAAAATAGCAACATCAATAATAATAATTATTATTATATGAAATTGCATGGTGATACTTGGTCCTTTTTCAAGCATTAACTTTTATAACATAATTGAATTTACTAGAGGAATTTATTATTCCTACTTTTTTTTTCTTTTGTCAAAAAGGTGATATATGCCTTCTAGTCATGACTCAAATCTACAACATTCAAAAGTAAAGTTATTATTTAAAATTACATATTTGGTAAACTATTATGACCATTAATTAGAGGTAGATTACATATGAAACAACAACTTGCAAAGCTATTTATTTCATAATTATCATACGGTGCGGTGCGGTGTGTTTCGGTATCACACTATTCCACACCCTGTTGAACTTTCTACAATTTCACAATGCCATATCATTTATGTATCTTATCAATCGCATAAAGAACGGGCCTTGAAGGTAGGTTACAACCCTATTTTTTGGTTAGATTGGATATAACTCTCTCAACTTATCCTAATTTATCCAAACTTATCTAAACCTACACAATTCCCCTACCCCCCCAAAAGTATTCACTCTAAAAACACAATTTTCCAAAAATATGTCATAACTTATCCTAACCTATTCCAATTTAATCGTAATTTATTATAATTTATCTATCTAAACTTAAAATTAACATAACCAAATAACCGAGTTATATATGAAATAACAACTTGCAAAGTTGTTTATTTCATACCTTCTTCTTTTTTTTTTTTTTGAAGCCAATGCAACCTAATTATGTAGGTCCCTAGGAAGCTAGCTAGCATGCAAATTGGCAATGAACATCACTTTGTACTTATTGATCCTACCATGCATTAATTGGAGGCGTATATAATTTTTTTTTCATTCTTCATAATAATAATTAATCATGGAATGTTTGAAGGCTATGGGAAATCTCAAACATATAAACACTAGACTGTCCCATCTATCCCCACCCACCAATGGCTTTTCCCTTGTCTTTTCTTAACAACATGCATATATTGCTTTCTAGCTTGGTGTAGGTGAAAGTTGGGGCAAAATTAACTTTATTTCAAGGTCAAGATCTTACTCCATTTCAAGGGGCAAAACAAGAATAACCAAGGGCATATATGGTTTCAAATTTCAAGCTTGGAAATATTAAATAAATTTGGTTAAATTTGAACAAGTTTAGGCCCCGTTGTTTTATACGGGTGGCTGCGGTGCAGTGTGGAGGAAATGTGGTGGATTGTGGTGGGTTAGGAAAAGTTATGGTGGATTGTGGTGGGTTGGAGAAAGTTGTGGTGGGTTGTGGTAGAATATGGAAAGTTTAACTTTTAATGAAAAGATAAATTAAATTAGAAAAAGTAGATTGTGGTGGATCGCAGTGGGTTGTGCTGAAATATGAAAAGTTGCGGTGCGGTGTGACACTGCAGCCTACCAACCACATAAAAGAACGGGGCCATGGAAATATAAAAAATATTGAATAAGTTTATATAAATTCAAAAAAAAAATTAATGTAGATTTAGGTCCGGTTCTTTTGCAAGGTAAATAAAATTTTAGTTTACCTTGCATTGCCTTGTCTTACCTTACCATCCAAAATAATAGAATTTTCTTTTAGATAATTTATATTTAAAATTTTTTATTCAACTCACAGAACTTACTTAAAATAAAAAAGAAATATGTGATATGACAATATTATACTATATAGTTTTCTTGTATGTTTTTAACCTGAGTAAATTGAGATACATTAAGACTCTAAAAAATTACTCGGAGGTACCCTAACTTTCTGTGAAATGTTTTTTAGGTACCCCAATTCTTCAAAACTCATTATAGGGTACCCTTACTTTTTGGGATAGAAATTATTAGGTGTTTTTCGGTCATCAATTTGGTTAAGTGACCAAAATATCCTTGTTCTTCCATTTTTCAAGAAATACCCTTAAAGAAGAAGAATAAGGGTATTTCGATCACTTAATAAAATTGATGGCCGGAAAAGCACCAAATAATTACTAACCCAAAAAGTAAGGGTACCTCAAAATGAGTTTTGAAAAGTTGTGGTATCGAAAAATAGCTTCCCCAGATATTGGGGTACCTCGGAGTAATTTTTTGTTAAGACTCAAAGGACTCTTATATCAAGACATCTCCTCAAATTGTCCGCACATAAAATAGAAGGGGAAAAAAACTAAGAACGAATGCAATTCCATATATTGACATTATTTAAAAGCTGACCCTAATTGGATAATCAATCTGCCACAAAATTAGCTTACCGAAAGATGTGGCATAAAAAGAAATCATCAAGCTATTGGATAAACGCTTTGTGTCTAACGTCGATTTGCCAATGAATATGAATAGAACCTTGGACAACTTAGATGAGAATCTACCAATGAATTAGTCATGATTTATGTGTGGCCTTGGAAAAGGGAAAGGGGTCCTAGCATGTTACTAGGTCACAACCTCAGAGAGATTGTAATAGGGAAAAAATCCTGGTGCATGCGACTAAGTCGGATTACTGGGTTACAAGGGTATCTTAATACTAGGGAAAATAACAAATCATTGCAATCATCCCTAATATAGTTGAGATTTTTGAAAAATCCTTCTAAGCACAAGGTTGTGGTGTTTACACCTTGCATTATGCCTATGGTGATTTTCAACCTATAAATTTGTATGTCCTTATTATGTTAATTTTCTTTACTATTTTGGTTTTTTTAAGGAGCCACTTCATGTAACTGTTACTGTTCTACAAGAGAAAACGAAATGATTACGACACAATTAAACCCTCCCTCTTGTGTTTGTATTACTAATTATTACATTTTTAGTTTGGAGTGTTGGACTACAAAAAAAGTCATAGTAGTTGAGATTGAATGTGACAGAAATAAAAATGTTTCGATGGTTTTGTGGCTTCACCAATTTGAATAGGATTCAGAATGACATGTATCACAATAGGTTATGGGTGGCCTTTGTTAATTAGTTATGAGAGAATAGAATAAGATAGTTTAGTCATGTATTGAGGTGTGTGAATACTCTTGTTCGAAGATGTGAAAAATTACATTGCAGTCACTCTGCCATTAGCATGAGAGGTCTAGTAAATCTATAAAAATGTGATTACAATCGATTTGGAGTACGTGAGCTTAGTGGAGGACATAACATTTGATATAAGTGTTTAGCGGACTAGGATTAAGATATCTGATTTGGGGGGGGGGGGCAGGTTGCTAGTAGGACGCCTTTTTTTGCCTTTTACGTGAGTTTTCTTATGGTTATATTTTCTAGACACATCTAGTTCACTCCCATTATTATCTATTGCTTGGAGCACATATCTATGAAATTACCTTTACCTCTAATTCTCTCGTTCTCTTGGTTTCCCAAATGATTTTCCAATTGATTTTCAAAATGTTTTTTGTTTTTAGATTTAAAAAAGTTTTCTACGTCCGCTGGAATCAGTCTCTACATTCACTCCCGTGCATGAAGGAAAAACAGCTTAAAAATGGATCCCTCCAAACATCGCATTGATAACTTTACACTAGAATTTGTTGTTGTTGTTGAAAGTTAATCAAGATAGTGTTACTCCAATGACTTTTTATGGTTGATAAAATGACCCTTAATTATTTATTTCTTGGAGCACAATTTGTTGTTGTAGTTGGTATCTCTCCACTATCCAAAACGACGGTGAAATATTCATAGAGAGAGTATATTATAAAGCATCTAAAATGTATGTTTAAGAACATTCTTCCCATCCACATGTCATCCTAACACTGAGTTGATTTCCGATATCCTAATTTCACTCCTATATTTGTCATAAATGATGTTTATACATGCTATTGTTGTTCTTTTTGCTGTCGCCGTCGTAGTCTATCGATATCTTTCAACATACCAGGCAAACATGATAACATACTTGATGGGAGCAAAATTGCATCTTATCATAAATGAAGTTGATCACTCTCATCTATAAAATTCCTTTCTCACAACATATCTTTACCATCATTTAAATAACATGGTTGCATTTTGAACACGGTCACCTGCCCCATTCCTCCCTTATGGTGCGTTTGGTTGTTTCTCGAGAAAGACTTTCCCAGGAAAAACTTTTCCGGGAAAGACTTTCCCAAGCCCCCTCTTGGGAAACTTTTTACTGAGTTTGTGAGAGAAATTATGGGTCCCACATCAAAACTTTCCCGGGAAAGTTTCCCAACCAAACATGGAAAAGTTTTTCAACTTGGAAGGAAAGTTTTTCAACCAAACGCCCCCTTATTTTTATGTGTTTTGTCCTTCGCGATTATCTCGACAGGTTAATCAAAGCTGGTGTTATCTCAATCAGTTCTAATTTCATCTTGATGACGGAGGCACTGACCCTTCGATTTGGTCTCCAACAAACTATCCAGATTAGACCACTGAAAGTCCACATAGAAAGAGATAATCTGATTCTCATCCAAGCTATTCAATGATCTATTCACATCCCATGGCAGATCGACATGATTATTAGAGATATCATCAAAAATCTTCTCAAACAATTTGATGATTATTCTTTACGGGCATATCTATCGGGAACCCAACTTTACAGCAAATTGGATGACCAATCAAGGTCATAGTTTAAATAATGCTACCTTGTGGAATTGTAGTCCATCTCTAGATTTTTCTTTTATTTTATGTGCAGATAGTTTGAGAAGATGTTTTGACTGAATAGTGAGACAAGTGATAATTAGACAAATTGTTTAGGATAGTGTTAATAAAGTGGTGGATTGGCTACAAAATAATTCAACAAATTTAATAGAAAGATGATTCCTAAAGAATGGAGGTATTATTATTTTATGATAGTAAGTAGAGAATGTTTTCATCGCTAATCTCATAATTGAATTTGATTGAATAACTTATTATTAATGCAGGTTGTATAATTAGTTTAATTTTTAATCAAAATAAGTCTTCAATTCAAATCATATAAATTTAGAAAGGACAATGATACACATCTTGACTCAAAATGGTTAATAACCATATTGAAATGTCCGTATTTTATATTTTTGTAATTTTTAATAATATTTTCTATGTAATAATTATTTATATTTATCAACTATATGAGTATAATACTTATTAGTTAGGTCAAAAAATATAAATAATAGCCTAATTTTATCAATCCTATAGAAAATACACATTTTACGCATGGTTTTATATTTATGAAATATATAAATAAATAATTATTTTTATATTGTTTATAAGTTGTGATAACCTTCAAAGTAATGAAACATATCTTTATAATGATTTAAATATACTTACATTTAACTTTACGAGTAATTTAAGTAAAATGTAAGATGGTTAATGACCATCGTAGGGCAAGATATTTATGATTTTCTCGGGAACATGAGGATCAAATTAATCACTTAGAAAACTACTCATTATCATGATGTTGAGCATGGATGTATTTGTAGGTTGGTTAGGGGTGGCCACCCCTAACTTTCAAAAAATGTTTAAAATTAGTAATAATTTAATATTTAAATTATAATTTGTATATTTATTAAATAAATGTAATAATAATTTGATACCCCTAATTTAGATATACAGATCAATTATGAAAAAATCGACAATGTAATTAGAAAGGCTGCAACTGCCGCATTAGTACACAAAAATAACGACAAAAATGTAATTAACTAATAAAAAGCGAGTCATTAAAACATCAAATTCTATAATTATATTTGACCATGATTTAGAGGATGGGACTAATTGGATATATATAAAAGCAAGTGGATCCACTTTATGTAATAATGGTGGTTTAATTTGTAGTAGCAGACTTCAAATTGCCACAAGGAAAACGACCAAGATGCATGCATGAACTTATCAAACCCAATATTTTCATGTACTTCAATTCACTTTATTACTAAAGTTCTTAATTGATATCATATGACAATATAATTAAGAGATTCAACAGTTTGTCCCCTAGTTTTTGACATTAAGGCCTGGTTCTTTTCTGCGGTATTTTGTGGTATGGTGTGGTGAGGTGTGGTGAAATTGTGGTGGGGTGTGGTGAAATTGTGATAGGTTATTGGTATGTGGGGTAGGTGCGGAGAGAGAATGTAAAAAGTTGAGGAGAAAAGTGAGGAGAGAGAAAAATGTAATGATTTGTGGTAAAGCTGCGGTATCTTTGTAAATCATGCATGATTTTCCAACCGCAGAAAAAAAAAAACAGGGCCTAACTTTGTTTATCGCTAAATTTTGAATAATGTCTTTTATAATTAAGGGTATACTATAATTAATGTCGATGAAGTCTTATCTAGTGGTTAAGGCTAAAGTCAGAGCTTTGAGTACGTTAGGTCTCATGTTTAATTGTGTATTACAAATAAATAAATAAATAAATAAATAAATGAGAACTAATGGATGTAAAATATACTCAAATTGTCAAAAATTGGGTCTTCTAATGGAGGTAAAATATACCCGAGTGGTTACAAATTTGGACTTCTAGAAACGCTAATTTTTTTTTTAAAAAAAAAAGAGGCAACAATAAAGGAGACTTTAATCCTTGCTTAAAAATCGCCTTTTATGATGGATGAGAAAAATTCAAGTGAAAGAAGAAAAGGGGTTATAATGCATGGATGTTTTGAGGAAAATTTAGATTTACCTATTTGCTTGTTTGGGGGAGGATGACGGTTGATTGGAATTGTGCAGGAGCAGGGTTTTGCTTTTACTACTACTGTTGTGCTAGTGCTACTGAGACTGTGTCGTGGAGGTAAGTTGAAATTTTGATTGTAATGAAATTAATTGGGGTTTAGACTTTTGTTTTGGTTGTTTTTATTTTTGTTGTCTTTTCATGGATTTTGGTGTGTGGCTTTGGGCCTTTTCCAATCCATTGTATGAGTCGGTGTCATTTCCCTCTTGGTTTAATAACATGGATTAAACCTGTTAATTATAAAAAAAATGATGGATGAGAAAAAAGGATGAGCATAGACATTTTTCAATTATACATAATGAAAGTAGTGTCATGTCAATGTCTCACCTGAAAATATATAAAAATAATGTGTATTTACCTACCTTCACTATTTTATTTACATTTGTTAATCTAATTTTAACTTGCCTTTTCTTACCTACAATCTTCCCTGCTAGCACTAAATTTTCACCAAATCAAACTAATGATTTTGTTCTCTTAATTAACCTAGATTTAAAAAACCTAGTGAAGGTAGGGGGTTGGAGTTTTGAGAAAGTAAAAATCCTGATGAAATCTACCCTATTTGGATCTTTACATTCTGAACTTCTACCCCAGTAAATCTTGTGTGATTTCAAGCAAACTTTAATTCACCAATGAGGTAATAACAACAAATCCTGCCAAAAAATAATGACCATAGAAGCCTTTCCACTTTCACAATTCCCTTCCCCCAAACATCATAAAAACATTTTAAAGGCTTGGGTGATGAAAGGACAACATTATAACATAAGGAACAAATAAGTCCTATTCCTATGGTAGTAGGGTGTGTCACTATTATACAAATACAAACCCTAGCTAAGACATATCATATATGCCTTTCCTGATGTTCTTCTAAATTTATGATGATGTTCTATGTCTTCACTTGAATCATAACAACACTATGTTAATCCCTTCATTCAAGAAGAAGAAGAAGAAGAAGAAAATCAAACATTTACATTTACATATTATATGTATAAACATAAATACTACGTAATTCAAAATCAAAAAAAGAAAATTGAATTCTAATAATTCATATATACTTTCAACTTTTATATATCAATAATCTCTATTTTATGTTTGTATTCTGATGGTCCAAAAAAATATTAAAAATTATAGATTTTGACTTGCATTTGATTCAAAATTTAGCACAACACTTCTCCATGATTTTTTACAACATTTGTCCTAAACTTTTTCGATTTTTTCACTTTTATTCCTTAAAAATCATAATAATTCCCCGAATTCTCAAAATAATATTTTAAATTTTTTTTAGTAACTACACATCATAATCTTTCTGGGAAAGGGATAAAAAAAATAAAAATAATATGCGGCAAGAATGAGAAAAAAAAATATGGAAGTAAATTTAGTACCACTAAACTACAAATTTTTGGTTTTTTAGGACCATTAAAATACAAAAAAAAATAAAAATAAGGATCATTAACATACAAAAACTGAAAATATAAATTATTAGAATTCAATATTCTTAAAATATATGTATATTATAAGTACACATGAACATAAGCAACTCAAATTATTTTTTTTATATGGTCTTAGACTTGAAAATTGTAAAAATTTTCTAAGTTTCTATTTATTATAATGTTTTGTTGGTACAATAAAATTGTTACTATTTAGGCCATCCGCAACAGTGATCCATGCTTGGATTGGATTGGTGGGGTTCCACTTTTTTAAAGTGGTGTAATTCATTAGTAGTGATCCAATTCCAAATAAAGGCAATACAATTATAATGATCACTTGGCAATATTTTATTTAAAAATTATATTGTGGTCCCCACTTTTAATTATTTTAGTATTTGTGGAGTATTTATTTATGTTATTTATTTTAGAAAAGAATATGGCAACGGAAAACAAAAAAATATGACAAGTGAAAACAAAAAATATACTACAACAAAATGATACATTAAAAATAATAGTAGAATAATTGAGTATTGTAACTAAAAAAAATATTACAAATTAACAAAAAAATACAATATATCTCAAGTTGACAATAAACATTGCAACTAGAGAAAAAAATATTACTGACATGGAAAATATTAATTGGGCATGGGAAGTTGGGAGTTGGAAAGAAATAATGGCAAAATTAGAAGAAAAAAGGGAAATGGTAAATAATTAATGACATGGAAAATAAAAAAAGGAAAAATAAATTGAGCAATCCATTTTTTGCTTGCTCGGTTTACCGATCAATCTCACCCAATTTTTTTTCAACATGATCCAATCTCCTTTGAATCACCATTAAAGTGGGTGGATCACACAAAGATCGCTCGCCACGTCAGCGAGCGATCCAATATGAATCATGGTTAAAGTTGGCCTTATATCTCCCATTTTCTTTTCTTATTTCCTTAGCAAATGAGGAACATTGATTCCAAACCCTCTTTTGTTTTTTTACAAGTAATAGCTTGTTTACCTTACCTATTTTTGCTCGTTTTATATATTTTTATTTGCTTACCGAATTCTACATTATTTCAACTACCTTATTTTCCCTATATTTTTTATATTTTTAAAAAAAGAATAATAATAAAATAGACTCCTAGTATAACCTCTTTGGTTCCATTTGAAAAACTAAATTAAGCTATATTCTTTTCCATGTTATCATACCGTAATTACCGCAATTTATCACATTATCTACACAAACTACCGCATCTTATCAGACCATACAACATTTTACTATAACGACCATAACTTTCTTTCTTCTTACTTTTTTTTCTACTTTTCACTTTTTTCTCTCCTCACCTACCACTCCAATCATTCATACCATAAATTTTACCACAACTTATTACAACATACTGGACCATACCACACTTTTCACAACTCACTATATTATATCATTTCCGCACTTTACCCAGCGCAGGAAAGAAAGGGTCCGCCTAATTGGTAAATGGGGTGCTTAGCCCTTTTTTTTGCAAATTACTTTTTTTTTTTAAATCAAAGATTTCACCCCACTCTAGTGAGAACTATTCTTTCTTTTTTTTAAAACCAATGTGTCAAATGTGTTTGCATGCAGTATCTTTTTGGTGGTAGGACATACTCAAACTTGTTTGAAGTAGCAACCATTTGGCAAACAAGTCCGGTCGTGCATGAACCTACCAAACCCACGTACGTTTTGGGGACCAACTTAACTATGCAAACAGTGACGGATCTAGGTCTTCTGATTAGGGGTGACCAATGTACAGAAATATTTATCCGATATACATAAAATCTATAATTTTTTATCCCAAATTATACCAAAATACTAAATTTTTTTACCGGTGGTCGTGACCAACCCAGGACTAGCCTGGGATCCACCACTATATGAAAGTCGCGATTCGTGATCCAAACTCCAAACAATACAAACTATTTGACCCACCAGAACGGCTGGGAGCAACCCTCTTCTCATTTCCCTCTCTCAGTCTCAATCTCACTTGCCACTTCTTCGACCGATCAGAATCAAAACACAACCACTTTTTCCTAGTCACCGGCGGCGACAACAGTGTCGTTGCTATCGCCTTCCTCCCTGACAGCTTGGAAACACCCTCTGTACCGTGGGATCCGCATGCGTGGCAGGAGGTGGGTGTCGGAGATTCAGGAGCCTTGTAAAACAACGCGTATTTGGCTCAGGACGTGCCCGACGCCGGAGAAGATAGCTGGAGAAGCTTCATTTTTTTTCCTATTTTTTTTGAAAAATTATGACAACCTGGAATAACTTGCTATAACATGTTAATTTTTCTTTGCGGGGTATATTTTATCATAATGGAAATGTAAGTGACACTAATAATAATTTTTGAAGTTCAGTGACATTTTTGCTTAAACTGGAAATTCGAAGGACATTTTTATCAAGTAATTTGTTTGCTTATAACCTCATTATTTGCATTAAAAAGTCCCTACTCTCTTCTATCCTACCAGCTCACAAAAATCACGTTCTTTTGTACGGTTGGTAAGATGCGAAAATGATATGGTGTGGTGAAATTGTGAAAAGTACGGTAATATGTGGAATGATATTGTAAAATTTGTAGAAATGTGGTTGATACAGTGATGCATGAAAATATGAAAAGTAGAGAAGAAAAGTGAGGAGAGATAAAAAAAAAAAGAAATACATTGATAATCATTGTGGTAAAATGTGATATAATATGATAAGATATGAAAAAATAGTAAATGGTATAGTGAATTGCGATACCTTAGGCCCCGTTCTTTTATGCGGTGCAGTTGGTTGCGGTGTGGTGGAATTTGAAAAAGTGTGGTGAGTTGTGGTGGGAGTTGTGGTAGGTGGGGTAAGTGAGGAGAGAGAATGTAAAAAGTAGAGGAGAAAAGTGAGGAGAGAGAAAAGTAAGAAGATATTTTGATAAGGATCATGATACACATCTTGCCTCGATATGGTTAATAACCATATTGAATTATCTATATTTCACATTTTGTTAACTTTTAATAATATTTTCTCTAATAATTATGCATATTTATCAATTAACTACAAGAGTATAACACTTATTTGCTAGGTCAAAAAATATAAATAATAGCTAATTTTATTAATCATAGTAAAAAAATGCACACTTTATGCATAGTTTTATATTTATGAAAAAATATAAATAAATATTTTTATATTGTTTATAGGTTATAATAACATTCAATGTAATAAAACATACCTTTATAATGATTTAAATATACTTACATTTAATTTTATGAGTGATTTAGGTGAGATGTAATATGGTTAAGAACCATTTTGCAGTAAGAGGTTTATCATTTTCATTTTGATAATAATTTATAATACAGTGTGGTGAAGTGTAGTGAAGTGTGATATAATATCGAGTAGTGCGGTAAGGCAAGCGCAGTACCACGTAAAAGAACGGGCCTTACAATACAAACAATGCCTAAAGGTGATTGAAGTAACACCCATCAAACCATAACCAAACTTACATTTAAAAAAAAGAAAAAAAAATCCACCACATTTATGAACACACTCCTGGAACCCCACTCCAGTCTCCACACTTCCTTCCACTTCTCTATATATTAACCAACCCAAGCCACTCTCTGTCCCTCCATAAAAACATCCCAAAAACAACAAAATCATACAAAATCCTCAGCTCACACAAAATGAGAGAAGTTTGGACATCCATGGCGTCCATAATGGGCGTCTGCGCCTTCTTCCAGGGCCTCCTCTTCACACTCTTCCCACCCTCCCTCCGCTCCACCTTCCTCACTCTCCTCCGCCGTGTCTTCCGCCGCTTCTCCCCCTTCTGCTACTTCGACATCACCGAGATCGACGGCGTCAACACCAACGAACTCTACTCCGCCGTCCAACTCCACCTCTCCACCTCCTCCTCCGCCGTCTCCTCCGCCGGACGCCTCACCCTCACCCGCCTCCTCAACTCCTCCTCCGTCACCTTCGGCCTCTCCCACAACGACACCCTCTTCGACTCCTTCGACGGCGTCGTTTTCCAGTGGGAGCACCTTATTACCCAACGTCCACCTTCACAGGCATTTTCATGGCGGCCCGTGCCGGACGAGAAACGGGTCTTCACTCTCCGGGTCAAGAAGGAGCAGAAGAAGACCGTGCTGAATCGGTACTTGGATCATATCATGAATCGGGCGGCGGAGATTCGCCGGAATAATCAGGACCGCCACCTCTACACCAACGCACGCGGCGGCGCGTGCATTGACTCCAGTCGCCCGGGGTTTCCATGGGAAGCCGTGCCGTTCAAGCATCCGAGCACGTTCGAAACGTTGGCCATGGATCCGGTGAAGAAGTCGGAAATCATGGCGGATCTGAAGGATTTCGCTAATGGAGAATCGTTTTATAGATCTACAGGTCGGGCATGGAAGCGTGGGTATCTGTTGTACGGTCCGCCGGGAACTGGGAAGTCGAGCATGATTGCTGCCATGGCGAATTTTCTGAATTACGACATCTACGACCTCGAACTCTCCGAAGTCGGGTCGAATTCGGAGCTCCGGAAACTTCTGATGAAAACCACCGCGAAATCTATTATCGTGATTGAAGACATCGACTGCTCCATCAATCTTACGAATCGGACGAAGAACCCTAACTATAACCCGAACCCTAGGCGGGTCGACCCGGATGAGGGTTCTTCGTCGGGTCCGACGCTTTCGGGTCTGTTGAATTTTACGGATGGTTTGTGGTCGTGTTGTGGGAGTGAGAGGATTTTTGTGTTTACGACGAATCATGTGGAGAGGCTTGATCCGGCATTGTTGAGGAGTGGGAGGATGGACATGCATGTTCATATGAGTTACTGTGAGTATTCGATGGTGAAGATTTTGCTGAGGAATTATCTGGGTTTTGAGGAGGGAGATCTTGGTGGAGCTTTAATGGCGGAATTTGAAGGGGTTGTGGAGGGTGCGAGGATGACGCCGGCGGATGTCAGTGAGGTGTTGGTGAGGCATCGGAGGGAGAAGATGAGGGCGGTAATGGAGTTGTTGGAGGAGATGAAGAGGAGAAAACAGAGGAATCTGAATCTGAATCTGAATCTGAATCAGAATGCAGATGATCAAGAAGAGCAGGAAAAAAGAGAGTTGGAGATGCATAACAGAATCGAGAAGAATGAGAAAGAAGAAGATGATGAAATGGTGGTAAATGATGGTCACGATGATGAAGAGAAGAAGTCCAAGTAGAAGCAACAATGGCGGACAATGGCGGAAATGCTCTGTTTTTTTCTGGGTTTGGATGGTCCTCTGTTTTTCTCTATCGTTTTCTTAAAACAGACGAGTTGAGAAGAATGAGAACGAAGGATGAGGAAGAGAAGAAGCTCAAGTAGGAGCATCAATGGCGGAATGCTCTGTTTTTGTCTGGGTTTCTCTCTCTCATTCTTATAACAGAGGAGCTGAGAAGTTCAAGGAAGAGTATCAATGGCGGAAAATGGCGGAAATGCTCTGTTTTTTTAGGTTTGTGTTTTGGAGGGGTCCTCTGTTTTTTTAAATTTGACAAGACATGGTGGAGATGATGGGAGGATGAAATTAGGGGTAGTTTGGGGACAAAGAAGTGATATGTAATGCAAGCTTTGCAAGTTAGATGTTGGTGATGGTATTGGTGGATGTGTCTATGTCACTATTTTTTGTTTTGATTGTTACTAGTAAGTTCTAGCATAAAATTATTACATCTAAGAAAAATTTTGTATATGTTTGTATGTACTTGTGTTGTAAGACAATATAATCAAAATTTGACCTAGTGGTCTTTTTTTTGTTTTATTATTGTTACTACTATAAGTTCTAGTATAGAATCTTTTCTGGTTATTAATTAGAGAAATTCATAAAATATAGAAATGAAAAATAATGATTTTTTGTTGTTAAATAGGAAAATTCATAAAAGATAAAATAAAAACTGTTATAACAAAATACTACCAACCAAACCAAGACACTGTTATTTATTTGGATTTGATAAAATGATGTCTAACCTTGCTTTTTTTTTTTTTGTGTGATTGGGAAGATGCGAAAATGATGCGGTGTTGTTAAATTGTAGAAATTGTGTTGAAGTGTGGAATAATATGATAAAATTTATGGAAAGTCTGGCTGATGTGGCAGGTGAGGAGAGAGAATGTGAAAAGTAAGAAGACAAGTGAGAAGAGACGAAAGTGAGGGGATAAATTGGTAATGATTATGTTAAAGTTTGGTGAAATTTTTTAGCATTTTGTATGACAACAATCTAGGTACAACCTTTAAGAGATGCATTGATTAATTGATACATCTTACCTTTATTATATTGCGGTTGGCAAACTACGGTACCGTGTGGTGCCACACGGTACCGCAGTTTGCCACAACCCACCACATTTCACCGCAAATTATTACTTTTTTCTCTCCTCACTTTTCTTTCTCCTCACTTTTCTCTTCTACTTTTTACATTCTCTCTCCTCACCTACCCCACATACCAATAACCTATCACAATTCCACCACACCCCACCACAATTCCACCACACCTCACCGCAAAATACCGCAGTATAGAACACGACCTTAATTGAAGAGGTTGACCCAAATAGGTGGAAAGAAAAAATATATTGATCATTGCAACGTCCTTCAAGAAGATGAGTTGATTTCTAAGGATAATTTGAAAGAATTTGATAAGAGCCTAATTTGTGCTAGTTTGGACAAGGAAGTGCGCAAATTGTGAAGATCAAAAATATTCTAGATTAAAGATAGTTGGTAATCAAGAGGCAACGATGAGATCTTTAAAGAAAAAAATTCTGAAAAGAAAGGAATGCATAAATTAAGAAGCAATCTTGAAAAGTGTAGCAGTTTAATTAGATTGGACGTACAGTTGATGTTGTGCAATGACTCTTGGGCATTGATTGCAAGTAGTACAATGTTGTCTTAAACATTTGATGAAGCTTTGAATATATATACTCTTGATTTTAACTGTTTTGTTTTACTTGTTTCTTTGTTGTACCATATGTCTAATTACTAATTTAGGTAGTGGATGTAAACTTTATAGTCAATTTTAAGCCTTGAATACTAAAAAAGAGTTCATGTAAGTTTTCTATTAGTCTAATTTATAAATGCGTTCATTACATCATATCTATTTATTACAGAGGAATAATGGAAAGAGATTTGAAATCATTTAAACACGAGGATATGGGTGGATGTTAAAGGTATTGAAGAATTTAATGGTACAGTTGAGAGTGGCTTGTGATAATTTTAGAAAACGGGCGTCTTAAGGCATCGTTCTTTTGTGCGTTGCGTTTGCGTGAGTTCCTAAAAATTTGAAAATTGTGAATTGCATTATCTTACAATTGCATGCTATTGTTCATGTTGTGGACTCTATGGAGGTTGTAGATGATAGCTTTAAGAACCCACAGTCTCCTTTCTTGGGTTCCTTATGAGTTTGCAAACTCCAAGAAAACTATCTAAGATCAAATTGTTGTTTGTGATACTCAACCTAGGTTTTTTGATAAAGTGGCCTTTAATTAAGGTCAGATTTATTGGTTGATCATTTACGGCTAACGTTGTGGAAACCATTGACAATAAGGGTGCCGTTTACGTTAAAGTTTTGACAAGAAATGTTGATATATATATATATATATATATATATATATATATATATTAAAATGAGTGTATGAAAAGAGAATGGTGGGGAGAAAAAGAGAGACACAGAGATAGAAATATTCAAATCAGTGCATGAGAGAGAAAAAAAAGGGAGAGAGAACGAAAGAAGAGAAATGAGAGCGAGAGAGGGGGAGAGAGAGAGAGTAGGGGGGGGGCAATGACTTTCACGAGATTGAAGTCAAGAAAATAATTTACAAATTAAAGGAGTGGGGGAAAATGGTTCTATCCATTTTTCGGTGTCCAAACACAGCCTTAGTCAATGTCTAAATCATCTTATTCAAATTTCAATTTAATAATCTAAAATATTGAGATAAGAAAAAATTATTTCTTAAAGCTGTATGTTGGTTTGTTTTTTTTTTGGAAGTGAAAACTTCTTTTCTGAAACAAATAATTTTCCAAAAATGTGCATAAATTAACATTTGGTATAGGCAATTTATGATTGTTGTTTGTAGACTTGTAGTTGTCTACCTTTTTCTTGTAAAGTTGAATTTCAGCTTTTGGCTTAAACAATTAAAAGAAAAGGAACTGCGTGGATTATATGATCAATATAGTTTTCTATTGTTTGATATATAAAATAGATAGTCCATCAAAATAAAAAAACGAATGGATAGATTTTTATGAATAAATTTTAGATATAAATATAAACATAAGGCTATTTTGAAAATATTTTTTTGATTAAAACTAAAGTTGACATGAAATATGTATGTATGACACATATAGAGTCTGCTTTGCATCTCATTTTTTTTTATTGATTTTTTTTAGTACTTTGTTTCCAAACATTGCTATAATAATTTAACCCAATTAATAATAAATAGAAAAATATATTAGATGAGTGTTAGATCGAAAAAGAAAAGGTTGGATATAATTATGTGTAGGTCTATCGTCAAAATTTTGATATTAATTGAATTTTTTCAAATCCATGCACAATTTTTATTTCTTTCATTCAAACCCAATTATATATACTAATTTGAATCCTATACAAACTTAGACGGGTTCTTTCAGAACATCTAGTGAAAATAGTCCAAAAAACTCCAATCCCTAGCACTAACGAACAGGATGAGTTGTGTTGGGGTTTAACAGGAAATGATAAGTTCTCAACCAAATCAGCTACTTGGTTATGCCATGAGTTAAAACCATAACCCAAATGGGAGGGACACTGGGTGTGGAAACTTGATATCGAACCAAAGCTCAAAGTTTTTCTTTGGCAAACCTTCCACAACGGTCTACCCCTTAGAGGGAATCTGCTGCGGCGAGGTACAAACCTCGACCCGTCTTGCCCAATTTGTCTCCAATTTTTGGAGACTGATAGTCATCTCATACATCAATGTCACTTTACGAAAAAAGTCTAGGACATTGCTAATTCTCATAGGTGGGTGGCCACTCCGATCACCTGGCCAATAGATAGCACCGGTAGTATCATCCTCAACACTCTTAAAAATTCACTCCCCCCTAATAAGTTCTTAAGAGCCATTCATCTCATTTGGAGCATTTGGAAGGAGCGAAACAATTGCGCTATCAACAATACCATCTTCAACACCACAAGAGTCATCCTACGTGCCAAAAGAAGCTTTGCAGAATGGCGGGCTAGGAGCAGATTCTCGTTGTGTGACCAGCCTCTCCCCCTGTCCAACCGCCATAAACATCAACGACCGAGTAACCATGTTCCAGTTTGGTGGATGCGGCCAGAGTTTAAGTTAAACTTTGATGGGTCACTCAACAATCAAGGTTCAACAACAGGGTTTATTATTCGTGATCACTTCGACAAGTTAATCAAGGCAGGTGCTACTCCAGTGATTTCTGATTCCATCTTGATAACTGAGGCGCTAGCCCTCCGTTTCGGCCTCCAACAACCTATTCAGAATGGTACCTCAAAAATCCAGATTGAAGGGGATAGTCTGATCCTCATTCAGGCAATCCTAGGTTCAATTCATACTCCGTGGCAGATCGACATGATTATTAGAGATATTAAAAATTTGCTCAACCAGTTTGATGAATTCAATGTACGACATATTTACCAAGAAGCAAATTCTGCAGCGGATTGGATGGCCAACCACGGTCACAATCTTAACAATGCTACCATTTTGAACAATAGCCCTTCTCTATTTTTTTCTTCTATTTTAGTTGCGGATAACTTGGGGAGATGCCTTGACAGAAGGGTCCCCTAAGTTCTGTTATATCCCCTTTTACCCGCTTCAAAAAAATAAATAAATAAAAAAATACTCATTTGAATCATCCAACCCAAAATAATCCCTAAAATAAATGAGTATCAGCGGATCATTAACGTTTCATTCACGTGCTTTCCAACTTTTTAAAATGAGTTGAAGGATGCTAGACATTTTGTTTGATTTTATCTTGGAGTGTTTGTTTGTTTAGGTGACTGTTTCGTGGTTCTTCTATCTTTGTATCTTTAGCTGTGGTATGTGGGCTTATGTCTTGTTGTCTTCTTTTATCATTTTGCTGTATTTGCTGATCTCTGCAACATTTTTTGATGTGAACAATAACATTTTATGACTTCCAATAATTAAAAAGAAAACTTAAAATGACTTGAATATGAATATTTAATACCGATATGTATAAACTTCGTCGTGGTCCGCGGAGGCCTAGGAAATGAAAATCTATGGCAGATGTCATTCAAGGCGATTTAAAACACGTGCGCTTAATGGAGGACATGACATTTGATAGGAGCGTTTGGCGGGTTACGATCAAGGTAGTCGAATGAGAGGGTCGAAAGGTTGTCAGTAGCTTTTTGTCTCTATTTTTGGACTCTCTTGTGCTTTCCATTGTGTTTGTGTTTTTCAGGTATGTCTAGTCCACCTGTTTATCTTCACTTTGCTAGCAGTACTCAGGTATAACGTCTAATCCCCTTCTTCTTCACTCTCTCTTGAAGAAACACAACCCACCTCTGAGGCCCTCCACAACTAGTTCAGTGAGGAGCTCCACTGCTGTTGCAATTCTTTTGTTTGAAAGACCAAATTTAGGGAAGTATCCTAAATATCCATAAAATATTTCCAGCATATGTCCAGAATAATATCTACTAGTTGTGATATGTATCTTTGTAGAAGATCAATACAAAATGGCAAGCTTAAAGATCATAAAGAATCAAGATTAGAAGATCAACACAAAGATGGAAAGGATCAAGCATATATAATGATCAAGCATATCTTCACAAGATCAAGCATATATGGACGACAGGCGTAAAGATCCTAAAGAATCAAGATTAGAAGATTAACACAAAGATGGAAGGGTTCAAGAACCAAGGAAACTTCAAAGTAGCCACTATATTGCAACCTTAAGCATCTATATAAAGTTTGGCTGTCCTCCTCTCTCAAAATAACGATTCCAAGCAAGATAAATCGTGTGTAGTAATTTTGTGATAGGAAATTCCGTGTGTAGCTACTTGGTTGTGAGTAGTGAGTTGTGTAACAAGAATGTGTTCTGGTGAGGATCTCAGAGTCGTGTAGCTAAACTGAGTGAATGACCTCACTTTAGTGAGTTCAAGCCATTCTTCCTGCCTCAGTTGTGAGGCCACTGCTGCAGAAGTTCATCCTGAATATTCTGCCCTTGTAAGCACCTATCGAGAATCTCACAGTCCTTGACAGTGCCGAGTTTGTAACCTCCTCTATTTTCAAACACTTTAAGTTTATCAATAAAGAAGTATTATTCAGATATATAAGTGTTATTAACGTTCCTATGTTGATTAAGTGTAGAATTTTTATACAACCCCATTCACCCTCCTCTAGGGTTATTTCATCTCTCGACTTCTCAAGTGGCTTTTTCTGTTGGTTTTTGACTCGTTTTTTTTTAAAAAAAAGTCTTATCTCTTAGGTTAGTCGGAATCAACATTTTCATATATTTTTTTTGTAGCGGAAGACTCTCTACATCTAAACTCGCTCAAACTTGGGATTGGTTTGTTGTTGTTATTGTTGTATGTATAGGGTGATATGTAACCCATGATGAGCATCTACGTACCTTCCATGCAACTTCCAAGTCCAACATAATTAACCATAATCAAATTTTTTAACCAATATGGAACAAGAGTCACACCACCAACAACGTCGGAAGTTGATGCTCAATTATGTCCTCATGCATGAGTTAAGATTTGCTTGAAAAAACTCGTTAATTATATCATTAAATAATTATAAATCCCATCCCATCAATTTGTTTGTGTTGGGGGAGATTCGAGTGAAATGTAAAAAGCAAGAGTTAATTATTTAATTAATTAGTTATTAGTTGATGGATGTATGCATGATTTGTCCAAACCCTAAATAAAAAATACACAAAAAGCCAATTGTGGGCAAGAGGTTATCCAATAGAGTACGTTCTAAAAATTTACTGTAGGTTTGGATGAAAAAAAAATAATAATGAGGTAAGCATAAAACTAGCAGGTAAAGTGAAAGTATCTTTTGAGGTGGGCATTTATGATTTGATTTCATCTAAGATAAACAATTATGAGAAAGAATTCATAAAATTATACGAGATTAATGATTGAAATTGAAGGTTTTTCAATTTGATGTGACCCTTGTAAACTATTATTCTTTGTGCAAATTAAAACGATTATTCCCTCTATTCTTTTTGAAATTTTAAACATTTAGATTGTGCTTGTTAAAACAAAAAATTCAGAAATATATAAGACAGTTAATGAACAAAATATTTAAATATATTTAATTAATTAAAGTTAATATTCTATATTTTATTCAATAAGAATTCGTCTGAATTTATAAAATGACAAATAATATGAGAATTACATCCAGGAGTACCCTAAACTCTAATTTTTAAAAATTACTAATTTAAAAAGGGTAAAACATTTATCAAATATTTTAGGACAAAACTCTTATCATTCACCCTTAAAAAAATTCGTCCATATTTGTTCAAAACCAAACTAAAAGTTGAATACCAATACAAACAAATAATATAAATTAAATGAGGAACAATGTAGCTATATGTGTTAGTTTGCTCAAATTGGTCGGTTTATTTTTCTAATAAAATCGTAAAATTAATTTTAGTGGTGATTGGTGAATCATAGAAATTATTTTAAATTCCATTTATATTAATGTATTACTTATACAAAAGACGTTAAATAAGGACAAAGCATGCAAGTTGAAAATGCTTTAGGGATGACTAGCTAATGAGAAATTGGTCACATTGAGCTGGACGGATAAATTAGATATAGCTTTTAGTCAGTTTTTGCATGTGGACTGCAACATCCAAAAACAAAGCTATTTGCTTAGCTTTGGCTTATATAAAATATGATATGATACGATGCACAAACTATATATTATACACCCAAAAATAATAAATATAATAATGCTTCAGGCAGAGAGGTAGGGTATGCATGCATGGTTGATTGGCATTGGAAACTAAACTATCCTGGTGGATGTGGAGTTGGATTGTAATACCAAAAATACATATTATTATTATTATATGATGTAATATTTTATATGCTTACAGGTTACACATGTAGTGCTTTATTTTATTTTTATTTTTTATTTAATTATTATTCATTATTAATTCATCATTTATGTTTGTGGGTCCAATGCGATATTCTGCGGTATGATATGATGAAATTGTGGCGGGTTGTGGTGTAATTGTGGCGGGTTATTGATTTGTTGGGGTGAGTTTTTTGTAAAAATATAAATATTGTATTGGTAATTGTGAAAAAGTAATTTGTGGTGGGTTGTGGTGAATTGTGGTAGAATGGTATTTTATGGTGGGTTGTGGCAAATTGCGGTGGACTGTGACACCGCAGTTTGCCAACAGTAGAAAAGAACAGGGCCGAAATTGATCACTTTACAAATTATAATGCCTATTTATATAAGGTTTCTCATATATGTGAATTGTGGTAAATATATAAGGCTAGATGTAGACCTTATGTCCATGTATGTGAAGATGGCTCAAGGTAAACAAAAGATTTTCATTTTCATAGAACATGACATTTTAGCATGAACAATTTAGTATTTATTATCATATACTAAATTGTTTTTAAAATTGTTTCCACATAGAATTGGGGGTGCACAAGTTTAATGGATATTCTAGAATGTGACTGAAACTGGTCAAATGGGTAAGGTTCTAGAATCTAAATTGGTTAAACATAATAAGGTAAGGTTATTGAAATTTAGAAATTTATCAGATATTAGGTCTCAACTGTCCGATACATAGAAATTTAATTTATTATGAAAATTATTACATAGAAACTTATTTATTATCATGATTTTTTAAATACTTTTAGAACATTAACTTTTTATTTTTAGGACATCATTACAAAATAAACTTCTTTATATAAAAATATAATTATTCCTCCCCTTTTTAATCGTTTGATCATTATGCTTGGATTCCAATGTCTCTAAATATATTACAAAAATCTTTAGAAAGTCAACTAATATACTACTAATTTGAAACAATGCCTTTGCTAATCTATCAATTTTAACTTTAATGATGACATCAAGTACAAGTAGAATAAATCCACACTCATATTTCAAGAGTATTAATAAATAAATTAAAATAAAATAAAACAAATGAGATGAAATAGAGCAAATAAAAAAAGAACAATAAAAAGGAATCTTTAGTTAGTTCATGTAAAAAGTGTGGCAAGGAATTATTTTAGGGTCAAAAGTTGGAAGATTGATGAGGGAAGGCAATCAAATATATCCTTTGGTGATACTGAAGAGCAAATGACTTCTTGGTTTCCTTATTTACATAAAAACTTGTTTGCATGCATCACCATTTGGTTGTAATAAAATACACAAAGAGCCTTTATTTATGGTACAACTCTTTTCTTAGAACTTGTAATGACCATTCTTTAAGGATATTGGAGATCTAGATCAGCATATATGGTTGACATTGTGTACTACATGTGAAAAATTTATTCATAAAGCTGTTAAGGAATCAATACCAAGAGCTTGTATGGTATTTTACTATCTCTTGTGTACTATTTCTCATTTCCTACTATTTTAAATTGATTGGAAAAAAATGGTTGGTAATACACATATTTTTAGTAGTGTAATGGCTATTGTGGAATCATCTCAATCAAAAGCTTAAGCTATTGCTGAGAGTTAAGCCTAAGAACTCTTATTCATCGACTGACTTTGATACCATGTGAAACCATCTCAACCAAAAGATTAAGCTAATGGTTGAACGCCCATTATTAGTTTTATAGTTCTCTAACAACTATCATAGTGATGATAAAGATAAAAATAGTGAATGAGATTTATTCATTTGATGTTGTTGCCTATAGAGATATATACCCTCATATTATAGAATGTAAAACCACAACCTTGACTCAATCTCACCACCTTCAAGATGGAAATCAATCCACAATATCATGTGAGCCAAACTTATTTGGTGGTAAATATGAGACTTATTTGTTCTAAGATGTTATGTTTTTAAAATTCTTTACCTTATACTTTCTTCTCAATTCTAATTTTAATTTATAGGTTCTCTGGAAGACTCATATTCATGTAAAATGACATCCTCTTCCTGTATGCTACATCAAACTCAACTTTGATGGCATCAATTTCTTTAGCGTAATTTTTGTCATTCGAAATATGGGGATCAAGTATTTGCATGTTTATAGTTTTGACAATCGTTCAAATATTGTTGAAGATGTAATTGTGATTAGTAACAATGTTCACATATTTAGGAGGGTTTTCAAAATAAGTTTAAAGTCAAACTATCCAAACAACAAAAAGAATCCCATCACATTCATTGAAATGCAAATTCTGTGAATATCCAAGGCATAAAGACATTGGAGCCTAGGCAGTGAAAGGAGGGGAACATTTCTTTGCATGGAATACAGGATTGGATGAGATTCTTTTTGTTGTATGGAATTTTGGGTTTAAGCTTTGGATATTCGCAGAATTTGCATTCAAGTAGATCACAATCCCTATAGTAAAGCCTACAATTGTTACGACAATAGTGAATTGTTTGATATCTCGTCCCTCAGTTTTGAACTTTCTTTTTCAATTTATTGTAATGCATTGGCACAAGGTTTGATTTTGGGAAACTCTCATGCATGCATTTTTTTTTGAAAAAAAAAAACAAATTGCTTGTCCAAATTTTATCATAAATGGATTTGATCAATCTTAATTAATTAAACTTGTATCCAAACTTTTACTAACGTTTATGTCATTACATTACTTAGTTCGGCTGATATTTGTTTTCATATTTAGGCAATTATCTATTACATACAAATTTCGTTATCTCTACTGTTACAATTTTACACATTCTACACCACCCTAAAAATCTTTCTAGTTAGTGATTATAAAAGTCGTGATGACTTACATTTCCAAGTTCCAGCAGACAATCCCTCCACATTTGGCACATTAAAGGCTTTGATTTTACATCTGACGGTATGTGGTCATAGATATCAGGGAGTGTGGTCATGAATTTCATGACTACGTTCCCTGAAATCCATGACCATACTTTCTGAAATGCACGTACGTGCATGGTATCCCTTTATATATATATGGTTGTTGGGTTTTGTGGCTCATTGGATCCTCGGTGGGGTCCAGAACCTGAGAAGAATCGACAGGGGATACAATTTTAATATAATTCTAATTACATGTTCATGTCAGATACTACTTGTTGTTATTTGAGTTTTAATCTGATTCTATTTCTTCTACTAGCCACCCTGTAAATAGGGTTCATTTTTCTCCACTTTATTTCACGGCGACGTCGATCAACAGCGAACGGCAAACGGCTGAGTGACAGAGAGTCAGAGAGGGAGAAAATATTGAGAGAGAAAAGGGTCTCACCAATATTTTCCCAAGTGTATCCCGACAGATAGTGAGAGAGTGTGAGAGAGATTTATATTGTAATCTCCTCTGTTGTTGATCGCATTACACCCTATGATAGTGATCGAGTTATACTCCTCCTTTCTTTTAGTGATTTATTTTTCTGGCTATCGTCGTCCATGCCATGGGTTTTTCTCCGAGTTCTTCGGTTTCTTACGTATACCCGGTGTTGCCTCATCGCTTATTTTTGGTTTCTGAATTTTGTCGTAATTTCCGTCATCTCAATTTTATTTTCGCTTCTGCTGTTACCTTACTATTTTCTCTAACAATGATTCATAACTTCAAAATCAAGATTATCTAAGCACGTAGGTGCATGTAATCCCTTGATACAACTGAGCTGACCTGCCTATATAACGTAGCTTGTTCCAAATTGATCAATTCTGGTCAACTCAGACCCGTCATGCATGCTAGTAACGATGGAATTTGAATTTGTCCTTGAACAAGTAGCATATATATACTGACATAGGTACATAAACATGAAGCGCACAACACTACTATAAATTAAACTAACTTAATTAGACATAATCAAGCATTATATACATCCCTCATAATAATTACTACTAATGCCTTCAAGAATAAGACCCTCTAATTATCACATTGAGACATGGAATCTGGGAAGGTACATGTGGGATTAACACTAGCATTCTTGCTGTCAATGGCATCTATGCCGCGATCAACAAGGGAAGAAGGCAACGTCGTGAATACGAATGCAACAGCAAGTTGTTTGATGGAGGTTGAAACCTGCATTGAGCAGAATATGAACAGCATTGGTTTCACAGGCAAAATCAGTCCATGTTGCTCAGTGGTTGTGGAGTCTTTCAGGAACAACACCACCTGCTTCTGCAACACGGTCAACAACACGGTCCCTTCAGATTTTATCTTCAATTTTACCTCACAGTTTTCCTCTCTCTGTAGCATTCAGCTCAGCCAGTGCCGAGGTATGTATGCAGGCAACATTCTCATGCATCATATTGGACTTTAAAGTTGTTTCCGAAAAGAGTGATGATATGTGTCTTGGCTTTGATTAGAGCTGGTAAAAATCCTGTAGAGTGGAATCGAAATATCTTATTAATGCAGAAACGATTAGGATCGTATTGCTGAATCTTGTCCCACGGATACTACAATCTCCTTTTTTGAGTCTTTCGGGTCAATGTCCTAGAATGACGGCTACCAATTACGGAGTCACCAGATTTTTTAATATATACGACGTACACGTGTGTGTATATATATATATATATATATATATATATATATATATATATATATTTAGTGTTAGAGACATACCCAAACACATAGCTAGTAAGAGTACTAATCAAATTAGAAATCTTAATCCTAATATGTTTATGATTCCTTATTATCTAGAAACTATATTCTAGATGAATTGAGCTTGATTAATTAACTAATTGGTCATTAATCAACCAACAAATCCAAGACCTGGTAATTTCTGGTTTGGATAAATTGGACATTAGACGAAAACTTATGTCTGATCATACTAGGTTCAGACAAGCATAAATTCGGTCTAAATCGGTTTTGGACAATAGAAATTTGAAAAAATTGTATTTAAAATTTTGGTCAAATATCGGTCAATATCAAAATTCGGACTGAAATTCTATTACCATACCCTGTTTTTTCCCGTCGAACAAATCCGGGCAATCGGGTTAGGCACATTTTTGCCAGCCCTAGCTCTAATACGCCTTTTAAGAGCATTATAATGGGGGATTTAAGAAGGGGCTAGTTCAAAGATAAATGTGTTTTAACTAATAGTTGTTCCTAAAATTAAAACATTTATGATCCCTATATTAGATGAACGTAAATGGACACTTATTTTTAATACTTTTTTATGAAGCAATACGTAGCGAATAGTTTCCAACTCTTGGGTCATTTATTATAAAATTTAGAAAACAAACAGTTATATTCAACCCTCCATGCCCCGCTTGAATGAGATTTCATAGTATTAATTTTCGTAAATGGTCACTTATTAGCCATCACAAGAATTTGACGATGAAAATAAAGAAAAGAAAGAAAAAATGAAGTAAATAACATAAGAAAATGAGATCACCATACATACATAGTGATAGTATTCTTTTTCCTAGACAAAAGGCCGAAATAGTTGGGCTATCAGTCTACGGCCCAACATCTGACAACCCAATTTAGTAGTGCCGCCCTTATAATATGAAAATGGGCCGAGTCTCCCATTACCCAAAAAAAAAATAAATAAACAAAAGCATGGACGAAAATCATGGCCTAATGTACGAAATTTACAGGCTTTGGATTTGAATATGTAGGCATTATTAGACTATTGTGTACAATTTTTTTTAAAAAATATCTAGTACATAATTATTAATTGGTGCATAATAGAAAAATATGTACAATAAACTTGAAAAAGTAAAAAAATATATATATTGGCAAGTCCAAGAAGTCCATCTTTGAAGAACTTGAAAAAGCTTCGCAGAGTTGAAGACTAGGAGTAGATTCTCTTCGCAATCATCTTCTCTTCGCTCTTCCAATTCGTCCCCATCACCCACGACGCACCAACCAAGAAAAGTCCGTTGGGAGCGTCCCAACTTGAACTGGATCAAGTTGAATTTTGATGGATCATTAAACGATCATAGTTCAGCAGCGAGCTTTGTTCTTCACAATTATCTTGGAAGACTTGTGAAAATTGGAGCTATGTCAGTTCGTTCAAGTTCCACCCTCCCATTTGAAACTTTGGCTCTTCGGTTTGGGCTTCAATACGCCATTCAAGATGGTCATACTAATGTTCAGATTGAAGGGGATGACAAGTTATCTAGGGTTCTATTCATATTCCTTAGCAGATTGATACAGTCATTAGAGACATCAAAACTCTTATATCTTAGTTGAACAATTTCTCCTTGCACCACATTTTTCCAGAGGCAAACTTTGGAGTCGACTGGATGGTCAACCATGACCACTCTCTATTCATTTCAATCATCAGGGTTTTGAGTCCTTCTGTTTTTTTTCTTCTATATTAGTTGATAGTAGGATTTTTTTTAATAGAAGGATTCTTTCCTATTGGGGGGGGGGGGGTATACACAAGGGTAGGAGTTTGTAAAAGAAAAGGAAGGTTAGATTAGGTGAGTGTTTGTAAGGGTAAGTAATTTACCCTCGCTTGTAAAGTTTTTTTGAAATTATAAAAGGGTTCATAAGAAAATAGGTTATTATGTAATTAAACTCCCCCTTGTGTTCCAAATTGGAGTGTCAAAAAAAGAGGATTAATGAGGATTAAACGGGTAAACTTCACCCTTCATCACTCGCCTTACTCTAACTTGCTCTCTTGCCAAGCAAGAGTAGGGAAGAGAAGTATCCTTATTGACACACCATAACCCCTTCGTACCCCTTTCCCAAACACATCCATTGTTCTGATGTACTACCTCCGTCCGTCATTGAATGTCAAAATAACTAATTTTAAAAGTTCAAAGTACATTGGAAATTGAGTAAAAAAGTTGGATTTAGACAAAAATACCCTTTTAGTTAGCAGTGACTTTTTATATGTTAAAATAATATTTAGACTCCCAATGTATCATTAATAAGGGTAACATGGGTATTTTAATAATTGAAATTGTAAAATTGACAAATAAAAAGGGACAGGATAATTAGAAAATTTGACACTCATTTAGGGACAGACGTAGTACCTTGTTTATTATTATTTTTTTTAAATGTATGTTATATACTATTTACATGTTGGGCCTCATATTCGGATTGCTAATACTTTCCTTTTTCCTGGAACAGTTGATCCCGCTATGGACGATATTGCTGGCTTAGGATAACTGGATAAAGCAGGTCTTTATGAATGGCATGTAACAGAAAAATGAGATAGCTCTCAATCGGGAAATGCTTATGATTCTTTTCCATGAAGAGGGTCTTGGGTGTTCAATTTGTAAATAATTGCTTTATGAAATTTTGATCACAAATTTTGACTAGGGTGTGTTTGGTTGGACGGTAAATGATTTCGGAGGAAATCACTTTCCAGGTCAAATTTTCCCTGATTTGGTAAGAGACAAATCATTTTTGGAAAATGACCATATATGTCAACATAAGTAGCGATATATGTTACAAATGAGAATATTTGAAGCTCAAAATTCATATTTGAGCTTTTTTAATCATTTCTATCGTATTGTAAAGTTTCGAGACAAATTGATGAAATTGAATTTCGCTCTTAAATTTCAATCATGTTTAATAGCAAAAAAACGTCGACAAAAGTGGTTATATATATGTTAAATTCATAAAGTTTCGATTCAAACAGTTAAATTTGAATTTTTTTAAAGTTTCAGTTAATTTTAATGGAAAAAAATTATGGTATATGTCGTGATAAATCTTGTCATATAAAAATATTTTGAGCTAAAAATTTATATTTGAGCTTTTTTTTAATCAATTATACCGTATTACAAAATTTCAAGCTAAACCGTTACAATTGAATTTTACCTTCAAATTTCAGACAGTAAAAATTGATCTAACAATTAAGGGTGGAAAATATTTTTGTATGTTAAGCAAAGGAAGTCAATTTTGTTCCTTTAGAGGAAAATGGTTTTCTTTGAAAATGATTTTCCAAATCCTTTTTGTATGCCAAACACTAAAAATTGGGAAAATATTTTCCTAAAAAATATTTCCCCCTCCATACCAAACACATCCTTAATGTTTATTAAGATTACTTTATTATTCCAAAATTATATCTTTCATTTTCTTCATTTACACCATCATGTCTGTATACTTTTTATGTTGGACATTTTTATAGCTCCTTTATTTATTAGATTAAACAATTATATGCTAGTTTCGACTCGCCACATATAAAAGTATCGTTAATATATTTCGTGAGTATTTTTTATAGGTAGTTCAAGCAATTGATTCAAATTCAATCTAATTGTCATAAATTCAATTGATAAAATGGTCTACATAATATTAAGTATAATGAAATTTTTTTATATCTTTCTAAATTGACTTTGAAAAGTTATAATTCATAATTTTATATCGTACAAGTTGTTTTACTTGTGAGAATATTAACATTGAGGATAAATACTACTATAATAATATTAACATTGAGAATAAATACTATTTCGTATATAAAATATTAGAAAATCCTTCTTAGGCAAGCACAAACAATCAAATTAAAAGAGATTTTAAGCTAATGAGAATATATAGCTTTAGTGCTCCTAATAAATAATTTGTGGTTCTACCCCTATAAAAATGACTATCATAAAACACTGATTGAATAATGTATGTATTATATCAAATTAAGGGTGTCTCTTTACAATCAATGGAAAGGGAAAATACATGATTCCAAATTGATTCGTGTATACTAAGGTTCTGTCTGTATGATTATAAACAAGGAGTGATATTACGAAAGATCATCAATTCATCATACAACTCAAAACCCTACAAAATCGATCAAAGAGCTCCAAACAACACCAAAAGACCTTCAAATATGATTCAACGCCCAACAAGCACTGCCCAAATGAATATCTAACATTCAAGTATATAAACAAGAACAAATACTACGCAAATATGATCAATACACCTTCCAAATTAGCACCCTAAAATAGCAAGATATGATCGCCTCTAAAGGAGCAACTCCACCAAAGATTGACCTTTGGGATTTCCAAATGAATGTTTAAAGGAAAAACCACCAACACCCACTTTATTCACCAAAGAAAAATCCTCACCAAGTTTGATGGAAAGGGATAATCCACTAATCAAACTATCAAGGGACACTCTTAATTACCACCATTAAGCTAATGGATAAAGAAAGAAGAGTTTTTGGAACGGGTTTGTAAATACCTAAAGTTAATTCATCATTGGTCATAAAGCTAGCTACTTTTTATATCAAATGTCTATGTATATATAGTTTTTAGGTTGATTAATCCCTACAGAACACTAAATTACAAACCAGGACTAAAGCTTAGACTTAATGCCTCATGTGAGAGAAAAGGGTCAAAAGGGTAAATACATGGGTTAAGGGAAAAATCCCTCATGACAGAAAAATCAAAGCAGCTAAAGTAAAAAAGAATGACACTACCATCACAACTCATGACACGACTGTGTCGTGTCTTTTGACGGACGACATAGTCCATGTCAGAATCGACACATGACGTGTGTCACTCTTTTCTTGCGCAAAAAGCCACTTTTGATCCACGGGACATGAGCATGTCCTCCTATGACACGATCGTGTCTCCCCCACTGAAAGGGAGGAGACGATCGTGTCAAAGGATAACACGACCATGTTGTATGGCTTTCAAACTTAGCCACAAACCTTGTCAGGGGCACGATTGTTTGTGCATATGCACTACAACAGAACAGGCATATGGACGACCGTTAATATCGGTCGCAATAGGGCTCTATCAGTCGCAAGAAAGGGCGGGCGACCGATATCAGCGACCGATACGTATCGGTCGCTGTATATCCGTCGTTTTTCGAACCGCGCGACCGATATATATCGGTCGCCAAACTTGCGACCGATAAACGGCAGGGTGACCGATACGTATCCGTTGCTAATCAGCGACCGATAAGCAGCGACTGATACCGTATCGGTCGCTATCTATCGGTCGCTGATTAGCGACGGATACGTATCAGTCGCAAATTATGCGTCGCAAAATAGTGACCGTTACGCAGCGACGGATACATATTGGTCGCAGTTTTAATATTTTTTTTTTAAAAATAATTCTTAATTGATATCGACTAGTATCGATCATATCAGTATTTGTTGAATTATCGATTGTCATTGCTATTATTATATTATCTAATTGATATATATATATATATATATATATATATATATATATATATATATATATATATATATATATATATATATATATATATATATATATATATATATATCAATTAGATAATATAATAATAGCAGCGACCGATAATTCAACAAATACAGTATGATCAGTACCTAGTCGATATCAATTAAGAATTATTTTTTAAAAAAAATATTAAATATATATATATATATATATATATATTCAGCTGCGTATTTTTCCACCTGTCAGTTTCATACATAACATAATTAAACATATATAATACTAAACATTCATGCATATGTTTCATAGATAAACTAAGTTTCATACATACATATGTTTCATACTCTAATATCCACACATATATATAATAACTAAAAGTTCATAAGTTCAAGGTTGGGGAGGAATTGCGATCCCGACAAGTTCGATATTGAGATGGGGAAGAAGAACTACCGCCTTGTTGTTAATGTTGGAAAACTTGTGTTAGTTGGCTTTGAAGGCTGGAGAGGCGGATGAGTGGGCGAAGTTGATCACGCACAATGGCATCGGTGACGGAGTTGCGCTGCATGCCTCGACGAAGAACTACCACAGGCGGGGTGGAGTATCATAAGCACGAGGTCGCACTCCCAAGACCATATGACTTGGTCTTTGGGTTTGTACCGCCCAATTGAAGGTACAACTCCTAGCTTCCGGGAGTTCTCCATTATGCCACGCCTCACACTTTTGGCGAAAGGTTTCTGCAAGCATGCACGCCACACGTAGTTCAAATACAATCCAAACACAACTTTAAACATGCACGCCACACGCGAGTTCAAACATAATCCGTAAGACACTTTAAACATGAACGCCACACATGAGTTCAAATACAATCCAAAACAAACTTTAAACATGCACGCCACACGTAGTTCAAATACAATCCAAAACACATATACTAAACATGAACGCCACACGCCGTAGTTCAAATACAATCCAAATACACATAAAACATGCACGGCCACACGGAGTTCAAATAAGTTCCAAACACGCATAAAACATGTACGGCCAAACGCGTAGTTCAAATACAATCAACACAACTTTGAACATGCACACACACGGAGTTCAAATTCAAACGAAAAGAAACTTTAAACATGCACGCCACACGCCAGAGTTCAAATTCAATCCAAAACACATATATTAAACATGCACGCCACACGGAGTTCAAACATAATCCAAAAGACACATAATACAAGTACGCCACACGCCGTAGCTCAAATATAATCTAAAACACAAGTTAAAGTTTATGAATATGTGTAAAGGAAACTTACATCGAGTGTGGCATCATGTGGGTTACTCCACACCGATTCCTCAGGATCTCGCCACGATGAATGTGAGCGTGGACTTGCATGTGGTCATGAATTTCCTCACCATCTACAAGTTAAAATAGTCAATGCAAACAATTGTTTAGAGTTCTTAATTGTTAATGAATACATATAACTTTAAATTATTACATAATCAAGTATAGGAAACACCTTCTTATTCATATAACTTGTCAGAAACGAGCCGACGTGCGTAATGCAATTGGCGGAGTTTTCATTGTTCCTATTTGCTTTAGCGGCATTGGACCGAATGAAATCCTCGGTTTGAGATTCCTCCTCTATTGCATCACGGTGTTCATCGCTCATGTGAGGTACAGGGTCCGTCCTCTTCTTGGTCCTGACCTTGTACCTCGTATCAGTAGCCCGATCGCACAATTTGGTGTGCCACCCACTAAACACATCTCTTGTTAGTTCTTCATCCCACACATAATGTCGCTGTATAAAGTAATTTATTGGTGATTAGTTAAACGACTATTCCGTAAAAGAAAATCATAACCCGAATTTGCATAATTACTTACACAGAATTGCCCCCACAAAGTTGTTTTCTCTTCTTTGGACCATGTGGAAGGAGGCTTCGGATTTGGGTGGGAACGAACTTGCCCTCCAACAAACCGTGCCAAACGGGTATCGGCGAACCTATGCAATCGTTACGAAAAAAACAAATAAAGTTAATAAAACCAATTCTAAATAAATGTACATAGGATTTTATGTGATCATCTTACCAATCCTCCCCCCGCTCAAGTCGTGTACGGTTGGGGTATAGAGCAGGGTCGATCGGAGCTGCTCTTTGCCAAATACTATGTGGCTGTCTCCCCCTAATATAATAGTTAATATCAGGTAAAATCAAAACACAAGTTAGTTCCAAACTTTTATATATATATATATATATATATATATATATATATATATATATATATAAAGGCATGCGTACGAGTAGAATGCATTGGCTTCAACCAAGTACATGAAAAATCTGAACCAAGTTGTGAATATAATGCTCATGGTTCATATACTCGATATCGTTTTGTGTGGTTCACATCCACGAGATTGTAATGCTCATGTTTGTTCAAACCATGGACGGAGTCAAACCAATCAACTTTGAATAAAATAACTTTGTAATTGCCAAATTTTCCTAAGTATTCCAACTGAATCACTTCTTGGAGCGTCCCGTAGAAGTCTACGCCGTGCATTCCTTTGACATATACCCCAGAGTTGGCGTTCGACTTTCCTTGCCGTTGAACTTGGAAATTGTAGTTGTTAATGTAGTAATGGTTCCACCAATGCACATTTTTGTTGGGACCGTAGGCTAACGCTCGAATGAAATCATATGTTTCATTTGAATTGATAGCCTACACAATATAATTTTAGCAAAGTCGTCAACTTTAAGTCGACAACATTATGATAGTTGAACTAGAATCTTACTAATTCAATCAAACTTGATCGATCACCTTTCGTTTAAACCATTCGGGAAATTGTTTGCCAAATTTGCTCCACAAATCCCCTATTTGTGTGCGTGGATGTGATAGGCACATGTCTTCTTCAAAATTCCTTCCAACAAATAATTTAAGGTGTTAACTAGGTAATTAGTTACATTGAGCATGTACATACACATAGCGGCGTGTAATCGTACATACCTTTCATACTTTTCCAACAACTCACTATTTGAAAGAACATATGCATGCGCCGCAACAAACTCTTGTTGGTTGAGGAACCTCTTTCGACCCTCACTAGGCGCATATCCAATGTTTGAGGAAAACACATCAGGGAGTGGTTCGTTAACATCGTTAACGTGCTTCACATCAGGGCATGCGTTTCTTTTAAGTTCCCTAGACTTTGTTTGAACTTCGGGGGCAAAATATGCATCACAGAAGTTTGCTATCTCCTCTGTTAGGTATGCATTGCAGATAGACGATTCTACTCGTGCCCTGTTCCCCACTTTTTTCTTTAAGTGGTGCAAGAATCTACAATATTTTACAAGTAACAAACATTGATGTTTCCTTAAAATACATATAATTCATCTCATAGTAACTATGAAAGATATGTAAGTTTATTTATACCTTTCAAAAGGATACATCCACCTATACACATGTGTCCTCCCATCGCTTCATAAGGAAGATGTACTGGAAGGTGTTCCATGACATTGAAGAAGGCAGGGGGAAATATCATTTCCAACTTGCATAGAATTTCCGGTATGTTTCTCTCTAACCGGATCATGTCACTCACATTTACATTAGAAGCACATAAATCTCTAAAGAACTGGCTGAGTTCCGTCAATGGTTTCCTAACTTTTTGAGGAAGTAGCTCCCTGGTTGCAATTGGTAACAACCTCTCCATGAAAACATGACACTCATGGCTCTTCAAACCCTATGACTTTGAATTTTGGGATCGACACATCTGCTCAAATTACTCGCATAGCCATCAGGGAGTTTGAGCCCTTTCAACCACTCACACAAGGCCTTAACTTCTTCTTTACCCATTTGATAGGGAGCGTTCGGCATAGTTTCGGTGCTAGTCCCATCTTGGTGATGAGTTTCTTGAATGTTTAGCCGACGACGCTTGCAATGGGTGGCTTGGTCCCTACGCGAGTTCTTATCATCCTTCGTCTTGCCTTTAACACTCATGATTGTATTCAGCACTTGATCAAATACATTCTTCTCAACATGCATGACATCCAAGTTGTGTCGAATTTTAAGATCTTTCCAATACGGCAACTCCCAAAATATGCTTCTCTTGTTCCAATTGTGAGACTCTAAATACCCATCAACACGGTTATGTTGTTCCGTGGAGCTCGGGAAATTACATACACGATCCCAAATTTGTTCCCCGTTCAATCGAGGGGGTGGAGGTGAATTTTCTTCTTTATTCTTTGAGAAAGCGCTCTTGTTTTTTCGAAATGGATGGTTCTCTGGGAGAAATTGTCTATGACAATCGAACCAAGAATGTTTCCTACCATGTTGTAACCATCTAGCCTTTGTGTTCTCCATACAGTACGGACAAGACATTTTCCCAGCTGTGGTCCAACCAGAAAGCATTCCGTATGCCGGAAAATCGCTTATGGTCCACAACACGGATGCCTTCATTTTAAAATTTTTCTTCTTGGAGACATCATACGTGTCAATTCCAACCTCCCATAATTGTTTCAACTCATCGATTAATGGTTGCAAGTAGACATCAAGATTGCCCTTTGGACTTTTCGGCCCAGGAATTAACAGGGTCAGAAACAAGTATTGTTTCTTCATGCACAACCAAGGCGGCAAATTATATGGAGTTGCAATCACCGGCCAACATGAATACGTCTGACCGAAACTGCCGAAAGGGGCAAAACCATCTGTGCATAGCCCCAACCGTACGTTTCGGGGTTCGGAAGCAAATTCCTTATGGAGGGCATCGAAATGCTTCCACGCTTCACTGTCGCACGGATGAACCATAGTTCCATCTTCACGTGCATTCATTGAGTGCCACCTCATGTGCTCCGCAGATGTCTTAGTTGCATACAATCTTTGCAACCTCGGCCCGATCGGGAAGTAAATCAATTGCTTGTGTGCAATGCGTTTCCCACGCATCGTCGTTTTAGCATACCTATCGGCTCCGCAGTGGTCACACTTATCTAAATCAGCTTTCTCCTTCCAAAACAACACGCACCCATTGGGACACGCGTCGATTCTCTCATGTGGAAGTTCTAAAGCACCAAGCAATTTCTTCGCTTGATAGTAGGTGTCTGTCATCTCATTGCCAGGGGGACATACGTCTTTCATTAAGGTTAACAGACTGTCAACGGCTTTATTTGGGAGATTGTACTCACATTTTATGTTAATCATCCGTGAGACAACCGACAACAAAGACATGTCGCTACCTTCATAGAGAGGCTTTTTGGAGGCATCGAGCATTTCTAAGAACTTCTTAGTCCCTTCCTCTGGCTCATTTTCCCTATCATCACCGCAGCTCAAAGGCATATGGCCCATGGCATCGGTGATCATTTCTTGCATACTGTTGATACCTCCAGTACTAGAAGACCCATCAACAACAGTGTTAACAGTTTAACCACTACCCTCGAGAGTGGCAAAAGTCTCCCCGTGACTTATCCAAACATAATAATTTGGACGAAATCCGTGTTTGTACAAATGTAGCTTCACTGTATCCTCGTCAATGTACTTCAAGTTTTTACATTTGCTACAAGGACACCTAAGTTTCCCCAACTACTCCATTGTTTTGCAATGTATAAATTCTTCATTCACCCTACGTACGAATTCCACACTAAGATATTCACCATCATGTCTTTCATACATCCATTTTCTACTACTCTCCATTATGTATTTAACTGCATACAATTTACATATCATTGTAAGGGATTAAGTCACAATTCTATATTTAAACCCTAAAAATTTTACATTCAAAGCATACACTATTCTATATTTGAATTTCAAACCATAACCACACTAAGATCGAATTCACCCTAATTACTTACACTCAAATTCACCCTAAAAATTTACATTCAAAACACAATTCTAAATCAAATTTCAAACCCTAAACTTGACTAATTCTAAACAATGCCCTAAATTTGAATTTCAAACCATAACCACACTAAAATTACTCAAGTAATTACTCAAATTCACCCTAAAAATTTACATTAAAAACACAATTCTAAATCAAATTTCAAACCCTAAACTTGACTAACTCTAAACAATGCCCTAAATTTGAATTTCAAACCATAACCACACTAAAATTACTCAAGTAATTACTCAAATTCACCCTAAAAATTTACATTCAAAACACAATTCTAAATCGAATTTCAAACCCTAAACTTGACTAACACTAAACACTACCCTAAATTTGAATTCCAAACCATAACCACACTAAAATTACTCAAGTAATTACTCAAATTCACCCTAAAAATTTACATTCAAAACACAATTCTAAATCGAATTTCAAACCCTAAACTTGACTAACACTAAACACTACCCTAAATTTGAATTCCAAACCATAACCACACTAAAATTACTCAAATACAACAATATATATGAAATTTACAATTAAAAATCAACAATTTAACTACAAAAATAAATTAGGGACTCACATTGGTGGTCACGGAGATGTTGGAGTCGGTGGTTGCCGGAAAAGTGCGCACGGTGGTCGTCTGTGGTCGCAGCGTCCGCCGGCGTCGATGGTGGTGGCCGGAGTGACGGTGGTTGGGGCGGTGGTTGGGGTCGGCATGTGAGAGAGACCGAGCGAGATGGAGAGAGAAAAAATGAGAGTACAACGTTATCGAATGAATTACGCGGTTAGGCGGTTAAAAATGGTCGGCGGCCGATATGCACGGCGGCCGTCTGATTAGCGACCGATAGTGAGGCGATGTATTACATGTTACCGTTGTCGAAATTAATTGGGCTCGGCGATCTGCGGCGGCCGATATGGTATCGATCGCAATCTCGGCCGATAAAGTGGTCACTGCGACCGATACCATATCGCTCGCTAATTAGCGACCGATATTGTATCGGTAGCTAGGTATCGGTCGCCCGTGTCGACCTGAGCGACCGATACATATCGGTCGCCTGAGTCGGTCGCCTTAGACGTTTCATGTTGTAGTGATGGCACGATCGTGTGCCCTATGCTATTCCTTCTTCTACTCCTTTGTCGGATCTCACAACTCTTCTCATACATGAAGTGAAAGACCAAAATACCCTTGGTGGTCCAAAAGGACCAGAATGTCCTCGGGTTGATCTTCCTTGATCCTGAAAGACCGAATAACCCCTTGTGTTGATTTCTTCACACACGTAGCGCTAAAACTCACATAATAGTTACACCCTACCTCTTTATTTGTGCTGATATTTCCTATTCCCTTAAATGGACCCGGGACAACCCATGATGACAAGAATAGGGGGTAGAAATGTATCACATGTTGTGAAAATGTGTTTGAAAGGACAATTATTTTACGTAAATGTGATCATTTGTGTTTGATTAACCCATCTCTCTTGGATAATTGGTCAACTTCATCGAGTTCAGCATATTTTCTCATGTCGGCAACCTTTAAGCAATGTCAAAAAATTTTGCATGGGGCCCACACTTTCCCCATCCAACTCAAGAAAAATTTTCCTTAGGGGGGCTATAGGAAATTTTTACGGTGGAGGGTAGAAATCAGATTGTGAGAAAATTTTCAAATTGTCGTTAATTGTGTTACGAACCCAATACAACTTCGAGTAAACTGTGTGAAAACTTTCCTATATATTTTCTAAGGATTATAGGATATAAACTCAAAAGAAGATCGATCTTTACTACCTATCCCAAGCTTAAGGATTAATAGAAAGACAGTAAAACAAGTTAAAACTCAAAAGAAGGCCAAATGAACATGAACCTCCAAATCAATTCCAATGTGATCTAAGAGAAAGTTTTTTTTTTTTTTTTTTTTAATCAAAACAACTCCAAATGGATTATAATTTATCCCAAATGAATACAACCTCTTAATCAACTGATTTAGCACGGGTTTAAGCTTTAAAACCCAACAAAATAGGTTTCCAAGCCACATAAACCAATTAACAACAATAACATCCAAAATTGAGTAAGGAAAAACTAATATGAACATCAATCCACCTGAGATACGTTGGCAAGGCCCAAAGTCAATCCCAGAGAACAATAAAGCTTCATAGAGTCATTTTGTTCAGGTACAGGTAGTCGACATCTTCACAAACATGTCTATTTTACTGAGCCTCTCTCCGAGACAGTACCCAAATCATTACACCTTTCGTACGGGTCACATCGGTATCGTATTCCTTTCTAATCATTTTTTTGGAATTAACGCATATAGCGGAAATACTTTTAGTTTGATTTATTAACAAACTATTTTTGTTTTAGATTTCTAAATTAGAGTGATCACACCTACCATGATGAACTATGATAACTAAGGATGAGAGCCTAAAAAATAATCACCAGCCAACTTCCTTGACCACCCAAGAAAAATCCTCACCAAGCTTGGGAGAAAAAAGACCCACTAATCTAGCCTATGCATGTGTATGGAGAGAAAATGGGTGAGAAAGACCTAGGAAATCAAGGGCCAGAAGTTGACAATTTTCCTACCTATGTGGATGGCTAGGATTATTGCCACCTAGCTTGAAAATTTAGCTAAAATAACTAGAAAAATAAGGCATTAACAACCACCAGGAAAGGAGGAGGGATAATTAATTACAAATTTCAAGAATAACAAAAGGACAGAGAAAGTACACTAGGGAGTGGAGACCAAAAGTAAATAAAAGTTTGGAGGTAGAGCCGGCAAAATTTTGTTTGACCCGAATTATTCGAATTCCCAGACCCGGAAAAATTAGGTTTGAACATAGATTTTTCGTCCGAATTTTGATATTGGTCGAATTGATCGAATATTCGGACATAAAATTTCTCTTTTTTCAATTGTTCGAACCCGATTTTTGGTTCGTACCGAAATAAAACCGGGTCCGGACATCAAATTCGTGTCCAAATTTTGACATTGTCCAAATTTGTCCGACCCGAATTTACCCGAACTCGAAATTTTGCCAGCGCTATTTGGAGGGATAGATGGTGATAGACATAGAGGGGGAAGTAGTTAATGTAACCTTGCCCAATAGAGAAGCAAGACATGGTGATGAGGCACTTAATTAGCCCATTTAATAATACATGGAATTTTTTAGTAAGAATGTGTTTAGTTGCATGAAAATTATAAAAAAAAAGTTGGGAAACTTTTCTAATTTGATTACTTTTTTTATGTTTGGCTGTCATTCTTAATGGAAAACATTTTGTATGGGACCCACAACTTTACGGTGACTGTTTGGAAAATTTTCTCGGAGGATAAGGGAAAAAGTTTTAGGGGGGAAATCATATTCAAAGTATGAAAATTTCCAAAAGTATCTCTAGTGCATGTTTGGCCTAGTTTCTAAAAAGGTGTTTTTGCTTCTTATAAACAATTTTTATAAAAACTATTTTTGAAGAGGTATTGAAGTGTTTGGCCTACCTTATTAGATAAGTGATTTTACTAAATTAAAGTGTTTGGCTTAAGTTATAATATAGTGTTTTTACTAAATTTAATCATTTAACCTAACTTTTAAAATTATTATGTGTTTATGGGAGTGAAATTATTAAGATTATTTACATTTTTCTCTTTTTGTTGATTTTTAAACCAATTATCATGTTTTAATTTTAACAATAATTATAATGGTATAGTTATAGTTATAGTTATAATAATTATTATTGTAACTATATATGGTCTTACTTAACTATACTATTCTTTAAATTAAATATGTATATATCAAAAATTTGCTAAATACCATATTTGTAAAGAGATTAAATAATAAAAATGTCTAACATAATATTAAAGGTTCTAACATAATATTAAAATATTTAAATGTTATTTTTATAAGAATTAGAATATTTATTTTTGAAATTATGGAAACTAATCACTAAAGGATTCTATAGATTGAGTAGATATTAGTTTATAGGAAGTAGAAGCATCAATTTACTGCTTCTGCTTTTAGAACAGTTTTTGGCCAAAAGTGTTTTTGAAAAACAATTATTAGCTTTTAAAAAAAAATATCGTTTGGCCTAGTTTGTGCTTTTTAACTCCAAAAACACTTCCAAAAGGTAGGCCAAACAAGCACCTAATATAACAAACCCAAACAATTATAAATACGGTTAGTTTGTGGGTTTCAAACATTTTTCCAAGGAAATTAACAACTTCAACCAAGAACTGTAAAATATACAGTACTATTTTCCAGAAAAACTTTCCATGAAATTTTACCAAACACTCTCTAAATAAAAGATCTTTTCACTAAAAGGGATAAATCACTCATCATTAAAATCCCTCTTAGTGAAAAGATACCGAAAGACAAACATATTTATACCCTTGCAAACTATGAAATTTACTTTGTGAAATTTGCATATGCTTTGGAAACTTAGACCATCTGGCCCCATGTCAAGTGACGAATCGTCTAGGCTCTCAGCCTTGACAGGTCATACGACTTCTCCTGAAGTCCTATAAAATTCAGCTCAACTTCGAGCCGACTATAACCAAGAAAAAGTATGTTGAAGAAACATTGAACACAAATTATTCTCTCTAGCTTTTCCTTCCTCGAAAATTATCGTGTATAACCCAAAATCAGGATGAACCCATGAGCTTTTTCTCTTGCATGGCACCCTATATTGTTCCACCAAGTTTATGGCAAGTTTGGCAGCTCCTAGACATGACCCTTCTTTTCCTTGATATATGATGTAGTTTCTAAGGTTTAAGAACTCTCAAATTATTGCCACAAGTTTCCCCAAACTATCATCATCCGATGGAATCCTAAGTGAGCTATCATTTTATCGACAACATCGTTGCTCGTAAAGTTGTAAAGTTTTGTACTGATTTGAAAATTTTAAAGCCGGACAATTAAGAAAAATATGTACGAGATTTTAAGAAGATGTTGCATGAGGAAAGAAAAGCTCGCTTGAAGGACCGAACTTAAGTGTGTTGCTAATATTATTGCATAAAGAAGTTAATCTTATACATGAGCTCATATTTAGGTAATCGTATATTCTATTACATTGAAATTTTCCTTGTTGCTACTATTACCATCCCATAATATTTCTACCATTCCTACCATCTAATTAATCCCTTACTCTATTTTGATTTTAATTTACTCGTGGCCTGATATCCTATTTTGTTTCAGTTTTTTTGAGAAATTGCAGTATTCTAATTTGATCCTTTCAATTCAATGTCTATTTATAGCTTTAATAATTTTGGAAAAACAAAACCTCGTTCTGATTGATTTATTCCTACATGCTATAAATATATTTTTTCATACAAATATAAATGTCTATCAATTTCCAACACTTGAAATCAGAAAATATCTTCTTCAATCTCCTTTATTCCTCCCTCGATCTTTCAAACGGGATTGAGGAATAAATAAAAGGAAAATCTCTGATTTTTCCCCATTTATTCCTACATCCCCAAAAAGTAATTACTAATCAACCCCGATCAATTAATCAACAACGTATAAACAAACAATGGGGGTGATTAAGAGGGAGAACCTGGTCCTTGTATTTGCATGGCTAATTGTTTCCTCGTTCGTAGTGGCCGAATTTGGAGAAGCAAATGAGATTAATGAGGATCATAACAAAGCGATTATTGGAAGACGGTTGCTAAACCTCGATATTCATCCCAGTGTAAAAATTGACAAGATTGGATCTGGCAAGAGAGTTAATGATCCTAAGGACGATGTTGCCGGCTTAGCATGAGTCTGAAATATTTTTAGGGTTAGTGAGATGATTAGAAGAGGCCCCCATGCATGGGGGAAAAAGTTTGTGTTAATGAAAATCATGAAAACAATGAATCATGTATACAAAGTATCAAACCAAGGGTGTTTCTTACAATCAATGAAAAGAAAAAACTCATACTTGCTTCCATGTTGTGCAAACATATTTAAGAGGACAATTATTTTATGCAAATGAGATCATCTTATTAAAAATCACCCGAAATTTGATCATGAAAATGAAGAAAAGAAAGAAAAATATGAATACCATGAAATAAGAAAGTCATATCAATGTGTTGATTTAAAATGTTAAGGTTTTAGTCCTGACTCTGAGTAGTAAAAATGTTTGAGGAAATGGGGTAAAACGGTATAGAAACCATGGTAAGCTGACTTGGACAAGGATAAGGTCGTGGACGAACTTACTTTACTTCAGAACGATTTTCTATACATTTTTACCGTATATGTTCAAAGGTATAAAATTAGCATTACTTAATGCATGATTTCGATAGTTAGAGTAAAAGGAGAATTGAGGATATAAGGAGGAGGAGGGTGGGGGAAGAGGAAAGTGAGACTTGTTGAGAACCATTAGAGCACAAATGATCAAGAGGTGGAGACTAGAGACGTCCAGTCCCAACTCGCCCAATTTAGGTGTTATGCTAGAATCATAAGGGTTGTGGCGGGCCCCTAACAATTCTTCCTCTCAATATGTATTGGGTGCTATATTAGTTTTTCTTCAAAAATGTATTGTTGTAAGTAAGTCACGATAGGTTTGGGGTTTGGAGGGAGGATGTGGAGTTTTGGTTGTAGGTGTATTTAAAGCAATTTATCCAAGGTCAAGTGTTATACTATGGAGGAGGTTCAATGGTTTTCATGGGAATCTATGGATGGCCAGAATCTTAACAAATAGACAATGTGGGACTTTAATAGAGGGCACATAACCAAGACATTCATATGCTTAGTGGGGATGATTTTAATGATACCCTTACTCTTAAGGAGAATTAGGGAGGGGCTAAATAGAACGAGATAACTATAGATGAGTTTTGGGAGGCCCTTAGAGACACAAATATGAGAGGTTTAAGTTATTTTAGTAAGTGGTTCCCATGGTAAAGGAGTCAAGATGTTAACAAATGAACCTGGGACACAATGGATCGTTTCGTAGCCAATGAAGTCTAGATCAACAATTTTCTAGGTGTCCATGTTCATAACCTGACGATTTTTAAATTGGATTATGAACCTATTTAATTGGATACTCGGAGCAAATGGAGAGTGTAGGGAAAAACATGAAGATCCAATGGAGATCATAATTAACTTTTATAATGAGCTATTCCAATCGTCAAACCCTCATAATATGGAGGAGACGTATAGGAAAGTAGTGCAAGAAATAAAATGTTTACTCACAAGGCCCATTTCGAATGATAAGATCAAACTTGCATCATTTCGTATGAGTTCTTACAAGGCATGGGGTGTTGATTGTTTTCATGTTATGTTCTTCCAACGCTAGCTATTGGCATGTTGTATGTAAGGAGGCGATTGTTCTGATTTGAGGCATCGCGGAAGGAAATGAGAATCTAGAGGAACTTAATAGAACTGAGTACATACTCATAAGCCAATCTCTTTTAGTTAAAGTGGTTTTGTTCCACACCAATTGATTATGGACAACGTGTTAATTGCTTAGACCATCTGGCTCCATGTCAAGTGACGAATCGTCTAGGCTCTCAGCCTTGACAGGTCATAAGACCTCTCTTGAAATCCTATAAAATTCAGCTCAACTTCGAGCAGACTATAACCAAGAAAAAGTATGTTGAAGAAACATTGAACACAAATTATTTTCTCTAGCTTTCTCTTCCTCGAAAATTATCGTGTATAACCCAAAATCAAGAGGAACCCATGACCTTTTCTCTTGCATGGCATTCTATATTGTTCAACCAAGTTTATGGCAAGTTTGGCAGCTCCTGGACATGACCCTTCTTTTCATTGATATATGATGTTGTTTCTAAGGTTTAAGAACTCCCAAATTATTGCCACAAGTTTCCCTAAAATATCATCATCTGATGGAATCCTAAGTGAGCTATCATTTTATCGACAACATAGTTACTCGTAAAGTTGTGAAGTTTTGTACTGATTTGAAAATTTTAAAGACGGACAATTAAGAAAAATATGTACGAGATTTTTAGAAGATGTTACATGAGGAAAGAAAAGCTCGGTTGAAGGACTGAACTTAAGTGTGTTGCTAATATTATTACATAAAGAAGTTAATCTTTTACATGAGCTCATATTTAGGTAATCATATATTCTATTACATTGAAATTTTCCTTGTTGCTACTATTATCATCCCATAATATTTCTATCATTCCTATCATCTAATTAATCCCTTACTCTATTTTGATTTTAATTTACTTGTGGCCTGATATCCTATTTTGTTTTGGTTTTTTTCTAGAAATTGTTGTATTCTAATTTGATCCTTTCAGTTCAGTGTCTATTTATAGCTTTAACAATTTTGAAAAACAAAACGTCGTTCCGATTGATTTATTCCTACATGCTATAAATATCTATTTTCATACAAATATAAATGTCTATCAATTTCCAACACTTGAAATCAGACAATATCTTCCTCAATCTCCTTTATTCCTCCCTCGATCCTTCAAACGGGATTGAAGGAATAAATAAAAGGAAAATCTCTGATTTTTCCCCATTTATTCCTTCATCCCCAAAAAGTAATTACTAATCAACCCCGATCAACTAATCAACAACGTATAAACAAATAATGGGGGTGATTAAGAGGGAGAACCTGGTCCTTGTATTTGCATGGCTAATTGTTTCCTCGTTTGTAGCGGCCGAATTTGGAGAAGCAAATGAGATTAATGAGGATCATAACAAAGCCATTGTTGGAAGACGGTTGCTAAACCTTGATATTCATCCCAGTGTAAAAATTGACAAGATTGGATCTGGCAAGAGAGTTAATGATCCTAAGGACGATGTTGCTGGCTTAGCATGAATCTGAAATATTTTTAGGGTTAGTGAGATTATCATAAGAGGCCCCCATGCATGGGGGAAAAAATTTGTGTTAATGAAAATCATGAAAACAATGAATCATGTATACAAGGTATCAAACCAAGGGTGTCTCTTACAATCAATGAAAAGAAAAACTCATACTTGCTTCCATGTTGTGCAAACATATTTAAGAGGACAATTATTTTATTCAAATGAGATCGCTTATTAAAAATCACCCGAAAATTTGATCATGAAAATGAAGCAAAGAAAGAAAAATATGAATACCATTGTAGACACCGAAAATGGGTCAGACAGATTTTCAGCTTAGCTCGGGGGACGAGATAACGAAGTTCACTTGGATTTGGGCCAAAAAAAATCAGGTCGGCGCGGACTTGATGATTTTGGGCCAAAAACGGGAGTTGGCGCGGATTTCATATTTTTGGCCCGGAGGGAAAATCCGCGCGGATTTCATATTTTTGGCCCGGATAGAGAATCCGCGCGGATTTGATGATTTTGGGCCAAAAACGGAGATTGGCGCGGATTCAGTCACGGGTCAATGCGGAAATCCGCGGATCCGTCTGGTCAACACAAAATCCGCGGATTGATCAGTAACCGCAGCGCTTTTTTCGTCGATTGGTCAAGTAATCACAAGTAGCATGTTGCCGATTTTCGGTATCTATTAAAGGATCCGCGCGGATCCATTTTTGAGGTTGGCAATTTTGATCCGGGGGGAGTTTTCAGGCGAACTCGATTTTTTCCTAAAAAAACTTGATTCCGGTGAAGGTTGGTGAAATCCGCGCGGATTTCACCGGTTGGGCTTCTCGTCCACTTCAGGTCCACGCAGATTTCGGCACACCCGACCCAGGCTCGCGCGGATTCACAAACTTCTGGCCCGTATCCATCAGAACTTGCGCGGATTTGAGTATAACCCGCCACTCCTTTTTTTTTTCATTTCGTTTTTCCCCAAAAGGTGTAACGATGTAGTCGATTAGCCCCCGCCCGCTGTAATTTTTAGTTTTTTTTTATCTTGTGTTCATTATATGCTGAACTCCGTAACTTTATTATAATTGCATGACATTTTAAACCAAGTTCGTGACAACTTTCTTTATTTTATTTTCTAATGTAAACCCGACTTAGTAAGGGCCGCTTCGGCGGGCGGTGCAAGGGCATCCCCCTACACCGACACCTTTACCCCCGGATCCGTTCTTTTGGTTCGAGACCGGAGTCATTTTTTTTCCTTTTGTTAATTTTGTGTAAAATTAACTGGCGACTCCTCCCGTTTTTTTAGTTTTTTTTTGTTTTCACTTTTTCTAAAAAGTCGGAAAGGAGAAAAGAGAAGCACTGACCTAAATGGGTCCAGAATCCGCGCGGATCCGCGCGGATCCGGGCCTATTTAGGCCGGTTTTCTCTCTTTTTCATCTTTTTCGTTTTGTTAAAAAAAGGGGTTTGTTTCGGCCCAAACGGGGCACGGATCCGCGCGGATCCGGCTCTGTTGGGTCCAGTTTCTTTTTTTCGTTTTTTTCTTTCTTTTCGCCAAATTTCAGAAATAACCCTCGAAAAGCCAAAAATCTCAATTTCGTCCCTTTTTAGTAAATAAGCAACCCTACGTCGAATCGACCCTCCGTGGGGGACCGTGCCCTCCGGGCCGCGGGCCCTACAGTGGCGACTCCACTGGGGACTTATAAGAGGGTAAAACTTGAAAAGTCGGGTTTTCATTTTTTTTTTTAAAAAAAAGTTGTCACGTTTTTTTTTTTCTTTTAGGCATGTTGCATTATACGGGCCTTCCCCTTTCGTCGGGCACAAAAGGTACCGTTTAGGAAAACCTTTATTTACCATTTCGGGAAAACTTTAACCATTCAACTCAGGTGGGTCCACTTAGACCTTCACCGAGCCGGTGGTTGTTTTTCCCCCTCGTGCCATACTCCCTAATCCACACGATTAAAGGGAGCAACCCGGGGGTATTAACCTTCCATGCACCCCATGGAGGCCAAATACCCGGGACACGAGTTAGGAGGCAGAAATAAACCGACCTTTGAACCTCAAACGTAGAGCTTTGGCTAGGTTGAACTGTACTTTGCATGCTATGTGTTCTTCCCTATCCTCGAACCCGAGACCATGCAGTAATGCTTAGGAAAAATTAAAAAAAAAAAAATTTTTTTTTTCTCGTTTTTTGTTTTTTGTGTCGACTGGTTTAGGTCGTGATGAGCTAAGCCAAATCCATGATTTGGGTGCTCGACCAATGAGCCCAAATTAGGAGTCGATTTAGTTCAGGATTTGGCCCACACAGGACTCAAGCCCAGGGAATCCGCGCGGATTCCTGGCTGGGCCGGGTCATGTGTGGTCCAAATCCTTCCAGTTTTCTTTTTCTCGTTTTTGTGTCTAGCCTGGTTTAGGCCCGGTAGTAGGCCTGAGCCCAGAAATCCGCGCGGATTTCTGGTGAGCTCGGTCACTGGCAGGCCTAGATTAGGCGGTCCATGTGTTTGTGCGTGGTGGTCCAAATCATTGTTTTTTTTTCTCCCTCGTTCTTGTGTTCCACCTGGATTTAGGGTCGTGCTTTGAGCCAGTGAAATCCGCAGATCGATGGGCCAAAACCCCTGGAATCCGCGCGGATCCCAGAGAGCTCGGTAGCTGCCGGGCTTAAGTTGAGGTGGTTTCAGGTTTTTTTTTTAGTTTGTGTTTCCATGTTCATAAAGTCTTTTCATCTTGGGTCGAAAGATCATTTGGACCGTACAAGGTTGTTGGGCCTCATGGGATCCACACGGATTTTGTGAGTGGGCCTACCCTTGTGTGGTCCAAATGGGCTTTTTAGTTAGTTTAATCTGCTAGAATTGATATGTTTAGCCCATATGTGAGGCCTGAGTTCTTTCTTTGGATTCGGCCCGATAAGGTCTAAATATGTCATTTCAGGTCGAGTCTGCATTTGCATAAGAGTTTTATTTATGCTTCGCATATGATTTTGAGCTTTAGTTCAGTCATTCGGGGTACAAATAAAATTCTTCATCCATAACATGCATCGTGTCTTGTCAGTCGGTGTTGGTGAGTCTGAATTCCTTCATCTTCGAACGGAATTGGTTGGTTTGGGTACATCAAAGGGACGAGATAGACGGTTAGAAGCTTTTAACGTCTACTACAACGATGCGAGGATCGTGCGTCACCGAAGGCAATTGTGAAGAAGCATCTGAGCGAGTTGAGTCTTAGGTAATTGACCCACGAAACAATGTCGATCATTCGAAGTCACCGGATAGTGATCGGAGGAGGGACCGGTGCCTCTTCCACCACCTCCTCCAAATGCTGAAATAGAGCAACTGACCAACATGATTCTGAACATGCAAGTCGTTATGAATGCTCAGTTAGAGGCACAGAATCAGAGAATTGATTATATCATTCATGCCATGGAGGAGGCGAAGAATTCAAATATGAAGAATCCCCCTACGGGTGAAGTTGAGCAATCAAGAAAGGAGAAGGACGGGTCGGTCCACGAGGGTTCGAACTCTAGACTAGACCGTATTGAACAGATGTTGAAAGAATCTACTCTCTTCAACAACCAGTTTATGGACGACATAGGTTTCACACCTGTTCCCCGGGGTAGACTTCCCCCTAAATTCAACATGCCTGATATCAAATTTCATGGTACTGAGAACCCATATCAACATGTGCGGAATTTTCTGGGGGCTATGACGCTGAAAGGAGTTGAGGAGGATATTTACCATATTATCTTTCCTTGGACTTTAGGCCCGGACGTTATGAAATGGTACAACACACTTAGTCCTACCAAGTCTTCACGATGGAACACACTTTGCAAGGAGTTCTTACACCAATACTCCTACAATGTTGACATGCCCGTCACTTTAAGGGACATGGAGCTCATGAAGCAAGGAGAAGAAGAGACATTCTCTGACTACTACGCTCGATGGAGGGCAAAAGCAGCTCAAATGGTAGATCGCCCTTCTGAGGAACATCAAGTAGATATGCTTGTGCAAGGCTTACAACCCTTGTACAACACCCATCTAAGGTTTCAACCCATTAAGGACTTTGCATCATTAAGATTGGCTGGAATCAAAATCGAAAGTGAATCGCTAATCGAAATGGAAGAACACTTATACTAACAAGCAAACTTTCGGCCTAGCGGAAACACTCCATGTCTGAATCACTAGAACAACTTTTAAGAAAAGGATGCGCCAATGGAAAAATACTCTGAAGTTGGGAGGCCGGTGATTCTACAAGCGTCACAGAGTTTGGAGACGTCACATTGAACAAGATGTCTAGGTCGAAGCAATTATCCAGTCAAAATGCTCTGAGGTTATCGCCCTTGTGCAAACCTTTCATTCTTGAGTACTTCTTGCATGATTGTTGAATTTTAGTAATTGTTTATCTTTTGAGCTAGTTGAAGGGTTAGTAGAATAACCCGTGAGATTTTAAGCCTTCATAGACTATTCATTATATATATAGTCTCATTTTCTTTTTGTGTGTAACTCTTTCATGTGTGCATCTCTAGAACTTGGCTTGACATTCCTTAAAATCACATTTGGCATATGCATTGTGTTAATATGATTGAGGCATCCTTTTGTTAGCTACATAGCCAAATGGCCACCTGACATTTTAACCTCTTTTTGCAAGCCCTTGCTAACCCTTTTTCCTGTCTTGTTGTTTACCCTATAAGTGCACACCCTTGGCCTTTACATAATTTCCTACCTTTAGCCAAGACAGAATGAGCAACAGTTCAGTTGTTTGAGGCAGTTTCGTGGTCGATTGTTGAAGGTGAATAGTTGGTTTGTTGCTACAAGGGAAGTACATTGTTGAATATCCTTTCTACCCTTTTTATTCTCAAAGGTTATAACTTGTGACTACCGGGATTTGAGTTGCTCTTTAGATTTTCATGCTATTCATTAAAAAAAAAAAAAAGAGTTCAAAAACTAGGAATTCATAATAAAACAAAAGAAGCAAAACGAAAAAAAGAAAAGGAACAGAAAAAAAGAAAAAGCAAAAAAAAAAAGAAAAAAAAAAGAAAAAAAAGAGAGAGAAGTTTTATTTTTTGTTTTAATTTTGGGTTTTGATTTGTATGTGGTACTCTATCCCGGTTTTCTTTTGTTATGGATGTTTTGTGTTCGTTTAAGGTTCAGTGTGGAGGTGTTGTATTGCGTGTAATGGAAATGTTGTTGCTCCTTAGGTACTTGGCTACTTAGCTCCACATTTTCCAAATGATTTCCCTCCTTACCTTAGACTGAACCCCATTACAACCTTTTGAAAGTCCTCATGATTAGTATTTTTGCATGTTGTCCTCAGTGATGGAGGGTTGAGAGTCTTGCCAAGCTTATGGCAGTTGTATGCATTGGAATGAGTCTGAGTGAACCCTCATATTTCTAAACACATTGAGAGGAGTGTTCCCCTTTACCTAAAGTGAGGATCTACTAGCTTCACTAGCTCATCAATTGCTAAGGTGATACATGATTGTTTAGAGGTACAACATAAAGTAACTGGCTTTGTGTCTTGGTCTTATGCTCATAGTGTTGAAATAGAGTTCGCTTTGAAATGAATTTGACCTTATTGAGTCTCTATTATGCACCTCATTCTCATCGGTCTTATTTACATGTGATATAAGGTCTTTTCCGCTGTTGATTAAACTTGCTCGTAAAGTCTCGCACCTTCTTTTCTTCATGGCCTTTCTTCATGGACACTGGGGGCTTTCTCTTCCCCTTTGTATGTCTTCTTTTCGAATTGGGGGCTTTCTGTTTCCCTTTGTCTTCCTTTCGAACTGGGGGCTTTCTCTTTCCCTCTGTTTTCTTTTTCAATTGGGGGCTGTCAGGATATAATTCATTTTGGCTTAGATTTCCTGATCATTACCAGTTGCATCCAGGGTCAATCTTTTTTCCTTTTGCCCACCTTTTAGCAGTCAATCTAGGGTGCCTAAGAGTGGGCATTTCGTTCTCGTCTCTTCTCGTGGAAATTACACGTCAGTCTTGTCACTTTCCTTCATATTTCATGGGATAGCAAGATCAAACTCTACTATCCAGGGGCGATAAGTTATAGCTGCAGAAAAGTCCTAGCAGATTTTTGTAAGGCTGAATCTTCGCGGATTTTCAAGAACGAATGTTCATCATCGATTCTTCCGGCAACACTTTACATAAGAACAACTTTTTTAAGTATGTTCTTCACAAGCCAAGTCCCTATGATCCCTTATGGGGCAGATCGATCGTTCGGATACTTTCATGACAGTTTGCACGGTCCACAATTTTAAAGAGAATTCCTCAGCTGATTGTATAATTGGGCTACTTTTTCAAAAGCATGTCCAACATAGGGTTTAACACTAGAAGCCAAGCTCTTGAACAACTTTTGCAAAAGCATGTTCACATATATCAATTTCGGCTTGGAAATGTGGGTTTTGTTGGTACAAAATCTTAGCAGAACTCTTATACATGAAGTTCTTACGGACTTTTTGTGGCTTGTCACACCGAGCATATTCACTCCTAGCATATTCATGAAGCTTCAGAAAAACTGGGCAAACCATGGAAATTCTATGCCTTAAAGACAATGTCAAATATAGCAACTGGTGATCAGAACCAGCAACTATCCTTAAGTTATTAGCCACTGACTTATTAAGTCAGCAACTAAATACTTACACAACCTTTTGAACTACGACGGCCTGATTCCATTCATGAAGTGGATACGTAGGAAGCTTTTGAAGTCCGGCCCAAATAATTAAAACTTCTTTCAAGTGATCTGTCGAAAGGATCTTATCCAGCCTCCAGGTCGTGCTCAAACATATTAAAGCAGAATCCTTGCAAATAAGAGCTCTCGCGGACTTTATGACCCGTAGAGACTCAAACCCCTTGTCTCGTCGATTATTTATGTCCGACCGAAGTCTCGGCAGACTCCATGTTGATCTAAGCTCTCGAGGTTCCCTCGAGGTTCAACTAGAGTGTTTCAGGATATCGATTCTCATGGATTAGATTCATCACATATTTGAAGGAGGGCTCGAAGCCGAGTTTACGAGTTAAAAATGCTTGTCGGATTTTGGTTCTCACCATTTAAAGCGTCCTGATATTTCAAGAGTCATCGACCACAGCTCAATACCTAGACTTTCTTATGCGTTGCATGTGTGTCTTGCATCATCATAGATTAAAAGAGTCTGCATAAGTGCATTAACATCATAGAGTCATTTCATTCCTTTATAAAAGATAAATAAACGGTCTAAGCATTATACATGTACTCGGTGCTCATCAATTGAGATTTAATTTATCACTGCCGAGCTCAAGGACTGGTAGCTGTACTCGCCAAAGTTCCCACTTTCATGATCAATGAAATGATAGCAGCGTGAAATCTTGCAAGGCATATCCCAAAACTCTTTTTCATTTTGGGTTAAGCCCAACAAGATGGTGAAACTTAAACCGAACATCTCGCTAACTTTAGCGATTAGGGCAAGACTTCAAACGAGAGCATATCTTCAGCTGGCTCTAATTGGGTGCAAAGCTCTCACAGAATTTCGTAACTTCACCAAATGAAGCATAATGGGGAGTTTTCAAGTCCTTGTTGATCCCAAAGCAGAAATCTCTAAAGGTTTTACTAAATGTCAACACGAGCCAATGATTTGACTCAGGATCATCATGTAAAGAGTTAGAGGACAAACCAGCTAAAAAGTGACTCTCCTAATTCATCGGGATGCTTCGTCAATCCGCGAATTCTTTGTCGGGTCCCTCGCAGATTAAGTTATCAAGCCGGACTCCTGGATTCCTTGCGGATTCTGTCATCGAATATGACAGGCTCAAATGAGCTTAAGCAAGATCTTGCACAAATATGGCAAGCTTATCTAGTCTTAAACGAAGCTTTGCCAACTCCATCCAGGCGCTGATCCTCCATCATCAAGTTGGAACCCTGAATTCCTCGTCAACCTCCATCCGCCGACAGGGAGTTTTCTCATTGGCTAGCAGGATTTTTTCCACTATCCTCATTTATACTTTAAAAAAAAAAAATGTGTATCATTTTTCTAGGGGAAACGACCCCGCATTTTGACTTTTCTTAGATACTTATAAGTTTCATTGTCTTCTTGTAGGTACCAATCCTTCAATATTTTTTTCGGGCTACCCCCGAGAAATTCATCAAAGCCTGGACGACTTCCAGCAATCTCAGGTGGCCTACCTCCACACGTCATTGAAAGTGTTCGGGCTACCCCCGAAAAATTCATCAAAGCCTGGACAATATCCAGCACCAAAGCTAGCCCCAGATAAATTACGAGAATTCTCTGTATTCAAGCTACCCTTGAATATTCAAAAGCCTGGACGACATCCAGTAAATCAGCATCGGACTACCTCCGGTCAGAAGTCCAAGCTACCCTTGGATTAATCAGCCTGGACGACCTTCAGCAATCAAGTCAACAATTCGGATTACCTCCAGTTGGCTACCATAGTATACTTTGACTTTCGTCTTACTCAGACTCAGTCAAAGTGGGGGCTATCTGTAGACACCGAAAATGGGTCAGACAGATTTTCAGCTTAGCTCGGGGGACGAGATAACGAAGTTCACTCGGATTTGGGCCAAAAATCAGTCGGCGCGGACTTGATGATTTTGGGCCAAAACGGAGTTGGCGCGATTTCATATTTTTGGCGGAGGAAAATCCGCAATTTCATATTTTTGGCGGATAGAGAATCCGCTGATTTGATGATTTTGGGCCAAAAACGGAGATTGGCGCGGATCCAGTCACGGGTCAATGCGGAAATCCGCGCGGATCCGGTGCCGGGTCAACACAAAATCCGCGGATTCAGTAACCGCAGCGCTTTTTAAATCGATTGGTCAAATGCTTCTTTGCTGATTCTGCGGAGATCGCCTGGCGTATCGCCAACTGCCGATTTTCGGTATCTATTAAAGGATCCGCGCGGATCCATTTTTGAGGTTGGCAATTTTGATCCGGGGGGAGTTTTCAGGCGAACTCGATTTTTTCCTAAAAAAACTTGATTCCGGTGAAGGTTGGTGAAATCCGCGCGGATTTCACCGGTTGGGCTTCTCGTCCACTTCAGGTCCACGCAGATTCCGGCACACCCGACCCAGGCTCGCGCGGATTCACAAATTTCTGGCCCGTATCCATCAGAACTTGCGCGGATTTGGGTATAACCCGCCACTCCTTTTTTGTTTCATTTCGTTTTTCCCCAAAAGGTGTAACGATGTAGTCGATTAGCCCCCGCCCGCTGTAATTTTTAGTTTTTTTATCTTGTGTTCATTATATGCTGAACTCCGTAACTTTATTATAATTGCATGACATTTTAAACCAAGTTCGTGACAACTTTCTTTATTTTATTTTCTAATGTAAACCCGACTTAGTAAGGGCCGCTTCGGCGGGTGGTGCAAGGGCATCCCCCTACACCGACACCTTTACCCCCGGATCCGTTCTTTTGGTTCGAGACCGGAGTCATTTTTTTTCCTTTTGTTAATTTTGTGTAAAATTAACTGGCGACTCCTCCCGTTTTTTTAGTTTTTTTTGTTTTCACTTTTTCTAAAAAGTCGGAAAGGAGAAAAGAGAAGCACTGACCTAAATGGGTCCAGAATCCGCGCGGATCCGCGCGGATCCGGGCCTATTTAGGCCGGTTTTCTCTCTTTTTCATCTTTTTCGTTTTGTTAAAAAAAGGGGTTTGTTTCGGCCCAAACGGGGCACGGATCCGCGCGGATCCGGCTCTGTTGGGTCCAGTTTCTTTTTTTCGTTTTTTTTCTTTCTTTTCGCCAAATTTCAGAAATAACCCTCGAAAAGCCAAAAATCTCAATTTCGTCCCTTTTTAGTAAATAAGCAACCCTACGTCGAATCGACCCTCCGTGGGGGACCGTGCCCTCCGGGCCGCGGGCCCTACAACCATGAAATAAGAAAGTCATATCAATGTGTTGATTTAAAATGTTGTGGTTTTAGTCTTGACTCTGTGTAGTAAAAATGTTTGAGGAAATGGGGTAAAACGGTATTGAAACCATGGTAAGCTGACTTGGAAAAGGATAAGTTCGTGGATGAACTTACTTTACTTCAGAACGATTTTCTATAAATTTTTACTGCATATGTTCAAAGGTATAAAATTAGCATTGCTTAGTGCATGATTTCAGTAGTGAGTAAAAGAAGAATTTGAGGATATAAGGAGGAGGAGGGTGGGGGAAGAGGAAAGTGAGACTTGTTGAGAACCATTAGAGCACAAATGATCAAGAGGTGGAGACTAGAGACATCCAATCCCAACTCGCCCATCCAGTTAAGGTGTTATGCTATAATCATAAGGGTTGTGGCGGGCCCCTAACAATTCTTCCTCGCAATATGTATTGGACGCTAGACTCCACCCTGGCATTGTGTTTCTGTCCAAGAGAACGTAATATCTAATAAGACGGAGATCTTGGGTGTTATATTAGTTTTTCTTCAAAAATGTATTGTTGTAAGTAAGTCATGATAGGTTTGGGATTTGGAGGGAGGATGTGGAGTTTTGGTTGCAGGTGTATTTAAAGCAATTTATCCAAGGTCAAGTGTTATATGATGGATGAGGTTCAATGGTTTTCATGGGAATCTATGGATGGACAGAATCTTAAAACAAATAGACAATGTGGGACCTTAATAGAGGGCGCATAACCAAGACACTCATATGCTTATTGGGGGTGATTTTAATGAAACCCTTACTCTTAAGGAGAACTAGGGAGGGGCTAAGTAGACCAAGATAACTATGAATGAGTTTTGGGAGGCCCTTAGAGACACAAATATGAGAGGTTTAAGTTATTTTAGTAAGTGGTTCCAGTGGTAAAGGAGTCAAGATGTTAACAAATGTACCTGGGACACAAAATGGATTGTTTTTAGTAGCCAATGAAGTCTAGATCAACAATTTTCCAAGCGTCCATATTTATAAACTAACGATTTTTAAATTGGATTACGGACCTATTTTATTGGATACTCGGAGCATACCTTTAGGAAAAAGGAAAGCCAGACATAATTTAAAATCTAAGTGATTTTGGGCTGATCACAAGGAGTGTGAAGAGGTGATTCAGCAGGTTCCAAACATAGGTGAAGCCAATGACTTCTTTTCATGATAAAAGTTCTCGAAGGGGCAGAAAAGATCTGATCTCTTTGCTTCTTGGCGCAAATGGAGAGCGTAGGGAAGAACATGAAGATCCAATGGAGATCATACTTAGATTTTATAATGAGCTATTCCAATCGTCAAACCCTCATAATATGGAGGAGACGTATAGGAAAGTAGTGCAAGAAATAAAATGTTTACTCACAAGGCCCATTTCGAATGATAAGATCAAACTTGCATCATTTCGTATGAGTTCTTACAAGGCACGGGGTGTTGATTGTTTTCATGTTATGTTCTTCCAACGCTAGCCATTGGCATGTTGTAGGCAAGGAGGCGATTGTTCTTATTTGAGGCATCGTGGAAGGAAATGAGAATCTAGAGGAACTTAATAGAACTATGTACATACTCATAAACTATTTATAGAATTCCTTCTAAACTTATTGTTACCTGCCCTAAAACCTCTTTACCGTAGCCAATCTCTTTTAGTTAAAGTGGTTTTTTCCACACCAATTGATTTTGGACAACGTATCAATTGCTTAGACCATCTGGCCCCATGTCAAGTGACGAATAGTCTAGGCTCTCAGCCTTGACAGGTTATACGACCTCTCCTGAAACCCTATAAAATCCAGCTCAACTTCGAGCCGACTATAACCAAAAAAAAGTATGTAGAAGAAACATTGAACACAAATTATTCTCTCTAGCTTTCCCTTCCTTGAAAATTATCGTGTATAACCCAAAATCAGGAGGAAACCATGAGCTTTTTCTCTTGCATGGCACTCTATATTGTTCCACCAAGTTTATGGCAAGTTTGGCAGCTCCTAGACATGACCCTTCTTTTCCTTGATATATGATGTTGTTTCTAAGGTTTAAAAACTCCCAAATTATTGCCACAAGTTTCCCCAAACTATCATAATCTGATGAAATCCTAAGTGAGCTATCATTTTATCGACAACATCGTTGCTCGTAAAGTTGTGAAGTTTTGTACTGATTTGAAAATTTTAAAGACAGACAATTAAGAAAAATATGTACGAGATTTTAAAAAGATGTTGCATGAGGAAAGAAAAGCTCGGTTGAAGGACCGAACTTTACTGTGTTGCTAATATTATTACATAAAGAAGTTAATCTTATACATGAGCTCATATTTAGGTAATCTTATATTCTATTACATTGAAATTTTCCTTGTTGCTACTATTACCATCCCATAATATTTCTATCATTCCTACCATCTAATTAATCCCTTACTCTATTTTGATTTTAATTTACTCGTGGCCTTATATCCTATTTTGTTTTGGTTTTTTTGAGAAATTGTGGTATTCTAATTTGGTCTTTTCAATTCAATGTCTATTTATAGCTTTAACAATTTTGGAAAAACAAAACGTCATTCCGAATGATCTACTCCTACATGCTATAAATATCTATTTTCATACAAATATAAATGTCTATCAATTTCCAACACTTGAAATCAGATAATATCTACTTCAATCTCCTTTATTCCTCTCTCGATCCTTCAAACGGGATCGAAGGAATAAATAAAAGGAAAATCTCTCATTTTCACCATTTATTCCTTCATCCCCAAAAAGTAATTACTAATCAACCCCATTAATAAAAAACGTATAAACAAACAATGGGGGTGATTTAAGAGGGAGAACATGGTCCTTGTATTTGCATGGCTAATTGTTTCCTCATTCGTAGTGGCCGAATTTGGAGAAGCAAATGAGATTAATGAGGATCATAACAAAGCAATTATTGGAAGACAATTGCTAAACCTCGATATTCATCCCAGTGTAAAAATTGACAAAATTGACAATCAATGAAAAGAAAAAACTCTTACTTGCTTCCATGTTGTACAAACATATTTAAGAGGACAATTATTTAATGCAAATGAGATCACTTATTAAAAATCACCCGAAAATTTGATCTTGAAAATGAAGAAAAGAAAGAAAAATATGAATATTGAATATCATGAAATAAGAAAGTCATATCAATGTGTTGATTTAAAATGTTATGGTTTTAGGCCTGACTCTGAGTAGTAAAAATTAGGGGTGAACGGAACCGGGATCCCGATTATTTTCGGAGGTCCCGGTCCCGGTCCCGTTTGAACGGGAGCATAGTTTAGCTCCCGGTTTCGGTTCCGGTTGTGACCGGGAGCAAAGATTTGCTGGGATCGGGACTGAAAAATCAACCGAAAAATTTTTAGTCCCGGTTTCCTTTTTTTCCCTCCCATTATTTGATTTATTTTCATTAATAACTAAATAAATTATACAAGTTTTCTCTAATTTCACAAATGTGGGCGCCATTTTGTTTACATAGCCACTTTTTTCCAAATTAAAACTACATAATATCTAATACATAATATTTTTTTCTGGAAAAAATACGTTAACTTCGAATAGCAATAAATAAAATAAATCTAAAGAGCGTACACAAATTAAATAAAAATAGTTTTTCAATCGTCATGAAGTGACTTGCTTTGTTATATATATATATATATATATATATATATATATATATATATATATATATAAACCAGGAATTGTGACCGATACCGAGAAATAAGGTCAAGTCCCACTCCCAGTCCCGTTGTTTGCCGGGACTTCATTTTTAGTCCCACTCCCGATCCCGTTCCCACCGGGAATGGGATTTTGGGTCCGGGACTTGACCGGGAGCGGGGCGAGACCAGGAATCCCAAATTTTTTTGCTCCCCCCTAGTAAAAATGTTTGAGGAAATGGGGTAAAACGGTATAGAAACTATGGTAAGATGACTTGGACAAGGATAAGGTCGTGGACAAACTTACTTTACTTCAGAACGATTTTCTATACATATTTACCGTATATGTTCAAAGGTATAAAATTAGCATTGCTTAGTGCATGATTTCAATAGTTAGAGTAAAAGGAGAATTGAGGATATAAGGAGGAGGAGGGTGGGGGAAAAGGAAAGTGAGACTTGTTGAGAACCATCAGAGCACAAATGATCAAGAGGTGGAGACTAGAGACATCCAGTCCCAACTCGCCCAATTAAGGTGTTATGCTAGAATCATAAGGGTTGTGGCGGGCCCCTAACAATTCCTCCTCTCAATATGTATTGGACGCTAGACTCCGCCCTATCATTGTCTTTATGTCCAAGAGAATGTAATATCTAATAACACGGAGATGTTGGGTGATATATTAGTTTTTCTTCAAAAATGTATTCTTGTAAGTAAGTCATGATAGGTTTGGGGTTTGGAGGGAGGATGTGGAGTTTTGGTTGCAGGTGTATTTAAAGCAATTTATCCAAGGTCAAGTGTTGCATGAGGGAGGAGGTTCAATGGTTTTCATGGGCATCTATGGGTGGCCAGAAGCTAAAAACAAATAGACAATGTGGGACCTTAATAGAGGGCGCATAACCAAGACACTCATATGCTTATTAGGGGTGATTTTAATGAAACCCTTACTCTTAAGGAGAATTAGGGAGGGGCTAAGTAGAGCGAGATAACTATGGATGAGTTTTGGGAGGCCCTTAGAGACACAAATATGATAGGTTTAGGTTATTTTAGTAAGTAGTTCCCATGGTAAATGAGCCGAGATGTTAACAAATGTAACTGGGACAGAATGGATTATTTTGTAGCCAATGAAGTCTAGATCAACAATTTTATAGGCGCTCATGTTCATAACTTGGCGATTTTTAAATTGGATATGGACCTATTTTGTAGCCAATGAATGTCCCGACAATGTTCAAATACATCCGAGTACTCAAGCCAACGTAGCACGGTGGTTGATATCTTTGCTAGAAGATCTCTTAACCGGTGATCGTACAGTTCAATCACAACTGTGATAGTTGGTCCCACAGGGTCACACAAGCCAATACCCTAAGGCAAAAGTATGTTAGGAAGAGGGTCGGATCAATAAGGTATGGAACCGGGGAGGCCGAAATACCGCAAAAAGGGTAAAAGAGGAGCACCACGGAGGTGGCAAGGGACACCAGTGTTGTTGTGCCCTACCACGGCCCGTGCTTCTCTCCAGGGTTTTCAGAATCAGTTTTGCACCTCACCACGGTCCGTGGTGGGGTGCCACGATCCATGGTGAAGCCTAGGCTCGTGTCCCATATCAAAAATGAAATGCTAATTTCCCCTCCCTCTCCCTTATATAAAGGGGTTCCCCCTTTGGTTAGAAATTGTCTTTCAATCCCAAAGTGGCCATTTATAAAGGCTAGTCTCTAATTTGAGATTTAAGGGATACCGAAAAAAGCTTTCATTTGAGAGTTCCCGGTTTTAGGGGTCTCGGGGTGATTCCCGGGAAACCGCCTTAAAGGGGGAAGGACGGTCGTATTAGATACAGTCCAACATACTCTTTTGACCAGGGTTGAAATGGTCTAGCAGTTGTGCCGAAAGGTACTGCGTGGACCTTTTGTGGAGGATTCCTATTTTGGAATCTTCTACTCTGAGTCCCTTTGACGCAGACGCGTTTAAGAGTACGAGGCCGACCGAGGCGCTTCTATTTGAGATCTGAGCTATAAAAAAGCGCCTGCTATGTCGTTTATGCTATTTATTGTTTTGGATTAGATTAGTTTAGATTAGGGGGGATCCTAATAGTTAGAATTCTTATACCGCCCCTAATCGGGGTGGTCCCCATTAGGATAAGGCCCACCTCAGGGTGGTACCGATTCGATCGGGCCCACCTCTTCTTGTTGCTTAGATAGGTCTTGGAGAGAATCGGGGTGGCCTAGGGTCTATAGAAATCATGTGGATGATGGAAATCCACCCATAAAACTCATAAACACTACAAACTAATTTTTAGGGTTTTGGGTTTTTGGAGAAGAAAAACAAATCAAAAAATTACTTAGAGGTACCCTAACTTTTGAAGAAACAATTTTTTGGTATCCTAACTTTTCGAAACTAATTTTGGGGTACCCTAACTTTTAGGATTAGAAATTACTAGGTGAATTTCCGGCGAAACTCCGATTGATTCAAATCATTTTCGTCTGCAAAAACAAAGGGCATTTTCATCCACAAAAACACTTAATCAATTTCCCACCTAAAACTCACCGTTGAATTCAAATAATTGGCCAAAAATTCACCTAATTATTTCTAATTCTAAAAGTTAGGGTACCCCAAAATTAGTTTTTAAAAGTTGGGGTACCAGAAAAACATTTCACTAAAAGTTAGGGTACCCCTAAGTAATTTTTTGAAAACAAATACAACAAGAATTAAAAGGGATATGAACAATCGTAAAGAGTAATCACTTACCCAATTGAACTAAGATGTTCAAACACTTGCATAAGGATCTTCCACAAGCAAGGAGTCTTGAATCACTCAAGAAATCTCACAGAGAGTGGAGGAAAAACACCCACTCACAAATAAGAGAAATCACAAAGCAATTTTCACCCAAAGGATTAGTTTTCATTGCAATAGGGTTTGAAAACCCACAATTACAAACTCTCTAATTGAGAGAATTTTGAGTCTAACCTCAAAACTTCATAAAACATTCATTAAGCTAGCTTACTCCTAGAAAAATATCAGAAAACAGTATTTATACAAGGGGGAATTAAGGACTTAAACACAGTCGTTTTAGGCTTAAAACAGGCATAAAACATAGTGTCGCGAGCGCGATAGGGAGCACCGCGGGCGCGACGGAGCGAAAACCTTCCGGGCTATTCGGCAGTGCGCGACGTAGCGGGCGCAACACCTGAAGTTCACGGGCGCGACAGTGTGGTCACGGGCGCTATAGAAGTCGTCGCGGGCGCGACGACGTTCTGTCCAATTTCCCTGACTTGGCCATCATGGCGTCGCGGGCGCTAACGGAAGTTTCGCGGGCGCGACAACCTTCTGCCCAACCTTCACGGGCGCTACGCCGGAGGTAGCGGGCGCGACCTTCTGGGAAGTATTTCTATTTTCTCTCGACTTCAAATGTGCATAACTTCTTCATCCGGACTTTGTTTTAGGCCCTTAAGGTATCAATGGAAAGCTCTCGGTGTGTACTTTAAGCTCCTAAAATTTGAAGTCCATCGGAGTTGTATTGAAGGAGTTATAGTCAAAAGAGTGAAGGCACGCCCTTTTCTAGCCTTTCAACGCCTTTACCACCTTGTGTTTATTCTTACTGATGGTTCCGAAGCCCCTTAGAAGGATCGGGAATAGTCCGATAGAAACGAACCAAAAGTGAACCGATCCTCATACGGTTCACGTCTAGACTACCCTAACCCATCAGTGGTATTAGAGCCACCTAGAATGCTTATGTTTTGCCTATCTCTCTTATATGTTTCAAATGTTGAATCACTACAAGATGGATGCTCAGACGCGACGGTCCGTTGTGACCGTTCAATGAACAGTCGTTTTTTTTCGGGCGACCGTTCATTTGCGACCATTCAATGAACAGTCACAATTTACGACCGTTCAATTGAACGGTCGCAAAATTTGCGACCATTTAATTGAACGGTCACAAATTTTGTGACCGGTCAATTCAACGATCGCAAATTTTAAATCGTAAAATTTGTGACCGTTCAATGAACGGTCACAAATTTTGCGACCGTTCAATTAAACGGTCGCGCGTTTGTTATTAAATGTCAGATTGAAACTCCCTCTTCCTATTCCCTAATTTCTTCATCTCTCTCTTTCTCGATTCTTAATCATCTCACCAATTCCCTCTCTTTCTCACCCTTCTCTTCTCCATCACATTCTCTTTCTCGTCACATCAAGCTCGACATGCAACACAAAAGTAGCAAGATCAAGATCCTCCGTTTAAATGTTCAAGGGAAGAGATCGAACAATTGAGCTTTGTGGAAGAATTGAGCAATTCAAGTATAAAAAGGGAGTAGAGAAGTCAAGAAAGTGTAAACGATGTGAAAGATTTCGTTTTTAGATTTAGGGTTTAGATTAAATTTAATTTCGCATGTTCTATTCACCCTTTTTTGTTTAACATCTTGTAATCTCGGATCTTATGTTCATGTAATCAGATCTGAATTTTGATATTTTCAAAAATTTAATACATTCTCTGGGTTGATTGTTCCTCGTTTATTGTTTCTTATTTGCTTAATTTCTGGGTTTGTCTTGCTTTTCTGCGAATGTTTTATTCGATTTTTTATGTTCATGTTCAAGTTTCTGAGTTTAATATGTTGGGTTGCTCGATTCATGTTCATTTTTCCCTTCTCCCTTGTTATGGATCTAGTTTCAATTTCTAGGTTGGATTGTAATTGGTTATTTTTCTGAGTAATTTTGATTGAAAAAAAAAATATTTGAAAATTTTGTGACCGTTCAATTGAACGGTCGCAAATTTGTGACCGTTCACAAAATTTTGTGACCGTTCATGAACGGTCGCTCCGTTTTGTGACTGTTCATGAACGGTCGCCCCATTTTGTGTCCGTTCATGAACAGTCGCAAATTAGCGACCGTTCATTTGAACGGTCGCCCGACCTCTCAAACGACCCTTCAGACGCGACCGTTGTGAACGGTCGCAAATGAACGGTCGCGCCCCCTCTGGCGCGACCGTTCAAGCCTAACTAAGACCGTTCCCAACGGTCTTATTTTTTAGACCTTCTTGTAGTGAATCATGTTTAGATAGCGTTTCTAGATTTCTTGTTTATGCCTTTTATGCTATGATCTTAGTAGATATGATCTATTAGGATGTATGCATGCTAGATTAATTATTAATTTGGCTTGTTATGTTGATTAACCTTGATTATTAGTTGTAATAATCTTGTTATGGTTGAACCTTGGCTTATGATTGATTGGTTATTGGTTTGGATGTTTGTGTTGCTTATGTCCTTTGTGATCATACATGGGTTTCCATATGATATGAGGAAAGCTTTGGTCATGGCAATTGTTGCCATAACCATAGGTTCACATTGAGCTTCACCCCTTGTTTGACAAGGAATCTCGAGCACGACACTAGGTGTCTCACTCGGGATTTTTGTGAAACTCATAGCCTTTCTTCTCTCACTTTGAGCCTTTTGAGTATTTGTTGCGTTTGATGTCGTCCTCATGAAGGCTCTCATGGTCATATTGGATTTCTTTTGCGCATCTTGAGTAGTTGTTGCGTTTGATGCGTACTCTCGATGGCTTGCGTGATCATATTGGATTTCCTTTTTGAGCATCTTGAGTAGTTGTTGCATTTGACGTCGTACTCTCGATGGCTCTCATGATCGTATTGGATTTCTTTTGAAGTATCTTGAGTAATTTTCGCGTTTGACGTCGTACTCACGATGACTGTCATTGGATTTCCTTTGAGTATCTTGATTAGGATCGGACCCACCTCTTCTCGTGGCCTAGATAGGTCTAGACCATCCTAACCCATCACTATTTTATTTGATACTCAGAGCAGACCTTCAGAAAGGAGGAAAGCCAGACCTAATTTAAAATCTAAGTGGTTTTGGGAAGATCAAGAGGAGTGTGAAGAGGTGGTTCAGCAGGTTTCAACATAGGTGAGACCAGTGGGCCAGAACGTGACTTATTTTCATCAAAAAGCTTCTCGAAGGCGCAGAAAAGATCAGATCTCTTAGCTTCTTGATGCAAATGGAAAGCGCAGGTGTAGGGCCCGCGTCCCGGAGGGCACGGTCCCCCACGGAAGGTCGAATCGACGTAGGGTTGCTTATTTGGTTAAAGGGGCGAGACACGATAGAACTAAAAATGAATGAAATAAAAATAAAAATTTTGTCAAAAGAAAATAAAAATAAAAAAACGGACGGAGCCTATTAGGCCGGATCCACGCGGATCCGGGCCCGGCTTAGTAACAAAAAAAAAAAGAAACTCGGTTTTCTTAAAAAAGCGAAGGGAAAGAAAAAAAAGCGCAAAACAGGTCGGGCTGATCCGGATCCGCGCGGATCCGGATCCTTTTCTGACTCAAAATAAAAACCAAAAGTATATGGGGCCTGCGCGGATCTCGGATCCCTTTGGACCAAAACTCCACCTGGATTCACGCGGATCCGGTTCTGTTTTGGCCCAAGTGGTATCCGGATCCGCGCGGATCCAAATAAAACTTGGTTAAAAACGAGAGAAAAAAAAAAGAAAAAAAAACAAAAAGAAAGAGAAAGAGAAAAGAAAAAAAACAAAACGGGCCATGAAGCCTGGATCCGCGCGGATCCAGTGCCCGCCCGAGCCAAAATGTTTTTTTTTTTGTTTTCGATGAAGAAAAAGATAAAAAAGGTAGAGTCGCATTAATTTTAAAAACGGTAAAATTAACAAAACCAAAATAAAGGAAAGACTCGGTCTCGAATCAAGAAAAGCGGGGTAAAGAAGCCGGTGTAGGGGGTTGCCCTTGCACCGCCCGCCGAAGCAGCCTATACTAGGTCGGGTACTAAAAAACGAACTAAATAAAAGTTGTCACAATTTGAATGGAACTCATGCAATTTGAACGGAAATCACATAAAAGTTCAACGAACAAACAAAATAAAATAAAATAAAAAAATTACATCGGTAGGCGTATCAACTACATTATTACAATTTTTCTTAAACCGAAACTAAATAAATAAAGCAAACTAAAAAAACGAAAAAAAAAGCGGATTATACCGAGAATCCGCGCAGATTCGACGGAAAATGGGTCGCCGGAAGCTGATTCAGATTGGATGTGGGTCGGATGATTAAAGCGGAGAATGGTTTATCGAGGAAATCGCGGATTTCCTTGTGCGTCGGGTGCTCGTCGGTATTAAAATGCGAATGCCCGTAAAATCTCCTCCCGAATGCCCGAAATTTTTGTCAACTCGCTATGGATCGCGCGATCCTTAAATAGGCATCGAATAACGTGCGCTTTGTGATTGGCGGCAGTTAGCGGTTACCAACAAATCGCGCCACTCGTGAAGCTGGCGATTGATTTGATCGAAATCGCAGCTGATCGCGTAATCCGCGCAACTCCCACTGGGTCGGGTGACGAATCCGCGCAGATTTGCGGGTTCTAATTGAATTCGGATCCGACACAAAATTTGGACCCGGCTTGGTATCCGGTAACAAAATCCGCGCCACCCCATTCTGGGCCCAAAAAGTAAAATCCGCGCAGACCTACTTCAGCTCAATATCAACAAATCGCGCGAGACCCACATTTTTGGCCCAAAATCACGAATCCGCGCAGACCCAACTATTTCAGGCCCAAAGGCTAAATTCGCGCAGACCCAACTATTTCAGGCCCTAAATGCAAATCCGCGTGAGCCCAAATCCACGTGAGCCCGTATTTGCAAATCTGTATCGGCCTTGTTATTTCGACCGGGTTGTGAAAAAGTCATGCGACACATTTTCGGTGTCTACAGATAGCCCCCACTTTGACTGAGTCTGAATAAGACGAAAGTCAAAGTATACTTTTGCAGTCAACTGGAGGTAGTCCGATCTTGTTGACTTGACTTGCTGGAAATTATCCAGGCTTGAGCGATCCAAGGGTAGCTTGGTCTTCCGACCGGAGGTAGTCCGATGCTGATTTATTGCTGGATGTTGTCCAGGCTTGAACTTCCAAGGGTAGCTTGAAAGATATCCGGAATTGTTTTGTAGCTAGCTTGGATGCTGGATGTTGTCCAAGCTTGTTATGCTTTTCCTGAAAAGGATAATTTTGTAAGTATTTTGATTTGCAAAAATAAAAAACACAGCTGAAAAGTAAAGTAATAAAATAGAGGATGAAAATAAAGACGAAAAATAAAACAAGAGAAAAATACTAGTAACGAATACTCCCTCGGTTATTTATTTTTTACCCTCATGGCATTAAAGCCACTCACTCACCTCACATTCACTCACTCACCTCACATTCACTCACTCCTTATCTCCTCACTCTCTCTCTCTATCATTCACTCATTTAACCTCATCTCCACTCATTCCTTATCATTCATTCACTCAACCTTACTCACACATCTTCACTCTCCTCTTCACTCTCGGCCAAATCCGCGCCACCCTCAGCTTCACTCCGGCAGAAATCCGCGCCACCCCAGCTTCACTCCGGCAGAAATTCGCGCCACCCCAGCTGACGTCTACGCCATATTCAAGCTGAAATCCGCGCGATACCCCGACTGAAGTTCACGTCTTTCTCAGGTAATTCCCTTCTGATTTTCATTTTTTTGCTCCACATAAGTTCAAAACTTGTTCTTGCTCCCAGTAAATCCGCGCAGATTTTACGCTTTTTAGGTCATTTTTGTTGCATTTGAGCTTGAACACTTGAACTGAAAACTAAAGCTTACATACTTGAACTGAAAGCTTGGCCCATTTTGCTAAAATCCGCGCAACTCCACCTAACTCCAAACCATTTTCGTCACATTTTCTTGAGTTGAGTCTGTGAGCTTGTTTGAGCCTTCTACTCAGGTCAGATCCGCGCAGATCTCTTTACAAAAAGTCTGTTGTTACCAGTTTCAAGTTCATCCAAGTACTCACCATGCATACATGCAGAAATTCACTTAATTTCTTGCATTTTGTTGAGTTTGCATGAATTAGCTTGTATATGTGTTTGGGTGGAAAAACTTTGTGTAGGAATATTCAAATCCATGCACTTATCATGAAGTCTCGAACGTACCCAAACTTGGACCGACCTACTCCCAAATCCGCGCAAATCCACCAAAATGAGGCCCGGAAACTTGCCCCGAAAACTTGATAAATCCGCGCCATCTTAACTGGAAACGGGCCCAAAATTAATTTGGCCCAAAACGTCTAAGATCCGCGCAGACCCACAAAAATGAGCCCGAAACTTGTTAGCCCAGAATCCGCGCCAATCCAGTCAAATGGGCCAAAAATCACTCGGCCAAAAATGAACTCAGCCCAAGGTAAATCCGCGCGAACCTACAAAAATGAATCCAAAATTTCTCGGCCTAAAATCCGCGCCAATTTCGCCAAAATAGGCCCAAAAATGTTCCGGCCTAAAACCCACGCTAATCCCGTGAAATGGGCCCAAAATTGCTTTAGTCTCGGTAGTTCAACTCCATATAAAAATTTACATTTCTATACTGCTTGACTTTGCTCGGGTATTGCATAATCTGGTACTTTGAGTTGAGCCTTTTGCAGTACTTCACTATGCCGACAACAAAACCAACAAAATATCACCCTAAGAAGGAAGCTTGGGCAGCTGACTTAGCCCAGAAGGGCAACATGAACCGAGATTGGGCCGGCCCCCATCCGTGGGACGGCCAAGATCTCCTCTATTGTCGTGACGTACATATTTCCCACTTTATCACCCAAGTCACGGTATGTCACTTTCTTCACTAATTATGGCGTTTTGAATTCTGCTCAGAGATCTCATTTATAATTTTGCCTTGCAGGCCGATAACATCCAGGCCTGTGGGGCGATTGGTAAGGTGAGGAGACTACTGGATGAGCTGGAACAATTGGGTTTTCCGGCAAAGGATACAGTCAGGGCAGCTGGTTTTAACCATTTTCTCGATGCTCTGCATGCCATGCGCGAACCTACTGGCCATTGCGTAGTGCGTGCGTTAAGTGAACGTTTTTGGGACACAACCAACACGTTCCACTTTCCGGAGTATGAGATGACTATAACCCCTCTTGACTTCGCCATGATTACGGGGTTATCTTTCGGCGGGGTGCCCCTACAATACTCTGATGACTTGGGCCATGATAAAGCCCAACAAATAGCCCTATTCGGCCCAGTCATGGGCACTATACACGACACACGGAGTTTACATCCGCGCTTTTCGATGAGGTCTGAAGGGCAACCACGGGACGAAATGTACACCGATCTTAGCGGCAATGAGTGATACTTGCCATTTTCTTGTGTACTACCATCTTTGCTGACCGTGGTAGTCGTGTATTCTTCCATTATGTAGGTAATTTGGCGGACCTAGATAACCTCTCCAACTTAGCTTGGGGCGCGGCAGCTTACACTTGTCTCTTCCGGGGACTCCGTTCGGGTGTGCGGGTCCCTAAATCCAAACTTGAGCAGAACAACACCTATCTGTCTGGTTTATGGAAAGTCATCGAGGTATCTCCTTTTCCTTTGCCAGCTACCTATTTGCTTGTAGCTTGAAGACTAACCCCTACTCTTTGCAGATATGGTTCTACGAATACTTCGAGGGCCTGTCTCCTCAATCTAGTGTTGGTGCTGTCTTTCCAATCGCCCTTCGCTGGGGGCGCGATGATTTACTGGTTAGAAAACGTCGGGTAGAGCACCTGGAGCTCTTCCGAGGCATACTGAATAATCCAGGACAGGTATGACCTTTTCCTTTGCTTCCAACCTGACTTTTAAAACTATCAAGCCCACCACTAACTTGTGTTTAGTGCACTTTGGACCCTTGGGCGGCTTACGAGGTTACGGAAGATCAGCTTCCGGATCTCGATACATTACAGGATATCAACTGTAGAAGGATCTTATTTGAAGGTCCTTTTACCTTCATATGGTACTGCGGGGAAAGGGTCACCCACCAATGCATGCATGTATGGCCTCCGCTGGTACCAGTCAATCCACCAGCCAAGATGTTCTACCCCCACTCTTTGACTTTCGATGAACTTGAAGTCAATCTCATGGGGATTCCCATTGGAAATTTGCTGATAATGGGGGCCAACTATGCCGCATCCATTCGACCACGCCTCATGGGACGCATGGTGAGTACTGTAAGAACTCCTTGCGACTTTCGCCCTTGTTGTAACTAACCCTGGTTAATTTGCAGGGCACTGGAACACCGGCAGTCCCTAACCCACTTGGTTTCAGACGTCGCCGCAGAAACTGCCCCGAGCTCCCTTTATCTTCGAACAGCCCCGGGGTAAGACTTTTAGTTCCAAAATAATGAATACCCTCCAACTCTCCGTCCAAGTATTTATTCTTATAAAAGTAAATCGCTGCGGTGGAGTCGGGAGCAGACCATGGAGGCCATTGCCCTTATATACGGCCTCTGCGATGAAATTCAAGACATGCAGAGACGATATCGGCGTCGAATGGGTTTTAGGCCTCGACGTGGTGGAGGTCGTGGTAGAGGACAACCACGAGGAGGAGGTCATTACCACCACCATGGTAGGGGCCAAGGAGGTCACGATGCTGACGATGACGATAATGACGATGACGATGATGATGACAACAACAACATGGGCGGTGGCGGGGCTATACCCATTGCTTTCCATGCATACGATGATGACGATGAAGAAGAGGGAAGCGACCACGACATCGACTTGGGAGGAGGTGGTTTTCATATGACACCTGGCGCAGGCCCTTCAGGTAGCGGCGCAGGTCTCTCAGGTAGTAGCGGCGGGATGACTACCTATGGAACTCAGTCTCATGGCTATGTTCCAAGTATTCCCCTCATTCCCAAGGATGATACCGATCACTCTGTCGGGTCTTCCAGTACTATGAGCTTCGCCGGTGCCCGAGGGTCATCCCAAACACGTGCCTATGGGAGATATATAAGCGAAAGTGATGCTGCTTCACAGGCTTCTGATACTTCTATGTTGGATCAGATATTTGGTGGTATGTCCTTGTCACAAGGATATTCTGACTACAACCAACGCAGATGGTCAGGGGACTTCCACCAGACATCGATTGATTACAAGGGAGCTCAACCAGACATCCCCACACCTTCGATGCCATCATCGCATAATACCGGCTTTTTCGATTCATCCTCTTCATACTTCTTAGGCAAGGAGGAACCAGTCAAACAAGAATATGGTGACAATTGGAGTTTGACTCCGATCCTGCAGGCCCCTGTCTTGCAAGCGCATTACCCCGGGTCTTTCCACGTTGATGAGGCGGGACAAGTCCACACCTATGACACTCCGAGCTCTTCTTGGAGCCAGCAGGAGCAACCATCTTCTTGGGCAGCAGGTGGATGGAACTTCTTGACCGGTCAATATCCTTCCAACCAGCCGAGTCAACATGCCGGTCAACCGGGCTCCAATTATATCGACTTGGTTTCCGATGAGGACGAAAAATGAAGAAACCACCATGTATAATGCTTAGGGAAATAACTTTGTTATGAACTTTAATTTGTTTTATTAAAACCAACTTTAAACACTAGGCTTATGTATGAACATGCATGCTTTAATTTAACTTTGCTTATTTAGAAATCTTTGAAAAAGAAAGAAAGAAAAAGAGGAAAATCATGCAATGTAAAACACACAAAGCAGACGGAAGCGGAGCTGTGGTCAATAAGTGTATTCCATTAATCAACGAAGACAACAAAAATTTTACAACCTAACATGAGCAAACTACTGCAATCGACATATCCTAATCCGATCCATAGCCCCCAGTTTGAGACTTCAATCATACCAACTTAAACCAAAAGCAAACTGGAATCCCGGTAACCCCGAAACAAAATCAATCTTATGCAAAACCCGTCAGTACCGGCCCAAGAAAATTCGCGCCTCTCTCCTGGAAATGGCCCGGATCCGCGCCACCCTCGAAATGAGCGGATCGCGCGGCTGCGAAATGGCGGATCCGCGCCGACCTGCCGAAAATGAGCGGATCGCGCCCGGCCTTAACTAGGCAACAATGACGCGCTAGAATCCGGCAAAATCACACCCACCTGGCGGGACCCGCCATACATCCCAACCATACTTTTTGAAAATCCGCGCCGCTCCAATTAGTTTTTGATTCCTATCGAAACTAGTATTACGGAATTTTGTCACCATCAAAACTCCAGCACTATAAAATCCGCGCGAATTCACCCCGCAAAATCACATCCTCACTCTTGCGTTCTCTGCGTTCTGATTATTGTAGACATTCCTATTCGAATTCTTCATCCTGTCTGACCATCTTCCCTGACCATGTCTTTCCAAAAAGAACTAGACCAATGGATTCTTTCTCTTTCTTTCGCTGAGAAAGAAGAGTTAAAGAGATACAATCTTCATACACTAATTAGCCTTAGGCAAGTAAGGCTGATGTGGGACTTTCTTAGGGCAGCCACCGAATTTTGGGACCCTGAACTCCACTTATTCAGGTTCGGGGAAAAAGAATTGTGCCCTCTCCCGGAGGAATTTGGGGCAATATTAGGATTTAAATTCTCTTCCAAACCAGTCATCCCTACTTCTTCTAAAAATACTGCACCCCGGTATACCTCCCTATTAGGTTTAGGAAGGAAAGATTTAGAAAGCATATTAGAGGGTGAAAGGGTAAATTTCCTGCCCTTGATCTCTCTGTTTAGAAGGAGTGATCACATTGAACGCAAAGTTAGGGCCTTGGCCCTATGCTTATTAGGACAATTCTGCTTCTACCATGGTGGCACAAACAGCGGTCCTGCTTCCCTAATCAACATTGGTGAAAGTCTCCGCGATGACCAAAATCTAGCGCCTATGATAGTCGCCGAAACTATCTTGGGCCTGGATCGGTTTAGCAAGGAGTCTGAAGGCGAGTTCTCAGGAAGCCCCCTGCTGCTTCAGGTAAACTTATTCCCTTTACCAACTTTACTGTAGCCTTAATAAAATTGTAAATCTAATTTTCTTCACTTTTTGCAGATTTGGCTGATGGAGCATACCCGCTTCCTGGCACCCCCGAAGAATGAAGCTACTTTCCGCATAACCCAATTTTGCCAACGTGCCCGCAAGTACAAAGAGCGCTCAACGGACAAGTGGTTGAAGTGGTTTGTTGAGGAGATGATAGTCAAGTGGCACATCACTTGGTGGAGGATCAGAGAGGTGATAACTGTTGATCACCGGTGTCCGTTTGTCAGACTTGTAGGCTTAACTCACACAACCTATTACTTCCCCGAACGGACCAAACGCCAGATTAGAAGAAAACAGTGGATCCCCACATTAGACTGTATTCCTCCTAGCCCTAGAATTCTCACTAACGATGCTGCTAAAGTCAGATCCTGGCAGGACTACTGGATGAACAGACCTACCTTAGCTGTTCCTCTCACAGGGGGCAGCACGTATGTATCTATGGCATATCGCCAATGGATAGTGGAAAAGAACCCCACAGTAAGGAAGAAACTTAAAGAACAGGAGGGAAAAGGAATGACAACTAGGACTCCTCCCTCAACTACAACACGTCCTAGAGAAAGGCCTGTGGTAATCAGGGAACCCAGGCTTGAAGATACTCCTCGTCAACAAACTCCTGAACCTACTGGGAAAGGCAAAGAGAAAGCCCCCAGTGACCCTAAAGCTAAGAAAAGACCTAGAAGGACATCTTCTCTGGGTGAAAGGTCAAGATCTAACATGGCCTCGGCGTAAAAGAAGTTGAAACAGATGGCCCGATCTTTGCTTGCCCATATTTTTATATATTTTTTTTTTCAGTGTGTTTTTTTTTTATTTTTAGATGCTGTTGAACGGTGTAAGTAGTGAATGGATTCACATGCTCTTTTTTTTTTTTAGGCTAGGATATAATAAATAAAGATCGAATTTTTCAATAAATACTTTGAAATTTTCTATTACATGTGTGAAATTCCTAAAAACTTCTGCACATAGAAAATTTTAAATCCCAATCAAAACGAATGTAAAATTCTCAAGGAATTTCAGCATTAAAAAGAAAAGGATGGAAAAAAGAAATTTATCAAGCCTAACATGGGATAAAACCGCGCAAATCTGCCCTAAAACTGCTCGTAAAAAGTGTCAACTGAGTGTTTTGAGCCACATAGATTTGTGAAAATTTAGAAGCGAAAAGAAAGTCCGAAAACTCTAAGAATCCGCGCGGATCTACCAAATTGCTCACCAACGGAGTATTTTGGATCGATACAGAAGTCCGCGCAAGAAGGAAAAAAGGAAGAAACTTAGGCCCGGAACAGGTGGATCCGCGCGGATCTGGCCTACAATGGCTCCTAAGCAAAATGTGAGTATTTTAGGCCCAACGTAAAGGAATCCGCGCAGATTCCATCATCTTGGTACTGAATTCTGGAAAAATGATGTTATCCCGAACAATGTAGAAAAGCTGAAAAAGGGTCTTGGTACTGGGCCACGAGGAATCCGCGCGGATCCTCTGGCATTCTAGGCCCAGTAAAGCACGGACGTTAGGAAGAAAGAGAGAGAAAAAAAAAACAGAAAACCCATTTTAAGGTCTAGAAATCCGAGCGGATCTCTTGGACTTTGGGCCTACTCTTTTTTTTAACTCGAGCCTTAGATTTTATGGCAAGTACCATTAGACTCATGAGAATCTAATGTTGCTTTTAAAAGATAAACAACCAAAATTGGGGAAATTTTAACGGGTGAGGCCGGACTTTTAGGAAAGCTACCTACGTATCCACAATGTGCGGAATCAGGCCATCGTAGTTCGAACAAATGAAATCAGTTGCTTGGCTAAATAAGCCAATTGCTGATATATAAAAGAATAGTGGTTGGTTTTAATTACCAGTTGCTATGTCCAATTTACCCTTTACGCATAGAATCTCTTGAGTTGATCCAAATTGGTCAGCTGAACATAATCCTCTCCTTCTAAATCGACCAATTTTACTGCTCCCCCCGGAAGAATTTCCTTTATAATGTAAGGTCCCATCCAGTTGGGCCTAAACTTTCCTCTCGGGTCCTGAATAGGTGCCCTTATCTCCTTCAAAACCATGTCACCCTCTCCAAGGTCTTTAGGTTTGACCTTCCTATTAAATGCCCTGGACACCCGATTTTGGTATATCTGGACATTGTGCATGGCTCTGAGCCTCCTCTCGTCAACATTTACCAACTCCTCATACCTAGCCTTAGCCCAGTCTGCTTCCGGAATCTGACTTTCTGCTATGATTCGTAATGAAGGTATAGCCACTTCTATTGGCAAAACCGCTTCCATTCCGTATACCAGTGAGTAAGGTGTTGCTCCTGTGGATGTACGAATGGAAGTTCGATAACCCCATAAGGCAAAGGGTAACTTATCGGGCCAGTCCTTATAAGTCGAGGCCATCTTCTCTATGATCCTCGTGAGGTTTTTGTTAGCTGCCTCAACCGCTCCATTGGTCTGAGGCCGATATACAGATGATCTATGGTGTTGGATCTTGTATTTCGCTAACAAATCCGCTGTCTCCTTTTTGAAGTGAACTCCATTGTCACTTATCAACTCATGCGGAACCCCATAACGGCAGATTATGTTTCTAAGTATGAATTTGGCTACGTGCTTAGAAGTTAACTTTGCATAAGACGCCGCTTCAACCCACTTTGTGAAGTAGTCAATGGCTACAAGCACATACTCATGTCCTCCCGTTCCTTTAGGAGTGACTTTTCCTATGATATCAATGCCCCAAACAGAAAATGGCCATGGCGAGGTTAACGTAGTTAAAAATGACGGGGGTTGGTGTTGCAAGTTTGCATAGATTTGACATTTGTAGCACCGTTTTACATAGTCGTGACAGTCAGCCTCCATAGTCGACCAGTAATATCCCATCCTTTGAACCTTCTTGGACAACATTCGTCCATTCATATGCGGGCCACATTCTCCCCCATGAACTTCCTTTATCAAACTCTGAGCTTCACTTTGTCCTAAACAAAGCAAATTGATACCCGTATCCGTCTTCTTGTATAGTTGATCTTGGATCAAACAGTACTGTGATGATAAGAGTCTAATTGCTCTTTGCGATCTCGTAGTGGAATCTTCAGGGTAGACTCCTTTAGTAAGATATTGGTATATGTCATAATACCAACAAGTCGAATCTATCTCACAAATCTCCAAAGAGTAAACATAAGCCGGTTGACTCCTTCTTTCTATGCTTATCGGCATAGACACAACTCCTCTCGGGATATTTAGCAAGGACGACAGCTTTGCTAATGCATCAGCTAACTCATTATGCTCCCGAGGTAAATAAGTGAATACTACTTGATCAAAGTGTTCTGCTAAATCCCTTACGTAAGCTTGGTAGGGTGCCAAAGCTTCGTTCTTCACCTTCCACTTATTGCATACTTGGTTTATTATAAGGCTCAAATCACCAAATATCTTCATGCACTTTATGCCCATCTCTATGGCGGCTTGCATGCCAATGATGCACGCTTCGTACTCAGCTACATTGTTTGTTGCTTCAAAGTCTAACTTCACTGATATAGGCACATGCGCTCCTTCGGGTGAAATCAATATGATTCCTACTCCGAATCCACTCTGATTGGAAGCTCCATCGAAATACATTTCCCATGTTTCTTTCTGTGTTTGAAATACTTCTTCATCGGGAAAATCTAACTTTTCTTCACTAGCCTCTTCAACTGGTAAATCAGCCAAGAAATCAGCAACTACCCTTCCCTTTATGGCTTTTTGCGGAACAAACAATAGATCGAACTCCGATAACATAACCATCCACCGAGCTACTCTACTATTGACCAGTGGCTGCTCCATCAGGTACTTGAGAGGATTCATGAAGGCGGTCACATGCACGGTATGCGCAAGCATGTAGTGACGTAATTTCCTCGTTGCCCATACTAAGGCAAGAGATAACCTCTCAATGTTGGAGTACCGAGTCTCGTATTCTAAAAACTTCTTACTCAAGTAGTAAATTGCTCGCTCTTCTCCATCATGTGTTTGAGCTAGCATAGCCCCCATTGCCGACTCGGTAATTGTTAAGTACAGCAATAAAGGCTTATCCAATACTGGTGGAACTAAGACGGGAGGATTAGCCAAGTACTCTTTGATTTTGTCAAAAGCTGCTTGGCACTGATCATCCCACTCAGATTGGACCCCCTTCCTCAACTTCTTGAATATCGGGTCGCAAATCATGGTCAGTTTTGAGATGAACCGGCTTATGTATTGTAACCTACCGAGAAAACCTCTTATCTCCTTCTCCGTTCTAGGCGGTGGCATTTCCTGTATCGCCTTGATCTTTGCTGGGTCGACCTCGATTCCTCTAGAGCTCACTACAAAACCTAGTAACTTGCCTGACGTTACTCCAAATGCACACTTCTGAGGGTTCAACCTCATCCCGTACTTCCGTAGCCTATGGAAAAATCTTCTAAGGCTATCTAAGTGTGTTCACGGTCAACGGATTTGATGATCATGTCGTCTACGTAAACCTCTGCCTCCTTATGCATCATATCATGCAATAATGTGGTGGCTGTCCTTTGATAGGTCGCCCCTGCATTTTTCAACCCAAATGGCATCACTACATAACAGAATGTACCCCAATGTGTGATGAACGTCGTCTTCTCTATATCTTCCTCTGCCATCTTAATCTGGTTGTACCCCGAATACCCATCCATAAATGACAGAAGAGCATGCCCACAGGTGTTATCTACCAAAACATCAATATGAGGTAAAGGAAAGTCATCCTTAGGACTGGCCTTATTCAGATCCCTAAAATCTACACACATCCGTACTCTCCCGTCCTTCTTAGGAACCGGGACTACATTCGCTATCCAATGTGGATACTCCGATACCCTAATGAAGCCTACCTTCAGCTGCTTCTCTACTTCCTCCTTAATCTTCAATGCCCTCGGCTTCATCCGTGAAGCTTACCTTGGTTTAGCGTCAGGGTAAAGAGGAATTCTGTGTTCAGCTATCTCTCTGTCTATACCGGGCATATCTTGATATGACCAGGCAAAGACATCTACAAATTCTCGTAAGAGAAGAGTAAAGTGCTCTTGCTCCTCGATGGTCAAAAATTTCCCAATTTTAGTTAATTTAGGCTCTTCAGGTGTACCTATATTTACTTCTATAGTTTCTTCAATTACAGAAATCCGGTTTTCGTGTTCTTCCACGGCTTTTAAAAGATCTTTAGGAAGTTCAAATTCAGATTCGTTTACAGCATCTTGGTTATTTTCATTAGAATGAGCGATTCGAGGATGGGGAAAGAAGAGTCATAAGCAAATGAGTTCTTTTCATTGAATTTGGAAATAGGAACATCAACAAGAGACTCTACAGACCCTCCCGATGTAAATGCAACAGACTGTTCAAACTTAGACTCTAAAATAGATTCAGAAAATGGAACCACAACAGGAATGACACTAGACCCTGACTCAAGCACTGACTTTCCTAAAGCTAGAACAAACTCCTTATCTCCTTCAGCCGATACCCACATGACCTGCTTGGTTTCCTGACCCCATGTGGTGATGAGCTTGGTAAGATCGAAATCCATGCTTGATAGGGCCAAGGAAAGCGCTTCTACGGGTTTATCCTCTCTTTGTGCCTCTTAACCAAATGACATTCCAAATATGTTACTCCCTGCTAGATGAGTCCATTCTAGTGGGGTCCTGTTCTCCCTTGCCGGTGTGAACAATTCCTCCTCGAGTAGCATGCAGTCGTTGAAGATCTCTAAACCTGGAACTAAAATGCCCCTGCTCTTCAAATAGTAGGGCTCCGGAAAACCAAAGTAAGGGAAATGATCACCTTCCCTCATGAACTGGCCATTAAGTGTGAGTGGATACGGCTTTATGCTATAAAGCGGTATTGGCTCACCTTTCCTAATTCTCCTAACCTTCTTAGCTAATCTCCTCTTTTCCTCTGTTGGAATGTAGCCTAAACCAAAGTAGTAGCTCCCTCCTTGAGTCAAGGGAAAAGATATAGGTCCTTGAGCTCTCCTCCCCAAAGGTAAACCGGGAAAGTATCCATGTCGCTTCAAAATTGCGTTCACCTTTCTGTTGGAATAAGGATCGAAGTCCAAAGGTGCTTCTTCCTTCTCCAAGGTAGCTACGATATCGAAATGATGGAACTCCTCGTCCTTGGAGTTGTGTTCTACCTCGATCACAGGTTTCTTTGAAGTAATCACAGCTGCTAACTCCTCTCCTTTGACTGTTACCACCTGCCCCTTAACCATCATCTTCACCTTCTGATGTAGAGTAGATGACACCGCTTGTTGTGCGTGCAACCAAGGGCGTCCTAACAAAAGGTTAAACGATGCCGGAATGTCCAACACTAAGAACTCAACATTGCTAGAAATTGTATCCATAGTAATGGGTAACAGAATTGAACCCAAAATTCGTCTAGGAGTGTTGTCGTAGGCCCTAAGCTGAATGGCCTGCTGGGTGAGCTGGTGGGATTGAATTCCCAGCTTCTGTGCCGTCCTCCATGGACAAATGTTCACCGCAGATTCGTTGTCCACCAATACTAAGGGTATCACCTTACTGGCGCATCCAACGGTCAAGTATAAGGCCTTGTTGTGTGCAAGACCTTCCTTAGGTAAATCCTCATCACCAAAGGTTATAGTACTCCTGCCAGATGTGACAAAAGATACTATTTCTTCGGGCGTGGTATCAGGTGATACTTCCAACTTACTCAAAGCCTCGATTAGGGCTTGCCTATGCTTTTGTGAAGCCGCCAACAATTGCCATACCGTAACATCCATCTTCAATCTCTTCAACTGCTTTAACATCAAATCTTCCTCCGGAACGGGGACCACCATCTCTCCTACCTTCTCCTTCCCCTTGTCTTGAGGTTGGACTTGGGAAGGGCCTCCTTGATGATTATGGCGCCCTGACCTTGTTAGGAAAGTAACATCTGGAGTTTTGACCTCTCCGGACTTTGCTGTTCCCCAAAAGTCCTCGTCTCCATTAGAATCCCAAAAGTTGTCTGCGGCCTTCTCAGCATGAGGCTCACCATAGACATCTTCTTCGTCACTAACCCATAGACCATTGACTTCGTGGTCCTCCGTGAAGTAACGCGTGATGTAAGATGACTTCTTTCCATCAGTAATGAAATCCGAGGGATCCCATTCGCATTCTTCGAACACGGCGTGTATATGCAGTAAACCTAGTGGATTGTTTGTGTTGCTAGGTTTTTGTGCTGCCTTCGGTAAGGGTAATTGCTTTGATCTGAACATCTCCTCCATCCTGTTCTTCAAAGTAAAACACTGCTCGGTATCGTGCCCTCGAGCCCTATGGTACTTGCAGAACTTGCCGGCATCCCAATTCCGTGGCTTCTCCTTTGGCTCCGGCCTTAAGTCGGGAAGAGTAATCATTCCCTTGCTTAAGAGACGCTCTAAAGCTTGAGCGTACGTAGTGTCTATAGGGGTGTATTCAGTGTAGCGTTGTAGGGCATTCACCTCATTCCCCTTGTTGTTGGATGCTGATGGGCGGACTTCTGTTAGTGTAGGTGTTCTTCCATTGATTCTGCAACGCCTTTAGCAAACTCACTTTCTATCTTGGTCCCAGCCAGTCTTAATGTAGCGAAATCTTTAAGGGGTTGAAACCTCAAATGAGCGTTGTATGACGGTTGCAAACTTCGAATTAGCATGTCTACTTGGTGCTCTTCAGATGGTCGGTCCACCATTTGAGCTGCCTTTAATCTCCACCGAGTAAAGTAGTCGGAGAAAGATTCTTTCTCCTCTTGCTTCACTAATTCCATGTCCCTTAAAGTGACTGGCATGTCTACATTGTAGGAGTACTGATGTAAGAACTCCTTGCAAAGCAAACTCCATTGTGTAGTCTTGGCCGGACTGAGAGTGTTGTACCATTTCATAACATCAGGCCCCAAAGTCCAAGGAAAAATAATGTGATAGATGTCTTCCTCTACTCCTTTCAGTGTCATCGCCCCTAGAAAGTTCCTCACATGCTGATGAGGACTCTCAACACCATGGAACTTAATGTCTGGCATGTTGAACTTAGGGGGAAGCCTTCCCCGAGGCACCGGTGTAAAACCGACATCATCCATAAATTGGTTGTTGAACAAAGTAGATTCCTTCAACATCTGCTCGATGCGATCTAATCTCGAGTTTGAAATCCCGTGGACTGATCCATCCTTCTCTCTACCAGACTGTTCTACTTCACCCGTAGGAGGATTCTTCACATTCGAGTTCTTCGCTTCTTCCATAGCGTGAATGACGGCGTCGATTCTCTGATTCTGTGCCTCCAGCTGAGCGTTCATCGAAACTTGCATGTTTAGGATTACATTGGTTAATTGCTCCAAGTCAGTATTCGGAGCTGGTGGTGGTGGAACAGCTTCCTCCCCAGCATCACTGTGTGGTTGACCCCCGCTGACGTCATCATTTGGGTTTGACATGTTTTCAGATGGATCGATCACTAAACTCTCAACTACTCCCTCAGATGCTCCTTCGTCAGTCGCCTCTGGATTGGTTACCTCAGATGATTCCCGGTCTTCGTTACTGTCGTAATGAATATCGAAGGTTTCCAAACGCCCGGTTTCGTCCCGTTGATAAACTCGAAACCAACCTATCCTGTCCTGAAAAGGTGGAGGAATTCAAAGACTCAGCTCGACGCTTTCCTAAGACACAACATGCAATGAATGAAGAATTCTATTCGAACTCCGAATAATCGAACTAAAGCTCGAGACTATATGCGAAGTCCAAATAAAGCTCTTATGCAAAATGGTGACTCACGCCCGAGATCATATGTTTAAACCTTACCGGACCGAATCCGAAAGAACTCAAGTCTCTCATAAGGGTTAAACATATCAATCAACCGGACTAACCCGACTAGAAACTCATTTGGATTGTACAAAAGAGTAGACTCACTCACAAAATCCGCTTGAATCTTGTGAGGCCCGACATCTTTATATAGTCTAAATGCATTCCCGACCGACTCACAAGGACTTATGCTAAAAAAAACAAGAAAAACAAAAGAAAAGGAGAAAGAAAAAAAACTAAACCTCTGGTAAGACCCCGAGAAAACCAAAATTTGGGTCCGGCAGGTACCGAGCCCCTGGAATCCGCGCGGACCCACTGGGCCTAAGCCCTAGCGAGGTCTACGCGGATTTCCCGAGCTCAAGGCTCCCGCCAGGCCCAAATCAAGGCACCTCAAAACAAAAGAGGAGAAAAAAAAACTAAAAAAAAGCATTAATTTGAGAAAAGAAAAGAGAAAAAAAAAACGGGAATTTGGACCACATGCAACCTCGCACACAGGATCCACGCGGATCTCGTGGGCCTGAGCCACATATGGGCCAAATGCCGAGCCCAGACAACACCTCACCTCAAATTAGACCAGCCAGTAGCCGAGCTTCACAGAAATCCGCGCGGATTTCTGGGCTCGAGACCACTGTCGGGCCTAATCCGAGGTCTGACACAAAAACAAAAACCTAAAAACTTCACTTTTATTTTTACTTTTCCCTAAACACTCTTGCATGGTCTTGGGTTCAAGGAATGTAAAGATCACATAGCATACATATGCGATTACGCCTAACCGAGGCACTATGTTTAGAGGTTAAGAGTTGGTTCACTAACGCCTCCTAAACTGGTGTCCCGGGTATTTGGCCTCCATGGGGTGCATGGAAGGTTAATACCCCCGGGTTGCTCCTTTTAATCAAATGGATTAAGGAGTATGGCACGAGGGGGAAAAACAACCACCTGCTCGGTGAAGGTCTAAGTGGACCCACCTGAGTTGAATGGTTAAAGTTTTTCCCAAAATGGTAAATTTTGGATATATCCTAAACGGTACCTTGTGTGCCCAACAAAAGGGGAAAGCCCGTGAGATGCAAAAATGCCTAAGGAAAATGTGACAACTTTTTTTTTTTTTAAAAAAAAAACCCGACTTTTCTAGTTTTTACCCTCTTATAAGTCCCCAGTGGAGTCGCCACTGTAGGGCCCGCGTCCTGGAGGGCACGGTCCCCCACGGAAGGTCGAATCGACGTAGGGTTGCTTATTTGGTTAAAGGGGCGAGACACGATAGAACTAAAAGTGAATGAAATAAAAATAAAAAGTTTGTCAAAAGAAAATAAAAATAAAAAAACGGACGGAGCCTATTAGGCCGGATCCACGCGGATCCGGCCGCTAATAACAAAAAAAAAGAAACTCGGTTTTCTTAAAAAAGCGAAGGGAAAGAAAAAAAGCGCAAAACAGGTCGGGCTGATCCGGATCCGCGCGGATCCGGATCCTTTTCTGACTCAAAATAAAAACCAAAAGTATATGGGGCCTGCGCGGATCTCGGATCCCTTTGGACCAAAACTCCACCTGGATTCACGCGGATCCGGTTCTGTTTTGGCCCAAGTGGTATCCGGATCCGCGCGGATCCAAATAAAACTTGGTTAAAAACGAGAGAAAAAAAAAACAAAAAGAAAGAGAAAGAGAAAAGAAAAAAAAAAACAAAACGGGCCATGAAGCCTGGATCCGCGCGGATCCAGTGCCCGCCCGAGCCAAAATGTTTTTGTTTTCGATGAAGAAAAAGATAAAAAAGGTAGAGTCGCCAGTTAATTTTAAAAAACGGTAAAATTAACAAAAACCAAAATAAAAGGAAAGACTCCGGTCTCGAACCAAGAAAACGGGTCCGGGGGTAAAGAAGCCGGTGTAGGGGGTTGCCCTTGCACCGCCCGCCGAAGCAGCCTATACTAGGTCGGGTACTAAAAAACGAACTAAATAAAAGTTGTCACAATTTGAATGGAACTCATGCAATTTGAACGGAAATCACATAAAAGTTCAACGAACAAACAAAATAAAATAAAATAAAAAAAATTACATCGGGCGGGGCGTATCAACTACATTATTACAATTTTTTCTTAAATCGGGAAACTAAATAAATAAAGCAAACTAAAAAAAACGAAAAAAAAAGCGGATTATACCGAGAATCCGCGCAGATTCGACGGAAAATGGGTCGCGGAAGTCGATTGGATGTGGGTCGGATGATTAAAGCGGCGAGAATGGTTTGTCGAGGAAATCCGCGCGGATTTCCTTGTGCGTTGTCGGGTGCTCGTCGGTATTAAAATGCGAATGCCCAGAAAATCTCCTCCCCGAATGCCCAGAAATTTTTGTCAACCCCTGCTATGCGGATCCTTAAATAGGCATCGAATAATAGGCAGTTTTCAGCAGTTGGCGACGGTTAGCCGGTTACCAACAAATCCGCGCCACTCTCGAAGCTGGCGATTGATTTGATGAAGCTGCGATTGGTAGGCGAATCCGCGCAACTCCCATGGTCGGGTAGCGAATCCGCGCAGATTTGCGGGTTCTAATTGAATTCGGATCCGACACAAAATTTGGACCCGGCTTGGTATCCGGTAACAAAATCCGCGCCACCCCATTCTGGGCCCAAAAAGTAAAATCCGCGCAGACCTACTTCAGCTCAATACTGAACAAATCCGCGCAGACCCACACATTTTTGGCCCAAAATCACGAATCCGCGCAGACCCAACTATTTCAGGCCCAAAGGCTAAATTCGCGCAGACCCAACTATTTCAGGCCCTAAATGCAAATCCGCGTGAGCCCAAATCCACGTGAGCCCGTATTTGCAAATCTGTATCGGCCTTGTTATTTCGACCCCGGGTTAAGCTGAAAAAGTCTGTCTGACACATTTTCGGTGTCTACAGCAGGGAAGAACATAAAGATCTAGTGGAGATCATACTTAGCTTTTATAATGAGCTATTCCCGCCCTCAAGCCCTCATAATATGGAAGAGTTTCTAGGAAGACAACGTAAGAAATAAGTAGTGTACTAAAGGTCCATTTGGAATGAGAAGATCAGACTTGCATTATTTTGTATGAGTTCTTATAAGGCGTCTGGTGTTGACTGTTTTCATGTTATGTTCTTCCAATGCTAGCTATTGGCATATTGTAGGCAAGGAGGTGATTGTTCTAAATCGAGGCAACATGGAAGGAAAGGAGAATCGAGAGGTACTTAATAGAACTTTTATTGTGCTCATACCCAAGGTGAACACACCTATGTCGATATCTGAGTACATACCCATTAGCTTATGTAGCATACTATCTATAGAATTGCTTCTAAGGTTATTTCTACCCGCCATAAAACTTGTTTATCGTAACTAATCTCTTTTAGATAAAGTGGTTTTGTTCCATACCAATTGATTATATATATATATGGACAACATGTTAATTGTTTAGGCCATCTGGCCCCTGGTCAAGTGAGAAGTCCTCCGAACTCTCAGCCTTTACATGTCGTACGACCTCTTCTGAAGTCTTGTGAAATTCCACTCAACTTCGAACCGACCATAACAAAGAAAATGATCGCTGAAGAAAAATTGAAAACAAATTATTCCATCTAGCTTTCCCTTCCTTGAAATTTATCGTGTACAACCCAAAATCAGGAAGAACCCATGAGATTTGTCTCTTGCTTGGGCACTCTATATTGTTCCACCAAGTTTATGCCAAGTTTGGCAGCTCCTAGACGTGGCCCTTCTTTTGCTTGAAATATGAAGTTGTTTCTAAAGTTTCAGAACTCCCAAATTATTGCCACAAGTTCCCCCAAACTATCATCATTCAATGGAATCCTCAGTGAGCTACCATTTTATCGAGAACCTCATTGCTCACAAAGTTGTGATGTTTTGTACTGATTTGGAGATTTTGAAGACGAACAATAAAGAGAAATCTGTACGAGATTTTAAGAAGATAATGCATGAGGAAAGAAAAGTTCAGTTGAATGACCGAACTTAAGTGTGTTGCTAATATTATTACGTAAAGAAGTTAATCTTATACATGAGTTTATATTAGGTAATCATCTATTCTATCAAATTGAAATTTTCATTATTGCTACTATTACAATCCCATAATATTTCTATCACTCCTAACAACTAAGTAATCTCTTACGGTATTTTGATTTTAATTTACTCGTGGCTTGATATCCATTTTTTTTTGAGGAATTGTGGTATCCTAATTTAATCCTTTCAATTCAATGTCTATTTATGACTTTAACAGTTTTGGAAAAACAAAAATTCGTTATGTTTTATCTATTCCTACATGTTATAAATATCTATTTTCATACAAACATAAATGTCTATCAATTTCCAACACTTGAAACCACACAATATCTTCTTTAATCTCCTTTCCTCCTCCCTCGTTCCTTCAAACAGGATCAAAGGAATAAAGAAGAGGAAAATCTCTGCTTTTTTCCCTGTTTATTCCTTCATCCCCAAAACTTAATTACTAATTTACCCCCATTAATTAATCAACAACGTATAAACGAACAATGGGGGTGATTAAGAGGGAGAACATGGTTCTTGTATTTGTATGGCTAATTGTTTCCTCGTTTCTCATGGCTAAATTTGGAGAAGCAAATGAGAGTAACAAGGATCGTAACAACGTGTTTATTGGAAGACGGGTGCTAAACCTCGATATTTATGCCAGTGTAAAAATCGACAAGCTTGGACCACGAAGAGTTAATCAACCTAAGGATGATGTTGCTGACGTAAGATGGGGAGAAAGATTTTTTATTAATGAAAATCATAAAAACAATGATTGAATCATATATACATGGTATCCAACCAATTAAGGCTGTCTCTTTGCAATCAATAAAAAGGAAAAATTCATGCTTGCTTCTACGTTGTGAAAATGTATTTGTTAATGAAAATCATTAAAACAATGACTGAATCATATATACCTGGTATCCAACCAATTAAGGGTGTCTCTTTGCAATCAATAAAAAGGAAAAATTCATGCTTGCTTCCATGTTGTGAAAATGTATTTGAAAGGACAATTAATTTATGCAAATGAGATCACTTATTAAAAAACACCCTCAATCTTGATCATGAAAATGAAGAAAAGAAAGAAAAATATGAATGAAATGAATTAAGAAAGTCATATCACTGTGTTAATTTAACATGTTATAGTTGTGCTCTTAGTAGAAAAATGTTTGGGGAAAGGGGCTAAAATGGTATAGAAACAATGGTAAGCAGGGTCAGATAAGGATAAGGTCGTGGACGGACTTACTTTTCTTAAGAATAGTTTACTATATGTATATATATATATTAATATATATATAATATATATATATATATATATATTATATATATATTAATATATATATATACATATAGTAAACTATTCTTAAGAAAAGTAAGTCCGTCCACGACCTTATCCTTATCTGACCCTGCTTACCGTTGTTTCTATACCATTTTACCGTAAATGTTCAAAGGTATAAAATTAGCATTTGCTTAGTACACAATTTCAATAGTTAGAGTTGTTGAGAACCAGTAGAGCCTAAATGATCAATAGATGGAGACTGGTGATGTCTAGTCCCACTGAGCCCAATGAAAGTATCATGCAAGAATTGGAGGGGTTATGGCGGTCTCCTAACAGTTCAGTCACTTCGATGCATACTGAAGTGCTAGACACTGTTGTTTTTATGTCCAAGAGAATGCCAATATCTAATAGGATGGAGAGGTTGGGCGCTATATAAGTTTGGGTATTGTTGTAAGTAGTCATGATAGGTTTGGGGTTCGGAAGGAGGAGGTGGAGTTTTGGTTGCAGGTATGTTTAGAGCAATTCATCCAAGGTCAGGTGTTGCATAGGGGAGAAGGTTCAATGGTTTTTATGGGTATTTATGGGTGGCCAGTAGCTCTAAAAAATGAAGAATGTAGGACCATAACAGAGGACGTAACCAAGACACTCATATACTTATTGAGGGTGATCTTAATGAAATCCTTACTCTTAAGGAGAATTGGGAGGGGCTAATCAAAGCCAAATAAGTATGGATGAGTTTTGGGAGAACCTTAGGAACACAAATATGAGAGGTTTAAGTTACTCTGATCAGTGACTCCCATGGTAAAGGGGGTCAAGGTGTTAACAAATGTACCTGGGAGATAATGGATCGTTTTGTAACCAATGAAGTCTAGATCAACAATTTCCTGGGCGTTTATGTTCATAACCTAATGATTTTTAAATTGGATATGGACCCATTTTATTAGATACTCATAGCATACCTTCAGAAAGGAGGAAAGTCGGGGCCAATTTTAAATTTGAGTGGTTTTTGGATGATCAAGAGGAGTGTGAAGAGGTGATTTAGCTGGTTTCAAATATAGGTGAGGCCAGCAGGCCAAAACATGCCTTATTTTCATCATAAAGCTTCTCGAAGGCGCTGAAAAATCAGAGCTTTTAACTTCTTGGCGCAAATGGAGAATGTAGGGGAGAACATGAAGATATGGTGGAGATCATACTTAGCTTCTATAATGAGCTATTTCAGTCCTCAAACCCTCATGATATGAAGGAGGCGCCGGCACGCCTTTAATTTCTAGGAAGTCAGCGTAAGAAATGAGTTGTGTACTATAATGCCCATTTCGAATGAGAAGATCAGACTTGCATTATTTTGTATGAGTTCTTACAAGGCATCGAGTGTTGATTGTTTTCATGTTTGTTCTTCCAACGCTAGCTATTGGCATGTTGTATGTAAGGAGGTGATTGTTCTAAATTGGGGCATCATGGGAAGAAAAGAGACTTGAGAGGAGCTTAGTGTGTGTTTGTTTTAGCTTTTTTTCAACTTCTAAACATGAAAAGTTGAAGTTATGCCAAACACCAAAAAAATGTAAAATAACTTCCAAATCTTAAAGAGTCAAAAATAGCTCTCAAGGGGGGTAGAAGTAGAAGCTATAATTTTGAGATTTTGGATTCTAACTTTTGAGAAGTTGGGAAAGAATTAAATAGTTTTATTGTATTGCCATAATTAATCCATATCTTTTTCTTGCAAGACATGTATATATTTATAATTATTTTTTAAGACAATTGATATTTATTTAATAATTTCAATTTTATGCTAGATATATGAAACCCTTTTTTAGTATAAGAAATATCAAGAAAATAATTAAATTCATACATTCAAATTGAATTTATTGGCATAACAAATACTTAGTATAAAATTTATATTAAAGAATTAATTTTAAAGTGAACAATATTATGTACTATTAATATTTCACAAGCCATAGATACTAATAATAAGAAATTATAAACAATTTTTTTTTTAAAAAAAATAAACATATTATTAACAATTAATCATTATAAAAGAGGTATTCCCTCCGTTTGTATTTAACTGTCACCTGGGTATTTGTGTTAAAAACTTTGGCTGATAATATTTTAATTTGTATAATTATATATCAAATAAAATTAATATCATTAGATTGGTAATAAAAATATTATTAAAAAAATTATAATATCACTTTTTATAGAAATGTTTTGTGAGAAATTATTGAGTAAAGATAAATCTCAAAAAACATGAATAACGGATAAAAAAGAATAGATTGAATGATTTATTAATGTAATATTGAAATTAGAAGCTTTGTGAAAAGATTAACCAAACACTGAAAATTGTTTCTAATTTTTAAAAGGGCTTACGAAAATAGAGTTACCAAACATCTAATAATTTCTATAGAATGAGTTTCCTAAAAACTGTTTCCAATCAAAAGTTAAAGCTTGGCCAAACATACCCTTAATAGAACTTTTATTGTGCTTATACCCAAGGTGAAGGCACCCATGTCGATAACTGAGTACATACCCATAAGCTTGTGTAGCATTATATATAGAATTTTTTTTTCTAAGGATATTACTACCCGCCATAAAACTTGTTTACCGCAGCTAATCTCTTTTAGCTAAAGTGGTTTTGTTCCACACCAATTAATTATGGACGTGTTAATTTCTTAGGCCATCTGGCCCCTGGTCAAGTGACAAGTCGTTCGACCTCTCTTCCATGACAGGTCATACGACCTCTCCTAAAGTCCTTTAAAATTCAGCTCAACTTCAAACAGACCATAACAAAGAAGACGTTTGTTGAAGAAACATTGAACACTAATTATTCTCTCCAGCTAGACCTGTCAATTCAGGCGGGCGGGCGGGTTTCGTGTCAGTCGTATAGCGGGTTCGGGTAAATACAAGTCGGGTGTATTTCGGGTTCGGGTAAATACGAACGGTGTATTTCGTTTTCAAGTCGACCCAACGGGTTATGATTACAAAATTTTCCCGTTTTTTCTTTTTAAAAAAATGGTTTCTAAATACTAGTTTTTGTACAATATATATAATAAAATATGATCATCCTCTAGTAACGATAGATTATTGTAACTATTTTAACTTAAATTAGAGAAAGAACAAATAAATGAGTTGAGCTTATAGTTTAATAGTTAAAAATGTCAGTGAAAAGTCACAAATTTTAATAAAGTTGAACTTAAAAAGTTAATTTTTCGGGTCAAACGGGCTGGTTGGGTTTGACCCGCTAATTTTTTGATTTATTTGAAAATATCGTGTTCAAAACCCAGAATTTTTGGGCAGGTTCGAGTCAGGTTATCAGATCGGGTCAGCAATTGTCATGTCTATCTCCAACTTTCCCTTCCTCGAAATTCATCTTGTACAACCCAAAATCAAAAGGAACCCACGAGCTTTGTCTCTTGCTTGGGCACACTATATTGTTCCACCAAGTTGATGGCAAGTTTAGCGGCTCTTGAACATGACCCTCCTTTTGTTTGAAATATGAAGTTGTTTCTAAGGTTCTAGAACTCTCCCAAATTATTGCCACAAGTTCCCCCAAACTAACATTATTCAGCGGAATTAGAAGGGAACGAGCTATCATTTTATCAACGATATCATTGCTCGTAAAGTTGTGAATTTTTGCACTGATATAGAGATTTTTGAAGACGGGCAATAAACGAAAATCTGTATGAGAATTCAAGAAAATAATTTTGCATGAGGAAAGAAAAGCATGTTTGAAGGAACGGACTTAAGCATGTTGCTTTCCTTTTGTTTTTCAATGTAATGTTGCTTAAGCTAGTTTTAGTGTTCTCTTTTGTTTTGTTGTTGCTATAGCTCCATGCATTTTTTGATACAAACTTTATGGCTTTTTTTTAGCGTGAACAATCGAAAAAGAAATTATCATCATTTAGATCCTCCACAACTTGGAGCAGGCAATCCAACACGGTGTTTCCTTTACCTTTAATACTATTAAGAGTTTTATATCTATCTATCTATATATATATCTATATATTTATCTATATATATATATATATATATATATATATATATATATATATATATGGGAATAGATAATATGATAAGGACATTTTGGTGAGAAGGTGAGAAAGGATGGACATTAAGTATCGCATAGATGGACATTATATATTACAGAGATGAACATCAAGTTTGCATGGTGGACATCAGGGAGACATCAACTATCCATGTCTCCCCGATGTCCATTTCTGCGTTATATGATGTTCATCTCTGCGATACTTGATGTTCATCCCTTCTTACCTTCTCACTAAAATGTCATTCTCATATTATTTGTTCCATATATATATATATATATATATATATATATATATATATATATATATATATAATACAACTAAAAACTTATGAAAATGGACCATCTTGCCAATTATTACACAATGACAACATGTGAGACAACCATGAGAATAGTGATGTATGTATAGTGTCCATGCATGTTAAGAATATGTCAAAACAACTAGATCTATGGCCTACACGCATCCTATCATGCATGTCCAAACTAAACCCCGCGTGAATAAGCATAAAACCTTCATATTCAAGGTGACAATAATGGAATAATTGAACAAATTGGTACGTACCACATAACTAGTGGAATGTTTTCTTAACCATGACAAAATAAGAATGAGGATGGACCATAGTTATTAAAATTCAGATCCTAATCTACGATCTTATTATTTTATTATTGAAAATCTTGGATGCAATTCTACTGTCTACATTCCGATCTATGAACTTATATGGGTTAATTTCAATCTTTATTGCATCATGAATCTGAGTTAGGATCTCGATTGTAACAATCTTGAGAAGGACTGTATATACAAGTTGAAACTTATAATCTGAAATATCAAATTATGTCCACTTTTTTTAAAACGTTTCAAGTCAAATTAATGATGCGTAAATGAGCATTGAAATTATTTTCTTACATACATTTGCATTGACCCACAACATTAAAGAAAGAGAAATTGTGATAGAGAGAGCTCAAGAAAGTCAACATTTAGATGTCATAAATTCAGTGGCAATGTCTTAACCTCTTATAAGTCCCACCTACTCCACACTTTCCATCAAAAATATTAAATCCTTTTTCATTTACAACAACCCCCCCCCCCCAGCTGCAATTTGTAGGTTTTTTTAGGCCTGTTATTTAGTTTGGTTTAACTATTCAATCCAATTCAATTTAAATCTATCCAAATTTATTCAAACTTTACACAATTTCTCAAAAAAATATTCTCTCTAAAAACAAAATTCCCCAAAAAAAATCATAACTTATCCAAACCAATCCAATCTAATCCAATCCACTTCATCCAACCCTAATTTTAACCAATCCAAAGAACCTTGAAAAGTTTAGAAGCATATAATTGGTTAACAAGTTTTTTTTGGCACGTAATTTTTAGCTTTTCAGACACTATTAGCATTTTGATCAAATTCAAAAAGGTACCTGAGGTGTTTGGTGAGTAATTTTTTATATTAGTTTTATGGATTAGTTTTCATAAAGTTATTTGAAGAAGCTTTTTGAGGTAGCTTTTCACAAACAGCTATTTTACCAAATTTTTTCCTTTAATTAGCCAGTTCAAATAGTTATCAGCTAATAACTACTAGCTATCAGCTAAAGCTGGCTGTCACACAGGGTCAATATAAATTTGAGACATTGTCAATGGTCTTAATGCTAAACATTATTGTCGTAGAAGGGTGTCTTCTGGCGCTTAGTGTGTTTGTCAATTGTGTTTCCTTGTTATAAGGGTTGGTCTTGGCGCTTTGCCGTTATTCAATAAAAGGGCCTTGTGCCGTTAATCATAAAATAAATAAAAAAGTAGGTTAATGTGTTGTAGGGCATTAACTACAGATGATGAATGAAATTAGGGTTCTTGCCCGATAGTTATCGAAGAATAATATAGCAATGAACATTGTTCACAATCAAGGTAGTTAAAACGGGGATTCTAACTCGAATTTATGGGGTAGTTATAGGTTCGGAATTAACTCATGTAACATCATAGATTGTGTGTAGATAGTAGAATGGTATCGAGGATTTTGGATCATAAAATCTCGTAGGAACGTAGATCTGGATCGGGATTTTAATAACTATTCACAATAGATAGAAAGGCTTTATTTTCGACAAGAGTAATGAGTCTAGTTTACGCAAGGTTCAAGGAGATTTAGATGTAGACAATTTTATCTTGACGCAAATTTAACTTCAATATCATTTAATTTTTAATGTTTGAGTCTATATTGAAAGTATTTATATTACTCCCTCTATTTCTTTTTATTTGTCTTTTTAGAGGTGGTGGAAGAAAGCCAATATCACAAATTTTATAAGGTATTTAGTGAGAAAGTTAATTAAATATGCTTAATTAATAACAAAACTTGGGTTGATTCAATGAATATTAGCAGTAAAATAAGAAAAATAATGATTAATATAGTATTAGGATTGTAAAATAATAAATAATATGAAACAAGAAAAAATTAGTTAATTAAAAGTCAAATAAGAAAGAACGGAGATAACATATAATAGGATTCGAAACTAGCAAAACTTAGAAGTTGATGCATGAAACTTGTATTCTTCTAACTTTAACTTATAATCGTTACAAGTTACAACATGGTTCGGTTCTTATTTTACACATGTTCTGTTTCATATTACTTATCGTTTTTTAAAATTATATGCAGTGAAACTTTGAAATTTTTTACCATAAATCTCTAAATAAATATACAATAACTTGTTATATAAAATTATTGTAATTAGTTTGGTAATGAAAAATATTATTATAACAGTATAATATTTCAATTGTTACTAAAATATTGTATAAGAAATTATCACTTAAAAAGCAATAGGATACAATGATAGTCAATTAAGTGAAAAATAATATGGAACGGGGGGAGAATATAATAATGATCAGATTATATTTTTCTGGGATTTGAGTATTTATAGATATTATTAACGAGTATACATATATATATTATATATATATATAACATTTTGTAGAATTTTGTCATACGTTGTTGAAACTTGAAAGCAACAAAAATCTCCTCTCATATAAATCCAAAAAACAATTAAATGCAGTCCATGAAACGATCTCAACTAATAAAATACAGTATTCTTTAAATATCTAATAAAAGTCATGCATAATTAATACACTGATTAGATGGAGTATTATCGTTTTGTTTTATAAATTTAGAAAATAGAATTATATATATATATATATATATATATATATATATATATATATATATATATAGGAATATAAAGGCGTTTGCGTATGACAAAGCGTTCATGAGCATTAAGTATTGTTTTCATGAACATCAAATATTTAACTTGATGTTCACCATTCATATTTGATGTCCATGAAAATAATATTTGATGTCCGCCAGAAACGCTTTGATGCTCACATGCTCATATAACGTCCATGGTCATGTGATTCATTCCCTATATATATATATATATATATATATATATATATATATATATATATCTATATATATATATATATATAGGAAAATTGGATTATAATAATCCCATATTTTGTAAATTGGATGACGATAATCCCTACTTTCAGTTTTGTATTCTGGTGGTCCAAAAAAAATGGATTGTAGTGGGACATTATCGAGAATATATCCCCAATATCATAGATTTTGAGTTGCATTTGATTCAAAACTTTGTATAACATTTTACCATGATTTTTAATGAATTTACGGCGTTTTTCCCAATTTTTTTCAATTTGTTTTTCAATTTCTTACGATTTTTTTCACTTTTATTTCTTTTAAAAAATTATAATAATTACTCGGAGTCCCAAAAAAATAATTTAAAAAATGTTTTAGAAACTACAATTCATTACCTTTTTAGGGGAAAGAACGAAAAAAACAAAAAAAGTATGGGGTAGGAATGAAAAAATTAAAAAGAATGTGGAGGTGGATTTGGTACCACTACAATTCAATTTTATTTTTTTTTTATCACCAGAATACAACTGAAAGTAGGGATTATCGTCATCCCATTTGCAAAATATGGGATTATTAGATTGAGCATTATCGTTTTGTTTTATAAGTCTAAAAAATAAAAATTACACGCGCGTGCGCACGCATATATATATATATATATATATAAGATTGAGTATTATCGTTTTGTTTTATAAGTCTAAAAAAATAAAAATTACACACGCACAAGCGCGCGCATATAGATATATATATATATATATATATATATATATATATATATATATATATATATATATATATATATATATATATATTAGATTGAGTATTATCGTTTTGTTTTATAAGTCTAAAAATAAAAATTACGCATATACTTGTATATATATATATATATATATATATATATATATATATATATATATATATATATATATATATATATATATATATATATATAATATTCTTTAAATATCTAATACAAGTCATGCATAATTAATACACTGATTTGTATAGGAAAAAAAGAAAATATTTCTGGTTACAAAATGTCCAAGCACCCTTGAAGTATGCTAGTCTTCGTGTGAGTTGGAAGATTGGCAAATGTTGGGATGTTTTTGTTCTTTAGATGGAGTGTTTTGATTTAGTTTCATAAGTTTAAGAAATTAAATTCAAAATAAATTTAAAATAAATCCAGACAAACTTAATTGATGACCAAATGTCTTTAATTTGTCATTTTCATCTTTTTTCGATTATTCAAAGTTTGGATATGTTGAAAAGTTCGCAATAAAATTGCATAATATTACATGTTGGGAAAATTTGCATCTACCTCCCTTTAAGTTTATGTCATTAATGAACCCAATTTTGATCTTTTTCAATTAATATTTATCTCTCGTAACTTTTTGAAACAATTTAATTTAGCAATTGTTCTAATGAATTTTGCAACTTCTTTAGTATAGATGTGATTTATAATAAAATTAGTTCGCTAATATCTTCATTTCAACAAACGAATTTCAATACAAATCACACTTTTATTGAAAAGTTGTTAAATTAATTTGATTCAAATGTTAAGGGAAGTAAATATTAAATTTAAAATGTGATAATTGGATTTATAAATATCAACAACTTGAAGAGGTCATGTGCAAATTTTCCCCACATATTGTACATGTATCATTTTAACAACAGAATGGGAAGAAAATGTGTGTGTGTGTGTGTATATATATATATATGAAACCGATTATATGAGCATGACTCTTTGATGAACATGTGAGCATGGTTAGATATCTAACAGACATCAAGTGATATTTTCGTGGACATTAACTATGGAAGTCGGACATCAAGTGTTATTTTCGTGGATATCAAGTATGCAATGGGAATATAAAGATTTTGCTTGGTGGACATCAAATGTTGATGTCCATCATTTATAGTTAATGTCCACAATAACAATACTTAATGCCCATCTTACATAATCGAAGTCCACGGAAATAATATTTGATGTCCATCAGAAATATAACTATGTTCACAAAAGATTCATACTCATATGATCAGTTCCCATATATATATATATATATATATATATATATATATATATATATATATACATATATATATATATATATATATATATATATATACACATATATATATATATATATATACATATATATATATATATACACACATGTATAATATCCAACGAGGAACTACTTGCATGTATGTGCTTAAACCAACTTGGTGACAAACAAGAAGCAACCAATTTGGCAAACAATAATGAATAATGAGAAAGATGTATACAGATCGAAACCAAACTGGTAGCGATATTACTCTTTAAGTCTTTGCCAACTTGTAGTTTCCCATCATCCATCATTGTATTGCAAAAAAAAATAAAAATAAAAAATTTAAAAAAATCATCCATCATTAATGCCAAATATAAAATGCATCAAAATCGATGTGGCAAAATTAAGAACTTTAAAATGTTACTCCCTCTTTCCCATATTATTTGTCACTTTAGGCATAATTTATAAAATCAAAAAACATTCACTCTACATTACTCCCTCCGTTCCATATTACTTGTTATAATTTTGACTTTTACGGTCTCCAATATCACTCTTTGATTGATAATTTCTTGTATAATATGTTATTAACAATTGCAATATTATACTTGTATGATACTCCCTCCGTTTTTTTATTTGTCTTTCACGCTTTTTGAGGTCCGTCTTTAATCAATAATTTCACACCTAATACTTCTATAAAGATCTACGATATTATATTTTTCTAATAGTATTTTTTATAACGAATCTAACAACATCAATTTTGTATGATGAATCATTGTACAAATTAAAATATTAGCGGTCAAAGTTTTCAACACAATTACCAAGGTGACAATTAAAAAAAACGGAGGGAGTAGTATTTTTCGTTACGAATTTAATGATAATAATTTTATATAGCAATTCATTATATATATTTGAGAAATTTATGGTCAAAATTTTTGGAGTTTGACTGCACAATTTCCAAAGATAATAGTTAATATGGAACAGAGGGAGTAATTTACCTCATTGGAAATATGAAAATGTTGAATAAAATGGTAAATAAAAAGGAAAAAAGTGAAGAAAAGGGGAAAATTGAAGAAAAAGATGTACTCCCTCCGTTTCATATTAACTGTTATAATTTTGACTTTGACGATCTCCAATGTCACTCTTTGATTAATAATTTCTTACATAATATGTCATTAACAATTATAATATTATACTTTTATGATATTATTTTTCATTAATGAATCTAATGGTAATAATTTTATATAACAACTCATTGTAAATATTGAGAAATTTATGGTCAAAATTTTTTAAATTTGACTGCACAATTTTCAAATACGACAATTAATATGGACCGGAGGGAGTAATTAATAAGGTAAATTTTATAAATGAGTAGTTAATGTGTTATTGGAATTATAAAGTGACAGATATTATGGGAAAAAGGAAAGTTAGTTAAAGTGACAGATATTATGAGAAGGAGGGAGTATATAGTTTCTTTGTTTCATATTAGTCGTCGCCTTTAAAAATTATGCAATCAAATCTTAAAATTTTTTATTATAAATTTCTCAATATATACAATGACTTGTTATATAAATTAATTAGTACCATTAAATTTGTAACGAAAAATATTATCCTAAAAGTATAATATTACAATCGTTAATAAAATACTTCCTACGTTCCATATTATTAGTCCTTTGGTTGACTATTACAGTCTCCAATGTTACTTTTTGATTGATAATTTCTTATATAATATTTTATTAACAATTGCAATAATATATTTTTATGATAGTATTTTTCGTTGTGAATCTAATGATAGTAATTTTATTTAACAAATCATTATATATATTGAGGAACTTATGGTCAAAATTTTACAAGTTTGAATACACAATTTTCGGAGAGGACAAATAATATGGAATAGAGGTAGTATTATATAAAAAAAATCACCAATCAAAAAATAACATTGAAAATTGTGACAATCTACCAAGTAACAATATGTAACAGATGGGATATTTCTATTTGTTGCATAAGAATAGCCACGTTAAAATTACTTCTAGTCTTTAAGATGCATTTCATTTTAATTAGAATTTAGGTATATTATGATAAACTTTATACTAATTTCTTCAATTTATTTTTGTATTGGTTAAAAAGTTCAGAAGAGATAAATTGTAACGTAAAAAGGTTAAGATTGGTTTTATCAATGTCAAAAACATGAGGAGAGTTATGTGCAAAATATCCTTAAAAGAAATTGAGTTTAGCTAAGGTATACTTATATATTAAAAGTGAAATAAATTGGGTTGAACTTCTTTGAAAAGAAAAATTGAGATAGTAGGATCAAGCTATGGGAAAAAAAGAAGAAGAAAAAACACATCTTTATTTACAAAAAGATTTCTTGATTTGAAATTTTGACAATAATAACAATAGTATCAAAGTCAAAAAGTCAAAAGTAGACAATTGTCTAATTAAACCTTCGAATGGAATATGTCTGAACATGATGATCAAGATGAACAATTTGTGTGAACAGATGAACATGATGATCATGATTATTGTGATGAAGTTAAAGAGAAAGGATTTCAATCGGTGAGTCTGATGAACATGATGATCACTTGATCACAGTGAACCTGATGAACATGATGATCATGATGAACTTGATGAACATGATGATCATGATGAAGTTGAAGAGAAAGAGTTTCAATCAATGAACCTGATGAGCATGATGATCACTTAATCACAATGAACCTGATGAACATAATGATCACTGAATCAGTTGATCATGATTTGGGGTAAGTTCATTAAAAATAGACAATCGTTAATCATGATGAACATGATGATCATTTGATCATTTGGTCAAAAGTTGATGCCCATTTAGTTCGAACATCATGTCCTTGTTGATTTAATACGATGTAAATTTGTTTTGAACTTGATGTCCATTTGATTTACACGTGATATAAATTTCATTTGAACATGATGTTCATTATCTAATAACATGAAGTTCATTCTCTTATAACGTGATGTTCATTACCATATACTACGATGTCCATTTCTCTTATAACATGACGTTCATTATCATATACAATCTTCTTATTACCGTATATCTTGTTGATAATTTTCATATAAGATGACGTTCATTTCCATACATCATGATGTTCATTATCTTATAACAGTATGTTGATTACTATATACCTTAATGTTCAAACCAAGTAGACACCATGGTCAACCCAAATAGACACCATGGTCAAATGAAATAGATATCATGTGTAAGTCAAATGGATATCAAATTCAAAACAAATTTGCATTGCATTAAACTCATGTGCAAACGTAGATTAAGGCGGCTGCAGGCATGGGATTGATATGTATGGGATTGATATCACACACACATTTTAATCTTTGTTTCCTTATTGTCAAACATGTGAAAATCGTTTTCCAGGAAGATCATTTTTCTTTCCACCGGCAAATACTTGAAAATATCAAAGGAAAACTCATTTTCCAAAGAAAATCATTATCCTAGAAAATCATTTTCTTTTGCACCAAACACACCCTAATTTAAGTTAGGTTAGGTTGGTTATGTCTAACTCAACTAAAGAACAAGGCCTTAACACTACCGACTTAAACTTATCCGAACCCAAATTTTTACCAACACTAACCTGAGATCACTTTGAGCACAAAAAAAACATGACCTAATATTTTGAAAAAATGCCCCTCCCCAAAATTTTATTAAAATAAAGTAAAATAAAATATGCTTTTTCTGGTCACAACAAGTCCACAGTGCTCCTAAATCCGCCCTAAATTCTTAACCATAGTTAACAACAAATGAAGAATCAACAACAGACGCTAAAAATTATACGTGTTAGGTAGGTTGACTGGTTCTGACCCTCTTTCATGGGGTTGGTGGCCGTTGGCGCCTTTTTCACAAATCACATTTCTGATAATCTGATTTCACCCACACCTTTCAAACTTCTCCATCTCCATTTCCATTTCTCTCTCTAAAACACCTCCATAAATACCCTCTTCTTCTTAGCTTCTCTATTCTCAGTTCTCTTTCTTCTTTCCTACCCCAACAGCAATTTCACTTTCAATTCTGGGTTTCATCAATTCCTCTAAATTCCCCTGAATTTGCTGTTTGTTTTCTGCGAACTGGGTATCGTCAATTCCTGCACATTCCGCAAATCGCTAGTTCTTAAGACCTAATTCTAGGGTTTTGTCATCTGGGTTTCATCAATTCCCCAGAATTCGCAGTTTTTACGAACTGTGTATCGTGAATTTCTGCTCATTCCTCAAATCGCAAGTTCTTAAGGCGTAATTCGAGGGTTTTGTGATCTAGTTTTCATCAATTCCCCAGAATTCGCGGTTTTTACGAACTTTGTATCTTGAATTCCTGCTCATTCCTCTAATCGCTAGTTCTTAAGTCGTAATTCGAGTGTTTTGTGATCTGGGTGTATTCAATTCCTCCAAATTCCGCCAATTCGCTGCTTTTTACGAATTGGGTATCGTGAATTCGAGGGTTTTGTGATCTGGGTTTCATCAAATTCCTTGAATTCGTTGTTTGTTACGAACTGTTTATCGTGAATTCGAGGGTTTAGTCGCCATGGATTCGACGACAGTGAAGGTATCACCACTGGATCTAATGACGTCACTTCTAAAGGGGGACTTCGAGCGCCTAAACGCGTCGTTTGAGCACACACCGATCATCGGGGAGAATCGGGAGGTTGTGATGGTGGTTACGACCTCCATAGCTTTTCTCATTGGGTGCGCTTTCTTGCTGATGTGGAGGAAATCCAACGGGGGGAAATCGTCGTCCAGAGTTGCGAAGGAGGCTCCTAAGCCGTTGATTGTGAAGGAGGAGGAGGTTGATGGTGATGAGGGGAAGAAGAAGGTCTCCGTGTTCTTTGGGACTCAGACTGGCACTGCTGAAGGCTTGGCAAAGGTGAATTTTTTTTTAAAATCTTTTTTCCAAAATAAAAGGAAATTGTTGGGTCTTTCTGTTTACTGCTTCAGTAGCGTACCAAAGTGTCAATTTGACTGGGTTTTGACTATAGATCGCAAAATCTGACCCGGAATACCCGAATAGTCAGACCCGGAAAACACCGCCGGAAAAAAACGGATCTTGGATAGAATTTTCGTCCAAATTTTGATATTTACCGAATACTCGGACATAAAATTTGTATTTTTTCTATTGTCCGAATTTAATTATAGTTTCGTGGAATTGTCCGATCCGGTTGGACCCGAAATAAAACCGGGTCTGGATATAAAATTTTCGTCCGAATTTGACATTGATTAGATTTGTCCGACCCGAACTCCAATTTTTTGCAAGCTTTAGTTTTGACAGTTGATTAGTCACAAATTATAATGAGTTAACATTGTATTAAAAATTATAATGATGTTAATTTTATATAGTAACTTGCAATAATTAAGTAATTAACAGTTAAAAATTAGTTAAATTGACACATATTTAGAGATGGAGGGAGCAATTTTTAAGTATTTTGATTGATTTTTGTGTTGACTGGTGTTTGTTTGATGAATGGTGGTTTGATTTGTTGTTGTGGGGTTGGCAGGCGTTTGCTGAGGAGGCCAAGGCAAGATATGAGAAAGCGATTTTTAAAGTTGTTGACTTGGTAAGTTTGACCATATTCTCCTCTCAAATCAAAACCCTGTTTTTATTGGGATTTTTCTATTTTTTAAAAATATGTGTGTATGATTGGTTTGACTAATATTGTAAATGAACAATGATATGAGTTTTGGACCTATAATTAAATGTCTTGTTTTTAGTACAGAAACTATGTATTTATATATTAAATTGAAAAAAGTATGATATGATTGATTTCTACAACTATAAAAACACATAAAATTATATAAAAATATATTTATTTATAATTCTTTAAATTCATAAAAATGTCTAAATTACACCTAGCAGATAGGATTCATTCGATCAGGGTGAAGTGTAGCAGCGTCGCCAACACATTTTAAGCTCCTTATAATGATACTTATCAATACGTATCAATATCATGAAAGCAAGACAGTTAAACATTGTATTGGGATAACACATATCATCACCCGTTTGTAAATGCATAAGCATATCTAGCTTATATTGTCTTGGTTTCACCATTTATTCATAATTAGCATTGGATTTGGTGGCAGGATGAGTATGCTGCAGACAATGAGGCGTATGAAACCAAATTAAAGAAGGAAAATTTGGCTTTCTTCTTTGTGGCTACGTATGTGACCCTATAACCCTTTTCTATCGCTTTATATTTCATCAGTAAATCTTGTATGAGATGACGAGTTATCGTAGGACCATCTCAAATGGAGTACTTTGTAACCATTATCGCAAATTAAAAAGAAAAATGATTGTTTGAGAGATGGTCTTACGATAACTGATGGTACCGGAATTGTTGAAATGTATATGTATTTCATAATGTCCTGGTGGTATGCTTTGTAAGATTGCTGAAGGATGAATGAAATGCTTGTTTTAGATATGGAGATGGGGAGCCAACAGATAATGCAGCAAGATTTTACAAGTGGTTTGTTGAGGTATATATGTTTACAATTCACCCTTTGTCCAAATTTTAGCATATGTTTATATATACATCGCATTCTTTTGTTTTCTTGATGACCCGAAAACCTTGGGGGATGGAAAATCTTATGCATCAAAAGACTGCATTACAAACTTTGATTGTTTGTTTCCCTCTTCTGGCATAATAGGGCGAAGACAGGGGTGAGTGGCTTCAAAACCTCAAGTATGGAGTATTCGGCCTCGGCAACAGGCAGTATGAGCACTTCAACAAGGTTCTTCTTGTCACTTAATGACCATCTTTGTTTACTTTGATATTTGATCATTTTTTATAGTACCATTCAGTAAAACCCGTCTGCGCTTGCCATTAATGTCGACGTGTTGTCTATGCTAAAACAGGTTGGCAAAGAGTTCGACGAGCTCCTAACAAAGCAAGGTTGGATTTAGTACCGATTAGTAGTGCTTAAACTCTGGTTTCTATATCTGTCTGATTGTCGTGGATGGTGGTCCAACGAGATTTCTTGTTTCTGCTATTAATTGATTAGGCTTAGGCATGTGAAAGTTGTTCCTTGTTGGAGACATGTTAGAATGAGTGTATGTTAGGGTTTTTGTTTGGTCCCCAATGCCTAAGCCTAATCAATTAACAAGACAAGACAACAAGGAACAACGTTCTTGACGACAGAAGCTAGTCTATATGCCATCAAACCAAGACCTAATATAATTTGGACCATTAGCATAATAAGCTAGTCTAAATGCAAGTACATGCAAACATGTTGATTCTTATTTTAATCCTTCAATTTTCCTGTGGGACTAACTTGGGACAAGATTGCCTACATCTGGCTCTCCCCAAACCCCGGATAGGCGGGACCCACTCTAGGTGGTGTTGTTAATGTCGATTTTCACGTAGAACTAATTTTGTGTTAATGGTTATTGTTAGGTATTGAGGTAAAATTGATAACAAATTGTTTGAACCTTCCATGTTTTTCGGATGATGACCTTTTTATATCGGATGTCCAACTGTAGGTGGAAAGCGTCTTGTTCCTCTCGGTCTTGGAGATGACGATCAGTGCATTGAAGATGACTATTCTGCTTGGTATAGTAAACCCTGTCCTTAAATTATAAGCTGCCAACTTCTTGCAAAATGAAGAATGATCTAAATCTGTGTGAAATAAATCATGAAATGTAGGAAAGAATTGGTGTGGCCACAGTTGGACCAGCTGCTTCGAGGTGAAGATGATACGACGGTTTCTACCCCTTACACTGCAGTAATACCAGAGTACCGGGTTGTCTATCACGAGTCTGTAAATGGAGCTGCACAGCAGGACAAGAACTGGGCTAATGCTAATGGCCATGCTGTTTATGATGCTCAACATCCATGCAGGTAAAATATGCCGTCTTTTATAGAGTTTATTGCATGAACATTCAGGTCATTTATGTTTAGTCGGATAAGCTTGTCTTGCACAATGAACAACTCTGGCGAAAGATAATTTTCGGGTCAAGTTGGGTAGGGTTGGGTCATTTTGGGTTCAGGTCCATTTAGGGTCGATTAATTTTGACATTTTTGGGCTCAGGTCGGTTAGTTTTGCCAGGTCTCTATGGATAATTATGTTGTTGATTTCGGGTTTATTGTCTTGTTTCCTTCTTATTTCCATAATTTGAGTTACAATTCTCGGTGCATGCAGAGCAAATGTGGCTGTCAAAAGGGAACTACACACTCCTGCTTCAGACCGCTCATGTACCCATTTGGAATTTGATATTTCTTCAACAGGACTTAGGTAAGTTCTGCCTCGTATTAGTCATTCAAACCTTTTCTTCTAACAATTCTCGGTGCATTCAAATCATCAATAATAATGGTAATAATGGCTGTACATATGTTTCCTCCTCAGATACGAAACGGGGGATCATGTTGGTGTTTACTGTGAAAACCTTCTCGAGACCGTGGAGGAGGCTGAGAGGCTACTTGCCCTAAAACCCGATCTCTATTTCTCCATCCATGCCAACACTGAGGACGGCGCGCCGATTGGTGGAGGCTCTCTACCACCACCTTTCCCCCCATGCACTTTAAGAACGGCCTTGACTCGATACGCAGATCTTCTAAGCTCTCCAAAGAAGGTTTGAATTTGATCATTGTTTGAGATTCAACCTTATTGTATTGCATTTTATGTGATTTGTTCGTGTGGTTGTTCTGACGTGTGAGTTTGTTTTCATATCTTCTCAGTCAGCTCTGCTTGCCCTAGCTGCTCATGCTTCTGATCCAAATGAAGCCGAGAGGTTGAGATACCTTGCATCTCCTGCTGGGAAGGTGAGTGATTAAAGCTGACTTTCAAGTTGTGAATTGTATGTATTTATGATGTGAACTTTGCTTTTTTCTTCGTGTTCTTTGTCTGATGTGAAATTATGTTTTTACCCAGGATGATTACGCGCAGTGGGTTGTGGCGAGCCAGAGGAGTCTTCTTGAAATCATGGCAGAATTCCCTTCAGCTAAGCCAACACTAGGAGTTTTCTTTGCTGCTGTGGCACCGCGTTTGCAACCTAGATACTACTCTATATCATCCTCCCCACGGTAAGTTTTTCCGTCTCTTCCCTTTTTCTTGAGCAAACCCTTTTTTCTCGAGTGAATATCGTACATACCAGTGACATTGACTAGAAAGTAGAAAAGATCTATAGAGGCATTTTGGTTTAGTCCGTCACAATCTAATATTAAAAGATAAATGATTTTGCTTATACAGGGTGGCACCCTCGAGAATCCACGTTACATGCGCACTAGTCCGTGACACAATGCCAACAGGAAGGATTCACAAGGGAGTATGCTCGACATGGATGAAGGTATGCTCAAATGTGACTAAGGAAAACAAATGCAGAAAGTTTCAGAAGACATAATCGAGGGCTTTTCTGATATCTTTTTTGACTCTTTTTTCCCCTTTTCTTTACATTACAGAATGCAGTCCCTCAGGAGGAAAGTTATGTCTGTAGTTGGGCTCCGATTTTTGTGAGACAATCCAACTTCAAACTCCCCACAGACGTGTCTGTCCCGATCATAATGATTGGGCCGGGAACCGGATTGGCACCTTTCAGAGGGTTCTTGCAGGTATGATGTTATGATCAGCAACCCGGTATACTTTCTCTCATGCAATAGTGATTCTGATGTTCCAATGTAAGGCTTCTTACATGGGCTGTCTATATTTTCCAGGAAAGATATGCTCTCAAAGAAGAGGGAGCGGAGCTCGGGCAAGCAACCTTGTTTTTCGGGTGTAGAAACCCTGAGATGGTAAGATATGGCTCATTGTCTCTCATATCGTATATTTCGTTTACTAAAAATACCCAAATCCCGTCATCAGGTGAGGTATGGATGAGTCTGATAGCAATCTTGTCTTTGATTCACATAAGATTCAAAAACTGTGGAAAAGAAGCGAGAGGAATAATGAAGCGTTTTGGCTTTAGTTCGTTATAATCTAAGTTGAAGCTGAACTAAACTGCAGGATTACATTTACGAAGAAGAACTACAGAACTTTGTTGAAACCGGTGCACTTTCAGAGCTAGTCGTAGCATTTTCAAGACAAGGGCCTACAAAGGAATACGTGCAGCACAAAATGATGGAGAGGGTATGTGCATAAACTATGTTTTGCTCATATTTTTTGTGTTCGATCTATATGGAGTACTTGTTATTTAATCGATGTCTCTGATGAATGTTTTTCAGGCTGCACAAGTGTACAGTATGATATCTGAAGGAGGTTACATTTACGTCTGTGGTGATGCCAAAGGCATGGCCCGGGATGTCCACCGAGCCCTCCACACAATTTTGCAGGAGCAGGTATATGTCCCACATCCCAAAATGACCTATTTTTTGCCCAACTAAATGGCGACGGAAAACCCGAATAACAAAACAAACACACACCATATCTCAATATTGTTAAGAATATTAAACCATCCTCGGGTCCTCAACTATCAGTTTAAGTTTTTGATTGACCTGGTTCTTGCACATCAGCACATGGTATTAGAGCCTATTTAAAACTATTCTCAGGCATTTAACCATCAACTTAAGCGGTTGGTTGAGATGATTGTTGCACAAATATGACCTTGAAATAAACATCACATCCCAATATGACCAAAACTCGAATGACCAAGTTTATGCTAAAGGCCTTTCAAAAGCAAACTGTAATAACCCGACCCAAAATGCAAATTGATTAGTTGAATTGTAATGCGTGATTTAGTTAATTAAACTCATTTAGTAACATAATTATAGCTGATTATGGTCGGGTTATTACACAAACACCCAAATTTCGGTGTATCTTCTTATTCATACATGCATCTTCTTGTTCATACAACATTCACTTATTGCCTAAATATCACATAGTTCATGCATTCATCTTCATTTCATCAGATACATTATTCCAGGAGTTATCATCTGACGTGAGTTCGACTGTTGGTTGGTTTTTCGACAGGGTTCAATGAGTAGTTCCGAGGCAGAGGGTATGGTGAAGAATTTACAGACCACCGGTAGATACTTGCGCGACGTTTGGTGATTACAATATCTCGTACTTCGAAAAGAAAAAAAAGAAAGAAGAGAATTGGAGCTGCTGATTGAGAAGGAATTGTTGGAGTCACCATCCTGTTAAATGGAAAAGGATATGTTGTTGTAGGATAGATTTAAAAACCAACTTATATTTATAACTTGATGGGAATATGCTATGCAAATAGTCTTAGTTTTGTGAGTGAAGAGCTATTGTCTTCTTCTTTTTAGTTTTAGTTTGTGCATTACTTGATTTTGTAAAATTCAATTTCCAAGGGTAATAAAGATTCATAATTCATTTTAACTATCGCTTCTTTGTGAAAAGGTAGCACAAATGTGTTGAACTAAAATAGGTTATGTCAATAAAACTAATTTATCAAAACCAATGAACATAGAAAATGAGGTGAAAAGTTTACAAATTGCTTAAAATATCTTTGATAATAGCCTTGGAATGAGGTAAAGAGATTATTTATTAGGGGTAGAATTGGTAATATGATTATTGAAATTGTAAAAGTTAGTTAATTGGACAAACAAAAAGAGACGGAGAAATTAGTTAATTTGATAAACAAAAAGGGATGGAGGTAGTAGTTACTTACAGTACCTGCGATCATTACCTTTTGAAGAGCTAGTTTTTATAGCACTGTCTTTCCATTTGATCGGGCATCTTGATCGATATGTCAGTCAAACTTTGAAATTTTGACAATTAAATGTGTTACTGATTGTAGTTACGTCTTTGTATGGTGTCTATTAGCATTTTGTTAGATTATACCAATACTATCAAATCTTTTTATTTGGTTAGTGGTCTTGATCGAAATGTCACTATCATCTATTCTTTTCTTTTTCTCTAAAAAAAAAACCCTTAGTTTTCATTTTCTTGGAGGGACTGTCATCAATTCTTTTGTCGATGGTAAGCCCCTCATTTGATTGATTTATATTCAATTATTAGTTTGGTTTTACGTTTACGCAAAGAAAGTTAGTCTCTTCTTTTGTAAGAGTTTTTTTGTACCCTTATTTAGGGTTTTTAATCTCTTTCTAGAGTTTTTGTTCAATCGGTGTGGTCTAATACGTTGGATGAAGATCGACTTTCAAATCGGTATAGCACGAGTTGTGAGGTTCTCCATAGATGCAGAGTCATTGAAGAAAGATGCAGAGTCATCGAAGAAATCGGAGATGAACGTCAGTAAGATTAGTATTAGTTATTTGGAAGTTGGATTTTATATCTATATTTTAGATCTACAATTGTTTAATCACGATTTTCATTGTAGATATCGTATGACTTGTTATTAATGAAATCGTTATGTTCAGTTTCAAAAAAAAATGTCACTATCATCAATTCTTTACTCCGTGGAACCAAACCACATAAAATCAAGAATTAGCTCATTTCGTACGTGAGTCGTCATACTTAGAGCTCTAATTGTTTTTTTTTTAATTTTTTGCCTTAATAAGCTTGTCTCAACAATACGGCATTGTAGTTGTTTGGTATGTTTCACATCCATTTGTCTCATGATTTTAATCAAATGAGTGTCTGAGTTTGATGCCAAAAATTAAACATCCTCTATTCCCAACATGAATCTCATATGTCTGCAGACAGGTTATTCGGTTCGGTTTGGTTCGGTTCTAGGCATGAGTCTAAAACATCAACTAGGACCTTAGAAGTTGCTTGACTGCGAAAGAGCCCGTGAAACAATGGGTATGACTATAGTCTATAGGCCCTGTTCTTTTATACGGTTGACTAGCTGCAGTGCTACAACACACATCATCTTACCACAACTCACCACAATATATTAATTAACTACAATTTACCACAACCCACCACAATCAACATTTTTATATTTACCAACACAATTTACAATTATTAAAAACAAAACCCACCACAACTTACCACAACCCACCATAACTTTTCCAAACCTACCAAATTCCACCACAATTTCACCACACCGCACTTCTCCATACCGCAGCCAGCCGTATATGACATTAACCGATTGGATTGGAACTTCAAATATGATAATTACTATTTCTACCGCTTCACCCTCACTTCAAATTTATACTTCTTCAAATCATCTGAACCCGAATCTAGTAGGTCTCAAGTATCACTTTAGCCCTGTTCTCTTATACGGCTGGTTGCGGTATGACACGGTGCGGTGTGGTAGAATTGTGGTGGGTGTGGTGGGTTTTGTTTTTAATAATTGTAAATTGTGTTAGTAAATGTGAAAAAGTTGATTGTGATGGGTTGTGGTAAGTTGTGATGGATTAGTATGTTGTGATAGGTTGTGGCAAGGTGCAGTGTATTGTGGCACCGCAATCAGCCAGCCATATAAAATAACAGGGCCAAATTTGTCTAACCGATGGGTGTCAGGTATCACTTTTTCTATCCAATATCTGACTTGTCTAGAGTCTGGACCCAAAAACTGACCCAAACTAATACTAACCCGGTTTGGCAAACCTAAATAAAATAAACCCGGAATACAAAGTATACCGAACCTGACCCAACCAAATTAATAAGTCTAAATAGGTATCACTTTTTCGATCTGATATCTGATTCGTCTAGAGTCTGGACCCAAAATGACTTGAACTCGAAAAATTTGTCGATGTAAGTGAAAGACCAAAGGAAAGACAATTTAGAATGCATAAATCGATTTGAATCTCGAAACACTATCTCAAACTACAATATGTTAGAGTATAAAACCATTCATGGGGCTTCAACCATCAACTTAAGCTTTTGGTTGAGATGATTTTTAATGATATCAGAGTCAGGCCTGGACAAAAGGTCTAAAGTTTGAATCTCAGCACCCCCGTATTAATTTGCGCAAGGTGAAGGGGTCTTTGCAGCATCCATGCTTTGCATTCGCGTGAGGAGGCGTGTTAGAGTATAAAACCATTTCTACATTTCTGGGACTTCAACCATCAGCTTAAACTTTTGGCTGAGATGATTCCACACAAACTACAGTACACAACATCTTTACATGTACATCCCACTTTGATAGGGTTTGGGATCTTCTCATACATACATTATAGGCAGTCTTACCTCGTCAAACTTTCAGACCCGAGAATATATAAACGGTTCAAAGTCAAAAGCAAATGAAGGTAAATACCCAGATGATCTCCAAAAATTAGAAGCAGAATCAATCATATGCTATAAATGAGCAAAAATACAAGGGGAAAAAAGAAAGAAAAAGAAAAACAGAACCATCTGCTTCATTTCTACTGGAAACCTAAAACTATACAAGAAAAAAACTTTCAACACTTGCCTTACCCAGTTACCCCCTGATTGATTTCATAGAGATTGCTACATTATGTATGGTATTAAAGCAGTATACTACTAATCACAATTCACCACTGTCAATTCAGAAACCTCAAAAAAACACTTCCATGGCAGTAATGGCACCCATCATCATCATCATCATCATCAATCTTCTTCGCTTCGTTGTCGTCACTGCAATCATCAAACGAACACCGAGAAAAGGTTTAGAATCAGGCCATCGACGAAAGCTAGAATCATCCGAGATGGATTCATACATTCAGAACTTGCAATTGGATCATTGGGTCAGGTTCGTGGGAACTAAATCCGAGAAGGGTCATATTCAGGCCCAACAAGGTTCGATCAAATCAGTTTGGGTCATTTTCGGTTTTCGCTATAATTTTGGTTAAACAAAACAAAGTCGGGGCGTAACAAGGATCTAGAGCTGGCCAAACTGGGTCCTAACACAAACACTGGAATTTGTCCAACCCAAAAAAACCGGGTACAGTCATCGAGTTACAGTCCAGATTTTGACATTTGACCAAAAATTCAGACATATTGTCCCAACCCGATTTCAACCTTGAGTATAGGTTCATCCGAATCGACCTGAAAAAGTCCAAGGACACCCATTTCTCGTCTGAATTTTCACTTTGACCAACTAAAATTTGATCTAAACCCAACTTTTGCTAGCGCTAGATGGGTCCAAGCTCAATCCTAGACCCGGGTTTTTCTGGGTCAAGAGAAGCTCATATGAATCAGAATCAGGTCCGAATTCTGACCCGATTCAATTCGGGTAGGGAAAAGTGGAGCAGTTGAACAGGTCAAGAAATCAGAATCCCATAACAACAACAACCACCAACAATCAAAAGACACAAATTTCTATCAAGTTTCAAAAGAAAAAAACGAAACCCAGATGATATTTCATTTGAATGATTCATGATTGATGATCGAATTTACCTTTGCAGGGTCCGGATTCTCGTCCACTTTATACATATCCGCAGTGATCTCCGACAGCCACAAACCCGGAAAAAGCGTCTGCAAAATCAAACCAAATCAATTCTAAATCAACCCTAAAAACCCAAATCAAATTCCCCAATTCAATTTCAATCCCAATCAAAGATAAAGACGAAGAAAAATCCGACATACATCGAGTTGTTTCTGCACATAGCGGGGTCGTTTTTTAGGTTTTCTGGGCGGTCTTCTTCCCACCATCTCCATGAAATCCTCCTCAATCTCCTGCCTCGTCAGCGCCACCGCGAACTTCGCCCTCGGACCGCCCTCCTCCTCCGTCGCCGCCGCCGTCGCCACCGCCGGCGACGCCTTCTCTACCGTCGTCGTCTGACCGCAAACCACCGGCGACGACGTCGTCTGGGCTCGCCGAGTCCGGAGGTTCCACGGCCTCGCCTCCGTTTCCCTGCCTCCGGCGCCGGCAGAGGTGGCGGCAGCGGCGCCGTTGGCCGCCGCCGCCGCCGTGCCGAGGATGGCGGCGCGCATCCGGTCGACCTCCGAGCGAAGATCGAGCATGAGCTTCTCCCTGATGACCTCTATCTTATCGTCGTCTCCATCGGCGGCGCGTCGGATCGTCGGCGGAGGTGACCGAAACGACGCGTTCCGGCGCCTCTTTCCGGCGTCGGAAACGGCGTCGTTGAGCCTGGAGTTTGAATTCGAGCATCGTAGGAGTTTCTGTGCGCCCCAGTTCAAGCGCGGCGGAAGGGAGAAGTTGTGGAGGGTTCTAGATCTTTCCGGAGCCATCGCCGCCATAAATGACGAACACAACCACCTCGATGAATCACGATCCTTCTTTCTCTCTCTATCTCTCTATCTTCTGGGGGAAATTCGAAATTACGCCATGGATGAAGAGCTCGGAACCTCCAGAACCCGACCCAAGTGAGAATTCAGGGTCAAATCGTGGAATTTTTAGGGGGATCTTGTGGGGATGAGTAGGAATTTATGTGGGCAACGATTGAATATTGTGTTGAGGATTGGATTTGAATAGAAAGATGGGTGGTGTTTGAAGGAGGCAGAGAGAGAGTGCTTGTTGTTGTAGAATTGTATGTGTGAGTGAGAGGAGGAATGAATGGGAGAGGGAGAGAGAAGAGAGGGGGGAAGCGAATTTAACGTTCGGATTACTTCTGATTTTATTTTATTTTATATTTTATTTATTTATTTGGGTTTTTTGGCTTTTGGTTGTAGAGTGCGGTGGGGTGTAGGGTGCTTGTGTGCGCACTGGTTGGGTATGATGGCGGGCAAATGTTGTGACTTGTGACTTCCCACGGGTGGAAACTAAAATCCTTTTTTTCTGATTTTCTCCCTATCGATTAATCGTAAAAAAAAAAATATGTGTCTGTGAGATTCTTAGAGAAAATAACTATCAATTACAATTACAGGAAAAATAAATGAGATGACGAAAATTACAACAAAATTTAGAAACGAAAATTAAGCGATAAAATGAACACCAGATTCACGTGGAGACCGAAGAACTTGGAGAAAAAATTAACAAACGTTGACAGTCAGAAATAATCCACTATGAAAAAAGGAGGAGTACAAATCAATCATTGTCACATGATGTGATATGATCAACAATAGAGATTTCAATACAATCTCTAACTCACAATATTTCTCGGGATAACAATGATGGAACTTTTTGAGGAATATTGGTGAAACTGACTCTCTCTCAATATTTCTCACTGTGATACAAAAGTAGAGAAAATTGATAGCTCATAAAACTCTCTCATGACGGCCAAAGGGACAAAACTATGTTAAATAATATTTTTCCTTCCCAATTTTGAACCATAAAAGGATACAATGAACCACAAAACCCAACAGTGTCAAAACTCATTGTAATGTGTAGATTTATCCTCTATTCAAACTCAAGAATAGAAAAACAAAGTCCATTAAAAAAAAGAAGAGAAAAAGAAAGAAAACTAGAAAAGAGAATAATATAATGACAAACAATATTTGTTCGATGAGAGATACTTCTAATATTTCAGATGGTATTCACTATTTAGCTATACACCGGCATCTAATGCTAGTGGTTGTCTTACTGAATAGTTATATTTACATTCAAGTTATGTTATTACGATAACTTTTGGCTTTTCTAATATTTTTTCATATAACTACAACAATAAGCTTTTAGGGAAATTATGCATGAGCATAGTTTGGGGATCCAAATTTAGACAAACAAAGTTCACGAAAAAACTTATTCATATGGACTCACAAAAAAAAAAAAACCCTCTCAAAAAAATCATTAACAACAAAACCAGTTTAGACACCAAAATCAAACCAAATTGAAAAGCTTTTGGAAAATCAATGTATGACGAAGAGACCAAGAAGAATGCTAAGGTAAGTAGATACATACATACGTGCTCCATGAAGGGGAGGAAGAGCTAACGTATCTAGATAACATAATCAAATAGAAGACAACAAATCAAGGTAAATCACAGTACCCTACTAGCAAACCTCACTTTAGTCAAACTCTCCTATCTAGTGTTATGTCTTCCACTAAGCCTAGGTTCTTCATATATATTCTAATCACCTCCGCCATGGATTTCCTAGGTCTCCTACGCCCCCAACATCCATGTGATATCCTAGTCTTTTCACACATCCTAAAAGGATCATCCACACTTCTTTTATATATAGACATGACCAAACCATCTCACCCGAGTTTCACTCAACTTATTATCAATTGGAGTTATCCTAGTTCATCTTGACAAATGACATTTGTAATCCTATACAACTTGGTATAACCCAAATTCACCAAGTCATCATCATCTCTGACACATTAAACCTTTGACAATGTGTCTTCTTGTTTGGTCAAGCTCAACACTCTACAACATACAATATCATCGGTCTAATTACCGTAAGATACAATACTCCATAAGTCGCTTTCTACTTTTTTCATCAAACCTTAATTCAATGTGTAATATTCTACTAATGTCCTCATCACTTTGTGAAACAAAATCCAAGTACCTAAACTTCCCCGCTTGTGGAATACCAATCCCTTGAATGGTAATTTCTTGACGGTGAGTCTTACTCTCAAGTCCACCAAAATAACACATCATATATAGGAATGGCAATTAGGCGGGGACTCCCCACCCCTGCTTTGAGCGTGCCCCGCTCTGGGGAAAAATCCCCGCACCCAATGGGGACGGGGACGGGGACGGGTATGGGGACGGATATTAAATACCCGCGCGGGAACGGGGCGGGGATGGGGACAAAATTTTTCCCGTCCCCGTCCCCGCTTACCCGTCAGGGAAAATTACCCGTATACCCGTCCCACTATACATTAAATTTACATATTTACCTATAAAGTTATTACTTTCATATTCATAATTTGAATGTTATGTTCGTATTTAATGGCAGAGTATATAAAAAGGGTGATAATATGTTTATTCAAATTTGAAATCTAATACTAATGAGTGGATAAAATGCTTTAATTTTTTATGGAGTTGAAGAACCCAATTTGATTCTATGAACTTTAGGCTTTCGCATACTAACGCTACCGAGTGAACGAAGAGAAAATATAATCAATGTTGAATTAAATCTAAAAACATAACAATAGTTTAAATCCCTGCTAGGAGCAGGGAACCCGCGGGGATGGGGATGGGGCCAACTTCCCTGCCCGCAGCGGGGACAGGGACGGAGGGCGGGTACGGGTACGGGGAGTATATCCCCCATCCACGACCCGCCTCGTTGCCATCTCTAGTTATATATTCCATTTTGGCCAACTCAATATAAAACCCTTAGGGTCAACTTGGGAGGGGAGTTAAAAACGAGGGTAGTAGCTCATAAGAGTAAAGGAAAGTGAGAGTATGAGAGTGTTTGTAGGGGTAAACTATTTACCTCTTCTTGAGAAATCAATTAGGAGAGTTCATAGGAGTAAGTTTTTAATTGACATATTTATCAGTTCATATTATAGGTAATACAATAATGCTCATACATTAGCTTTATACGCATTCTCTCTTTACCCCCTCATCCTCTCGCCATATTCTCTCTCTGCCCCCTCCTCCCCCCCCCCCCCATCTCTCTCTAATCTCTCTCAACCCCCTCGCCCCCCTCTCTCTCTCATGAGAATGAGAGAGAGAGATGTGTGAGAGAGAGATCGATGGGTGTATGAGAGAAAGAGAAAGGGGTAGAGAGAGAGAGAGAGAGAGAGAGAGAGAGAGAGAGAGAGAGAGAGAGAGAGAGAGATGTGTGTGTGTGTGCATGCATAAGGAGGAGGGGGAGAGAGAGAGATCTCGCAACATGACATGGAGAAATGGAAGGGTAAAATTGTCAATTTATATATTATGTATGTTACAATGTCATTAGACTTTTTCTTTCAACCCAAATTGGAGTATTAGAAATATAAGAATTAAAAGGAGTATAGGAGGATAAATCTCACTTCACCTTAGTCCCCTTTACTCCTCACTTTCTTCCCAATCATGGGTAAGGAGGAGTAAGTACTTCTCGAACTCTTCTTCCAAACAGAGCATAATGCTTAGTTATACCTCTTTGACATTTTAAAGATTTGCAAAAAGCATTTGAAAGATTTTTTTAATATTACAAAACAAAGAAACTTCTCTCAAAAAATAAATAAATAAAATTAGTATAGAAAGGTTACTCATAAGGAATTTTGAGACACCGAGTGATTTGAGTCCTAATTAAATTATCATGTTCATCTTAATTGTACTAAATGTGAAGTGAAGTGACAAGAACTTCTTCAAGTAATAAAATAAAATAGAAAAAGGTGACTTCTTTTAATGTGATTGATTCATTCATTATTGATTTGATTGTAAGGATTTTTAGGTTTTTTTTATGGAAATTAATGGACACCTTATAATTATACCACCTTGAAATAATTTTGTTTTCATTCATCATTTGGCTATTTTCATATTTATTTATATGTCATTTAAAAATTATTATTCTTTACATTTTTAAAGATTCCTTAAACCAGTGTGACAAAAAAAAAATTACCCATCTGTCATAATAAAATATTGTGTAGTATTATAATATCATATAGGATATGCACAAAATCTCTATCTTCATATTTATTTGCAACATTATACATTAATCCATCTTTACTTCATGATGTCATTAGACATTAGGAATATATGAGAAGTTATAAGTATGATAATTTAAATTTTTAACTCTTATTTGCTTTTTATATAGTAAAAAAACACACTATGAAGTAACTTGCAACATTGTACTCCATTTGAGTGGATCAAATAATATGTGAATCAATTTAAATCCACTCTAAATGATTCCCTCTCCTCCCACTCTCAATATTTTAGAGAACCACACCAAGGGTTGGTCCATCATGCATATTTAATAATTATATTTATTTTGATTTAATATCACAAATAGTACATACATCATCCCATTTTCCCACTACCATTCATTTCAAGCTCTATAATCATGAAATTATAATTTATAATTAGGATGTAGACTTGGCAGCTTCATTTTGATTAAGCTATGGATTGCCTCATAACTAATCATCACTTTTGTTTAAATCTTGACATTTATGCCATTTAAATCAGTCTCCCAATCACTGGCGGATCTTTGAGTATGCCGACGATTGCAACAACCATTGTTAATACCAAAAAAGTTAATAAGCCAATCTGATTTGGATTAAGAAAATATGAATTTTATGTTTATAATATAAAATAACACTGTATTCGCCACCTTTAATCAGAAGGTTGATATCCGCCACTGACCCCAATACTCTCATTTTGTTTTCCTTGGACCCTAATTTTGCCTATTTAACTAATCTTTTTTTTATTTCTAATTATCTAGCATTTCACACTCTCAATATAAACACTATATCCATTCTATTCCTAATAATTATTTTTAACATGACTTTTAGTAATAATTTAGGGGCAGTTTAGTTGTTTTAAATATTTTTTTCCAAAATAATTATAAGGAATTTTGAACTCTAAGATCCTGTAATTTGGGAGTATTGTTGTTGGGGAGATCCAAGGAGAGAGCTCACTTCAACCAAGGCTCATGGTACACCAAGTTAAGTGAGGTTCCATCTTAAAACCAATTAGTGTTAAGATGAGTAGTCCACTTGACATATATACCATGTCCTTTCTCTTTACTTTTCCGATGTGGGACATTTTTACTCATGGGTGAATCCCAACAATTATTACTATTGTACAATAATACATTGTACAAATTAAAATCTTGGATGATGATATACTATATTATGGATTTAGATGTGTTCTTTGTACATTGTAAATGAGTTTGGGGAAGGTTGATTCGTAGGAGATCCTACATGGCAGCTAGAGTACAACGACCTAGCATAATTTTTCAAATGTTGTCTTGATTTGTGCAAACTCAGCTTAAAACCCATAAAATTTGATGAAAGCCAGAGGACATGCATTCATATTTCAAAACCAAAACTAATATTCTGAAATCCCTCCAAACAGGGTATGACGGGGTCGGATATAGCAATCTTGGCTTTAAATTTTACAATTTAGAGAGACTAGTTCCAATTGACCCAAGATTTAAAAATTGTTTACTACCCCTACTTCATGGAGAAAAATATAAGAGGTTTAATGAGGCATTTTACTTAACTTCATTACAAATCTAAGTTGGAAAAAAAATCAACTATCCAATGTACATACACATAAAATTGATTGGCATCGCCCAAACTTGAACCGGAGACCTTTAGTGTGTTAGACTGACGTGATAACCAACTACACCACGACACCTTCCTTGAAACTTAAAATGACACAAATTAAGTTAACATTTAAAAAATTATGTCATATCATTTTCAAATAATACTGTAAGATGTATAATAGGGACCGTGTTAGTGATTAGAGGAACAATAAAAATCAAGCTCAGGCCCAACATAGTCTGTTTCTTGTCAATACAAGACATGTTAATAGACAACATGGACCGTGTTGTTCCTCTGACAAGATTGATTTGATTTTTCGTAATTTCAGCATTGATAATCATCGCATGTTTATTATAATTATCATGTAATTATTGAAAGTCAAACAGTCAATGTTGAACCCTTGGAACATGTTTTGAATCCTTGGATTATGCTCTTTGAACTGGATGGATTTGATCCTTCCACTCCTATTAATAGTGGGGAGAATTTCGTTCTTCCTTAGCTTCCTACTCACACATCCTCACTTCTCAAGTTATCTAAAGTGATTTGAATGTATTCTTAAATATCTTGATTGCAACAACTTATTTGAATTTCTTTGAGTTAAGTTTGTTCTCTTATTTATAAGAAATAGAGTTTTACCCTTGAGTTTTTTCAAGTCTAGTGAATAAATTTTAAGGGGAATTGGTCTATGTGACTCTCTATATACTACCTAAATAAACGTCATCCATTTGTGTGTATTCATGTGTGAATTTATTGTTTAACCCCCCTTCCTTAACAACAGTAAGGTGAAGCCTAAAGAACGCTTAAGAGAAATTACGGTTAGTGAACATTCTCTATTTCTTTCATCAATCTCCTTATGATTCCTATAGTAGCTAAAAAAATATCATCATTGAGGCCCAAAATTTTCTCTAAGGTTTGAGGCCTTTAAATTGTTCTTAGTATCGCTAGGTGAGTGGTTTGAATAAACCCTAATATTCTTCCCCTTCTTTGCAAGCTTAGATTTTTTTTTTGTTTTTTTTTACTTTTATCATGGACTTCAATATATGTTTCACAGGCATCATTGGAGAGAACTAAAGATTTAAGCTCCTCATCATCTTATACATATCAACCTAGTTATAGCCCAAGCTCTTTGATAATCCTGCCTAAGCTTCTTGATAATCATGCTCAACTCCAAGAAGGAGATTCAAATTAAGACCTTTGTCCAGTAAGTTTTGCTTATTCTAAGCACCAAGGCCAATTGTATCAAGGAAGTCTAGGCATGGAGGCTTTGGTTAGGTTTTGGATCTTCACCTCAGCCTTGACATGATCAAAAGTACTAGTGAGTTTTATTGCTTTCAATAAAAATTTATTTGGACTTAGTTAAAGCAGATTTTTAAAGTTGAAGGTGGTTGGTCATAGATTTGTAATCAATGACCGATCAAGGCCAAGCAGCTACCTATGACAAAACGACCATTTTCCAATAAACTGCTTTAGAAACTTTGTAGCCTAGCTTATGGAACATAATATGCTCATTTATAAACCCATTGTCTATTGTATTAGGATAGTACTATTTTCTTATTGTTGAAGATAGGGTCAAGGTCCTTCATCGCGCATCCGTGAAGGACCTTCGGTTTTGATGAAAGTGAAAATCCGGAAAAGGAAGTTGTCTTATATAATCTGATTATATATTCTGAGTATATAATATATATTCTTATTATATACTCAGATTATGTGTATATAATATGTATATTTCGATTATATATTATATATTCTTATTATGGACATGATTCTTGTAGATATAAAAAGGAAACAAATCAAGGGAAATCAATCATGATTATTGTAGCAACAAAATGGAAGAAATCAACACACAAGGCAAGTTACCGTTGGAATGTCTCAAGTCCAAGCATCCAAAGACATCTACAAAAAGGATGATAGAAGAATTGAGAAGATAGGCGATTCCACGGAAGTAATCGCGGAGTAAGAAATCCGGTGGGATTTCTCCGAGTGTGTAACCAATGGTTCGGTGGTGAAAGTAACCAGTAAAGGACCTCTGGTGAAGGCATAGCCAAGGACCTTGGTGAGCATTCGTTGTGTCCACATGTGGTGGAGAGATGGTGTGTAGCAGAGCCTTGACGGACTAAGGCTGTGTGTGTTTGTGCTTCAATGTAATCCATCATGTTCCAAATCGCCGCTAGGGTTTTTCCTACGACGATCTTTATCTGTAGCTGGCTCAAGGACATTCAGTCTTGATCAGTGATTCTATCAGTAACTGTCTTCGTGCTGTTACTTCTTGTTTTGTTTTGTAAGTGTAACTTGTTCTTTGATTATTATAAATCTAATGAGGTATTAAAGTTACACTGTGTTTTGATCCTTGGCTTGAAACCAAGGAAGTTTGCTCTAACGTCCTTACCTAGTGTGTAGAGTTTAATTGTGAAATTCACCCCCTCAAGGGCCTCAACACTTATTTTTAGCCAAAGTTGTCATGGCTCTCCTTCCTTATATCCCCTTGATTATTCTTGTACCTAGCTAATTGCCTGGTATGCTCATCTAGGTTGTTGGATGTTGATCTCTTCCTAGGCTTTGTACCTTATTCAAGAGCTAGTTTTCCTATGAATAGGAGCGTTCAATGAGGAGAAGAGATTAACTAATTTTGACGAATGAATTGAGGGTCAAATATCATTCTCTCTCTAAAATCTCATTATTTTACCCAAGAGTTCATTGGTGGTGTTTGAATTGGTTCCTTGGTGGTGTTTGAGTTGGTTCCTTTATTGGTGGCGTACTGGCATGACCTTTATCCTTTCACAGTGAATTCATTTTTGGACATCTTTATGGGATTGTCAGTGGCAAAGTCTCTATCATTTCCTTGGTGAACCTTAGTTCAACCTTGGTGAGCTTACTCTTTATGAATCGTTTATATCTCTTTCGAATTCTGTTTTGGTGGCTTTAGACACGTGAATCTTTGCTTGGTAATGAAAAGTGGTGGTACTTAGCCTTATAATCTTGTTGGGAGTATTATTGGTGATGGTGATTACTATTTAGTGTTTTGGATGTGATATCATGAATATTCGTTAAAGATATTTATATAGTTAGATTCCCCTTTTATTTCCGTTGAATTTAGACTTTTGAATCACTTGACTTGAAGTGGGCTTGAGCGAATCATAGGGTAAACTAGTTGATCTTAGTAATTTATTCTCCATCAACCTTGTGTCCTTCGAGATCTTGTTTTTGGTACACAACTTGTCCATTTTGGACATTTTTACCGTGATTCTTGTTGCATTTGCTTCCTTCAATTCTTGGGCCACATTTTCAATCCTAAAGAGTGAATTTTGGGGTTGAAAACACATTTACACCCCCCCTTTCAAGAGTCAAAGGCTTCATGCTTCATTAGTAGCACTTAAATCAGAAAGAACTTCAAACTAGAGCTACTATAATATGGATAGAAAAGATAAAATGTAAAATTAAAGCAACTGAAAGTTACTGCTATTTCAAATTATTTTGTCGCTGTAAGTTATGTAATGTTAAAGTGTTTGTATATGTAGGTTGTAGCTGTTCGTTAGCCATTTCTTTTATTATAGATAAATCAAGGAGATGTTTTGATAGAATATCACCTAAATCTTTGATATATCTTATCTACCCAAACTTTTTTTTTTTAAAAAAAAAAATCACACACACTAAATTCAGCAGTCAGCATTAGACTTGACAAAACTAATATGAGACTTGAAACTTGAACCGAAATGGATGATCAGATCTTGACTTGAACCCGAAGAAAATCGATCCGAACCGTAATTTAACCCGATTAAGATCCATATCTAATAATCTAAATGACCCAAAATCAATCCAAAACCCAATCAGAAAGAACTTTGCCCAAAATAATATAAAACTCACACGAAGTTAAACCGAACCCACACCCAACCCGAAAATGGTTAACCCAATGACATTTCATACTGATCTTCAACCGATCAGAACCCAAACCGATTCACCTTATTAACCAAATCTAGTCCACATCACAAAAAAAAAAAAAAAAACCAGTTTCTCATCAATTCATCAATTTTTTGAGCTTTTCCATCAAAAAAGTCAAAAACCTAACCCCCCAAACTACAGTCTTTTCCCCCTTTTGGCACTCCCAAACTTTCACTCCTTCCTTCCTGCTCATCATCATTCATCAACCCCTCCTCAGATCAGATCGAATCGAACCCACTTCCTCTTTCCCCCCTTTTCTCCTCTCGAAATCATCCCCAAATCACCCCAAATTCAACCCTAATTTCCTGCTCAGATCCCAGATCTCCGATGTCCTGCTTAGCCCTAGCTCTCCAACCCATCAATGGCCCCGACATCCTCCTCCAAACCCGCGAATGGTTTCCTCCCTCTCGAGCCCTCGTCGCCCTCTCCGCCTTCCGCACCACCCGCCTCGCCCACTCCTCCGCCGCCCGCCGGACCGACGACGTCTCCGGCGACCCCGCCCTCGTCGGCGACGACCCTCTCGCCGCCTCCAGCGGCCAGGTAATTGTCGGGGTTGAATCTCGTTATCGTGTTGTTTATCGCTTGGTTAATTCCATTTATGTTCTGGGTGTTACAACTGCTGATGATGATGATACTACGAACAATGTGTTTGATTGTATTAGTATTGTGAATCAAGCTGTTAGTGTCGTTGTGGCTGCTTGTAGAGGGGTCGATGTGACCCCTGAAAAGTTGGGGAAGAAATATGCTGAGGTTTATATGGCGTTGGATATTGTTTTGAGGGGGGTTAGTAATATTAGATTGGCTGCAATGTTGGCTATGATGCACGGGGAAAGTATTGCTAAGATGGTCCATTCTGCGATTGATTCCGAGAGTAAGATTCGTGGGGCGGAGAATTGGGGATCGGTTGAGGGTTTAGCGGTTGAGCACGAAGCGGGTGTCGAATCGTTTTCTAGTATCCGGTTTGAGCTCCCTGCTGAGACGCTTGCGGCAGGGGATGAGGTTGCGGTGAGCATTGCCCCGGTTGCTCAAGTCGGGTTGGGAGGCGAGCAGGAGGCGAGCCAGAAGGTGGAGGAGAGTCAAGAGGTCAAGGACCCGTTTGCCGCGAGTGAGATGATCAACAAGCCTGAGTCGCTTGTGGGTGAGTTTAAGAAGGATAGGGATGCGGTGTCTGATGTGACAAAGGCGTTGGTGGGGCTCGAGGTGACACCTCTGCCCCCGGCTGAGGCGGCCCAGCCGACCCACATTGCGGTCGAGGGTTTCGAGGGGGATTATGGTGGGATCGAGTTTAGCAACGAGGAGGCGTCGCTTAGGGAGACGTTTGAAGGGTTTAGCGATGCTTTCGGTGGGGGGTTGGATGCGTCCGAGTTTGTGGGGTCCACCAAGAAGGCGGTCAAGAAGGATGGTCTTGGTGGTCTCGAGTTGTTGCAGACGGGACCAGACGGTGCCCCGCCTCCTCCTGCAGCAACTCCACTTGAGAATCTCTTGGTGCAGAAGACGGAGATGAAGGACCCCGAGTTGTATATCACCGAGGAAATTAGCGCGGAGTTTAGGGAATCTTTGCTTGCTAGAGTTGGATTGATGGGTGTTGTTTATCTTAAAACATTGCCCCCGAAAACGGCCGGTGATAAAGAGACTGAATTTTCGTTCAGGATTGACGGGACAACTGCTTTTAAGAGGGTGGTCATGCAGAGTTCCCGCGTTAGCAGCCTTGGCAATGGGATGTTTCATGTGCGGACCCCGGCTTCTGAAGAGCCTCTGCCTGTTTTGAAGTACAGTTTGATGCCCCAAATGACGCCGATTCCCCTGCGTGTCCGGCTCGTGAAAAGACATGTCGGAACCTTACTCTCTGTGATGATACAATACGTTTCAAACCCTGACTTGCCTGCACCGCTCACGGATGTCACATTTGTTCTCAAACTGCCTGTTGATCCAACTCTGCTGAAGGTCTCTCCAAAGGCTGTCTTGAACCGGTCAGAGAAAGAATTGAAATGGCAGGTGCAGGAAATCCCATTGAAGGGTGCACCCGGCAAGCTTAGGGCACGGATGCCCGTTGATATAAACGAGGAGGACGCAGAAGAAGAAATCGACGTTGTCTGTCATGTCAAGTTTTCAGTAAAATGGGCAAAATCGTTGTCGGGTGTTTCTCTGTGGCCGGCTTCTGAAGGTAAAACAGACTTTCATGTGGTAGATCATAAAGTTGAAAGCGGGACTTATATGTGCAATTGACCACCTCATGACATGATACTGCCTGTATTATCCTTTCAATCATCTTGGGTTTTATGCCGTGCCTCGTGTAAAAGCTTTTTGTATCATTCTTTGAGCTGGAGCTTGTAACTTGTGGTTTCATTTGTTGGTTTCTGGAATTTTTTTTTCTCTTCTCTTCTTTTCTTTTTACTTTTTTTTTTGTGGTTTGGCGGCTGTAGCTATTAGATTTTGTAATTGATAACCTTTCTTTTGGAATTCTTAAGCATCTTTTGCTGAATTGAGCATTAGATTTGTCCGACATACAGTTCTGATTTGTTGAATTTGCCATGATTACTAATGCTTTTACGCAGTGTAACTAACGTTGCAATAAATCATTTGTGGCGCATGCGCAAGAAATAAGTCACACCTGAATTAATCATGTAGAGATTCTTTGCTTTATTCCCTTGATTCCCTATTTAGAAAGTTATTGAACAGAGAATGTAAAACCAGACCTATAAACTATGGTGTGAGAAGGAAAGTTGTATTGTAAGTTGTAACTGGAGAGAATAACTTCCGCCAGTTTTCACTATGCTACCTATGCCATGAACAAGCTGTTGTGGTAGGTCATTGATAAGTTAGAGATCGTCACTCAGAAAGATGCTGAGATATCAGATGAACTGGATAAGACACTTCACGGTTGCAGAAGTAAGGTAATTAATCTTGCTTGAATTTCCATTGTGATACTTCTACTGATGTTCTGTCACATTTTTCTTCGTGTACCTGCCATGGGGATTGACAACCCTCTATTTTGTTCTTAAGGTTGTCAAGTGTCATCATCATACATTATCTCATTCCCGTTTTCCATTAGAGCAGGTGTGAAGATGGGCTCACCTAAGATGAAGAGATGCATGATGCATGTGTTGTAAACACTATGAAGGGCAGATTCATTATTTGTGGAGGTATATGCTACTTTTGTTGAAGATTACATCTGTAGTTTTTTCAATCCAATATCGATTCCATGTCCCAAAAGTCTTGCCTGGGCAGGGTCTGTGGGAGTAAAAATGTAAAATGTGGTAATCTGATCTTGAATTATGGGGTTGCAGACAAGTTGGTTCCTTTAGTCCTAAATTTAAAAACTGCTGTCTGCCTATTACTTCATGGAAAGGTAGCATGGATCCAACTTCCATGGGATAGTTTCGTAAAGGCATGCGTCATGCTTCAATGCCCTGTTTTCCAATGGGTATGTGCATATTTGCCATTCTCTCTGGTATGGTATATGCAGTTTTAATCCTGGATAAATCTTGGGTTATGATTATATTCAACACAAGCTATTCCAACGTATTTCGGTTGTGTGAACAATGATGACAACAACCTAGTCATGGGTGTGCTGTTGGCACAGCCACTTGACCCACAAGGACTTCTTGGGGATTGGGGAAAGATGGAAGCTGTTGAGGAAGTACTTATGTTAGGGAGGGTGTGGTTGATCAAAAACCCTGGGAAGTTGGTCAACTTTCGCAAGTTGTCTTATTTTCCCCATGTTTGGTAGCGTTTGGACCTTGGAAAAAAATTTTGCACGGGGCCCGAAATTTCCCACCTTCACGCAGGGAAAATTTCAGGTGGGGTGGGTAGGGGAAACTTTTCCCATGGGAAAAAGCTTTCCCCAGGGAAAAATTCCCTGGGATTCTTACCAAATCCTCTCTGTGATACAATGATGTCAAACATAACTCAATAGGGGGGAGGGGGCATGACCGATGTATAGAGGGGATCTGTGCAAGGAAGATGAGATAGAAAGAAGAAAACCGAGAGGGGGGGGAGGGGTTTGATTGACCACCAGTCTATATATTACTGGGAAGTTGTTACTCACGAAACAAAAGAAATTGCAAAATTGCTAGAAGGATTATTTTGCAGACTATTAAGTCTGTTATGAATTGCTCTGAAACTGACGTTGATGTTATAATAGCCTGATGTGTTACCATATGACTATCCTGATAAAGAAGAATAGCTCTATCAAAGGAGAACCTCATGCAGCATGCTGTCAACTGAGGTACATGGTAGTGAAGAAGTGTATCTCGGATTGTTAATATGTTATAGAATGGTTAGACAAGTTACTTTAGGTGCATAAATGGATTGTGGATGAAAGGAAGGTAGACAAGAAGGGTTATTAGCATGGTATTATGTCAGGGACTAGACCTGGCAAAACTAAACCGAGACCCCAACCAAAAAACCGAGTCTGACCCTGAACCCGAAAGGATGGACCGATCTTGACAGAACCTGAAAAAACCTGAAATTGATCGGAACCGCAACCTGAAAAGTGACCCGATTAAGATCCACACTCAAATGACCCCAAATCAAACCAAAACCGAATCATAAAGAACCTTACCCGAACCAACCGGAATAAAATTCATCCGAAGCCAACCTGAACCGAACCAAAATTGGCTGGCCCGATGCTGATCCCGGGCCGACTCACTTGATTGCCAGGTCTACTCAGGGACTGGTTGTGTTTTGTTTTAGCAGTAAATTGACACACATCCTCACATGTAGAAAATTGAGGCAATGCTAGTCTGATCTGAGGGTTGATAGTATCATCCTCTGTTGTTAATGCTTTCTTGGTGTTTGGCCTTTGTTCCTGATTTGCTATTAGAATTTGTAATCTGTAGTATGTTCTTGTTTTTTTGTTGGAATTCTTAAGCATCTTTTGCTGAATTTGGCATTAGATCCATCCAACTTGCTGTTGTCTGATCCCTTGAAGTTGAGACAATTGCTACTGTTTTCGCATAATATTGTTGGGAATTTCTTTATTCTCGTATGCTTTATTGACAAAGTAACAGGACTGGAAATGTACAACCAGACCTGTGCAATATGGTGCATTTTCTTGAAGGAAAGTTATACTGTGACCAGAAAGTGCAGCTTTCCCTGAACTATGAAATTGTGGAGAAAGAAAGATTGCTCAAATTGAGGGAGAAGCACCTCAGTTCTTGCAATACTGTCTCATATTTTGACCCAGTTTTACTGGTCACTTGTCAGTAATTACTCTCACACAGCTCTAAATATGTTTCTAATTTCAGTTTGCTGTTGTCATTTGCTTGTGAAATGTGGATTTGTTGTTGTAAAATGGGAAATTTTACAAACCCACCATTCTTACCACCAACTCAACTATGGCCCCGTTCTTTTATACGGTTGGTTGCAGGGTGGTAATGGTGCGGTATAGTGGAATTTGAAAATGTGTAGTGAATTATGGCGAGTTGTGGTGAATTGTGGTGAAAATTATGGTAAGTGGGGTAGGTGAGGAGAGAGAATAGTGAAGATGTAAATTAGTGATGATTGTGGTGTGATGTGGTGAAGTGTGGTAGAAATTAAAGAGTTGCGGTGTGGTACTGTACCACATCGCAATCTACCGCAAAAAAAGAATGAGGCTTACATCTATAACCACATTTTTTTAATAAATTTAACCATAACCACCACTAACTAACCATACAAAAGAACATGACATCGATTTTTGTTTATCTTTTTATTTTATATTATCAATCTTTAGTAATTATATTATTCTTTATTTATAAAATTGAAATATCATTACATTTTATTTTATAGATTTCACGATTCTTTTCATCAATAGTTTTCTATTTTAATATTCATAATAATATACAGTATTTAATTTTTTTGACTCAACTTGACATGATACATTGTATTCATCTTTACATTTTATAAAATTGATATATCATTCCATTTTACTTTATAGATCTCGCGACTATTTTCATCAATAATTTAATTTTAGTATTCATAATAATATATACTTAATATTTTGACTCTACTTGACATGATACATTGTCTTCATCTTTACTAGTTTATAATGACAAATAATCTGGAACGGTGAGAGCACTGTAATATTTTACAAAATTCATGAGCTTTATTTTGTTGTAGGAAAATCTTATTAAGAAAATACATTGAAATTATGATAATAATTGAGCAAAAATTGAAAAAGAGAGAAAAAGGAAAAAGGAGAAAAGACAAACTGAGGAACCAGACCAGTCACATGCCATGATCGTGAATGTCATAACTCATATGGAGGAAGAACGTGGTGGTTCTCCTACGGTTGGGTTACCCTTAATATTTCTAACCAATTGAGATGAGCCTTTATAGATAAAACTAAATGTATATTTGGCTTGGCTGCCATTAGTAAATTTCGATAATTTTTGGTAACTTTCAGTATATGTTAAATGTTATTTTTATAAGTATGATAGGTATTTTTTGTAAATTTCGGTAAAATTTTACCTTCACTCACTTCCATCCAGCTTTACAGGTCATTTCCTACTTTTTATAAATTGGAACTTTAATGTCTTGTTGAGTATATTATGGTCCGTTTGCTTAGGTCATCCTTTAAAGTCAAAAATTGTAGCAAACTAGAAAGCAAATACTCCATCTTTCTCATATTATTGGTCTTATCGTGCATGAATAGTGTCATAGTCTTCGATATCTATTTTTGACTTATGATTTCTCACAGAGTATTTTATCAAAAAAATTATAATATTATATTCTTATAATAATATTTTCATTCCAAATATAATGATACTGGTAGTACCTTTGTATAATAAACTATTATTTCATCAGTTTCATATTAATTGTCGTCTTTGGAAATTGTGCAGTCAAATATTAAAATTTTTGACCTAATTTCTCAATATATACAAGACTTGTCACATAAAATTACTATTAAATTCCTAATGAAAAATATTACTATAAAAGTATAATATTGCAATTATTAATATAAAATATTATACAAAAAATTATCAATCAAAGAGTGACATTAAAGACTATGACAGTCAAATATATGACAATCAATATGAAACAGAGAGAGTATATATATTAAGAAATTAACAATCTAAACTTTTAACATTTGGCTGAAGCGTAAATCTTGGCAACATGTAAAATGTGATGGAGGGAGTATATATTTACAGTACAAGATCTATTAATTGTCTAGTTACATTTTGCTTTTGGGGAACGTTTCATATTGTTGGTCAAAAAATACCCGTTGAAAACTTTTCTTCGAAAATTATCTAATATTATTTTATGTCAACTCACATTAATTTATTAACTCAATTGCTTAATTTACCGAAGACAATTTTCATTTGAACTGTTATCCGATATTCCTAAACCCACTATCTCTTATATAAACACATTATCCATCATTTAAAAGCACTAATTTTACCAAGCAAAGAGTCACTATTATCGAGACGGCTTTATGAATATTTCATTGAAATAGATATCATTTTCAAATTGTTTGTCCCGTTAATTCCCTTTAACGAAACGTATCTTTTTTTCAAAATCATTTCAATTTTCATCCCCCCCTCTCTCTAAACAAACTATCTGACTTTGAACTAATTTCTCTCTCTCTCTCTCTCTCTCTCTCTCTCTCTCTCTCTCTGTTGTGTCGCCTTCTCCCTCATTCCCCCGCAAAACGCTGCATTTTGAAGCTGTCAATCCCCATTATCATCATCTCAATCATGCCTTCCTCTGTACTCTTCTCTTTCCTCTCTTCTTCCTCTCTCTACAAACCCTAGTTTCTCTCTCTAACCTCCTCTTCTTCTCTGCAGCCTCCCCCTTCCTCCACCGGATTCACAATGAGGTCTGTTCAATTGCTTCATTCTAGCTAGGGTTTGTGTGTTTGGATTTCTGATTTTGTTGTTTGAATTTTGGTTTTGCAGTAGTGATTTAGCGTTTGCAGATGTGAACAATTTGGAGCATTGCATCAAGTACCTCAATCAGACTCTTGTTACTTACGGATTTTCGGCTTCGCTTGATCTGTTTGCGAACGATCCAGTATGTTCGCGTTGTTTTCTCTGATTCTCACTCGTTTCTGTTCGATTGTTTCGATTTTGAGTGGAGATGATGTTGGAGTGGTTATGAGGTTGTGCGACTGTTTGTTTGGGGTGGTGATTTTGGCAGGTATCGGTTGCGAGGACTTGCAATTGCATATATGCGTTGTTGCAGCAGCGTCAGAGGGATATTGAGTTCCGAGAGTCTGCAAATGAGCAACGGCAAAGGTTTGAGTTCTTCAATTATTATTCTGGATTTTCAATTTGGATTTTGTTGTTTGGATGGGGGAGGAGGGTTGGGGTTGATAGTGGTCTAAATTTGGTACAAAATCTAGGGTGATTTGCAATTTGTTGACTGATGATTTGAAAGTTTGAGCTTATTTTTGTCTGTGATTTTGACGGTTTACCTTGATGTTTTTATATTAAGTTGCTGATTTTGTGGGCCTATCCATGTTTGTGGCAAAGTTTAAGAATTGTGGAACTGGAAATGCTGGCGTTTTCAATCTTTCTGTTGAATTTTGCTTTGGATTGGAAGTTTTGAGCTATTCATCCATTTGACTGTAGCTCGCCTTCTTTTGGAATGGCTTGTGCAACTGCAAACTGCGAAGTTTTACTTGCTTGTGGTTGACTTAGTTCACTTTCAGTTTTACTAATGGAATTACCTATTTTACTGTAACTTTGTTTCCTTTAACCATCAGTTGTCTCCACAGTTGTCTCCACTTGTTTGTGATCTGCACACATCCCTTATAAACTTAAAGTTTCTTTTACATCGTTCTGAGTTCAATCCTCTTACACCAATCTTGAGCCATGTCATTTGTAATTGATTTGCATTAAGCACATGAAATCTGCTGATATGAGATTGTCATATGTGGAACACCAATGTGCCAAGCTTTATAGAAGGTATCTCATTCCGGGCTACAGATCAAAGCCTAGTCCTGTCATGATTGACTTGAAGGAACAACATCCTAGAATTCAGGGGATAGCCTATGATACTGCATAATTGGGTCAAGGGCTCATGGCCCTTCTAAGTTTCTAAATATCGTGTGTGGTGGCAATTCTTGATTGTGATGGCGTAAGTTACTGAGTTACTGTGTCTTCTGGGTTGCAAGTGTCAAATCCTCCAAGCATCAATGATTCAATGGCTTTAGAATTTCCTTGACAATTTCACCCTAAAGGTTTAGATTTTGGCCCCATATCGTAGGTCTTGGACCACCATATACCATGGGTTCTACAGGTTGAAGTGTATGAGATGTTGATTTGGGAGGGCAGAAGGGGGGGTGGGGGGAGAGAAGGGCATTTGGTGCACCTGTGCTGGTTTTAGTTTGGCCTTGTAGGCCAAATAGTGGACACTGGTGCCTGTTGGAAAGAGGTAATTTGGGGCTTGGGGAGCCCAACTTTGTATTTTGGTTGGATGATATGATTGTGTTCCACCTTTTGCATATGCATCACATTCACTCTGTGTCCTAATATATCTTATTGTTAGCACTTATGCAAAAGAAGATAATGTTGGAAGAAGGTGATAGTAGTGGTACAAACTAACAAAATATCCCTTGCGGCTTTAGAACACAGTGGAAACTGTTGCAGGTTGCAGTATTAATTAAGATCATTGTAGTGATGCTCCTTCTGCTTCAGAAAGTTGGAGTGGTTGTACTGACTATATTTCTAAAAGGAAATCATTCTGGTTTGTAACTGATTGTTCTTGATGTAAAGAAGAAAAGGAACTATGATAAACTTCCTTTGATTTTAAATGCCATTATGCAAATTAGCATTAAGGTCTTTGCTTGCCCTTTTGCCTGTTTGAATGGTTATAGTAATGTGATAGAATACAAGGCGATTGTCTCCTTAGTATTTTGCTAATCGGCTGTGCTTGATTTCTGTTACAGACTTAACTCAGACATATCAAGGTTGGAGGCCAAAGTTGAGCGGCTTGAATCGCAGTTAGCAGCAAAAGATAGGGAGATAGCAACCATCACTCGAACGGTTAGAGACTTCTAAATTTCCTATAGATTAGTATGATATAGATAACACAAAGCCAAGTTAGGTTGTTTTTCTATTCATTTTAAAGTCACTTTAGGGTGTTTTTTTTTCTTTTTCCTTTGTTTTTTTGGGTGGGTGAAGGCTCATTTCGTGATGGTGTTTTTCTTATTTATGTTGGTTGAGTCCTATTAGTTATTAGTGATGTACCACTGGTGCCCATAAAACTTGCATCTGAAAGTCAAGATGTAAGGTGTACAAGTTTCTTTAGTTATGTTACATGCTTTAGACGCCAATTCATTTTCATACTTTCACCTTACGAGGGAAGTGGGACATTGCTAGCACATGTTATGAAATGGCTGCAATTGCTAATTGAGAGTAATGGTTAATGCGTTGTAATAGAAGTTGGGTTACTTGTAGTTTCATTAGCTCAAGGGTGCTTTTATTGCATTCAGGAAGCTAAAGCCACCGCAGGTTTCAAAGCTCAAATTGAGAAGTTACAGCAGGAGAGAGATGAATTTCAGAGGATGGTAATTGGAAATCAGGTCAGAACTCTATTTCTAGCTGAAGGATTTCTCTGTCAATTCTCTCTGCCCCCCTCCGCAGTGGATGCATATTTCTAACAATGTGGTCGTTGTTGTCTTCTAATTGAAGCAAGTGCGAACTCAGCAATTGCATGAGATGAAGAGAAGAGAGAAAGAGTACGTAAAATTACAGGTATAATTCTGAGTAACTTGCTGCAGTATATTCTAAATGCGCCTATAGTCTCCCTCAGACATAAACCATGTGATAAGTTGTTGATGGATTAGCTAGTGGAGAAAAATGGATCTTAATTTTCTCAAAATTTGCAGGAGAGATTAAATCAAGTTGTGAATGAGAAAAAGAAGGAGAGATCTGGAATGGAGATTATGAATTTGCTGCAGGTATGAATGTTGATGAATTTTCAGTTTAAGATTTCAAGTTAGTTTGCTATAGTTTAACATCTCTTCCTTGTACACAGAAAGAGGGGAGGCAGCGTGGTACGTGGAATGGAAAGAAGACAGACAATGACTTGCATAAGAAGATTGTATGTGGATTTGATAGTGTTCAGCAATCTTCAGCTGTGTTTAGCTTTCTCTGACAAGTTGCGAGTTGAAAAAGCTTCTGATGTTTGGAGTTTATGCAATGTGGGCAGGTTGATGCTTATGAGGCAAAAAATCAAGAACTGATGCATGAGAATAATGATCTAAAGGCCTTGTTGAGGTCAATGCAGGTTGGTCTTTAGCTATATTTACATTGTGGGCATCTTGGACCTCTTGGTTTCAGTTTCTTATAGTTTGTTATATAACCCAGCTATGTTAGCCATCTGGAAAAAAAAAAGTTAATCCCTGAAAGTACTTGGATAGTTTCCTTTTTGTAAATGGAACCTTTCTTAAAAAATTATTTTGAAAAACCAAGAATTATGCATAGGTCATGGAAATTCTAATTGCTAGGATATTGCCCATGTACATTAGACTGAATGACTTGTACATTTGCACCTGAAAAAGGGACCAGGGGAGGGGAGTTTATTGCATTAGACTTAATGACATGTACATCTGCAAATGAAACTAGTCTCGGCTCACTTTGTTGATAGCTCTCTTGGCCGTTGTTGAGTGTACTCGGGTATAGGCCGTTTTATGCTTAAACTGGCCATTTTTCCGAAAATATTTTGGTAAAATGGGTCAGTTGTTGCACCCGTTGTTGTACCCGATCCTGACTCCTTGTATCATTTTCACGTTCCCATGATCTTGTTCATTGGAGCTCCGGAGGTCTTGAACTTTCATGGATCTCTTCTCATTTTCTTTTTATTCGTGCCAAGTGTTTCAATTCTTGGCTTTGGACGTCGTAGATGTTAGCAGGAACTCAGGCTTGAGTTATTACCTACAAAATGAAATAAAACCATAAAATTGGATCATATTACGAGCTAAATATATGTAATAAAGGGTGTATAAAAATATTTTTTTGTCCCTAGCAGCTGTAAGCAGTGAATGTTTTATTGGATCTGTTCAATGCACCCCTTTTTGTGTGTGTGTTGCTGCTTAGGTCCTGGTCTTGACTCTTGATATATAATAATCTAGTGTATATGGGCCCTTGAAGAGTTTCAGACTTTCACTTAAATGTGAACTATCCGAAAATGACTTCTGATGTTTTGACAACGTATTTTTTGTTTCAACAACAGGAAGACATGCGGGGTTTCTTGAATGCTCCTAATGGGTTGTCAAAGCAGACTTTAGCAGTCAGTGAAAGGCTTGATGATGAACTTTCAAAGTCTCCGTTTGGTGGGAAGACGGTATTTTCAGTCCTGTCTGGGTTTTTACCTTTTCTTTGTCACCACTAGAAGAAGCAAGTAACGCTCTGCATCTATGTACTATTAATGCAGGATGTTTTTGACCTTCCATTTCACATGGCTAGAAATAAGATTGAAGAAAATCTTCGTGCTAAGATGGCTTCAATAAAGGTTCTTACCCTGCCCTTTTGCACTACTTTCTGGCCAACCAAACATTTTCTCAATCATACGTCTGACATAGTCTTCTATGTTTACTATTTGAACTTTGAAGGAACGCTTGGGTCAGCTACAAGATGCTCAAAAAGGAAATGACGTTACTTCCGAAGCCAGTGAAAGGGAGCTTGAGCTTGAAGCACAACTTGTGGAGGCAAGAAGTATCATACAAGAGCAGGTATCATATGCCTTTGTCACTTTTAGCACTAAACTATACCTATACCAATACACAGAGATCTGCAAATGCCGTGTAGTCCAGGATTTCTCGTCACTGGTGTGTAAATGATGCTTAGTGATTTTTTAGGCAGTCGAGGAACTACACTAGCATCCCACCAACAACCTAAGGTTGGCTTCAAATTTCACCTGTGGTGGTAGTGACCGTAGCGTTGAGATTTCCCCATATGCCTCCTTTTACATTACAAACATACCACTTTTATGGTCACCCTTGGGGGAGGCTTTGGGAGGGCAAGAAAGAATTTTCAGATGAAATTCAGACCCACATCATTTGTGTGGGAAAGAAAGAATTTTAATGCCACCATCTTTTTTGAGTTGTGATTAAGAGGTTAAATGAAAATATTAGCTTATGACAATTATGCTTGATTCATTGCCTTTGCTTTCATGCATTCTGTCCGAGCTCTCAGCCTCAGTTACTCTATCATTTTACAAAATGGAACTTCATAGTAATCTGTAGAATTTTATGGTCTATCATGCATTAGACTAATCCTTAGAAGTCAAAACCCCGTGTTAACATGCAAGACTCTTAACGTCTCACCCATAGTTACCAGGAACGCTTTGCGGGTTCATTTGTTCTGGAACACGGATCGCCAACTTTTGCACAAATTTAGTCTAATTGTGGCTCTAGAATGCTTGTTCTTGAACTTTGGTAGTAGGGGTATGTAGTGATCCCGGTAACTACCACTCTCGCCACTCGCCAGCCCCAGATGAACAACCTATAGCTACTATGCTCTGTCTCCTTTCTTCACCCTAATTAGCATTTTACGAGCTCTTATTTTTTTACAGGCTTCCATTATGTCCAAGCATCTCTCAAAGTCAGACAAGCGAAGGTACGAAATCCTAACCACTCTTCCTTTATCTTCTCACCGTAACTTTCTTGCTTATCGTCCTTACATTCCATCCATTTCTCTGCTTCCATTCCAGGGAATTGATCATACCAACATCGGAGGTAAAGTACATGTAAAAACTTTCCGATACAAAGGTTGATGCGTATCCATTCATTTTCGGATTCACTCATTTGCTGCTGGAATCCAGGGGTTATGAAGTCGGTATCTAACCAACCTAACCTTAATTTGCATTGGTTTCCAAGCTGACCGTGTAATATATAGCTGCGGAGATGGCATCGTGATCTGTAGAAACCGTGTAATATATATGTAATTCGAGAAGGATGAATGAAGTGTAGGAAATTTAAACTTAAGTTCTTGATACGATCTTCAATTGCTTAGTTCAAGCGGCGAAATCTAGATTATCAGTATCCAGCTGAGTTGGGATTAGTTTGTAATGGGGTGTGTTAGCTACTTATTATCTGTTGATGTATAATGGTTAATACTTAATTAGGACTCAATTTGAAGAGAGCAATTCCAAGCACAGTTTTATATTTTTTGGACCAAAGTCTGAAAAGAAGTGAATATTGTGTGAACTTGAATTGTCTCTGGTGATATTCTTAATATTTACCCCAAGACTGACCAGAATTTAAAACTCTAAGGGAGTGTTCGGTTGAGAAATTTTTTCGGGAAAGTTGGTCAATTTTTTTAAGTTGAAAAACTTTCTCATGTTTGGTTTTGCAAAATATATAGGAAAATTTTGATGTGGGATCCATTATTTCCCTCACAAACTCGGTAAAAAGTTTCTCGGGGGACTAGGGAAAGTCTTTCCCGGGAAAGTTTTCCTGGGAAAGTCTTTCCCGGGAAACTACCAAACGCACCATAAAATTCATAAGAATTCATTAGGTTATACTCCCTCCTTTTTTTTATTTGTCATTTACGTTTTTCAAGGTCAATATTTAATCAACGTTTTCTTATATAAGATTTTTTATAAAAAAATATAATATTATACTTTTCTAATAGTATTTTTTGTTGAGAATTTAATAACATCAATTTTGTATGATGAATCAATGTATAAATTAAGATATTAGTGGTTAAATGGTGAATTCTTGTACTTATATTGCTGATATATTGATCAATTTAAGTATTTAACATGTTTTTTAAGTTGAAGGTTTTTTGGGGCATGTGAATTTCCAATTTCCCTAAGTATTTTTAAAAATCAATTTTATACCCCTCAAGATGAATCAAAATTAAAAGAGAAGTTTTAGCCTATATGCAAATTTTTTTAATTGAACAAATTGATCATATTTTCCTTTCCTTTCTTGAAGAGATATTTAAACTTTGGAGATATTATAGCCTTGGATACAAATTGATACCATTTATTGAAGCTATTTTGTTCCTAATATTAGAACTGATCAAATAATATATTCTAGTAAATATTTATTAACTCATAATAAGTTGAGAATAACAAACATTAAATTTTAGTTTTACTTATCAAGAAAATTTAAGTTTATTTTTTTTAAAAAGGTCATCACTCGACCCTTGAATTTTGACTTGTGCAAGTTATATCAAGTTTTATCCTCCAAAAATGACAATAATTTAACCCACATGAATATATCATACAAAATGAAAACAAATAACACGTAAAAATTCAAGAAATCTATTGACATATATAATCACAAATTACACTATTTTTATGTTAACCAACAATTGCAAAAACAACTCAAAAGATCATGCCCTTTTCACAAGATAGACTACCACACCCCCAAAACCCCAAGGGCGACATGTAAAAGCCTTATCTTGATCATAGAATTCCTTACTTTCAACATGATCATCCTTATTACAACTTGAACTTGAAGCATGCTTCCCATCAGAAGAATTAGCCGAAGATGACCTCGACGTCGATGCAAAAGAAAAGCTTGAAAACCGACCCGATTGGTCACTTTGATACTTTTCTAGCTCAATCTTATGTTGCTCAGAATTTGCAGCGTTACAGACGGTATTAGAACTTGGTAGCCTTAGAGCCTTCTTACGGATCGCCAATGCCATCCTCTTTTTGACATTCTTCATGACCCAAGCCCTTGACCATTTTCGAGCCTTTGGCTCGTGAGACGTGGGTATACATGGCTTGGGAAGCCCCTTGGCTAGCACGGCCGGTGGCGGGCTTATGGGTGGTAGGATATGGTCTGATTGCGGTGTGATTGGCTTCCCGGGCTCCATTTCCCATTGGAACGGGACCCCTTGTGGGTCCCGATGGTAAAATCGAGACGAGCACGATCCTATTGTGGATTGTCTCCCCAAAATCTTACTAGAAAACAGCTCATCTGACTGCAAAACAGACAACGGACCAGTTCCTTTCCTTTCAGCATCATAATAATCCATAGTGACTCTAAATGTGGCACAAAAAGTATATAAGACTATAGAGCAAATGATTAAACAAGATGTGGGTGTGTGTATATATAGAGGAGAGAAAGGTGTAGGGTTTTGCTTGAAATCAAAATTAGTGGTAGGGTGCAAAATGGAAGACAAATAATAATGGGAAGTGAATAAAGTGGGGGCACATGGAAATGGCATTAAATATTATCCCAAAGATTGCGTTACTCAATTTGGGGGGTAGGATGATTTTTTTAGGGTTTGTTTTCCTTTTTGATGCATTCAAGCAAACAATGGAAAATTCATGAAACGAAAAATCTTTGTTCCTAAGGTTACGTTATATTTGATTATATAGGGAAGAGGTTGGTCCATCATATCCATGGTGTCATGACTCATGTGGATATATTGCAACTAGACCTATCAATTCAGACGGGTGGGTCGGTTTCGGCTTAATTTCGGTGCGGGTCGATTTCAGATTTATTTATATTTTAAGTTTAGAAATTTCAGATCTAACCTTAAATTTTCGGGCGAGTTCTGGTCGATTTTTGGGTCGAGTCAGATTCTGCCGGCTCTAATTGCAACATAATGAATGAATGAATGAATATTCATATGCCAAATTTCTAAGACAAATTAAAGGTAGCTTCTCTTTGCATATACATGTTGACTAACCGACTATTAATGCCCCCAGACTAATCAAACCCAAAGTCAACTAATTAACTTTGGGAATTTTGTTTGTAGTGTTTTGGGGTTCACATATTTTGGACTCTTTTTTTTCTATTATTTACAATAAAAATGATAAATATTTTGATTTAAGATGGCTAATATCCATCTTACATTTCACCTAAATCATTCATAAAATTAAATGTAAATATATTTAAATTATTATAAAGGTATGTTTCATTACTTTAGGGGTTATTACAACTTATAAACAATATAAAAGTAATTATTTTATTTATATTTTTTCATAAATATAAAAGTATGCATAAAATGTGCATTTTCTACTATGATTGATAAAATTAGGCTATTGTTTATATTTTTTGACCTATCTAATGTATGATACTCTTATAGTTGATATATATATAATTATTATAGAAATTATTATAAATTACAAAAATGTGAAATATGGACAATTCAAGACGGTTAATAAGTATCTTGAGTCAAGATGTGTATCACTATCCTATTTACAATATCTATGTGAAAGCGAGTAAAAATATCTTATTTTGACAAATAGTATAATTTTCATTTTATTGGCTAGATAAATAAGAAATAATAAAAGAAAATGAAGATATTTAAAAACAATAAGATATAGCAAAAGATATTGAAGTAATAAACCACAAAAAAAAAATTAATATTCTGAAATCCCGCCTAAGCAAGATGCAGAGGAATCAGGTAGCAGTGTTAACATTAAATTTTACAATTTAAAGAGACTAATTTTAACATATAAATAATATAATATTGTGTGATTATATTTGATATATATATATATATATGATATTTTTACATAATTGCTAAATTCTTGATTATTGTCACTTAAAATAAAAATATGTGGCAAAAAAATATAACATTCTCAATATCCTACAAAATACAAACACGTGGGAAACTTTTTGAAGATTCAAGTTGAATAAATTTGTATGATTATATGATGGGATACTCGTTTTTTTAGCACTGCCAAATATTATATCAAATTTTTGCCAATATCCTTAAAATATTGTAAGATTATTTGAAAGTGACATATTTATGTAAAATAATCTTTCATAATATGTCAAATATCTTTTTTGTACGTAGGAAATCCTTCACAATATGTTAATATCTACCCTAAAAGATTAACATCTTACTTTCTGTTTTTATGGACGTAAATAATACAAACTTGAGGTATTCGACAAAAATAACACCTTACTTTGGAGACATGTGTTACTTCATCTGCACCAGTTGCGTGCTAGCTTGTAGTTTAGGAAAATAGTAGGCACTTCTGCATTGATCGAGCGGTATTTTGACTAATTGAACAATATGTTATAATCTCATCGCTATTATTCTACATTACATATCAATTTCCGTCAATATGTATTGTGACCATGAAATTCCGACAATAAAATTCCTACATATGCAGAAAGTAGAAAATCCGATCTTTCATGAGAGGGCAAAGCATGTAAAAACTGGTCGCCATACTCAGGGTCATTATAGTATAGTTTCGGTCTTGGAGGGCTTTATCCAAACTCGACATGTTTCTTCTCAGGAACGAATTGCAGATATGATAACCAAGCCACTTCGATACACCATTCCGCTATCAATATCTCAATTTCTCAACCCAAAGAAATACTTAGCACAGTACAATTAAGAAAATACTGTTTTACTCTGAAGAAAAAATGAGAACCACTCCTAAATGAGTCCTTACACAATCATCATCAATGTCAAGAAGAATGCCTGTTTATACAAATAATGCTGTCATAAATTGCAGGTGCTGAATCCTGTTCAATTTCACTAATCTATAGCAACCAACAAATTAGACCAAATTAGTCTCTGGTGTCAAGAATAATGCTGTCATAAATTGCAGTACTTATCCTCGATTCAATGCCAGAGTTTGAGGCAGAATCCCGGGGATACAACCGACGATCTTTTGCACGCGATCATCTCCCCGAAAGTGTCCACGAGCTGCTCCGAAAGTGATGCCGGGTCATCGATCAGAGCATCGACAAAGGCCTTTACAATTCGGGTTTCCTGAGGAGTTGCCCTGATGCTGTACCATGTCAAGAACTTCTGACGGAACCCTTTGTCGATATGACCCTCGCATTCGAGCCACCGGATCACCTTTATGCAGTACTCCAAGTTTTCCCCGCCGGACGGACCGTCTTCCTCGGTTACCTCCATCATTTTTCCCGAATCACTGTCGTCGTCTTGGGCTTTGTTTGTGTGGGGTTTCGGGCCGGATTTCTTAGCGGGCCCGTCTTTCGGGCTCTTCTCTAGCCGGCACGGGGTGATGGGCAGGTTGGTTTCCGGGGCGGGCCCGCGAGGCGAACGGGCGGGTCCCGGTTCGAGGTTTTTCGATCGGTCCACGAGAACGTGTTCCTCGTCGGATGCACAAGACGGGTTTTGGCGGTGGGACGAGTTGAAGTTGTTGGATTCGTCCTCCACGGAAGAAGGGTTGGAGACGAGGCTGCTGTGGGTCCCGCCCGGGCTGCTGACTCGGTCCGTGGACGAGCACCGGGGCCCGCCGGACGTGGTCGTGACCCGGAGTTCCGAGGACGTGAGCTCTTTGGCGCGGTCGAAGGAGGAGACCTTGAGGATGTACTCGGTTGCAGGGGAGAGGCCGGAGACTATGAACCTCGTCTGTGGGGGGAGCAACGTGCATGTCGGCTCTGGTGGTTGGTTGGGGCCCACGTTGTCGGCCTTGCGGTGCCACAGGGTGTAGCCCACGTCGGTGTTTCTTGACGGGGTGTTGGGGCCCAGGATCACGGTCACGGATGTCGAGGTTATGTCTTCAACTCGGACGATGTTGGGCGTTATCGTCATTGTTGGGTCTGTAAATGTCAGAAAGATGTCACTGTATGTACTTGGGTGAAGGTTATCTAAACATCAAAGCGAATACACATTGTAAACCCCAAACTTGCCAAATTTTGGGTCTGTTCTTTAGAGAGGTAAGGTAAGTTTGGGTAAATACAGATATGTGAGATCAGGTAAAGGTTGAAAAGTTGAGTGGTAAAAAGATGAAAAGAATAGGTAAATTTGGATAGGGATGGGTCAAGATAAAGTGGGTAATAAGTTAATAACCCATCCAAAGGGCACTTACACTTGCTAGCGAAATGAACAGAAGCACCTTCCAAACCATAAAAAAATCCCCCAAGAGAAAAAGGTAGACCTGGCAAAACTAACCTGCAAACCAAACCAAGTGACCCAAATCTGTACCCAAACAGACATTCAAAAAGGTAAAACTATAACAATCTGTTTTTCAAACTTTTTTCATACAAAGATGCTTCTTTGAGTGAAAATTTTATTGGACCAAAAGCTAGATGACCCAAAATCAATCTGAACCTAACCGCCATTGATCCAAAGCCCACCAATCCGAACCTAACCCGGCTCATAGCCCAACCGAATGACCCATTTGCCAAGCCTAGAACCTGCCATAAGTAATGCTTTTGGTTTGTTCCGCAAGTCAAGCAGGCTCATACCCGAACCGAAACTTTTTCAGGGATTTGACATAATTTATACACTAAACCCTTAACCGTAAACCCTAAACCCTAAAAAAAAGAGGTCATACAAACCAGAAACCAAGGGCAATGGAATTCCATACATAGGGTGTGATCATCATATTTACCTTGGTGCATTTGGTAGGAAGCAAACATAGAGTCGAACGATTCGACAGCAGAAGCACAAAGTCTCTGAACCTCTTGCCCCGAAGAAAGCCTATTAACAATCCCTCTACCCTTGGTAACGGGAGACCCGGTTAAGGTACCTACTTCTGCCTCGAGCTGCTTCACTGCATCGTCCACAATTTCAGAAACGTCCCGGTACTTGTTCGTTCCAGCAAGTAACTTCTGACTTAAGGAGATCCGATAGCATAGTATGTCCACCCGCCTTGTGTCTTTTGCAACCATTAGTTGCTTTCTCCAACATCTGTATCAATTGTCACATCAAATCATGACGGTGTGAATGTTTGTTAGTTATCGAGAAAGCAATCATCTCTTGATTTTGATAAAGTCGCTTTTAGGATGGACCCGATCACACATGAATAAAGACAGAACAACAAAACCTCATCAATTGTAGCGAAATTTGCCCAACTTGGGGTGGCAAAAAGATTGTCAAATCTTGCAAAGCTCACTATCTTATTACTAGTGTTCGAAGAAGTCAATGTATTTAGCCTACTTTAAAAAGTAAAGGTATGTTCTCAAAGTTGACATCTCAAATCACTAATAAAGGTCCCTCAACATGAGAAAAGGCAGTTGCACCTTAGCAAAAACCGCGCTCACTAACGATCCAATTGCACACAATGTGCAAAAATGCCATTATGCTACATATCAAGTGTCACAACACTAAGAAAATGAGAAAACAAAGCTCATATGAAAAAGAACTATTAACCAACCAACGGGTCCGGGTCCGGGTCCAATGGCGGTGGACCCTAGGGAGGTCCAGATATAGACAACCTTTATTCTCGGCAAAGACCAACAAAGAAGAAACAAAAAGGTAGGTAAGTGCTCACCTCATAAGATCATTCATCTTCCCACATGACACACAGTAAAAGCTCCCATCAAGCTGCGAAACAAGCCCGTTCCTCGCAATCCCGGACCTCTCATGCTTAAGAGCGCACTCAAGATGACAGGACATGTTGCACGAGTTCCCCACAAAAGGCGGGTCCGAGCTGCATGTCAGCCACAAACTCGGGTCTTTGTTGTCATCGTACTTCCGGCATATACAGCACGAGCACCTCTTACAGAAGGAGTCTTCCTTGCTCAACCTAGCCTTGCAAGCGGCATTCTTACAATATGTCGAAGTATCCAACTCCGGTTCAGCAACTAAAGAAGTCGTCACATTCACATTGGTTGCATAAGTAGGAACGCGAGAAGGGTTTTCGGTTTTCCTCATCCTTTTGGGTGGTTTAGTAGGAGGGGTGCTCGAAGGTGAGGATGATGATGATTGTCCTAGACCCGTGTTATTATGATCCGATGACTTCTTTTCAGAAACAACTTTGAGAAGGTGCTCGATGATCTTGAGCTTTGTTAAGCCGGTGTATTTTCGCTCCTTTCCCATCTCGGAGCACAAAATTTGCAATATGTCTTGGCGGCTCCATGTTTGGAGCATTTCTGCAGCACCATGGGACCAGTTTGCGAGTTCATACACGATTTCTCTTCGCTCCTCCATGCTCAACTTACTGCATTTGACTGGATCAAGGACCGCCCCTAAAGTGACACACATCAAGAGGCGCCTCGTTATGAAATTTCTTCTAAATATTGAAAAATCAACTAGATAAAGGTCAAGCCCATGAGCATCAACAACATACACACTAATAAAGGGGATAAGGGGGAAGAATTACAATCCTTGTTGGACACTTTGACCATTCAAAGTGTCAAACAACCATGTAGAATGAGGAGGAATTCAAGTTGAAAAAGAGGTTGAAAACCTTCAACCTTCTTGATAGTCAAATTGAAAATTCAACAATTCCCAACCCTAACTTCAATCAACATTGCAACAACAACACGTCCCAATGTGGGTCCCACTTTCACAGGTTCCGGGATCCAAATGTAGATAGTCTTACCTCGACAAACACAAATACCACTATTTGCATAAGAGATTCCAAATTCAAAGCAACATTAACAAATGGATCATAGCTATAATCTCATCAAAAGTTGACCACAAGCTGTTCATAGAATCATAGCTAGCCTAGGTAGGTCCTTTCATAATTTGTATGGGGCCACAACTAGTCCTGACAAAAGCTGACCCGACCCAGTTTTCCAAACCTAAAATATAACATAGCGGGGCATACCAAACCCGACCCAACCGAACAGGTCTAGCCACAACATCCAGCCATGGATGCCCAATTCACAAATGCTCCCCATCTCAATCATCAAAGGAATCAATACAACACTAACACAAACCAACCCAAAAGGCAGTCAACCCATCACTTACAACCTCATACACAACACATGATGGAAAATAAAGAGAGAAAAAGGGAATATATTTCCCTTAATGGAGCATTTTGATTTGATACTGGTAAGATGCCCAACAACAACACTAAAACTCACCAATACTATCAAAAAGAAAAAAACCCATCAAACAAAAACTCATGCTTAAAAAACCCAGAAAAACCCAACATCCAGATTCAAGCAAACAATCAAGTAATCAATCAAACACACAGATCAACCCAACAATTTGAGAAACTCCATGATTACAAAGATTCAACTTTTTTGGTGTTTACTTACTTACCCTCAAAAGGAGAAGGAGACTCCATGATTGTTGAATAACCAAGCTGCTTAATTCAATCAATCAGAACAGAAGAAGAAGATGAATCAACAACTTTTCTGCACATACATGATTAAGCCATAGATGAGCCTTGTTTGTTCATCACTCCCAAAGAAAGGCTCATGAATATTTTTGCAACTTCCCAGAATGAATTGAAAACAACAAAAAATAAAAGTATGAGAGGAAATTACAAGTACCCAGAAGAAAGGTGAGATAAAAATAGATGGGTTGTTGATGGGGTAAGCAAAGGTTTGATGGGTCGTCTGAAATCGCGGGGTTTTCAATGGAGAAAAGAAGGAAGAGATTCTGGGAGTTTTTTTTAAGAATTAAAATGAAACTGATACTGAATTTATAAGTTATAAACTCCTCATGAAAAGAGAGAAAAAGAGAGGATTTGTTAGGGAGAGAGAGAGAGAGAGGGGAAGAGGACGAAGAGAGGGGCAAAGTTGTACTGCCAAATGAAAGCGGCTGCATGTCCATCCGCTTTTCCTGCTGCTCAACGTTGTTCCTATTAATTTTGTTATCTACCATTCTCTGTTTTATCTTTTTTCATTTTCTTACTCCCTCTGTTACATACTTGGATACTGAGTAAATTACATTTATCCTACCTGATATTTGTGGTAATAATTTTTACACATCCGATATTTGTGAAATAATTTTCACCTTACTTGATATTAAGTGTTCATAAATTTAAACCTCCTAAAATATTTTATAATTGATTTTTGTTGAATTTTTCGGCGTAACATTAAAAAGATAAAATGAATTGACTTTTTCACCCTTTATATTAATTCATATGACTTTCAATTAAATATAAATTGATATTTTTACCTTAATATTATTTCATATGGCATTAACAGAGGAGTGTTGAAGATGAATGTGAGAGAAATCGACTGTTGGTGTTTTCTATTTGGAGTTTCGACACACCTTTTTCCATACAAAACAATGAAAAGGTCATTTAAGTCATTTTCTTCTCAATATTATGGGCAACATGGTATATTCACATAATTATATAGGAGCATTATTGTATTTTCTAATTTCCGATAAGAAGTAACCGGATTTCGCCATTAAAAATCACTTTCGCCTAATGTCAGGTAAGGTGAAAATTATTTCACAAATGTCGGGTGTGCAAAAATTATTACCACAAATGTCAGGTAGGGTAAATGTAGTAATTTACTCCTCGTATACTCCTGCCGCGGTCAAAAATTTGTGTTCGGGTCAATTTGGGTTCGGACATATCAGATATCAGGTGGAAATTTAATGTCAAATACCCAATTATTTTTAACACTTTCCAGGTCGGACTCAGTCGGGCAAATCGGACAAGCATAAATTTGGGTTTAAACTGCATTCGGACAATAGAAAATAGAAAAATATTATGTTCGGTTTTTGAGTCAAATCGGTCAATGTAAAAATTCGGATAGAAATTCTGACCATACCTGCTTTTTTCGGTTTTTGAGTCAAATCGGTCAATGTAATATGATAGTGAAAAAGTGACTGAATATGTAAAGATTACCTCTATAAACATATTTATATACATGGTTATTCCTGTAATCATGTATGTTCCTTATATGCATAGTTATACAAGTAATCTTGTATGTTCATATAAGTAACTTTTTTTTTTTTAATGTTCAGTTACCTTTTCACTATCATATTACAAGTGTTTGAGCCACCATGTAAATGAACATTGGGCACCAAAATGTCAAAAAAATCTTTTTCTATAAAAAGCATTTGATAGAGCACTCGTAGTTAAAAACAAATTGATTATAGATCATGCATTGTTTTGATCGACACATTTAGGTTGGATAAATTTTGACAAATACTGATTGGTAAAATATTAAGAAAACATGTAAAATCTCGAAAATTTGGTTACTTGAGTAACATGTAATATAAGTATTTGTTATATGTTTTGTAAAATATTCAACATTTTAATAATATCCCCATATTATGTTCACCAACAAATTTACTCACTCTGAATCTATCTCTGTCAATGGAATACACCCTTATATTTTTAGTTTATTTTAATTTTATTTATCACCTATTAATTTTTTTTATAATTTTTATATACTTTTTGGCCGAATGACCACCTATTAATTAATCAATTTTCTGTGTCACAAATTATAATAGTACATTTTAGTAAATATCTTTTGTTACAAATTTAACGATGTACTATGGAGTCATATAATAGATCAATTAACAATTAACAATTTTAAAATAGGACTTGTTTAATTTCAAATGAAATATAAAATAAACAGGAATAATTAAATTTTATAAAGAGTTCGCAGGAAAAATATTAAAAATAAATAGAGCCCACTCTCTCTTTATACTTGTACACGCACTAGCTAGTACAATAGTCTAGTACTTGATTTATGATTTTATAAATATTGACATATTATAATTAGGTAAATAATACTCCCACCTAATCCCATTAATAGACAGTTTTTAAATCTTATCATACCTTGGCTGTCCCAAAAAAAAAAAAGCAAATTCATATATATATATATATATATATATATATATATATATATATATATATATATATATATATTATGTGTTTGGTAGTTTTCTGAAAAGGTATTTTTAGGAAATTTTTTGTGAAATGTTTAAAAAAAATTTGTGAAAGACTTTCCTTAGTCTTTTGTGAGAAGATGTTTACTTAGCTTGAGGGTGAAATAAGGAATTTCACATTAAAACTTTCTCATATATTATCAATAAGTAAACATGAAAACTCAATACTCACACACTAAAAAACGCCTAACAACCTGTTTGGTATGCAATGGGAATGAGAAAGGGAATGAAAATTTATAATAGGATTGAAAATGTGAATTTACAATGAGAATGAGAATATGTTTATGAATTCTCAAATTCCTTGTTTGTTATATGAAAATTTAAAGTAAGGGTGTAACCGAGAATAAATGCATAGTTACTAGAATATCATTCATTAATTAAACAGAATGAGATAGTATTGGTAACATTAATTAAGTATGAGGATAATATTGATATTTAAGATTACTTATGAATTCCTAATATGAATTACTATCCCTTCCCCGGGCAATAGATTAGTGGGAGTTGAAGGTTTTATTCCCTTTCTCCATACCTCATTTTTCAATGAATATTATATTACCAATGTATCTATTCTCATTCTTATCACTTCCCAACTCCCTCATAGCAAACGTTCTGTTAAAAGGGAAAAAAATTCTATTGAAGGTTATATTTAGATTGCAACTCTCTCCGTTCTTTTTTATATGTCATTTACGATTTTCAGTGTCAATTTTTAATCAATAATTTCTAACATATATAAAACTTTTACAAAAAATATAATATTATACTTTTCTAATAGTATTTTTTACAACGAATTTAACAACATCAATTTTGTATGATGATTCATTATACAAATTAAAATATTACAGTCAAAGTTTTTAATACAATTTCCTAAACGACAGATAAAAAAAAAACCGGAGGGAGTAACAATCAAGCCAAATATTGAGGGGATCACGGACAAACACATAATAATTCTCAAACCCTATCATAAAAAGTGAGTTTCATGTGATAACATTATTGTTTTGGTGACTAATGTGGGACTCGTGACATTTTACGTTCAATAAAATTTGTATGACATAATTTCATTGCACAAGTAGTCAAGTAGCTTGGAAATTTATTTATTTATTTTTAATAGAAGCTTATAAGTATTTTTTGTTGAAACAAAAAAATATTTTTTTTATGAATGAAAAGGAATAAATTTTAAGACCTTACTCTCCTTTTTATTTCTTGTGGTGTTAATATTAAGGTCTTGTTTTAGTAGTTAAAATTTAGTATACTTAAACAATGTTAAATTTAGCTCAATGTCGAACCATATTTTATATGTGACTGGACATTATAAAATATTATGCTTTATCTAATTCAATAAAAAAAAATCCTAATTAAGTAGCATATTAAATTATTAATGGTCATTTTTCTTATATAAATTTAGTACGTAGGCTAAAATTATTTATCTAAAATATTAACATTTTAAAATTTTGGAAGAAACTAATATACTTAAATTAGAGTTCACCAATTTTGTAGTTTATAACTAGTTTAACATATACATTAAAATTTACCAAATGGAAATGGATTAATATAAAAGAGGTCAACTCTACGAACAAATATATATGTAAAACATTGTAACTTCATTTTATAATATCAAAATCATGTATTCGCTACCCCTTAAAATATTTATTTCTAAATTGAAAACTATATATTTTTTTTTAACAAAGGTAAGTTCATCTAAAACTATTGAAAATAAATAGAAAAAAACTATGAAAACTATATATCGTGTTTGGATGAACTTTTTTGCGAATATATATTTTCTTGATTCGTGAAAACGACACATGACAAATAGAAAAAAACTATTGCTATGGATACTCAAGTAGCCTATCATCATATGATTTTGTGCTTTTTGTACTATTTAATATAATATTTGATTGTTTAGCAATAGCCTTTCTTTCATCTACTTTAGCATATACACATTGATAGCCACTTCCATCATGAATATATACTTGGCAATGCCTCATGGGAGGAGGTGGGGTTGGCTAAGATAGATAGGGGCATTTTGGTCAATTCATAATATATAGTGCCCCACAAATAACTAACCCAAGAGAAAAAAAAGGAAAAAGAAAAGCATAATATATGATAAATTGATAATAATGTACTTGTAAAAGGAGGATGATAGGTTCGGAAAAATTTTATTCAACCTGAATATCTAAATTTCTCTGATTTGGAAATAAACATGGCTTCGTCTAAACGCGATTTTGACATTGATTGAATTGACCGAAGATTTGAATGCAATATTTTTCTTTTCTATTGTCCGGACCCAATTTTGATATAGATACAGTTTTTTCGATCGAGAACTGGCCGACCTGAACGATACCAGGTCGAAACATCAATTTTTGTCCGAATTTCGATATTGACCGAGTTTGACAGATCCAAATACAAAATTTGACTCGGACCTGAATTTTCGCCAGCTACCTATAATGAAGAAGGGACGTGTGGGTTTTTGCTTGTTTTGTGGTGCAAATGATATTTGCTTCCCATGCCAAGCATTCCCATAAGTGTATGCTATATTGTTTGTTGGTCATAACTCATCAAATTAATGTGGACTATTTGTGGGGGAGAAAGAGTGAGGAAGCAATTGTTGGTTGGTTCTTACTGGGAAACTAATGGATATACATATTGTTTTCTTCTTTATTTGTCCATGCTTAATTAAGTTGATATAGACTTATAAAAATCAATATATCAATCAATTAGGGTCAAGGTTGAGTTTATTTTGGATTAAGTCATGTTTATAGGATTTTGACTGGTTAGGGTTTAAGTTGGGTCACATTTTACTCGAGTTATATATTCAACTTAATTGATTTTAATTAGTTTAATAATCTTGTTTTTAAAGTACAAAAATTTTAGTACTCCCTCCATTCCATATTAATTGTCATAACTTTAACTTTCACGGTTTTCAATGTCACTCTTTGATTGATAATTTCTTACATAATATTTTATTAACAATTGCAATATTATACTTTTATGATACTATTTTTCATTACAAATCTAATGGTGATAATTTTATATAGCAACTCATTGTATATATTGAGAAATTTATAGTCAAAATTTTTGAGTTTTGACTGCACAATTTCCAAAAATGACAATTAATATTGAACGGAGGGAGTAGAAAACACCCTGAGTCAAATTTTATTTAGGTCGTATTATGTAAATTCTAATCCATTCATGTTAAATTATATTTGATATTTTTCGATTTGATTATGAATCGGGTTAGTTTTGTCAACTGTACAAAAATCTAGCAATCACTAATACAAAAATATCCTTGTTATTAATATATGTGTGTGTATATATATATATATATATATATATATATATATATATATATATATATATATATATATATATATATGAGCATGGAAGTATGGGAAATCTCAGCCATTGGTTTCAAGATCTAGGGTAGAGATCAATGGGTTGTTTTATTTTTATTTGTAGATATTAGGCTGTTTTTTTTATTGGCTAGCCTTTTCTTTTTGTTTGAGGGTCACGTGAGGTGAAAAAAAGAGAAAAGAGTGAGGGAGTTTCATCCACGCATGGGAAACAGGGATGCAGTGCATTAAACACCACACCCTTTCCAAAAACCTGGAAAAGTGGGCAGTCCATTTAGTTTCGAAAATTTGAACAGAACACCATAGACAAACAAAGCAAATTCATCTGGAAAGAGAAATCCAGGAAACCCTAGTGAATTCATCTGGAAAATTTGAACGGAAGTTCGTGGGTTGTTCAAAGGTTTGTTGTTCATTTTTTTCCCTTCATTCACGGAGTTTGTCAATTTATTGCCAATTTGTGTAATATTTGATTAGAATTGAGTAGGTGAAGGTGTTTTTGACAAGGTTGTATTCGAATGAAGATTTTTGACAGGGAACATGGCAAACATTGATGGAGTTGAGATCGAACTGGAATAGAGCAACAATAGGTTTCTATATGAAACAAGGCAAGCACTATTCAAAAGGTTTGGTTTTGCAATTTTTTTTTCCTTTGTGAAAATTCCAGCGGTAATCGGGTATATGTTTGTCATTCACAGCTGATTGAGTGAAGGTTTTGTTGAAATTTGAGTTGTTGAAGGTGTTTTTGTCATGCTAGTAGTCGAATTTGAAGGTTGAACATGATATCCAAAGAAGGGATTCAGGTAGAGATGGAACAAAGATAGAACCCATTGTAAGTGTTGTTTATGACGTTTGAAATTCCTTAATTTTGAGCAATTGTAGTGCATTTTGGGCTCATGGCAAACGCTGATGTTCATCGGCTTGGTCATGGTTAATATAGTTGATGTTCATGTTTGATGAGCGAATGTTCATGTTTGTCATAGTGATGTTTATGATGGAAATCCTGATGTTCATGAGTCTTATAGTGGATGTTCATAGCATTGAATACATTTGTCATAGTTGATGTGAAAGATGGGAATCTTGATGTTGATGAGCCTTTTAATGGATGTTCATAGTATTGAATATGTTTGATGGTTATCTGAGTTCCTAATCAATATATTGGATGTTCATGGTTGATATAACTGAGGTAGTGATTGTTCATGTTTGTCATATTGGATGTTCATGGTAAATATTCTGATGTTCATATGTGTTCTGAGTGGATGCTCATATTATGTGTGTGTGTGCAGTTCATGTTGGTAATGATAGGACGACTGAAATTCATCAATTTTGGGTTTTTATTGTTCAATATGGGGGTTGGGTAATGATAGGACGACTGGAATTCATCAATTTTAACACAACCTATGGTAGTCTAATTATTGTTCATTTACTATACTGTTGATGTTCATTGTTGGATAATAGGTATTGATGTGTAATTAGGGCTTTGTGATGGTCATCTCATTATGGATTAAACCCTTTTCGTTGTGATTCACACAATAGCTTAATGCTCAAACTTGATGTTCAATTTGACATATTGGATGTTCATGTTCAAGATATTGTATGTTCATTGTGAAACTTGATGTTCATATTCAACATATTGGATGTTCATGTTCAATATGTTGGATGTTCATGGTGACATATTTGATGTTCACGGTGAAATTCTGATGTTTATGTTCAACATATTGGATGTTCATGGTGAAAATATGATGTTCATGTGTTTTGATTGGTTGTTCATATTGCGTGTGTTTGTTGTACTGGTTGAATGTTTTTTTTTTAATTTTTTGGTGGGTTAAAAAAATTATGGTTTGTTGAATGTTTTTTTATTTTTTTTAATCGTATATGTATGTTGGTGACAAAAAGTATTGTTTTTTGTTTGAATCGTATGGGTACATCGAGGTTCTTGATGTTCATGACGATTTAACTTAATATTCCAACATGACACAATTGTTAATTTTATTATGACTAGATGTCCATCCGGAGTATTATCTAGTGGCATGTTGTTGGGGCATGTTGATACGGATGTTCATTTTGATGTCACTTAAAGTTCATTTCATAAACACTGGATGTTTATTTTGATGTTGAATTACTTAATTCAATCCTCCATACTAGAAGTTTATTGAATGTTCATTTTGATGTCACTTAATGTTCATTTTATTAACAATGAATGTCCATTCTGATGTTGAGTTACTTAATTCAGTTCTGCATACTGAAAGTTTATCAGATGTTCATTTTGATGTCACTTAATGTTCATTCTAGAATGTCCATTAGTTGGATGATGTTCCATGTCCTTCATCATGTTACATGTCTTTCACGATGTATTTGATGTCCAATACTAGATAATTATTTCATCTACTGTTGTTTTGGTGTTGGTGTTCATTGTAGGATGAACTGTTGGACGTATTGAAAAGGTGCTACTGCAATGACTTGATAATGTATGAAGAGAATAAGGTTAACGACACAGAACATTCAAGGGTCACTCATTGAAACCTAACAAAGTCACTCGCCCCATTTGGTGTTGTAGCATCGTTGTATCTGATGCATACTAAAATTTTAAGGCATCTTTATCATTACCTCTAATTACGTGGCATTTTGTAGAAGCAGTTTTGTTTCGAATAAGTAATGTATTGTCGTGTACTTTTTGATATATTAATGCTCATTTTGAGTCACAGTACTCATCTACCCTGGTATGCAAGCATTCATTTTGTGAATGTATATGGGTAATAAAATGAACATCAAGTAAAAATGAAATGAACATCAAGTTGTACTGGAATGAACATCAAACGGAAATTAAAAAATGAACATCAAGTGACAATGAAATGAACATCAAGTTGTATTAGAGTGAACATCAAATGAAAATAAAAAAAATGAACATCAAGTGACAATGAAATGAACATCAAGTTGTACTGGAATGAACATCAATTGCAATACTCAACGATGCACACTAAAAATGAATAATTTGGATTGAACATTAAGTGAAAATGAAATGGTCATCAAGTTACACTGGGTTTGAGCATGTATGACATTTTGGCAGCTAAGACATGTCTTGAGGGGAACTTTGTATGCACTGTGTTACGAACATAAACACCACACCCCGGTATGCAAGCATTCGTTTTGTGAATATATGTGTAATGAAATGAACATCAAGTGACAATGAAATGAACACCAAGTTGTACTTGAATAAACAACAAATTGAAATGAAAAAAATGAACATGAAGTGACAATGAAATGAACATCAAATTGTATTTGAAAGAACATCAAATGCAATACTCAACCATGCACACTAAAAATGAACTACTTGGATTGAACATTAAGTGAACATCAAGAGAACATCAAATGATCAATCAGTATTAAATGATCAATAGGACCCTAAATGACATTGAACATCTACGGATAATGAAAATGAACATCAACTGAATATGAAATGATCATCAACTTATACTGGAATGAACATCAATTTATAGTCAACATGACCGTGAAATGAACATCAAGTCTTATTGGGATGAACATCTATGGATAATGAAAATGAACATCAATTGAACATTAAATGTACATCCCAGTTGTAACATTTGGGCAAGGATGGTGAATCAGTTGTAACATCAATAGGACCCTAAATGGCATTAAATTTCTATGGAGAATGAAAATGAACATCAAGTGAATATGAAATTATCATCAAGTTATACTGGAATGAACATCAATTTCAAATCATCAATAGGACCTTAAACTTGATGTTCATTTCAATATCACTTGATGTTCAATTTGATGTTTATTGAAGTACAACTTGATGTTCATTTCATTGTCACTTGATGTTCATTTCATTTCCCATATATGTTCACAATACCTGAATCACAATGAACATTGAATGAAACGGCAAATGGCATATAAAAATTGGGAATGAACATTTAACACAATGGAAAATTTGTCCAAACAGAAGAAAAAATGCACTTGCTTTCTTCAATCGATTCTCCTCGTAACATTAAACCAACTACAAGTTTATAAAAAATACATCAAACCAACATGAAACCAAGTGGATTATATGACAAAAAATATGCAGCCAACAGATGTTCATTCATCAACCGCAATCCGAAAGATGAACTTCCCCTCCTTAGTTGATTCAATAGCACAAAATGGAACATATTCCTCATGGTCGTTAAATTTGTAACTCAACGACACAGATGGGCAACAACATTGGGAATGTACCCAATTGTGAACCACCAGCTGCAGCACTGCACATCCAAAACAATTGACTCAGTGATGAACATCGAAAGCGGTCAACATGAACAACACACACATACTATGAACATCCACTCAAAACACAGAATTTTCACCATGAACACCCAATATGAAAATCATGAACAATCAATACGTCAAACATGAGCATCAACTATATTAACCATGAACAACCAACATATTGATTATGAGCCTAAATACCAACATGAACTGCACACACACACACATAATATGAACATCCACTCAGAACACATATGAACATCAGAATTTTTACCATGAACATCAATATGACAAACATGAACAATCACTACCCCAGTTATATCAACCATGAACATCCAATATATTGATTAGGAGCTCAGATAACCATCAAATATATTCAATACTATGAACATCCATTAAAAGACTCATGAACATCAAGATTCCCATCTTTCACATCAACTATGACAAATTTATTAATTCAATGCTATGAACATCCACTAAAAGAATATGAACAAACATATTCAATACTATGAACAAACATTAGATGTACATACCCCCTCCCCCCCCCCCATGACAATCAAACATATTCAATACTATGAACATCCACTAAAAGACTCATGAACATTAGGATTTCCATCATAAACATCATTATGACAAACATGAACATTCGCTCATCAAACATGAACATCAACTATATTAACCATGACCAAGCCCATGAACATCAACGTTTGCCATGAGCCCAAAATGCACTACAATTGCTCAAAATTAAGGAATTTCAAACGCCATAAACAACACTTACAATGGGTTCTTGCTTTGTTCCATCTCTGATCGAATCCCTTCTTTGGATGTCATGTTCAACCTTCAAATTCGACTACTAGCATGACAAAAACACCTTAAACAACTCAAATTTCAACCAAACCTTCACTCAATCAGCTTTGAATGACAAACATATACCCGATTACCGTTGGAATTTTCAAAAAGGGGAAAAAAATTTGCAAAACCAAACCTTTTGAATAGTGCTTGCCTTGTTTCACATAGAAACCTATTGTTGCTCTGTTCCAGTTCGATCTCAACTCCATCAATGTTTGTCATGTTCCCTGTCAAAAATCTTCATTCGAATACAACGTTGTCAAAAACACCTTCACCTACTCAATTCTAATCAAATATTACACAAATTGGCAATAAATTGACAAACTCCGTGAATGAAGGAAAAAAATGAACAACAAACCTTTGAACAACCCACGAACTGCCGTTCAAATTTTCCAGATGAATTCACTAGGGTTTCCTGGATTTCTCTTTCCAGATGAATTTGCTCTGTTTGTCTATGGCGTTCTATTCAATTTTTCGAAACTAAATGGACTGCCCACTTTTCCAGGTTTTTGGAAAGGATGTGGTGTTTAATGCACTGCAGCCCTGTTTCCCATGCGTGAATGAAACTCCCACACTCTTTTCTCTTTTTTTTTTTTCACCTCATGTGACCTTCGAACAAAAAGAAAAGGTCAGCCAATCAAAAAATAGCCTAATATCTACAAATAAAAATAAAACAACCCATTGATCTCTACCCTAGATATTGAAACCAATGGTTGAGATTTCTCATGCTTCCATTCTCACTTTTCATCCCTTCTCATTATATCAATTCTCATATATATATATGATATATATATATATATATATATATATATATATATATATAGAGCTAAAACTTTTGAAAAAGTGTATTCTTTACTTGGACTCTTTTATTGTAATATCTACCTATTTCCATTGACAAAAAAAAAAAAAAAAAATCTACCCATTAAACTGTTCATATATCAATGTGTGATATTTTTAATATATTTGACCTAAAATATAACTATCTGTGCCTTTCATCTTTTTTTTAGGAAACTATTTGTGCCTTTTATCGATTTGATGTCATGCAATTTTATTTACAATCATATTTATAGCTTCATTTTTTTATCTTTTATATTTAGAGCCTCAGTCAATAGTCATCATCTTGTTATATCATTGAGAAATAAATTAATTTAATATTGCTTATGTCATTCAAAGCCTTAAAAAACTAATTAAACAGGATATTAACACCAATCAAAGATAGTTTAAGACCATCAAGCCATTAGAACTACTCATCACTCGAAGCAAAAAACCTTTTTTTCTATCATTCAAAGCCTTAAAAGACTAAAGAAATGGTAATAGTGATGCGATAATAGCATAAAAATAACAGCATAAAAACAACTAACAACATATAAACAACACACTCAAATAGCTAAAGATACTCAACAAAAAAAAAAAATCTTAAAAATTAACATCTTCTATCTCTTCATCCTTTCTCCTTAAGTGGGTCCGTTATGATTTCAGGATCCCCACGAATGAAGCCTGACCCATAACCAAACATGTCTATGATTTACAACCCATGCCCAAACAGGCATGAAATGGGCGTAAAAATTACAACTAGCAGTAGAAAGCACCCAGAAGGATTAGTCCTCATGAACCGGTTCCTTACCAAAAGGATTAGTCCTCATGAACCGGTTCCTTACCCTTACTCATCGATCTTCCAGGTCATCTCACCAGCTTCAATTCTCTAGCGAACTTGTCATGGAGGGATGACATGAACTTCCCATTATCCCATATTTGTTTCCGGTGACAACCAGTCATTTTTCTAGACCATGTAAATTTGGCATGCCAAGTGTGTGCTTATATCAATGATAACCATAATTAGCAAACACAACATGTCAGGGAATAATTAGGGTTATGTATCAATTGTTTATAACAAACATGACCCATCAACTTAATTAGCAGTTACCATCTGTAGAAAATATTTTGCTTCCATATAAATTTTAATATTGTTGATGAAAGATAAGATGATTATCATTTAAATACCATCCAGATTGGCGTCATTATTATGGACCATGTTGAAAAAAATCTCCCATTTCTTTCTCTGCAGCAAGAACATGCCAATACATCAATTTAGAAACCTTTGCATTGATAGAGTGTTTATCATTTTCAGTTAAATTCATTTCAAATGATATATCTAGAAAAATCACAGAAAACATGGGGCTAATAAAGATTATTCTGATTATCAAAAAGTGTATATTATTCTGATTTTGAAACCAAAATTATTCCACTAATATAACGCAAATTTATTTAATATAGTTTTAATGAATTGACTAATTGCACTAAAAAATGACCAATTAAAGTCTTCTGCGAGTTATATTTAAATAGGTTTTACCAAGTACAAAACAAATTATAATTATGAAATATCAAGTGAATATTCTTCAACTTTAGGGGTAGATAGAGAAAGAAGAAGTAGGTGGGAATACATTATATTAAACCACCTCATATAATGCTTGGTTACTTTATAGTATAATGCTCAATTACTTTAATTAAAGATTCCATTTCTTATACAATTTTGGAGCAACAAAAAGGAAATGGATTCTAATGGTGTATGAATCATCTTAAGCTAAGAGCTTGAATAAATGGTTGAAGTCTAAATGTATAAAATACAAAAACGATTATATTTTGATATATTTATTTTAATGATCCTGTATTTTGATAAATAATTATGGAGTGACATTATCTTTGCTGTAATTATTTGTAAGGACATTCCGACCTATTTTTCGATGCACAAAGTACTAACTACAGTATTTATTGTTGATTAGGGTTATGTATCTTTGACCAATCATAGACCTAAAATGATAGTACGTTGACTTCAATTAAAACAACCTTAAACACTAAAATCATTGTTTCGCGCGTTTTTTGATTGAAAAATTGGTCGGAATGTCCCTAACAAAAAATTACAGCAAAGATAATGTCACCCCACAATTATTTGTCAAAATATAGGGCCCTTAAAATAATTATATCAAAATATATGGATCTGCTAGTCATTTTTTGGTATAAAATTGATTTTATATTTTACGACACCCTCTTCTTAGCTTTTCACAAATAAATATTTATGATGCTGAGATTCAAATTTTATATTAAACCTCTTACTTAAAAAATTCTAAATTATACCTCTTACTTGAAAAACTCTGATTTTTTTAAATAAGAATCATCTCAATCAGAAATTTAAACAAATACATAAAAATTGAAATAATTTTATATTCTAATACTAATATTCTTTCACAATCAAGCCCTACTAGGATGTTAAAGAAAAGACCAACAATTTTACCAACTTCATTTGTAATAGACAGCAGCTGGCAAGATCCATCCCCTGGTCTTCAAATAGTCTTATGTTATATTCTCTGCTTATTTATTTTCATAAATTATATGCAAAATATTATTTTTAAGACTAAAGTGCCTAGTATGACAAACATGCATGTGAAACAAGTACATGTACAGTACATATATCCATATGTATAGAGAAAGAGAGAGAATTGAAGGAGATTTAAAATAGAAATATATATTAAGTAAACTGGAAATACGTATGATTTTTTTTTTTTAAAAAAAAACTATAAATACACTAATAGAAAACAAGGGTTTGGCGTGAGGTATTAGTGAGTAGGTTGGTAGTAAACTCACGCCAAAAATCATGTAGCGTGAGCAAATAACTTACACCAAAAGTAGTATTCTTTATATATACTTCTATCAGTAAGATATACCTTACCTCACAGAGTTAGTATTCTTTATTTCTAACATTATGCATTACTTAAAAATACAATTAAAAAAGCTAGGTCCTATTCTTTAGAAAAGTAAGTACTGTAAGATATAAGTAGGAAAAAACTAAGTAAGGTTGTATAAATGTTGGTAGATGCGGTAGTATAAATAAGGTAAGTCACATCAATCACGCCACTTAAATATATGAATTTTAATACATTTTATAATTTTTGATAAGACAATGCGAATTCGGTAAATCACATCAATTGCTCTCAGTCACAAGTTTAGATTGATCGATATTTTACAATTTTATTTAATAAGGTAGCAATATATTATATGCTAGGTAAGTCACATGTAAGTAAGGGGGTTGCTTTCAGCCAAGGTACTTGGTTGGACTAGAAGAGGAGGTCTATGTAATTGTGGACGATCATGAGAAGGCTATGAGGAATTCTAGGAAGGAGTAAAATTTAAGTGGTTTCTTATCGAGAGTGGCGCAAGCTTTGATGCTTGTTTAATCTTGTTTGGTTATTTTGCTTAGGGTGTTTCGTGTTTGTAATGTCTTTCTTGTTTTTAGTGCTTCGTACGATTTTCTGATTTTCGCATTTTACTGTGTTACTTATATATCTCTTTATAGGATTGTTGGCTGGGATCTATCTTTTTGGTGCATGTTTTGGTCTTAGTGTAGAATTTGATTGAATTTTTTAGCCTCTTTGACTCTAAATGATTACAAAACACATTGATATCTTGGTTGTATAATACTGTTTATCGCCAATCACCTTTTGCCTAAGTGGCAAGAGGTTCGCCTCCCATCTGAGTCGTTCAGGGTTCGAATTTAGGGGGCGACATCTCTCCCTCACCAACTCGGATAGTGTCGTGGGTAGGGGTGAGACCTATCTTTTGGGTCATTAGCACCTCTATACCCTCTCCATGTGAGGTTTTCTAAAAGGGTATATATTTTGTGTTTGCTTTTATATATTGTCTTGAATCTTCTATTTGATTATGTTGTCCAGTACATCCTGCAACTCCTCAGCTCCTTAGAATACAGTCAAGTTTATATCTCTTTACTGTAAATTCCTTCATTCCTTCATTTCCTTGGTCTCTCAAATATTTTTTCGAAGGTTTTCCAATTGTATTTTTGTTTAGTGCTTCAACTTTCAATGAGTTTTCAAGGTGATTTTAGGGGGGTTTATAATTGGGATCCAAAGAAAGATATTTCCTAAATAAGTGTTTATTTTGTCTTAAATTAAACTACCTTCTTTTATAGGATCCAATGCATAGATACCAAACCAAACCAAACCAACATATGAGCAACAGTATTATATATGAAATCACATGTTGGTTGCTTAAGTTAGGGTCATGTGCTTACACACTTTGAGTGACTTTATGGCTATCATCCATTTTTACACAAGTGTCTCCTATGTTCCTAGAATTTGTTCTATTTTTGCTTGCTTTACATTTAAATATTCCTTTCACTTGAGCTTTTTCAAAACTAGCCTTCCATGCTATTCTTTTTAATTTATTTTTTTAAGAATAAGACTAATTTAGAATAAATTAGTAGAAAGCTTTAAAATAAAAATAAAATTAGTTTAGAATAAATTCAATAATAAGTTTAGAAATAAGTTTGTAAAAAGGTCTTGAATTTAGCAAAGTAAGTTTAGTTCACAATAAATTCAGTCAAAATAAACTAAATAAAGAAAGGTAATCAAACTAGTATTAGCCAATTTGTATGTTGGGTTACTAAAAGCACTTGGTAAGGTTTCATTGATCTAATTCTACATGTTTGAGGTGCCCCATTCTACTTCACCTTAACCTTGTAAGTATTCTTGGATTATCATTTGTCATGTTACCGACCCCTAAACCCTCTTTATAGAGAAGATTTTTTTTTATATATATATAAAAACTTCACCGTTTATTATACCTGTTAAATAGAGGGTTAACAATTCATACTAAAGAATGTCTTTTTGAGTTTTAAATTTTTTTAAAAAAAGGATTCATGGATAAACTGATGTAGTAATATAATTGAAGATCAAAACCTCTACAATAATCTTAACTCTTATTAATACTCTTAATGGCTTATATTCCAAAGCAGTCGCTCGTACAACAATATTCTTCAAGTTGAAAGTGCTCAAATCATATAAGTTAATTTGTGCTCTTTGTAAACTCGGAACTCTGAACCCTATTTGAGAAGGTAGAAAGAGTGAAATCCACATTTATCCCATGAAGAAGAAGATAGTCCAAGAAATTTGGCTTTGTGTAATTCTAGAATCACAAGGAAATTATAAATAGAGTACTAAGAATGGACAATATCTTAAACAACAACAACAAACTTACAGGGGAAACACATTTGAGGTGCGGTTTAGGGAATCTAGATATATGCAGTCTTCTCTCTATGAACCGCGGGGTTCATGGAGAAACTAATTCCTTTTGTTAAGAATAATTATTGTTAGGACTAGCTTAGGGTCAAGGACATTACTCCTACATTCACCAAGGACATCACGTGTAGTTTTGATATGAAAGACAAAATTACGAAAGTAAGAAAAGGAAATATCTTATGTTCCATTTTATCTAGATTCCACCCTGCAGAACCAATGTCCTCCACAACACACTTCATGATGCCCTCACCGCATTCCCTATGGAGGACATCCGTCTGTGGATTTTTTACTGAGAGCATCAAAATTGCAAACTTACTCAGGGAAGTATCATGCCCTTAATTCTTTCCAAGTTTTGATATATGTGATTGATATTACAAACCTCTCTTTCCTGTATGCAGAATATTTGGAAAAAGAGAACTTTGAAAGACCTCCTAAAAATTATCGGCATCCAAATCTGGGAAAGAATCCAAATCTGATTATAATAGGATGCATCCACATCTAGGAAAGAATCAACCCTAACAGTTGTTGTGCAAAAGGAAGGAGATCAAGGACACCAAGTATGGAAGCATACATATCCGGTACAAATCAAATTGTCATGAAGGAAGGAATTTGGAGGATTTCTAATTAAGAAATAGGGCCACAAATCAAGCAAATCAAACTATATAGTGATATAGCCGTTGACCACCAACAAGGAAGGAAATTTGCAAGAAGGCTATAAATCACCGCATAACCTCAAGCAGAAACATTCATTCGATTCCAAGTGAAGAAATCAAGAAAAATGTTGTAAGAAATCAGTGAGTGATTTCTATGTGTGTAACCAACTGATATTGGTGAAAGTGTAACCAGTGGAAGACCTCTGGTAGATTGTATATAGTCGAGGACCTCGGCAAGTAGCGTAACAGAAACTAAGTGTTATAGTTTCCATGAGTGATGATCATCAACGTGGTTGGTGGAAGCTTTCGTCTAAAATCGTTACTAGGACAACTTTGTTGGGATACTAGTCAACTTAGTTGGGACACTAGCTCCACTGTAACTGATCTGAGGACATCAACTCTAGGACAGTGAGATTGTTTGCAACCACCTCAATGTAACACTTTCTGGTTTGTATTCAATAATATAAGTAATTTTGTTACAATATGTTTAAAGCCTTAACAGTAAGTTAAGGTTTATTACTAACGTCCTTATAGAGTGTGCAGAATTTCAATAACCCTATTCATCCCCTCTAAGGTCCTTTCAATTATATTAACACCAATATTTATATAATTATGGTATATTATCTTGAATATAATAACTTATTGTATGAACTATGAATAATTAAAAATATACATATCAATGGTCATTTATTTAAGTTAATTTACACTCCATGTGACTATCCTACTTATTATTCATCTATTCATCTAACCTTGTAACTTTTAATATATACTCAAATTCTAAATGACTAAAAACATGCATGTGTATGGTCGTTTGTATATTTAATCCATAAATAAACAAGATATAACAGTTATTATACGTGTCAAATAGGGAGAGATAAGAAATTATGGAAGAAAGAACAAAATACGTTGACAAGTAATTGGTTTCTAGAAGTTATGGCTAAGATATGTTCATCTTGTGAATCATGAACAAAACTATCACATCTTCAACCTTTTCACCCATCAATTTGTGGTGTTTGCATGTGAAAGAAGAATAGGAAACCTTGATTTAACAAATTATTGTGAAGTTTTAGAAGATTCAAGGGAAGTTTTCACAAGCAGCATGTGAGTGTGGATAAAGCACGCTGGAAAAACTCATGATGATTTGTAGGTTAGTCAACGATCCTTGAAGCAATTATCGCTAATGTCTGCGGTCCAAGAGGGGTGAGAGTGTTACCAATGTAGAGACCGACACCTAAAGGTCACGATTACTGACTGATAATGGCATATGATAGCTATCGATCGCAATCACTAGACATTAAGTTGGCGATCGGTAGCTATGGGTCTCTAGGTTTAGTTTGCAACCACGCTATAACGACCTATGTTACCGACCGCAAATATTGATCGATGAGCCTATTCGACCTACTATGAGACCTAGGGATGTGCATGAGGACATTTCAGATAGCTCATATGCAAGATCGAGCCAAGAGGCTCACAGAGTGGATGTTAGCACCAAACAAAGTCTTTGGGTTGTTGAGGATTACAAGGTTACTCTGAGAAAGTTTAAAAGGAAGTTGATCAAAAAAAAAAAAAAAAGAAAGAAAGAAAGAAAAGGAAAGAGTAAACTACAATGTGTAGCTTAGTCTAGTTAAGGCATCATGCTAGGAGTTTATTTAACCTGTTTCGGATCCTAGATGGTTTGGGACCTCTTTAACCTTTACTTGTGAGTCTTCGTATTTCTTTTCTTTCTTTGCATCTTTTCGGCTAATTTAGCCTCCCTTGGTGGTGGTTGTTAGGTGTTTTGTTTCTCTCTCTTTGTGTGGCATGCTTGGTGTTTTTGTTTGGTGTGTGTTGGTGGTGTTTCTTAGTATCTTGTCTGATGTTTCTTTGAACTTTTTCATCTCATTGACGCTTTGAATTACCGTAATAGAATTAGTAAGCCCTAAAATGCTTGTAAAATTCGTGGTCAAATGAGACTGAGTAATTATTTTCCAAAATTTACCGAAATTTACACTTGTTTATCAATACTTGCTCTCTCTTTTAAAAAAAAAAAAAAACTATTATACTTATAAAAACTTACCTTTATACCAATGAGCTTGTAGCTCAAGTGGTGAGAGGTTTATCTTTCCCATCAGTGTACGGTCCCTAGTGACCACAATTTCCTTGGTAGGAATCGTTGGTGTTCTTGAGAGGCTCCTTGTGGGCCTCATAACGGTGCACCCCCTCCCTTTGGACTAGTAGACCTACTAGGTTCTCCCTAAGATATGAGACTCAATAGATAACCCGATTTACTTACCTTTATTTATCAAGAGTTATCAAAACCAAATGCTACAAGCCTTAAATAAGACAAACATGTCCTTTTCAAAATGATGAATTTCATATGAACTAATAATTCCCCCAAGGAAACTACCAAAGGTGCAATTAATCAAGCTTTACACTTGCCAACAACTTACCCATTCCACCTATGATTCAAAGATTGACTTGAACACAAAAAGAAGCCAAAGAAGACCTTCCAAAGATTAGTTTGGATTGGATTGTTTGTGGCAAAACACAATGAAGATTACAAAGCAATTGTCACAAATTGGTAGTAAATCATCAATATATTCAATGTATAGGTGGGATGATGAATATGACAAATCCCTAACTGCCCACAAATTAATTTGTCAAGTTGTGGGAAACCCAAAAAAATCATGAAAAGGTGGTATTGGTTGCCACCAACTACTTGTTTATCCATAACATGAAATTTGTGACAACTGTTTTTGATGGACTTGATTGATGGAAACCTAAATTACTGCTTCCTATTGTTTACATCTGTTGGGTTTGACCTTAACCTTAATTGGGTAGGGCACTTTTCTTTTCTTTTCTTTATTGGGTTGGTAAAGTCTTGCTAAAATTATGTCATTTGGAATATTAAAAAATGGATTGGTTTTGTTAGGTTAAATTTAGGGCATGTTTCTTTTTAGGGTTGGCAATGAGCCAAGTTGGCGGACAAGTTACCGTAAGTTAGCCCAGTAATAAGCTTGAGTCGGCTTAGGCTTGGGTAGCTTGTTACATAAATGAGTCAAGTAGAGTCCAAGGAAGCTTGGCTCGTGAAGCACATGAGCATGGAAAATTAGACAACATATGTTATGTTTGATGATACAATTTCAAAAATTAAATAAATTGTCAAACTCCACTGATTTACGTGTCAACTGCTAGATGACCCTCACAACTGCCTCTTGAGCATCGACGACCTTTAAATCAAATGAATTGTCAAACTCCACTGATTTACGTGTCAACTGCTCGATACTTTCATAAGAACTCTTCCTGACTCTTCATAAGAATCACAGGCTAAGGACTCTCGTCATCAGCATTATTCTTCGCCGGAGTCTCTAATAATTCATACTTTTGAATAGCATTGTAACAATCAAACTCACTTCTTCCTTTACCTAGTTGTATTATACTCTAAGAAGCCACACCCTTGCATTAGCCTTGTTATATTTAACAATGTCTTGCTTTTGACTATGCTTTCTCTGTCTCTTATGCCTAGCTTGTAGCTTAATTTTCTTCAACGATGACATATAGTATAGGGAAGATTTTCTAGCCCAATGTCACATGAGAGTTACTCTCAAAAGTATAACCTTTGCTAGCAATCGAAATGAAAAATAGCCATGCCTAACCTTTTAACGGTACAGAACATGCCTAACTACTGATTGGCGATAATTGGGTTGGGGACGGTGGCAAAATTTTGTCCGATCCGAATACTCAAATTTATCCGATCCAGATAAATTTTAGTATGATCTGAACTCAATTTTGACATTGACTAAATATCCAATATGGTCCCGAATTTAACTCCATCCAAATTATCCGAATTGGTCCAGCCCGAAATAGAAAAATCTCATCCGGACATCAACTTCTGTCCGAACTTTGATACTGACCGAATTTAACCAATCCAAATTTATCCAGACCCTATTGTATCTATCAGCGCTAGCTAGACCCGACAATCAAGTAAATTGGTTTGGGTTTGGGTCGGTTGAAGATTGGTTCGTATTTACATCATGTCAACCAAATTCAGTTCGATTCGGGTTCGGGTTGACTTCAGGTAACGTTCTTTCTTATTGGATTCTGGTTTGATTTGGGGTCTACTGGGTGTGGCTCTTAATTGGGCTACCGTTCGAATCGATTTCGGGTTTGAGTTTTCTTCGGGTTCAGCTCATAATCAGATCATCTATTCGGGTGTCGATTAGGGCTCAATTTGGTTTTTCAGGTCTCGGTTTAGTTTTTCCAGGTACAGCACCCGCCAAGTGTCATAGAAGCATTAAAGAAGACAAGAGAATAGCTTTCAAGCACTTGAGAGAGTGTTTTATTTGATTGGTTGGGAGTGGGGAATAGGGGACTCACTAGTAGCAGGACAGAGAAGAGAATCCAATGAGATTAGTTGTAGAATTGCATTTATTAAGCACGCTTTCATGGCTTTTCTAGTGGCGTGTGGACATCCTCATGATTTCCAAGGATGCCATCCTAGTAGTCCTGACTGACACTTTGGTGGTCATTTTCTTCAATGTTGACCCTCTTGGATTTTGAGCTTTCATTAATAGCTGCTCCACCTACACAATTCCCCATGATAACTCATGCTGTACCCAGGTATGCTATGCAAATCAAAGGTTTACCACCTTTTCAACCCATCATTCTATTAAGTGTGACACAAGTTATTTTCAGGGATACTTGGCTAGGAGTAAACCTGACAAATGGGTGAATCAAATCAGATCGGGTCGGGTCAATCAAAGATCAGTTCGGGTTAGCATCAGGTCGCCCAATTCGGTTCGGGTATGAGTTGGTTTCAGGTGAGCTTTATTTAAGTTGGTTTGGTGAGGTTCTTTCCACTTGAGTTTTGGTTTGATTTGGGGTCATTTGAAAATGATCTTAATCGGATTACTTTTCGAGTTGCAGTTCCGATCGGGTTCAATTTAAGATTGGATCATCCTCGGTTGTCATTTTCTCAGTTTGGGTTTCGAGCTGCAGTTCAAGATTATCCCTAATTAGTTGTTTTATTTTGTCGTGTCTGTGCTTTGATCATCTTTGATTTAATCTGTTGTAGCTGTCAAACTGATCTATTATACAGTTTTGTGCAGCTATTGTTAACACACTCTACAGCCTAATCTGGACTTTGAACAATCGAAGAAAAGGACACAAGTTACAAATCTAAGTCACCAAGGGAATTGTAGGGTAACCTTCTTCAGCACAACTACTGTACTATGACAAATTAAGTAGAATACATAGTCATATCACCTGGAGGGGAAAACTCGAACTGAGCAAGCAACCACCACGCTCGGAGTACCGTACATACAAATTTTTAAGCAAACGTTTGGTGGTGTCCAGACATCATTGTTAGTGCCTAGGAAGCATGCTTTGAAACAAATAAGCTACAAATTTCCAGCTTCAATCTTGCTGCTGGGTATTGTACATCTTCCGTTGAAGCCTGTCACAACTATCCAAACACGCGCGCTTTTGGGCAGTTCAAACATTCTGCAGCAAGCAATACAATGCACCAATTTAAGGACGAGTTGGTAAAAACAATGCCCATATACCCAGTAAGTTATATGAAGATTGCAGGAGCAAGCAAGGTGCAAATCTAGTAGATGCAATGAATTGAGATATGTAGTTTACATGACATATCCATTTGACTGTAGAATGTTTCTTAGCTCGTGTGCAACAAAGACACATAAGACAAACAATTTTTATCAAAAAATATTAGCAAACTGCGTAGATAAAAGCAGTCTCAGCTCTCAAGTCCCAACTTTGTAGTTTGTACCGAACTACCATTTCCCACCTACAGACCCACTCTTGCCAAATCCTTGCAGAGAAACATGCACTGGGTATTTATGGTTAGACCTGGCAAATGGGTGAATCAGTTCGTGTTTGAATCTAGCTGGCATCGGACCAACCAATTTCGGCTCGGTTCGGGTCCGGGCTGACTTCAAGCGAGTCTTATTCGGGTTGGTTAGAGTGAGGTTCTTTCAAAATGAGTTCTGGTTCCATTTGGGGTCATACGAGTGTGGATCTTAATCAGGTCACCTTTCGGGCATTGGTTTGGGTCCGGGTTCTTTTTTTCAGTTCGGGTCAGTTTTGCCAAGTCTATTTATGTTCTATTAGGCATAAGAACCTGCAAAATTTCCATCATGTCATTATCCTATACTGACTTGCACTATTGGTAGCAGGTCCATCCCAGCTAGATCCTCTGCATCGAACAGCTATCAGAATCCAAAATAACTCCATAGTAGGAACCGGATAGAAATTAGGCTAAAGACAAGAAAATACAATTAAACTGATAGAATTACCCCTAGAGTAGGACATCAAGAGAGGTTAATCAACAACAGTGAGGAAAAGAGTTTACAGAGTCATGCACATCTATAGGTTCAAACCAATTCAGAAATCATGTAGCAGAATTTACCTTATAAAAAGTTTGAAAACAAGTTGACTCACAAGCTGCTCTTTTCAGAGTTTGGATTCTACATGAAGCTCAGCAGCAGTATACAGAGGCTTCACTCAGAATTAACAGAAACTGCAAATGCTGTGCCAACAGACTATTCTCAGGACCTCAACTAAATATTATAGACCATTACGTGTATGTTTAACTGTTCAGTATATATCACTTAAAAATAGGTAGAAAACATGACAGCAGGACTACTGATAAAAGAACGTATGCTTCTGAGGAATCGCAAATAAATGGAAAAACTGACACCCAAATTAACAATTGGAAAAAAGGAAAATTAAAAGGATACCATAAATTTGTGAAAAAAAGAAGAAAGTAGGGTTGTGCATAGTCCACTCCAGTCCAGACTGAAAAAGGGACTGGACCGGACTGAACCAAATGGATGGAGGGAAGTTAGGTCCTGTCCTAGGTCCAAGAAGTTCTAATATTCGGCTCCCAGGCCTCAGTCCAACCCATGGACCGAACAGAACTACCAAGGACTAGGCTGAAGAACCGAATAAAAGTGACTCAACTACAAAAACTTTAGGGTTTCTTTCAATACTGGGTATAGTTTAGTCTGGACTGAAAAAGGGACTAGACCAAGTACAGGACCGAAAAAAGTTCAATGGTCCAATCAAAGACCAAAAAAGCAATCTAGACTAGGATTGAACCTTTTTCGGTCCAGCTTAGTTCCCAAGTTCGGTCCTCGGCCCTTTCGGTCTATTCCCATTCAATCCAGTCCTGCACCGATGCTCAGCTCTAGAAGAAAGTTACATGCACCTAGTATATATGCCAAGCACATCACTCAATCTCAACACAAATGAGCTAAACTCCTAAAAATCACCACCATCATCACCACTATCATTACTAGTAATGCCACAAGGCCAACCACCGCCATCAAAGTTATTACTAGTTGTAATCATTACTAGTATCGCCACCTGAGCACAACAATAACCGCCAGACCATGATCACTGTTGATCATTATCATGTGAAAATTTTTGCGGTAAGTAGCAAGGAGAAAAGGCTCCAACACAAACCTTAAAAAGGAAGTTTAACCATCTACATACATTATCAATTTGTAGCAAACAGAGAACGAAATTTCATCCACCCATTTGAAATTAAGGCCAGTCTGAGGGCATGGAGTCATGAACAAATGCAAATACGAGTGAATAGCATACAAAAAGCAGTATCAGCCAAATTTCAGAAACCCAAGGTGGAGATAACCAAACCAACAGACATAAAGCCCTGGAACCTCTCCTAATCTTCTAAGCAAGTCAAAGTGCATAACCAATATGGCATTTTCATTACAATGTTTCTAACATCTCACATTCGTGTATAAGCTCACAATGACCCTGCAAGGTTGATTTCAGGTTTTCTAGCATAATAACTCGATAACTAATACCCATGACCATAAAAAACCATGGACCCAACTGCATCTAGTACCACATCCACTAGATTGTAAAGGCTTCAGCATAAATTTGGATGGTGTTCAAAGGCATGCTCATGTGTGTTCATCCTAGAGAAGGCTAAGAGGGCAAGCTAAATGTTAAAAAAACCCAACCATTTGTTGAAAAGAACAACACCTGAGTTTTGGATGAAGTAGCAGTATGGATACACCACAAATCCATGGCAACCGAACTTATCAATTACGATTTATGAAGAACATGTTTGACCTTCTTGTAGTTACCATATTGGTTTGGAAATTATCATACTTTGGATAAATTCCATCTCACCTTCTAATTATGATTTACAAGTTACAACCCACCAAAACACGAAATAAGGTGTCTTTAAATCGTGGAGTTAATCTGGAGAGACCAAGGCAGGTTCTATATCAGAACATTATCACAAATTACTTCTACACAATTACTTCACAACTTCCACTCAAACAAAGAGCAATAAACACAGAACCAAATGCCAAAATGCCACAAAACAAGCTAATTGAATACATCATTATCATTAAATTAAGATATCTTCTTCCACAACATCACAATCGCGCAACATAATTCCCAACAAAGCTCCAATTCAATCAAGAACAATGCAAAATTCGCACAAATCAGGCAACGGAAACACATAAGAATCTCAAAATGAAGCTGAAACCCTAACAAAGCTCCAATTTCAATCAAGAACAATCCGAAATTCCCACAAATCACACAGCAGAAACACATAAGAACCTCAAAATGAAGCTGAAACTCTAACAAAGCTCCAATTTCAATCAAGAACAATCCAAAATTCCCACAAATCACACAACAGAAACACACAAGAATCACAAAATTAAGCTAAACTCTAACAAAGCTCCAAATCAATCAAGAACAATCCAAAATTCCCACAAATCACACAACAGAAACACATAAGAATCTCAAAATGAAGCTAAAACTCTAACAAAGCTCCAAATCAATCAAGAACAATCCGAACTTCCGACAAATCACACAACAGAAACACATAAAAATCTCAAAATGATGCTAAAACTCTAACCTGGATCGAAACCCTAGCGATTCAGCTCAGCAGGCAAAGGTCGATTGAATCCGCCCCTCCGATTCATGTACTGTCTAGGCTGTCTCTTCGTCACAACCCTAACTCCACTAACATCAGCCCCAGGAACAGGCTTCCCTTTGGTTGAATCAAATCCAACCGGAATCCCTAACTTCTTCATCATCTCAATCTCGTCATCCTCACCTTCTCCACCCTCACCTCCATTTCCGCCATTGTTAACCTCCTTATCCTCCTTCGTCTTCCTCCTCTTCGACTTCTCCTGCTCCTTCGCAATTCCATCGACGAAGTCCGCCACCGCCTTCTTGGAACCGTCATCGCCGTTCCCGTACTCGTCCCTGTCTCTCTTCCGCCGCCGGTGCTCCGGCGTCGGACTTCGCCGGTCGTGGTGCCGCCGGGACCGGTCGGCGGACGGCGACCTAGACCGGTGGCGGGAGCTGGAAGGTGACCGGGACCGGCGGCGGCGGTCCGGCGAGCGAGCGTAGCGCGAACGAGGCCGGTCCGGCGAGCGGGATCGCCGGCGGTCTCTGTCACGGCGGTCGTCTTTGTCTCTCCGGCGATCGCGGTCGCGGTCTCTGTCTCTCTCATCCCTTTCACGGTCGCGCTCGCGGTCACGGTCGCGGCCGCTCATCGGTGGTGATCGGTGGTTGGGTTCGCTGGTCGGAGTGTGTGGGTGTAAGTGAGTTTGATTGGAAAGGGTTCATTAATAGAAGGGTAATAGGAAATTGGGCCTCGTTGAATATGGGCCGAGATACAGTTTGGGTGGGCTCAGTTTTTGCTGATGTGGCCCATGAGCTGGGTCAATGGGTCAGTCATAGCAATGATTGCATAGCACATTGATAAAGGAAAAATTAGATTCTAGTGGTCTTAAAAAAAAAATAAAATTGCATTTTGGTGGAGTTAAGTGGTGGTGATTCAATGGAAAACTAACATGTACCATAGGAGTGCATTTAACATATTTTTGTGGAGGCCATAATTAATTAGAATTTACTTGATCTCATGGTGTGCACATAAAAGGACCATACCAAAATGACCTCGTTCTTTTATGCGACTGGTTGGTTGTAGTTTCACACCGTACCATAACTTTCCATATTCCATCACAGTTCACCACAATCCACCACAATCTATTACAACTCACCACAATCTACTTTTTCAATTTTAATTTTTCTTTTTATTAAAAGTTAAACTTTCCAACTCACTATAATCTACCGCAACTTTCTCCAACCCATCACAATCCACCACATTTCTTCCCCACTGCACCGCAACCAACCGTATAAAAGAATGGGCCTCAGGCATGACATACATGAGTTGACATCCATGGCTATAAAATGTGTCTTTTAGTTTAATTTGGAATACAAACAATTTTTATAAATTTCCAATGGTTAAGAAGTTGCTAAGTATCAGTTATAACTTATAAGGTACCATGTCAAGTCATCGACATCTTTTCCATGATATAACGTTGTAGTTTCATTCAAACATCTCATCTTATTAATGTTATCCTGGTAAAGTCATAAACATGATAAATTCATGACAAAATATATGTCAAGTCACTATATATATTGATAATTTATTTTTATTTCATAGATCTACAATCTACATACCTTTTTTTGAGGTCATCTGCGTACCTATTTTGATGTACATAATGTGTCAATTTGAAAAGTTGTTTACCAATATATAATTCATTATACATCTATCATACATTATATTTAAACAGTGATGAACTTATGTCTAATCAAGAGTTAGATAAAATACAAAACTCTATAATTACACAATATCAAGATGTACTTACAAATATTTGACGGTGTCTCGGTTAAACATATTTTTAGGGAAGCCAATATGGCAGCAGATTGGTTGACTAACAACGGGCACTCCTCTCAAAACCTAGATGTTTGGAGCTTTAGCCCGTCGTCTGAGTTTTCTTTTATTTTGGTTCATGATAATTTAGAAAGACGTCTTGCGAGAAGGGTCTCCTAAGTTCCTCTGTACTCTTCCTTTACCCGAATTCAAAAAACAAAAAAAAATATCAACCTCCCTAAGATCTTCTAGTTTGAGTACATAATTTCTTGCTAATGATAGCATTAGCATTAGTCCAAAATATGTGTAAGCAATCACTCCACATCAAACATGACACAAACCAACTCCTTAAGTGTATAAAATATAACTCATTTTAGCCCCTTTCATATGTGTTGTGGTCCATCACAAGCTCCTTTTTAAGCAAAGTGTACTTCAATAATTAGCATTGCCGACACTATGGTGGATTAGATTATTTACAATCACAAATGTTAAGATGAAATTATCTTGTTCAATAATTATGGTGAGATAGATTTTTAATTATGGATAACTTTTTGTCATTATGGATAAGATTTTTAATCTCAAATGTTAATTATGGATGACCTTTTGAAATTTTTGTTATTGTTATAAGTATATATATTAATGTGACTTTGAGTAATAGTTTATTTAGGGATAAAATTTATAAAAAAATGTTTAATAAATTATTAGTCCCCTTTATTCATCATGAAAAATTATCATAAAAGTGACGGTACATAGTAACATTCTGGTGAAATAACATTATATTAGACTTATTTACAATTGTTAGATCTAAATGGGTCATTGCATTCATATGAATTTTTCATGTGAATATAAATTATATTACAAGGGATTGTTTCTATGTAATAAATAATAATCATCTCAACTAATATTTTAAATTGATGATTGAAAGCTTAATAATGATTTTATATTCTAACAAATCACTGTTACAAGGATGTCTTGTAGGCTGGAGGCATGGATGCTACAAGATCCTCTTGCCTTGCACAAATAAACATGGCAGTCACTGAGATTTGAACCTGTTGGTTAAGATGGTTCTACATGCTATCAGAGCATTTATGGATGAGAAATCGCAGGTTCTAATCATAGTAACACCCACATTTATCTGTGTAAAGCTAAGTAGGCCTTTGCAGCATACACACTTCACACCCAGAGGATATTGATATAGGAGGGGAACAAATACACATTTTATAATGCCGGCAGTTCTTTTATTTATAATATTGTTTGAAACCGGTTCTAATAATAGTTTATATATACGAATTTTAAGTTGTAGTCATCATAAAAATAGATTTGAGCATTGGACAAAACATTTTGTCTAAATTTTACATACTTTCCAATTTATTCAATTCTCACATTCAAACAATTATGACCTCTATTTTAATCATTTCTGAAATGTAGCTCAATTTGTCCCCTAATTCATGCCATTTCCCCCTACCCTTTTCTTTATATACAGTGACAGCATCGGAGTGTTTGGAATTTGGCCAAAACCCAAGTAATTACAAAATGTCAATTTTTAAGCCAAGACAATTCATAAATTGTGAGTAAGTAGTTTTTTGTTTGAATTCTTATTTAATTTAATTATCTAGGATTTGTTTTCTTTTTTGAGGCTTATGTGTCTTCCTTTTACTACAAACCGCACTTGTTCAGTGATCCTTGATCAATTACTCTGCTTTCATTTACGCAAACTAAGCATTCAAATAAAATAGAGGTTGAAAAGACTTCTTGACAATAAGCCTTAATTGTAACTTGAAACATTTAGGTTGAAAAGACTTCTTGACAATAAGTTTGTATATTGGTACTTTTTATCGTACACTCTGTTCTTTCGTGCGGTTGGTAAGATATGAACATGGTACGGTGTGGTGAAATTGTTGAAAGTACGGCGAATTGTGGAATGATATGGTGAAATTTGTGGTTGATGTGGTTGGTGAGGAGAGAGAATGTGAAAGGTAAAGGAGAAAAGTGAAGAGATATATTGATAATGGGCAGGGCAGCCCGGTGCACAAAGCGTCCCCGCAAGCGGGGGTCCGGGGAAGGGTCCCACCATAAAGGTGTAATGTACGCAGACCTTACCTTGCATTTCTGCGAGAGGCTGTTTCCAGGACTTGAATCCGTGACCTCACGATCACAAGGCAACAACTTAAGAGATATATTGATAATGATTGAGGTAAAGTATAGAAGAATATTGAGTAGTACGATGAGTTGTGGTACCGCACACAAAAGAACATGACAGTTGTCAAAGGGACAGTAGAAAAAAAAAACAAAATATAAGGCAAGATTAAACAAATTACAGTAATAATGAAAACAGTCATGCATTTTTTTAAAGCAATAGTCAAGCATTTATCACAATGGTTAGAGGTGGGTAATAAATATTACCAGGGTCATTGGATTGGGGCAAGTTTTTTCCTTTTCCCCTGCCACGTCAGCACAGAGATTAGTTTACCACTCCTTTACTCATTGTTGGTATTATAATCTCACCTAGGTATATAGGTGAGGAATATTGTTTTCCAATAATAAAGATCGATATATTATAATCTATTGCTTCAAAGATCGATATATTTTTTTTTACAATGGGTAATAGTCCATCACATCGAACCCCCTATCTCAAGGGTATACTAACCCAACGGCCTCATTACGGATAGGGATAGGGGATGACAATGCCCTGTATGCCCTATACAGGGCTCATACCTTTGGAATAATGGATCGTCCGGAATTGGTCACGGGACAATCTTCTTTTTTAGCTCCCGTTTCCTTTTATTTCTGTTTAATAAATGAAAACTCCTCCATGCAATGCATTTCCACATCCTGGTAAATAGGAATGTTCCCTTCAGGAATCAGACCCTAGAGGAAGGGGATAGAAGGGTGAGGAACTTGTCATTAAGGCAATTCAAGCTCTAATAGACACTTCAAAGATCGATATATTACCATCTAATATCCTCGAAAAAGTACTCCTCACGATTATTACCCATGGTAATGATACTTCGAAGTTTAAAGGAACATAGAGTTAAATGAGCTGAGAGAGGGAGGTCATATAATTATGGCAAGAGGTTTTGAAAAAGAGAATGGCATTCTTCACAAGAGAGGAAAGTACTTGGCTAATGTCTTGGGGAGAATCACGTGAAGTTCCCATTCTTCCTTGTGGTGGGGTATTTATATAGTAGATGTACAGGGGAGTTATTAATGGGTTATTGATTCCAAGAGATGACACGTGAAGTAAATGGATCATCAAGTTTTAAACAAGATTATAAGATTTCAATTTGTGACAAATATCAATTTCAACTTTTTTATGTTTTTGTCTGAGTGATTTCAGGGCAAGTTGCATATTTAATATATCCAATAAAAAATTAAAAAATAAAATTAATATTTCTCACAAATTGGAATATCATAATATTCCAATTTCTTCATAAGTCATCCCTTACACTTAAAAACTTGTTATTAATTTCACAAGAGATGGCTCTTTGGAAGACAATAGGCCCCTAATGGCCCAACTTGACTTGTGTTAATCAGAAGGAGAGTGAGTCCTTTAACCTTACCCATTTAGGATGTATATTAATGTGCGTTTATTTGTTAGGGTTATCTTGTGAAAAAATTGATGTTTATTTTTTTAAAAAAATTGGTCAACATTTACAGGTCAATATCTTTTTTATGTTAAGTTGTATCTAGGAATTTTTTGATAAGGGCATGTTATTTTACATTGAAGCTTAGAAAAGTTTTTTCCAAAAGGGTTTAGAGAATGTTTTTCATAGGATTTTTTTCTCGGAAGTCTACAAACACTTCATAGGTAGTAATGAATGATAGTGTAATGTTATGAAATCATCTCAACCAAAAACTTAAACTTATAATTAAAGTTATAATTAGAATTTTATACTTTAAAATGCTCCTCAGGCGAATGTCCTTTGAAATTTGAAATGTGTATACTACAAATACCCTTAGCATTACCCAAAAAGCATAACAATGTTGATATTTGAACCGGAGAACTTGCATTAACTTGAATCCAATATTATGTGAAACAAAGTGGATAACATATTGGGTAGTGAACAGTTGTTCAAATAAAAATTGTGTTTGGTAAATTTAGCAATTGTGTTAGTTATTAATGTGAATTGATATAAAATGATATGAATAATTTCCAAACCTAAAATTTTTAAAGGTTATTTTTTGAACAAAAAAAAAAAATGAAACAATACTCCAACACTAAACATTAACATTATTAACATTTCAGAAAATACTACTTGAGACGCTAAATGCTACTTGAAACGCTAGCTTAACGAATATTAATATTTGTCTAATTAGAGTTTTAACTCGCTCAAAACACTAAAATGCTCGCTACCCCAAACGCTATTGTCGAATATAACCTTAGACTTATAGTTGAAGGCTCAATGATAATTTTATTCTCTAGCAAATGTTTGATGACATGGTGTTGGATTTAGTTACAAAGTTTGATTGGTTTTTGAAACCCTTAGTTGAATGTTGGAAATAAGTTGATGTCTCGCATAGAAAAAATAGGGAGAGAACATTGACTTTAAATAGTAGAGTTTTCCAAGCTTATTTGAAATAAAGAAACCAAGAATAGGCTAGGTGAACTATACGAAAGCGCTGCCAACTGGTCGGACTCGGAGTGGGTAGGGATCTACATTATTTACAAGAAAATCTTTTTAATTGTCTTGGAAATTGCTAGTTTGACTGAGCTTGGCCAGTGAACTTGTTTACAAAGCTTTTCTTTTTCGAAGTCAGACTTTGTGTTAAACTAAGCTTATTACATAGTCTTCTATTCATTGGTTTTCAATGCTTGCTTGGCTATTCGCTCCTCTCTTATTTGTTCCCTCTCTAAATACTTTGCGAAATTGTTTTAGACCAATTGTTTAATTGAGAATGCACAAGATTAACCACACTGGTGTAATCATGGGTAGTAGCCGCAATTGAAGAGTTTGCATCCTTATGCGAAATCACTTTTAGGACGATGGTTTTCCACGCAACAGTGATCAATCAATTTGTCTCTATCATTCAAATAAGATCTTTTTCTATTTTACTGTAGCTACATGTTCTTTTTTTTTTACTCATGACAATCTCTTATTTCCACTAAAATCAGAGCTGGTTTGAATGTTTCAATCATACATATTATCATTATTGACACTGATGAACATTCATCAACACCCATAAGCACAAGTTTCAAATTTATCAAAGTCTCAACTTCGAAAACGGTCATTCCATCATACTTCTACTTAATAATTCATCGTTACTTCTATTGGATTTAAAATCGTAAATATTGGTATCAAAGCTTCCCAATCCTAACCATTTCCATGTTCACTTGTCAGCACCAGTAATCGTCACTGATAAGCACTCATCAATCATAAGTTACTTACAATAAGTCTTGAAGAAATACAACTTCTAATCAAAACTTTTGCTTAAGAGTCTCTCAAACTAACCAATGTGTTAAGGTAATGTAAGAGCATGGGCAGCCTGGAATTCTTTGGTGGAATTCTTGCCTTCATTCCAAGGTGAAACACCACACCCAGAAACACAAATTCCCTTTCACATGAGAAGGAACACTGCACCATTCCTTCCCATGTTTCTCATTTTATTTTTTTTTAATCCCACATTCACCTACACATGATCTTTGAGAGATATTGTTTATTCATTTTTTATTTAATTACAAATTATAAAAAAAAAGGAAAGGTACTATATTAAATATTTTTAAATTAAAAAGGTGGAATGAATTCCTAAGGGTGCAGGATAGATAAAATGAAATTCCAAAAAGTATGAATTTTATATGATGTAGAAGGATGGTCCCCCACCTAAATTCCAAAAATTTGGAATGAGCATTGCACATGCTCTAAGGTAAGGTAAATATAAATTTAGATAAATTTTGATAAAATTGGATAGATTTCGACAAATTTAGATAAATATATATATATTAGATTTTAGCAAGTTTTAATAAATATGATCAATTTAAATAATTTGGGGTAACTAAAACTTATGAATGACCTACTCAAGAACTTTGACATACCCTAAATGGCTTAAATGTAAAAGACAACAACTACAGTTTTCCTGGAACATACAGTAATCCACTATTCCTTTTTGTCGTCATCACTTAATAATCTAACTTATCGTTTATAATGTCTTGTTTCTCTGCAAATGTTAGCATGATTCACATCACAGGTCCTACACCTCCATATTTAACTCACAAGTCACAGGTTAGAATACTCAAAAACAAAAACAAAAAGTTTTTCCTTTTTCTTTTCCTTTTCTATTTGGGCCACATTATTTTTTGGAAAATTGGATTCTCACAATTCATAAATTTATCTTTTGTAAGTTGGTGGTTCCTATTTTATTTTTTTATTTTGGTTGTCTAAAAAAAATAAAATAATATTATAGTGGTATTAAATTTACCTCCATATTTTTTTTATTTTTTTCATTCTTACCCCCAGAAAAGTTATAAGATGTAGTTATTAAAAAATAATTTTAAATTATTTTTTTGAAAATCCAAGCAATCTTTATGAATTTTTAAGGAATAAAAGTGAAAATCATAAAAAAAAATAAAAAAATTGGGACAAATATTGTAAATTCATGAAAAATCTTTGTGAAGTGTTGTGCTAAATTTTAAATTGAAGGTAAGTCATACTCTATGATATTTAGGTTGTGTTCAGCAGTAGCGTTTGGGGTAGCGTTTAGCGTTTTGATCAAGTCAAAACTCTAATCGCGTAAATATTAGTGTTCGGTAAACTAGCGTTTTGAGGAGCGTTTAGCGTTTTGAGGAGCGTTTTGTGAAACGCTAATAAAGTTAACGTTTAGCGTTTGGGGTATAGCGTCTCATATTTTTCGGTCAAAAAATACCATTTGAAAATTTTATCTTTCAAAATTATTCATATCCTTTTATGTCAATTCACATAAATCTGTTAATTAATCCGCTAAATTTACCGAACACAATTTTCATTTGAACAGTCATCCGCTATCCGCTACTTAAACCGCTATCCGCTGCTTAAACCGTTATCCGCTACATAAACCTCTATCCGCTACCTAAAACGCTAATTTTGCCGAACAGGGCCTTAGAGTATACACTTCATGTACCGTCAGAATACAATTTTTATCTTTTTGGACCTCTAAAATATAAAAATAAAGTAGAATTATTGACATATAAAAACTGAGAAACAAGCATTATTAGAAGCCATTTTTTCTTTTTTTTTTTAATAAAAAAAGGCATAAGAAATACATATATAGCATCAGTTTTGCATATGATACACGCCTCCTTCTACGTGAACAGAGACAGAGCCCCCTGCATTTAAACACCAACTAACAGCACCAACTTCACCCCCTTCCTTCTAAACAGAGCAACACAAAAAACAGAGCAAAAGTTGGAAAACAGAGCAGAAAACCCGATGAACTACATTCGATCCGGCAGTTTCCGGCGACTTTTCTCGATAGGTCGATGCAGTAGCAGCGGCAGCACGAGTTATTCCGATGATTTTCCGATAAGCGAAGAAGAAATCGCGGAAAATCCTGCGAAAATGGAGTCGAGACCCGCTTTGAAATGCTTCTCTTTTGATGAAGTTTTTGCTGCTACTGATGGATTTTCTTCAGGTTTTTCTTTATTCTTATTTTCGGAGAATTTTCTTTTTTACAGTTTTTTTTCAATTATTCAAAGTCATAAAAGTTCAAGATTGCATACAAAGATATGTACTATACCAGCAAAACAACAATAAAAAAAAAAAGACACCTAACTTCATAATGTATTTTTAATAGGAATTTTCTCCAAATTGTTCTTCATTCTTTTTTTTTGGGGAAATTTTCTTTTTTACAATTTTTCAATTATTCAAAATCATAAAAAGTTGAAGGTCTCATACAAAAATATGTAGAATAAAATCAAACACTAATAATACAGAAACAACAAACAAACAAAACATGTTACACAACCAATAGCTTTTCTCCATGTTTTTCTTCATTCTCATTTTGGGGGAATTTTCTTTTTAGAATTTTTTTTCTAACCATTCAAATTTGTCTAAAGATTGCATGCAAAGATATGCAAAATAACAGATAAACAACAATAACAAAATGAACAAAACTAACAATACATTCGGTCCCATAACGTGTGTCACGAGCAAGAATAAGAACTCAGTAAAAGAACAAACCCTAAAAGCCTAACAACATGTTTTAAATTCAATCTACCATGTTATCTTCATTTTTCTTTGTTAGAGTTTCTAATGGGGATTTTTTTTGTTCCTCCATTGCAAGTATACTACTTGCATCATGTACTGCTAATTATTCAATATGTATAATTGTTTCTTCTAGTTAAGAAGTAAGACTGCTACATCTGTCCCCTTTATATTTCGAAGTGTTGATTTTCGATTTTCGTTTTGTTTGATAAAATGTTTGGTGGGTATGCAGAAAATTTGGTGGGGAAAGGAGGGTATGCAGAGGTGTACAAAGGAAAGCTAAGTGATGGGCAAATGGTAGCAGTCAAGAAACTAAAGAAGACAAGCAGCAATGAAGAGAAGAGGGAAAGAGAGTTTTTGACTGAGATTGGGACAATAGGGCATGTTTGTCACCCAAATGTTTGCTCTTTGGTAGGGTGTTGCATTGACAATGGCCTTTTCCTTCTTTTCCCATTCGCTCCAAGAGGATCTGTTGCTTCCATTCTTCATGGTGAGTACTTCCTCCATTGCAAGTATACTTCTAATGCTCATTATTTAATATTCTAATATTAGTAGGCAGTGTTTGGTAAGAACTCTAGGAAAATGTTTTCTATGAGAAAGATTTCTTCAGGGAAAATTTTTCTTCCGAGGAAAATATAGGAAATAGTGGGTCTCTCGTAAAATTTTTTCCGAAGACAATCTATATTTAAACATGGGAAAAATAAGTCAATTTAGAAAAATTAACTATTTTTCTAGAATTTTTGATCAAATAAACGTACCTTTCGATTTAATTTAAATATAGTTTCACATGAATGTAAATATACTTCCGTAGAGGTCGTAGGTCAAATATCCCTTTAACATTGTTTGTCTTAAAAGCAGCCCTTATAAAAGTGTAAGATAAGGTCTGCTTACATTATATATTTATAATAAGATCCTTCTTCAGACAACTATTTATGGGAACCTTGGTGCATAGAGTTGCTTTTTTTTTTCTTTAATATATATAATGATTTAAAATATAAAATTTATCATAGTACTCCCTCCGTTCTTTTTTATCTGTTATTTACGGTTTTCAGTGCCAATTTTAATTAATAATTTCTAATATAAATGTTTTACAAAAAATATAATATTATACTTTTTTAATATTATTTTTTATTACGAATCTAATGACATCAATTTTGTATGATAAATCACTGTATAAATTAAAATATTAACAGTCAAAGTTTTGACACAATTTCCAAGGACGACTAATAAAACCAAACAGAGGGAGTATATTTTTATTTGAATGTAGCTATGAAATCTCGAGGCAATAGCAATTTTCGATGCGAATGTGGTATTTAGTCTTAAAAATCAAAATATAAGCAATATTATATGGACAATAATACTTTTTTTTTTTACATTTGTAAATTAAGCTTATAAGGCTCACAAAGAACCTCCCAACTCCCCAAAAGCAACAACAATTTCTACCAAGAAATTGTGATAATCTAGGATCAAGCCTTGGTGGAAAAAATAAATATCATACTCTCATGTCACTTGAACCACAGACGAATTGATAGACAATAATACTATTTGTGAAAAGATGAATTTTACAAACTCCACAAGAAATTCTTAAAAAGAATCCAAATCCCAAGAAAAGATATTTTATCTTATACTTACCAATGTTGATTTATAGGCCCATACTCATTTCATCAAAAGTTAAAATCTTGTAATCTTTACACCAAATCACCCATTTAAATATATGTTAAATACTTAGAATTTTTGTCTTGTCTTATGCTGAATTTGTCACAAAGGTTGTGACCCATCATAGAAAAAGTCCATAGTTTTTTGAATAGTGATCCCCACAACAAATTGCTTATGACCCCAAAAATTCAATATAGGTTGTGGCTTGAAATGCATATGAACAACATAAACCCTTGATTTTATTTTCTTTTGTGTTCATTTTTTTAAAAATATTCTTAAGTTTTTGAGATATTTGGGGTAAAAATAATGTTGTTTTTGGTGAATGTAGATCAAAATGCTACTCCAATGGAGTGGAAAGTGAGGTATAAGATAGCAAGTGGAACAGCCAAAGGGTTGCATTACTTGCACAAATGTTGCCAAAGAAGGATTATTCATAGAGATATTAAGGCATCCAATATTTTGTTAAGTGAAGATTTTGAACCCCAGGTATATCATCTCCTATAAAAATATACTACTCCCTTTGTCCCAAAAATGTTTATATATTATTATTGTTTTTTTGGATGTTATGATATCCACTTTTTAAAAATAGAAATTTGTATTTTATTGAAATTACTAAAACACTTTTAGTTTGAATTCCAAAAGTATTTTTAAACATGGGAGAGAAATGTATAAATATTATTTTTAAATTTAAAATTAAAGGTATTATTAGTATTATACTCTAAACTTAGATTAATTACTAGTAAATTTTTCTTAAAATATTTTGAGACAGATGAACTATTTGTCTTATTATAATATATTGATATAATTGATTTAGCTTTTTTTTAATAAAAAAAAACCGTGAACTTTCTTGAGAATTACACATATATGTATTGTCATTTTTCTTTATTTTATCATTGTATTGACACAAATATTATGTCGATTTCAGACGATAACAATTTTTCGTCCAAAAATAGCACGTTAAGTAAAAATCAAAAGTTATGTATTTTTGTTCTTTTTAACATATGATAATGATATACATTTTCATTATTAAAATTGTACAGATTTCTGATTTTGGTCTAGCAAAATGGCTCCCAACACAGTGGACTCATCATTCCATTGCACCAATTGAAGGGACAGTTGGGTAAGTTAAGAACTACTCCTTCCAATAATTACTACTACAAATTTCGTTGGTAATCTCATAATTAGCAATGAAATTTTACCTTTTTGTAACAAACTAAAGTTAATTTACATATAAACAAATGAAAAATTGGATTCTAATAATCCCTACTTTTAACTTTTATGTGTCAATAATCCCTACTTTCTTTTTTGATTCTGATGGTCCAAAAAAAAATAAAATTGTGTTATAGTGAGACACCGCCGAGTTAAATGGCAATGATGCCAGTACTTGTCTGCTTTCCACCGAGTCACCGATTCACCGCCACTTGATTTGATGGTGTCCCAACATAATAAAATTTTAATTTTTCTAGGACCACCAAAATACAAAAATAAAAAGTAAGGATTATTGGACGAAAATAGGGATTATTAAAATCCAATTTTTCTAAAAAAAATTAGTAACTTTTTGTATTGAAAAAATTAAACCTTTTTATTTTGCAGATATTTGGCACCAGAATATTTTTCTCATGGAATAGTGGATGAGAAAACAGACGTATATGCATTTGGAGTGTTTCTTTTGGAACTTATTTCTGGAAAAAAACCAGTTGACTCCTCCCACCAAAGTTTGCGCAACTGGGTAGGAAAGAAATTTGCCACCCTACTTGTTTCTTTTCTATCATTATTATTATTATTATTTTCTTAGAAATTATTTAACAATTAATCACATCATTATTTTTTTGTGGGATTTTTATAATGTTTTGAGATACCTTGTGGGTTTTAGCATCTTAGAGCATTGACCTAACTAAATCTTGTTTATGATGGTGATTAGTTTACTAATATTCGATGATTACGACAGGCAAAACCGATTCTAAAAAGAGGGGAGATTGAGAAATTGGTCGATACGAGGCTCGAGGGAGACTATGATGTTGTAGAAGTCGAAAAACTAGCTTTGGCGGCCTCACTCTGCGTTCGAGCCTCAGCAACCTGGCGTCCTACTATGAGCGAGGTAATTACGCAATTTTTAAAGATATCTAATCAGTTAAAACTTTATCGGTTAGATCAGTTGATATATGTAATCTACTATAAGCTAACCATGTACCTCCAAGTGACGAGGTGATTATATAAGATTTGAAAATTGTCGATTAGTTAAGACTTTACCAATCAAACTGGTTGCTATATGCAATCCGTAAACCACGTACCTTAAAGCAGCAAGGTAAAAGACTCGAAAATTACTAATCGATTGAAATCTACAAGAGAAAATACTTGACATAAACCACGTACTAGTTAAACTAGTTGAAAATTCGATTATACAATTTTTAAAGATACAATTAATATGTAACGGATGGTGTACTAGTTAAACTAGTTGAAAATTTGCAATTCATAAACCACGTACGTAGCAAGGGCATTGGTTTGGTGGCCTATGTTTTCATGTTTGAATTGTTTAAGCAAATTGTAATTAGGCAGCTGATGTACAACCCCCTACCTAACACAAAAAAGCTCTTCATTAATGCATGCCATGCATTAACATATTCTAAAACATGGGGCAGTCCAAGTGTGATTAATTAATTAATTTATTATTACTGTACCTAAATACTACCTCTGTCCCTGATTAATTGTCCATAAAACTAATTTCACAAAATCAAGAAATATAGGTAATAGAGCAAAAGATTTATACATTGTCAAAAATGTCCTTGAAAATATCCTTGGAAAGGTGTTAGAAGTGCATTTAGTAGGGATAAAATGGGTATTATAGTTATTGGAAATGTAAAAGTTAGGTAATTAGACAAATAAAAAGGGACGGAGAAATTAGTTAATTGGACAAATAAAAAGGGACGGAGGTAGTACTATTTATCTAATTCGTCGGTCTTATTGTGGATTAAATTGAACCCCTAGCTAGGCTGATGTATTATGTTGAGCAAACCCCCCCCCCCCTCAATAATTGCAATTTGCTAATTTTCAAATTTCATGACACCCAATCTGACAAAGACTAGCGTAAAAATTAAATGTATATATGGTTAAGGTCGGGTGTAGTTACAAAATTATCCATGTTGTTTACGATTCAAAGTTATTTTGTTTTGTGTAAACGGTTGACTCTTTAAATTATTTAAGGCCAAAATCATTGTTTGTAAATGTATTTTTGGATTACAATAATTTCATCTTAAAAAGAAGAAGTTGGTGAACACATAAATAAAAGGAAATAAATGAAAATAAAAACTAGGAGTCAGCAAAAAGTTTACTTACTTGGCCTAGCTTTTGAGAGTGTTTTTGGAGTTAAAAAGCAGAAACTAGGCCAAACAGTGCCTTTTTTAGAAGCTAATAACTGTTTTTCAAAAACAGTTTTGGCCAAAAACAACTCCAAAAACAGAAGTAGTGAATTGTTGTTTCTGCTTCTTACAAACTAATCACTACTCAATCTACAAGATTCTCTAGTGATTAGTTTCCATAATTTCAAATAAATATTCCGACTCTTTATAAAGATAGTATTTACATATTTTAATATTATGTTAGAACCTTTAATATTATGTTGAATATTTTTATTATCTAAATCCTTTGCAAATATGGTATTAGTAAATTTTTGATATATAAATATTTAATTTAAAGAATTGTATAGTTAAGTAAGACCATATATAGTAATAATAATAATAATTATAACTATAATTATAACTAAACGATTATAATTATTGTTAAAATTAAAATTTGATAATATGTTGAAAAATGAATAAAAAAGAAAATATAAATAATCATATGATAATTTTAGTCCAAAAAAACATATGATAATTTTTAAAAGTTAAACTGACAAATTAAATTTAGTAAAAACATTATATCATAAGTTAGGTCAAACACTTTAATTTAGTAAAATCATTTATGTCATAAGTTAGGCCAAACACTTCACAGTCTCTCCAAAAATAGTTTTTATAAAAACTGTTTATAAGAAACAAAAACACTTTTTTAGAAATTAGGCCAAACATGCACTTATACTCCCTCCGGTCCATATTAATTGTCATAAATTTGACTTTCACAGTCTTCAATGTCATTATTTAATTAATAATTTCTTACATAATAAGTTTATTAACAATTGCAATATTATACTTTTATGATACTCCCTCCGTTCCATATTAATTGTCATAATGTTGATTTTCATGGTCTCCAATATCACTATATTTCTTACATAATATCTTATTAACAATTGCAATATTATACTTGTGTGATAGTATTTTTGGTTACAAATCTAAGGGTGATAATTTGATATAGCAATTCATTGTATATATTGAGAAATTTATGATCAAAATTTTTGAAATTTGACTGCACAATTTTCAAAGAAGACAATTAATATGGAACGGAGGGAGTAGTATTTTTCGTTACGAATCTAATAATGGTAATTTTATAAAGCAACTTATTGTATATATATACTGAGAAATTTATGGTCAAAATTTTTGAAATTTGACTACGCAATTTTCAAATATGACAATTAATATGGAACGGGGGAGTAATATATTAGTAGGGGCATTTCAATCTGTTTAAGTTTCAAATAGCATGCATGTTTTGATTGGAATTGTATTCAAATAGCATGCATGTTTTGATTGGAATTGTATTTAGTAGCAAAAGTTGAGGGACATGGAAGTTAAGTTGCAAACAACATGAATAACTTTGTAATTACACCAAATACAATGGGGTATATGTAAAAATACCCCATTAAAAAAAATGATTGTTATTTTTTGATATTTTTTTATTAATATGTCTATAATTTGAACAGTTGAAAAATGATATTTTTATAACTTAAATCATAACGGATTAAAGTAAAATGTCGCAATTAAACCTTATCTACGTCTTTTCACTTAGTATTAGGGAGCAAATGATTTTTAAATTTTGGGTCAATCGACATCTCTAAATTGCAAAAGTTAGGGGTACGACTGTCATATCTTATCCCTCCGTACCTCGTCCCGTGACAAGATTTCGGAGTATTTGGTATAGATACTGATATTTTTTGGTGAAATTTTGGCAGGTTTTAGAGATAATCATGGGAGGAGAAGTAGAAAAAGAGAGGTGGGAAATGCCTGCAAAAGAAGAAAAAGATGAAGAAGAGAGATGGGATTTTGAAGATCTTGAAAGTGAATATGAATGTGATGATGATGATGATGATGATGATGATGATGATGATGATGATGATGATGAGACTTCATTTTCTGCATCATATTATGATTCAGTCTCCACTCAAAGCTCTTAGAATATTTTTGGTAAGATATATTCAGTTGAATTAAGGTGTATTTTGCTTTGAAATGTAACATAGTTTGGCATGTAAATTCCACAAAAAAGAGAGAAAATTAGCATAAGCAACCATTGGTACTGGTGGCTAAAGAAGACTAGAGTAGAGTGGAGTAGATAGATAAGATAATGGTGTGTAAATTTTTCTGTGTATATCATCAACTCCAAGAGGTTTTCTCCCATTGGAAGTAATGTTAATTATTGTTACTATCCTTGTACTATTGTTTAGGTCAAATTTCAATTCCTAGTTGGGATCACATTATACTATATTGGTCCAATGAATAATGATGATTGCTTATCTTTTACCCTCCCATTTTCCTATTTTATCTATCACAGTTTAGCATATTGATACGACCATTAGAAATATCAAGATTTATTTGCAGTTGTTTGATAAGTATTCGGTTAAACATATTTTTGGGAAGCTAATATGACAGCGAATTGGTTAGCTAACAGAGTGCATTCTACTCAAAATTTAGATGTTTGGAGCATTAGCCCATCTTCTTATTTTTCTTTTATTTTGCTCCATAATAATTTAGGAAGACGCTAGTTTCTAAGTTCTTATGTACCTCTTCTTTTATCCAAATTCAAAAAAAATATATATTTTTTGTATAGTTTTAAATGTTATTTTTCAACCGATAAATGTTCTAATATTTAACATAATATTTTGTCAAAAATTATAATATCATAGTCTTAAAATAATGTTTTTCACTATGAATTTATCAGTAATATTTTCGGTAATAGGTGGTACATATAAACAAACTAATAGTTTTAAAGTTTTTTAAAGATTTTATTTATATAAAAATAGTACATGAAGTAAATATTTGTCACAATTTAAATTTTTAAGTACGTTGAAGTCATGCACAAATTCATGGGCTTAGAGTTGGCAAAATTTTGTCCGATCCGGATTACCCGAATTGACTGACCCGGCTTAAATTTTCCGTCCAAATTTTTATATTGTCCGAATTGACCGAATATTCGGACATAAAATTTCTCTTTTTTCTATTGTCCGAACTCGATTTTAAACCGTCCGATTGTCAAATTTCGGTTTGACCGAAATCTGGCCGGTCGGACATGAATTTCTCGTCCGAATTTTAACATTATCCGAATTTATCCGACCCAGATTTACCCGGACCCATATTTTTGCCAGCGCTACATGGGCTGAGTAACAAGTGTCAAAATTATAAACTTACATGATAGTTAAGATTAGGTAATTTTGTCTTCTATGTATGTGGTAGGTAGTAAGGAGTGGAATTGTCTTCTAGTTTAGTTTTGTGATTGGTTAAATCCATAATATTAAGCTTGAAATATATGTTGGTTTCTTTTTTATTTTATTTTTACATTCTTAGGTGCAGAGAGAGCATAAGAAGGATATAATAGAACTTAAATAATTTTATCATTTTATCAAAATGGATAGTCTTCAACAAATTTCAATCATTATATTTTAAATTAATTATTATTTTTTATCATGTAACACTTAATTTTATATGTTTGTGAAATAAATTTTATTATTTATATTATCTTATCACATCATAAAGATATGGCAAGGTAATTTATCTAAACCACTAAAAATCACCTAGTATTAACATTGTGAGTTAAATTTTTCTATTTATCCTTTTTTCAATCAATTTTGTTATTTACCAAACATATAGGATCACATAAAGTTTTAAATAATTTAAAAAATCTTAAGTGAATTATTTTATAATTCAATTAATTGCATATGTTGGAAGGATTTAGAAGAAAATAGTAACGGCTGAAAAGAGTTGCAAAGAATTGATAAAAGTTAGAGAAAGTTGGAAAAGAAATAACAAAAGTTAGGAATTGAAAAATAATTACTAAAAATTATAAAATCTTTGAATAAGGCAGTAAAAACTAAAGAAGTTAAAAGTTAATAGTTTCAATTCAAAGAAACAAACCCTGACTAACACTGCTTATAAACTTTTAAATATTCGCAGGTTCAAAAGTCGATTATCATATTCATCCGAGATCTGCGTGGTCGGATCCTTTAGGTGTCTTTTTTCAATCTGGGAAGCTGCTCAATTCTTGTGGCTGAAGCGACAACAATGCTTAACGGAGTCGCTTTTTTTTGCTGGGTATAGGAGTATTCATCTGGAAGGAGATAATCTTATTTTCATCAATGCGGTCAAAGGTATATTTTAGGTTGATGGGAGATATTCATGAATATATGGGATGTTTCGTGATATTCGTGTTTCTCTGTTTGTTGTCAGGGAATCGTGCTGCAAATTGGCTGGTAAGATTTGATCACTCAATTCATTCATCAGATGTGTTCAATTCTAATTTTCATAAAGATTTATCTGTTATTATTACTGAAAATGCTCTAAATAACTCTCTTGAAAGAAGTGCTTTCTAGATATTGTTATTTATCCATATGAAAAAAAATGCTCAAAAGTCGGTTATTAAAATTCACCTTTTCAAATCTTAAATATAAAAAATTAACATAGGTGATCAATCAAGTGATTACATTAGTTTCCACATACGTCACAAAGAAAGACTTTAAGCTTGAAATAACCACTATGAACTAGTCCAAATTCACATGCTAAATAGTTTATGATCCTGTGATCATTTAATAGTAAGTACTATATAATTAACTATTATGCACTTGACCAAAAACAAAAAGCATTATGCATTTTGAAAAAGTGAGCAAAAATAATGTCAAGGTGCCTATAGGTTGTGGTGGCTTGATTATTGATTTTAAGTCTAAATTTTTCTAAAAGGGAAAAAAAAAAACTAGATATTGTGTGGACATGTTTATGTATTAATAAAACTTTAAACAATTTGATAGTGATTAATATTTTAGGTATGGCAGCCCAACTAGTAATAATTCGTTTTTTAATTTAAGTTACATAAGCTTTGGCGTTGGTATGGATTAGTTTTTTCAAAAAATAAGTGAGGAAAATTAGACCTTTGAGACATCAAATAAGATGGCTATTTAGATAAATTAGAAAATTTGACCAATTAATTAGCCCAAGATCGATGTTCTTATTTTTCTAGAAAGTTGCTTATCTATGGATTAAGAAGTGAGTCAAATAATAAATCAAAGTGTTACACTCATTCTATCGGGACTCTGACATCATTTGAACAACATTAAAAAAATCAAAATACCTAATGATATTCTTATATCTAGTTCAAATATAATCGGTTTGATTTGTCAATATCATAAAAGAAAATCACATTGTTTTTATTAGCATCTTTTAATATTCTCATAATAAGTTAAGTCTAAAAAATTAATGTAATTGATCCCACGTGAATGTCGATTACAATTATATATTTAACAACCCTAGTCTTGGTCCCATTTTCAGTCACCGTAAATTTCTTTCGGTCATTGTCCATAACCATATATGCTTCAGTAGTTCTTTCAACGTAATGAACTTTTTACACATGACAATACTTGATGCAAATTATATGTTAGCAATTTTTAATAAAATCAACTTAGAATCTCTTTAAAAATTGACAAAGGCACACCAATGAAGATTTTAACTCCGTGAGCATCATTAATCAAATCATTCATCCACCTTTTATATATATATATATATATATATATATATATATATATAATATATATATATATATATATATATATATATATATATATATAATTGTGGGGCTCAAGCCTCAATTTTATTCATCAAAAGTGGATAACCCAAAAAGTGTTGTAAGCACACTAACAAAACAGTATCAAAAAAAAAAAAAAAAAAGCCTAAAACGAGGCTCAATTGCCATGAAATAAGGTTGCAAGTAACTCAATCGGGTACTGTAGGAAATTCTTCTAGGATCTTACTCGCGTGACTATCCTCCATTTGATTGAATGCAGAACCAACTCCTTTCAATCCGTCGGTTCACTAAACAATTGTGTTTTGGTGATTCCATACCACCACTTGATTAGTGGCGACATTTGAATATAAGCTTGTTATTTTGTGACAGTAACTACAAGAGTAAATTCAATCATCACCACTTGATTTCGAATCCTGGATTATTGTCACATGATTCCATAAAGGTTTGTCATCAAAATTGAAATTTGAGAGTAGACATTGAATTTCTCTTCGGTGGGAAGAAGCCATTAAAATTACTCTTTAAGTATCTGTAAAATGTTTTTTTTTTGGTTTGTATAAAAGTTTGTTGCTCATTGCGCATTCTTTTATTTATTTATACAACAAAGAAATCAAGGAAGGAGTCTTCTCCTTGTTCTAATGGCAAGGATGTGTGCTTCCATGCCGGTAGCCCTTGGAGCTTTCCTAATAACATATACAGTGGGCAAAGTAGACAAAGAGCTTTCTACAAGCTTCAAGGATATCTTTACATTCCACTGGAATAGCAGTTCAATTGTTGAAGAAATTGATTGCTCTAGAAGAGTCCGTCATAACTGAAATATTGTTGACATTCCTCTCCTTAACTCGAAGAAGGGAACTTTCAGTTTCGTCAGCTAACAACTCAAACATCGCTTGGGCAGAATTCTCTTTCCAACACTGGCCATCCTTCTAGACCCAAGCAAACCCAGTAGCCAGGGATTTCTTGCACCAGACACCGTCATACAAAAATACCTACTAACCGAGGACGATCTCACTAATTCCCAAACGAACTTTTGTTCTTGGGCTTGAGTGCCAAGGTTATATTGGTCTTGATGCCTCAACTTAGATTTGTTGTCTCCACCTTGATAGTCAATGTTGTCCTTCTTGATGTTCATAATGATTTCTCCTCAAGGACTGGTGTTGTGACTGAAAATTATTCTGCATATAGTTGCATATATATGCTAAAGGATTGCTAGGAATATTTTGATTTTGTAAAAATATTGGCTAGTATCTTTCAAAACGTATAGAGACTAATTTGGTGAGCCAACTTTGGATGGTGTGTGTCTCCAAACTCTCGCATCTTATACGTAAGTCACTCGCAAACCAAACAATCTAGCAAAGTTACAATCTTTAAATATATATGTAATTGTTTCACATTCTTCCCTGCAAAGGTTACATAGAGTGTCTTGATCTAGATTCCATATTTACCTTCTCTCGGTTGTGGGAAGGGTGTTGTTGTAGATCATCTAAACGAGGATCTTCCACTTAGGTAGGATGTCCAGACACTAGAGTTTCTTCCAAAATTTCTGCTCAACGCTGGAGTAATTGTAGGAAGTATTGCACTGAATTTTAAACTCATCCTGATTCCCAAACATGTGCCAATTGAAGAGCTAGATTTGACATTACATGCCCCATCTTTAACATTATACCATACGATGGAGTCCTCCTTGTTAGTAGCCCTTAGAGGAGCTAGGATCCTCTTTGTAGATTTCCACTGGGAAGTTCTTCTCCAACTTTATTGGTCTTGATTTATAAGCTCGCAGACCCTACGATCTCCCCATTGGCAACATCTTCCCGTCTTTCAAGAATTAGTTGTTTCTGCCCAATTATCCTTTAAGATAAGGGAAGATTTCTCATTCCCAATATTAGAGTTAGGAGAAGTCCAAGGTTGTGCATTGGCCTCCAAGCTTGCTTGACCAACGGCACATTATTCAACCATTCCACTTTTGTGATGTCGAACCCAAACAATGCCTCCGAGTCCTTGGATAACTTTAATTTGCCATATTTTACTAGTTTTTGCCTAAATTTACAAAAATTATCAAAGTTAAAAAACAAAAAATTAATTTTGATATATTAGAATAAATTTGACAAAAATTATTAAAATTTACTAAAATTTATTTAAATTTAACTTTTACCCAACCGCTTTTTATTTATGAATTTGACACACCTTTAAACTCTATCTGGGAAAAAAAAAAAAAAAAAAAACTTTGTATGATGACTATATTTCGAAAAAAAGGAAAACCCTTTTTAACATCCCTATTCCCTCCTTTCCGCACCGCTGACGCCCTCCATTTCTCCGCTCGTTGCCGCCGCCGCCGAAATCACGCCGGAAAGGTTAATTTCCGACTATCGACACTGAACCCTACTTGGCACTAACCCTAATTTGACGCCGCCGCTGGAAGAAGAACTTCATCGTCGAAACAAGGCCAGCCCTAACCTTTATTCTCTACTGTGAGTTCTAAATTTCTCGTCTTACTTTGTTTCTCTTGAGCAGAATCAGGAGGAATTATTTCTCTATGTATAATTAATCTGCTTGCTTAATTCAAAGAAAACGAGGCCGAATTTACAGTGTCGAAATCTTATGCTTCGTTTTGAGTGTTGCTGCGGACAGTACAATGATGCAGTTGTAAGAAATGTGTAGTTTTTACAGTGAAATCGGTGGGTGAGGTTTATTTGCGTCCAAATTAGGGTTTTCTTGGGTGTTTAGGGGATTCATCATTAGGAAACTCAACTAATATTGAGGGTCTTCAGTGTTAATTGCTAACATTCTGGTGAAATGAAGATTGGAACAATGTAATTTGTGAGTGAAAGATGTGATTGTGCATAACTTAACTGGCACATATAACTTAACTGGTACAAATAAGGAAATTGTTTAACTCATGTTCAACATATGATTCCGTAGACCTTGTCTGCAAATCATGCAGACTACAGTAGGACCTCATTTTACATACATTTTTATAAGTTGTAGTTTTGTATGCCCTGGTAATCAAGTATCGACATGCTTTTGCTACATATACGTCTTCTTACAGCCGTAGATGTGCATGAATTCGTGATTCTAATTTGATTATCTTTGCCCATTTCATTTCCAATTGGAAGACAAAACTTCTAGGAATATTTATTTTCTGATATAGACATCTCCCTTATAAAGATTATGCTTTTGAACCTAGATGATCATGGACTAAAGTAAACTACCTCATTAGGCATCCTATGCTTCTTTCCCATGGAGTTGTAGGTAGCAAATGATTTCTAAATCTTGGTTCAATTGGAATCAATCTCCCTAAATTGCAAAATTTAGGGGTAAGACTACTACATCTGACCCCTCCATGCTTGCTTGGGCGGGATTTCGAAACTTGGAGTATTGGTTTTGGCTTATGTCTCCTTGATATGAGATGTCTAACATTCATAAAGTTTGGATTTCAGTTTAGGGAATAACTGAATAATTGAACTGGAGGATGCCTAGGAAGCCAACAAGACATCGCCGGTTGGCACCTCAACCTGTCACATTCTCTCGATTTTCTCGTTCGGTTGCTCAGGTTGCAGCTGCATGCTCCTTGAATTCCAAGGGCTTTAAATCGGGTTCCCACAATAACCCCTCATCAAAATTAGGTACACCGTTAACTTCGGGCTTGGCATTATTTTGCTCCACTCAGTTTTTCCTATGTCATCTAATGGGAAGAAAATATATATGTTTTTTGCACATCCAGACAATGGAGCTGTGAAGGATAAATTGAAGAAGGGCAAGCAGAAGTCAGATTCCTCTGATGACGAAGCCCCTCTGGTGAGGATCATGTGTTATTTTAGTTCCAGCTGAATCACAACTTATTATTGTGTGCTGTTTTATTGAAAGTTTTACTCTCTTGAAGGAAGTTGTCCAGGCAGATTTTGCCTTCTTTGATCCAAAACCTGATGACTTTCATGGAGTCAAGATACTCTTACAAACATATCTCGATGACAAGCAATGGGATTTGAGTGGTTTCGTTGACTTGATATTAGCTCAGACAACAGTTGGCTCTGTGGTTAAGATAGAGGATGATGCATTATTTGCGCTTCTCACAGTTTTGAACTTGGGAAGGTATAAGGTAAAATAAAAGAGGTCCCTTGTACCTTATGTCTTCAATATATTTTCCTTATGCTTTGGTATAATGCAACCTTGTCTATCTCTGGAAAAATTATGTTTAACAAGTTCATTATTATATATGATTTTGATATATCTTTTACATCTTGCTTCAATAAACTAGTTGAAAGAGCACGAGGAGGGTGTTTGGAAGTTGGATCTTGAAATTGTTGGATAGCATGTCTCAAATGAGTGGAAGAAAGAATTATAGGTGTTGCCATAAATCAAGAACCTAGCCAAACATAAGAACTTGCTTGAACTTTTGTTGCCCTTTCATTAGGATTTCCTTGGTGTCATTAGTTTTTCCCACTTTTTGAGGCAATTAAGTGAATTAACCATTAATTATGAAAAAAATCTTACCGAGCAATCTTCCAAGAAAGTTGTCTATGTTCTTTATGTCACCGATATGCTTAAAGGGTAAGAATGCTAATGTTAGGACGCTTAGGAGAGACATAGAGAGCATTCAAACTAATTTGCAGTTGCATTAGTGGTCAGCTTTGAACTTGTTCCTCTTTAGCCAATACTATTCACAGGCTTAGGTCAAAAGTATTGGGCCAATGTACAGGGATGGTCATTTTTGCTCATCCGGTAAGGGTTTAAAAGCAAAATGTAGGAATGTTGCATTTGACAAGAAGTTTGCTGTTATGCATTGAATCATATTAGGCTTGGGTGCAAATGTAGTTTCCAATGCGAGTATTCCCATTTCTGAATGCCGGGTTCTTTTGGTTGGCAGGACCAGAAGTCTATAATTGAACTTAAGGGCCACTTGCTTAAAGTATGTGAGGGAAGCACCTCCCTCGGTGAGTTAAAAGGGCTTTTAGAGGACAAGGCAGAACATGTGGGACTCGTGGTCTCTCAGCGCGTGATGAATCTTCCTCCCCAGCTCTTGCCACATCTTTATAATGCCCTGTTCGATGAAATTGGATGGGCCACTGAAGATGAGGTTAGGCCGGGCCGAACTTATTTCATTTCCTTTACTGATAGTATTTGTTGTTCATTTCGTGTAATTGATCCAACGCTTTTTTATTGTTTTGTTGTTTTGGGGTATTGAAGCCAACCGAAGATCTCCGTAAATCATTCCAGTTCAGATATTACCTACTGGTGACTAAAATATACAAGGTGAAATTTCGAGCTTTTTGGATGTCCTACTTTATTGAGTACTGTTGTCAGGTTAAATTATATATGTATATGCTTACTTTTGTGTATTTTTCTTTCGGGCAACTGTAGAAAATTTCCCACACGAGAAAGGGATCCGCTGCTAGCAATGAAGAGGATACAATTTATTTGAAGCCAGAAGATGAACTTTTCCACCAGGTTATTTCCCCACACTCGATAACACCGAGAAGTTGTGCTACATGATTGGGATTTAGTTGAATAACTTATATGATTATTGCTTGATGCCATTTGCAGCTTTCTTCATGGTCCATTACTTTTCCCTTGCGGACACAACTTGTAGCAGCTCAAGAGGCAAGTGATAGTCTAAAAACAGCTCTCTCTTGTTCGTTCTTTCTTCTAACTGTATGAGTTTTACTTTTTAGTCATAATCTGCTGAACCCTACCCCCTCCCCCACTATTCTATGCATGATTCATGGGAAAATTTAATCCTTGTAGTTGTAAGTGCATTTGGTAATTTCTGGGGAAATGTTTTCCTAGGAAATTATCGGTTCTCGGAAAAAACTTCCATAGGGAATGGTATTTTACAGTGTTTGGTTTACATCTTGAAATGATGGGAAAATTTGTTTGAATGTTCGAACTGCCCCTTGGGATTTCAATATATAGGGGGTATTTTGGAAATTCCAGCAATATATATAATTCACATGTCAAACAATGTAAAATTTCCCCGTAACCCAATTCTCGGAGTTGAATTGTGAAACAATGGACCCTATGTAAAATTTCGTCCCATCCATTAGACACAACCGATGATAACTTTTTCTTGACTTGTTGCTTGGTCGAATTTGCTGGTGCAGTTGAAAAATTACCGGCTGACAGGTCTAGTGATGGCGGTTGAAGCAGAGAAAGCATCAACATTCCGGAATCAGTTGCAATCTCTCATTGACGACTCTTGAGGCTCCACACTAGCTGCTAATCTCCAAATTCTATACTGTTGGGAAAGTTAGTCGCAATCAATTTTGTCACTCATTCGTTTACTTTTACTGTGATGTAATATGTAGACAGTGAATTTTACTAGAAGATTGCCGTAGTGTTGAACAGAAATATACTTCTGGGTAAACAATTGATCCCCCAAGGAGATCCAAACGGTTGAATGTCATTTGATTATTGCGAGTTGAGAATTTTTTCCAAAATTTGATTGTATTTGGATCAATATTTGACATTCTTTGAAATTTACAGTTTACTGTTTCATCGTGGTGTCTAGCGATTCTAATAGCTATGGATGATTGTAAAAATGAGTAGAAGATTTTGAAACATGTACGAAAAGTGGCATTCATATTGGGACGAGCTAGGTCAGGTCCGGGTTGGCTCAGACTCCCGAGCCTATATAGGGTCGGATCGCGTCAAGGTTGGTCCACTAGTTCATACACTTTTACCCGATTTATCCAATTTATCAACATGCAAGCATGTCAATAACATTAGTTTAACATAGCCACTAGTTCATACAGTTTGGAAAATTACTGTGGTTAAACAACCCAATACTAATCATAGAGGAAAAAAATACACCCATGAAGCCATGTAAAGTGCAGTGCAGAAGATGAAGTATAAAAATTAGGGACAGATATATAAAAGCATAACCTTGCTCAGTACTCAAATTAAAGCTTAGCTTACAACAACACAGACAAGGCGCCGGGTGAATCCCAGGATACAAAATCAGTGCTGGGTAACTTAACTTACTACATGGACAAACACAACACCCCCTACCACGATTTTCCCTGTTCACTATTACATGGAGAGATGCCATCGTTCATTTGGACAGACGGATAACTTGGGGAAAAACCGGTACTTCTGCCAGATTCGCGTCACTCTCATCTCCTACTTGAACTATATATTACAATTGAAGGTGATTCGTTCGACAGATACATAACAATCGGACATAGATTCTGCATGAACATGATGTCTTTTAGAAAAGGCTGGTTTATGAAAGACAGATTGAATGGAAAGAAAGAAAGAAGACAGTAATCTCGATATATATTTATTACCTGACGACACACGGACTGGTAATATATCAAACAGTTTGGCTCTTGCCCGAAACTTCCTTCTTTACATCTCCCTTCTCCTGCAACATCAGAAACACAGTCAAAACCTGTCACCCCCTGTTCTTTCGGTGGGTATGTAGAACTGTAAAAGTTGGACAATTTGGGTAGATTTGAGTAGTTTGTGCAGAAGTAGGTAGAAAAATACTGCGGGTAAGAACAGGGATGGTGAAAAAAAAAAAAACAGAAACCCTTTGGCTGTACCCCTCTCAGTATCATCATCCAGTAACTATGAATACAGTTCATTCTCACAATATTTCAGCTCCATTCAATGTATTCATACAGTACAATTCAAACTAACAAAACCCGGTTTAAAACAAATTAAAACAAAGCCAAATCTGACATCGGGGATCTGAGCACCGAGAATATATAACACCTAGGATGGACTGACGTCAAAATTTGTGAACCGCAGAATTTCAGAATCCAAGGTAACTTTATTTTCCTTACACAGGAAGATAATTATATTGTAATAGCCAACAGGAATGGATGCAGAGAAGGCATCCCCAGAAAAATTTAATTACACTCTAAGATAGATGTTAGCAGCAAAAATGGCTACTTCAGTTGATAAAGAACAAACCATTGTTGTCCAAGAATACAAATAATGCAAAAAGGTGGGCAATGGAACATTTTGTTCGACTTTTCTTCCAAAGAAGCCCTCCTAAGCCAACAAATGGTGTCTCACATATTTCAACACCACCCAGGAGGATAGTCAAGCAACTGAAAGAAACTACATTCAGTGGGATGCTTCAGAAGGGGTGTCTTTGCCATACCAATGAGTCTTCTAGCCTTTTATTACGAATGGGTAGAGCCACATTAAAACTCCTATGCTTCCTTTCAGCTTAGGATAGTCGATTTTTTTTTTGTTCAACTTAGATTGTAAAGGACTAAAGTAAAATGCCTCATCAGACCTCCTCTGCTTCTTACAAAGTTTCTCTTGTTGAGCATGTCATCAGTGGGTATCTTTCCCTTGTTGGCCGCCCAAGCAAGAAAACATGTTTTAGTGGGAGCTTTAGACTTCCAAATAACCATGTCCTCAAAACCCGCAATTGGTTCGGCTCAACTTCCTAATTTTCCACACATTTCCCTCTCCAAATCTTACAATCCACAACTGTAATCCGACCGAACCTCCTAACAGAAACATAGGGAACCTCCTCTTCACGTACCAACAACTTAAGCATTGCCCATTGCATCTTATCCTAAAGAGAGACGCTCTCCCACCATGAGTAGGCTAAATACACGGAAAAGTAAAGGATAAAAGAAGCACCATGATGAAGGATGGCAACGGCTCAAGGCAAAGAAAAGGTGAGTTATTTTTAAATCCGATCACTTTGGGGAACTCAGGACAATTTTCCAGAGGAAACCATCTTCATCATCTACACATTGTGACACGATATTGACTTTTGAGGGACGTGGGCAAGAAATTAAGTTAAATAGCACATTGTTTCTTACAAAAGTACTGAAGATCCACGCATGCAGCTGAAGGAAAACAGATTAATTCATCATGCTTATCAAATTTAGTCAAGGCCAATTTGATATAGTCAAATAAGCATTTGATCAATTGCAAAGAGGGATCAACACCTTAAGATTCTAATCCATGGAATAAAGGAAAATCGTTTTCTTTCTCATATTTGCTTATGAGGAAGCAAGGAAATAAACTATAAAGTTGAGGTCTGTTTACTTCTTCAAATTTCCAACGAACCATGAGGTTATCTTCAAAGAGAAGGGAATTTTAATATACCGTCCAAACATTAAAAAAGAATGAGAAACTTTGATTCAAATTCTTCTCTTACACAACTATAACATTCAATCCAGTTGCAAAGTACACCTCATAGGCATGCTAACTTTAGCTGAGTTGGTTTGAAGTGTACACTTTCTAGTCATAATAACCCTAACCAATACCTATTTGACTGTTCACCTGCAATATCAATAACTAAGACCAGACAGGCCACCAACCGAAGAAATGGCAATCACAAAACAAGGCCATTGGAAGCATAGAAACTGCAAGAAGCTAACATGGCTGACCCTAATTGGTTCAAGAAAACACGCCTCACCAAACACAGTTCAAGTCCTCCTGAACTCATCCCTTTATATTCCAAACTACGAAGCTGTAAAAGGATGAGACTCGAAGCATCACAAGAACCCAATCAGAAAAACAAGGCAAAATTACTCGGGGCACTATCGAAAGCAGTGAGTTCCTATCTTCCAACACAAAATCATAAAGTTTCACCAATATACTTAACAAACATGTGACAAGATTGGTTGTATGTATGCAGATTGGAGATCATCAACTTAGAACAAAGAATTCAAGTTACAATCTTTTTTTCAGACACTCCCTTAGATCTAACAAAAAAAAAAAAAAAATCAAGACTTTGGTTTGCAACATATCACAAGCTTCATACTTGAATCAACCACAACCACCAACTACACACATAACTACCTTTATACTTCATTTACAAGTTACAACCACCATCCCCACTCTAAAGAAAAGAGTGATAGTAAATCCAAAGATGAGAGTGAAGAGAGAATTGCTTAGAAGGTAATCCTACAGACATTCATTTACAAGGATAACTATGAAAAGATTGCAACTAGCATCAAAATTCACAATCACAAACACACAGATCCTACAAGACACAAATCAAAGAATAGCTTAGAAGAAGGTAATCCTACATACATTCATTTACAAGGATAACAACTGTACGAAAAGATTGCAACTAGCATCAAAATTCACAAACACTAAGATCCCACAAAACATAGTTCAGAGAATTGCTTCGAATGTAACTATGAAAAGATTGTAACTAGCATCAAAATTCACACACACTAAGATCCCACAAAACAAACTTCACAGCAGGATTCTTCCTAACTTTACAATAATCCAAACCAAAACCAAAACCAAAACCAAAACTCCAAAATCCCGCCTAAGCGAGGTATAAAGGGTCCAATGTAGCAGTCGTACCACTAAATTTTACAATTTAGAGAGATAGGTTCCAATTGATCCAAGATTTATAAATCTTTCGCTACCTACTACAGTACTACTCCATGGAAAAGAAAAGAAGCTGAGCAGCTTTATGAGAAATTTTACTTATAATCCATTACAATCTAACTCCAAAAAACAATCTTTTTTAACCATCCAAAGTATAGACATATAACTTTGCATCAATCATAACCTTTAAACAGAAAAATTGCATGAAAAATGCAGAAGAGGGTGCAAATCTTATCTTACCAATCCTTTAGCTTCATAATAATCATCCAATGCCCACTGAAACTTGGACTGATTCAACCCCAACCAATTCGCCATGAACTCATCCACACTCGCATGAACTTCCCAACCAAACCCCAAAAAAAAACAAAATCCAAAATCAGCCATAGATAGAAACCGAACAAGCAAAGAATCAGAAAAAGACAAACGGGGGTCGAATTCCAGCTGGAATTGGAAGTGGGTATTACCATTTTGGACCTTCAAAACGGCATCGCGTAAGATCCCGAAGCGATCGACGGGGGGTTTGTCGAACTGAACCGGTGGGGGTTTCACCGGCGGCGGAGTGTGGACGGCGATCTTCTTCGGAGTCTCCGGAATGGACGGCGGAGGAGCGGCGGAGGTGGTGCTGGGAGGGGTGAGGAACACCGTGTAGGGGCCGATCTTTCCGATCACCGGCGGCGGCGTTGTGGGTTCCTTCGGAGATGCCATTTTTAGAGAGAGAGAAAGTAGAGAGTAGGAGTGAGAGTAAAGTTGTGTGGTGGGGTGAGAGATAGTGAGAATGTAGAGAAACTTGAGCAGAGTTGCAATCTCTAGTTCAAAGATTTTATACAAAAGGCATCTGCTAAGGAAGATTATTTTTTATTTTAGGATTTTTGTACGTTAATATAATGAATTTTTACTATATTGGATAATAATACATTTAGCTTTGATTTTGGAGAATAATACACCGACAGTGTTAACAATAGTAATACATGGAAAAGGTTCTGACTTTCGACGGTGGCTGAATTGGTCATAATCTTACGTGGTAGGCGGACCACGTAGGATTATCATGAAGTCGTATGCATGGAGTGTCTATATTTCTCGAAATACAATGTATTATTGCCTAAGGTGAAAGTTCAGTGTATTATTGTCCAATACTCTAAAAGTTCAGTATAATAACGTCCAAAAACCCTTTATTTTATTTAGCACCGGTAAAAATTCGGGTCTGGATCAAAATAGGATGTGTCAATGTCAAAACTAGGGTCAGAACTAGCACAACTGAAAATTCGGGTCGGGTAAATTCGGGTTCGGTCAGCATCAAATTCGGACGAGAAACTGATGTCTCGACCCGGTTTTTTACTGGGCTGGACAATTCGAACAGAACTGAATTTGGATCAAAATCGGATTCCAATCTATATAATAATAATATAAAAGTAATATATTAGAAATTTGAATACTCAACCCAGAGTGATTGCAGGGTTATTGGCCAACTATATTAAAGAAAAATAAATCGATTTAAAAATACAGTAAAAAATTTCCGCCCATGAAATTATAATTAAAAAATCGATTTAAAAAATAATAACAAGAAGTCTAATCAGATTAAGAGTATATCTTATCTAAATTAAAATCTACTTCTCAACCCAATTAGGATTCTAACTCTCATTCAAATACGCACGTGTACTTTTCAGTTTTTGCTTTCCTTAATTATTATCAATGATTAATCCACAAAACGCAGCAAACTCTTAAGAATTATCTTTTCATATATCAATTTATTTGTATCAAAAACACAATACATCTGTATCATAACTATTAAAAAATGCACCATAAGAAATTGTTTTAGTATCAAATGTATATAATTGAATCATTTATTAAGTATAATTAGGATCCATAATAGATTTTTTTTCTTTGAGTTCATAATGATAAATACATTGGACCAATTTGTAAAAAATATTATTATTACCTTGTAAGTTTTTAAAAAACAAGCGAGGAACATTTCGTGTGCTCACATGAAAAATATCTGCCTTCGACGAAAAGCAGACAGCGAAAAGGAGTAAACGCTGCTTTAAAAGGTCCCCTCTCTTTCTCTTTCTCTTCGAAATCGCATTCCTGTAAAATCAAAGCACTAGAGTAAGAGGGTTTCAGATCGTCGGTCGACCGGAAAACTGCATTTAGGTAATTCTTACTTCTCAATCATTTTCTGTTATTCACATAAGCAAATGTATGGATTAGATCTAGTTTCTTCTTGAAAAACATGATTTAATTTGACTGTTGTTAAGAAATGTATCAATCAATTGAAAATTTAGGGATTTTTTTTACTCTAACAAGATGATGTCAATCGATGTCGTTGTGCTGTTTCTTTTGATCTAGAAATTAAAATTATTGATGAAGTCATCAAAATTTGTTTGAAAAATTGAATCAACTTCTTTTTCATAATAATATTTTTTTATGTGGTCATCGTGATCTCCAATTAGAGGCTTCATCATCACGAGGAATACTAATCTAGTTTAAAATATATGCTCGAATGATTGGATTGGAAAGACATACGAGAAAAGGAGAAAAAGAAAGCAAAAACCTCTTTCTACAAATGATTTTAGTGGCATTGAGATCTGACCTCTTTGTAGGACAACTCCCCGTAAATTTCTCCCTCAAGTGTAAATGACGGTGTCAATTTTGATAATTAGTTTTAAATCTTAGGATCTTATTTGTTTGTTGACCATGTAAGACTATTGAAGCACACTAAAAACAAATAAAAAAGGTAGTTTCTGAAATCTTGATTACTGTATCATGAGGATACCTGTAAACTTGTGTCTTAAACTTGAAAATGAAATTTTCATAAGAGCGAAAATGATAATAGTTAATTAAAACAAATTACATCTTTACTAATTTTCATGATTAGGTAACTCATACTTGTTGGTTAGTTTCATTTATTCAAACAAGCAGAAACTTGTTGGAATCTAGTACATCCGACAAGGATTGAACCACTCTTCAACTTCAAACTTCAAAGTATATCAATTACTATAATTTTGTTAGATTACTTAATTTAATGTGGTTATTATTGAGCTTATGTCAGGGTAACTCAGGTAAGTATTAGTAACATTATAGTTTTAATTATTCTTTCTAGCTATTCTCAAATCTATTTGTCAAGTAGTTTGCTTTTAAGGTAATCATTAGAATATAAATATAGGTAGTATGTTTTTCTACATGTTATTATCACTCATAAATATATTTTTTTTAAATGATCCATGAAACTCATCATTTACTTTATCTTCATCATATTAAGATAATTGTATAGTTGTGTATGTTGAAAATTGTCTAACTATATTTGGTTTTCTCCAAGTAAAACACACGCCCAATTTGAAGTTAAACATCGTATTGAGATGTGAATGTTATTTGTTTGTCGTAGGCAAGCAAGCCCTTGCTGGTTTGCTTTTGTTTAGCTGTATTTGATTGGGTGTTGTTTTGTATGGTTGTTTTGATGGTTTTGTAAACTTTAAGCCTTTTGGCTTTTAATAATCTAAAGAAAAACACGATAATGGCTTGTTTCCTTCACAGTTACACACTCTCAATAGACAACTCCCCTCCTCTCATTGACACACACACACATGTACACACACAGTCATAAATGTGCACACGTTTGTTCAAATTCATAGCCTATTGAGCTATCAATTGATTATAAGGCTACTTCTCATTTAAGAGGTCATGATACCACTTTTCATAACTAACGAAATCTCATTATATATGGGGTGTAGTTGTGCAACATTGTAACCGAGTAACAGATTTTCGCATTCGATATTTCAGAATGGTTTTTTGTTAACAACGCTATGAGCTAGTGATGAATAATTTAGGTTCATTTAAAGATATCCAATTTATAAATTGCCTAATCACATTATGGAAGCAAGCTAGCTAGGAAACACAAATTTCATGAAGTGATTGTTTAATCACTTTGAGCATATAATATCATTTCATTTATTAAATGAATTTCATGAAGTGATTGTTTAATCACTTTGAGCATATAATATCATTCCATTTATTAAATGAATTTATCATTTCACTATTAGATTCTATCATTAAAGGATAGTCAGTCAAACATTTATAACTTTGCGTTAAGACATATTTATTTTTTAAAAAAATACTTTTTTTTTAAAAAAAAAGGTAACGTTGGATGGGAATTAAAATATTATTTTTATGAAATGTCCTGGCTAATTAATATTTTGGGGCTTGTGTAATTTATAAAGATGATGTGAAATCATCTCATTGTATGTGTTTACAATATCTATTTTTTCTTGTAAACATTTCTCCCTTTTGATTCATAGAAGGATATATGATATATTAATCACCAATATTAGATCCAATTAAATTATGTAAGAAAAGGCACCATAAGAAATTGGTTTAATATCAAATTTATATAATTGAATGATTTGTTAAGTATAATTAGGATCCATATTGGTTTGTATTTTCCTTTGAGTTCATAATAATAAATACATTGGACCAATTTGTAAAAATTATTATTATTACCTTGTAGTTTTTTAAAAAACAAGCGAAGAATGTTTCGTGCGCTCACATGAAAAATATCTGCCTCCGACAAAAAGCAGATATAGAAAAGGAATAAACGCTGCTTTAAAAGGTCCTTTCTCTTTCTCTTTCTCTTCGAAATCGCGTTCCTGTAAAATCAAAGCAGAGTAAAAGGGTTTCAAATTGTTGATCAACTGGAAAGTTGCATTTAGGTAATTCGTACGTCTCAATCATTTTCTGTTATTCACATAAGCAAATGTATTGATTAGATCTAATATCTTCTTGATAAACATATAATTTTATTTGACACTCCTTAAGAAGTGCATCAATCAGTTGAAAATTTAGGGGTTTTCTACTCAGATAAGATGTTGTGATTCAATGTCATTGTGCTTTTCTTTTGATCTTGAAACTAAAGTTATGGTCAAAGCATCAAAATTTGTTTAAAAATGAATAAATTTTTTTTATAATAATATTTTTTATTGTGGATATAGTAACCCAATTAGAGACTTCATCATCACGAGGAATACTAATTTAATTTAAAAGTAAATGTAAAGAGATACAAGAAAAAGAAAGCAAAAAAACCCTTTTTTACAAATGATTTTAGTTATATTGAGATATAAACCTCTTTGTAGGATAACTCACCATAAATTTCTTACTTGGTTGTAGATGACTGTGTCAATTTTGATAGATAGTTTTAAAGTGTTAGATCTCATTTGTATGTTGACCATGTAAGACTTCTAAAGCAAACTGAAAACAAATCAAAAAGGTAGTTTTTGATATCTTGGTTACTGTATTATGGGATGCCGATAAATTTGTGACTTAAACTTGAAAATAAAAATTTCACAAGAGAAAAAAAATGATACTAGTTAATTCAAACACATTACATCTTTACTGATTTACATGATTAGGTAATTCATACTTGTTGGTTAGCTTCATTTATTCAAACAAGCAGAAGAGTGTTGCAATCTAGTACATCCTACTAGGATTGAAACAACTCTTCAACTTCAAACTTCAAAGTATTTCATTTACTTAAATTTTCTTAGATTACTTAATTTAATGTGGTTATTATTGGGCTTATGTCAAGGTAACTCAGGTGAGTATTAGTAACATTATAGTCTTAATTATTCTTACAAGCTAGTCTCAAATTTATTTGTCAAGTAGTTAGCCTTTAAGGTTGAAAGGAAAATTCAGAGTAGGTGAACTTGCAAGTTACAAATAATAGCGGAAGCAAATAGCGAGATAATGGAGATTACGACAAAATTAGGAACGGAAATAAAAACTGTGAAAAAATAACAACACCAAGATTTACGTGGGAAACCGAAGAACTCGGAGAAAAACCCACGGACGGCGGCAGCCAGAAAATAATCCACTATGAGAAGGGAGGAGTACAAAGGCGATCACTATCACAAGGTGTGATACGATCTAGCACTGGAGATCGATTACAACACAAATCTCTCAAACTCTCAACTCACAATCTCGCTAGGAATTACAATGGTGGAAGACTAGAAAAATTGGTGAGACTACTGTCTCTCTCAATTGTTAGATCTCATTTGTATGTTGACCATGTAAGACTTCTAAAGCAAACTGAAAACAAATCAAAAAGGTAGTTTTTGATATCTTGGTTACTGTATTATGGGATGCCGATAAATTTGTGACTTAAACTTGAAAATAAAAATTTCACAAGAGAAAAAAAATGATACTAGTTAATTCAAACACATTACATCTTTACTGATTTACATGATTAGGTAATTCATACTTGTTGGTTAGCTTCATTTATTCAAACAAGCAGAAGAGTGTTGCAATCTAGTACATCCTACTAGGATTGAAACAACTCTTCAACTTCAAACTTCAAAGTATTTCATTTACTTAAATTTTCTTAGATTACTTAATTTAATGTGGTTATTATTGGGCTTATGTCAAGGTAACTCAGGTGAGTATTAGTAACATTATAGTCTTAATTATTCTTACAAGCTAGTCTCAAATTTATTTGTCAAGTAGTTAGCCTTTAAGGTTGAAAGGAAAATTCAGAGTAGGTGAACTTGCAAGTTACAAATAATAGCGGAAGCAAATAGCGAGATAATGGAGATTACGACAAAATTAGGAACGGAAATAAAAACTGTGAAAAAATAACAACACCAAGATTTACGTGGGAAACCGAAGAACTCGGAGAAAAACCCACGGACGGCGGCAGCCAGAAAATAATCCACTATGAGAAGGGAGGAGTACAAAGGCGATCACTATCACAGGGTGTGATACGATCTAGCACTGGAGATCGATTACAACACAAATCTCTCAAACTCTCAACTCACAATCTCGCTAGGAATTACAATGGTGGAAGACTAGAAAAATTGGTGAGACTACTGTCTCTCTCAATTGTTCTCTCAATTGATGAACAAGGTTGAATAATTCTCAACTCTTGACACAAATACTTTTGTGTTGGTGTTTTTGTTGGTGAATAAACAAGCTTGTGGCACCTCCTTTTATAGCACAAATTTAGGTTAATGCAACACAATAACATCTTACTTTAAATGCTTGGAAAACTCTAACTTCTTGAAACTACTAAAAAATTGCCATTAGATTCACGTGGCCAATTTCAAAATGCCTTGCAACGCCAAATGAATCAATTGTATAACTCACCACCAATTAAATTTGGGATTATATGGAACACATTTTAACAAAGGTAATCATTAGAACAAATATATAAGTAGTGTGATTTTCTACATGTTATTATCACTCATAAATATATATATATATTTTTAAATGAGCCATGGAACCCATCATTTAATTTATCATCATCATATTAAGATAACTGTATAATTATGTGTTAGGAAAGTGTCCTAAAATCACCAAATCTCTTGATCCCACAATTATTTGTTTCCTAATTATATTAGGGTATTATTTAGGTTCCTTATTATGTTAGGTTTCCTAATTGTATTAGATTCTAAATCTAATTGGAGTGTGAGTCAAGTTAGGTTTATATGAAGTTTTTTCCTATAAATAGGATTAAGTATTCTCCACTTTTTTCCTATAAATATGTATTTTGAAGAAGGTCTAACTATATTTGGTTTTCTCCAAGTAAAACACACGCTAATGACTTGTTTAGTTGATTGCAATGTCTCTTATGTCTTGTTTCCTTCACAGTTACACACTCTCAATAGACAACTCCCCTCCTCACATTGACACACATACATGTACACACACGGTCACAAATGTGCACACGTTCGTTCAAATTGATAGCCTATTGAGCTATCAATTGGTTATAAGGCTACTTCTTATTTAAAAGGTCATGAGACCAATTTTCATGACTAACAAAATTGTTTTTAAAGATATTTCGGAACGATTTTTTCGGATCGAATATTTTGGAACGATTTTTTTAACGGCCCTATGAGCTAGTGAGAGATGAATAATTTAGGTTCATTTAAAGATATACAATTCATGAATTGCCTGATCACATTATGGAAGGAAGCTAGCTAGGAAACACACATTTCATGAAGTGATTGTTTAATCACTTTGAGCATATAATATCATTTCATTTATTAAATGAATTTATCATTTCAATATTAGATTCTATCATTAAAGGGCACGTTGTCAAACATTTATAACTTTGATTGTGTTAAGACATTTATTTTTTTTAAAAATATTTTTTTTAAAAAAAAGGTAACGTTGGATGAGAACTAAAATATTGTTTTTATGAAATGTCCTGGCTAATTAATATTTCGGGGCTTGTGTAATCTATAAAGATGATGTGAAATCATCTTATTGTATGTGTTCACAATAACTTTTTTTTCTTGTAAATATTTCTCTCTTTTAATTCATAGAAGGATATATGATATATTAATCGCAAATATTAGATGCAATTAAATTATGTAAGAAAAGCACCATAAGAAATTGTTTTAGTATGAAATTTTTATAATTGAATAATTTATTAAGTATAATTAGGATCCATATTAGATTTTTTTCCTTTGAGTTCATAATAATAAATACATTGGACCAATTTGTAAAAATTATTATTGTTACCTTGTAAGATTTTAAAAAATAAGCGAAGAACGTTTCGTGCGCTCACTTGAAAAATATCTGCCTCTGACGAAAAGCAGACAAAGAAAAGGAGTAAACGCTGCTTTAAAAGGTCTTTTCTCTTTCTCTTTCTCTTTCTCTTCGAAATCGCGTTCCTGTAAAATCAAAGCACTAGAGTAAGGGGGTTTCAGATCGTCGATCGACTAGAAAGCTGCATTTAGGTAATTCGTACTTCTCAATCATTTTCTATTATTCACATAAGCAAATGTATTGATTAGATCTAATGTCTTCTTGAAAAACATATAATTTAATTTGACTCTTGTTAAGAAATGAATCAATCAGTTGAAAATTTAGGGGTTTATACTCTGGTAAGATGTTATGAATCGATGTCGTCGTGCTTTTCTTTTGATTTGAACCTCTTCTACAAATTTGTTTGAAAAAATGAATCTATTTTTTTATAATAATATTTTTCATGTGGGCATCGTGACCCAATTAGAGGCTTCATTATCACAAGGAATACTAATTTAGTTTAAAAGTATATGTAAAGAGATACAAGAAAAAGAGGAAAAGAAAGCAAAAAACCTCTTTTTACAAATGATTTTAGTGACATTGAGATGTGAACCTCTTTGTAGGACAACTTCCCATAAATTTCTCCCTGGAGTGAAAATGACGGTATCAATTTTGATAATTAGTTTTAAATCCTAGGATCTTATTTGTTTGTTGACCACGTAAGACGGTTGAAGCACACTAAAAATCAATCAAAAAGGTAATTTTTGAAATCTTGGTTATTGAATCATGAAGATACTTGTAAACTTGTGTCTTAAACTTGAAAATGAAATTTTCATAAGAGCAAAAATGAAACTAGTTGATTAAAACAAATTACATCTTTATTAATTTGCATGATTAGGTGACTCATACCTGTTAATTAGTTTCATTTATTCAAACAAGCAGAAATTTTTTGGAATCTAGTACACATCCTACAAGGATTGAAACCACTCTTCAACTTCAAGCTTCAAAGTATATCAATTACTATAATTTTGTAAGATTACTTAATTTAATGTGGTTATTATTGAGCTTATGTCAGGGTAACTCTAGATAAGTTTTAGTAACCTTATAGTTTTAATTATTCTTTCTAGCTATTCTCAAATCTATTTGTCAAGTAGTTTGCCTTTAAGGTAATCATTAGAACATAAATATAGGTAGTTTTTTCTACATGTCATTATCACTCATAAATATGTTTTTTTTAATGATCCATGGAACCCATCATTTACTTTATCTTCATCATATTAAGATAACCGTATAGTTGTGTATGTTGAAGATTGTCTAACTATATTTGGTTTTCTCCAAGTAAAACATACGCCCAATTGAAGTTTAACATCGTTATTGAGATGTGAATGTTATTTGGTTGTCGTGGGCAAGCAAGCCCTTGCTGGTTTGCTTTTATTTAGCTGTATTTGATTGGGTGCTGTTTTGTATGGTTGTTTTCTTGCTTTTGTAAACTGTAAGCCTTTTGGCTTTTAATAATCGGAAAAAAAAACACACGCTAATGGCATGTTTGGTCGATTGTAATTTCTCTTATGTCTTGTTTCCTTCACAGTTACACACTCTCAATAGACAACTCCCCTCCTCTCATTGACACAAACACACATGTACACACACAGTCACAAATGTGCATACGATCGTTCAAATTCATAGCCTATTGAGCTATCAATTGGTTATAAGGCTACTTCTCATTTAAGAGGTCATGAGACCAATTTTCATGATAACTAACGAAATGTCCTTATATATGGGGTGTAGTTGTGCAACATTTTAACCGAGTAGCAGATTTTCGCATTTGATATTTCGGAACGGTTTTCTGTTAACAGCCCTATGAGCTAGTGAGAGATGAATAATTTAGGTTCATTTAAAGATATACAATTCATAAATTGCCTGATCACATTATGGAAGCAAGCTAGCTAGGAATCACACATTTCATGAAGTGAATATTTAATCACTTTGATCGCGTTAAGATATATTATTTTTTTTAAAAAATACTTTTTTAAAAAAATATTTTTTTAAAAAAAAGGTGACGTTGGATGGGAATTAAAATATTATTTTTGTGAAATGTCCAGGTTACTTAATGTTTCAGGGCTTGTGTAATCTATAAAGATGATGTGAAATCATCTCATTGTATGCGTTTACCAAATCTTTTTTTTTTCTTGTAAATATTTCTCTCTTTTGATTCATAAAAGGATATATGATATATTAATCACCAATGTTAGATGCAATTAAATTATGTAAGAAAAGGCACTATAAGAAATTGTTTTAGTATCAAATTTATATAATTGAATGATTTATTAAGTATAATTAGGATCCATATTAGATTTTTATTTTCCTTTGAGTTCATAATAATAAATACATTGGACCTATTTGTAAAAATTATTATTATGACCTTGTAAGATTTTAAAAAACCAGCGAAGAACGTTTCGTGCGCTCACATGAAAAATATCTGCCTCCGACGAAAAGCAGACATAGAAAATGAGTAAATGCTGCTTTAAAATGTCCTTTCTCTTTCTCTTTCTCTTCAAAATCGCGTTCCTCTAAAATCAAAGCAGAGTAAGAGGGTTTCATATCTTCGAACTAGAAAGCTGCATTTAGGTAATTCGTACTTCTCAATCATTTTATGTTGTTTACATAAGCAAATGTATTGATTAGATCTAATATCTTCTTGAAAAACATATAATTTAATTTGACACTTGTTAAGAAGTGCATCAATCAGTTGAAAATTAAATTAGGGGTTTTCTACTCAGATAAGATGTTGTGAATCAATGTCGTTGTGCTTTTTTTTTTTATCTTGAAACTAAAGTTATGGACAAAGTCATCAAAATTTGTTTAGAAAATGAATAGTTTTTTTTTTATAATAATATTTTTTTATTGTGGGCATCGTAACCCAATTAGAGGCTTCATCATCACAAGGAATACTACTTTAATTTAAAAGTAAATGTAAAGAGATACAATAAAAAGAGAAAAAGAAAGCAAAAAACCCTTCGTTACAAATGATTTTAGTTAAATTGAGATATGAACCTCTTTGTAGGACAACTCACCATAAATCAAAAAGGTAGTTTTGATATCTTGGTTATTGTATCATGGGATGCCGATTTTTTTTAACGGCCATATGAACTAGTGAGAGATGAATAATTTAGGTTCATTTAAAGATATACAATTCATAAATTGCTTGATTACATTATGGAAGGAACCTAGCTAGGAAACGCACATTTCATGAAGTGATTGTTTAATCACTTTGAGCATATAATATCATTTCATTTATTAAATGAATTTATCATTTCAATATTAGATTCTATACTTAAAGGACACATCGTCAAACATTTATAACTTTGATTGTGTTAAGACATTTATTTTTTAAAAATATTTTATGAAATGTCCTGGCTAATTAATATTTCGGGGCTTGTGTAATCTATAAAGATGATGTGAAATCATCTTATTGTATGCATTCACAATATCTTTTTTTTCTTGTAAATATTTCTCTCTTTTGATTCATAGAAGGATATATGATATATTAATCGCCAATATTAAATGCAATTAAATCATGTAAGAAAAGCACCATAAGAAATTGTTTTAGTATGAAATTTATATAATTGAATAATTTATTAAGTATAATTAGGATCCATATTAGATTTTTTTCCTTGGAGTTCGTAATAATAAATACATTGAATCAATTTGAAAAAAATTATTATTATGACCTTGTAAGATTTTAAAAAATAAGCGGAGAACGTTTTGTGCGCTCACATGAAAAATATCTGCCTCCGACAAAAAGTAGACAGAGAAAAGGAGTAAACGCTGCTTTAAAAAGTCCTTTCTCTTTCTCTTTCTCTTCGAAATCGCATTCCTATAAAAATCAAAGTAGAGTAAGAGGGTTTCAGATCGTCGATCGACTGGAAAACTGAATTTAGGTAATTCGTATTTCTTAATCATTTTCTGTTGTTCACATAAGCAAATGTATTGATTAGATCTAATGTCTTCTTGAAAAACATATAATTTAATTTGACTCTTGTTAAGAAATGAATCAATTAGTTGAAAATTTAGGGGTTTCTACTCTGGTAAGATGTTACGAATCGATGTCGTTGTACTTTTCTTTTGACCTGAACCTCTTCTACAAATTTGTTTGAAAAAATAAATCAATTTTTTTTATAATAATATTTTTTCATGTGGGCATCGTGACCCAATTAGAGGCTTCAAGTATATGCAAAGAGATACAAGAAAAAGAGAAAAAAGAAAGCAAAAAACCTCTTTTTACAAATGATTTTAGTGACATTGATTGAGATCTGAACCTCTATGTAGGATAACTCCGCATAAATTTCTCCCTCGAGTGTAAATGACAGTGTCAATTTTGATAATTAGTTTTAAATCTTGATAATTAGTTTTAAATCTTAGGATCTTATTTGTTTGTTGACCATGTAAAAATGTTGAAGCACACTAAAAACAAGTCAAAAAGGTATTTTTTGAAATCTTGGTTACTCTATCATGAAGATATCTGTAAATTTGTGTCTTAAACTTGAAAATGAAATTTTCATAAGAGCAAAAATGATACTTGTTAATTAAAACAAATTACATCTTTATTAATTTACATGATTAGGTAACTCATACTGGTTGGTTAGTTTCATTTATTCAAACAAGCAGAAATTTGTCTGAATTTAGCACATCCTACAAGGACTGAAACCATTCTTCAACTTCAAACTTCAAAGTATATCAATTACTATAATTTTGTTAGATTATTTAATTTAATGTGGTTATTATTGAGCTTATGTCAGTGTAACTTACGTAGTATTAGTAACATTGTAGTTTTAATTATTCTTTCTAGCAATTCTCAAATCTATTTGTTAAGTAGCTTGTCTTTATGGTAATTATTAGAACATAAACTATCACTCATAAATATGTAGTGTGTTTTTCTGTATGTTATTATCACTCATAAATATGTTTTTCTAAATTATCCATGGAACCCATCATTTAATTTATCATCATCATATTAAGATAACTGTATAATTATGTATTTTGAAGAAGGTCTAACTATATTTGATTTTCTCCAAGTAAAACACATGCTAATGGCTTGTTTGGTTGATTGCAATGTCTCTTATGTCTTGTTTCCTTCACAGTTACACACTCTCAATAGACAACTCCCCTCTTCTCATTGACACACACACACATGTACACACACAGTCACAAATGTGCACACGTTTATTCAAATTCATAGCCTATTGAGCTATCAATTGGTTATAAGGCTACTTCTCATTTAAGAGGTCATGAGACCAATTTTCATGACTAACGAAATGTCCTTATATATGGGGTGTAGATGTACAACATTTTAACCGAGTAGCAGATTTTCGGATCGGATATTTCAACGGTTTTTTTAAACAGCCATGTGAGCCAGTGAGAGATGAATAATTTAGGTTCATTTAAAGATATACAATTCATAAATTGCCTGATCACATTATGGAAGCAAGCTAGCTAGGAAATGCACATTTCATGAAGTGATTGTTTAATCACTTTGAGCACATAGTATTCATTTCATTTATTAAATGAATTTATCATTTCAATATTAGATTCTATCATTAAAGGACACATCGTCAAACATTTATAACTTTAATCGTGTTAAGACATTTATTTTTTTTAAAAATTGTGTTTTATTTTTTTTTTTTAAAAAGGTAACATTGGATGGGAACTAAAATATTGTTTTTGTGAAATGTCCTCGCTAATTAATATTTCGGGGCCTGTGTAATCTATAAAGATGATGTGAAATCATCTCATTATATGCATTTACAATATTTTTTTTTCTTGTAATAATAAATATTTCTCTCTTTTGATTCATAGAAGGATATATAACATATTAACCCCCAATATTAGATGCAATTAAATTATATAACAAAAGGCACCATAAGAAATTGTTTTAGTATGAAATTTATATAATTGAATGATTTATTAAGTATAATTAGGATCCATATTAGATATTTTTCCCTTTGAGTTCATAATAATAAATACATTGGACCAATTTGTAAAAATTATTGTTATTACCTTGTAAGTTTTTAAAAAACAAGCGAAGAACGTTTCGTGCGCTCACATGAAAAATATCTGCCTCCGACGAAAAGCAGACAGCGAAAAGAAGTAAACGCTGCTCAAAAAGGAGTAAACGCTGCATTAAAAGGTCGTTTCTCTTTCTCTTTCTCTTCGAAATCGCGTTCTTGTAAAATCAAAGCACTAGAGTAAGAGGGTTTCAAATCGTCCATCGACCGGAAAACTGCATTTAGGTAATTCGTACTTCTCAATCATTTTCTGTTATTCACATAAGCAAATGTATTGATTAGATCTAGTATCTTCTTGAAAAACATATGATTTAATTTGAATGTTGTTAAGAAATGTATCAACCAGTTGATCGAAAATTTAGGGATTTTTTTTACTCTGACAAGATGATGTGAATCGATATCATTGTGCTGTTTCTTTTGATCTAGAAATTAAAATTATTGATGAAGTCATCAAAATTTGTTTGAAAAATGAATAAACTTCTTTTTCATAATAATATTTTTTTATGTGGCCATCGTGACCTCCAATTAGAGGGTTCATCATCACGCAGAATACTAATCTAGTTTAAAAGTATATGTAAAGAGATACAAGAAAAAAAAAGAAAAAGAAATCAAAAAACCTCTTTCTACAAATGATTTTAGTGACATTGAGATCTGAACCTCTTTGTAGGACAACTCCCCGTAAATTTCTCCCTCAGTAGCAAATGATGGTGTCAATTTTGATAATTAGTTTTAAAGTCCTAGAATCTTATTTGTTTGTTGACCATGTAAGACTTTTGAAGCACACTGAAAACACATCAAAAAGATAGTTTTCAAAGTTTTGGTTGATGTATCATGGAGATACCTGTAAATTTGTGTCTTAAGCTTGAAAATGAAAGTTTCATAAGAGCAAAAATGATATTAGTTTTATTAAAACACATTAGATCTTTGTTAATTTGCATGATTAGGTAACTCATACTTGTTGGTTAGCTTCATCCATTCAAACAAACATAAATTTGTTGCGATCTAGTATATCCTACTAGATTGAAACTACTCTTCAACTTCAAACTTCAAAGTATTTCATTTACTTCAATTTTGTTAGATTACATAATTTAATGCGGTTATTATTGGGCTTATGTCAAGATAACTCAGGTAAGTATTAGTAACATTATAGTTTTAACTATTCTTTCTTAGCTATTCTCAAATCTATTTATCAAATAGCTAGCCTTTAAGATAATCATTAGAACATAAACTATCACTCATAAATATGTAGTGTTTTTATGCATGTTATTATCACTCATAAATATGTTTTTTTTTAAATGATCCATGGAACCCATCATTTAATTTATCATCATCGTAGTAAGATAATTGTATAGTTATGTATGTTAAAGAAGGTCTAACTATATTTGGTTTTCTCAAAGTGAAATACACACTAATGACTTGTTTGGTTGATTGCAATGTCTCTTATATCTTGTTTCCTTCACATTTACACACGCTGATGGTTTGTTTGGTTGATTACAATATCTCTTGTATCTTTTTCCTTCACAGTTACACACACTAATGACTTGTTTGGTTGATTGCAATTCCTTTAATATCTTGGTTCCTTCACAGTTACACACACTTATGACTTCTCCTCCCTCCCCCCCCCCTTTATTGACACACACACGTATACACACATTCACAAACGTCCACACGCTCGTTCAAATTCATAGCCAATTGAGCTATCAATTGGTTATAAGGGTACTTCTCATTTAAGAGGTCATGAGATCAATTTTCATGACTAACAAAATGTCTTTATATGTGGGGTGTAGTTGTGCAATAACTTATTCCGATAGTTGGGATTTGCCTCTCTTTAAGCTGCCAACCCTTGTCGGTTACTCTTGCAATAGGAGCCCGACATAGGTGGCCTACAACAAGTAGTTCATCTATTATTTTTCATTATATCGTTGATTACATTACATTTTCATTAGAATACATTTAAGAAATTTCAATATAGTAATTATTTGTAATTCAACATTATGCTCTTACTTTTTTTTTTTAAAGCACGGGTAAAAAATGATACATTTAATTATGCACAACAATAATCAACAAACCATTCCCTTACCCTATCCCATACCCTTACTCATTTGTATAGATTTATCAGCTTTAAGAACTTTATCCTTACCCGTTAACCGATTCCGATAAGATTTCGAATTCCAGTTTTGAAACTGCTCACCCCTAACCAATTACATTATTGGGTGTGTTTGCAGGTAGTATTATGGGTGATAGTAGTGACAACCAAGTAGCAAAGGTGAAGAGGGACAACTTAGAGGCAGTTTTAACATGTCCCATTTGCAAACAATTATACAATGAAGCAACTTCAATCAATGAATGCATGCATGCCTGTAAGTTTCAGCCCTTTGCCCCACTTGTCCATCCTCCATGAATCAATATAATATTGCTATTTTATTTTTTTGTCTTTTTTTTTCTTCATTTAAGCATTAAGCATGGGGCAATGTCTTATATACACTTGGTGGTGGCCCTCAAAACTCTAGCTCATGAATAGCCAATTGTATATTAGAAGTATATAGACCTCTTGATTCATCTACTTGATATTTTGTTACATGAAAGGATTTTGTTTTGATCACCTCTTTTCTAAAGAATGATGAGCTCATGTAAGTTTAATTTCAAAATAACAAATAAATTTACAGTGAATTTTGATGAAAGCTCTTACAAACAAGTTCAGTATAATAAATTTAACACAAATTTAAATATGTTCAAATTAGAATAAATTAAGTCAAAATAAGTTAAAAAATATGTACCTGTAATATAGAGTAACATCTAATTAGCACACAACTTTAATATTTCAATTCACTTGCTTTCTCCCAGGTAAAAGCCAATTTGATACAAAAAAGTGTTATAGTATCTAAGAAACATTTGGGATATCACTCCCCCTTTGTAGGATTATGGCAATGACATGTCTTTAACTATTGTACTTGTTAGGGATCTTCTTACACGAAAATTTGCATATACCCTCTTTCAGGTTTATAACATTTATAAATTCAATCCAAATCTTTTTAAGTTAATATTTACACACCCTGCATTTTTAAACCAATTTAAATTAGGAACATTTTTGGTGAATTTAGTAACTTTTTCGTTGAAGGTGTGACTTGTGATGAAATTTGTTTGCTACAATTCCCGTCAATTTTAGCAAATAAATATAATCACAAATCACACATTCACCAACAAAGTTGTTAAATTTACCGAAAAGGTTGTGAAATGAAATTGGTTCAAAAAAAATTAGGGTTGCAATTATAAATATCATAAATATAAAGGGAGGTATGTGCAAATTTTGGCCCTCCTGCATCTAAGCCTTTCAAGCTATAATTGCAAATAAGGCTTCTATATAACATTCCATTGTGATTTGTGACTATGATTAAAATTTAATTTCACTGGCTCATATTGATGTGATAGTGTCACATATTATTTATGTAATTTTGCACTTTGATGTGTAGTTTGTAAGCAATGCATACATGATAAGATTATACAAGAGGGCATACGTTCATGTCCTGTTTGCAACATAAGCTTGGGTTGTACTCCTTGTGACAAACTCAGGTACCATTTCCCCTCTTTACCCTCTTTATCTTAGCATAATCTATATTACCCTTAATAAATATTCAGAAAAATATCCACATTATTTGTTATACTTGTGTAGTCTTGGCAATTAGGTCATTTATGTCAGGTTTGGAGTGGACCCATTTGGATTGGGTCAATTTGGGTGAATAATGTTTGGGTTGTGTCTAGTTTGGGTTGGGTTTGAGTCGAGTTGATTTCGGGTCTCTTTATTTTTTGTCAAACAAGATTATCTTTAAAAAGTGAACAACAGTGATGAAAGATAAATTTAGGTAAAATAGGGTCCGGTTGGGTCAAGTCGGGGTTTGGGTACATTTCGAGTTAGTTGTTTTTGCCATTTTTGGGTCATGGTCGGTCGGCTTTGGGTGGGTCATTCGAATTGAGTCAGTTTTGCCAAGACTATATTTGTGTACATGTAATTCAATTGAATCTTTCCTGAATTCACACTATAGTCTTTGACCAAGGCCCTCACAAGTGACTAGTGCCACGTAGGTTGAACCTACATTGGCCTGACAATATTGATCTAACTGAAATGATGTGTAAATCGAATTTGAAATACTAAATAGTCACTTGAAATGGTCGGATTAGAATAAAAAATGATGCGACCTGAATTGAACATGACCCCATTTTTTCACTAGATTATTATATGTTGATCGCAAAAAAATTTTATAAGACAAAATCTAAGAACTTGAATCAACCTCAACTAAAAGTGACTCAACCCAAGCCTTACTTGAACCAAATTTCGTTGGTTCGGATATAACCCAAATCGGACAATCAAATTACTTGGTCGAAACTCATGTGGAATCAAAGAAATAAAGAAACAAAACCAAACAAGCTAAAACCCAATCTTTGAGAAAATTAAAATTTCAAAAGTTCTTATCAATTAGTAAACTCATGAATTAAGCTCAAAATTTGTTCATGCTTCCTAAACCACAGGTTAGACCATAATTTGCAAAGTCTAAGGGCCAAATTGTTTCCCTCAAAAGGCAACAAGTCTAAGAAGAAGACTTCTAATGAGAAGAGTTGTGAGGTGGATCAACCAAGAGATGCTAGTGAAGAGATTCCAAACAAGTCTAAGGATAAGGGGAAAGGAACAATGATTAAGGAAGAGCGACGACAACAACAGACTCCTCTCTATTTCATTTCAAGCAAGTCAAAGGACAAACGCCTAGAAATGATTGAGGAAGGAGAAGAAGAAGAAGAGCAACATACTCCCCCGTATGTCATTCCAAATAGGTCTAAGGGAAAAGGTAGAGGAGTAGTGATTGATGATCAACAACGACAACAACATACTTCTCTCTTTGTTGTTCCGAACAAGTCTAAGGACAAAGGTAAAGGAAAGCTAATTGAGGAAGAAGAACAAGAATATTTTCCTCTTTATGTTGTTACAAACAAATCTAAGAATAAAGGTAAAGAAAAGGTGATTGAAGAAGAAGAGCAAGAACAACATACTCTTTTCTATGTTGTTCCAAACAAGTCCAAGGACAAAGGCAAACAAAAACTAATTGTGCATGAAGAACAAGAACAACATACTACTCATCTCAATGTTGTCCAAAACAAATCTAAGGACAAAGGAAAAGAGAAGGAAATTGTGGAAGAAGAAGAAGAACAACATACTCCTCTTCATGTTGTTCGAAACAAGATTAATGAAAAGGGCAAAAGAAAAGTAACTGGGGAAGAAGAAGAGGACGACACTCCACTCTGCTTTGTTCGAAACAAGTCTAAGGCTAAAGGCAAACAAAGAGTGATTGAGGAGGAGGAAGAAGAAGATACCCCACTTTGGGCTGTTCTTTTTGGCGATAGTGATTCTGATTATGATCCCAAGAAAACTAAGAAGGGAACGAAGTCGAACAAAAAAACTGTTCGAACTAATAAAAGATCAAGATTCCAGGGTAAAAAATCATTTCCAGCTTGTCGTAAGAGGCCAGTTTCTCATGGACATTCAATAGGACTAGAAGATGAAACACAAGTAAGATTTTCTGCAAGTTATATTATTATTTCTCAGGTTTGTTTTATGTGCGTAAATAATTGTCCCCCATTAACCGAACGGATAGTTATGGCTGCCGAGAAAAGACTATTTACTTTTAGATCTCCATAAAACCTATATATACATGTCACAATGTTAAATGTCACGATTTTAAGTGTTTCTGAAAACATACTAGTTACTATATATAAATGTGTATTTACTTTTTGAATGGAGCATCTTATTAGATGAATTGTGCATTAATTATTAGAGAAAAAAGAAGTATCAAACATCAAGTTTATTAGTTACCTAGTTTATTTAGTTTAAAATCTAGTTTAGAACATGGTGTATAGATTATGGTTTAGATGACTGAAATGGGTTGTGTTAATGTGTTGTGCAAATCAATGGAGGACCCCATGGAATAACATAGGTTTTCTGTGTTAGATGACTTATTAGCTTTTGTGGCTTGCTATTTTTGTTCTAACTTTCTTGATCTCATTTGTAATGACTTTGTTGTTTGATTATACATCTTCTTCTTTTGAAATCTCAACCAGTTTGATTTTGAATGATTGAAAGAAAATAAACCATGAAGTGAACATCAAATTTTGAAACCACGAACTCGTTTTAATAGATGTTCATAATTATATACATATATAGGTGAAAAATGATTTTCTTTTAAGCTTAGATTACACAGAACTAATTGAAGCAAGATGACTTTTAAACATTTATAGAGATCTTTGTTGGGATTTAGAGTGACCGTAGCTACCTTTTAACAAACAAAAAAAAGGTTAAAATTTTGAATAATTTGAGACAAAAATTTTGGATCATATATTTATCAAATGGATACAATAATGTGTTACTCCCTTGATTCAATAATCTGGATCTGCTGCTACCTTTACTACTTTCTTATGGAGTAATGGGGAGTGAATATTTTTCAACTCTTGGTCAATCTAGACCAGCCTATTTGAGTTTTAAAGCCAATGAGGTACGATTTTTGTATCATACATCTCACAGTCTATTTTGTCATAGGAATTCTAAGTTAGACTGGATTTGGAATTATTCTTTTTGGGGGTATATTTATATATATTTAACTCATATCAATTCTTGTTCATACTATTTTGTGTCTAAATTCCTTTCCTTTACTTCCAAGCAATGTGATATATAGTGATATTGATTGTTATATTTACCTTCCTTAACATCCCTAGAATAACTTTAATTTATGTTTTTTTTTTTTTGAAGATTTTGGCTCAAAATTCAGTTGAAGAAAGAGTGGACAACAAACAAGTAGATGAAGCCATTGAAGCCTCAAACATGATGAGCAAACTTTGCTTGAATCCCCCAGTTTTGCTGCTACAAAACCCTACCAACTCAAACCCTAGCTACAAAGGCAAAGAGAAGGTAGCAGAAGGGCAAGAAATAATTACTGCTGGTGAAAACCCAAAGTTACCTCTTCTTCCCCCACCTACACCCCTCAGGATCAGAAGGAGCACTCAAAGAGGAACAACAGTTTTTTACCAAACTACTCTTACTTCTTCTAGTGAGGTTAAACGAAGAAGAACAGCGAATCGAGGGGTAAAATCTGAGGTTGGAAGTAGCAGTAATAATGTGATTGACTTGACAAAGGATGAAGATGATGATGATGATGATGATGAGAAAAGTAGGGTTTTACTGAATGCATGCAGTAATATTGTGGAGCAAGGTAAAACTTCAGGAGGGGAGAAACATGATGAGGTGATGAGGTTAAATGGTGAAGGTTCAAATGTTGATGAGAAGGAGATTGTTCATGCAAGTATTAGAAGGCCTGAGGGATTTCCTGCTCCAGTTTGGATACATTTGGTAGCTGCAGAGGATCAGTAAGTTCATCAATTTTACCTTGTTTCTTTTGGTTAAGGGAGTGTTTGGTAGGAACCCCAGGGAAATTTACATGGGAAGTTTTTCATGGGAAAGATTTCCCTGGGAAAAATTTCCCTTAGCCCCCCCTAAGGGAAAGTTTCCCTAGGAAAATGGAGAAAATGGTGGGCCCATCGTGAAAACTTTCCCGAAGTCAACCCGCATCCAAACATGGGGAAAATAAGTCCACCCAGGAAAATAGACTATTTCCCCAGGGTTATTGACCAACCAAACGCACCCTAAATTATTAATTGCATGCTTATGTATATATTGGGTATTACGGCTGAGCATCGGTATAGGACTGGACCGAAAGGACTGAGAACCGAATTTGGAGGTTGAGATGTACCGAATACGGTCTTGGGTTGGACCGACCAGACTTCTTTTGATTCGGTCCTCAATACAGTCCCGACTGGACTGCGTAACCTTTAATGAGAAAAAGTGAAAGAATCCCTATAATTTTAGTCGTTGAGTCACTTCTAATCGATCCTTCAGTTCAGTCTTCACTTCTTCAGTCCAGTTCATGGATTGGACTGAGGACTGAATATCAAAATTTCTTGGATTGAGGACTAGACTGGACTTTAATTTCCTCGGTTCATTTGGTCCGGTCTTCGGTCCAGTTCGGTCTGGTCATTTTTTTAGTTCGGACATGACTATGCACAACTCTATACCAAATTGTCCATGACAAGCATGACTCATCAACTTCACGATTTTCACCAATAGAAAATATTTTACTTCCAACAAAATTTAAATAAGATGGGGTAATTGTCATTTGACTACTGTCTTTTTGGTAACGGCATGCTTCTATATGAAAATGTATGTTAATTTGTTTGATTTTTGGAATTTTGGCCTACAATAATCTGTATTTTAGGTCATTGAATAATAATAATAATTCTTACTTACCAACTGTATCACTATGAACCCTACTTTGCATCCTTTAAATTGTAGTAAACTGTTACTTTTAACATATTGTAATTTAAAAAGTATAAAATATGGTTCATTGTAAAACAATTCTAAAGTAGAACTATTATTATCCAATGACATATTATAAATTAATATAATCCAGTACTTTTTAGATTTTTCTTGATGTACATTCTTGAACTTTTTATAAATTTACAATCTACAGGAAAGGAGATGCACCATTACCACAATTACAGAATCCTTATATAAGTACAAGGTAATAAGGCTTGTTTGGATTCTTCTCATATTTTGTGATAATCTAAGGTTGAAATTTGTCCTCTAAGGTTTGGTATAATGATTCACTAGAAAAAAAAAAAGGATAGGCATGCCCTTTTTATATGTTGAAAAACATCTTGTGGGAAATTATCAAAATGGATATCCTAATCTAGACTCGGCCCACAACTAGGTGAACCGGTTCGGGGCAATGAATTTCTGTTCAGTTTTGGTATGGTTTCAAATTTGTGTTGACTTTGGGTGAGTCTTAATTACTCGGGTTGGTTCAATCATTTGGGTGAGGTGTTCTTTCTAATTGGGTTCTGGTTTCATTTGGGGTTGTTTGAGTATGGATCTTAATCGGATCACTTTTTGAATTGCGGTACAAGTTTGGGTCGTTGCTAAAGCTCTCATTAGCGATAGCCATATCATCGACATGGCACTTTCCCGTCGTAAATAGCTTTTACGAAGGGATTTAGCATTTTCTACAACAATTTTTCCCGTCATAATTTAGAGCATTTTTTTTAGCGCAATCATCCATTCGGACGTCGGTTCGGGTTATTTTTGCCAGGTCTATCCTAACCCTTGATTATAATATCAAACCTGGGTATGTGGACATGTAAGTCATTTGAATTCATTTGTAACTAATTTAAATATTGCTATGAATTATAATATGTTGTAAATATGAACATTTTTCTTCTGATAAATGTTTTCTTGACTCATGTCTTCATCCTGAAACACAGGCGTTTAGATGCACCTATTTCGGCAATTGCAAAGTATCTAGCAAAAAAATTTAATCTCAACAGTGAAAATGAGGTTAGTCCTTGAACATCTAATATCTCTATTTCATCTTTTACTATAATGATGATAAAAAGCAGGAAAAATAGCATTAATTTAGATAACAAATTACTCCCTCTGTTCCATATTAATTTCATGATAATTTTGACTTTCACGATTTTTAATTAAATTTTTAATTGATAATTTCTTATATAATAGTATTTTTTGTTACAAATCTAATGTTAATAATTTATATAGCAACTCATTGTATATATATTAAAAAATTTATGATCAGAATTTTTGAAATTTAATTACACGATTTCCAAAGACGAAATTAATATGAAAGGAGGGAATATTTTTTATTTTTCATAGTATATTAGTATGTGTCATTTTACAATTTAATGTAATATTAATTGTTGTTTCACTATATTCATCTTAATTGTGATCATTTCCAATAAAATGGTTACTTCAAGTGGGAGGTATATTTTATCAATATCCACTAACAAATGACAATTGTTCATGTGTGGAGAGAGTACAATTCAATACATAGACAATATGGACAACAAACTATATTTTGTAAAATCATAGTATAAACTAATTAAAGTTTGTTATATTATGGGAGATCATTGACTTACGTTTTTTCTCTCTAAAAACGTGCATGTAAAATAGGTCGAGTTACGAATACTTGGCCATCTGATTTCACCTTCAGCTGACTTAAAGAGGTTGTTAAATGTGTGGGGTGACCTAAACCCGAAGGAAGAAAGGTTTATGGCTATAGCTGGGACTTCTGCTGAAGATGTAGTCATGAAACTATCTTATGCTAGAAGATACTTGCATGCCTAATTTTATACATACCTTCTTTAAGCCATACCCTTTCTTTGAAGCCATTCTTTAAACAATACTTAAGAATGTGGGTTTGTAAGTTGACGAGGTCTTAGCCTGCCAGTAACTGTTAAGAATGAAGTTATGAGTATTTTCGTTTTAGATTTGACTCTCCTCTCCCTAGTTTGTATTGTAATTGTATTGTTGTGCTAATTGTGACTTCTCTATATTAGGAAAAGAAAAAAAGAGGACGAGGATTATTTTGATAATTGATTACAAGCAATTTTGGAAAAAAGATCACCTATTGTTTGTTGTTCTACTTTTAATTAGTTTGTTGAATGCAAATTATAACATTCATCGTGATGTACCTATCTACATACAACATATGTATTGAAATATATCAATTTTTATGTGATGCCTTTTTGTACAAATTCTATAAATTCAAAAAATATTGATAAATTTTGAAATAACATTGATAAATTAATGATGAATTTTATAGTTAACATTGAAGAGTTTTCTAAAAAAATTAATATAAATGGTGTACCTAGCGGTAGGTACCCCACGGTGGACCATGTAACGATCGCTTGTTGAGAACTGAACAATAGAAAACTTGGATTGTAGAAAGTCGAACTGGATGAATGGGGACAACGATGAGTTGAACTTTAAAAATGTATCATCATAAACTGAATTATTGAATCCTTGGACTTTAGTACCACTGAATTGGTTTATGTTGAACGATATTATGGACTATTACAATCCAATATATGATGATTTGGAATATTATAATACAATATATGATAATTTAGACTGCTACAGTATAATATATTAAAGTTTGAGATTACTACAATATAGGTGTCATGTAGGAAAACTGCCATCCTTTGAAAAAACCACATAGGTGATTTGGATCAACTCGTGATGGGGCACCGATGTCCAAAGGTTCAGTAGTTTAGCTTACTGTAGTACATTTCTAAAATTCGACTTACCATTGTCTCAACTCCTATATATAATTCGACTTACCACAATCTAATTTTCCCGAACGATATGGTAATATCTCTTTGATAGTACTCTATATGATTTCTTACGATCACGAACTAGTTGGATTATACATTTATTTTGAGACTAAGATGTTAAGGATCTGGTATCATCAGCAAGAATCTTCTCCCGATATGGTGCCACTTGTTAGGATCGGGAGTTCAAAGACATAAATAATAGTGCAGAATGACAAGAAAACAAATAAAATTGACACAAGGATTTAGCGTGAAAAAATCTAAACCGAAAAAAAAACACGAACAATGCACTAATACTTTAAGGGACTATGCAAGTTAAGTATTACAATGACTATTCGGAGAAATTACGAGGATAATCCTAAAGCTTTTCAGGATTCTTACCCTAATTATCAACTGTACATTCTCACCCTCTCTGGTGCTCTTGAGGCACCCAATGGTCTCTATAAGATACACACCATATGCATACTGTCTTCAACAATCAGAATCTATGGGAAGACTAATTTTGGTTTCCAAGCCATCAAACAAAGCCTTGGCCGCCAAGCTACAACAAAACCTAGGGTACCACTCCCATTAGATTTATCAATTTTAATACAATTAGAAACCCCAACACAATAAGAAAATTTAAATAATTTTCTAACACAAGTGAGAAACAAACCATGTGGTCAATTTGGGCGATTTAAGGACACAATCCTAATAAGATGGATGATTAGATGTTGAATAAGAGAGAGGTAAACAATGTATTGGTTTGTTAAGAGTCTAAATCTCTCTTAGATACGGGTGTTAAATGTTGCGTTCGACAGTAGCGTTTGGAGTAATGCTTAGTGTTTTAACCGAGTGAATCCTTTAATTGGAAAAATATTAGGTCCGATAAATATGCGTTTCAAGTAGTGTATAATGTTCCGAGTATCGTTTATGAAACGTTAATAAAGTTGACGTTAAGCATTTGAAATAACATTCTATAATTTTTGGAAAAAAATACTCTTTGAAAATTGTATGTTTGGAAATATCCATATTCTTTTATATCAATTTACATTAACAAATTAATTCAACCACTAAATTTACCAAATACAATTTTTATTTGAACATTTAGCCCCTACACTACCTAAATCGTTATTCGATACATAAACCATTATTTGCTTTTATAAAATTTAATAGTTTTAAGGAATTCTATCATCCTTGAAACCTTTTCAACTATTATAATTTAAAAAATGTAATGTATTATTAATTTTAACATCTGATCGAAGTAACTCATTGTTATAATTAATAGTACTATCTATTGAAATGTAAATATTTTAATAATTTATATTAGTCAAATTAATAATAAAAAAAAACTTTTAACTACCATAAAATTCAACTAGGATTTTCGTTTTCAATAATAGTGTCGCGGCACCATCTGGTGTTACACGGCAACTTGGAAGAAAGAAATGAAAGAAGCTCCTCCCATGGCGACCGCGACGAGGAGGGACGGTTGCAACATCAGAGCCATTTGGGTTCTCAACAGCTTCGATGCCGTCCTCTTCTCTAGGTCTGTCAATTTCATTCTTCTTCTTCTTCTTCTTCTTCTTCTTCTTCTTCTTCTTCTTCTCATCGCAATTCTCTAAGATTCTTCTATTGATTCATTCATTCTTCATCTGAATTGACTAAAGTTCATACACATTACGAAGTTTCAATTCAATTCTATTCATCTGATTTGTATTGCATTGTGCAGGAGGTTTCCTACTGTGGAGCGACGATGGCGTGCTGCTTGCAAAGCTGAGAAGGAGAAGTGTGCGAAGGATGGCGATGATCTTAATTCTGTTGTTCTGTCTTCAATTCCGACTGATTCTGAGTTATCGGAGTCGTTTTCTAATCGGAAAAGGAGGTAATTTGGTGTTCTAATGATTTTCTGTTTGTATATTACTGTTAATCATTACAGGCCGTTTACTATGGGTTGAGATTTTTGCTGTTTGGACTGGATAGTGTTAGCTTAATTCAAGAGTAAATTGAATTGAATTTGAGCTTCTAAGAAATGAAAATTGAAATTGTGTGTTCAATGTATGTGTTAGTTCTCATTCGTTACAATTAAAATGGTGGTTCATATTAACATAGACCTCAAGCAGGCTCCTGCTTTGGTACTGTTCTAGTTATTGTTTTGCTTTGTCATACGAAAAAAGTTGTTGAATTGGAGTTGTTTGATGAGCTTGGCCACATGTTGAAGCTCTTCGTGCTATATGGTTATAATTTCAATTGTTGCTATTGAGGATGTCTCAAGCTTAGTTGTTCTGATGAATCTATGTCGGTTGCATAGTTCGGCGTGTCTGCTTAGCGTCCTTCTACAATTCACCCTTATTTCGCTTCTTTCCCTGTCTCTGCTAAGAGCAAAGTTTTTATCTTGTATCATTTTTGGATATTTGTGCTTTCGGTCTTGGTAAACGTGTTTTTTACATCACTGTTATGGGAAGGTCCATGTATCTCAATTTGGACTTTGGGTTGTGCCTGTTGGAATAACCAGTGACTACTTTGAACTTCATTTTTTCTTTCTATTGACCTTTTTGGCATTTCTTTTTGATATTTGGTGAATCGGCAGCATCGGCCTACTGTTAACTGCTGAAGCCTACAGAACTTGAAGGGTAATCCCAACATAAGGAAATTTAAATGTGACTTCAGAAGCAGATTATTAACTAAAAAAAAAAGAAAGAGAACAAATTAGCTATAGCTAGCAACAAGAGACTGAGAGATTTTTGGTTAGAGGATGATGGGACTAAACTGACTAATAAGAGATAATTACATGTTTCTTTTTTTAGGGGGGGGGGGGGATCTGTTCGTGGTTTAGGCCTGGTTAGAGCTGGACTAGGTCACTAGGGTAGGTGAGCTGATCCCTAAATTGGAAATCAGGGTTATCCAGATTTAGGCCTGGTTGGTTATTGTATCCAATTTAACAAATACAGAGCACTGATATAAATGTTTGACGCGGACAATTTTGGTTGTACAATTGCAGGGAGGGATCTGTTCGTGGTTTTGGCATACGTGTGGCTGACTCGGTTGAGGGATCCGATTCTTGGGTCGATGATCCAATCACACGCCATATAATAAGTCTCCATATTAGCAACGAAGAAGGGAAGGGCCACATATTGTGGCCATTAGTTCTTCATGTAAAAGGACCTTACTGCATACTGGTATTGCCGTCGGTGGGGCCTAAGCATTTGGAAGCATATGAGAAGCTATATAAGAGAGCTGACTGTGGAACAACAATTGGTGTGGACCCTAATTTATCTTCGTTACTGCTTGAGCTTCCATCCATCACCGGGTATGGTATGTTGCAGGCTGATACTGTTCTGATTATATTGCTAAGTTGCATAATGTGGCATCATGCGCAAACATAACATTACTTTCTTGATATAATATTTCAGCCATCAGGAGCCCCCCCCCCCCCCACCAACAACAAAAAAAAAAGGAAAAAAAAACAATCAGCTTTGAATGCTTTCTAGGTTTACTCTGGGTTTAAGTGATATAGAAAATTTGGCTGACTGTTGGGATCTTTGATTTGGATGCCTTCTGCTGATTTTCAGGCAGGAACTTGCATGAAAAAAGGGGGAGTCTGGATGGTCTTTTGTTGTCTAATTTGGTTTCAGGATTGTGCAAAACATTGGTTGCTTGCATGTGAACTAGAAAGGTAGTTTTCGAACCAGTATTGTCAATTTGATACTTTATGAGGGTGTGCTATATTTCTCTTGTCTAGCATAGAAGTAATAGGGATGGAGATGGACATGAAGGAAGCCTAAAGCAAGCTACATACGATATATTGAACTATCCTTGTTTAATGTATTACTGTATTCTCGAACCTTTTGATCACCGGATGCCAAGTATCTAACTTCTAGAAACTTGCAATGAGGGGAAGACCTAGGTATGTAGTCAGAAAAGAATGAATACCACAAACCAAAATACCAGCTAGCAATCGCACATTGTCCACTTGCACCAGCTGTTCACAGTCGTTATCACATAAATGATAGTGTCATGAAGATGTCAAACACAAGAGCTTCCCAAATTCGTTCGCTCCACAGAAGAACTAGATAGTAACCCTCCAGTCTAAGCTGATTGTAACATCCTCGAAAACACCTCACGAGGTGATAATGGGTCTCCTTGCCGCTGTCCTCTAAATGCGTTAAAGAACTCATAAGGGAACCATTAACAAGTTAAATGAAGTGGTTGAGAAACACAGTCGAGTGCAAGCAATCCTTTTATCCCCAAAACCTATTCTAAGCATGGCATAAAAAAGAGAATCCCAATTGAGATGATCGTAAGCCTTCTCAATATCTAATTTACACACTACTCCTAGCACACCCGCTTTGACGCTCGAATCAATAAAGCACATTTGCAATCAGAACAACGTCCAGAATTGGACATCCCCCAAAGAAGGGATTCTAATTAACTAAAATAAGGTCCCTAATAACACTCCTCAATCTAAGAGCTAAAACCTTAGATAGCAACCAAGCTGATAGGCTGAAAATTCTTGATGTTTATTGCATTTGCCTTCTTAGGAACAAGACTGATGAAAGTGGAATTGAGGCTAGACGCAAATTTACTTGGAGACTAGAACTTGTTAAACATTTGCATCACATCACCACGATCTGAATCCTAGTTGTTCCGAAGAAATGCCATCGTTATACCATTTCGGATGTGGAGCTGTATCCCCAGAATATTTAAAAAGAGCTTTAGTAACTTCTTCCTTGCCAAAAAGGCAACTCAATACCCTCCTTATCTGAAACCCTTAAAGAAGAAAATTGTAGATCGTCAACTTTAGGCCTCCAAGGTTCAAACTGACAACTTATAGTCTCATTAGATGCACATTTTTCTTTATTGTTGCCTTTAACCTTGTGGCAACAACTTGTGGACTCTTGATATTAAAGTGCACTTGTACTGATGAGTCAGTGTGTTTGTAGTTTGTCAAACAGGGTTGTTTACCTGCTCTCTCCCCCTTTTTTTGTTTGGCTGTTTGTCTGGATACAATGGATTCTGTGTTAAATTATAAATTGTGAGGCTCGGAACATGAACATATCCACGTGGATTGCTGGTAAATTCGTGATCGGATAGTCATTTGCAGAATGCCACATGCTTTTCTTCTATCTTCTTGCTTCTTGCACATTCTTTGGACACGTGAGCAGCTATTTGGCTGCAAATATTATCTTATTGATTTAATACATTAATGCTGATTCTATAAGTTGCCATTTACTGTTCATTGCTGATGCAAGAATTCTTAGATATAAGTTTGCGTTTTGCTCCTGATAGGGCATTTATGGTTGCACAAGTCATTGGTGATATAATTACTGGGGACATTGTTGAACCTGAAATAGCAGTCACGGCATCTCCTGTAGGAGGGCTGCTTGATTCCCTAACTGGAAGTATCGGGATATCAGGCATCTCTTCAAGAGCAAAACCTGCAGCACCATCAGTTGTACCTTCCCCAACATCTGCAGGTTCTCTAGTGGGTTCCACAATATCAGATGCCCCAAGAGCTGGTTCCAGAGGTCTTGACAAAGATACATTACAGACTTTTATAAGTAGTTCCATGCCCTTTGGTCGGTACCTTTTCTTATCTTAAACCCATTATTTGACGATGCTTATGAGTGCATTACCTTCCAGATATCAAATCTTTCATATTTCTTGTGTGCAGGCACTCCTTTGGATCTTAGCTACACAAATATTTCTGCCATTAAGACGAATGGGTTTTCTCCAACAGATACGCCTCATGCAGATGTTAAGCAGCCTGCATGGAAGCCATATCTCTACCGAGGGAAGCAGAGAATTCTATTCACTATCTATGAAACTATTAATGCTGCCATGTATGACCGTGATGAAATTTCTGATAGCTTATCAATTTCGGGCCAAGTTAACTGTCGAGCAGAGCTAGAGGGGTTGCCTGATGTTTCATTTCCCTTAACAGGCCTGAACAATTCTCGTATAGAGGTTCTCTCGTTTCATCCTTGTGTTCAAGTTCCAGAGCAAGGTGTCGACAAACAGGCTTTAATGTTCTTACCGCCTCTTGGTAATTTCACCTTAATGCGGTATACGGCGTTGCCCACCCGTGGGCCTCCAATTAAGGGATTTTACCAGCTTTCTATGGTTTCAGAAAATGAAGGTGCATTTTTATTCAAGTTAATTCTTATGGATGGGTATAAGTCTCCACTTACGATGGAATTTTGTACTATAACAATGCCGTTTCCTAGAAGAAGAGTAATCTCTTTCAATGGGACACCATCTGTCGGAACTGTATCTTCAACAGAACACTCAATTGAATGGAAAATTATAGCTAGTGGACGAGGAGTTACAGGAAAGAGCATTGAGGCAACATTTCCAGGAACAGTCAAATTTGCTAAATTACAGACTCAAAGGTCATCTGTTTCAGGGAAAGGAGCAACATTTGATGAAGACAGTGATGGTGAAATGGACAACAATGTGGTCAATGTTGACGATTATCTGGAGGAGAAGATGATGAAGGATCTTCCACCTGTTGATTTAGAGGAGCCTTTTTGTTGGCAAGCTTATGATTATGCTAAAGTACGTATGCCAACTTCTGGGATTTCTTGGGGGTATTTTCGGTACACTGTGTTCAGGCTGATGCCTACCCTGTATTTTGTTTTATGTTTTTGTGACTATATTCAGTATATTGCACATTAATATTCATTCTGCATCCTGATCTTGTTTAGCACATAATTCGATTATCCTCATAAAATTGGTCTTGAAGAGTCATCTAGCCAAGCATCTGCACGCTTGCAGATCTTTTCTCACATCCCCCCCCCCCCACCCCCCACCCACACCCACACACACACAGAGGTTCTGTTCTTTTTGAGGTTCAGCAATATATTTGTTTTTCAATAATTGCGAAGAGAGACTCGTATTGTTAGTCGTACTTCATGATTATAGTTCTGAATTTGTTTGTTTGTTTCTTAAGTCAATTTTTCTTGGCATAACTCCTGATCATAAATTTTGATGCATGATTTCAAAGGTGTCTTTCAAGATCATGGGGGCATCATTGTCTGGGATGTCCATTGATACGAGATCTGTAAGTTCTTTGCTACTGTTACCTTTTGCCTTTTCCAGTTGTCAGTTCTGTTTCCTTGTTTTTAGCACACATGAAGTAGTGTTTTGACACTCTCGAGCAACATTGACTCATGCTATGAGGCTGTGGGCACCAAAACATGCAGTGAAGGGGCTCCAATTTGTGTATACCAATGGAAACATTGTCTTGCTTGCTAAATTTAATACTCAGTAGACTGAATGTTTACTCCTATCCTACCCAACCCAACCCAAAATGATTTTCACATGGAAAATCATAATAGCATTGTGTGATTGTGGTTTAGCCAAGTCACTGGGTAAACCACAAATCAGGCTTTGCTTGCCAGGCCTCTTACCTCAGTTTTGGACCCATCTGGCACTTTGGTGATTTTGCCGTTTCTTAGGGATTTTTTTAACAAAAACAATGGACTCATAGGTACTGTATCATGTTGGTTTACTTGATAGTTGATATATCTGTTGTGTGAAATTCAACGACTTTGTCTAGTTCAGCTCGAGTTTGTTTGCCAGTTCATTGTGTTGAGTATGGTTCTTACCTATCCATCTGCTTTGGTTCAGGTAAGTATGTATCCAGCTGTTAAAGCACCTATAGAGTTTTCCACTCAGGTAACTTTCTTCCCAACTTCTGAATTCGTGGTCGTGTCCATCAACCTGTAGATGTGCAAAATCTTTTGATATGTTTTAGATTGAGATATCTATTGAGAAGGGGCATCAATTGTTATCTGTAGTGTATTGAAGGTGCATGTTTCATGGTCAGCATGATTAAGCACTCCACCATTTACGTGTCATGGCCATCAATTGCTGTGCTTTCATTGACATTTGCCTGTGCCCACAAATTATAGAACCTCTCAAGTGCCTTGTGAGCATGCAGAAAAATATGTTCTTTGGGTTTCTGCGTCCCTTGGTAGTTCGTTCCTTTTTCTCTCTACTTCACTGGACACACTTCAGTTCAAGTTCTTAACCACTAGTAGTTACTACATTCTCAATTTGGATTAAGGATTTTTCCTGTAATTATCAGCCTTTTTAGGTTGCTCTGTCCTTGCCTAATGGAGACACTTGATGGTTTACCAGTTACCACTTTTATTAATCTTCCAATTGTTGTTTGCTGAATTGTGAATGTCTCTCAGCAAATAATCCTCGGAACTAGGTACCAGATCTTGCTGATGTAGATGGTCTCGTCAAATTCCTTAAGCTTTTCTTAGCCATGCTATGATGTTTAGAAACTACTAAGGGATAATAGGTAAGGGGAGGCCACATGGCAAAAGGTGAATGAGACTAAGTATGGGCTTGATGAATATTATTGGTGGAGTGAGAAGACTTCCTTCCCCCATGGGTTGAGTTCTTAGAAATCCATTATAAATGGTCAGACTTTCGGTCTTTGGCGCAATTTTTAAGCGGAGAATGGGACTGGGGTCCTGTTGATGTGTGTTGTGGAGATCAACCGTTCAAGTCTCAATTCCTTAATCTATTTAGGTGGCCAAATAATGTTACCTTTGCCTTCAAAAGCAACCTTCAAATCGGCTAGCTTCGCTAAAAGATTCAGCAGACTTTCCTCCCCATCATTCGGACTTGGCGTGATGTCTGATGTGGAGATCAACCACTCAAGTCTAAATTCCCTAATCTATTTAGGGTGTTTATTTCAAACGAGGCAACCATCCAAGATATGGTCTCTTGTAGTGGTTCACAAAACTATTGGAACACAATTTTTCTTAGAAATCCGAATGATGGGGATGAGGAAAGCGTGCTGAATCTTTTGGCGAAGCTAGCTGATTGTAAGGTTGCTTTTGATGGCGAAGATGGCATTATTTGGCCTCTCCATGCTAGTAGTGGGCAGTTTGCTGTGAACAGTTTCTGTAAAGAAATATTTAAGCAGTCGACTCAAATCGAGTTTCCTTTTTTCGATTTATCTAGAAGTCTGAACCTCCATCAAAAGTTTTTTTTAGTTATTATTTGGTTTGGGCAGTCGTCAAAGGAAAGATCTTTACTGAATGCTTGCTTAGAAGGAGAAACTTTAAATTGGCAAGTAAATGCTTGGAAAAGGAAGAAACTATCAAACTTCCATTTTATCCATTGCCAATCAGTAACCACTTTATGTAATATGGTGTATTCTTTGATGGGGTTAGTTGGGTGCAATCTCAAGAGCTAAGTAATGTTCTAGTGGCATTGGAAAGAAGATGCAAAATTCGGATTCTAAGTGCATGGAATTTGATGCCTTTAACGATTCGGTGTGCACTTGGAAAAAAATAAATTCTCGGATTTTTGAGCGTAAGACTAGAACTTTAAATGATTTTAAGCTTCATTTTTGGGAACTTTATTTAGTTGGTGTAAAGGTTTTTTTTTTTATTATGATGCTAAGGTCACCTTTCTAGGATTTTTCGATCAGTTGACTATAGAGAGCCTATGGATTTGCAGTTTTGCGAGTTTTCCTCTTTTGGTAAATGAATGACATTCCCTTGGCCTCTTTTGATTACTTATAGAAACATCTTGAGTAATTGTTCTTGCTAGGCTTATGATCATATTAGGTGGAAAACGTCTGATGGATTTATGCGACGTGTTTGGATGGTGACAGGTTTCCTCTGGGGACTACATTTTGTGGAACACACTAGGGAAATGCCCATCTGCTGCCGTGCCAAAGAACTGAAGTTTTGGCCCAAGTGTGACGCACGGTTTTCTTCCACAAAGTTGGTTTGCTCTGGACTCAATCGGCATAATTTTTGGCGCAGATACCATTTAGGCTGTGTGAATGAGTTATATACGTCTACCTGTGTGATTGTAAGTCTAGAAATCTAACCGGAGAAACTAGGAGGGCGACAATGGTGCAACTGGAAATGAAATAAAATGTACTGCATTTCTTGCCCTTCTAACCCCATTTTTCCTTCATTATTGCAGAATTTGTGACCAAAGTTGAGGTATTTGTTAATTTGGTGTGACCAATTCAGTGCATATTGACAATTCATATGATACGACTGTGGGAGTCCGTTGTACTTTTGTGTAATATGTCGTGTGAAGCTACTGTGAGCCATTCCGACAATCTAGTTTAATTTCGCCAATTCAGTGCGTATTAGGCAATTCTGGGTTTTGAACATGATTTTCTCAATATAAATATACTTTGGGTTCATTGCAATATGGCATGTGGCCTAATTGTGACGACATATTACACATATAGTAGTGTTGAAATCAATGGAATTAAGGCTCGATTTTGAGGTTGGAACTATCATGGAATGGCAAGAAAAACAATGTCGCAGGAAGAAATCAAGAAACCGGGAGTAGTAGTAGCAGTCATCGTCGTGTCCATTGACACTAAGCTGCCGGTGTTGCTTCCCATGGTTTTCCTAGGAGAATTAAATGCATATTATATGAGGGAAATTAAATGTGTATTATAAATTGTGAAAATGAAAAAATAAAAAGAACCTAATACTCAAACTACGAGGTTTTAAAGTAGCAAAAATAATTATCATAAATGATCAAACACTAATAACTAATAAGTCATTTTGACTCGTATTTAAGAAACAAAAAGAACCTAATAGTTTCTATTTTTAAGAAACACTTTTATAATGTGCATTACTAAACACCTAAAATTTTTGGAAAAAACAATTCTAAAGTCATATTATACCCTGTTCTTTTCGGCGGTTGGCAAATTGCGGTGCCGGAGCCTACCGCAGTTTGCCACAACCCACCACATTTTACCGCAAATCATTACTTCTCTCTCACAATTCCAATAACCTACCACACCCACCACAATTCCACCACACCTCACCACACTATTCCGTAAAATACCGCATAAAAGAACATGGCAACTTGGCCAAACACACCCTTATTCAAACCTAAAACACTCCCAGCCTGCAATTTCTCAAAATAAAAATATATTCAACTTGTATCTAACTCGTCCATCTGAATTGACAAGTGCAATGGTGATAGCACACATCCTTGATCCAAGGACAAGCATTCCCCAAGCTAAAAACCAAGATCAAATTTGTTCAGAAAATAGCCGTCTCCATCCCCAATCAAACGACCCAGGAAACATTTCTGGTAAACCACAGAAGTGAACAAAAGGCGGAACATACGAACGAGAACTTGCTAAATGCATATAAGAATCGCGCGAATACATTGGAGAATGGTGTGTAAACAAATACCCTTCCAAGAATAAAAATTGAAAGATTATACCAAGCAAAAATAAAGGACAATGTAAGCCGATGTACTACTAGGTGAAATATCAATCGAAAAGAAGGCAAAAAAAAGGCTCTGCAGCTTCAGTTTTTCCCTGCAAAGATTTCGGCACCTCCCCTTTATAACTTCAAGTCTTAAGACCTGAAGACACAGCTTATACAAAAGCAGAGCATCAGAAGAACTAAACAACCATTTCTCATTTACCCAGAAGATTCGATTTGCAGCATATACCGGAAGCAGTCCATTGTACTTACTAGTAGATGAATATATACATATGCAACGCCCCGTCTTCCTTTTCTTTTCTTTTTTTTTCTAGTTTTTCATTTCTTTTTATTTTCCCCCTGTTTCCTAGGAGAGGGGGAAAAAAACTACAGACCGAAAATAAGGACCTAAAAACACGACGAATAGTTTGCACCCTACATGGTAACTACTACCCACATACTATAATAGAGGCCTGCAGAAAAACTGAAGAATAATTCACAAATGTGGCGAAAATGACACTTCTTTCTTTCTTTCTTTCATTCTTTTCTTTTTTCCGCGCAAGCTCGCAAAAATTTTAAACCCAGGACTGAATGAAGTTGAAATCTGGCTAGAACAGGCAAACCTGAAGCAGCAAGACAACCTCCTCATCTCTCATCTGTGTATTGACACTTTCTCGGCCCGTCAATCCGACAATTTATCAGCAGCAACTTATCAGCACGTGTCGGGTTGCAATGTTGTTTTTCTTTCACTATAGTAGGTCATCCTCCTGTTTGAGGACGGTGCTTGCTAAGGAAAGCTCATGAAGCTCGGTCAACATCCAATCTTCTCCGGTTTGACCACCGAGGACTATGGCCCGCGTGCCCCCGACCACGCACGTGCTATGTCCCCAGGCGAACCTCGGGGGCCTCCCCGGCACGTTTAGTATCCTCCATGTGGGCTTCTCCTCGGTGGGGTCGAGGAGGTAGAGCTGGGAGGCCGAGTGGAGGCCCGCGACAGACCCGCCAAACACGAGGATCCGGCCGCCCGGGAGGCTCACGGCTACATGGTCCAGCCTCGGGGGTGGGGCGACACCCCCGGGATTGGTGGCCCCCGGCATCCCGCTCCCTGTCACGCACCGCCAGCATGGCTCGTCCTCGCTCAGGTCCATCGTGTACACGTCGCTCGACCGGAACCTGAGGGGCCCGCTCTTCGCGAGCCCCCCGAACATCAGGATCTTCCGCCCGCCGTACACCGAGAGCGTGTGTCCGAGCCGGGACGGTGGGGACCACGCCACCGGGATCTCCCTCCACACCGGCTTGTCCATCGACAGGTCGAGGAGGAACGTGTCGCTCAAGAGCACCCCGGAGTCCGCGCACCCACCCGAGACCACCAACTTGGTCCCGTCCAGGGTGCACGAGCTGTGCCATGACCTAGGGAGGGGCGGAGCCAAACCGGATATCTCACGCCACGTGGGTTGCTTGGCGTCCAAGTCAAGCACAAAGACGTCGTTCAAGAGGCCCTGGGTCCCACACCCGCCAAAGACAACCAAGTTCGACCCGTTCACACAAGAGAGAGTGTGGCCCCACCGGCCCGGGGGCGGAGAACTCACCTTGATATGCTGCCATTCAGGGTTGCTCGAGTTTAGATCCAACACAAAGGTGTCATTCATCGGCTGCATGTTAACCCCCTCCCCGCCAAACAAGACAACCCGGTTCCCAACCGCGCACGCACTGAAGTTACACCGGGAAGGCTCGACCGCACCCCCCACGGTCAACTTCCTCCAAGCCGCCGACTCGAGAGTTGTCAGTTCCCGGGCCAGCCGGCCCCACCCTAGCCTCTTCGCCCCAGGAACAGTCTCGAGAACCCGCGTCGTTTCACTACCCCAAGCATTCTGACACACCATTCGCCAAAGATCCTCGTTCTTTGTAAGCACATACATCCTCCTACAAACGGACCCCACCGCAGCAATGTCTCTCGGGGTCAGCCGGGCAAGTATCTTCAGAGCAATGACTTCATCACTTATTTGCAACAGCCCACAAACCTCGAGGCACGCATTCCGCTCACGTGATTGGAGCGGCTGGAACGCTGAGAGACTAGAGCGGAATTGATCGGCCGATCTCGGGGACTCCTTTATTGTTGTAGAGCTAGGAAGCGGGCCGAGATCAACATTTGCCTCTGAGAATAACTGGATGCCGATAACATGAGTCACAGCCTCGTCATCCCCAAAAATAGGTGTGAGCCGTAATCTGTTCATCAAAGGAGAACCGTCCTTCCTGAAATTTAATAATTCGCCCTGGAATTCAATCCCGTCTTCGAGACACCTCCTTATTTCCGCAACCACCGCAGAGTCTACCAACGGATGTCTTCTTTTGGCAAACGGGCCCCTACATTGCAGAAAACGACTGCAAAACAGACAGCACGATTATCAGTAACAGATAATCAAATTGACTGTCATAAGCGAGATCCAAATGACGGACATAAAAGGCAAACATATCATCTTGTGATTGAAGTTGGCAGTAGTCTATATATATAATTGATCAGGGAGGATACTGACAGTAGAAATACATAGGTATAGTAAGGTTTACCCAGTCCAAAAGTAACCATTCTACATCGCAAAAAATGAAACTGCAATATACAGAGAAACATAGGGTTATTTGCAGTAATCAGTACTCATACTTGATGAACAATTACGAACAAGTAGAGAACTCAAACATATCACGAGAGTTGTCTCAAATACTAATTGAACATTTGTGTTGTCCTAAGCAACCATTCGCTTATTGAAATTCGTACGTGAAATTCAGATGAGTATTTTTGTTTTCCTGTTCCTTCTTTATGGGGTGGGGGGGATTGCTTGGTCCGGGCGGAGAACTTTACACAAAAGAAAGGCTTAAAGATTCCATTCATGGAGACCAAAGTACCAAACTGCACACTACTGAAGCATCACGGACCATCCACATTTTAATAAAATAAAGAATTGTAGAATACAAACACACTCGCACCAATCATTAACAGACATTAGCAAAAACAGAACTAAGGCTAGAGATATGTGTTAAGGAAGAGGCTATCCCAAATGCGAATAAACCACAGTTTGGAAAGACACTATACAGAGAACAACCACTGGAGTCTATCAAAGAGAACATAAAAATCCCCCAAAGCAAAAAAAAAAAAAAAAAAAAAAAAACTCTGGCAAAAGGTAAAGATTTTCTATTTCCGGGTTCTCACAACTCGTGAAGGTCTATAGTAAACTACGGCTATTGAGCGTCCACATGCTTAACCATGCGCGTGGAAAAATAGAAAAGTTAAAAAAAAGCTGCACTTTCCCCCTTGACCTTGCTCTCTCTTGTTTCCTATGTGTGCATGGGGAACTTGATAGTAATAGATGTTTCCTTTACCCCATGAGCCCATTGCCCAAGTAAAATCCCTCATTAAACCTCCTCCACTTCTTTTCCATGGAGTAGTAGGTAGCAAACAATTTTTAAATCTTGGGTCAATTGGAACCAGTCTCTCTAAATTGCAAAATTTAGAGGTAAGAGTGCTACATGCGACCCCTCCACACCTCACCTGGGCGGGATTTCTGAGCATTAGTTTGGGTTTTGGCTCCGTCATGGGAATACAAATCAAAATCAATAGACCATCCCTTAGGTGCCTACTTGTTATAGATTGGCAACCAGAACATCTAATAGGATCATCCCCTCGAATCGGAGAACTAGAGAATCACAGGAAACATCCCCATCCTCGTGGAGTCTAAGCTAGCTAGTCCCGCATATACATCAACGTTAGCAGTAAGCACGAAGGAAATAGATATTGACATTACAAAGACACAACAAAACAGCATTCCTTAGATATTTGTCGTAAAATCAGTCACAATTGAGAGGCTCTAATACCTACCAACAACTATGGCCAACAGAAACAGCCTGAACTAAACGTTATAAACATCTGCACCACTACTCTGGATTAGCAAGACCATAACTCAGGGATGGAATCCATTATCTAATAGAATCCAAGTTAAACGCTTCTCATAATACTCCCTCCCTTGACTTTTTCGTGATTCGCCATTGAACAATTTTTTCAGTCACTTGAGCCGCTCCTTACTTTAGTGTGCTGCCACTTAGGGTGACCTACAATAAGCGGTAGCACTGTTTCTTCTAATTTTTCAAGAAACCGAAAAAAAATGACTGACAGTAGGATCAATAACTTGAACTATGATCAAAAGACTGATTGTAAGCAATAGAAAAGAAATAAAATCCAAAAAAAGGTTTCTATTTAGTTAACCCTTCACACATGACCCAAGTGCACCATTTAACCTAAATTACAATACCAACTCTTACTATTGGTGGAATTCTATTATATCCCACTTATACCACAAAATTCCAAACAATTTGGAAACTCAAACATAAAATATTTTCAATAATTGATAGCGAATTAACAGAAAGCCAACTTGCTCTGAATTTCCTTTCAAATTTATTAAAGCTCAAATGACTTCCTAGCAATATAACAGAAAACATTTGCAAAACCAGACAAAGATGGCCACAAAATCTCCTCCCATTACTCCTCTCATTGGCTATCAAAGCAGCAATATCAAAGGTGAAAACCTACCCATTTCGTCTGTACCTGTAGTTTGTTTATTTCTAAACTCGGTATGAATGGTCTTAATCAGTGTTAACACTTATCAGCATTTTCTCACTGATTTCGAGATGATTTTTTAAGCTTTAAACTTTGAAGGACATTGTCTATTCTAGGACACTAACCACACTAGGTCCAAAGGAGACCTTGCTTGCAATGTAACCAAGTCTCATTATCTCAACAAAAGCAGAAATCAAAAAGACATATGTTCTAATTTTTATTTTTATTTTTTTGATAGGAAATAAAAATATAGACCATCCACAAAATCTAATACATCAAAAGAGAACAGTTAAACTTCCCATTAACCCAAGAGAAGAGAGACTTGATAAAATAGCCTTTCAAGCGCTAGAGACAGGTTTCAACTCCCTCAAAAACCCTTTTTTTCCTTTCTCTCCAGATACTCCAAAATATCACATGTGGAATAACCATGGCGATCTTCTTCTTTGGTTTCCTACCAAAGACACCCTCCCAAGCAACAAGATGACTTCTAACTAAATAGTTGAGCAACACCTAAGCACCCAAAGCTATATTAATTGACACTAAGGGGATGTCACCCATTTACAATAGGAGCCAAACTAACACACTCACAAAGCTTCAACCTCCTAGGCTCTTTATAGTCAACTTATCAATAATATCCAATGTGACCTATATAACATTGTCAAAAACTTTACACCAAACAAAAGAAACTCGAACAATTATATGCAAACTACGACCCCCTCCTGTTTCTTTAGTCCACTCCTCTCAACCCCCCCCCCCCCCACAAAAACAAAAAAAAAAAAAAAAAAACCCTTTTTGGCACAACCTTGTCCCAAAGAGAGAACGGAGATGGCTAGCAAACAAGAACCATGAAATGAGGCAGTGAGATGAATATGACATTTTCAGCACTATATGTGGACCCAAGATAAGGAGCAAAAACCTCATTGTCGTCACAATTTACCATGAACTTCAGACCTATGATGATGAAAGACCATACGGCATACACAATCCAACCAAGAAAAGAATAATAGAGCGCTGAAGACTCTGGAAGGACCAATATCCTCACCACATAACCATTATTTTCTCCTGAACAAACAGTGGTTAAAAAAACAAGAACCTTGAGCACCCAATTAACACAAAAGCTCAAATCGCAGTAGGTAAATAACACCACAAACAAATATCTAGCTATGTCATGTCAATTAAAATGTACGATCACCCATTCACCCCCAAAGCAAGGTCTCAGGCAATAAGACTCAAGACAGAATCCAAAGATGAGGTGCTCATGGCACAGAAATGAATATAACATTACCAACAGCAACAAGGAGTGGCCCTTTCTTTAAATATGTATTATGTAAGAATCAAAAGAGAAGTCATATCAGCTTATGATTAGCTCCTCACCAATTCTTAGTGACCAGTTAGTGTTGACTAACGGACAGCAAAAACTGGGATCAAACAATTTGTTTCCGGTGCACAACATAACAATGGTCATGACAAGGATTAGCTTAAAATGTGAGTCCAATACTCCAATGAAAACTCATTCTATGGATCCCCATCACATCTCCAATGAGAAGAGCCGGCTCATCCCTAAAGTCTACCAGGCCACAACTACATTTTTGGGTTTTCAATCAATGATCACCTCTAAAATCGAGATTCTACAGAGCCTTTCTATGTCTCAGCATCAACAAGTGTGTACCAGGTACGAGATGTGAGACCAGGATAAGTGCATACTCCTCTAAGAATAATGTACATTTTGGGCGAACAGACCAAACAGAAGCAGCTTGAACTCAGCTACAACTACGTGGATTTGATATAGGTGCATGTCCAATTGTACGACTCGCAGCTCCGCCGCCTTTTTTTATGTAACATAAATTGTGCTCAAGCTTCCACATATGTCTAAGGTGAAATGTAAGAGCTAACGCAGCACTCTACCCACATCACCTGAAGCCTTTCCATAACTACTTGAAAACTGACAATTCATTCGGCCTATGAATAAGCATATAGGTAGCATCATTAATATACAAAACAGGCACAATAGAAGACAACACAGGAAATACTGTAAACTATACTCTATAGCAACCTGAAAGTTCAACCATGTTACACACATACAATCTTTGATCAAAACAAGCATGACTGAGATCTCAATCGTATTGTGCTGCTGCAATACACAACAGAGGTAACCATAATTGAACCATGCTGGTGGTGTGAACTGAAAAACTAAAGAACTTTTTTTTATTTTCTGCTACTTGAGGATCTAAGATAGCAGACAGTGAGAGGAATACGACTATACGAGGCTAGTGTTAAGAAGCATAGGCACTGATACGTGACACGGATACAACATGACACCAACACACGAACACGAGGATTTTGAAAATTTTAGAACACGACATATATGTTGGACACGAAGTATGAAAATATATTTCTTGTATTATTGATGCGTTTATGACTTACTTTATGTTTTTGGTCTTGGAGAGGGAAAACTAACAGCAAAAGCCTATTCTTTATGTTTTGTCTATGTTGGACAAATGTTTGAGGATTGAGAATGTCTAAACAATGTCTAAGAGTGTCGATGTCCCATACGGTGTCGGACAAGGTTATGTGAAGTCGCATGGAGTGTTTGTGAACGAAGTTCTCCAAATTCAAATAGAGATATGAGTACATTTACCAACCACAGACACTAAATTAAGCATAGGAACCTGATGAAGTGAGTCAAAGTTAATATCTCATCAAACTCAAGCACTCAAGCCTAATCACAGAAGTCAAGCTTAGAAGCAGGAAAAGTTCAACCACACGATTAAATGCACACAAATCCATATATGGGTCTTCCTCTTGCAGCTAATTTTGATTGTACACTAGTCTAGAACCTAAAAGAAATTTGGGGAAACTTGCAATATGGAGAGCTAAGTCCTTGTCTAGTGGAAGATTATTAACCTTGTTCACAAAGTAATATTTTCAAGTCATCCCATCCATTATGAGTTCGTACCACTACTCAAGCAATGTTCCCCGTCAACTTCAAAGATCAACCATAGGCATTTGGGGTAAGTAAACATTGAGGATCACCATAGAGCTTTGCCATCCAAGTGTGACATTGGTCTTTTTATAGGAAAAAGATATATTAATAATAGGATGAAAGATCATATGCTTATGATGCATCCTACAAAGTTATGTACAGCCAAAATATGGGCTATCCACAAAATCCACTACATCAAAAGGCAAAGAGCTAAACTTCCTAGTAACCCAACAGAAGAGAGACCTCATGAAATTATCTTTCAAGTGCTAAAGAGGAGTTTCAACTCCATCAAAAACCTTTTGGTTCCTTTCCAAAGTGTGAAGTTGGTTTTGGTATTAGACATGTTTATATGGTGGATCTTATTAGTGACGAAGAGGTGCCAAAAGAGGAAAACTTTAGATGAACAACAGCATCACAGAAGTTAAGTTGGTTGGTGATGAGGCTTCACCACATGAATTAGCTCTTGAAACTTAAAAGACACTTCTACCAAGTCGAAGCACTTCCAAATCACTGATGTTTAGAATGAATATTGTACTCAGGTGCTTACTTGGTATGATATGTGGTCTAGATATCAACCTTCAAAGATTCAGTTTTTTAACCTCTAAGCAGTTGCACTGTCTTACTTTGCTATGTATCCAATATGACAAACAAGACTCACTGTGTGGGTCCACCAGCATGCATATCCTATATGAACAGGAAGGCAATAAATGAAAACATACAAAGAAAGAAGAAACATTGCATTGTTTCCTAAGATGAGTGGGAAGCAAATGAAACAAAATTAAAGGGAAAAACCCACACTGAAAGGGTCGTCTAGCAGGCCGAGGAGTCAAATGTGACCATGTTATTAATGATGTACACACAAGATGATTTCACTAAACCCTAAAATTCAATCAATATTCATAGCATTGAGTGCCTACCGATCCAGAGTAATAACACTAACAGAGAGTGCTAGACCGAGGCATTTTGGATTAGCTCAACCATCTACGCTGGAAATTTGCCAAAATAGCTTTTTAGCAATCCAAAAGGCATAAAATCAAAACAAGGGAGAGCGCAGCAAAGGAGGGGGAAAGAGAAAAGGAATTGAGCATCTTTCGCGTTTGGTTGGACAAAAATCTTCTTGAACACAATTTATTCCAAACATAGTCATAAATCATATATTGACAGCGGGGCAAAATGGAATTTTCTTGCGAACATAGTTTCCTGGAACATATGCAATAATCTAAACCACCCCCCCCCCCTCCCCACACCTATAAAAAAAAAAAAAAAAAAAGGTGTACACATGATGGGTATTGCTTCCCTTTCACCTGGAGTATCTCCATACTATTTCATTATACTAAAACCCAAAAAGAACCTGCAATCATCTTGAAACCCCTCATAGTAAGGCTTCACATCATGCCTACAAGGAAATAAGGATATCTGAGGCTCTTTATCTTTGCTAAGGCGTTCAAGAAGGAACGTTACGATCACCAAATGATCCCCTTGGTTCACCTTTTATTTTTTTTAATTTTATTTTTGGTAGGGAGGGGGCAGAGGGGAGGAGATGATCTCCCATTCTGAGACTCAATCACCATCCTTGTTTGATGAGTTCTAGGTTCACTAAGAAAGACCAAATGTGTGTCACCACTCACCAGCAAGAAAAAGAATGTTGACCAAGGTCAAATTACTTATATTCCTCCACACTAGGACTTTGCAGGTTCATAAGAAAGATCAAGGATGTCCAACGGCAATAATGAAGAATTAAACCAAATAATGGGTCACTTAAATTCCTTCGTCAATGTGGTTTGAGAAGAAGGAATCCAACACATTTAACAAAAAAACTTGTCATATAAATAGTTGGGGTCAAGTGCATACTGTAAGTAGCAATACTATCTTTACACTCCATCTCATAACGTTATCATATCATTCAGGTCTTGCCGGAAGTCCGGAAGAATAAATAGATAAAAGGAGATGAAGCATATGAATCAGCCTAAACCGAAGCTAAACTGGACCCTATCAACCCGTCTTCCAAACGCAAAGTAGAACATTCAAAAGTGGGGTTCCTTGAATAGAGCAAAGGACGCCAACTTACTTCCTAGTACTGAGGAGAGGCTAAACATAAAACCATAGTAAGCTTCCTAATCGCTGCCATTGGGGTGGCCAGCATTAACATAGCTAAGTTCCTGCAACAAGGATACCACCTTTCTTGAGGTTGGGAATGACAAGTAGGCCAACCAATACTCTCGCAGTTCACATTTGATTCTTCAAGACCCGCTTTATATCCCAAAACCAATACTCCAAAATCCCACCCAGATGGGATAAGGAGAGGTCTATTGTAGCAATGTTACCCTTAAATTTTGCAATTTAGAGAGACGGGTTCCAATTGGCTCAAGATTAGATCATTCGCTGCCTACTAATCCATGCAAAGTTGTTTAATTGCGCATTTTACTTACAATCCATTACAACCTAAGTTGTGAAAGAAATATTCCTTTTCAACTATCCACAGTATGGACACCACACACTTTATATCCCCTATAAAAAAGTTCTTAAAACAAAACCTTCTAATTCATGCAAACAACAAACAATCATACTTCACAAGGACTTAAGCTTTATCAATTCAACTCCACCACCATAATTCAATCCTTCAAATGACAACCAAAATCAAACCAGTTCTGCACTAATTCAAACAAAACCCTCAAAACCCCCAATCAGACTACCAAAAAAAAAAAAAAAAAAACAACCCCACCCACTTTGCATGTTCATATACAGATAACTATTCCATCATTCAAACAGTACTCCAAAAAGTGAAACTATTTCTCAATTCAATTAAAATGCAACCTCACCCCCAACAAATAATATCCAAAATCAAACCAGTTCTTGACCAATTCCAAAAACCCTGAAAACCCCAATTCAAATGCAACCCACCCCATCAAATGACATCCATAATCAAACAAGTTCTTAACCAATTCCAAAAACCCTGAAACCCCCAATTCAAATGCAAACCACCCCATCAAATGACATCCAAAATCAACCCAGTTCTTCCCCAATTCCAAAAACCCTGAAAACCCCAAATCACAAAACCCCAAAAAACACAAAATCGAGCGAGGGAAATTACCAGTTTCGACCAAGAACTTCTTCAGCACGATACCCAGTGACCATCTCAAACACAGTATTGCAATAAATTATAGGGTGGTCAGGCTCCAAAGCATCGGTGACAACAAACCCACAAGGTGTTGGCTGAAGAAGATTCTCCACAGGAAAAGGCACGGGCCCACCATCATTCAACACGAACCCTTCTTCATCGCCGCTTTCTTCAGAGCTACTATCCCACTCCATCATCTTCTTCTTCTTCGATTCTTCGATTCTTACCTTGAATTATTCCCTAAATTCACCCCATCGCAACGACCCAGATTAATGGGCAAACCCTAAATCGAAATGGGTGAATTGGGTACGAAATCAATCTGCAAAATGTGGAGAAACCCAGGTGGGTGCAAGTCCAGGAGCTTCGAAGATGAAGAACAGATGGAAGATGAGTGGATGGCAACGTTTTTATGGCTTTTGCTAGCTAGAGAGAATGAGAGAGAGAGAGAGAGAGAGAGAGAGAGAGAGAAAGAAGAAAGATGAAAAGTGTTGAGTTTGTTTTTCTTTTTTTCTTCGAGAAATTGCAGTGTTTATTGCTTAATTTGTTGGTTTTTGGGTTTGTTTTAGAGAGAGAAAGATAGGATCTTTTTGGAATTTTGAAGTGGATTAATATGAACATGCATAATATTAATTAGTTAGAAAAAATAAGAATTATTAGATTTTAAAATCTCTAACTTTGAACATCTAACTTTATTTTCTAAATAAATATCTTATGTGCACAGTTCAACATTGAATTAAAGTTATTTAAACTCGGAACTTTTTATAATATAATATTTGATTTTTGATTTAGATACAATTTCATTAAAAACTTAAGTTTAATTAATATTTGTTTAATATTTGACTGCTGACAAATTACATTTTTTAAAGTTTGAGATATCTATTTTAAAAGTGAAATTCGAGATAATACGATAAACAATCCTTAAATTTTGGAAATTTTAATACATAATCATCTTATAAATATAGAGAAATAATAGTAGGCGGTCCAAAAAAGGAATTGAAAATAAAAAGGGTGTAAATTCATAAAAAGAAAAAGAAAGAGCAAAATATCTAACAAATCGGTTTGATGATATTTTGAGGGGTTGAGTGATGATGGCATCACTTTGAGGACAAGCGAGAGAAGAAAAATTATGATATTTATTTATGGTACTATTTAAATAATGTTATATGTACAATAGTAAAGGGATAAAAAAGGAAAAAATAATAAGAAGAAAAAGTAGTATTGAAAAGGAGGAGAAGAATTTAAAAGCACTTTTGGCATGCGTCATTATCAAGTAGTCGTACTACATGTGTCATTTTGATCCATGTGGAATTGTGGGTTTATCTTACATGGGAAAATCTAGACATAGTCATGTTGTATTATTATTAATAGTTTGAATTTCAGGGTGTGAAAATTATGTTTTGATCGAGTTTTGTAACTCTCATTCATGCCTAAAAGAGTTTCGATTTTTTTTTAAGAAAAGCAAATCCAGACATAGTCATGTTTTATTATTATTAATAGTTCGAAATTTAGGGCGTGAAAATTATGTTTTGATCGAGTTTATGTCTATATTTGTAATTATAACTATTCGGATTAAAAGTATTTTTAGGAAAGGGGAAAAACTAATTTAGAAAACTAGTTTATATGACTGAATTATTTTGCGGTATTGGAATGTTATTAGGTATAACTAATTTAGACATGTCACATGTTCTTTGCTAAGTGGTTTAGTAAAACAATTTTTGAAATATGTTATTGAGTTCAACCTATATAATTCTTATGCCTAAAAGAGTTTCAATTAGGCCCTGTTCTTTTATGCAATATTTTGCGGAATGGTGTGGTGAGGTGTGGTGGAATTGTGGTGGGGTGTAGTGAAATTGTGGTAGGTTATTGGTATGTGGGGTAGGTGAGGAGAGAGAATGTAAAAAGTAAAGGAGAAAAGTGAGGAGAGAGAAAAGTAAAGAGAGAGAAAAGTAATGATTTGTGGTAAAATGTGGTGAGTTGTGACAAATTGCGGTAGGCTGTGGCACCGCAGTTTGCCAACCGCAGAAAAGAACAGGGCCTTAATTTATTTAAAAAGCACAATTATGGTAATTTCACAATGCATAATAATTGGTAGGCATCTTTATGATTGATTACATAGATTTGTAACACAAATTTCACTTTTAAGAAATAAAAAATGTTACAAGTTTGGTATTAAAACTAAGTAATCCTCTTTTCAATTTTACAATCGCTAAATAATATTTTTTTATCATACAATCAACGACAATAGAATTATTAATTTTTGACTCAATTTTTCCAACTCCTTCCAACTTTACTAATTCTTTCCAAATCCTTTCAATTTTTACAAAGTTTCATTCAACTCATTCCAACTTTAAACAATTTCTTCAAACTATCTCCAACTTTTATAACTTTCTTCCAATTGCTTCCAATAGATACAATTAATTGAATTATTATAAAATTTAGCTATTAAGATTTTCCTATATTATTTAATAATTTATGTGATTTTTTGTACTTTGATAAAACAACAAAATTTTGGTTGGAAAAAAATATAAATACTAAAATGTAATTCACAATATCAATATTATGTGTTTTTTAATAATTAGATAATTTAATTTATATCTTTTATTATGTCAAAAGAAAAGATGAATATTAAAATATATTTCACAATATCCAAAATTAATATTGGTAAAAAATCAATCAGCAATCTTATTAATTATAATGCATTAATGCCATAATTTAAAATACAATGATCATTTTTTTTTTGGAAAAACAATTGATCTTGATAAAACTTTGATTGAGAAAAATTAATCAATATGAAATGATTTATGATAAAATGAAAATTATATTATTCAAAGTTGGTAAAAAGAAGATTGAAAACTAAAACCTTCTCATATATGTAAATTCAAAGGTTCAATGTGATAAAAGGAAGACTTTAAACATAAAATTTATTTCACAATATGATGCATGCACGATTTCGATAGACCATATGCTTTAGATCATGTCCAAGGATCATAAGTAACCATGGATGCTAAGAAGATCTTGTTGGGAGTGTCCTGGCAATGTTCAATTACAACCGAATATTCAAACCAACGTGGTACGGTGAGTAACGACTACACTAGAAGATCTATTAATCAATGATTGAACCGTTCAATCGTGCCAGTTGGCCCCACAAAGTCACACAAGCCAATGCCCTAAGGCAAGAGTGTGTTAGAAAGAGGGTCAGATCAATAGGGTATTGATCCGGGGAGGTGCAAAACCCCTAAGGGTGAAAAGGAAGCACCACGGAGGGTGGCAAGGGCCACCACGGTCCATGGTGTCCCTGCCACAGTCCATGGTGACCTCTAAGCAACAGATTCTGAATCTGTTGCTCACCACGATCCGTGGTGATGCCCTGACGACGCGTCTCACATCAAGATTTGTGCCCTTTTCTCCCCTCCCTTTCCCATATAAAAGGGTATTCCTTTGGGGTGGAAAAGCTTGTCTTTCCATCCCAAGTGGTCATTGTAAAGGCTAGTCTCTATTTTTGAGATTTAAAGGATATCCGGAAAACTTTCCTTTGAAAGCTTCCGGATTTAGAAGTCTTGGGGTGATTCCCGGGAATCCTCCATGAGGAAGGAAGGACAGGCCGTATAGGATATGGTCAACATACTCTTTGACCCCGATTTGATCAGGGTCAAACAATCTAGCAGTTGTGCCAAAAGGTACTGCATGGACCTTTTGTAGAGGTTTTCTTTTTGGAATCTTCTACTCGGCTCCTTCTTGGAGTCTGGTGCATTCAACAGCTCAAGGTCGGTCGAGGTTATCGTATTTGGAGATTCGTGGTAATAGTAAACCTCTGCTATCTTTTCAATTTTCTTATTTCTTTTTGGGTTAATTTAATGTAGATTATGAGGGAATCCTAATAGTTAGGATTCCTACTCCGCCCCTAATTGGGGTGATCCCGACTAGATCGGGTCCACCTATTCTTGTGGCCTAGTTAGGACTAGACTACCTAACCCAACAGATCCATCATAGAACACATCAATCAACATTGGCTACGTTTAGGCTTTTTGATCAAAGAAATTGAACAAGGAAAACAAAAATAGGTTATATGACTATCTCTACTCCCGCCTTGAACAAGTAGGCATTTTTTAAGAGGGTTAGGGTGAGGGACAAATGACGAACGTAGGAAAATTTTGTAGTATTGGCAAACACTCATTCTCACTAGGCTCACTATGAGGTAAAGACAAAGCTATGGATCGCTTGTCCTCACCAGGAGCACACTAATCCCATTTTTCGCTCTTTAGAAGGTTCATCGACTTACATCTCAGCTCAGGCTTGATTCGATGTAGGGCCAAGGGACTTAAGTAACCACAGTCAATCAAATGATCTATATTCAGCACACACTCCCACAAACATGGCGCCAATCTTCAAATAACACTCAATCAACAACACATACTCGAATAACCGATGTCACCCAAATATCATGGATGACATATTCATGACACACCAACCATCATTCAAATAATATTCACAACATGATGAGTCCAATTTGCTAAATAGAATCAAGGTATCTTAAGACTGATACTTCTAATCGAGCACCAAGCAAACACCAAGATTCTTAGTATACCACTCCAAATGAAGAGTATTCTCAATCTTGGACATCACGTAATATTCATACAACTCATCTTGCCAACAAACATCCTCCAACAACCGATATCTCCCAAATAACATATGTGATTTAATCAAAGACTCTAAACTACATCCATCATTAATTTTGATCAAAGAGTCTTGGATTACCTCGACCTTCTCGCCGAAAAGATCAAAAGTGGCCAAGTTATGAGAGATGATTGCTCTTCAATTGGTGGCTTTGATATGAACAATGGGCTTCTTCTTGGTTTCTTCATTACAAATTGGAGAAAGATCATTCTTTTGGTCCACCTCTTGTCATGATTCTTCACCACCTTCTTCATGGGCCTCAATAAGCTCAACAGTTTCTCCTTCGTCAGCCACAATAACAATTCCCTCAACTCTTGAGCTTTCTTCTTACTCAACCACTTCAATGAACTTGAAATATCTTGCAAGACTGAGAGAGTAGAAGTCGAACTTCTCCTTTTTCCTCCTTTTAAACTCAATGTAAGGATCATCATAGAAATTACCCTTGGAAGGCATATCTTTCCTTCTACTTGGTTTATCTTGCTCATTGAGGAAAGACTGAAATCGAACAAGTTGGAGCAATCGTGTCAAGGGTGTCTTTATAGGAAGTTATTCTTCTTTCCAAATTGTCTAAGGTAAGGGGATGATTTGTGTTTGGGGAATTTTGTGGGGCTTTTTTGGGTTTTTGTAGTTGGTCGTGTGTTTAGGATAAAGGCTCTTTGTAGTTTCAACAAAAAGAGAGGCAAAGGACAATAATAATAGGTATTCATATGAAATGTGGATGCCCAATTCACAACATAATCATCAACACCTAATTTCCAAAGATGCAAAACAAAGGAATTTGTTCCTAAACTAGAGCAATATGATCAAAACCCCAATAATGAGAATCAAACTCCCAAAAATAATCAAACCAACAGTACTCCTAATTTCAATCAACCCAGCAAACAACAAATCAAGAGATCAATAACCAATTACACCAACAACATCCAATATGATCAAGAACACCAATAATCAACCAAATCAATCAAGAGCAATGAAATCTTAAGCAAGAAATAATCTGGAAGCTTTGATACCAAAATGGAGCATGAAGCCATTGTGGATGGAGCAGATGAGGATCGCCAAGATGATGATCGATTGAAGAACTCAATGGGAGAGTGGAGGAACTTATGAAATGTTGACAGAACTTGCAATCAATGGAGAACCTGGACCCAAATCAACAACAAACCCAAAAGACACCAAAAATCCAAAAGCAAATCACACCAAGGGTTGGATATGAACTTGGACAAAGGAGAGATTTCACCACCAAGAACTAGCAGCCCCACTAAAACTAGCTAAAGGATGATCCACCACTAGATCCTAAACGAAAAGATTTGCAACACTACCATTAATCAAACAATGGATAAAGTAAACAAGAGTCGAGAGGGGTTTGACAACAAAATACTTTAACTTTTTATTCATAATATGCATAATCTTCATAATCTGATTTACATCCCTGAAACACACAGATTCAATAGAGAAAGAGAGATTATTCCCCAAGAAATCTACAAGTTAACCTTAAAGGATAAATTTTAAATATAATTACTACTTGGGAGAGGGGTACATTAGATATATATAATAAAAAAAAAGGGGACAAGGGTGAAGGGAAATACCCAAGAGGAAGAAAAGAACGAGAATCGTTGAAAACGTAGATGGCACAATCGTGTTGTGCTTGCCACGGTCCGTGGTAACCTAGTTTTATATACTTTTCGACATTTGATCGAGAAGAGCACGATCTTGCCGTTGGATGGCACGATCGTGTGCCCCTGGATGGAGGGACGATCATGGAATGCTCGTGACCTCTATTTCTTCATATGGATCACATTAGCTCACAGGGGCACGATCGTGAGGAGTCATGACCCAATCATGCACCGCTTTTTCTCATTCCGTTCCTTGATAAGTTCTTATTCCATGCTCGGGATGGAATCACCCACGCAACCTTGGCATATTCGAGGGCCTATAATGTTCTCGAGATGACCCGCCTTGGTCGTGCATTGATCGAAATGCCCCCGAATTCCCCAGATATGACGTACTCCTTCGCCTCTTATTAGGGTTGAGGATCTTGGAGCCCCTTAGAAGGCTTGGGAATGGATTGTGGAGGATCCAAGGTTCTACCCCATGGTCTTTGGTCCTACTCGAAGTGTATTTCATTGACTACAAGGTTCCATATATGCCTCCAGGGTCCTGGGTCCACTTTAAAATGGACCTTGCACCCAACTCAGAAGTAAATTTGATCGAGATTTTCAGAGGGGGTTCAGGATAGCTTGAGGACCATGGATATTGTTGTTCTGACCCTACCCCAATATGGTTTAATATCATTGCCACTTGTAGTTATTGAGAAGTTAAGACAGGAATTGTCATGATAGAATTAGTTTTTGCAAGACTTGGATATATATGTTGTCTAATGTTTGCTTTATAGAATTGTCGAGGAAAGTGCTATGAAAATAAATGGGATTTGTTGGATATAAGTTAATTCGAAACTAGCACACTTTCTTGAAGAACTATTTACTATATCATGAACTTAAAGGTAAGACTAAACTCTTTAAAGTACAAACTCGACTTGCTTTTCACTAGAAGTCTCTCTAGAGTTATTGTAATCAACACATGGAATAATGTGTGTTTGATTGGTTAGTGTGCCTTCTACTATCCTTAGAACACGTCTTGGAAGCTCAAGCTTGAGATGGTGCTGGTTGAGTACGTGGGCTCTGATTCCCGACATTTTTTACGGTAGTTAAGACCCTTTTAGCCTGCAAGTCATGACAGTGGAGATTGCCCTTTGGAACCTCTATTGCAACTGCATCTCTAGTATCAATTTACGGGGGAGTCTGTACAGGTTTTCGACAGAGGACAATGAGTTAATGGTGGAGGGATGTTAAGGGGCTAATGACTTGAACAACACGTACAGAAGGAAGTTGGCCGGATGTGCTTCTCTTTGTCCAAACAATGCCAACAACAATAAGATGTTGGGATCCAATCCAAGGGTTTGCTTTTCGAGTAGGTTAAGTTATGGCCTTGAGAACAACCTTGGAATTGTATCTTCAACCTTGTCCATTATGGCTATGGTGAGTGTTTAACCAATTGAATGCGTCAAAAGGTCGAATCCATTTCTTAACACGCTCAACCTCAATTTAAGTTTCATAGAGTTTCTTCTTCAAACTGTTAATCTCATTATATTGTTAGTCTTTTCCAAGCACTTTTCGAAGTTAAAGACAATAACATTGATCTCTCCTGTTTAACGACCAATTCTGTTTCCTTTTCATGGAGTTCTACTCGCAACATTCCTTCTCATCCCAAGGTACTCCAATAGTACTTCATCAAAATTTCTCCTCTTTAGTATAGAAGTATATGAAGTATATTCCGAAACTTTGAAACTTAGATGATGTGAAAATGGTGGATCCCACCAATGCTATTGCTCTTGTTCTCATTACTCCTCTACCCTATTCTCCATTGGAGAAAAGACTTCATTAAAGGCCCCCATAACGATCAATCAAAGTTGGTTCCATAGATACATCCTCTCAATGTGGTCGCTGGGAGCATACGCAACAAAAGTTTGATAACGTAATACTTTCAAGTGAATACAAGATCAATAAATCTGACAAGTACATATACACAAAGTTTGAGAATGGTAAATGGGTAATTATGTGCCTTTACATTGATGACATACTGATCTACATAACCAACATGGAAAAGTTATGAAATCAAATAATTCTATCCATTAAGTTCTCTATGGAGGACATTTGAAACTTTGCGGTATGTCCTCATGCCTCGTTTGCAGTATTAAAAGAATAAAAAAAGGATTGAAAATTTATCAAAAAGTTCGTCCATTTGAAATTCTATGGTCATACTTAGTTTTTTTTGGGTCGAATAAATTAAGGTACTAGAATTGGTCAAAAGTTTACCAATTCTATAAATAAAAATTAAAAAAAAAACAGTTCTGAATGTGGACATAACAGTCTGACAACTTGAATTGGTTGTGTGATTGTGTCTGATTTTTTGTCATTTAAAGCAATGGTATGCTCAATAAACAGACAACTACCTTTTTGTATTCTAGAAAATCAGACACCAAACAACAACAGTCTGACAACTTGAACAGCAATAGTTCCTGTGAAATATGATTATGAAATATACTACACAATGCCAATGAGATTATAAAGCTTCTCAGGCAATATTTGTTTGCAAATGAAGCCAAATTATTAACAGAATACTCAAATATATGAATTTCTGAATATATAGTTTGTAACTCTTAATAACGTATTCTGAGTCAGTCATATAACTTATTAAAGATCTGATTTTTCAAATATATATTATGTAAAGTAGGTAAGAAAGTATGAGATGGAGTGGGAACGTGGATAGAGTGGGAAAGGATGGAAAGGCAGGGGATAATTTTATCCCTACACCATAAAAGAATTCAAATATGAATGAATCATGACATTTCAGATGAAAAAATATACACAATGTTCAAAACTGTGACAGAATCAGGTTCTTTCCCCAGGCTCCTCTTCGACATCAGACTCAGAATATTGATTCGATCCAAACCTAAACCTCATCTGTTGGCTAACCAACTCAGCAAGATCAGGCCTATTCGCGTTTCTATATGCATTCACAATGGCATTATACAGGGACTCATTCGCTTCAATCTTGTGAAACCTCATTTGGCTGTAAATCCGTTTCACGCCTTCCACCATACTCGCTCTTCCATAGCACTCCACAAGATACAGGTAAGTCACAATGTCAGGCTCGATCCCTTCATCTTGCATTCTCATAAACAGATTCAACGCCCTGTCGGTATGTCCACACGCCCCGTAGACATACATTGCAACATTGTAGGCAAACGGGCCGAGATTCACACCCTCTTTTGCAAACGTTTCGCAAGATTCAAGGGCAAAATCGTACATTCCCACCACGGCAAAAACGCATGCCACGATGGCTTGTCTTGCATGGGGTTTCCCGTCTTGGTAAGCTGCCTCTAGCTGCTGCACTGCTTCGGTTGGTATGCCGCCTTTCTTCAACACTGTAAACAGCACTTTGAAGGTGCTGTGATCGGGCAAGATTTTCTTCGCGGTTATCATCTCGTGTAAGAGCTCACCGCAGTCTGCCAGCTGGCCGTTTGTCACGTAGCACGACATCACTTTGGTGAATGACGCGCAATCTGTGAGCAACCCGGATAGCTTCATTTCCTCTGCAACTTCAGCAGCTTCGTCGAGCATCCCTAAGTTCTTGTACAGGTTCATCATGGTTGCATATGTGATGCCATCGGCCTGCCCTTTTTGTCTCAGATTGTGAAATACCAGTTTCGCTTCTGAGAGTATACCGTGATACGCGTAGAGACTGATCATGCTATTGGAAGCAACTGTATCCGGGCCGCCATCAAATCTTTTCAAAGATTCGTATATCTTTTTCGCCTCCTCTAGATGTCCTCCCTTGCTATATGCCTTGATGAGTGAAGTCAGGACGATCTGGTTTGCAGTGATTCCCTCGTTTTCCATCTTTCGGTAGTAGTGTAGAGCTTCATCGGTTCTACCCGTTTCAGCAAATCCATTGATCAAAGCGCCGTAAACAACCTCATTCGGTTTTAACCCGACCCTCTCCATGTCTTGAAAGGCTTCTACCGCTTCAGATAGCATGCCAAGACGTGCGTAGCTAGCAACAATGGCAGAATATGTTTGGCACTGCGGTCTTAAACCGGCTTCCTGCATTTGATTTAAAACTTCCTTCGCCTGGTCCACTAAATCCCCTCCGGCAAACATCTGGATGAGGGAGTTATAAGTGCATTCGTCAGGCCAAGTTCCGGAATTCCTCATCATTTTGAAGATTGAAAATGCCCTCTCGTAATGTTTCGCGTTGCCAAGGGCTTTGATCATCACATTATACTCCAAAACATCCTTGTGTTGTTGTCCTTCGAGATCCCGTTTTGCATGGAAGACAGCCTCGGCTTCAGAACACAGCCCCTTCTCAGCATGCACATCCATAATCGCCGCATACGTCTTTGACGACATTCCAATATTAGCCTTGCATGTTTCGAAAAAGATTCTAGCCCGGTCAAGCAACCCCTTGGCTACATACATCTTTATAACCCCGGGAACAGAATGCTCGTCGACTTTTAGGTTACATCTCTCCATCTCCAACAGCACAGTTTCAGCTTCATCGATCATCCCTGTTTTGCACAACATGCTCAGGACAGCTCTGTGGGTCACCACATCGGGGAAAAGACCCACATTCCTAATCTTCCAGTACCACTGCAAAGCGGCATCGACATTTCCAGCTTCAGCATACAGCGAAAGAAACGTATTATAAGTTTTCGTATCAGGGCAAACTCCCCTTTCTTCCATCTTGTTAAGCAAAGCCTCGGCCTCCGTCAAATGACCATGACTCCCACAAATGTGAATCATAGTGTTGAATGTGATCGTATCGGGCGCCACTACCAACTTCAACATTTGGGAAAACACCTCAGCCGCATCATTCAACCGCCCTGCCTTGCCATACAAATCGATCAAAGTGTTGTAAGTAGCACTCATTTGCGGCTTCCTAACAACATTTTCCATCTCTGAAGTCGAGTTCCTCCCTCCTACCTTAAACAACTCAGTCGACAGGAAATGCTTGAAACTTATCAGCTCGTTCACATCATCCAAACCAAGACTGTGAAAATCAACCTTCCCAACACACCAATCCTTGTAAAACTGATCCGCCCTATCAAACTCCCCGACATCTTTGAGCACCTTCACAACCGTACTCATCGTCACCTCATCAGGGAAAACCCCGCGTAATCTCATATGCTTCACCCACAAAAGCGACTCATTTACGAGACCCGATTTACCATACTCACTAATGAGCATACTGTATGTATTATTAGTAGGCAAGACACTGTCTTTTGCCATTTCGATCCAACAGAGCCTCAACTCATCCCATCTCTGCGCCCGGCAGAGCTTTCGCAACACAACACTGTAGTGAATAACATTTGGGGCATAATCAATTTGAGATTTCATCCAATTGAAAACCCTAACAACCCTCTCCCAACTGCCCTGTTCCTTAAGAATTACAGTTTGTTCCTTGGGACTCAACTTTCCTACATAAGATTTAAGGGTATTTTCAACATCCCCTTCGGATTCAAGTGACCTTAAAATTGAGGGCAAAGTACCCCCATATGTATTCTTCTTCTTCTTGTTCTTGCCATTAAAGGGTACTGAGGTTTTAGGGGGTGGAAAAGGGGTATTTGTAACAGATTGAAGCTTAAACCCTAGCAAAACCCTAGACCCAGATGAGGTTAGCCCCTGATTTCTACGACGTGAATTTGGGGAACCGAGGCCATTAAACCCTAGGAAAACCCAGGCGGGAGATTTCTTAATGGGGGAGATAAGATTGAGGAGCTTACTTGGGTTGTTGAAGTCGTTGTGAACCAAATCTTTCGGTCTGTGACAATGAAGCATTGTCTAAAAGAAATTTAGGGTTTTTGATTGCAATTCTTCGACCCAGGAGATGAACATGGGGGAGAAGAAGATAATCGATTGAAGCTTCCCTGTTGTTCTATGGCGAGCCTTTTTCTGGTTTTGGCACCCAATCGTATAGGAAGATTGTGGAGATTTTAATTAAGAGTTAGGGTGTAGGCGTGTAGCAATGGAGTGACACTACATCGCATAGGCGCATAATCCAAATTTGTCCAAATCACTAAAAATATAGAAAGTACTGAATCTCGGACATAAAATTTGAATCTCGGACATAAAATTTTTGCCCAATGTTCGATTCGACCATACCCAGAATTACCTAAATCCGAACTTTTACAAGCTCTAGAAATTGGAAACCTTTTTTTTTTCTTTTTTTAGTGAAAAACGACAATTCTTCAGAACACAATAAATGGTAAAAATTTGGCGTGGATATTACGAATTAGTGTAAACTGATAACTTAAGCTAAAAAGTTTTATTATTCTATTCAAACATCTCCTACTACATTATAGTTAAGGGTAATATTTTGATAACTTTAGTGACAAACGACAATTCTTCAGAATACAACAAATGGTAAAAATTTGGCTTCAATATTACGGATTAGTGTAAACTGATAACTTAAGCTAAAATTTCTATTATTCTATTCAAACATCTCCTACTACATTATAGTTAAGGGTAATATTTTAATAACTTTAGCTCAATATTTTAATAAATAAATGGATTATTCTTTTTTTTTGGTAGCAAAGACAGAGTATATAATTAAAACATCACTAAGGAAGGGCTAGTCTCTTAGTCTTAATGGCCAAAGCACGTGTTTTCCTAACGTTTGATAGTTTTGACTTACGGGTACATAACGGACCTGCGGAAGAAATTAAACCAACTAAAATATCAGGTGCAGAGCGACACCTTTTTGCTTCAAGCTGGGTTCGATCAGCAGGAGCCCAAAGAAGTTTGCGCTTTTTGCAATTTGCATTGCTTCCTTGGTTGACTTGGCTTGCAAAATGACAATCCTTACCTCAAATGCATCGCTTGGCGATGGTATGCCTAGTCTTGTGGTGCTTGTGAATATTAAGCTTTTGGTGCTCTTGTCCACCTGTTGGTTGCAAGATTTCTCCCACGAACTGGTGTACGCTGACAATGGATGTCACTATGTTGTGACTGATTGGGGGTACCTGCAAAAAAACCCTGCTTACCTTCTGACGGATTCACTCTAGAATCCACATGAACTTGTTGCTCTCCAGACTTGTCATCCATGTTGTTACTACCGTGTGGCACCCTCGGATTGGCTTGGACCTTCACTTTCATATAACTCATACTTACATGATCAAAAACCTCAATAAATTCTCCTTTTAGCAATTCTTGATATGCTTTCTCGTTCAAGGACATTACTTGGCCATCATGCCTTTTAAAGAACGTGGCTGTAGTTTTGGGTTTTGCCATATGATCTTCAGAATTGAAGATGGTCGCCTGAGCTTCCTAGTTCAAGGAGTTTTCCTTCATCTTGACCTTTTTCCTCGATCTCCCAATCAACTTCCATTGGAGCAAGTACCTCTTTGTTAACAGATTCTTTGACGGAATTTTGGTTGCATCCAACACTCATTTCTTTATCACTCCCAACAGTATTTACGTAAAACCACCCCTCCTTGTCTTCCATATCACTTCTCTGCTCCACAATAGAGCTTCTTACTCCCTCCTTGCTTGCTTTGAACGACTTACAACACAATTCTTCCTTTGCTTTTTTAAGCTCCCTATACACTTCTTTGTTTTCCGGGTCTATTTCCACGGCCTGTTCCAAATCTTTAACGACTTCTTTCAGACGATCCAGTTTCACTAAGGTTGTAGCTCTTCGAAATAAGGCCTTGACATTCAAAGGGTCAAACTCTAACACATTTTTACAGAAGGTGAGAGTTTGCTTAAAATCTCCTAACTTCAAACTACAAGCTGCAAGATTCAAGCCAAGAGAGGTACCCCCTTCTACCATCAAGGTAACATCATCCTCACATAAAGATTCTCCTCCTCCGAGGAACTGAAAAGTGGTATAATAAGCCAAAGCGGCTTCCTGGTATTCTTTTTGCCTAAAAAGCTTGTTCCCTTTTTCTTTAATTTCTTTTGCTTTGAAAATGGCATGTTGAGGGTGTGGCATAGTAGCCACGATTTGGAGGATTTCCTCATCAATTTCCTCCGCCATAGTTGGAATAAGTGGAACCTTACCACACCAAATCCCCAGTATTCAAAATGATTCGACAAGAAACCATAACAATCCGACAAGAAACCATAACAATCCGACAAGTTTCAACCCACAACACCACAACCAAGAACCAAACTCCAAACCTCTCCTCTAGTACTATCACTTAGATTGCAACCTATCAATTACGCCCACCGCCACTTAAAACACTTCACCAAAAGAAACTAATACCAATATCAAACCATCAAAAACTAGCAACAAATAGAATCATTAAACCCAGATTAAAAACCTCCCAAATCGAAGCAACTAGATGTGAAATACCCAGAAACAAGACTAAAAGAACATAAGCAAAAGCTAGGAATAGATATGGCAGAAAGGGGTAACAAACCAGGTCACCTGGCCACTGAGTCGCAATTCCCACCGGCACCTTTCCTGTCGTGCCCAAACAGCCATCACCTACGAGCCAGCTAACTGACACACACAGGAAACAACACGATGGATAAACAACCCAAAAACCAAAGTGAAACGAGAAATGAAAGGTATTACTAAATAGATCGGAGAAGGGTGGTGCCCATGACCGCAGTTGATCGACCGTCACCAGCGTCGGCCGGAGAAATTAAGTAGCAAAGGCTATGGTGATTGGGTAGTTTTTAGAGAGAGAAATTCGAAATGTGGACATTTATTTTTGGATTCACAAATGGATTATTCTTACTTGCAATTAATTATATTAGTCACAATATCACCTCAAAAAATATAAATAACAAAATACAAAAACTTAGTATTGATGATGTTGTCATAGTATTAAATATAAAGACTCCTTGCATTTGCATCGATATTTAAATGTCAATTTGAAAGGGCGAGAAACATCAAAATATCCAACAAAATTAGCAAAAAATTATAAAATTACTTAAATAAACTAAAAAAACTAATTATAAAAGATGAAAAATATAAATATAAAATGAATAAAATTATATCTAAAATATATAAAATAATAAAATTAGAGACAGAAAAACATAATTGAAAAGAGAGTACCCGGGAAGGAGGAGTATAAAAACTCAACAAAATCGGTTCCCTCCACATTCACTGAGCTTCATCTCTAATCCTCCATGTTCATGACCCCCAAACCTCTCATCTCAAACTCCCACTTTACTCCTCTATGATCTCCATCTTCCCCAAATCCATCAACCCTCGATCATCCCAAGTTTCCCAGATCCTCACATTCTGCAAATCAGGCTCATTCATTGAAGCCCTAAAACTCTTCAACAGAATCGACTCTGCAGAAATCACCTCCGATGTCAAGCCCCTTGTCTACGCTTCTCTCCTACAAACCGCTACCAAATCCCATCTCTTCAATCACGGACAACAAATCCACTCTCACATCATCAAATTTGGCATTGCCAACAATGGGATTGTGGGCAATAGTTTGCTCTCATTGTACTTCAAATCGGGTTTGAGTTCGAGTTCGGGTTCGGGTTTGATCGAGGCTACGAAGGTGTTCGACGAAGTGTCTGCGAAGGATGTGATCTCTTGGACTTCGATGATATCGGGTTATGTTAGAATCACCCCCGAAAAGTCGATTGAGATTTTCTGGGATATGCTTGATGCGGGTATTGAGGCCAATGCGTACACTTTGTCTGCTGGGATCAAGGCGTGCTCGGAGATTGGGCATGTAAAGCTTGGGAAATGCTTTCATGGGGTTGTTTTTAGAGGTGGGTTTGGGTCGAATAATGTGATTGGTAGTGCGTTGATTGATATGTATGGGAGGAATAATCGGTTGAGTTATGCACGCCAGGTGTTCGATCAATTGCCTGAACCAGACCCTGTTTGTTGGTCTTCGGTTATATCTGCACTGACTAAGAATGACATGTATGAAGAAGCTTTGGATCTGTTTTATGTCATGCAGAGGAGAATCAAACTTGTGCCGGATGAATTCACCTATGGATCGGTTTTGACAGCTTGTGGGAACATGGGGAGATTGAATCAAGGGAAACAAATTCATGCCAAAGTGATCGTCACTGGACTTTCTGGGAATGTAGTGGCTCAGAGTAGCCTGGTTGACATGTACGCGAAATGCGGGCATGTCCAACACTCTCAGAAAGTATTCGATAGGATGAGGAAACGAAACGCGGTCTCTTGGTGTGCTTTGTTGAATGGGTATTGCCAAAACAAGGATTTCGATTCGGTAATCAAGCTTTTCAGGACAATGGAGGATCCTGATGTTTACAGCTTCGGGACTGTGATTCGTGCCTGTGGAGGGTTGGCTGCTGTGAAACAAGGGAAAGAGGTCCATTGTCAGTACATCAGGAAAAGTTGCTCAGGACATGTTATTGTCGAATCAGCTTTGGTTGATCTCTATGCCAAATGTGGCTGCATAGAGTACGCGTTGAGAGTGTTTTCGCATATGCCCGTCAGAAACCTGATATCGTGGAACTCGATGATTTGTGGGTTAGCTCAGAACGGGAGAGGTCTCAAAGCAATTCAACTCTTCAATGACATGGTTAAGGAGGGGATTCAGCCGGACAATATCAGTTTTCTTGGTGTCATCTTTGCATGTAGTCATGCCGGTTTGGTTGATCAGGGGCAGCAGTATTTCATCTCGATGACAGAAGATTATGACATCAAACCCGGGACCGAGCACTGCAATTGCATGGTGGATCTGTTAGGCCGGGCGGGTTTGATAGAAGAGGCCGAAAACTTGATAGAAAAGGCAGATTGTAAGGATGCTTTTTCGCTCTGGCCGACGCTTCTTGGGGCTTGTTCAACCAGCAGAAACTCTGCTGCTGTAGAGCGTATCGCGCTGAAGATGATGAAATTGGACCCGGGTAATCACTTGAGTTATGTGCATCTGATTAATGTGTACAAGTCGGATGGGCGTTGGAACGATGCCACGAGGGTAAGGAAGTTGATGGAAGGTAGAGGGGTGGAGAAACCGCCCGGGAGGAGCTGGGTTGAGAATGGCTTAGAAGTTGCCTTTAGGTGACTGCAAATTGGAACCAATCTCTCTAAATTGCAAAATTTAGAGAGATTTCGGGGTGTAATCGTGGGTCATCTTGGGTCAATTGGATCCAATATCTCTAAATTGCAAAATTTAGAGAGATTTCGCGGTTTAATTCGTGGATCATTTTGGGTTAATTGGAACCAATCTCTCTAAATTGTAAAATTTAGGGATAAGACTGCTACATCCGAGCCTCCATACCTGCATGGGGTGGATTTTGGGGTGTCGGTTTTGGTTTTGTTCATTGAGAACAAGCTCTTAGATGAATCCTTGTAATTGATCAATAAGAACATCATCACTAAAACTAATCAAATTAGAGCATGACAATCATGGAAATGTTATCAACCGAGGAGCTAATGCTCGAGAATTGATAGCCGGAGCAGAGCTCCGATGGAGAGCTGAGCTATCGAGCGAGCGAGAGAGAGAGAGAGAGATAAGAGAGTTGTTTGTATTGATTAATTGGATGAATGAGTTATTATAACAACCTTCCAATTTATCTCTCTATTAGAGGTGTAACCACCCAGCTAACCACCCAAGATTACAACTAAAAGTCTACATACAACCACAAGTACACAAGTTTTGCATTGTGAAGGAGGAAACCCTCAAACAAATTTCATGGGAGAAAAAAAGTAAAAATTGGTCATTGTATAGGAAGAGAGAGAAAGGGTGCCAACCAGGAGAGATAAAGTAAAAATTTCATGGATAAAATTGCACATTGTATATGCTCTTGTGGAACTCAAACAAATGAGAAAAAAAGAAGAGAGAAAGGGTGCTAACCAGGAGAGAGAAGGTAAATTTTTCATAGATTAAATTGCACATTGTACATGCTCTATAGTTATACCCTTTGGCCTCACCAATGCTCCCTTAACTTTTCAAAGCCTGATGAATAGCATTTTCAGACCTTATCTATGTAAGTTCATATTGGTTTTCCTCGATGACATACTCATACATAGAAAGTCTATGGAAGAGCATAAGGTTCACTTTAACATTACTTTTCAGATCTTGCAAAAGCGTACACTCTTTGCTAAGTTGAGTAAATGTAGTTTTGGGATGACTGAGGTGAAGTATTTAAGCCAAATCATCTTTGAAAAGGGTATGACTACCCAACTAATCATTAGGGATGCCCTAAATTGGTCACCTGCATTTTAGATTAATTGCATGAGATAAACATTTGCAGTTTGAGGATTTTGTAAACCTAAACATAAACCGCAAAATGCAATTAACTGCATTTGGAAACTAGAAATCGAAACCAAATCGAAATCGTCGGTTAACCGCATTGAGAATGCAATTCACTGCCTTTTGGGTCTGGTTTATAGTTAACCACTGGTTTCTACAAATTTAAAGTAATAACGTCCAAGGAAGAAAAACTGACACTCTTTAAATTTTCAAAGTTTGTTATAAAATTAACAAAAGATTGGTTAATCGTTTTATAAAAATGCAAAACTAAAACCAAAACCGTTTAGTTGACCTAAACCGCAACTTTCAAAAAATTCAAATGGTTAATTCGTTTTACCAGTTCGATCTTTATGATTTTGCAGTTTAGGTTTTTCTTGGATACCCCTACTAACCACCCAAGATCACAATTATTCCCTTCCAATCTCTTACAACTCACATGATAAGCGCATGTCATCACCTCAAAAAGTGTCATATCATTAGATTCATAATGAAAAGTGTCATTATAAGATTATAATATTGTAAGTTTTTGATAAAATATGTTATAGGAAATTTTCAGTAAAAAAAAGATACTAGAGACCATGTAACTTTATTAAGTGATAATTAATATGAAACAAATGGGGTTGTAATAACGCAAATTATATCGTCCATTGTGGTTTACTTAATATGAAAAGTGTCGTTATACACCACATGTATTGAAATATATTAAATTTTTATGTGATGAATTTTTATAAAAATTCGATAACTATAAAAAGTATCGACGAATTTTGTAATAATTTTGATAAATTTATGATGAAGTTTATAATTAATAATAAATTTTTTAAACAAATTACACAAGTGGTCTACCTTGGTAGGTACACCCCGGTGTACCATACAACGGGTGGGGATAGTATTATTGTAACTATAGTACTCCCGACAGTTCCTTCTATCTGTCGCCCCGTTTTTCGTGTTGACAACTTTGACTGTTAATTTTTCAATATATACAATGATTCATCGTACAAAATTGATGTCATTAGATTCATATTATAAAATACAATTAGAAAAGTATAAAATTGAAATTTGTTGATAAGATTTTTTTTAGAAATTTTTGAATAAAGATGAACATTGAAAAACATGAAAGACAATCATAGTATTTGTGGACAAAAGGACCAAGTACTACCTCCGTCCCTTATTGAGTGTCACGGTAACTAATTTTTTAAGTCCAATGTCCCTAGAAATTTTGAGTAAAAAATTACACTTGGACAAATATCTCCCTTTTACTTAACGGTGACCTTTCACATTTCAAATTCTCTTTAGACTTCCAATTAGAGCTGACAAAATCTGACCCGACTCGAACCCGCCCGAAAGTTTAAGGTTAGGCCCGGAATTTTCAAACCTAAAACATAAATAAACACATAATCGACCTACACCAAACCCAACCCGGAACCGACTCGCCCGCCCGCTCAAATTGATAGGGGTGCTTCCAACACATCATTAATAAGGGTAAAATGAGTATTTTAATCATTGAAATTGTAAAACTGACAAATAAAAAAGGAAAAAGATAATTAAAAAAATTGACAAATAATTAGGAATGAAGGCAACAATAAGGGTGTATTAAATTTATGGGTAAAAATTAAATTTAGGTAATTTTTAATAAATTTTGGCAACTTTTGTCAAATTTACCATAATATATTTTTTTATTTTTCTAAGTTTGGTAATTTTTGATAAATTTAAATAAAAACTAATACATTTAAAAACAGATAAATTCAGTTTACCCGTGAATTTGACGGGGCCTTTGCAGGGAAAAATAAAGAAAACCAAATGGTAATTATATATATTTTTTATTTATCTTCTTTTTTGCGTTAGTTTGCCCCCATTTGAGCTCGAAAGGATTGGCTTCCCGGGGTTGCATTGCATCTTCAATCTTCATTCCTTCACTCTTCACCAGTCGTCCTACTCTAACCCTTCATTTTACCTCTTTCTTCACCCTCCATTTCCAAACCTTCAATCTTTTCTTTCTTATCTTATCACCCCCAATTCTCATCTGGGTTGAGTTCTTCTGCTTCATGTTTGGCTCCTCCAATGGAGGGCTCCGTCTTCCCAAACAGACCAACATTACCCATCCAACCCCCAAAACCCACCCATCCAAACACCTCCTTAAAATTCTGCTCCACAACTTTCCCTCTTCCTCCTCAACCCCAACAAACCCCTCCTTCACCTTCCATTGCTGTAGACTCTCTTCTTCAACACCTTCTTCATCTTTCTTCATCTTCAACCGACACCCATTTCCCTAAACTCATCAAATCTTCCAATTTCAAGTCTTCCCTTTTGCCATCTCTCCCTATTTCCTCCCTCGATTCCTACAATCACCCCGTTTTCAAACCCCAGTTCGAGGAGAAAGATGGATTGGATGATAGAGCGCTTGATTTCTTATCCGAAAAGAGTAAGTCCTTGCTGAATTGTATGTTGGATATACCCTTGCCTAGTTTGAATTCGTTCTTTGATTCTGTGAAGGATGATTTGGTGAAACTTGATTTGATCAGTCTGTTGAAGGGTTTAGATGTGTTGGGTAAGTGGGAAATTGCTGTTTTGCTGTTTGAGTGGGGTTTATTGCACCAAAAGTGTAAGAATAAGAGACTGGATTACCAAGTTGTTGAGTTGATGGCTAGGATTTTGGGTAGAGAATCACAACATACAATTGCAGCTAAGCTGTTCGACGAAATTCCCCTTGAGGAATACTGCTTAGATGTCCGAGCATACACCACGATACTTCATGCTTATGCTCGGGCAAGCAAATTTGAGCGTGCCGTGGCCGTATTTGAGAGCATGAAGAACAAGGGTCTGTCCCCAACTTTGGTCACCTACAATGTCATGCTTGATGTGTATGGCAAGATGGGTCGATCTTGGGACAAAATTTTGGACCTTTTAGATGAGATGAGACGTCGAGGGCTTGAATTCGATGAGTTTACTTGTAGTACTGTGATTGCAGCCTGTGGGAGGGAGGGTTTGTTGGATGAGGCGAGGGAGTTTTTCACTAAGTTTAAGGAAGAAGGGTATGTACCGGGGACGGTTGCATACAATTCGTTGTTACAAGTGTTTGGGAAGGCTGGTGTTTATTCTGAGGCCTTGAGCATCTTGAGGGAGATGGAGGAGCATGGTTGTCCTGCGGATTCTGTCACGTACAATGAGCTTGTTGGGACTTATGTTAGGGCCGGTTTTCTTGAGGAGGGCGCTTTGGTGATTGATACAATGTCCCAAAAGGGCATTATGCCGAATGCGGTTACATACACTACGGTGATTGATGCCTATGGAAAGGCTGGGAAGGAGGACAAAGCTTTGGCCCTTTTCAAGCATATGAAGGACTCGGGGTGTGTCCCGAATGTGTGTACTTATAATGCTGTTTTGGGGATGCTAGGGAAGAAGTCGAGGACGGAGGATATGATTGAGGTTTTGTGTGACATGAAGCGAACCGGGTGTTCTCCTAACCGGGTCACGTGGAACACGATGCTTGCCATGTGTGGTGGGGCCGGGATGGAGGAGTATGTGAACCGGGTCTTCCAGGAGATGAAGCGGTCCGGGTTTGAGCCCGATAGGGACACCTTCAACACTTTGATAAGTGCGTATGGGCGATGTGGGTCGAAGTTGGATGCCACCAAGATGTTTCAGGAGATGACCGATGTCGGGTTCAGCCCCTGCATCACAACCTACAATGCATTGTTAAATGTCTTGGCTCGGAAGGGCGATTGGCGGGCCGCAGAATCGGTCCTTTCGGACATGAGATCCAAGGGCTTCAAACCAAACGACACCTCGTACTCCCTCATGATCCAATGCTATGCCAAGGGGGGCAACATTAAGGGCATGAAGTCCCTCGAAAAGGACATCTACGAGGGCCAAATATTCCCCACTTGGGTCCTCCTAAGAACCCTAATCCTCGCCAACTTCAAATGTCGGGCACTCTCCGGCATGGAGAGGGCGTTCGACGAGCTAACCAAATCCGGATACAAACCCGATTTAGTCGTCTACAACTCCATGCTCTCGATATTCGCCAAAAACAAAATGCATGACCGTGCACACGAGATGCTCCACTTGATCCAGCAAAACCAGCTCACGCCCGACCTCGTCACCTACAACACTCTCATGGACATGTACGCGCGAGCCGGGGAGTGCTACAAAGCCGAAGAAATCCTAGCCCGGCTCCTGAAAACCGGGGGAAACCCCGATATTGTCTCCTACAACACGGTCATCAAAGGGTTCTGCAGAAGAGGGCTGATGCAGGAGGCCATGAAGATTTGGGCCGAGATGACTGCACGAGGGATCAGACCCTGCATTGTGACTTACAACACGTTTGTCGCAGGGTACGCAGGGCGAGGGATGTTCCCCGAGATCGATCAGGTTGTCAAGTACATGATCGATCACGGGTGTAGGCCTAACGAGCTGACTTATAAGACGGCGGTTGATGGGTATTGTAAGGCGAAGAAGTATACTGAGGCGATAGATTTTATTTCGAGGATTAAGGAGAGGGATCCGGGGTTTGAGGATGAGGCCTTGTTTCGGTTGTCTTCCAAAGTTAGACAGAAGGTTCTGCTGTGAATTGTATGTATTTGTAGAGATTTCAGAGTTTCAGAGTTGATAATTTCAGGTGTCTGTTCTTTTTGCTTACTTAACATGTAATTCCAATTCATTTTTGAGCAATATATATTACACGCACATGGAGTTTATACTCCAAGATATCATGCAAGTGAACAATCACACTACTTGGAGCATAAACTCCAAGAGCACATAATATATATTGATGGAAAGTTTGTGAAAAAATGGCAATTCTTTGAATCTCTGCATGAAAAATATCAGCATCAGTTTTAGGTGCTTCTAATTTTTCTTTTTTTTTTTTTAAAAAAAAGAAAAGAAGAAAAAGGAATTAAGGAAAAGTGGGTAATTTGCATAAACCCTACCCAGGTGACGTGGCACTCTGAGCACCCTTCCTGAAGCCTCACCCAATCATCCAAAAGGGTTTATCCATGAAATGCTGGAGTTTGATATTGCCTTAGAAATTAGTTTCTGCTATCAGCTTCCTATCTTTTTTCCCTACTATTTTCATTTAGATATATATTAGTTATTAAATTGATATTTTATTTTGCCCCTCCAAAAATAAAAAATATCATTTGGTTGAAACCCCACAAGCTTTCTTTTCTCTCTATGAGTTTGTTGGTGATAATATGAGACAGCAGAAATGTCAGGTTTTTCAGTGGCTCATAAGCCAACCATAAATGGAATACTAACTGATTCTTCTTCATATCATCATCATCATCATCATCATCATCATCATCATCATGGCTTTTCTCTCAACAAGGTACCTCTCTCTCTCTCTCTCTCTCTCTCTCTCTCTCTCTCTCTCTCTCTCTTGGTGGTTCAGCAGCAGAAAATTTTCTGGGTTTTTTCTAATTTTGGATGCCCAATGTAGTATGTGATTGTTCTGTTTGTGGGTGTGCAGAGAAACAATTCAAAATGCAACCTTTTTTCTGGAAAACAGAGCAGTTATGCCAGAGGACAGTTTCAATGCAGGAACCTTTGGTTTAATTCCAGAAAACATCCAAGAAGACAAACAGGTAAGAGTTGAGAACTTAAATTTGTAGGAATTTTTCAGAATTCTAGATCATGTAATTGTTCCTGACAATCTTTCATCCAGTGTAACCAAATGATGGGATAAAACTGGGGAGAGAATGTATTTACTTTGTTACTGATGCAGACTGATACAATGGAATGATGTATTCTAGGAGGAATAGGAAGTTTACCAACTTATGGATCTTTTAAACTGTGAAATTACTAATTGGTATCTTTTATCAGTTTTCTACATTAGTTGATGAAAAATATGTTTTGATTACATTGTTGGGTAGTTTTCTTATTGCTGCATTAGGTCATAATGTTCTATTTATACTTTCGATCTCTGTGATGGGAGGTAAACTTGAATATTGAATCAAATTGTACTTTCAGAAATTGAGATTTTTGTGTGGAATTTCCAATGTAGTAGGTGTCCTACATCAGTTATCTATCTTTGTTAATCGAACCCCTCATGGCCCGCCCGGGTAAACGTCGGTCTTAGCTCAGTGGTTAACACTATACCTGACAAAACTGACCTAACCCAAATGACCCACCCAAACCCAAACCTACCCTGACTCGAAAATGCAAAACTAATTAACCCAAAATGGACCCAAATCCGAAATGACTCAACCCAACCCGACCCATACCGAGTTTATTTTTCTGCATTGAGCAGACCTAAAGGGTCCAACCCAAATCCAACTCAAATGACCCAATTGCCAGGTCTACTTTAACATTAAGATCCGGATATTATTAGGCACTAGGTTGGATTTCAATGCATGTTTGAAGGATTAAGTTTACGTAGATAAGATTGCCTACATCTGAATCTTCCTAGATTCTTGTTATGACAACCCACACTATTACTTGAAGGATTAAGTTTGCCAAGATAAGACCGTCTATATTAAAATCTCCCGAAAAATGCGTCAGCGGGTCCACATTAGGAATTCTTGTATCTAAAGGATTAAAGCCACACATGTTAATCATCCCTACTCTAATGCTTGTCACAGGTAGTGCAGTGGTTTCGCCTTGTTGTGTCCTGCCATTGACAGAGGAAAATGTCGAGAAAGTACTTGACGAGGTGCGGCCCGGTCTCATGGCCGATGGAGGGAATGTGGCGTTGCACGAAATCGACGGCCTTGTGGTGGTGCTAAAGCTTCAAGGAGCCTGTGGGTCTTGCCCTAGCTCGGCCATGACATTGAAGATGGGAATCGAGCTTCGGCTCCGTGATAAGATCCCGGAAATCATGGCTGTCGAGCAGATTGTAGACACTGAAACTGGCCTTGAGTTGAACGATGAGAATGTCGAAAAGGTTAGTAGTTTAAATTGTCTAGGCTTTCTTTCATCAAGTCCTTGGGCCTGTGATCCGGAAAAACAAGATATGGTTACACATTGAACGATCATTTTAGGTACCGGCTCAATGTTTTTCTTATTTCCGGCTGCCTGAACCTACACTTAGGCCCCCTCCGATTGTCCAACCCGGAATAAACCCGAAAATTAACTGGATATCGGACATTAAATCTTTTCAGACCCGAAATGACCTAAACCCAGATCTTTGATAGCCCTACAAGGAATTGTACTATTTCACCACAAACTATCCATGATTTGTCCAATTGTCCAGAACAACCCAGAAAAAAGAGTATCGGACATTAACTTTTTGTCTGACATACCGATTTATTCAAATCCGAAATGACCCGAACCCAGATTTTTTGACAGCCCTACAGGGCTACCTACAATTAGTTGTTCTACTATCTCATCATAAATTATCCATGACTTTGCTAACTGATTGCCCGTTTTGTTTGCGTACATTTCTCCGGTTCCAAACAATATAACCAAATCAATGTTCCTGTGCAAAACTCGACATAATTACGTACCATAAACTACCAACTAGACCTGTCAATCTTTGACCCGACCCGAACCCGCCCGGGAATTCTGGGCTTTGAACATGATTTTCTCAACCCGAACCCGAAAAACCCGCAAAATAGCGGGTTAAACCCGACCTGCTTGACCCGGAAACTTTATTTTTTACGTTCAAATCTATTAAAATTTGTGACTTTTCGTTGGAATTCATAACTATTAAACTACAACCGTAACTCATTCATATGTTATTTCTTTAATTTAAGTTGAAACATTTACAATAATCTATCGGTACTAGAAGATAATCGTATTTTATTATGTATATTGTACCAAAAATAATATTTAGAGACAAATTTTTAAAGAAAAAGCGAAAAAAGGTCGCAATCAGTATTCACCCGAACCCGAAATACGCACGACCCGTATTTACCCGAACCCGATATACGATCGACCCGTAACCCACCCGCCCGTATTGACAAGTCTACTACCAACACAAAGATCGAGGTGCATTTCATTGCATTTGACATTTTGACTCATGCAGCTGCTGTTGTTTCGGTTTCAGGTTCTGGCAGAGATCAGGCCGTACCTAGCAGGCACGGGAGGGGGCGTGCTCGAGCTGGACAGAATTGACGACTACGTTGTCAGAGTGCGGCTGAGTGGGCCCGCTGCCGGAGTCATGACGGTCCGCGTCGCCCTCACTCAGAAACTCAGAGAGAAAATTCCTTCCATTGCAGCTGTCCAGCTGGTTGAGTAACACAAAACTCGATTTTCGAAATGATCTTTTTGCTTGTATGATGGATGCATCATGTATGCCCTTTGTAACACAACTGTTCCCTTATACAGTAGTAATTTCCTCAGCTTTCAGTTAATCTCATAATACATACAGTTATTTTTTTTGTAAGATATCAAAGATTTTTTTTTGAGAAATCATCTGATATTGCATGTGTAGTTGGCCTATATATCAAGTTTACTAATTAATGACTGATTTTTTTTTTCCTATGCGAGTCTCATTACAAAATTATCTATTCCCTCTGTTCTTTTTTATCTATCATTTACAGTTTTTAATGCCAATTTTTAATCAATAATTTCTAATATAAAATTTTTATAAAAACTTATGATATTATACTTTTTTAATAGCATTTTTTATTACGAATCTAATGATATCAATTTTGTATGATGAATCATTATACAAATTAAAATATTAACGGTCAAAATTTTCGCCACAATTCTCTAGGCGACAGATAAATCAAAGCGGAGGTAGTATATATATTATTTGCGACTTAATTTTTACGACCGCCACCCTTGCTACTAATACAACCTTACTAATTTCTAGTTGAAACATGGTTTTCGAGACTTGAATAGACTGAATGCTCGTGTCAATGCATTAAGCTCCTGTTTTCTCCATTTATTTTCTTTTAATTTATGCTTGGCCAACATTTTTGTTTTAAGTTGGGATTATTGTACTACAAAAGCTCGTTAAGAAAAATATGATTTCAGCCAGAAATTAGTAAGAGAGTCAACAAAAATTTATTAAAACACGTTAACAGGACATTTCGGTGTACTTGAGTCTTAAAAACTATACTGTGGGCGTGCATTAGTAAGGGCATATTTAGCCGATTATTAAGGTTAAGTTTAAATAACATGAATAACTTCGTAATTACACCTGACCTCGGACATATACAACTAAAAATCCAAAAAATAACTCATCAAACAGAACGAAGATAAGGACCAATGCATATTATATGCACCTAGAACACGTACTCCGGATAGGTATGAGTGAACAATTATGTTATTGGGAGTGAACAATAGATATGTATAAGTGAACAATTATACTATTGAGAGTGAACAACATGTAGATTCGAAGCACATGCTCTAGGAGCATGTAATAAATTGCATGTGTAGATTCTACCAAATTGCAGGGCAAATTCAATTTATCAAAATTTATCAGTTTTTACCTAAATTTACCAAAAATTACCAAAAATTACCAAAATTAAAAAAATTAATTTTGATATATTAGCGTAAATTTGCCAAAAATTACCAAAAGTTAACAAAATTTAACTTTTACCAAACTACTTTTTACCCATGAATTTTACACAACAGTGTGATAGTACAGTTTTTTCTTTCTACTCATCATAACAGCAGCTACATAGGAAAAAGTTCATGCTAGGTCTAATACCATCAAAACCATATACAATTTTACAACATATATATATCACCTTTCACTTTCAGGAGGAGCATTGATCATGTCTTATTGCATTGCTGATGACACTCTAATAATCATCATCATCAATCCTATTAGATCCTCCGAAGAATTTCCGAACAACAGCAGCAACAGCTCCGAAAAATATGAAGAGGACAAGGAGGTCGAACCCCCCGCCAACGCCCACCGCGACGGCCGGGCCGGGAGCAAAAAAGGAAAATGGGGTCCACCCCCACCCGCCGTAGAACGGGACCCCGAAGCCGAACCCGTACCCGCCCACGAGGGGCGGTGCCACCGGCGGGTTTACGTAGATGTTGGTCCTGTGGAAGGAATAGTACGTGGAGGAAAGTGTTAGAGTATGAAACCATCATTGGGCGTTCAACTGATTAGATGAAGTTTTCGGGTTGGGATGGTTCTGTATAGACTTGTCGATTTGGGCGGTCGGGTGAGGTATGGGTCGGGTTCGGGTTTGTTTAGGTTTTGGGTTGGGAAACCGTGTTCAAAATCCTATACTTTCGAGCCTGTGTGTCAAATTCATGGGTAAATTGTAGGTACGGAAAATTTACCGAAACTGACCAAAATTTCCTCAAACTTACCAAATCTTTATTTACCTAGACTTGTCTAAACTTACCCAGATCTGCTCTAATTTACCTAAAACTAACTTTAAGTTACCTTCGCTTCCCAATCAATTTGACACACAGACCTAACCTTAATTTACAGTGACAGAAAACCCGATCACACAACTCTTGACATAATTCAACCACGAAGAACAATAAAACCGCATTTGACGATATTCAAATTCCCATGCTCGCAGTAGAGTTATGTACATAGCTATTCCCAGAATTTGTCGATAGTCAAGATGCTACTTTTATCCAGTTGATCACAAGCATCCATTCTCATGCTACTTGACAACTAACAATAAGTATAAGAAGTTTAGAATCTTGATTTTTTTACTCAAGCCAAGGCACAAGCATTTCTCCTTGCCTTATATGTCGGTCTCTAACTGACTGTTCCGGAAAAAGTTTGCGTATTTTCTTTTTTGTAGCAGCCCCGACAGAAATAAAGCAACTTTATCCCAAATGCATAACGAATTTTATGCTGAAAAAACAACAAAAGAATCGATATATACCCCTCGGATTCTCACTTTAATGAGTAGGATTTCCTCGATGGATCTATTCAATGAATGCATTTCCTGCCATTTTATACTTAAAAAAGGAGCAAGACTACATCTGACCCTTCCACAGAAAATCGAAATCATGACAAATACATCGTTCAATCACCTTTTCCGGCTTATATCTAGCTACAAGGTAAGCTATATTATTGCCCATCACCAAAATCCAGCTGAATGATCGACAAACAAAATTCCACGTAAAAATCTCTTTCGACTAGACAGTATAACTCACTTGAAAACCTCCTACTAAACATATAACTGTCCAAGTATATAGAGTTGCCAAGATTCTGTACGACCCGAGTACGTAAATTTGTCCAACTCAGAAAAAGCTGGTTGCAGTCACACATATATTTTGCTCGAATTATAACATTGACCGAATATTCGGATATAATATTTCTGCTTTTCCTATTGTCTAAATCCGATTATGGCCCGAATATAGGTCCATCCAAATTGTCCCACCTGGTCTGACCCCAAAAATAGAACTTATTAACGAACATCAATTTCTTATCTGAATTTTGACATTGTCCAATTTTACCGATCCGAGTTCAACCTAAACCCAAATTTTGGAGAGCACTATAAGTATATACCTATTCCTAAATTAGAATTTGCAAACTCAAGCTCAACAACCATGGAGTATTAATGGATGAAAGCAAAATTCCTCTCCAACCCCCCTTTCTACTTCTTTTTTGCTTCGTATCCATCAGTTTAAAATCCTGTGTCAATCAGAACCAGTCTCTCTAAATCCATTTCGGGTGTGGGATCATGTTCGTTAAGCTCAACAACCAAAAAAACAAACCCATAAACCTAATTGACAAGGAAAAAAATGGCAAGGATATATATTACCTTGAATTGACTCTTGGTCTCGGGGAAGAAGCACGAGGCGCAGAAGATCGAAAAGCTTGACCCCCAACTCGACCACCCGATTTTGCAGCTGAAGCATCACCCACAGAGCCCAGTGTCAAAACCCCAGCTGCCAGTGTCACCATTGCTAACTTTGCAAGCTCCTTCTCTAATTTCCTGACACAATCCAAAATTCACACTAAATACCCACCTCAAACTGCTGATTAATGATCATTACACCCCCAAAATCTTGCAAATTAATGATCTTTACCAAAACCAAAACCGATAGTCCGAAATCCCATATGGAGGGGTCGGATGTAGCAGTCTTACCTCTAAATATTGCAATTTAGAGAGACTACTTCCAATTGAAACCAAGACTTAGAAATCGCTCGCTACCTACTACTCCGCGGAAAAAGAAGCAGATGAGGTTTAATGAGCCATTTTAGTTTAATCCATTACAATCTAATGTGAAAGAAAATTTAACCATTTTCAAGATTGAAGCTTTCAACCAGGAAAATTACACCCCCAGAATCTCACAGATTTTTAAAAAAAAAACCCATCAGAAAATTCACAACAAAAACCCACAAAAAAAATTCACACCAAAAACCCACCTCAAACTGCTGATTACAATTACAATTACACCCCCAAAATCTCGCAGATTAAAACCCAGAAAAGAAGAAAAACTCAAGATTGAAACTATAAACCTGGAAAATTGCTTACCTTCTAGAAAAGAAGCAAAAAATTACAATTACCCAAAACCCACCTCAAACTAACTGCTGATTACAATTACACCCTCAAAATCTCACAGATTAAAACCCAGAAAAGAAGCAAAACTCAAGATTGAAACTTTAAACCTACAAAATTACTTACCTCAGAGAAGATTTATCCTGATTTTGGTCATGATCATTTGGTGGGTATTTGCAGGAGACAATGAAAAATGGATTTGAAGTTCTGGGTTTGGATTTATGAGCTGGGATTTTAAAAGGGTTTGTGAGGCAGCTCTGCTGCAAAGATGCCATGGAAATTTTCTTCTTACAGTCGATAAATTGATGGAGTATGTAGCAGGGAAATGATTGAAGAAGAGAGTAGTTTGTTTTTCAGTTAATTGATGAACTGAGCTTGTTTTTTGATTGAGGATTTTGGGGTTTTTTTCTTGATATTTTTGGGGTTCAATTTTGCATTCTCGAGTTTTGCCTGATGAATGATGTTGCCACGTGGCAAACTGTGAATGGCTGATGGCAATTTCTTCGAGTAATAGTAATCTGCTTGGATTTGTCCACCCTTCTTTGTTTCCACAATATTCATATGATTTTTGGATTACCATGAATTTTTTGTATTTTGTTTTACAAGGAAATTTGTTTAGTCCTCTAATTGAATTTTATTACTTATCAAATCAAATTTCTATATCCTTTTTATTTGAGGATCAAATTTGTATTTTCACACGAGAAAGTTTTATTTTGTGATGTGAAAATTTTGAATTTCTTAAATTGTTTTCGATAGAAATGGGTGTTATTTAAAAATTTATATCGTTAATAAATTATGTGACCGATGTGGTAATAGTATAACTAAAAAATGGACTCCAAACAACAAACATTGCATTATTTAGGCCGTGTTCTATACTGCGGTATTTTGCGGTGAGGTGTGGTGGAATTGTGGTGGGGTGTGGTGGAATTGTGGTAGGTTATTGGTATGTAGGGTAGGTGAGGAGAGAGAATGTAAAAAGTAGAGGAGAAAAGTGAGGAGAGAGAAAAATGAGGAGAGAAAAAAGTAATGATTTGCGGTGAAATGTGGTGGGTTTGAGAAAGAAATCATGCAGTGTGCCATGATTTGCAAACCGCAGTATAGAACACGGCCTTAGTTTTACCCACAAGGTTTTCTATTTCTTCTTTGTTTTAGCTTGAAGAGCAATATGTATTGTTGACCAAAATCTACTCCTATACATATAAACCTCATTATAGATACCAATACAAAAGGGAAAGTTTAAAGAATATTTTTGAGAATAACAAACACTAAAAAAGTTACAAGTAGATAAAATTTGATAAACAATATGTACTGATGACACTTAACAGTGGTGTAAGCCATAGGGAGAGATGGATTTATATAAAACTTCAAGAATTTGGTACTATAAAATTTGTGTTTTTTCCATAACAACTTTTCATGCCCATGCCAACCCATGTCGTAAAAACCGGATTGGACCGACCGATTCAACTTATCCAATCGTGAATTGGTAAGTTGACCGGTCCGGTTTCAGATTTAGGTCAGATAATTACCGAGAAAAAACACCATAACTATTCCCACCAGCTCTTTGGGCACTTTTCATAGAATTAAGGTCATCAACAAATTCAAATGCACAAAAATGAATCCAACTCAATCAAACCACCACAAGAAGTTACAAGTAGATAAAATTAGTAAAGACCAAGACCAAACATTTGAAACAAGTTAGCCAACAACAAAGGCATATTTTGGGAGATCATTGAAACTTTATGTAACAGTAGCATCAGGATTTTGTCACCTGACTGACAGACTTCTTAGTTTCTTAACACAAATCAGGAGGGAAAAATAAAAATAAATTAAAAAGCAAACCACAATTTTTTCCTATCCACAACACTCTTGTCAACAATGGGGGGGTGTGCTTCCTCTCAGCACCATAAAAATACATGTGAAAGAAAGGGGAAAAATTTTGGGCAAATTAGGAGACATTATGTCTTACAAATATTTTATATGTTCTCCATAATTAGCACAAAAAAGTTTTGGGGCTTTGGGGTGGTCTTCTTCACTCTATTTTTTATGCATCTTCCACCCCATAACTCTTCTCATCATCATCCTTCTTCAAATTAGCAATCTTGTACGACGCCGTTCTATTGTGTTAGACGGTGTAGTTCTGTTGGATGGTCTCGATGTCGAGCCCCTTTAGCTTCACCACGGATTCCACGTGTCCCTTGAGAGTGTGGAGCTCACGAAGCCTGGTTTTAACCAACAAAAATATTAGCCATTTTTGCACAAATGTCAACAAACAGGCACAAAGTTAAGGGTATCGAAAATTTGAGTGGTGTCTTATGGGTTGGATAAGTCAGACAAGCCTGAATTCGGGTAAAAAATGGGTTAACATAATTACAGACGATATTGTGGATGGGGATTTCGGTCTAATTGAAGTAACCGATTTGCTTCATAAAGGTTGTCAAAAATTTGAGTGTGGGTGATTTCAGTTCCCAATTTTTTTTGGTATTTTCCTGGTTGGACAATTCAGACGGGGCTGATGTCAGGTCAAAATTGGGTTAAGCAACATAACTATGGACAATATTGTGTCTGGATTTTCGGTCAAATTTGAAGTGATCGATTTACTTCAGATGTTGAATCAGATATTCAAGTCCGACTGTTTTCTGACATCCCTAGTTCGATTTGCTTGTAAAAGAAAACATGCCGAAGATAAGAGAGTATTTGTGATGTAGAGCATCATACCTTGCAACTTCAGCCCTTCTCTTAGCTTGCTCAGCAATCTCATTGAGTTCCCTGTAGCTGTTGTTGTCATTGAAGAGGGTAGAAGAAGCCTCGGGTGCCTGGAGACCGTGGAGAGTCCTTTGAGCATGAGCCCATTGAGCCTCCCTCTCTTCTTTACCGAAATCCTTCTTGGTGGTGAAGGCGGTCTGAGAATGGCACACAAGTTAGCAACACATTCAATTCTTAGGGTTTAGGGTTTCTAGGGTATGATGTTAGGTCATTAGTAGTGTATTACCTTGCGCTCGAACAAGTTGTTCCATGCCCTTCCACTCAATGCATAGCGGATGGCGAACTTGAGGATGTCGAGTGGGAAGTAGAAGACGATGTTGTAGAGCCACACGACTCCGGCCCATCCCCATCCACATCCTTTGATGTCAGCAAAGCCCCAGTTTGCATACACAGCAATCACAGTGGCAATCTGAAAGTATTGCATACACACACAGCAAAGGGTTTTTAGGGTTTAGGGTTTTATGATCTTTTCGATAAGTTTATTTAACTCGTATTAGTATACATACCAGCTGGGCGATGAGGAAAGCAGTCAGCAAGAGCAACCCAGGGCGCTCAATGAAGGACCAGCTGCGTGAACGGGTCACGAAAATGAGAGCTTGGCTCACAATACTCACTTGGAGGTACAGAGCAGCCATCATTTCATGGTTACTGTCTCTCAAGGACCTCACTCCGAATTTGTCCTGCACAATGTCGACATCGTATAAGCAAATGAGCGACATCATATAACTCGGATCTATGGGGTAGTTAGGATCGACATTAACCCATGTAGGATCATGGATCAGAATATAGATAGTAGAATCGCATCGAGGATTTTGGATCATAAAATCGTATGATCGTGGATCAGGATCGGGATCGGGATTTTAATAACACTATGGGTATAGGTAATGCCAGAAATGACTAAATTCAGAAGATGTATGATAGAATGACGTACCGAGAAGAAGTCAGTCTCCTTCATTGCCCAGAAGAAGATAACAGTCATGACTGCCATGTAAGTTCCAAGAACAACTCCGGTGGCGAAGATTTCCTTCAACTTCCAGCTGTCGGGAATGGGTGATGGCTTGACTCTGTCCTTTGAGATTGTCATGATGGTTCCTGAAGTTGAAAAGAAGGTTAGGTTCAGGTCATTTCGAGTTGAGTAAGTTGTAATCCAAAAACCCAAAAAAAAGGTGAAAGAAAAGAAGTTGTGAAATCCTCTTACCGTCGTTCAAGATGGCAATGATCAGAACCATGAATGGAGAGAAGTCGAACTTCCAGATCAAAGCAATGAGGAGGAAACCAAGCTACAAAGTCCAAAATAAGAAAATTAGGTAAATACAGCAACTAAATAAACTCATCAAGAATCATCAAGTATATAGTATGTGATTGTCCTATGTTTACATACCACAATACGGATGGTGATAGAGACGGCGTAGATCTGCATGCATTGGAAAACAAAAGGGAAGTGAAATTAGATACTGAACCATGAAAAATCGTTCCAAAATTATAAAAATAAGGTGGTGAAGAACGCACGGTGTAGTTTTTCATCCTCTGGAAGATAGCCCTACTGGTGAGCACAGCACTGATGATAACACTGAGACCAGGCTCTGTGAGAACAATGTCAGAAGCACTCCTTGCAGCATCAGTGGCATCGTCGACAGCAATACCGATGTCAGCCTTCTTCAATGCAGGGGCGTCGTTCACACCATCTCCAGTCATACCAACAATGTGCTTCTTCTCTTGCAACTTCTTCACAATTTCGTACTTGTGCTCTGAAAAGAGAGTAATAATAATAATGCATATCTTTAGATACTGATTGTTTGAAGGAGAGGTAAAACTAATAATAAGTTGAGGGTTTGGAAATGTTGTCTCACCAGGGAAGACTCCAGCGAAACCATCAGCCTTCTCGATGAGTTCATCGACAGGGAGGGCACCGAGGTTTGAGTCTTTGTCTTGGCCGAGCAAAGCAGCAGATGGGTACATGTTGGTTCCCATACCTAATCTTCTTCCGGTTTCCTTGGCAATAGCAAGTTGGTCACCTGTTGTGTTGAAGAAACAAAGGATCAATTTAGACAACATTTTGACGGAGACGTGTTTGTGTGAGAAACTTGTAGCTGAGTCCGAATGGGGAAATGAGGGATTTGCTCACCAGTAATCATCTTGACGTTGACACCAAGGTTGAGGGCCTTGCGGATGGTTTCAGCACTGTCGTGCCTTGGAGGGTCAAAGAGTGGCAACAAAGCAACAAACTCCCATGGTCCTCCTGGTGAGTCTTTGTTCTTCTCTGGCACTTCCTGCATATTGAAAATCATAAACAATTAAACATCAAACTTGTATACAATATTGATCCATTTAGCAACATCATGGTATATTTTTACCTGTCTTGCAACAGCCAGTGATCGAAGACCTCTTTCTGCGTACTTCTCAATGACATTGTGGACCCTCTTCCTTACGTCTTCTCTGCATCTGCAAAGGTCGAGCATCTGTTGCACCAAAAAAAGGTAAGGCCAAAGCTGTCAGATTAACAGCAAAAGTATGCTTCAAAGAATGGCAAGAAATTGGTGAAATTGTGTGACATTACCTGCTCGGGTGCACCCTTGCTGGCTCTGTGCCAGTTACCGTTGCCATCAATGTAGGTCAAGGCAGTCCTTTTGTCGACTGGGTTGAATGGGAAGAAGTGAATTTCCCTGATTCCAGCCCTTGCCTACAAAAATACAAACATGAATCACATTATTCGAAATGCCCATCAAGTAGGATCTGCTTTTGAAGACTTGAGTTATCCCTATTTTTTCGACACAAACATACCTCCTTGGGGTCAGCAAGCATTCCAACCATACAGGTATCAATAGCATCCTGGTTCTCAACTCTTGAAGCCCTAGCAGCGAGTAGAAGGGCATGCTCCTTGTCGACACCCTTTGCAAACACCTCAATCAAGTTCTTGTCGACGCTCAACTTGTTGAGTGTCAGAGTACCGGTCTTGTCAGAGCAAAGCACATCCATACCAGCCATTTCCTCAATGGCAGTCATCCTCTTTGTGATGGCTCCCTGTTGCGACAGCCTGTGGGACCCGATAGCCATAGTCACCGACAACACTGTAGGCATAGCGATCGGGATACCTCCAATCAAGAGCACCAACAGGTTGTTGATTCCGCTTCTGTATTCCCGGTGCTGAATTGGGTACATCACAATGATCTCAACCACCATACCGATGGCAATGGAGACGATACAGAAGTTACCGATGGCGGTCAGAACCTTCTGGAAGTGACCCACTTGGTTGGTGCTGTCCACAAGGTGAGCAGCCTTTCCAAAGAAGGTGTGGACACCGGTGGCAATGACAACGGCCTCAATCTCACCCTGCTTGATGGTCGAACCTGAGAAGACTTCGTCACCGGGGTTCCTTGTCACGGGGAGGGATTCTCCGGTGAGGGCAGATTGGTCAACCTTTAAAGGATCACCCTCAAGAAGACGGGCATCAGCTGGGACAATGTCACCCAATTTGACACTGATGATGTCTCCTGGCACAAGGATGGCAGCTTCCATCTCAGACCATCTTCCATCCCTGAGAACCTACACATACATAAAAGAAACAATGCATAAGCAAAGATGTAACTCGCTCCCAATTCGATTCATTGAGTCATTCAAGTTCATTGGTAAATTCTTGTAAAAGTTGAAAAGTTGGATGTCGAAAACACAAAAACGGGTAAAATGGGGTTGAGTTGGGTAAATTGGATTAATGACCGCCCTAAGAACAGGCCGATTTGGAATCTGTTGTTTGTAGTTACCTTAGTCTTCGGGGCAAGATTGGCCATGAGGGCAGCAGCGGCGTTTCCAGCATTGTTTTCTTCAATGAAACTGATGGTTGAGTTGATAACCAACAGACAGACAATACCAACAAAGTCTTGCCAATCCGGGGGCTTTCCACCACCATTTGCAAGAGCAATAGCCATGATAGCAGCAGCTTCCATGACCCATGACAGTGGGTTCCACATAAACCCGAGAAACTTGAGGAATTTGCTCTCCTTTTTCTCCTCGAGCTTGTTCGGTCCAAAGATTTGGATCCTGTTGGCTCCTTCGTCGGAGGTCAAACCCTCCCTTGAACATTTCAGCTGTTCAAAGACCTCCTCAATGGGAATGTTTTCCTGTAGTGAAAACAGCGTGAGTTTCTTTGTAAATAGGCAATACAGAAGCCTGATGTTCTTTTAACAGAAAACAGACAATGATAATGACATAGTCTTGATGTTGTACAGCCTAATGTGAATTTAGGAATCGATGGCCTATAATTCATTTTAGATCAAAGTCATGCAAAATTTGTCAGAAAATAGATAGTTAGAGATTTCAGACAGGCTATTGATTAGTCAGCTATAGTTTGATATTGAATCTAGTTAAGTCAACTTTAAATTTGTTTAACAAAAAACAGCATGAAAGAGTACATGGCCAGCAAAACAAGTTCCATTTCCACCTGTATCATAGTTGCTTTATATTATATATAAAGTACTCAACCAAATTTCTCAAGCCCATAACCAGCATAATATCTAAAAATAATCCATCTGATTCAAATTTGATAATTGATATCCCACATGATTGACTTGAACCCAACATAAGCATGTGCATCATACCAAATTTAACTAATCTAGAGTCCTCTAAAAACAACCTCACTTCAATTATTTGGGCCACAATCTCATTGATCATACACAAGTTGACTTAGGATTCAATTATTGATTTTTTAAAGATCTCCAAATTTCTTTTTAACTGCCAATTTTTCATAAATTTACTGTATAATTAAAATTTTTAAAATGTGACTGCTTCAAAAATCAAGGCTGTACATGAAACTAGGGTTGACAAAACTACATCCGACCCAATTACCCAAATTTGTCAGACCGAAAAGAATCAGGTTTGGTAATACATTTTTCTTCCGAATTTTGATATTGATTGACTATTCAAACAATATTTCTATTTTCTACTGCCCCAACCCGATTTTCCGTCCAAATTTTAACATTGACTAAATTTGACCAATCTAAATTTGACCCAATCCAAGTTTTTGACAGGGCCAAGATGAAATGAAAAGGTGACAAATGAGTCAACTCGGTATAACTCGGGAAGGGCTTAGCCGACCAAAAAAGCCGTTGGTACGGAAAGAGACAGGTCAGGCGGGGAAGAACCAATCGCAGACCAGCCTGGAGCAACGTGACACTCCCATAAAGTCAGACTGATAGAGAGAGAGAGAGAGAGAGCCACAATAAGTGGCAGCCTCGTCTCATCTAAATTCAGCTCCACCCTCACACGCAGCACAGGCGCGTGGTTCTACTCGCATTAAATTGTCTCACCCTCGCAGGCTTTGGCATTCGGATTCCCAAGGAGAATAAAAAGGTAAAATAATCAGTTGGACTCTCATTAATATTTTTTTCTTTTTTCTTTTACAAAGAAAAATTCAGTCATTTGAACTGGTCCCTACTTCATAATTGAGAGATATATTAGTTAAATTTAGTAATTTCAAGGAAAGGAGAAACCTGAATTTATATTTAAAACTTATGAATAATGAAAGTTCTTTTTCTCTATTTTGATTGTTTATGCTGTGATTTTTTTAAAACTTTTTACTGAGTAGAAAAAAGATTAAGATTATTCTACCTCGAAGTTCACACATGCATAAAATAAAAATTGGAGTAGTACAGTTTACTTTTGTAGGAGAGGAGTACTTTTTTTTTTAAAGATGTGTATACTTTATTTTCTCTATCCAGAACTGAAGCTTTCAGTTGGATTTTTTGTTCTGATTCAGTGCCGTAAAACGAGCCTCTGTTTGCGGAGCGTTTGGAGTACCACGGAAGGTACTTGTGACCGTTAAAAATTCCCCTCTCCCTCTTTTTTTTCTCCCTCTTTTTTTTTACGGGAAATCTTTATCTCTTATTGTACAGTAAAAGAAAATCGTCAAAATTCATTTAAAAATTAAAATACTTGGTCAAAGTAGAAATTACGAAGTCATATCTTTTAAGTTCAGAAATTTTAATTTTATTTAATCAGACTATAAATTCAGATTATGGAGAAGAGTTACTGGCGATAAATTAAAGTAGATTACCCAAGTCAATATTATTGTTACATATATATTTTACTATTTACTTAAATATATTACTCCAAGATAAGTATCTAAACTAACCCATTATATAAAAAGTGACCCTTCATGATCACAGAAGACCATTTTCACATGCTAAAGTTAAGAAAAAAAACCATTTAAGGAACTCTAAAAAACAAAAAACGAATTTGAATTGATTTAATTAATTAGTTCACATGCAAAGAATGACTTAAATCCAAGACATTATTGCAAGATGAGTTACGTACACTAATTCTTGTACCTAATTACCTGAACCCTTTGTACTTAATTAATTTAATAAACACTGGAAAAATAAGTACTTGTATTTATTAGAAAAAAAAGGCCACCCTTTTTGACTGCCCAATATATACCCTTTTGATTTTTGAACCCTGTGCCTGGAAAAATTTTCCCACTGGCCAAACAGAAACTTTGACAAATACTACCCTATTTTGTTTGTTTATATTAATTTTTTTTAATTTCTGTCCTCCAATCAGAAAATAGATAAAGCAGTAAAAAGCACTCTCACGTGAAATTTATTTATGAGATAATGGATGGGGCAGATCTGGGACAACGAACAGATAACATCAGCTTTTTCTTTTTTTATTTTTCCCTCAGTTTTCATGGAAAAAGTCACACATAAAAACCTAAAAAGTTATCACCAAAAAATTGGTGGCAGTGATCCTTTCCTTTTTTATAGAAAAGATCAACACCACATTCCTAATAATATTTCAGAAAATTTTCATTCAGGTAACAAAATCATATCTTGATAGTACCAAGAATTAAAACACATTATATGGGCCAAAAAGGGAAATAAAATCAACATCTGTATTTTTATGGCTATCATTCAATTAAGAGAATTCTGACCATTTTAAGAGTTTTGATTCCATATTGGTACAAATTTATAGGACAATTTAGTGATGATAGAATCTGACCTCACCCGAAAATTAACAAAAACTCATCCGAAAGTTTAAGGTTAGACTCAAAATTTTCAAACCTAAACATAAATAAACCTTAAATTGACTCGCCCACCTGAACTGACAGGTGTAGTAGTATCTCATTTATTTTAGTCTCCTTATATATTTTGACCGAACAAAATTTTATTATAAATGATTTGAGACATCGAAAAGACCATATAAACCGTAAAAATGATCCCATATATATTTTTATGTTAAATTAGTTAACAAATTTCATTACAAAAGATAATTAATACATGCACCTTTAATCATTAAGAAGGAATGAATTATTCAATAAGATAATTGATTTTAGAGTGGAATAGGTTCATGGTTGTCTAAATGAACCAATACTTTAATTTCCACCAACATCTACACTATCTAGGGGGCGGATAGATCCAAGGGAGGTCCATTTGCATTATTATCGTCATTTATATTTTTTTATCAGAAAAGTATTTTCCTGCCGACTAATAATTCTATACAATACTATTTTATTATCTTTATAATTATAAATATACTATTCATGCACTGAATAAAATATCGCAACAGAAAAAAGAGAAGCAGCCAAACACGGACTAACGGTAGCCGGTAAACAAAAAGAATCTTTTCATGTTTTCTTTTCCTGTTAACAAATCATAATCCCGATTTTTTCTCCCTTTCTTTTTTTGATTAATATTTTCCAATAAATAAATTAATTAAAAAACTACTTCGTTGAGTTGTATTTGACTTGTTACTCTAATTTCATGCTGTACTGCTATGACGTCAAAATTAACAGACTACTACGATTCTATTCTACAGAAGAATCACAAAAGGATTCATATCACAAATCAGAATAGATTCACAAACAATACCAATTCATTCATAATCAGATGTCAATATCATCAACCACGTCAGAAAGGGGAAAAAGCTTCAGAAAATTGACACATATTTACGTTATTTTGAGAAGATTTCATCAGAAAATTCATCACAAAAATCAAACAGAGATTTTCACTATCAAGTTCCGAAATCAGAGTAATCGATCGTTCGTCATGAAATCAAACTCTTTTCGCTCAGCAGAAACCAGAGATTTTTACTATCAATTCCGAAATCATATCAATCGATCTTTCATAAAATCAAAACTCTTTTTGCTCGGAAGAAAACGGAGATTTTCACAATCAACTTCCGAAACTAAATCAATCGACCTTTCATAAAATCAACTCTTTTTGCTCGGAAGAAAACAGAGATTTTCACTATCAACTTCAGAAATAACATCAATCGATCGAATCAGCAGATCTCAAGTTCGAATCACACAGCACTAAATCGAATTTCACACGCAACAAATTCATCCACCAATTCCACAAAAACACATCAAAATCAAGCACAAAAACATATCAAAATCGATGAAAATTACCAGATCGACAGCTTCATTCTTGATGTCTTCGAGACTGAGAGCCTTCGCCATGGCTAAGCCCTAGCTAGAGAGAGAAACAAGAGAGAGAAAATGCAGCAGAGGGTTTTGTTTCGGTTTCAGACACAATAAAACAGCAGAAGAGATACTTTTATAGATGGAAACCACGAATTTCTGTTTTTTTTCACCCCCGAAAAAAGAGAAGAAAAAAACAGAAAAAAGAAAAAACAAGTAAAATTTGGTGAAGTGATGAGAGAGAAAGAAGAGAGAGAAGGAGTGCTTGAGTGGGGGTGGGAGAGCTCTGCAATCCTTTGGCCTCCTTTTATACCCCAAATTATATCTTTTTTTATTTATTTTTATGGGCATTTATTTTAATTTTATTTTTTTAGTTTTTTTATATTTATATTTCTCTCTCTTATTAGTTATTACCGCTGACTCATGAAGTTGAAGACTTTCTCTCTCTATTGGGGTTCCCACCTTCCTCTCTCTTCCCCGCCGTCCCAGGGTGATACCGATAATTAACGGGTTTCTTTTTTATTTTTGGGGGGATTTTATAAAAATTGAAGAAATTTTCAATTATTGTAGTATATATTGATTAAGGTACTTATTTTTTTACAGGAGATTAAAGTGATTTGTTACATTTATATTAGATTTTGCCTTCAAAAAATTGAAATTAGTAATTTAGTATATATTGATTAAAGTACTTGTTTTTTTACAGGAGATTAAAGTGATTTGTTACGTAATCTGTTTAATTGAAATACTAGTACAAATTATTTACAAAATTTAGGCCCAGTTCTATTATTAGGTTGACTCTAACTCTCCTACCTTATTCTAACTTATCTTGACTTATTCCAACCTACCATAATTTTCTAAAAAAAAAAATATCTACTCTGTAAACACAATTTCCCAAAAAAAAACATCATAACTTATTCTAATTTATCATAACTTATCGAAACCTAACTATCATAACTTGAAAATAATTCATCCAAAGAATAGACCTTAATCTTTTTAAGAAGATTTTACCATAGTTAATTTTTCAATTGTCGGAGTTACAAATTGCAATTACTTTAGTTCTATCTTTATAAACAGTCTAATTGAAATATGGATTTTACTGTAATTAAATTTTTTTCAACTGTCATAGTTAAAAAGTATAATTACTTTAATTCTAACTCTAAAAACATAATCAATCTATGATGATCAAAGTAATTTGTTGCAATAATTAATCGTATTTATTGATATTCAAATTCTTTTAACAGTTGTGACTAATTTAGATAATGTAATGATATTGAATCTTCAATTATTATAGTTTGAAAAAAAGAAACTCAATTATAATTATAATAGAATTTTCAATTTTTGTTATTACTAGAGTAATTGGATTAGAGTTACAAGATTTATCTTATGGATAACATTTGTATTGGTGATGTTTGTTAGTTATATATTTTAGTTGTTATCTTATTAGCGAAAAAATGGTTGATTCCATATTTTTTGAGGGGAGGGAATATAGTTTGCAATCCAAGAATTTTAGGAGTTCCGTTTATTGTTTCATTCTTGTTTCAACAATAATAAGCATTTGTTCGGCCTTTAAAAGGTAATGTGTAGAGACACATAGCAATAATGTTGTTAATGACAACACAAAAACCAACAACTATAATAGAATTTTCGATTTTTGATGTTATTAGGAGAATTGGATTAGAGTTACAATATTTATCGTATGGATTATAACATTTGTATCGGTGATGTTTCTTAGTTATATATTTTAGTTGTTCTCTTATTAGCGAAAAAAATGGTTGATTCCGTATTTTTTGGAGGGGAGGGAATATAGTTTACAATCCAAGAATTTTAGGAGTTCCGTTTATTGTTTCATTCTTCTTTCAACAATATTGAGGATGTGTTTGGCCTTTAAAAGGTAATGTGGAGAGGCACATAGCAATAATGTTGTTAATGACAACACAAAAACCAATATGTGGTTGATAGTGTTTTGTTGTTAATAACGGCATGTAAGAATGTATTTGTGTGCGTGTATGTATAGACATGTAAAAAAATCAAGGTCAATATACTCACATCCAAATTAAAACTCGTGAAATTATGTTTAAGGATGAAAAAATGTTATAAAAAAAATAAAGATAACAAAATATTAGGAGTAAATACTATAACCAATACCAAGAAATGATTGTTTGGTGTATAAATTAAAGTACAAGTCAAAATACTAAGCCATCGACACTGTAGTCAAAGTTAAAGTACTGCTACTAATCCATATACTTTTATATAAACGTATCTTTGTTTCAAAATATTTGTTTGTTTGATTAAGTTTTGACTTTTAATTACTCACAAAGTATAATGGGTTACAATATGAAATTATCGTTATTAGAATGATACTATACTAAAAATTACAAAAATATTAATTTTGTATTGCAATTCATTATAATTTACGGTTAATTCACAGTTGAAGTTTAGTAAAATTGACAAATATTTTTGAACTAAAATAACAATATTTTAAATTTATATTTATATTATATTAAAAGTTGAAAGTCAAAATGGTTGATTGGGAATAGTGAAAAGTCAACAGTAATAGAAATAAATGGAGTAGTAAAATGTGGTTCACCCATGATCCCCAATCTACATTTTATATCCTTAAGGCTATCCACATTGGTGTCTTTTTGGGGGAGGGACACTGGAGAGAGAGAAAAAAAAAGGAAAAAGAAATGGAAAGGGGGATTGAGGGACGAGGGGTCGTCCCTGAAGAGAAAAAGGGGGAAAAGAAGAGGGAGAGGCGCAGGGGGGGGGGGCGTGCGCAACACCCCTCTCTTTTCTGTCTGGCGTGTGCGCCACACGCGCTGCTGGGCGCGTCAGGGCGGGCTCCCGGTGGGGCCCGCATGCAGTTTTTTATTTTTATTTTTTTTTCCTTTTCTTTTCTTTCTCTTTTCCTTTGTTTTTTTTTTGTTTCAAACGGTTGGTTTTTTATTTTTAAATTTGTAATTACAATTTTGTAATTTAAATAATTTATTTAATTATAAATATTATAACTCAAATTGTTTTAATGTTTTAATTATGTTTCCTTTTAATGATAATTTAAATAGTTTATTTAAGTATGTGTTAGATTTTTATTTTTGTCTTATTTTTATAGTTAATTAACATGTGATGTTTATGTTTAAATTAGAGCTAAGACTTATCAACTTAGATATATATGTGAAAATGTAATATTATATTTTATTGTCAAATTAACTGTAATATGAAACGATTTTGGTAATTAAAAATCCTTTAAAAAATTATATGAAATTTGACATGGCTATATTTAATATGTATGAGTTTTTTTTTTCTTAAAAGTTTGATGTATTTTATATTACTCATTAGGTTTATTGTTTAAATACTAGCTATTGCATTAATCAACATATTTATTTTTAAAAATTTTAAACATAATCATTTTTTAAATAAAAAATTATAATAAAATAAAAATATATTAGTACAGTATTTTCACATTTCTAATTAATTTTTAATATTTTAATTATTAATTATAACTATACAATTTCATCATTGTAGAAAACAATTATAGTCCAATACAAAAAAAAAGAAAACAATTATACTCTACATGTGGGTCCCATAATCTAATAAAATATTACTCCTTACCCCACTTATCCCTCATCTCATCCCCCAACTCCAAGGACATCATTAACAATACCATACCCCAACACCCATTAAAATAATACTATTTCCACTATTCATACCCTACTCATCCACCAAACCCAGGGACACCAATGTGGATAGCCTAAGGACTCCTGTTCTAAGTGATGTATGGCGTTGGCAAAAATTTGGATCCGGGTGAATTTGAGTCGGTCAAATTCAGTCATTATCAAAATTCAAATGGGAAATTAATGTTCAGACCCAGTTTTGTTTCGAGTCGGACAATTCGTATGGATCTAAAATTCGGATCAAAATCGACTTCAAATAATAGAAAAAAGAGAAATATTTTGTCCGAATTCGGTTAATGTCAAAATCAATTTCGGACAAAACCAAATTTTCCCTATCAAACAAATTTAGATATTCGGATCAGGCAAAGTTTTATACTTCGTGAAATATATACAAACATGTCGAGCTTAGCCCAATGCCAACATTCCAATTATGTGGGCTTGTTTATTTAGGGCAGTTAAAAAGGTTAAGGGGGTGTTTGACTACCCAACTTTTAGTAACTTTTAGCTTTTCGGACACTGTTAGCTTTTTTTATCATAATTAAAAAGTTATTTGAAGTCTTTCGTAAATAAATTTTTATATTAACCTTTCGGACTCAATAAGTTAGTTTTCAAAAAGTTAGTTGATTAAGGATTTTGAAGCTGTTTTTCACAAAAAACTATTTTACCAAACACTTTCCTGCAATAAACTAACCCAAATAGCTAAAGTCAAACAACTAATCTAGACAACTATCAACTAACAACAATAAGCTAACAGCTACCAGTTGGTTCCTAAACAGGGCCTAAATTTGTTGATGAGTGTAATTAAGTGTGTGTGAGTTCAAGTGTTAGCAGATAAATATAGAATGTAGGAAAAGTAAGAGTGTGTTTGACCAAGCTATTATTTCTTCAAAATAATTTTTAGGAACAATTTTACAAAAAATGTTTCTCTAGCAAAAGTTTAGTTGTTTGGTAATGCATGTAATAGAAGTACATTTTAAAAGTAGAAACTATTAAATAGTGCTCGATTATTTATATATACTTATTTAAATTATTTTTACTACTTTGAAACCCAGAAATTGAGTATCAAGTTCTTTTAGTTTATTCCCTTTTAATAATTTATAATACACATCCATTATACTATTTTATTTCTATTTTAGAAAAATTATTATAACACATATTTAATTTCCTTCTGTATACTATTTCATTTCTTATTTCTTTTTAAACATTACCTATGTACATTGATTCTCCTTCAAAATTTTATGAATATTATATGAAATAGTTAAATTGAACTCTATCTAAGTAATAAAATATTATTATTAGGCATTACCTTTTTATACTAATAAATATGAAAATTTAGAATCAAATAATATAAGAAAATAGAGTTTCTTCTCAAGAAATTAGAAATATCTAAAAGCTAGAAAAATACACATATTTTCTTTCCTAGGAAAATTCAAATATATATATTTGTGGAAAAATTCCCTTAAATTTCCTTAGTAACTCCCAAGAAACTAGAAGTTAAAAGTTACAAAATGTAACTTCAACTTCTAAGGGTCTTGGAAGCTAATTTTAACTTCTACAAAGTTGGAAACTGTTATAGAACATCTTCATGTTTTGCCTAATTTCAGCCTTTTCCATCTAAAAGCTCCCAAAAACTTGGCTAAACATGCACTAATTAAGTATGATGTGGGAAAGTACTGTTGGTAAGACAATGTAGGATTGGATCATTATTGTGATACTCCCTCCCTTCCATATTAATTGTCATCTTTAGAAATTGTGCAATCGAACTTCAAAAATTGTGACCATAAAATTTTCAATATATATAGGCTGTATTCAGCAGTAGCGTTTGGGATATCGTTTAGCGTTTTGGCAAAGTCAAAACTCTAATTGCATAAATATTAGTGTTCGATAAGCTAACGTTTTGAGTAGCGTTTAACATTTTAAGGAGCGTTTTATGAAACACTAATAAAGTTAACGTTTGGAGTAGTGTTTCATATTTTTCGGTCAAAAAATACCCTTCGAAAATTTTATCTTTGGAAATTATGGATATCCTTTTATGTCAATTCACATTAATCTGTTAATTCAACCGCTAAATTTACCGAACACAATTATCATTTGAACAGTCATTCGCTATCCGCTACTTAAACCGCTATTTGCTACTTAAATCGCTATCCACTACATAAACCACTATCCGCTATCTAAAACACTAATTTTGTCGAACAGGGCCACAATGAATTGCTATATAAATTATCACCATTAGTTTCGTAACGAAAAATATTACTATACAAGTATAATATTGCAATTTTTAATAACATATTATACAAAAAATTATCAATTAAAAAGTGATATTGGAGACCGTGAAAGTCAAAATTATGACGATTAATATGGAACGGAGGGAGTAAGTACTTACTGTATATATCATAACTTAAATATTTTAATGTCAATTTGGGGAATATTTGATGTGAATATATTATTTTATGTCCAAAATTCTCATATAATATTTGGTTTGGAGATTGATTGGTGTTGTAGGAAATATCTGAAAATTTGGAAGAAAATCAAGCAAAGTCATCCAAGTCATAAGCTAAAGAAAAGAAAGGAATGAGATGGATGCCTCATGAAGCCCAAAGTTTAATTTTAATTTGAAGTTTGGAGGAACAAAAGTCCATCCTTAATCACCTTCATGATTGGCTTCCCATTCGGTTTATTTATCATATTTTAGGTTTTATATGCTTTTTAGAATAAATTTTAGTTTTTTTTTTTGTTGTAAACATGATTAGTGACTAGTTTTCCCTTAGTTTGGAGATAAACCATAGTAGTTGTTGATAGATTGAGTATAGTTAGATTGAACATGTTTTGAATTTGATTTTGATGCAGTTTTTATTCTACCTATGATTATGTTTGTCATTACTTTTGATTGCCCACCAAGAGTATGGTATAGATAGTTGAATAAAGCACTTGGGAGAGAAGTACGATAATCAGAAAAGTTTAGGTTGAACTGACTCTAAAGTCGGCTAGACATAGAGGTTTTGAGTTAGGGGTCATATGATAATATTATTATTAACCTATTTAAACTTAAAATATCCATGAAAGTAGGCGATTCGCTTTGCTAGGCAATTCGCTTCTTTTCCAAAAAATGTTATGAACGAGTTTACACGATTATCGACCATTGAATGTTCCAAATTGGTGAAACTCATGTTCAATCCGCTTTGTTTGAATTGTTAGCAACGTAAGTTTTTCCCTTGATTGTTTTTCCATTTGATTTCAATCTTTAGAATTGTTACTTTCGTAGTTAGAAGTAGTATGTCAGATAAATCTCATCAAAAGCCTGATTGACTTAAAGGAAAATTTTTTGAGTGAAAAGGTCTCCACTCAGAAACTATATTGTTTTCCAAGTGGAAATACCTCGAAAATTGATATTGTTTTTTTCCAACTAGTCAAGCATCTCTTCCCTCTCTCTCCCTACCCATTCTCCCTCCCCTCCCCCCTTCTCTCTCGCATTCTTCAACTCATTTGCCTATCTCCTTCTTTTCTCTTCTCTTTACTCCATTGATGACCCACGGGGAGGGAGAAAACCTAAGCCCAAGTCTAAAGGCTTGGTTCATGACCATGCTAATCTCCCCCACGAGGAGACTTGTAAGTTATGGGAATCGATTACATGACCTCCAAGATGAAATGTCACAATCATGTCAAGTGAGCTACTAACTCATTGACTCAAATTTCAAGAGGAATAGTAAGGGAATCAAATTATTATACTACTTCTGTTTCAAATTAATTGTCATTTTGATTAAATTTTGACCGTTAATTATTCACACATTATAATGAGTTACTCTATGAAATTGTCGTCATTAGAAAGATATTTTCCTAACAATTATAATGGACGTAATTTTATATTGTAACTTGTTGTAATTTGTGAATAATTAACAGTTAAAATTAATCAAAATGACAATTAATTTGGAACGGAGGGAGTAATAGTTGTAGGGCAACTCAATAATGGGTCTATTGCAGACAAGAGATAGGGGATGTCAAGGCCTAATATCTAAGGTCAATCTTGTACACGAACAACACTCGTCAAAGTAAAGAATGTTCTATCCAAATATCAAATACGGGTTGATAAAATGAATGATGAAGTACTTAATTAATAACCAAAAAAATTACATTGTGATTTATTATCACTTTGGGAGCGCTTAGTAGGAACCCTAGGAAAATTTTTCCCGGAGAAAATTTCCCATGAGAAGTTTTCGATGGGAAAGATTTCCCTGGGTAAAATTTTCCTTAGCCTCCCAAAGGAAAAATTTCCCTAGGAAAATGGAAAGTGGTGGGCACACCATGAAATTTTTCCCAAAATCAACCCACACCCAAACATAGGGAAAATAAGTCGACCCGGGAAAATTGACCATTTTTCCGAGATTATTGACTAACCAAACGCACCCTTTATAATTTAGAATTTAATTTCCTTCCCTAGGCTACAAATTTCCCATCCCCATTCTAACTTTTCTCTTCAAATAGACCCTAATAAATTACACTAATAAATAGTTGCCAAGTACCAAAATCAACCATATATATGTCCTTCTACAATGTTTGGTTTTCATGCAAAAAGACAAATAGAAAAATTTGTGTAAGTGATCATAGCCAAGGAGAAATATTAACATTAAAAAAATACAAAGCCATGTATGCTGCATGCCCATCACACTAGTATTATGAATTTTTTTATGTTTTTCTTAAAAATAGCAGCCATAAATGAGGAATGCAACTTCATTATTTATTTCTCTCTTTTTGGTGAAGGAGAAAGACATATTTTGACATAGGCAAAATGATAAAGAATTGTTCAACAGTATTCCTTCTGTCTCATATTAATTGTCTAATTTAATTTTTATGATATCTAGTATCATTTTTTGATTGATAATTTCTTATATAATATGTTACTAATAATTGCAATATTATACCTTTACGATAGTATTTTTCGTTACGAATATAATGGTGGTAATTTTATATAGCAACTCATTGTATATATTGAGAAATTTATGATCAAAATTTTGAAATTTAACTGCACGATTTCTAAAAACGATAATTAATATGGAACGGAGGAAGCAATAACTAATCCTGTTGTTAACAAATTGTTAATTTTCCCAATTAAATATTTAAACTCATGGTGGGTCCCCCTTAATGATGATTAAACAAGTAATTAACATACACTTGTCAATGAGGAGCCAGTAATTATAGCATCTCATTGCCTCATTCAATACTGACCCCCATTTGGGACATTTTCATATATTCTCACTGACCTTATTATAATGTGAAAGCAACATTAGATATATTGTTCCTTTGCATATAATTAAAATATTGGGTAATAATTTTGTTTAATTTAGTATAAAAGTTTCAAAGGGCTTTTTCATGATGTGTAAGGGCTGCCTGCCCCTTTTTCTTTTCTTTTTTCTTTTTAGCAAATTTATTATTACCCTTTTGACCACTCATTCGGCAAATATATATTTTTAATTGAGAATATTTTATTGAATTTAGGGAGTGAAAACGTCCTAACCAATTAAGTTGAAATGATTTTTTTCCAAGGGTTAAGTTTGGAAAACATACATAATTATTTTAAAGTTAGAAGGAAGAGTAAAAATACGTTAATATTATCTCTGTTCCTAATTGCATGTCACAAAAATTAACTTATCAAAACTAATAAATATAGGGAATGGGGTGAAAAGTTTACAAATTGTCAAAAATACCTTTAACAATATCCTTGGAATGAGGTAAAAAAGTTATTTATTAGGGATATAATTGGTATTATGGTTGTTGAAATTGTAAAAGTTACGTAAATTGACAAATAAAAAGGGACAAGATAGTTAGAAAAATTGACAAATAATCAAGGACAGAGGTAGTACATCAAAATTTATTGTTGAAGTGTCCAATAATTCACCGTATTTATTTGTTCACTGAAATTGTGTAACTATAAGACAATTTCATGAAGTATTAGATACCTCATTTAAGAAAAATATTTGAATTAAAAGGTGTCACCAACTTAATTTTAATGTACTCATAAATATAATGAAGTTCTTAAGCTAAAGTCTGAATTTTTCTTATTGAAATATATACTCAAACAAATGTAATTATAAATTTGCCACAACAATTTAGCTCCAAGGCTAAATTTATGGGGACTATATATTTCTATCTTTTGAGTTTCCATATTGGATTGAACTAATACCCTCATTTAGAAGATCAAATGTTAAAACCAAAGATAATTAATAGTAAAGGTTAGAGAAGTAAAATGTTGAATTCAACTCTTTGAATTTTTGACTTGAAAAGATGGCTAGTAAAAGATGTCCTTTGAGTTTATATTCTTTTTCCTTTTTGAAAAGAAGACCCTTGTCCTTGAAGTACTCTTGTTTAGTTTTGATGTTTTAGCTGTTTTCTGTTTTTGTTTTTTTTTTAAATACTCCCTCTCATTGCTACTTAATTTATTATTACTCTTTCTGTTCCATATTAATTATCCATTGACGTCAATAATTTTTCAATATATACAATAATTTAACATATTAAAGTACTATTATTAAATTCATAATAACAATCATAAGAATATAATGTTATAATTTTTTTATAAAATTTGTTGTAGAAAGTTCTTTGTCAAAAGAGGACTTTGAGGATAGTAACATGAAATGGAAGGAGTGTTTGTATACTTAATTATTTTTGTCTATGGTTATTTGTCACTTTATATTTTCAACACTGGCGGATCCCCATTCAAGTTGGGGGTGGCCATGGCCACCCTAAGTCAAAGGAAAAAAAAGAAAAGTTTAGTAAAATTATAAGTAAAAATTATGGATTTTATTTTATCATGTGAATATAATAGTATAGTGGTCACCCCTATTTCTAACATTTTGATTCGCCGCTGATTTTCGATACAATTTTTATTAACATACATTCATATTCTTCGTATCTCATAATTAACTTTTACTAATTTAAATAAATTTGTATTTTTTTACTAAATTTATTAGTTATCTTGATATCTTCCTAATCTCCAAAAATGACCAATAATGCCAAAAAAAAAAAAAAAGAGGAAGGAGGGAGTAAGTCTTTAACTGCTCTGATAATACTAGTAGCTTTGAAATTCCTATTTCTTTGGGGTTGGTGTAATCATTGATTTTATATATGCGGAGTACATTTATCTTGAATCAACATCTTTGAGGTCACATGTTGACTAACCATATGATATTCTTTTTCCCACGAGGGGTGAAAATGGTAATCCAAATTGTATGGTTAATATATTTTAATAACATTGGTCATGTTTTTTCGATGGGTATCTAGAAGTTTGGTGAGTAAGATTGTGTAAGTTTGAGTATGTTTGGATAATTTATGTAGAAATATGTAATGAATTGTTTCAGAAGTAAAAAAATTATGTAAGTCAATAGGTTTATGAAAATTTAGGTAAAAAAATGTAAGTCGGAGCAGGTAATGTATAGTATACCGTACAAAAGAATAGGGCTATTGTTGATTGTCGTTTTTCTTTCAATTTCTTTGAATTTGTATTATACTGTAGTATGTCCATCCCATGATGTTTTTCACCATGACCATATTTAGAAGACCAATACGTATTGAAAACATGGTGAAAATTTTGTATCTTACCCAAACTATTCCTTAATTAATTGAGAATAACGGTGGTTGAAATTATAAAAAGTGGCAAACAAATTTATTAATAAGAAATTAAAAAGATAATGACAGTTATTAAAATTATAAAATCGACGAACAAATTGGAAGAAAAAAGCCAAGTTAATTATAATGACAAATGTTTTGGGACAATTAAAGTCAAGCTATTGATTATCATACATAACTCCTGGCCTTCAATTCAGTATACCTTCCCCAATTGGGAGATTTAACTTTGAGATCTTACTTTAAGAGTTGAAGTGCTTGTGCACAAAACACATGTAATGTTAAGGTGAAACATTTTTTTAAGGAATTGAATAAGTTTGTAAACTGGCTTGCTAATATATCATACATATATGCCAATCATTTCTTGCCTGAGTGGCAAGAGGTCCGTCTCTCATCCCTGACGTCTAGGGTTCGAATCCTTGAAGTATTTTTCTGTTTGCTACAAATTTGTTGGATTATATCCCTGAAATAAGGTCCAATAAATTGAACCGCTTATCTTTTATAACATAATCACCTATTCTTCAAATGCCCTATACTTTCACGATGTATGTCTTGACATTCTTCTTTGGTCCAAACAATTACCTAAGTGTTGGGAATTTTAGGAGGAGATCAAATGCTATGTCTCTAAGTGCAAAGGAAACTCACATTTTTGTAAATGTTGACAAACCTTGTTTTAAGTGTTGGGAATTTTAGCATGTGTTGTTTATGAAGTTTGAAAATAAAGAAACTTAAGGGAGTTTTAAGGGATCGTACCTTTTGATTTATCACTAGTGACAAACTCTCGTATCTTGATAAATAGGAATGCTTCCCCCAGGAATCGAATCATGGAGGAAGGGGATGGAAGGGTGGGAAGCTTGCATCTAAGGCAAACTCCAATCGACTAATTATTTTTTTTTCGATTATTGATAGCCAAAAGGCTCAAGAGATTACACAATACAGTAAACCGCAAAGAGAACAGCAATCAACCAACGCTAGATAAAAAGATACATCCAACACTGCTAAATAAAAAACACAGCAAGAACGGTCGCGCCAACGACTGTCAAAAACCACCACAACTCAAACACGCTCTTAACAATAAAAAACTTCATTTGATTAGTGTCAATGGATAATGATTGCTTTAGAAAGAATGAGTAGACTCACCCATTTGGTCGTTTTCTCAAAGGTAAGTACTGCCACGAAGCTCTAGAAGGGTAGTAAGTATCAAATTTTCACACATAAGAAGCTTTTAGCTAATCAATACAGATCAATAATCAAAATGCTAATAAATTTATAAATAAACTTAAAACATAAGTGATAATCAATATTGATTGCTGTTAACTGTTGGTTATAAATATATACTCCCTCCGTTCCATATTAACTGTCGTCTTTGAAATTGTGTAGTCAAACTTCAAAAATTTTGACCATAAATTTTTTAATATATGCAATGAGTTGCTACATAAAATTACTATCATTATATTTGTAACGAAAAATACTATCATAAAAGTATAATACTACAATTGTTAATAACATATTATATAAGAAATAATCAATCAAAGAGTCACATTGGAGACCGTGAAAGTCAAAATTATGACAATTAATATGAAACGGAGGGAGTATGTATGATATATTAAATAGAACAAAATAATTTTCATATATGAGTTCAAGTAATTAGTTTCTTTTCTCTTTTTTTTTTGTTTTTGAGAAGTTGATCAATGGCCAATGAGGGAGGCTTATTATTGTTTACACACTTATGGGATATAAGTATATGTTGGAGTGGGGATAACAAGGTACATATGTTAACAGATATTTACCTAAATATCTTAGGTTATTAGTTTGTTATAACTAATTTCTTCTTCTACTGTGTATATATATTCATACTCTGTACATAAACTGTGAATATATCAGAATATACATATTTATTCGTTCTCCAATTTTCTCCTTCCACATGGTATCAGGGCCAGGGTCATTGATGTTGGGGTCGCGCCCGCAGTTGTCTGCGCCTCGTGGTGAGGGGGCGTGTTGAGTTGTCCCACATCGGCCTTTGACACCCATATTGTGGTGTTTATAATGGCTTGGGTACCTGTAAAACCTCGAGTTTTAGGAGAAATGGAACCGTTAGTTTCCTTACCGGACCGTTAGGGTTAAGTTTAAGTTTCGAGGACGAAACTTCTTTTAAGAAGGTAATGATGTAAAACCCCGAAAAATCCAACGATGTTGACCGTGACGTCGTTAATAGAATAGGTTTGACTTCGTTATTTACTGTTGTTCGTAATGTGTTTATTTATGCTAACGCTTGAGCTCGTAGGACCGTTGAGGGGCTAACAAGGGTAGAATAGCAATTTCCGTAGGTTAATTTTATTACGTGAATATTATTTGTTATGTGATTATATGATTATTAAAATTAATATTATTATTACTATTATTAGAATTATTAGGTTTTTAGAAAAAAATCAGTTTTTATTTGTTAATTGGGTTGGGTTAGGATTAGTTTTGGGCCTAAATTGGGTATTAGTATATAAACCCCTAAACCCTCCTCTCAAACCCTAAACCTAATACTAATCTCTCTCTAAACCAAACCCTAGCTCCAATCTCTCTCCTCCTCGCTCTCTCGCCCTTGGCGCCACCTGCCGCCATGGCAAGACCACCGCAATGAAGCACCGCCGCAACCGACCCTCTCTCTCCCTCTGTTTCACTTTCTCCTTCCCCCTCCCTCTGCTCGACCGACGCAAACCAGCCGCCACCACCGGACGACGACCACCGTCACCATCGCCAGCGCCGCCTCCCGACCACCGCAGGCAACCACTCACGCATCGCCGGTAACCACCGCGCCTCCTCTCTTCTTTCCCTCTTTTTTTTTTCTCTCTTTTCTCTCCTTGCGCTTAATCGCTCGTCCCGTCACGCTGCCACCGCGACCGACCGTGTCGTGTCGCGGCCGACCACCAGCGACCTCGCGCCGCCCGACGTCGCCGGAGTCTCCCGGTCGGACGACGTTCGACCACCGCCCTCGACCTGCTGCTCGGAAAAACCGACGTCCACCACCCTCCTCTGACGAGCCACGGTCGACGCCTGCCACCTGCGACCGCCGACGCACGCTCCCCGACCAACTCCCGCCGCCACTGCCGCCGGAACAGCCCAGAACCGCCAAGAAACCCTACGTAAACCCTACCCTAACCCTAACCCTAACCCTAACTGATTCTATATTCTTGTTTTTCTTTTCTTTTTCCTTTTTCTTTTCTTGTTTTATTAATATTAATCTGTTTATTTAATTGTAATTATTATTGTTATTAATATTCTGTATTTTTTAATTATTGTATTATTAGTGTTGTAATTAGGGTAATTAATTGTAATTATTTTTCTTATTGTAATTATGTGTAAATTCCTAATTGTTATGTGTAATTTGTTTAACATGTTATTTGTAATTTTATGATGTAAATTGTAATTAGTTTTTTAGGTTGTAATAGTTAATTGTTAAGGTTAAATTATTTTATTTTTCTTAAATTTATAAATCATGTTAGGTTAGATCACAATGTTATTGTATGCACGAATTCGATAACTAAATTACCTAGGTTAATTTCTTGATTTCAATTAGTCCTAAACTTTCTTGTTCTTGTTCGTTAAATTAAATCGCTAGGTTGCTTAATTAGTAACCTACCATTAGTTAAATTCTTGATTCTTGTTAAGTTATAAAAGAATTAGTTATTCGTTTCTTGATTAGTTAATTACTTGTAACTCGTTGTTTTCCTAAAGTTCTTTTAAATCTTTTATTAAAGAAAATTTCCGTGTTAACCGCTTTTGTTATTTTCTTGAAAATCTTGGTTTATGGTTACAAACCTATAACTAATTTTGTGTGGTTAAATTCTTGAGATTTTGTTAAGTGTTTTATGTTTTAAGAAAGTTATTTTCTTTTGTGACTTAAAGGTTTTAATTAAAGTTTTGTTAAGGTGTTTCTTGTTTTTAAATTAAGTTTAGCCCTACAAGTTTCAATTGTTGGACCTAAGATAAGTTGGACCTTACGTATAAGACCCTAAGTATTTTTTGAGTCCCAATTAGAATTCCAAGACCTTTGTAAAGACTTGAACCGATATAAGTAATTAGGCGATAACCGTTACCGGGACAGTTTTATTAGTGTCTAAAGTATGGATTGCCACGACTAGCATAGATGTCTTTTGACCAAGCCCTTTTTACTGGAAGTTCCTTTAGGTGTTAGGAACCATAGGAATTTGACGGATCGAACGTTTGACTTGTATTACCCGAGTTATAGCCGTTTTACAAAAACCTGTCAGTTCTGGACCAATTAGGAAGATGTGAGTTTTTAGAGTCCTTCGGGACTGAGTTGGGCCTAGTCATCAACATGAAAGTTTTAGTAGACATTCTGAGGTTTCCGAAAAGTCCAGAATCAGACCCGTAGGATGTCGGAAAGTCGTTTTATGAACCGTTTTGTGTAAGCGTTATATTCTGTCCCTGCTTGCCTTTATACATGTAAATTGTTGATTAAATTTCTATGCATGCTTTGTTCTATGTTTCCTAAGTGTAGTATTTTAATTGATAGGAACCTAAGTGTTCCTAGGGGATGGGTTAGATAGTTGGTAGTTAATACTAACCTCGCTAGAGCAGCGTTTTGATTAGATAATTACTTTCATTCTAGGCCCGAGTTAGTGCGAGGCGTTAGTGAGCTCAAGTGTGCCTTCGTTACTACTATCTTGTGAAGTATCCAGGTAATTGTCTATGCTCTAATCCCCACCGGGATGCTCTTTAAATGTGTTTTGTTGTTTTATAATCTATTTTGAGAATTGCATCCCGAAGGGGACTTTTGTGGAAATCGACCATCTGTTTTAATAATCTCTTTGATTCGATTGTGATCTTGGTTTATTTGAGTTGAAATTGGATGGTCTTTTATTCAAGTTTTGTTAATGGTTTTGATAACTTGGGATGGTTTGACTTGAGAGTCGTGAGTTGAGTTTGAATATTGTGTAAATAATTCAAGTGGAAGCGTTAAGCGGGTTTCGGGGATAACTGTTGTGCAGCGTAACAACTGCGGGGTTATGGACCGGAGATCGGGCTTCCTTCACGATATAGAATAGTATTTTAATGCCTTTGGTGGCGAATGTTATTATGCCTTTGGTGGGCGAATGTTTCGATATGCCTTTGGTGGCGAATGTTATTATGCCTTTGGTGGCGAATGTTTGATATGCCTTTGGTGGGCGAATGTTATAATGCCTTTGGTGGGCGATTGTTTGATGCCTTTGGTGGGCAAATGTTACTTTAAGGGATTTGGTATCCGCCCGCAAATTAAAATATGGATTGGATGGGTTGAGGAAAGCAGATGGGATTAAAGATTTCTAAAGCGTTTGATTTGATCCTCTCCCCAAAATGAATTGAAATGAACTTAAACCGCTTTTAAACGTTAGGGGTAGACATTATTGAGATTTCCCCCTCATTTTCTGAAATGTTTTGATTTCAGGTGAAGATCTAAATGCTGGGGACGGGAATTAGAAGTGAGGACGACGAGTTTAGAAGTCCTTGAACCTTTTAATTTGTTTCGTTATGAATTCTTAAAGTTTGTTGAGTTGTTAGTAGTTGCCGTTAGCAGACAGTTGTGTTTTCCTTTCTCGCCTTGTATTCCTTCGGGGATACGGCAGTAACGCCCAAACTAAATTTGAAGTCTTCCGCTAATTTTTGTCATTAACGTTAGTTTGACTTTGACTTTTCTATAATTGAATTTCGGGCGTTCTGAGAATGGTATCGAGCTCAGGTTACGACCTGGTAGCTCCTAAGTGTCCCTTAGGTTTAGTTAGACCTTAGGATGCTACGTTCGGAGTGATGAGTGTAGGATGGGGAAATAGGGTTTTATGCTTTCCCTGATATTACATGATTTCGTCATTAATATTTTATGTTACTAATATGTTCTAACCCTGTTGGACGGCATACCGCAGCGTTTGCTATGAGCACGAGGCTCTAGCTTCTCTTGAAGACCTAAATCCCGAGGAGGTTGTGAAATATAGCCCCGAGGAGGGCCTAGAACCAGAAGAAGACCTCTGATGAGAATTCGGAGGCCGAAAGAAGACGTGACATACGAGGAGTAGTCGCTGGAGATTTTGGGTTGCGAGGAGGTAGCCTCGATGAAAGACCGAGCCTTAAGATGAGGTTCTAGTTGAGTTCAAGGTGGAAGCGGACTCAGGAAGAACTTTGGGAATGAGCTTGGCGATCCTGATTGGACCCCAATCGTGGTCCGCATGAACTCTTTTTCGTATGAAAATACTCTAAGTAGAGTTAGTAAAAGAGTAGGAGGAGTAGTCCCCAGTAGTAATGTTTACATGTAAATAGTCTTTGATTGATTAAAATTTATAACTGTGTGGCTTGTTGCTTTTGTTAGCCCTAGTTAGGAGAGAATGAAACTTTATGTTATACTTGGGTGCAAGGGATATGAAATAATGAATTTCTTCTCTTGAGTTATTGGCAAGTTATCAAGTGAAATGTGGAGTTAATATCAAAGATGGGACCCTTGAATTTTGTTGCAAGTACCAAAGTGATGAAATGTGATGCTATTACATGCGATTAGAGTTAAAGTTATGTTTATGGTTCGGTTACTTGTCGAGTTCTTTTATGTTTTAGTCTAATAAGAGTAGTTAACTTCAGAATTTGTATCTGCGTTGTGAGAGTAAGAACCTTAAGTAGTCTAAATCGACCCCTTGGAACCAGGATGTCGGACATGAATGGGTCTCACGCCAACAACGGGAACCGGGAGCGCCCGCCAGCTGTGGCCGAATCGCGCCCTCAAGCGCAGCTGAATCGCGCAACGCTGGCTCATTTGATACTGTGGTCGAGTACAAAGAACATCGGGAACGACCTTGCTAGCATGCTAATGATTGAGATGCTCGGCAAGCACGAGGACCTCTTGAGGAAAGTGGTGGATCGACAAGGAGGAGGGAGGGAAGATGACCCCTCCGCTCTTCTCCAAAGGTTTAATAGCTTTAACCCGCCCACTTATACAGGGGTAGCTGATCCCAAAGTCTTTGAAGATTGGGTTAGAGAAATTGAGAAGATTTTCGACACCACACACTGTCCTGAAGAGTTAAGGGTGGACTTTGCTGCTTACCACTGAAGGAAGAGGCCGATTTGTGGTGGGCGGTGTGAAGGAAATAAGGGTGAACAGGGTTTATTGGAACCGCTTCAAGATTGTGCTAAGGGATCGATTTTACCCAATTTCCCTCCAGAAGTCAAAAGAAAAAGAATTTATGAATCTGCGTCGAGGAAACGGCGTACTCACCTACTGCAAAGTTCACCGAACTATCTCGGTTTGCATCTGCTTTAGTAGCCAGCGAACAACTAAGGATGGACCGCAGGATGGACTAAAGCTGCAGATTCGGGATCGCATGTCATCACGGGAGTTCACGTCTTATCGAGAACATCTTTGAGCGTTGCCCTCATCGTAGAAAGGGTAATGCATGACACGGAACGATGACTAGACATACAAGGGCAAAGAGGAAAGAGTCACCCGTTTCAACCCACCTCAACCTTATCGGAGAAGAGGTTCCGCCTAACAACCGGCAGGAAACCGTCTTGAGCGTAGACCATCGAATATTCCAATATGCCACTTTTGTGGTCAACCGGTCATTACTCCCAAGATTGTAGATCAAAGGCCGCAGGAGGATGTTTTAATTGTGGAAGCTTCCAACATCAGTCCGCCATCACCCGAACAACCCTCGGGGACTACAATAGTGGAAATAACGAAAATTGGAGAGCCTCGCGCCAACATATCGAATAGGGAGGCTACAATGGAAACCAAAGGCCACAACAACAAAACCGGAGTGGTCGGTGGGAATCGGAACAACCAAGGAGGCCAAGAACCCGCCTCGTCGGCCAACAACCGCCGTCGCGCAGCGGGAGGACGAGTATATGTGATGAGGAAGGATGAGGCTGAGAACGAAGCGGACGTCGTGACAGGTACCTTCTCTCCCTACCACGCCTCGGTTATATTTGATCCTGGTGCTAGCCAATCTTTTGTTGGAGGGACTACAGTAGAGAGGGCTAAGATGAGACCCTCAGAAAATAGTAAGCCCATGACGATAGCCACATCTACCGGAGATACCATTAGCCGTGGAGGATAAAGGATCGAGGCATCCGCACTTTTCCCACACATAATGTCATCTAAGTTTCGGGCACGAAACTTCTTTTAAGAAGGTAATGATGTAAAACCTCGAGTTTTAGGAGAAATGGAACCGTTAGTTTCCTTACCGGACCGTTAGGGTTAAGTTTAAGTTTCGAGGACGAAACTTCTTTTAAGAAGGTAATGATGTAAAACCCCGAAAAATCCAACGATGTTGACCGTGACGTCGTTAATAGAATAGGTTTGACTTCGTTATTTACTGTTGTTCGTAATGTGTTTATTTATGCTAACGCTTGAGCTCGTAGGACCGTTGAGGGGCTAACAAGGGTAGAATAGCAATTTCCGTAGGTTAATTTTATTACGTGAATATTATTTGTTATGTGATTATATGATTATTAAAATTAATATTATTATTACTATTATTAGAATTATTAGGTTTTTAGAAAAAAATCAGTTTTTATTTGTTAATTGGGTTGGGTTAGGATTAGTTTTGGGCCTAAATTGGGTATTAGTATATAAACCCCTAAACCCTCCTCTCAAACCCTAAACCTAATACTAATCTCTCTCTAAACCAAACCCTAGCTCCAATCTCTCTCTCCCTCCCTGCTCTCTCTCGCCCCTGCCCAGCCGCGCCACCAGCGCCGCCGCCGGCAACCACCGCAGCCGGGAAGCACCGCCGCAACCGACCCTCTCTCTCCCTCTGTTTCACTTTCTCCTTCCCCCTCCCTCTGCTCGACCGACGCAAACCAGCCGCCACCACCGGACGACGACCACCGTCACCATCGCCAGCGCCGCCTCCCGACCACCGCAGGCAACCACTCACGCATCGCCGGTAACCACCGCGCCTCCTCTCTTCTTTCCCTCTTTTTTTTCTCTCTTTTCTCTCCTTGCGCTAACTGCTCGTCCCGCCGCCGTCACCGCCGGCCACCGCGACCTTCGGTGTCGCCGTCGCGGCCTGACCACCAGGCGACCCTCGCGCCGCCGCCCTGACGTCGCCGGAGTCTCCCCAGTCGAAGGACGACGTTCGACCACCGCCCTCGACTTCTTGCGAAAACCGGAAAAAGCGTCCACCACCCTCCTCCGACGAGCCACGGTCGGCGCCGCCACTGCGACCGCCGACGACGCGCTCCCGACCAACTCCGCCGCCACGCCGGAGCGACCGCCAAGAAACCCTCGTAAACCCTACCCTAACCCTAACCCTAGCGATTCTATATTCTTGTTTTCTTTTCTTTTCCTTTTTCTTTTCTTGTTTTATTAATATTAATCTGTTTATTTAATTGTAATTATTATTGTTATTAATATTCTGTATTTTTTAATTATTGTATTATTAGTGTTGTAATTAGGGTAATTAATTGTAATTATTTTTCTTATTGTAATTATGTGTAAATTCCTAATTGTTATGTGTAATTTGTTTAACATGTTATTTGTAATTTTATGATGTAAATTGTAATTAGTTTTTTAGGTTGTAATAGTTAATTGTTAAGGTTAAATTATTTTATTTTTCTTAAATTTATAAATCATGTTAGGTTAGATCACAATGTTATTGTATGCACGAATTCGATAACTAAATTACCTAGGTTAATTTCTTGATTTCAATTAGTACTAAACTTTCTTGTTCTTGTTCGTTAAATTAAATCGCTAGGTTGCTTAATTAGTAACCTACCATTAGTTAAATTCTTGATTCTTGTTAAGTTATAAAAGAATTAGTTATTCGTTTCTTGATTAGTTAATTACTTGTAACTCGTTGTTTTCCTAAAGTTCTTTTAAATCTTTTATTAAAGAAAATTTCAGTTTTTACCTATTTTGTTTTTTTCTTGAAAATCTTGGTTTATGGTTACAAACCTATAACTAATTTTGTGTGGTTAAATTCTTGAGATTTTGTTAAGTGTTTTATGTTTTAAGAAAGTTATTTTCTTTTGTGACTTAAAGGTTTTAATTAAAGTTTTGTTAAGGTGTTTCTTGTTTTTAAATTAAGTTTAGCCCTACAAGTTTCAATTGTTGGACCTAAGATAAGTTGGACCTTACGTATAAGACCCTAAGTATTTTTTGAGTCCCAATTAGAATTCCAAGACCTTTTGGTAAAGACTTGAACCGGATAAGTAATTAGGCGATACAATTGCGGGACAGTTTTATTAGTGTCTAAAGTATGGATTGCCACGACTAGCATAGATGTCTTTTGACCAAGCCCTTTTACTGGAAGTTCCTTTAGGTGTTAGGAACCATAGGAATTTGACGGATCGAACGTTTGACTTGTATTACCCGAGTTATAGCCGTTTTACAAAAACCTGTCAGTTCTGGACCAATTAGGAAGATGTGAGTTTTTAGAGTCCTTCGGGACTGAGTTGGGCCTAGTCATCAACATGAAAGTTTTAGTAGACATTCTGAGGTTTCCGAAAAGTCCAGAATCAGACCCATAGGATGTCGGAAAGTCGTTTTATGAACCGTTTTGTGTAAGCGTTATATTCTGTCCCTGCTTGCCTTTATACATGTAAATTGTTGATTAAATTTCTATGCATGCTTTGTTCTATGTTTCCTAAGTGTAGTATTTTAATTGATAGGAACCTAAGTGTTCCTAGGGGATGGGTTAGATAGTTGGTAGTTAATACTAACCTCGCTAGAGCAGCGTTTTGATTAGATAATTACTTTCATTCTAGGCCCGAGTTAGTGCGAGACGTTAGTGAGCTCAAGTGTGCCCTTCGTTACTACTATCTTGTGAAGTATCCAGGTAATTGTCTATGCTCTAATCCCCACCGGGATGCTCTTTAAATGTGTTTTGTTGTTTTAGAATCTATTTTGAGAATTGCATCCCGAAGGGGACTTTTGTGGAAATCGACCATCTTTTAATAATCTCTTTGATTCGATTGTGATCTTGGTTTATTTGAGTTGAGAAATTGGATGGTCTTTTATTCGAAGTTTTGTTAATGGTTTTGATAACTTGGGATGGTTTGACTTGAGAGTCGTGAGTTGAGTTTGAATATTGTGTAAATAATTCAAGTGGAAACGTTAAGCGGGTTTCGGGGGATAACCTGTTGTGCAGGCGTAACAACCTGCAGGGTTATGGACCAGGAGATCGGGGCTTCCTTCCCTGATATAGAATAGTATTTTAATGCCTTTGGTGGGCGAATGTTATTATGCCTTTGGTGGGCGAATGTTTCGATATGCCTTTGGTGGGCGAATGTTATTATGCCTTTGGTGGGCGAATGTTTCGATATGCCTTTGGTGGGCGAATGTTATAATGCCTTTGGTGGGCGATTGTTTGATGCCTTTGGTGGGCAAATGTTACTTTAAGGGATTTGGTATCCCGCCCGCAAATTAAAATATGGATTGGATGGGTTGAGGAAACAGTATGGGATTAAAGATTTCTAAAACGTTTGATTTGATCCCTCTCCCCAAAATGAATTGAAATGAACTTAAACTGTTTTAAACGTTAGGGGTAGACATTATTGAGATTTCCCCCTCATTTTCTGAAATGTTTTGATTTCAGGTGAAGATCTAAATGCTGGGGACGGGAATTAGAAGTGAGGACGACGAGTTTAGAAGTCCTTGAACCTTTTAATTTGTTTCGTTATGAATTCTTAAAGTTTGTTGAGTTGTTAGTAGTTGCCGTTAGCAGACAGTTGTGTTTTCCTTTCTCGCCTTGTATTCCTTCGGGGATACAGCGTGCCTTAAACTAAATTTGAAGTCTTCCGCTAATTTTTGTCATTAACGTTAGTTTGACTTTGACTTTTCTATAATTGAATTTCCGGCGTTCTGAATGGTATCGAGCTGCAGGTTACGACACAGTAGCTCTAAGTGTCCCTTAGGTTTAGTTAGACCTTAGGATGCTACGTTCGGAGTGATGAGTGTAGGATGGGAAATAGGGTTTTATGCTTTCCACGATATTACATGATTTCGTCATTAATATTTTATGTTACTAATATGTTCTAACCTGTTGACGGCATACGCGGCGTTTGCTATGAGCACGAGGCTCTAGCTTCTCTTGAAGACCTAAATCCAGGAGGTTGTGAAATATAGCCCAGGAGGGCCTAGAACCAGAAGAAGACCTCGATGAGAATTCGGAGGCGAAGAAGGCGTGACATACGAGGAGTAGTCATGGAGATTTTGGGTTGCAGAGGAGGTAGCCTCGATGAAAGACCGAGCCTTAAGATGAGGTTCTAGTTGAGTTCAAGGTGGAAGCGGACTCAGAAGAACTTTGGGAATGAGCTTGGCGATCTGATTGGACCCCAATCGTGGTCCGCATGAACTCTTTTTCGTATGAAAATACTCTAAGTAGAGTTAGTAAAAGAGTAGGAGGAGTAGTCCCCAGTAGTAATGTTTACATGTAAATAGTCTTTGATTGATTAAAATTTATAACTGTGTGGCTTGTTGCTTTTGTTAGCCCTAGTTAGGAGAGAATGAAACTTTATGTTATACTTGGGTGCAAGGGATATGAAATAATGAATTTCTTCTCTTGAGTTATTGGCAAGTTATCAAGTGAAATGTGGAGTTAATATCAAAGATGGGACCCTTGAATTTTGTTGCAAGTACCAAAGTGATGAAATGTGATGCTATTACATGCGATTAGAGTTAAAGTTATGTTTATGGTTCGGTTACTTGTCGAGTTCTTTTATGTTTTAGTCTAATAAGAGTAGTTAACTTCAGAATTTGTATCTACGTTGTGAGAGTAAGAACCTTAAGTAGTCTAAATCGACCCCTTGGAACCAGGATGTCGGACATGAATGGGTCTCACGCCAACAACGGGAACCGGGAGCGCCCGCCAGCTGTGGCCGAATCGCGCCCTCAAACTGCAACTGAACTGCGCCAACGCCTGGCTCATTTGATACCAGGGTCGAGTACAGCAACATCGGGGAACGACCTTGCTAGCATGCTAATGATTGAGATGCTCGGCAAGCACGAGGACCTACTGAGGAAAGTGGTGGATCGACAAGGAGGAGGGAGGGAAGATGACCCTCCGCTCTTCTCCAAAGGTTTAATAGCTTTAACCCGCCACTTATACAGGTAGGTGATCCCAAAGTCTTTGAAGATTGGGTTAGAGAAATTGAGAAGATTTTCGACACCACACCGTCTGAAGAGTTAAGGGTGGACTTTCGCTTACCACTGAAGGAAGAGGCCGATTTGTGGTGGGCGGTGTGAAGGAAATAAGGATCAACCGGTTTCATTGGAACCGCTTCAAGATTTTGCTTAGGGATCGATTTTACCCAATTTCCATCCAGAAGGCTAAAGTAAAAGAATTTATGAATCTGCGTCGAGAAACCAGCGTACTCACCTACTCTGCAAGTTCACCGAACTATCTCGGTTTGCATCCGCTTTAGTAGCCAGCGAACAACTAAGGATGGACCGCACGGGATGGACTAAGCGCAAGATTCGAGGATCGCGTGTCATCACGGGAGTTCACGTCTTATCGAACATGCTGAGCGTTGCCCTCATTTGTAGAAAGGGTAATGCATGACGAACGGCAGCTAGACATACAAGGGCAAAGAGGAAAGAGTCACCCGTTTCAACCCACCTCAACCTTATCGGGAGAAGAGGTTCGCCTAACAATGGCGGGAAACCGGTCTTGAGCGTAGACCATCGAATATTCCAATATGCCACTTTTGTGGTCAAGTGGTCATTACTCCCAGATTGTAGATCAAAGGCCGCGAGGAGGATGTTTTAATTGTGGAAGCTTCGAACATCAGGTCCGCCACTGTCCTGAACAACCCTCGGGGGACTACAATAGTGGAAATAACGAAAATTGGAGAGCCTCGCAGCCAACATATCAGAATAGGGGAGGCTACAATGGAAACCAAAGGCCACAACAACAAAGCGGAGTGGTCGGTGGGAATCGAGAACCAAGGGAGGCCAGAAACCCGCCTCGTCGCGGCAACAACCGTCGCGCGCAGAGGAGGGCAGTATATGTGATGAGGAAGGATGAGGCTGAGAGAAGCGGACGTCGTGGAGTACCTTCTCTCCCTACCACGCCTCGGTTATATTTGATCTGTGCTAGCCAATCTTTTGTTGGAGGGACTACAGTAGAGAGGGCTAAGATGAGACCCTCAGAAAATAGTAAGCCCATGACGATAGCCCTATCTACCGGAGATACCATTAGCCGTGGAGGATAAAGGATCGAGGCATCCGCACCTTTTCCGACACATAATGTGCGCTAAGTTTCGGGGACGAAACTTCTTTTAAGAAGGTAATGATGTAAAACCTCGAGTTTTAGGAGAAATGGAACCGTTAGTTTCCTTACCGGACCGTTAGGGTTAAGTTTAAGTTTCGAGGACGAAACTTCTTTTAAGAAGGTAATGATGTAAAACCCCGAAAAATCCAACGATGTTGACCGTGACGTCGTTAATAGAATAGGTTTGACTTCGTTATTTACTGTTGTTCGTAATGTGTTTATTTATGCTAACGCTTGAGCTCGTAGGACCGTTGAGGGGCTAACAAGGGTAGAATAGCAATTTTAGAGTTAATTTTATTACGTGAATATTATTTGTTATGTGATTATATGATTATTAAAATTAATATTATTATTACTATTATTAGAATTATTAGGTTTTTAGAAAAAAATCAGTTTTTATTTGTTAATTGGGTTGGGTTAGGATTAGTTTTGGGCCTAAATTGGGTATTAGTATATAAACCCCTAAACCCTCCTCTCAAACCCTAAACCTAATACTAATCTCTCTCTAAACCAAACACTATCTCCACTCTCTCTCTCCCGCCCTGCTCTCTCTCGCCACTTGCCGCCACCCAGTGCCGCCACGCCGCACCGACCCTCTCTCCTCTGTTTCACTTTCTCCTTCCTCCTCTCTGCTCGACCGACGCAAACCAGCCGCCACCACCGGACGACGACCACCATCGCCGCCTCCCGACCACCGCAGTAACCACTCACGCATCGCCGGTAACCACCGCGCCTCCTCTCTTCTTTCCTTCTTTTTTCTCTCTTTTCTCTCCTTGCGCTAACTGCTCGTCCCGCCGCCGTCACCGCCGGCCACCGCGACCTTCGGTGTCGCCGTCGCGGCCTGACCACCAGGCGACCCTCGCGCCAGCGTCGCGGAGTCTCCCGGTCGAAGGGCGGCGTTCGACCACCGCCTCGACACGCCGCCGGAAAAACCGACGTCCACCACCCTCCTCGACGAGCCACGGTCGACGCCGCCACTGCGACCGCCGACGACGCCTCCCGACCAACTCCGCCGCCACGCGGAGCGACCGTAACCGCCAAGAAACCCTACGTAAACCCTACCCTAACCCTAACCCTAGCGATTCTATATTCTTGTTTTCTTTTCTTTTCCTTTTTCTTTTCTTGTTTTATTAATATTAATCTGTTTATTTAATTGTAATTATTATTGTTATTAATATTCTGTATTTTTTTAATTATTGTATTATTAGTGTTGTAATTAGGGTAATTAATTGTAATTATTTTTCTTATTGTAATTATGTGTAAATTCCTAATTGTTATGTGTAATTTGTTTAACATGTTATTTGTAATTTTATGATGTAAATTGTAATTAGTTTTTTAGGTTGTAATAGTTAATTGTTAAGGTTAAATTATTTTATTTTTCTTAAATTTATAAATCATGTTAGGTTAGATCACAATGTTATTGTATGCACGAATTCGATAACTAAATTACCTAGGTTAATTTCTTGATTTCAATTAGTACTAAACTTTCTTGTTCTTGTTCGTTAAATTAAATCGCTAGGTTGCTTAATTAGTAACCTACCATTAGTTAAATTCTTGATTCTTGTTAAGTTATAAAAGAATTAGTTATTCGTTTCTTGATTAGTTAATTACTTGTAACTCGTTGTTTTCCTAAAGTTCTTTTAAATCTTTTATTAAAGAAAATTTCCGTGTTAACCGCTTTTGTTATTTTCTTGAAAATCTTGGTTTATGGTTACAAACCTATAACTAATTTTGTGTGGTTAAATTCTTGAGATTTTGTTAAGTGTTTTATGTTTTAAGAAAGTTATTTTCTTTTGTGACTTAAAGGTTTTAATTAAAGTTTTGTTAAGGTGTTTCTTGTTTTTAAATTAAGTTTAGCCCTACAAGTTTCAATTGTTGGACCTAAGATAAGTTGGACCTTACGTATAAGACCCTAAGTATTTTTTGAGTCCCAATTAGAATTCCAAGACCTTTTGGTAAAGACTTGAACCGGATAAGTAATTAGGCGATAACTGATTCGGGACAGTTTTATTAGTGTCTAAAGTATGGATTGCCACGACTAGCATAGATGTCTTTTGACCAAGCCCTTTTACTGGAAGTTCCTTTAGGTGTTAGGAACCATAGGAATTTGACGGATCGAACGTTTGACTTGTATTACCCGAGTTATAGCCGTTTTACAAAAACCTGTCAGTTCTGGACCAATTAGGAAGATGTGAGTTTTTAGAGTCCTTCGGGACTGAGTTGGGCCTAGTCATCAACATGAAAGTTTTAGTAGACATTCTGAGGTTTCCGAAAAGTCCAGAATCAGACCCATAGGATGTCGGAAAGTCGTTTTATGAACCGTTTTGTGTAAGCGTTATATTCTGTCCCTGCTTGCCTTTATACATGTAAATTGTTGATTAAATTTCTATGCATGCTTTGTTCTATGTTTCCTAAGTGTAGTATTTTAATTGATAGGAACCTAAGTGTTCCTAGGGGATGGGTTAGATAGTTGGTAGTTAATACTAACCTCGCTAGAACGCGTTTTGATTAGATAATTACTTTCATTCTAGGCCCGAGTTAGTGCGAGACGTTAGTGAGCTCAAGTGTGCCCTTCGTTACTACTATCTTGTGAAGTATCCAGGTAATTGTCTATGCTCTAATCCCCACCGGGATGCTCTTTAAATGTGTTTTGTTGTTTTATAATCTATTTTGAGAATTGCATCCCGAAAGGGGACTTTTGTGGAAATCGACCATCTGTTTTAATAATCTCTTTGATTCGATTGTGATCTTGGTTTAATTGAGTTGAGAAATTGGATGGTCTTTTATTCGAAGTTTTGTTAATGGTTTTGATAACTTGGGATGGTTTGACTTGAGAGTCGTGAGTTGAGTTTGAATATTGTGTAAATAATTCAAGTGGAAGCGTTAAGCGGGTTTCGAGGATAACTTTGTTGCAGCGTAACAACTGCGGGGTTATGGACCGGAGATCGGGGCTTCCTTCCTGATATAGAATAGTATTTTAATGCCTTTGGTGGCGAATGTTATTATGCCTTTGGTGGGCGAATGTTTGATATGCCTTTGGTGGGCGAATGTTATTATGCCTTTGGTGGCGAATGTTTGATATGCCTTTGGTGGGCGAATGTTATAATGCCTTTGGTGGGCGATTGTTTGATGCCTTTGGTGGGCAAATGTTACTTTAAGGGATTTGGTATCCCGCCCAAATTAAAATATGGATTGGATGGGTTGAGGAAACAGATGGGATTAAAGATTTCTAAAGCGTTTGATTTGATCCTCTCCAAAATGAATTGAAATGAACTTAAACCGTTTTAAACGTTAGGGGTAGACATTATTGAGATTTCCCCTCATTTTACGAAATGTTTTGATTTGGTGAAGATCTAAATCTTTGGGCGGGAATTAGAAGTGAGGACGACGAGTTTAGAAGTCCTTGAACCTTTTAATTTGTTTCGTTATGAATTCTTAAAGTTTGTTGAGTTGTTAGTAGTTGCAGTTAGCGAGACGGTTGTGTTTTCCTTTCTCGCTTGTATTCCTTGGGGATACAGCGTGCCTTGAAACTAAATTTGAAGTCTTCCGCTAATTTTTGTCTGTTAACGTTAGTTTGACTTTGACTTTTCTATAATTGAATTTCCGGGGCGTTACAGAATGGTATCAGAGCTCTGGGTTACGACCTGGTAGCTCCTAAGTGTCCCTTAGGTTTAGTTAGACCTTAGGATGCTACGTTCGGAGTGATGAGTGTAGGATGGGGAAATAGGGTTTTATGCTTTCCCTGATATTACATGATTTCGTCATTAATATTTTATGTTACTAATATGTTCTAACCCTGTTGGACGGCATACCGCAGCGTTTGCTATGAGCACGAGGCTCTAGCTTCTCTTGAAGACCTAAATCCAGGAGGTTGTGAAATATAGCCCAGGAGGGCCTAGAACCGTAAGAAGACCTCGATGAGAATTCGAGGCCGAAAGAAGGCGTGACATACGAGGAGTAGTCTGGAGATTTTGGGTTGCAGAGGAGGTAGCCTCGATGAAGACCGAGCCTTAAGATGAGGTTCTAGTTGAGTTCAAGGTGGAAGCAGACTCCGAGAAGAACTTTGGGAATGAGCTTGACGATCCTGATTGGACCCCAATCGTGGTCCGCATGAACTCTTTTTCGTATGAAAATACTCTAAGTAGAGTTAGTAAAAGAGTGGGAGTAGTCCCGGTAGTAATGTTTACATGTAAATAGTCTTTGATTGATTAAAATTTATAAGTGTGGCTTGTTGCTTTTGTTAGCCCTAGTTAGGAGAGAATGAAACTTTATGTTATACTTGGGTGCAAGGGATATGAAATAATGAATTTCTTCTCTTGAGTTATTGGCAAGTTATCAAGTGAAATGTGGAGTTAATATCAAAGATGGGACCCTTGAATTTTGTTGCAAGTACCAAAGTGATGAAATGTGATGCTATTACATGCGATTAGAGTTAAAGTTATGTTTATGGTTCGGTTACTTGTCGAGTTCTTTTATGTTTTAGTCTAATAAGAGTAGTTAACTTCAGAATTTGTATCTGCGTTGTGAGAGTAAGAACCTTAAGTAGTCTAAATCGACCCCTTGGAACCAGGATGTCGGACATGAATGGGTCTCACGCCAACAACGGGAACCGGGAGCGCCCGCCAGCTGTGGCCGAATCGCGCCCTCAAACTGCAGAATCGAATCGCCAACGCTGGCTCATTTGATACTGTGGTCGAGCAAGAACATCGAGGAACGACCTTGCTAGCATGCTAATGATTGAGATGCTCGGCAAGCACGAGGACCTCTTGAGGAAAGTGGTGGATCGAGGAGGAGGAGGGAAGATGACCCTCCGCTCTTCTCCAAAGGTTTAATAGCTTTAACCCGCCCACTTATACAGGGTAGTGATCCCAAAGTCTTTGAAGATTGGGTTAGAGAAATTGAGAAGATTTTCGACACCACACACATCTGAAGAGTTAAGGGTGGACTTTCGCTTACCACACGAAGGAAGAGGCCGATTTGTGGTGGGCAGTGTGAAGGAAATAAGGGTGACCGGGTTTCGATTGAACCGCAAGATTGTGCTAAGGGATCGATTTTACCCAATTTCCCTCGGAAGGCAAAAGAAAAGAATTTATGAATCTGCGTCAGGAAACCAGTACTCACCTACTCTGCAAAGTTCACCGAACTATCTCGGTTTTGCATCCGCTTTAGTAGCCATCGAACAACTAAGGATGGACCGCTTCGGGATGGACTAAAGCGCAAGATTCGGGATCGCATGTCATCACGGAGTTCACGTCTTATCGAACATCTTTGAGCGTTGCCTCATTGTAGAAAGGGTAATGCATGACACGGAACGACTAGACATACAAGGGCAAAAGAGGAAAGAGTCACCGTTTCAACCCACCTCAACCTTATCGGGAGAAGAGGTTCCGCCTAACAACCGGCAGGAAACCGGTCTTGAGCGTAGACCATCGAATATTCCAATATGCCACTTTTGTGGTCAAACGGTCATTACTCCCAAGATTGTAGATCAAAGGCCGAAGGAGGATGTTTTAATTGTGGAAGCTTCCAACATCAGGTCCGCCATCGTCACGAACAACCCTCGGGGACTGATAGTGGAAATAACGAAATTGGAGAGCCTCGCAGCCAACATATCGAGAATAGGGAGGCTACAATGGAAACCAAAGGCCACAACAAAGCGGAGTGGTCCCGGTGGGAATCGTAACAACCAAGGAGGCCAAGCAAACCCGCCTCGTCGGCGGCAACAACCGTCGCAACGCAGAGGAGGGCAGTATATGTGATGAGGAAGGATGAGGTGAGAACGGCGGACGTCGTGACAGTACCTTCTCTCCCTACCACGCCTCGGTTATATTTGATCTGTGCTAGCCAATCTTTTGTTGGAGGGACTACGAGAGAGGGCTAAGATGAGACCCTCGGAAAATAGTAAGCCCATGACGATAGCCCTATCTACCGGAGATACCATTAGCGTGGAGGATAAAGGATCGAGGCATCCGCACCTTTTCCCGACACATAATGTGCGCTAAGTTTCGGGGACGAAACTTCTTTTAAGAAGGTAATGATGTAAAACCTCGAGTTTTAGGAGAAATGGAACCGTTAGTTTCCTTACCGGACCGTTAGGGTTAAGTTTAAGTTTCGAGGACGAAACTTCTTTTAAGAAGGTAATGATGTAAAACCCGAAAAATCCAACGATGTTGACCGTGGCGTCGTTAATAGAATAGGTTTGACCGTTATTTCTCGTTGTTCGTAATGTGTTTATTTATGCTAACGCTTGAGCTCGTAGGACCGTTGAGGGGCTAACAAGGGTAGAATAGCAATTTCCGTAGGTTAATTTTATTACGTGAATATTATTTGTTATGTGATTATATGATTATTAAAATTAATATTATTATTACTATTATTAGAATTATTAGGTTTTAGAAAAAATCGGTTTTATTTGTTAATTGGGTTGGGTTAGGATTAGTTTTGGGCCTAAATTGGGTATTAGTATATAAACCCCTAAACCCTCCTCTCAAACCCTAAACCTAATACTAATCTCTCTCTAAACCAAACCCTAGCTCCAATCTCTCTCTCCCTCCCTGCTCTCTCTCGCCGCCACCAGCGCCACAGCCACGGCAACCACCGCAGGGAAGCACCGCGGCCGACCTCTCTCCCTCTGTTTCACTTTCTCCTTCCTCCTCCTGCTCGACCGACGCAAACCGCCACCACGGACGACGACCACCGTCACCATCGCCACGCCTCCAGGCCTCCACCACCGCAGTAACCACTCACGCATCGCCGGTAACCACCGCGCCTCCTCTTCTTTCTCTTTTTTCTCTTTTCTCTCGCTAATCGCTCGTCCCGCCCGTCCACGCGCCGGCCACCGCGACCGGTGTCGCCGTCAGCGGCCGACCACGCACAGCGTCGCCGAGTCTCCCGGTCGAAGGGCGACGTTCGACCACCGCCCTCGACTGCTTTCGGAAAAACCGACGTCCACCACCTCCTCGACGAGCCACGCGATCGGCCGCCTCACGACGACGCCCGGCCGAACGCTCGTAACCGCCAAGAAACCCTACGTAAACCCTACCCTAACCCTAACCTAATCGATTCTATATTCTTGTTTTTCTTTTCTTTTCCTTTTTCTTTTCTTGTTTTATTAATATTAATCATTTATTTAATTGTAATTATTATTGTTATTAATATTCTGTATTTTTTAATTATTGTATTATTAGTGTTGTAATTAGGGTAATTAATTTTAATTATTTTTCTTATTGTAATTATGTGTAAATTCCTAATTGTTATGTGTAATTTGTTTAACATGTTATTTGTAATTTTATGATGTAAATTGTAATTAGTTTTTTTAGGTTGTAATAGTTAATTGTTAAGGTTAAATTATTTTATTTTTCTTAAATTTATAAATCATGTTAGGTTAGATCACAATGTTATTGTATGCACGAATTCGATAACTAAATTACCTAGGTTAATTTCTTGATTTCAATTAGTACTAAACTTTCTTGTTCTTGTTCGTTAAATTAAATCGCTAGGTTGCTTAATTAGTAACCTACCATTAGTTAAATTCTTGATTCTTGTTAAGTTATAAAAGAATTAGTTATTCGTTTCTTGATTAGTTAATTACTTGTAACTCGTTGTTTTCCTAAAGTTCTTTTAAATCTTTTATTAAAGAAAATTTCCGTGTTAACCGCTTTTGTTATTTTCTTGAAAATCTTGGTTTATGGTTACAAACCTATAACTAATTTTGTGTGGTTAAATTCTTGAGATTTTGTTAAGTGTTTTATGTTTTAAGAAAGTTATTTTCTTTTGTGACTTAAAGGTTTTAATTAAAGTTTTGTTAAGGTGTTTCTTGTTTTTAAATTAAGTTTAGCCCTACAAGTTTCAATTGTTGGACCTAAGATAAGTTGGACCTTACGTATAAGACCCTAAGTATTTTTTTGAGTCCCAATTAGAATTCCAAGACCTTTTGGTAAAGACTTGAACCGGATAAGTAATTAGACTGATAACCTTTACCGGGACAGTTTTATTAGTGTCTAAAGTATGGATTGCCACGACTAGCATAGATGTCTTTTGACCAAGCCCTTTTTACTGGAAGTTCCTTTAGGTGTTAGGAACCATAGGAATTTGACGGATCGAACGTTTGACTTGTATTACCCGAGTTATAGCCGTTTTACAAAAACCTGTCAGTTCTGGACCAATTAGGAAGATGTGAGTTTTTAGAGTCCTTCGGGACTGAGTTGGGCCTAGTCATCAACATGAAAGTTTTAGTAGACATTCTGAGGTTTCCGAAAAGTCCAGAATCAGACCCGTAGGATGTCGGAAAGTCGTTTTATGAACCGTTTTGTGTAAGCGTTATATTCTGTCCCTGCTTGCCTTTATACATGTAAATTGTTGATTAAATTTCTATGCATGCTTTGTTCTATGTTTCCTAAGTGTAGTATTTTAATTGATAGGAACCTAAGTGTTCCTAGGGATGGGTTAGATAGTTGGTAGTTAATACTAACCTCGCTAGAACGCGTTTTGATTAGATAATTACTTTCATTCTAGGCCCGAGTTAGTGCGAGGCGTTAGTGAGCTCAAGTGTGCCCTTCGTTACTACTATCTTGTGAAGTATCCAGTAATTGTCTATGCTCTAATCCCCACCGGATGCTCTTTAAATGTGTTTTGTTGTTTTATAATCTATTTTGAGAATTGCATCCCGAAGGGGACTTTTGTGGAAATACGACCATCTGTTTTAATAATCTCTTTGATTCGATTGTGATCTTGGTTTATTTGAGTTGAGAAATTGGATGGTCTTTTATTCGAAGTTTTGTTAATGGTTTTGATAACTTGGGATGGTTTGACTTGAGAGTCGTGAGTTGAGTTTGAATATTGTGTAAGTAATTCAAGTGGAAGCGTTAAGCGGGTTTCGAGGATAACTGTTGTGTGCAGCGTAACAACTGCAGGTTATGGACCGGAGATCGGGCTTCCTTCCCTGATATAGAATAGTATTTTAATGCCTTTGGTGGGCGAATGTTATTATGCCTTTGGTGGGAGAATGTTTCGATATGCCTTTGGTGGGCGAATGTTATTATGCCTTTGGTGGGCGAATGTGTCGATATGCATTTGGTGGCGAATGTTATAATGCCTTTGGTGGGCGATTGTTTGATGCCTTTGGTGGGCAAATGTTACTTTAAGGGATTTGGTATCCCGCCGCAAATTAAAATATGGATTGGATGGGTTGAGGAAGCAGATGGGATTAAAGATTTCTAAACGCGTTTGATTTGATCCTCTCCCAAAATGAATTGAAATGAACTTAAAGCTTTTAAACGTTAGGGGTAGACATTATTGAGATTTCCTCATTTTCAAATGTTTTGATTTCAGGTGAAGATCTAAATGCTGGGGACGGGAATTAGAAGTGAGGACGACGAGTTTAGAAGTCCTTGAACCTTTTAATTTGTTTTCGTTATGAATTCTTAAAGTTTGTTGAGTTGTTAGTAGTTGCCGTTAGCAGACAGTTGTGTTTTCCTTTCTCGCCTTGTATTCCTTCGGGGATACGGCAGTAACGCCCAAACTAAATTTGAAGTCTTCCGCTAATTTTTGTCTGTTAACGTTAGTTTGACTTTGACTTTTCTATAATTGAATTTCCGGGGCGTTACAGTACCTCAATCTTCTAAGCTAGCTTTTGGGGTTGAATTGGGCTCAAATCCATTATTTCACAACATACATCTATATCATGAAATAAAGATTATAAAACCATGTTATAGTGTAAAATCACTTTTGGACCTTCTTTAATTGTTTAGCTTGTGATTGCGTTGATTCTACCGTTAAATTACAAAATAATCATTGGATCTTCAATTATTAGCTTAAATTTTTAGTTGAGATAGTTTCACATGATATCAGAGTCAGGTTAACTTAGATTTTGGGTTAGAATCTGAATACCATCACATTATTGAAACAAGGTTGAGGAGACTTTTACAACATACACACTTCAAGTCTCGAGGACATTTGCATGAAACGGCGTGTTAGAGACTTAGAGTACAAAACCATCGTTGAAGTTTCAACTATCGGCTTTAACTTTTGATTGATACGGTTTCACACATAAATGTAGTATCAAAGTCATTTTGAGAGGAAGTCTCGGGTCAGAAATTCAACATCTCATGTTTATTTGTACAAAGTTAGGGGAGCATTTACAGTATCCATTCTTCGTGTCCAAAATGGACATTTGCTTAAAGAAGTGTGCGTGTTTTTTTTCCAATTAGTTAGGCCAAAAAGCAGCAAAGATGACATCAAAGGGTGCAAATAGTTACAACAAAACCAGCACAACAATGAAAAAACATAAATAATCCAGCTTAACCAGCAGAACAATGAAAACAAAAGAATTGCAAGACACTCAAGTACGACCTTTCAAGCGAACATTTCTTTCATCATACAACATCTTCTTAAAATCACGTACTGATTTTTTCTTATTATTCATCTTCAACAACTCTGCGAACAATGATGTCATCAATAAAATGGTCGTAAGAAGTATGACGTGTTAAACTACAAAATCATTCTTAAACCTTTCAACCATTTGCTTAAAGGAGTGGCCACTATTATCAAATGACACTTTTGATCGGATGAATAAATTTGGCTAAGTGGCCGCTAATTGTAAAAAAAGGAGCGCGGTTTGAAATTAGAGTCTTACACATTGAAGGTTAAGCCTTGCCTTGTGAAGGAATGATGATAATGCTTCTAAGTTTTACCCTCATTAAATTTCACAATGCTAATCACTAATTAATGCATTTCTTTGACTTAAACTAGTGTTCATACTATTGGGTATGTTTCACACCTTCATTATTGTTAGGGTTTGGAAACCATGCTCACTATGAGAAGGGCAATGATGTTTAGGGTTGAATCAATATTCATTCCAAATATTACTGCTTTCGATCAAGACATGATTCATGGTAGACTTTTCACTTTTGCCTAGGAACTTAGTATTATCTCGTGTAAATTAGTGGGTTGAAAAAGGTGGACATAGACCAACTCCTTAGTTTTTTGTTCATATTTTTATGGGAAAAATATTACATGCATCTTCTCAAATTTTGAGAATGGATTTCAACCAAACCCTTGGCTTTCTATGTTTCTCTTTGATAGACTTACATAAGAAAGGCTCGAGCTTTTTGTTTAGCTATAGTATAGCCGGGGGTTTAATATCGTATCCACAGGGAGTTGGGGTACCGAACCTAAAAGTCACTCGAACCTAAAAGTCATTTTTAATTTTATTATTTTTTGTTTTGTTTTCTAATAACAACTAAAATAATAAAAAAAGATATAAAAACTAATAAACTTGTAAAAACATAATAATAAACCTAAATTAATTATTAAGAACAAATAAAAAGTCATAGAATAAAGGGGTAAAACATGCAAATTTATGGAATAAACACTTTGCAAGGTGCAAAAAGAATTGCCGCTATATTATACTCCCTCTGTTCTGAATTAATTGACATATTTCACAAATTCTTGTATATCAGGTTTGAACCAAAAAGCTACCAAACAGTTATTCTGCATATTAGGGTGTGCGCAGTGAGAAAATATGATTAGAAGTAGTTTTCATTGAAAGAAAAAATAAAAATTAACATTACTACTAAAGCTAAAATAATTAAATTAAGTATTGGGAAATAGAAAGTAACAATTATTTTGAAACAAAAAAATGGTTAAAGTGTCAATTAATATGAAACAATGTGAAACAATAACATCCTCACAATCCCAAATTATTGAAGGTTATTGACTTGACTATGAGGCATTGGTCTTAGAAAAAATACAATCCCTTTTTTTTTCATAATGTTAAGTGACATGTCACCGCTCCCTCTAAATGTATAAATTTAAAGGAGAAAGTGTAAATGTAATGTTGGTTATTGACCTGACTCTAAGGCATTGGTCTTAGAAAAACTACAACCTTTTTTGTCCACAATGTTATGTGACATATCACCACTCCCTCTAGAAGGTGTAAATTTGATAGGTTAACGAGCATAAAATAGGAGTAATATAAGCGACGGAGAATGTTCAACAAAGACTTAGTTCTGACAAGAAACCCCTGGAAAAACCACAATGTCCACAAAAAAATTGTAACCACCAAAATCCAAATGTTAGGATTATCTTTAAAAGTATCGTCAAGAGTCACTCGTTGATGTGAGATAGTAAGGCTCAAAGATTAGAAATGTAATCTTTAAGGATTGCAATCTTTTGTAGAAAGGAGTGGACTTTTAATTGGGATTGGTAAAGTGAGCAATATAAACTCAGATTGCAAAATTGTTTTCATTTTGTTCTTTTCCTTGATAGTGAGTTTCAAAGATTGGTATTGATTTAAAGAGTTTTCCTTGAGACTCATTTTGCATGCTTTTTGACTTTTGATTTTTTTAATTTTTTTTTGTGGTTTTGGGAAAAACATATAACCCCTACTCATCCAATCCAAACGATTGCCATTATCTGGAGTTATCTCAGGTCCAAATGGTTGTACCACTTTTCAATAATGGATCCTTATCAAACCACTCACATGTTCAATTTTCTTTAAAAATGTCCTAATAAGGAATATACACCTCCAATTCCAACCTTCACAACACTGAAGTAATAAGATCTTGGTACTAGAGACAAGTACATGGATACATAATAATTTGTACTAGTACTGGGCAGAAAATCAAAACAGAGAATTTTTAACATATGTGATTGAGTGTTATCTTCGTCAATTTCACAATCCAAGTTTTTACCGAGGGCCTCGTTTCAAAAAAATACGAATTTGAAGAATAAATTAGAGCAATATGTACTAAGAATATTTGTACTAGTTGCCTTGATTCATGCACCTTGTGCGGGAGAAATCATCAAGCTTTTAGGAACCAAGGAGTATGAGTTTTATGATGGTGAGAATTAAAACTTCAGCAAGTCATAGTTTGAAGGGCATAGGACAATGCCCCTTTACCTTCTATGGAGATAAAAACTAAGAAAGCAAATAGGTCCATGGTCAACTGGGATATGGAATCTTCATCAGTTGTGCAAGGTTCATTTGCAAAAACATTTCAACAGCCACAAGAAAGTGGCGACTACTTTTAATTCACAACTGCTCGAGCAAGCAACAATGCATCCAAGAGGCTCCCACAAGTATATAATGAAAGACGGTTAATCTCTAGTGGTTTGAAGAGTTGTTTTGCAGGGACTAAGTGAAGATGCGAGAGAAGAGCCTATTTGGGTTTACTCAAACCCAACTAAAGTAATGTCACAACATCGATGACCAGGGTGTAGGGAGATGAAAGTCGTCATGGGACTGCCAAAATATCCTTCAAAATCGCCGTACACCTCGTTTTAATTTGGACTATTGTTTTCTCCTTAACACTCAAAACGCTAGCTTTAAAGAAGCCCATGACCTTGATGTTAGAGTAAGGCAAAGAGCCTTTAATGATATTTACCTTTTGTTATACCACCCATCTACCTAAAAAAAAATTCTTGCACCTTGTGTATGGTCTCGATACCCTTACTCCTTGTCTGTTGAGTATACTAATAATTACCCCCCCCCCCCCCCCCCTTCCCCCACCCCGACTGATAAATACAATATTGATGAGCCAACCTACTTATCCTTTAAAAAAAATTACAAATGTGCAATTTGTACAATATTTATCATATGTTTTGATCATTCAACTATATGAAATGGTTCATTTTGGTGAGATCGGTCCAAGAAAAACTCTCGAGAAAAGTCAATTGTCAAGCGTTGAACTCGCCTAGAAAAAGTTGTTGATGTCTTGGGCTTGTTCTTTTAACCTATCATAAATATTATATGATTAACTTTCAGTACTGATCAACACTAATTGATATTCACTAGAATTCAATCATATTTTGAAAAATATAAAAATTATATTTTTAACGCCGATACTTATTAATCAAGGCTTATTATCATCGCCATACTAATTAGGCTCAGCAATATATGACGTATTGTAAGTTAAAACTGATTTTTAATCATATCATTACCTAACTGAAGTATTTGATAGGACTCAATTAGTACTTTATCCTCCTTTTCTCTTACCCATAAAATTATTAAAAAATCAGACAAAATTTCTCATTAAACATGTCATCCACAATTACTGTTAAAATACCCATTAATTCCCATGTACAAAACAACCTAATTGGGCTTATAGATCACAAAATATGTGGAGGGTATGAAACGAGAGAATTAGAAGGCTTAATGGTACTTTTAAAATGAAAATGCGTTATGTTTCTAAAATCGATCAATATTTACTAAGACCCGATCATATTTTCAAATTATATTTTTAACTTGAATAAACATTGATCAATATTTATTAACATCGGTCATACTGATTAGGCTCATCAACAATTAACAGTAATATATGGCATTTAGTGAGTTGAAAATTGATTTTTAATCATATCCCATACTTGATTAAAGTACTGTATTTGATAGCACTCAATAATTACTACCTCCGTCCCTAATTAATTGTCAATTTTTTTAATGAATTTGTCCAGTTTTATTTGTCAGTTTTACAATTGCAATGATTAAAATAATCATTTTACCCTTATTAATGATGCATTGAAAGTCAAAAGAGTACTTGAGATGTGAAAACTCAAATAATAAGTGACATGGGCATATTTGTCCAAGTCATACTCTTTTACTCAATTTTCTAGGTACATTAAACTCCTAAATATGGTTTTGGTGACACTTAATAAGGGATGGAAGTAGTATTACTTAGCTCTCCTCTCTTTCTTTAACTCATTAAGACCTTGTTCTTTACGGTGGTTGAATCAAGTTAGGTTTGATAAGGTAAGGTAAGAATAAAATTTTGACTTTGGTTTGAGTGTTTTTTAGGGTATCGAGTAAGGTAATGTAAGACTGGATAAGGATAAACCTAACTAATCACTCTAAAGAATAGGGGTCTGCTCTCTAACTTAACTTAACTTAACTTATCCTTACCTAACCTTTCCTAACCCAATTCCCTTAAAAACACTCAAACCAAAAACAACTTTGTAAATCAAAAAGAAATTCAAATAATATTATTTTAGGGAGTGTTGGTAAGAACCCCAGGGAAATTTTTCCCGCGGAAAATTTCCCATAGGAAGTTTTTGATGAGAAAAATTTCCCTTAGCCTCCCTAGGAAAATGGAGAAAATGGTGGACTCATTGTGAAATTTTTTCCGAACTCAAACCGCATCCAAACATGGGGAAAATAAGTCAACCCGGGAAAATTGATCATTTCCCCGGGGTTATTGACCAACCAAACGCACCCTTAATATCAAATGAATATACTTTTTGTAACACCTATATATAACCTTTTCATTTATTTTTCCCAAAATATTCAAATTTTATTAATAAATTATTTCCACCAACAACTAACTTAACTTAAACCTTTCTTATCTTATCTTATCCTATCTTATCCTAACTTAACTAACCTAACTTGAACTTAACCTGACAAAAAAAATTGGCCTAAAATTGGGCAAAATTTTTCATTAAATATGTCATCAGCAATTAGTATTAAAGTACTCATTAATCCCCATCTACAAAACGACCTAATTAGGCTTAGATCACAAAATATGTGGAGGGTATGATACGAGAGCAATGGTATTATTAAAATGAAAATGCATTACCACATAAAGCGTAATAGTAAGACCAAATTTGTGGCGCATAGATGAAGCTATAAGTCGAAGAGCTTTAGAGACAATAAAGAGACATTACCTCATTTGATTGAGAAAGGTAGGGATGGAAAACTAGCTTTCTTTGTACCTCCTAATGTAACCACAAAGGTCAAATATTACATACAAGTGATGGCCTATGCTTTGTACCAAACAATAGTCAAGTTGGTCCTCTTGCTATCTCGGGGCCCGTCTGGCGTCTCTTCTCATCGGCACGTTGATACGGGGGCGTGTACGGTTCATAATAGCAGGGGAAAATCCCTATTGAAGTCAAGGGTGTCAATCAATACCCCAGGACCCGAAAGAAATTTAAATAAACTATTATATTTTAGGAGGTTATTGTATATCTATGTTAAGTGGACACGTAAAAAAAGACTCAAAATATCTGTAAGGGTTAGATGGCATCTCTTTTCAATGGCACGTTGATATGGGGGCGTGTACGGTCTATAAAGGCAAGGGCATATCCTTATTGAAGCTAAGGGTGTCAATTGATACCTCAAGCTCCGAATTTTTTTTAAATAAACTATTATATTTTAGGAGGTTATTGTATATCTATGTTCAGTGTACATATGAAAAAGACTCAAAATATCAGTAAGAGTGTTCAATTTAATATAGCAGTCGAACTATTTCAAAATATTTTTAAGTGAACACCCCTAATTTCATAATCTAGATCCATCACTATGTAATGGTTTCTTTGACAGTCAAATTACATGATCGTAATTAATAAACGAACGTTAATCAAGATAATTTCGTTAGTTTGTTCATGTTATGTATTTATCATGTTGATTTGATTGTTTTGGCAGGTTTAATTTTCTTTAGATTTTTTAAGAGTCCTCGTACATTAATATGGGACAGTCTATAATGGCTACTTTAATAGTCAAATTAGACGATCGTAATAAATGTTAATCAAGATATATAGTTGCGTTATTTTAGTGATGTTACATATGTTCCATGTTGATTTGATTGTTTTTGGCATTCTATTAATCTTGTTTGGATTTTTTAGAAGGATCCTCATTCTTAATGATTTTTTATATAGTGGGAAAAATTATTTTTACTTTGCAACTATTTTGCAAAAAGTTTAACATGGATCTCTTAGAATTGACTTCTTTTTAAAACATCAAAGTTATTAGGTATCTCTGTATAGTTCGTTCTCCTGAAATCTACATGTGTAGTACTGTCATTAGGTGGTATTGTACTCTTGTTTAGGTTTGATTTATTGTTTGGTTAATAGATTTGTGTATTTTAATTTTTTTTTCCCATGTTCTAAAAAGGTATATGAAACATAACATGTGTGTATTTAAAGTTGAATTATCTTTCATCCATCAAAATATAGAGCCTTTTTATGATAAATCAAATTCATAGTATTTATATATTTGCTAACAAGTACTTATCTAAATGGCTAGTACTCCGCTTGTACCTTTTCCACTTCTACCTTCTCCACTCGGATTCGACTATTGGGTCTCTATAGTGGTTTTTGACATCCCTTTGCCACCGTCCACAACAGACCGATCGAGTTGCCCTGTAATAAGGGCCCAATCGATTGAACTACTTATTATTATAAAAAAAAAAGGATTGTAGCACACTGTAATTTAGGGGTTTGGATTGTAACAAGTTGTACTTTTAAAATTTTATTACAGTGCACCAAACCGTAAAAGTGTTGCACCATCACCGAGTTGGGTGAAACTGGCATGCTGGGGAGCATTATTTTTCTGTCCCACCGAAGGCTTTTACGATTTGGTGGCGCACTGAAATTTATGGAATCAATTGAGGGATAAGAAAACAATATTTTTCAACCTATCATGTAGACAATCTACCAAATTAGTTTCATCCAACTCAATGATAATTCACTGAAATCCAACAATTTACGTTTTGATGCATTTGTGATTTATAATCAATCGTGCATCACGTACAATCCAATTTTCCCCAAAAAATTATTATATATCTAAAAGAATCAATCCTAAACCATACATAACGAGCCATATGAATATTTTTTACCATTAAGATCTCAATTATTGGACTTCAAATGACCCAAATCCAAATTACCAGTAAATTTTTCTCAAAATTTCTTTCATGCCATAATTAATTACTTTGGACCCCTTTTTTTGTTGTTTTGTATTTTTTGGAGGCACTGAAATTTGGACCTCAGTTTATGGAAAACATTGACTTTGAAGGATGTGGGTCCCTCCTCTCCTCACAGCCCCACCAAATGGGCTTGAATTTCCCCCCTTTTAATATTGAATTCAATATTATTTTTCTAAGTAAAATTATTGGTCACAACACCTGTAAAATCCCAATAATAATACTAAGAAGAATAATAAAGATGATAATGATTATTTTGCACCCCCAAATTATATTGGTAAAATAAATAAAAAATAAATAAATAAAATTGATAATTTTTTATTTAATTTTATTAGGTGAAGAGAGAGAAAGAAGAGAGAGAAAGTGCGTGGGTGTGCTGGACCATACCAAGTTTGAGACTGGCAAGCCCACGAGATCCACTTGACTTGTCTGTCCCCCTCACTCTTTTTTTTTGCCTATTGGCCCTTTTTAACAGCCCCTTTAATATTTTCTATTTTAATTTTTTGGGAATAAAAAAATTTAGATGAAATTTTTTTTGGCAAGTTTGTTATTTATATCTGACCCTTCCTCTTTAGGAAAGATAATCCATCAAAAAGTATTAAAAGTTTCTTTTTTGATGGAAAATTATCAAAAGTTTAAAATAATAATATTTTAGTATTAGACCCTGTTCTTTTTTAGTATAGGGAGGTGTAGGTAGGATAAAGCAAGGTAAGGTAAGATTGGATAAAGTAGTAGAAATGAGTAAATGTCACATCTTCTATTTCAAATATAAATTATCTAAAAATGTAATATGGTTCCTTTGGATGGTAAAGTAAGGTAGGACAAAGTAAGGTAAGATAAGGTAAAACAAAATAAAATTTTACGTACTTTGCAAAAGAATGGGGCCTAAGTCCTACCAGCGTGGGATACAAACAAATTCAGATGTCATAACTTTATGGCAAGAGTCTCAGTTTAAATCATCGAAGAAAGATGTGGAGTTGTCGAAAAATATTTATGGTAGGATTGTCATGACTTTGGACTCGGATGCTAGTTAAATTTGCATTAGTTATTATTTCAAAGTTGAATTTTATGTCTATGTTTTAGATATGCAATGGTTACTTCACGGTATTCATTATAAGTATCGTTTGACATTTTATTTATAAAATTGTTTATTTTGATTCAAAAAACAACAACAAATCTCTCAGTCTAAATTAAAAAATATATATATATCGATGAACTTTGCAATAATATTGATAAATTAATGACAAATTTTATAATAAATAATGATATTCTTTTTTGTAAAATTTAACACGTTGAAAGACCGGGCAAGTAGTCTAAAGTATATCATATACTACCCCCATCCCAAAATGTTCGTCCATTGGCTAAATTTTGACCATTAATTACTTACAAATTATAATGAGGTAATTAAAATATGAAATTACCGCCATTAGAAAGAGAACTTACTAAAAATTACATCATTCTGTAATTTATTATAATTTGTGAATAATCAACGATCAAAATTTAGTCAAAAGACAAACATTTTAGAAGTAACATTTAATAAATTTTACCAACACAGAATATAAGAAAATTTAGATGCAAGCACTCTCATCTAAGCAGATATATATTATAATCCATAAATTATTGAAAAAATAAATAAACGCCTTTACATTAAAGGAAAGAGTGTAATCTTATACACAATCCACAACCTAATAATGAAAAGGTATTGTTGAAAAGTTTAATAGAAATAAGCATTACTTATTAAGTTGACAGTTGCTCATAATTAATTAGTTCATTAATTAATTAATGTATTATACTTGTCATTAGTAGTGATAATATTTTATTAAGAGTACGAAAATACCAATTTTTTTGGAATATTTTAACATTTATAATCTCAGTTTGAAAGATTATAATAGTGACTTGCATGAAGCAAATTAGGGAGAAAATTAAAAAAAAAAAAAGAGAGTTGATATGTTGGGGAGGAAGGGAGAAGAGTCAAGAAGAAAAGTGAGAAAAAAAATTGTTAAATGCCTTTGTTAATCATGTAGTAGTATATTCATTTCTATTTTTTAAATTTTTGGGCAAGAAATGTTAATTATATTCATTTTTATATCTTATCTTATATTATAGGATCTATAAAAATAACCATTATTAAGTTTGAAGACTAAGCTTTGGGGGTTGGAATCAAGGTCACCAAGCTAAACCATAGGAATATATATATAGGATCTATAAAAATATATATTTAAGAATCTAAACAGAAATAATAGCTAAATACTTTCTTTCTTTTTTTTTTTTTACATTTTGTGTGTATTTACTATGTTTTTCTAAAGAGAAAATGAATAGACAAGAGTTGCAATTATGCCCTTGTGAAGGTGGGCGATTGCTTGGAGCGGGTATGCATAACATTGATTTGACTTCTATTCTTATTGCTGAAGCTATTGTACTACGATTGATCTTCAATATGTTATTTAAAAAATTTCATTGTCCCACATAATTATTGAAGTAGATAATAAATTGGTCATCCAGGCAATTTGTGGTAATTACTCGAATCTGTGGTAAATTTATATGCTAGTTTATTATGATATTCGATATCTTATACAACAACTAGATCAAGTTCAGATCTTACACATTTTTCATGAGGGTAACCAAGCAGCAGATTGGATAGCAAAGCGTTGAATTCATATCCTTTATATTCTAATGAAATCTTCTGTGATTCTCCTTCTAGAGAGTTCCAACATATTATTGAAACTGACTATCTTGGGAGATACATTGAGAGAATGATCTACTAAGTGTTTATTGTACTTGCCAAGTAAAAAAAAAGAAATCCACCCATTATAAGCTCTAAAAAGAATCCCTCTTTATCTTACCTACACTTTAGATTTTATACTGGTCAAACTTTGCATGAAACTTTAATTATTAATTTTATTGTATATAATAATCTATTATATTAAAATATTATCAATAAATCTTCTCCAAAAAGTATTTTTTGTAATTTTCCGTAGAATAGTATGTCAAAAATTATTGGCGTTGATAAAAAAAAATCTTTTTTCTTTTTGGAAACCGCCTAAAACTCAATATTGACAGATAAAATATGAAGAATCAAACTATTTTTTAGTGATAAAATTTGTGGTGATGCAATCTCATTAATTAACAGCTAGTAGCTAATTTTAAACAATTAATTTAGGTTTTAGGGACACATTAAATGTAGTGGCAAGCTTTAAACTGAGATTCTCATTGCATTTTGCTTCTGTTTTTTTAGCTTATGAGAATATGAGATCCTCACGTTGTTCAAGTAGATGACTATTCTCAAAGACGTACAATACAATTCTTAATTAATTAATATTATTTGAATTTTAATAACCATATTACCCTAGAAAAACCCTAATAATATACTCCCTCCTTTTCATATTAGTAATTGTCATAGTTTTGACGTTTACGGTCTTCAATGTCACTCTTTAATTGGTGATTTCTCATATAATGTGTCATTAACAATTGCAATATCATACTTTTATGATAGTATTTTCATTACCAATCTAATGGTGGTAATTTTATATAACAACTCAATGTATATATTAAAAAATTTATGGTCAAAATTATTGAAACTTGACTGCACGATTTTCAAAGACAACATTAATATGAAACGGAGGAAATAATATATAGTATTTGAATTGTAATAACCATATTACCCTAGAAAAAACCTAATAATATAGCTTCAATTTATTTTTATTTTTTAATGTTTTTTACTTGTAAAATAATTGTACATATAGAATGGTCCTTACATCTTAATTCCATGTATTTACGTAATCTATGATTTAATATTTGTTGAATAATTAATAATCTAATAGTTTGAGCATTTCTTTAATTTGTTGATCTGTTTCCCACCCCTACAAAACTAATTCAAAATTCAATTATTGAAGTTAAGCATGAGGTCATGCATACGTAGATGAGCTAAGTAGCTAACCAACAAGTCAACAATGGAGATAAATGGTTATATTAAAAATTAATAATAGGGAAAATACAAAAAAATGTATATAGATACTTATTTATATCCATCTAGCTAGCTAGCAAACTTGGGAGGAGGGGATAAACTGGCTAAGTACCATGAACATCAACTCTAGGGGAGAAATGTTGCTCCTTGAAATCGAGTCCAAATCGAGATCGATCCTTATAAGACAAATGATTTTAATCGTAAAGGTAAATGTCTCTTAACTGTTGTCAATCTATCTGTTAGAATACAAAGCCAACATTGTGTCTTAAACTATCAACTTAACCTTTTCATTATGATGATTCAATTCCATATATGATATCAAAGTCAGACTGAAAAAGGTATATATCAAATTGAAATCTCAACAACCCTCGTGTTTATTATCTATGCAAGGGTAAGCGGGGATGTCATTTGTAGCATCTGCACTTTATGTCCAAATGACATTCGCGTGAGGATGTGTTTTAGAGTATAAAACCATCGTTTGCTCTTCAACTATCAGCTTGAGCTTTTAGTTGAAACAGTCTTACATAATCTCAATCTAATCCAATGAAGAATGACACATTCAATTGCGTAATGTAGATTTTTAGCATGGTATTAGAGTCTGTGTAGTGAGAGATATCATATTCAAATTCGACACTCAAACATTGGATGATAGGGCAAGGTTAGTAGGACTATAGGAATGGGCATTTGTAATGCAAGTATGCATCATTTGCATTTTAAGTTCAAATTGGCATTCACCTGAAGGAGTAGAGCTTTTTTTTTTCTTTGACAAGAATGCTACGCAAACAAGTTATGAACTCTCAACCATTGATTAAAACTGATACTATTGTAACAGCTAACACTTGAGTGTGAGTTCCGTTTGCATGTGATCCAATGTTGATTAGCTAAAATTTTTATTTTTGTTTCGTGCGTAGGCAATCTTACTTAGACAATCAACTGAAACTTTTATTTATATATTCCAATTATTGGGAGCTATATTGTTTAACCAAAGTTGAGTTACTTTTTGTTCATAATGACATAAAACTCTTCTATCTTAATTGTCTCCATTAACTTCGATAAAAAAAAAAAGAATGTCAATCAAGGTTACAAAAAGGATAATAAGGTGATTCGGATCTTCTCCAGAACAAACAAGAAAAAGCGTGATTCGGATTACTAAGACTGCTCGAATCCTCACCTGAAGGGAGAATTCGAGGAACCTTAATCCTCCTCTTCACTAAAAATCGAATTTTTGGTGTGGAACTACCCTAATGAAATCAAAAGACAAAAAGAGGAGACAAGAACTTGAAGAAAAGAATTGCATTGATCTCGGAAGAATGTAACTTACAATCAAAGGTTTAAAGAAAACTTAAAGAAACTAAGAACTAAGCCATTAAAATAAACCTAAGTAAAAACTAGAAACAAAACTAAGCAAAACTAAGAAAAGATGAAACTAAGATACCCTCTAATGAAATATCATATGGTTTATATAGAAAAGAATTAGGGAAAAGAAAATAATAAAAACTCCCCAAAACCCTAATTTGAAACGGCGCACTAAGAGAGCCCAAAATCTATCAAGCTACGGCAAAGACGTATCAAGGCCGACCGCTTAAATTTTTTTCTCACCGCAGCTGATCGAGCGCTGTAGCGCGTATCCGCATCGCAAAGATCTGTCCGCTTCACGTTGGATTTCCGAAAGGAAGCGCTGGTAGCGCCTGTACTCTCGTTGCTATTGCTCTTCTTGTTTCAGGCGCTGGGAGCGCTTGTCTGGCGCTGGTAGCGCTTGTTGCGACCTGCTCTTTTTTGTCCTTTCTTTTGTCTTTTTCCTTCCTTTCTTCACTTCTCCATGAATTTTGAGTAAGACATGTAAATTACCCTAATTTTTCAATCAAGTGAAGAATTCACAACCAAAAATACTTAATATATGGTCTTAATTTGGTTCAAAATGAGACCGAACATTACAGTATCATAGCAATAACCCTAATTAAGAGCAACTAACCTCATTTTTCAAGCTTTCTATATCAAGGTTCAATCCTTGAGTTGGGGAAGCATAAGATGTTAATTATGTATGAGAATTGTGGGGTTGATAAGGCACGTGTGCATTCTATGGATAATTTGATAATTGATACTCTACACTCCTCGTCTGTAAAAATTTGTTGGTAGCCCTAAATGATGTTGAAGATATTTCAACAGAATTAAGGGTGTAAACGAGTTGGAAAATTAATAGCTAAACTAAGGGTTAACCATGAGAGTCAATGGAGGGCATTTGAGCAAGAATTGGTCCAATGAGGATCATGTCTAGAGTGACACAGGTTGTGTTGGTGTCCAAAGGATTAGGAATGGGATTATGGTCTTAGCACGGTTTATGTCCCATCTACACGGGTCATGTTGATGGGCAGCACAAGCCATGGTGTGACTAACATGGTCCACTTCAGCTCCCAACAATGTCCGATTTGATTTCCTGATGTTATGCATTCTATTTATCCCATGTGAAAAATGTTTTGGATCGTAAGATTGACTAGTCACCTCAGCCAACTAATATTTAACCCATGAGCCATGCCTTTGACGCTTTGACCCGTGGTTTATGCCCTTGAATCTAGCCAATTTATGGGGAAGGATTTTATCCTTCATTCATTATAAATAGAGGGATGAATTCATTCATCCACATTCCACTCTTATCCTCCTTAATTAAGTTTATAGAGAGTTTCGACATACTTTTTGAGGTGTTAACTGTAACAACATTCTTTGAAATGTCTTATGCTCTTATTTACAAGAAATTAAGTTTTACCCTCAAAAACTCTTCACAGTTTAGTGTAAAACCCATTTCCTTAATAAAACAAAGATTTAACGGACAAGTATGGTCACCTTTTAAACACAATTCTTACCAACAACATATAGTATCTTCAATGAATCAAACAAAAAAAATTTAGCTTTTTGAATATAATCTAGTGTCTAGTTATGAAAAATGAACCACTTGAGATTAGAGTTGAAAAAGTTTGACTCGATATGATTATCGATCAAATTAAATTTAACATGATATTAGGCAGACCTGGCTTTTTTCACCCCATTTAGTTAAATGAGTTGACACAGCAAATTTATTTAATTAAATGTGATAAATGGGAAAAGAAGTTAGTTAGGAATTGCTCCTTAAACCTGTTCATAACTTATAACGCAATGATACTTTATGGAATTTAAACAAAACACAAGATTTTATGTAGAAGATTACCTCAATCCCAATGAGGAGTGAAAACCACGACCTACTTCTTGTAGGATTTTTAACCAACTTCACTATCTAGGGTCGAGTACTTGACACAAGTATGACCTACAATGAGATCTAGTACGTACTCGAACCTTGAGACTTAAATTCTTAACTAACCCTTGTTTACAACCACACACGAACTTGAACACTTGCAGCCACATATATCGTTAAATATATCATTAAATCAACCTTGGGGTGCAACATATCAAGATTAAGAAAGCAATAATACTTCCAAAATATAATGAATTTTATACTTCACCTATATAGGGAATTGTTCACCTTAATGAAATATTTACTTGCTAATATATTTCATCAGTTTGTCAACTGAATTGGCCCTAAGAATACAGAGCATTTCTCTTTAAGATATGGTTATTATTAGATGAGATAATAAAGTACAAAAACATAAAGATATAATAGTAAAAGAACATTAAAAATGTGAAAAGTTATATTCATGTCAAGTTTAGCCGACAGGTCAGACGACTTAATTCATGTTCGAGTAGGGTTGAACTTGCTAATTTGCAATTTTTATTCGAAGTTATTATTTTCAATTCAAGATTGAGAAATCTTGTTCAAAATCTAGAATATTTTGGTAGGATTTGTACGAGTTTTCAGTTCGTCCAATTTCTACTAGGTCAAGTTAGGAGCTTGCCCAACTTGACCTAGTAGTACGTAGTTTTTTTTTTATAATGTGTATATTACTTATGTTTTAAACTTTAGTTTGTATTAGGTTATGGATAAGCCTTTCGTTGTTGTGATTGATGACATTGAAAGCCATGTTTCTCGCGAACGTCAATTGCGATCCCTCAACACTTAACTATCAAGAAGCTCCCAATGCTTAATGCAACTCCTTCTGATACAACATGTCTTGAACTTTCATCCTCCAGTATGTATGGTCCTTTCCATAAGAAAGCAATAGTCTTCACTTTCTCAACCTCTATTATTTGACGAACTCGAAAGTGACAACATGTACTTAACCTCGAGTTCTGGTACCACGTGCTAGGGTCGGGGAGCTCTTTTTAATAGTAGATCCTCGATCTATTATATGCTAATCCCAAGCTATGTATTGATTGATCCTCGATCTTTTAATGAATTAATTTTTTTTAAAATAGTAGATAGATTTATTAGCTGAAATGAAGAAGGAAAGATTATTATGGATGAACTAAAGAGCTAGAGTACTCAAAGCAACATGGTTAAGATGATGAAGGGAGGGTGATTTAATTGATTCTACATAATTTACATTTCTTGAGTTGTAATTTTAATTTTTGTGATTGGTCGAGATAGCAACATTGTTGCACATTCTCCTAGTAGGGTTTGTCTTACATGTACATATGACTAAGGGTTTGTCTTATATCATCTCTAGCTATATATTGATGGATTGATGGATCCTCTTGGAATTAATCATTGTTTTCTTTTAAAAACCATTGAAAAGATAGCAACCATGCCTAAGATACAAACCTTAATACATGATTGAATGTGGCTTAAGTGCAATAAAATGACTACTACATGCATCTTCATAGTTATTAGTTAAGCATGTTTAACTGCGGGTAATTTTGAAGGCATTACAAATGGTATGAAAGCAGACCCTGATCGGTAGTTATGTGGACAATTTTGCAGGCACGCAGAAAATACTATGGGCTATTGATCATCATTTCCATCGCCACAATTGCTACCCTCGAGGGATGATTCAAAGCCTGACGTACAAGGACGTCGGTTCTTTAAGTAGGGTAGACGTAATACCCCAATAATGCATACATTATTAAATTGTGCTATAGAAAAACTAAAATAGCTACTTATATCATTAAAGTGTATATTTTTACTTCACATTTAAACATACTTTTAATTTGTGAAACTAACTAATAATTCGACTTGGAATAGACGTAGCGTTACATAGATCACTAGGTCAATGTTTCATTATGTTCCACACCTTTCATTCTTTCCAATTAATAAAACAAGGCAAACATAAATAAATCTATGTTTTTCTCTACTTTTTTTGTCATTATATTTAATTAATTTGCTTGTTCTTTTTTGTAATTGGTGGACCATAATATATATTTAAAATTTCTTTTTGGAAGGAGTTTGAGCCCGTACCTAATAATAAGATCCGTATGGGAAGTTTATTGTCTTGTAGTACTAAAGCAAAATATGAGGGACCATGCAAAAAAGTATGATCAATATTATTCACCCACTAAGGTCTTGTACTAAGGAGAATATTTTGGTGCCCTAATTATTTGATCTATAAAGAAAGTGGACAATGACTAGAAGTCTACTTCATCTTGAGTTTTTCTTTATATATATTTTTTTTGTTTTACTTTGTTTGTAATTTTCTTCTATCATGTAAATTCCCTATTGGCAATACAAACTCTAAGGGGATAAGGAAAATAAATTATGTTGAAATTTTACTTTGTTAATTGATTTAATATGATTATTGGTTCACATTTGATTCTTGCCCATGTAGAAAACTTGTTCACATAATCAAAGATATTAGTTTTGATGTGGCAAAATCAAGAAGATTATATTATGGTGTTAGCATGATTATATGATGCAAAGGAAGGAAGAAAATAAGATCAAAATGTCATATCCATTGTATGAAGATTATGATCAAGAATTGTCCAGATTTGGACCCTTGCTACTTTGGCTACTCGCACTATAAATACAAGAAGTCCTTGGACATTGAAGAGAACAAGAGAAGAGACACAGGACACACAAGCAAACATCTCACTTGAGCATATTATTCATTCTTACTATTATTGAGTGAGAATACAAACAAAGTTGTATTGAGATATTATATATTGAGTTCAGTTGTTGAGATTATTATTATTATTAGGGAGAGGATTTAAGAGTTGAGAGGTCAACTCTACACACTTGATTGAGAGGTGATATCAAGTGGTGAGATCTTGAGAGTAGAGAAGGCTCTAAGATTGTGAGAAATCCATCCTAATAATAATTCGAGGTTAAATCCTAGAGTTGGAGAACTTTAGGCGGTGACGTATTTCAAAATTGAGTTCGGAGGAACATCGTAAACAACTATCCGGTTTTGACTATCTTTTAATTTCCGCAATTTATTTTTCACAATTTATTTAACTTGCCTAATCAAACTTTCATCTATTAACCTTAGGGAATGACGGCGTAGTCAATTTATACTATGATATTGTCGAATTCATTTTCAAGGCAATAGTTCCATCCACAAGATAGTATGAACTTTTCCTTTTTACCCCCATTGTTTACCTTTACTACTCCTTACCCTAAATGTTGATCTTTGCAAAGGAGCCTATAGAATATTCTGTCTACTTTACATTGATGTTGGATTTAATAAATATTCAACTTTCATATTACAACCTATTTATGGATGTAACATTGAAAACATTATCCCTCATTAATCTCTTCATCAATATCTCATTAACTTATTATTATAAAACAAAACAATACACTGCAACAATTCTGATTATCTCGAAAATCGAGTAATTAACTTTTTCTTAAAAAATAATCCTTATATTCTTCTTGGCTCATATCAAGTGGCATATACTTAGGTTTGCTTATCAAATTAAGAGACGTTGAACCAAATACTTGTTTATGTACTCCCTCCGTTCCAAATTAATTGACACTTTGACCAAATTTTAACCGTTAATTATTCACAAATTACAATGAATTATAATATGAAATTATCGTCATTAGAAAGATATTCTATTAAAAATTACAATGGAGATAATTTCACATTGTAAATTGTTGTAATTTGTGAATAATTAACGGTTAAAATTTGGTCAAAATATCAACTAATTTGGGACGGAGGGAGTATATACTTATTTTTTTCTTTTTTTTTGGGTGTATGGTCAAACTCTAATTTGTATAATTCCAAGAAGTTAATTATAATCATTAAAGACAAATGATGATCTAATCAAGCCATGCTTCTTAATGTGATAGGCCGTACATATTTAATTAGGCAAGATTCCACTCACACACCACAAATTATTTTTGCCTTTATCATGTCACATGGTGACATGCATTGAAGCATGCTAATTGATGTGTATATGTACCGTACATTTATTTTCTTTAAATAGAATTGTAGAAAAAATAAATAAATAAATAAATAAATGTTTTTTGGCTGAAAATAATCCGTACTAAGGGCTTTGTGGGTGGAAATAATCCAAAGTAACTTTTTGACTAATGACAGTCCTTATTTTTATCTTATTTTCTCATACCATAATATTAACATTTTCCGACAACGAAAAAGTGATGTGGCCAATGGAAAAGAAAAAACGACTTTTCGGACAGTGGGGGTCTATACTTTTCAACCAACAAGTTCGGTGGCCACGTCATTTTTCCGTTGCCAGAAAATGCAATATTATTTTCTTTTAACAAAGGTAAGCAATCCAAGACGGGGATGCCAATGGCCCACAGTTGGGCCCCACTCCTACCCACAGCATTCTCCGAATAGGTAAAGGAGAAATGCCTCGACCAGGATTCGAACCTTGGACGGTAGGGATAGAAGGTGAACTTCTTGTCACTCAAACAAGAGGTGATTAGTAAGAAAATGCAATATTATAATATGAGAAAATAACATATAAATATAGACTGTCATTGTCCGAAAAGTCACTTTGAATTATTTATAGCCACAAGACCCTCAATACAGATTATTTGCAGCCAAAAACACATAAATAAATAAATAAATAATCAAGCACTAATTAAGCCATTAAATCATGAGTTTAAAAGGATTAAAATTTGGGATTTCAAGGAAATTGTTAGGAAATTGATGCAATTATTATAGTTTGAAATTATTAGTGGTAATTAATGAGAAAATTTGGATGATCACCTCATGCATGGATTCCCTAGGCTGCCCCATGTGAAGAAGACCATCTTTCTCAATTATGCGTAAACCGTTACCTAAGTGTTCCCCTAATTAATTAATTATTGTCTTTAATAAATCTCTTTTTCTTTTTTATTTTTCATCCCATTCTCTTACTCCCTCCATTCCTCAATAATTGTCACATTTGAGTTTTGAGAAGGTTTTAAGAAAGTGGTATCAAAAATGATAATTGTATTGGAAATGATAAAAGTAATAAATAAATTTCTATTTTAGTTATATACTTGTATTGGTAATGATAAAAGTAAGAGGTAAATTTAGAAAACTATAATTAATATTGTATTGGGATTGTAAAGTGACAGATATTATGGAAAAAAAAAGTTAGTTAAAATGACAGATATTGAAGAATGGAGGGAGTATATATCAACAATCATACCCTATATTTTTATCTTGATTATTATGCAATCTATTTTGTCCCTTACAATTTGTAATTTTATGTTATCCTTCCTTTTACTTATTCCATGAAATTTCTTATTCAAAGTAATTTACCGGACGTAATACTAAGCTACCAACATGTTGAATGAAGAATTAATTAATAAGTTGAAAGTTAAAGCTCGCTACATGTAAAAAAAAAATGAAAATTCGCATGTATTGAGACTCATCTTGAGTATTCATCAGTTTCGTCTAACCTTTATTTTATATATAAGAATTAGCATGAACCGAATAAAAGACAATCTTATACCTAACATATTTTCCATTATCAAATATTCAAATATATGTTCAACTTAAATTTATTCATGCCATATGTCTCTTCTCTCTCTTTTTGGATCCATCAAAATTAGCGTTTTCATGCATTCTTATACATAAGAGAAACGGCGTTTACATTTAGATTCCCTCAAACTTCGCATTAAAGAGGCTATAATATTGAGATGTGTAGTTGTTGTAAATACAATTTCTTTTAAATAAAAACTTCTCGCATTTTAAGAACGGGTTAGATTTGTTAGATGTGCAAGATTAGTAAATATTTATGGAGTAGTTTTTGTTAAAAAAATGTTTATAATTGTATAGTATACTTAGATATTGTAATTAAAATATTGTACTAATAAATATCTCCCAAGATCTCACTCCATCAAAAACCTAGCTAGCTTGTTATCCAACTATATTTGCACATATAGCTCCCATGATTCATGTAGCTAGGTTGGCTAAATAATTATATTCTTATTGATTATTTTTCTCTTTTTATATTTTAAAAATGCAACCCTATAGCAAAAGTTCACATGTAGAGAGATAAAATGCCAATTGCCACCAAAGTTTGGTTATTTTATTTTATTTTATCAATTAATAAATGAAGATAATAATGGTTTTGAATGTAAAAGGTCAAGTAGTACTAGATGATTTTGGGCCATGTGGTAGAGTTTATTCCAACATAAAACATTGCTCCTTGTCTCTATGACAACACTTGATCACATTATCTCACATGCAAGTCTTAGAAAAAGATCAACCACTAGTATTTTGTGAATAGAGAAAACCTACCAAAAAGAAAACAATACCATTAGTGGATTTTCCCCTTTTGCAATAATATTAGGGTTTGGTTCTAGGGTTGCATAAAGTTAGGGGACCCTCTCAAAGTTTAAGTTCAAGGAATGTTGATGTACATATTTGAAAGTGGGATCTATATATATGAAAGTGCTATTCTTATGTTTTTGGGAATTTTTTTTGAACTCCAATATTTATTTACAAAATTTAAAGTAGCTATGATCAATTATTTTTGAAAAATAAAAATATAAATATAAAATTCGATACGATGAGAAAGTTATGGGATTGATTTTGACTCTATGATTGTTTATATTTTAAGATAAATACCAATCAATTTTGAATTCTTCGGTTACGGGAATGCGTCAAGCATAAGAAAAGTAGGTTTCGGAGCAAGAAAATTAAGTAATTTATAATAATAATAATAATAATAATAATAATAATAATAATAATAATAATCATCTTCTTTTCCTAAGATTTTGTTCATCTTTTGACTCTCACGGTTTTTTTTTTCCTGCAATTGGTCTCGAGGTCGAGACAATTTTCAAAGTTATTCCCACCTTTTTTGTTCTTCCCGTGTCTTCTCTTTTCTTTAGTTAGGCTTGCAATTTGTTCCCTGAATTGTGAGATACTCATAATATTATTCAAGATTATCTATACAATTTTGCCAAAAATATTATTTCTTTTATTGTTTTTTATGTTGGATGCTCTGCAGTTTTTTTAAGTTTGTCTTGATTGTTTATGGGGCATATCATCTTCTATTTCATAGGAAGACTTTCCGATGGACTTCATCACTCACAATACAGTCTTTTACATTAAAAGAACATCTAACCAAAGAAATGTACCCATTAAATATGTCGATTAACAGTTATTCTTAAAATAGTTATTTAAGTAGAAAACGCAACATTATACATATGGATAATTAATTGATTAATCAATCAATTAATTAATTAATTAATTAATCAATCAATTAATTAATTAATTAATTAATCAATCAATCAATCAATAAATTAATTAAAAATAAGTATGATGTATGAGTTTAGGAGATCCTTCACTTAAGGTATTTCCCAAGATAATCTTGCAAAGAGCACATCATTGATGTCAGTAGATTTGGTTGGGGGGGGGGGGGGTAAGAATACGTTTTATGAGTATACAAAGAAAAGAGTTTTCTAACTTTGTTATCAATCGGCTGCTTAATTCCTTTCTTTGTAGATACTTTTGTAAAAGATCTTAAACATCTACAACTAATGTGTCTAGCTTCCAAGGAATATTGTTGGGATTCACCCATGAGTAAAAAATGTCCCACATCGGAAAAGTAAAGAGAAAGGATATGGTATATATGTCAAGTGGGCTACTCCTCTTTGGTTTTAAGATAGAACCGCACTTAACTTGTGTAACATGGGTCTTGGTTGAAGTGGGGTTCCCCGTTGGATCTCCCCAATAAATATCATACTTAAACCTAATACCTCAACAACAATCTGATTTTCTCCCTCGATAATGGCTCTCAAGTAACCCTAGTGAATAGCATATTGCAAACTATTGCATAAAGCAGTAGCTTCAGCGATTATGTTGGAAAGCAGCTCCCATTTTATAGCTAACAGCTCCCAAAAAATTGTCTTTTAACCTCACGAAATAGAAACCATATTGTTGTTAAAGATAAGAGTCTTATATCCATTAAAGTTGATTAGTTTTCACTTAGTCTATCGAAGAATGATATCATCTAATAATATTAATGTGAGAAGCTTGAGTAGTTGGAGAATGAATAAGTGGCGAGGACAATGATTGGAATTAGGAGGATTATATTCGAAATTAAAGTGACGATCTCTTAGCCTTTTGGCAACAATAAGAACTTGTAAAGGGTTAAAAAATTTATGTTGGAATACAACCTCATTTCATCCTTTCCAAATGGCACAATACAAAAAGGTAATCTTGATAATCTTTTTTGGATGAGAAGAATGCAAATCATGGAGTATTCTATGAAAGCAAAAAATTACTTAGAGGTACCCTAACTTTTGAAGAAACAATTTTTTGGTACCCTAACTTTTCAAAACTAATTTTGGGTACCCTAACTTTTAGGATTAGAAATTACTAGGTGAATTTCCCGCGAAACTCCGATTGATTCAAATCATTTTCGTCCACGAAAACAAAAGGCATTTTCATCCACAAAAACACTTAATCAATTTCCCACCTAAAACACACCGTTGAATTCAAATAATTGGCCGAAAATTCACCTAATTATTTCTAATTCTAAAAGTTAGGGTACCCCAAAATTAGTTTTTAAAAGTTGGGGTACCAGAAAAACATTTCACCAAAAGTTAGGGTACCCCTAAGTAATTTTTTGTTATGAAAGGATATGATCCATTATTTAGCTGCGTCAAAATCAAAGGAAATACATTCATAAGAGAATGGACGCTGACTTCCATATTGTTTTGAATACCGGATACTGCATCAAAAAATGTTCAACACTTTTCAAATCAATTAAACACAAAGGACATGTTGGACTTATGGATATTCCCTTGTCGAAAAGCATAGCACACACCTAAATTGTATTGTGACATGCCTGCCACAAAAAAATAAAAAAAAATCTTAATTTTATGTGAAATATATAGGAAGTCCACAAATCTATCAATATTCCCACTTATTCTATGTAAAATACATCTTTTTATTGCGCTTGCTAAACTATTTGACACGATATATTATCTGTACAAAAATATAAAAAAAAATTGTCAAATATTTTTACTAAAAGTGTGTCATGCCATATGATATTTACATCATCATGGACAATTATACTCACCAATGAGTCACAAAGGTCATCCTCATCCTTATAGTAGGTAAGTTCATGGTATTTTGAGTGTTCCATTCATCCTTCTAAGTCTATAAGAAGGAAACTTAACAATTTATGACATGATAGTTCTCTTTTACCACTTCATTTTATTATTGTAGCAATGTAGGCCTAACCTTTATTCACTTTACTAAAGATACAATTTTAATTTATACCTACTTTTGAACATATAAAGTATGTGTCCAATTATTAAATCACAAGGAAATAATTATAATCAAATCCTTATCTTTTTGTTGAATGCTCAAGTAATACTCCATTATCTTATTTTTTAGCACACTATTATCAATGTAATTAAGCAGATTTTGCCTTCTTTTGAGGATCTGGTGGAAGGTTCCTTAGATTTCCACCAAACTAGGATGTCATATTTTCATTTTTTGCATATTTTTTTAATAAAAGTTTTGTAAAAGTAACGGTTGAGTCTATTGGATATCTATTTAAAGGATAATCATTAGCAAATTTTATAGGACATGAAATAAATGAATAAGTATTAAACTGTCCATAATAAGCACTACGCATGAATCTCATAGTCTTAACAGATACAAAATATTTTTGCTCCCACCAAATTATGAACTATAGTGAGAAATTTAAAAAATAGAGGTGATAATCAATTAGGTTACTACCTCTTTGATAATTGTATTTAGATATATTTACCTTGAACTTGAATAATAGTTAGTAAATGTGATCTTAAAATATAATATATTATATTGATAGTTGGACCTCTATGATTTTCTTTTAGATTGAGCCTTTCTCTCATAATTTTTTTTTCTATATATTTGCCTTTTGAAATGGTATATCATTTGGGAATGCAAAGAAATAGAAAGAAAGAAGGAAAGATTTAAGAGTGTATAAGATTAAGAAAAGAATAAATGTGTAACTCATTTTTATGAAATGCATTTCGTTATATTTAATATAATATAGAACTCGGCTTCTACTTATAGTTTGGGTTTTAACTTTAAATTTTATTTTAAGTGACTTAAGAATGTACCTCTGGTCCTGAACTCGAGCCTAAGCTTTTATTTTCGCAATAAATTAAAGGATAAAAAAAATTTATTTTCAGAGTAAACTTAAATTCAAAAATGATGACTCAAATTTCTTACTTCACTCATTTATGCTCACAATACAAACTTAGACTTAAAATTTAACATGTTGAACCAAAACCAAATCAAATAATGTTGACCTAGAATTTTTTATTTTTTTTTTTTTTGAGGGAAATGTTGACCTATATTTGATTGAGCCCAAAACTAATCTAGCTTATCCAAAACCGAAGTAAATGACACAAATGTCTAATTAGCTTATGATTAAATTATGTAGGTAGATGGCTAATGAAGGTGGGCTGGTCTATTTAAGCCCAACTTTACTATATTTGGGATTACAAAATTTCTGAATTGGGTACACCTTTTTTACCCTATCAACAATTTTCATGATTCCCTTCAAAGATGAGTACTAGTAGAACCAGCTCGTGCAAGGCACGGGTAATTTTTTATACTATCTTCGTCTTTATATATTTGTTAATTTAACTATATTTTGACCCTTGATTACTTACAAATTAAAGTAGATTACAATATTAAATTACCGTCATTAGAAAGATACATTACTAAAAAACTACAAATTGTTTGTTATTATATTATATTATATTATATTATATTATATTATATTATATTTAAAGGCAAAAGAGTAAACTCATTTGTGAACAAATCTATAAAGCAGATAAGCTGCTTGTTATTATATTATTATTCAATGGCAAAGTAGTGAATTTGTGTGTAAATACAAGCTAGAAGGCAGGTAGCAAACAAGCGGTTAACAATTGTTGTAAAGTGTCTATTTTCTTTTATAGTAAATGATATTGGAAAAGTTTCCAAGTTTTTATTTTAAAACACTTTTCATATGATGGCTTTGTTTTGGAGGATAATGAAAAATTGTCCCATGTGAAAACAATAAAATAAAATATCTATATGATATGGTACTTCATAATTTGGTGCATTAAGGTTTGACAAGTTACATGAAAGGGCACACAATTACTTGTGAGATCACCCAACCTGGTCAAATGTTGATATAGTGATACATTATTATGTGCATGTATGCATTTTTTCATAAATATAGAAGTTATATGTATTTTATTCTTTTTTAAGGATAACTAGTAATCACCGGACATTATTGATAACTGCATCGAGGAATAATGAGTGGTGTACAAATCACGACGAGTCATTTTAGCATGTTTCGTCCTTGATCACATGCTGGGATTTTCTCAACAGATGAGTTTTTTAAAAGAAAGGTTCACCTTGGTGATATCAATCCTTTTAAGCCATAATATTACAATCACCCTCACTTAATCGCACAACATCATCGTTGTACCTACTTCAATGCCGAATTTAACCATGCACCAGGGTTCCAAATCGACCTCTCTCATCATCAAATCACCTATTTCCCTATATTCTCTATTTCCACCCAATGTCTATATAGAATATAAAATCTTGCTAGCTATTTCCATAAAAAAGAAAAAATTTGTTAACTGATCAAGACTTCTCATGTCATAAATTACTTGTTTCTATGTGGCCAATAATAAACCAACACGATTCAAGTTAATTGTAGGGGGTCCATTAAATAAAAGTTTTAACGATACCCTCATTTGTCCAATAACTATTTTGTTTGAAAAGAGATAATAACAATTAAGGGCAATTGTAGTTCTCAATCTCTACACATAAGTAGTTGTTTATCTCATTTGATGACTAAAATTATGGAGTTGATGGTGCATGTTGGTCATAACTAGTTTAGTACTCGACCTTTTAAATTCACCGGTGGATCGAGTGAGCACCCAAATTTACCCAATTTAAGAAAATATAACTTGGGAACTAAGGAAAGTCTATTCACGAAAAAGCTAAGGTTCAATGAATTTCTTCGAATTTTCTTCACCAGACACTCCCTTTTTTATAAGGTAAGAAATTATTATAAATATGTTCACTTTTAGCTTAAAATCTAAGATTATAAATGTAAATTTTCTAGCAAATTCTTTTTATATTCATATTTGGATTATATACTTAACTTGATCCATCATTTATATTTTCAAAAAAATGAACAGATACAGGAAGCAATCAGCAACCGTATCCAATGTAGTATTTAATCTCGTTGGTGGGTGTTACATATCTAACGTCAAGAAATTCATCACTTTCATAGAATTGGTGAAAATAATAATGGATCGAGAACTCACCCAACAAGACAAAGATGCCATCAAGACAACGATGATCATGCAAGAACGAACTTTCAAGCAACAAGTGAGTCCCTAAAACCAAACTTAAACACAACTAAAGATGAGTATTGAATACAAATTTAGTGTGTTAATCCTAACAATTTATGTTAGTATGTTGTTTGTTATATATATTTCAACAACAATATCATATGTTTTAGAGGGAATTATAAATTGCCCGTTGTTACTTTCGCGCCTTCTTGTTTTTTGAAATTGAGTGCGTAATGTGATAAATTAAATTCTTAAGTCTCGTATCTAAATCGTTACTAGGCAATTATATTGTCTTATATAAAGTACTATGTGTTCCTTTTTTTGCAATTGTACGTATAAATTGAATTATTTCACATAATCTAAGAAATATAGAAGAAAGTTTTGTAACGTGAAGACATTAATGTTACGTTCTTGTCACATGATCTTCAATGATTTTTACCATGAAGTTTTATAAATATAGGTTGACACCCAGCTGCTTTTTTTATTATTTTTTTAGATTGGCTAAGGCTTGTCACCCATTGGACTTTTGTTTCAGATCGTCTTTAAAGATGGTCCTTAATAGATTGTTTACTGACATGACGAGTGATCCTTGAGTGATCCTAAAACTTTAAAGATCATATAGAGAGTATTGAATTTGACTCAAGTGATCCTTAAAATTGTGGATTGGATTATAGAGTGATCCTTACATGGATCACCATACATTTTTCCTTTTTTTTATCTTAAAAATTGAGTTAGAAAGAAAAAGTGAATCCTCGAATATATATATATATATATGTATGTATGTATGTATGTATGTGTATATATATATATGTGTGTATATATATATATATATATAATATATATATATATTACTACCTCCGTCCCAAAATTATGTCCAGTTTGACCAACTTTGACCTTCTATTTATATTAACTTATTTGAATTAAATTTATAAATTTTTATCTAATAACAATATTTAGGAAAATAACTTTCCAATGTTGATGGTTTCATACTGTAAGTCGCTATAACTTATGATTAATTGTCGGTCAAAATTTGTCAAAGTGGACATTTATTTTGGGATGGAGGGAGTATTTTTTTTTTTTTTTTGAAAAAATGTGAATTGAATTCAAAAAAAAGGCAATGGCAACAGCCCACAATTACAAACCTAATTGCAAAGTATATCTATGTATTTTGCTTGATTACAAGAATTTCTAACAAGGAAAAGGGTCCTATCCCTGAGATGATGTTTGATGCTTTGGAAAATCTGGTCAGGAGCTCTTCTGGTGTTCTTGAAAGCACTGATGTTTCGCACAAGCCAGATGTTATATATATATTATAAAATATTGTCTAGTATTCTTCAACATTGGATTACCATTATTTGGGATTTGCTCACCCCTAATGAATTGCAACAATTTTTAGTGTTAAACTCCCATCAACTCAATCCAAAGTTGGTTTGCCTTTGCAAATGACTCTAAGGGTAAGTATCATTAATTTGTACACGTTTAAGAGTAAAGGATAAGTATCAAACTACTTATGATAGGCACGGCCCATCAAATCCATAGATTTCACTAATATTTGGGAAACTTTTTGTTTCCCCCAAGAATTAAACTTTAGCGGGAAGTTTGGAAGATAAGAATGGTTGTCAACATGACTACCACCTCTTTAGTTGACACCTTGTCACTTGCCTAGCTATAGTATTGGGTGTGTGTTTTTTTTCAAAAGAAGCAATTGAACCTATAACTCCTTGACATAATTTTTCTTCTCTTTTTTGTTTGATATGTGTGTTAGGTTAAGGAGTTACATCAGCTGTACAACGTACAAAAGAAGTTAATGGAAGAGTATCCCAAAGATGAAAACATCCTCTCCCCCAACAATGCCAACATGACTGACGATTATCGAGTCGCTCATCCCAATCTTCCAATGGGTCGTGATCAAAGGGTGATGAATGCAAGTGGGAATCTCTTTAATGTCATCCCCTTTCAAATAGCGACGAATTTGAACTTGCAAACCCGTGCAATTGAGGAGTATATCTCCTCAGAGTTAGGGTTAGGATTAGGGTTGGGGTTACCATTAGAGACAGGGACCCTTCCTCATGAGGACCATCCCGGTTCCAGTATGGTTCAATTGGATGAGCAACCAAGTGGTGAAGCAAGCGAAGAAGAAATCGACATCGATTTGAGTTTAGGCATTGGAGTTGGATCTAATGTTAGAAGCAAGAAGTCCACATGATCATATAACAAACAATGTCATTACTTTGTTGAAGGGGAGCTATCATAACACCATACATGTTTGTTAGGTACTAAGGTGCATGTATTTCATCCTAGCCACAACACCATATGTGTTTTTTAGGTGTATTCGCAATTTTATTTCATTGTCCACACATTAGTTTGAATGTTGGAATTTGTTTGGATTGATGCCTGTTGAAGAGGATGTTTAAAAAATGAACTTAATTACAACATTTTATGAATAATGTCATGTCATTGTACTTTTGAGCTAATTAATCAATTTTTTTCAGAGATATTAGCATTTATTTTCAAGATTTGGTGACACTTAAAATCTTTAAACTTGTTATTAAACATCACATGGTCAACCTCAAAGTCAACGGCATATATTTCCTATTCAAAATTTTGAATTCCCATGTATAAAAGTCATCGTCCTCTCATAGTTCATTAATATTTTTAGCTGTAGTCATCTTCACCAAACTTGTATAACTTCATAAGAACATCAACTAATACATTATTTTATTCTATTTTATGAGATATGTTGAAGAACAATTAACATGGGCGACAGTTGATATTTTTTTCCCTTGTTAAAATTGTTAAAAAAAAAAATTTCATAAGAGAATTTGATATTTATTCCCTATTTCGACAATAATAATGAGCTAGCTTGTTTACCCTTCTTTTTCTTATTAAAAAAACAATCAAGTCCATTCAAAGCCAGTGTGTTTGAACAATACAACACACGCTCAAACATCATTCTATGAAAACTTCTTGTTACAAAATGTTTCATTAAAGGTGTGTTCGGTATAAGTAAAAATCATTTTCCGTGAAAATTTAATTAATATTTTTACTTGTTTGGTAGATATGTAAATGCATACCTTCCTTGGATTGGACGAGAGAGAAAAAGGAAGAGAGAGAAAGAGGGTTGGATGAGAGAGAAAATCGAATGAAAATGAACTGTTTCTACTAGAGATAGGAACGGACGTGAGAAATTTGGGCCACAAAGAGTAACCTGGACTAGGAAATTAGATTTTCTTAAGTTTGGACCTAAGAAAATAGTTAACAAAGGGAAGGGGGAAAATGATTTTCACTGAAAATTATTTCCCTCACTTTTTAGCCACCAAACACCTAAAAACGAGAAAATCATTTTCTGGAAAAATGATTTTCCTCCTCAACAAACGCACCCTAAGTGAAAATTGTGCATCGATGGGTCACGTTTGTCATGGACAGTCTGATACCTCCCCTCTCCAGTCTATAAAGCTTACTTGTAATTACTACTGAAAATGACTTTTCCCATTTTCTGGAAAACAATCTTCCTCCCCACCAAATACACCCTAAGTGGAAATTGTGTGTCGATGGATCATGTTTGTCAAGGACATTTTGATACCTCTCCTCTCCATTCTATAAAGTTTACTTATAATTACTCATGAAAATGGGAAAACCATTTTCTTCTTGCCTCCTTAGTCCTCACCAAACGCACCTTAAATGGAAATTGCACGTCGATAGATCATGCTTGTCACGGACACTCTATTACCTCCCATCTCCAGCCTATAAAACTTACTCGTAATTACTTCTAAGACAGAGACTCAACAAACACATCAAATTTAAGAAATGAACATAGACAATGCGATATAAGTTTTTTGTTTAGGCAAGGGAGACCAACCACATTGAATCCCAACAAAAAAGAAAGCAAAAAGATAGTTACCCATTGGAGAAAAAGGCAGAAATCAACATGTGCAAAGCCTCTCAAGAAGGAAGCATTACAAATAAAAAGTTGGGGTGCAAGGACACCATGTTTTCGCTTTAGTCACTATCCTAATAGTAACAATAACAGCTGCCACATTATCCTCCATGAATTTTGTCTTCGGTGCCAATGATGATTGGGCATTTCTTTCAAGTTTGATTTGTTGTTTTCTACTTTTGGCTCTAGGTCATATTTTTGGATATTGCTAGGCTAGTATTGATATAGGATTGCTTTAAGTTTTTGGGTGCTTTTTACTGTTATATTTTACTCCCTCCTCTCAAATTAATTGACACTTTGACTAAATTTTGTTAATTACTCACAAATTACAATGAGTTATAATATGAAATTGTCGTCATTAGAAAGATATTTTAGTGAAGTTTACAATGGAGGCAATTTCATATTGTAACTCATTGCAATTTGTGAATAATTAACGATCAAAATTTATTCAAAGTGTCAATTAATTTAGGACGGAGAGGGTACTAAGTTTGTCTTTAACCATGAACATGTAAGTTTTTCTCCTAGGTTGTTTAGGTGAAAATAAAATTATGATTTTTCCTGGAGGATACAACACTTTTGTCCTCTCACTCAACCATACAAACGATTAAGGGAGCATTATATTTTGGTATAATAATTTTAAAGCCCTATATTATGACAAATAATTGTGGAGGGACATTATTTTTGATGTAAATATTTAGGGATGACATTCCGACCAATTACCAGCCAAAAATGGTGCAAAGCAGTTGATTTTTTTGCTTAGGCGTGTTTTAAATTGAAGTTTACAATTAACTCTAACATATACATGCAAATCTCTTAACATAATAAACACACCTCAACATAAAACTCACTATTTCGTGCCATTTTTTGCCGAAAAATGGTCGGAATGTCACCCTTAAATATTTGCATCAAAAATAATGTAAACCCACAATTATTTGTCGTAATATAGGGCCCTTAAAATTATTATACCAAAATATGATGCTCTTTTAGTCGTTTTTTGTACAAAAACACACTAATTAATTAAGATTTTGTATTGTCCATTCAGGATTAGTGGCTTAAAGTTGTTACTACCTACAACCCTTATTCAGGATGCTTATAGTTAATCTTTGTAAACTTAATCAATATACCATGTTTTAAAATATAAACTTAACAACATTAAATTTGTTGAGGAAAATACTTTTATATGCATATATTAATATAGTTTTCAAATATATTATGTTAAAAATTTAAGGCTATATGCATTTAAAGCCCATGAAAAATAAAACACGAGATATTAAGCAATGGAGTGATATCCTCCCCATCCCCCATATCATTTTAACTATCTTCTATTAATCTTTTACGGTATCAATCTTATACCTTTACAAAAAAATCATAACACTATATTTTTATAATAATATTTTTCATTGGATTCGATGATAGTATTTTCTCAAAATAGATTGTCCCATTGCATTCCTCTATTGCAAAATAATGGTCAATTTTCAATATTTGAATAACACAAATGACAAATCTCAAAAAGTCAAAACTCTTGATAAGATGGGGAAAAATGGAATCTTTCACTTTTCTTAAACTTTTTTATTGAAAAAAGACAATGAAAATACCATATACTAGGAAAGAGCAGCTGAAGCAAAGCCTGTTAATTAATCCCACAAAAATTTGCAGCAACTGCAGCAAAGTTTTTGTTTTTTAGGAAAAGCCTGTTAATTAATCCCACCAAAAATTTGCAGCAACTGCAGCAAAGCCTCTTTTTTTTTTTTATAAGTTCGAGTGACCTGCAAAGGCCGCAATACAATATAATGCATGCACTCATCATTGACTACTGCTGGGATCCTGTCCAAGAATTAGCGCTCACAAAAAATTCGGGTCTGTTAAATTCAAAATCACCAATTCAGCTAAACCAGGCTTCAGTTATATCGGGGAGGTTTTCATACGGAGCCAGATATAATCACTCATGTCATGGGTAAGCCAAAAAAAAAAAAAAAAGATGCTTATTGCTATTAGAATACCGAAATCCGGACAAGGAAATAGCATGTATATCGAACATTCTTTCACGGGCAATCATCCCCAAAAGAAATCGGAAATGGAAAAAAAAAAGGGGGGAGGGGGGAATAGAATCTATATATGCGACTTGATCCGTACTTTCAAAATTTATGCCAATCCGACCAAACTATACTATTTGAGTTTCTGATACCAATTCGAGTGGGGTTGTGCTGCTGAACTGTATGCAGTAGTAGTATGTACTTGTTTCCGCTTTTGACATGGCCAACCAAAAAGAAGACTCATCATATCCATTCACAAGCAAAACCTTATTATTTTGACCCAAGTTCTCTAACTCGATAATCTGCCATTTCCCGAGGGAGGAAAATTTAACCAACCAGAAAAACAACAAAACATCGGACGAGATTCAATTTCTTGACAGACAGTTCAGTGTGCACCATTCACGACACATCTGTCACACAAAACAAGAAGTCAATGACAAATATCATCTCATACAGGCATGTCTCACATTAGTTGCTTTTTTTAATTGTGACATCCCTTTTGCCTATCCAAATCTAAAATTTAAGAACAATCAATCAAATTAGCTGCATGAGGGATTCAAATAACAGCAAATCATGGTAATGTTTCTTCAATGTTTGACCTTTAGCACAAGCATGAGAGGATGGCAAATATTGCACATCAAGGAAAATCTCATACATCCTTAGCAAGCAAGGTAAGTTTTGGTAAATCTAGGCAAAAACTGGTAAATTTTTGACAACTGAAGTTACCCATGAATTTGACAGATCACCAAGAGATAATATGGTTGTATTTTTTTTTTTTTTCCAAAATGGCCCCCCCCCCCCCCCCCCCCCCGGTACATTGACTACACATGGTAATTAGAAAGCATAAGGGGATTGGAGAGGAAGTTAGGAAGAACCTGTACATGATGTTGGCAACATTTGAAGCTTCAACTGGTAAGGAGGACCTTCTGAGGATCAAGCTGCCCACTGCAGTAACTGGATGGAACAGCTGATAGTTCCTGCCTACCTCTCCACTCCTCACCAGGCTTCAGCGTTATGGCTTTTTCAATTGCAGCAGGCTCCACACATAACATGTGTTTGTATTCATCATCTCCGAAATCAGGCAGAGCTTTAGCTTTCTTGTCCCATGGGTTCCACACCACTACAAAGAAAATGCAACGTCATTTAATGTGGAAGATGACTCGTTGTCTGACCAATCAACAGAGATTGCTTTAAATTAAATTACAGGCACGCCCGCACGGTTTGACAATTTAGAGGGACAGTAAGACAATGATATCTAAGCAGGTCAAAGACTGGAAAGCTGGAAGGATAGGAGACTATTCACCCAATCCCACTCTATGGGCACTATGACTTAGCTACTGTCATCAACGAACAAAATTTGCAGCAAAAGTTGTTCAATCCTTCAAGAATTCTTCTCAACCGCAGAATACTAGCCAGAATGCATTCAAGAGTTGTCAGTCTAAGAGTTTCAAATGTTGAAATCAGGTCATTACTTTCTTGAAATGGCGGTAATCATTAGACTCAGCTAATCTCATATACCCCATCAGCAGAAAAGAAATGGCGGTAATCAGGTCATTACTTTCTTGAAATGCTTTCTTGAAATGCATGTGTAAGTTTTTTGGCCTAGCAATGATATTATGCCTTCATTTTCATCAGTATATCCACCAGCAGAAAAGAAATGGTGCTCAGACTTCAGATGGTCCATAAACTAAGAAAGCAGATCCATCAAAAATAAAAATAAAAATTAGCTACCTCTTCCCCCATTTCTTCTTCCTCCAAACACAACAACAGAAATAACATTAAATAGGCTGTTGATACTCCAAACACAACAAAGGAGTAAATAGGTTGTTTATGCCCTGCCCTTGATCAATTTAAAGGTTGCTGAGGTAACAATATAACTAATATTCACAACTATTCTGTGTACGAGGATAATGGTAGTTAACTCATGCGATGAAATCCTAAGAATGACTTAGTTTTAACTACATAGATCTTAAGTTGAAACTATATGAAGACAATCTTACCAGCGTCTGGAAGTCCATCTTTGCGAATTACAAATGTCCTTTTCCTTTCATGATCCAGGATTGCTATCTTAGTTGGTGTGCTAAGATATACCTTGTCCACCTGTTTTACCAGAGAACAATTGTAATTCAAGAAACTATAGCAGAAATGGCACACAAGGCTAAACGGACTGGCGGAAACTTACTTCTCCTTCAAATGTAATTGCATCCCCTTGCTCAGTAAATCGTTCCTTGTTCTTCAGGTTGTCAAGGTAATCCAGAGTCTCCAACCCCTCCACCCGCACTTCACTGTATAAGAAATGATTATACTCATCAAAGAAATCCTGTAATGAAAACCTTGCAAAACTAGCATAAACCTAACATACACGTCTACCCCGCCAGAACATCGGGTTGCTTGAGAAAGATTTTCACGAGGCTGAATGAAATAGATAGAAACATTAACCTCACCACGCAAGATATTCAAATAAAGAGGGACATACTTATAAAGTATGGAAGAAAAAGAGACCCCCACCCCTTCTTTTCCTATGAGCAATGGTGAGTGTTCAGCAGGAGCAGTAGTTGTGATAAGCAAATGGAACAACTATGACCAACGACTGAAAGCCAAAACTGTATAGAACTAGGGATAAGATTGAATACCTGATATCTGAAACCGAGAAATAGTTGTGATAAGCAAATGTAAAGCTGAAGGGTTTTGTATCAGTGTTTCTAACACGTGATGTCAGCATCAGATCTCCTCCAGGTCCCAAGGTTACTCGCAGACGGAACTCAAAACTACAAAAATAACAGTACTTCTCATTTAAAGACCACGACATGCATTAAAACAGAGAAGGAATAAATAAATTTGAACATTAGACATGCAATTCAAACGAAAATTGCACCTGTGAGGCCAGATTTTTAAATCATCGTCCGTGGGCTTAAGCAGCAAATCAACATGAACCCTGTTCGGGGAATTTGTTGGAAAAGGTGGTGGATCAGGGTCAACAGCCCAGACCCTATTTCTGGCAAATCCATGTGCCTCAAGAGATCCATGATTGCTGAACTGCACATATAGTTCAGGTCATACCATAACGGAGGTAGAAGATAACTGGACGTTGTGAGGGTCAAAATAAGGAAGTACATACCTGAGGAAAACAAATTGGTATCCCTCCACGGATAGCCTTGGGGGGCTTGAAGATAGCCTGAACAGCATTGAAAAAATCAACAAAGGCAAATCACAGGAAATACCTCAAATATTTCTTTCCTAGACCTGGAAATTACAAAACTAGACGGCCATGGGCTCTTCTAAATAAAATACACAGACACAACATACCCATCACAACTGCCTCTAGATACTCCACCGAGTTAAGACAGCACTAAAGACAACAAATCAATGGCATATGAAAATCCCAGAGAAACACTCACACAATTAACTGATAAGTTTATTACTTATAACATCAAGTGATAATGCTACAGCATAATTCAGATTTTACACCTCTATTGACCAATCATAAGGTTGCAATTGTCATACTAGTAAGGAAAGCAGGAAACCAAGAAAAAACTTGAATCTCTTGAAAGAACTCTCAAAAATCACACTTTGGTGAAAATGAGGCCATCATATGAGCCATATTAAAAGACAATGGATTGCGCCTGACGTAAAACTTAAGTTCCATGTTATCAAGCATTCTTAGAAAAATCACATTTAGTGAGAACGGGGCCATCATATGGTCCACACATCACGTGAAACTTAAGTTCCATGTAATTGAGCACTCTCAAAAAAATTCACAATTTAGTGAGAAGGGGGCTATCACATAGACTGCACTCCACTAAAAAGACCAAGGATCCTGCATGACATCAAACTTAAGTCCACTAATTTAGCCTAATGGAATGACCCACAGTACAGCTATTGCTCAGAGCAGGACAGGAAATCAAGAAATATGAATGCTTATCATAATAGAAAGATGCCCCAAGATGAATAGAAAATCACTGATAGCTTCACAATTACAACATTCGGTGAAATTTGGCTTTCTATTTTCTTGTGTTATTAATCCTATACTAGGCTGTAGGAAGTCAAGGAAGAACTTGCATATCCTGGAATAATTGATATATTAAAAAGAAGGTACTCATTGAGCACTCTCAACGGGATACTTTTGTGAGAATGGTTCATTAATTGGACCGTGCACCAAGACCAAGGATGGCCCATATCATGGAGCTTATAATTACTCTAACTTCAGCATATGGACAGATTTCACAACACAAGAACTGCTCAGAGGAAATCTGTTCCTCATCACAGTGACAGGGTGACCTAGATGCTCCAAGGTGGTCAAGAGCTTAAATTTCTTTAAAACCAAAAAAATCACATAAAAGTATACAATACTTTAAAAAAGCACTTGCTCAGTTGATCTTGGTAACGACACCTCTAGCTCATGGTACCTAATATATGGTGCATGCAGATAGTATGCAACAAGGCCTTAGTTGACTGAATAGAACGGAATAAATGTATGGTAATAGAAGCAGAACATAGTCCAACACATTGGCATAATATGATATTTAAGTATATAACGCATAATAATTACCTATATATGTATCCAAGGTTCAAATGAAAAAGTATCGTCATCAAATAAGTGAGGCTCAACCGCTCAAGCATGGCCACAGCTCATCTATGTTAACCAACAATTTATACTCTATTAAATTATTCCAAACATGAACAGTTCTCATATGTTCATGGGCACATATATCTCTTCATGATAATTAGTGGTTTGATAAAAGTATATTCATGATCACTAGAAAAGTTGAGTGTGCTTTGTCAATTTCAACACGAAAACTTTGAAGGAAATTATCACAACTAAATGAACCGTACAACACCGCCACGCCATGTAGAGCTCTATACTGGATGAGAAACAGGTACAAGAAAAAGAAATGTTTGCAAGCTTGCTGGTTTGCGAACAAGTACAAGCAAAGCTAACCAATGGAAATAATAAAGATCTGAGCTTGAATGATTTTGTACCTCACTTATAGCTCAATCAAGCTGGAGCTCGACCAAACAAAAAGGTCCCCAAAATGAAGTGATATAGAGATATTTTTTGTTCTTTGATAGGAAAATACATACGTACATACATACATACATACATACATACATACTTACCCGCACGCGCACACACACACACGAACATAATAATGATGATGGTGATGATGATGACGAACAGGGGAGATGCTTAGAAAGCATCCTACATTATGTAATTCCGAAATATACAGATGAAATTATTATAGACCAATAACATCACCATCATATTTTTGTTTCAGGAAATCTTTCTTTTTTCCCGGTCAATCTTTCAGTGGATCACAAAACAGTACCATTAAACACTCAATCAAAATGTTCACATATGAAAATACCAATATGTTGTCATTCCCCCTTCAGGGCAGACCACACTGCCTATACTTGAGCAATTGAACTGCCAGCTGGTAGAAAGTTTATTTAACGTAATCTTACTTGGGCTCGTGACCAAATTAAAGCATCCCCCATCCTCTACTCCAAGGCTCTTCCACCACCAACACCCTTCCTCCCCCCCCCCCCCCAACACACACACACACCCCTAAAACACTTTGTCCAACTGTCCATTACAAAGCAGACCATCCTCTGCTAGTTCAAATCACAACCACAGGAACCAGGGGAGTTAAACAAAGGGAAAAATAAGCATCTATAGCTACATGCAAATACAACATATACATGCAAATACAATGTAGACATCTTTTTGTGAGTACACAAGAAACTATCTCACCTTACTGCTTACAAAGAGCAACTCCTCTCCAAGGTCGTTCTTCCAAGAAGTCACATGAGCCCCATACAGGTAAACCTTCACCAAGAAGATAATATTAGCAATTATAAAGAGAATAAAAGCATGCATGGACAAAAAGTCTCAAACATAACTAAATAAGTATGACCATCCAAACATGAATCGCATAACCAGAAAGTAAAACAACTGCTCTCGCAGTCAGCAGCATATACAATTCATCTAAACCAGAATACAGAAAGGTTTCCAAATGCACTGGTGTATATTTCTTATGCACTGGTGTATATTTCTTATGCACTGGTGTATATAAGAAATAAAATTGGATTTGATATAGGCAGGGTGTATATTTGACTATGTCACATCCATTAGTGGATCCAATCTGGGATGGGTCAACCCAGCAGTATTTAGAATTTGAAAGCTCCTCCAGAAATTCTGAACTGCAGACCAAAAGTTAAGGTCCCATACAAATTTTAGGATTCCTTAACCTGTGTACGCAATTTGGCACATAATGGCATGATCATCTATCCTTAATAGTTTTCCCTATTCAAACTTCCAGAGATCATCTACAAACAACAGACCTGCTTCGTACATTTTCAAGATTTCTCTATAGACATATAGTAAAACAAAGGACATTAGTCAAACTGAACATAGCTAACATTACTCATACAGAAGCCCAAAAAAGAACCGTAAAGATTCATCAAGCACTAAGGTCTAACAGCCATATCAACCTCTCAACGTGACTTTCTCATCTGCAACCCAAGATCAAACCAGTGTCCACTGAATTATAGAACCATTCTTCAGCAAAACCTTATTAGACACCAAATTTATGAATGCCTGCCCTTAGAATGTCTTCTAAATCATAGCTGTAATGAATTTCTGCACTTCTATCAGATGATCTCAGGGTCAGCTGATACTTATATTGCTCAGAATCGGATCATACTGACACATTTAACAATATTCAACTACCATAACCCATCGGAATCCAATATGTTTCATCCTAAAACCACCCACACATTTAACAAGACTGCATACACACTCTATCCACACGGCCACATGAGATTACCTTGAAGTTCAAACCTAGAAACCATTAAAATCCAGTGAAAAACACTAACAGTAACAGAGTCTTGAAGGCACACAACACTGCATTCTCTAACACGCAACAGCTTGTTAAGAGCAAACATTGCATCGCAACTAGATTTCAAGAATTTGACAATAACCACTCCATTGTGATTACATACTAAAGTTACGAGCGTGTGCCCTTAGAATGTCTTCTAATTCGTAATCTAGTAAAACAAATTCCTGCACTTCTATCAAATGATCTCAGAGTCAAGTAATACTAATACTGCTCAGAATCTGATCATACTGACACACTTATCAATATTCATCTACCTGATACGTTGCATCCTAAAACCACCTACACGTTTAACAAGACTGCATGCACAGTCTATTCACAAGGCCACAGGAGATTACCTTGAAATTTGAACCAAGAAATCATTAAAATCCAGTGAGAAACACTACCAGTAACAGATTCTTGAAGGCACGCAACACTGCATTCTCTAACACACAACACCTTGCTAACAATTTCACCGTCATTAATAACCACTCCATCGTGATCCATCGACAGCTACTGCTACTGTACTCACAATTCACCTAAGAATCAACTAGAACCTTCTAGAAACAAACCAGAACAATCATACGCAACCTTTCCACAAGAATTCAAATCCGCTATCACCAATTGCCACATTTTGATCCATCACAGATTCAAATTCCACAAGAAAACACCGTCCAAAATGCCGCAAAAGACTCCATACGAGATCAAGAAACATCAAGAACCGAGCAGATCAAACAAAAAATCGCGAAAAAAACATAAATCATCCACCGCAAAACGCACGCAAACAATCAGATCATCAAAATGCGCGACTCAAATCCGCGAAAACAACGAAGAATCATCGAATCGCGAATCGAATCGAATCGAATCGAAATCGAACAAACACAAACAGAATAGAGAGCGAGAGAGAAAGAGAGAGAGAGACCTCGGCGGAGCAACCGCGATGACCACGGAGAACAGCCTTGTCGAGGCCATTGATGCCCTTGATGAACTCCACAGGATTCGGAGGTTCGCTTGTAGAAGACGCCATGGCTATCCTCCTCCTTCTACTCTCTCTCTCTCTCTCTCTCTCTCTCTCTCTCTCTCTCTCTCTTTCTTTCAAGACTTTCTCTCTCTAGTTTGGTTCTGTTGAGGGGAGTATTATATCACTGAAACTCGTACGGGGTCCTACAGTCTTCCTTCCTTTTTCTTCCGATTTTCGTCGTCGTGATTTCTTTAATTAAATTTTAACTTTTTAAAAGAGGGGTCGATAGTCGATACGATACTCGTACTCCATCGCATTAATTAGTTAATTAATTTTGGTAATTAAACTCACGTGGTGATGGACAATGAGTTATACACGTATTAATAAAATTTTGGTAATGTCACTAAAAAAAAATCTGGAAATTGTGTTGTCAGATATTAAAAATTTTGACCATAAATTTCTCAATGTATACATTGACTTGTTACATAAGATTATTATTCCCTCTGCTCCAAATAAATTGTCAACTTTGTTTTTTCACGGTCTCGATGTTATACTTTGGTCATTAATATTTTACGTTTTATCTTAGCATGATTTGTAATATTATATTTAAATACACGTATTTTTTATCACACATCTAATAATGGTAGTCTTACACGATAACTCGACATATAATTTGATAAATTAACGGTCTAATTTTATAAAATTTGACCTCGTTAGTCAAATTAGAACAGTTTATTTGGAGGGAAGGAGTCATACAAGAAATTGTGTGTTGTTATGGAGAAAATCAAACTAGCAATAACCATGCGCACCCAATATACAGTAACATGGGGTTATAACTGGTTAGTGGGGGAAAGAGAAAACTGAAATGGGCTCACCTAGCTTGGAATAAGCTTAACACTCTCCGTCATTCATTCATTGTCTGGGTTATCCAGCACGAGCAGATTCAGGTCAAAGACAAAAATTACACAGATTTAACTCTAACATCCACCTTAGCTGCCCAATTTGCAACACTGCAGATGAAACTATCGATCACCTACTCTACCATTGTCGTTTCTCAGGGGCATTTCTGAGGTTGGCTTTGTGGGTGGCTCAGGCGACCTCGTGCGGCTAACTTGGAGCAATGGTGCCGCAAAGTTTTGAAACGAAAAACTGAGAGGTGGAGAAAGGACCTTCATTTTGTTGAGATAAGTAGTCACTTATATAACATATGGGTTGCTCGGAACCAAGTGATTCACCAAAACATGAACCCCAACCCTCGGGAAATCAACAGAATAATTCGTAATTTCCTTCATGGTACAACTTTGTACATAACAAACATATCTCATAGATACATAAAGTCCACAGATATTGTATGTGATTAGGGTAGTAATTCTTTAGGCTTTCTTGCCCGGTTTCAAAATAAAGTTTACCTCTTTTCAAAAAAAAATATTGTACAAGAAACTATTAATAAAAGAATAACATTGGAGATCGTGACAATCAAAGATATGACAATTATGCTCAGCTTGGGTGAAGGGTTAGGGAGGTTTAGGGGTAAGAAGAAAAAGAGGTGTGTGTGTGCACGCGCGCTTCCCTATGTTTGACATATATCAACATTTATTTATCGGTGTTCTTAAGGTGTGTTTTATCACAATGACCATTTTCCATTAAAAAAAATAACAATGGTTATTTGGTAAAGGTTACCTTATGCTAGTTATTATTTTGATAGCTTTGCTCAAATTTGCACCATTTGTTAAATATTGGTTGTTTCATTATATTTAAAGTTAGGAGGGTAATGGCTAATACTTGAAGCATGAACTCAACTATGAGGAAATGGAATTCTCTATCTAAACTTTCTAGTGTATCACATTGAACTTAGCTCTTTCTACATTAGTCCTACCTTCTCAATGTCAACCTTCTCCTCCTTGATGCTCATCCTACTTGGCGACCTCTTCTTCCCAGGTCAACCTACTTAAAAGACGAATAGATCATAAACTGACCATCTAATTTAGCGTACAATTTACCCATACTTGTGAGTATCCCTACGTTTGATACACAATAACCTCTATGTTATTATTATACTTAAGGTATGCTTAATAACAAAATTCATCATAGCGATGGTTAACTATTAGGATAATTATACATTATTTTATAACTATTGTAAAATTATCGATAATTGTTGGGTACTAACTATTTAATTATACTTACAGTTAGAAATGTTTTACGTAGAACTGAGTTGTGAACCCAAATGCAAGGAAAATAAATCTTCTCTAAACTCCATCTTTTAACACCTTGATACTAGCTCTTTGCGTGATCCTACTTGCGCCTCTGTTGACCTCTTATTCCTTGGTGGTCATCAAAGACCATTTCACCTTGCTTTAGAGGGCAGAGCTCCGGGATGACTCTCTTTTCTTGAGAGTGGGCTAGTGCTCAGTGGTATCATGTTGTGGGTGTGCATGTGATGGTGGGAGGGCACATGGTGCATAACATGTGGGTATGTGTTGTTCAGGTATGTTGACACCTATAAATCTTCAGTCTTTATATTATAAGCTAGATTTCAACAATTTCAACGTGAATCAAAGGTCTTCACTTCCTATTTTCTTGGGGAAGGTGGTGATTGTGTTCCCTTGATTGTGTTTGATAGAGTTTAGGAAATCTTTGCGACCTTAAATGAATTGAAGGCCTTCATTGGCTTGACTTTACTCGAATCATCGCATGATGACCTTGTTGTTTCTATGCCACTTTTATTTTCGAGGTTTATGACTTCTGATTCCCACAAAACCATCTTATTTGTAACCATAAGGACAATGTTGATGGTAGCTTATTTTGCCTATTTTGGTGAATAATTTGTCACTAGGTGTGAATGTTGCATGCTTTGAAAATTTGCTAAACAGTTTTGATGATTTTTTCAATGCTCATATTCCTCATAAATTTGGAAGGAGGAGTGGTAAGTGATGATTTTATTAGATTTCAAGAGAAGCGAAACAATGATAGAATTATTGAAGCTCTACATAATAGAATTGTAGCAGGTTTGAAATTGAGAGTTTCATGGGAAAATTTAACAAAAAAAAAAAGGCTTCAAATCCTCCCATGAAACCCGATGCACAAAACGAGGGTCCAAGGAAGGGTCACACCACAAATATATATTATACACTAGCAAATATAACTATATTGTTTAAACTTCCATATACAAGTTGAATTTGTATTGATGAAGAGTTTTATTAGTAAATTACTCTAAAAAAATTAGTTAACTTTTCCAAGTTTATTAGGCTCTCAATAATCGAAAAAAGAATCAAACTTTCATGATTTTGGCTGTGTTTTGCCAAAAAAAAAAGATCATTGGCTTGTTCATCCTCTTTGGTTGTGTTTATGAGAGACCCATTATTTTACAATTTACACCCAACCTCAAAAAATATTATCATTGGTCTGTTCATCCACTTTGATTTGCATCACTCTCTCTATGTTCATCCCAAAAAAATTAGGTTTGCCTGTCTCTCAATTAGGGATGACAATGGGCCGGGCGGGTCCAACTGGATTCGGACTCGTCAGATTTTTTGGGACCCGGACCCGCCCCAGCACCCAATGAGTCCCAAAAATCAAACCCAGTCTCAGATCCAAACTCACCGGGTCCTTAACGGTCCTGAATGGGTCCAACCCTATTATGCATTTTTTACTAGATTTATTAATTTGTTGGGTTAATTTTATACTTGTACACATGTATAATAACAACTATTCTGTTTAAATACACTTATTTTTAACACAATAAAAACATTACAAAGGAAAAAACAGTATAACTAGGGTTTTAGAAAATAAAAACCAACACTTCAACAGGCCCAATACTCCCATGAGTCCCAACGGGCGTCAAATAATAGATGATTAGTAGTGTAGTGCTTGAATTTTTATTTTTTCGAAGGAAAAAATTATAGATGTTTGGACTCGGGCAAGGTCCACGGGTCTATGTTTGGATTGGACTCGCCATTTCTTTTCCAGACCCATACCCACCTCAGACCCACTAGATCCAAATTTTTCGGACCCGGACTCGTTTTGATGTGTCGAGTCCGACCAGATCTAGTACTGATTGCCATCCTACTTTTCTCAATTTTTAATTTAACTAGTAAAATTTCAGGTAACCCTAATTTTGATTCATTTCACAAGCTACCGCGAGTTTAAACGCTAAAAAAAAACCCGCATATCCAATCTGTGTCGTAGGTGCTTCACTTGTCTCCATTTTCACATCTCCGATTATTAGTGCTGTCATCGATTCTGTTGCAGGTAACTTCATTAAACTTTGATTTATTTCAGTATATTCTGATTGACGTTGATTTAGTTTCCTGAATCGTAATTGCATTTGGTTTTCTGTGTAGTTTTCGTTAATTGGGTTCCAAAACTTCCAATCATACTGTATTTGCTGCTAATTCTTCCATTACATTAGATTACAACTGTTTGTTTGTTTCAATAGATCTGTATAATTAGCTACTGACACCGCACCTTAGCATATAATTAGCTACTGACAAAATCAGCAGTAAAGTTCCAATCATTTTTAACCCCCTTAGCATCAAAAGTCAAAGAAATTGCACAAATTGGATAATGAAACTGTAGATGTTAGAAAAATTTAAACATGGAGGTTACATTAGTCTACTACATAGTTACCAAGAACGCTTCCCGGGTCATTAGCCCGGAACGCAGGTCGCTAATTTTTACACAGTTTAGTATAGTTTTGACTTTGGAATGCTTGTTCGCGGAACGCGGGTCGTAGGCGTATATAGCGTTCCTGATAACTATGGTCTACTAGCTTCTCAGGCCTCAGCAAGTAGAATATAATCATTTCCAATTTTCCATAGTTTAACATTAGCTATGATAATGTCATAGTAGAATATTATTAAAAACTTTGGTATATAATTATATTAAGAACCGGTACACCGTGGTAGGTCCTATATCCACAATTCTCATTTCCACTGGCAACATAAGTCAGATTGAAAGGTTCCGGGTATCCTAATTTTGCTCGAACAGAACCCATGTAGAATTTGGACTTCCTCTGGCGAACTCAATGCTGTCAAGCATTTCCTGGATAAAACAGTTCAATATTACTCAAGTCGGTCCATTATAACTCAACCCGATTAGTACTAATTAAGTAGATTGAGGTTAGTTTCATTAGACCAAGTTACATTATATTACAAACTATTCGAAAGTATACACACTTGCACAAAAAGCCCGATTAGAGGTGTATCAACTTCATCCTTGACAGCTTCTCCTGCAGTAAACGATAAGCAGGACGAACGTTAAAATGAAAATGACACTAATAAAAGATTTGAAATCAGTAAGATTACGATGTTTATGACTTCATGTTTACAAACTGCTGTTAACAACCCACATTGCCTCTGCTCCAAGGTCCTCTGCTAACTGCATTTGATCAAACACATTTATCCTTAAAACAATTGATTTTTAGAGTTACGTATATACTCATTAACATATGTTTTATATCATGATGCATACTTGAAGATATTCAAGGTAACCGAGACTGTCATCTGACCAATAACTCCAAACATTACCAAGGTGTCCTGCCCTCTCTTCGCATGGACCGACGGTTTCCTTAGAAAGTTTCCCTCAGCATAGCACTCTCCTGTATAATACATTGCCAACAGTCATTATATACTTTCATTTACTCTAACAGCAGTAGGGTACCCCATAGAGTAGGTTATAATTTAAGGTCTTTTACTGATACTAGCTGTAAAAGAGAATGTCCTGAAAATATTACCAAATTCTAAAAGGGGACAGTTTATACCAATTTTTAGCTTATGCATTGCACAATTTTTAATTGATGTTGTTAGCTAGGACAAAATATTTGCTAGCCTCTAGCCTTAGGAGTTAGGACCTAGCATAAAAAAAAGCCAAAATTGCAGCAATTACGTAAGTAAAACATCATATCTAATCCAATCTACTAAGTTGTTTTGATTGATTACCGCTTAGTTCTTTGATGGGTAGTTAGAAGTTGGGCAAAGTAATTTGAGTAGGTATGGGTGGGTTTATGTAGAAGTAATGTAAGGTTTATGCAGAAGTAATGTAACTTTAGGATGATTTAGATAGATTTACGCAAAAAAAAAAAAGAAATTGGTAAGACTGAGGTAGCATTGGATTGTGGGTAGTATACAGTCAAATTAACAGGACCTACGGATGTTGACATAAAACTAGAACATGTAGGAAGATACTGCAGTAATTTGAAAATTTCACCTTGTAAGTGTCAGTATGCGTAGCTGAAACTTGATCAAGCCATATAGTTCTGGCTCGAGCTTGCAAAACTCGCTGCGTAGCAGTAAGGCACTGGCACACAGACACCAAATTGCAAACTCTGCCCTTATTTCACTCGTCGCCTCGAGCTTGGAGTTTGAATACAACTCCCAAAGACACAAACCGTAATAACCACTTTGATAAGTACTCCAACTATCGGGCCCCTATCTTAGGAAAATATTGACCCGACAGGCCTTACAATGGACATGGACTATGATAGGGAGAGATGGGACGAGGAGTCATTGCCACCAAGGCAAGTGCCGATCGCTTTGAACAAACTTGTACTCACTCCGTCCCAAATTAATTGATAATTTGACTAAATTTTTAAAGTTAATTATTCACAAATTACAATGAGTTATAATATGAAATTACCTCCATTGTAATTTTTAGTAAATATCTTTCTAATGACGGTAATTTCATCTCTCCATTTCCGGCTTTCCGCTTCAGTAAATCTTTCTATCTCAATTTTTCAGTCGATTCAGTTGTCATCCCGCTAATTCTAATTCTAATGGCTAATTAGATACTTAGATTACAGACTAAGGTTTCATTGCTGTAAAAATCGTATATGTTAGTATACCCGGGCCAATACCCGAATAGGGCAGGCGTTTCATTTGAATCTACCTGTCTTCCGATGAATTTACTTTTCAACTTTTCACTATTTCCCATTATAGAGCTGTCAAAATTTTGTCTGACCCAAAATACCGAATCGTCCAACCCGGAAAAAACTGGGTTTGGACATAGATTTTTCGTCTGAATTTTGATATTGACCAAATGTTCGGACATAAAAATATCTCTTTTCTCTATTGTCCGAACACGATTTTAGCTTCGTCTGAATTGTCCGATCCGAAATAAAATTAAACCCAGACATAAATTTCTTGTCTGAATTTAGACACTGACCGAATTTGTCCTGACCCAAATTTGTCTGGACCTGAATTTTTGTCAGCGCTACCCATTACTGACTGCAGCAATAATCAAATTTTGCTTTGCTTTCGTTTACTCTTAATGATCATTCTCGGCTTTATTTTTTTGAAGCCTATTATGCAACTGGGTATTGAATTGGGTTTCAACTTTCTTGATGGTTCACAATCAGATTGAAATTTGGGAAGGAAGAACGTAAAACGAAGAATATGCCGTCTTTGCAGAGTGCATTGCCGCCTGAACTCGCCAACAATGCAATCAGAGTTAGTATTACATCCTTAACTTCACCCCTTTTTCCCTCTATGTTACTATTATTTTTGTTTTTCCCCCCCGAGAATCAATTTTGAGTAAAGATTGCTTCTTTTTGTTCAGCTCTATCGTGAATGTCTCCGGAGAGCTAAATATATCGGCAGCAAGGTTAGCTCGCTTGCTCTTACTTGTACAATTAATTTAGTCTGGGAAAATGGTGGTTGGAGTATCATTATCAGTTCTGAAAATTGCTCTATTAGCGAAGCAAATTTGCATGCATGATATATTGATATGATACTAAAGTATCATTCAATCACAATTTTATACTGTTGAGTAAGAAAAGAACAAATATCAAGTGGTTCGTTCCGTTATGAATATGATGCCAAATTAAATGACCTTTAGTACTTGGTATGCTGTGAATGGAATGATCAGTCTTAGGAGTGTAAAATGATGGATCCTATTTGAGTAGTAATTTTCGTCTCCTAAATATGCAGCAACACAATACAGAGCTTCTGGTTACTATGGTAAGGGAACAATTCAAGAGAAACATGCATGAAAAAGATCCAGAGAAGATTCAGAAGTTGAAGGATGAGTAAGTTTAAGTTTCATTCTCTTTTCCCCCTTGTCCCCTCCCTCAAAAAAAAATAAAAAAATATTTGCAACCTTATCGGAGGTAGAAACCGAATGACCCAAACCCATACCCGAACGGGCCGAATCGACATCCAAAAGTTTCGCCTGAAACCTGAACCGAACCAAGCCCCATAATAAATTATTTTCGAAGATCTTTCTTTTTTAGTGAAAATCATACCGGACCAAAAATCGTTTCACCAGAATTGTAATCACCCGACCCGGAAAAACCAAAATGAACCGAACTACCTAAACCTGTGTATCTACAAAGCTTCACCCCCACGCTCCGAAAACTGAAGGACCCATTTGTTAGGTCAATTCACAGTGAAGGATCGATCATTAACGGAAAATTTTATCGATTTTGCATTCCAGTGCCGCGAGAGGACTTATAAACCACATGCTGTTCGAAGCAGAGAAGATGTCTGGTCGGAAGTTTAGCAAATCCTAAATGTCACGGACGAAGACAACCATCCTAAAGGCCATATACATGGGTATTCTTTCTATCAAGAACTCGCTCAATAATGGTTCCCATCTTGGACTTGAGGTGCCATTGATGGCGCCCTTGGATGGTTAAACATTGCAGTTAGACCTGTCAATTCGGACGGATGGGTCAGTTTCGGGTTTATTTATGTTTTAGATTTGGAAGTTTCGGGCCTACCCTTAAACCTTTGGGTTGGGTTAGATTCTGCTAGCTCTTGCAGTATGTTTACACTAGAAATGTGGGACAATTGGTTTGGTCTACCCTGATGAAAGGCAGTGAGCAGTTAGATGAATGATTTATTGATTTATTGGGAATTATTATGTTATGATTTTGCAACCAAAAGTAAGGTGCAATTGATGGATGCTGTTTGAAATGAAATGAATTCTGGAGTTACTTTAGCATGAAGGTGATTGCAATCAATGGTTGTATACTTGTATTATTATAATAATATTAATAATAATAAATATTATTTTTTTTGGCAGCGAAGACATAATACAAAAACTAAATCGGGCAAAGGAAGGGCTAGTTTCTTAGCCTTAATGGCTAGAGCACGTGTTTCCCTAACGTTTGATATTTTTGATTTATGGGTACACAATGGACTTGCCGAAGAAGTTAAACCAACTAAAACCCTATTATCATCAATACAAGGATTATGCTCAAAAATTGGATGTGACTTGAGTTGAGGGACATATATGTCAGATGCAGAACGACGTCTTTTCACGTCAGGCTGGATTCCATATGCGGGAGTCCACTGAAGTTTGCGTTTTTTGCAACTCGCATTGCTTTCTTGGTGGACTTGGCTTGCAAACTGACGATCCTTACCTCATATGTCTCGCTTGCCGATTGTCCCTCTAGCCTTGTGGTGCTTATGAATATTATTAGCATTTGGCGTTCTTTTCCGCCCGTTGGTTGCACGATTTCTCCCACGAGTTGATTTAGGCTGACAACGATTGCATTATTTGTAGGCCCTCTAATTCATTCTCCTTATCTTACCTGATTTGATGTTTCATGAAATGGGAAAAGATCATATTTTGATGGGATAAAGTATAGAATAGGTGACAGATACTATTGTTCAACAGTTTCCTTTGAACATTACTCAAATAAAATATGAGTGGGCAATGATCTCGAATCCCGATAGGGTTGAATTGGATATGGCCAAACAAGCAAGGAAAATTGGATTCTAATAACCCTTAGTTTCACCAATTATATAACAATAGTTAGTGATATGTGTGATCCATAAATACTATTATAGAAATCCATAACAATATATGCATGTGGACTTCTATTAATATCCATGGATAATACATATCATTAGCCATGAATAACACATATCATTAACCACGAATATTCCATAACAAACCTAAACAATCATGAATTTCTATAATAGTATCCATGAATTTATATAATAGCAATAAAATTTTGTGAGCTCTACTCAAAGTAAACCTCAAACCTAAAAAACTAAAATGCCAAAAAAAAAGGGACACTAGCTTTTCCTCAAACATTTTCATTGATTCTTTTCCCGAAAACTATTTCGGAGGTACCCGACATTTTTGGAATACTATTTTATGGTACTCTAAATTTTCAAAATTCATTTATGAGTATTCTACTGTAAATTTTTAAGTTTGTAATTTTTTGATAATTTTTGGTAATAAGATTTACAGATTTCAATACCCCATACGCTTATAGTCCACTCTCTGCCTAAATATAGCGAAATTTTCAAGTCTTATTACTGAAAAGTACCAAAAAAATTACAAACTATAAAACTCAGGGTACTTTTTTTATCCTTTTTTCTCCTTTACTTTTTTTTTTTTTTTTTGAGGGGTTCTCTTTAGAAATGACCAAATGACAACTGAAAACCGACTAGTGTAGTGATCATTCTGGAGAAGTACTTCAATGGAGGTAGTAGCCCCAGCTACAGCAATCCATTATCAATTCAGTCTTCAAGCCTCGAAGAACACCTCAAATACACGCTCTACAACACTCCAGATTTTCTCTCCGCAAAAATCGATTCATTTGAGGCATTCAAACCTAACGAAGAGATTCTCTGTTAGGGCTTTAGAGAAGAAGAAGCAGCAAAATCAGCAGGTTACTCAACAAATCCCAACTCCAAATCCAGGTTTGAGCTGATTGATTACTATCATTTGTTGTTTGTTTTTGGTGGGTGTTTTTGAATTTTGATTGTGTTGTCTGTGCAGTGGGTGCATGTTTTTTGGTGGGTACTTTAGAATTTTGATTATGGTGTCTGTTTGTGAATTGTTGAAGTTTGATTATGGTGTATTTTTGTGAATTTAATGCATGCTTATGGTAGAAATTTGAGGGATTTTTGGTGGGTGTTTTTGAATTTTGATTATGTTTCCTGTGCAATTGGTGCATGTTTTTTGGTGGGTACTTTTGAATTTTGGTGTATTTTTGCGAATTTAATGCATGCTTATGGTAGTAATTTGAGGTATTTTTGGTGGGTGTTTTTGAATTTTGATTATGTTGTCTGTTTGTTTTGATGGGTACTTTTGAATTTGATTATGGTGTCTGTTTGTGAACTTTGTTGCATTTTTTTGGTGGGTATTTATGAATTTTGATTGTGGTGTCTGTGAAATTGGTGCATGTTATTTTGATGGGTACTTTTGGATTTTGATTACAGGGTCTGTTTGTGGATTGTTTCATTTTTATGGGTTTTTTTTTTGAAGTTTGATTATGGTGTATTTTTGTGGAATTAATGCATGTTTATGGTTGTAGTAATTTGAGGGGTTTTTGATGCAGATGGTGAAGTGGAGGAGGAGTTATTGACAAAGGAAAATGGTGGTGGTGGTGGTAAGGGAGATATTGATTTGGGATGGTTGCCTGCTTTTCCTCATGTTCTTACAGCTTCTATGGCCAATTTTCTGTTCGGCTATCACATAGGGTAAGCATGGTATGCTTAATTTCGTTCTACATCCCTTCAAAAAATGCCCCAAATTAGGTTGTGAGCAAGCCAACAACAACAAAATCCGAGGGAACACATTTGACTTGAGTGTGGTAAGGGGATCCAGATGTAAGTCTTCCCCCGTGAGCTAAAATTCATGGAGAGGTTGATTCTTGTAAACCCTGGGAAAAGGTTTAGTTGTTGTCATTTATAAAAATCATTTAGCCAAAAAATAGTTTTCTTTTGACAAGTGCACCCTTAGAGGAATTTAGGAAGGTAAAACGAAAGGAAACTTCTATTTAAATAGGTGATTTCTTTTTTGCCTTTACGTTTTAGTTGTTGTCATTCATAGGGATCGAGAAATGTCTTGCAGGGTAATGAATGGTCCTATTATATCACCGGCACGCGAACTTGGTTTTGAGGGGAACTCTATTCTTGAGGGCCTTGTGGTCAGCATATTCATTGCCGGTGCATTCATTGGAAGCCTCATCTCTGGTTCTTTGGTTGATAAATTTGGCTGTCGACGCACACTTCAAATCGACACAATACCTTTGATTGTTGGTGCGCTTTTAAGGTAAATGCTGATTAACTGATGAATTGATTCTTTCCTGAAATCGACAAAATACGTTTGATTTATATGGCTTAACTCTTTGATAACTGCAATCCCGAAGTACAAGTGCAGTGTTCGTTCTGCTACACTTTGCAGATACTTAAATCTAGAAAGCAATGGTCTGACTTGTACATGTATAAGAGCACCGACATCAGTTAAAGCATGTTGCAACTGACGTCAAGTGTTGTTTTACAAAAGGATATAGTTTGCTTATTGTGATGTTAAACTTAGTTTTTCGAAACTTTTAGCATTTGATGGATTGAATCAATTTGATGTTTCATGAGATTGAAGAAAAGATGAAACTCGTCAACCATGTAGTGAGACCGGCCACCTAAGAAAAAGGGGTGAAAATGCCACCTTATAGGGGTTGGCGCGAATATGTTAATAAGAATAGGAAAGTTCTTTTAGCAGAGATTGCAAATGTGTGCATGGAATCTTGTTGATATTGGTACAGTCTGGAGTCCCACGGATGAGTATAAAACCGTGGCCAACAGGCCCACACCTAAATATGACGTTAGCAACTTAGCATTCATAGGAGAATCATATTCTAGCATGACCAATAGGATCGTGGATCCTAACTCGGATCCATGGGGTAGTTAGGATCGGAACTAACCCACGTAGGATCATGGATCGGAATGTAGATAGTAGAATCGCATCAAGGATTTTGGATCATAAAATCGTAGGATCGTAGTCGTAGATCAGGTTCGGGATCGGGATTTTAATAACTATGGTTGGTGGAAAAGCCAAATTGACTGAAGGAATCCCCCCCCCCCCCCAAAAAAAAAAAATATTTGCCATGTGATTTGGTAGTGAGTATTTGAACTTTCTTGCATAGAAGATATTGGATTTGGATACGAAGGATGTGTAATTAGCAATTTTGCATGCAGAATGTGTTGGTTGTGTATATAAATTGTCAAGATGCATAGATTAGAAGGAAGCTAGCTATCCGGTGGCCCTCTCATCCAAAAGGAAAAGGGCAAAATCTGGAGGGAAAAACGTAAAGAATGTGGATTAAATGTTTTCATTAGCATAACTTCGACAAGGTGCTTAACTTTCTCGGGTGATTTTACTTCTAATCACTGAGCCGTCGGTGTAATTTTGACAGTGCACAGGCTCATTCTGTGGATGAAGTACTTTGGGGAAGATTTCTTGTGGGTCTTGGTATTGGGGTGAACACAGTTCTGGTTCCAATTTATATATCAGAGGTACTATGGGATTAATTTACCAGCCAGCTACCATTTATTTACCTTCAACCAATCCAGTCAAATTTATTGCGAAGTTTTTCTAATTATCTTATCGGTGTATAGTTGATACTTCAGCCATGCGTAGAAGGTGAGGAACAATCAGTTTTATTTAGTAGTATATATGTCTATTTCATGGTTAACTGTGATTGGGAAGGGGAAGAAACAAAATAACACGTTAGGTGAATACAACACTGAATTGTCAGCTCAAGCACATTTGTAGTTGGTTTTTGTGGATGGACAATTTTCAATCGTAAAAATTACACGAGAGAATAAAAACAAGCTGATTAGAGGAAAGGGTGTTGATTCTTATCTTTTCACACTTCACACAAGTTCACAATCACTACTAGTTGCTTTCTAGTGGTATATATGAATTCTGCTCAAGTTTATTTGTGGCATCGTCACTAGTACAACCTAATGTGGATACAGCCAAAGAAGGGTTTGGGCCTTTGGGGATGGATATCGTAATGCAGTAATTCAAAAATATTATGTTAAATCGGAAATAAATTGATTCCCAAGAAACAATGTTACGGGCTCTTTTCTTTTCCATTTCTAGCCCATCTTCTCAATTTTGAACCTTCATATATCAAGGATGATATTGTAGTCCAACTTTTTATTGTCTAAATTTCTTACCACAGGTTGCTCCAACAAGATTTCGAGGATCATTGGGATCTTTGTGTCAGATTGGTACATGCCTTGGGATTATTGCCTCATTGTTTATCGGGATTCCAGCTGAAAGTGATCCACATTGGTAAGGGTTCTTCTCATTAAATTTTCTATTTAAAACCTTACTCAGTTGCATTCCGGTGTAAATCAGAATATAGTTTCTACTTCATACTAAATTCTGCACTTAAGTGTGATGATATATAACAGTGAATGTACTTTGCAGCATTCTACGTTCTGCTTTTAACCCACAAATAATTTGCTCCTTCTCTCAATAAGATCAACTTTGTTGTATTCCTCTCGATTTCATTACCTTCATTTGCTGAAAATTTGATTTTTTTCGGAACTTTTATCATGTATACAAAGTGTTCTGCTACGTGGCTTTCTTGTTTAATTACTCTTTGCTTCTTCTTTTTTTTTTTTTTGATTGGCAATGGCAACGTACATTGTGCCTTTTGAGAGCATAGTCGTCACAATGGTCCCAAAACATGCTTTCTAGGTGGAGAACGATGCTATATATTGCAAGCATCCCCGGGTTTATTCTTATCTTTGGCATGCAGTTCGCAGTGGAGAGTCCCCGCTGGCTATGTAAGGTGTGTATGTATTCTACACGCTCATATTCTCCCCGTTCTTGTGTTGAATGATTGTTTAATAATTTACTGTGATGTTTACGAAGATGGGAAGACTCGATGATGCTGAAGCCATCATTCGTAACCTTTGGGGACCCTCTGCAGTTGACAAAGCTATAGAAGAGTTTCAGTCTGTGCTGAATGGTGATGGAGGAGATATTGACACGAAATGGTCAGAACTTCTTGAGGAACCACATTATAAAGGTTGCATTGTCTGTTTTCGATTTGTGTAATTTGGCTGCTGATTTCTGTTGTGCTAGAAGAAATATACAAAATGCAGCACTTTTCCAGCTCTCACTTTTGGTATTTGTTTATTGAATCTATTTACTTATACAGTTATACCACATGGATTTTTCCTGGACTAAAGTATGTTTTTAAAGTTCGTCTAGTTTTGGCTTTGGAATGCTAGTTTACGGGGGACCACAGGGGTATGTATTGATCCCGGTACCTATGGGCCAACCTTACCTTACCCCTCTAAAGAACAGTCGCTTGATTGATGGCGGGTTCTCTCTACTTTTCGTATTGAAAAAAATTATATTTTACCAAACATTTTGATGCACATTAAAGTTTTCTTCACTACACAACAACGACAACATACCTCGGTATAGTCCCGTTAATGCGAAGTCTTAGGGGATCTAGATGTAGGCAGCCTTTCTCCATTTTGAAAAATTATGTTACAAATATTTCTTCACAATAAAAATTAAATAAATTATGTGTTTATTGGAATCAGCCGCCTCTTTGAAGGCTAGCCAAGTGAGATCCACATATGGAGTTGTTACAAAATGATGACAATATTTGTCGACAATGATCTGACGTACTGTTATTTACAGCTGCGCTTTTGGGAGGCGCTCTTTTTCTGCTACAGCAATTTGCAGGCATAAATGGAGTTCTGTATTTCTCCTCTTTAACCTTTCAAGATGTGGGGATCTCCAGTGCCGCATTAGCTAGCCTGTACGTTGGATTGACCAATTTTGCAGGTTCAAATTTACACAATCTGTCTTTTTGCTCGAATGCGTATCCCGTGTTAAATATTTAATATACCATCCAAGCCCATATAAGTATATTCTACGAACTTTTGAAATTTCTTTAGTTTTGTTTGTGATCATTGTCAACCATATGGTGGTCTTTGAACTTCTCACTGAATCGTTCACTGTGAACACAGGGGCTCTTTCTGCACTGTATTTGATCGATAGACAAGGGAGAAGGAAACTTCTAATTGGAAGTTATTTGGGAATGGTGAGCATCTTTGATGTTCGAAACTTAATGCGAGTTACTAATGGGGTGTTATAGAAGACAGTTTTGTATTAAAAATTTGAAAGTGTGATATTGATTTTGGAAACAAGAAAAAGAGTGTATGCCCAACGAAGAGATAGAACACGATTGTACCGTCTCGTTCTTCCTCTCTTCCCTTGTAATAAACGGGAAAAGGGACATTGAAAAATGAAATTAAGTCTAATTCTAATTTTTACGGTGATGCATTGATCAGTTGATAATGGATACGAATGTACTGTTTATTCTCCTGGCAGGCAATTTCAATGTTTCTTATAGTCTATGCCATCAGTTCTCCATTGGATGAGGATTTCAGTCACAACTTATCCATCCTGGGTACTTTAGGGTATGCTTCCTGCTAAACTTATACTACTTTCCGTATGCTAACACTTGTTCAAAAAGCGAAAGTAAAGTGCTGCAGCTAGTGCGGAGTATTATTCTTAGGTGTTGGGGAAGAAAAACTTGCAAGTAAACTTAGTTTATTAGAGCTTGATTATGTACCGTGTATATCGTGTCAGCTTAATTTGCTCGACTGTTTGGTCTTTCTCATTTATTCAATATCAAGTAGTACATTCTCTGTGCAAGACAAGAAGGAAGAAGATGATTTCTTCAGACATTTGGTGGTGTCCTCGGAAGTTGGAAAGAAGGAATTGTTGGGTTTTTTAGGACAAAGCTATGCCTCATCAAAACTTCAATCTTTTTTTCCCCGTTTTCTTTGATAATCTTGTGTGTGTTGTAGATACATGTACTCATTTGCAATTGGAGCTGGCCCGGTTACAGGAATCATTATTCCGGAGTTCAGCAGCAGTAGAATGCGTGGGAAGGTCATGAGTTTCAGCTTCTCGGTCCACTGGGTATGTTTTAACTTCTGTTTTTTCATCCAAATGATTGTAGTGGTGACAGGTGAACTTTTTCGTAAATATTTAGTGTTAGAGATTGAAAGTTAAATTGGTGTATTAGGGACCGTAAAAAGTCAAAAGTAATGGTTATTGTGGAACCGCGGGAATAGCTATAAGTCAAGTACTCTATTCTAAGCCATATCTAAGTAAACGTAGGCTGAAATTTTAGCGTGGTGGCTCAAGTATGAATCCATTGACATGATCTGATGCCCTTATATATATATACTCCAGTATATCTGCAAGTGAACAACTACACTATTGAGAGTAGACAACCTAATGTCTGCAAGTGAACAATCACGCTATTTAGAGCACAAACACCAGGAGGACGTAATAAATTTCATAGTTCTGCAATGTGCAGAAGTCTCAGCAAAGTTCTTCCCCATTTTAATGTGCCTCTGTAAGCTATTAGGGACTTAGGGTAACAAATGGTTAGGGTTCGTGAGACTCGAGCTATGGGTGCAGAAAAGGGACTTAGGGTAACAAAGGGTAAGGTTGGGTAAAGTAAGGATCAGTACGTTAAGGTAAAAGCTGAAAAGTTGAGTATTTAAAATATGGGAATAATGGGTGAAGTTGAGTTGGGTCGGGTAGTCAAAAAATGTCATGTGTCAAATTTATGGGTAAAAAACAGTTGGATAAAAGGTAATTTTGGCAATTTTTGGTAAAGTTTGGTAACTTTTGACAAATTTACACTAGTATATCAAAAATTAATTTTTTTTTTGTTTTTGAACTTTGGTAATTTTTGGTAAATTTAGGCAAAAATGTTTGATAAACTAAAGTTACCCATGAATTTGACAGACTCTGGGGTAAATGTTTATGTGTTTACTCCCTCATTTTTTAACAATTTTGCATGTTTTTGGTCTAAATGGAGTGCCTTGTGTCCATAGTCCATACCAATGTCAAAAGTCTACAACAACAACAAACTCTCTCCTAGGGGAAACTCATTTTGCACAAAAGTCTTGGATTCAATAAATCCTCCTATTGTTTTGTAAGTGCTCCCGAACTAGGGAGATCTTCTCAAGCATAAATTTGTGATCGATTGAGCCAAATTTGGTTAGGTTTGCAACTTCTTGGTGGGGTTATTCTTCCTGGAACTAGTGAAGACCTTTGGTGTTGGTCCCATCTACACGGGCTTCGGCGGAGTCTCCTTATTGTCTGCACTTTTCGCCTACGGCTTCATCGTCGAAACCAAAGGCCGATCGCTCGAGGAAATCGAGATATCCTTGCGTTCTCGAACCCCAGGAGCAGGAGGGGGTCACAACTGAGCTCTTAATCACAAGTGTTTTGGGGATCAACCCTAAAAGGCCAAAAGAGAGATCTCAAAGTCAAATTTGTTTGAATATTCATGGTTTGGCCTTGATTTTTGAAGGACAAGGTTTGATCATGATTCATGTGTTGTGTGTACTGTATATAAGTTAATTAAGTTGTTACAAGGGAAATTGGATTGTAGATTTGGAGTAACCTGAATTATACAGATCGGAACAATGGTAAGTCAAACTTTAGAAATGTATCACACTAAGCTGAACTATACATGTTGGGACCAACTTGGTAGTTTTCCTGAACTGGAGGAGGGCGGTTTTCTCATGTGATACTTGTATTGTAGCAATCAGAAATTTTAATATATTGGATTGAATTGTAGTAGTTCAAATTATCATATATTGGACTGTACTATTCCAAACTATTACATATTGGATTGTCATAGTTTGAAATATTTTCCAGTGTGGATTAATTTAATGGTGGTACACTAAAATCCAAGGGTTCAATAATTCCTTATTGTAATATATTTTTAAAGTTTGGCTCGCCATTGTCTCAACTCCTGTAATTTGACTTACCAAAATCAATTTTCGTACTTACATATATATAGCTGATTGTGATCACATGCTTGATTATAAGCTTGGAAATTTTGTAATTTTTTAGAGTTAAAATCCCAACTTCATAGGAATGAAAAAGAGGAGGATAGTCATGTTAGAAACCACATCTATTTTCTGAGGCTGTGTTCTATATTGCGGTTAGCAAACTGCGGTGTCACACGGTACCGCAGTTTGCCACAACCCACCACATTTTACCGCAAATCATTACTTTTTTCTCTCCTCACTTTTCTCCTCTACTTTTTACATTCTCTCTTCTCACCTACCCCACATACCAATAACATACCACAATTCCACCACACCCCACCACAATTCCACCACACCTCACCGCAAAATACCGCAGTATAGAACACGGCCTGAGTTTTACATTAGAGTTCAATATTTAGTGAAGGCAAAAAAGCTTCCCACAGATAAAAGTGTAAAGGTTAATAGATCATACTTATCATGAACATTTTGTTATTTACCATTTATATTCAACCCGTAGAACTTACTAATGGCCCCTTAAGACAGAGGTCCAGTAGGTCATGTTTTAAACAAAAACATGCTCAAAAAAAACAAAGGATGTTTTTGATATCAAACTCGAGATTAGCGTAGGTAAAAATTTGGGTCTGGGTGAATTTGGGTTGGACCAATTCGGGCAATGTCAAAATTTGGAGGAAAGATTCATGTCCGGATCCAGTTTTATTTCGGAATGGACACTTCGGACGGAGCTAATATCGAGTTCGGACAAAAAAAAAAGGAAAAATTATGAATCTCACCAAAAATCCAAACAAACCACTAGACTTGTATTAAAAACTCTGCATATTCTTTCTTGAATTTAATGGTAATTATGGTATAAAAAATTTAAAAACAAACTATAGAGCACAACATCAATCAGAAGGGGATGAACATGTTATTATTTCTCAAAAATGACAATTCTGAATTAATTTTCTTTTCAACACTTCTGTACAAATTAAACTTTCCACCATTGATCATTCATTACAACATAAAAGGCACTCCCCTTGCCAAAAAAAAAAACCCTCTAATTTCTCTCTTTTGCAGTCATTCTTTTTTTCCCTTTTTAGCTGACTCTAACATTACAAAACAAAAATGTAAGCTCAACATAGAGTTGTGGCCTTAAAGAATATAAATGTTGGGGGGTAAAATATTTCCTAACTTAGCTCGTCGATTAGGATATGTAACGTAACGTTTTTCCGGGGAGTAGAAGCAATTGAAAAGAAAAACACCAATGTCGTCTCTTCATACCGATGCTATACGAACACTGCTACAAAGAAAAGCGAGCATTTGTTAACGTTTTTCCAAAATATGTACGCAGTATTACTGTATAAAGAGACTGATTTCAGCAGACCTACATTCTTTTTGAAGAAAGCTTTGTAAGGTTGAAAAGTTGTTTGAGAAAACATGCAAAGAGATCGCGATAAGCACCAACAACAAATTTAAAATGAAAATTGTGAAGAATGTAATGAAAATTTCTCATGGGCAAGATTAAGGGTCATAGTAATATGGATAAGCAAAAGGAGAACTACCATAGATACTTCAAAACAATTTCAATGGTTGTTTTAGCTTGTTTTGTTTCCACTTGGGTAGCTTATAGAAAGCACTCTTTGCCATCCCGAATTTTTCCTTGAATTCCGATGCGGACAAGTAAGCCTGAATGAACAATGAGAATCGTTAGAGTATAAAGTCATCATTGGGCGTTCATCTATCACCTTAAGCTTCCCGTCGAGATGACTCCACATGGTATTAGAGCCAAGACTGAATCAGAGGGATCATGATCAAATCTTAGTAGCCCCATTGCGCATGGTTAAGGGAGCATTTGTAGCATCTATGTTTCTAGCGCAAAAGACATTCATGTATTGGGGGGGGGGTATTAAAAGTATAAAACCGTCATTCGATCTTCTTCAACCATCATGTTAAGCTTTGAAATGTCCAAGAAGAATATCAGGAATGATTTTATAATCTATCATGCCCCCCTCACACAAATGTCATTTGATCTTAAAGCATGAATGCTGCCAAGACTCCCTCCATCTATTCACAAACAAACATGCAGACTATTGAGATTCGAACCTAGGACCCTCTCGCTCATAAAGGCCTTGAAACTTAGAGCACATGCAATGTATGAGCCAAGAATGGGTCATATGCGGGGTTCATGTAAAATACAAAGGATTTGATGAGCTTCATGATCAAGAACTCACATGTGAGAGCCAATACATGGACTCCACCATGAGTAAGACCCATCTCAACTTAAGAGCACTTGCAATGCATGAGCCAAACATGGTATTACAAGGTCCACCATGTAAAATACAAAGGATTTGATGATCTTCGCGATTAGATACTCACATGTGAGAGCCCCTTAGCATGCAATCCATCAAATCCTTTTTGTTTTACATTGAGGGCCCCACTTAGTGCGACATTTTTATCCCATGCATTGTAAGTGAAAGCTGGAGCCGATGGTTGAAGGCTCGAGAATGGCTAATAAGTGTTAAAAGAGATGCACGAAAAACACAAGTACCTCACGCTTGGTGAGATCAATCTCAGGAGCAGGATCGGACGACGTGGTTGTGAGGCGATCATACGGGTATGTTGGGAGCCCGTCGTCCTCCTCGGTCTCGGCCTCCGCATCCTCTTTTATGCTACTCATCAAAATCTCCTCCGGCGTTGGGCCTTCACTAGGAGATCCTACCCCTGTCACTCAAGCACACAACCCCATAAAAACCAACCTCTTAAATAATCCGAACAAAATTAATGTAACATTTGGTTGGAAAACTTTCCCGAGAAAGTTACTCAATTTTTCCAAGGTGATTAACTTCCTCATGTTTAGTTGTCCCTAAAACTTTCCCATGTTTGGTTGCAAAATTAGGACGAGGAATTTTTTGAGTGGGGTCAAATATTTTCCCATGGGAAGGTTGGGAAAGTTTTTTTTCCCCGTTGAAAAGTGAAATTATTACAGTATATTTTTCCAAAATACACCTGAAAACCAAACATTGTAATCTATCTTTACCAGGAAAAAAATTTCAAGAGGAAAAGTTTCCCAGAAAAAATTTTCCCTGGAAAGAACCAAACGCACCCTAATATATGGAAAAGTTTAACATGGGAACTACGATTTCACTCTCAAGCTCAGGAAACATTTCCCCAAGGAGGCTAGGGATAAGTCTTTCTCAGGAAAGTATTTCCTTGGAAAATTTCTCCCAAGAAACCACCAAACGCACAGCGACATAAAATTAGCAAAGCCTTAACTCACCTTTAATAGAGCGAGATATTATGGGAGTTTTCTCAAAGGAGGCAGTGAGGGCTGCAATGGCTTCTGATTTTGGAGCCACATTGACCGTCTCTTGGGATCCTGATTTCGGATAGAGCTTCCTGATCATGGGTGGTGGCGTCGAGAGGTTTCTAGAACCCGGGTTCTCAAAATTAGCCGCAAGCGCAGTGAATGCCGGGGACCGGCCTCTCACTCGGGCCCGGTCCGGGCTGAAAGACACACTTCTGGACCGCTGGGGTTTGTCCGGTGCACCGGACCGACTCCCGAATGACGCAGTGGTTCTTCTCTTTGGTCTCTGGTTGTGCATTGCATTATGTCGACTGTCAGTGTCAGATAACATATTGAAACAGAGCTAGAAGAGTTTATGCTTTGGTAATGTTTTTGAGACTCTCTACCAACCAAAAATGTAAAGGTCTATACAGAGATGCTAAATTACTGGGGGTGAAAATTCAGGTACAAGTCAAATTTGGGTCGGTCAAATCAGTCTAATTTCAAAATACAGACGAGAAATTGATAACTGGTATCGAGGCTTTTTGCAGGTCAGATAAGTCGGGCATATGTACCAAAATCAGGTTCGGACACTAGAAATAAGGTAAAAGTCGCGTCTGAATTTTTGGTTGGTCAAATCGGTCAAATGTTGGGTTTTGGAGGAAAAAATCCATGACCACACCCGGTTTTTCAGAGGCGGACGAATACCGACATTCGGATCGGACAAACTTTTGTCAGCTCTGCATGCTATGCATTTCAACATTCAACATTCACAAATCCAATACCCTAATATGACGTAAAGTAGTCTTACGGCCTTGAACTAAAAGGATTTAGAAAGACTAGTTCCGATTAACCATAAGATGATTCTTTCGACAATATATGGGAAAAGGGTTTCATTCAATTATATAAGTTCCTAGATACTTACAGCTACAGCAGCAGTGGTTCCTCCATCCTTCAATAATGTCAGTTTCCTTTGGAATGAGTTCCCATGCAACTGTTGAAAACCCGCATAAATAAAGAAACAATGTCGATAGTTCTCATTTGTATGGATAGATATACGACAAACCAAGACACTCACAGATGTTTTAGCAGAATCCCATTTGAAAAACCGAGTGAAGAAAGGCGGTTCGTTCCCTTCTGTCATGATGAAGACAGGAACTTCTGGGGACAGTTTTTCCAGAAGAAAATCCCGTTCAACAAATTTCTGTCAGAAATCGGAGACACAAATATTAGAGGACAATGGCTGATGATCAGTAACAAGTTCATGCACGGGGAATATATAGTATTTCTTACGTCTGCGATGGTCAAAGCTTGCTTTTTGGTGTTCGAATCGACTTGTTGTCCGACCCACACAAAGATATTAGCATGACAATCAAGAATAAATACGTCTTCCGTCATTAAATCGTCCTGAGTAAAGCTATATATTTCTGCATACTGTAATGAGAAAAGACTAATTAGAATATCTTCTATTAACTACAATGGAAACCGATAACAAAGCTAGTGCATGATACACACCTTGAACTCCCCTGTACTTTCAGAAAATCGCCAGTCAATGGTGGAAGAAAAAAAGCAATAAAAGGTATCAGATTGGTGTGAAACATAGTAAAAGAGACGAGGGTCAATGCAGAAATGCGGGTTTTTGACCTTGGAGTTCTAGTATGAAAGGTTTTAGACTATAACGTTCTGGGAAAGATCATACGGCTCTTAATTATATTTATATCAAATATCAATGGATGTCATATACAGTTATCCATGGATATAAATAACTATAAGGTCAAAAACCAAAATATGGGGTTTTTGACCTTGGAGTTCTAGTATATATAGTTATGCATGGATATAAATACAATTAAAACCTCATGGTCTCTCCTAAAACTTCATAATCCAAATCCTTTCATACTAAAACTCAAAGGTCAAAAAACCCAAATGCCGAAAAATTAGGGGATGGTAAGTGCCAAGGACCTTTAATGATGTCACATGAGAACAGATGAGGATCCTTTTCGTTTGTCTTTGTAATCTTCTGGCTGGAGTACTCGGTTTTAGGTCCCAACAATTCCCAGAATTGTTCGAGTTCTGCTCCTTCTTTTAGTGTTTTACACTGCAAATTTGGCTGAAAAGAGAGACAACATGTAGACATCGATGAATGTCGATTATGTAGTTACTAGTTAGAGATAGTTGGGCGGATCGTTTTAAAAGTGACAAGAGGTAAACCATGGTATTTTACATTCCACCATTGGCTTTGTAAGAAAATTGGAAATGACACCATCTTACAACTACGATAACAACAATGACGACATCCAAGAGACTGATTCCAAGAAACCTGCCAAAAAGATTTTCAAGAGAGAATTTTGATCCATCTTACTACTATGATAACATTATTACCCAGTGCGGGTCCCGCTTGTGTGGGGTCGATACAACAAACATTATGCATGCTAAGAGACTGATTCCAAGAGACCCACCAAAAATATCTTATGGGAAACACTTTGGACCATCTTACAACCAAAGAAACATAAGCTCCAAATATAGACCACATGCCACATCCAACTGCTTGTGCAAATCGACTTTCAATCAAAAACCAAACAGATTCAAGCGCATATCCAGTTGTATGTATAGCATCAAAATATTTCCAAAAAGAAAAAAAAAACATAACTTTCCCTATTACCTTGATGATATCCAAATGCCTTTCAGCAAGTTCATGATCGTCCGAGGATGTGAGGTTCCCGAACCACATGAATATTGTATTGCCATTGTGTAGTATATAACAGTACGAGGAATTTAAAGACGATGGAACCTGGTTCAATTCAAAGTAATAATTGGTTATTGTTGAGACAGTGATCAGTTAGATTTAGAATATGAGGATGTAAAAACAGTCTTACCGGATCTACTTGAATGGCTTGCATATTTTCTGGCCCAGTTCCCTGAACTCGAAATAAAGCTAGACCATCTTCCGAATAAGTATCATCTGGAACTTCCTTCTCGGCGACCTGCTTTTTGTATCCTTCGCTTACTCCCCCCTGGTAAAAGTCCAGTCAGTGGTCATGAAGAACTAAAAGAAGAGACTGATTTGAAGATGATCGAGAATAGTAGAATTAATCTCATTCGATCAACCTTGAAAACAATGAAGCTCTGGAAGATGGCACAAAACTGGATTGGCTCACTTCCTTCGTAAAAGCGCGCCTACATATTAAAACCAGACGACTGAAAGTTAGTGAAGGAGACAAAAAGAGGTGATTTATTACATGCTCCTAGAGTTTGTGCTCCAGATAGTGTGATTGTTCACTTGTATATATTAGGTTGTTTACTCTCAATAACGTGATTGTTCACTTGCAAATATCCCGGAATGTAAACTCCAGGTGCATGTAATATATATTGGTGAAAAAGAAGGCGGTAGTGACAGTTAATATATTTACCAGGGTTGGTGTGGACTTCATCGATTCTACCATCTTGGTGGCCATAGTTATAGCTGATTCTCGCTCCTCCTGGTATTCAAGACAACCGAAAACTCACATAAAAATGTAAGGAGAAGTGTGAAGAAAAGAAGTCTACTACCCGCGTAGTAAACATTCAAATACTTGCCTCGACGCTATGCTTGCCAAACCATGTTCCGATAAGATGCTCCTCCTTTACATCTCCAGGGTATGTATACTGGAAAATGTAGCAATCCCCGCTGTAGAATTTTGCCTGTTCTGTTGAATCCAGCAGGGTTTTCTGATTCCCGTTTACACGCCACACCTATGCAGTCATCACAGAAACATAGGTTACTAACTGATGGTGCGATTGGTTGGAAGAGTTTCCCGTGAAAGTTAGTCGACTTTCCTAAGCTGGCAAATTTTTCCACGTTTGTGTGTACTTAATGGATGGGAAAATCAAGACGTGGGGTCTATTATTTCACTCTCAAACTTGGTAAACATTTTCCCGGGAAAGTTTTTCCCAGTAAAATCTTTCCAAGAATTCTACCAAACGCACCCTGAAATATTTCAAGAGGACATCTAGCATTTGTCGACAATGTATGCCTGTAGATCTCCCATGCAGTCCATATATGCTTTGATGTCGGTCTATTATTTCAGTCTCGAACTTTAAACATTTTTTTTTTTTTTGGGGGGGGGGGGGGGGGAGGGGTTACCGGGAAAATCTTTCCCAGGATTCTACCAAACGCACCCTGAGAGATTTCAAGAGGACATCCAGTATTTGAAGATCATATATACCTGTAGATCTCCCGTGCAGTCTATATATGGTTCAGGTTCATCGTCTTTCTCAGGAGCAGATTTAACGAGTCCCTTTACATCAACGCCCTGACGTTTCAAAAGTGCTGAATAGTAACACAAAAAAAAAAGCAAAATAAAACAACACCCATGTCAAAATCTCAGAGAAAAATGAATCCCTTTATATGCAAAATTACAAATACACAAATAGCATCACTTACCAGCTACCTTGCCTCTTCCTCCCTCTTCAGATAATCTTACTTCATTATTTTGAGGCCACGAATCGAACTTTGCTCGAAAGAAAACAGTCTCGAATCCCTCCATAACACGAATTACATGAGACGTTGGCCGATCACCATCTCGTATCAGTTCCTGTGCAGCAAAAGATGACTAGGATTAGGGGCTGAGAAAAGCCATAACTAATGAAGATACTGATTTTAAAGGATCGGAAAGATTTACTTCTGCTTTTTCACTAGCACTTTTTCTGTCATCAACAGAGGTACCCCTTCCCGTCCACACAAAAACTTCGATACCACAATCGAGAATGTAGCATTTCTGTGTATTGAGCACCTCCCTTGTCAAAGATTCCACTTCCTCGGGTTTCAGCTGCCCCTTCTCAAGACTTGAAGCAAAGAAACCATTTTGTCAGGAAACGGATTATTGGATTTCGGATATTAAGGCTATGTTTGATTCTTAAGAAATGAAATGCAAAGAAAATTTGCATCTCTCTTTAGTATTCTAGCATCATATTTTCCTCACTTTCCTCTCAAATTTGGAAGGAAAATTTGATGACAAGATCAACATAAATTTTCCATGATGTTTCCTACATCCTTCACTTTGCTTAAAGCCAAGTGAAAGAAAGCACATCATATTTCAAAACTCTTTCTTTCCATCTCATTTCCAGGAACCAAACGGAGCTTAAGTATCTTCCTACTTTCCCTATTCTAATTGCAAAAGATCGACATGATCAAGGCAAGACAATGTAAAAAGGAGACGAGTGTAGAGAAGCTAACACAAGTTACCAAAAAAGCTTAGCAGGAGCAGGTTCTGCATCGTGCTTAACAATTTCAGTAGCTGTTTTCCGGGGCAAGGGAGCAAACCCACCAAAGAAACCCCAGAACTCACCAGCTCCAGCATCAGCCATCAACTTCCCATCCTCTGAAAGTAGGATTCAACACAAACCCGAGTTAAAACATAGTAGTATAGTACCGTTCAAGAGCGAATCTCTTCCTAAACTTGACCCCTTTTTTTTTACCAGGTTAAGTAAAAATCTAGGAGGGGGTAAGTACCAAACTTCCCATGACAAACATGACCCATAAACCCCACAATTTCCACCTACAGGAAGATTTTTTGCTCCTACCAACCGCTCTTTGGTAAACTGAACTTGACTTACCAATGGAAGCTATGTCACATTTTCCATGGTGATAGGTGTCTTTGATGTACTGGACAACTTCTAATGCCTTGGCTCTCTCTTGAATGCAGGAGTTTGAGCCATTAAATTGGAAAATCTTGTTTTCAGTGTCCAGGATGAACACATCCTCGTGATTCAGCGAGGATCGTGCAAAAGCGACCTGTCAATACCACCACAGTATTATTACTAGTAAAAAAGATGATTCAAGTAAACTAGAATTGAAACGGAGACCATGTTTGAGGCGATCATAACTTGCCTCATTTACATGAACAACACGTTTGCCTCGGCACACATACAAACGGGGCTTGTATTCTTCCTCCTCATGATGCTTGAATCCTGATGCGACACCGCCTTCTAGGGGTATGATGCACGGTTTAAAGTACGAAAGGAATTTCTCGGTTTCATGGCCCTGCACTTCACGGTATTGAACAGCACGGCCTCCCAGAGCGGCATCTAACTCCACAGTTTTTATGGCTGCAGCACCAGCTTCATCCTACTTGATGAGAATCATGATACTGAGACTCCTGATACCACAACACCCTAGACAAAACTCTACACAATCCATGCATGCATGACCGTAATTGTTGAATAAGCTTTGGTTGATCAGGGTATGTTCTTTCAGGGGTATCGGATTGTTGGATAATGTAAGGATTGGTAAATTCAGGTAAAAGCTGTATCGTTTCATGTTGAAAATATAGGAACAGTTGGGTTAAGTAAAGAGGGGATATTACCCCTCTGCACAACAGACCCTCATGAGTTCATCTTTAATATGGGATTAGATCCTCTTAACCTAGCAATCTTAATTTCGATTCTCAAAGTTTGAATTACTCGCAAGGGAAGAGTCGGTTTAGATCCATACTTCGAGCCACAGAACATTCATGTGATGAAGCACATTAGAGTAACGTAAAATCTGACTTGGGTGTTTACAGTTGGTATGCATTTGTGTCAGAAATGCTCGAATAGCAAGAAATGGAAAGACATATAGGAGTAGACTTACTTGGGAAGTATTTCTACCGAGCCAATAATGTATGTCATAACGTAGGGATCCACTTTTTAAACCTGTTGTCTGTTTAAGTAAGAAAAGAGATGGGTCACTAAACTGTAAGGCGGAAACACACGCTCGCGCACACGGACACACAGAGAACTGCATGAATGAACATGCACGCATAAAACATGACGTCAGCTAGAGAACAATACTAACCTTTAACACAATGTAAGAGTCTCCCATATAGAACTTCCCATAGGACTCAGTCGGGACACGTGCTGGTTTGAAATTCTCTATCCGCCATATTTCGAGCCCTCTGCAAGTTCATTAAGGAAGAAACACGACATAGAACATGCACAAACCAAAAACCTTGATGGATAAGGAGCCATCTAATTGTCAGAAGTTCACAACTATTTGATACAGGACTTGATAGTATGCATGATGCAGGCTACAACAAACAACTATCGTTCCCTAGTCCTTCGAAGAAAGAAATGCTTCGATTATTCAACTTCGTAACAGAAATAGTTGCTTCATTTTTGGTGAAAGAAGCAAAAAGGAAGAGAAAATTGGTTTTGAAAAAATCAAATCCAATACCCCAAAAATCCTGCTGCAAAACCAGGAGATCTGATGTAGGCGTCTTACCCCTGAATTAAAAAAATCAGAGAGACAGGTTCCAACTGACCCAAGATTTTAAATCGTTCACTACTTACTACTCCATAGGAAAGAACTAAGAAGTTTAAGATCATCTTGAGGTCTCATTTCACACTTGTCATGGCAAATCAAATCCAACATGCAGACAATGATCAGAGTGCTAAGTAGAACATCAATGCAAACTTGCAATGCATAATGAATCTGTTACGTATGCCTAAGGCAAAGGATACGCCTTTTGTCCAGCTCCTTGGAACGCTGGATCAAGATCTTTCATGGAAATCGACATGGTTATGGAGAATCACAACTACTTATTTGAACAGCACAAGATTAAGCTTCAAGGCTACGCACCACGAAACCTGAAAAACATATCATTGAGACATAAGTACATTTCCCAAGTTTTCAACCACCTCTTCTTCCCCTCTTGTTCACACTAGAAGTGTGGATATTAGCAAAATTATAAAAGTGATCACGACAAACCAAACGCGAAGTACTTGGTTTCAAGTTATATCATGAGTACTTATTGCCAAGTGTTACAGATGAGTGTTGATCAATGCTAACGAGAGTTACAAACATAACTCGAAAACAAGGCCAAGTGCTGAATGTTGGTGATAATTTGCAAAGAACAAGCCCATAATATGCTTATAACATACGACGAACAGAACATTTCTAAAGTGATGACGGAAATTACAAATTGTAAACACAAATTATCCATCATCCTCAACAAACAGCATTGTGCCCTAGGCACTGAATTTCACCCTTCTGACTGAAGATTAAGAAAACAATTACATTCATTGAAACAAAAAAAACCCAATGATTTTGAGCTGGATTATATTACTCTGATAAGGATACCCAACATGAATATAAAAACCCATCTGCAAGGGACCCACCATGAGGAATCCAAAAAAATCATAAATAAGGGCACATAACAACACCCATTTCACAAAATTGAACAAATAGAACATGAACTAATAAATCAACACATCAAACAACACCCATTGCACAAAATTAACCAAATTGAGCATGAAATTAATAAATTAACACATTGTAAAAAAAAAGAATAAACAAATTGAACAAGAGACTAATAAATTTGACATACCTTTGAATATATGATGGGGTTAAATTCTGACCCAGTTGGTACCGAAATCGTATAAACAATGGGTTTTTATTAGAGATAGGTGAAAAATGGCTGAAATTGTGAAATCCCAGAAAAAAAAAATTATAAATGTATAATGCCCTAAATATTTAATCAGAAATCAACCATAACTTTGGAATGGGAAGAGAGAAAAAGAGTGAAGAAGGTAGAACAAGAATGGAGGAAAAAAAATTAAATGAGGAAAAAAGAGCAGAAAAAGAAAATTACAAAAATGGAAAATGTGCCAAATTGGGTATTTTTACAGCAATTCATTTACAGATGTAAATTTGTTGCTCATTATTCCCACAGGATCAGAAAAAACTGGGAATTTCGAAAGTTGATGCATATTTACGTTATTTTGTTTGATCAAAAAAACCGATGATGATGAATGAATGTAGTAAAATTTGTGTTTTTTTGTTTGATGGGGGGATTTTGAATGAGGAAAAGAAAAATCATCGAAAATTAGAATGAAATTATGGCTGGGGATGATTTCGATTTCCGAATTGTGAGGGTAGAAGGAGAGAAATTGGGGATTGATGAGCGGACATTGCGAATCAAAAGCCCTAAAAATTAAAGTGACCTAATTTTGTGGATGGTTGTGTTAAAAAGTTTTCAATTTTGGGGGAGTTTAATCGCACGAATTTCCCCTTTATTGACAACAGTTACATCATCTGTGTGTATTTCTTGTTTGAAATTGTTTCGCTCTAAACATGAAAATATTTATTCAGTCCCCCATGACTATTGATTGAGCACTACGTTCCACATGCATGGCAAATAGTGGGCTTTATATTTTTCCTTTTTTTTAATACATATATTTATTTTTTAGAAAAGGAAATTAATCAATTTTTTGTGAGATTTTTTTTTTTTTGAAACCGCCAGATTAACTCAATATATATTAGATGAACCCAAAACATGTGCAACAGATATTTACGAGTGAACAATCATAATAATCAGGAGGAACAATCTAATACATATGAGTAAATAATTATAGAACCTGGAACATATACACCTAATAAATTGAAGATTAGCTCATCTAAAATTTATTTTGAGGTGTCATTTATAGAGTGTTTGGATAAAAATGTGGCCCAACTTTTCATTTTAGCTAAAAATGTCTTTGATTTTAAAAAATTGTCAATAATGTCACTTAACTTTCTCAAAAATTAAAAATATTACTTAACTTTTTCCAAAAAGGTAAAAATGTCACTATTACTTTTTATAATATTTTTTATTTTGTTGACTTTTTTAGAAAGTTGAGTGACATTCATGATGTTTTCGGAAAGCTGAAAGACATTAATGACAGTTTTTAAAGATCAATAATATTTCTTACCAAAATGAAAAATTGAGTGACATTTTGTCTGCAAACACTCGTCATTTATATTGTTACTCGGTGACAAATAATTCATTTTGTATAGTTCGAATGATTAGTCATCATAGTGTCAAAAATTAATCGAATATGACATATTAGTTGCATCATATTTTTATAAAATTTAAAATTTATCTCACTATAAGATGACCTTACTTAAAAGGTTGTTTAACTTTTTTCGATTACTATTAGAGTGAAATTCAATTGAGCAAAGTGTTAAATAAAGGTTACAATTGAAAAGAAAATTCTCATGGAAAACGACCAGCATAAATAAAAATGTTCACATTTTAACCCTCAATAAATCTATACTATATACTTGCACTCTGCAGTTGCCTTCATTGTAGAAATATTCAAGCTCAATTCACTTTCAGTTTCACTTATGCATATACCAAACCATGAATACACTGTCAGGGATAAAAGTATCATTACTTAAAGTTCAAAAAATTATATTTCTGCTAGCCATTCTTTATTTAGAGGTTTCAATTCTTTTCCTGTACCTTAACTATTAGAGTATAAAATCTGAGTGAATTATCTCCTTCCCTAGCCTCGATCTCGTTCGTGCTTGACTGCTTCGGGTGGTTATGCAGTTGGTGTAAGGTGTTGGCGACATTGGCGCTAGGGAAAAAGGGTGAGGTGATCGGTGGCCATCGTCAGGACTGTGTCATCGACGTTTGGTACTATTTTTATTCTTCTATAATCTAGGCTTTTTGCTAATTCATTTTTTCTTTTCTATGTTGTTTTTTGTTTCTGGTTTTTTTTTTTTAAAAAAAAGTTCTAGTCCCACTTGATTAGTCACTTAATCTTAAAGCACATATCCATCTCCCTCACCAATTTACCCTGTAAAAGATGGACCTTCTCATTTTGTATAAGGTTATGGGGGGAGGGGCTCTTCACAACATCAATGTTTCAATGACTTAAAGTATAAAACCATTCCCGAAAATCAGCCTATTAAAAATGTAGGTTTGGGTTACTTGGGCCCTAAAGGACTCAGAGTTAGGACCAAAGACTCATGTCTAACATCAATTTTTTGGGGGTTTATTTCTAGTCGGACAATTGAGACAAACTTAATCCAAGTTCGAACAATAAAAAAAAAAAAAAGGCAACATATTGTGTTCACCTTCGAAAAAAGACAAGTCAATGTCAAAACTTGAACAAAAAGTCTATAATTATACCAATTTCGTTTCGTCTAATAATCATGCCCAAACCATCAACATTTTCGCTTCCTACAATAGTAAGAATCCACTTCACTAATGGGGCGTTTGGTTGACAAACTTTCCCATATTTAGTTTTGCATAACATGTAGGAAAGTTTTGATGTGGAATCCATTATTCCCCTCACAACCTCCTAAGGGGGAATAAAGAAAGTCTTTCCCGGGAAAGTTTTTCCTGGAAAAATCTTTCCCAAGGAAACTATAAGACACACCATAAGCTCTATTCTAAGGCTTGCCAAGTAACCCTTAATTAGTTATAGGAGGAAAAATGCAAGCACAAAACATGATTAAAAACCCTACAATGTTCCACAAATGAAATATTTTTGAAATTGAGCTTGACTTCACAGCAGAGCAAAAAAAACCAAAAAAAAAAAAAAGCTGCAAACAAATAGCAATACAACATTAACAATAATGAACCTCCATATCCCATACCTTCCATTAATAGCCAATCATTATTTATGAACTTCAAAAGGTTCACCAAATTTCCAGCCAAACCAACCATATGAAGGTTTTCCTTGCTAGCATTCCAAATATTACTAAATGCTAGGGTTGCCAAAAATTCGAATTCAGGTCATTTCAAATCTAGACAAAAAGTTTATGTCCAACGGACCAACACCAAGTATTTTCAAGTATTTTTCGGATCAAACAATTTGGACAAACCTAAATTTAGGTCAGACTCAACCGGATGAAAAGATGATATCGCAGCTCATCTTTTGAGGCCGCATACAGTATATCAATCTTGTTGCCCAAAATCTCTCCTCGTCATAATCATAAGGCGAAAGAAGGTAAAAAAAATCAAGTTTCGAGATACAGCAAATGTCTGCAGAGACAATTCAAGCAATTCCATCAAAAGAGTTGCTGCAAAATAGCTCTCCATGATGATATCTGCCTTTGATGATTCAAATAGATACGATACATACAATCTATTTGGAATGATGAAAGGCATTTGATGCGAATAGAAGCATCAACAGTTTATGTCCAACGGACCAACACCAAGTATTTTTCGGATCTGGACAAACCTAAATTCATGGCAGACTCTACCGGATGAAAAGATGATATCGCAGCTCATCTTCTGAGGCCACATAACAGTATATCGATCTTGTTGCCCAAAATCTCTCCTTGTCATATTCATAAGGTGAAAGAAAGTTTAAAAAATCGAGTTGGAGGTACAGCAAATGTCTGCAGAGATGATTCTAGCAATTCCATTAAAAGAGGAGTTGCTGTGAAATAGCTCTCCATGATTATATCTGCCTTTGATGATTCAAATAGATACGATACATACAATCTATTTGGAATGATGAAAGGCATTCGATGTGAATAGAACCATCAACAATTGATCAACCTTCTCGAGTTGACAAACTTTCTTATGTTTGGCCATCCATAAAAGAAAAATAAGCCCGATTTCAGAAGCATATGAGAGATTGTCAACTGAGATAACTTGCACCGGGACCTGCTGGGTAGCCATACATACATGCTAACATGCATACATGCAACGCAACTATAAACACAGGTTTGATTCCATAGCAGCAGCAGAAACTATAAACACGCCTCACATAATGACAACACGATATGTAACATGAAATCAAAGCTAGTGATGAAACTCTGAAGATTAACGCGATAAGTACATACACTGTAAATTTTCTTTGCCATCCTGGATTGAGTACCTATGGCATCAGCAATACCAAAAGCTTGACACTATCATAGAAATCAAGTCACAGAAACTTGCTTCCTATCCCAAAACTGTGAACAACTTTTGCATCCACAAAGTTACCATTGAATCCTAAACCAAACGCGAAAGAGTAACAGCCCAACAAAGGTAAAACTACAGAAAAATTGCAACACTGTATTGACCAGGTATAGATTAGGAAAACAAAGTTCATTTCATAGCAGGGGAACAAAATTTTGAGGCAGTTTTGCCCAAATATAGTATGAAAAATATTAGTTCAATGAAAGAATAGTTCACAATGGTTAAGAGAATGCAATAATAATAAGACAGTCTTTTATGTTTGGGTTTGAACAGCCAAAAAAAGGAGACAAACCATGGCATCATGTTAACCATAGTACATCCAACCATATAAGCTAACCCTTTTGCTCAAATCCTTGACTCTAACAATCTAACATGTCACATCGAAGAACAAGATTTAAATTCAGTATAATAAAACAGGAGCTTTACCCCACGGACCGATCCATGATCTACTTACATGAACCATTTAGGCAGACATCAACGAATTGGCCTTCTTCTTCGCTCGTTTGGATCCGGGAGAAATGCTCTTCACCTTCCTAGCTTTCTTCAGCGGGCTCGCTTTCTTCTTCTTGGCCTTCTTGACCGCTTCACTTGGGTCTCTGATGGGGCCCGGGGAGACTCCCTTCTTAAGGGCACTGCCCCGAGGGGCGACCGATGGCGGTATTCTCAAACTCTGTGGAGGCAATGGAGTTTGAGGCTTCCAAACTAAGTTGTTCTTCATCGAAAACCTAACTCTCTTCACACTCTTTTCCTCTGTTTTCGGGACAGCTTCTCCTTCTCCATCTTCTCCTTTGTTTTCATTGGGACCCGGTTCGCCATTCGCCACAGCCTTCGATGATCTCTTGCGCTTCTTCACCTTGCCGCTTAACTTAACCGTTGTAGGAGATTCCAATTCAATGGCACTCGCACCGTCCCCTTCCAATCCCGATTCGGCAGCAATCTTCTCAAACTGCCTCTGAAGGTTCGAAATCACGGCCTGATCAAGCTCAACTGCATTCATTTCTTCATCATCTAGTTCAGCATTTGAACCATCATCGTTCGTGGTAGCCATTTCCACGTCACTGTTCGACCCACTTCCACTAGCATTCTTCTTCTTTTTCTTCTTCTTGGACTTCTTATCTTTGCCCTTCTTTTTAGAAGACCCGACTTTCGCATCCCCATTAATCGGGATCAATTGAGGAACTTCCTCATCATCATCATCATTGTTCCCATCCTTCGGGAGCGAAATATCGATCCCGAGAGACGATTTCTCCTTCTCCAACTTCAAGAACTCCTCATGCAAACCAAACAACACCTTCCTATTCCCCTGAACACAATCCTCACTCGAACCCAATTCGAAAAACCTCGCCGCCAACCCCATACCCAATGCAACACTACCAAACAACACCACCTCATCTTTTTCATCGATTTCGTCCCCCGATTTCTTAATCTCCAGCATTGCCTTCCCATTCTTGATCAAACAATCAAACACACAACTCCTAACCTTCCCAACCAACACCTTGTTATCACTCTTCCCCATCACACTAACAAAAGGCCTAAACAACAAATTCAACACCTCCAATCCCAACGGCAAAAAGGGTTTAATCTCATCACAAAACACCGAAACAACATGATACGTAACCCCATTTCCCAACCCCTTATCATCCGCATCCTCCACGAAAAAAGCCCTTTCCTCCAAAACCCTAACAAAACCCTCCACCGCACACAAATCCCACTTCCGTTTCTTCAACGCAACAAACAAATTCCTGACAAAAAACCTAACCAAGAGATAAAACTTGTCTAACCTGAGATGGTCGATGCCGGGCCACTCCCTTCGCATTGTGAGTAGAAACTTCGAGAAGTAAGAGAGAGAAAGAGCGGGGTTGAGGTCGGGGAGGAGAGAGGAGAGACGATTGACGAGATTGGTCTGATTCTCGATCTTGTCGCAGTGCCACATGCAGTAGAAGAGGGTTTTCCAGAGCTTCTTCATGTCGTCGTCGGAAATTAGGGTTTGGGAAGGGAGCCACGAGAAGAGGGTGTTGAGGGATTTGGATCGGACGGAGTTGTGGGAGGAGGCTAAACCCTTTATGAGATTAGGGCCTAGGGTTTCGACCGATTCCGACTCCATTGATGGAGGTTAGAGAGAGAAATTGAGAGAGAGAGAGAGAGAACTATGTTGTTCTGCGCAGAGAAACCCTAGAAAAGAGGGTGTGAGAGAAAAAGAAAACAGAGGGAGGGAGAAATAAGAGGGAAGGAGGCTCGCTAGAATTAGAAAAAGCACTTGCCTCCCTTTTTCTTTTTTTTCTTTTTAGATTAGATAGACACGTTTATTTGCTTTTTTAAAATAATTTTTTTATGTTAATAAATTGAATTTTTTGGGGTATTGGACAATAATATACTGAACTTTGAGATTAAATTTTGTTCAATGAGCTCCACCCTCCACTTTCCTTCTTCATGAATGATAAGATCACTGACCCATTTTAAAATGTGCTTGGACTAATGGACTCCTAATTTCAAAATAACTTTTGTAAAAACAAAATTTAGTCCCTCCTTAGTGTCATGAGTGGCTACCAATAAATTTGATACTCCGTCCAATGCTAGTAAAATTTTGTGTGATCTGAATATCCAAATTTTTTCAACCCAAACGGATTTTGGTTTGGTCCAAACCCGATTTGATATTGATTATTGACACAATATTTCTATTTTTATATTCGTCCTGTTTGGCAAACAGTTGTTGGCTGTTAGCTTTAGTTGTTTGCATTGATTATCTACTATTAGTTGTTTCGATTGACTGTATACTATTGGTTGTTTAGATTGACTGTTTGTATTGGCTATTTGAATTGATTGTTTAGAAAAGTTGTGTTGGTAAAGTTAGTTATTCTGAAAAATAATCGTTAAAATTTCATTATGCCCCTTTATAAATAATGTTTTTGGGATGGTATGTATATGTGTAAATTTTGACAACTTTTGGACTAAAGAGTTTTTTTTTTATAATAAGTCATTTTCAATAGGTTGGTCTAACCACCCTGTTGAAAATTGACTAATTGAGACCAAACATCCAACAAAAGAGGTTGTTTACCAAGCCCTCAAACAACATATTTGACACCCCCACTAAGCTAACTTTTGCAATAGACTATTGAATAGGTTGTTTACCAGATATAATCATTGTCCGAACCTAGTGTTAACATGAATTTAGTTTCGTCTGAATTATCAAATGACCCTTAACTAAAAATGTATATGTCTAGTTCATTTATAGTTAGTTCAACCTAAACTTTACAATTCTCAAATTTCTCATTTCGATGCTTCATTCAATAATTTACAATAATGCTAATGGTGATCAAGCAAAAGCAATGACATATATACTCGTAGATTGAATAAAAAATGCATCTAAATTAGATCAAAACATATTCAATCCAATAATATTCAATCCATCAAACACAACTAGATGTTTATCCCCAAACTAGGAAATTTACTCACTAATCATGTCTAAAATACAAAAACACGTAGATTTTACTCTAGAAAGTATAGAAATCTAAAGAGAATGAAATAATAATCAAAGATGTGCAGAAAACCCTAGAAAGATTTTGACAACTGTAGACTTTTGCTCCTCCAACATCGAATTGATCTTGAGTAATATTCAATCTACAATTTGCTCTCAAACTCTTGATTATTGTGGGATTATGAGAGATGGATAATGGTAGAGATGGAGGTGGATGGTATGGAGGGAGTGGATGGTCGTGAATGATGTTGCATGAAGGTGGATGAAGAATGAAACAACCGAATATCCATTGATTATATAGCAATAATGGGTGAGAAACAACAAAATTTCAACAGTCAGGCTCACCATGGACCGTGTTGAGGTCAACACGGACCATGTCAGTGTAGCCATGGTGCCAACCTCAAAATGGGTTATGTTGATGGTTTATGGGAAAAATTGAGCTATCTGGAGGTCAACAGGGACCGTGTTGGGTTCAACACGGGTCGTGTTGAACCAGGTAATTTTTAGGTCATCTTGTTTTGTCCATATCTCCTTCGTCCAACATCCGATTGACTTGGTTCTTGACTTTTCAGAAAGCTCTACGAGTATACTTTTCATTGGTTTAAGTTCCAAAATCATAACATATATGTGGAAAAATGGTAATCAAAAGAGTGGACATATATCAGTTTTCGCACATTTTTTCCTTCATCTCAACGTTGTTTGAATTTGAACACCAACAAATAGATTTCTCACATGTACATAAAACCTCTCATTCGCATTTATGTAAGCTTTTCTTCTTCTTCTTTTTCTTTTTCTTCTTCTTCTTCTTTTGTTGCCGCTGGTTTCCTCTCCTTCCTCTTCGCCCAGAATCTTTAATTCTAAAGTTGAAGTATTTAGAAAATTTGAAATTAAAAAAAATTAAAATCTCCATCATCCGCCCCATTCTTGACCGTTAAAATGTCTTTTGGGCCGTCATTTATAGTCAATAACCCATAGGTAAATCTCTTCTCAAGAGTTTTATTTGTGCTATTATCAAATACATTGGAAGATAATAACAAAGCAAAGAGTGAAATAGAGGCCCAAAACCTATGGATTGATATGAATGATTAAATAGGCCCAAAACCTAAAACTTGATGAATATGGGTGGGTAAACAAGAAGGCCCATTAGCGCAAGCAATAATTCTCTACCAGGTTCACTTGATTCATGACTCACAACATGCACATACCAAGAAAACGAAATTATTGTGTTCTTATTTTAATGCTCCATCTATTTCTTAATGCATATCAAAACTAAATTTTTATGGTCTTTGACACTTTATTTTTAATTAATACCTTATTTTCCAATTACTATATTATTATCAAAAAAGCTATCATAAGATTATAAATTTATGAAAATAACTTTATTATTAATCTAATAATAATATTTGTTAAGATAAATCATTAATATATATTAACAAAGTACTAATAAAATGTTTTAAAAATTAATTATATAAAAAAAGTAAGGATTTCTTCTTTCCATTATTATGTAGAAACCTCGTAAAGTAAGGTTGGATAGGTTTGCCTAAGTTTGGATATGTTCAGGACATTAGGTAGGAATAGGTAATGTGTACTTTTTAGAAGTATGCATATTTAGATATGTTTATGTAGCTTTAGGTGAAACAAATACAATTAAATAAAAACCGGTAAAGTTAGGTTCGGTATTGAGTGATGTATCCAACAAAAGATTAGAGCCATACTTGATAATATCTTCAAAGTTTTATCAGGTCCACCCGTTTGAGTTGGACCCACCTCTAAAGAACTCAATACAAACTCTTCTAGTTTCGCTTACCTCATATATTGACCATTCTTTGATTTCACCTATATTGTGTTTGTTAGTTTTTTGGAAAACTTATTCGAGAATGTTTTTTCCTAGCATCCCCTTGAAAAATGTTAACCGAATTTGAGAGTGAAATAATGAATGTCACATTAAAACTTTTCCATCTATTAAGGACAACCAAACATCAGAAAGTTCAACTAATTTTTTCGAAAAAGTTGACTAACTTTCCAAAAAAAATTTCCAACCAAACGCAAACTAAATCAAATCAACAAGTCTTGTGGATCTACTAAAACTGTTTGGACTTAGTTTTAGTTTTTCTTTTTGTTTTTACTTTTTCCGAAAATGTAATCATAAGTACTTTTTGTGAGCAACGTAACACCCCCTTGATTAGAAAGTGAACAAATCCAAACTTTCTTTTGTTTCCTTCATGTCCTCAATGTAATATATCTAATATATCTAGTTTCGCAATATGAAAATAGGTATACTTGTTAGATCTTTTATTCCTCAGGTTTTTAACATTCTTTTTCAACCGAAATTTTATCATGTAAGTTGATAATTGGTGAATGATAATGGTTAATTTTAACGCAGTCGTGGCCAAAAAAGTACATATTAAGAATAACAAATATAATTTCCATCATGGCTTGCATAGAAGATATATAAATCCTTGGTGATTAAGATTTTCTTCAAATTAGTCATTGCATGAATCTAACATAACTACAAGAAGCAAAAGTAGGGACAAGGACTATTAGGATTATAAGCTTGGAGACTTGAAGATTTGAGTGGTTAATAATCTTCTTAAGTAAATATACATATTACAATTGATCAACACTAATTAACCAACAATAGTAACATATGACACATTTGTTATCCAGACGTTCTCTCAATCTCCTTAGATGGTAGAGCGTCATTTTCTACATACCTAATCATTTCATTTTCATTTCCATTCTCGGACATCTTAGTTTGTGCATCCCTAAACTTCTTGTATATGTCACCTCTATAAAACTTCTTCGTCCTAATCACCAACACAAAGGAAACTAAGCACCCGAACAATGCAACCCCAGTCATAATAAGAAAAGAGAACCTATAACATTCAGGACCAATACAAGTCAAATCTTCCCCTGCTTTTCTTTGCAACCCTTTAGCACTTAGCTGCTTCAAAGCTTCTCTATCATACAATTTGTCCGTCACTATTACATTTAGTATATAGGACCCAAATGGGCTAGCCACGGCCCCAAAGTTATATAGGGTTGAGTAGTATTTGAGGCCAAAAATCTCTGATATGATGGCAAAGATTAGTGGCCACTGAGCCCCAAAACAAAACCCTATGATCACTGAGGCGACATACAGAGTATTAGGGATCGCAAACGCAATTAAGAGGTGACCGGCGCAAGAGAGGAGTAAGACTAGGGTAAGCATGAGGGGCCTAGGGACCTTGTACTTTGCTAGGACTATTTCTGAAACAAAGCCTGAGGTGACTCATCCTAAGTAGTTCCATATGCTTACTAGGGACACAAATGTGCTTATGCTTTGTTTCGGGTAACCCAGTGAGGTCCCAATTTGGCCTAAGTTGTCGATGGCTGTAAGAGCCCCTCCTACACCACAGGTGGTGGAGATGAAGATGATCAACATGTCGATACTGAAGAGAGCCTGAAGTATGGTGTAATCCTCCCCGCGATTTGGAGGGTTGAAAATGTTGCTTAGGCAAGAAGTTTGGTCTAATTTTAGGTCATTTGAGGGCTCTAAAGATGGTGGTGGTTGAGTAGTGGTTAGGTCATCAGTAACAATTTCAAAATTTTGGATCGCAGCTAAGTTAAGATTGTTTTGGTTCCTTAACCTAGCCAATTTGTACTCTTCTTTGACAACAATCACAAAGGGTAGAAAGAGGAGAACCATAACAACCAAGGCACTTACATAATACTCAACCCTAGTGAAGCTCACCCTATTTTGAACTATGATCACAACCATCAAAAACCCTGCTAAAGACAACGATATGTAAAGAAGCCTATAAAACACATCGAGCTCATCATTCTGCGGTCTCTCCACCTTCAAGACCCTAATGGTGCGAAGAAAAACCACAGACATGGCCGCAGGGAGCCACCCAATGAACAAAATTAGAGCCTTAGAATCATTCCCATAGAATGCATGGAAGAGTTGTGTAAGAATCGCACCACTTAACCCTACAAACCCCTTCAAAAGCCCCAACACCACCCCGCGACTCTCAGGGAAGTTCTTGACACAAGTAACCAAGGCACCCGTGTTGGAAAAGGACTGAGAATTGGCCCCTATACATATATAGAGACACATTTGCCACACCGGAGCACCCTTAAGGTGCCCAGTGATAGCCAACCAAATCATAAAATAACCGAAAAAATTCATGCCAGCACCGATAGAAAGAACAACCCAAGGAGGAGTGACCTCATTGATGAGGCCTGAGAGGACCCCCACATTACCCCCCATGTCTTTGAAGAAGCTCAGGAGGTTTAACGTTGACTGATCGTACCCCATAGAGGATTTTAAGTCGTTGGAGTAGAGACCGAACATGTAGCCAGCCCCAGCCACAGACATCACCAGGAGCGAGGCAAACACCATGAACCACCGTCCCAAGATCACTTGCAACACAAACCGCTCCACCTCCCTCCAACCACCACTTTTCCCAACTCCAAAACTCATTTTTTTCGAGATATCACAGAGATCAAGCTTGGAAGAACTAAGCAACTGATTTAGCTGAACTGATATGATTCAGCCTTATTTCAGGCTTTGAATAACGTAAAAAAAAGTAAAAGAGCCAAGGGATTGATGAAATAATCTAAGAGCTAGAGGTAACATATATAGAGAGAGCTAGCCATGGACACTTACAAGGGACTAATGATAGGCCTTGAGAAAGTGGGTGTCAAAATCAAGCCATTTTCACAACACAACACTTTGGAATAGTTTCTTAGAGGGTATATATACATTGGATAATAACAAGAAGAAGGCAAATAAAGTGTGAAAACCCAAAAACTCCAAAAAAGTGGGGCCAACCATAATTTGTTAGGTGATTCATAGTGTTTAGGCTTGTTAATTACACCAGAGGGGCAAGATAATTATTTTCAAAAGGATTAGTCATTTTCTTACATATAAAGACATTGAGTTAGTTATAACAAGAGTTGGGAAACTTTGTTGCCAAAAGGGATACATTAAAGGGTGATCTAGTGGGAGATCACTATGGCTTGTTTGCTAGTTCTTTCCTTCAACCTATTTTTACAAACTTTAATAAAAAATATTGAAACATGTTGATATAAATTAATAATTTTACATAAACTCATGCGATGGAAAGGAGGAATTTTTGTATAAAAAAATAAACTCTATTTTATTTTTAATAGTTATATATGAAGTAGTAGTTTTTATTCAAATTAAATTAGTTTTTTTTTAATCCTGGTAATTATTATGATTTTTCTTAAGGAATAAAAGTGAAAAAATCATAAATATTAGAAAAAAATTGGAAAAAATTGGTACAATACTGTAAATTCACTAAAAAACATGAGGAAGTGTTGCATGTGCTAAGTTTTAGAGCAAACGTAAGTCAAAATCCATAATATTTAATCTTTTAATTCAACGACGTCCCAAAATTTTCCATTTTTTAGGACCACTAGAACACAAAAAAAAAAAAAGGTAAGAACTACTGACATACTAAAACTGAAAGTAGGACCACTAGACTCCAATTTTCCTTAAAACAATGAGAAAATAGTTTATATCTCAAAAAATAAATCTTTTCGCCCAAAAATATCAATATACGCGGAGCATGTGCTTCAAATATTTGCGAGTGAACAATCATAATAATTAGAGTGAATAACCTAATATATATGGGTAAACAACCTAATATATGTGGATAAACAATCATAATATTTGGAACACATGCTCCGGGTGTACCTAATAAATTGCACCTATTACAACATGTTGAAGCCTGCTTGTAAAAGAGAGGAGGAGATTGAGCAATTGAGATTAGCCATGCACATGCAAATGTAAAGGCTAATAAAAGCAAACTACACAAACAAACCCTAAATGAAAAGTGTACAATTTGGGAATGCAAAAGCTGGACATTGCGTTCCTCTTAAATGTCAACACTGTTGAGTGTTTGGAAAACTCTCCATCAACAACTAATTACTTCTATTAAGACCCTGTTCTTTTATGCGGTATTTTGCGGAATGATGTGGTGAGGTGTGGTGGAATTGTGGCGGGTATGGTGGAATTGTGGTGGGTTATTGATATGTGGGGTAGGTGAGGAGAGATGATGTAAAAAGTAGAGGAGAAAAGTGAGGAGAGAGAAAAGTGAGGAGAAAGAAAAGTAATGATTTGCGGTAAAATGTGGCGGATTGAGGCAAATTGCGGTAGACTGTGGCACCGTAGTTTGCCAACTGCAGAAACTAACTGCACTACAACACCAAATGCTAATTAATCAAACTACTAATAATTGTGTTTTGTCCCATTAGAATATACCCTTCATAGTTGAGATGATAGTATTATTGCGGTTTATTTTTGTGGTTTTTTTGGTTGTTTTTTTAATTGTTTTAGTTTTGTCTTGCTCCTTTATTTGATGGTTTGCGGATCTTTATAACATATTTTAGGTAAGTTGTGGTGAGTTTGTTTTTAGTAATTGTAAATTGTGTTGGTAAATGTGAAAAAATAATTGGAAAAAGTGAGATGAAAAAGTAATTGAAAAAATATGAAAAAGTAATTGGAAAAAATTGATTGTGGTATATTATGGTAAATTGTGATGGATTGGTATGTAACATATGTTGTGGCGGGTTGTATCAAAGTGCAGAGTGTTGTGACACCGCAACCAACCAGTCGCACGAAAAAAGAGGGCCTAATATGGACAATAGAAATTATGACCTGAAAGGTGTTTGATGTGATGGTAAGAAATATCTAAAAGTTTTTTTAAAAAATTATATTTGTTCATAAGTTTGGACTTTTACTATTGGTAAAGTGTTAGTAAGTACTCCCTCCGTTCCGAAATAATCGTCCTATAGTACTAAAACAGTATACCAAGGTTGAAGGTTGTAATGAGAGAAAAGCTAGTAAAAGGGAGGTTTGGGAGGAGGGGGTATCTTGATGAAAGTGATATGGAAAGGGGATTGTGAGGAGTAATTATGATACATTATTCTTTTTATAAAAATTATGATACTTGGTGTCGGTTTTTTTTTTTTTTTTGATTCATTTGACTTTCATTAAGCGACTATTTTTGTAAAATGTTCATATTATTTAGAGCTTGAATTTTTATTCAGTAAATTAATATGTAGTGCTGAAAATTTATTTAGATTTTTTATAGTGAAAATAGACAAAATATAAAATATTTAAATTAATCGGTTGACCTACGACCTCGACACAACCTACATTTTGATCATGGTTGTCAAAAAATTGTATGTCCTGAAAATGCGGTTCAGTCTAACTTGGAAATAGCGGATATGATTATAGATTTGTCATTCAATTTAACTCCTTTTCTAGTTCCCCTTCCTCCTTTGTCCAAGTCAAGTCTCGATTTCGTGGTCTAAACCCCTTCAGGATTCCTTCAAAATTAATTTTGATGAATCTAAATCTCTTGGAGGGAGCGCTGGTGGTTTCCTCATTCGTGATGCTGAAGGTCAGTTCGTTGCAGCTTCATCCTTTCCGCTTGTTATTTCCTCTATCCTAGTTGTTGAAGCAACGACTCTAAGGAATGGTCTTCTCCATGCCATCCGGTTAGGACTTATGTTTTTAGAGACGATGTTTTTTTTGGGAATTATATTTTTAGAAACGATGTTTTTTTTGGGAATTGTGTATGGTTTGAATAAGTTTAGATAGGTTTGGATTGGATTGGATAGGTTAGTGTAACCTATCCAAAGAACTGGGCCTTATGCTATCCAAATCCAATTAAGACTTCTCCACATTGTTTAACCTACAAAAATTGAGGTTACTTTTGGTTGGAAACCTTTTTCAAGAAAGAATGTCAACTTTTTTAGTTGACAAACTTTTCTATATTTGGCTGTCTCTAACAAATGAAAAATTTATAATGTAGAAAAAATTATTACATTCTCAACTTCGATAAACATTTTCTCAATGGGACTAAGGAAAGACTTTCCTAAGAATGCTTTTCGCCTAGAAAATTTTTTCTAAAAAACTGCCAAGCGCACCATAAATACTTAACCAAAATTTTTTTGATTCACCAGGATAACCCAAACCTAGACCTCACAAAACTAATCCGAGACCCGAAACTCAAACGAAAAACCTCGAACCTGAGTTGACACCTGACAGGATGATCCGAACTTGGCCTAAACCCGAAGAAGACCCGACTCGAAAAGGAGACATGACTATAATTCCACCAAAATGCCCCAAAAGCAAACCAAAACCCAATCTAAAAGAACCTCTTCGACCCAACCTGAATCAAACTCACTCGAAACTTGCCGAAACTTGAACTGAGCTTCACCTAACCCAAGCTCAAATTGGTTCACCCGTCTGCCAGGCCTAATCCAAAAGACCAAACCCGAACCGATTCACCAGTCTGCTAGGCCTATCGAAACGCAATTTTTGTTGGGGAGATCCAAGGCGGGAGCCCACTTCAACTAAGATCCATGATACACAAGTTAAGTAAGGTTCCATCTTAATACCAATTAATGTTAAAAGGAGTAACCCACTTGACTTATATACCATATCCTTTCTCTTTACTTTTCCGATGTGAGATCAGATTTTTTTACGCATGGATAAATTCCAACCATTTTAATGTGGAGTGGATTCCCTTACACAAAATTTACGTCCATTCTTCAATCATGGAGGCAGTAATCAATCAACAAAGTTAATGTGTGTATGGGCCCAACACGCATGCATGGTGGGCAACGTCACCAAAAGGAAACAAAACGAGCATGTGAAAAGTAAGGGGGAGGTTGGTCTAAGTAGAAACAACGCACGGCTCTTGCCTGAATAACCACCGATGTGGGATAAAGAGTCGTCCAAATACACATCACGAACACAAATGTAAGCAAACATTCCATATTGGGTGGTCCTCCCCCTTTGGATGTTGATACTAGGGTTCATCTTCCGCGTACATTTGGAATTTCGTGGTGGTGTGTAATTGGTTTATTGGGAGTGTGGGGGGTGAAAGATTGTGTCTTTTCACTTGTTAGATTCTTCAACTTTTACGTCTGGTTTGGACGGATGGAGAGTTTGTGATCAATGTCGCACTTCTATCGTCATCTTGTACAAAATCTCTTTGTGATCAATGTCACACTTCTATTGTCATATTGTACAAAACTTGGAGAAGTGTACTACTATGAGTAGCGCTAGTAAAAATCTGAGTCCGGGTTAAATTTGCATCAGTCAAAGTAAGTTGGATATTTGGGGGGGGGGGGGGAGGAGGTTGGAAGATGTGTCATTTCACTGGCTAAGTTCAACTTTTACGTTTAATTTGGACATATGGAGAATTAGTGATCAGTGTTGCGCTTCTATTGTCATAATGTGCAAAACTATTATGAGGAGTGTTGGCAAAAGTTTGAGTCTAAGTCAAATTTGAGTCTGGTCCAGATCAGATTTTAAATAAGAAATTGATGTATGCATTGTCGTCCAACTTTTTTTTTAGAGGAGATTGAATTCAATTAGACAATTCAGACTGACCTAGACTCTGGTTCAAATTGAATTTGAACAATGGAAATAAGTGAAATAGTGTGTTCGTATTTTCAGTTGAATGGGCTAGTGTCAAATTTGGACAAAAAATCTATGACATACCCAATATTTTTTAGATCAGACGAATTTGAATATTCGAGTCGAAAAATGTTTTACCAGCACTAATTACAAGGCTAATTCCACAAGACCGCAAAAATCTGTCCAACCTTACAAAGAACGGGGCATTATTGCTGGAAAAAATCTGTTCGATCTGAATATCCAAATTTTTCCGACTCAAATTAAATAGGATACGGTCACCATTCTTTCGTCTGAATTTTAAATTTGGTCAATTTGAACATGTCCGAATGCAAAAGCAGGTTGAGTCCAATTTCAAATTTGGGATCATGAAATACTTTTGTGTCAAATTCTTGCCAAGTTCAGGTTGGTACACATCCAAGTGAATTAGACAATGTCCAAAACTGAACCAAATATTTGGACAGTGTCCAAAAAAATTTGGACATTCGGTCAAATTACTCAACTCACTCCGTCACCGTCAAATTTTCACCAACAAAACTCGGACATTCGGACAAATCGAACAATCCAGGTCCGGTTTGAAAACATTATATCAGTAGAACCCTGGGTTGATCTATGACCAATTGACCATGGATTCGTGAAGTTGGGCCCATCAGTTGGGCTTGAGGCAAACCAATAGATTCATGAAGTTGGGCCTATCAGGTGGGCTTGAGGCAAAACAATAGATTCATGAAGTTGGGCCTATCAGGTGGGCTTGGGGCAAATCAATAGATTCGCAAAGTTCTATCAGTTGGGCTTGGGGCGAACCAATGGATTCATGAAGTTGGACCTATCAATCGGGCTTGGGGCGAACCAACTACTTCAATGCCATGGGTTGATCTGCAACTACTAGTACCGCCTCCTTTACTTTGGTTAGTCTCTGTTATTGCATAATTTGTCACACCTCCTAATCAAACAGATCAAATCACACCTTATGCTCTTAACTTTCATTTGTATGATTTGGATAAGAAAACCGGAACACGGTGGGAAATGTATGTTGTATGGAATCACAGTATAGCGAGTAGAATAGAGCAAAAGATCATGTGGATATACAATGTATACTGAAATACACCGCCCGTATTTGTTTGAACCCGATATACACCAGATCTGTATTTAACCTGCCTGCCTGAATTGACAGATTTACCTGAGATAGAAGGTTGATTTTGACCAATCTTTTAGCGAAAGGCATACCCTTTCATGTAGCCACCTACTGCCCCAAGTCTGAGGGAATGTCTGATGGACAAGGATCTGAATCATACCTGCAACTCATAAGCATCAAGAATCATTGCAGAACATGACAGAAAATACATATCATTAATCTATATATGGTAAGCATGAAAAAAAACAGGACATGTCAAACTAAGCTATACTATACGATTGCATTGCGGTTGCTTGTATAACTAGTATGGGCACCAAATCATGAGAAGAAGATAGCAATTGTCGAGTTTTCTTACTGTCCATCCCACTTGTATGCTGTCCGGATCACCCTGGACGCGAAACTGAGACATAACCAGCTTCAGAAGAAGTCACATCCTCCAACAACTTATCGTATTGATTCATAACATGGCAAAAATGTAACCTGTGATAATTAATCATTCCCCAAGGACAAATTTGTCAACGATAGCGAGCAGTCATAGAAAATTAAGAAAATTACGGATATGGTCGACAATAGGATTGGATAATGTGTCTTCAGTCAGTCTACTCTTCGACATCAACGATCAACACATGAGTAATACGAAAGTCTCACTCTTCGTCTTTTAGTCATGCTGATGATATGTTGTTAACAGATACTCTCAATTGCTGTTTATCTGCCCTGTTTTAGCTCCACTGTTGCAAATAACGTTACAGAAAGAAAACCCGGTGAGCGAATCTACCACTGTCAGATGAAGTCAAGAAGAAAATCAAATGTCGGAGCGGAGCTTTATGCATTACTTTGCAAATCTCCATTCATACAAATAAGACAGCTATACGCAATGCAATTTACAGAGTTTTTAACGACATTGCAGAATCAAATTTCCGAAACAATATACTTAAAAACAGAACCTAAAACATGTAGGAGCAGCTACAAACCCAGCAATTGTGATCAAAGCTTCTTGTTTCAAAGAAGAAAAAAGAAAGAAGGAATTGAGCTCATTGAGATTCGATGTATATGAATCTCATGCTATATCTCATGCTATTCGATGTATATGAATCTCATGCTCCGCTCTGCATTCGCACATAATCAGAGTAACGGGAAGGACGTACGTCTTCTGTGTGGTCACGATAAGCATATCCTCCATGGCTAGATATGTCCAGACCAGCCATTTCATCGTCAATGGATATCCTCAACAATCTCAGCTTTTGTAGCACATAAAAAAGAGGTCCCATGGTCAAGCTTACCCAAGCTACAATGACTATGACCTCGACCAATTGAGCCCCAATCAAGCCCCAACCCCCGCCATGAAACAACCCATATGACCGTGACACCCCACCAACCACCCCCGAATCATAGGTTTGGATCACAAACTCTTCCTTGGCAAACAAACCTGTGAATATGAGCCCCCAAGCTCCACACCCGCCGTGCAATTGTGTGGCCTCCAACGGGTCATCAAAACCTAGCTTCAGGGCTAACCTGTTGAGCCCGATTAGGACCCAAGCGGCGACGAAACCACAGACAATGGCGGCCCATGGCTCCACCACGGAGCAACCCGAGGTGATGGCCACGAACCCTGCAAGGACTCCATTGCACACATCCAAGGCATCCCAATGGCCCACCAACATTCTTTGTCCAAACAAGGTTACTATACCTGCCATTGACCCGGACAACGTGGTGGTGACCGCGGTCCGACCTATGGCGGTCCAGTTACCCTGATCGGCTGTATTAGGGTACGCGACGAGGACCTTATTGAAGGAACCCGGGTTGAACCCGAACCAACCAAACCAGAGCAAAAAGGTTCCTAGGACTACCAAGGTTGCATTGTGGCCTCTCATTTGGACCGGTTTGCCGTACGCATCAAACCGGCCAACACGGGCCCCCTCAATGATGGCCCCCCAAAGGCCTGCCACCCCACCCACGAGGTGAACCACTCCACTCCCAGCAAAATCAATGGCCCCTGAACCAAGGAAAAGGCTACTCGAACTAGGACTAAGCCACCCGGATGGCGACCATACCCAATGAGCCACGACTGGATACACAAACCCCGAAAGAAAAAACGAAAAAACAAGGTAAGCACTAAACTGGGTCCTCTCAGCTATCGACCCGCTCGTGATCCCTGCCACCGCAATGGCGAATGCCCATTGGTAGAGGAAGAACGCGTAGTCGTATTCCTCACTGGGAATGTCCTTCAAGGCGAAGAACCCGGTTCCGATGAAGGGGTTGGAACTGGAAGAGTTGGATCCAAAGGCAAAGGCAAATCCAAAGAGGTAGTAAGAGATACTCCCCACAACAGCATCGACAACATTAGTGAGCATGATGTTCAATGCATTCTTGGCACGCACCGAGCCAGCACAAAGCATGGCGAAACCAAGTTGCATGATAAACACAAGGTAGGCCGAAAAGAGGAGGTAAATGGTGTTGATCGAGCTGGTGACACTATCTTCCCATGACACTGCCATCGGAGTAGAGTAGAGTAACAGATAATTCAAGGGGATGGATGATATTTTGAGTGGTGTTTTGAGGACCAAAGGACGTCGAAAAGCTAATTAAGGTGGATAAGTTGTAGAATGGTAGGTGGATCTTTTAAGGATTGGCATGTTTTACCAACTGGCAAGTACAATTTGAATGATTCCTAGCTGTTTAGGAGTCCCACTGATTGAAATTTGAAATAGACACTTGCAGAAGATACAAAATTTTCCAATTTGCTCATTTGCTGGAACTTGCATCAATGTTCTTAACCATACAAATTCTATCCATTCCCAAGTACGATTGAGGATTGAACACAACTCCACTATCCAAAATTTTATATACATCAACATGATTCAAAATCAGCAACCAGAATCCATTCCCAAGTACGATTGAGGATTACATATTACATCGTTGATTGCAAAATTTCTATGTTTTATGGACATTATAATGAACTGAACTGTACCATATTTGACCCTAAATTTGTGTAGTTCTACATTAAACTATGCTTGCCAAACCTCACAATATCAAAATCCATACATACAAACACAAAATCCGCGGCATAGATATTAATTTAAGATCATCAGCATTCGATTAAAATGATAGACGGAAAATTGCGCGAAATCGAATGAAAAGTGACTCAAATTGAGAAGGGGGAAACTCACCGACTTCAAGACGGAAAGTTGCCGGAAATGGAAGGCCGCCGCGACGTCGGGTTGCTCCGGCGGAGGAGGCGGCGGCGGAGAAGAAAGGACCGCCGTGTTTTAGGGTGGACTAACATAACATGCAAAATCTCTTTCCCAAAATTTACTTAAACGTACCCTAACTTTTGCAGAAACAATTTTTTGGTACCCTAACTTTTCAAAATTAATTTTGGCGTACCCTTACTTTTGGGATTAGAAATTACTAGGTGAATTTCTGGTGAAACTCCGATTGATTCAAATCATTTTCGTCCACAAAAACAAACGACATTTTCGTCCACAAATACACTTAATCAATTTCCCGTCTAAAATTCATCGGTGAATTCAAATCATTGGCCGGAAATTCACCTAATTATTTCTAATTCTAAAAGTTAGGGTACCCCAAAATTAGTTTTTAAAAGTTGGGGTACCGGAAAAACATTTCACCAAAAGTTAGGGTACCCCTATGTAATTTGTTTTTTCCCCCGCCACGCAGTGTCTGCGTGGGTGAAGATATTATCCAGCTGGCTGTGTAAAATTTATGGGTAAAAAAGTTAGGTAAAAGTTAAATTTTAGTCATTTTTAGTAATTTTTGAATTTTTTTTTTTGTAAATTTTGGTAGTTTTTGTCAATTTTATCCTATTATATCAAAATTAATTCTTTTTTAACTTTGATATTGGTAAATTCTGATAAAAATTGATAAATTTATCCATAAATTTTTTTTTTTTGAAACAAGCCCCAACGGCCAAAATCACTGCATTTCTCCATTAAAACAGTACAAATCTTTTTGGGCTAAGGCAAGAATGGCCTCGGGCCCGTCCTCCAACCAAATTCTTTCACAAGAATCATACGGCTGTAGGTGTGCTAACGAGTGAGCAACTTGGTTCCCCTCTCTACACACATGATTCCAAGTAATGACGGTAAACTTACAAGCTATCTCGTTTATTTCACTAATGAGCATAGCTAAACTACTTCTACCTACAAAATTCTTCTTAATCTTTTGAATTATGTTGAGGCTGTCACCTTCAGCTTCCAGCTCCCGGAACCCTGTTTCCCAGGCTTTCTTCAACCCGAAAAGGCATGCTTCTGCTTCTGTCTCTTCTGCGGATGCGAAGCCCGACTGTTGTTGGACTCCAGCTGCTGAAATCCTTCCATCTTTATCTCTGATGACGAACCCCCACCCCCTACCCCAATCTCTAATCTTTGCTCCGTCAAAATTCAGCTTCCACTGGGCTTGTGTAGGTGGCTTCCAATTTCTGTTTTTTCCAGTTACTCCCGACGGTTTTTGAATAGGTAGATTTTGGTAATCTTCAACGATTTGCTTGACAACAATTTGGGCTCTTGAAACATCACAGTTCTTGTTATTGTGAAGCATGTTATTCCGGTTGTTCCAAATTTGCCAAGCCATGGTAACAAATAGCTCCAGCTCCTCCTTTGTCATTTCCATGGTCGCCTTGAACATGAACTCTACAGGATATGTGTAGCAGTTGTCCCAAATTACTCGGTCGAAATCGCTTGCTTCCCACATCATTTCTGCTAGGGGACATTTGAAAATGGCATGTACGTTGGATTCCTCCCACCATCCGCATATTTTGCAGTGACTGTCTGCCTTGTCAATACGGGAACTAATGGCCGCAGCTGTGGGAATGATGCCCCTTGTGAGTCGCCACGCGAAGCAGCGGATTCTCGGGGGGATTCTCAAGCCCCAAATGATCTTCCATACCTTGATCATCCGCGAGTTACTGGAAGAAGGAAGTTGCATTATATTGTTGTTGATTACCGCTCTGTATCCCGTGTTCACACTATACTCCCCATCTTTTGTATCATGCCAACATAGCATATCTTCCCGGTTTTTTGTCCTGATGGGAATAGCACAAATTTGCTCAATGTCACAATCTAGGAAATTTCCTTTCAGGGTGTCCATGCTCCATATTCGGAGGTCGCTGTCAATGAGCTGATTTACCATGGTCAGGTTGCCCTTCGGCGGGCTTATGACTTGAAAGTGGATTCTCTAGGGAGCCATCGGTCCGTCCATATGTTCACTTTGTCACCTTTCCCAATTACCCATCTGCTTCTCTGCTCGATTAACTCTTTGGCACTAAGAATGCTCCGCCATGTAAAGCTTGGCCTGTATCCCAAGTTTGCTTGGAGGATGTCGGTGTTGGGGTGGTATTTGGCTTTCAACAACCAAGAGACGAGCAGCCCAGGAGAGTTCTTGAGCCTCCAGAGTTGTTTAGCTAGAAGGGCTGTGTTAAAACTTTCCAAGTCCCTGAACCCCATGCCTCCTAGAGCGTTACTTTGACAGAGTGCCGAAAAATTTATCCAGTGCATTCTCCTTTCTTGCTGCTTAGCTCCCCACCAAAATTTTGAAATTAGCCGTTGGATATCATTGCAAAGAGAGTTGGGTATTCGGAAGATGCTAAGAGCATATACTGGTATTGCCTGAGCCACAGCTTTGATAAGTACTTCCCGACCGGCCCAGGAAAGAAAACGTTCATCCCACCCACAAATTCTCTTAGGGACCATGTCCTTGATCCCTATTAACGCCTTGTATTTGGCCCTTCCAACGTGGGTGGGAAGGCCTAAATATTTTTCATGGGATAGAACTTCCTTTATACCTAAAGACGTGGTAATGGTTCTTTTGATGTCGGGATGGGCGTCCTTATGAAAGACCACTTCCGTTTTCGTAAAGTTAACTTGTTGTCCCGACGAAGCTTCATAGACCTCTAGAAGCCGTTTGATTTTTTGTGCTTGCTCTACCGACAACTTGCAGAAGATTATAGTGTCGTCTGCGAAAAGGAGGTGTGATATTATGGGAGCTTCCCTGCATATTTTTACTCCCCGAAGTTCGCCTGAGTCTACCGCATTTTTCAATAGTGCTGAGAGTCCTTCAGTCACGATATTAAAGAGAAAAGGGGACAGGGGGTCTCCTTGCCGGATCCCCCTTGAAGGAGTTACGAATCCTTTTGGAGACCCATTGAGAATGATAGAAAATGTCGGGGTTTCCACAAACTTCATGACCATTTCTACCCATTTTTTCTCAAAGCCTAGTTGCAGCATAACCTCTCTGAGGAATCTCCACTCTACCCGGTCGAAAGCCTTCCTCATGTCTAGCTTGATTGACATATCTCCATTTCGACCCGAGTGACAATATATATGATGAGAGATCTCGTAGGTGATGAGAATGTTGTCGCTAATCGATCTCCCCTTTATGAATGCACTTTGGTTCTCCGATATGATGTCCGGAAGGATTAGCTTTAGGCGGTTGGCAACTGTCTTTGTGGCAATCTTTACCAGGACATTTGCTAGGCTTATGGGTCTGTAGTCTGCCACTGTATTTGGGTGCTTAATTTTAGGCACCAGAACAATGTGGGTGTGATTTAGTTCTGGCGCGATATTCTCCCCGTTCAGCATGTGTAGGATTTCCTTTGTTACGTCGTCTCCTATTATGTTCCAGAAGCGTTGGTAGAAATAAGGGTTGAATCCGTCTGGGCCTGGAGATTTCCCCGGGTGCATTTGAAATACTGCTTCCTTAATCTCTTCTTTTGTGTACTGCTGCAAGAGGGTTCCATTCATTTCAGCCGTAACTTTGCGGGGGATGAGGGGTATAATATTCTCGAGCTGGGAGCATCCTTCTGTCTGAAAGAGAGTTGCAAAGAACTCAACAAACGCATTTTCCAGCTCCTCTAGGGTGGAATATGTGGTGCCAGAGGTGTCTTGGATTTGATGAATAGTGTTAGTCCTCCGTCTTGCCGAGACCTTCTGGTGGAACCACTTCGAGTTTGAATCTCCATATGCAAGGTAATCTTTCTTTGCTCTCTGCCACAAGATAATTTCCTCTTTTTGTCTTAGGTCTCTCATTTGTTTCAGCAAAGTCTTCCTTTCGCTTTGGTCTGCTGCTGTGTTGATTTGTTTCTGAGTATCATTTATTTTCCTTTTGATGTCTCCGAAATTCATAGCTGCCCATTTTCCCAGCCTTTGTTGGCATTGTTTTAGCTTTTCTATGCAGCTACCATTTACACTTTGCCATGCTTCAGTGATCTGGGTTTCACACCCCTCGTCCATAGTCCATGCATTTTCAAACATGAATCGCCGCGTCCCGCTCTTCCGGTACTGAGTCCCTAAATTTAGCTCCAAGAGGATAGGCAAGTGATCTGAGTAATCTTCATCAATGTGAGTGACTCTAGCTGATGGGAATAAGAGAGTCCAGCTGGTGTCGCTCATGAATCTGTCCAGCCGTTCAAGGACGGAATCTCCTCCCCCTCTTCCGTTCCACCAAGTAAAATCGTATCCTTTGTACCCGAGGTCGAAAAGCTCGCATTCCGTAAAAGCGTCTTGGAAGGATTCCAGAAGCTCTTGTGGTTTTGGAGGGCCCCCCCTTCTTTTCATAGTTGTAAAAGATTTCGTTGATGTCTCCTCCAATGAGCCATGGCAAATCTGAGTGACTTTTAAGCTCTTTGATGAGATGGCATGTGTTTATCTTTGCATGAGTTTGGGGCCATCCATAAATTCCTCTGGAATCGCCATGGTGTTTGCCCAATTCCTTGATCTACTTTGATATCTATGTGATGCTGAGAGTATGACATCAAAGTAACATCTAAGTTCTTTCTCCAAAAGAGAGCTAGACCTCCAGACCGTCCATGACTGTCTACACAAATCCCAAAGAAATCCTTGAATTTATTTTTGACGTTTCTCATTTCCTGTGTACTCTGTTTCGTCTCCGATAAGAAGACGATATCTGGCTTGACTCTGCACACCAGTGTGTACAAGTCTGTAACTGCCCGGGGCTCGCCAAGTCCCCGGCAGTTTAAGCATAGAAGACTCATTGTTCCCGGCGGGGCTGGCTTCCAGCCTCCACCGCTATTTGGTGTGAGTTGATAAGTTCCGTAACAGTTCTTGTCTTCCAGTCTGATATCTCTCCCTTCTTCATGTCACCTATTTTCCTTTTGTTTGTTTCTGATGCTTCTCCCATGGTAATGTCGCTTGGGGCAGCCTGTCCTGTTTCTTGATTGTATTCAAGTTTCTTTCTAGCTCTACTGCCGGTTTCTTTTCTTAGCTCTATAAGTTTCCTCCGTTCAATCTTCCATTCTTCCTCCAATATTCTTCGTTTTCGCTTTATAGGACTCCCTCTGAGTTTTGGTCCATATGGTAATTCGTCTCCTGGTATTTCTCTGATGTAGTGTTGGCATCCTCTGTAAACATGTCCCAGAAGGCCACAAACATAGCAAAATTTGGGTAGCCTGACATACTTCATTGATAACCACTTGGGCTTACCGTCGATCATTAGCCTGATTCCTCTTCTCAATGGTTTTGTTATGTCAATGTCTACCCTAATCTTTAGGTATTTGGATGGCGTCAGAATGTCCTCTTCATCTGCCTCTATGAAGGATCCTATTTTTGATCCAAGACTTTCAGCAAAGGCAAAGGTTTTCTTTTTCATTGGCAAATCACACACCTTGATCCAAAAGCTTGCCGAATTGAATTCAATTTCCGAAGGAACGTCATCGCCACTGAGTTGCTTTAGCAAGATAATATTGTCGTCGTATGACCAAGGTCCTTCTGTAAGAACGGATTCCTTGTCTTCATTAGAGAAAAATTGAAATGTGAATAAGTTGGGGGCAAGTTCTTTCACAATTAGCCCTTCTTGCGGTCTCCAGATGTTCTTTACCATTTGCTTGAAGCCCTCAAAATTGATAGTGTTCTTGGTCAAAACCTTCCCAATTAGACAGAGAGATAACTGTCGTTCGACTTCCACGGAGGAGGGGTCTTCAATCTCAATGATTTCTTCTTCTTCCTCAGTTAGTTGAATCTTGGAGAGGTCTAGGTCATTTGCCGGATCCATCGAAATTGGTTACAGAGCCCTCACGAATGGAGGTATAGCTGGTTGCCTACCGCAAGGCACCGGAAAGCGTCGACTGAAATCCCCACCGAAGGGACAGGAAGCTCCACACAGGTGCGTCTAGCGTCCGAGCGTTTGAAAATTTCTCGAGCTAGGTTTCCCAGTGGAGAAGATGTAATGATTTATCCATAAATTTGATAGACCATAACTAGCAAGTAGCAATCATGAACCTCACAAATTATTAGGTCCACCATGGTTTACTTTTTTTTTTTTTGAAATCGCCATGATTTACTATTTACATACATTGAAATGTATCAATTTTTATGTGATGAATTTTTGTAAACTTTTAATTATTTTAAAAAATATTGATGAATTTTTGTAGTGATATTAATAAATTTATGATGAACTTTAAAATTAATATTGATCAATTTTATAAAAAAAGTTAATGCAAGTGGGAACTATGTAACAATTGATTATAGAAAACTAGTAAATACCCTTGCGTTGTCGTCGCAATTAATCAAAAAATATTATATAAAAAATTATTAATCAAAAACCGATATTAGAGAGCGTGATAATCAACAAAATGACAAATAATATAGAATAAAAAGAGTATGAATTTTTTTTTTGAAACCAAAAACGAGTATGATTTCAAGCATACATCATGGAAAATTTTAAGGAGGTTTCTATATGTCAAACTTTTACCAACTTTGTTGATTAAAGTTTAGACCCTTATTTTTGTACATAATATTGTAATTATTGTGATAACTCAACATAATCAACAATCCTACCTCAAGTAATAAAGAAAACAAAGAATACTATGGACCTATTTGTTGGAAGTAAAGGGAATGAAATTTGATACCTTTTGTTATCAAATTCCCACATAATGGTGTTTGTTTGATATTTTAAGATATGGGATTTGATATCCATGGATACCATATCAAGTTCCCTCCATTCGAGAGGTACTCCATAATTCTCATATTTTAAGGGGATAAGATTTCATTATCTTTAGATGTCAAAAATTTACTTTTGAAAGAAAGAAAAATATTCTAAAAATATCATTTCATGTTACTGTGGTTATGTTAGTCAACACCACCTTTAACCATCACAACACCCACCAGACCACCACCACCAGTCAACAACCATAGCCGACCACCAACCACCGTTGGCCACCAATCCACCGTCTCGACCATTACCCATTTTCAACCCAAGAATCTTAGCCCTCCCATCACGGTACCACTTACCACCAACCAACGTCGATCACAAACCTCTGTTGACCATCTTCGTCGCGCAAGTTGTGATTATCTCGAACCTCGATTTTTTGACAAGTTCACGAATGTGATTGCTGATTCAACCAAACAATACAAAAGTATATTGATTCCATCCCTTGTAGAAACCAAACACATTACATCAATAAATCGTTTTTGTTCCATTCATTTTAGATTTCAAATTTCATTTTATTTCAATCCACTTCTTGTGAACCAAAGGGCCCCTTATATATGCGTGTGTATGTATACACAGTTGCACACATATAAATATACAATTACAAGAGAAATATATATAAAGAAAAATAATCCATACATACAATTTGTTATATAAATTATGAAATGTCATTGTCGTACTCAAAACTTATTTTGTGCTACTTTACTCGATAACTGTAATACATGCATGATTCTTAAAAGACTCCATCTTAAATAATACTAGTATATCAATAACAAAAAAAAAAAAGATACACTATCATTGAAGAACGTTCTTCACAAATAGGGAGATCACAAAACAACCTTTATATTAATACCCTTAATTAAATTTTCTTCCAACTTTCCTTTTAAATTTGGAAAGCAAAGTGATCAAAATTTTCATTGAAATTTTCCATGATTTTTTCCTACCTCTCACATTCTTTCTATTTAGATCCATCAAATGAAAATTTATGTAATATGTCTTTTGTGATGACCTTTATATTAATAATAGAAGTGTGATTAATAGTTTATTTAGATCACTCAAATATATAGTTTCCTCAAACAAAATTAAAAATAAAAAGATCACTCAAGTAGAACTTTCTATAACTTGTATTGGAATTTGTGAAAAATAAATTTTGTAATGTATAAATGATAATTGATTATTTGTCAACTTTTAAATTATTTTCTATTTAAAATTTGATTATATAATTCATGACTCTGTATTTGTGTAAAGCTAAGTTTCTTTTAAAGAAGAACGGGCCTGGGCTCCGACCCACGTGGATGGGCCCAAAGTTGTGAAAGCGTTTTAGAAGCCCAAAAATATTGATTTGAAGAAGGGAATAATTCTTAAGATATTTCCAGTGATATTTTTGACCATTTATAAAATTCTTTTACCCCAAGTATAGAGAGAGCAAGAGATTTTTAAAAATAGATTATTTTTCTTTTTTCTTAATGGATATTCCATTTTGGATTTATCATTTTTTTTTGTGGCCATAATTTGGACAAGGACTTTGTGAAGGTTCTAACGTCAGCATTGCTTTTAGCCATACAACAACGCAAGCACCCTGAAATTAAGATCTTCAAAAAAAAAAAAAAAAGACCGTACTCCTTCCATTTTTATTTACGTATTATTTAGAAAATTGTGTCAAAAATTGTGACTATTAATATTTTAATTTATATAATGATTTATCGTACAAAATTGGTCCCGTTAAATTTGTAATGAAAAATATTATTAGAAAAGTATAATATTATATTTTTTATAAAAATTTTATATAAAAAATTATTAATTAAAAATTAATCTTAAAAAGTGTAAATGATAAATAAAAAAATGAATGGAGTATTTTAATATGAAAAATCTACAAATAATATAATCGAGTCAATGTAATTCCAATTTGTTTTTCTTTTATAAAAATATTTTTCCAATTTGTTTGTGAAGTTTACAAGTAAATATAAAAAAAGTCAACCTTGAATTTATTGTAGCTGACGTAAGTTAATACAATATCAGTATGTCCACCAGGTTATTATCAGGAGTAATAATTAATTGAGAATGATGTAAAAAAGAATTATGTCCATAAACTGTACCTGTCATCTGTACGTGTATGGTTGTAGATATCATAATACTCATATAGGTATATATAAATAAATATAATTAAAAGTTTGATAATCTTTTCTTAAATCTTAAAGTATGCATACTAGTGGATTTGAGTTTGGTTTATTGGATGTGATAGAATTTATGGGACCTTATTAAGAGAGTTAGCATTGTTGGAAATACGGGTAAACACGGTTACACATAAGATTGTGGATCACTTGGGTGGCTAGGAGTCGAAGGCAATCCCGTCTCCCCTTAAGACTTATTAACTTGACCGTGAAAAGACTCAAGGGTAAAACCTAACTTCTTGTAAGCAAAATTACAAGATCTCTCAAGGACTCACAAGAATGTTGCTGTAGTTCAACACCTTAGAAGTTTATTGAAACTCTCTAGAAGAAGGAAGAAGTGGTTGTGATGGTGTCTTTTGAGTGAGCAAAACACCTCACTATTTATAGGCTTGAGGAGTTTTCAAATTGGTCATAATTACCAAACCAAAGAGGCATGATCCATGCGATTTGTCCATGGATAATAATGCCGTGATTATTGACTGATTTCCAGTCAATAATCATCCCAATTATCAATCCATTCAAATCAATCCTGAAGCTGAAATCATGGGATTTCATTATTAATGCTGACTTGCCTCCAACACGGTCCGTGGTGAGTCACCACGGTCCGTGGTGAGTCAGCATGATTCGTGTTTACCTCAACACGGTCCGTGTTGGACCAGTGCAGGAGATTCATGCTCTCTGGACTCCAACACGGGTCGTGTCATGCCAGACACGATCCGTGTTGATCCCAACTTGCATGTTTTGCTTCCCGTTGACCTCCCGGTTAACCTTATGCTTATTGATTATACTTTTTTGCCCCTTAACTCTTGAAATACTCCAATAAGCAGTGGCGAAAATTCGTCCGATTCAAATACCTAAGTTGTCCAATTCAAATTAAATCGGGTTTCATCATCAATTTTTTGTCCAAACTTTAAATTCGTTCAATCCAGACATGTCCGATTGCAGAATCGGGCCGGGTTCAGGTTTGGTGTAAGAAATTTTGGTTGTCAGAATTTTGTGTCGAATTCACGTTTGGATAAAAATATATAGTGTCTGAATCCTAGAATTCAGACAAAATGTTGAATTTATGCCTAGGTTTAGTGTAAATTTGGACTTGGCATATTTGGACAAATTCGAATCCGGACAAATTTGGGCAATTCGGGTCCCCGTTGGGACATAAGAAAGTGTTCGAATCAGATATTCAAACATGGTTCCCGTTTGAAAATTTTGTCCGAATGTCCTAATTGCCCGAACCCGGATTGACCCGAAATCGGATGTTTGTCACCGCTAAAGAGAGTCAAGTTTGTCTCTCTAATTACATTAGTCTCCAAGCTTGTCTCTCCATTTACGTTGCTCTCCAAGTTTGTCTCTTTATTTACATTGCTCTTTGATGGTAAGCATGAATTTGATTCATATTAATTGAAAAGGTGAGTGGGTAATTGATAGTTCTTTATTTCTCCAAGTGACAATAGATTATTATAACCACTTTAGATATCAAATGGTCTATAAATACTACTTTTTTTTTTGATAATCAAGAGGGAGGACTATATTAGATTTTCATCAATAAAATGATACATGTCTACTGATGCCTTTTCCAGTATTGGATCAGGAACATCAATGCTCCACAACCTCTTCTCATGACACCACAGTTGCCAGTGTGCAATCTCATGGGCTACTTTATTTCCCTCCCTCCACACAAATTGAAAGCTAATAAAATCAAAACAAGAAACAAGTTGTAAAATATCAGTGATTATAAGACCTAATTCATTCCCATCAATGGTATTGCTTTTGAGTTTCTGAATTAGTGGCAAGCAGTCACTCTCCATAATGACATTCCGGTACCCCATCGCTATGGCTTCCTGGAGTCCAAATTTGCACGCCCGGGCTTCTTCAATGTTTGGAGAGGTAAAAGGCTCACCCTGCTGTACACCCGCGAGCAGGACATTGCCTTCACTGTATAAATACTACTTTTCATTTTTTCTTTTAAAAATGGTCTATAAATACTACTTTTTGTACAATATACATAATAAAATTATGATTATCTCCAATTGATGATAGATTATTATAACTATTTTAACTTAAATTAGAGAAATAACAAATAAACAAGTTGTGTTTATAGTTTAATGGTTAAAAACTACAATGAAAAGTCACAAATTCTAATAAATTTAAACTTAAAAAAAATTAATGTTTCAGGTCAAACGGATGGGTTGGGTTTGATCTACTAATTTTCGGGATCAGTGTATTTCAGGTTTAGTTGAGAAAATCTTGTTCAAAACCCATAAATTTCGGCAGGTTCGGGTCGAGTTATCGGATTGAATAAAAAAATTATGGGGTCTAGTAAAAGGAATGGGGATGGAGGAGAAAGAAAAAAAAAAAGGCCAGGTCAGAGGAGAGAGAATTCGAGATTTGAGGAATTGGATGTCTGCAAGATGACGAAGCAATGAGCAGCAAATGACCACATCCATTTATTCATTTATCATTAACATCCCAAATCCCAACAATCTTTCTCTTTTCTCTGATTTGTCTTAATTAAACTTAATTTGTTTATCGCTAATTACTTAATTAATCAACTAATCCCCTTCCTTCTTTACTTGTCCCGCCCGTTCCAGATGCTGCTTATAAATAACATCACACCTTAGACTTGGCCCCTTTTCTTCATCATCAATCCTGAATTTTCAATTTAATTTGATTTGAATTTCTCTGAGTTTGAGCAACAATGGCGGAATTTGCAATGGAGGAGGAGGCTGAAATCGAGAAGCTTCCGATTGATATACTCTCTCACATCTTCTTCCTCATCCCTTCCTTCACCGATTTAGCTCAGTAAGTTTTCGTATACTTCAATTTTATTGCGTACGTAATTTGGTTGATTAATTTGTTGTTGTTTGATCGTGTGGATTTTGATGTGAAAATAGGGCGAGTTGTGTGTGTAAGAAATGGAAGGAAGGAGTGAAGCAATCGTTGGGGAGAAGGCATAGTTTGAGCTTTTCTGGATGGAAAATGGATGATCATTCGACTGCTCGTGTTGTTCGTCTTGCTTATTCCTTGAAGGAGCTTGATATGTATGTAGACAACTCTTTTTCTCCCTTTTTTGATCGATTGATTGTTGTTTTCTTTGAGTAATTTTGTTGTTTTTGATTGTAGCTTGGAAATTTGTTCATGAGGATTGTTGCTTGTTTGGTTTTGATTAAAAGTTGACTAGTCAATACTTAATAGAATTTGACCAAACTTTCATTGGATCATAGCTGAAGTAGTAGATGATGATGTTGAGTTGCATTTGATTGGAGGTGGTTTTATTTATTTATTTATCTTTTGAAAAGAATTAACAATTTTTGAAAATATTTTAGTTGAGATCAAAAGTTATCTGGTTCATTATCATGTGCATCTGGACATGGTGTTGATTCTTGTGTTTAGGAAAAGTGAATGATGCAGTAAAAGTTAAACTTTGGTAAATTTTGATAAAATAATGTAAATTTTGGTAAGTATTAGGAAAAGTGATAGATCTGTAAATTTTGGTAAATTCCGGTAATTTTTAGGGTACGTTTGGTTGGTCAAAAATCTTAGGAAAATTGTCAATTTTCCTAGGTCGATTTATTTTCCCTATGTTTGAATGTAGGTTGTTGAGCTTGGGAAAAATTTTATGGGGGCCCCACAATTTCTTATATTTTCCTAGGGAATTTTTCCCGAAAACTTCCCATGACAAATTTTTCCCAGAAAAAGTTTCCCTAAGGTTCCTACTAAATGCTCCCTTATTTACCCATCTTAAATTGAAATGGAGTTGTTGTTTGAAGACTTTGAAGAGAATGAAATTGTTGAAAATATTTAAGGTGAGATGAGAAAATGTGCTTTGCATTATCATGTGTATTGGATCATATAGTGTTGATTTTTGTGTATAATTCAGCTAGGTTAAAAAAAATCGCCTTTTATTTAGCAGCCTCTTGAAGTAGACACATTTGTGATTTGTCCATCTTAAACCCTCAATTCGTTAAAATTGACTCCTCAATAGAACCCACTTTCATGGGATCCTAGCTAAAGTAGTAGATGATCCTGTTGCATCCATTGGAATGTAGGTTGTTTTTTGAAGAAAAAGAAGTTGCTGAAAATGTGTAAATTGAGATGAAAAAATGTGGGGTTTTCTTTTATCATGTGTATTCAATCATAGTGTGTTGATTTTGATTTGGTTTGTGTGTTGAATCAGTTCGAGAAGTCGATGGGGTTGTCAGATAACGGATGATGGTCTGTTTGAGATATCCATGGCGGAGTGTGTCGGTAATTTGACCTCAATCTCAGTATGGGGCATGGTAGGGATTACAGACAAGGGTGTCATTCAGCTGGTATGTAGTATTCGCTACTCATATTGTTGTTCAATTTATTACCTAGTTCACTATCATTCATGCACATTTTTCTGTTTCTCTAAGCTATAAATCGAAGAACAGAAAAAGAAAGGCATGTAAGAGCCTTCGATAATAGTTTATCAGAGTGATTAAGGGTAAAGATCACATGGTATTTTGGGGGATTTTACACCATGGGATGCGTGATTTCGAGCTTTCAATAAGCTCAAACTTTGGAAGTTCTTGGGGTACTAACACCCTTGTGGTTAGGCCTCACAGAATTTGATCCGACAAGAATCTGGCCGAAAGGTTAGAGTTTTGAACATGATTCCCAAACTCGAAACCTAAACCTGAAATCAACCTCAACTAAACCCAATCAGTATTTAACCCGCCTGAATTAATAGGTCTACTTTGGATGCATAAGTTTACCTCTGATGGAGGCGAGTTTCTTCCTTAAAGACATTCTGAATTAGGGTTCACTTCTCTTGAGTTGCATTGTGTATAATCTTTTGAGCACGCTCTCACGTGAATACCCTTTCCGTTTGAAGCGTGGACGCTGCAAAGGCTTACGCAAATAAATGAGGGGGGTTGCTGAGATTTGAACCCAAGACCTTCTACTTGGTCTGACTCTAATTTCATGTGAAACCATCTCAACTGAAAACTTAAATTGATAAGTGAAGGCTCGATGGTTTTTTTTTGTAATCCAACTCCAGCTAGCAGAAACCCTTGCTTCTTGATAGCTACTATATTTAACATATAGATGACTGGGAAAGTCGGGTGCTTGCTTATTTCTGAATATTTGGTCATTCTTCAGAGTGTTTTTTTATGCCAAACTCAGAATCTGTCCTTATGATTCTGCTGTTTTTTCTCTATAGAGAACATGTGCTATTGCCAAATTGTCAATTTATCACATGTGAGGCATAACCCATTGGTTTAGTTTTTCCTCATAGACTTCCCTAGAAAGAAAGTAACCAATGATGAAGTTATGAATACTGCTATTGAAGAAAGGCTTGCTTCTCGGTTACTTCTCCACATCACATATAGATAGACCTATCAATTCGGACGGGCTGGTTCGACGCAGGCTGGGTTTGGGTTTATTTAGGTTTCGGTTTGGAAATCATGTTCGAAACCCTAAACTTTCAGTCGGGTTCAGGTCGAGTCAAATTTTCACAGGTCTACATAGATAAGACGGAAAACCTTATGTTTATTTCGGAACATCTCATCTAGTCTTTCTTTGGCATAATTTGAGTGTTGATATGAAAGTTTCAGGATGGTTGTCTTTTTACTGAAACTGCAAGTTACTTAGAAATATGATAATCTGTTTCCTCTTCTTTTCATAATGTGATAATGTGGAAAATGCTTCAACATATGCTTTTCTTCGCGGTTGAAGTTTAATCTTGAATTCTGTTCCTCGGTCGCAGGTCTCAAGATCTACTGCATTGCAGCACCTGAACATTGGTGGGACATTTATCACTGATGAATCCCTCTTTGCAATTGGAAACAGTTGCCCACATTTGAAGGTTTAATATCTACTCTCTAGTACCGAATTCTGTTTTTTTTTTTTCATTTGGTTTCGATTCTTGTTGAGCCAACTTGAATTTCCCACCCGACAAAATTGACCCAACTCGAATGTCCCACCTGAACCCGACCAACCTATATCCAAATATGCCAGTATTAATGACCTGAAATAGGCCCAAACCCGAAATGACCCAAGCCTGACCCAACCCAAATCTTGTCGAGCCAACCAACTTGAATGTCCCACCTGAACCCGACCAACCCCGGCCCAAAAATGCCAAAATTAATGACTTGAAATTGACCCAAACCTGAAATGGCCCACCCCAATCCGAGCATGATTCAAACCCGGCCTGAATCTTGTTGACCCGAATCATCCCAAACCGAGACCAACCCGAATGACCCGATTGCTAGGTCGACCTCTGACGGTTGCTTTCCAACTCAATTCACAGAGCATAGTCCTGTGGAGCTGCCGCCACGTGACTGAAATCGGGCTTCTTTACCTCGTAAACAAGTGCCGGAAGCTCCAGTCGATAAACGTGTGGGGCACTCGGGTCCCCATGGACGGGCTCATGGGGCTGCTCATGATCAGCCCGGCCCTACAGATCAAATCTTCCGCTCTTCTGATGCCAAACACTCAAGCTATTCCGGTTTAATCTGCACCGCTAAGTGACTACTCTGGGCCGTCTGATTGTTCGAAGAAAGGTCATATGCTTTGTGCGCAAACAATGGAGAATGAATGAATGTGTACAGATTGTTTCAATGGAATTATGATGAATGAACATTCGACCCCAAACGAAAAATAAACTTAAGATTTGTGTATATGCTCTATCAATTTGTAATTAGAACCGCCCGTGTGTTCGTTCGTTCATTCAAGGATTGAATAAGACATCTATTGCCCCCTCGCATTGATGTAATTATGAAATTTTCAAGAAATGAACTTCATGAATGAAAAAATGCACGTTGATAGATATAAATAGCTGTTTAAACCCATATTGTGAAGTTACAGTTTCACTATCTTGATCTCACATTGATGTGAGAACTAATTTTTGAAGATAACATGACATGACATTTTCTTGTGTACATCTTCTCATTTCCAAAATAAAAGAACAAATACTATGAACTTATGAAACCATCTGAAAAATCAAATGGCAACATTCAGCTATATATATGTCTATGATATATATCTATAAGAAGAATACAACACATGAACTAATTCAATGAAATGAATGATCTGAGCCGAGCCGAGCTTCCTTAATGGAGGAATACCAGCTTGTATATAATATGATGATTATCAGCCACCAATAACACGGGCTCCGTCACCCGATTCACAGATCAAAACTGCAGCTTCCGGGGCGGTTTTGCCCGCGAGTTCCGGCTGAAGCTTCTTGTACTCCGTTTTCACAAATGCGGCGGCTTCTGAGGCGAGATCGGCATCCACAAATGCGATGCAACAACCCCGGAATCCGGCCCCGCTGAACCGGGCCCCGTAGACTCCGGGAGCTCTCAGGAGGACCTCATATAGGTCTATCAGAGGTTTACAGCCTGAAAAGTGGGAGGAGAGTGACTGTTAAAAATAGCGTCGTGCCAGTCTTGAATTAGGGTTTAGGGTTAGGGTTAAGGTTTAAGGTTTAGGGTTAGGTTGACTCATTTAATAATAAATGGGGCAGTTTCGTGCTAGTTTTGGAAACAGCTTAAATTTGTTCAGAATTGAGAAATTAATGTGTGTTTAAGGCAAATGGTGTACTCGAGGCTCGAGTCGACTTGTGGATCAAAATTGGTGCGGCCGGTCTCAGATTCGGGTTTCCCTTGACAATTTCGGGCCGGATTCTAGTTGGGTCACTTTTGTGTTAGTCTTGATTATTCACAATCGGAAAATTGACGTGTTTTTGAGTTAGATGGTATAATCATGTCCACTTGGGGTCAAAAAATCGGTTTGGTCCATGTTCAGTTCGGGGCAAGTTAACCTTTTCTTCATTCCCCTCACTATTTTTCCTTTATATGTCTGAAAAGAATGCATGTAGATCTACCTTGCAATTTAGACCAGGATTTACCTCTAGGTTCGAGTTTCTGCCAATAATTTCAGGTTGGGCCATGCTAGTCTTGAAAGCAACTTAAATTTATTCAGAATTGAAAGATTAACACATTTTAAGGTAAATAGTCTAATCATGTCGACTTTGGGTCGAAATCAGTTCAGTTCATGTCTAGGTCAGTTTTTTTTTTTTTTTTTGTCAATAATTTTAGGTCGGTTATAGTGTTGGGACAAGCTTTCCTAGCTCTAAAAATGACACAAAAGCTTACGGAAGAAGTGAACCGTCCGTTTTGGGCAACACAAATTCATTCATCCAACTATATCAGAAGAAGCAATTTATACATTCATACCGCATTCATAGTTCTCAATGGAGCTTTGACCGGATGCTGTAATTAACCTTCCGAACTCATCCAACCTACCAGAAGTCCACGCTTCAAGTCCTACACCAAATCACGTACAGAAAAAGGCAAAAAGATCGACATCAGATATCATTGAAAAAAAGGAATAAAAGAAAAAGATCAGAAGAATGATGAATGCGAAACAGTTGTTTCATGTAATTCTACCTTTCATAACACGCGTGTTCTCCGAGAAATAATGCTCTGCTCTTCGAGCTAGGACAGGTTCCAGTTTTCCCTACAGAGCAGTCATTTATAAAGCATTTTAATCGATAGACTTCCATCACGGCATTTTAATGTTTTATGAGAACAAAAAAAGAAAGTTTCAGGCCGGGTCGGGCCGGGCCGGAAGTAGACCTGATATTGGGTCTGTCATTCGAGTAGGGTTAGCTTCTGGTTGGGACATTTCCGGTCAACTAGATTCGGGTTTGTGTTGTTTGGTATTCAGTACGGTATGCTTCTTTAAGGAAAACGAACAACCTTTTTGTGAAAACAAAAATTCCGGTCGGGTCATTTTGGGTTATTCGGGTCGGGTTCAGTTTTGGCAAAAAATAAACTTTGGAGAAAACCAGTATTGGAGGATAGAATTCACAGACTACCTTGTGAGCTTCATATGCTTCTTGTCCAACTGTTTATACAGGACAACCGACGAATTAGAATCCCGAGGATATCATAATTTGCAGAAAATGGTTAGTTTATTATACATAAAAAAAAAAAAGAAAAAAAAGCATAGGACCCAAATCTCACCGTTGGATAGAATGGGTTCTACTTCGGACCGCCCAGAAGCACTGCAATGCATGACAACACAACCGAAATTAATGTCTGATTAGTGACTCATATTCTTTTAGCTGCAGATTATGACACTCTGACAAGCTTAAGTATTAAGTTCTTGTGAACATTCACGAACTATGATGCACAACAACTCTAAGTGTGGTGGGTTCAATTCGCACAGGTTCGGGGAGATCCATATGTAGTCAATCTTACCTCAATAATACTGATTCCATGACACCCACAAACAAAAAAAAAAGAAAGAAAGAAAGATAGCATTTGGATATAAATGGCAAAGGAGCCATGTCTAAAGCTTGTCCTTCCTAGATTGAACTTCTATGACACTCGCCAATTCAAATTATAATGAGATATGCAATTTCTTCAAAATAGCCGATTCTAAACTTGACAGTTCGGGCGGGCGGGCGGGCAGGTCGGGTTCGGTATGGGTCGGTTTCAGGTTTATTTATGTTTTAGTTTTGGAAATTCCGGGCCTAACCTTAAACTTTCGAGCGGATTCAGGTAGATTTCGGGCCGGATCAGATTCTGCCCACTCTAGCCGATTTTGACACCCATACCCGCGTCCAAGTAACATGGTTGAAATTTCACGTTTTACACGTCTCATGGAATTAGATGTAGAGAGTAAGTATTCACAATTCGGAGAGGAACAACTTCGGTTACATAAAGTTTCGGGTTTCTCAAGGGGGATTGAAACGGTCTAAAAGCCCTAAAGTTTCAGGTAAGTTTCAATCATGTTTTGAAAAAGGTTAACTTTTCTCACCCTAATCTAAGCATGCAAGGAAAAGTTACTTATTCAAGTCAAAGATACCATAATAAGAAAAAGAACTCACTTTAGAAGCACTCTGGCAGCTTCTCGACATTCAGCAACTCGACGGTTATATCCAATGTTACTTGTCAAAGCCTGCTTCAAACCGGAACTCGCCAACAGTATTTTGTATGATGATTTGTGGGCCCCATTTACGCCGTTTCCATGCACAATCTGAGGGCTTATGAGCTCGTGCTCCTTGGTCTTTAAGATTGAGATTGAAACCAAAGGACAAATTGACTCAGAACAGGAAAAAAATAAATCAGCCCGAGAAGTAGAAGTATCTCATTGTAAACCTTTCCTAAGAATTTCTAGGAGAAAAATCAGCTCGTAATATATGATTTGACAACGTATTACGGGCCAGCGTCTTGAAACCGCAGGCCTTATACCAGAGGAGAAAAAAGAACAAGAGATTCAGAAAAATGAGAAAAGTGGAAGAAATGCTGCAAATATGGCGTATTTTTTATTTTTATTGAGAAACGTGACGATGAAATTGATGAAAGTTCCGAAGCTACCTTACAGTCCATGAAGGTCAGACAGCCGCGTCTCGAAAGCAGTATTGCAGATTGATCCAATATGCCATTGCTCAGCCCTAAATATTCGTTTTCGATCAGCCTGCATTGTATAGCGAAGTCATACTTAGAGGAAGCCAACTGATAATTCAGGATGGTTACGAAGTGCAGAACATACAATGCAAGTTACTAAGAACAAAAACGAGAAAAGAGTTAGAGAAAATGTACTTACCGATCATACTCAATGTTTTCTGTTGGAGACACTGACATATTATTTGCACTTTCTAACGCCAACAAGTACGCAACACCAACCTGAAGTGAATCGTTCGCAGCCCAAAGTTCCATGATAAATAATTATTTTATGCATAAATGATAAATCTAGCACGTAAAATTAAGGGGCTTAACTTACAGCAGCAGAAGAGCTAAGACCCGAGCTGTCAAGTCCCATGGAACCACTAATCACGCCGATAATACCCTGGAAGATCCACAAATGACAATTCATTAACTAGAATTTCTCAATAGATTACATAGTAATTGCCCAAAATATACTGATAATGCAGCAATAGAAATAGTTGAGACCCCCCCCCCCCAACAACAAAAACCAAAACACACACTCAGAGCAATATATATTATTATATTACATGCACTTGGAGCATTTACTCCAGATATTTGCAAGCGAACAATCATAATAATGAGAGTGAACAACCTAAATACCTAATATATGTGAGCGAGCAACCTAATATATCCGGGTGCACCTAATAAATTGCACACTCTGAGATAAGACGAAAGAATTCAAATTAAGACCCAGAATTCTCCTGGCAAAGACTACTTCAATCTTTTGTGGAAAATTAAATGCAAGCTAAGTGTTTGTCACCTGGTTGAGGACATTCCCTTTGCTTTGCAATGCATATAGAGCTCCTCTGGCATATCTTCCCCAAGCACACTCCTCCTCCTGTTTGACTGAACCATTTGTATTGGTAGTTCCGTTTGCCTTGATCAACTTTTTAGGATGTTGGGTTTCATCAACTCTGCGACATGAATCCGGAAAAGGATTAGGTTAATTCAGATCACTAAAACTGACCATCAAATACTCTTGCAGGGATTCAAAGAAGTTTTGGTAGTGCTTGCAGTAAAGGATAGGATGGGATCACATAATGAAAAACTGGTTTCAGGCAATTATGTTCAATGCGATAACTAGCACAAAGTAAATTTCCCGAGAAGATTACAATGAAATATAGCACATAATACACGAAAAGAATGCTAATAAATTGAACGTATAATGTTAGTCTCCGTTTTGGAACAGCCGCCATTGCTGATATTGAAAGTCATTCACTATTCTGAAATGATCATCGTGGATGATGCACTATGAAAATGTAGTAAAACATGCATTTTGGTAAACTAACCAGCACAAGGTTCGTTGTTCAAGAGAAGACATATGGATATGGTGTAGAAACTCTTTGAGATGGATATGGAGCGGGGCAAATTAGATGGAATAATAATACAATCGTTAGGCTAACAGAAAGACAAGTATGAGAAAGAGTTGTTTTACTCCTCCTTACCTGAATCTTATTTCTCCTTCAAACTGTGCAGAACGCAATATGACCTGCAAGGCAAGGTGTCTAGATTGTGAGATTGGCGACAAAATTGCTTAGTGCTTATGATATGCTTTTAAAATAACAGGTTCTACCATATATGGCACATTGAGGAGAAACTAAAAAGCAGATGCCCACATCACAAATCATGCCAAATGAGCAATTAGAATCGTCGTTCACCTTCAATTACATTGGAGTCTCAAAATCATCCTCCAAGTCTATGGAGATAGATTTTCAGAAGGCCACTCAATGAGCATAGACTGCATAGTACTTTCCCGTCCTAAAAGGCTCCAAAGTTACAACAAGTTCTGGATAAATTCAGCTCACGGTCTCTTGGCAAGATGACAAGCAATTTTTTTTGTTTATCATAGAGCACGAAGTCAGGTTCATCATTATCCTGATGAAAAAAAGCCTTTGCTTGCTCCTTTTTGTCAAAATTTCCCCTTCCAAAAATCTAGTAAAGGTTCTATAAACAATAGTGTGGGCTAACCTTACTGTATGAAAGAAGCAAAAAGGAATTGGATTAACTTGTTGCTTGACTACCCTACGAATGAATATCGTTCCTACGGCTGCGGTGGTGACATACTCCTCGGCGGTGACTACTAGAGTCATCGTTGACATTCACGCCTCAGACCCACAAAACCCAGGTGATGGTGGTTTACGTATAGAGTGAGACAAGGAGATTAAGGTACCTGGTCTGTATGTTAATACTCTCATGTCTCAATTATAGATGGAGAAAAGGATATTCAGGTACCCAGTCTGTAGGTTAATACTCTCGTGTCACAATTATAGAGCGAGACAAGGATATTAAGGTACCCAGTCTGTAGGTTAATACTCTCGTGTCTCAATTCACTAAGAATCGGTTGTAATTACTAAGGCCTAAAGTAATTATGTGGTTGTTACTTTATAACTGCCAATCAATTCACTAAAGTAATTACTAAGGCCTAAGCATCATATTGAGAATGAGGTGTGTCACCAATAATTACAAGTAATGTCATATTAAGGCACCAACTAACTAACACAACACTTTCAAATAAACAATCCCCTGAATCATCCTGACATCACCATATCGCATACGTCCCTTAATCCTTGACATGTCATATGATTTAACTCAAAAAGTATTTGACCAAATATATCTCATTAACATGGTTTGGAAGATTGCTTAAGGCCACCCCAAATCAAGATGACATCTCATGCCTTCTATCATTTTTGATACAAAACCAATAAAATGATCCCCATAAAATATTGCTCTACTAGCCTATCCAATCTTGCAACTTATTAGCTATTGAGTCCAACATATGATATGCGACACATCCATACATTCACTCTATATAGTATTCATGAAGATAGAACCTCTTCACAAAGGGATGCTCCCACAAATCACAAGAACACATCAAGGAATTGTTCCTTTATCATACTCTCTGGATTTTAGGACATATATAACCTGTCTAATCTTATTCATGATCATTCCCACTATCATTCAGACATGTAAAATCACGAACATGTTAAGAGCTACTCCCACTAACTCCAAGAGATATAGGTCGTTTGAACATGATGACTAACTGCATGTTTAATACTTAAATATGAGAACTAACCTAATGTTTAAGACTAGACTAGATATAAAGGGCATTCCTATCCTCTTTTCTCTTCCTTCAATCAAACGACTACCAGCACCATCTCTTGATGAAAGGAGGGAATAGGTAACTCTCATTTTATATCATGTACCACAACATGATCCTCTCCTTACCAGCAAGACATCTTAACTCCATTATGCAACCAAGCTATGAGGCTCTAGAATCATGTTGCAGTAGCGAATGAAGAATTCAAACGGCACAACAATCTCTAAATTCAAACAAACCAAAGACACATTCTATCATGGTATGCCACTCCAACATCGGTTAAATTTCAAAGAGCTACCTGTGTCATAGTCACAATCGTAGTTACCGGAATCACCACATATCCCTACAATCCCTATTCGAGGAGCAAGCGTTCTAAAGCCAATCTCTTAATTCAAACGAACTACCCAGAAACCGTTCCTATTAACTATGGTCGCAAGAGATTTTAAGTTTACTATATCCTAATTAGCTCCAAATACTTTTGGATCTAGAACTTTGACACAACCATATACCGGTGCTCAAAAGCAGAGATAAAACCAAAACCAATACTCCGAAATCCCACCCAAGCAAGGTATGAAGGGGTCGGATGTTGCAATCTTACCACTAAATTGTGCACTTTAGAGAGAATGGTTCCAATTGACCCAAGATTTAGAAATCGTTTTCTACCTTCTACTCCATGGAACAGAAGTAGAGGAAATTTTAATAAGGCATATTACTTTAGTCCATTACAATCTTCCACAACTTAAGGAGGTGCATTGCATGCCAGCTCACAAAAATAAATTGCAAATTTCCCCGTTATAGGATAAAAGACAAATGTACCTCTGGATTCCCAGAAGGGACAAATGCAAGGAGAAGTCCCAAGTTTATTGCCATCGCTGATACAGCTCCGCCCTGACATGACCAAAGCAGCCAGACGGAATAAGGTGTAAGCCAAATCCATAACAAAACATAATTTTTACTCTAGTATACCTAAGTAGATATAAAATAAGCTCTTAAAGTTTTGTAAAAAAATGGCTTTCACAAAATAACAGATTTTGAATTAACCTGATGGTCGACATGAGCACCCAGCGGACAAATCCTGTATGGGGAGACAACCACCCTAACCTCCTTAGGGCTTCTTCCAGACATCCTAGCTACTGCCTCTCTTAAGTCATTTAACTGCAGCGAAAACATTCGACGGTAGACAACAGAATCAATCAGTAAGCAAACCTTAATAAGAGAAACAATTACAAAAAGAGAGAGACTTTTGATGTGTGGAGACTTCTTCACATGATTATTTGCAATTAGGACTTTACAAGGTAGTAGAACCAAAAACAACTTAGGAGATAAGTAGAAACACATCTTTCCACCGCTATGCAAATATCAGAGAAGCAAAATTAATACTGCAATCAACATTTTCGGAAGAACCTCGATGACCATACCAAATCTAACAAAGTTGCACTAGAAAAGACTTGGTGGATTCCTTTCCTTCAACAAAAAACTCTTCTTAGCCATTCTATGCCATAATGCATATTCAACATCCAAAGATTGAATCCAATGAGTCAAGATGATTCCTCTTCGTTATAGACCATCATGTTTCATCTTGATTTGGCTATACTTGTATGTAGCCAGACATGTTAGCTCCCCATGAGACTTAACATTTACCATTGGCCAATGCAATAACAAGTCAAAAAATCTCGATTCTTTTGAAATGATAGACGCTGTTCGTTAGACATATCAATGCCAAAAGGTTGATAGGCTCAATATGGGAAACTAATCCTTTGGAAAATCAACAACAATCTTTCTATGAACTTCCAGAAGTTTGTTTCATATAACTTAGGGATAGAAATTTTGAGTCATGGGTATGAAACATTTACAATTCACGCACAAGACCTATTGCCCATGTAATTTGGGTTCCGCATCTATAAATATGCTAAAATGAAACTACCCGAGGTAAATCCATACATAGGTGACAAAATCTTTGGAGATTTGGATACTCCTAAGCTACCTCCAAACCAAAATAAGAGGGTAAGGCGAAAAGAGACAATAAAAAGTTCTTCTCATCCCCCAGAACTAAACAAAAGACCGATGATCTCGGCGTTGCCACTATTCACAAGTTTGACAGCAAAGAACCTCCTCGAACATACCCAACTGGGATTCGCATTCTTGAGCAAGCGATCTTAGTAAATTAGACCAACTAATGTATTAACCAACAACACTTCATATTCTTCCCTAGTCGATCCTAGCGACATTCCTATAGCTATGACCTAGAATCATCTTACCCCACATTAATAAATTTCAACCACCTAAACATAAGCAACCTCAACTAATTCCAGTTTGTATATATTCACCATGGATGATTCCCAATTTCAGAACAAATAAAACATCAAAACCTATCCAGCAGCTCCAAATACAATGCCCAGTATTCAATTTCAAGTTTCAAACACAACAAAGTAACACATCACTATCTTGAGTAATATAATCCACCATTATTTAAAAATAAATAAATAAAAATCCACCATAACAACATACAAATCATGAAATCAAGAGCAAGTAATCCATTATTATCTTGAGTAATATAATCCACCATTATCAAAAACAAATCCACCGTAACAACATACAAATCATGAAATCAAGAACAACTACTGAACTCAAAGTACCCCCCCCCCAAAAAAAAAAAAAATCTAGCAATTCAATGGTGGGTAAACACTAGTATACAAAATTACAAACACAACAAATCCCAACATGAACACCCAGAAAATGATATTAAATCATAGCCAGAAAAAATCGAAAAAGAAATCATTCAAACTATTCATTCTTACCTCTGCTTCGGAGGGCCATTTACATTCACCCATTTTCAGAATTCCCCAACAAATTCTCCCACTTCACTGCGGTGAAAATGGGTTTAACCCGAGAGATCTCTGAATTTATTGAGAAAAACTAAGAATAAAAGGGAAGTAGTTAGGGAGGGAGATATTTCTCTATCTGGGTAATAATGGCGAAAATGGGTAGATTTGATATGACAACCCAGAAATAGTTATGACGTCAAAATCGAATGAAATCCCTAAAATCTGTAGAAGGGGAAGAATGCCATGGAAATTGATTGAGATTAGAGAGAGAAAGAGAGGAGGAGGTAGCGGCACACTATGAATATGAACACAGGGATTGATTTATGGTTCGTTAGTCACTTCATAAATTAGACACTTTACGTCAAAAAAAGAATTGAAATAAAATAAAATAAAATAAATTAATAAAGAGGGTGATGTGTTAATCAACGGTTGAATGTACGGGCGATTTACTTCTGATGTATTCGGCGGGCGGGATTATAGTACTATTGCACCTAAAATGCAATAATTGATGGGTAATCATCACTCCCACCATTAATACTCCCCCGTTCCATAATAATAACCGTTAATTATTCATAAATTATAATAAATTATGATATAAAATTATCGCTATTAGAAAGATATTTTATTAAAAATTATAATGGAGGTAAATATATATTGTACCTCGTTGTAATTTGTGAATAATTAGTGGTTAAAATTTAATCAAAGTGTCCATTAATATTCAACGCATAGAGTATTTCACAATGCTTTTTGGGTGTTTATTAATTTATAGAGTTGGGGCAGATAAATTTTGGTAAATATTAATTAGTAAAATATTAGAAAAAAGTCAAATTTTGAAAATTTTATAAAATATATGATAAAGACTCAATTATATATTACCTAAATTATCCAACATTTTCCGAATTTTACACATTTTTTAATATTTTTAATTACTATTTATCACAATTTATCTAACATAAATATTTATCTAAAAGATCAAATATTTTTTTTATAAAACTTTTCAGTACATAATTTTAATATAAATTTAATCACTTATAACTTTCTATATTTTCCTTTAAACTAATATCGTTATTACCTTCCAAAAAAATAATAACATTATTGTTCTCTGTAAATTTGATCATTTAGTAAAGGTTATTTTTGAACTTATTGCCAAAAAAATAATAACATTATTATTCTCTGTAAATTTGATCATTTAGTAAAGGTTATTTTTTAACTTATTGAGGAACGAAGGAGTTTATGAATCTTGATTAATTTACTCTTTTCTCTTCTTTCTTACAATATTGTTGAGTTTATTATTTTATTTTTGAAGCAAGATTGTTCAATTAATTAATTTTGTAATCATATAATTCATTTATTTCAAACATGCCATCTGATTTGATAATTTTTTTTAAGATAAACCGCCGACTAAGCAGAACTCATTATTATTACTCAAAAAATAAGACATATCATCCCCGGTCAAGGCAAAGAGAATCCTCGGGTCCATCGTCCAGCCAGAGCCTATCACCCAGATCAAGGGGTTGAAGGCGGGCTAGGGAATGAGCAACCATATTCCCCGCCCTAATTATACATGATGCCATGAAATAACCGGAAATAAAACCGCTAACTTTAAAATTTTAGCAATGATCAAACTCATCGTGCTACTTCCTTTAAATGTATTGCCCCACTATTTCATAATATTTTTAGTTTACAATTCTAACATGTATTTAGTTACTTATAACCCACTATATTTGCCCTGAAATTAATAACTATCCCTAACTATTTGTCAATTTTTTTTAACTATCTTGTCCCTTTTATTTGTTAATTTTACAATTTCTATTAATAAAATACTCATTTTACCCTTATTAATGATGCAATGGAAGTGTAAAGAGAACTTGAAATGTGAAAAGTCACTGCTAAGTAAAAGGGACGTACTTGTTCAAGTGTAAATTTTTTATTCAATTTTCTAGAGACATTGAACTTATAAAATTAATTATCATAACACTCATTCAGGGACAGACTTAGGGCCTGTTCGGCAATAGCGTTTTACATGGCGTTTAGAGTTTTGACCGGTCAAAACTCTATTTGGTCCAATTTTATCTGTTCGGTAAATTAGCGTATAATACCAATAATTAACGTTTTACTCAGCTTCTCCTAAACGTCACTCATGGTAACGTTTTACCCGGCTTTTAGCTTTTGTCATTTTACCTTCCACTAATACCCCTTATTATTTTAGCTTTCATAAATAAATTTGACGCCTGGCTTTGTGCTACCTTTTGTCAATCATTACAACTTTATCAATTTTTATATAGAATATTTTCTCCCTAATTTAGTATTTAGTTGTAGAATTTGATGTAAATGTAGTTATTCAAAATTTCAATAATAATAATAATAATAATAATAATAATAATAATAATAATAGTTGTAGTAATGTGATGATAATAATAATAATAACAATAATAATAATAATAATAATAATAGTGGTAGTAGTTTGGGCTTTTATGTCATTTTACATGCACCATATGGTGAAACCGTTAATTTTACCGAACACTTATTTTCAAAAATTTAGTTAAACAGCTATCCGCTAGCAGCTCATATGTAACATTATCCGCTATTATCTACTAAACAGCTTATCCATTGTATAAACCTAATAATTAACAGGGCCTTAGTATTATGTAGATTTTTAAAACAATGCATAACAAACCAAATATAAGATGTTTTAGAATTCTAAATTGTTGGAATTAGCAAGTATGCTTTACTTACAAGTAAAAATCACCTCTAGGCTCACATCAAGTTATTGGATAAGCTCTATCTCTGTTCATAATTGGTGAAAACTCAATGGATATTAAAATTTCAAGATTTTTGAGTAATTGTCTATGCTAATCAAGGATGGAAAATCATATGTAACATGGCTACCTAGCCACACTTGTCTAGAGTACTCTAGATAATTCTACGAGGCTTTACAATGAATGAACCATAAATCTAGTATTTCAAAAGGATCAAACACATCAAAGTCATTAGTTAAAATGACAATTACTTGGACTCTTAGAGTTGTAAAAATATATCCAAACTTTAGTCAACTTTAAGTAGAAGTAGGTATATCGATTCTTCATGGATAACAATAACGAATTTCAGTATTGTCCCGCTAACTTGAGGTATATTAGAGTTCACATGCATGCAGTCTTTCCAAAATACGTGAAGAGGTTGATTTTGACAGACCAATAGATAAAACCCTTTTGAAAGTGAGGACAAAAGTCACAAAACCATTTGAAAAACCAAGTCAATTCATTACGTTAAGAATCTTAAATTCAAATAATTGAACATGACCCAACTAAAAACCAGGTCAGTCCAAATTTAGCTATCAAGGGCTAGTTTGTCCAAGATTTGAGCCCTAACATATTCAGAAACCTCTAATTTGGGTTTGGATAAATTTGGACAAAACAATGTCCAGATTGGGATCATATTGGGCTAAACTTATCCAACTTGTAGGCCCGTGAGAGGAAAAGGTAAATACTATTCAATTTATGTACTATAGATGAAAAATTTTCAACTATGATAGTTAAAAAGTATGTTTTAACTATAGAAAGTTTAATACATATTGATCAGTCAACTTGTTCCAACAAATAATACTATTGACAGAAGATACAAACTTTTTACAAAATTTAATAATACTGAGGAGGTTTTATCATAGTTGAATTTTTTTCAACTATCATAGTTAAAAAGTATAACCGTTGATTCTACTTTTATAACAATTGAAATCAATATATTTTGATCAAAACAATTTGTTACAACAGTAAATCATATTTATCAATATAAATAATTTTAATGAATGAGATTTATTTTATTCAAAATTAAAAGTAAGAAACTTAACTTCTAACTACCACCCTGTTCTTTTATATGGCTGGCAATCTGCGGTGTCACAACCCACCACAACATACCATTCCACCGCAATTCACCACAACCCACGACAAATTACTTTTTCAAATTTATTATATATTTTTAATATAAATTTTCAATCAGTACTTTTTCACCTCACTTTTTCCAATACAATACTTTTTCAACCATTTTTTAAATCATCCAAAAACAATACAATATTTCAACTCACTTTTCCAATTATTTACAATTACCAATACAATATTTATATATATATACAAAAAAAACCCACCACAACTTACCAATAAGGCAATAACCCACCATAATTCCACCATACCCGCCACAATTTCACCACATCATACCGCGCCATACCACAACATACCGCATAAAAGAACAGCGCCATAAAATCAACTACGATAGGATTTTGATACAATACATAAAGAAATTATAGTACAGGCTGCATTGAATCTGAACATAAAGACCATAACTAAATCCAAATGAGGTGTGTAAAATGGGTGATTGTATACGTATCCAATCAAGATCAGTCTCTTTGGATTTTGTTTCACCTGTCAATTATTTATGTTACGTAAATAACACTGCAAAACCACATTCAAATGGATAGTATTGGCAGTAAAGTTCTACTCGAAGATATCTCGTAACTCAAGAGTAGAGCTGACAAAATTTCGTCTGATCTGAATATCCAAATTTGTCCGTCTTGAAAAAGAAAATGAGTCTAATCGTAGATTTTTCCTTTGAATTCCAAATTGATCGAAAATTTAAGCATGATATCTATCATATTTTATTGTCTGAACTTGACTTTTAACCTTAATTTATGTAAGTCCAAATTTTCGACCCATAAAAGTTAAAAACCGAAGAATGATCATCATTTTTCCATTGGAACTTTAACATTGATTGATTTGACCAATCTGAATTTGAACTGGTCCTGAATTTTTGCAAAGACTATTTCATTGGTCGGGACTAGGGCCCATACACTCCATGGCAATCTTCAATAGGAGTGGGCAACAGGTCGGGTCCTCATAAGGCATATAAAATGAGGTTCAGGTTGTTAAGGGATCAGAACCATCAGGTCATTAACAAGTCTACTTGTTTAATAATGTTAAAGGGTTGGTGAATGAACAAGATCAAACTTATCAATAATTCAAAATAAATAGTTTTTACTATTATTTTAAATGTTAAACTTGCTTCTTTCAAAGAAAATATTTAACTTAAATATATTATTAATACTATACATTAAATATAGTAAGAACTAGCATAACTACCTCTTTTAGTACAATATACTTTATTCTAACTTTAGGGTAAACCCTTAGGCCAACTCTAATTTTTGCTAGAAGACCTGACCCGGCGCACAACTGCAATGGGCCGAATTTTGACCGGCCCGCCCCTACATAGCTGATGGGCCAATCCTAACCCAACTCGGGCCATTATCTACCCCTAACACACGGTTAAATTCAAACACGGGTCTACAACTTTTGGTGTAAGTCCTGCAGACAACCTTTCCTTTTTTCGATTATTGATAGCCTAAAGGTTCATAGAATACAACATACTTGCATATAAAATAACAAACAACCACCACCAAAAGAAAAAAAAAAGTTACAACCAAACTGCTAAATAAAATAATACAATAAGGACTTTAGCGTGCACCACAACCAGATGAAACCATTACATCGCAAATAAAATGCAAGATCAATGAATTCAGCTTCTTGGGTCATCAAAGACCCGCGCCTATAACATTGCCAATAATCACAACCATTCGGTCAATTTCAACTTCAATATCATCAAGACTGTCATCTTCCGACATGTTCGCGCGCCTATTCATCCTAACCTTCTGACCACCCTTTTGTCCACAAGCAGCTCTACAAGTTGCATCTCTGACTAACTGTCACTTAGATTTCATCAATATGTTAAGTTTTCGCTTACTCCTGCCTTAACCCTTCGAAGCCTTAATGATGGATTCTTCAAGATTTGCAAGTAAGTCATGCTCAGTCACACCATCAAAGGATTCAATCGGGTTGTTATGAGTGCGGTCACTGTCAGAGTCGGCCTCTGGATCCCTATTGGCCGCCCAACTCGGGCCATTATCTACCCCTAACACACGGTTAAATTCAAACACGGGTCTACAACTTTTGGTGTAAGTCCTGCAGACAACCTTTCCTTTTTTCGATTATTGATAGCCTAAAGGTTCATAGAATACAACATACTTGCATATAAAATAACAAACAACCACCACCAAAAGAAAAAAAAAAGTTACAACCAAACTGCTAAATAAAATAATACAATAAGGACTTTAGCGTGCACCACAACCAGATGAAACCATTACATCGCAAATAAAATGCAAGATCAATGAATTCAGCTTCTTGGGTCATCAAAGACCCGCGCGCCTATAACATTGCCAATAATCACAACCATTCGGTCAATTTCAACTTCAATATCATCAAGACTGTCATCTTCCGACATGTTCGCGCGCCTATTCATCCTAACCTTCTGACCACCCTTTTGTCCACAAGCAGCTCTACAAGTTGCATCTCTGACTAACTGTCACTTAGATTTCATCAATATGTTAAGTTTTAACCTCGCCTTAACCCTTCGAAGCCTTAATGATGGATTCTTCAAGATTTGCAAGTAAGTCATGCTCAGTCACACCATCAAAGGATTCAATCGGGTTGTTATGAGTGCGGTCACTGTCAGAGTCGGCCTCTGGATCCCTATTGGCCGCCCAACTCGGGCCATTATCTACCCCTAACACACGGTTAAATTCAAACACGGGTCTACAACTTTTGGTGTAAGTCCTGCAGACAACCTTTCCTTTTTTCGATTATTGATAGCCTAAAGGTTCATAGAATACAACATACTTGCATATAAAATAACAAACAACCACCACCAAAAGAAAAAAAAAAGTTACAACCAAACTGCTAAATAAAATAATACAATAAGGACTTTAGCGTGCACCACAACCAGATGAAACCATTACATCGCAAATAAAATGCAAGATCAATGAATTCAGCTTCTTGGGTCATCAAAGACCCGCGCGCCTATAACATTGCCAATAATCACAACCATTCGGTCAATTTCAACTTCAATATCATCAAGATTGTCATCTTGACATGTTCGCGCCTATTCATCCTAACCTTCTGACCACCCTTTTGTCCACAAGCAGCTCTACAAGTTGCATCTCTGACTAACTGTCACTTAGATTTCATCAATATGTTAAGTTTTCGCTTACTCCTGCCTTAACCCTTCGAAGCCTTAATGATGGATTCTTCAAGATTTGCAAGTAAGTCATGCTCAGTCACACCATCAAAGGATTCAATCGGGTTGTTATGAGTGCGGTCACTGTCAGAGTCGGCCTCTGGATCCCTATTGGCCGCCCAACTCGGGCCATTATCTACCCCTAACACACGGTTAAATTCAAACACGGGTCTACAACTTTTGGTGTAAGTCCTGCAGACAACCTTTCCTTTTTTCGATTATTGATAGCCTAAAGGTTCATAGAATACAACATACTTGCATATAAAATAACAAACAACCACCACCAAAAGAAAAAAAAAAGTTACAACCAAACTGCTAAATAAAATAATACAATAAGGACTTTAGCGTGCACCACAACCAGATGAAACCATTACATCGCAAATAAAATGCAAGATCAATGAATTCAGCTTCTTGGGTCATCAAAGACCCGCGCGCCTATAACATTGCCAATAATCACAACCATTCGGTCAATTTCAACTTCAATATCATCAAGACTGTCATCTTCCGACATGTTCGCGCGCCTATTCATCCTAACCTTCTGACCACCCTTTTGTCCACAAGCAGCTCTACAAGTTGCATCTCTGACTAACTGTCACTTAGATTTCATCAATATGTTAAGTTTTCGCTTACTCCTGCCTTTACCCTTCGAAGCCTTAATGATGGATTCTTCAAGATTTGCAAGTAAGTCATGCTCAGTCACACCATCAAAGGATTCAATCGGGTTGTTATGAGTGCGGTCACTGTCAGAGTCGGCCTCTGGATCCCTATTGGCCGCCCAATTCATTTTTGAACCACTTAAGAGAGCATCTTTATAGGACAACCTGCTTGCATACTTTTTGCTGTCCAAAGCTACATTAATAGGATCCGTAATGATTTTGCTAGAAGTATCCACAGACCCATCACAATCAGGAGCCTCAAGAGATTCGGGCACAAACGTATCTTCTTTTCCAAAATTCCTCGACCTATTTTTAACCACACAATGGGACAAGATGTGCAGACAACCTTTCCTTTGTAAATATCATTGCCAACAGTGTCTAACTCTCATTAACTCAATAACTCAAGTTCTGCACTTGCTAAATCAAGAACTTACACTGTTACACATTTGTGCATGGCCATTAGCAAAAAAGAAAACAACCATTTACTATGCTGATCATTCTATGCCATCTTCAGTTCTTCACCATAATCCCCTTAAAAGCTAAGCTGACATCACAACAAAGTGACACAAGTATTTGGGCTATAAACTTAACTACTATAACAATTAACTAGTATAACCACAGGTTGGACAAAGGCTTCTCATTTTCACAACTAGCAATGCAAGTCATCACATGTTCCCTCAGCTGTTTCTGGACTTCTTCCATTGATAAGCAGGCATCAATCACCTGCACATATGGTATTCATCATTCCACATACATAATAAACTACAAAAATTCTAAACAAACAAAAAAGATGCTTGCCAAAATGCCTGTTCGCTTGTTAAACCAGCAAGCATTAAAGAATCAAACCAAAACCAATACTCCGAAATCCCGACTATGTGAGGTTTGGAGGGGTCTGATGTAGCAGCCTTATCCCTAAGTTTTGCAATTTAGAGCAACCGGTTACAATTGATAGCAAGCACTGAAGAATCTTGAACAAATAATACACATACAATGACCATCATACACTTGGGACATGACAATGCAACTCCCTACCCTGAAACTGTACAAACCATTTCCATAAGGGCCTCATCATGTACAACAGAAGCATAGAAGGCAAGGTTGCTGGGTGTGGTATAATAAACCCAATAGCTTGCGATTTTGCCCGGGAGGAGGGTCAACCATAGTTATTAAAATCCCGATCCTGATCTACGATTCTACGATTTTATGATCCAACATCTTCAATGTCATTCTACTATCTACATTCCGACCCACGATTCTACATGGATTAACTCTGATCCTAACTACCCCATAGATCTAAGTTACAACCCCAATTCTAACAACCTTGGGGTCAACTATAGTGCAAATTGCATAAGGCAGATTTAGCTTCTCCCAAACTTTCTCAAGTTACTATGTACATTGGTACATACACCAACAAAACCCTAGTATAGTCCGGGTAGGCTAATCAGTAGTGCAAGAGTCTACCAACATAAGTTCTGTGGCTTTTGAGGAAAATTTTCAACTAATTTCAGCATCAACTTTTGGTTCAGATGTCGGTTGACTAAAATGAACATACCAAGTCAGAACTGTTTTGTAGAACTAACGAGTAACGAGTAACGAGTAACGAATGATCACTTTCCAGTACAAAAAAGAATACCACAGAGCTAGGAGCAAAGGGATTACCTTCCAAGAGGGGTCACGAAGAGCCTGGTATTTCTCTTCAACCTTCTTCTGAAAATCAAGACGCTCATATCTTTCTTCTCCGTACCCTCCCCTTTCTGCAGCTTTCTGTAGCACAACATATATTTTCTTTATAGACATATTTTTATATTTGTTTTTTTAGCCGTATTTGGTTTCAGGAAGAGAAAAGAAAGGGTATTATTGAGGTTATCTATAAGGCAAGCTAGCATTTGAACTTTCTTGATGCTACGATCAGAAACAAGAGAACTCAAACAAATTCCCACCAGACGTATAAGTATCTACAGATTTGTGCATTACATAAACTTACATATATACGCCAAGCTTCAAAAGACAGGAATACATGATACAAACTCTTTACAAGACATACGGTTCTCTATTGGCCAATGCATATGCGAAGACCAAAAGTACAATTTCTGAATACAAGCGATGCGAAAATGCCTTAAGAGATTTTACTTATATTTCTAACAAAATTACCTCTGGTGATATGTCAAGGTACAAAACCATATCAGGAGCTAGCAGTCCCTTCTCTGGTGCCTGCAAATGAAGATGATGACAGCCTGTCAAACACAGTGGCGGATCTAGGCGAGTGACCAATACAGTATTACACTCATTTGGTAAATATACTATTCATAATTTTTATCCAAATTATACTAAACATCCTCATTCTTTGCTTTCGTACTACAAATTCGCAGAAATTGGTTATTTAACATGCATCAGCCACAACTGTGATAGTAGAGATCCAGTTTAACACGTCTTGTTCTCATCTGATTTGTCATATACAGAGCACAGAACAAACAAGTTGGCCCTAGTACCAAAGGTCGAAACACGCAACTCATGTGTAATCAGACTCTCCATTGGAAGACTTAAAAGAATGCTTATATTCTTGTGTTTTTCTCGTCAGACGCCCTTCCTTTTACCCTCGTCTACATTGCCAATCCCCGTGTTATGCTCTATGCGCCTACTGGCAACTAAAGATTCTACACTACAACTTCAAATTTCAAGCTATAAAATGGTAAATGGCTATAAGGGATGACCCACATACATATGTCAGAAAGAAATCACAGTAGTTCATTTGGTAGCATTGACAAAATAAGCTTCAAAGCAAGAGGTCGTTTACAATATTTGCCTATCACCATGGCAGAAATAAGCCTGCATTTACCTTGCACCACTCAAAATCAAGGCCTTTGGCAGATGAGAATGCCACTCCAGAGTACGAATAACGATCAACGATGAGAGTGGTCCCGGTTTTCAGCTTCTCTTCCATTAATGATCTGTAAATCCAAAGACAAAATGATAAAGATTGTGTAGAATTTTCATCTTCACTAGAAATCCATGCAAAGCTTCAACAGATATCAACTTTCTGAGGAGACATACATAGCTTTTATAAGTCACAAATTCCCTAAAATAATGGACTTAAAAAACATGAATGAAGAACCCACATTGACCTGTAAGTGTGAGTTCTTAATCATGGACCATACAACAAAAACCAGGGATTCTGAAAGCTCTTTATGTATATTTTTCAAATTTAGGATACATGAACTACGAAATTTGATTTCTTATACACATCATGCAAAAAAACCCCCCACCCCCTGAATAAGGCTGGCAAAATTGGGGTCCAGGTTAAATTTGAGTCGGTCAAATCAGTCAAATATAAAATTTGGATAGAAAATAATGAACGTTACCTGGTTCTTTTCGGGCCAGACAATTCAAACAAACGTAAATTTGTGTCATAATCGGGTTCGGACAACGGAAATATGAGAAATACTGGGTCCGACTTTTCGTTCAATTCGGTCCTTATTAAAATTAGAACCAAAAATCTATAACCGAACCTGGTTTTTCCTATGTGAGACAAATTTGGTTATTTGGGTTGAATACAATTTTGCCAACTCTACTCCTGAGGGTTCCAAAATAGTAGAACTTCCACCATAAATAGAATCCAGGGAGGTCCAATCAAACAAATCACACAAAATTGAAACTAGGCAATACCCAATTACGAAAGGATGAACCAAAATACAAAACAACCAAAGATGACACAAATACCAACCCACAATTTCAGCTAGACATTTCCACAAACAGGTTGCATGCATGCAAAACACTAACTTGACACACAGAACAAAATTCACCTTTTTTCCCATCGATTGGCACTGTACAGAAGATGAATCGTTTGATCATCCAACTGGGTTTTATTCAAAAGATACGAAGAAATCATTTGCCCAACGCTCGTAGTTCGATCAGGAAACCTCCATAATTCAGCAGGGTACCCAAGACCCTCCAAATAAGACACCAATTTTACCGATTGTGAACTCTTCCCACTTCGATCTAACCCTTCTAACACGATCAAAGCACCCCTTGAGCTCGAATTCTTCATCCTTTTCTCTGCTCTCTCGCTGTCCATTTTGATCGAGCAGTTCCGCAAATCCATGGGACGAAATCTGAAGAATCGTCGTCTTGTTGATGTGCAGAAGAATCTGAAGAAAACACGATGAATCAGAAAGAAAAAGAGGTGAGAAAATCAGATGGAAATTGAGATGAGATTATGGAGACTGACGAGGATTTTGAGAGTGATAAAGAACAACGAAGCATCTCCTGTGGATGTTGCCCAATTAAAAATAGGGTTTTGAATTTAGTTTTTGAGAAAAGCTTGAACCCTAAAGCGTCTAGGCGCCAATGTTCCCGCCCAATTTTCGGCGTGAAAATTAGAATTCAGGGTTTTTAAACAGTTGGGGACCTGCCCGCCTAGCGATAGTGGGGTGTCAATACTGCTCACAAAAAATTGGGTTCGGGTTCGTCAAATTCGGAACATAAGATGTCTAAGTTCATACAAAAAGTTGATTCGAACCCACTCTTTTTTGGGTCAGATCATTTGGACTGAACTAAATCCGAGTTAATATTGTGTTCGGACAATAGAAAAATGAAAAATATTAAAGAAGGTGGTGAAATTGATTATGAAGTTTAATAAGAGTCACGTGCAGTTTATTAGGGTCATTGTTCTTCGTCATGTGCTGAGTTACCCTTTGTTGGAGATGGATAGACACATGGCCCTTGCATTGGCTAAGGCGTGGGCTCCGGAGGAGCGGACGTTCTGGCTAGGGACCTCGTTGGTTAAATTTAATGTGTAAGATGTGACATTGTTAACCGGGCCGGTGGAGGGCGAGAATGTTCACCTGGGGCTAGTGGAGGAATTTTCTCCCTTTGGAAAAGAGATTAAGGAGTTGGTGTAGGTGACAAAGGACGGGAAGAAGAGATCGTAGAAAGGAGGACATAATTCACGTTTTACGAACGTCTTAAAAACAGCAAGGAAATGGTGTAAAGTAAGTCATAAAGATGAAATGATAGAAAATTTTGGGAGGTTGTTTGCTTTTTACTGCTTCAATGGTGTTTTCTTTCCTCAAACTCCAAATAAAACAACTTGGCACATGGAGAAGTATGCCAATGGACTGGATAAGCTCGGGAATTGAAGTATACTTGGGCTATAGTGGCGTGGCGTTTAGACCTGTCAATTCGGGCGGGCGGGCCGTTTCGAGTCGGGTTTGGTACGGGTCGGTTTCCGATTTTTTTTTTTATGTTTAAGTTTTGGAAATTTCGAGTCTAACCTTAAACTTTCGAGCGGGTTTGGGTCAGTTTCGGGGGCGAGTCGATTTCTGTCAGCTCTAGTGGCATTACATGGTTGAAGGTCTTGATCAATTGAGTCGGAAGCGACATATAGAGAAGAAAAGTGCTTGTTTGTAAATCAGGACTTAGTTATCCCAAACAGAGTTTTAAAGAAAAGTGCTTGTTGGGCCGTCCTTGGCAGTCAATAACCCTATGATAAAATGGAAGCAATTTGTGGTGGAAGCTAACGTATGTTAAATGGAAGCACCACCAAGATCCTTGGATAAAGCAAAGAGATTTTGGAGAGAGTTGAGAAAATACCTAAGTTGTATTCATCAAAGATGCTAACTTTACACCTTTCTTCAACCCTAGATATATAGAGATTAGAGAATGAGCTAGGAGTGGGTACAAAACCTAAGAAGGAAGCATCCAATAGCCAAAATACAATCAAGGATTGTACAAAATTACACAAGGATAGTGGGATTTGCATTTGGGAGCTTCCAGTAGTATAACTATTCACTAACACATATCCAAAGCATATGCTCCAGGTGCATGTAATACGTCCAAAGGGTAGGTCCTGTAAACAATAATAGCAAACTCAAAATGGAGAACTCAGGCCTGCACTTACAAAACCAAGTGTTTACAAAATCAAGTGCTTATACAGAGCAAAAACAGCCTGTTTGTAACAAATGAATCATTTTGTTACTCATCCCCTCAAAACTTGGTGTCAAATGTCAACATATCCCTACTTGCCCTCTCAAAAAGCTCTCAAAAATTTCCAATTATTGTTTCTACTTGTGTGAAACCCCACGTAAGTAGCGGGACCTACACTGGTAGTTGTATCTTCCGAAAAAGAAAAAATGGCACCTATGCTGAATCCTGCATAAGCGGTTCATTAGCTTCACTCGGAGTAATCTATATCGTCGTCTTCATCGAGTTCCACATCAACCGCATCCGTGCCTCCAAAAAGTGACAGGAAAACGAGAACCGAGACGAGCTGAGCTCCTAGGAAGTATTTTGCCCTTCGACGGAACTTCTTCTCTTCCTCGCTCCTTTCCTTTTTCGGTTTAGTTTTGGGCTTCGAACCTGTAGTTAGGGAAAATGGGGCAACGTCAGTGCCATATAGAAGAACAAGACACGTGTAGGAAAACATGTACAACGGTTAAAATGGTATGTTATGGACTGCTAATAGCAAGCTACACGAGGAAGCGATACCTCTGTCACAAATAGTCACTAGAGAAGGACCTGAAACCGAAACCAAAATTGAACCATGAAACCAAGCCTTTTGCACCTTACAAGACAAGCTTATTGGACGAAAAATCAAGGTTGTGTTTCGTGGAATCACGGGAAACATTTTCCTAGGAAAAACTTACCTAAGTTTGAGTATAAAATAATGGGTCTCAAATCAACATTTCCCCATCCACTAAATACAACCAAACACCTTAAAGTTTCACACCTTAGGAAAGTTGACCAACTTTTCGAGAAAATACTCAAACCAACCCAGCACAAGCAACTTGAAATCAACCCGAACTGGAAATGACCCAACCTAAACCGAGAAAACATGACCCGACCCGAATGACCCAATTGCCAAGTCTACACGGCATATGCCATCATGGCACGTGCCCACGTTGAGCTCAATTGCATCGCATGCATCAATAAGCTTGCTTGCAAATGGACAAAGGAAACGTGCTTTTACAATATCGAAAACCTTGCAGTTCATTCAAACTAAAAAACTAAGGAAAAGATGATCTTAGTTAAACCAATGGCATGTCGACTTACAAGTACAGATTCACGAAAATAATATAAGTAAAATCATGCATGAATTGGACAGTTATAATCACTTGACAAAATTCATTCAAGGCACATATATCTTACTCCAATTTGAGAAGCCTGCGGGCTTAGATGCTGAAGATGACATAGCCGGTGAACCGGATGACCATGCTGAGCCATCACCTACGAGTTCTGCGCTGAGTTTCTCGGTGTATTTGATAAGATTGTTGTATTGTAGAAGCTTGCTCTTCAAAACCGAGTTATCCTATTGACATGAATCCAAACAAAGTCCGTCAGCTTGGATATTCATAACCAGAAACAAAAGATTCTTGAGCAAAAAAAGAAGGAAAAACTGTCAGGAATGAATGAAGGAGAACAAGAGGAATCACATGGAGCAAGAAAAAACTAAACGTTTTATATGCATAGGCAAGATAGACCGAAGAAATCAACCGTTTTTATTCATAACGCCTTCGTTTTTCTGACTGTATTCATAAGGCTTTTATGATCCTTTTCTTACCAGCATCTTAAGGATGGGAATCGGAAAATTTAAAAGTTTGATAGTAGAATTAGAAGAGATCTACTCACAGGTAAAGCCTGAAGGGTAATAAGAGCATTCCCGAGGAATAACGCGTCCAAACTACTAGGCCTACAAAACAAATGAGACACATTTAAGTATTTAACTAGTGGTAACAGTCATCATCCATTTCGCATAATAAACAAAATAAAACAAGAAATTTCGCAGACTTACCCGTCTCCAAAGAGAAAAGAGTCATCCCCCAAACGAGTCGAAAGAGCTCCATATGCTAAGTCTGCCCTTTTGTAGATCTACCATGTTCACGCCACGGAAAAATGGATTATAGATGGGAGCCAAAAATTCAATGGTAATAAATATGAACCAAATCTTTTTCTTTCTTTTTCTTTTTATTTGGGGGGGGGGGTGTTATTTGGCAATAAAACTTCACAATACAACAATAACAACAACAAACTCTCAAGAAATAGACGTTTAAATGCGATCTGGGGATCCTAATGTAGGCAGTCTTCTCCCCATGAACTAAAGTTCACAAAGAGGTTGAACTGAAACTTCACAATACAAAAAGACAAGATATCGAATTACGGACGACAAAAAGAAACCGAAATTGAAACAAAGCATAAGAACAATCATCGGACCTCAGTTTCAATTCTATCCGCGTTGTCCTTGGTTATGCCAAGTTGTTGCTTAGCAGCACGAGCTTGCTTGTAGTAGAGAACTGGTCCAATGGGCCATGGAAGATCGGAGTGGTAAATCGTTTGCGCACATTTTTTATCTGAAGCCACCCAAAGCTCATACAAAAGAGCGTCTCCAAGCCAACTGCTAACCATAGCCTTTAGTGATATCCATTCCGGAATGGTGTTAAAATCCGAATCCAAGTTGACAACACCGTCTTCTTTGAGACACTCAATGACTCCACCTTTCTCATTGTTGTAGGCCACGTAAGTGCCGGACTCAACATATGGGAATTGATCTAATAAGATAGAAGCATAAGCCCGTGTCAGGACCACGATGATGGCACTCGAAGAACACAACTAATAAGAAGTCATTTTAGTGTAGTTGATCCTTGTTTGTTCGCTTCAAGTCTATATACAAGCATGGACACATTGCCATAAAAATGTAGTTGGCAGAATTTTGTCTAAATAATTAAATTTGTTCGACCCAGAAAAAACCAGGTCCGGTCATAGTTTTTCTGTCTAAATTTTGGCATTGATCGATTTGGCCCAATACTTGAACACTATCTTCCTTTGGTCTATTGTCCAAATCCGACTTTGACATAAATTTAGGTTCATTCGAATTGCCCGACCCGAAAGGGAAAAAGAAAAACCAATAACAGGCATCAATTTATCGTCTGAAGTTTGATGCTGACCAATTTGACCGGCCCAAATTTTTGCTATCGCTAATTTTAATACGTATCGTTGTTTAAATAAAGTAATAAATATTTGTGGTCAATTTGATGTGCTAGGAAAAGTAACAAAAAAGGGAATTCTCGCCCAATTCTTTCATTCCAAGTCTAAATACTGGTATGACAAAAAGTTATGATGTACCATCCATTTAGGAATAAGGCATATATATGAGAATGCCGATTTAAGATTCATACCTGGTAAACCTGCTTTAAGGTCTATTTAGGCACATAAAAAGGGGTTCATATTCAAATTGCTTCCAATCTACTATCAATCAAGACCGTAAACTTTTCTGGAATTTCATCCAATTTCTGCCCCCAGTTCACCATTACGAACAAAACAACTAGCACCCAGAACCCATCCGAACAAGAATACTTGTGATTGTCACAAATTATCAGGCCACAAACTTCCCATGAATTTAGTAAAGTGCATTATACAATATCCCATCAAATCAATTTCGAAACAAATTCAAGAGTAATTAAGCTCTCAGGCTCCAACTGACTATTGACATGATTCATCAAACCCAAAATATTGGCTGTATACTTCCAAGACATAGATCATATCCAGGAGTTGTCTCATTTTCTTGTTCTACAGTTCTTCTTCTACACAACCAGTATTCAGTAGTCCTCTAATTTTACTGAAAAGCAATTTGCAAGAACAACCACAAAAATAGCCCACTCACGAGTACAATTGTGAAAATCACCCAGCCACCAACAGTCTCACTACACCAACTAAAACTGATGTCTGTGGATTCTCGGCTATCAAGACAGATTCTTTCTTCTATTCTTTATGAGTTTCATCTAATTTCTCTCGTTCATTCCAATATACTATCAAGACTTTCAGGGTTTCATCCAACAACTGTTACGATTTCCCCATTACCAACAAAACGACAAATACCCGAAGCCAGTTTGAACAAGCGTACTTATTAATGTAACAAATTATCAGGCAGCAAACTTCCCATGAACTCGGTGGAGCACATTAGACTATATCCTTGCAAATGGACTTCAAAACAAGTTAAAGAGCAGTAAGCTCTGCGACTCCAATTGACTATTGACAATAATCATCAAACCTAAAAGAACACTGCAGACATCCTCATTGTTAATACTGTCAACTTCCAAAATATCATCAATTCATCTCATTCGCTTCTTCTACATGATGAGTAGTCCTTAAATTTTGTAATAACTAGGATAATTGTACAGCATTTTGCAAGAAGAACCACAAAAAAATAGCCATTTACAAGCAAAATTGTAACAATCACCTAAGCACCAATAATCTCACTGCACAAAACTAAAAATGATGCCTCCAGATTCTAAGTAATCAAGACAAAATCTTTTTCCCTCATTTTTTTTTTTTTTGGGGTGGGGTGGTGAGTGTCATTGAACTTCTTCAATTGCTTCCAATCTACTATCAAATTCAAGACTATAACTTTTTCAGGGTTTCATCCAATTTCTGCTATGATTCTAAGCAATCAAGACAGAATCTTTCTCCTTCAACTTTTTATTGGTTAGCTGGTGGGCTTCATCAAAGTTCTTCGATTGCTTCCAATTTCCCATCAAGACTGTAACTTTTTCAGGGTTTCATCCAATTTCCACTACCATTTCACCACCATCAACAAAACAACAAACACCCAGAACCAATTCCAACAACAACACAACTAACATTACCACAAAACACCATGGAGCATTCAAAATCCACATATGGAGAACAATTCAATTCAATTCTTTTCTTTTTCTCTTTCTTTTTGGGTGGATTTCAACTTTCATCCAATCTCTGCAATTACTTCCAACTTACTACTGAAACTGTAACTTTTTCAGAGTTTCATTCAATTTCTGCTACAATTTCATCACTATCAACAAAACAACCCCTACCCACAACACAAATCATTAACACAAAAAAGCCCATGAAGCATTCAAAATCCACAAATGGAGAACAATTCAACTTTCATCCAATTTACTATTGAGACTGTAACTTTTTCAGGGTTTCATCCAATTTCTGCTACAATTCCACCACTATCAACATAACAACCACTACCCATAACACAAATCACTAACACAAAACACCACCATGGAGCATTCAAAATCCACAAAGGAACAACAATTCAACTCTTTCCTTTTCCTTTTTTAATGGGCGGTGGGTTTCAACTTTCATCCAATCTCTGCAATTACTTGCAATTTACTATCAAGATTGTAACTTTTTCAGGGTTTCATCCAATTTCTGCTACAATTTCACCACTATCAACAAAACAACACAATTTAACTAACACAAAACACCACCATGGAACATTCAAACCCCACAAATGAACAACAATTCAAAATGAACCCAGAAAAGGAAAGAGTTTACCTGAATCTGGGAAAGTAGAATGGAAGTACAAATCAAAAGGGAGTTTGGCCAATTTGAGATAGAAGAAAACAGGCAAGCAATTAGGGCAAGCAGTTGGTAGTCCAAAGCAGGGTTTTGTGGTAACGAGGGTCGGCTTTTGAGAGAGAGATTGCTCCATTAAATTCAGAAACTACTGCTGCTTCCAATTTGAGCTGACAAATTGGGGGATTAAAATTAGGATTTTGAAGAACAATGCAGCGAAAAGGTAGTAGAAATTTGTGGGGTTTGTGAATTTGAGGAAATTGGGGATGAGATTCGTTGAGGGTTCATCAAACCCACCCCCTTCGAAAGAATATGTTCAGGCGGTTCGAACCGGTTCGGTTTGATGCAAGTTTTAACGCTGGTAAAAATTCGGATCCGGGTAAATTCACGTCGAACAAATTCAGACAATGTCAAAATTCGGATGAGAAATTCATGTTTTGACTCAATTTTATTTCGGGTCGGACAATTCGAACGAAGCTAAAATCGAGTTCAGACAATAGAAAAAAGAGAAATTTTATGTCCGAATATTCGGTCAATATCAAAATTTGGAAGAAAAATCTATGTCCAAACCCGGTTTTTCCGGGTCGGACAATTCAGGTAATCTGGGTCAGACAAATTTTTGTAAGTTCTAAATGCAGCCCTCTTTGTTTTTGTGCTTTTTTCTTTTTTCTTGTTTATATATTGGGTTTGGTCAAGGAAAATGAAAAATATTGTGCCTAATTTTCTGTAAGTCGGTCGAAAGTCAAAATCTAGACTCTAGAGGGAATATTATGTCTTAATTTGAGCTGACAAATTGCGGGATTAAAATTTTGGATTTTCAAGAACAATGCAATGAGAAAGCAATAGAAATTTGTGGATTTTGTGAATTTGAGGAAATTGTGGGATTATGATTTTTAGTAAAGCATTGTGAGTTAGACAAATCATATTAGTCATATAACTTATTAAATATATAAATTTTTAAATATATATAATGTGAAATAGGTAAGGAAACATGAATAGTAAAAAAAATGAGATAAAATAAATAAGAATGAGATATGTAGGATAAGTTTATCTTATATCACAAATGAACAAGGCCTAAGATATAAAAAGTTTTAAAAAAATATTTTTTTGGTAATAGTGATAGAAAACAGGAATAAAGACAATATAATCGACTTCCCCAGTCTAGCTAGCTAGGTTATGGTTTGGACCTATCTGACCTTGCGAGATTGACAAATTTGACCAAGACTCTCACAAAGTCCTACCGACTCAACTGAACTAAGAAAAGCATATATAGGCCTCGTACAATCCCCTGCAAAGACATAATTGTTATCACGAACATAAAGTATACTAGAACAATTTTTACTACTTTTACGACGATCGTGGATATCTTTTGACAAAAGCTTGCGGTCCTTCCTCTTGGTTGATGATTCGTGAGTGCCACCTTTCAGATCTCTATTTGCATAGCTCTTGCACTTGCCATCTCTCGCACCTCTACTTGAATAGGTCTTACGTGGGCATCTACAGAACTTGTGAGTACTAATGGACCATACCATTGGAGAAAGTTGAATCTCAATCGGGTATCCGTCTTTCCCCACAACCAAAACGCCAAAAGTCATTAGCCCCATGGTATCAACTCTTACAAGGCAAGACTCGTGTGAGTATGACCCTGTTAGAACACCCGCAACAGTGAGTTTGAGTTTGACTAATTGGATAAGGTGGAATCTGTGGAATCATATCAAGAGAGTCAAAATTTATCACTTTATTTAGCTAGCTTTCCAATGTTAACCATGAATTTGACTCATATTAATTAAAAAAAAGTAAATGTATCTTACTTAATAATATAATTAATTCGATTATATTGATAAAAAAATGAGGTGGAGTAGTAGGGAAAAAAATATGATTAAAATATTAGTGTGCTAGACTCGCTTTCAAACTTATGCCGCGAGGCTGGTGACGAGAGTCTCGCGAGACGAGTTTCATTCTCACCACTGAAATGTCCTACACGACCTCATTCTGTTCTCATTTCATGCCGCATCAACAGTGAGTCGAACTGAAACTCGCCATTGCATATGGTCTTAGAGCTTCCACAATTGCGAGTTTGAGAGTGAGATGACGCTGATGTGGGGTAGGCGAGGACGAGAAAGACATTGCAGCGACGAGGACGAGTGTAGGCGGTGAGAAAAACTCGAGGTTGTGCTCGTCGCGTGAGGACGAACACGAGATTCTCGACATTTTTTTTATTTTCATTGTAGTATATTTAAATTATTAAATGTGAGGCCTACATCTTTTTCTAAATATTTTAATTAAACTCACGCTCACTACTGAAAAACAAGTTAATATGAAAAGACTAACTCTAACTCTCTTAGTAGGCCATACCGTTTCCACCTTATTAAGTAAGTATAACTCATGCTCACCATTGCAGTTAACAACTTGCAAATCTGTAATGAGACAATGCAACCCATAATACATAGTGATAGATTAACAACATACTACAATAAGATACTTCACAAAATGATCGTACAGAAAACATTAGAGATGCAACATTCCTAAACATCTAAAGCATTTGTTATTGAATTCCATATACAAAAGTAACCCGAAGTTGAAAGAGTTGAGGGAGGAATTTTTGTTTTCTTTTGTTGTTAATATCTTGATTGAATCTATTCGTACTTCTTCCCCAAGTTCTTTGGGAAAGGAATCTTGTTGAAGACATGGGTATCTATCTTCTTGGAATGATGTTGCATTTGTCCAAGGAGATTGTCCACAAAACTGTCCACTTGATCTTCATATTTCTCGTACAAAACGGGAAGAGTGTGCGCAGCTACAAACCCTGATTTGACGCAGTAGAGAATTAAGTCCATTCATCAATCATTTGGATATATAATTATATCCATAATCTTAGTAGTTGTTAATTTTACAACTTAAATTGTAATGGGCTAAAATAAAATGCTTCATTAAATCTCATTTGTTTCTTTTCCATGGAGTAATAGCAAACGATTTTCAAATCTTGATTCAATTGGAACCATACTTTTCAAATTGCAAAATTTAGGTATATGACTGTTACATTCGGCCTTTCTATATCTCGCTTGGGTGAAATTTTGAATTATTGGTATTGGTTTTGTTTATGTAGACATTGTAGACTAATAATCACATTGGAGCCAAATTTAAGCTTTCAAAAGTAAGGCAAAAAGCCCTAGCAAGTGAGACCCAACTTATTTGTCATTTTAATCAACATGATTTCGATTATTGGTGGTTAAAGAAGACGACAACAACAAAAATAGCAACCAATCCCAACGTAATCCCGGTGACACGAGACTTGAGAGATCTAATTGTATGCATCCTTCTTCCCATATAGGGAAGTGAATGAATATGTTGATTCTGGCATACTCAAACCAAGCTTTTGAAAATTGAAAACAAAAACATTTCTAAACCTGAATGGAAAATCGCTTGGAAAACCAAAAGAACAAGAGAAACAAATGGAGAAAGATAATGACAAATGCTAATGGAGTGTTTTGCAGAATCCTAGGAAAAGTTTTCCCTGAATCCCCCCCCCCCCAAGGAAAAAGATTATCGAGTTTGTAACCAAACATATGGAACAAAAGTTGACTCACTTTTCCAATGGTATAACCAACCAAACACACCATAACGTCATTTTGGAAGGTTCACATAGACTTACCAATGTAGATGATGCTTATAAAATTGAAATAGCTCGCAATCATTGAAGTAACAAACAACCCTAACAGGACCTACATATCAAAACAAGTAAGACCATTGTTAGTCTACTAGAGTGATGGCACAATATGAGAGACAACAATGGATGATATATATCATACCCCAAGAAGCATCTTCAAATTCCCACTGCATGCAATATCCTGCAAAATCCTTAGTGCTCTATTCACTTGAAAATCGATGAATTTTCCAGCATCAACAAACCACTCCTCCGGTATTTGAACGCGAGGCACTTCAGATCGGGACCTAAACCCAACACAATTCATTTTAGAGACCGGAGGATACTTCTTATTAAATGTCACTTAAGAAATATTACATGGTCTTCAATGTTCTTCTTTAACTGATAATTCTTTGTAATATGTTTTATCAAAAAGTTACAACATTCTACTTACTGTTGTCAAAAAAGGCCCGATTCAAAAACTGAATTGGTCCATCCTAAGAAAAATCAGGTATATGTCAACTTTCAGTTGAAATTTTGACCTTGGCCGATCTTTTTCGAGTTTCAGACACAACGTTTTTCTCATTTCTGTCATCTAAACCCAATTTTCAGCCACATCAGAATTAATCAGAGTCGGGATATAACCCTAAAAGTATGACTACCGAACATTAACTTTTGGTCCCATGTCTGATTCGTTCGAACTTGAAATGACGAAACCCTGATTATTGGTAGCCCCAACTATATACTCTTACAACAATATTACTTCTATAATATTGGAACAGTGTATATATTGAAAGACTAATGCTCAAAGTTTTTAAAGTTTGATCGTTTCGTAGATCAAGGTGACAATTAACACAGGACAGAAAGAGTAAGAATAAAGCAAGGCCTTGTAATTAAATTGAAATAGACAACAAACCTATTCATGAATCCGGAGGCGTTGGACCAAAGAAATTGGAGAACGAGGCCAGCAGCAAGAATCAGGCAAATGAGGGATAAGAAATTGTAGTTCAACCATTCAAACAATATCCAAGTAATAGTGGCACCACCCAGAACACTAGAAGAGATCTTCTTGTTCCTCCATAACAACACATCAGCAGCTGATCCTCACAAGATAAAGATATATATTCAACAAGATAATAAACAAAATTAAAACTCGAATCTCACGCCCACATGTATCAGAGTCAGACCAATAAACAAGAGGTATCAGGTTCGAATCTCAGCACCCACCATATTCATTTGGGCAAGGTAAAAAGGGCACCCCTACTATAAAACCATTCATGAGGCTTTAACCATCAGCTTAAGTTTTTGGTTGAGATGGTTCCACAAACTCGAATGTATGCCATATGCTAGCTAAGACTCTATTTGCTTCTTCGAAAATGAAATGGAAAGAAAGTCAATTCTCTTTTCTTTTTTTTTTTTGATAAATATCTTTGATTCTCTTTGCTATATAAAGAGTTACTTCTCTTTGTAGATATCTCATTTTATCTTCCTCCTTCCCAATCATCCCCTCTTTATCATATTTTACTCCCACTTTCATCTCAAAGGAGGGAAATAATTGTTTAACAAACTAATCAAATTTTCTACGATGTTTTCTATATAATTCTCATTCTTCAATGTGTTTTTTTAATGCCAAATGAAGCAAAATCACTATTTTTTCATCTTATTTTCCATGAAGCAAACATAGCCTAAGATACCATTCACCATATTTTTAGTGCTTAGAAAATTAGGTCAAAAGAAAGTTTTTTTTAATCTCTTTTCACTAATTTAGAATAAAAACTCTCATTTTCACAAACAATCCTTTTCTTAGCCTGTCATATCTTCCTCTTAGTTTCCTCTTATAATTTAAAAGGAAAATATTGATGACAATGTTGATGTAAAATTTCTAGGATATATTCCATTCTAACTCTTCTTCCTTTATTTTCTTAAAAGAAAAGTAAAGGAAAATGTCATTTTTAAAATAATTTCTTTCCATCTTATTTTCGAGAGTCAAACAGAGGCGCTCTAAATGTAAAAGAAAAGGGAGAAAGAAAAAACACGTACATTTTCCACCGCCCAAAATATGGTGAATGGGTTTTTGGCGTCCAAAAAGGCGATTAAACTTAGCACGAGCCGCGTCAGATATTTCTTCTACGCAAGAGGAATCACAGTTCTCTTTGTGCACACTTTCAGCGATCGATTCCATTATGTTATGCACTACATTCTCTACAATAGTATTTTCAGCCATTTTTGTTTTCCTGCACATCAAATAACGATTTTCTCAAAACATTACTAGGAGACGATGTCAATATATATGAAACCCTCACCTTTGAAAACGATTATGGTATATAGAACTAATTATAATCACCAACAACAACAATGTACATCAATATAATCCCGCTGAAGCAAGGTATGAGGTGATCCTAAGATAGCTAGGCAGTTTTTTTTTCATACACATGAGTATATGAAGAGGCCGATCTAACAGACAAAAAAAGTCATAGGACTAAGTATAACCATTAAAATGAGAAATTCATATTCCTTAATTAGGAGATTCAAACTTTCGTTGCAGAGAACAAACTTTTGCTTAGTACGTGCAACAAAGTTCTTATTAACCATATCTTTCATGAAGGAAATCGATTAATAGCTAAGTTAGGTCTTTCACTTTCTACAACTCTTTCTTGGATTCTATCTTTTGTAACTCTTTTCCATCTATCTATATATACCATTAACAAACCTGGAAAAAAAACCTTTGATTTCATAGTGTTGGAGCCATAGATCAATGAACTTAACTTCAAAATTAGAGAAACAAAAATGGTTTCTCAAACACCATAGACCAATAATTGAACATCAAACAGAAAAAAAAAAGTTGGAATTAAAAGTTAAGAGATAGCATAGCATGGAATATACTATCCAATGTATAAACTTTATAAGTTAAATGTTATACTAAACTATATATCAGTCTGTCAAAATCAACAAATTATAATTAAGTCAAAAGGGTTATACTACATGTACCTGAGAAGAAAACAAGGGCAGAAATTAAAGAGCTATATATCCATGTATATAAAACTTAATTAAAAAGAAAATTAAAACAAAAAATCACTAAAAAAAAGATTATCTGACCAAAATGTCAAGACTTGTGAACAGAAGTAGAAATAAAAATGCAGAAGTTGAAGAACTGGAAGTAAATGAGAGAGGAGACATACTGGGAGTGAATAAGCTGCTAACTGTGTAGTGGTGGAGAGAGGAAGGAGTTTATGGGTTTAAAATAAAAGGAGTGATTTTATTTCAATTTATATGCTTGATAAAGCAACTGCAGTTAAATTTTAAAAAATTTATTATTCATTATTTAGGTCCTATTATTTTGTGTGGTTAGTAAGATGTAGAAATTATACAGTGTAGCAAAATTATGGAAAGTGCGGTAAAATGTTAAATGATATAGTAAAATTTGTAAAAAATGTGATTGATGTGGTAGGTGATGAGAGAGAATGCAAAAAGTAGAACATAAAAGTGAGGAGAGATATTGGTAATGATTGTGGATTTGTGGTAAAGCATAGTGAAGTATAATAGGTTGTGGTACTACACCATATAAAAGAACATGACCTTAATATATGTAATGATTTAATAAAATACAAAATTAATATATTAAATTTGTCGTAGAAAAATAATTTTATATAACATTTTCATATTATTATGATAAACTAAAATGATAAATTAGAGATTATAATAATATAACAAATGATAAGGGGTGGAGGGAGCAATGGCTAATGTTGCTTGGCTTTGTTGTGTGAATAGCTACCACCCATTAACATCTTGTATTTCTCATTGCTTTCACAAATTCACAGCAACCACGTGCTTTTCTTAGAACAAAAATAAATAAAAGTTGTAAATAAATATGTGGATCATGGAGGTCTCCATCACTACCAAAATATCTAGCCCAACACCACTCAGAGAGCAAATTATATAGTACAACTGCGGTGGATTTATCTAAGTACATTGTATATATTAAAAATAGGTTAATTTTTAATGTGGTGAATTTCTGTAAAAATTTGATAAACATAAAAAATATTGCTGAATGTTGTAATAATATTAATAAATTTACTATGCATTTTATAATAATTATTGATGTATTTATTTTGAAAAATTTAACACTTTGGGGGAAGTATGTAGATACACCGTGGTGGACCTATCAAGTGCGCATTTAGTTGGGATAAATTAACACGGCGATCAAGAGCAGATAACTTAGGAAGATGTTTTGATAGAAGAGTGTCCTAAATGTTTGAAATATCTTGCTTACCCGAATTAAAAAGAAAAAGATTTTGTTTGACAGGAACACAAAGATACAAATGTTAGCACTAATTATAAAGACTAAAATAAAAATAAAGATAGATACAAATTTTTATGTGAAAAAACCTAAACTGGGAAAATAAACCACGAACCATGTATTAGGATTTCAAAAAATTACTTGGAGCTGCACCACGTTTTGGGAAAACTATTTTTTGATATCCAAGTTTTTAAAACTTAATTATGGGTACCTTATATTTTAAGTTTGTAATTTTTTGGTACTTTTTGGACAATAAGGCTTGAAAATTCCAATATATTTAGGCGGGAAGTTTGAAAATTATGGCTAGGCTACATACCTATAGTCCATGTTTTTGATATCCAAGTTTTCAAAACTTATTTATGGGTACCTTATATTTTAAGTTTGTAATTTTTTGGTACTTTTTCAACAATAAGGTTTGAAGATTCCAATATATTTAGGCGGGAAGTTTGAAAATTATGGCTAGGCTACATACCTATAGTCCATTTTCAACCTCCTCTCTCTCTCTCTCTCTCTCTCTCTCTCTCTCTCTCTGTGTGTGTGTGTGTGTGTGTGTGAAAGAGAGAGAGGTAGAGAGAGAGGTGTGCGTGTGTGTGTGTGTGTGTGTGTGAGAGAGAGAGAGAGAGAGAGAGAGAAAGAGAAAGAGAGATATTGAAGACAGGCCCTTCAGTCATGATCCGCCAGAAACACTTTTGATGAAAGTGAAAATCCGGAAAAGGGAAGTTTCCTTATATTATATAATCTGATTATATATTCTGAGTATAATATATATTCTGATTGTATACTCAGATTATGTGTAGATAATATATATATTTTGATTATATATTATATATTCATAGTATGGGCATGATTCTTGTAGATCTAAAAAGGAAACAAAAGGAAATAAATCAAGGGAAATCAATCATGATTATTGCAGCAACAAAAGGAAAGAAATCAACACATAAGGCAAGTTACCGTTGGAAGGATTCAAGTCCAAGCATCCAAAGGCATCTATAAAAAGGACGATAGAAGAATTGAGAAGATAGGCGATTCCACGGAAGTAATCGCGGAGTAAGAAATCCGGTGGGATTTCTCCGAGTGTGTAACCAATGGTTCGGTGGTGAAGGTAGCCAGTAAAGGACCTCTGGTGAAGGTATAGCCAAGGACCTTGGTGAGCATTCGTTGTGTCCACATGTGGTGGAGAGATGGTGTGTAGCAGAGCCTTGACGGACTAAGGTTGTGTGTGTTTGTACTTCAATGTAATCCATCGTGTTCCAAATCGCCGCTAGGGTTTTTCCTACGACGATCCTTATCTCAGAGTGACTCGAGACATTGATCTTGGTCGGTGATCCTATTAGTAATCGCCTTGCATTTACTTCTTATTTGTTTTGTAAGTGTAACTTGTTCTTTGATTGTTATAAATCTAATGAGGTATTTGATTCTGGTGTTTTGATCCTTGGCTTGAAACCAAGGAAGTTTGCTCTAACGTCCTTACCTAGTGTGTAGATCTTAATTGTGAACTTCACCCCCCTATTGGGCTCCAACAAGTGGTATCAGAGCAGGTCCACACAAGAAGAGACTAACCACTCTGTGGAAAAGATCACGGGGGATAGTGAAAACAAAAAGGTAAGTCACGGATGTAGATGCATTATGCTACAAGGACATTGATAAGAAAAAAAAAAAGGTTAAATCAAAATCCTTATGTCCTTCATCCGGCACAAAATTTGAGGTATGTCATTTGTAAACCATTCATTGATCATATTGAATTATGGCATGAATTGAGGGGGAGGACCCTCTCTTAGTACTGACAAGTTTATCAAGCGTTGCAGATTTCTAGACAACCTCTAAAACATACTAGATGTTATATCAAGGGGGAGATTCCCTATTGACCTTGTGACAATCCAAAAAGGGAAAAAGGATTTATTGTTGCTGAATTTTATCTTTCATCAAAAAGGGGGAGATTGTTGAAGACAGAGTCGAGTCCATCACAAGATCCTTCGGTTTTGATGAAAGTGAAAATCCGGAAAAGGGAAGTTTCCTTATATAATATAAGGAAACTTCCCTTTTCCGGATTTTCACTTTCATCAAAACCGAAGGTCCTTCGCGGATGCGCGGTGAAGGACCTTGACCCTGTCTTCAACAAGAGAGAGAGAGAGATGGATGTGTATGTATGTAGAGAGAGAGGTGTGTGAGTGAGTGAGAGAGAGAGAGAGAGAGAGAGACAAAGATGTGTATGTATGCGTGTGAGAGAGAAATATCTCACAGCATGACATGGTGAAATGGAAGGGTAAAATTGTTAATTTATGTATTATACATGTTATAACATTAGACTCTTCTTTGTACCCCAAATTGAATGTTAGGAAGATAAAATTTAAAAGGATCAAATAAGGGTAAATCCCACTCTATCTTACTCCCCCTTATCCCCTCTCACTCCATTCCAAGCAAGGGTAAAGAGAAGTAAACACCCTCCTTAACCCCCCCCCCCCAACCCGCCCCAACCCTTCTCTCAAGGATAGCATTAAACTCAAAGTTGAGGTGTACCATGTGGCAAGTGGACCATTAATGTTATATGTTTAGAAGGAGTGTTGAACTACAAAGAGATTGCACTGTCAAAGGTTGAATGTAATAGAGATGAAGATGATCTAGTGGAAATGTAATTTCACTAAGTTAGATAAGATGATGAATTATATGTACTGCAGTAAGTTAGGGGTGATTTCTATTGAGGATACATTGCGAAAGAATAAATTAAAATGATTTGTCATGTGTACAAGAGAGGTATGGATACTCCCATTGGAGATGTAAAAAGGTCGTGCTTCTATCATTTCGTCGTGAGCATGAGAGGCCTAGGAAGCCGATCAAAGAGGTGATTAGAGCCAATTTGAAACATATAAGATTAGTGAAGGACAAATAACTAGATCTCTATCCTCCAAAGTTGGATTGCTTACCTATTAAATGTTGAAGTATTTCAAGAGTTAAGAGACATAAAAGTATAAGTTATATACATAGGATTAATAGGAAGGTCAAAAACGAGCTTAATAAGGAATAAGGACCCAACACGGACCGTGTCAGGTATGACGCAGGTCGTGTTGGCGTCCAGAGAACAAAGAAAGTGTGTTCTGGGTTAACACGGACCGTGGTAGCTCACCACGGACCGTGTTGATCCAACACAAACCGTGTTGATGCCCAGTTAGGATTGATTTCAAAATCCCATGATTTATGCATCGAGATTATTTAGTATGGAGCATTGTTTGGGATAATTGTTGACTGAGAAATCAATCAAGATTTCTCCTTAATGATCCATAGACATATCCCAATGATCAAGCTCCATGTTTTGGCAAGTTTGAATCTCTTGAATGCTCCAAGAACCAGAACCACAATAAATAGTGGATGAATTCTTCATTCATCCACACACGTTAATCCTCTTTTATTTTTTTTCTAGAGAGCTTCAACACACTCCTAAAGTGTTGACTGCAACAACATTCTTGAGAGTCCTTAAGAGATCTTGTAACTTTGCTTATAAGAGGTTAAGTTTTACCGTTAATTCTATTTGCGGTCCAGTGAATAAGTCTTAAGGAGAGAGGGGTTCACCCTTGACTTCTAACTACCCAAGTGATCCTCTATCTTGTGATCGAGAAGACCACTTTACCCTATCTTTTTTCAACATTAAAAAAATAAAAATTGGGGAATTGACATTAAGCTTGAATTTGACTTATTTCAATGTCTATACTCCCTTTCAAGATTCATATATAGAAAAGCACAAAAAAGGCAAAAATTCAATACCTCTTATGCACCAACAAAAAAAAAAAGAGAAAAAATGATCTATTAACTTTTGAGGTAAATATATATTTATACCTATGCAAACACCCCCTACATTCCTCCTTTATCTTGAGGAAAAAAATGCTTGCAAAATGCAGCAATTGGGACTACATTAAACATCACAAAAGTAGAAGAAATCATGGAAAACTAAATTAAATTAAATTAAATTGCATGAGATTAATAATTGTGAAGAAATCACAATTTTCTTTTCTTCCTCCCTCCCTAAGGTCTAACAATAAATACAAAAGTAAGTAATTAAATTCAAGGATTATGAAAGACACCCCCAGCAAGAAGAGCAGCTTCCATGACAACCTTGATGAGCTCAATGACGTCAGCAGCTTTGCATTTGCTACCTTTGAATGTATGCCCTCCTGTTTTCATGAAGTTGTCCATGCAGTTTATGAACTCCTGGCTGCACTGTTGGCTTAAGTACCCATCTGCACACATTTATAAATTGTTATATGGATGCTCAATTACTTGTTAGGGTTTTTGAATGCTAATATACTGAATTTTTGGGGTATTATATAATAATATACTGAATTTTCATCTTGGACGATAATACACTGTACTTTGGGGGTGTTGGACAATAATGCACCTGCGGCGGTGGTTGACTCGGTGACGATCCTACATGGCAGGTCTGCCACGTAGGATCGCCACCGAGTCAGCCACCGTCGAAACCTTTCCGGGTGCATTATTGTCCAACACCCCCTAAAGTACAGTGTATTATTGTCCAATACCCCAAAAGTTCAGTATATTAGCGTCCAAAATTCCTACTTGTTAATATGAAATATTTGATTGTAATATACCGACCTTTGGCGGTATTGGATCGTAATATACTGACTATCAAATGTACTGAAACAAGACTAATTTAGGTCAATTTCAGTACATTAATAACACCTGAATATGAATGTTAGGTATATTGGTGTCCAATTTTAAAGGTAGGTGCATATCAATCCAATATCACTAAAAGTTGGTATATACGATCCAATATTCCTATTAATATTACAGGGGGGGTATTTAAATTTATTTATTATAGGAATGGACCTCCATGATCGGATTTTAGTTCATGGTAGTAAGACTATTTATATCTGAAACCTTCAAATCGCGTTGAAACATGTTTTTCCTCGGAACTTGTTGCTGTAGTTATTTTTACTTCTTTTTTAAGTTTATCAAAAGTTAATCCGTTCGCTATTATTGACCGATCATTGGGGGATACTGATGGGTGCAAGTGCTTATTGTGTATTAAACCATCATTGGGACTTGAACTATCAACTGAAAGTTTTGGCTGAGATGGTTCTACATGGTATCACAATGAAGGCCGAGTGAGAAGTCTCAGGTTTGTATATCAACGACCCATGTTTATTTGCACAAATGTTAAGGAGGACTTTGCGGCATACACGCTTCACACACAAAGAGCATTCACTTGACATGATGTTTAAGTATAAAATCATTATTGGACTACAAAGGTTAATAAATGCTGACTTAGTGCTCATGATAGTAGCATGTCAAATGCTGATGATAAATACTTATAATATATTAAAAATAGCAAATCATAACTTACTAAGACCTTTCCTAGACACCCATGTCAAAATCCACCATCATTAGTCTTATATATTTCAAGTTTTTCTTTTCAATTTAGCATAACAAACTTATTGTTAATTAGTGTTGCTTGTCAACATGGGTATCTACCAAATGATAACAATATTGACATCCCTTTACAATTTAGCATAACATGTATTGGTGCTCAATACATATAATAAGAGTAATCAATTCAATTTATAATATAAAGTTGAAAGTAGAAGTTTTGATGGAGGCATATTGAATGATATATAACCCTGATTTTAGTGGGATGGTTATGGTTAGTTAAGAGCCAATCCTACTCACTTCCCACCTATAACTATAATAGTACCACAAAAGAGGGTATTTTTCAAAAAGATTTTTTTTTTATTTTGCTTCACCATAAAGGAATTTCTGCCTTGATCTTATTTTGTATGGCTCTATACCCTATACTAGCCACTATACATATTTTATTTTACTTTAAAGATGTCCAATCTTCACCAACCTAGGCCCCACTATGTGAAGCCAAGTTTGAAATTAAAAACCAATAAGAATGTCATTATGTCTATAATAGTATTGGTCGAATCCAATAAGAGAGGGTTTGATTGTGAATGTTTCTCTATAAAGTTTATTAATTTTTTTTTTTTATGTTTGGTTGTAAAATAAAGAGGTAAAAAGTTTTCGAAAGGAGTCCAAAATTTTCTTATAATTTATGGGAAACACTCCCCTAAGGGGAGACGGTGTGGGAATTTTTTTTTCCCCATGAAAAAATGAGACTATTTCTAATACAGCTTCTCAAAATGATATTAAGGCTGTGTTCGGCAATAGCATTTGGGGTAGTGTTTAACGTCTTGACCAAGTCAAAACTCTAATTGCATAAATATTAGTGTTCGGTAAGTTAGCATTTTGAAGAGCGTTTAACGTTTTTAGGAACGTTTGTGAAACGCTAATAAAGTTAACGTTTAACGTTTGAAGTAGCGTTTCATATTTTTCAGTCAAAAAATATCCTTTGTAATTTTTATCTTTTGGAAATTATTGATACCCTTTTTTGTCAATTCACATTAATTTGCTAATTGAACCGCTAAATTTACCGAACACAATTCTCATTTGAACAGTCATCCTCTATCCGCTACTTAAACCATTATCCGCTGCTTAAACGGCTATACGCTACATAAACCGCTATACTTTATCTAAAACACTAATTTTGCCGAACAGAGCCTAAAAGTTATTTTATAAATTTAATAAAAAAGAGTAATTTGGACAATTTAAATAAATTTCCTACCAATTTCCACATATTTTCAAATGTAAATCGAACATTTAAATGTATTCTTTCCTAAGAAGAATTTTTTCAAAAAAAAAATCAAAAAATATTTTTCCTAGGGAAGAACCAAATACACTACAAGAGCACTTACTATGAAGGTAAACCATAAATTAACTTTGCTAAATTTTTCATAAATTTTCATATACGCATTTCAGCTAATATATGTTTCTAAAACTCAGAACATTTTAAGTCTGCATCTTAAATGTAAGGCCTATACATTTTCATTTCTGAAAAGATTAACATTGTTTTGATGATATGATCATTTTAAATCCCTAACTTGCGTTTCTAGCATTGTAACTCTTCTAAGACTCCATTTCTTTTGCGCATTATTACCCAGTTTTCTCAACCTAATAAAATTTACCCCTTCTTTCTAAATCCTCAACTTTTTAACTTTTATTTAACTTTATGCCCTGTTCTTTTATGTAGTATGACAGCGGTATGGTGTGGTGAAATTGTGGCGGGTTATTGGTATATTGTGGCAGGTTTTTTGTATATATATATAAATATTGTATTGGTAATTGTGAAAAAGTAATTTGTGGTGGGTTGTGGTGAATTGTGGTAAAATGGTATTTTGTGGTGGGTTGCAGAAACTGCAGAGTGTATGCATGCAACAACCATGAACACAGGCACCCTAATCAAATTGGCTACAAGATTAATTAATAAAATTAAAGAAAGTAATAAGGTTAGAAAGAAAATAAGACAAAAAAAAAAGGACTTACTGCCTTTAGCATCAACACAGGCATCATGCCTCATACAGCAAGCATCCAATCCATCACATGGAGCCTCTCCTGGGCATCCACTATACAGTAGCCCACAATATTTTCCATATCTCAAAAGTGGTGGCACTACAAACAAATAAGAAAAAAAAAATACCCCAAATTATTACTACCATCCAAAATAAGTAATTAATCTACTCCTAAATTTCTAAATGCAATTATACTAGAAAATTGCTTAAAGGGACATGACTTAATAATGATTTTTAACCAAGCAAATTTTGAGTCAATATTAGTAAAGGGTGCTAACTCTGAGGGTTAGCAATGAGCCAAGTCAGTTCGCGAGCCCTCACGAACTAGTTCGGTAGAAACTTCAATAGGCTCAACTCGAAATAAACTTGAGCCAAAGTGAACCAAGTTGAGATGAAGGAAGCTCGGCTCATAAAGCTCATACGACTCATGAACATGAAAAACTAGACGAGGTATGTTATGTTTTTTGGTACAAGTTCACAAATTAAATTACTTCCTGTGCGGCTGTGCATGAATCACAACTTATACTTTTTATAGATCATTTTTAAAATGTTGTAAATACACAGTCATAAATTATTTTTAGGCCGTGTTCTTTTATGCGGTATTTTGCGGAATGGTGTGGTGAGGTGTGGTGGAATTGTGGTGGGGTGTTGTGAAATTGTGGTAGGTTATTAGTATGTGGGGTAGGTGAGGAGAGAGAATGTAAAAAGTAGAGGAGAAAAGTGAGGAGAGAGAAAGGTGAGGAGAGAGAAAAGTAATGATTTGCGGTAAAATGCGGTGGGTTGTGGCAAATTGCGGTAGGTTGTGGCACCGCAGTTTGCCAACCGCAGAAAAGAACACGGTTAATATTGCTATAAAATTACTTTATTTTTGCATCCTATAATATTCTTTTGACCTAATTAATTTTCAATCTTATATCATTATTTGACTTTCTTACAAGTGTTCTTTTTTTTTTTTTTACTATTTTCTATTTAATAATCATACTTCATTTTCACTTTGTAGGTTGACAAATTGAGTAGGAATGAACAAAGTTTTTGTACTTGTTAAAGTTCGTGAGGGCTTGCGAGCCTTGGCGAGCCACGCCACGGACCAAACTTTTCACGATTGCCAAGTTCACAAGCCGAGCCTACAATATATCTCACGGGCCGAGCCTACAATATATCTCACGGGCCGAGCCTTGAGCTCGCCAATCGAAATTTTGGATCAATTATAACTAGTCTGTCTAAAATTTAAATTGCAAAATTTATGGGTAAGAATATGACATCCGATCTTTCCATGCCTCATTTTGGGACGAGCTTTCAGAATATTGATTTTGATTTTGGAATCTTAGACTAGGATACAAGTATATTTGTTTTGATTCTTTTTCTTTTTTTTATAAGGTACCTCACCATGAAAAACACCCAAAATTAAGCTCCAAATTGGTAATCAATTTACCATCCACTATACTGATGTACATGGCTTACAGGGTTTTCTTTTCATCCAATTTCTTCCAAGATAATCACTCATTAGTCATTATTATTAATATTATCAAGTAATAAGTATGAACCAAACAAGCAACACCCAAAACCCATTTGGACAAGAAGGCAGAGAATATTGACACATAAACCCCACAACATAAAAAAATGTACAAGTGGAGAACAATTCAAATTAAAGAAACCCTTTTTTTAATTCATTAAATTCTCCCTAAATATAAGAAGAAAAAAATGTGATACTCTCATTATACTCTTATTTTTATAGATTTTTTTTGATAAAAGTTATTATGAATTCACTACTCAATGTTGAGACTCACTTGAGACTCATAAAATCAGTGTGATTAATTATTAATAATACCCAGAAATTTCCATAAAATAAAATTTAAAACGAAAAAAAATTACTACAATTATGAAAATTATGAATTCACTGCTAAAGGTTGAGACTCACTTGAGACTCATAAAATCAGTGGGATTAATTATTAGCAATACCCAGAAATTTCCATAAAATAAAATTTAAAACCAAAAAAAATTACTGTGGAAATTTACCTGAACAGAATTCTGATTCACATTTTCTACTGCATTCTTTACCCTGCAAAAAAAAAAAAGGAAGACAGCAATAAATACATGTTAGGCTTTCAAAAATATTTTGGTAAACTCATTTTTTCTGCTTTCTGTTTTGGGAAATTAAAATGAACCCAAAAAAAATACCAAAAAAAAACACAAAAAAACCCAAAAAAAACACACAAAAAAAGGGGGGGAAATTAGAAAAGGAAAATTACCACTTGGATAGAAGTGCCTGTGGTCTGAACCCCAACATTGAGGGCATGAACAGAAACCCCAGAAAAAATAAAGGAAAAAAAGAGAAAATATTGGAGCCCCAATTTCAAGGAAGCCATGGATGGATGAATGAATGAGCTTCAAAGTTTGAAACTTTGCAGAAAACAAGAAAAAGAAGATGAAGAACTGAAGAAGCAAATTGATTCAATTTTTCTGGGTTTTGTTTGGTATTATGAGTGTTAGCAAAAGGGGCAGTTAATGTGATGAATGAAGAATGAAAAATGCCAATAAATTGCTCTGATCTATGAACACTCTGCCTCAAAAGAGAGAAACTTTTTTTTTTGAGAGAGAAAGAGAGAAAAGGGAAGAAAAGAGAGAGAGAGAGATAGAGAGAGTTTGAGGATGCCAAACAGTGAGAGAGAGGAGAGGAGAAGGTTGTCCTTGTTTAGCTCGTGATAGGCTTTTGGGAGTATTTAATTAAATTTAGCTAAATCTAATGTGTGTATAATATAAATTTAATTTATAGATTTACCTCCTCATAATTGGGTGATGCTAGTATAAGCTATTTTTGTCATTTAGTAGAAATTCATTGAGCACAATGGATGTAGATAGTGTAGATAAATGTAGGTGAGCGTGGTAAAGTGTGAATAAAGGTGGCAAAATATTACGGAGTAATAGTTTAATAAGATATTATGAATAAGGGCAAATCACATTAATCACATCACTTATTAAATATATGAATATTTAAATATATTTTATATGTGGGTAAATCAGGTGAAAACAAGTGATGTGATAAAGTTGATAAAATGTAAATAATGTACATCAACTTAACCTTACCTCATAAAAGAACAAAGAAAGTCATAAGCGTGGCATTGTTGTACAAAAAGTTATTAGACTTGCACCAAAAGTAAAGATGCAAGATACTTCAAACATCGTAATTAGTAATGTCATAATAACAAAAACAAAGAGAGACAAGATTTAACATGGAACCCAGATCAGGAAAAAACATGAGTGACACAAGTAATACAATATCCATTATATAGTTTAGAATACATCAACATATCTCAACTCCGCATGAGATCAATAGCAAGGGAATTGATCTATAACAAATTGACAATAGGTGCAACTGCATGAGAAAATTAGCCTTCCTCGAAACTCCCACTAATAGGGTTGAGCACAATTAAGTCCGGGCCGAAATTTGGACTGGACCGAGGATTAGATTGGACTGGACCGAAAATTTTTGGTCTAGTCCTCGGTCCAAGGAATTTTCATTTTCGGTCATCAATCCAACCCCTGGACCAAACTAATCGGATCGAGGACTGACTGAAGGAGCGAACTCTTTTAATGACAAATCAAATTTTTAGGGTTTATACTACCTACTCCCTCGGTCCCTCCTCCTAGTTCTCATCCCCCAATACTCAGTCAGTTCCCATTGCTTCAATCGCCTATAACTCACCTAGAACTCCAATCGAGCCCGTTGCTTCACCGACCGCCACCAAAGTTCGATCCATTTCGGTTGATCCAGTCCTGGACCGAAAAAGGTTCGGTCGGTCCAGTTCAGGACCGAACTTTATTCGGTCTAGTCTTTGGTCCATGCGAGTCCTACAGTTCGGTCCTCGGTCCAGTCCCACTCGATCTAGTTCCGGACCGATGCTCAACCCTACCCACTAATGCAACCCTCAACCCTAGTGAATATACTAACTCCATAACCATAAGGTTCAAGTCTGCATACATGCACACTCTGCACGCATCTTTTCACTTCTCCCTAAGGGAGGCGGGTAAAAGATTTCACCTCAACCTCTTGGTCCTGTGCTCTCTCCAAGACACAAATAATGCCTCCAACAACTTGGGGATACATAGGAAACTAAACCTTAGCCGACAGTACTCCAATTATATTTACCAAATCTAATATAATTAGGAAACTCAACACAATAATGAAACCTAAATAATTCCCTAACACAATTGGAAAACAAATCGATCATGCGGTCGATTTGGGCGATTTTAGAACACAACCCTAATATATTGTTTTAGAGTAAGTTTAAGTAAGAACTTGTTCATTTTAACTAATTACAAGTATATTTATTTATTTATTTATTTATTTATTTTTACATAGGTAAGTATCCAACTTATTGAGCCTCTATCACAGGGAAACACTAACTCAACAGGCTTGTAGCTGACAGGGGACAAGGGACATCAACGCCAAGGCAAGGGCTAGCCAACAATTACAAGTAATTTCTTGATGTTTAGTGTTAGTAGGTGTTAATAAGTAATAATTAGTATCGATAAGTACGTGTTAATTAAATTTGATGAGTATTAATTGTTGTGATTTATTCATGGGTAAAATGTCCCATATCGGAAAACTAAAGTAAAAGGGCATGACATATACATCAAGTGAATTATTTCTTTTAATATATTGGTTTTAGGATGAAATCTCATTTAATTTGTTACAACAACTTTTGGTTAAAGTGACTCTCACTTTGGATCTCCACAACAAGTACTAGCATAGCCCATGATTCATTCCGCTAGTGCATGGTGTAGGATGGTAGTCTCGTAAGAAGCACCATGGACAAGAACATTGACCATATGCAAGCACGATTGAGAAGTTTGAAGCAAACTAGTGTCATGAGACTCAAGTGGAGTGGTCTGCAGGCTCTGTGGAGGGGTGCGACTATGGTGGACTCTTAATGGTGACTAGAAAGTAGAAACACCGGCAAAACTACAATATAACATTTCAATATAAAAAGTTTCATCTCACTTTTTCCAATAAAAAAATTCCACAATCCACCACAACCTTTCACTTTCCACCACAACTTTCCTCGACCCACCACAATTTTTAAATTTTCACCGCACCGCAACCAACCGTATAAAAGAACGGAGTCTAAGTATAAGCGAAATAAAAGGTATATATAATGTATAACATAAAAGTTCAAGGGAAGAGTCTTGCATGGAGAGATGTGGAGATAACATTGGCGAGTTCTTCATGGTTTTAGGGTGGCCAATCCACCTTTAACCCAAAAATAACTTGAAATTTTAATATAATTTGAGATAAAATTTATGCATTATATATTTAACACATGAACGTAATAATATATTGATCATCTCTAATTTATAGATACAGATGCGCTATTGTTAACTATTAAAGGAGTTTCACTCCTTAAACTTCAAATAAGTCAGTTTTAACATACTCTAAATAAAAAGAGATTTCTTATCAAATGGTTAATTAAAAAAATTATAGATAATAGTTTAGAGAGACGTATTACTTTGATCCTACTTCAGAGCAAAAAAAATGTGATAATTAGTTCTTCAGTTTTATGGGGAAAAATGTAATAAATAGCTAAAGAGACGTAGTTGGTTTGATAACACCAATCATTTTATGTTCAAACTAACATACAGGTACTAAAACCTTACTCTTTCATATGATTAAGTTATATACTATTAACAATGACAAAAAAATTATCTCAGAAATATTAGCATTTGGTAAAACCATTGTATCATTAGAAACTTGTAAAATAAATTATTACATGATTATACACTCAAAGCAATTAACAATACGACTCGACCCGGTTGATAAAAATTGTGGCTTATAACTTGAAAAGTTGTGAGCTGAAATTATACCAATAATATGATGGTTTTGATGTAAGTCTATTGATTAAGGGTGACAACTACACTATGATATTCATCAAATACGTATAAAATTTATAATTTTTTATATTAAATTATACTGATTTTGGTTTTACCAGTAATCGTGATCACCCCTCACTTATCTTGAGATCCACCCATGGTTTTATTAGTAGACAATCTATAAATGTAGTTGTAAATGCTTTGCAATCCTAAAATTACACCTTAATAAATGAACTTCATGATCCAACTCACCAAATAATTATTCTTGGGGTGCGTTTAATTGGCTAAAAATTTTAAGAAAATGGTCAATTTTTTTCAAGAAACTTATTTTCCTTATGTTTTGTTGTACATTAACCTTGAAATTTTTTTTACTAGAATTCAAGGAACCCACCATTTCCAAAGTTTTCGTAAAGAAAATTTCCCTTAAAAGAGGGTAAGGGAAATGTTTTCTAAGTAATTTTTCTGATAGAAAACTTTCCACGAAAAATTTTCCTGAGATTTTACCATACGCTCTCTAAAATAAAAAAAAATTAGGCCCTATTCTTTATGGTGCGGTGCAATGTGGTATCATAACTCACTATACTACTCAATATATCTCATCACCTTTCTCTTTCCTCACTTTTCTCTTTTACTTTTCACTTTCACCCTCCTCACCTACCACATCAACCACACTTTTCACAAATTTTACCATACCATTCTATACATTACCGCACTTTCCACAATTTCACCACAACATACTATTTTTGTATCTTACCTATTGCACAAAATAATATGGTATCTTTGAGCAGTTTGGTATTATTTGCCAAAGAAACCATATTTATTGCAATGGTGGGTGTTGGGTTGATATCAAAAAGATCCAAACCTTGCAAACACAAATTATCACACATCACTATCATTGACCAAAACTATCACATTTGAGAGAGAGGTTTTGTTGTACCTTCACATGCATGTAATAAAGGCCCAAAACTTGAGCCTTACCCTATGGGATAAGAGTCATCAAGCAGTTGTTACAAACTTCAAACTATCTCTGTGTGTATTAGGTGAATTAATAGGTATATATCTAATCATCTAGTGGATTCTTATTAATTAAACTGGTAATTAGACCTGTTAATCTTTGACCCGACCCGAATCCGTCCGGAAATTCTGGGTTTCGAACATGATTTTCTCGACCTGAACCCAAAAAATTAATCCGCAAATTAGTGGGTCAAACCCGACGCGCCCGTTTGACCCGAAAATTTTATTCTATACGTTCAAATCTATTACAATTTGTGACTTTACATTGGAATTCATGACTATTAAACTATAATCGCAATTCATTCATATATTATTTCTCTAATTTAAGTTGAAACATTTGCAATAATCTATCGGTGCTAAAAGATAGTCATATTTTATTGTGTATATTGTACGAAAAATAATATTTAGAGACAAATTTTTAAAAAGAAAAAGCGGGAAAATGTCACAATCATAACTCATTGGGTTGACCTGAAACCGGAATACACTGTCCATATTTACCCGAACCCGAAATACACCCGATTTCAGGATTTTTTGTTTGTAAGCTGGTTGATTTTAATCATGGGTAATGTTTTATCCTACATTAATGGGTTTAATTAGTCAAATTTGTTTACTGTTTGTTGAAAAAGACTAGAGAGCACACACTATATATATAATAAGCATGTTTAGCCATTTGTACTATTATATCTTTGATGTCAAACTTAATTCATTCAAGATTAATTTATAGTCATCTTCATCATTTTCTCCCAATTCCCAAAACTATCCGTGATTGAGATTTATAGTTTTGTTCTTTTGATGCATATGTAGAAATTGGATAAAATAATATCGGATATAAGTTTAAATAGATTTAGGTGGATTTTGGTATAAGTAGGTAATGAATTTTGATCTCAAAAAATATGAAAGTTTAGATACACTGGGATAGAAAAATAGAATTGATAAGATTGTAAGAATTAGTAAAGTTGAATTGCAGATAATTCACAGTGTAAAATTGGTTTTTATTCAGTTCGAGGAGAGGCGCGATTAGGGGTGGCCAATAGGACGTGTTCCATAAGACCAAACGGGTCGACCCAAATATAAGTGTTAATAAAAGGTCAAGCTATTATGAGTCATGCTGTTTCATATCAAAGGGTCCTTAAACATGACAGACCATATTAGCTAATTATGTTTATGTTTTTTAGAGTGATAGGATTAAAATAAGGTAAAGTAAAGTTGGTAAGGAAAAGAACGGTAAGGAAAATAAAATAAAATGACATTGGTTTGAGTGTTCTTTTGAGATTCGAGTAAGATAAAGTAAAATAAGAAAAAGATAGAATAAACCTAACTTACCACTCTAAAGACCAGCACTGTAGCTTTTACCTAATTAATATAAATGCAAAATTTCTAGATGCAATAGTCACACTTTATAGTAAACAGTGATAGCTAATGGGTCCATTCTAACCTGAGAAGTCGATTGTTACTCCCTCTGTTTCTAAATAAGTGACTTTCACGCTTTCCAAGCTTTAGTATGAATCTAACGGTAACAATTTTGTATGATGAATCACCATATATACCGAGAAATTAATGGTCAAAGTTGATGACACGGAAAACAGGCAACAATTAAAAAAAAACAGAGGGAGTAACAACTACATGGATAACAATGTATTTTACGTTGTTCTCCAATTGTTCATAACTATAAACATATGTATGTAATATTGTAATCATCTAAAAATACACAAAATATAAGCAATGTATATTACATTAACCCATATCGTATACTCCGTAGTAAACGATCTTGATTTTACGAGTGAACAAAATAAAACAAGCTAGTGAACAGTCGTCGCTCCAGGGACACCTAATAAATTACAGAATATATTGACCCATTTTGACGGTTTCAACAACCGCTTCCATCAACCGTCTAAATCTCCATCGTCCATAAGTCATCTACATCGTTTGGATATTCCTCCGATTTTCGGATCACCAAATGTATCCAAGTTGTCCTAGAAGTTCTAAAGCAAATTTACACATACGGGTGTAACCAAAATTTGTACAACAATCAATGGGTATTTCCCGTTATAATAACATAGATATAATTGCTATAAGAGAACATGAGATAATAACTTTAGGTCCTATTGAACATCTCCGGGTTTTCCACATCACCTGAGCCACTGTTTTGAATCGGGTTTGGCAATGAACCCAAATTTGGAGCTTCTTGTCGATGCTCGGACCGAGAATTTCTTCTCCATCGGATGAACTCAGTAATAATGGAACTAACACTCATGGCGATCCCATATCCCACAAAAGTAGCCAGGAGGATCGATACGATGGCTTGTAAATGAACCTGGAAATTATGTGCGAAAATGTATGACAAGAGTTATTTTAATATAGGAGATGCAAATGTAGGTAGCGTTTGGTGTAGGGTGAGATGTTTTACCACTGAGTAGAAAACATGAGAAAATATGACAACCATGCTGAATTGCATGGCTGCATAGAGCCACACGAACCGCCTCGACACTGCCAAAAGTTTGAATCAGTACATAGTTTTGCAAAAAAAGAGGACAATGGGGGATTCACGCAGATATTTCTCACGTGAATTAAAGATTCAGATGTAAACAATCTTACTTTAGCGATAAAAGTGGGCAATGGAGAAGGGTTTTCATAGTAGCCAAGCGAGTTGGGCCATATAAATATGGGTCATTCACAAGATGGGTCAATAATGGGCTGGCCCATTTAAGCATATTAAATGGTTATACTAGGCCGACCCATTAGAAATAAGTACTCTTTTATATTTAATTGTAAGTGTTACATTAGTTAAATATATTAGTGATACTTCACATGTAACGAGGACTATTATAACTTGATCCTTTGGTATGAACACACCCCATGTTGAGTATTGAGCAAAGCTAGTCACCTAATGTCCATAATTTGGATAGCCGAAAAAAATATATATGTTCCTTTTTCAATTTAGATTATCATAGATTAAAGTAAAATATTTCGTAAAATTTGATTTGCTTTTTTTCCATAGAATAATATGCAGCGAATGATTTCTTAATCTTGAGTCAATTTAAACCAGTCTTTACACTAAAAAGGGTAACCCGGTGCACAAAGTGTCCCGCAAGTAGGGGTCCGAGAAAAAGTTCTTCCACAAAAATGTAATGTGGGCAAACCTTACCTAGCATTTCTATAAAAGGTTGCTTCCAAGACCACCCCATGTCTCTTAGTTGGAACCAATCTCTTTAAATTACCAAATTTAAAGGTGAAACTGCTATATCCAACCCCTCTACGCTTCGCTTCGACCGAATTTCGGGATATTGATTTGGATTTTGATTTGGCAAAGCAAGTCACTAATGGGCCAACCAATTTTTTTTTTTTTTTTTGCTTGAAAAGCCTGAACCCACCCACCATCCCATTGGGCCGACCATGACCCAGCCCATCCTACTTAGATAATGGGACTGACTTTGGAAGGATGGCTAGTCCAAGACGTTAAATAACAAAGTTCGGACAGAACTAAATTCGGGTCCTGGTTATAATCATCGAAAAGTAACCATGATATAGCGTTGGCGAAATTCAGGTCCCGGTCAAATTTGGTTCGATTAATGTCAAAATTTGGGCGAAATATTGATGTCCGGACCCAGTTTTTTCGTGTCGAACAATTTGGACAGAACTAAATCCGAATTAAAATTGGGTTAAGACAATACAAAAAGAGAAATGTTGCGTCCGAATATTCGATCAATTTGATCAATGTCAAAACTTGGACGAAAAATCTATGACTGACCCGGGTTTTTTTTGGGGTCGAACAAAATTTTGCCAACCCTACCATGATAGATCCTAGCTATTAAAAAAGAAAAAAAAAATAAACTTACCCATAGTTGAGGAGGTCATTGATGAAAGTAAACCAAGGACACAAGAAAAGGGTAAAGAAAGAGCAATGGCTCCAGTGCCCATTTTAGCAACCTGAAAATAAACATCCATTAATTATTATTAGTCATGAGGAATAAGAAAGAATCAAATTAATCACTAGTTAAACTAAGAAAATATGAATCTAGATGGATGAAAAAATGATGATGTTTTACCAGAAGTTGCTCAAGGAAGCAGAAGTAAGCCAGCATGCTGACAATTACAAGCACAGGCACCTCTTGCCAACCACTGCAAACACTCACAGTAAAACTGTAATTAACCATTTTGCTTGACAAAGTTTTTTTTTTTTTTTTGCTTTTTAATAAGTAGGGCAGAAACCCAATTTTATTCACCGAATAAGCCAATGTGCCAGAATACACAGCCACAGTTTACGACTCGACTTGGAAACTAGGCACGCAAACTTTGAGCACAACAGCAAAGAGACTTGTGATTTTAAGGAAACTTTGGGGAAACTTGTGAAAATTTGTCGCCTTTATCATGCCAACAAACTTATGACATTTTTTTTAGGATTATTGGATGATAATACACTGAATTTTAAGGGTATTGGACAATAATGCACTGAACTTTTTTCTTGGACTCTAATACACTGAACTTTGAGGGTATTGGACAATAACGCACTCAGACTAATTCAACTGGTGGTTGACGCGGTGGCTGTCCTATTTTGAGGTGTCGTTTTTCTATTTTTTCAGAAAAAAACTTTTGCCGTGTAAGAAAGTACACATAAGCAGGATGACTAATATATTTTTTTTTTGGAAAAAAATAGACAAACGATACCCAAAGTGGGACAACCACCGCGTCAACCACCAGTTGAATAGGTTTGAGTGCATTATTGTCCAATACCCTCAAAGTTCAGTGTATTAGAGTCCAAGAAAAAAGTTCAGTGCATTATTGTCCAATACCCCTAAAGTCCAGTGTATTATCATCCAATAATCCTTTTTTTTATATAGGTAAGTAGTACAACCCATTAGGCCACTATCATATGGGTCTAACCCATCAAACCTGTAACGAACAAAGTATAGGGATGCCAATATTCAAAATTGGGTCCAGTCATACCCGCATCATTCTCCAAATAGGTGACTACGTCACTTGGACAATATTACAGGTAGATAATATGGATTATGGACCCAGATACTGATGTGAGACTCCAATTTTCTAATGAAATTTGCATGTTTTTCTTTAGGAATATTGGATCTTTTGGACAGTGGACTATAATGTACCCGCCTTCAATGTTTGACGCTAGTATACTAACCTTTTAAACCTATTTACGTTAATATATTAACTTTAGGTGATCGTGAGTAAAATTAGACGTTAATACACTAGAAGTGTTAGCATACTAACGTCCAATTTTACTCATCATCGTCAAAAGTTACTACATCAACTACAAATAGAACCAAAAAGTCGATACACTAACGTCCAACATTCAAGATTGGTATATTACAATCCAATATCTCAAAGACATTAATATATTACAGTCCAAAGTTCCATATATTTATGCATATTTAAACAAGTCACTTCATCCTAGCTAGGAAAAAGCAAGCAATAAAATGAGACCAGAAACTTGATGGAAGGTGTCCAATGTTTTTGAAAATTGACTGTCTAGTGATAACATTTCTTATTCTACTCCAAGTTTCCTTGTATTTTTAAAAACTAACTGAGAGGGGGCAATCTGGCCAATTTTGATCGAAACCCAATGAAATTGCGCGATAAGGGCCTGTTTGTTTTGGGGTTATAGGAGGGGAAGGGAGGGGAAGGGAGGGGAAAGGAGATAAATAACCTTTCATACCCTTGTTTGGATAAATAAATAGGAGGGGAGGGGAGGGGAACCGTTCACCTCCATTCCCCTCCATTAACCCCCTTTTCATTAACCCCCAATATGAGGGTTAACGGAGGGGAAAGGAACTCATTATAATTAAAAAAAGAAAATAATTTTATTAATATAATAAACTACTTGATTTTTCTCCTCTTCCCCTCCTTCCCTCTCTTTTCTAATCCAAACACAACAATTAACATTTCTTACCCCCCATTCCCCTCTACTTATAATCCAAACAAGATAGAAATAGATCTCTTCCCCTTCCCTCCCCTCCCCTACCCTCCCTTCTAATACCCTCCCCTCCCCTCCCCCTCTAATAACCAAACAGACTGTAAAACAAAAGGTCCCCGGACACCCCACCAATGAAATAAGGCGCTGCAGAGCTAGGCCTCATAGTACGCTTTTGCTCGCTTCGCAAGTAAGTACGAATCAGGCAAAAAAGCAATGCAGACATCTCATAAGACTGGTTACGATCCGATTCTAGTCAATTTTTAACGACATTATTGATCACCTTCCAGCAATTTTTTGAAAAGAGATCGATAGATTAGCGATTTACCTAAGATTATTAAGCTGAGCCGCTTGAGCAGCAGTGGTTCCAGAATTCACCCCAACCGTACTTTGTATGCGTAAAAGAGTGACAGGTAAATTTTTGACCTCCTGTTTACATATATCACACATCTTGTTGCCTTTGATACTGAACCACTTCAAAGCACACTCTTGGTGAGCCAAAGCAAGCTCACCCTTGCAACTGCATTCCATCTTCAATGTCTCTCCTCCTTCGCATAGCTCCACGAAACATATCCTACAAACGGCTTCTTCTTCGGGTATGTCTTCGCCATCAACTTCTGCGTCTTCTGCGGTAAGTAAAGCGTGGTAATGGTAAAAATGTGGATAGTGAAACATGATGTAGTACAATATGGTAAATTGTAGTAAAATGATTGGAAGGGAGAAAAGTGAAAGGTATTGAGAAAAGTGAGGAAAGTTTAGTGGCCATAGTTATTCAAATTCCGATTTTGGTATACGATCTTACGATTTTATGATCTAAAACCATTGATGCAATTTTACTATCTACATTTTAATCCACGATCCTTGGTGGGTTAATTCTAATCTAACTTCCCCATGAATTTAAGTTAGGATCCACATTCTAACAACCTTGTCAGTGGCAATCAATGCATGTTTCCAAGGCATTTTCACTAGTCAGAAAAGTTTTGTGACAATTTTATCCAGACACTCGTACTTTTACAGAAAAATTTTCTTTAGAAAGTCTTTTTTTTTTCACAAAAGATTCCAAAATTCTAATAAACACATCACTAAAACAAAATGAATTTTAGTTGTCTAAATGTCGATGTAGATGTTATATGGCCTAGTAAAAAATAAAAATAGCCTTATTTATCATCGAAGACAAAAGAGTTTGTTTTCTTCAACTGATTTGACTGTATTTATTTAAATTTAATTACTAAACATACTCTGAACCTATTTGTAACTCAATGTGTGACATATAAAATCATCTACGTACACATATTGACTAAACTTATTAGGAACTTTACTTTTTCCGTTTTATATTAATTGTCACCTTAATCTACATGTCAGACAAATTTTAAAAACTTTGACCAATAATATATGGTCATATATAATGTTCTAACATATAAAAATATTATCGTTAAATTCGTAACAAAAAAATAATATCGATGTTCATGCATTTATTAGGGCTAGCTACCTGGTGGTGTACTTGTATTGGGGGTTAAAAGATGTCCTTCTTTTACACGTGGTGAAGGGACAACACGTATGAAGGAATCCATCCTCCTCATGCCTACTCTTTCTTTATTAAGTGGTGCTGAAAGGGATCGAGAAATTTGTGATTCTGGTTTTTGGGTTTGACCTCCCTTTACCTGCCAAACACAACAAATTCTAGATGCTTAATATTCTGAGGTTCATATTAATTGCCATATTTAAAAATTATGCAGTAAACCATTAAAATTTTGATCATAAATTTCTTAATCTATATACTAACTTGTTATATAATATTATTACCATTGGATTCGTAACGAAAATTACTATCATAAAAGTATAGTATTGTAATTGTTAATATAATACTATGCAAAGAAATTATCAATCAAATAGCGACACTGAAAATTATGACAGTCAAATATATGACAATTAATATGGAATATAGGGAGTATAATTAGTTTGTTGTTACACTTATGTGTTTGGAAACAAATTCTAATACTAGTTGTCATTTGAGAAAAAGAAGATAAAAAAGGCAAAGAAAAAGGGTTAAGAACTAGATTCTCCACCTTGCAACTAGCTACATCAATCTAAATTGTATGGATTAGCAAACATTACTATTAGTAGTAGTAGGAAAATATGCTGTTTTTGTTATTGCCTAATGGCGCCCTTATTGGTAAAATTTTGTCCGACCGTCCAAAAATCAAAACCAAATCCCATCCCAACACGAGGTATGGAGCCGTCCCATATAATGTAGTTGTCTTACCCCTAAATTTACAATTTCAGTTCATAATTAGTTTGAAATAATTTCAGTTCATAACAAGTTCAGTTAAAATAAGCTGAATAATTAGTGTGTGAAACTTACACTTGAAGGGAGTGACCCGGTGGCATTTCCACGACGAACAGAGTCCGAGTCCACATCCGTATTAGCCGGAAAAGAAATGGTCCTCTTGATTCTAGGAGTGAATATCCTTGCAAACGATAGAGTTGGAGTGATGGAAGGTTTTTCCCGCGGTGTTGCGCATGGAAGTTCATTTCCAACACTATTAGAGGCGGTTTTCCCAACGTCAGAAGTACTTCGATAGATAAAGCTCAACTTCGGTAGAAGATTCCGGAAGGACGAACGCCCCCTCGCCGATGATGGCCCAGGAGACTGACATTGAGACTGAAACTGAGACTCGCATTGTCTTACATCCGAGGATGTAGGAGTTAGTAGAAAATTCACCCTCTTCGGCGTAGGGGAAGGGGTAGTTGTGGACATCTTGATCTTTACAAAGTCTTGATCACAGGAATCGAGTTTCCGAGTAGGGATGTCAAGAACTAGGTTGGATTTCCTCCATTTGCCTCCATGTGTAGTGTCCTCAATTTCTCCACAAGAATTTTCAACCTAGAACATAAGTTGATGGAATTATAAATGCAAATTCATGACATGAAATGTGTTTATCATTCATCATCTCTCATTCAAATCTAATATGGTATTAGAAACATTTTCATACATGTGGATCTTTTTGAATCAGTCTCTTCACAGACAATGATATTTGTCGACGAGAGATTGTTTATATCTAGATCTTACCGAATCCCACGAAAGCGGGGCCTACACTGATAATGATTGTTGTTGTTGTCACTAGCAGCCTTCTTATTTGTTTAGAATGGGTGAATTTGGTCCAATCACTAGTCCCCTATCTTAGAGGTACCTACTAGCAAACTAAATAGGCCGAGTACTAAACTGTCCTTAACAAGCATGACCTATTAACCCCACAATTTTCACTAGTAGCAAATATTTAGACCTGTTAATTTGGGCGGATAAGTCGATTTCGAGTTTATTTATGTTTTAGGTCTGGAAATTTCAGGCCTAAATTTAAACTTTCGGGCGGGTACATGTCAGTTTTCGGGTCAGGTCAAGTTCTGCCAATGTAAGAGATTAACAAAAAATGGTCCCAAAAGTTTCCAAAGATGAAGTAAACATGAAAAGTTCCACAAAATTGACTCATTAGCAATTTTGGACAACAACTTCATAGAAAACATGATGGATGAAAAGTAAACACTCTTGAAAGCTCTACCCTTTCTACTGTTAACATTACAACAAAAAAAGTGTTATATCCAAGTAGTATAAATCAAACAAAATTGAAATTTAGAAAAAGCTTATCATTTGAATTGCTTTTAGAGGAAAACAGGGTTCCTTTATTCCCATATTTTGGAGAGCAATATATGGGTGGTTGCAAAGCTAGCAACCACTTTGCAAAAAAACCTTGAAAACAATGTCTTCTCAACTCAACAACCTCATTCAACTTGGTAAAATGCATATATATATATATATATATATATATATATATATATATATATATATATATATATATATATATACACACACACACACACACACGGACGGATCAGGGGTTTGCTTTGGGGTGTTTATGAACGCCCCTAACAAAAAAATAATATAAAATTAAGCGGCCTATATTGATTGTGAAGAATATTGAGTGGTTGTTGCATTGTGAAGATATAATTGTTATTATTGTTAAGTGGACACTTCTAATTTCAAAATCTAGAGTTTGTTTTGGGGTGTTTATGGGGCAAGATATGTAAACTAGTATAATTTCTCGTATGGACATGTTCTTTTCGATTTTTCATGATTATTATTTATTACTAAACCACCAATAAATTTTATATATCGAGGCAAAAAAATAAACTTTATACAATTTCGCAAATAGTGTTACAAACTCTACAATCTAGTTTCAACTTTAAATAATCAGAAAAAATCATTTTGATTTACTTATAATAAATTAATAATTATCCCAAATTGAAAACATCACCTTATTTTATTCAATATAGTGCAAATACCGAGGAATAAAAAATTCACCAAGAGGGAAAAACATGTTTGGTGTATTTATTGCTAACATCTACTGTAGTACTACTACTACTAGTAGTAATTTTTTTTCCCTTACGAGTTTAATACTATGATCTATTGCTTTATTTATTTATCGCTTTAAAATATTAATAAGATACCCAAATAATTAATAAAATTATAAGCAATACAAAATTACTTAAATTATTTAAATGTAATAAAAATATAAAATGCAAGTAATTAAGGATAAAAAATAACTAATTAAATTGACAAATAAATAGGCACAAAATGAAGTATTTAATTACCAAAAAATAATGATGAATCCCATCTCTCCCAGATAAAACCCAGTATAATAGTATAACTCTTTTTGCTACTTATGTTACAATAAAGTGAAACATCCATCCCAAATTCTCAATTCCAATCCTACTATCACAAACTACAGAAGCATAGCAACTTGAAGAAATTCATGTCATGAAGAGTACTAAAAGCAAATAAACTAAAATATTGAGATAAAAATAATAGAAAATTAAAGAGGATGAAAAAGTAGGTAGTAGACTAGTAGGTACCTTGTGATGATCTGGAAGAACACTAGATTTTCCTTCAATTTCCATGCTCTTTTTTCTTGGGTTTGAAAGATGAATCCTTTACTTGAAATATACACACAATTGCATAATAATTCAAAAGGGAAAAATTGAAAAAAAAAAGAAAAAAAAAACCCAGAGGTAGAAAAGCTAGCTAGTAGATAGAATGGTGTTCTAGAAGAAGAGTTCTTGATGAGGATATGTATGGAGATGGGTGGAGGAAAAGATGGAAAGGTGAAGAAAAAAAGAGGGAATTTCTTTTCATTAATGGCTCAAGCAAACAATGAAAGGAAGAAAGAAAGAAAAGAGGGTAGAATGAATCATATTGGAGGAGTCATAGTCATGGTTTTCATTAGAGAGAGTGTGTGAGAGAGAAAGAGAGATCAATCAAGGCATGGGAATTGGAATTGAGTGAGGTGGGGTGTTGGGTGGGGTCTACTTCAAAATTCTCTTCTAGTTTACATCCACATAGTGATGAGACATTGGTGCATTCCATATCCCTCTTTGATTTGGGTTACAATAAATAATGAAATCTTAATTTGAGTGTGTTAAGTCAAGTTAATGATATTATCAAATTTAAAAAAGTATCCTCATTGCTCTCAACTTTATATCTCAACTTTGGACTTATTGTATGGTAATATTTTTAATATTTTACCATAGTAAGTGACGTTTTTTAAATTATTTAGAGTCAAGGTTGTAAGGTCTCACCAAAAGATATCAAATTCTGCGAAATGTCAGTCATATAAGAAAATATAACAAAGATAATTAAGTGAAGACAGCAAAGGCATAAACCTAGCAACAAAAACACTACACTGCATTGCTTTTCAAGCATTATTCTTCAAAAAAGGCTTCATTTTCTTTCTATACTTCCTCCTTAAATACAATTCACTGCTTCATTTTGATCACTAATAATTAGCACACCTAAATCATTAAACACAATTTTTCAAGCTTCTTTCTCTACGCTTCAACATGAGTCTCATCTAATTTTTATGAGTTACATGTACCCTTTAGCACACCTCCTTGCAATTAGTCTTTGCAAGCTGGTTTTCACCTAGCTTGTCTCACCAATTGTCATTTTACTTTCAACATTTTTTTTCCTTTTCTCTTTCTTCTATCTTGTGCTTTAGACCCCTCAACGATAAAATCGTCCGGTTCGAATAGGGCTCTACGCTTTGAGTTAATAGACACATACTAGTTCTCTCTGTGGCTTCAAAGTTAGTGTCACTTATTACTATAATAAGTGATATTATAATTGCTTTTTCAATATAAATATGACTAATAATGTTATAAGCTTTTGATAAAATATTACAAAAAAAAGATATATATCGGAAAACAATATTGAAAACAGCATAATATTGATTTATTATATGACGCTTAAACGGGGGAGGGAGCGAGTATTAATTTTATTTGTATCCCATGCTGGTTTATTTGGGAAAATTTTGGGTATTAAATTTTTTTTATAGATATAATAATTTATTATATAAAAGTATTATTATATGTATAATAAAAAAATATTTAAAAATATAATGCTATAAATTTTAATGAAATACAATGTAACAAATTAATTAATTCGCCTGTTTGTTTATATATTGTACAATTTGGATTATTACATTGCTTGAATTCATATTTTGTATTCATTGTTATCTTAATTTTTTGATATATTTGTCATTTGCTCCGTTATATAATTCCTATTTACATTCATCTGCCTAAATTAAAACATGTTCAGAAAAATGAAAAGAAAACAAGGTTAGTGTCACATAAAAACGAGGGGTTGTGATTGTACCACTTGGGGAGTTAGTTTTGTCAAATCCATTTGCCATGGAGGAAGTGGAAGCACAACTTGTCAATTGAGTGAATTGACATTGTATTCTTATTCTTAAATTATTTAGGAGAAGGGTCCCAAAAAATGAAAAATTATTTAGGAGAAGGGGGCCAAAAAATGTAAAGAATAATGCCCTTTTTTTATTTTTATTTTTATAGAACAACAATGCCCTCTTTCTACAATGGACAAGGAAAAGATAACCCCTTGTATAAAGAAAAAAAAGTGCCTTTGTCACTAAGGGAATCCATACATCATTCTCTATTTAGATGGAATAGATACTACTCCCTCCATTCCTCAATATCTGTCACTTTAACTAAATCTTTACTTTTCACAATATCTGTCACTTTACAATTCCAATACAATATTAATGACAATTTTCTAAATTTACCTCTTACTTTTATCATTACCAATACAACTATATAACCAAAATAGAAATTTATCTATTACTTTTATCATTTCCAATACAATTATCATTCTCAATACCATTTTCTTAAAATCTTCCTAAAACTCAAATGTGACAATTATTGAGGAAAGGAGGGAGTATTTATTATATATTGATGAAAATGACATGAGTTTTGGGTAATTAGTGTCTTGCCTAAATGAAGAAATTTATAGTATTTATATTTGTAAAAAAATTATAAGTGAATTTATAATTGTAGTACCACATAAAATATATGAGAATAATATTTTTACCTACAACGTTTTAAATTTACTAAAGAATGTATAAAATATGCAGAATGGATATAGTTGATTTAATTAGTGTGTCATTTATATTTACTAGTATCGCCAGTGCAAGATAAACATCTTACAATTGATATATTGATAGTTAATCATAATTATTATAGCAACTTAAATCATAATAAATATTAATTTGATGAAAAAAAAGATTCTAAAGTGTGTCTTTTACCAAAACACTTTGACTTATAACCACCCTGCTATTTTATATTTATCAAAGGAGTAGTAATCAAGTTGATTATTACCTCATTTTCAAAGCTTCGTATTCAAATATGATTTAAATTTAGCGTAAGAGGAAAAAAAAGTCACATCTAAAAATTATAGGATACATTGTTGACAAACTATGTTTATTATAACGGGTAATTTCCTTTAAAAAGATATATCTTGATATAAATAATCATTTTAATTAGTATATCACATACATCACACATTTTTTACTATTTACTAAGGAAATTACATAGTTGGTTAAAACAAAATACTATATTATGACCATGTTCTTTTCGTTGGTACGTAAAAGGTAAGTGAAGTAAATAGAGATAGGTAGGTAAATAGAAATTAGTAAGCTAAGTAAAAAATTAGTAGAACACATGGTAAGTAAGTAAAATAAATCATATCAGTTAGATCTTAAAATATATGAGTTTTTAAATATATATTTTATAATTTTAATAAGGTATTCTGAATATATATTATAAAATTTTCAATATATACTATATAAGGTAAACAAGTTAATGTAATTGAGATAAAGTACGTAAAGGTAGTTAAGGTAAATAAAATTTTATTTACAGACCTAAACAAAGGCTACGCGTCCCACAATTTTTGTAAATTATTAGGTTCATTGTGATGTATCTATCTGAATACACCACATATATTGCAATATATCAATGTTTTATTTCATAAATTCTTATAAATATTTAATATTTTTAAAAAAATATTGATGAATTTTGTAATAATATTTATAATTTAATGATAAAATTTATAATTAATATTGATTAATTTTTAAAAAAATTTAGTAAAAAAATGTACTTAAGTTGATATATCATGGTGGACTAGCTCGCACAACTTCCAATATTCTTATGGTAGACTCCTCCCTGAAACTGAGTTATGTTGTTGCTTACGTAATTTTTCTTTTCCAAAACTTTTATTCAACTATATTTGTATTTTTATGAATAACTATGTACATTTTTAATTTTATACGGATTTATTTATTTATTTTTGTAGTAGAAGATAAGAGATATGGCGGCACCATATGTGAGGAAATTTGCTGTTAGGTGAGTATAGTAAATGTTAGGTACATGGACCTGTTTTCTGTCCTCTCTTTACTTTAATCAATTCATATCCCAAGTTGTCATTCAATTGGTCCCACTCCCAAGAAAAGAATAAACGGCATTTGTCCTCATATAAGACCTCGCTCAATAAAATCCGAGACCCGAATGAATGATTCGATCTTTACCCAAACTCGAAGTAAATATCTGTAATGGCCCGGCTCCTCTCGGGTTAGGGACATTACCAATAACTGCTTCGAGGATCGCTGACTGACTTCATAAATCACCACGAGTCTTTCTGGCATGTTTCGTTCTCGTTCACACGCTGCCTGGAAAAACTTCCTAGAAAGCCACCAATCCTGAGACTACTCTTAGCCAAACACGCTTAACTGAGGAGTTTCCAATGAATGAACTACCATAAAAGAAGGTGCACCTTGGTGATACAAGTAATCATTTCAATCCTTTTTAAGCCACACTTAACCATATACCCGGAGTATTACAATATCGATTTGAACTACAACCCGAAAGATATTCGATTAAGATTCACATCAAATAAGACTCAATCAGAAAGAACCTTTCCCAAAACAAACCGATATGAAGTCAACCCGTTTCTGAACTAAAATCAGTTGACCCTAATTGTTGAAGGATAAGTGAGTAAAGTGAGCGTCTCATAAAGAACGCCACATTGGCTGTCTCATAAAGAGCACCACAGAGTGTATAGGTATGTCTCTCAAAGTCTCAAACTACACTGTAATACCTGGGTATATGGTTAAAAAAGTATGAAACAAAGGAATTGATCAAATGACTATTTATATCACCAAGGTGTACTTTTTTTTTTTTTATGGTAGCTCATCCATTGGTAACTCCTCAGTTAAGCGTGTTTGGCTGAGAGTAGTCTCAGGATGGGTACCTCCTAAGTAGTTTTTACAGGTAGTGTATGAGTGAGGACGAAGCACGCTGGAAAGACTCGTGGTGATTTGTGGGACCAGTCAGCGACCCTTGAAGCAATTTTCGGTAATGTCCATGACCCGTGAGGGGCCAGGGTGTTACATACACTATAGAGGGTGAGATTTTATAATTAAGAATTAGATTGAGAATTCTAATAGGGTTTAGGATTATTAGGGTAAGTTCTCTGAATAGGCATTATAACCTATGTTGTCAGAACTGGATTGGACACCGAACTTATTGGCCCAGTGGGTCAATGGTTCAACTGGTCCGACTGGTTTGGCTAGATTAGACCGGTTGAACCGGTCAAAACCGGCATGAACTGGTCACGAATTAAAAAATTTTCATATGCTTCAAGAATATTAAGCTACCAAAATAATTAAACCAGCATGAACATAGCATAAATCGGTCAAAATCGGATTGAACCGGTCAAAATCTGGATTGAATTGGTCAAAAACCGAAATTTTTTAAATTAAATCATCAAAATTCAGTTCTCACCGTGAACCGCCTCGTTGAACCGGTTTTGGCGTTTTTTCCCAGTTGAACCAATCAGTCGAGTTAAACCAGGAACCAGACCAGTCAACTTGCCGGTTCATGGTTGAACCGGTTGGACCGATCGGTCTGGTTCGATTTTTACAAAATAGATTATAACACATAAGTTGTAAAATCCCTCAAAGTACTAATGTAGTGTTTGCAGTTTTTCCTTAGTTGAAGGTTTTCCATGTTCCATTCTTATGTCGCTCTTTCTTATTAGTCGACGATATTATCCTTTCTTTTTGAACTCTTGATCCTGACAAGAGTTTCCTAAGCCCCAAAAGTCATGCTCAAAAGCAAAATTTGATTTAGGCACCGTTCTTTTGTGCGTTAATGCAACTAATCGCAACGCAAATTACCGCAACCTACCGCAAATTACCATTACCTTTTTACTATTTCCACCACAACTTACCGCAATCTACCGAACTAACCGCAACGCAACGCACAAAAAAACGATTAATATAATAATCTTACATTCAAATTAAAAGTTCGAAAATATTAATTTCGATTGACCATAACTTTAAAATTATTAACCATCATAAATTAATGCACCTCATGATTTGGTTTGAGTACTTGCATAATTTTGAATTATATGATTCCCTTGCCCTCCTCACCCATGTTTAAAATAAATTTGAACATGAGTTTCACTACTGTATTCTAGAATAAGGCACCGTTTTTTATGTGGTTAATTTACGATGCGGTAAGTTGCGGTGCGGTGGGTTACGGTAGATTGCAGTAAATTGCGGTGAAAATAGTAAAAAGATAATGGTAATTTGTGATAAATTGCGGTAGGTTGCAGTAACTTACGGTAACTTGTGGTACCACATAAAAGAACGGTGCCTAAGTATTATTGAATTTCATTTCACTTTCAAAATACTTTACATTTTAGATATTGATAAGCTACATGGGGATGAAATTTAATTTGGAAAATTTTCTTTTTTTAATTAGTCAAAGCCCAATGGGCTAGAAGTACAAAAACCTTGGGCCTTTATTTCAACAATGTCCAAATTTGACAAAGTGTTATTGACTTAGAAGGACAACTCATGAAGCATTTTGATCTAAAAGTCTGTTGAGGGCAGTTGAATTCTTATTTGTTGTAAATGTAAGGACTTGCTATGTCTGATGTGTCTGTCCAGTTGGATAAGTGAGTTTTAATTTTTTTTTATTTTCTTTATTTACTGCACATGGGTTTGAGTTTGGTGGAACGAAAAAGAAGAAGAAGAAGAAGAAGAAGAAGAAGAAGAAGAAGAAGAAAATGATAATGGAGTTTTTTGGTTTTGTCTTCACTTTCTCATTTTCAAATGTTTGGGGAGTGTGTTGTGTTATTTGACACTTGTCTTTGAATGAATAATTGATCGAGCATCATAAATATAAGCTTATTCTAGGGTACCTAAACTTGCTAAAGTATTTTTAAGCAACGCCTGCAGGTGCGGGTCGCGTCCGTTATTTCGTCTGTTCTGTTCAAGGCGCGCCTGACGTCTCTTTCGGTGCGGGTCGCGCCTCGCTCCCTTGCCATTTTAGACCGTAACGGATTTAATGAGCCATAAAAAACCCAACAATATCAAATCCATCTTTGACTTGCATTTGCACCCAAGTTTGCCACACTCCTTCCCCATGATTTTCATTAATGAATTTACAAACTTTGTCTGATTCAAATTTTATATTTCATTTGCATTTTCTTCCATCTTTTTTTTTAAAGGTGGATTGTAAGAAACAATGTAATCCTATAATCCATGATGTGAGTGACAAACACCTAAGAATAAGAGAGAGATTTTTAGTTCTTTAGCCCTATATACATATTTGATTTTATATCTTCAAATTTCACTTGCTAAAGCTTTCTATTTTCTAACAGCATTTCAAAGGGAAATATATGGTCATTAATTACCTCATATATGGTCATTAATTTCCTACTTAGCTTGCTAATTTGGTTACTAATGAGGTCATCCTTTCCTATATATCCCTTAATTAGTAGGTTATATTTACGTATGCATTGGGGTTAATTAATTGCTAAATGTTGCAAATTAACTAAGCTAGCAAATCAATTGATTGTGTAGCAATGTAAAGGAGATTGACTAAATTTCAACTTTAATAGTTAATTAATTTATTACGCAAGCAAGTTAATTGTATAGGAAGGCAAAGGAAATTGATTTAACTTTCAATTTAACTAGTTAAATTAACTATCACTTTTATTCATAGGCAACATTGTTTTTGTTCCATAAAAAAAATAATACAAAGTAAAACAATTTTACATGATTTATAGCTTTACTATATCATCCCTAAAATCAATGCAAACAAAAAAAAAACTCTCCCATAAAATATAATGTAATATAAATTCATAATTTTATTTTACAATAAATATGATTTTTTTTGGTAGGAAAAAGGTGCAATTAATGATAGGCATTAGGCACTACACCGCACCATTTCAAAACACAAATAAATTATGTGTCGTCTGTGGGGCTAACTTTACTATATCATCCCTAAAATCAATCCAAACAAAAAAATAAAACTCTGTCATAAAATATAATGTAATATAATTCTATTCATAATTTTATTTTACAATAAATATATATTTTTTTGGTGTTAAAAAGGTGCAATTAATGATAAGCACAACACCACACCATTTTAAAATACAACTATATAATGCGCCATCTGTGGGGATCAAACCCACGACCACGTGGTTAAAAGCCACGCGCTCTTCCATTGAGCTAAGGCGGCTCATGTTTTTATAACAAATATAATTATTTAGAAGAGTTTGGAAAAAATAAGCAATTTTTGATAACTAAATTTAAGTAAGTTTTGGTAGTTTAGGTGAGTTTGGAATCGCTGAACTTACTCATGAAAAAATTCAGGTTCTAAGCAATCAAATTATTCATCTCCGATATGAGAAATACATTGTTGATGAAACAAAACAGGAAAAATTAGATTTGAATAATCTTTACTTGGGTTATCGAAAAATAATAATCTCTACTTTAGAAATATATACTTTAGTGGTCCATAGTTTGTACCCCTTGGATTGCAATGAATCATCGGAGAATTAATGAAAATGTCAAGTCTACTTTATCCAGTGTCATGTCAATAAATCATCAAATCTGTTTTTATAAACTTAGTGGTAGTCTATTAATTACAATTTAAAGGATGCAAAGTAGGGATCAACAAAATATATTTTTAAAGTACGAATTATTAATTTCCTATAATTTTAAGTAGGGATGATTCAAATTTAATTTTCAAATTACCTATTCATATCTTGTGAATGTCATCTAAAATATTTTATTATTCACTTGATTGTACATAGTTCATTTTTTTATAAAAGCGCGTTAAAATAAATAAGCATGTGGATTATTTAGTCCTTTGAACAAGAAATACAAAGGAAATAATTACATTTTAATTGAGTTCCATCAAATGATTTTGCTGGATTTTGTCTATAAGTTTTTTGTTGGTTTCAATGAATGTGTGTACATATGGTCTGTATGGTACGGATTATTACATATGCTTTGTTGATGGTGAGGTAATTTACCATTTCAATTTTAATCATTGAACAAACAGAACAATTATGTATGGATAAATAAGAGCAAATACAACATGAGATTAGTTGGCTGGAAATTTGCGCCAATAAAAGGTGTTCCAGTGCATTGTGGAACAAATATGGATTCTTTTGCTAGGATCTCTGCAACGATGAAGAACGCAAACTTTTTTTATTTTTTCTTTTTTTATATAGATGAGAATTATTTTAAATAAATTATTGTATGGAATTTACGACTATTATAGTTGGAAAAAAAACTATGATAAAATTTTCAATATATATTTCAAATCTTGATATACATTTTGATATAAATAAAATTAAATTTCACTTCTTGACGGGCACTATGATATCACAATCAGATCACCATTATATTATTCCATTTTATTTGGCATTACGCAATACTTTTCTGCATGATTTCAAATAGATGTCGATTGAGAGTGAATGTAGACAATAATTTCATATACGATAGGAAAAAAGTTTGAAAGAAATGCATTCCAATAATGTAGGACTTTAGGTGTTGTTATTTAACCTTTTCTATTTAGATATAGGCCAAAGAAATGGTTCTCTAGTACTTTTTTGTTTTTCTCCCTGAAAAGAATACAATGGGTGTGTCATTTAAATTTTTATTTATAATATAAATAAAATTTCAAGTAAATGCTAAAATGGAGTTTAGTTAGGTAATACATATTTATAACAACTTTTTTAATACTAGTTTATGTGAATAGGTGTGATTATAAATATGTTCATCTAATTTGACAAATAAATTTTGTACTCCTTGAAATCAATTATTATTCTCAGAATTTATCCTTTTAAATAGTTTTATTGATTCCAATCCTTAACCAAGTCATTCACAACATAACTATCCTAAAAAAGGTTGTAGAACTCCTATCTGTGAAGGCATGAGATCCCGACCAACAAGTCAAGGACATCGTTCACGGATACAACAAAGGCTTTAGCTATGGTTTTGCTGTGAAAGGCAAAATCGCACAAAAAGGAAAGTTATTGAAAATCCTAATCTCCTTCAATTTCATCACTACTATATGCAAACTCACTCTGATCTTACCTTCTTTTCAGGACAAGTATTCAAATGAAGAAAAGGAAAAGAATTTCAAACAAGGAAAGAGAAGTAGACTAGATCAGTCAATCACATTTGGAAGGAAGAATTGAAGGATGATCTCAACGAATCTCAAAGTCCACTATAAAGTTGTGCCTCACACTGACTAAATTATCGATTTCAAGGAAGAAATCGAGAAGTAGGAAATCACTGAGTGAATTTCTAAGAGTAGTCTATAGGGGGAACGAGTGTTCAATTTGTTTTGTAGCCAAAGGATTTGGTGAGTTGTTTTGTAGCAGAACCTTAAAGGATCTGGGTTCTGTGAGTTGCTGTAAGCACCAAGCTGAGTTGGTGAATTCACTATGAAACTTTTTATGTGTCAAGGTAGCTGGCACACCCTTTGTTGTAGTTGTGTCGAGAACCTCTGCTCCTTGATCAACGAGTTTATTTTTACTCTTTTACTTAAATGTAATGTCCTTACTGTTGATTCAATAAAAGAAAAAAGTTATTTTCTTATTACACTTTGTGTTGCTTCTTGACATAAGTTAAGAAATCCTAATGTCCTTTCATAAGTGTGCAGAAAATTACTATAACTCTATTCACCCTCCTTTAGGGTTTTTTCAGAAGCTATCCTCGTCTAAAAAGATTTTCTCTTGAAGAAGTGAAGAATCCATGAAGGTTGACATGGTTAAAAAGTTAGTATATCAATTATTAGTTTAATATATATACTAGAAATTCACCAATACCCAAGGAAATAGGCCAAAAAATCCCTCGATAAATAGATATACGTGCTGAAATCTTAGGGAAAATGTCCACCGAATAATGTGCCCTCAGAATATTTGTCTAAGGGAACTAGGGAAGTGAGTTGTCCCTTGAAATTTCTTGAGGAACAAACGATTTCCTCCTACAATTATATCTCACATATAATTTATGAGGGATGCCAAAAATTTTCCTAGATGATGAATTTTTTTTTAATTTTTTTTGATTGTTTTTGGAAACACCATTAACGCGGCGGACGCCAGCGACCACTACTTAACAGACCGGCATGAAAACCACGAGCACCATTGCCACCACTAAACACCAACATTCCCTCAAAATCGAACCAAATTTGACTGTTGAAACCATCTCAACCAAAAGCTTAAGCTGATGGTTGAAGCCCCAGAAATGGTTTTATACTCTAACACGCCCCCTCACGCGAATGCCCCTTTGGGCTTGAAGCGTGGATGCTGCAAAGGCCCCCTATAACCTTGCGCATTTGAATATGGGGGTGCTGAGATTCGGAACCCAAGACCTCTTATTTATTGGTCTGGCTCTGATACCATGTTGAAACCATCTCAACCAAAAGCTTAAGCTGATGGTTGAAGCCCCAGAAATGGTTTTATACTCTAACATTGACGTCAAACCAATTCATCAATATACCTCTCTATGATTCTATCTCTCATATTCAACCCAATTCATCAATGTCAAGTAAACTCACGATTGGCATCACCTCAAATTCATCAATTTTTTTTAAGAAGGTAAGTAAAATGGTGGTTAAAGATTTTTCTTACAAGAAATCTTCCCATCTTGTCTTCATACAATATTTTATTGAACTCCCTATTCTCTATCTGATTTCAAGTTTCAGTTGCTGGCAGATGATATCCTTTTTTTGAAAGCCAGTCAGCTGCACCATTTGCTTCTCTATAATAATAGGAAATATTACTCCATGTAAACTTCGAAAAAAGACCACGAATATCTTCCACCAAATGCCTGATCTGCTAGGGTGTTGTAAAATTCATCAATTTGGGAGTAGTAGTATTATTCATTTCTTGCCAAAGAAAAGAAAAAGTTTAAAAAAAAAGTGTGACTCATCTTCCATTATTTCCTGCTTGCATCCAAATGCAATCCAGCCAATCATAAGTCAGATTATGTTATCTTTTAATAAAGAAAAACGACTCATGAAATTTATTTACGTGCATGAAATTATGCTTAGATCTAGTTTATTTAAGTTCCGTGATTAATTAGTTGTTAGTGTTCATTTTTTTGAGGCAAGGGGAGTGTCAAACCAACCGTTCAATTACGTAACTTTAGCGCGTGCTTCAAACATTACGATTATATATTCTTATTATTATAATTCTTCACTTTTATTATTATGATTGTTCACTAAATATTACGATTGTTCACTCCTATTATTATGATTTTTTATTTTATTATTATGATGATTATTCACTTATCACATGCTTCCGTGCATGTAATATATAATGGTTCAATAAAGAATACAATTTTATATAGACATTTATGTCAAGATTTTAAATAACTCTCAAACTATTATGTAATAACACAAAATTTAACATGTGCCATAGGCCTAACATTTAGTATTTAATGTTGGGAGATCCGTTTTGAAAGAAAGAGCATGCCCTATTATTTGGATTTGTTACTATAATTCTATTTAAGCGCGGTATGATGTACAAAGCATTTCTACAAGCGGATGTTTGAGAAAAGGTCACACCGAAAGGTGTAATATATAGGCAAACTTTACTTATATTTCTGCAAGAGGTTGCTTCAAAATTCGTAAGTGAAATTTTGCTTATCTTATATTCTTGTTTATATTTAATTACCTTACCTATTTTTACTTACCTTACATTATCTTACATATTCTTACACTACTTTAACAACTACTTTATATAACACATTTAAAAATTGATATATTTGATAAGAGATATAACTTATGCAACTTAACTTACTCACATACCTTATATATTTAAAAGTTCATATATTTGAATGAGGGTTTTTGGCTCAAAATAATTCAAAGTGAGAGGTGAGTGGCTGAAAATAATCAAAACTAACTTTTTAGCTGAAAATAATCCAAACTCTTCACCTATTTACTCTAACTAAACCAAAATTGAATTCCGACGTCGCAAAACTGACTTGACACCCTTAAAAATTTCAAAGATGCAGTGGGTTAATATTATTTTTAGTCGAGTCCGAACTTTTCAAGGGCACCAAGTCAGTTTTGCGACGGCGAAATTCAATTCCGGCTTAGTCCTATAAATAGGTGAAGAGTTTGGATTATTTTCAGCCAAAAAGTTAGTTTGGATTATTTTCAGCTACTCACCTGTCACTTTGGATTATTTTAAGCCAAAACCCTTTAAATGATGTGACTTTTATTACTTATTATACATTCTACTATTTATACTTACCTTACATATTTTAGTTACCTATCTCTACTCACCTTACTTACCAAACATTTTACTTACTAACCAAAAGAACAAGGTCGTAGTTATATATCATTGCTTAAACGACCAGGGTTGACGTACAATACAATTTGAATGAGCATACTCTCACTCATACCCGCTTTAACCCAAAAGGGTATATTTTGGTTAAAGATGGTGATGGATCGTGTTCGGTTCGGGCAGAGTCATACCCTTACCCTTATCCATTTTCAAAATCATTACTCTTATCTTTGTCCATATTTGATGGATACTAAAAATTAATACCCTTACCCATCCCACCAAGTATGAGAGTATGAGAATTGATTTGGCATTTTTGGGCTTAAGTGTAGACCAAGTATAACCATTCTATCTCATATCATAAAAGCCTCCCCCCACATTGCTTCTTCATGGTTGAAAGCACTTGTAGAGGGGATCAATGACTACAACAAAACATTAAAAATACTTATAGCTCGTATACCTTGAATTGGTCAAGATTGCGTTGCGTCATCGACCAGAATTTGTTCCACTTTTTCGTTGTTTTCTTTTTATCCTAATAGGTTTTGAGCAAGATGTTGTGCGTGGAGACCAAATGAGGAGAAGGAGGAAGGAGAAGAGGGAAGACGAGGAGGAAGGCGAGACGAAGAAGTGAGATGTAAGTTGCGTTTCCGGGGCGCCACCAACGTCGAGTGCCGACACCACCGGTGCCTCTTTTCGTTGCTTCTCCCCGCGTCAAGACTAGGCGCTACTAGCCCCGTGCAGGCGTGCCCAGTGCCTCACACAAAAGCGAGAAATCAGCAAACGCGCCTCACACCTCCATGACGCTGCCAGCGCCTAGGGTCTATCTTGCCCGCGCCGTTGGGCCGTCGATCGCGTTCTTTTGAGGCCCAAATTTTGGGCGGCTAATTTTCTAGGTTTTATTACTATAACCTCGGGTGACTTTGCGTATTTGTAGGGATCTGTTTCTTCTCCCATATCATCAAGTGAGATAGAGAGAAACACAACCTGTGTAATTGTAATCCTCATATTACTAGTGCATCGATTCCGTGATTTTTTTCCCCGCTTTGGGTTTTTCCACGTTAAACCTCTGGTGTCAATTTCTGATTTCTTTTCCGCTATTATTTCTCATTGTTTGTGGTTGCTTGAGTACTCTTCGATCCTAACAGCTGGAACCGGAGCCTGCAGGTTGCTGAAAGAGAACTCGTTTTCAAACAATGTCGAGAGATATGTATGAAATCGAGAAATTTGATAGATCTGACTTCACCTACTAGAAGATGCAGCTTGAGGATTTGCTGTACTCGAAGTCACTGCATGTTCGCTCCTAGAGAAGAAGCCAGATTCTATGGAGTAGGCCAAGTACGATCTGCTCGATCGATGGGCGGTGTCCTTGATCAGGATGTCATTGGTTCGGAACGTTAGGTTTAATGTTATGGAGAAAAAGACACCGAAGGAATTGCTGGAGACACTAAAGGAGATGTATGAGAAGCCAAGCGCAACAAATCATGTATATTTATTCCGCAAATTAACTAGCTGTAGGATGTCTGAGGATGGTGATGTGACTAATCATATAAATGAGATTATAAAGATATTATCACAACTTGCTTCAGTAAAGATGAATTTTGCTGAAAATGTTAAAGCTTGCATATTGTTATCTTCTATGCCTGATTCTTGGGAAACAATCGTAACTGCTGTCAGTAGTGCTAAGAGTAGTGGCGAGATGAAATTTGATGAGGTTGAATCCGTACTACTCAAAGAGGTCCTTCGTAGTAAGAATTCTGGTGGGGAATATTCGGGAAGTGCCTTAAGTGTCATGGTAGGAAGAACAATAGAAATTCGAATAATTTCAGGGGACAGTCGAAGTCTAGGGGTAGAGGCAAGCCTAGGAACATGAATGAGTTGTGTGTTATGGTTGTGGTGACAAGGGTCATTAAAAGAGGGATTACCCTAAGAAGGGGTAATGACGACCTTGACTCTATCAACACTGCTGAAGATCTTTGTTGTGCATCCTTTCATGTTTCCTCCGATATTTCGTAATTTCAGGAGTGAGAATTTTGGCAAGGTGTATCTTGCTAATGACAAGTTGTAACACCCCTAGGATATTAATATGGTGATTAATATCCTGGGGTTGTTACACAAGTGTTATGAGATAACAGGTAGAGGAGATGTGACTATTAAGACTGCTAATGGTGGTCTTTGGAAGTTGGAGGATGTGAGATATGTTCCTGGTATTAAGAGGCATATGATTTTCAGTGAATCAACTTGACGAGATGGGTTACACTGCAAGGTTCAAGAATGGAAAATGGAAGATTTTGAAGGGTGCTATGATAGTGGCGAAGGTATTGAGATTCAGTACTTTGTACTCCATGAGGGTAGCATTAATGTGATTTCTAATGTCAATAATGCTTCTTGTTCTAGTTTATGGCATTGCAGGCTTGGTCACATGAGTGAGAAGGGCATAGAGGTCTAGCTTCAAAGGGCGTTTTGGAGGATATGAAAACCGTAGACATGGAGCTCTGCGAGAGTTGTATCATTGGTAAGCAGAAGAGGGTCAGCTTCACCAAAATTGGCAGGAAACCAAAACCAGAGAGGTTGGAGTTGGTGTATTCAGATGTGTGAGGGCCTGTGCCAGACAACTCCATGAGTGACGCTTAATATCATGTCACCTTCATTGATGATCACAGTCGGAAGGTATGAGCTTATTTTTTGAAGAATAAATATGATGTGTTTAATGTTTTCTTGAAGTGGATAGCACATGTTGAGACACAGATTGGATTGAAGGTGAAGTGTTTGAGGACGGACAATGGAGGGGAGTATGAAAAGAAGGAGTCCGTGAAATACTGTGAACAGAATGACATTAGATTATTAAGAATTGTTCTCGGGACACCAAGGCAGAATGGGATAGCAGAGAGGATGAACTCGATTCTGAACGAGAGATCTAGGAGCATGAGGATTCATACTGGATTGCCCAAGTACTTGTAGGCAGAAGCAGTGAACATATCTAATCAATAGGAATCCATCAGTTCCATTAGATACGAAGATACCTGAGGAGGTATGGAGTGGTAAGAAAGTTGATTATTCCTTTCTTCGTACATTTGGTTGCACTGCTTATATGATGATTGATCTTGACAAACGTGACAAGTTGGATCCAAATCCAAAAAGTGTTATTTGGTAGGCAATGGGACTAACGCTTTTGGATACAGATTGTGGGATGGTAGAAAGGTTTTGAGGCACCGTGATGTAGTCTTTAATGAGGATATGTTGTATGAAGACAGGTAAACATCAAGTGACTCAGGTGACGAGGAGTTAATGGGAGCTGAACCACATGAGCTAGGTGAAAGCTCCAGTGATGATGAGAACACTCCACCACCCATATTGAGGAGATCCATGAGGGCTACCAAAGGTAATGCACCTAAAAGATACTCTCCATCTTTGCATTACTTATTACTGACGGATGGTGGTGAGCTAGAGTCCTATACTAAGGCTGCGTAGGCTGAGGCTTAGTTCAAGTGGGAGCATGCGATGGGTGATGAAATTGCTTCACTTGAGAAAAATAGAACCTGGGAGCTGCTCAGGTTGCCTGCAGGAAGGAAAGCCTTGTTGAAGAAGTGAGTCTACAGGATTAAGAATAAGCCAATGGATGCTGGGAAATTGAGGCTCCGTGTGGCCTCAGTAGGCCTCTTGGACTGATAAAGAGGTCGGTCGATGCACTAGGGGAACTTGTGGAGAAAGTTGAGGATGTTAGAGGTTTTGGTCTCCAAGTGGGAGATTGTTATGTGTGGAGACCAAATGAGGAAAAGGAGGAAGGAGAAGAGGGTAGACGAGGAGGAAGGTGATATGAAGAAGTGAGATGCAAGCTGCGTTTCCGGGGCACCACCAGCGCCGAGTGCCGACACCACCAATGCCTCTTTTCGTTGCTTCTCCCCGCGTCAAGACTATGCGTTACCAGCGCCGTGCAACCACGCCCAGTGCCTCACACAAAAGCGAGAAATTGGCAAACGCGCCTCGTGCCTCCATGGTGCTGCCAGCGCCTAGGGTCTACCTTGCCCACGCCGTTGGGCCGTCGATCGCGCTCTTTTGAGGCCCAAATTTTGGGCGGCTAGTTTTCTAGGTTTTATTACTATAACCTCGGGTGACTTTGGGTATTTGTAGGGATCTGTTTCTTCTTCCATATTATCAAGTGAGATAGAGAGAAACACAACCTGTGTAATTGTAATCCTCATATTACTAGTGCATCGATTCCGTGGTTTTTTTCCCGCTTTGGGTTTTTCCACGTTAAACCTCTGGTGTCAATTTCTGATTTCTTTTCCGCTATTATTTCTCATTGTTTGTGGTTTCTTGAGTACTGTTCGATCCTAACACAAGACTGTTACTTATTATGATGAACATTATTTACTAGTTTATAAACATTCATATACTAGTTTATAAGCATTGTAGTTTAGGTTTATAAACATTCATATACTGATTTATTACAAAAAATTACTTAGAGGTACCCTAACTTTTGAAGAAACAATTTTTTGGTACCCTAACTTTTCAAAACTAATTTTGGGGTACCCTAACTTTTAGGATTAGAAATTACTAGATGAATTTCCGGCGAAACTTGGATTGATTCAAATCATTTTCGTCCACGAAAACAAATGACATTTTCATCCACAAAAACACTTAATCAATTTCCCGCCTAAAACTCACCGTTGAATTCAAATAATTGGCCGAAAATTCACCTAATTATTTCTAATTCTAAAAGTTAGGGTACCCCAAAATTAGTTTTTAAAAGTTGGGGTACCAGAAAAACATTTCACCAAAAGTTAGGGTACCCTTAAGTAATTTTTTAAATTTATTAGCATTGCAGTACCCAAAAAAGAAAATGGGAAGTCGGGTGCATGAGAGCATTGTGCTCTCGGGCTCACTATCCAAGCACTCATATTCTTTTATAGATAGAATATATATCTTATTATTTTTTCCATGTAGATAAAAAGACAATCTTTCTATAGTAATATTGGCTTAACAAATATCTTAATTACTTTTAATTAAGTAAAGGTAGATTTCAATAACTGTCAAACTGCTATTGAAAAACAATATAATCAATACATGTCTAGTATTCATTAATAATAAGAGAATAAAGATAAGGTAAAACTTTTAAGTGAAGCATCATCATTTTTAAGGGTACAAAATGATGATAATTTCTTTTCCACATGAATCGATACCGTTCTGTTAGGGATTATATTTAGATCTTGTTGTCAGTTGTTAGTCAGTTGTTAGGGTGTAAAATAGAGTAATATATGCAGCCGAAAGAAATACAGGATGATTATGGAATCGAGGATAATAATAGAGAGAGGCAATGATAAATAGGGTAAAACAGTAATTTTACGTGGGAAACCGAAGAACTCGGAGAAAAACCCACGGGCGACAATCAATATCCACTAGTAGAAAAGGAGATATTACAAGAGGTAAAATATATGTATGAACTCTTGTAGACTCTCATAACCTAGGGATGAGTAGGGTGAAGATGTGGAAATAACACCGTACCTCTCTCATGGGGAGTTTTGAAGGCTCTCACATCGACTATATTGGTTGCTTGGCGCTAATTACAAGGTGAATAAAGACCTCTATTTATAGGGGTAAACTTCCTATAAATCTGGCTAGACTCTTACTCCAAATACAATTAGGTTTTAGATACAATTAGGAAACTAACCTAAATATAATTAGGAAATAAAATAATTTCCTAATAGCAACCAATAACTTGGAGTGTTTAGGAAACTTGCCAAATAATGAATCAAGAGAATTTGGGCCATTAACCCAATACGTTCATTAGACCCATGTCTTAGAGGTAATAAATGGGAAACATAATAGGGCGAATAACAGTTAGCCCATGATAAATATGACTTATCAATCTCACAATTTTCATTAATATGAATATTTTGCTTATTGAAGAATATGAAAAATGGAGTAATTGCCACCTAACTTTCCAAATATACAAAATGATCAACCTAGGATCAAAAACAAATTGAGAATTACTTGCAAATATAGTGGGAAATCTCATGTGGATAACATTATAACACTCCTAAATCCACACTCTACTCTTTCTTCACGGCACAGACTCAGTAAAAACCCCACTAAAATTCGCGGGGAGAAACCGACAAAACTTCCATCTTTTCTTGCTTTTCATGTTTCCTTTCTCTAATTCTCTCCTCTTTGTGTGTGCATACAAATGAATACCTCTCCACACACTCCAACATCTCACTCTCACTCTCACTCTCACTCTCACTCTCTTCACTCTCCAATGGAGGTCAGTATTACTCACTCCATTACTCCATTCTTTAACCCTAATAATCCTAGATTCATCCCTCGATTTTGCCTCAATCTCCCCCAAATCGCCCCATTCTCAAATGGGTTTTCCCTCAATTCTTCGAGGGTCCATAACAATCGGTTGTTATCGGTGCGCGCTAAGGAAACTGCCCAGATTGAGACTGCAATGGTGATCGAGAAACCCCCCAAAACGACCCGTTTTGAGGTCTCCCAAGGCTCCCCTGCGCCGTTTGGGGCGACGCTCTGTGATGGGGGTGTGAATTTCGCCGTGTTTTCCGCACATTCGGTTTCTGCGACGCTGTGTTTGATCACGATATCGGATTTGCAGCAGGTGAATTGATGAATTTGATTTGGGTTTTCGAATTTTTTTGGGGGTTTTTGAATTTGGGTTTGTTTGTATTTTGTGGGGGATTTTTTGGGTTGTCTTGATTGGTATGTTACGAGATGTGGGTGCATTTGATGAATGTCAATGTGTTATGTCACTCATTATGTTTAAGATTGAGGAAAAGAAAGTAAATTGTTGAGGTTCATTTAGTTTGGGTAGATATTGCATTGAAAGGGACTGTCTTAATGATGGGGTGAAGTATTGATTCTGTAGAATAAATTATTTGGTGAGACCCAGTTTGATTAGTATTTAATAGATCATTAGATATAGACTATAGTATAATTTCATGATAAATTAATCCCCCACCCCCACCTAGAAAAAAAAAAAGGAAAAAGATCAATTGTGGGTGCTAAATTTTGTGGAAGAGTGAAGTGGGTGCTTTTGATTCTTAAAGTAATTGTGGACTGGCATTGATTTTGGCGGAGGATTACACGAAAATGACTCAATTTCATACAAGTTGGCGATCGTGTCGGGAATTCTCATGACTAAGGATTAGTCTTTTTGTGTTGAATCATTGTATGGTTTCTAATGGGTGACCTTGGAGGAAAAAAATAAGCTTTGTCGAATAGTAGAAATAGTCAAAGATAGATGTGATCATCGGTATTGTTCTTCTGAGTGAAAGTAGATAGGTTTTCCTGAATTGGAAAGTGGAAGCATGACTATGAATGGAGGACTAATTGTACTTTATTGTTGCTACCGTGGTTCTTGATTCATACTTATTGTCGTTTTCCTAAAGTGGAAAGTGGAAGCATGACTATGGAATGGAGGACTAATTATACTTTATTGTGGCCACCATGGTTCTTGATTCATACTCATTGTCCACATTGCTATTTGGATGAAACATGGAAAGCTGAAGACATTTGAGTAACCTGGTAAATTTTGATGATAGTAGCTTGCAGAGTGAAAACATGTAAATCATTGTGAGAAAATTGCAGAATCTAGATCAATGTTCGACCCATCTTGTGCTTATGAATGACCCTCTTGTTATCTGTTTGTTAATCTATATATAGAGGAGTATGTTTCTTTTATCTTACCATTGGTATTTTGTTCAAATGTCAGCGTATATTCCATCTGATGATTGGGATTTTGTGATGCAGAAGAGGGTGACTGAGGAAATCCCTCTTGATCCATTGACCAACAGGACTGGGGATATCTGGCACGTGTTTTTGAGGGGAAACTTCGATGATATGCTCTATGCGTACAGATTTGATGGACCCATGTCACCACAAGAAGGGCATTATTATGATCCTGCCCGTCTAGTGTTGGATCCTTATGCTAAAGTTAGTGATCTATATATCATTACTGTTGTTTTGAGATGTAAAACGCCTTAAATCGATGAAATCTTTAGATTTATGTGCTAACCAACTAATATGCTTTAATTCTTGTCTAGGCAGTTGTCAGCCGGGGGGAGTATGGTGTGTTGGGACCTCAGGGTAATTGCTGGCCCCAGATGGCTTGTATGATACCGTCTCCTAATGATGAGGTACCCAGTTTACCAATACATTTGTGATTGTTAGTTGTTTCTTAAATTGTTGTAAAATGCTACTAGGTTGTGTTTGCCGTAACTTCTAGTAAGTGAAAATATTTCCAAAATGAATACCATATTTCTATTTACTTATGAAAATATTTAGAGATAAATGAAGGTAAAGGCTTATTTCCTGCCAAAAATCTTTCCTCCCACATCAGCAAGTATTAGCAAATATGGCTTGGTTAAAGAAATGCTTAAATAATTTTCTTATATATGATTTACATCTAGCAATTGCTTCATTATGAGTTTCTTATCAAAATAAATAAACAAACAATAAATTGCTTCATTGTGAATCTACATCATTGCTGTATCGTGCTTGATTCCTGATCCTTCTGACATATTTTGAGGAACACAATTTTACTTACCCATTGTTTTGGTGACTTTAGTTCGATTGGCAAGGCGATCTACCTCTACAGTACCCACAGCGAAATCTTGTCATATATGAAATGCATGTTCGTGGGTTTACAAGGCATGAATCCAGTGGCTCAAATTACCCAGGCACATATCTTGGTGTAGTAGAGAAACTTGACCACTTGAAGGTACTTTTTTTTGCTTCCCCATTTTTGCCTGTGCTGTATGTTTTATCCTGAAATATATGCTTTGTGTTTGCTGAAAGACAATTTACTTCGGAATAAGACAATCTGTGGTGCAGACAATGTGAAGAGACCAAATTGAACCGTATCAAACCATGCCTTAAATACATGTTGGCGATGAGACGTTTCATACATTATAGTTCTGAAACGATTTGTCCCGTTTTTTTTAACTTTATACCATTAGACTTCCATATCACATAAACTGCTCATCCTAAAGTGTTGAAGTGGCTCACAACTTTGTATGTTCTAGATTATTGCTCCTTGAGAACGATAGCTTAATTTTCTATACTAGCAGGCTCTCTGAATTGTCCCAAACTGTTGTATCGTGCAGGAGCTCGGAATCAATTGCATAGAGTTGATGCCTTGTCATGAGTACAATGAGCTAGAGTATTATAGCTACAATCCCGTCATGGGTGATTACAAGTATAACTTTCTCTTTCCTCTTATGTAGTAAGTTTTCTAAATAAATGAGCTAAGTGATTATATATGATATGATGGGCCTTTATTATCAGTAATTTTTGACAATTTGACAATTTGATTTGGTCTCGACCTTCTAGTTGTTAAGAGTCCATTTACTCTTGATAGTTCTAGTTGGATTACTCGGAATACTTCACATTATCAATAAAATCGATATAAAACTAGACCACTATCTGTTATTTTAGTACATGCACTTTCCACTATGTATTTTCTTCAAAAACAGATTGATACTTTGATTTTTATCGCCCCCTCCCCGGCTGTCGACTACTTTTCAATTTTCAACTATTTGGGCGTCTTTGAGAAACTTAAACTAGTTAAAGGCTGTATGCATCTTGGTATTATAGACTCTTCCAATAGTGGGAGCAAACTTAAGACTAAAAATGATGTCATTTGCAGGGTGAACTTTTGGGGTTATTCTACCGTCAGTTTCTTTTCACCAATGACCCGGTACTCATCATCTGGCATACGCAATTGTGGCCGTGATGCCGTAAATGAGTTTAAATTTCTTGTCAGAGAGGCACATAAAAGGGATATCGAGGTGAGCCTCATGGCGTGCTATTTTTGTTTTGTTTTAGTAATCCTATTAATTCTTTCGGGTTTTGCAGGTTATTATGGATGTAGTTTTTAATCACACGGCTGAAGGAAATGAGAAAGGCCCAATTTTATCTTTTAGAGGGATCGATAACAGTGTCTTCTATATGCTTGCACCAATGGTATTTCTCTGACTTCTGTTGCTATATCATAGTGCACTTGCATACAAAAAAAAAAAAAAAAAGTGAATATGGTACTTATTTTGAGTGTGCAGTGGTTATGTTTTTCCACCTTTATTATAATTTGGGTTATGAAAATTTGCTAAAGACCGCAAGTTTTGTGATAGGAGTGAGGATGATTAATTTGACTTATGATGCTCGTTCTTTACGGTTTTAGCCTATCTTGGTCTGGACGCGTAATTTGGTGAATACCTCTTTGAGTTTATAGTGCTTAATAGCCTCTTCAATTTATTGTTTGAACTATATTATAAGACTACTAGATGAATATGTTGTAAACCCACCTTGGCGTTTGGACGCCTAGTTGTAGCTCACAGTCTTCTTTCTGTTGTTGTTGTTGCTCCTGTTGTGTTACATTTTGATCATGATTATCTTAATTTAATTTGTATGCATGGCAGGGGGAGTTTTATAATTATTCAGGTTGTGGAAACACTTTCAATTGCAACCATCCTGTTGTTCGGCAATTCATTGTAGATTGCTTAAGGTAATCTCGTTATTCAATTCAAACTTGACTATTTTCTTCATGCATATTTGTATAGAAATCTAGAATCTGTTTGTCTTTTGAAGCTGTCTCCAAGTTTAGAACATGTTAGAAGATTTAATTACATTGTTGGTTGTATTAAGAGGCAATATTTCGCTTGGAATTTCTTTTATGCTGTGAATAGTTGCTTTACCTTACCTTAGGAATTGTAGACCTTAGTGTTTTGGTTTTCAAATTACTATATGCATTATGAAATGCTCTTGTTAATGCATGCAACAGATATTGGGTCACAGAGATGCACGTGGATGGATTTCGCTTCGATCTGGCTTCTATCTTGACTAGGAGCAGCAGGTCAACATCCCCTGACACACTGACTACATTTCCGTTATCTTATTAGTTTTTTTTTGTTTATTATTTTTTTTATCAATGAATTTGTCGGTATTTCCTCCTTACTTCCCGTGGTATTTTTCTGCTAAAGTCTCTGGGATGCTGTTAATGTTTACGGGAGTGCAATAGAGGGTGATCTACTCACAACGGGAACTCCTTTGACCAATCCTCCGCTTCTCGATATGATCAGTAATGATCCCATACTTGGCAAAGTGAAGGTATTACTCCCTCTGTTTCAATTTAATTGTGAGGTTGTATTCAGTTGTGCATGTACCCCCCTTTCCTTCTTCTGAATGGGACTTAGGAAATCGTAAAACTGACTGATGAATTAACTAGGGGGTCCCAAGGCTACAATAAAGTCACTCGTGAACAAAGTTGTACGTAAATTACATTGTATATTAGATGACTAAAGGGGCAGGTGCAGTGTTGGTACCCTTTTCTTGTGTGTGTAAGTGTGTGTGTGTGTGTTCGTGCATTTGGTTGAATCATTTGAAATTGTTTGTCTACTGTGCATGTTGCTTTGGTTCGTTGGACCGACTATTTATTTGTTGTCTTTTGTCTCAGCTTATTGCTGAAGCATGGGACTGTGGAGGACTTTATCAAGTTGGCTCGTTTCCTCACTGGGGCATCTGGTCTGAATGGAATGGCAAGGTTAGAGTGGTGAAGTAGATCAATTTTTCTCCAAATGACTGACTCTTTTTAATGTCATTCTTGTAAACCTCGATTGTAGAATCATTGGTGAAGTTGAACTAATATTTCGGCTAATCTTATCTGCTTGAAGTTGCATTAACCAGAAGTATATGTCTGTTCAGTACCGTGACACAGTGCGGCTGTTTATCAAGGGAACAGACGGCTTTGCGGGTGCTTTTGCCGAGTGCCTTTGTGGTAGCCCTAATCTATACCAGGTACTTTTTGTGTTTGGTATTTGTAACTACCTCTAACAATGCTAAACTATTGTTCTTGTCCTTGTTTTCTCTACTCTCTGAGGGGGTTTTATCTTTGCTTCCATTTCAAATAACATTGTATATTATGTTTTCTTCTCTTTATTTACCTGGTTCATCATGGTTTTTTTTATGGTGGTGCTTGAATACTATGTGGAATATTTTAGTGGAACTCTAGATTTGCATTCTATTCCTCCTCTTCTCTCACAATCCCCGTAGTTTCTTCGCTGTTTTTCCGTCTTAACTTTTTTTCGAGGGAATACAAATGTAATGGTGCTGAGGCACGCTGGTTTACACTTTATCAGGAGGGTGGTAGAAGACCGTGGCACAGTATCAACTTTATCTGTGCTCATGACGGTTTTACTCTGGCCGATTTAGTGACCTACAATGAGAAACACAATTTGGCGAATGGTGAAGATAACAGAGATGGGGAGAACCATAATAATAGCTGGAACTGCGGGCAGGTATGTCTTTTGTAGTTTGCATGCATTGGTTGAACAGTCCATCTTACCGTGAGTACCTGGCAAAACTGACCCAAAATACTAACTAAACGACTCGGACCCATATAACTTCACTCGAAAATGGATCCAAATCAAACTTGTCCAAAGATGCTTCTTTTTATATTGGACCCAAAATGGGTTGATTGAATCAAACCCGAATCGAAACATTGATTGATTTGAAACTCACCCAATACACGAACCGAATGTCCCGTTTGCTGGGTATAGCTGGAAACCATTCTCTCTTGTCATTTGAATCTCCTGATTATATTCATTTTTTGATAGTGCATCTTAACAGAGTTTATGGTTGGGGAAGCTGCATGGGAAGTGAATGATCATTGTTGATTTTACATATCAAAACAATGTTTTAACATTCCAATCAAGATGCATAGGTAAACATGACACGGGTCCAAACTTTCAGTGACTCGGGCAGTTGTTTTTCAGGAGGGCGAATTCGCAAGTGCTTCTGTCAAGAGATTAAGGAAGCGACAGATGCGGAATTTTTTCCTCTGCCTCATGGTCTCTCAAGTATGGCTTCTTTCCTGGATTATATATGTCCTCTGTCTCAGATACAAGTTGGTTGGATGGATGAACATGATCCACATTAGCGAGCTTCCATTTCAAAATAATCAAATAGTCCAATACCCTAGGAGGCTGCTTGGGACGTCTTTTCCTTGTTCATTTTCTCTTATTTGTTGGATTTTTGTTTTTGGGTTTCATTTGAATCTAATTCTGATTTCTGATCGACGTCCGTGTTCATGCAGGGTGTTCCTATGATCTACATGGGCGATGAGTACGGTCACACAAAAGGAGGAAATAATAACACATATTGCCATGATAACTATGTAGGAATTTACTTACCCATTCTTCATCGTGTACCGTTAAAATGCATACGCGAATCCTGTTCTTTAATTTTCCGTTTTGGATACAGATCAACTACTTCCGATGGGATAAGAAAGAGGAGTATGCTTCTGATTACTTCAGATTTTGCTGTCTGATCACCAAGTTCCGCCAGTGAGTCGATACTTACTCTAAAACTAATCCCACCCGAGTAGTATTTGACTGTTTCATCATAAAAAATGTTCTTACTTATCTTGCAGTGAATGTGAATCACTCGGTTTAAACAACTTCCCGACATCAGAGAGACTGCAATGGCATGGTCATACTCCCGGGAAACCCGATTGGTCAGAAACCAGCCGTTTTGTGGCCTTTACTCTGGTATGCTGCACTTCCCAGGATCTAGCTTAGTTTCTGGATCAAACAAACTTATGTCATTTTCTTTTCCGGTTTTGTGGGACTATCACTATATAGAGCATTAAAGCTAGCAAACCTTAACCCTCATCCAATTGCTTGAACCATACACTTCCTGAATTTATCCGACCTGGAAAAAAACAAGTCTAGTCATGATATTTCTCATATTTCTGTTGTCCGAACTCGAATATGACCCAAATTTACGTCTGTTCAAATTGTTCACCCCAGAAAAAAACGGGTAACGGTCCTCAAATTTTTCATCCGGATTTGACATTAATCGGTTTGACCGACTCAAATCTGACCCGGACCCGAATTTTTGCCAGCACTACCTAACATGTATCCAGCTGTTGGAACCAAATAGCTGAACCGGGACAAAAGTAAGATATTTGTCTGGAGTCTACCTAATCTTTACTCTTTGCCTACATCTGGATCTTCCTAGACCCCACCCACGTGAGCGGGACCCACACCGGGAGTTATCATGGTTGCTGAATAGATTACTTGTTATTTCAACGCGCTAATTAGGCTATCCCTGACTAATTGGTTTGCAGAGGGACTTGGTGAAGGGAGAAATATACGTCGCTTTCAACACGAGCCATTTGCCAGCCCTTGTGACCTTGCCAGACCGCCCGGGCTACAGATGGGAGCCTCTGGTGGACACCAGCAAACCGGCGCCATTCGACTTCCTGACCGACGACCTTCCCGAAAGAGAGATAGCAGTCAAACAATACCAGCATTTCCTCGACGCGAATTCTTACCCGATGCTCAGCTATTCGTCTATCGTTCTCGTGCTGAAGCCGGACCAAGCAAACGCCTAGATTTGGACCCACCCACCATCTACCATGCATGATATTGTACATTCTCCTAGACCTTATATAGTTATATAGATAATGCATTTATATAGCAGGAAAAAAGGAAGAGAAAAGAGAAGAATAGAGAAGTAAGTATGCTTCTACAAGCAGCAAGTCTGGTGGCAATTATAAGAGATGGAGACTATATGGGAGTGTCCTTTGTCATCTTAGATTTGTTAATGGCCCTGGTTTTATGAGTGCCATCTCATGTAAATGAAGCATGCTCTGATTCGAGACCTCGTCTCTTTCGTATAGATGAATAAAATCTCCTACTTTATCTAGTATCTTTCGTTCTTTCTGAACTCTGGAATGAACAATAAAACATTGACCAATAGTAATCAGTAGTGGTGAGCAATAAGTTGAAAAGAATAAGCCCTAAGTCAGGTCGAAGTATATTCAAAGGAATCCATGTGTCAACTTATTGACTCAGTTAGCTCTTTTTGTCTTATACATTGAACCAAAACCTACAAATACACATGTATGCACCAATCAGCAATGATTAGTACTTGTTAGCACTGCTTACCAATAAGTTACTTATGATAAGTTGAAAAGAAGAAGCTTGAAATTTATAAATACACAGGTTTGAAGCCGATATCAATAGATCTCTTAACGGCGTCCAAAACCAGTTGAGTCTTCCTACTCATCTCAACCCATTTATTCTCCGGTCTCCCTCCAGATATTTTGATTCCATTCACAAGCCGAGCAAACTCTTGCACCATGGGTGCTTCCTGAGATAACCTGGTCTCCACCACAACTTCCTCTGGCTGCGGGGGCCACGCCTGGTCGGCCAAGACCCGAAAACCGGCCGAGCGTTCTTCATACGGGATGGCTAGGTCGTCGAGCCTGAGGGACCCACGGGAGCCGCACACGGTCAAGCCCATGGACACATGGGCAAGGAAAGAGCAATAGAAGGTTGCAATTGTGTTGGGGTGTTGTTGGTCCCAATGAAGAGAGGCATTGCATTCCAAAATGATGTCTTGTGGGCTGAATTTGGCTCCTTGAGGAGGTAAAGCAGTGACATAGTTGGGTAGTTGGAAGTCTAGTGCCCATAAAATGGCTCCAATGCAGTACCAACCTAAGTCACCAAGTGCACCTAGGGCATCACAATCTGGTTTTACCCTGATGTTCTTCTCTAGGAATTCTTCGTCTCCTCGGAAAGATGATGTGCAATTCACCTGAAATTTATCGAGCTAAGTTATGGAACTTATCCTGCAAATATATAGAAACAATATCTAATATAGGTCCCGTTTATATGGATTTGGGGATTCAGGTGTAGACAGTTTTAGTTCAATGTTCACTGAGAGGTTAATCCCAACATATATCATGGGGAAAAATATTGAAGTAAAACACCCCTAACGCCCAATAAAAACAGATCAACCAAAGCCCCAAATAAAGATGATCGTTAGAACTTGCAAAATTTTGTCTGACCTGAAAAATTAAGTACGGTCATAAATTTTTCATCCAAATTCTGATATTAATGGATTTGATAGAAAATTCGGACACAACATATCTCTTGTTTCCATTGTCTGAACCCGATTTTACTTAAATTTATAGTTGTCTAACAAAGAATGACCTTAAAAAAGTACTCGGTAACATACATTAATTTCCCACCTAAATGTCGACAATGACTGATTCAATCGACCTTAATTTGACTCGGACCCATATTTTTGTCGGCAATAGGGCAGTTGGGCTAATAACTCGAGTCCAATAAAACACATGCTAGATATAGATAGCGTCCGAAAAATTTCAGATCGAGGTAAATTCGGTCGGTGTAAAAAATTCAACGAGAAATTGATGTCCGAACTCCATTATAAATTCAAGTTGAAATTGGGTTCAGACAATAGAAAAGAAGAAAAATCGTGTTCGAAAATTCGGTGAATTCAAACAAATGTCAATATCGGGTTCGGACCAAACCCATCGTTTTCCGGATTGGACAAATTTGGATATTCAAATCAGACAAAACTTTTCCGGCACTAGACAGATAGATGGATAGATAGATAGAGAGAGAGAGAGAGAGAGAGAGAGAGAGAGAGAGAGAGAGATGAGAATCACCCAATGAACATGCCCAAAATGGGTAGGATGAGACATAACCTCCTTCATTTTCCAAGTCCTAGGGTGATGAAACCACATAGTCCCATCCATAAACTGCACCCCATTTGCCTCACAAGCATCAAGTATCACCCCAAGTTGTTTTGAGTCCAATGCTGTGGGCTTTTCAAGGAGGACATGCTTCTTCCTAGATGCACCCAAAACTGCCCACTCAACATGTAGACTTGTGGGCAATGGCATGTATATCACATCCACATTTGGGTCATTTACCAACTCAATGTAGCTCCCATAGAGTCTTATTTTTTCTTGGCCCTTGTCTAGTAACCCATTTTCGGCCACGAATGAGTGTGCTTTTTGGACCGACCGGCTCGCTATGGCGACGAGGGTGCAGTTAGAGGCTTGGTTTATGGCCCTGCTTATTTTTCGAGCGATTCGTGCACACCCCATGATGCCAAAATGGACCATTTTTTGGGGGTTTTCTTGTTCCATTTTGGGGGGTTGGTTTTGGGTTGTGGGTTTTTGTGGGTTTTATGATGAGGAAAGGAAGGACTTGAGGGAGGTAGTGATTAAAGGTGGATAGTGGTGGTAGATGGATAAGAAAGTGTGGCCCTACACTACTTACTTCCCATCTACTAATTCAACATCATTCATCAATGATTGTTTCCTTTTGAGGGGGAAAAGAAAATTGACTTTAATCCTTTTGTTTAAAATGGTACTATCGAGAAAAAAACTACAAGTTATATTTTAGGATTAATAAATAGGGATGACAGCTAGATTTAAGTTTGAAAGTAAATTTGACTTGATCTGAGGTTAAAAGTTCGATTTGAATCCGAGAAATACTAAAATAGATCGGATATGGAGGCACCCACCTTCGAGCCTAAGTCCAACTAAATCTGATTATCATATAAAAATAAGAAAATTGAAAACAAAATATGAAAATATATATAACTGTGATTCCGCGACTCAGTTGATACCGAGTGTAGTAAACCCAATCTCCGTACTGTCGGAGCTTGTGATTCTTCTTTTAGGTTTATAGTTTAGAATATTGTGAGAATTATTTTAACCATCATTTTCCAGCAGGTTGTTACCATTGTGTCAAGATGTTTATCATTTTGCTTTTACAATTATGATATAACAAATGCAACCAAAATGTATTTTCTAATAGGTTTATGGTTTGGGTTTTCATGGGAAGTTTTCAAAAGACAGAAAGACCAGTGAGCTCCAACTATATCTGGACTCGAATATTTAGTTACTCTTGATTAGAGTTGACAAAATTTTGTCCGACTCAGAATACCTGAATTGTCCGACCCGGAAAAAATTGGGTCTGGACATAGATTTTTCGTCCGAATTTTGATATTGACCGAATTGACCGAATTCGGACATAAAATTTCACTTTTTTCTATTGTCCGAACCCGATTTTAGCTTCGTCCGAATTGTTCGACCCGAAATAAAACTAGGTCCGAACATAAATTTCTCTGAAGTTTGACATTGACCGAATATGTCCGACCCAAATTTACCCGGACTCGAATTTTTACCTGCACTTCCGATTATTAATCGGAATCTTAACCCCTTGTCATTCCCCGTAATAAATAGTCATGACCTAAGATGATCATGGTGGCAAAGTATTGGACTAATAGCATCATGCGGCCCAATTCATATATCTTGGGATAATTTCCCCGAACCCACTGGGATTAATGGACCTGGATCTGGAGCTGGATTTAGGTTTCTTCTTCCAAGGCCCAACAATCTCAGGCCCAACTAGAATGAGAGTGAGAGATTTGTCATCCTTATCAGATTCGGATTCTGGTGGACATAAGTTTTTGTGGGAATTGTCTATACTTTTGGGAGACTCCTTATGAGCCTCAACATGTTGTGATGTTGTATCTCATTTCTCCGCCCGCTAAGCCTGTAAGGTTGTAGAGGGTACCTAATGGATGAGCCAACCTTACCATTGTCAAAACAAAATATGTAAAGGTAAAGCCACTCAATCTTTGAGTACTAGATAAAAATGCGACTTAACTTTTCATTTTAGTTAAAAATGCCACTGATTTTTAAAAAGTGGCATTATTGTCACTCAACTTTTCAAAATAGTCAAAGATGCCACTAAAATTTGTTATAGCATGTAGTAAACCGATTAAAAGATTGTTTGGACAAAAATGTCACTCGATTTTCCAAAAAAAGTAAAAAATGTCACTCAATTTTTCCCAAAAGTCAAAAATGTCACTACCATCAATTAAAATAGAAAAGCATATCACTAACTTTCATTTATTTAAATTAATATATAAAAATATTCAAGTTTCAACTGGAGATTAACTAGAAAATAAAATTTTTATTTATAAACTATGTAATTATAAATTTATATATATATATATATATATATATGTGTGTGTGTGTGTGTGTGTGTGTGTGTGTGTGTGTGTGTGTGTGTGTGTGTGTGTGTGTGTGTGTGTGCATATATTTGTATGTATGTATATTTATTGTAAATTAACTATTTGTAAAACTAATAATTACTATAGTTACAATATATGGTTTTGGTTTTAGGGGTGAGAATAAAACCAAAACTATATATTGTAACTATAATAATTATTAGTTCTAAAAATAGTTATTTTACTACAAATACACACACACACACACACACACACACACACACACACATATATATATATATATTCAACGTTAAAATGATGTGTTACAAAGTAGTACTGCAAATAGACAACAAGTCATAGTGAGAATATAATTATAAATATTTTTAAGTGTAGAAACAATGTAGCTCATCAACGCCCTCCACTAGTCATCGCTGAGGACCTCCAGAGTGCAACGTAAGATTTTGTTTGAAAGTCCAAATTGAAGAAAAAGTCAGGGAAGTAATCTACATCTTTTATCTGACTTATTGATACAGATTTCCCCTGATTATTATGCCTAATTGATTTTCTTGCTATGTAGAAAAGGAACGAAAAAAAGGCAACTCACAACTGCCTAATAAATGAAGAATGAAGATCAAACAGAAAAGGAAAGAATCAACCTCAAAGGAAATGATCAAGAAGAGACTGTTGCTGATTGAAGGCTTCGTTTATAAATACCTCCAACAACTCATTGTGAAGATTAACGATTCCAAGCAAGAGTTAATCGTGTGTAGTATTAGAGTTAGTATTGGAATTAGTTTTTCGGTTGTTATGAGGTTCTTGTTCTTGTTTTCTTGTTTCTTCTTTGTTAGGCCTTTGTCCCTGTTTTTGTATTTAAGTCCTTCTGTTTAGTCATTGCAGAGTAGAGATAGAAATAATAGAATATCATTTCTCCTTCTATCCTCCTTGTTTGTCCTTTATTTTATTTTTCACAAATCTACAACATCTCAGAGCATTTCATGGTATCAGAGCAACAGTCCAACCTTTGATCCTGTTTCTATCAATCGGTATCTTTCCCCATTTTCATGGTTGCATCTACTTCAAGCGGCGAAGCAACACCATCCTTGATCCTTCGACTTCGCTCATCCATCCCTCATATCACCCCGGACAATCCCTGGTTGTAGAACAGTTTAATAGAGAGGATTTTGAAAATTGGAAAAGATCCACAATAGCTCTTTCTGCCAAGAATAAATTGGTGTTTGTTGATGGATCTTACACCAAGCCAAACGTTTCCTCACCTCTTTTCCCATTATGGAAACGATGTCAAGATACGGTTATCTCTTGGCTTCTCAATTCCCTGCATAAGAACATCAGGGAAAATGTCCTATATTCAGAGACACCAAACGCAATGTGGAAAGAGCTTGTAGAGAGATACAACCAATCTAATAAGGCCAAGTTATTTCAGCTTCAACAATCCGTGAGTGGAATAGCACAAGGGGACCTTGATTTGCTAGATATTTCAACAAGTGCAAGAAACTATGGGATGAAGTGCAGATGATTGATGGCCTACCTCATTGCGCAACAGCATGTGACATAAGAATCAACATTGCCTTACAGTATGGAGAAGACCAAAGAGTTATACAATTCTTGATGGGTTTGAATGAAAGCTATACAACTATAAGGGGAAGCATCTTGATCATGGCACTGTTTCCCACGCTTGGACAAGTCTACGCAATGTTGTTGCAAGATGAGAGGCAGAGACAAGTCGAGGACTACGAATTTCCTGTCTCGAAAGTGCCTCTTTTCAATCATCAACCTCCCGAAACTCCAATTACCCAAAGAAATCAGACCCAAGGAAGGCTAACATGTATTGCAACCACTGTAAAAGACCGGGACACACCATAGACAATTGTTACAAAATACATGGTTGTTCCAACAGAAACAATGAAACTCTCCTCAATATCCACTGAGTATAGATCCCCTTCCTCAAATAATTGATGCTCTTCTCTCTTATCATTAATGTTGCTTCTTCAAATCCTATTGTTCTCCTTATTGCTATCAACACACCTTTCTTCACTCCCTTCTTGGTCTTGCCGCATGCCACCCCACCTTCCTCTACCAATGGAGTGATTAATTCCTCCTTTAAACTTTGTACCTCCTCATTTAAAGGCACAACCTCATTCCTATTAGCATTAATTAATGCTCAACTTTAATAACTCCTGCTGATTTTTTTGGGACTTGCCCCCAATTTGAATTCGTGATACTGGATTATCTCTTGGCTGTTCATATTTCGCTACTTCCTCCTCTGGATTTCGATCCTCTTCTGGCATGATGTGTGAAAACCCTTGATATGGATTTCGATCCTCTTCTGGCATGATGTGCGAAAACCCTTGATCAGAATTCTTGTTGTGTTCCCCTTCATCTTCACTTTCCTCCACTTCAGAGTTAACTGGACCCTTTGATGGTATCACTACTGGGTGAACATACGTATTTGCTTCCTTAACAAACACCATATATGAGCAGTCCCCAATTGTGAGAAACACCCGACCTTCTATCCTTGCAAAGATCTTTGCCAAATTTGGACTCTCATATTTTCAAAATGTTCTAATGTTGTTGTACTTTGGCCAAGACATAGCAGTTACTCATATATTCATAAGAAGTCGTCACAAAATTTTCTGTCTCATAATAAATTTATAATAAGACGGACATAAATTGGACATATATAATTTATATACTGTGTACGCCTTTCTTCTCATCATGCATTTTTTAATCTACTTGTTTTTCTTTTGAAAAAATAAAAATTGTGTATCTACATATTCGAAGTTTCGAAGAGTTTAAACGGGTATCTTTTTGCTTATGATATGCATGAGGTGAGTAAGATGTCATATTGTCATCTATTTGCATTGGTCAATAACTAAGTCTTTCTTTTGTTATCCAAGTTATCATTGGTCAAACTTTGTCTATGACAATAACACGCTCAGAAATTTTCAAAGGGGAAAGGTAGGGCTAAATTAATGTCTGAAGAATCTTCTATTTCACACATCATCAGGTGAAATTATAGGAGTATAACATTTGCTTAAGAAATATGTACATGCAAAATAAATTAGCATTAAATATTCCCTAAAATGTATGTACAAAAAGAATGTTAGTTATTTAATGTCATTATTATTGAATAGGAATATTGGATCGTAATATACCATATTTTAGATTATTGGATCATATTCACCTACACCAATAATTTCATTGAACGACCTCCAACAATATTGCCAATGCTTCCCCTACAATGTCTCCTCCAAATCTCAATTCCCCTAATCACTGTGGAACTACTTTTATCCGCTCCAATGCCTCTTGAAGTTACTCGGTACAATTCAATTTTTTTTGACGTGTTTGCTACTTTCTACCCCTTCTTATTGCTAAAAAAAAATCATCCCCATGGTAAAGAAGAAAAAGTTAAATGAGTTTATAACATCTCTTCAATATGATAAGTAATTTGCTGAATAAGAGTTGCATATATAGTTTGTTATGATACACTTTTTGAATAAGAGCTATATCCTATATGTATAGTTTACTAGAATACAATTTTTAAAGATCAGTTTACCACAACCCCATAATCTAAAATATAGTATATTACGATCCAATATTCATATTCAATGATAATGATATTAAATAACTAACATTCTTTTCGTACATACATTTTAGGGAATATTCAATGCTAATTTATTTTGAATGTACATATTTCTTAAGAAAATGTTCTAGTCCTATAATTTCACATGATGATGTGAAATAGAAGATTCTTCAGACATTAATTTAGCCCTACCTTTCGCCTTTGAAAATCTCTGAGCGTGTTATTGTCATAGACAAAGTTTGACCAATGATAACTTGGATAACAAAAGAAAGACTTATATATTGACCAATGCAAATAGATTACAATATGACATCTTACTCACCTCATGCATGTCACAAGCAAAAAGATACCCGTGTAAAATCTTCGAAGCTTCGAATATGTAAATATACAATTTTCATATTTTCAAAAGAAAAACAAGTACATTAAAAAATGCATGATGAGAAGAAAGGTGGACACAGTATATATATTATATATGTCCAATTTATGACCGTTTTATTATAAATTTATTGTGAGACAAAAAATTTTGTGACGACTTCTTATGAATATATGAGTGACTAATAATTTATTTGGGGTGACTCATATAAAAAAATCATTCCTTGATAAATTATTAGTAATAATCGTAATAAAAAGTCATTACAATATATCGTATTATTCACAGTAAAATATTAAAAATATCATCCCAAAAAGAATATATATACCTGACAATAATTTTATACATGATGGTTTCATCTTAGAATTTGCAAAAATATTGATAACTCTTGGTGTGAGAGCTACTAGCCCATAGTTTAAGAAATAAAATACTAGTATTAAAAAAATCACTATCATATCCAAGCGTATAAATTTACGTTTTAGTTGCCTACGCTTTCATGACTTTGAAGGATTTATAGATTTTTCATATAACCATTAGCTTAATTGTACTAAAAATCCAATATGGACTTTTAGTTCTTAAGATTGACCAAGATATCTAAAGTAATCAAGTTTGAGTTATAGAAATGCACATAAATATATATATATATATATATATATATATATATATATATATATATATGCATGCGTTAGTAAGATTAAGAAATAAATACAATATGCATGAAGTAATTAAAAGGGAGGCAATATTATGTTATATATTGGCATACGTACGTGAGATTTTCAATGGGTGGCTGGGGTAGAATAAAAAAAAGTCAGCTCTACAATACAATACATACATGAATGAATGTTGATTATTGGTAAGAAAGACGTACTTATGATTTATCTTTGAACAAATATTTATTTGAAGTGGTCAACCATATATTATCCAAACAGAAATTAAATCAAAGACCAACCTAATACACGTACACAAATTAAAGTAGTTTGTAGTAGGGTGGGTTGAATTTCTGGTTCTATTTGTCACATTTTGAAGGCTTCCAAGATGAGCTAGCTAGGTAATTAGTCAAAAGGTGGTTTTGGTTGCATGGAAGGCTATATATATTGAGCCATAAGCAATGACATCTTCAACCAAAATCATACAAAACTTAATTCTTTTCTTCATTAATTAAGCTAATTAAGTGTTGGTAAGGATCACCACCGGTACAATGAAGTTTGCGATTTGTCAAATATTGTTGTTCTATTTCTTCTTCTTCAATGCCTTGGATAGCAGTTGTGCATTGAAACGTTTCCGTTTTGAGGTGATTGCGCCCCCTTCAATCGATCTTCCTCCGCATTTGTTTGTGCATAAATATTTATATAGCTAGGTTGATTGTTAATAAATCGAGATGGAGCACTACTAATCATAAGCTGTCTATTCTATATTTTGCAGTTAATGGAAACCAATTACACTAGACTCTGCGAGACTAAGAGCATCCTAACGGTGAACGGGCAATTTCCGGGGCCAACTATAAATGTTCACACAGGGGATACTTTTATTGTTGACGTTATCAATAGGGGCAACTATAATGTCACAATCCATTGGTACGTATATTTCTTTTTCATGATCATCTAGCTCTTGCCCATGCATACCTTTGCATCTGATATAGTAATGCACTAGAAGCTTAATGATTGTGCTCAAATATTTCATGTCCGAATCTTACATAGGCATGGAGTGACAATGATGAGAAATCCATGGCATGATGGACCTGAATACATAACTCAATGCCCAATTCCAGCTGGAGGGAGGTTTAGACAAAAGGTGATACTTGGACCAGAGGAAGGAACTCTTTGGTGGCACGCTCACAGCAACTGGACACGTGCCACTGTCCATGGCGCCATCATCATCTCCCCTAAGCCTGGAACCAAATATCCATTCCCCAAGCCACAAGCTGAAGTCCCAATCATCTTAGGTAACTTCATTTCCATAATTAATTGTTTTATGTTTTAAATAATTTATTGATCCAAGATGATATTGAATATATAAACCCTTTATTCATTAAAAAAAAATCAAATTGTCTTACAGGAGAATGGTGGAAAATGGACATACAAACCATGTACTATACATTTCTGAAGAGTGGAGGAGACCCTAATGTTTCAGATGCTTTTCTAATTAATGGTCAACCGGGTGATTTTTATAACTGCTCGAGGCGAGGTAGGTCTTTAATTAAATATTTTGAGTTATGGATCGATCAAACACCTGATCACTCGAGTACGTGTAATTAGTAAAATTAATGTTCAGTTGGTTTTAATTCTTATTGCAGATACATTCACACTACGAGTGCAACAAGGAAAGACATATTTACTGAGAATAATCAATACTGTGATGCAACAAATCCTATTCTTTGGAGTTGCAAATCACAAGTTGACAGTAGTTGGATCAGATGCAAGCTACACAAAGCCCTTTAAAAGTGATTATGTCGCAATTTCCCCAGGTCAAACTATTGACGTCCTCCTTGAGGCTGACCAAACCCCTAACCACTATTACATGGCTGCCAAAGCCTATGAAGGTACCCCTAGGGTTCTTGTTGACAAGACCACCACCACTGGCCTCATTATCTATGATGGGGACTATGCTCCAGCCTCTACCCCCCTGCTTCCAAGTCTCCCCTTCTTGAATGACACGAGTGCATCAGTCAACTTTACGAAATCACTCAGAAGCTTAGCCAGTAAGGATCACCCGGTTGATGTTCCCTTCGAAATCAACACCAGGTTGTTGTACACTTTGTCGATGAATACTTTCCCCTGTGAAGTCGGGACCACATGTGAGGGTCCCAACAACACTCGCCTTGCTGCTAGCATCAACAATGTGTCCTTCATTACACCAACAGACGACCTTCTCGAAGCTTATTACCGTCATATGATCAACCCCCAGTTCACTACCGACTTTCCTGATAATCCTCCTTTGAAATTTAACTACACTTCTCCGGTTTTGCCGTTAGAGTTTGAAATACCTCAACGAGGGACAAAGGTCAAGGTCTTGGATTATAATTCAACCGTGGAGCTAGTTTTCCAAGGGACTAACGTTGTCGCAGCAGCCGATCATCCCATGCACCTCCATGGCTATAGTTTCTATGTTGTTGGCTCAGGACTCGGGATTTTCGACATGAATAAGGACCCTTTAAACTACAATCTCATTGACCCTCCATACCAAAATACTATTGCTGTGCCTTATAATGGTTGGACTGCCATAAGATTCAAGGCTAATAATTCAGGTATATATATGTTTATTAACTTCTATTTCAATTCATTTTTCTATTAAATCTTCAAATCGATCTACAGGTATATATTTCTTTGCATTAACTATTTCACTCTTTTTCTTCAAATGTAGGGGTTTGGTTCATGCATTGTCACCTTGATCGACATGCATCTTGGGGCATGGAGATGGCATTTATTGTAAAAAATAGCAAAAGCCGCGAATCACGAATCTTACATCGTCCTAACGACATGCCTCCATGTTGATAGCTTCCATTCATAATATTCCATCTCTAACATTATCTTTATTCTTTTACTTAATAATTTCTATTCATTCATTTCTTCCTTGGTTATTTACATCTTTATTCTTATTGTAAATCTTTCATTTGTTTATTATAAACTAGCTAGGGAAAAGTTGGTCTCTACCCGTCATATTGTATTGCTGTATATTGCGTACTAGCCCATTGTAGTTTATTTTTTTAAATAGTTTGTTTTAGTTAACCTTTACCATTGGTATTATTGTAAGAAGATTCATTGATTATTCAAGTGTTTATTGAAATTAATTATTTTTACAATCTTAATTTCTTTGTGTAATTTGTCTTCAAAATTAATTTAAGGGTTGTTGGACGCTAATACATTGTACTTTGAGGGTGTTGGACAATAATGCATTGAACTTTTTTCTTCGATAATAATATACTGTACTTTGGGGGTGTTGACAATAATGCACCCGAAATGATTTCAATGGTAGCTAATTTAGTGGCGGTCTTGTATGGTAAATTTCAATGGTACCCCTAAGTAATTTGTATTAGTGTCCAATAACCCTTAATGTAAATAATATAGCAGCGGGAGGATACTAAAATCCATGTCCATGTCCATTTCCAATATCTTTATTTTTATAATCAATGTTCTTGAAAAAAATAATTTTTTTATTTAGTATCATAAATTAAAATACATATTAAAACCAACTAACTTAGCTTATTTTATTTGGTTTCATAAACTAATGAAAATAATTTTATTTGGCTTTATAAATTAAGAAACATTCACTTTTCGTCTTCCCATTAATTATAGGATTATTGGACACTAATACACTATACTTTGGGGGTGTTGGACAATAATGCACTGAACGTTTGTCTTGAACAATAATATACTGCATTTAGGGGGTTTTGGACCATAATGCACCTGAAACGACTCTGGCGGTGGCTAACTCGGTGATGGTCTTACGTGGTGGATTGAAGAGCAAAAAAATTAAAATATTTACTAAATTAATGCATATCAAACATTGTTAGCAAATGCAAATGAAATTTAATTATTATTTTCAAATAACACCTCATTACTCCACATTTTTACTCACATAAACGTGTTTTTTGTTTGCAAAACAATAGAACTCATCTTTGCCTTTTTGGACTTGCTTACATGACATTAATTTAGTAAAGATTTTTTTTTTTTTTGCTATTCAATCTACCATGCAAGACCGGCATCGAGTTAGCCACCACCACAATCGTTTCAGATATATTATTGTTGAACACCCTCAAAGTACAGTATATTATTGTCAAAACAAGAAAAGTCCAATACATTATTGTCCAACACCTTCAAAGTACAATGTATTAGCAACATCAACTTTGTTTAGATCTCCACTCTCCTTCAAGATTCACTCTCCATCTCCCTCTCAAGATCCTAATCAAGGGGATATCTAGAGGGAACGTGGGACCTTCCAGGAAAGTGATGTAGTGTATAGTTCATATTGTTTGTCGATGGGTTCTAGAAGAAGAGTGAGAAACACAAGAGGGGAATATGATTTGCAGTTTTCGTCATAAATCTTCCAGAAAGGATCGATAAATTTGGATTGAAAGGAATTTTTGGCAAGATTGGTAGGGTGAAAGAGGTTGTCATACCTTGGCGAAGAGGGGCAACAGGCAGATTTGGTTTCATACATTTTTGGGAGAAAGAAGAGGTGAAGAGAACGTCGAGGTCCGAGGATAATGGATGGGAAGTATGTCAGAGGTAACAAAATACAAGTTAGACATGCAATAAGAAAGAGTTTCTTGAGAAGGGATAGGGAGAGGGAGTTCCAGGTGAGGAAACAAGCACCGGAGATTGACAATATAAAGGAAACCAGGAATTCTAATATTCAAGGAGGTAATGTACTGCAAGCCGTGGGGGAGATCAATGAAGGGTTTATGGAATGGCTTCAGAGGAGTTTAGTTTGCATTAGTCCACAACCAAGAGACTTAGCAACATTATCTTCAGCCATCATACATAATTATGGGCCAATTTCAAGGGTAACAGCTATTAGCAGTACAAAATTCATCATCACACTGCCCAAAGAGGAAGATGTAGAAGAAGCACTTAACAATCCAAGAGAGTTGGATGTATGGTTTTCAGAAATTAAGAAGTGGACAAAATTTGAAACCTGTGGAGATAGAAGAGTTTGGATTGATATCCATGGTGTCCCCTCTTATGGATGGAAGTGGGGTACATTTCAAAAATGTATTCAACACTGGGGCAAACTGCTATGTCTTGGCCAAAGTACAACAACATTAGAACATTTTGAAAATATGAGAGTCCAAATTTGGCAAAGATCTTTGCAAGGATAGAAGGTCGGGTGTTTCTCACAATTGGGGACTGCTCATATATGGTGTTTGTTAAGGAAGCAAATACGTATGTTCACCCAGTAGTGATACCATCAAAGGGTCCAGTTAACTCTGAAGTGGAGGAAAGTGAAGATGAAGGGGAACACAACAAGAATTCTGATCAAGGGTTTTCGCACATCATGCCAGAAGAGGATCGAAATCCATATCAAGGGTTTTCACACATCATGCCAGAAGAGGATCGAAATCCAGAGGAGGAAGTAGCGAAATATGAACAGCCAAGAGATAATCCAGTATCACGAATTCAAATTGGGGGCAAGTCCCAAAAAAATCAGCAGGAGTTATTAAAGTTGAGCATTAATTAATGCTAATAGGAATGAGGTTGTGCCTTTAAATGAGGAGGTACAAAGTTTAAAGGAGGAATTAATCACTCCATTGGTAGAGGAAGGTGGGGTGGCATGCGGCAAGACCAAGAAGGGAGTGAAGAAAGGTGTGTTGATAGCAATAAGGAGAACAACAGGATTTGAAGAAGCAACATTAATGATAAGAGAGAAGAGCATCAATTATTTGAGGAAGGGGATCTATACTCAGTGGATATTGAGGAGAGTGTCATTGTTTCTGTTGGAACAACCATGTATTTTGTAACAATTGTCTATGGTGTGTCCCGGTCTTTTACAGTGGTTGCAATACATGTTAGCCTTCCTTGGGTCTGATTTCTTTGGGTAATTGGAGTTTCGGGAGGTTGATGATTGAAAAGAGGCACTTTCGAGACAGGAAATTCGTAGTCTGTCTGACTTGTCTCTGCCTCTCATCTTGCAACAACATTGCGTAGACTTGTCCAAGCGTGGGAAACAGTGCCATGATCAAGATGCTTCCCCTTATAGTTGTATAGCTTTCATTCAAACCCATCAAGAATTGTATAACTCTTTGGTCTTCTCCATACTTCTGTAAGGCAATGTTGATTCTTATGTCACATGTGCGTTTGCCGCAGCCGCAATGAGGTAGGCCATCAATCATCTGCACTTCATCCCATAGTTTCTTGCACTTGTTGAAATATCTAGCAAATCAAGGTCCCCTTGTGCTATTCCACTCACGGATTGTTGAAGCTGAAATAACTTGGCCTTATTAGATTGGTTGTATCTCTCTACAAGCTCTTTCCACATTGCGTTTGGTGTCTCTGAATATAGGACATTTTCCCTGATGTTCTTATGCAGGGAATTGAGAAGCCAAGAGATAACCGTATCTTGACATCGTTTCCATAATGGGAAAAGAGGTGAGGAAACGTTTGGCTTGGTGTAAGATCCATCAACAAACACCAATTTATTCTTGGCAGAAAGAGCTATTGTGGATCTTTTCCAATTTTCAAAATCCTCTCTATTAAACTGTTCTACAACCAGGGATTGTCCGGGGTGATATGAGGGATGGATGAACAGGGGGTCTGAAGGATCAAGGATGGTCGGCTGCTTCTCGCTTGAAGTAGATGCAACCATGAAAATGGGGAAAGATACCGATTGATAGAAACAGGATCAAAGGTTGGACTGTTGCTCTGATACCATGAAATGCTCTGAGATGTTGTAGATTTGTGAAAAATAAAATAAAGGACAAACAAGGAGGATAGAAGGAGAAATGATATTCTATTATTTCTATCTCTACTCTGCAATGACTAAACAGAAGGACTTAAATACAAAAATAGGGACAAAGGCCTAACAAAGAAGAAACAAGAAAACAAGAACAAGAACCTCATAACAACCGAAAAACTAATTCCAATACTAACTCTAATACTACACACGATTAACTCTTGCTTGGAATCGTTAATCTTCACAATGAGTTGTTGGAGGTATTTATAAACGAAGCCTTCAATCAGCAACAGTCTCTTCTTGATCATTTCCTTTGAGGTTGATTCTTTCCTTTTCTGTTTGATCTTCATTCTTCATTTATTAGGCAGTTGTGAGTTGCCTTTTTTTCGTTCCTTTTCTACATAGCAAGAAAATCAATTAGGCATAATAATCAGGGGAAATCTGTATCAATAAGTCAGATAAAAGATGTAGATTACTTCCCTGACTTTTTCTTCAATTTGGACTTTCAAACAAAATCTTACGTTGCACTCTGGAGGTCCTCAGCGATGACTAGTGGAGGGCGTTGATGAGCTACATTGTTTCTACACTTAAAAATATTTATAATTATATTCTCACTATGACTTGTTGTCTATTTGCAGTACTACTTTGTAACACATCATTTTAACGTTGAATATATATATATATATATATATATATATATGTGTGTGTGTGTGTGTGTGTGTGTGTGTGTGTGTGTGTGTGTGTGTGTATTTGTAGTAAAATAACTATTTTTAGAACTAATAATTATTATAGTTACAATATATAGTTTTGGTTTTATTCTCACCCCTAAAACCAAAACCATATATTGTAACTATAGTAATTATTAGTTTTACAAATAGTTAATTTACAATAAATATACATACATACAAATATATGTACACACACACACACACACACACATATATATATATATAAATTTATAATTACATAGTTTATAAATAAAAATTTTATTTTCTAGTTAATCTCCAGTTGAAACTTGAATATTTTTATATATTAATTTAAATAAATGAAAGTTAGTGATATGCTTTTCTATTTTAATTGATGGTAGTGACATTTTTGACTTTTGGGAAAAATTGAGTGACATTTTTTACTTTTTTTGGAAAATCTTTTTTTGGACTCAATGGGTTCACGGTCCATGGGTCCAACCATATTATGGATCTTTTTACTAAATTTATTAACTTTTGGGGTTGATTTTATACTTATATACATGTATAATAGTAATTATTCTATTTAAAAACACATATTTTTAACACAATAAAAAGATCAAAACATCAATATACTATGATACGAGTGAATTCTAAGTTTCTAATGCCAAAACATCGCAAAAGTCATCAAGACATCAACAAAATATTACAAAAGTCTCTCAAAATACAACACAACTCAAAATGCCAAAAAAAAAAGTTCATGATGATAAAGAGATATATATATGTTATAGTGGAGAATGGGATGGGCACTAGACCAGTAGTGCGGCTGTGGTGGTCTGCGTGAGTCAGTGAGTGTGACTATGTGAGACTAGGGGTTTTAGTCTTTTAGATTTAGTATTTTAGTGTAGTACACGGTAGAGTAGACTTGTAATTAACTAATTGGGTTTTTATTTTTTTAGGAAAATTATAAATGTTTATATTGTAACTGGTCCATGGGTAGGGTCCACGGATCCGTGCTTGGACCCGGACCCGGACCCGCCCGAGACCCGCTGGGTCCAAAATTTTTGGACCCATACCCGTCTTAATGGGTCGGGTCCGGGCCGGGTCCAGGACCCACTGCCATCCCTACTGCTGTCACAAATGGATCCTCGACCCGCTTCCAATGAATACTACCAATATCCCTCAATTTCTCACTAATTGCAAAAATACCCTTGGAATTAAAGTTTTAGATGGCCTGATCAGTTTAATCTGGAGTATTTGGAAGGCTAGAAATGAGATTATCTTCCGTCAGGTTCAGTCCGCCCCGGCTGGCATGCTGTTTTGTGCTAAGAGAGCGGTGGCGGAATGGAGAATCAGATCTTCCCTGGAATCCGCTTTTAGATTTGACGGGGTGCCCCCTCCTTCGTCCTGTTCCATTCCTAAATCCCAGTGGATTGCCTAGGTCCCTCCTCCCAGGGGCTCGGTTAAAATCAACTTTGATGGTGCCAAGGCTCGTACAGGGGCTTCGGGTGGATTCATCATTAGGGATTGGCGTGGTCAGTGGTCACTGCATCTCCTGTAAGTCCTATAATTTTGGTTCTACATCAGTCCTTGATGTAGAAACTACGGCCATGAGGAACGACATATGTGAGGCCATTTGGTTGGGGTTCGACAGGATTATTGTGGAAGGGGACAACAAGAGCGTCGTTGATGCGGTTAATCAAAATGGTAAGGTTCTGTGGACGATCAAAATGGTGGTGGATGACATTAGAAAATCCCTCCTCCAGTGCTCTTATGTTCGTGTCCATCATGTCTTCAGAGAAGCAAATAGGGTGGCGGATTGGCTTACTAAAGTGGGAATTGGATGTCACTCTCCTATCTCTTGGCTCATTGGCTCGAATCGCCCTCTTTTTATCCTTATCGAGCAGGATAGAACTGGTACGACCCTTGTGAGAAGGGCTGCCTGAACTGTTTCTTACCTTGTAAAAAAATATATATATGAATCTATTGTCATTTTGAGTTGTTATATGAATGACACAACTACAATTGTCCGCAACTTAAACAATACTCCCTCCTTCACATATTATTTGTCACTTAAGACATGATTCACAAAACCAATAAAACTTCCAATTTGCATTAATTTGTATTCTTGGAAATGAGAAAAAGTTGAATAAAAAGGGGAATAAAAAAGAAAAATGGTGAATAATAAAGAAAAATGGTGAAGAAAAGAGAAAAGTTGAAGAAAAAGATGTCTAATTTGATAAACTAGTAATTAATGTGTTATTGGAATTGTAAAGTGACAGATATTATGGGAAGAAAGAAAGTTAGTTAAAATGACAGATAATATGGGAAGGAGGAAGTAAATATAAAGATTACACTGAAGATTATATTCAAATGTGTGAGAAGATTGTAATGATTATGCTCAAATGTGCGGAAAAGTATTGGAGTCATTATGTTGATCTCATATAAAAAAACAATAAAATATTATATGGTATATTTTGGAGTGTATATTTAGGTCTTTCAAGATGTCAAATTTTACGAAGAAATTCATAAGCATTTATAGTATTTATAAAATTTTCTTCATTTTTTACTTTTTGTGTATTATATTGGTAATGTTTGGGTATTTTTTTTAATTTAATCGCACAGCACCGATATATGAAAATAACCAAAGTTATAATCCCTCTGTTCTTTTTATGTATTTGCTCTAGCTTTTTGAGGTTCATTTTTAATTAATAATTTTCATTAAAAGTACATATTATACCTTTTTTAATAGTATTTTCTATTCCAAATTTAATTACGATGAATCATTATATCAATTAAGATAACAACGATCAAGTTTTTTATACAAAAAACTGAGCTACAGATAATAGGAAACTGAGGAAGTAATGCTTGCCCACGCACTCAATTCCATCGGTCGCTCCATGCGTCATTGCTGCCGGCTGTTTTCTGGCCACCGCCGCCGCTTTGCCCCTTCGGTGGTGCCCTCATCTGCCGTCGCCGGCTGTCTTCGATTGTTGCTTGGTCGTTGATTGTTTTTGTCCGTTGATTCAATTGTTTCCTCATTGTTTTTTTTTTTTTAAATTCAATGGCTGTGAATACCTGTTGGATAAGAGTGTATGGTTGGGGGAGGGAAACCATTACAGCAACTCATTCTACAATTATATATATATATATATATATATATATATATATATATATATATATATATATATATATATTCGATGATTTTTATGTTTCACCTATCATTAAATTTCTTATGGCTTTTCCTTGTTAAAATCATTTCTTGGTAGTTTAGATTCGAAAGTAGTTTATATTTTTTCCGAACATCTGAATTTTTGATAGGTGGCAAAAGGTTTTCATTGGAAGCATAATTTAATAAATTTAATTATTTATGCCCTACACACTTATTTTTTTGTACTAAATTCATTAGATTTAAATCTTATAAATGGATAAAATTAATAACAATATGTCTTTATAACTTGGGAATGAATAAATATGCAATTATCGTAAAAGGGTTTTTGGATGATAATATACCAACCTTTGAGGTGGGGGTGTTAGATTGTAATATATCAACATTTACTATTGGACAACAATATCCTTGACCTTTATACCTGGGTGACATTATTATACCAACCAACAATAACTAAAGGGTGGTGGATCGGTCTCCATGCGCGCTAACATGGTTGGTGAAGGGAAAAAGACTGTCTCAAGCCAATAACTTCATTAACCCATTAGTTTTTCTCACTAACCCACAGTACAAGACATTAGCTGATTGTGTTTCACGTCAGTATAAAGACCGGTTCACCACCCCGTTAGTCACTGTGTTAGGGCTGATTTTTTTTAATGTGGGTTAGTGAGAAAAATGGAGGCGTTAACGGGGTTATTGGGCAATATTGGCCGATTATTTTTCCTTCGCCTGTCACGTCAAAATCAAGACCAATTAACCAGTCGTCACCCCCTTAGTCACTATTGGTATAATAATCTCACCTAAGTATAAAGGTCAGGGATATTGTTGTCCAATAGTAAAGATCGATATATTACAATCCAATACCCCCAAAGGTCAATATATTGTTATCCAATATCCCTTAGTAAAACTGAAAGATTTAAAAGGAAAGGGATATTGGATGACAATATTCATACTCCTTTCGTGTGAAGCCAAGCACGGGAAATGAGGTATCATTAAGGGTGGGTGGGATAAAGAGGGTTTGGCGCGGTTCATCGTCGGGGATGGGCAACCCGACTTGGTGGAAGATGAGACTGAGCAAGCCGGCATAAGGGACGGGGCGGTTGGGCTCACCAAGTACCCTGAGCATGAGGTTCAGAACCACCCTGCCCAACTCAAGGTTGCGTACCTTGAGGACACGGTACGCAAAATTTCCCGTCAAATTAGTAATCAGCTCCTTCTTCGACACCTTTCATGCGAGGATGGTCCGGACGAGGATGTAATAGAGTAACCGAGTCTCCGATTTGAGTGAACTGGTAGTTTTGCTGCTGAACTCCGACTGGAACAACTTGCGAGTGTCCGTTGCCGATTTCTCAGGAGGCTGCAGGTCGACGTTAATCGTGAAACCCAACATCGTCGCAATGTGGTCCGCGGTGAGTGTGATCTGCCTACCCATTACTCTCATCGTCCAGTAGATGCGGTAAAAAAAATCGAATTTGTTATTTAGGGTTTCCTTATTTCTGAATCCCCGTGAAAACTCCATTATAAAGTTACTTTTTTATGCTCTCACATTTTTTCAGAAATTAGACCCTAAACAATAAATTAGACTTGAATAAAAAACCATGAGACTTAAGGGTCTAATTTCTGAAAAAATGTGAGAGCATAAAAAAGTAACTTCATAGTGGAGTTTTGCTGGGGATTCAGAAATAAGGAAGCTCTAAACAATAATTCAATTTTTTGACTAAAAAAATTAGAATTGAAATTAGAGAATTTACCATAATTTGCTCTTGCCTACCTCAAATTCGAAGGTCGCTCGTTAATGGAGAACAAACAACAATTGAAGGTGAAATGGAAATTGGAGTATTTACCAAAATTTGTGAAAATACATGTTTATGTTTTGTTTTAGGTGTTGGTTTGGTATTGAAAAGTCTGATACCAGTAAGAAGCAAGGATAGATGGGTGTCTAAGGGTCCGTTTGGACCTAGGAAAACAGGGTGGAAAAAAAATTAATTTGGAAAATGAAAATTTTTTCTTTGTTTGGATTAAAGAAAAATGAATGGAAAAAAATAGTTGGAAAACTACATGGAAAATTTGGAAAACAAAGAACAAGAAATTTTCCCTTCAAAAATGGAAGGAAAGTTGAGAGAAAATTTTGGATCTAAAATCCAACTTTTCTCTCCTTCATCTCTCACGACTCTCTCGATTCTCTCTCTCGCTCTCTAACGTCTTTCTCTCTCTCTCTCACACACACACACACTCTCTCTCTCTAAAACTCTCTCTCTCTCTCTCTCTCTAACTCTCTTCTCTCTCTAACTCTCTCATCTGCCTCTCTTACTCTCTCTTCTCTCTCTCTCTCTAACTCTCTCATCTCTCTCTCTTACTCTCTATTCTCTCTCTCTCTCTCTCTCTCTCTCTCTCTCTCTCTCTCTATCTTTCTCTCTCTCGCTTTCTCTCTTCGCTCTTTCCAAGTCTCTCTCTCTCTCTCTAAGTCTCTCTCTCCAACTCCCTTCTCTCTCTCTCTCTAACTCTCTTCTCTCTCTAACTCTCTCATCTCTCTCTCTCTCTCTAACTCTCTTTTTTTTTCTCTCTCTCTCTCTCTTTGTCATTCTCTCTCTCTAACTCTCTTCTCTCTCTCTCTCTCTCCTTTCTCTCTCTCTAACTCTCTTCTCCCTCTAACCCTCTCATCTCTCTCTCTCACTCTTTATTCTCTCTCTCTCTCTCTCTCTCTAACTCTCTTTTCTCTCTCTCTCTCTTTGTCACTCTCTTTCTCTCTCTCTAACTCTCTTTTTCTCTCTCTCTATCGCTCTCTCTAACTCTGTTCTCTCTCTTTGTCTCTCTTTCTCTCTCTCTCTCTCTCTCTAAGTTTCTCTCTCTAACTCTTCTCTCTCTCTCTCTCTCTCTCTCTCTCTAAGTTTCTCTCTCTAACTCTTTTCTCTCTCTTTGTCTCTCTAACTTTCTCTCTCTAACTCTCTCTATCTCTAACTCTCTTCTCTCTCTCTACCTCTCTTCTCTCCCAAATCACATGATATGATATAGAAAAAATGAAGCTTGACATTTACAAGCTTTAATTTCATGCAAATTTTATTTTTTCATGTATTTTTCCTTAAACCAAACAAGGAAAAGAAAGTTGAATAGAAAATCAATTTTTTTCCTTCAAAATTTTACTTAAACCAAACAAGAGAAAGAAATTTACTTTACCCCAAAAAAATTTTCCTCCTAATTTTTTTTCCACGAGATTTTTTTTCCATCATGTTTTTCTAGGTCCAAACGGACCCTAAGAGTTCTCTTTTGCAATATTGTGAAGCTATGGTTGTGATCGATACGTCGATGTTAAGTGTAGGGTCGCACTTTTGCTAGGGTTACTTCGAAGCCATCTTTTGCCGTGTATATTTTTTCTCGACTACTTTAGAAACCCGTTTGAATATGTGGATGGTGTCGTAATAACTAATTGTCTTGTGGTTGTAAAGGCGAAATCTGTTTGATAATCAGTTGCGTTAAGTCTAACTATGGAAGTGTAGGCTTGAAATTATGGAATGAAAAAGCATGTATAAATGTTTATTTCTGGTTTGTAGTTTTCATGTTGTTGTTGGAAGTCTTGTGTGTATGGTAGCCTTGTTCATCATGGTTGGACGGCGGTAATGTCCCTAGACTCCTTAATCTGTTGCGCTAATCACTGGATGATGAGGTGGTTACCCCTAATCTGGCGATTATGTGTTTAAGGGTGTTACATGATGGTAGTTGCATTTTTGACTTTTTGAAAAAGTTGAGTGACATTTTTAATTTTTGTGGAAAGTTGAGTGGCTTTTTTGTCCAACCAATTTTTTAACCGGTTCACGACCTGCTATAGCGAGTTTAAGTGACATTTTTTACTATTTTAGAAAGTTGAGTGTCAATAATAACATTTTTTTAAAAATCAGTGATAATTTTTACTACAATGGAAAATTAAGTGGCACTTTTTTATCCAGTACTCAATCTTTCTATAATTTTCAAAATTTATTTAATACTTTCTTATGTATTCAAATTTGTTTAAAGTTACTCCCTCTTTTCATTTTATCTATTATCTATTAGTTGTTTTATTGTCTTTAATATTTTTTTACTGATAATCTCAAATAATATTTTATTAAAAATAATATTTTTCTTAAAAAAAATATTTCAAGCCAAACTTATTTTACAGTACCTAACCTTTTCTAAAAAAAAAAAAAAACAATTGGGCTTTAATGGTTGATTGGTTCAAAATCCAATAGCCCAAAAGCAATAAGTTTACCTTTTCTTCAAGCTTTGACACCAAAAATATCTTATCTCAATAATACGAGGAAATCCACGTTGGCAAAATTAATTTAGAAATTTCCCGGTTTTTATTGTTCGGGAGAACTCTAGATTTTACTACCGAACTCTGCCTCTCTTTCTCCACTTCCCCTTATATTTCCCTCAAAATTTAACTCCACTCTCTCATCATCCTTCAATTCTTTCTGCAAATTTCTTCAAATTTCTGGTTTATCCTTCGCTGAATTTCGATTCTGCAGTGTTCTTGAAGCTCTCATTGGTTCATAATACATCGATTCATGGAGAATTACATGGGGTTGAAGCTCAAGAGGAAGGAATTTGATGATGCTGATGAAGAGGTTTTCGCCGATTTTTGCCTCAATTGTCCTGCCAGCAAAATTCGTCGCCTCGTAAGTGTTTTGATCTTTGTTCTTTTTGCAGTTGTTCAAGTAGTATGAGCTTCGGATTTGAAGTTTCTCTCTCTTAGGGTTCCTCACTCTGCTGTTTTAGTCCTAATTGCAATGAGATTGTTTGTTTTGATGCTTGAATTAGTATTGGTATGGTTGGAGAATGAGTGTGATTTAGGTCCTTCCAAAAAAAAAGGGGGAAAAGAAGGTGAATTGAGAGGAAAATTTGATTATTCGTAAGATAATCGTTTTTCGTTTGTTCTGAAGTTCTTGACATGATCTTCGGAATTGATTTGGGAGAAATTTGCCTGTTCAATGATGGATTGATCTAATTGACTGAAGAAATAAGATTTTGAACCTCATTATTAGGTTGATAATTCAGTTCAGAGCTTCTGAACAGTTTGTTTAAACTTGATTTTCCTTTTGTGCGGATTTTTGTTTCTGATATTACTGCTGGACTGAATTGGAAGACATTTGCCTTTTCATTGATGGATTGATTTAATTAACTTTCAGAAGAAATGAGATTTTGATCCTCTTTATTAGGTTGATAATTCAGTTGAGAACTAGAATTTGTTGAGTGATTATGGAGGAATTTGTTCATACTAATTTGTTGAATTGTTTTGGAATTAATCAGGATGCTGATTTACCACCAATTATTGAACAAGACACTGCTGGAATTCCACTGAAACATGAGCAGCCAAATGCAGAGAGTTTAATCTCAGATGATGTGATTAACCAAGCGAACTCGGTCGACATCGAGGAGTTGCCATTCGTTCCTGAGAATGATGAGAAGGCGATTGTTCTGTTCAAGCCTATGAACAAGCCACTCTTCTACTCTCCCAACAAATTCTCCATTGATCCTAATCTCATCTCCAGCTTCAAAAGTAAGCTTCTTGTTCAGAGTTTTAGCATGTTTTTATGCTTCTTCTGTGGCTATTTCTTTTATCTTGCTACATGGGATTATTCTAAATCATGTTGATACATAAAACCAAAATCAATACTCTGAAATCCCGCTTAGGGTATGGAATGGTTGGATGTAGCAGTACTAACCCTAAATTTTGCAATTTAAAAAGACGGGTTCCGACTGATCCAAGACGTAGAAATCGTTTGCTACCTGCAATCATCAGTTAATAAGTTGTCATATTTAAATTACACATGGAGGATCCAAGTAGTAAGTAGGGATGGTGTATGGTGTATGGTGTAATTTGGGACTATAAGATTCTAAGGGACCCCGAATCTCCATGACCATGTCTAGACATATATTTATCCTTACCCGTGATTTGGCGGGGCGAATTTTCGTCGTAATGCCAATTCACAGACATGGCAATGCAGGAAGTTTCCTTCTTTTTGTTTTTCTTTGGTTGGGGGGGGGGGGGAGGGGTTGTAAGTCCAAAATCTAATATGACAGAACCTTTTGATTTCCCTAAAGTATTTTACTAGAGCATCTTGTAGAGCCCATGACTAAGACTATTAGTTTTCATCTGTTGACAGATGATGCTCTCTCACACGCCCACCTCTGCGCAGCCAGGTCAGACGAAGAGAAACCCGAGAACGATGGAGACAACAGTGAGCTAAACAGCTGCACGGCAATCATCCCGTGGGCCCCATCTCAACCGCTCCACCAAAGACCGATCCTCGCTTCTCGAACCGAGGCACCAGGGTGTATGGATAGCGAGGACATGATGGAGATCGAGGAAGAAGTCAGTGCCCCAAATGTCGGTCCGCTAGAAGTTAATGACTTAATCAAACAGTCGGCAATCAACCAACAATGGCAGCAACAACAACAACAACAGCACTGCATGATCCCGCAGCCGCCTCAGAACACCACCACGCCAATCGTGTGGTACAGGTGATACGAAACGAAACACGCACGCGCGCAGGAATATGTAGAGATTTAGGAAACTTAGAGGCTTTGGTGTTTAGGAAAAGGGTGATTTGGAGTTTGGGAGTATCGAAAATGAAGGCGGGGATTGATCGATTTGATGGAGGGAAAATGTTGGATGCTTATTGAGCTGGGTGTTTGCTCTAATGGGTGCGATCGAGTGCGACAGATGATGTACAAAATGTTGCACTTTGTAGAAGTTATAGATTCCGTCTTTCATCAATTACTGTCTTCTTCCATGAAAAGAGTTGAGATTTCTTCTATGGGTTCCCTCTTGTTGATTCTCAGACGTTTGTCGCTCTAGAGAATTTTAGAAACATGTACATCTCAACTCTGGAACATTTTTTTCGACTTCCATCTTGGTTCTATCCAGTTGTTTTGAGTATGACTGATGAGTAATGCTAACCCTTGGGAACAACAGTTGCTATCATTATTGCTCATGAGACATCTTGTCCAAATTATCTTGAGACGCACCGTTCTTTTTAGTTTGTTTTGTTTGTACGAAATTCTCTCTAAAAAAAATTTGGATGGTGGGTGTCAATTTCACATCTGAATCTCAACATTGAACTATTTCCCCAAGACTCAGAATTTGCCAGCCCTATGCTATCCAACAAATTCCAACGATTGGCGCTTCAAGAGATCTAGCATATTTTGAAGGGAATAATTATACCCTACATGGAATAGCCACTCTAACGATGTCAAAAATTCGGGTTTAGGTTAAATTCTTGGGTCAATTAAATTAATCAATGTTAAAATTTAAGCCATATCGAGCAATTTAGACAGGACATGCATTTGGGTTAGAATTGGGTTCAGACAAAGAAGAAAGTGATACAATGTTTAAATATACAGTCAAATTGACCAATGTTAAAGTTCAAACAAAAATCCATAACCACAGGTACCATCAGAAACAAGAGATTCTCACAGGTGTAAACAGATGCTTCAAGCAAATAACTTGCATGTCTAACCACATCATGACATTTGAACTCTCTACTCTAAGAACATCTTTACTCTGCTTGACATAACATACATACCAAAAAGAATACACCAAGAACAGTAGTAAATAACAAATGATAATACAAGACATACCCAGCTGCATCAAGTTCGCAGTCTGAAAATAATACTACAAAAAAAGAGCACATTTGAACAGATGAAGTATGCTGAAGAAGAGCCACAAAACTTTCCCTTGTGCACAATACAAAGGCCTAAGTAACTATATTTCCATACACACATCATAGATCTGCATGATGATATATTCAGCTTCTTTCTTGGATGGTTGCATTACTACTTTGTGTAGAAGAACAGGACATTCACAAGCCATCCCCTCGATTTTCTCCGTAAAGAGCAATCCATATGCAATACAGCTAGCTCTACATGCATCCCTAGAGCTTTGTCTAGGGAGGATTCTAGATAAATAAGCCGGTCTGCCTATAAATGATTTGGTTTTATGTTCAGTCTCCTGATACGAATGTCTTTTGTTCGTAGTATTTCTTTTCGCTGGCCACCTTCTTAGTGTTTCGCTTCTGTAAACATATACATACAAGAACAACGATGAGTTGAATGTCGATTGACATTTCTAAGTAATGTTCGATATACCTAGATTCTGCGAAAGTGGGACCTAGCATTAGAATGCTTTTTTTTTGTTCAGGGTTTGGGGGGGGGGGGGTTGGTAAAAATGACCCGACCCGACCTGAATGACCCACCCGAATCTGACCCGACCCAGACCAGGGAATGCCAAAATTAATTGACTCGAAGTAGACCCGAACCTAAAATGACCCAACCCAACCCAGCTTGTTCTGAATTTATCTTTCACCAAATTTATTTTTTTCGCTAAACAGGTTAATTGGGTTAAAAAAATAAAGCAACCCAAAATGAATCCAACCCAAAATTCGTTGACCTCCTCAGCATGACCAACACGGGCTTGGCTCGAATGACACAATTGTGAAATCTAGGGGGACATGGGGGTCCCGTGAGAGTAGTCTAAAATGACTCCTTTAGCTTTACGGTTGCCCGATGCAGAAAACAGACTAGTTCATAAGGACGAAAAACGTCATACCTCATAAGCTTCATGATTGGACATAATTCTTTGCGCCACGGAGGATGTGGTGATGGGTTTAGGGCTCTCGATCACCCGGAAAATGCCCTTGTCCTTGGGGACTGAATATGGATCAGCATTACCCTGAATTTTGAACATATTTACAAAGGTGAGACTGAATTAATTTCATGCACATGCATATTTTGAACCGATAACAATAATTCAAAAAGTGGAGCCCGGCCCATGTTGAGCACAAAATCGGGTTTGGTGTCAAACTTACATCAACCAGAGGATTGGGCTCTGACACCGTTCCATGTACAACCAAGCAAATGTTGAATGTCTTTATCTGTTTTCAAGGGAAAATACAGATCGAAAAAAGTATTAGTATACCACTCTGAGTGCCTCATGTACATCATAAGTTATCACATAAAGCGAAGGATCACAAAAAGGTACAAACCATGTCTTCCGTGACTTCCCACGGTGCGCCCATGATAATCTCATCAACATATCGACAACCCAATACACTAAGACTGCGCTCGTGTAAGTTCATCAATGGATACCCAGGTCCTCGGATTTCACTACACGATGTAAAAACTCGGTTATGCTTCTAGAGATCCGATGGAACAGGAGTACAATTCGAGGACAATAACCACATTAATGTTCTATCTAGGTTAATCAAAGGGCAAACACAAAGGAACAAACGACTCGTTCAATTGACAACTCAAGGTTGTCTTCTTGATTAGCACTGACGGTTCCTAAAAAAGCAAGGTTCTTTAATCGGATGGGACAAAATTTCCCAAATCTGTTTTTCTTTTCGAAAAGACGATTATCTAACTTAACAAATAACATTCATTTTTTTTAGGAAAAAAAAAACATCCGATGAAATGGGGTTCTACTTAAAGTCGGAGTATCTTCGGTGTACTTTCCTTTCCAAACATTACATAAACAACTCCTAGGGATGGGGGGATCATAGATGAGACGAAAAACAGATACCTGACAGTTTGATCAGTGTAAATGCCAACAAGTAAGAAATCTCCAAGCTGTCGGGCAGCTCTAAGTATCTGTCACGTATGGGAAGCAGCACTTTTAGTGCCAGGTAACATAACACAGACACGAAAATCTTCGGTAGATAAACCAGGGGAAGGGGGAAAAAATCCAAAAGACGCAAGGACCGTCTTGAATATTAAGTCATTTAAATACCAATGCAGATTGCAGAACACAACAGTAGAACATGCAGTTTGTCTCCCATTATTGTTCCCAAACAAGGCCATGAGATTTCAATAAAATCAAAAAAATTAGCAATGCACAACAGGAACAGCTCACCATCTAGGCATCTACTACTACATGACGAAGCAAGTGGAAAATAAACAAACCACAACTATCATAGGCTTGAGTATCTCAGAAATCCTCTCTAACTTTACCATTTTTCGTCAAATTTGTCAATTTTTTTCATATTGCAGACTTACTGCAATGGCTGATCTAGGTCTTCTGATTAGGGGTGGCTAATACACTATTTCACTAATTTGGTAAACATACAATCCATAATTTTTATCCTGAATTATACTAAAATTTTTTTTTTTTGGGGGGGGGGGGGGGGGGGGGTGGGTTGCCATGGCCACCCCCACCCATAACATAGATCCGCATGTGTGAAGTACCAAGGTTTAAAAACTATATATAAGATGATTCAAGCATAAAAGATTGCGATTCCAAAAATTGAAAGTGGGGGCATCTCCAAATAACTAAATGCCAAACGATCGAATAATTGAAATGGAAAAACTTGACAACTAAACACAATGCCTTGCACTAGGAACTATAGAGAGACGAGGCTTGTGCTTTTACCTCTACATGCCCAGCGTGGAAAAGATCAAACGCTCCATCAATGTACACTACACGTGCATTTGGCCCGGGCGCCTACATTTAGAAACAAGTTCAACATGAAGCACGATGACCAAAGCCGCAAAAAAAAAAAAAAGAAAAAAAAAAGAAAAGCAATAAGAAGTTTGTCCTAAGAAGAAAGCCAAGCCAACCCTTTTCCACAAGAAAAAGAGACAATTGGTGAAAAGTAATTTCATACCTTCCCATTGGAAAATTGCACAATGCGCCTAGAAGTGGGAAGAAAATGAGAGACATGGCCAACTTTGGGCTGCTTGTCTTCAGTGGTTTGTTTCATGCTAAACGGTTCTACACGAGCAGTTGAATCACCATAACCCTGCTGAACACTTCCATCTCCTGACAGGATCCTTCCTACAAATAGATAAATATTCAATTACATAATTATAAGCAAAAGGGTTCAAACCTAGCACCCGGTCAAATTCGGTCAACGTCAAAATTCAAACGAACAGGGTTTTTTGGGTCAGACCAAGTTGGACAAAGGAGAAATATTATGTCTGAACATTCGGTCGACTCGGTCAAAATTTGGAGGAAAATGACCCAACCCGGTTTTTCCCGAGTAGGACAAATTCGTGTATTCAAGTCTGGACAAAATTTTACCAGCTCTAATCAAACCCATGAGCACAATAATCCAAAGCCTAAGCCATGATATCCTAATAGTAACTGAAACACCCCCCCCCCCCCCCCCCCAAAAAAAAAAAAAAAAAGACACGGGGTTCATGTGGAGAAATTGAAGAAATAATACCTACAATATCTGTGCTTGATACTCCTTCGGTACGCTTAATCTGCTTATAACGGCCCGCCTTCTTTGCCAAAGCATAAGCATCTGTGCCATCCGGAAGCAAGCAAGGATCATCGCCATGGATGATGTAGTCAATCTTGTAATCATTGAAAAGCTTTTTCATGAATTGCTCCGTGATTTCATAAGGGGCATTTGGAATTACTTCATCCACCCACTTTAACCCACCAACAAGAGCCAACCTAGAATTACAAAAACACCCGACTTAGAACAATACCATGGCAACAAACCCTATGTAAAACTTGGGAACTTTAGAGACACAAGGATCGCACTCCACGCGCTAGAATTAGTGGTCAAACAAATCTAACTGTACAAAGCTTCTCAAGACAAAGTAATCTTTTCAATCAATTTGTTCCACATAGTTTTGTTGCCCATTACTTAGCCTTCAATTACTAGGGCTTCAATTAACAGCTTAAGCTTTTGATAGAGATGGTTCCACGACACCTGTCAAATATACGACTAGGTAGGTCACCATTCTATGCTTTTCACATCACAAACAACAACACATTTTCAGGATTTCCAGGGTAGGATCTCAAAAGAACTTGGCAAGTGAATTCCAAAATGTACTAGTCTAACCATGAACATCCAACAAAATCCCAAATAAAGAACAAAAGAAGGACATTCATGTTTACCTTTCTTCCATGGACAAAACAGGAGGACCCTTGTTAGCCAAGATCTCTTCATCACTAACAACTCCCACAACCAACTCATCTCCTAAGGCCTTGGCCTGCCTCAGCGCATTTGCATGGCCATAGTGCATCAAATCGAAACACCCATCCATGTACACTCTGACCCGCTTCTTCTCACGCCGTTGCTTCTTAAGAATGCCACATCCCGGCCACAAATAAGGCAGATATTGAACCCCGGTTCCGAAAAAGTAGCTCGTGGAAAGGCCAAGTAGAGCTGCTGTGATCATTATCCCTCCAAACACATGAGGGTAACAGCAAGCTCCATCCCCAATCCAACTGCTGCTTTCATACTCCATTTTGTTCTTTTACAAAACCCAGATGCCCAAGGGGGGCTCTGGGCTTAACCAAATGGTATGAAACACAACTGCAATAAAAATACATAATCTACATTAGGATCATTCCAAAACCAAAACCAAAACCAATACTCCGAAATCCTACTAAGGTGGGGTAAGGAGGGGTCAAATATAGCAGTCTTACACCCTAAATTTTGCAATTTAAAGAGACCGGTTTGAATCGACTGAGATTTAGAAATTGTTAGATACCTACTACTCCATCGAAAAGAAGCAAACGAGGTTTAATAAGACATTTTACTTTAATCAATTACTATCTAGCCAAAACCGAAACTCCGAAAATCCTGCCAAGACGGGGTACGGATGGGTCGGATATAGCAATCTTATTAGTGAGACCAGTTCCAATTGACCCAAGATTTCGAAACCGTTCGCTACCTACTACTCCATGCAAAAGAATAGAAGCATTTTACTTTATTTCAATCTAAGGTGAAAAGATAAACTTTTTGAAGCATCCAGATTATGGACAACAACATCAGGATGTTGAAGAAAAGAATAAAGGGAAACAATCATGATACGACAATGGTACTTTCAACATTCAGATCACAATGAAAACCAAACACAGCTGGGAAAAAATGCACACAATGAATAATGAAAATATGGAAATTAGGGACATACATACTTGGGTTCAGCTACATATCAATTTAGCACCCAGGTGCCCCAATTTTGATGGTAAATTACATCTTAAATCAAAGGGCATCTCCAATGTTACACAAATTGCAACCTAAACAACAAAATTCAGACCTAAATCATAACTAGCTCATACAGATTACATTACCCACTGAAAATTGACAAACAAACAAATCAAATCTTCAAAAACCATCATAACTCCAAACAAGCAAAATTTACCCTCCAAAAAAAGAGGGGAAAAAACTAAAAATCTACAAAAATAGATCACCAAGTACCTTCGGAAGGTCGGATCGATACCTCCGAAGAACAGGGAGCAAACAAATCACGACCCACAAAAATTAACGATCTGGGATCAAGAATAAACCCCAAAAAAGGAAAAATTCGAAGCTTTGGCGAAGAAATTGACGAGGGAAAAGGGGAGAAAGAATCTGTTCTTACTTACTCCTTTTCCAAGTTCCCGCTTTTTGCGTTGCGAATTTGGGCAAAGCAACGTTGATGTGCGAACGAAAAAAGGGGGAAAAGAGAAAAATTAATCAGGGAAATTGGTTGAGATTTGTTGGGTACTTCGATACGACTCGCAACAGGGAGAATAAATAATGTTGGGAATTTCAATAGCTGTCGAAATCGATGCCAAATTGAAAATATCTTCTGTATTTACTTCTGGAATCTGTAAATAATAAGCAGTGTAGAAGAGTAAATTTGGGTTGGTGAGAATCTGGAGATGAAAAATCTGTGAAAGTAGGACCATTAGAATATAAGAGGTCAACATATGTAGGGTTCTTGTTCTACTAGTAGATGGCTTAGTCAGATTCTCCCGTTAATTAATACACATATTTAAAAGGGATTTTGGCTCCATTTAAAATGTAATTATGAGCGAGCGACTGAAAATGATTCAAATTCATTTTTTGGCTGATAATGTGTTGTAATTTTAATCTATTTATTGTTATTAAACCTCTTTTTTATTTTTACCATTTAAAAATCTGAAATTTAGTGTTTAAAATTGAAAAAAAAAAAAGTTTAGTGACGGTAAATAGTTTAAAAGTATAGCATAGTGTCGGTCAAAAATTTAGTTTGAATTATTTCTAATCACTCGCCTATGAGTACAGATTAATTGGAGCTAAAATCCCTATTCAAAAAATAATAAAAATTCATTTATGGGTAACCCTATATTCTTAAATTTGTACAGTACACATTTAAAAAAAAAAAGATCAATATGGGTATTAGAATCCTTTTGTGTTTATCGTAAGAATCTTTTTCTAACTTTAATAGGAATGTAAGTATTTGAATGTGTTTTATTAAGATTCTTCCTCATTAACATATTAATGTTCACCGCCAATGTATAAATAGGTCCTCTTTCACATCTTTTCAAAAACAACAAATGAGAGAGAATAATTTATTTCCTCCAATATCTTTTTCTTCTAATTATTTTTTTCAATGGGTACGGGGTACCATATATTATAATTTTTGATATTTTTTGATATTTTTCTGACAATATGACTTGAAGATTTTAATATATTTAGGCGGAAAGTTTGTGATTTATAGGTACCTTACGGGTACCCTACAGTACTATAGTCCACTTTCTGTTATCGAAATCTTCAAGTTTTATTCTAGGAAATGGTACCAAAAAATTACAAACTTAAAAATGCATGTGATTTATAGGTACCTTATGAGTATTTTATTGTGCTTATTTTTTATTGCATGAAATCTTCAAGTTTTAGCATGTAAAAATGTATGTGCTTATTTTTCTTCAGCAGAATGCATCGTATCTAGGGATGACAGTGGGTCCTAGATATGGTCCGGACCCGACCCATTAAGACGGGTCAGGGTCCAAAAAATTTGGATTTGATGGGTTTAGGGTGGGCCCGAGTCTAGAAAAAAATTGCGGGTCCGGGTCAAGCATGGACCCGTGGATCCGACTTATAGACCCATTAAAATATAAATATATATAATTTTTTCCTTTGAAAAAATAAAAACTCAAGTACTACACTACTACTCATGTACTGCTTGCCGCCTGCTGGGACTCCTGGGAGTATTGTGCCTGTTTAAGTGTTGGCTTCTATTTTCTAAGACCCTAGTATACTATTTTTTCCTTTGAAATATTTTTATTGTGTTAAAAATAAGTGTGTTTAAACAAAATAGTTATTATTATACATGTGTACAAGTATAAAGTTAACCCAACAAATTGATAAATCTAGTAAAAAAATGTATAATAGGGTTGGACCCATTAAGGACCCGCTAAGGACCTGTGGACTCGTGAACCCGCTGAATCTGGGTTTGAGTCTGAATGTTGAGACCCATCGAGTCTCAGAGCGGGTTCGAGTCCAAAAAAAATAGACTCCGAGTGCAGATGCAGTTGGACCCGCCCCAATCCTTACTCATTATCATCCCTAATCATATCTTATGAGGCCCAGAGCCAAAATTGATGGACAATCATTTTTATATCTCACGTTTTTTTTTGTATGTGCTTATTTCCCACTTGCATCTCTAGAACTTGGGATGCGTTTTGTCTTCATAACTACGCTTCACATTTGCATGACTATTGAAATGATAGATAGAGACAATATATTTCTTTCTAGCCGTAGCCTAAAAAGTCTACCTCACATATTTATCTACTTTTTAAAGCTTGTTTAAGTATAGTTAGTGTTGCAAATTGTTCCAAAGTGTCATGGATCGTGTGTTTGAATCCTCTTGAGGCACTTTTACTTCTGTTTTTTAACTCTCAAATTTCACATTTTATTATGATAAATTCTCTTTGAATTTTAGTATAATTTGTTCAAATTTTGATTTGTATTGGTTTGATTTTTAGAAATATCATTCTATTTGCTTAGTGGTAGAAATTGTCTATCAAACTTGACAATACTTCTCATATGAGTTTTTGGAAAATACTACTATTACATATTTTGAGGATGAGATTTTTGAAGAAGTACTAAATGATGATACCATAGAATACTTTCACAAGTCATGGTACCTCGTTAAGGACACTAATTAAAAAAAGGAAAATTGGAATCTAATAATCCAAATTTTATGTTCATTTTGATCTAACAAACTAAACTTACATTTTTGCTAATGGTATATCATACTTAACATTATATTTTTTTGATTGAACCTCCACCACTTTCCGGTCACCGGAAAAATGACGTGAAATTTTTTGTGCTGAGGTGGACTATTTTATATGATAAAAATAAAGATAAATTGTTGATGGCTTGTGCTTGCTATGTGACTTACTAATTATGTTACATAAAAAATAAAAACCCCAACCAAAATGTTAATAATCACTCAAAAAAAATTACTGAGTTTTTTTAATGGAAAATTGGAATCTAATAAAAAAAATTTTGATTGAACCTTCAACATCCATTTTTTTAATTGCATAATAGCATGGAATTCCAAACATGGAGATTTTTTTTTAATTTTTAGTTTTTTTTTTCTGTTTAGGGTTTAGGAAAATGAGGAATTAATTTTTTTGAGTGATTATTAACATTTTGGTTGGGGTTTTTATTTTCTTCTATGACATAATTAGTGAGTCACATAGCAAGCACATGTCATCAACATTTTTCTTTTATTTTTATCATATAAAACAGTCCACCTCAGCATAAAAAATTCCTTGTCATTTTTCCGGTGACCGGAAAGTGGTGGAGGTTCAATCAAAAAAATATAATGTTAAGTATGGTATGTCATTAGCAAAAAAGTAAGTTTGGTTTGTTAGATCAAAATGGACATAAAATTTGATTTATTAGATTCCAATTTTCCTTAAAAAAAATAAAGTTATAACTTTTTAGATTTATTATTTTGATTTTTTATATTTGATTTTGAATCCGCTTGATTTTGTTTTTGATTTACCACTAAACCCAAAAAAATATCTTAATTTCTAGTCTTACATTTGTACTATAACGGTAGAGAATGAGATTGATGCTAAACTCATGGTAGCGTCACTTGTGATTTGTGATTAGCAGCTCAAGGTCTTATTGGGCCATGTAAAGCTGAACTCTAAAATGGGCCTCATAGATTATTGGGCCATGATAATCTTGAACTCCATGGCTAATCTGTATAGGCAACAGGCCCAAGAAACTACATGTGCACAAGTAGCCATGGAAGTGAGTTGGTTTCACAAAATGCAACCAATACTAAAGATAAAAGGTAATTTTATTTGCCTTTTTATAAATTTTGATATATACTTTCTAGTTAGGACTGTCCCGACCCTGTTCTTTTATGCGTTAATGCACCCAAACGCAACGCAATTTACCGCAACATAACGCAAATTACCATTACTTTTTAACTATTTACACCGCAACTTAACGCAACGCAAACGCAAACATAACGCAACGCAACGCAAACGCAACGCATCACATTCAACTTAGGTTATCTTAAATCCTCCCTAGATAACTATGTTGGGCTTGCTTTCTTATGACACATTTCAAGGTGTTAAGCCACCCTGAAATTACCACAGTTTATTATAAAAAAGGCTTATTTGGATGTCAAATATGTTATTCATGTGTTTGGTAAACAACTTATTTGGTTGATTGTTTCGCCTGAGTAAACCAATTTCCAATAGGTAGGTTAGAGTAGGATATTGAGAATGATTTATTGCAGAAAAGACATTTTAGTCTAGAAGCTGTCTAAAATTACATATATGTCATCCTAAAAAATACTATTTATAAAGGGTATGAATGAAATTTCAACAAATATTTTTTTTAGAAACAATTAATTTTACCTAACACACATTTTCCAAACAATCATTCCAAACAGTAAATCCAAATAACCAATAAGAAACAACCAATGCAAACAATTAACAACCAATAACCAACAGTTATTTACCAAACAGAACCTTGATTACAATGAGGTAGAAAGTCTGACTCACAGTCAAAGTTCAATATATTAATTAAATCGTTAAACTTGATATGATCTTTCTCCTCGGAATCATGATGATAATGGTAAAAATACGAGCAACATTATTAAAAGATGGCTATGATCAATTTGGGGCTAGTAAGAGTAAAATACTTTATTTGGAGTATCTGGAAGTAGCAGAACAAGAACACCTTCAACAACTAAATTTTCAATTCCAACTGAGTTATCATTAAAATAAAGAAGAACTATGCAAAATAACAAGTCAGAAGAAAGTTTTCTCATCCACAAGTCGAGCTCGTAGTCAAAATCAAGCACAAATGTGGCCGACAAATGATACACATAGGTGGACACCAACCTAAGTTCCAAATTGAATTGTTATGGATCATTTAACCATTAAGGAGCTGCAACTAAATTCATTCTTGAAGATCATTATGGTACACTATTAAAAGCAAATACGTTTAGAGTATCTTAAAAGTTCGTTATTGTTACAAGAAGGTTATAAAAAGATTCAAATTTGAAGACAACATAGGAAGATATTTTGAGAGAGATTTTCTAAGTTATTTTGTACACTTTTTTACCTATAGTCATAAAACTAGTTATACTAGAAGGATTTTCGATTCTACTTAATCTGGATCTTCTTAAGTAGTAGACCCGTTGTAATGGTATTTACATTGAAAATTGTTGTGTTACACACACACAACCTCCTCAAATCATAAAAGGATTAGGATGCTTGTGTGCTTCAGGAAATTTAGTTTTGTTGTTGTTTTACAAACTACGGTTAAATTCCAACCTATTTTCAATCTATTTTTTAGCCCTCTTATATTTATTTGTTTCAAATGTCTTTCAGTTACTTGGTATATTGATTATTGTATTTGGGTATAAAGTTAAGTAAATGCTAATTATTGATATTATATGTATTAGAAGATTATGACAATACTTCTTACTTCCGAATATAATTATTTAGATACTAAAGCTTATAATAGCCTTTTGCATCATAGCTTCAACGTATTTGTTATTAATTTTAGAGTTATATTTATATCACACATTATGATAGGAAAAAGTTCAAACAAAATATTTAGCTTCTACTAGTGAATCATATAACTCATAATTTAGCTTATATTTATATGGTACTTTCTACATAAACAAATAATCGACTAATTGAATTATATTCTAAATAATTAATTTAATTTTTCATGATATTTAAGAAATTTCTATTCATCATTAATTACAGTATTAAATTTTTATATATTTATTTATTATTGGATAAGATAATCATATCGATTCCAATTCTACATTTACTTAAAACACTTTACATGGCTGGAGCGAAGATACAAAAATTTAGATGTAATAATTATTTGGTACCAAACTTTTCTGTAATAATTTTAAGGTACCCTATGTTTTTGTGTGATAATTTATAGGACCCTACTTCTGCCGGAAAATGGTCGGCGGCGACATTTGGCGCCAAAAATGCGGCTTGGGATTTTTTTTTTGGTTTTCCTTATAATTTTGTGACCATTATACCCTTTTTTTATATCAGTGAACTCTTCTTCTCCGTTGCTTCTTCTTCTTCTTCGTTGCTTCTTCTGGCCAAACTCAGCTCAATTCCATCACCCAATTTTTAGATTTGGTTTCTGCTTCTTCCCTACTCTCACCGACTTCTTCCCTACCTATTCTTATTCTTCTTCGATTGTTGTGCTTCAGAATCGTGATTCTTGCGTCTCTCTCCTCCATCGCATCCACTGGATGCACACACCCAGTCACAATCACAATCACAATCACGATCTATCTCTCTCCTGGAGCTGGGTTTTGTCCGATGAAGATGTCATGGCTTGTGATTTCAGAAAATTGGACGCAGCGATGCATCCAATCTGCTTAATGGGTCCTGGGTGATGATTGCCGGGGATTCTCAGATACGAAGTCAGAACAATGGTCGCCGAGAAAGCCCTTGCTTTTTACCGCCATATGTGACGAACTGGGTTAACCCCCGACAAATTGACCTTTCCCTTTGTAGCAAAGGCTTGTGCCAAGATCTCAGATTTAACACAGTCCCAGATGATTCATGCCCACATTTTGAGATCACCCTTTTGGTCTGACATCTTTGTTGGAATCACGCCGTTGATATGTATGTGAAATGTGACCAAGGAATTTGCATACAAGGTGTTTGAGAAAATGCGAGAGAGATGTCACTTTGTGGAATGCCATGCTCTTGGGTTTGGTTCGATGCAGTTTTGTGGATGATTTTTCCTTCTTTTCAAGCAAATGAGGTTGAGGATTTCCCGGACTCAATCACTATCGTAGGATTGACTCGATGTCACCGAATTGAAGAATCTTTACTTGGTGAAGGGTGCCCATGCATTTGGGGTTCGTTTTGGGGTTGTGAATGATGTTTCTTTGGCTAATACTTTGATTTCTGCATATAGCAAGTGTGCAGATTTGGTTTCTGCTGAGAGTATTTTTTATGGCTTACATGTTCAATCGAGGACTACTGTCTCTTGGAATTCCTTGAAGTAGAAGAGGAAGATGAAATTGTTGAATCTGATGTAAAATTGGAAGGAGAAACTGTTGAAAAATTGATTTAGGGATTTAGAGAGTGAGTGTTTAGGGAATACGATTTAGAGAGTGAGTGTTTAGATTAGATGGAGAGAGAAAAATTGCAGAGAGTTTGGATGATTCTGTTAAAAGCTAAGGGCAAATCGGTCAGTTCAATGATTCCGGCAAGTGTCCGACGGAGTAGGGTCCTATAAATTATTACACAAAAACATAGGGTACCTTAAAATTATTACAGAAAAGTTTGGTACCAAATAATTATTACCAGAAAACATGGGGTACCAAATTGTAATTTTTTGGGGAATCAGGTATATGTTTCCAATGCGTAGTGCTCATCCTAATAAGGTACCACTAAAATGTAATTATGAAAATCGTGAAATTGATATTAGTAATTTTTGGAGGAAAAATTGAAATTAGTGTAGATTACTTATTTATAATTCATGTGACTTATACATAGTCTTGAAACTTCTGGCATTTTTATTTAATTTGTTAACACTTTGTTATTGCCTCATTTATTAATTGTTAGGTTGTTTCTATATTTTATATGATAAATGCTAAAATGGTAATTAACAAGTATTGAAGGTTGAGAAACATTAGAATATGAGACAAAAGAGAGAATTGTTATGGATTGAAACAAACTGACTGATTATATAAGAGAGACTAGAAAGAGCTATATACACAAGATGGAATAGTTGAAGGTTATTGTTGGTTTTTTAAGGTTTTGGTAATGGCTACAATGTAGCGTTTTCTCTTGTTTTCTATCTTTCCTTGTCCCAGATAGGAAGAAAAGGGAGTTGAAAGTGGGTTTATAGATTACATTCTCTCTTCTAGTGTTGTATTGAGTTGATAGTGGGTTTTATGGAGGAGGGTGTGGTTTGGGCCTCCATGCGCGCGCCGCCGCCGCCGTTCGTCCGGGTCGGGCGCGACGCGCGTGCCGTGGTTCAGGTGGTTTTGAACTTGGTTTATTTTAATTGTGTTTTTAATGTACGCAACTAGCCGTTTTAACCGTTTTTATTATCCGTATTTAATCAGTCAAAAATTTTGATTCCCCTCTTTATTCTCTTATTTATTTTCTGATTTTCTGCTTTCTGTTTAATGGTTGCTTGATTCTCGCCCTTGTTAATGATCTTGTTTCTTCCAGTTTCTCCTATAAATTAGAGCATCTGGTGGACCGTGTTGATCATCACATTCAATTCCCTTCTCCTCTCCTCTTCTTTCCTGGGCACACAGTTTTGCATACTCCATATCCTTGACCACGAGTGCACGTGTCCTAGGATTATCTGAATTAACCTTGGGGAGCGACCGACAATTCCGATTGGCACCGAGGTCGGGCTGTAATCGCTTTCAAGGCAGTGGTTCTTCCACGACTCAGTTTTCTTTGTGTTCACCACAACCTTGATTCGTTTTTCCCAACAGCCTTAATTATTTCCAACAGTTATAACCGAAAGGAAAAAGTTGCTACATGGGTTACTTTTAGATGGCATATAGTCATACACCTTGACACTTCACATTTGAACCTTTCTCGCACTTGGATTTGAGTGTACACATTCCATGTCTATCATGAGAAACAACCATAGTTTTGTTATTTAAACGGTCTTGGAACAAACATTTGTTAGGAAACGAGAATATATAAAGTCGTTGATCATAAAGCAATTTGTTAACAGAGAGCAAGGTAAATTTGAAGTTATAAATATATAACACTTTCTACAAGATTATATATGATTATTAAGAATGATAATAGCAGCCATAGTAACATATTTTGTGAGTCCATCAAGCATTGTAATATATAGAGGTTTATCATGATGTCCAACTGAAGTAAACAAAGGAATGTCATAACACATGTGATCATGTGTCTACAATCCATATTAGACGCAATGAAGTCCTTGGATTTTTGAGTAGCACAACAAACATTAGGAGGTTTTAACTAACTGGATTCATAAAATCCTTGAGTCTCCCAATATATTGAACTTTTAAAGTTACCTGAAAAATGTGCAAAATGTCTAGGAACTTTGTGTTCACCCTGTCATGCTAGTAAAGGTTTTGAAGTATGCCCTACGTCACCATGGGTTTGAGTCTTGTACAATTAGCAAAATTTAGAACTGGACAACTCCTATTGCCTTCCATGATTCATCTTGAAGACTCATTAGCTATTTGTTAGATAATCTTGATATTCAATTGAGGCACATCATCTCCCAAGGGAGTATCATGAATTTCTTTAGTAAAGACATTGCCAACAACTTTCTTGTCCTTTTTTTTGCCATTCTTGTCATATCAGTCAGAGTATTCAATAAGCTTGAAACGTTGTTCCTTTTCACGACCTGGTTTTTGACAATAGGAACAACGTTTCCTAAACTTGTCATTCCTTGAATCTTTCCTGGGAGATTTAGAAAAATTTCTTGCGAGAAGGGAATTAGCTTCATTATCACAGACATCACAAGTTGTTTCTCAACACTTACGACGATTTCAGTAGAAAATTGCATTCCGCCAGAGACTATCTTTTGGCTTTCAACCCTTTGCACTAAAGAGTACGCTTTACTAATGATGGGTAAAGGATCCATTAAGAGAATTTGCCCTTTTACAACATCCTATTCATCGTTTAGATGCATTAAAAATTGAACCAACCTCCTTCTATATTCCATATTGATTGTGGATTTCACATGGGAATAAGTACAATTCAAACTGACACTTCTAACATTTCATTCAACTCACCCATATTTTCTTCATTATCATAAAATACACAACCGCAAAACTTTTGCTTGTTAAAGATTAAACAACTCTTTTTCCAATTGAAACAATAAGAGACCATTACTTTGACCAAATCTTTCACTCAATTCAAGCCACAATTCATGAGCATAATGAACATAGAAGAAAGATTCAGCAAGATTAGAAATCATACAATTCAAAAGCAAATCAATTACCATCTGTCACACTTATTCCATTGGTTAAGTAAGGAGGGTTTGAGTGGGTCTCGTACAATCACCAGTAATAAAGCAAAGCTTTGGTTTAGTCTTCAAGGCTATCTTGCTTGCTCTGCCTCATTTCTGGAAATTTGTCCCATTGAATTTGAGATTTACGATTTGCAAATCAAGATGATTTGAACTTTGCAAATATAGCATTTATCATTGGAAAGGTCTTCATCTGTTCTATTTCTAGATTGGTCTAAACCCGTCGCTGATGAATCTTCAGTATCCATTCTTGACAAACACAAGAACCTTTCAAACGATTCTATGAATAGAATAATCGACTATTTCTCTAACAATAAGTCGGAGTACGAGAAACAAATATGCAACAGATGAATGCAAATTCACCAAAATAAAAAACAAAGAAAATCGGTAAGCTCCAGATCTTGAACCTTAGAGCTATGATACCATGTGAAACAGAAGAATATGAGAGAAAAGAGAGAGAATTGTTATTGATTGAAACAAACTGATTGATTAAGAGGGTTATATATGCAAGATTTAATAGCTGAAGGTTATAACTGAAAAGGGAAATTTTGTTAGTGAGTTGGTTGTAGCTAGCATACACCTTGATACTTCACAAAGGTTTTAAATATGGACACAATAATGAAGTATATAAGAATTTATTGAGAGACTAATTGTATAGATTAACTTTAGATTTTCTTAAAATGATATTTCATCAGTCATCACCATAATGGTATGTTTAACTAAACAGTTTGGATAGCTTTAATAATTATATTTTACCATTTTATAATAACAATTCACTGGACCTCTATCGCAGGGCAATCTAATGGCTATATATTGAACGAAGTGTTGGGTAATGCCAAAGCCTAAAGTTTGGACCCAACCTTCCTTACTAGTACTCCCACAACTTCTCACAAGGAGAAAAGGAATGCTCTAGCTAAGTATTAACCTCAACTTTGGAAGGTAGAATGTTTGTTATCCAAACAACTACCTATTTGGCAATTATGTTTTGGGAATATAATAATTCATATGTTAAATGATTGAAAAACAATAAATAATCATTCTCACGTACACAATTACTCCGTAGTATATATACTTTATTTTCTTTTTTCTTTTTAACCACCACCAACATTCTTTTTCTTGATAATTAGCGGCCATTAGTTCATTCTATTCAGTTTGAAATGACAGTGATAATATATACACATAAATGCGCGTGTGTGAGAAACAGAAAGCTATCATACACACTAATCTTGACAATGCCTATAAAGAATTTCATACTAGTACTTAAGTTACTAGCTAATAGATTTTTACCACCAACACCCTATATCTTAAATCAAGTCATAACAGTAAGGATCAGTTATATTCACCCACCATGGACTTTTTTTTAGGTAGACACTATGCTCATTGTTCACTATGATTGAATATAGTGGTGGCTTTGATGACACAAATGAGTCATGATGAGTCCATTTAAATAATTGGCCAGAAACCAAGTTGAGCAAATCATTGTGCAATAGATTAAAATCAATGAAATTGTGATAATTCAAGTTCTCCATTTTGCCTTTTGACTACTTTTGGATGTCATATATATTTGATCCCTACCAATATCATTAGCATACTTTAACTTGTTTCAAGAAGACTATGCAAAAAGAAATCCAGTATCAACCAATAATATTTTTTCAAGTGGGAATTCCACCATCTATAAAAGGTAGCCATGATAAGGATCTTTGGTTCTTGCATGTGTGACTTGTTGGATCATTTTGGCCATAAGATGTCAAGACATGTGGAACCCCCAACCCCCACAATTTGTGATTATAGATACAAGCTACCTATATGTTTAAGAGTAACCTAATATTTGTTCTTAATGAAGTCTACCACATCAAATTTAATAATTGAAAATCAAATAGCAATTGACATTTGACAATGTAAAAATACATCATGATTAAAAAAAAGAAAGATTTACATGTTGTATGTTTGTGGATGAGTTTTTCTTTGATGATTTCATAATAAATTTATATGTAATTAAGGATGATAATATAAAGGCATTACTTAAATTTGAATTTTTTTTTTCAAATTATGAATAAACTTAATCTAAATTTGTTGGGTAGTGAAGATGAGAATTATATAAGTTAGTGGCATATTATTGTCTATATTTGATTTACTTTAATGTCACATCCCAACCTATATAAAGAATCAACCAGTGAATATTCCTTGTTTTGGATTAGATATGTGTTAAGATTTTGGTATCCATGCTATAACAATTGATGGATGCATATCGAATACATCAAACAACAACAACAAAAAAAACATTAATTAGATACTTTATATGAACAAAATATGGTGTGTGAAGATATTTATATCTTGTTACAAACATAAATAAAAAGAAATTCTTTCCATGACCCTTTTTGTGGTGAATTAAGTTTGTAATATTCAATATTGTTATTAATTAAGTTATTGGTGGAATATTTATAATTAATTTATAATGACAAACTAGCAAGATATAATAGAACAATATAAATAAGAATAGCTTCATCCGTTGATTTTCAAATGTCACCACATTTCTCCACCCTTTGATTTTCAAATTATGACGCTGGACAAATTAAGGGGATCTAGTAAGGTAGCCCTTCCTTCCAAGATGATGCCTAATAGGAAACCCTCCATTTAATAGAGAGCCAAACCAAGAGTTTCTCCACCCCATGATTTTCAAATGCCACCACACCTCTATGGTTCCAATGTGACCAAATGATTGTAATACAAGCTATTGTCCAAATCTTTTTTCTTGTTTTGTTTATGATATGAAATTAACCTATATCCAAGCCTCATACATTTGCTTCAAATTTTCTCTTTGTATTATGATATGACCCACATCTTGCATTATTTCTCACTAAATCTACCAACCAAAGAGCACCTTAGCAACACATGGTCGAGATCCATTGTCTCCCTAGAAAAAGAATATATCAATCTCCATTGGGACAATGCCCTTCCTAGTTAGTTAGGATTGTTAGATTTGATGCGCGGAGATCAAATTATGAGTTTGGCATGGTTTGAAACACGAAAGGAGGCAACACGGGTAAAATATGAGTCAACACGAGTCGTGTGGCGGACAGAGCAGAAAAATGGTTGGCACAGGCAATGTCGTACAGACACAGATCGTGTCGTACGGACATACCGTGTCGTACGGACATGGGTCGTGCCAGAGTGGTGGTGTCGAATTCTGGGTTTCTGAGTCCTGTTTTGATATGTTTTCCTAATTTGGGCTAATTTTGGATTCTTTTGCTATTTTTGGAAGTGTTTGACGACCAAGGAACTCATATTAACCCTAGAGTCTACTATATTGCCTTTATTATAAATAGGACTCGTTGTTAGGTTTATTTAGTATCGTAATTGAGTGTTTCATCTGTACCACAAGAGATTGATCTGTAATCTCTGTGTCCTAAAGGGAATTGTGTCATGCTCAGAAATTGTGAGGATTGAGTTATCAAGTTGTAAATCTAGAGAGATTGTGTGATGCTCACACTTCAACTTCTTGATCATTTGCGTATTCCATCTTTCATCTTTTCCGAATACAATAATATTGATGTATATAGTTCACAACTAAGCTTGAAATCCCTCAAAGCTTTACAATATCACTTTTATGTTGATCAATTCCTCTTCCATAGCTTGTGAGAATATTAGCGTGTTATCTCCCACCGGGAGATGTGAGACCTTGACGTTATTTTTTTTTTTGGGTCCTAACCCTGAAGTCTCTTTTCTCCACTCCTAGTTGAAGGACTTTATTGTTGAGGATGACAAAAATTAAAAGAAATTATATTAAAGTTATGTAATAATCTTGGCTAGTGTAATAATTTGGCTCACTAGCTAGTTCTATCTAAGCCTAAGAAAATACTTTTGAGTCACTTACATTATTAAGGTTGGTAACAAAAGGCAAGGAAGAAAATGGAGAGGAAATTTTCTATTGGCTTGCTAGATACTCTAAAAAGGGGGAATGGAGTTGATGTTATAAGAAAAAGGAGGTAGCATGTAAGGTATACAAGACACCATAGAATTAGTTATTGACAATTGGTACTTAGTTGCTAGGAAGTAAATGCATCCGAGTTTGGGGTGTGGGAAGGGTCTAATTAAAATTGTGCTTTACAACACTTATAATTAAACATGGAAAGTTGTTTGTATATTGTCCTGAAAGAGTGGAAATATAATTTATCTCTCAAACTCTTGTATTGTATTGTGGTCTTGATTTTCTATTGATTTTCTCCAAATCTCAACATTTGGTATCGAAGCGAGGTTGCATTGGGAAGGAGGGTTTGTGAGCAATAAGAAAAGAAAGTCAGTGTAAGAGCACTGAAAATGACATCAATGAAAGGCTTGCATTTCTCTATCAAACCTTTTGATAGACAAGTCACATTTGCCTCTTCGATTGAAGGTGACGGGTGACGGTGAGCTTGGTAGATTGGACTAGGTGAAACCATTAGTATTGATTATTAGTAAGCAAGAGATTGTTTTGGATGATAAAAATTTAAAAGTAATTACACAATTGTAATAATTTTGATTGGTGTAATAATTTGACTCACTAGCTAGTTATACCTAGGTCTTAGAAAAACCTTTTGAGCCATTTACATATTAAGATGGTAATTACAAAAGTTAAGGAAATTGAGAGAAAATTTCCTATTGGCTTGCTAAAGACTCTACAAAGGGGAAGTAGAGTTGATGTTATTAAAAAAAAAAAGAGGTGGTAACTAGTACATAAGGTACACAAGACACCACAAAATTAGGTGTAAGCAAATGATAATAGTACATTGCTAGGAATTAACCACATCCATGTGTAGGGTTGTAGGAAGGGTCTAGTTATAAGTGTAGTTTACATCAATCAATCAATACTCTGAAATCCTGCCATGCGGGTAGAGAGGAGTCGGATGTAGCAGTCTTACATCTAAATTTTGCAATTTAGAGAGACCGGTTTCAAATGACCCAAACTTTTGAAATCGTTCACATGCAACCTACTACTTCATGGAAAAGAAGTAGAGGGAGTTTAATGAAACATTTTACTTTAGTCCCTTACAATCTTAGTGTGAAAAAAATCTTTTGAGCCATTGTACATCTTAGATACAATTAGTGCTCTATCCAAAATATTTGTTCCAGAGATAAAGAAGGTGTTTGGCTATCCAACCTTTTGGGTAACTTTTAGCTTTTTGACCAACGTTAAAAAACTACTTACCAAATAAGTTATTTTCAAAAAGCTATTAAATAAAGCTTTTTGAGGAAGCTTTTCACGAAAAGCTACTTACCAAACACTTCTCCTACAATAAATTAAAGTCAAACAACTATTAGCTACCAACTACTAAGTGATTGTCGAACAGGGCCAAAAGCAGATTGAGCCTCAACCATCTTTACCCTAGCTACTTCTCAATATATTGGAAATGACTTTGTACAAGCATCAAATAATGCTAATTGGCCTAAAACTCTTTATGTCAAATGCACCATTCTTGTTTGGGATAAGTGTAATCCAAGTTGTATTATTCACACCAGGAAATGCTTCTTCGAAAAAGTAGAGAATGATGATCATATTCTCTACAGACATAAAAATGGGATGGAGCCATTCAAGACTAGTGAAAGCAAATGTTTAATCATCTATTATATTCTCAATATGACTCGACATTCCAACCATGCAAAAGTAAATAATAATCCACAATCTTACGAAATATATATATATACTATTCGCAATAAAATACGTAGTACTTCAGTTCCATTAAATAAGGCCATAAATTGTACGTTCGCGATTGTGCCAACCCACCATGGCATGGAAATGCACATTTAAATTGGAGATTTGTATTGATACAAAAAAAAGTGATTTGTCACTCATATATATATATATATATACATATATATATACAGAGACACACACACTTACACAAAAATTGATTACATAAACATTATATTTTGGTGAGCATGTGAGCATGAATTGATAAAAAAAATATTGTTTTAGGGACATAAAGTTTGATATATAGAACTGATCTCATAAGCATGATATTTTGACAAACATGGATTGACATCAAATATTTTTTTTTGAGGACATTAAGTATTGTTTTAAGGTACATCAAATTTGTACACCATGCAAACTTGATGTACCGTACCGGTACCCTAAAAAAATACTTGATGTCCTAAAAAAAAACTTGACGTCTATCATTGTTTACCAAAGTATCATGCTTATATGATGAGTTATATATATATATATATATATATATATATATATATATATATATATATATATATATATATATATATATATATATATATATATGACAAATTTTCTTTTTTGATCTAGACAAATCTCCAATTTAAATGTGCATTTCCAAGCCATGGTGGGTTGGCACAATCACGAACTTACAATTTGTGAGCTAATTAATTTAATGGAACTGAAGTACTATGTATTTTATTGTCTATGCCTCGTATAGTCGTATATATATTTCGTAAGATTGTGGATCATTCTCTGTCTATATATATAATACGTAACGTTAACTTTTCTCATTTTTTTTTTAGGTAAAGCACATAAAATTCATGTACTTAAAGTGAGACTAGAAACGTTGCTCGAAACGTTTCTTTGGAGTCCTGCCTAATCAAGTAGTCATTATTCGAGACTTTATAATTTGCAACAAGACACTGAAGACAGTGTAGAATTGATCCACAACATATGGATTTTAAAATCATTTACTATTTACTATTTTATGAAAAGAAGTTGACGAAGTTAAGAGAATTATTCTGCATTAGTCCATTATAATTTAAGCGGAAGAAAACCAATTCTTTTCTAACTAGCATGTTATCCGTATTAGGAGATAATTTTTATAAATAATTTTGAAATTTTAATATGCATATAAAGAGATGAAGTTTATCTTATGTAGAGTTTACATGTAACATATATTCTGTGAATGTTTTCATTTTAGTCACGTTATTGAAAATATTTTACAATATTTGTGTATTAAACTGAATAAAGTGTGAAACCATGGTGGAATGTACAACGCAGAATCATGAACAAAAAAAGATGCTGATGGTGCACTCCAATAATAAAATAAAGTAGCTACGTACCTTGTATATCTTTTATGTCTTTTAATTTTAATTTATAATTACTTTTCTTCCATGCATGTGTGCATGCATTTTACATGCCTGAACCTAATTCCACTTTATAATCCAGATTGGAAAAGGAAGAGAAAATGAAGATATTCTTGAGTAGAGTATACTATGATCATGATTCATCACCCACTCCCTTTTTGTTTTGTTTAATTTGTTTGTGGTGGGATAGATATGCTTATATTGGTTATGTAGAATGTAACTTATATTGCATGTTTTCTAGAAGAATAATGAAATATTTTAACTTAGTTTTGCTTAATTTTGCATACAATTTTCTTAAAAAAAGTGATACTCTTAAATTTCTTATTAGGATTTACCCCATGAGTAAAATTACTGTTTCATATTGAAAAATCAAAGGGAAAGGACATTGTATAGAAGTCAAGTGGGCTACTCTTCTTAACACCAAATGGAACCTCACTTAACTTGGGTACCATGAGCCTTGGATGAAGTCGGCTCCCGCCTTGGATCTAATCACCAACAAGTGGTATCAGAGCCGATGGTTCGTTCGGTTGGGCACAAGGTGCAGGAAGGTAGTCTCGTAAAAATCACCATGGACAGGAGCAGGGACCATATATAGTTCGCGCGCGGCTGGGTCTCCTAAAGGCGCAGAGTGGTGGCATGAAACTCAAGTGGAGTAGGGTGCGACTCTGTAGAGTAAGGTGCGACTATGATGGGCTCTTAATAGTGACTTGAAACCTTGGCTAAAAGAGGCATCCGATCAAGGGGGAGAGACTCATGTGTGAAGGGGAAGATTGTTAGAATTCACCCATGAGTAAAATGTCCCACATTAAAAAATCAAAGGAAAAGGACATGGTATATAAGTCAAGTGGGTGCCAATCACCTCTTGCTTGAGTGTCAAGAGGCCTTCCTCTTATTCCTTACCTCCAGGGTTCGAATCCTAGAGGGGGGGGGGGGGAGGGATTCTCCCTTACCATTTCGAAGATGTTGCGAGTAGGAGATATATCAACCAAATGAGGTGGGAAAAGAGCATGGGTGCTAGGATTACTTAGAGGCTTGGCCATAAGAGGTGTCAAGAAAGGAATGAATCATCTCATCTCTTCATACCCCAATTGAGGGAGGCAGCTAAAAGATTCACCTTAACCTTTGAGACATACATAATACCTTCAACATCTTAGGTATTAATGGGAAGGACACCCTTGACCATTAATATAACACCTCGGATATAAGGTTAATGTGTGGCTTAAATGGATTGAAATGACTACTTATATCACCAATGTGCACCTTCCTTTTAGGAAGTTCATCTGTGAGGAACTCTCCAGTTAAGTGTGCTTGGCTGGGAGTATTCTAAAGATGGGTGATCTCATAGGAAGTTTTCTCAAGTAGCATGTGAGTGAGGACAAAGCACGCTGAAAGGACCCTTGATGATTTATGGGACCATTCAACAATCCTTGAAGCAGTTATCGATAATGTCCACCACCCTGGAGGGGCCGGAGCGTTAGAGATGATATTTGCCGACCCGCGGCTAAGAGCTTCGCTAGTGGACGGGAGATCCATGGGCAGTCACCTAGCGAGACAAAAATTCTGGAGTGGATTATGGTGCAACGATCGAGGGGATTGTATGCTTAAGTGGCGGTGATTGTAACACCCTAGATATATCATATATGATTAAGTGTGGCTTAAAGATGTTAAAATGACTACTTATATCACCAAGGTACACCTTCCTTTTAGGAAGTTTGTCTACTGAGAACTCCTCAGTTAAGCGTGCATAGCTGGAAGTAGTTTAAGGATAGGTGACCTCCTGGGAATGTCCGCAGCCTGGGAGGGGTCGGGGTGCTACAACCAAACTATCAAAGAAGCCTTTGTTAGAGTATAACATTATTTATGGAGATTCAACCATAAGTTTAAGCTTTTGGTTGAGATGGTACCACATGGTATCAGAGCGCGCTAGACCCGAGCAAGATGTCTCAAGTTCGAATCTCAGCATCCCATATTCAGTTGCGCAAGGTTAAAGGGGTCTTTGCATCATTCCACGCTTCAAGCCCAAAGGGCATTCGCGTGAGGGGGCGTGTTAGAGTATAAAACTATTTATGGAGCTTCAACCATCAGCTTAAACTTTTGGTTGAGATGGTTTTACAGCCTTGACCACCAAGTTATAAACAAACCTTGGTTACCACTCCAATTAGATTTAGTGATAATAATATTTAGGAAACTCATAACATGATAAAAATATAAATAATTTCGTAACAAAATTAGGAAATAAACTATGTATTCAATATTGATGACTTTAGGACACAATATTCCTAGCAAAACACTTAATGATTTATCTTGCTTGTTTACTATGTAATTCTTTCTAAGAGCAACAACTATTTATTAATAATATTATCCCCATAGTTGTTGTTGTTGTTGTTGTTGTTGTTGGGAAGTGAAAATTAGAACAAATTAACTTGCAGCGGAAATGAGTAACGTATCATATGCTTCAAATATTGAGAAAAATAATTCAAACATAACATAAACAAAGGGAGACAAGACTTAACGTGGGAAACCCAGGAACTACAGAAAATCTCACGAAGGGTGCAAACACGAACAAACTCCACTATTAAGGTCAGAGTACAACAACATATCTCAACTCCCTTATGAGATTAATAGGAGAGACACATATCTATCTAATAGATTCAATTACATGAGAAGAATCAATCTTCCACAAAATTCTCATAAAACACAACTCTTTTCTTTACAATATTACTTATAAAACAAGAATGCACAAGCGGTTGTTGAAATAAGTACCGCTTTGTGATAAGCGGTAGTTTAATTATGAATTGTGAGTAGTTTCCCCCTAATTTGGAGGAGGAACCCTAATAGTTGCTTTATGAATTAGTTTTGTTTGGATTGAACAAGTATTAGTCTTGTTTGAATGCATTCTACTTAATCCTTGAATTTGTCTCATTATTCTTGTTTGACCATCAAGACTATGAATTTAGATTGTTGAATAAAGTAACGAAAGGAGAAATTTGATAATCGGAATCCTAAAGTTAAACTTGTTATGAAATGAACTAGACATAGAAGATTTTGTAACTAAGGGTCCTTTGATAATTTGATGTTCAACTTCGTTAAAATCGAAATAACCACGAAAGTAGGTGATTGTTTTGCTAAGCAATTCATTTCATTGCCAAAAGCTCGTTATGAAAGACTTTATGCAATTATCGACTCTAAAATGTACCATATTAGTGAAATGAATGTTCAGTCCGATTGATTAATTCGTTGAGTGGCTTAGGTTTATCCCCTGAATGCTTTTATCTATTGATTTTAATTCTTGAATTTTGAGTGTTTTGACAGTTAAAGATAGTTGTTAGAAAACTAAAGGATGCCATAGTGGGAATGTATGCTTGAGTTGATGAACTTGCTGATGAAGATGATAAATGTTACAACCAAACCCTAGGATAGTTGCTTCCCACTCTAGATATGGACTTGGGGTAAAGGAGAACCACCTCCCAAGAACTATCGAACCCACCAAAAATTAATAAAGGAAATAACGACCACAATTCTATAAATGATTCAGCTTGAACACCACCACAATATGATTGAGGATAAAATAAGTAAGACTTGAAGAAGAGAGAGAACTTGAGAGAAACTCAGCTCTTGTATTGAATGCACATTGCAAAGCTCGTCCAACCCATTGTAGATGATTATGTAAATAATGAGGGGGAAGAGGGAAAATGGGCCCAAATTAAAAAAAGGACCCAAGCATTATAATAAATTATGACCTACTAAGAGAGGTTTTATAATTCATTAAGGGATGGACAAAAAAAGGGATTACACAAAAGGGGAAAAACAATAGAAGGGCAAAATCGGAGGAAGTCCCGATTTTCCCAGGTATGTCGCGACTGCGACACCCAAGTTCCTCCAGACACGTCGTGGACGTGACAGCCATGTCATAAGTGTGACGTCCGTTGGGAGATCTGGGCAAAATGTGTCGTAGGAGGGTTAGGGGCGTGACTTCCATGTTGCGGTCATGACCATGTTTTGGTCGTGGCCAGGGCATAGGTGGTTGCGTGCGTGACCCCAAGTGATTCCTCGATCAAGAATTCTCCTTGCGCGGGGTCATGGCCACGACTCAGTGCATCACGGGCGCGACGTTGTGCTAGCTCCATGAGTTATAAGGAAGACGTCACGGGCGTGGCAAAATTGTCATGGGCGTGACATTCGGCTAGTGCGCGAAGTCGCGGTCTTGACACAAATATCATGGACGCGATGCCAACTTGCTTCCAATTCCTCACTTTATGCTGAGGGCTGTCATGGGCGTGACTTAGGTGTCACGGCCGCGACACCCTTGCGTGATGCCCATAGTAAGTTCATCCCTCTCCTTGATGATAAAACAACCAACTCACCCTCGAGAAGTACACAACCAAAAGCCCTTGGAGTTGGTGAACACTCTTGAGCCACTCAAAAGGGCTCGAGGCCAATCCAAAGAACGACCAACACGAGCTTAGGGACTCCCAGTTCTCGAGCAAATTGGACCTCTTCTCGGGTGTGACTTGACGCTATCCTCTTGGCTTGAGCAATGAGGGATGAGTACGGACCTCAAGATACTGCAAAAAACCCAATCAAAACTTAACTGACTAAGCAATTAGGTAGGAGACTAATTTGGTGTGTTGTTGAGCAAGTCCCTATGGGGACGATGTTTAGGCTCAATTTTGAGCCTAAGTGTCGCTCCATTCACTTAGAATTGTTGCTCGTTACCTTCCATAATAATTGTCGCTTATCTGTTTTTTCTTTTAGTTTCTTGCAGGTTAGTTTGGACCCGAGGCATTGGGAGATGCTAGGTCGTCGTCGCCGAGTACCCGGCTCGGAAATTCAAGGAAGCAACCCCGGAAATTTTTGGAGCGGCCCTCGTCTTGGAACTAATGCAAAAGAGGAGTCAAGGCAAACCCAAGAGGTCACGGTCATTACCCCCAAGGGTAATGCCCGTGACAAAAGAAGGAAAAGGAGCAAAGGGAGAACCCAGCTGGTCACGGGCGTGACCTCCACGGGTAGCGCCCGTGACCCAATTCAGAAGAATTTCCCCTATTTTGCCGAGAGCGGTCACGGGCGTGACGACCCATGGTAGCGCCTGTGACCTTGCTGCCCCTTTTTCCTAATTGCCAACTCTCAAAGCGGTCATGGGCGTGACGACCAGCTGTAGCGCCCATGACCCAGCTGAAGAAATCTTTGAAGATGCCGACTCCCAGGAGGTCACGGGCGTGACGCCCCCTTGTAGCGCTCGTGACCCTAGCGAAGACTCCATGTACGAGATTTTGGAATCGCTTCGTCACGGGCGTGACGCTTCTTGGTAGCGCCCGTGACGACCCTGTCCGACTGAAATTTTGAGGCAGAAATGACTGCGTTTTGTTTATTTTCCTCCCAATGTATTTAAGCTCGGTCCAAAACTATACCTAGGGAGCTTTTATTCACTGTTCATCTATTTCCTTTTTGGGGAGCTTAGCACTAATTTCTAGATAGATCTTCTCATCATTTACCCTAAAAACTTGTCTTTCATTTGGTATTCGGTTTGGATTATTGCATTTGAAGGAGTATTTACTTTGGAGGTTATTTATTCAAGCTTTGATGTTCTTTCATCTTTTTATTATTATCATCATCCTATTTTGGGTAAGCTTCATTTTCCCTCTTTTAGTAATTATTTTAATTAGTGTTTGTGCTAAATCTTATTGTGTTTCTCTTCTAGATGTCATGCTTAGGTTTCTTGTGTTAAGCTTGTTAGTTTTAATGCTTATTATCATGATTAGTGGCTAGCTTCCTTAGGGTTTAGGGGGAGGTTTAGCCCCTAATGGGATCCCATCTCTAAGGCTTGACTTAGTTAGGGCATTAAGCCTTGTTTTATGAGGTTTTCATCCAAAAGCTCTCTTGATTGTGGGGTTTAGTAAGTAGTGGAAGCCTGCTAAACCTACTTAAACACAATCCTTAGGGTAATTGGATGGATATCCGAGCAACTCCTCATTCAATTAGTGGAGAAGCTCGGGTAGGGTGATTTGCACATCAAGCCCTCTAGGTAAGTCCTTATTCATTTAGTGGATGAACCTTGAGGGCTAAATTCGGGTATACCTCGGGAGAGGCCCCGGAGTGGCTCTAATCCTTGCAATAACCTAACCACTATCCTGGCTTAGTGTCCTGATTGAGACTTTCCCGCGATTAGGGTGACCATTAGGAGGCAACACTGACCCTTGAGCCTCTTTTCCTCTGTTTTTGACTGATAATCCGTCTTTGTTCCCTCTCCCCTTGCTTAATCGTTTTATTACCTTAAACTAAGCTTAAGTAGTGAAATTTTTGACGAAAAGACCTTGCTCTCTGTGGATACGATACAAATCCCGCACTGTATTGCGGACGAAACAGACGACCTTGATACATGCCACATCTACACCCATGCACTTGCAGCTATCATAGCTATCTCTATTTATACTCAAATATTGAAAATATGGAAAGAATTGTTGATGGAGTAATATGGAAAGTCTTGGTTAACAATTCTTACCATAACATTATAGAAAACATGTAGAACAATTTAAAACAATTGAGCAATATGGAAAGGATCCAATGAGATATATTCCCAACAATATACATTCCTTGAAAGATACATCAAAGGCCAAGATAGGTGTAGTTTCCGCCCTAATGGAGACTTGTGTTGGTATTTGAGAAAGCTCTGTGTTATCAGGGACAAGATTATGCTTGCCACAACCCTACAAGACAATCACTATGTTTCGGCTGGCTACGCTTGGCTCATAGGTGAGAATACCATCTAGAAATGAGCGAGGATAAAATAATTGCGTATCTTCCTCATATCTATGGTCACACATTGACCGTCTCCGCCCTTTCTACTCTATGGAGGACAAAACAATTGCGCTTCTTTGATCTGATTTTACATCTAACGATCTGTGGTCATGGATGCAAGGACTGTGGTCATGGATTTCATGACCACACTCCCTAAAATTTATGACCACACTCCTTGAAATTCATGACCACACTCCCTCATATCTATGACCACACATTGTTAAATGCAAAATTAAGGACTGTGATTTGCTCTTCTCACCTTCCTACTTAAATTCTCTTCTATTGGATCTGTTCCTATATATATATTAATAAATTATGTTTTAAAAAGGTCAAAAGAAGCGGCATTCAATTCACCGCTTAAGAAGAGGAAGGGAGAGACTGAAAACCAATAATGTTAAGAAATAAAAGGAGTCAAGTCAAAATAACATAAGATTACATATTTGCATGCACTCAACCTGTGTTTCTTTCGACGAGTGTCTCACAGTCACCCTGGCCAGCTTACTTGTATTGCTGTCTACCCTATCGATTCAACACAAATTAAATAATTCCAACATTTTAAATGTAGTAACATATATTCTAGCTGTAATGTGGATGACCAGGAGAACTACATGTTATTAATTAAAAAGTTAAATAAAGTTAAATGAATTTGAATAAATTTAACTTCTTTTTGATATTGAGTAACTTAAAAAAAATTGTCGTGCATGTATGGTATAGTGGAAAGCATGGTGCAGTTACGTTACCAAAAATCCTACAATTATCGTGCAAAATTATCCCAATAGTATCCCAAAGATATGCAATAAGAAATAAGAATTATATTATTAAAATATAAAATTATTATTAGAGTTTCAACTTTTAACCACCATTTAAGTGTTGAACTGATATGGTCCCACTCATATAAACGTTTTTTTTTAACAAAAAAAGGAAGAAGAAGTTCTTACTAGCTATTCTGATTTATTCCATCCAGTTCTTTAGGATTTAATGATTTACTTAATTAAAGGCCATGAATTTATGATGCGTTTGATTGTTTCTTAGGAAAATATTTTCTAGGAAACCTTTTTCTGGGAAAGTTTTTCCGAGGAAAGTTTTGACTGGGAAAATATTTCACAGTGTTTGATTAACATGATAAAGTTTGTAGGAAAGTTTATTTGAAATGTCCAAACTATCCATATATATTAATTTATAAAATATATTTTTAGGGGCATTTCGGGAAGTTGAGTTATAAAAAGTTTTCTTTTCCCATAGGAAAGAAACTTTCCCACACCCCCCTTGGGAAAGTTTTCTCCATGATCTATGGGGAAATTGTGGGCCATAGTTAAAAACTTTTCCAACCTATTTTTACTCCCAAACATGGGAAAGTTAGTGCAAAGATATATCCAAGTGTGAACAATCATACTCAAGTCAAGAAGAGGCACTTCAGTTTGTATGGAATCTGATTCCATTTTTCTTCCTCTTCTTTTTTTCTAGATCCATGTCTTATATATTAAGTTAGCTCTAAATTTAATCGCCTATTGCCTTAGTGGTAAGAGGTTTACTTTCTATCTCTGCCCTTCAAAGTTTGAATTCCAGGGGAACATTTCTCTCTTATCATTTTGGAGAATGTTGTGGGTAGGAGTAGAGGCCGACTTTAGGTAATTGACACCCTCTTTCCCTGTCCCCTATAAACCTGTTGGGTTATTCTTTTGAGATAGGGGCTGAATGGGTTGGACCACAAACTTATGTAAAAAAAAAGTTAACTATAAAGCTCTTATATACATACTTTGCATTTTTTCTGTCACTTTAACCAACTTTTTTGTCATAATATCTATCACTTTACAATTTCAATATACATTAATTACTAATTTATCAAATTAACCTTATTAATTACATCTTTTTTCTTCCATTTTTCTTTTTTATTCACAATTTTTTTAGTCACTATTTTATTCAATATTTCCACATTTTTAAAAAGTAAATTAACGTGGAGAAGAATTTTTTTTTAGCTTTATAAGTCTAAAGTGACAAATATATATCATTGGGTTAATTAATGTACATTTCAAGGACTTTTTTTTTTGTTTTAGAAATTAGAGCACAAATCCCTTGCAGAGAGAGGAGTTATTATAGTATTTAGATTTTCCTTACTGGGTAAACAATAGAATCATGATCTGTATTAATGCATCAGTTAAGTTAGTTATAGCACATCATTTACATGCAATTAAAAGAGGCATCTTTTGCAAGAATTTAATACACTATTTTAAATGGAGAGCTTGTTTAATTCCTTCAATTAGCATGATAATCATGATTGCAAATTCACAATTTACAAGTAATTGTTTAAAGTTAGAAAGTGGAGCCAAAAAGAGCTTGATCAGGTAATTCATCACCTCATTTAACTCCCACAAGCAAAAGTTTTATTTAAAAAAGATGTTGAAAAAGTTCACAAAAATTTGTTGACATTAAAAAAAAAGGCAACATAAATTAGAGGAGCATTATCATGTTGTTGCAATCACACCTGGACTCCATATTACCATTTTCCTCTTCCCCTATCTCTCTCTCTCTTCTCTCTAGGTTGCTTTTTTATCCATAAAGTTTTAATCTTTTTAAAATCAATTTCAAATAAAAAAAACCTTAAGGTACAACATTTTTTGTTTTTAAATTATAATGGCCCTCTTTGGCAAATAGCCTTGGTTTGTGGTGGCTCTGGTGAAAATTCGGGTCCTGATAAATTTAGGTAAGATAAATTCGGTTAATATAAAAATTTAGACGAGAAATTTATGTTTAGACTCAGTTTCGTTTCAGATCGGAAAATTCAGATGAAGTTAAAATCGGGTTTAGATAATAGAAAAAATAGAAATTTTATGTACGAACATTCGGTCGATTTAATCAATATCGAAATTCAGACAAAAAATCTATGTCTAGACCCAATTTTTTCTGGGTCGGACAAAGTTTTGCCAACTCTAGTTTGTTAATTGGTTGTTACTCCCTCCGTTCCATATCATTTGTCCTTTTGTCAACTAATAACTATTACGGTCTTTAATGTCACTCTTTGGTTGATAATTTTTTATATAATATCTTATTCACAATTGCAATATTACATTCTTAGGATAATATTTTTCATTATAAATCCAATGGTAGTAACTTTATTTAACAAATTATTGTATAAATTGAGAAATTTATGGTCAAATATTTTTTAGTTTGACTATGCAATTTACAAGAAAGACAAATAATATGGAACGGAGGTAGTAGTTGTTTACATTAACTGTTTATTATTGGTTATTTGAATTGACTATTTGGAAAAGGTGTGTTTGGTAAAATTAACTGTTTTTAAAAAAGTATTTGATGAAATTCCATTTATATCCTTTACAAATAATTTTGTAGGCTGTCATCTGTGCAATTTTAGACAACTTTTGGACTAAAATATATATTCCACGTACAATAACCTATTCTCGATTGCGCTAACCAGATTGAAAATTGACCGATTGAGACAAAATTGCCAACCAAATAAATTATTTACCAAATACATGAATACCCTATTTTGACGCCTAAATAAACTAACCTTTACAATTACCAAACAACACCAATATATTTAGACATACTATATAAAAATTGTTTGATAAATTACTACCATATAAATTCATAATGGAAAATAGTATCATTAAATATAATATTACAATAAATTATTTGATAAATTACTACCATATAAATTCATAATGGAAAATAGTATTATAAATAGTATCTAGACATACTATATATATAAATTCATAATGAAAAATAATATCTAGACATACTATATAAACTAACTTTTATAATAAACTGTTTGATAAATTACTACTATATAAATTGATAAATTACTATCATATAAATTCATAATCGAAAAATAGTATCATTAAGTACGTATAATATTACAATAATTAATAAAATACTATATTAGAATTATCAATAAAAGATTGATACTAAATGTTGTAAAACTCAAGCAAAAATAATATGAAGATGAAAGTAATTAGTCCCCACATCCTATCTTTTTTAGACGCTTCACTTATTTCTCTTGTGTCTCTCTCTCATACCTAATATGACGCTTTCTTTTTTTTTTAGATTTTAAATCTAATAATTATTAATTTTATATTTTATTCCACACCTTCATTTTCAAAACTCCTAAAATTTTTCTGATAAAAAAACCTCCTAAATTTTAAATTTTAAATTAAAAATGTCTAATAACATATTACCACCCTTATTTAATAGACATATAATTAATAATTTTTAAATTAAATATGTCTAATATATTTTTTTTACTTATTTAATAGATATATAATTAATAATTTTTATTATAAATTATATCAGAATTTCAATTTTTTAAAAATTAAGGATGTCACCCAGATTCATGAAGGGTTCCACCCCTATTCCCCACCTTGCTTCCCTCATTTCTCATTTGTCTCTATCATAACCTAAAAAATGACATTTATATTCAAAAAAGAGGTATTCTTCATTAATCCTTTTTATTTATTTTTTTAAAATTATAGCATGATTATTTCCCCATCTCTTTTACCTTTTAAAACCCCCCAACTTTGCTTCCCCCAATTCTCTTATGTTTCTTCCCATCCTTTCTCTCATTCATTCATACCCCCTCTCTCTCTAACTCTCTTTCTCTCTCTAACTCTCTCAAGGTTACCATCTCATTTACTCTTCATTCTCCTCCTCAGTTCTTCAGTCCTCACTTTCCCTTTTTTATTTTCGAAAAATACCCAAAAAATCATTAAGAAAAACCCTTGTTTTTGATTGAACTACATATCCAGATGCTGAATTTCCTTTTTTTTGTTGCAGGATAAATTAATTATTGATTTCTTCAAGTGGAAGCAAAGTAAAATATATATGGGTTCTTCCAAGGGGGGTGAAATTAATGATAACATGAAGAATAATAAGAATAATAATAATAAAGAAGATGAGGAAGGTAAAAAAAGTAAGGAGAAATTAGGGGGGAAGTTGGAAAAGAGTTATTTTGAGGTGTTGGGATTGTGTTGTTCATCAGAAGTGCCATTGATAGAGAAGATTGTGAAGCCTTTAGAAGGAGTTGTTCAAGTCTCTGTTATTGTCCCTTCTCGGACCCTCATTGTCCTCCATGATCCTTTACTTATTTCCGATCAACAAATTGGTTAGTTTCTCCATCTTCTTGTTTCTTTTAATAATTGGGTTTATTTGCGAGTACTAAAAGTTTAAAACTAATAGAACAAGGGTTAATTTGTTCGTTTCGGTTTTCAATTTTATTCTATCTATGAATGTTGGTCAGTGCTGATTAGTGTTGATTGTTACTGATAGTTGAAAATGTAATCAGAAAATATGATTGTTCGTGGTAAATAAGCGTTGATTGGAGTTAAAAATATAACCGGATAATATGATTGTGGTAAATGAATGTTGATTATTAGTACCAATCTCGTGTTCTTATAAAATGGTAAATATTGTCATGTAAGGCCTATGATTAAGTGTTAGATGAATGTTGATTATGAGTACCCATCATATATTTATTTATTTTTGTTTCAATCTTTTGTTTTTATAAAATCGTAAATATTGTCATGTAAGACCTTTGAATGAGTTGCACAATTTGTTTATACCCATCGTGTATTTATTTGTTTTTATTTCATTCTTGTGTTCTTATAAAATGGTAAATATTGTCATGTAGACCTTCCAATGATTTGAACAATTTGTTTATATCATTGTCAATATGAGAACCGTGGTGTAGTAATACAAGTGGTGTATCTATTTAGGTACCCGCTTTTGTATTAAATTTTTTTGAAAAATATCATCAATATTAATGGATTAAATTTATCATAAATATATTAATATTATTATAAAAATTAAATTTTTAAGTTATTTTTATTACAAAAATTTATCACCAAAAAATTGATATACTTTAATGTATGTGGTGTATTTAGGTTGGTACACCACGGTGGACAGTATAATTTGTACTATAAGAATGGACCCAAAGGTTTCCTTTACTAGGTTTTTTCAAAGGGTTCTTGAAGGGTTTTTGGTGAATTTGCACGTATAACTCTTTCCATAAACTTTAGTTAATGAGATCGACTATTTATATTTTAATTTTTAAAGTCATGTTTAAATATATTTTTCCTTAATTATAGTTTTTAATTATTCAAAGTCTGAAAAAGATAAAGGAGTCGGAAATAATGTCGCTGAAACAACGTAAACTATATTAAAATAACATGACAACTAAACATCATTGTACAAACAACTAAATAAGAGAATAGAAAGATTGGTTATCATACGAATTAAATACTAGAAATTAATGTCATTCATATCACACACCAAGAATTTGGTATGATTTCTATTGGCCATTGATGGATTGGGGCAGTCATGAAGAATCTAGAGTAAGAAAATTAATTAATGCATATTAGGTTAAAAATAGTTTGCATCAACAATCTTTCTTTTGGATTATGCATAAATCACAATTTATTTTTCCTGATCACTTTTTTAATTAAGGATTATTTTGTTTAGGTAGTATATAGGAAAAAAGTCGTGGAAAAAATTTGAGATAAACTTGTGGATAAAAACATTGAAATATTTAAATACAAATTGATCCAAAAAGGAGCAAGCTTTAGCTAGGTGACAACTTACAACCGTGAATGTAAATTGACTAATAAAAGTTATGAGAATTTAATACTATAATAAATTAGATTGGATATTATATATCGAAATTTAATTATGGCCGTCTTTAATTACGAGTAGAAAAAAGGGACTGTATGACGTAAGCATAGGTGACTTGTGAGTCATGGTGTCTTTTGATCACTTTGTGAGTGAAAGTAGATTAAGGAACAACCTTCATTACTTTAGCTATTAAATTTAGTATTAACAAAACCAAATTGTGAGTTAATTGATCTTCATAAATTACACTATTTTATTCAACTTGTGACAAGACAAGTTTAGGTTATAACTTATAAACTGCAAATTATACTATCCATTGTGGTATGCCGTATGCCTAGTTAGATACACTACATCAGTATTTATATGATGAACTTTTGTAAAAATTTGATTACTTAAAAGGGATATTGGATGATAATATACCAACTTTTGGTGGTATTAGATTGTCATATATCGACCTTTACTATTGGGCAACAATATCCTTTACTTTTATTCTTAGATGAGGTTACTATACCAACAATGACGGAGGAGGTGGCGGTTGGTGAACTGATCTCCGTGTTGACGTGGCCAGTAATCCCATTAACCCCTCTGTTTCTCACTAACCCATACTAAAAAAATTGGCCTCAGCACAGTGGCTAAGAGGGTGTTAAACCGATCTTTAATGGGATTACTGGAAAAAGGGTGTTAAAAAATTGGCCTCAGCATAGTGACACACAACCAACTAATGTCTTATAACGTGGGTTAATGAGAAAAATGGAGAGGTTAACAGGACCATTGGGTTGAGGCATGCTTTTCTTCCCTCTGTCAGCTACGTTAGTATGAAGACCGGTTCACTACCCTCTTAGTTACTGTTGGTATAATAATCTCACCTAGTCTCATTTAGTCTTACCCAGGTATAAAGGTTAGGAATATTAATGGTGTCCAATAATAAATGTCAATATATTACAATCCAATACCTTTAAAGGTCAGTATATTACAATCCAATACATGCATAGGACCCTATAATGATTCGGCTATAGGCAAATAAAAAAGCTTGTTGAAACCATAAATATGGCTAAAGTTACGTGACTTGAATGAAACCCAAAAACCAAAAGAGCATGATTTTGAAGGTAGATCTACATGCAACACATGAATAACGAGCATGAAAAGAGAGACTAATTCCGGTAATTAATCACAACTACCTTGTGTCGTGTAACATGAAAATGCAAGCAAATTAAATAAATTAGAGGTTCATATTTATATACTACAAGTTTTGGCCACAAATAGTACGTATTGAGGGGCCTATGACTGGGAATAATCCAAAGTGACTTTTCGGCCACTGATGGTCTGTACTTTTTCACTATTTTCTCATAGCAGTCCAAAAGCAATTTCCGGTACCGAAAAGCTGAAGTGGCAGCCGGAAAGTATGTTTTTTCACACTCCAAAAAGGAGATTTCCGGTCGCCACGTCAGCTTTCCGGTCTCGGAAATTGATTTTGGACATTCTGAAAATAGTGAAAATACAGATCGCTTATGGCCAAAAGTCACTGGATTATTTCCATCATGGCCTCAATACGGATTATTTGTGGCCAAAAACCCTATATACTATATGAAACCCAAAATGTTGTGAATGAATGTAGGTGTTTAGTTGGTTAACATTCCTGTTTTTCAGGGTTGTGACTTGTTTCGTATATAGTTATCCAACACATCAATAATGTGTAGGAATGTAATCAATCTTTTGCACTCACAACGCCACGTTTTTATACCCATGCTATCACACATTAAGTCCTTTTTTTCTATAATTTTGTTTATTTTTTTGATTATTAGATGATAATACAGTGAATTTTAAGGGTATTGCACAGTAATGTATTAAATTTTTTTTTTGTACTCTAATACACTAAATTTTGAGGGTATTGGACAATAACACACTCAGACTAATTCAGCTGGTGATTGACGCGGGTGTCGTTTTTTTATTTTTTTTTTCAAAAAAATAAATTAACCATCTTGCTGAATTGGTCTGAGTGCGTTATTGTCCAATACCCTCAAAGTTCAGTGTATCAGAGTCCAAGAACAAAGTTCAGTGCATTATTGTCCAATACCCCTAAAGTTCAGTGTATTATCATCCAATAATCCTATTTTTATTAATGAGAAACTTATCGCTGACAAAATTTGGTCCGATTTGAATGATTGAATTCATCTGGAGAAAATTTGGTTTTGCCCTGATTTTGTTGACAATCAAATTGATCAAATTCTCAGACATAATATATTTTTTTATTGTCCGAATATGCTTTTGACTCGAATTTGGTTCTGTCCGAATTGTTAGACCCGATTTGGCAAAAAAACCAGATCCGAATATCAATTTCTCATTCAAATTTTAATATTGACCGAACTCGAATTTACCCGGACCCATATTTTTGCCCGTCATGAGAGTTTGATCCTAGCTAGCATATTTATTTTCTCTCATAATCTCTGTGAAATGAGCTTGCAATAAATGTAATATAATTACTCTGGGACAAATTTAGAAGAATGCATACTTCTAAGATAATACTACAATTCATTTTGGTGCTATTGTGGGTGACATTATAGGACTGTGAAGATTCTGTCACCGGCAGCTTATTGTTTTTTGTTGTTATTTGTGTCTCTTTTTAAAAAAATTTCATTGGCTTTGCCAGTAATTTGTTAATTTTCACCCCAACAAATTTTGAATAATTGAAAAAAAAATCAATTCAATACAGAAATAAAATTAATAATTTATGTCAAAAACATATCATGAACTACTATCCTCCTGGTATCTATTTGATTTAGAAAGAAAATTGAACCATCTCCATCATATTTATTTGTTGTTTTTATATATGTATATATTCAAATTCTCTTTTCTTTTTGAACCAAATTCTCTTTTCAGAGGAGGACAACCACTGACAAAATTATCCACGTGTGTTCAAAGACATAACATGATCATTTGGAAATTGTTTCAAGAAAATATATATTTCTAATCACTTATTACTTATTTCTAAATTTATTGATTTAATATGGAAAGTCACGCAGATTTTAGAACTTTAAATTATTCTCTCTTATTCCATATTATTTGTCCTATTTAGAAATTGTGCAGTCAAATTTTAAAGTTTTTTCCTATACATTTCTCAATATATATAATGACTTGTTATATAAAATTATTATCATTAAGTTTGTAACGAGAAATATTAACCTAAAGGTATAATATTTCAATTGTTAGTAAAATATTATATGAGAAATCATCAATCAAACAGAATAGTTATTAAAATCTCAATCCTAATCTATGATCCTATGATTTTATGATTCAAAATCCTTGGTGCGATTCTACTCTCTACATTTCTATCCACGATCCTACATGGGTTATCCGATCCTAACTGCCCTATGGATCCGAGTTAAGATCCCGATTTTAAAAATCATGTCAAACAGTGATATTAAAGACCGTAACAGTTAATTAAAAGATAAATAATATGAACTGAAGGGAGTACATAGAAGTGTGAAGGCCTCCAAAATCTCTTTCCATCCAATATTTTTAATTACTCTAGGGCAAAGGTAGACTCACATCAAAATAACTCTTTTTTTTTAAAAAAAAAAAACTCCTTATTAGGTAATGATCTTCAATCAAAGTTCAGGTAAATAACCAATCAAAGTTTGAAAACTCTTCACAAATTCCTTAACCATTGGAGATTATCTAATATGTGGTCATGATCAAGTTGCTATATTGGGCCCTTTTTGGTCCTCACAGCCACCATGGGCATTAATTACAATAATGCAAAATATTAGATCCTTGAAAGATGACCATAACAGTCTCCTTTCTTTTTCCTAATTAATAAATATTTAATAATAATACATATTTTAAATCAAAATAGTCAATTATCATTTTTGAATTATTTATAATTTGTAGTTTTATTATTTTAGATATTATTTTTTTAATAGTTACGCGTATTTATACAAGAGCATAGTATTTTTTTCAAACTACATTAAGAAATATAAATGATAATTTAATTATGTCAACTATATTAGAGAATGTATATTTTATGAATAATTTTATGTTTACGAAAAAAATATAAATACATAATATCTTTTCTGAAATAAAAAATAATGTTTTTTGATGGACTGAAAAATATTTTTATACAGCTTATAAATGGTACTCACTCTGTTTCATGTTTAATTGTCCCAACGTCTTTTTTAGACTAAGAATTTTTTATAGTATATTTTATAAAAAAATTTATAACATTATATTTTTAATGATAATATTTTTCATAATGAATTTAATGATAGTACTTTTTTATAGTAAAATATTACCTATAATAAAAAATTAATAACATCAACGAACAATTAACATCGAACGTATAGACAGTAAATCATGAGAGTACAGCCGTCTTTATTGGTAATATTATTATAGGTTTGTACTGGTAACTTCTCTTCTTTTTATTTTTCTTTTCTTTAATGAAAGAAATGTGAAAATATTTATTAAAATTAAAAGGATGCGTGGGGGACTCCATCAAGTTAAAAGGTGAAATTAAGTTGTCGTGTTGCTAATGCCATTAGCCTCCCACTAGCTAAAGAGATAACATCATAAATCATAATCACCTAAAAAGGCACAAAATAATTAAAAATAATTGAAAAGAAATTGTAATATCTATGATTAATTTTTTTTTTTTGGTTTCAATGATATTTTTCCTCCTTATGAAGGAAAGGGTGATGTGGGTCTTGGCCTTTAGGTTTGGATTTTTTTTTCAAATTTATGGCGCGTTTAATAGTTTACGAAAAAGTTTTTTCTTGGAAAATTTTTCTTAGGAAAGATTTTTCCAAGGTCCTTTGAAAAAATATTTATTAAATTTGTGAGTGAAATAATGAGTCTACATTAAAACTTTTTCATCTATTAGGAAGAACCAAACATATAAAAGTTCAATCTAATTTATAAAAGTTGACTAACTTTCTGGAAAATTTTCCAACCAAACACTTGGATTTATTTCAAACTAGTCTTTGTCCATGCATTTGCACGAATCTTTAAATTTAAAAGAAAGTAAATCAAAATTATTTAAATCTTCTGTTGATCAATACCTCTCTCCAAAATTTAGGAGCAAGACTACTACATCAAATCTATTTATATCTTGGTAGACATAATTTCGGAATATTGATTTTGGTTTTGATTTTTATCGTTGATCACTATGGAATCAAGAAAAGTTTAAATTAGTAAATATTTCCTATCATTGAAGAAGGTGGTTTTCCTATGTGCCATTGGACAATGGTATTCCTATGTGGCATCCGTATTTTGGTAATCTCAAATTTTAATACTTGCATTAGTCCACACTAATATGTAGTGGATTGCAATATTCCAAACTATTATATTGGATTGTAGTAATCCAAAATATTGTTCAACTTGGAGCAACTCGTTAGTGATACACTAAAATCTCAGGTTTCAATAGTTAGTGTGACACATTTTTAAAGTTTGACTTACCATTATCCCAACCTGTAAAATCTAAATTTGCGTTCATATTATCATCCATTTTTACCAAGTAAACCTGCAAATGAGTTGCTAATTTTATATGTAACCTTACAAATGCTTACAATTTACACACATTCCTCCATTCATTTAGAGAGCCTTTGTTTGATCAAAAATCCTGAAAAAATTGATTAACTTTGCAAGTTGACCTATTTTCTCTATGTCTGGTTGCATTTGGGTATTGGGAAAAATTTTACAAGGATCCTACAATTTCCAACCTTCACTCAGAGAAAACTTCACGTAGGAGATAGGGGAAATTTTTCCGATAGAAAACCTCCTAGGAAAAATTTCCCTAATATTCCTACCAAATACTTTTTTGGGACAGAGTGTATCAACTTCTCCCCTTAACCAACACCATTTTCTTGGACCAACTAACTGTGTAACATTATTATGTGGGATTTTTCACATATATTTAGCAAACATATTATTAACCCCTTTCAACATTCAACAGTGAAGGCACTAAACCAAGCAAGGTTAGAAGCAAGTGTAAGAGTAAATGGCAAGGCAAACTACAGAGGAAAATGGCCAAGTCCCTATGTGTTTGGTTCTGGGATTTTACTGGCATTGTCATTCCTCAAGTATGTTTATCACCCCTTGGAATGGCTTGCATTGGCAGCTGTTGTTGTTGGGATTTGGCCTATTCTTATGCGGGGCGTTATCGCCCTTAAGAACATCACCCTTGATGTCAACATTCTCATGCTCATAGCAGGTATGTTTTCACCTTTTCGATCTTACTCGAAACTTGGTGATATTCGATCAGTTCGAACACAACCTTAAACTTTTGGTTGAGATCATTTTGTACGTCTGACGTGTTAGTTTTTGTGCTACTTTCTTAATTTCGCAGTGGTGGGCACAATTGTGTTGAGAGATTATACAGAAGCGGGCACGATTGTTTTCCTCTTCACCATTGCAGAATGGCTCGAGTCCAGAGCTAGTCACAAGGTACTGCTTCTGAATTAGCTAATTAAGTGCATGTTTGGCATAGTTTCTAAAAATGTGTTTTTGCTTCTTACAAATACTTTTTATAAAAGCTATTCTTGGAGAGGTATTGAAGTGTTTGGCGTAGCTTATTACATAAGTGATTTTACTAAATTAAAGTGTTTGGCCTAACTATAATATAATGTTTTTACTAAATTTAATTGTTTAGCCTAACTTTTAAAATGATCATGTATTTTTTGGAGTAAGATTATCATATGATTATTTACATTTTTCTCTTTTTATTAATTTTCACAAATTATCATATGATTAGTTATAATCATTATTATTATAACTATATATGGTCTTACTTAACTTACAATTCTTTAAGTTAAATATTTATATATCAAAAATTTACTAAATACCGTATTTGTGAAGGAATTAAATAATATAAATGTTCAACATAATATTAAAGGTTTTAATATAATATTAAAATACTTAAATGCTATTCTTATAAGAATCAAAATATTTATTTGAAATTATGGAAACTAATCACTAAAAAATCTCATAGATTGAGTAGTAATTAGTTTGTAGGAAGCAGAAGCAGCAATTTACTTGTTCTTGGAAAATAATTATTAGCTTCTAAAAAAAACACTGTTTGGCCTAATTTGTACTTTTTAACTCCAAAAACAATCTTAAAAACTAGGCCAAACAAGCACTGAGTAATGATTAGTTTGTAGGAAGTAGAAGCAGCAACTTGTTTTTGGAAAACTATTATTAGTTTCTAAAAAAACACTGTTTAGCCTAGTTTGTGTTTTTTAACTCCAAAAACAATCTTAAAAACTAGGCCAAACAAGCACTGAGTAGTGATTAGTTTGTAGGAAGTAGAAACAGCAATTTACTTGTTTTTGGAAAACAATTATTAGTTTATAAAAAAACACCTTAAGCCTAGTTTGTGCTTTTTAACTCGAAAAACAGTCTTAAAAACTAGGCCAAACAAGCACTAAAATGGGTTTTGAACCTCGTACACAGCTTGATCATTGCATGATTTTGTCAGGCAACTGCTGTAATGTCGTCGCTCATGAGCATGGCGCCTCAGACAGCAACGATAGCAGAAACAGGCGAAGTTGTGAACGTCGAAGATGTAAAGTTGAACACCATTGTTGCTGTGAAAGCGGGGGAGATCATACCCATTGATGGGGTTGTGGTGGATGGAACTTGTGAAGTCGACGAGAAGACTCTGACAGGGGAGTCTTTTCCTGTGGCGAAACAGACGGGTTCTACTGTTTGGGCTGGAACTGTCAATGTAAATGGTATGTTCATGTATTAATGTTTTTCGCAGTTGGGTCTTTTCGGTTTGAGTCATGGTAGATGTGTGTGTTTTTGCTGATATGTGAATGTGGGGGTTTTGTATGTCAGGTTATGTAAGTGTGCAGACGACCGCCCTTGCAGAGGACTGTGCAGTGGCGAAACTGGCACGATTGGTGGAAGAAGCTCAGAACAATAAGTCGAATGTGCAGAGGTTGATAGACAAATGTGCCAAGTACTATACACCAGGTTGGTCCGCTTAGATAAGACTGTTTATATCTAAGAAAAATGAAACCGTCAATAGCAGTTGGTGCAGTTACTACTATTTAGGTGGGGGTTCGCGAGGATTATGCAAAAAAATCTTGTCATTCTCTGCACACATACTTGCGTTGTGTGATGACATAAGACTATCTACGTCTGAATCTCCCTAGAACTGGTCAAAACGGGACCCGTACTGGAAGTTGTTACTTGCTGTCGTTGAAAACAGAACCTACTAAGATAAAACTATCTATATCTTGCCATGTCAATTGGGTCATTCGGGTTGGGCCCATTTTGGAATGGGTCATTTGGGTTGGACCCATTTTGGATTGGGTCTATTCGGGTGAACAAGGTTCAGGAGAGGTCGGGTTTGGGTTGGGTAATTATCGGGCCGGGTTAATTTGTGGACGGTTTATTTTTGTTAGACAAGATTGTTTCTCAAAAATGGACCCCTTTAGTGAGAGATGAATTCGGGTCAGGTCGGTTCATGTCACTTCACTTTGGATTGGGGTCCACTTTGGGTCAGACGATTTTTGACATTTTTTGGGTATGGTCGGGCTAAAGTCGGGTTTGGGTGAGTCATCCGGGTTCAGGTCAATTTTGTCAGGTCTTGGTGTTGTTGTCATAGTGTAGGTGGGGATTTGTGAGGATTACCCAAAGGAGTCTCGTCTTTCTCAGCACGCACGTAAATACAATTGTGTGCTAAGACAAGACTGTCTACGTCTGAATCTCCCCAGACTTAAAAAAAACGACACCCACACACATGAGAATTGTTGTTGCGTCGAATGTTTACATTTGATTCAAACTGGTTTTCCTAATGTAACCTTCTCCGATTCGCCTTGCAGCTGTTGTATTAATCTCTGCAGGCCTGGCAGTGGCTCCCATAGCCCTAAAACTACACGACCCGCGACGTTGGTTTCGCCTCGCCCTAGTAGTCCTAGTCAGCGCGTGCCCGTGTGGTCTGATCCTGTCCACGCCCGTTGCAACATTCTGTGCACTCTCACGAGCCGCCACCTCGGGGCTTCTGATAAAGGGAGGAGATTATCTCGAACTCCTCGCGAAGATCAAAACCGTGGCTTTTGACAAGACAGGAACCGTCACACGAGGAGAGTTCACTTTGATGGATTTCGAGGCACTCGCTGACAATCTTAGCTTGACTACTCTGCTTTACTGGTAAGTTTAGTACTTTGGTTGAACTTATAGTGAGTGAAAAAATTGTCTGACATATTGATGGTTGTGTTTATGTACTAAAATGAATTGGGTTTTTGTCGGTTTTTGAAGGGTGTCGAGTATAGAAGCCAAGTCGAGCCATCCGATTGCATCTGTGCTCATTGATTATGCTCAGTCTCAGTCTATCAGTCCAAAGCCTGAAAATGTGGAGGATTTTCAGAACTTTCCAGGGGAAGGAGTGTTTGGGAGGATTGATGGCAGGGAGATTTACATTGGAAACAAGAAAATAGCCCAAATGGCTAACTATACATCAGGTAAGAAGCTCAATCTTGTCACTAGAAAGAGCTCATGAAATTTTGTCCCACCCAAATATCTAAATTTGTCTGACCCAGAAAAGAAATCGGGTATAGTCATGGTCATAGCGGTGCCCAAAAAATCGGGTTCGGGTCAAACCGGGTTTGGATAATTCGGACATTCGGACAAAATCTCCAAACTTGAACCCTGTTCGAATTTAAATTCGGACATTTTTTGGGTGTCCGAACCCGAACCGCTGAATTTGTCCGAATATAACCCAACCCGAATTTACACTAAATGTATACATAATTCCAATATTTTGTCCGAATTCTAGTGTTCGGACACTGTCCGAATTTGTCCGAACCCAAATTTGACACAAAATTTGGACATCCGAATTTTTTCTCCCAAACCCGAACCCGCCCCGATTATAAAATCGGACATGACCGAATTGTCCGAATTTTGGTCCGAATTCAAAATTCGGACAAAAAATTGATGACCAAACCTGGATTTATTCGGGTCGAACAAATTTTTGCCAGCGTTAGTCATAGACTTTCTGTCCAGATTTTGATATTGACTGATTTTACCGAATGTTGAGACATTGACCCAAATTTTTCTTAGCATATATTGTTCAAGAGCATTTCAACTTTGAATATTGATCAAGTTTTTCCTGTCAATTCTCAGCTCCAAATCTCGGTGTGGATGCAAAGGAAGGAAGAACTTCCGGGTATGTTTACTCCGGTGGTGCGCTTATCGGCACTTTCAGCCTCTCTGACAACTGTCGCTCAGGCGCCAAAGATGCCATCGAAGAACTGAAGTCGATGGGAATACGGACCGCTCTGCTTACAGGGGACAGCAAGTCTGCTGCCACTCATGCACAAGAACAGGTCTACCAGTACTTAACTTTTCCGATACTTGCCAAAACTTACCTTTTTACCGTATCATATATTTACCAGTGAATTTTACTGACTGTGCAGCTTGAGCACGCCCTGGATGTGGTCCGTGCGGAGCTTCTGCCCCAGGACAAGGCGCGAATCATCGAGGAGTACAAGCTGGAGGGGCCCACTGCTATGGTAGGAGACGGCGTGAACGACGCCCCTGCATTGGCAACTGCTGACGTGGGGATTTCCATGGGTGTCTCGGGTTCTGCACTGGCGACGGAGACGGGCCACGTGGTGCTGATGTCGAACGACATCAGGAAGATTCCGGAAGCTGTGAAGTTGGCGAGGAGGACTCAGTGGAAAGTGATTCAGAACATTGTGATTTCCATTGGAACGAAAGCGGGTGTCCTGGGAGCCGCGTTTGCAGGACACCCGCTTGTCTGGTTGGCTGTTTTGGTCGATGTTTTTACTTGTTTGCTTGTCATCCTGAACAGCATGCTGCTTTTGAGGTCAGGGGGTCAGGGGCGTGGAAGGAAATGTCTTGGGTTGATGATGTTTCACGGTGGTTGCTGTCATTCGCACAGTCAGGAATGCTGTTCTGACAATCATCATCATCATGGTCATCATCATCATCATCATTCAGAACATGAAGTCAGAAACCCAGAAGCGTCGAAGTGCTGTTCGCAGAAAATGTCCTGTTCTGACAATCATGCAGTTCACACGAATGATCATCATCATCATCATCATCGTTCTGAGCATGAATCGAAAAACCCAGAAGGATCAGACTGTTGTTCTGACAGTTCAGGTCACGCGAATCATCACCATCATCGTTCTGAGCACGAATCGACAAACCCAGAAGCATCAGACTGTTGTTCTGCAACTGTAAGCCAGGAATGTTGTTCTGACAAACCATGTCAGAAAAACCCAGAAGCAGAATTAGTCAAGTGTTGCTCATTAGAGACCGAAGGCGGGCAAAATGCTGAGAATCGCGAACCGACAGTCCATGGATGCAATGTGCAGGAAACTGATGCATCAGTACATCATGAGATTAAGGAGGTCACCCACAACCACAACCATGACCATAGCCATGTCCATAATCATGACCATCACCATCACCATGACCATGACCATAACCATAACCATGATCATCATGACCATCACCATCATCACCATCACCATAACCATGACCATGACCATAGGGTGAAGCAGGTGTGCCACGGACTGAGGAAGAGGGCGCCCGGGGCGTGCTGCAAGAGTTACAGGAAGGAATGTTGCAGTGGGTCACAGCATGGAGCTGGTGTAGTGAGTTTGACTGAAATTGTAACTGAGTAGAGTTTTAATGTTTGTTTGTTTGTTTGTTTGTTTTTTTTTGGGAGAAAGAAGAAAAAGAAACCATCTAGGGTGTATTTGGAATGCCTCAGGTGGGAGTTGAGCTTAGAAATTTGAAGCTAAAAAAGATGGTTGGGAATTTGGGTCAATCCCCAAGTTAGACTGTGTGTTGAGTGTCAATTATTGGGGGGGAAAGAAGATGTATTGAATAGAAGTAGATTGTAAAGGAAACATGCAAATTGTAACAAATCTTTTGGGTTTAAGCAAGCAATTTCTAGAGTGGAAAGAGGGGGTATTGTCTTAGTTTTTCATTTTTGTGTCAATAATTTTGGGCTTGAGCTTATATCATAAAAATAGTACAACTTTGTTCCATCAAAGATATGATAGTCAAGTGATAAGTATGAACTCTCTCAATTTTCCGTGCTTTCACTAAGGTTTAACCGTTTAACTCTTGATGGAAGTAGAACATTTTCAATTGGTGGAATTTTTAGAGTTGATGAGTCATGTTTGATATGAGCATTTTGATACTGAGCTGTTAAATTTGCTAGTGGTTAATATTGAGATAAGGACACGACGGACATGTTAAAGTTACGCGATCTAAAAAAAAAGATGTTAGTGGAACGACAACTTCTAAGTGAATTATGGTAGTCTTGGTGAAAGGGGGAAAACGAGCGACGTTTGTTCCTTGCAAGGTCGAGCCATGGAATTTGTTCATGCTTGTTGGGACATGGTGGCGGTTATCTCGATGGTGGATTCGAGGTAGAGCCATTGATTATACGTCTGAGTGGGAGTATGGAACCTCAGGCTACCTTTTGTTAAAAGGTCTGGTTTGATGGTGAAGGTAAATATTGATCAAGGTGGAGATTGTTCTATTGGTGTGGAGATCTTTTGACTCAAGATTTTTTAATACTTTGGCCGCCAAGACTTTTTTGATAGCTTGGTGACCAAGGCCTTTTGCCATAGGTTTTGGCTAATAATCTTCTTATTTATACCCTAGCTGCTATAAGCATAAGGGTGTATCTCATGGAGAGAACCACACTGGGTGTGTTCTAAAGAGCATCGCAGAGGGTGAGTGAATATTTCTTGAAGATCACCACACAGGGCGATGACATACGATCTTTATATGGTCCACCATGGTGGTAAAATCTCTCAAAACGTTAGTACATCGTTTGTAATTTTTTTTCTCCTATTTGGGCTTTTCAGGTGAAATCTTTATGTTGATCTTATTAGTTTTGTTGTTATTCCGCATTATTGTTTGTGATTCTAAACTCTTGATCCTAATATTCACGGTCATGTGGAGATATCATGTCTAAAGATAGCAACTAGCTATAACAACTACTCTAAACATTTAAAATCTTTTCACTTATTTCCAATGTCATCCATTGTCCAATAATTGGTAAAATAGATAGGTGGTAGAACATGATTTAATTCCAACATATCGTATCAGGGCTAGTTTAACCAAACCAAACCAAACCATATCAACATTATATTTATATATAGGACACTTGACTAGACATGGAATTGCACAGAATAACTTACTGAATGCTAGTAGGTGACCTCTATATAGCCACAGTTGAATAGACATGGAATTGTCCAAAAAAGGCATGCATATTGTGACAAATCTACATTGGTTTTCAAAATTCAATCAATTATTGAAGATGGGAGATTTGTTTTTCCTTTTCTTTAGGAGTCAAAAGGCAATCTCAATAATTCTCCAGCACTTGACCAAATCATATCTTCATTATTTGTCTTTGCACTTCAACCTCCCCACCGACTTTTTATAAAGTGATGCATATGTACAATATATGGATCAACCACAATTGGGATGTTTTAACTTAATTCAAAAATAGAAAAGAAAATAGTTTGCACTTGTGTGATGACTATTATTTAGTAGAGAATCATTTCAAAATTTTCCAATTAATTTCGAAAAACTACAATCACATATTATCAGTCTTAAGCCTGTATTTACGTGTGTTTATATATGTGCACGCGTGGCACATACACACATATATATATACATACACACACGCATTACCATTCTTAAGTTTGTGTGTGCATGCATACACGCGCCCGCACATGTATGTGTGCACATAAATACATATAAAATATAGTTTATGTAGGGAATAATTGTGAGTTATTTTGTGATTCTTTTATTTTTCTTTATCAATTGTCTTCCATTTAATCAAGTCTATCATCTTTGAGAATAAATGTATATTAAGGGAACATAGCTAGTATTAAAGTCACTATACCAAATTACCAACATAGGTACTATCACGTGTGTGCATAAAATGTGTCAATTTGAGTTATCTTGTTATTCTTTTATTTATTTGTTTTTCAATTGTTTTCCATTCACTCAGGTCTATCATCGTTGTGAATAAATGTATATCTAAGTGAATATAGTTACTATTAAAGTCACCATTTTATTTTTGTTACATTGGTAAGTCTGGTCATCCACTGGATCCTCTATTTCAAGAAAAGTCCAATGGGTTCACCAGCTCCTGGGGGATGGGGGAAACCAAACATGTAAGCCTATTATTGCTCCCATGAATGATCCCAGGATCTGTGAGATGTCACAGTGCAACAGATACCAACTGAGCTAATAGCTTATTGGTAAACTATTAAAGTTACTATACCAAATTAGGAACATAGCTACTATCATGTATATATATATATATATATATATATATATATATATATATATATATATATATATATATATATATATATATATATATATATATATATATATATGGATTATTGGATTATTGGACGATAATACACTGAATTTTAGGGGTATTAGACAACAGTGCACTGAACTTTTTTTGGACTCTAATACACTGAACTTTGAGGGTATTGGACAATAATACACTCAGAACAATTCCGGTGGTGGTTCTACTTTGAAGGATCGTTTTCCTTTTTTTCCAAAAAAAAAATATATTAGTCATCCTACTTATGTGTACTTTCTTACACGGCAAAAGTTTTTATGAAAAAAATAGAAAAACGGCACCTCAAAGTAGGACAGCCACCGTGTCAACCACAAGCTGAATTGGTCTCAATGCATTATTGTCCAATACCCTCAAAGTTCAGTGTATTAGAGTCCAAAAAAAAGTTCAGTACATTATTATCCAATACCCCTAAATTCAATGTATTATCATCCAAAAATCCTATATATATATATATATATATATATATATATATATATATATATATATATATAAAGTGTGTCCCAACATGTATTTGGAAGAAGAAAGGATGCTAAAAATAGATGGAATTAATTAGTTGAAAGGCATCCAAAATGGAAGGTGTGTACCAATTAAAGCAAACTAATTGATGATCGAGTTGCTTTAGCTCCACACAATAAAATAAGATGGATAGTGCACCATTTTGCAAAAAATTGACCACATATCCAAATTAAAGGCATAGCTCAAATCTTCACTACGATTCTATTCCCTCAAATATCCAATCAATGCGTCAATACCCATCACCTAATTCTCTCATGCCTACATTCCATGCACCAATTTAATTACATTTTCTTACCAAGCACAGGCATCTTAATTCACTAATGATACATTTGCTTCTTTCTCGGGAAAATGTTTCTTGTCCCTAACAATATTTTTCTTGAAAAAGAATTATTCATAATGTTTGGTTTACATTTGAAAATATGAGAAAGTTTGTAGGAAACTTTATTTAAAATATCCAAACTACTCTTATATATTAATTTATACAATAATATAACTTTTAGGAGCATTTTGGGAAGTAAAATTATACAACTTTCCCTTTTCCATGGGAAATTTTTTTTCCTAAGCCCTCCTATGGGAAGATTTTTCCCATCCACCTTGGAAAAATAATGGGACACACTTAAAACTTTCTTCCCTTCATTTTATAAACAAATATGGAAAAATATGGTCAATTTGGAAAAATTGACAAATTTTCCCAGTAAACAGTTGCAACCAAATACTCCCTCCGTTCTTTTTTTATCTGTCATTTACGGTTTTCAGTGCCAATTTTTAATCAATAATTTCTAATATAAATGTTTTGCAAACAAATATAATATTATAATTTTTTAATAGTATTTTTTTATTACGAATCTAATGACATCAATTTCGTATGATGAATCATTGTACAAATTAAAATATTAACGGTCAAAATTTTTGGTACAATTTCTAAGGCGACTGATAAAACCAAACAGAGGGAGTAGTACCTAAGTTTCTGTTCAAGATTAATTTTCAGTAAATTTTATCATAAGGTCAGGATAAAGGATATATATTAAATGTCAACTACCAAATTACGAATATAATCTATCAAACCCTAAAATTATCACACACGAAAAATTGATTTTATACTTCTAGTGAGACTTGAATTTTGATGGTAACTTAAAGAATTATGAAATCAACTTGACTATAAATTTTTCTTTTTTTAAAATATTCAAAGCAATAAAAGGGTGGAGAAATACACTGAATTCCACATTAAGTCTTAATATGCCACTTGTATGTACTATGTACTAATTTGACATCTTTAAAAATACCACATATTAAAAAGGTAGGCTTCTAAGCCCAAACACATAAATCAAATAGACTCATGAAGCATAAATTAAAAACAAGGCGAGTAAAAATATCCCACATCGGAAAAGTAAAGAGAAAGAATATAGTATATAAGTCAAGTAGGCTACTCTTCTTAACGTCAATTGATTTTAAGATGGAACCTCACTTAACTTTGTATCATGAACCTTAGTTGAAGTGGGCTCCCGCCTTGAATCTCCCCAACAATATATATTAAAATATGTTTGGAGAACAAGCAACGAGAAGACACCTTAAAGATGTACTTCAATTAGTCTTTATTTCTTTGAATCCTCCATCTTGGTCACTTAGGTTTATTCAGTTCTTTGTCTTCCTTGCCTTTTTTAGTTTTCAAATTCCTTATAATACTCTTGATTTTCGCTCCCTTATCACCAACTACCTTCGATCCTCTAGTTAATTGTAATCTTAATTGAATCTCATGCTAATTTCTTAATACTTGCAAATAGACCCGTCAATTCAGGCGGACAGGTCAGTTTCAGGTCAGGTTCAATATGGGTCGGTTTCAAGTTTATTTATGTTTTAGTTTGGAAATTTCGGACCTAATCTTAAACTTTCGGGCGAGTTCATATCGATTTCGTGTCGGGTCAATTTCTGCCAGCTCTACTTGTAGGAGTGTTATCACTTGCATCATCGATCGAGGCTCGATCTCCACATGTCCTTCGACCTAATTATCCTTACCTATGGTTTTTGAAAACTTGTACTTCTTCTATATGATTGACTTGGATTTCTAAATGACAGAAGCAAGCACCTACTCATCTTCCCATGATCCCTCTATGGCGTGAAAATCGCTTCGTTTTGGATGCAGACATGGTCTTATTGCATTTGCGCGATTTTTTATGGATATGGAGAAGTAAGAGCTATAGAAGTTGATTATTGTCATGTTGATGTTTGTTTTCAACGAGGAGTGAATCAGTAAAAGAAATTCACATAGTTCAATCATGAAGACCTTTCCATCAAATGTAATCTATTGCATCAAGCAAATATATAATCCATGGGGTTAAACTATAGTTCTAGAGTTTGGGAATGATGCAATAAAGTCAAAAAATGTTGTTAGCAGCAAGAAGAATGTGACAAATTTAAAACTGATCAACAGATATTTTAAAGTTTTTCTTGTTAGAGATGAGAATTTATCTTGATATTTTAAACTATATTCACCGTTAACTTTTTAGAGATGAGAATTTATCTTGATATTTTAAAGTTTTTCTTGTTAGAGTCCTATGACTTTTGATTATTAAATTTCTCTTATTTATATATTAAAAAAAGCATTCACAAAAAAATGATCATTGTGCCATCATCACAGCCTTTTGGGTCCACAAAGGTCACTTTTCTAGATCTAGCAAAATTGGTTGTTATGAGAATTTTGTCCACTTTTAGAAAAATATACACAATTTATTAATTGGTCGATCACTAAAGATAAGATAAGAATATGCTCATAAAAATAATTAATTTCTTCTTCCAACCCCTTTTCTCTAGCTCATTATATATATGGGTTGGGATGTGATAAAATCATTTCATCAACATTAACAAAAACTGAATCCCAAAGGAGGGAAAGTAGAGTTAGAGTGGATATGGCATGGCATGAAGAGGTTTAGAGAGTGGAATTGTAGCCAAGGATGACTTGCCGGGGGCGATTCTTAGGTTTTTGGATCGCGCTTAAACGTATTTTTGTTGTGAGAATTTGTTCTTGTATGTTCGTTATTATCATGTCTATGTATGTATGATCTAGCTTTACTCTTTATGGTTTGTTTTATTTGATTTTACAAATTATCAATAATTATTTCGAGGTACATTTTTATAGTGGTAAAAATTTTCAGGTGCTATTGATTTTGCAAAATAATCATGTTTGTTGATGGAACACCATCTAAATTGAAACTTTTAAAATCACACAAAGCCACACAAAAAGTTATTGTTAGTGTGTTCAAATTATACATGATTGTCTTCTCTATGTATGTATGATTTTTTCTCTTTATAGATTTTTTTCGATCAGATCACCAATGATTATTTCGAGATACATTTTGTATCCATAAAGATTTTCAATTGCAAATGTTTTACGAAAAGTTTTTATGTTGACATTTTGAAATCCACCTCTCTACAAATGACCGTGTTTATCGAAACTAAACCATCTAAATTGAAAACTTTCCAATCTCGCAAACCCACGTTAAAAATTGTTGCTATTTTCAAATTACTAAAGATCGATCTCTCACACACGAAGGGGGAAAAAAGTGTGCATGATGGAAATTTTGGTGTCTTTGGCAAGTTGTCCTTGGCTACATTTTGCTCTCTTCTTCTCATGCCATCCTTCCTACCTCTTGAGATATATTTCTCGTCTCTACTCACTAGTTTGTTTGTGAATTTGAATTGCATTAGCAGGTAAAATATTTTCTGACACTAATTAATATTTTTCAAAAGTTGAAATTTTTGCATTTATTTTCGACTCTTTAATTAGAGTTTTAAGGTGTGTAAAATTAAAAGTTGCATCCTCACAACAAGGGTCATACAGGACGACTTTCAAAATGGTCACATGCACTAATAATTCATCATCCTTCACCAAATGGTTATGGTGTGTCTATAGAACTGATTTCTTGATGGTAACTAATTTTTCAGGTGATTTTTTCAAAATACAAAAGTAATGGCTAGATGAGTTTTCAGGTTTATACTTTTAAATTCTTGTCTCTGTATATTGAAATTAAAAAGGTTTTGGATTTTAAATATGTATTGGTAAGAAAAAGTTCAAAGGGTCCAAAAATAAATATAAGAATACACCAAGTTGGAAAAAAGTATTAATTATTGGAGTGTCAAGTCCAAAAGGACCATTGCTTGGGACTTTTCCATTTGTAAGACCATCATCAGAAAGAAATTTAGATTTGTAATGTTATACAAAGACCATCATTATAAGTAAATTCTACATTTGTAAAACTATTTAAAACCTTATTACATTTATGGGCAAATTCTATATTTTTCGAACTATGCAGGTTATCCCTTTTATTACACATTTATCTGAATTTCATGTCTCTCTTATAAGAAATATGCTGTATGGACCATTTCATTTCATAATTTTACATCACTTTTCCCCATGCGCTTACGTGAAAATTCCATCTCAATAATTTTATATTTTCTTTCGTGTTTCTTTCTTACGTGATAATTGCTTCCCTTCCCAACATATATCTTGTTCTTATAATAATCAATCTAGCGTTCATAAAAAATAATCAATCAACCATTCATTCTGAATTTTTTCAAACCATTATTGGGTACTAATTATAAGAGTAAATGGATGGATTCAAAATGATCACACAAATTTCCATAAAAAAAAAAAGAAGATCACACGTAGTATAACTTTAGCCCATAACTCTCAGGGGCCGTTTGACATGCAATAGGAATGGGAATGGGAATGAGAATTCATAATGACATGGGAATGAGAATTCATAATGGGAATGAGAATTAATATGTCTTTATGAAATACCAACCTTCTTGTTTGTTTTGCGGTAATTCAAATTGGAAATATGATTTGGAATAAACACACATTGACTAAAATACCCTTTTATTGATTTATGAATGCTTTAATAAATTGAAATGGATGAAAGGCCATAAGTGACACACATTTACTTCTAGAAAATCAATTATCATATGAAAAAAATTTAAAAAATTTAAGTTCATGAAGATTTTAATAAAAATTAATTAAACATCAAATATGAATTAAAAATTTAAAACAAGTATATAAACGTTATGGATGATTCAATAAATCAACATGATAGACCAATTGTTGACGGTTGCCATAAGATTCAATAACTCAACTGGATTTACTAATATATTAATTATAATAAATATTTAATTAATAGAAGAAAAAGGCGTAAGCCCTACTGCATTAGTAATATCCCAACCGAAGGATACGTAATAAAAATAATATTTAATTAATATAAGCAAAAGTAATACCATGTTTAGGTGACGGTGGCCGGCAAGATTGACAATAAACGTGACTTTTTATTTAATATAAGCAAAAAAAATGAATAAATGTGAGTTTTTATTTTTTTTAAATAGGGGTAGTTTTGATATTTAATAGTGACTAACGAATTCTCAGGGTCTATTACCACACCCCCCCCCCCCCCATGGTAATAGATTGTTGGGAGTAGACCCCTTCTATTCCCATTCCCATTCCCATTCCCTTGCTTTTTTTTAATTGCCATCAAACAAACATGGTAATCCTACTCCCATTTTTCTATTCTCATTCCCAACCCCCTATTCCCTCCTACCAAACGGTCCGTCAAGGCCATATTCTTTCATCACACCAACAATTATGGCTGACGCAAAATATATTAACTTCATGAGATTTTGAGGAAGCTATGACAAAGTAATCATCTGTAGTCGTGAACATCGTCTTTGGAATTGGATCAAACATTGTATTAGGAACAATTCGTTACACGAAAGACACACTTTACAATGTTGAATGAGATCATGTATTGAAATGCTTCGGTCATTTTATAATGTGGCACTAGAAAAGTGGGATGTTGACTTTTATTAGTGTTTAGTTGGTACTTAGCATGTCATTTCAGCTCAAATCATGTGTTTTTCTCTTTCTCACGCCATTTCTCTCTCTACTTTAATCCTACAAGTGGTAGCGGCACGTCAAAAAATACATCACATTGCTTTGAAGCAACTCGGTGGTTGTATATTGAAATTTAAGAGTCTAAAAATTTAGCTTGATGTGATAAATTTCTAAAGTTCAGACTTTATTATCTCATTTCCCATAGATGAGATTATTACTCAAATTGTCTTGTTAAGAACGAGAGTTAAGAAAAGAACATCAGGCACCACTAACCAACTTAAGATTCGGTTCACCAACTTGGAACCCATTCAAAGCCCACTACAAGAGATCATACATCCTTGAATGCATATTAGAATGGTAATGTAAGAGAACAGTAGAAAAATACATTAAAAAATGTAAATACCCTCATCAGTTTTATCAAAAGCTTTAAAAAAAATCAATGAATTGATGGAATGAATGAATATGCACAGTTTTCCTTGACAAGTTTTATCGGTAGATGCAATAAGGGCCATGGACGAGATCATACCATCTAAATCAACCTAGGGACTTCAGAAATGTGTGGTCGGGTGAGGGGTAGTAAGAAGTAAAGGATAAAGGATCACATGATAGGAAGATGGGAATACAATATCAACACTATCAAAGCATATAAGAAGATCCTCAACCTCCACAACAATCTCATCTATACAAGCCCCATTTTGCAATTATCATCCGATCATCAAGATTATCAAGTGTGAGCAAAGAAAATGCAAGGTTATACCACTTTAAAATGTTCTCAATGTTACACAAGGGTGTATCATTATCATCAACAATCTCAAGTTCATCAGATAAGGCATCTACACAAGAAGGGGATGACACTCCTACTAACAAAGATGTAGTGTCTAGAACATTAAAAGTGAAAGTGAAGCATTCAGAGTCATAAACCATAAAAAATTATTCATATGCATATATAGATGCATTATGGAGAACAAGTTCTATATCACGAGATGGGAGCACACATGCTAGATAAAGAGAAAATGAGTCACTATCATCATGGTCTCAGTCACACAAAGGATAACTAACATGAATTTCAAGGGACAAATGGGAAGAGGATTGAATACCATCCAAAAACAAAAACAAAAACAATCCTTAGGTAAGAAATATCTAGACTATGGTCACTCTGATATAAATCAGGCTCATTACTCAATTGATGCATGAAAGAGTTGGTAACATGGTTAGATGATTTACAATGAACGCACCAAAATGGAGTATGTTTGGGAGAAGGAGGGGAACAATGATTCATATTTGTTTCTCATAGTATGATCTTGCATGAAAAGCACAAAGGTCATCAAAAGAACAACCAGAGGAATAACACCTCCAACTCATGAGTATCCGAAGTTGATCAACTGATCATGTACTTTTCAAGCCTCATACTCACTTCTAGCATGAAAACCACAATGATATAGGAGAGATCGGGTCTCAAATTTCACACCCTCATCAACAACAAATAATATTGCTCACTTTGTATAAGTAAAACCACATTGATGACAATAAGCAAGAGATAATCATTTACACAACTCTGATTAGTACAAAACAATTCTTGCTCATATCAAGACCTTTTATTGATAGAGATCAAGTATGGTGATTCCTCTCATCTACTCGGCTGCTATGATTAAGATGAGGGGGTTGAGGGTGCAAGCTTGGGGGTAGATGCTTGGTGAGTGCTCTGTTGCATTGCACTTTAGCTTACAGATATGGAAATTAAGTCAAAGAGGAGAAATAGCAAGGGAATGATACAAGTGGCTATCTATAATATACCAATCTTAAACATCTATAGGAGCCCTCGTCCCTAATACCTTACACATTTATTTGGAGAGCATCTTCAGCGCTACTCATTCTTAGGTTGTGAGAGTATGTATATAAGAGTTTATACTTCACTGTTACTTTAATCCCCTTGTACTATAAACCATTTAGAATCTATTCCAACTTGTATCTTACCTTATACTAGTGGATTTTGCTAATTTGTCATCCATGATTTTTGCTGCATCAGGTTTCTACAGAAAATATGTGTCCCCACTGTTCTTGATATGATATTTCCTTTATACCATGTTGTTTTGTGATTGTTCATTTTTTTCAGTCCAACACTCACTAGTAATTTCTTAATACGTTGAGAATGTATTTTGAATCCTTAGTACTTTGAATAGGTACAAAAGGGTTAAGTAAGAGAGCGTTTGATAGAAACCATAGGGAAATTTTTCTCGGGGAAAATTTTCGATGGGAAGTCTTCTTCCATGGGAAAGATTTTCCCGGGGAAAATTTTCCATGAGAAGTTTTCTTCCATGGGAAAGATTTCCCCGGGAAAAATTTCCCTTAGGCCCCCCTAAGGGAAATTTTCCCTAGGAAATTGTATGAAATGGTGGCCCCCCCGTAAATTTTTTCCCATAGTCAACCTATTTCCAAACATGGGGAAATTAAGTCAACCCGGGAAAATTGACCATTTCCTCGGGGTTTTTGACCAACCAAACGCACCCTAAAAATTATTGCCCACAATCTAACCTTCGTGCGTATGGATACTTCTATAATTTTCACATTTGTCAACCACTACTATATTATATTCCACTGGATCCAATTAGATGAGGGCTCTCAAGTTTGTGAATGTGAATGTGATTGTAATTGTGATTGTGATTGTGAGCATAAAACAATGCCATCAGGGAAAAGATTGTCAACTTTATGCAGCTTGATCTCAACTTCTCAAGTCTCAACCCACATACTTGCTGAAATTTTCTTCACTTTTGGGCTCAAGTGTTTGAATGTCACGAGCTTAATTGTCGTGCTAGTGGGTTGTTTAATGCAATTTTAGGCCACTTCGCTCCATCAGTCCTTACCATGTATAACAAACGCCGATGGTAAATACGCGTTAGGTGAATTTGCCTAAAGTTTGGCTGGGAAAGTTTTTAAAATTTTACATAATATACAACAAATAAAATTTCTTCACATTCACCCGAAATTTTCCCCGCCAAATTGCACCCAAGTTTACGCAAACTACCCTTGCCCACTAAAAGAACACGAGCTATTTCCAAAGCACCCAAAAGAAGGCATAAATAAACTTGTGCTAAAAAATGACAAGAAAATAAAAGGAGAAATATATGGAAGGGTTAAATTGGAAAGATAATAGGGGCAGGAGGGACAGTTTTATGTTTAGGAGAACAATCCCAACCATTTTCAGGAGTATATAACAAATTAAAATGTTTGGGAATCCAATTTTCACCCTTGGATTTTCTTTGCCTTTGAAGCTCTCTTTCTTTGTCCTCCAAATATTTTTTTGCATCTCTTGCCTTTTCCCACTCCTTATTTAGAATCCCTTTGCTCACCTCTGCCCATACTACCCCTGACTCACTTTGCCACACCCCCTGCAAAATAATTAATTCATTAATTTTAAAATTAAGAAATATTGATTGTCAAAAAGAGAGATAAAATACTCCCTCCATTCCATATTAATTGACACTTTGACTAAATTTTGACTGTTAATTACTCACAAATTACAATGAATTACAATATGAAATTACCTCCATTGTAATTTTTAGTAAAGTCTCTTTTTAGTATTGGTAATTTCATATTGTAACTCATTGTAATTTGTGAGTAATTACAATTTAGTCAATGTGTAAATTAATATGAAACAGAGGAAGTATAGAAGAATAGGGATGTACCTCAGGATCCTCTACACTTGGGGTGGGAAGCAAAGAAATGGTCTCTTTGGCATTGTATATAACTTTGATTTTTCCATTACTTTTATCCTTTATATTCACACTCCTAAAAATGAAGGAAAATTATCAATAGCCTATAAATATAATAAAATACAAGTTTTCAAAGAGAATTTAAAGCTAAATGATAAATTTAGAAAAGTTTGATTGCTTCTGTCAAGTTAACCTCTTGCTTGTGTCATTGTCTAAATAAATTTAAAACTAAATGATTCTGTCTTCAACCATATTAGAGTTATGCACTAAAACACAATTCCATAAGTAACATTTTTTTACTCCATGTAAATTTGGTCGGGCTCACTAGACTCCTATCTCATGGGTAACCACCAGTAACCTTTTTAAGTTAGGGAAGGGAGGTATCAAACTGTCCATGACAAATAGGACCCATCAACCCCACAATTAATGTAAAATTTTTGTTTCTACCAAAACTTAAACCTTAGCTTGAAGGTTGGATGATGTATGTGGTTGCCACTAATTACGTAATTAATTGTTTTCATACTCCCATCACAGTTACAACGTTTTACATAACATTACATATATTTACAGTTTTTTTCCAAAACTTTACTTTACCTGACCTTACCTTACCAATAGAAAAAAACATAGCCTAAAATCTAACTCATGTTTGGGGTAGATACTATGTATGTTCATATCCTTGTTGACCAAAAACATGCTCAATTGACCTAATTTTTTAGGGTGCGTTTGGTAGAATGTCACATGTAATGTCCTAAATTGCGGTCGCCGGTTGGTTTGTAGACTATCCATGGAAATGTGGTGCTTTGGTGGGGTGTTTTGTTTATGGTAGTGGATATATAGAAGTTAGGTGATAGTCAAGTGCCAACCATCACGATTTTCCATACTCCCCCTAAGGTTCATGTCTTGTTAGAAACAAAATATTTTCTATTGGTGAAAATTGTAGGATTGATGGACTATGCTTGACATGGGCAGTTTGCTACCGCCACGTTGAATTTGCTAATGGTTACCCTTGAAATAAGGCCCAGTAAGCTTACCAAATTTACTCGGTTTAAATAGAAATATTATATGCATTTATAATATATTTTCGCCTACCTTAGAGCTACTACTAATCAAAGAATTTCCCTGTTCATTCATACGGTTGGCTGCAGTATGGCGCGGTGCGGTGTGATGGAATTGTGGCGGGTGTGGTGGAATTGTGGTGGATTGTGGTGAGTTATTGATAGGTTGTGGTAGGTTTTGTTTTAATGTAAATTGTATTGGTAAATGTAAAAAAGTTGATTGTGGTGGGTTCTGGTAAATTGTGGTGGATTTTGAAAAAGTGCGGTGTGTTGTGGCATCGCAGCCAGCCAGCCGTATAAAAGAACATGACTTTTTTTCAGATTAATAAATGAACATGAAGAAAATAGAAAGCATGAAAGAATTGAAGTACCTGTCCCAACGGCCATCAATTTCATACAATGTTACCAAAGAGGATGAATCAATGATCTTCCCTCTGAGAGACCTTCCTCCACCAAAGCCAAAGAAGGATGTGCCTTTGTAGGATAATTCAGCTCTAAGTCCTGTTTGTTCACACTCTATTTTCACATTCCCTACCCAATCAACCCCAGGCTTTGGCAACAATCTTATCAACAATTTTGGAGTATTCATCACATAACTCTCTTTCCTTTCCATAAGGTTTAGCCTCTTCTTTCCATGCACCGTTGTCTCTATCGAGCCACCTAAGGACATATATATCGGAGTATGTCAAGCTACAATTTAAATGAGTCGAACTAAAAGAACATAAACATAATAGCTTTCAATGTAAGTCTCATATAGATGAGATCGGAAGAGATTTAGTGAAATGCAAATAACATAAATACCTCAACAAACATCACTACTATATTGAGATTTAACATCGTGTTTTAACTTAACTATGTTACTCAAATTCGTCAAACTTTATGTTAGATGTATCAAATGGCCAATATGGATGTCATTTTTATACCCCCTTCCGTCCCATGACTATATTCCCTCCCTAGCTAGAAGCGAAAACTTTTAAAGAAACAATCATTTAATGCGCTATTATATGTTGATTTTAAATAACAAAGAATAACTTTAGTAATATTTATAGCTAAATAAATGATAGTTTTGGAACTACCAATAACATACCGAGAAATTTGGGAACTGCATGGTGACACCAAATGAGTTCGATGTTGTTGGTCTCATCAGTTGCATGTAGTGCAGACACTGGTGGATGATGAGACACCTGCGGCCACCCAACCACAGTTTAAGCGCAAATAATTAAACCCCACTCCGTTGGAGTATCTAGAGAGTAGATACTCCAACTAAAAGTGAGAGTATAACACGAGATTCGTTTTTTTGTTTTTTGAAGTTACATATATTATATATTTTTTATTCTTTGAAGATATCATATACTTATTAAAAATTATAACTATTAATGTGAGGCATACTTATTAAAGGTAAATTAGTAGAGAAGAAGAGAAGGCATGCATGCATATATACTTGTTCAAGTAGGACATTGAGGGATCCTCTAGAGGCATGATGGGTTTCACCAAGAATAGGGTTGTAAGGGGCAACCCCAAACATCAAGGGACGAACGGTCGAGATGCTCCAAGCAATCACTGCAATCATCCTATCAACGGCTGTCTCTCCACGAGCACACTTGCTTAGCATGTCCTTGTTCACACAGTATACTGTCTCCCCATAGCATTGTAGGTGTGACTTGGGTATGTTGAATTGGGGAGGCAACTGATCAAATCAACCCAAAAAAATAAAAGGAAAAATCAACTTATTTTTTCGATAATTAAAGGTCAATAAATGTCAAAATTGCATCAACGATGCTACAAAGAATGACAAAACAACAAAACAACTAGACCAAACCACGACAATTAAAGATACATCTAAGAATCTGTAAAAAAAAAAAAAAAAGCAATAAATCAGCTTCGGAACCACACAAAGGAAAAATGAAACGGAACACTTCACTTCTCGCCCTGTCAAACTTAATATGTAAAGACAAATAATAGCCACATGATAAATTGTTGTTTTATTCTTTACATACATACATACATACATACATACATACATACATACATATATATATATACATATTGTTGTTTTATATATATATATATATAAAAGATTGATCTAGTGGGAAGAGAGTTAAGGTAGAAATATGAGAAGAGTAAATTACAATCCTTGATTTTGCATCTGATGGCGTGTGATCATGGATATTGGGGAATGTGATCATGATTTTCAAGGAGTGTGGTCAAATATACATAACCTCATTTAGTTTTAGAAAATAAGTTGGGCCAGGCTGGCCCATTAAGCGGGCCTTGCCGGTTGGTGATAGTTGGGCTATAAATGAAGCGGGCATGGCCGGGCTTGCATGGTTGGGCCTACCCATGTACGGCTCATTCTAGTTTTTTTTCCCCTTAAAAAAAGGACCAAATTTGTGATAATTCTTCTTTATTAAAAGATTATAAAATTAATAAAATTCTGGATGTACTTTACAACAATTTTTCTATTTGGAGTGAACTTATGCAGTGTCGATGTTGGGCTTGTATTTATTAACATTGCAGTACGTTGTTGCCTAAGGTGGAGGCTGAGGAATATTGTCATAAATAGTCCATAAAGTAGATATATAAAAATATGAGGTTAAATCCATACAGTAGATATATAAAAATATGAGGTTAATAAATATAATAAAGTCTCAAGCAAGACTGCCAAGTTTCAATTTGTAAGATATACTACCTCCATTTTTAAATAAGTGTCAAATTTTATAATTACCTTGCCCCTTTTTATTTGTCAAAATTATCTGACTTTTACATTTTCAATGACCATAATGTCAATTCTACGCCTAATAAATAAACATTTTACCTCTTTTCAAGGGTTTTGTTAATGGTATTTTTGGTAATTTGAAAATTTTCACCTTATACTCCATTTTTTGGTTTTGATGAGTTAGTTTTTATGACATACAATTAGGAACAGAAGTAGCATCAATTTTTTTAATGTTTTTGTTGGATGCGTTTGAAACTTGTCTCGAAACCACTCAGAATACAGAACGAAAACATAAAACAAAAAATTAAAATTGATATTTCTTACAAATTAGAATCTCACACTTTTACATAGAGCTTTATGGTTCATTTATGCAATGGATCATCCCTGAGAATCAATAGTCCATAAAGTAGATATATAAAATATGAGACTAATAAAGACCTCTTGTACTACCTCCGTCCCAATATCTTTGTCAATTTACCTAACTTGGGAAAACCAAGACACATTGGAATTGGGGTGAAAAATTTATAATTTCTTCAAATTACCCTTGTATTAATTGAGAATAATAGTTGTTGGAATTATACAAAGTGATAAACAATGTATTAATTAAGGTAAAAATGGAACTAGAATTATTAAAGTTATAAAAGTGACAAACAAATTGAAACAATAAAATTAGTTAGGATGACAAACATTTTGAGACAGAGGTGGTACTTTTATAGCTTTATATACACATCTTTAACTTCTACTACGTATCGACTTTTCTTTATTATGAATACAACAACCATAACAACGATAGTCCCAACATGAAATACAAGTTTATGAAATACACAAAATAAATTTTTAGTATATTGACCGACATCAATCCATTAATGCGCTCTATAAAGTGGACTAGCTATTCTTTCACATTTAATTCGATGGGAATTGCCATGAACCACCCCAAAATATGTCGGGAATTTCAATTAATATCCAAAAAAACCTTTATTAATAAGTATTGTTTCAAAAAGAGGTTACTAAATTTAATCCAATTCTTAGTACATAAATTGACATCATGACATATATTAGACATGAATATGGATTTGCAAAATAGAGTGTTTAGGGAAACAACTTAATCCAACCTTTTTATAAATTTAAATGGACTGACTATATTAATTATCGACCTAACTCTTTAAAAGTTTACAACGTGAATATGACAATGACGCTCTACGTACTCTCAAATTTTATATTTATCTTTCTTCTTCACGTTATTGAATGCACATCAAATCTAGCTTCTCATATCCTAAAGAACTAACACGAAATAAACAAGACATGGACAAAGACATAGAAGTTTGAGATATAGAAACGTTACTCAAAAAAATTGACAAATATTATAAAATAAAAAAATTAATTAAAATGATAGATTTGGAGCGCAATAAATAAAAAATACCTGAAAACAAGTGAGGTCAGCGCCAGGACGAACATTACTAAAGAGGCTAAAAATACGTTGAAGAATGTTTGGAGCTTTGTAATCCGCATTTGAATCCCCTTCTAAAGAAAGAGGTGATGTTAGAATCACTTCCTTTGTCTTCTCCATCTTTTCCTCTTGCTCATTTACCTGCTTAATTAATTTATTTGAACTTTATTAATTTTTGATAAATTGGGCCATCATAATTATGAAAAATCCCATCTATTACCAAAGTTCAATTTGTAACCATAAAATAATAAAAAGAAATGTACAATGATTTTTTTTTCTTTTTTTGTTAGGCATGTCCCACTACAATGAAGTTGATCTGGCTTGTCCCATTGTTCACTCCACACTCATTTTTCTAAAATCTATATAAATATATAACTTTTTTGGTGCAAAAATGTTTAAATAAATTGACTTTTGGGGGAGTTATCAAGGTCATCCACAAAGTTCTTATATCAACCGTGGGATTAGTAATATATTAACCTTTGGGCATATTGAACTATAATATATCGATTTTTACTATTCGACAGCAATATCTCTGCCATTTATATTTATGTGATTATTATACCAACAGTGACTAAGGGGTTGTGAACCAGTCTCTGTGCTGACGTGTCATGCAGAGGGAAAAAAAATCGGCCTAGGCCAGTAATCCTGTTAACTCCTCCATTTGTCTCACTAACCCACGTGAAAATACCAACCCCATCCCAATTACTAAGGAGGTGGTGAAACGGTCTACGTGCAGACGTGACATACAACTAACCAATGTCTTGTGACCTGGGTTAATAAAAAAAAACCTGAGGGTTCCTGGGGTTACTAGGCTAGGATCGATTTTTTCCTTCCGCCTGCCATATTAGCACGAAGATCAGTTCACTACCTCTTTACTCATTATTGATATAATAATCTCACCTAAGTATAAAGGTAAAGGATATTGTGCTCTAATCATAAAGATTGGTATATATTACAATCTAATACCTTCAAAGGTCAGTATATTACCATATAAAAATCCTTTAATATAATATAAACAAACTAGAAAGAGCATTTGTGGTGGAAAAATAAAACAGGAAATTGTAATATGATATGATAGCCGAAAAGTTAATGTAGTAGTTAGAACTAATACTCCAGTATTGCTGCTCAATCTCCACCATCTCAAATAAAATATATATTAAAAAATGATAGCAACAATGATCGATATGCATATGTACGCAATGAAAAATAAAAAATTAATGATTGTTGTTTTGTTTTTCGCATAATTATTGTAGTTGTTGTAGTAATACTTTAATTTTATTCTTGCAATAATGTATGAAAACACAATAAATTTTTCATAATGTAATATGTATTTTCGTACAAGGATATAATAAATCTTGAGTCCATTAACAATGACGTTTTAATAAATAAAATTTGAAAAAAAGAGTACGCAGAAAATGTTGCTATCATAGCATTAATCAGCAGAGGACTAACTAACGTTTCCAAAATAAATGAAAATGCCTCTATTTCACGTTCTTAACATGTTTGTATAATAATAAATACTTAAAAAATAGATTTGTAGTGCCAATTTTTGTAACAGCAACAATTTATTATCATCAACAATATATAAAAGCTTAGAATTCATGATTATGCCAAATAATTCAAACAATGCCCTAATTAAATTACCTCATCCATGAGATATACTTGAAATTGTTTTCGAAAGTCTGAAAAATTATGAAGAAAATTATATTTGTACATAATTGTATATAATTATGATTCTACTATATTTATACATACTATTCAATTATATCTTTAATTTGAAAATTTTAATTTGCCATGATATAGTTTCGGCACTATAATAAACACTTAAAGGAAATATTTTATAACGAAATTGTGACGTACTTATTAAGTAATCGCTAGACTCATTTTATTTAGGCTCAAATGACTATTACACCCAGAAACATTGTTCTTGTACTTCCGAAATAGATTTTATGAGCATATAAGTATACTTTTATGAGCACACATACATAAATTTATGAACATACTCATAAAGTTAACAAGTGTACACATGTTCATAAAATGAAAATTATAAATTTGTAAATTTATAAATAAATTATAAACTCAAATTATAAGTATATAGTCAAAGAACAAAAATTGTATGCATTTGTCAAAGGTACCCCTAAAACAAAGCACAAATGCTCAACGAAATTGCACGTGATTAAGGAAATCCTTAACAATTATTCCCTCCATCCCAAAATATTACTATCTTTTCCTTAATGGATGTCTCAAAATAATTGTGATCCTAATTATTATTAGGTATTTCCTTCATTCCTCAATAATTGTCACATTTGAGTTTAGGGGATGATTTTAAGAAATTAGTATTGAAAATGATAATTCTATTGGAAATTAAAAAAAAGTAATAGATCAATTTCTATTTTGGTTATATATATATATATACTTGTATTAGTAATAATAAAAAAGATAAATTTAAAAAATTGTCATTAATATTGTATTAAAATTATAAAGTGACAGATATTATGAAAAATAAAAAGTTAGTTAAAGTGACATATATTAAGGAACGGAGGGAATATAAATTTCTTCACTCCATCTGAAAATCAATAGAAAATATTGCATTAAATGATGTTCCCTTAAAAAATTTCATTTTCTAGAAACAACAATGATTTTGGAACGAAGGCGGTAATTCTTAGCAGCAAGTGCAAGATGTATGATACTCCCTCCGCTCCATATTAACTGACATCTTTAGAAATTGTGCAGTCAAATGTTAAAATTTTTTACTACAAATTTCTCAATATATACAATGATATGTTATATAAAATTACTACCATTAGATTCGTAACGAAAAATACCATTGTAAAAGTATAATATTGTAATTGTCCATAAAATATTAAATTATCGATTAAAGAGTGATATCGGAGATCGTGATAGTCAACAAAATGATAATTAATATAAACAGAGGCAGAAATTGTGATTTATCTATGATGGTGAAAACTGAAAAAACATTGTAAAAGGAATAATTTGATTCCAAATACCAACCGCGTTGCTCCCAACCAATAAAGAGCATTGAAGCTCTAAAAAATTCTGACAAAAGATATAAAGAAAAGGCCAGCCAGGGTTTGAGGATGAAGAAGAAGAAGTAATGAACGTAGAAACTAAGTAAAGAAACTAAACTAAATTAAACAAGGTGACAACCACTACCCTTTTTGCCGTCCTAACCAACCCCATATATATACATAAGGGTGCGTTTGGTTGGTCAAAAATCCCGGGAAAATGGTCAATTTTTCCGAGTTGACTTAATTTCCCTATGTTTGGAAATAAGTTGACTATGGGAAAAATTTTACGGCGGGCCCACCATTTCATACAATTTTCTAGGGAAAATTTCCCTTATGGGGAATAAGGGAAATTTCCCCCGGGGAAATCTTTCCCATGGAAGACTTTCCATGGAAAATTTTCCCCGAAATAAATTTCCCTAAAATTTCTACCAAACGCTCTCTAAATTACAACAAATTGTTATATAAATTTCTATACTAAATCAACCTAGTAACAGATTTTGATAAATCTTGTGCGATACATATATACAGTTTTACTGTAATAAATGAAAACTTTGTCTTCTTGAAAATCTTAAAGAGACCTTCTGATAAATCTTCTGTGATTTACAGTTTTACTGTAATAAATGAAAACGATATCTTCTTGAAAATCTTAAAGAGACCTTTTGCATCACAATGGAATCGTAAAATATTTGAAGTGTTTCTAAAGTTACTGTTTAGTTGTTTCCTTTAATTACTCTGATTTGTTTTGTTTTTTCTTTTTTTGTTGTTTTGCTGTTTTTGTCTATTGTTGTAGTATATTTGATACATTTTTAGCCTTTATTACTTTTTAATTATTGAAAAAAAATTCTTACACTTTTTTTAGTTGGAGGGTTTTTTTTTTTCATTTTTTTGAAAAGAAAAACAATGCATCCAAACAATTTTGCACCCAAACGCTTATGCTAATTTCTTATGCCTTGCTAGGTAAGAAATTCAATGACCCGTTCAAAACATTTTCTCCCCTCGAATTTAGATGATCGGAAGTCGAAACCAGTAACATGAACACATAATTTCATACATTTTCTTCGATCAAAGCAATTCGAATTCCCAATATATACGACAACAACAACAAACTCTCAATATGCAAATCCTACATTTATGGAGCACATATCGAGAGATTCAAATAAAAACACCTTTACACCCGAATAAAACTAATTATTATCTCTAGCTATAAAGAGACATATAATAATTACATTTTTTTTTGGTAAGAGATTGATTAAGAGAAGAAGGGGGGGCGTACCATGGTGATCTGGGATGATTGACGGAGGAAGACGACCGATGACAGACTTTGAGAAGAAGAGATTGAAGGCTGAGGAGATTTTTTGTTTATTTGTATTTAATTATTTGTGTGAGAATGGGTTTAGTTGTTTCGTGTGGGTTTCCTGCATAATCGTAGTTCTCTTCCCCTGTCTATTTATATTGGCTGATAATGGATATTTTATTGTCATCTTTGGGTACTTGTCTACTTGGATTATTGTCTGTCATAGTCTCACTCTCAATCAATCCAAGGAAATTTTCATACATTGATTTCTTTCTACCATTGTCTTTCGATAATATATATATATTATTATATATATATATATATATATATATATATATATATATATATATATATGGGAAAATTGAATTCTAATAATTCTTACTCTCACTAATTATATAGCAATAATCCCTACTTTCATTTTGGATTCTGACGGTCTACAAAAAAATAAAATTGGATTCTACTGTTATCAAATCCACCTCCAAATTCTTTTTATTTTTTTCGTTCCTATCCAACATTGTTTTTGTTTTTTTCGTTCCTGTCGTCACAAAGGTAATGAAGTGTAGTTACTAAAACAATTTTTAAATTATTTTTTTGAGACTTTGAGAAATTATTATGATTTTTTTAAAAGGAATAAAAGTGAAAAAATCATAAAAAATCGTAAAAAAATTAAAAAAATTGGGACAAACGTCGTAAATTCATTAAAAATCATGGTAAAGTGTCATACTAAGTTTTGAATCAAACGCAACACAAAATCTATGATATTTAGGGTATACTCTCGATGATATCCCATTACAATCCAATTTTATTTTTTTTTGGACCACCAGAATCCAAATTGATAATAGGGATTATTGCTGTCCAATTCGTGGAAGTATGGATTATTAGAATCCAATTTTCCTATATATATACATATATATATATATATATATATATATGTATATATATAGGAAAATTGGATTCTAATAATCCCTACTTTTACAAATTGGATGATGGTGGTCTCTACTTTCACTTTGTATTTTAGTGGTCCAAAAAAAATAAAATTGGATTGTAGTGAGACATTTTCGAGAGTATACCCTAAATATCATAGATTTTGTATTGCATTTGATTCAAAACTTAGTATATCACTTTTCCATATTTTTAATGAATTTACGACGTTTGTCCCAATTTTTAAAATTTTTTTACGATTTTTTATGATTTTTTTCACTTTTATTCCTTTTAAAAAATCATAATAATTTCTCAAAGTCGCAAAAAAATAATTTAAAATTTGTTTTAGTAACTACAATTCATTAACTTTCAAGGGGCAGGAACGAAAAAAACAAAAACAATATGGGGTAGGAATGAAAAATATAAGAAGAATGTGAAGGTAGATTTGGTACCACTACAATCCAATTTTAATTTTTTTTGGACCACCAAAATACAAAGTGAAAGTAGAGACCACCATCTTCCAATTTGCAAAAGTAGGGATTATTAGAATCCAATTTTCCTACATATATATATATATATATATATATATATTGGATTCTAATAATCCCGACTTTTACGAATTATATAGCAATAATCCCTACTTTCATTTTGTACTATGGTGGTCCAAAAAAATTAAAATTGTATTATGGTGGGACGTCGCTGAGTCAAATGGTAGTGACTCGGTGGTTTGCTGACGTGTACCGACGAGAGTATGTTTGACCAAGAATTCGGACTACCAGAATACAATCAACTATGAAATGGGACCACCAAAATACAATAAATATGTCAATGGCACTATTATAATACAATAACAATTTAAATGGCACCACTAGAATACAACTAAAATAATAATTTCTTAGTTAAACACACTCTCGCCGGTACACGTTAGCAAACTACCGAGTTACCACCGCTTGACTCGGTGGCGTTCCACCAGAATACAATTTCAATTTTTTTTGGACCACCAGAATGCAAAATGAAAGTATGGATTATTACTATACAATTCGTAAAAGTAGGAATTATTAGAATCCAATTTTCATATATATATATATATTGGCTAAAAGAGTTGGAAATTTTTTCTACGATCCTTTTTCCTACTAATTGAAATTGGTTGGAAAAACGGTTAATAGTCCGACCATTTTAAATTTTTAAAAAATAGTTGGAATATGAAATGGTTGCTGAAATGGTTGGTTTTTCCAACCATTTTAAATTGGTTGGAAAAAAGTGGTGGGAAATACACATATTTTTAGTTGTGTTACCGTATCATTCTTCCTATTGGATCTGTTCCCTGTGTGTGTGTGTGTGTGGGTGGGTGGGTGGGTGTGGGTGTCTGTATACATATACATATACAACAACTATAAACCCCCGGGTAAACATGTTTTTAGCGCGGTTTGGGGGATCCAAATGTAGGCATCCCTCCCCCCATTAATTGGAGCTTTTGGAAAGGTTGATTTCTGCGGACCCACAAAACTTTTGAAAACCAATTTAGGTACAAAACCCCAAAGGAAAACCATTGGAAACCAAAAAGAAGAACCCGGAAACCAAGAAGCTTTCAGTAGTGAAGAAATGCATACTTGTGTGCACCATATACTTGAGGAAGAGCTGAAAATACATGTACATGACAATCAACTAAAAGACACCATGCAATAGACCAAAGCGAAGCACATGATCCTACCAACAACTTCACCCAACTACCGTAATGCTAGTCTTCCAAGCCCTCTTATCTAGTGTCATGTCCTCCAATAATCCTAGGTGCTTTAGGTCTACTCTAATTATTTTTCTCATGAGCTTTTTAGGTCTTCTGCATCCTTGATTCCCATGAATTACCTTAATCCCTTCACACCTCTTCTCTTAGTGGGGGCATCCTTAGTTCTTCTGTGGACATACTCAAACCATCTCAGTCTGGTATCTCTCAGCTTACCCACGATCGACGCTACCTCAGTTCTTATATCAAAAAAAGGACTAATAAATCTACAGTGTGATAAAATTAGAGTTGTCAAAATTTTGTCCGACTTGAAAAATCTGATCAAAAAAGACCAGGTCTAGACATAAATTTTTTGTCCGAATTTTGATATAGACCGAATTGAACGTATATTCGGACATAATATTTCTCTTTTTTCTATTGTCAGAACCTGATTTTAACCCGAATTCAGCTCCATTCAAATTGTCCAACCTGGTCTTACCCGAATTAAAATCGAGTCTGAGTATGAATTTCTTGTCCGAATTTTAACATTGATCGACTCAAATATATCCGGACCTGATTTTTTGAAGATAAAATGCAACTCTTAACGTGTAAGAACGTAAACTTTATATCCATTAGTATTCTGTCTTAATTATATATTGTACTACATTTACAATGCATCGTTGGATTGATGTAAAATAGGAGTCCCAACTCCCAAATACACGAAAAAAATGTGCTCTCTCTAGAGGGTTTTTTTTAGCTAAAAAAAAATATATTTCAAGTTATGTTCCACATCAGTCGTAATCTGATGAGTAATGAATTGTCAATATGAAACATAAATGTTTTCTGTTCCGTAATTAATTTGATGTGCATAAAATTGTTTTGCTAGTTAGAATGGATGCAATTTATTAGGTGTTACTAGAGTTTATGGTCCAAAATCGACCATTATTTACTGATTTATCCGTTTTGTTGACTCATAATGTAACGCCCCGGCCTCTCCCGGACTTACACATAAAGTTAAGGTTGTTCATTATGAAATATATGCTCTCGACATATTTAATTATTATTATAGGAAGGTGAACACTTGCTTGCTTTTAGAGCATCTTCAACGGTGAGAATAGGGTTGAGGAGGCGGAGACATGTCACCGGCGAAGTCGAGGTTGGGGCTGCAGCGTCGAGGGCAAGGTTGGGGGCGGAGTTGATCTCGGGATTCTCCTCGCGAGGCGAGATAGAAGACGAGTTCCTCGCAGGCTATTTCTTTTTTTTTATTTTGAGTAAAAGTAGCCGAAATGACGTCGTTTCGGTAAAAATTGGGCCAGGCGTGAGATGAGCTTAGCCGCTTGGGAGAATGAAGCTGGGTCTGTACATATATGTCTGGGCTCACGTGGGTATGTATAGCTGTTGGCAACTGCCCCTTTTCTTCATCACTCTCTTTTCAACGAATATATTTAAACAAAATATCAAATTTGTTCAAACGGCTAGATATATTGTATTTCTTTTTTTTTGGATAGGAGTAAGATTGTAGAATAAAATTTGTTAGATGTATTTGGAAATATTTATAAATTTTGAATTTGAATATAATTTTATAAGTTTAGTTATTTAAATAACATGTCAAAATAATTTTATATTAATTTACTGACTAATTAAACATTGATTATTTTTTAATTAAGTTTTTGGTAAAAGTAATTACATAAAATAAATCAAAAAAATAACTAAATTATTTAAATTATTAATTGTGGGGCCTGCATTTTTTTAAAATTATTTATCCAAACTCAAACTCACCATTGGAAACTAAAGAGTCTAACTCTATCTCTCCTTGTGAGCCCTATAGCTTCCACCTTATCAAGTGAGGTAAACTCGTGCTCACCATTGCGGGTGCTCTTAGGGTAAATGTTTCTCTTCTCGTTTTCCAAAAAAAAAAATAATAAGCTAGTAAATAAATCAAAGGGTTTTCAATATACATTTTAGAATGACTCATTCAACATCAAAAGACCAAAATATAAACATAGCTAATGAGCAGAAGAATGAAGCCCTAAAACATGCATTCAACCCTTTTTTTTTTTTGAGAAAGGATGTGACTAATTCATTGAAAGAATATCCATACGTACGAAGCTTTCTACAAGTTGTGGGTTCATATCTATCCACACCTGTGTCGGTTCTGACGGGATATATCTAGCAAGGTGATGAGCAACAGTGTTCCCATCCCTTTTCACATGGTTCCAGTCACACCATATAAAATGAGAAACTCAACATCAAAATGTCTTGCAAAACAATATCTAATTCACTAAGATATATTGTCGGAGTTTTGAGTCTACTAATTACTGATAAGCAATCCGACTCGATGATTATTTTCTGCAGGTCATAACTCTTGGCGAGCTGCAGTCCATAGAGTACTGCCTTCGCTTACGCTATACTCGGAGGCCACCTTGCACGAACTCGTTTTGTTGAAGCCACCACACTTCAGTTCCTAGCCACTGCTGCCAGACCAATCCAACCATCTTCAGAAATTGAGGTAAGTTGACAGACCCAAAGAGGTAAGTTGTCTTGACTGAGAAAACACCGTTGTCTGTGAAGGCCCATGTCAGCGCATCCTTGTAGGTATTGGTGCTCAGAGGAATTGACAGGATAATTTGTTTATCCCTCTCATTGAAATATTTATCAATCAACTCCATGTTCCACACACTACTATCCTGATGGATGAGTTCATGAACCCACTTCCGGATGATAACAAGTTAAGGGGTTTTTTTTTTTTTTTTTAATAGCAGGGCTCTTACCTTAAGTAAGATTCAAGGTTATTTCAAGTGTGTTTCTACATACTCTTGAAATGGTAGGGGATTATTGAGATAATTTCAAGATTATGCGTGGATTACAAGTATGTTGGAACTATGTATGGTAAGGAACATATTAAGACTTATATATCATGAGTTTAAGAAAATGGGAAGCAAGTCCAACACGGATCGTGGCATGCTTGACATGGACTGTGTTATCCTTGACTGTCCGTGTCAGACACCTATGTCTTAATAAATTTCCAACAACTATATAATATGGATGTTTATTATATAACCTCTACTAACTATATGATATTTGATCCCAACAACTATATTTCTAACATAGCAACGGGTCAATTGAATTGATGAAGGTTATGATCCTCATTAAAGACCCTCTTAAAGTGGGTAACGTGGATTAATCCTATAGGGGTTGTTGGATGTTCTCAGTAAATTGAGGTCATTAATTTGCAAGCTAGCAATTTGAGCATTATCTCATCTAATCACACCTCTCTTTTGTTTAGACTGCAACTAGGGGTGAGCAGAAAAATCAGGTACCCGGATCCACATCTAGAACCGGTTAGATCCAGTGGATCTGGATCCGAATCTTGGTTATCTAGATTTGGGACTGGATACTAAAATTAGGATCCATTTATAAATGGATCCGGGACTGGATCCCGATATCTAGGATCCAAAACCGGACTCGATATCCAGGATCTGTATAATTACTTAATACAAAAACTATTTTAGGTCTTAAAACTAAGTGAAGACTCCTACTCAATCAGCCTAAATTCCACTCTTTGATCTATGTTCCAAGCTCATGTGTTGATAAACCTTAATGTTGCTAATAACTTAAGTCGATACTCCTTCAATCCTCACTGCCACAGATCTTCTTCTCCTTCAAACCTCACCAAATTGAAGTTGGAAATAGTGACTGAGTGGATCAATATCATTGAAATCTCCAAAGACCAAATTGCAGTTGGCAGCGTAAGTATAAAAATTTGGACAGTGATAGTGAGTTTCGAATCCGGGTACACAGATCCGGATCCATTCTCGGTGGATCCGGGACTGGATCCTGATTTTAGGATCCTGTTTGAAATGGATCCGGGAGACGGGATCCTAAAATCAGGATCCATTACTAAATGGATTCGGGACTGAATCCTTATATTTTAAGCGGGTACCGGTATTGCTCACTTCTAACTGCAACTATACTTGGGTGAATCAAGTAAGAAACAAGTCTTTTCTAGTATTTAAGTAAAGTCTAAGATACATTTAAACATTTACGGCATAGTCTTACAATAAGTGTGTTCATCCATAACATTAGTCTCTTCCAAGTTAGAATTTCCATTGTTTATATACCATTTATCTCCCTTTTCTCGAACAGTAGCTAGGAACTCATGGTTGAAATTCCGTTTGATGCAATTTCCAACTTATTTATGACCTCAACTGTTAGAAAACATGTTATACTCTTCATTTTGTTCAATATTCATAGGGCAACATGAAGACATTGTTATGTCTATTGATGAACTGTTAGACTATAAAACCATTATTGAGGCTTCAACCATCAACTTAAGCTTTTGATTGAGATGGACGTCCCACATGGTATCAGAGTCAGACCTGTACAAGAGATCTCAGGTTCGAATCTTAGCACCCTCCATATTCGTTTGCGCAAGGTGAAGGGGGCCTTTTGCAGCATCCACGCTTCAAACCCAAAAAGAGCATTCGCGTGAGGGAGCGTGTTAGACTATAAAATCATTATTGGGACTTCAACAATCAGCTTAAATTTTTGGTTGAGATTATTCCACATGGACACCATAGATTTGGGCGGGTAGTGTTGGAGTGCTATTTGGCACATTCGATTTAATTAAATAATTTTGGGCTAAAAGCCCACTAATTATCGGAAAAAATGAACATCATAGATTACCAAACATGCTTGGTTGAATCGACCCGTATGAGCTGTGTTTCATGATCGATAAGTTCATTTTAACTAACATCTTTTAATTTTCATGGTAAATGTTTATTTCTCTATGGTAAATCTTTATTTGTGTTAGTCCAATACGGGGGGTTGTAGTCGGAAAACAATTACTCCCGCCATTCTTTTTATTTTGTTCACTTAGTTATTTTTTTTGTCCCATATTATTTGTCACATTTGTATAATAATTTTACTACTTTTACCATTAATAAATGACTCTATAACCAATAATTTAACAGTAATTGAGGGTACTTTATATCATTTTGATTTATTCTTACTTAAATTTTCATGTTACATTGATTTCTCTACTTTTTTTTTAACTGACAAATTAAAAAAAGGAAGGATGGAGTATTTCTAAATGCATGCATGTATGTCCTATGATAACTGCATTTTATAACTATGTTTTTTGGGGTTTTCAATAGTAAATTAGGGATAATTTTGTGTGTGAACCTTGATTTTTATTCCAATTTCCCTACTACACTTGGTGTTGTTGTTTTTGATGTGAATTTGTAGGTTTTGAGGCCAAAACACCAACTTTCTCTCAACTTCAGGCAAGAGTGAATATACCACGGACCTCTACATGTCAAACCCAAATCGTGTTACAAATTTGGGATGGAAAGGAGCAAGGAATGGCCGGGCAGTGGCAACCTCGGGCAGCCCGAGGTGTTGGCCACGGTCCGTGGCGGTTCAGCTCCTTGTGCCCAACTCATTTTTTGCGAAGGAAAGAAGAAAGAAACGAAACAGTGGCAACCTCGGGCAGCCCGTGGTGATCACCACGGTCCGTGTACGGACTGTACGGACCGAGGCGGACTGCCTATACAGATCGGTTGTTTTTGCGAGTAGAAAAAGAAGGAAGCGACGATTTTTTGAGGGGGAGTCATTTTCTATAGTTTTCCTTCATTCTTTTGCCGTTAAGGGGAGAAAAGAGAGCCCTAATACTTCTATTCTACTCCTCTTCCCCACCATCAAGATTCAAGATCGAATCGATTCAAGAGAAACCAAGATCAAGATTCGCGAAGGAAAGGAACGACGTTCGCGGAGAAGGTTCTACCCCGGGATCAAAAGGCTCGACGGGTTGTATTCTTCGCAATTCTATTCTTTCCTTTTGATTTCCTTCTTAGTTTTGAGATTCGATTATGATGTTTGGAACTTGTGTCGTACTTTTCTTGAATATGATTGAGTAGATTTCTTGAATTCTAGGGTTTTGCAACCCGAAGCAATGTAGTTTGATTGATTGTTATTAGTCTGTGCGTGAACTCTTGATTAGAATCAATAGAAGGTTATGTTTTCCATGTTTATGAGTATTCTTAAGGCCTTGAATATTTGTAAGTTTGAGATTAACCTGAGAAGTACTGAAAGGTGAATTAGGGTAATCTGACTACCAACCAGTCTACCTAGGCTTATGAAAGTTGAAAAAGGAGTAGTAAACTAGGGAATCATTAGATAACCTAACTTTTAAGACCTTCAATTCTGTTTAACCTAAAAGGCAGACGAAAGTTGTTGATTAGGTTGTTTAGAATAATTCTATTTAGCATCGAAAGGGCGATAGAATTCAGAGGTTATCGATTCTTGATTCATTCTTGAATGTATGATTGTGCGGGCTAGGTTTTAGTAATCGAACTCGTTGTTAGGTTAGCATCTCCCTAGAAATCTTTCTCTCTTGACAGATTCTTTGATTTATTTTTTCCCTGCTTTATTAGTTTAATTAGTCTTCTAAAATCTTCCGAAACCAAAACCTGATTAGCTTAGCAATCGCATTAGAGACTAGTTTATTGAGCTGCTAATTGAGTCCCTGTGAGATCGACCTTGACGTACTATTACGTACACCGTGCGCTTGCGGCCCTGTCATCCTAAAACTACGAAGCTACTATTACTAGGCGTATGGAGATATTTTCTAGAATCCTCCAAATCCTCCTTTCTTTCTCCAACCCATCTGCATCTTAATTATGATTTTCCTTTTTTCATGGTCAAATTCTTTACGACTAATTGAACAAGTCAATATATACTACTACTTCCGTCCCAAAATGTTTGTCCATTGACTAAATTTTAACTGTTAATTACTCATAAATTATAATGAATTAAAATACGAAATCACTACCATTAGAAAGATAATTTGTTAAAGATTACAATGACGGTAATTTTATATTGTAACTCATTATAATTTGTGAATAATCAACAATCAAAATTTAGTCAACGGACAAACATTTTGAGACGGAGGTAGTAGTTGATCAGGCCAACGACTAGATACATAGTTCGATTGTTCTCATTTTAGGGTGTATTGTTGTAAGTGAAAATCAATTCAGAAAAGTGATTTTCATTGTAAAATAGATTTTTCGGGAAAATAAGTTTTTAAATGGTATTTTTACTTGTTTGATAGATACTCCTAAGTTGGATAAGAGAGAAAGAAGAGTCGGGTGAGAACAAAAGAGTTGGATGATAAATGAAATGTTTCCGGTAGAAATAGGAGTGAATGCAAAGAACTTGGGCCGCGAGAGTAACATAGACCAGGAATTAGATTTTCTGAACGTTGGACTTACAAAAATAGTTAACAAAGGGAGAGGGGGCGAAAATAATTTTCACTGAAAGTGACTTTCCGCATTCTTTGGTCGCCAAACACCCGAAAATGGGTAAATCATTTTTTGAAAAATAATTTTTCTCCCCCACCAAACACACCCTTAGTTTACTTCACTGTTTTCTTTTCATATGCTATATATACTCCCTCCGTTCCATATTAATTCTCATTTTTAAAAATTGTGCAGTCAAATTTCAAAAATTTTGAATATAAATTTCTCAATGGACACAATAATTTACTAGCTATATAAAATTACAATTATTAGATTCGTAACAAAAAATATTATTATAAAAGTATAATATTACAATTGGTGATAAAATATTATTATAAGAAATTATCAAAAAAAAAGTGACATTAGAGACTATGATAGACAATTAAGTGACAATTAATATGGAACGGATGAAGTATTTCTTATTGACTGTGACCTTCGCATGGTATATATCAAATGTGTAGTCTTGGCAAAAACTGACCCGACTTGAGACCGATATGATTTTTCAAACTTAAAATATAAAAAGCCCGGAATATGGGGTATACCGCACCTGACCTAACTTGCCCGAATTGACAGGTATACAAATGTGTTTATTTTAGAGCTTAGTCAAGAAATTTAAAAGGAAGTTCCAAGTTAGTTAGATAGATGTGGCATTTATTGGATGGTTTAGAAGAGTCTTTCAGAAAGAAACCAACAAATTAAATTAAAGGACCCTAACCAGCTACTTGATTGACAATTGACATAGATAGTAAGGGTCAATAGACCAAGACAAGGGAGCAAATAGGATGGCAACCACAACCTGAATGGACCCAACTCATAAATTCAAACATATATGCATAATTCTATGAACTATCAAGTGATTGGATGTTTTTAATTTTAACTTTTAGGAAGAGCTGGCAAAGTTATGTCCAACTAAAATATTTGAATCTTTTCAATTTATAATAATTTTGTTACATTTATAGAGTTTTCATCGACGTTTATGTCAACATTGATGTCCATCCCTATAATCAAAGGGAATAATAGGTAGTCTATATTGATAAAATACATCAAAATATCCTTGAATGTATTTAACTTCTAAACTATATATTTAGGTTCTTCTAAAAAAAACTATTTATGTTGGGACCTACCTCTAATTCTTTTTCGTTAAATGATTATTCTTATCATAACAATTTAGAAAAACATATTATCTCAATGTAATTCTATTACAATACAACACTAGATTATTTGTCCTTATTATTAGTTTATAAGTAAAACACAATTCACCGTCACGCAGCGCAGGGGCATAAAACTAGTTATATCAATAACATAGTGGCTAGTAAGAACAATATTAGATAATCAACAGATTGGTGACAATATTTAGTCTTATTTACCAAGTAATAGTAACTACGTAACACAAACACAAGGATGAGCACAAATTAATTTGTTTACAAAATCCTTGACATGTTCATTCTTGTACATGCTCCAAACTATGGACATTTTGGTATGTATCAAGTGTATCCATTACCCAACTCTCTAATAGCTTTTCTGGTAGCTTCTAGCTTAGTTAAGATGGACTTTGATAAAAATGAATTAGCAAGGTAAGTCATATCGACTCTCTCTTTCTCTTTCTCTTGCTCTTGTTCTATACTCCGAATAGATCAAGAGATTCAAGCACTCGACGAGCTTGTAATTGCAAAGATTCCATCCTCTCCTCCGGTTCAAGAGTTGAGCTCAACTGACTAGCTGTCCATATCAAAGATGAAGGTTTCTCGCCCAATAGACGACGTATGTCACTATGTATGGTAGCCATTGCCTGCATTTCTCTCGTATCGACATGCTCGATGAGCAATAGCAAGAATTCTGCACATTTCATCCTATATCAGAAGGACGACATCATTAGTTATGTGTTAATTAAGAACGATTACAACAAAGATTGAATATTTGCATATCAAGTATAAATATTATGGCTAAAATCTTTTATGAATTACTTCAACTTCTATGTTAGACAATACTCTCCTTGAGAAGAGTGATGACTAATTTACTTAACGATGAGGATTCAATTAATCACTGAGAAGTGAGGTTGTTACATCTGGCATGCAAATATGCATGAACACTTAAAGGAAAAATGCATAAACTTAAGCAAGATGAGCAAAAGAAGAGGGGTCATCAATACTTTCCTAGGCGTGTTTTTGTTGCAGTCTTTAGTGTTTTGTTTACATTAGTTATATTTTTCAGTTGTTTTGATATTTGGCTTGTTGTTTTTATTGCAATTTTTTTTACGGATTATTGTAACATCTTTGATGCATCTTTAACCTCTTTTGGGTTTTAATGATCGATAAAATTGAGAAGGATGTACCTGATGTTTTCATCAACTTCTTTGTTTTTGATAAGTGTTGCCACTTCCTCAATGCCATTGCAAGCTTCAAAATCCTAGTGAAACGTTACATAGTGCAACATTAACTGAGAGTCATATAATCTACTTAAAATAAGTGGGCGCAAGACTGACAAAAGCAAAGAGTTATCCAACTATTATGAGATGATGGGAATTATAAATCGAGTGAAAAAAGATTCAGGTACCATCTGATTTGAAGTCGAATCCAATAGCAAAGCAATCAAAGCCCCCAAACACGCCCCTTGCTCTTGTACACCTCGACTTGACAGTATATTCATCATCACCTGTATATGACTAAACATTTTAAAGTTGGAAAGAAAAGGAAAAATTGTAAATATTTCATTCCCATGTTTCTTCTAGTGACCTCTCAATTCATGGGGCATTTGGTTGAGAAACTTTCCCGGGAAAGTTGGTTAATTTTTTCAAGTTAACAAATGTCTCCATGTTTGGTTTTCCATAATATATTGGAAAGTTTTAATGTGAGACTCATTATTTACCTCACAACCTCAGGAAAAAGTTTCCCGATAGAGGCTAGGGAAAATCTTTCCTGTGAAAGTTTATCCTGAAAAAGTTTTTCCCAAAAAACTTCCAAGCACACCCTAAAGCAAAACCCCCTCCCCATCCCATCCTTTCTCTACTTTCAAAAAAAGAGGGAAAAAACACCAAATCCTAGTTGCTTTCCTTGGGCAGTGGAAATGAGATTCTTGTTAGGCCCTGTTCTTCTCTGTGGTTGACAAACTGTGGTACCACAGTATACCGCAGTTTGCCACAACTCACCACACTTTATCACAAATCATTACTTTTCTCTCTACTCACTTTTCCCCTCTACCTTTTACATTCTCTCTCCTCACCTACCCCACATACCAATAACCTACCACAATTCCACCACACCACACCACACCATACCGCAAAATACCGCAGAAAAGAACAGGGCCTTAATTTTAGGCATTCTCATCTTGTGTTTCTTACAATAGAGATTTTGATTAAATTGTTACTACTTCCGTCCCAAAATGTTTGCCATTTTTATAATTCCCACGATTATAGTTGTAGATTCAATGATGGTTTTGAACTTCTAACACGCCCCTTCACGCGAATGCCCTTTGAACTTGAAGCATGGATGCTACAAAGGCCCCTTCCACCTTGCGCAAATGAATATAGGGGTGCTGAGATCAGAACCTAAGATCTTTTGTACAGGTTTGGCTCTGCTACCATGTGGAACCATCTCAACCAAAAGCTTAAATTGATAGTTGTAAGTCCAATGATGGTTTTATACTCTAACAGAAAGAACAAAAAAGATGGAGGAGTTCAATTTTTACAGAGGAGGATGATATACGGGTACCGGAATAGCCTTGTGTTGGTGAGCAAAAAGTGTACTTTGACGATGAACCAAGCATCATCCTTCCAAAACTCGAAGTTCAAGGGCAACTTCAATAATGGTTGAAGGGCTTCTTAACTTCATAGGCTCCATTGAAAATATACGATTTAGATTTGTCACCTTGTCTTCGTCTGCTTCTTTAAGTGAATTTTGAAACAACACCGGAACCACTGTTTAGACATATCCATTAGTTTACCACATCATGCACAACACTGAAATGTCAAAACACGGTGTTAGAGTATAAAACTATTACTGGACCTTTAAACATCAACTTAAGCTTTTGGTTGAGATAGTTTCACATGGTATCAAAGCCAGACTAATGAACAAGAGATCTTAAGTTCAAATCTCAACACTCACATATTCATTGGGGGTGTGTTAGAATATAAAATTATTACTGGGGGGTGTTAGACAATTGGCTAAATAATGTCTAAATTTATGATATGTCTGCTAATCTACACAAGCAAAGATGGTTTTATACAACTACAACAAAAATCTCTCAGCGAAAACACGTTTAAACAAATGTGATTTTAGGTTTTTTTACTCTTTTCAAAGTTCATTCCCTTTGCTTATGTGTGGATTGTGGATTAGATTACATGGCATAAATTTAAATGTTTTTGAGCAAATTCATCTCCTCCACCTGCTAAGTAGGATGGTCACCGAGTTAGCCACTGCCGAAATCATTATGGATGCATTATTGTTCAACACCCCAAAGTACTCGTATTATTGTCCAAGGTTAAAGTTCAGTGTATTATTGTCCAACACCCCAAAAGTTCAGTATATTAACATCCAAAAACCGTTTCCAAAATATAGGCCATATTCTTTGAATTGGTTTAACTATCCAATCCAATCTAATCCAAATTCATCCAAACCTTATACAATTCCCCCAAAAAAACATTTCCTCTAAAAACACAATTTCCCAAAAAAACATCATTACTTATCCAAATCAATCCAATCCATCCAAACCTAATTTTAACCAATCCAAAGAATACTCAATCGTTGTTGCAACTTATCCCCCCAAAAAAAATGCAAGGAAACACTTGCCAAGGGTGAGTTACAATTAAAGATCATTTGACCAGTTTCATCATATGGCATCATTTATCACAAATGCAAACGTAGATTAGGGCACGAAATTCATTGTTAATTCAACCTATCAACAATTTTCAATAAAAATATCGCTCAATCTCCAAAAATGCCAACATTAAGCAAAAACAATTACCAAAGTTCTAGGATCAAACTCATGGCAATGAATTTTAAAAAAAAAAAAGAATGAAAATAATATTGTAATAGAGATGGAATTGAAAATCGGATCACCTTGAAGATCGGGGAGAGATTGCGTAAGACAGAATAGCTGGATGATATGATCGGAATGGGGAAGGGAATTTAGAAAGTTGAGGAGGCAACGAAGGCCGCGTACTCGAAGGAAAGAGAAGTGGGCTCGAGCGTCTCTGAGCCCTACTCGGAGGGCCAGAGTAACGCCTTACGGTGGCTAAGTGATCCTACGAATACCTCCATTGCCGCCAATGCTGAGTCCGCCTCAGTCTGAGATTCTGACTCAGGGTTGCACCCTCCGTCGCCGCTGGAGGATCGTTGTATATGTTGGTTCTTCACATTCATCTCTCTCTCTCACACACATGTAGAGAATCGAGAGATTTAACAGTAATTGGTTATTGTTTTTTATTCTTTTGGTTTTACCTTTTTTTTGTAATTTTATTTTCTTTTGTTGTTGGTTCAGTCTCTTCAAGCAATTGTGCGTATGGGGAGAAGGCTCCCTACATACGAATTCTCTCATATCCCGCATTACTGAGACTATATTAATGAAGATCGTCGTTATTGTTGTGATTATTGGACTCAAAACATTTTTTTAACCTTTCTCTTCTCGTTTTTCCTCTTTCTTATAAATTCATTTTTTTCTCTATTTTCGTTTCTCACTATTTTTTTTTCCTCTCTTTTTGTTTTCAATTATATTTTCTCCCTTTTTTCTTGTAAAATAATTATTTTAATTTATTTACAACTATAGCTTTTTACACGTTCATTTCAACGGATCTCTATTTATATAAACGAATGGAAAAGAATAATATATACAAATGACACTATCAAATGAAAATATACTACAATAAATTCTTGAAATGAAAATACACAAAATATTGAAATAACAATTTGCTCATAAATCAAATTATAAATAAATATTAAAATAGCACTAATCTTTAATATAAGAATGATGATATATATAATAAATATATCATTAATATAAAGTCAAACAAACGCATTTGTGTATTCCCATATTTTTTTTAAAAAAAGTATGAGGTGTAAATGTGTATAACTTTTATTAGTTATAAATATTTAGCTTTATTGATAAAAAAAAATAGTATTATTGATCTTCTACTTTTTTTTCACTCCCTCCATCTCCTTTTCCTTCCTCTTGTCATTCTTTCCTTCATTTTCTCTCATCATCTCTTTTCTATAATCTATACTCCCTCACCTCAAGTATTTTTAGTTTGCACCCTCCCTCAATGGCAAAGTTCTACCTAGTTGGTTGGTTATTCTTTAATTTATACAGTATATTTCATTATTTTATGGGTGCATAAAACTTGGTACCATCCTAGTGTCGACCATTCATGACCTATATATAACAGTAATAATAATTTTCAATATAATCCCACTAATATAAGTATGAAAATTTTAAATGTAGACAATTTTTTTTATACATGACCCAAAAATCAACCATTCACGACTTATAAGACTTTAACCCCATCAAACTACATTCCCTTAAAATGTTATGTGGTACTAGTACTAGGTTGTATATTACGAGAGTATAAAATCATTCATGAAAATTCAACAATTATCTTAAAGTGTTTACCAAAGAGGTGGTTAAATCATTTTAGAAACTACATTGACTCTTAAAAGTTTCTTATTAGGTGAAAATTATGGGGTTGATGGGTTATGTTTGTCATAGACAGTTTAATATCTCTCCTCCCCAACCTATAAACCTTGCTGATGGTTACCACTGAGATAAGGGCTCAATAAATGGGCCAAACTTGTGTTCAATTACACATGGTGAGTCTTTTAAAGCACGATATTTCAAGTTTAAATTTCAACAACCCCTATATTATATTATTTGTAAAAAGTTGGGGAAGACATATTATATCTTTGTCCTCTGCATTTCTCTACATGATTCATGATTGTAAAGCCCTATACTAGAGTTATCTTTGTGCTTGGGCTTGGGCTTGGGCTTGGACTTGGGCTTGGGCTTGACTTGTTTGATGATTGTATGTACCTGATATGGCTCGTGATTAAATGTGGTCTTGTATGATGTTTGTCCTGGGTTAATAAGCAAAGCTAATATACACATTCTAAAGCTAATCAAATAATCAAATTATAGATATCGGTGAATTTGATAGTTCATTGGAAAAGATTTTCTTAGGAAAAATTTTTCCGAAAAGTACTTTCATTGGGTCTCCTTTGAAAAACTGTTTTTACTGAGTTTGAAAGTTAAATAATGAATCTCACAATAAAACTTTTTCATTTATTAGGGACAACCAAACATGAAAAAATTTGTTAACTAAAACGTTGACTAAATTTCTTGGATGAATTTTGGAACCAAATGCTTTCTATATGATTCAATCAAGGTTTGGGTTAGACAAATTTGTGGGCTTTTCAAATTTTATCAGTCTAAAGAGCTCAAAATTCAAAACAGTGTCATTCTAATCCTCAATCATTGATACATGTCACAAGATCTCCTAAAGTAAATTCAAATTAGAGGCCAAAGAAGTACCCCAAAAAAAAAAAAAAAAAAAAAAAAAAAAAAAAACAGTCCACACAATGAACATATTTTCTTAATATTACAGACTGATTGATGGAACTTACAACACTTTCATTCTCCCCCTTGTTTGTTTCCACTTCTTCCCTTCATCACACAACCCCTTTACAAAGGAAATGCCCATTTCAAAGAGGGCCATTCTAAAAGCTAACATTCTACTTATATAGGAATACAATAGCATTACACCAATATTACAACAAAAATTTCCCAAAAAAAAAAAGAACAAAAAATATTACACTATCACCCTAGTACTACTAGTAGGAAACCACCTTGGACATTCAAGAACCCCAACTTCCATGGATCAATAATTCATAATCTTATTCCCAAATCATATAAAGAATACCATAAGGGTCTTTTTTTCGCCCGTGAACTATCTACCTCTTGTAGCCCATTGCCACTACCGGGATCCGGACTTTGTGCCCTCGGGTTCCTTTCAAGAGAACCTCGCCGAAAGTGTAGCTCCCGGTCAAGGACCGGGGTGTCAGGGTCACGGAGAACTTTCTAGAAGCCCCCGACAATAGAGTCATTGCCGGAGGGCTGACCTCGATGGCAACCGACGGGCCCATCCTTGCAGTGACCGTGTAGGTCTCTTCTTGGGCTACATTGGTCACCGTCCTGGTCACCGTCTGGGACCCGATAAGGTGCGAGATTGTGATTGAGGGTGTGTTGAGGTTCGATGGGTGGCCTATCGAGTAGTTGCAGGGGGAATGAGTGTAGTTCATGATCTCATGGGCATTGATCCCAGGCGTGGTGCATAAGAATCCCAAGTAGTCCGAATACCCTGCGAGTTCAAACCGGAGCAACATAGGATATTAAGTTATGCTTTCAAACTTGCCAACTCAACTGAAGTAAACTGAACTTATCTGAACTTACTCGTCAAAGGGGAAAAAAGCTCAATAGGAAACTAGAAGGAACTTGCATCGAATACAAATCCCGAAACCCTAACCCGAACTAAACCCTAAAATAGGCTGAAAAGAACAGGGCTAAAATGGACGTCACATACCTAGACCAAACCTACATCAAGGGTACAAAACCCTTAAACCATAGACCCTAAAACCCTAAACCCTAGCCCTAATTAAACCCTGAAATATGCTGAAAAGAACAGGCCCTCACATAGGTAGGAGAACCTGCATCATGAGTCCTGAAACCTTAAACCCTAAACCCTAGAACCTAGAACCTAACCCTAATTAAACCCTGAAATATGCTGAAAAGAACAGAGCTGAAATGGATCTCACATAGGTAAGATAACCTGCGTCACAAGTCCCAAAACCCTAAACCCTAGACCTTAACCCTAATTAAACCCTAAAAAATGCCAAAAAGAACAGGGCTAGAATGGATGTCACAAATCTAGAACAAACCTGCATCAAACACGAGCCCTGGATCGAGAGCAGCCCGAGGATCAACATGTCCGCTCCCATAATCGAAAGGTGTGGCAGCTACCATGGTTATCTCCTCGGATGATCCGGTATATTGCTGTGCTTGAAGCGGTCTCCCGGCTCTATCAATGGTGGTGGTTGTAGTCATTAATGCCGACTTGATTGCCGCCGGACTCCAGTGAGGGTGCTTCTGCTTTACCAATGCCGCAATCCCGGCAATGTGGGGTGCCGCCATGCTCGTCCCCGATATCATAGCAAATCCCTCCCCTGTTAATACAAAAAGCAATTTTAGGTTGTAATTCCTGTCAATTCGGGCGGGCGGGTCGGTTTCAGGTCGGGTCGGTTTCGGGTTTATTTATGTTTTAGGTTTAGACATTCCGGGCCTAACCTTAAACTTTCGGGCAGATTAGGGCCTTTTTTCGGGTCGGGTCAATTTCTGCCAGCTCTCACTTGTAAACCAAACACTCTAAGGATAGTTTTCCGGGAAAAACTTCCTAAAGGAGATGATCATACATATACACAGCCAATACAGTTACCTTCATAGTTGGGTTCATCGGTCCCATTGCGAGCCCAAGCCGCCCAGATGAGAGACCCGGGAGCCAAGATATCCGGTTTCAGAAGATCCGCGTCTTGAAAGCTGTAGTCTTTTATATTCGGCCCTCTCGCAGAAAACAATGCAACCTGTGGGGCCGACTTGTGAAGTATCGGCTTCCGTCCATCCCCAATGCTACCTTTTGCTGCAAAGTTCTTTACTCGTCCAGTCCAATCTTTGGGAGTTGACGCCTTGTAGTAGTTTATGAGCTCCTGCATTCCATGGGCACAAAAATCACATTCAAAACGGATTTTTTTATCTTACGAGTTTAAGCTGAAGGTTCGCATACAAGGCTGCCAAATAACAGCCAAGCAACAAAAGGAGAAACAGCAACTGAACAAAAATACACGGCCTCGTAATTAGATGATACAAGCAAGATCTTACGAGTTTAAGTGTAGTATAAAGTTGTTCATGTCATTTAATTTACAACTTTCATATCATACGCATCAACGTTGATGCTGTAACATGCCCTTACTAGTTTCGAGCCAAAACATTAGCCTTGGAGAATTAAACGGAAACTAAATGCCCCTGACAATGTGTTTTAAGTATACTTTTGCTGACTCCCCTACTAATTTCTGACCAAAATTATATTTTAGAAATGGGTTTTTTGGGTTACAATAATCTCAACTTAAAACAAAAATCTTGCTTGACCCAAAACTTAAAATTAAAAAAAAAAAAAGCAACATCAAAACAAGGGTTGTTGGCCCAAATAATCCTTACTTTTGGGTCACTAATTGGAAATAATCGAAACTGACTTTTTGACCACCAACGGTCCAAACTTTTGTCCTATTTTCTATCACTAAACCTTGTATCTATTTTAGACACCACATTTGTAGTTTTGATTGCTAAAAGTAGGTAAAAAGCTTAGTGATAGAAAATAGGTCAAAAGTTTAGTGATAGAAAATAGGTCAAAAGTTTGGACTACTGACAGTCAAAAAGTCCGTTTGAATTGTTCCCATTTAATGACCAAAAGTACGGATTATTTGAGTTTACAACACATAGATAGAGGCGCTTTGACCAATTCAAGCCTCAAAACCGTGTTGCAAACACAATGATTGAACTTGGCAATTACACTTCACCTCAACGTATATACGCAAAAAATGAAAATTGAGTCGAATGAAGTCAGAAACATTGTTACCTCAGACTTGGTGACATCAGTGACCACAATCCCAGGAATACTGCTAGGTACAGGATCGAATTTCGTCCCCGGGGTGATGTTTTCAACAACCAGAACAAACCCAACAGCACCCAAACTCTTGGCTGTTTCGGACACCTTCTTGATCGATGCAGTTCCCACCACAAAGTTGAAGGAGTAGCCACACAGAAGAATGTTACCCTGCACCTGTCTCCTGTTCAGAAGCTCGGCCCTCTGACAATCAGCAGGACTGAATCTGCTGACTGATGAATCCAGCAGCGCGTCGTTGGCGGAAACAAGGGTGTAGGTTCTGTTTGGGTGAGTGGAAGCTGCAATCAACCGAAAAAAACACATCATTGATAAAAGCATGTCGACATGACCTATTATTGCCAAGCATCTCAAGTTTTGTGCAAATTCAACTTGCAACTAGAACCCTACCAACGTTGTTCGGCCACTCAAATTTTAAATTGTCGCCTTTTAAACGGATCTTTTACATATATACCCTGGACGTAAGTGAAATCAAAGTTACCCATATTGCTCGCAACTTCACTTTCATACTCCCCCATGTTTGATGGTAGATACAATCGTACGCATTTCTTGCTAAAACATAATTTTTGAGACTTGAACATACCAAAATGCTCCTTTCAGTGAGTTCTAAGTAAACTTTTCTTGACTGACTGCCTCGCAAATTTCCGTCGAAAATCATGTTTTATAAATAGGTTTTCAAATTACAACAATCCCAACTTAAACGAAGAAGTTGGTTGATCCAAAAATATAACGACAATAAAAAGAAAGGGAGTCGACATGGTATACTTCAAGCACATTAACAAGGAAATTGTGGTCAATTCAAGTCTCAAAAACCATATTTTGCCGGAAATTAGTTTGGTTGTACGTAGTACCAAAGGTGAGGGGATATGACAGTTAAATTGTAAACAGCATTGGTAACTTTGTAATCACGACACCAATTACAAAGGGTTAAAGGGGCCGGCCTAACAATTCATTTGTATAATAGTGTTACCAAACACTTCAACTACCAAACCTCGATGTACCAAATAGTTCATTTTCCACAGAGGCTAAGATATATAGGAACTCACGCGACAGCCCTATACCGGGCAAGATCTTCCCATTTCCCAAGAAAAGATGGTTCTTGTATCTCCGGTCATCAATGGCAGCAGCGACCGACGTTATCCAAGGGCTGTAAGACAGAACAGTCTTAGGAAACGGGCCCCCGTTTCCAGCTGCCTGTGCAACAAAGATACCCGCCTTGACGGCTGACAGAAGTGCTGCATCAAAGGGGTTCAGAAAGGTTGTCTTTGTGGCTGCTGGAGGACTGTTTGGCCCCACTGAGAGGTTGAGGATGTCAACTCCATCATGAACTGCCTGCAAAAACAAAAAACGGGGAGTGTCAGTCGAATTATGAAACCAACAAAGCCCACAAAAGACTCAACCATGCTGCATAATTACGTGTGAAACTACCTGGTCAATGGCAGCCATTACATCAGCCACAAACCCTCCAAAAAGTCGGTAAAGGGCCTTGTAGACAGCAACCCTGCAACAAGGAAAACGAAAGAGAATTGTTACTCGGGTAGAATGAGAAAAACTGAGAGAGTGCATAGGATACAGTGGGTTGGGTTTGGTTTGTAGTCTCACCTGGCACGGGGAGCCATGCCACTTGCCTTGCCAAACTCATATCCATGCAATCGCACGGGAATGCCATTGTTTCCAGCAGCGATGGCAGCTGTGTGACTGAAAATATCGCATTCACAATCAGCCAAACTCATCAAAAACTTGCACATGACAAAATGAAAACGAGAATCAACAATTACTCCGCCCAATGTCGGTTCCACACACACGGGTTCTGGGGAGATCTAGATGTAGCCAGCCTTACTTCAACATACATAGCTAGCACTGCTATGCCAGAGCGATGGAAAGTCACATGCTCTAGGCAAAAGTTCCTGAATCCTTACTTTCACTAAAGTACATATGAAGAAAGTTTAGTGATGCCTATAGGTCCTCTCCTAGTATCAGAATGGAAGCATAATGAACAACTGAAGATTGTCCTTCAACCTTTTACGTGGGTGATAGATTCAACTAAGTTCAAACCCCATGCTAAATGAAGCCTCAGAAATACTTAGGGCATGTTCTCTTTATCTTTAGTTTTTTCTTTAGACAAGTTGTATTCAAAATAAGGCTGGATAAGTTTAGATAAGTTTAGTTAAGTCCAAATAAGTTGAAAAGAACAGGCCCTTAGACGTCACCATCCAAATAGCTTATACAAGGGCCGTAGTCTAACCTTCCATGTCCATCGCCATCCATTGGCGAAGCAAAATCAACGGAGGGGTTGAATGCACCAGCAGCTATAGCAGCTTTCGCAAAATGCTGAGCGCCGACAATCTTGCCATTGCAAAAACTCTTCTTAGTATCAGGATCAACTTCACATTTCCCTCTGTACTTTGGAACCGGGCCATACGGTTCAGCTTCATGTGCTGCAAAGCTAGGGTGGTAAGGATATATCCCCGAATCTACGAACCCTATCACAATATCCTCCCCTGCCTTGTCGTGCCCGCCTCCCGTGGGCCACACTTCAGTTGGGAGCCCCAAGAACTGCGGGGTATGTGTGGTAAGTCTCTTCACTTTCCAGTCTCGTTCCACTGATTTAACTCCGGGCGCCCTTCTAAGGATCTCTGCCTACTACAAATTGTGGTTGCATAAGATATCTGAACAGAAAATTGTATCCTAAGGCGGACCAAATGTAGTCGAATTTGGAAAGGGTGAAATTTTCACCTGCTCTGGCGATACGTGGACCGCGAAACCATTGATGAGGTGCCGGTAGCTGTAGAGTTTGGTGTATGTTCCGCCTTGGAACAGCAATCCAAGAAGCATGTCGTGTTTCTTTTCGAGGTGGCGGGCATATGATACAACTGCCTCGCTGCAAGAGACCGCGATCAAACAAAGTTAGCACATAATCCTTGTTATATTTGGACCCTAGTTTCACATGCCAAGTTAAGGGTCATTTCAGGTGTATATGAAGGTCCCATAAAATAAGGATTGGTAAGTTCAGGTAAAAGTTGAAAAGCTGGGAGTTGGAAATAACGAAAGAATGGGTAAATTTGAGTTGGGTTAGTGTCACTTTTGACAAAAGAAGGCAACACATTGAGAAATGAATGTTAGCGAAAGCACAAATGCTCATCAAAGGATCAAGTAAAACTGTTACTCTCAAAGAAGGCACTCTAACAAGGGTGAATGTGGATTACTTTGGGGTCATTCATTCAAGTGTCCCTAGTACAGGCAAAAGCTGACCCGACCCAAAACCCGACCCGTTTTTTCAAACACGAAATATAACAAACCCAGAATACCGGGCCATACCGAACCCAACCCGACCCGCCCAAATTGACAGGTCTAAGTGTACGATTGCTTTGTACAACAAGATTGCAATACAAAGAACAAAAGCAATAAATGGGAAGTAAATTTTCAGGTTGGTTCTATTTAGGTCTAGGGGGCCAAAACTAGCATGCCAAATTTCAGGTTTGAGTCAGGTCAAGCAGTTAGGCAGATGGCAAATTGTATCAGACAAAATGGTATGACATACCCATTTGACAAATCATGTTAGACCAAAAACATAGAGTGATCAAGTAACTTGCCACCCCATCTCATCAAAAAAATTTACCTGGTGACATCAATTTTCTCATCAGAATCTGAAGCAGTGGCTTCAAAACCATGAACACCCCCTCTGTAACTCACAACAGGCTCTCCTTCAAGTGTGACAATGTAAATTTCTGCCCTGATTAGAACCAGCAACTGAGCAAACAACACCAAACCTAAAAACCCAGATGAAATTTCCTTCATTTTTACTGATACCCACTACAATTCCAGCAGTAAAACAGCTACTTCCTGCCCAAAAGAAGACCCACTCAAAATCAGTACATAAAAAGAGTAATTCATACTGACGCAAAGAGTTGGTGGAAAAGTAACCCACATTGAGAAATAGCTTCAAAATGAAGAATAGATAGTGGACTTAAAAGAAGTTCCTCCTTGCAAAAAGATGAATTTAAGTACTACTAATTTACTCACTGACCAAAAATACAAGTAGAATAATGGAGATATCATCACATCAATCATACATTTCTAACAATCAGAATTTGCAGAAGATCTGGGTGATTAAATAAACCCATGAACAAAAAAAAGTGAGGATATATATATACATATATAACATAAAGGGAAACCAAAGCTACTCACTTTTTCTTTTTTTGAAATAAATGCAACCAAATAATAAGAAATTAACCTCTCAAGCAAAGAATCAAAAGAACCCAGAACCCCATTTCACATTATCACCCAAAAAAACCTCCAAACCCTCCAGAAAAAAATTGGAGAAAAGCAAAGCAAACAGGAAAAAGGCAAGATCTTGAAAGAAAGAAAGGAATCAGACCCAGAAATTATACAATGAGATTAGAATTTGCCAAGTTTCAAGCTTCTTCTCATTCAATCAAAAACCCCAGAAAACTGATGAGACATTGCAGAAAGAAGAACAGTAAGAACAAGTAGAGATAGAGAGGGAGTGAGTGAGTTTGAGTGAAGTTTTTTTTAGAGAGATATAGAGAGAGAAAAAGAGGTAGTTAGGGTTTTTATTGAGATTAATAAATAAAAATAAAAACGCGCCAGACAGGGAAGTGAACGTGGAGGGGTCACAACTTTTTCCCTTTGTTTTGGGACACAGACAATCAGAATCCTACAAAAAATTGTAATGTAATTATCAATACTAAGTTTATTTTTTAATTAACATAAATAAATACGTGAATAATTAAATAAATTTTTGTGTTTTTTTCTCTCTCTACTGTTTAGTCACATTAATCACATTATCTTATCTTGGAATTGTTTGGATTTGGCCTTAGATTTGCACGGATGAAGCGTGATTCTTTGAGGTAGTATAAGGATGTGTGCAATTTTGTATGAATTATATATCACATTTATATAATATGATGTAGTTTAATTGTGCGTCCGCAAGAATTAGTCTTTTCACTAATTATAATTCACGGGGGAAGGCTGCCTACGTCTGGATTTCCTAGACCGCGTTTAAACGTGTTTCACCTGGAAGGTTGTTCTTGTTGTTGTATAATGTGTTTAATTATACTTCGTGTTGATATATATAACAATATTGTTGAAATAATTTGTTTAGTTTTGTTAAATTCCCCGAAATTATGTCATCTACAGCAAGAACAATTATAAAATTAGCAACTGTTGAAACTAATAATATTGTCATTTTAAATGAAAGGTGACAATTATATTTGTCATTGGTTTTTTATATGTTACTTTTCTTATCTCAAAATTAAATATCTATGTTAACTAGTTGGATTGTGGCTGGATCTAAATGGACCTGGAAATATGGTTAAAATGGTTTACCTAATTCACACTCATCATACACATAGGTCTAATATTGAAAGTTCTTTTTGTTTTTTGTCAGCTCTTATTGACAGATTTTGCTAACTATTATCATATCTTTATTTGTCCAACAACAACAACAAACTCTTAATCAGTCCTGCTGGTGAAAGGCATGTTTGTTACTCATGTTTATATAATAAGTACTTTTGAATTTTTTTAGGGTTGTACTTTGAACCCTTATTTTTAATCAATGTGCTCATTTTCCTTTTGTTATGGACTGTATTAACTAGTTATCTTTTTAGGCTCATTTGGCATTTGCAATAAATAATGATCCGAAAAAAACAATAATAACAAACTCATAGGATAAACATCTTTGGGCATAGTCTAGGAGATCCATATGTAGGCACCATTCCCCCATGTGAACTAATGTTCAAAAAAAACTTTTCAAAAAAAAAAAAAATCAATTTAGAGACAACATTAAAAGAAACCCGCATCATAAAACCTTTGAGAAACAACTAAAAGGCCAAGAAGCGAAGAAACTTTTAGAAGTAAAGAGATGCATACATGAGCGCTCCATACAAGTAAGGACGACGTATATGGACAACATACTCAAAAAGAAGATACGAGACAACACACCAAAGTAAAGCACATTACCATACTAGCAAACATCACCTTCTTACCTTACATCTAACCCTCCAAACCCCCTATCTACGGTCATATTCTCCACTAAACCAAGGTGCCTCAAATATGTTATAACAATCACCTCTCTAGTAAAGTTCTTAGATCTCCCTATCCCCGACATCCAAGTGGATCCTAATCCATTCACACCTCCTAACAACGGCATCCTCACTTCTCTTAAGCATACCAAACCATATGAGTCTTGTCTCTCTCAACTCATCTTCAATAGATGGCACCCTGATTTAGCTCGACATATGACGTTTCTAATCCTATCTAGTCTAGTGTACCTGTAGATCCACCTATCTTTCCTCATCTTAGCCAACTCAACCTTTGACAATATATATTTTTGGTCGCACAACCCTCTATATCGCATCCAACATCGTTTGTCTATATAGTCTACGATAGGCCTTATCTTTAAGCTCAAGTGAGACTCTCTGTCAAACAACACACTTGAAGACGCTTTTCACTTTTGCCAACCAACCTTGATTTAGAATATAATATCCTCACTAATGTCTCCATTACTTTGTAAGACAGAGCCAAAGTATCTAAACTCCATAAAATGGCCACCATTATTCGAACACTTTGCAAGACGGAGCCAAGGTATCTAAACTTCATAAATTATGTGATATTTAGATTCTAGATATCACATTGTTCTAATTCAAATGAATACATATTCCAACACCAACAATTATATTAAAATTTAGGTGAAACAAATATTGAACATAAATAAAAAGTTAAACGAGGAAATTAAGCAAACAAGATACATATTTCTTTGTAAAACACAACAAATTTCAGGGTCAAAAATTGACTCAGACCTAAATATTTGGGCCAGATTTATCAAGTCCATTAAAAATTAAAACACTTGGTTAAAAAAATATGTTACAAATGAGTTTACTTTTTTATCAGATTAAAATACTTCTAATTGGCTGAAAAATAATATTTGATAAACTAAATTTACTTAATACATTTTCTTCATGCATTTATCTAAATAACTACTCACCAACAACTCTTCACTCATTAAACTACTAGTTTTGTAAAAAAAATATTAAAATGGTTAATAGTGCATCTCATTTTAGTAAATCCTACAACATTTACTACTCTTCCACCTACAACAACCATACACACTAAGACATTCTAGAACTACAACACTATAAAACCAAGCTTTAGATTTACAATAATCAATCAAGATTTACACTTTACTTTGACTTTGAATGCTTGGTCACATCCAACTCAAAAAGAAGAAACATGTTGAAACCCACTAATGTAGAAATTAATGTACATTAAAGGAATGTCCAATAATTCTTCCGTTGCTATTCATTAGGTGCATTTGACCGGAACATGTGCTTCAAATATTACGATTGTTCATTTTAGTTATTATGATTGTTCACTCGCAATATTACGACTGTACGCTCTTATTACTCTGATTGTTTACTCGCAATATCTTGGAGTACATGCTCCAAGTGCATGTAATATATATTGTTCTTCCATTAATAAATAAAGAAGTTATTCTAATTTTATGGATGATAATTCAAAGAGCATTTGGTTTCAAAACTTTCTTGAGAAAGTTATTCAACTTTACCAAATTGATAAATTTTTTCATGTTTAGTTGTTCAAAATAGATATGAAAGTTTTAGTGTGAGACTCATTATACAAGATCCTAATCTTACCACTATGCTAAGAATACATTATGAGTAGCTATGAAATTCATATTATATATGGATTCAGTTCTTATTTAATTTTGTAATTTATTTGTACATAATTTTATATAAGTTATTATTTAAAATTTGATACAATGTTTCATAAATTAATTTTATCTCTTCTAGATAACAACCTAGTTAATAAAATATTTATTTGATTATTACATTATCTATAGAACTATACTATAGTAATTTTTTGTCCATAATAGAATTATTTCTTATCCTCAATAATATTATATATTCATATTATTAGTATAATTCATTATACAATTTCTCTATGCTTCTCTTGTTCCCTTAATTGCTAAGCGGTTTTTCATTTTGTTTTTCAAAACAAGTTTGTTGTTCCATTCTCAAATATTTGTTTTATCTGTCTGTCAAATTTGTCTCTTCATGCACTCTCATGTGTGAGCGAATATTGTCTACATTTGTCTACATTTGGTTCCCTCAACCGCATATTAACCGGACTATATTGAAGCTTTTGGTTGTTGTAATTCATTATGTGATTATACCAACTTCTTAATAGTACTCCTTAAACAAGCTAAAATAACCACATTTGGATAGATTAACAGGAAGGAGTATCATTTCCGGGTTGTTCTTTGTTCTTTTATTATCAAATGGAATATTAATGAGTTATTAAATAAAAAAATTGTAACATTGATATAAATATATGATAATCATACTATTAATAAAATAATAATAATGTTGATAATATAATAATAATACTATTGATAAGAAAAGCATATTTGCATGACACCTTGACACGGGTTTTAAAGCTAATATAGACATTAGACGCTGATGGGATGATAGGATACAACTTAAACCATTAATTTAATTGAAAACAACGGCTGAAATTAGTTTCTCAACTTTTCTAAGTTGAAAAACTTTCTCATGTTTGATTCTGTAAAATATATAGGAAAGTTTTGATGTGGACCCATTATTTCCCTCACAAACTCAGTAAAAAGTTTCCCAAATAGTAATCCAAATAGTGTCATCCAACTATGGGGATGTTGTTTTGACAGGTTGGATTAAGTTAGGCAAAATTAGGTTAGAATAGGTTAGGTTAGTAAAGTAATAGAGGTAAGTAAATGTCATATCATATATTTTTTTATTTTTAAATTATCTAAAAATAAGTTATCTAAATTATCCAAAAATAAGTTCTGTTCTTTTGAATAGTAAAATTAGGTAAGATTAAATTATGCAAAAATAATCCTATAGAATAAAAGAACATGGCATCTATCATCCTTCCTAAAATCGATCCTATATATTTATGTCTCATCCTAACATCTACAATACATTACAATTCAATTGATAGACGTAGTGAAATCTTCTGGTTGAATTTTACACATAAATATAAAGGAGTGAAATTCAAGTTATATTCATTTAACTAGTTATTTAGCCCATGCAAATTAGATACATAATCAATCTACTTTATCTTGTCATAACAACAATCCTCAGGGTAATACCACTAGCACGAGGTTTAGGGATCCAAATATAGGTTATAAGTCAATCTTCTCCCGATATATAAGAGTATAAGAAGAGCTAGGTTGATTTCGATGGACTCAAAAAAAGACTTTTCAAACCTAGAAAGAAAACCGACCATTTCGAAACCACTTGAAAAACCATTTGAGAAACCAAGAGAACGAGAGAATCAAAGAAAGGAAACTTTATACATGCGTGCTCTAAGTAATGAGTTGATAAATGAGTGAGCTAGATATACCTAAATGCACAAACACAAGAAGAGCATAAGAAAACTGTTGAATAGTTAGTGGAATTTATTGAAGGAATTAATGTGTTACTTCTATCAAGGTCCCACATGGATAGAATAATGTAATCTCTAGTTCTAGAGAATATAAATAGGTTTTATTTATTTAATGTCCCACATGGACAAAGTAAGTTATATTATAGCTCTTTATAAGTTAAAGAGTTATATGGACTTACAAATAAATAAACCATGGATTAGGCTAACATGTGCTTGAGTTAAGGTTTAATGCTTCGCATTGAACCGCACACGCACACGCGCGTGCGGCCTAGGCTGTAGGGCGCTTTTGGCGCTTACTAGGCGCACTTGGCACTTGGCACGTGAGCTCGGAGCAAAGGAACAAACTATAATAAACCAAGCCTTTTGTTTTCCTTTTCCTTTATAATATCTTTGCAGTTTGCCTAATCAGATTCAATTATGATTACCACAACTGTTCTTATACAAAAGCCTGTCAAATGGATAGATATCTGCAAACAGCCATGGGGATTGAGGATTATATATACGTCAATCTAGGAAGCTTTGTTGTATCCTGGAGACACGAATTTGCATGAGGGGCAAATCTTGTCTTAAAGAAAGTGATCTCATTCACGCTTCAAAGCATCAATCTCATCTCTGAATTCTAACAAAAACACGTCCTACACAACCTTTCACACCCCTTTACGTACGCACCTACCTTAATAACATCCCACAAAACATCCTTATCAAGTGTTATGTCCTCCACTAAGTCTAAGTGATACAAATTGCTTCAAATCACTTCTCTGATATACTTCACAGACCTCTCACACCCATGACACATCTTCGCATATGAACATCCACAATCCTTTTGTACACATGGCCAAGTTGTTTTACTTTATCATCTTACATCTTATCTTCAATAGAGATCACGCTTTATTGCAACACACATCTCATCCAACTTGATAAACATACAAATCTACCGAACTATCTTCATTTGATCCACCACATTTAACATTTAACAATGTACGTCTCTATAATCCAACTTAACTACTCCACCTTGTCAATAACTAGTAATTAATTAATTAGCTAATTAATTAATTATTATAAAAAAGGATGTCAAATCCTCAAAGGTAACAAACCAAGGGGCGATATGGCCCTCAAACTTTATGGTCGTATTAACAAACAAAAAAATTACTGTTTGATTATTAATTAAATGATTGAATTACAATCTATTACACCGCCTTTGCTTTTTCATGAGAATGTTTAGTAAAAGTTGATATCCAACGCGTTAACATCACTTGTGTGTTGGCGTAAAGTCAAAAAAAGGACCAAACATGAAAATATTACATTTTTGCATGACACTGTTACTATTTTCGGCCGCATGCAAACGCTTTTTATGGTAATCTTTTATAAATATAATTAATAATCCTTTATTTACGTTGATTGCTGTACAACATATTTATTGAGATATAAATCATTTTATCGGATGAAGTTTATTTTAGGTAAATTAATAGTAAGGAACTTTCAATTACCATTGTTAATTTTTTTTTCAACTATGTTAGAAAGATTTAGGTGGTCATGTTCTCTGAAGTGGTAAGTATGACTTATTTACGGTTATGTTCTTTGGTTAGGTTATTTTTAGATTTGGATTAATAAGTTAGGATAAGTTGAAGAATTGTGTTTTTAGAGTGGATGTTTTTTGGAAAATCATATTAGGTTTGGATAAATTTGGATAAGTTAAGATGAGTTGGGAGAGTTATATTCAATCTAACCAAAGAACATGGCCTACATCCTATTCATCTTACATATTTCTACTTGCAAAATTTACACTATCTAAAATACCTCAACATACCTACATTGCCTAACAAATTTCAAAGTTTAACTTCAGATATCTATTTAATTTATATCAACAATTGTTCTTGTGAACAATCTTCATTTAAGTGTCACTTGATATTTTATTAATGAAATTATTTTATTAATAAAATTATTCTATTTTCGTTTGAAAAAAAATTATATATGTTTATTATGTTGTTACATTTTGGAGAAATTATATTTATGTTTGTTAATAAAGATGCATTAATAGAACATCTCTTCATTTTATGTTTTCTATTTTTATGATGATTCTTTTAATCATATATTCTATTTGTCTCATGATAATTGTACCTTTTAACTTTTCAAAGTCTTTAACACAAAAATTACAATATTTACCAAAATTACAATGTTATACTCTTAGAAAACCATTTTCATGACAAATCCATGATACTAATTTTATATTTTAAATCATTGTATATATTCAATAATTGATAATTAAAATTTATAAAAATTGACTACACATGTCACACAGTGATCGATAATATGGAACAGATGAAATATTAATATTATGTAACAAATTGAATATATCTTTCAATGATAAATAATTGTTAATTAAATTTAAGCTAAGGGCTAAGGCCACCTAGAGTTCAATTTTCCAATGATCCACATCAATAAAATCCACACAAGTTGTCCTAATCAATGTTGTTTGAATTGAGATTTTAGTTAGGATTGATGGGAGTGGTAGAATTAGATCAAATATCGAAAAGTTCTAATATATTAGGCGAATAACAAAAAATTCGAAAATAGTTAAAATATTAACAAATATTCATTAAAAACGAAGCAATATGATAAATTATATTTTAGTAGATAACTTCAATATACAAAATTTATATTGTTTGGTCAACATTTTAAAGCTGATAATTTGCACAAACAGTATCAAATTTACGTAGAATCCTAGAATGATATTGCGATCCTAACACACAATATTTAGACTAAGCTAAGATCCTAAGATCCTAACCACTTTAAAATTTATATAAGAGTTGGATTGATAATAAAATCGTAGAGTCATAAATCTACACGTGGATATTAATAAGTATGTTTGTAATTAATTAACTATAGATTTTATTAAATCTCAATATGCTTGCAATTAAAATGCACTAAATGCGTTATATTAATATCCATTCAGAAATACTCCCTCTGTCCCAAATTAATTGACACTTTGACTAAATTTTGATCATTAATTACTCACCAATTATAGTGGTTTACTATGTGAAATTACCGTCATTAGAAAGATACTTCACTATAATTATAATGTAAATAATTTTATATTGTAACTCATTGTAATTTATGAATAATTAAAGGTTAAAATTTTGTCAAAGTGTCAATTAATTTGAGAGAGAATGAGTAATATACTTTTAAATGGGGACCTTTTCACAGAAAAAGTACTTGGAAACCTTTTCCTGTGTAAAATTATGTGTGAACTTCGATGAAGATTGGCGGAGAAAAGCCATGACATGTGGTGGAACAATTGAATAAGACAACTCAAAGCTGGCTATTAATATCCCAATAATAAATGTCAAACATTCACTAATTACCTCCGTCCTTATTGAATGTCACTGTAATTAATTTTATAAGCTCAATGTTCTTAGAAAATTGAGTAAAAAAAATTATACTTGGACAGATATACCTTTTTCACTTAGCTATAACTATTCACATCTTAAGTAATACGTACAAGGTAGTTAGAAAATTTGACATTCATTTAGGGACAAGGTAGTTAGAAAATTTGACATTCATTTAGGGACGGAGGTAGTACTAATTCCATTATATATTATTTATTGTCTTATGAAATTGTGCAGTCCAACTTAAAAAATTTTGTCCATAAATTTTTTAATATATATAATAATTTGTTAAATAAAATTATTATCAATTAGATTCATAACAAAAAATATTATCGTAAAAGTATAATATTGCAGTTGTTAATGTAATGTAATATAAGAAATTTTCAATCAAAGAGCGACATTGTCACCTGTCCTTTAATTTAATGACAATCAACATAATTCTAATGACAATTTACCTAATTTTCTTAAATTACAAGTTCTTTACCACACCAAACTTACAAAAAATTACGTAGAGTTCCCCTAACTTTTGAAGAAACAATTTTTTGGTACCCTAACTTTTCAAAACTAATTTTGGGGTACCCTTACTTTTAGGATTAGAAATTACTAGGTGAATTTCCGGCGAAACTCTGATTGATTCAAATCATTTTCGTCCACAAAAACAAAGGGCATTTTTGTCCACAAAAACACTTAATCAATTTCCCACCTAAAACTCACCGGTGAATTCAAATCATTGGCCGGAAATTCACCTAATTATTTCTAGTTCTAAAAGTTAGGGTACCCCCAAATTAGTTTTTAAAAGTTAGGGTACCAGAAAAATATTTCACCAAAAATTAGGGTACCCCTTAATAATTTTTTGCCAAACTTATACATAATATACATTAATTGTCCAACACAAGAATACCAATTTTCTAATACATGCACTCTAGTTATAGATGTGAAAACACACTTCAAAGATTATGTACATGTACAATCCATGACACAAGAACACTAATTTCATCAAACACTGGTATGTCCCTAAAGTAGAGTAACCATACAACTAAAACACCCAAATCAAATTCTCAAGGAAACTTTAGCGTTCAAAGAACTTTACATTCATATTCACTTACATAAGAATATTTAGACACTGATAAAACACTAGTGTATTTATCTTGCAACGACTCTTGTCCTTGTTGCTCCTTTCATAATGAGGACATTGAACATCTTTTTTTTTTTTTTTGTTTGCTCATTGGCTAAGGAAGATTTGGACTCAGCTTTAGCTCATGGTTGGGTCGCTCCTTCTGCCATCCATGTGCATTCTGAGACTTTTCATCAATTATTTTCTCGAATTAAGAATTCTTCAGATTCTTCTTCCATCGATAGAATTATCGCTCTCATTTAGAGTATTTGAAAGGCTTGTTGCTCTAATATGTTCAAACATAAGACCACCACAATATATGTCATTTTAGTTCGTGCTAAATGTGCATCAACGAAGTGAAGGCTGCGTCATTGGTTAGGGATTTCTTTTTCTAGTTCCCCTCCTCCATTTGCCTCACTCATGTCTGGGGACTCGGTGTGGGTTTCATGGTGTAAACCTCCTTAAGATTCGTTCAAGCTCAACTTTGATGGGTCTAAATCCTTGGGAGGTAGCGCTGGTGGGTTTCTCATTCATGATGCATTAATGGGCTAGTTGATCACTGTGTCTTCCTTTCCGCTTGCAAGTTCTTCTATCCTTGTAGCTAAGGCAACTGCATTGAGAAATGGTTTTGCCTATGCTATTCAATTGGATATTCCTTCCCTTTTCGTTGAAGGTGTCAACTTAATAATTATTAAGGCTCTTCTAGAATGTCATGTCCCTTGGGAAGTTGCTTTATTGATTCAAGATATTTGATTACTTTTACCCCTTTGTAATGTTGTTTCTATTTCTCATATTTTTAGGGAAGGAAACAGAGTTGCTGACTGGCTTGCTAATTAAGTTTGGTGGGTCTCTCCAATCAGTAGCGTTTTGGACTTCTAGTCCTTCGGTTGCGTTGTCTTCTATTATTAGTGATGATATCCTAGGTCGTGCCCTTGAGAAAAGGGCTTCCTAGGCTTTGTATTTCTTACCTCTTTTACGAAAAGAAAAAAAAAATATGTCAGTGCACTTTGGAACAATATTAATGTGTTTTAAATATATGACTAGTGTGAAAGGGATGAGAGCACACAGGAATATGTAATCTCGTGTGTATAGCTAGATTTTCCCTTTTGAATTTATAGTCTATTTGAGTGTTGTTGTTTTGATAATGAACGAATGAGTTATAGTGGGTATTTAAGAGTGTAACTTTCCAGCTATGAAAAAGTCACTCCAAGATTGTAATTTGCATTCGAAAATTGGTGCTAGGTGTAAATGGAGGGATAAAGCATTGGTGAAATCTAAATGGAGGTTGATTATGTAAGTTACTCGAAAAGTTAAGTTAACTTCTAATGACGATCCTTAAAATTTAAAGGACTTAACAGATATTTAAAGGGTGCTTCTTCGCAAGAGGGTCATGGTGAGAAAGATCTATGGTTTGAAGGTTATACCATCAAGAAAAAGTGATTTTGTTTCTTTTTTCATTGGCGTGGTTTTGAAGTTGTTATGCTTGTTTACTTTTCTGATTTCCTGGTTGTATCTTTTACCTGCAATGGTTTGGTCTAGCTGTTGTTGTTGTTGCTGTTTTGCGAATCTTTGATGCATTTTTAGCCTTTAATGGCTTTCAATTATCGGAAAAAAGTTGTAATGGGCAGTCATAAATTGAATTAAATGACAATTGAAATCAAAAACTTTGAATTCAATTCAACCAAATGCCCATAACTTGGATAGTTGAAAAAAGTTTATTTTTCAACTTAGAATAAAGCAAAATGCCTCATTAAACATTCTCAACTTCTTTTTTCATGGAGTAGTAAGCACAGTGAATAGTTTATAAATCTTAGGTCAATTGATAACAGTTTCTAACTTTAGGTGTAAGGTTGTTACATATGACCCCTCCACACTTTGCTCTGTGATAGCATTTTGGAGTATTAGTTTTGTGTTTAAGAAAACTAGAGATAGAAAATGAAGGTAGGGAAGAGAACCTCACAAATTGAGGGAGTTAGTGTCCCTAATTCTCCCTAAAACAATGAGTAATCAAATCAAAGTTTGAGTCTAAAGATAAAAGTAATTAGCCATGCACGACAATGATTATATATGATTATGTTCATTGCATGTTGATTAATTTAAAGCTAATAAAGTAAGTTTGAATAGCCGTTCTCTCCCTAGTAAAGAAACCCTAGCCCTCTGCCTTGCGATTCCTTGGGAGTGCGACACCGGTCTGCCGGTGCCGGCCTGGTCGCCGGGAGGCGATCGCTGTCTGCATGTCGTAGCGTGATGTGATGGCTACGTTTTTGGGCTCCTGCGGTTTGGGTTTGATGCTGCTGTCAACGACCTCGTTTCCGGTGGTCGCTGGCAGTCTTGGGCGGTTTCAGTGGGTGACATCGGTGGACCGTAGGCACGCGTTCACGATCCTTTGTGACTGTTCCGGTGGTCGTTGGCGGTTTAGGGCAGTCCTGTTCGTTTTTGTCCGCTTGGTTGGTCCAGTGCAAGGCCGGTGTGGTGTCTTTGCGGTCTCAGTGTTTGGTCGTGTTCTTATGTGGGTTTCATGGTTGTCTTAAATTCCGTTGTGTTCCGGTGTAACGGATTGAAGGGTGAGGTAAACTCTATTTTTTCCTCCCTTTCCTTTAGTGCTGATGATCTGAATGTGGTCTCTTTGACTGCCCTCTCTAGGGTGAGCGTTATTTGTTATGTGCTAAAAGATTTGGTTATGTTGGTGGAGGCTAAAAACCTTGTTCCTGATCTTTCTTCGGCTTTTATCCCGCTAGATTTGATATCTTCACCTCTTGTTGTTAAGACTGTGAGGGCCGATGGTGTTAATGCCGGGGGTGGTAGCCTTTTCTCTTTGTTTGTTGATAACTTGCTGGTTGGGGTTAATAATGCTTGGTTGAGGAGCTTGTTTATGAAGTTTGATACTGTTGTTGATGCTTACATTCGCCGCAAGGTGGGGCGAAATGGTAAGAGGTATGGTTTCGTTCGTTTCAAGGATCAGATGGTGGGTTCTAATGCTATTCTTGAGTTGAATGGGTGGATGTGTAGCGGGTATGCCTTGCGTGTTGCTTGGGAAAAATTCTGCAAGAAGTAAGGGTCCGTTCATTGTTCTAGGAGGGGCTCGGAAAATTGGATTTGGGTCCCTAAGGTAAGCAGGTTGGTGTGAAGGCTGGTGATAGTGGTTGTGTGAATTCTCCTGCGCCTGATGGTTCAGTTACCAGATCTGATCCTCTTCCTTCGGCTATTCCTAAAGTCTCTAAGTCACCCTATAAAGATGCCCTTTTGAGTGTCCCTATTGTCGGTGGTAAGGTTGGTGCTAATTCGGTGTCTTCTTTCGATAGTGAGCACACTGTTAGTGACCCATTTGACATTGTTGTAGATGAGGTGGTTTGTTCACCTCTTAGTATCGAGGACTCTTTTCATAAGGTTTTCAAAGTCAAGGGCCGACAAAGAAGGAATGTGGACCTATTGTGGAATTCAAAATGGAGGTTGGTTAGTAGAGCATCGTGTAAGATCTACTCTAGTGGTCCTAATCGTGGTAAAGGTTTGAAGAGGCCTTCTCGAAGTTACAGTTCTAACAGTATAGATGCAGTTGATAGTACTTTTAAAAGATCTTCGAATGCAGTGGATTTATTCTTGGAAAGATTGGATGAGGAGGCTCGTAGGGCGGCCAAGGTCGTGTGTTCGTTGAAATTGTCTTATGATAATCATGAGACTGTGACTAAGACCTTCAGAGATGATATGTTGGAGCAAAAGAAAAATCTTGTTAGATAGCTGTTTTTTTTTTTTTTTGTATTTTTGTGATCCTTGTGTTGCGCTTTGTGCTGGTTTTTGTTTGTTGAACTCTTTGGTTGTTTGCAGTTTGCGGTCTTGTAGCATCTTTAATGCCTTAATCTTTTTATAGCTATCAAATTATTGAAATAGAGTGTATAATTTGTGAGTAAATGAATGGTAAATTAAAGTTACCCTTTTATCTCTAAAACCATACTCCCTCCGTCCCATATTAATGGACACTTTAACTAACTTATTTTGTTCCAAAATAATTGTCACTTTCCTATTCGCAATACCTAATTCAATTTTTTACATTATTTATTAGAGAGAGAAAAGTCAAATACAATTGAGATTTGGTAGCTATTATAGTTATATATTGGTATATGTGAAAACTCCAATTACGTTAATTAACTTTGGACGGAGGGAGTAATTCAATTGACTTGTCTTCTATAGCTTTTTGTTATCTTTCTCCGTGAGTATGTTGCTCTAAATCAACTAAAAAAATCAAATCACGGTTGTGGAAACATTGAGTTAAAATTCAGTTCATCGAAGATAATAAACATAAAATGCGAAAAAATTCCCATTTTGATTTTTGGGAAATTGTGAGAGAGAAAAATAAATTGAAATCTGAAGACAAATTCCTGATATTTAGGACATGCATTCAGTGATGGTACAATTTGTATAAATTGGGATGTTTGAATTATTATTGCCTCATCGCTCAATTTTCTATTTTCTTTGATGAAGATGGCATATTATTTTAGAAAGGAATTTTGGATCGTAATATACCCAACTTTTAGAGTATTGCATCGTAATATATATACTCACATTTACTATTGGATCCCAATATACCTAACATTTATACCTTAAATTATTTTAATGTACATATCCTTATTTAAGTGATGGTGAACTGAACTCATGGATGAGTTAAGTACCCTTATACTAGTTCCGTATGGGTCTCAGGAAGTTTTCTTTACCTGTCACATCATCTCTGATTCACTATTACTCAAATCATGATATGTATATTAATATCACTCAGGTATAAACATAAGGTATATTAGTATTCAATGTCAGTATTACACATTAATATATTAAGATCCAATATTTTAATAGGTATATCACAATCCATAAATGCTTTTAGAAAATACATATAACAAGTAAAGAAATGCTCCCTGAGCGTAATCAGCGGGAGTGTAGGTCAACTGTCAAGTGTCAAAGGTCAAAGGATGCTCACCTTACCCAACCCAACCTTCATTTGTGGCTCACATCACCTATAATAAATATAAAAACTGCCTTTAATCAACTATAAATATACCATTTTTTTTTGCTTTCTCCATGCATGGTCCACTTTTTAAATTCCTGCATTTTCTTCTCTCTCATTTATTCAAACTTGCTTTCAAAATTCCAAGATCATGCATAAGTAGCTAATCCATCCTTTGAGAATATTGAACGAAAATTAGATATATCAATATTTTTGTTTGGACATGAATAATATAATTAAGTATAATAACAACAATAGTCCACAAAAAGTCTGCAAAAAGTTCTTTTATGCGGTGGGTAAAGTGCGAAAATGATATGGTATGGTAAATTGTGGAAATCATGGTATGTTGCGGTATGATGTGCTAGGTTGTGGTAAAATTTATGGTAAGAGTGATTGATGTGGTAAGTAAGGACTGAGAAGAGAGAAAAGTGAAAAATAGTATAGAGAGAAATGTGGGGATCGTAAAAAGAAAATTATGATTATTGTGGTAAAGTGTGGTATGATAAGTTAATATGTGATGGTTTGTGGTTTGTATGGTAAATTGCGGTAAGTCCAGTACAATAATATGGAAAAGAACAGGGCTCAAATATAGACAATCTTCCTCGTATGCATTGAAATGTATGGAGAGACTAATTGTAACGGACCCAAACAACTTTCAAAAGACAAACACAAAACAAATTGAAAATCAATGCAGTATATGAATAATATAAGTATATAACCTTTAAAAGGTGTTTTTTAACAAATATTTATCGATTTTTTTAAAACTTTGTCATGCTAAAAAGATGATGTGAATATTAGCTTTACATACATAGATGTGGACTCATTGAATATACTACTATTGCCATTTGTTTACAACTATTGTCCATACTAGCTTTTGGTAAATCAAAGGAGTTAATCAAAGTCCTAGAAAATATGTATGCATAAAAAAAGGTCCTAGAATATATTAAATCATGGAAAAGAATACCTATTGAAGGGCATACTATTTACGTCCTACAAAAAGACGATGTATTTTGTCCAATAATTCAAGAGATTATATTATTAATTTTCCAATATTTTCTTTCAAACTTCTTGAAATATTTTCAAAAGATGGGTTTTTAGAATCAAATAATTCTAACATTAATTCATGATAATCGGATAATGCAAACTCCCAATATATATACAAAGGAAATAATCTGAATTTTGGGGGTCTAAATTTTGGTATACTACTACTGAATTCTAAGCATTTTAACTCAGTGATATAGACATATAGCGACGTGGTAGTAGAGTAATCCTTCGTAACGTATTATCCAAATCACAACACACTCTGTCGCCACCTCGATCTTCTACAAAACTAAGGCCTTGTAAATTTCATGGGTTAATTGAGGTAAATAGATAATTACCATAAATTACTGAAAGTTACCGAAAATTATCAAAAGTTACCAAAATTTACCAAAAGTTACCAAAAGTTATCAAAATTATCGAAAATCACATGACACGTGTAAAATAGGTTTTTTTTATTTTTTCCTTTTATTTCAAAAACACATATTTACCCATATAAATTTACCCAAAGTTACCAAAAATTACCAAAAATTACCAAAAGTTACCAAATATTATCAAAATTCATCATTTACCTTACCTCAAGATACCCATAAAATTTACAGGCCCTAAGTGGTCAAAACAAGCCCTAGTCTACAATCCAACTTAATACCTCTAAAGTATATTTAATTGTTATGTATATTGAAAGTTTGGATTATTATCATGTCATTGGCTAATATTAATTTTTTTATAGAATCGAAAAATGGGATAATTCTAATCCAAATTCTAAAAAAGTTTATAATAAGAGGTTAATTTAAGTGGTTGACATTTATTTCCCTAAATTACAATAACAAGATAATTTTTTGTTGAGATGATTTCACATGACATCTGAGTCCCAACTAAATAAAAGGTTGTATGGGTTCAAATAGCAACCCTTATTTTATCGCAAATTTTAGTATCAGAATGTCTTACGTAAATTTCTTATGAGACGAACTCCTTAAATGATAACCTTTTAATATTTACTGTAACTATTAAGTGATATTAATATAATTTTTTATTACGAATATGACTAGAAAATTAACAAGGGAATGAATTGTTTAGAGTCACCCCAAACAAATTGTTAATTAATCACCTCTACATCCATAAAAAGTCACAACAAAGTTATATGTCTCAAGATAAATTTATGGTGAGGTGAGACGGTCTAACATAAGATTACAACTATTTTATTTGCGCAAGGTTAAGGAGACCTTTATAGCATTCATGCTTCAAGCGCCAGGGACACTTTGTTTGAGGGGACGTGTAAGATTATAAAAACAATCATATTAAGCTTTTCATTGAAATGGTTCTACATGGTATCGGAGCTGGCCAAATTGAATTATAAATCTTAGGTTTGGGTCTTAGTCGCTCCTTGATTTATTTGCACAAGGTTAAGGAGACCTTTATAGCATCCATGCTTCAAACTCGAAGGAAATTTGCTTGAGGGGGCGTGTCAGATTATAAAAACAATCCTATTAAGCTTTTGGTTGAAATGGTTCTACATGGTATCGGAGTTGGCCAGATTGAATTATAAGTCTCAGGTTCAGGTTTTTGTCGCTCCCTGCTTTATTTGCACAAGGCTATGAGGCCATTGCAACATCCACACTTCAAACATAAAGAACATCACTTGAGTAAAGAATTAAACCTTCAACTATCAACATAACGTTTTAATTTAGTTGGTTCGATATGTTATCTATTGGGTTAATGGCCCAAATTCTCTTAGACTCATTATTTAGCAAGTTTCCTAAACATGTTTAAACTCCAAGTTATTGGTTGATATTAGAAAGTTATTTTATTTCCTAATTATATTTAGGTTAGTTTCCTAATTGTAATAGCATTCAACTAAAATTTAATTGTAGTTGGAGCGGAAGTCAAGCCAGATTTATAGGAGGTTTACCCCTATAAATAGAGGTCTTTGTTCACCTTGTGATATGTGTGGCAGATGTAGCCGATGTGAGAACCTTCATAACTGAGGGAGGTACGGTGTTAATTCCACATCTTGTAATATCTCCTTTTCTACTAGTGGATATTGATTGTTGTCCGTGGTTTTTTCCCGATTTGGGTTTCCACGTAAAAATATTGTCTCACCCATATACCTTTGTTCTTGTCTCTATATTATTATCCTCGATTTCCACAATCATCCTAAATGTCCTTCTGCTGGATATATTGCTCTATTTTACACCATAACAAGTGACTAATAACTAACAATAAATCTGAATCTGATACTAACATTATCATAACTTTTCTTACATTTGTATCATGTTTCTTGAAAGCAAGGGTTTCAAATTTAAATTCCAATACATTCTTGGTTGTAAACTAAATTTGAATTTAAATTTGTCTAAATATCGAATGGATTTTTTTTACTTTTGGTTGTAAACTAAATTGCGTCAGGTATGCACATCGTTCTTGGTTCAAATTCAAAAGCCTTTAATATAAATTCTATAGACTATATGCATTTACGTAGGTACAAAATAACCCTGTTTGTAGGTCACCAATCTTAAGCAGTAAAATTCTGGCCGAAGTAGTTTTCTTTCTGTTTTGCCACGTTAGATTTCTGCACAAAGTAAAATATTCCAAGCAACATTTTCTTTCTCATCATCTCATTTTGCATGCAGCTTCCAACTCTTGAGTCCCTACTCTTCTTCAAATACCAAACCAGTTGAATTGAATCTCATTGCTGTTGATTGATTAATGAGAGATAAATATTTTTTTCGATAATTAGTGGTCATTTAACCAAATTTATTTAACCGAAAAAAGTGTCTGAGAGCATAACAAAAACGCATGAGAGATCGATATTTTGTGGTTTCAAAATGTGACTCTTTTGGTAATTAGTTTGCATAGACCATACTACGAGCTAGAGGCTAAATGCATAGATGTTTTCTCTAAGCGTTACCCAAAATTCGGGTCTGGTAAGTGCAGGTTCGATCTATGTTAAAATTCATATAAGAAATTGACGTTCGACCCCAATTTTTTTCGAGTCACACCAAATCAGATAATTCAAACAGAATTGAATTTAGGTCAAAATCGAAGTTGGACAATAGAAAAACAGATATTGTGTACGAATATTCGAGATAAGTATCAGAATCGGGTCAAATTAAACCAATTTTTCAGGTTAGGTAAATTCAAATATTTGAATCTATAAAATTTTGTCAGCGCTATTTTCTGTCTTTTTGTTTGTATATATAGACAAATCATTACTTCGTAACTTTACTTAAGGGGGCTCACATTTGACATTAATGTTATTAGCTACAGATATTCGTCTATGCATAATATGTATGACATTTTATCTAGTACATTGATGCTTTGGGTTTCCTACCATGTCTCCTTATATCATTTTCAGGATCTATAATCATTTTGATAAATCTCTCTTTAAAAATATTAGAAGAGTAAATACAAACAAATGTTATGTTTGGTAGGTTACAATCCAACATAATAAGCAAGAAGATTGATTGTTATCAATTACAAGATATGTTCCCTTCCATTGCATTACACCCTCTAATACATGATGAAAAGACAAATCCATATGTTAAAAATCAATATTAGAACATGGTCAAAATATATCAAGGACTCTAGTTCTTTTACGTGGTTGGTTAACTTTAACCGCATCAAACATATTTAGCAATTTTAACCGACTATCTGTTCTCACTTTTATCCACATTACATATAATATATATTAATATTGAAAAATTTATCTATTTAATAAGTGATATAACTGATGTCATTTGTCTTACTCATAATATATTATTAAAAATTTTATATATTTTTACATCTTTATTCACCCTATCCACAATTTACCAAACTTAATCACCTTTAATCACACTTTACTAACTTATGAGTCACCTTTAATCGCACCTTACTAACTTATGAGAAAGTAACCCTCTGATGAGATTATAACATGCCATTTCCTCAACCCCCCTCGATGAGCTATGTAACAAAATTTAAGTTAGAATCATAGGTATAGTGTACCGCCCCAACCTCATTCAGGTTGCAGACATTGTCAATGACTACTTTTAGGATCGACGATTGACCCCACAATTCACCACGACTCCTTTCAACGTGCTTCGTTCTCACTCACATGTTGCATGAAAAAAATTTTCTAGAAGGTCACTAATGCTGAGACTATTTCCAACCAAACACGTTTAACAAAAGAAAGAAATGTCGGTACACCTTGGTAATATGAGTAGTCATTTCAATCCCTTTAATCCGTACTTTATCTATATAACGGAATATTAAATATAATTTATATACATTACTACATCTCCTTGTACAAATAGCAACAAAACTTGAAGCGTCGATACTGCAAATCTCCTTATCGAGACATTTCACCATAAGCGGATCTGGGGCTTGCTTAGGGGTGTCCATGGATAATTGGACACCCCTACCTAGCCTATATTGATTAGGAAGGAAAAATATATGGATGTGATAGATGGACACCCCAAAAAAAGGCTCGTGTCCACTTGTGCCTCCAATTTTCTTCACACTCAACCACTCAAGTTGATGCCAAAGAAAGAAAGAGATAATCGGAGGTAAAGAATAAGGGATCTGGAAGTCCAAATGAAAAAGACGTAATAATTATTATCGTTAAGTGGACACCATAAGAAATAATCCGCCATTTGAATTTTCACCCAAAACACAGTAATTTGTTACATGGATTCTCCTCCTCATGTAGAGTTTGCAGTTGCAATTTTAACGATCATTTTCAAAGAGCATGTGAGGATTGGATCCCACCAAAGTTGTCGCCATGCAAAGCTTGAACAAATGCATGTGAAGCCACAAAGTATGCCTCAAAAAAAACATCCATCACATTGATTCTAGCTATATTATCTAGATCTCTACATGAAAATCAACATCACATTCATGCATGTATTTCTTTATCTACATTCTATCTCAACATCAACATCATCTTTCTTTGTTTTGTTGCATATGTATAGTTGGTCCAATGCTCAATCCATGCCTCTCCTAAGTCCTAAGTCATAGCTTAGCTTGTGCTTCACTCCATGGACATCTTTCTTGTGCAATTTTGGATTTACTAAGGTGACCCCTACATGTAGAGCAAAGGTTCTTTTTTATTGTGTTTTATTGGTTATGGTTATAGTCTTATAAATCAAAGCCATGTTGACTATGCCCCTGTTCTTTTCAGTGGTATTTTGCGGAATGGTGTGGTATAGTGTGGTGGAATTGTGGTGGGTGCGGTGAAATTGTGGTAGATTATTGGTATTTGGGGTAGGTGATGAGAGAGAATGTAAAAAGTAGAGGAGAAAAGTGAGGAGAGAGAAAAGTAATGATTTATGGTAAAGTGTGGTGAGTTGTGGCAAACTGCGGTATGTTGTGACACCGCAGTTTGCCAATTGCAGAAAAGAATAGGGCCTATATCAATTTACTTTTGGAAAATTGGGAAAAAATAATTCATACTTTGGGCTGTGGAAAAAAAAATGATCTAAACTTACAATTTTGTTATGTATGTGCTGAACTTTAACCCTTCTTATTTTTATCATCCACCGCCTAGTTAAACTCGTATGAAAAGTGACGTGATGGTGGCGATATTATACGTTGAACTTTTTGCGGCTAAAAAAAAGTTAAAAGTATGTTCTGCGTTCAAGATCGTCAATATCACATCACTTTTCAGACAAGTTTAACTATGTGGTAAATGCTAAAGATAATGGGGGTTAAAGTTTAGCTCATCCATAACAAAATTGTAAGTTCGGATTATTTTTATCCAATACCCTCAAAGTATGAATTGTTTTTTTTTTTCCAATTACCCTTTACTTTTTGAAAAGAAAAAATTGTTCGTGTTGTCAAAATATTAACTTCTAATTTAGATATAAGATCTCATCTTATCACTCAATACCCCACTTGAACAGAATTTCAAAGTATTGGATTTTTTTTGACCGGTTTTTAAAATCTCATCATAGGCTTTGTATAGAAATTAAACACTCTGTTATATAATATAACTCAAGTCAAAAGCTATAACAAATCAAACTATATTTTAATTGTAGTATTACATTCAAAAAGCTACATATAGGGATTGACTTGTTACGCTCTTGAAGGATATGAACATAACCCTGTTCTTTTTTATGATGGATAACATGCGGAAATGGTATAATATGGTAAATTGTGGAAAATATAGCAATCAAGTTAATCCATACACCATTTTATGAATTATGAATAGAGGTTTTAGGAGCCGTTTAAATATAACCAAAATTTATACAAAATACATTGTCTATGATTTAATTGTAGCAACCAAGTTAATCCATCTTTATTCATAAAATTATTTCATCTTTATGGAGAAGCCAACCAAATTTAGCTAACATTGAGGGGCAAGATTTGATTTTAGGGTTCATGTTTTTTTCATTGAGTCTTTGTTTAATGGGGCTCCTAATGCATCTTCTACCATAAATAAAATAAATTGCATTAAATACAAATAAAAACTTTTTCTCATACCTTGAGAAGAGAAATGCTGCATTTGAAAATTGAAATGGGCCAAGAGATGTTTCTTCTTGAGTGGGCTTCTTTTGTTGGTGTGCCCAGTAATGAACTGGATTGGGCTTCTCAGACCAAATCCAATTCAATTAGTTTACCTTATGCATGTTGTCCTCTCCACTCTAGAGTTTCCCCTTTCAAATTTTTTTTGGACCTAGACCCGATCTGCCGGATCCTAAAAATCCAAACCCATCGATATGTTGTCCACGAGTTCATATCGGATTCTTAATGGGCCAACATTTTTTTGTATTTTATTACTAGATTTATCAAACTTTTGGGTTAATTTGATACTTGCCCACCCATATAATATGATGGGGAGTTGTCAGGGGTAGCAGAGAGGCGACGACGTGATGTAGAGGTGAGGATGGGCCGAGGGTTTGGTGGTGGAGAGTAGAAACTGGTGGGGTGGTAGCCTGATGATGGAGAGGCGGGTAGGTCAAGTAGGCGCCATTCAAAGAGATCCAGAGAGGTGAGGAGTAATTTATCTGTCCCTATTAGGGTTTTCATTTTCAAAAAAAATGTTATACGTTTAATTTGATGGGTTCGTTGGTCCATGCCAAGACTCGGACCCGGACCCACCAAAATTTTGGTAGACCATACACGACCTAGATCCAATGGGTTCAAAGTTTTTGGATGCCTAAATGAGTTGGATTCAACTAAAATTGGGTCGCGTCCAGAACCCATTGTCATCCCTAGTTTTAAGAAATGAGCGGAACAAATTAATCATTAACCACTTCTCAAAAAAATCTTTTCTAAAGGTTCGAACTTTTTTCAAGCAAGAAGATCTTAGTAAGAAGACAACATAACAGAATGTAGTAGAATTAGACCTGTTGATCTTTGACTCGACTTGATAATCCGACCTGAATCTGCTTGAGAATTCTAATATTTAAACATGATTTTCTCGATTTGAACCCGAAAAACCCACAAATTAGCAGGCCAACACCTGACCCACCCGTTTGATCCAAAAACTTTATTTTTTTACGTTCAATTCTATTAAAATTTGTGACTTTTCGTTGAAATTCATGACTATTAAATTATAAGCACAACCCGTTCGTCTGTTATTTCTCTAATGTAAATTGAAAATTTTACAATAATCTATCGTTACTAAAAGATAATCGTACATATTTCATTATGTATACTCCACAAAACATAGGGGCCATGTTCTTTTATACGACTGGTTGCAGTATGGCACGGTACAGTGTGGTGGAATTTGGTGGGTTTGGAAAAGTTGTGGTGGATTGTGGTGGGTTTTGTTTTTAATAATTATATATAAATTGTGTTGGTAAATGTGAAAAAGCTGATTGTGGTGGATTGTGGTAAATTGTGGTGGATTGATATGTTGTGGTGGGTTGTGGCAAAGTGCGGTGTATTGTGGCACCACAACGAGCCAGCCGTATAAAAGAACAGGGCCTTAGAGACAAATTCTTGAAAGAAAAATGAAAAAAGAATTATAATTCATTAGATTGACCTCAAATCAAAATACATCATCCATATGTTCTCAAACCCAAAATACACTGAACACATATATTCAAACTCGATATATAACCGATACATATATAACATACCGCCCGCCTGAATTGACAGGTCCAAACAGAATACTCCCTCCGTTCCATATTAATTGTCATAATTTTGACTTTCACGGTCTCCAATATCACTCTTTGGTTGATAATTTCTTGCATAATATGTTATTAACAATTGCAATATTATACTTGTATGATAGTATTTTTCGTTACAAATCTAATGATAGTAATGTTATATAGCAATTCTTTGTATATATTGAGAAATTTAAGGTCAAAATTTTTGGAGTTTGACTGCACAATTTCCAAAGACGAACGGATGGAGTAGTTCATAAGAAGACTAAAAAAAACTGGGCTGACGCGGTGGATGGCGGTGCATACATCATAATTCGCGAGCTTTAATTAAAGACAAGACAATCAAAGTCTACAGCTGTGACTTCATTTTCAGATTTAGCTTACCTACAAATTAAATTAAACACCCATTAATTAATATTACGAATATTAGCCACCAAATCACTGGTCACCACATAATCTTGTTTTTTACGTGTTTTCAATACATCCAACGATCACCATCAATATCAAAGCAAGGTACCACAATAGTCGGTCTATATATGTATATATACTGCATGCCCACCATGCATGCAGATGTGTGTGTATATGTATGTTCTTGCACATCAGTACTCAGTACAGCTCACTTCTTAATTGCAATATAACGTACATTTGTGCTATTAATTTTTGTATGTTTCACATTTATATATGATGTGAAGATAATTTCGTTTACAAATACCCAAACCATATATGCATGCATGAATTATATATAAGTATTGACAGTGGCGGATCTAAGTCTTTTGATTAGAGGTTGTTAGAACCCCTTGAGGACCACAACAGACCTAGACTCGAGGACTTTGGCGACTGGATCGGATTTGAATTAGGTAGAGAAAAGTGAACTCTATTTATAGGGTGGCTAGGAGAAGAAAATTAGGTTAAACATCAATTAACCTTCGGCCCAAAATTAAAGCCCGCCGCAACGAAACAGGAGACCCATGAGACGCTGGCAATTCCTTTTGGACGCTGGTAGTGCCGAGACTCTGTAACACGGACGCTGGTAGCGCCAAGCCCCACTGGCAACGTATCTCTCACTTTTGTCTCTCTGTGGTGGGCGCTGCTAGCGTCCCTTTTGACGCTAGTGGTGCCTCCCATATTTGCCAATTCTTCTCTCGTTTTGGACCCCACCGAGGATCCAATGGGTCACAAAACCCAACAAACTCCACCTTGGACCATGATCCGAGTCATCAGTCCAGATAAATATCTTAACTCTCGCCATCAACACGCCCTTCCACAGGGCGTAACCCCGTAAGGCTCTCAAGCGGAAACATCATATACCGCTGCCTGGATGCCTGTTTGAAACCACTTGTGTTGTCGAACTCATCAAGGTTTGAGACCGCCTCTGTAGTTCTCGTCACTGTAGACCCTGTAGGGTGTATAGGCTGTCCTTCCTGGTTCTCTTCTTCCAAACCATGGAACCCCTACACACTTTTAGGACACCATCTTCTATTTTGTACCTGCAACCGTTAACCTCAACACAGTTTGCGGTACCAGTTCTGGTGCGGTTATCCTTACTACCCTGCTTCTGGTCTCTTAGCTTTCTCCAACAGTCACTCTCTACATGGCCCTTCTTGTACACCCATTCTTCAGTATACCGTGTCGGTCTCCTGATCTCCCTCCTGGGACGATCTCTTGCCATGCTCGGTTCTTCCTCCTCCTGAGCAACATCAGTCTCGATCTCAGGCTCATCAACCTGAGCTGTTTCAGGAGCATCATTAGCGACTTGCTCCTGATTGCAGGTTCCAGTAGCTCCACCTTGAGCCTCAACCTGCTCCACCTCGAACTCAAGCTGCCCTGGTTCTCTCTCTATAGATTTTTTGAAGTTCTCATAGTTCATCGTTACATTAGTCTTCGCGTAGAGATACTCAATTACATCCCTTACCCAGTGCTGAATCAAGATCGCCTTCAACTGCAGTCTCCTTGTTCCATCGAATTTTGAAATCTCGCATTTCATGATTGAAGTCATCTCCACCTTGCTCTAATACCACTTGTTAGGCTCATATACCACTTATGAGGCTCTGATACCACTTGTTTGAGAGTAATAGCAAGGTAACAGCGGAAGCGAAAATAATAAATTGTGATGACGGAAATTACAACAAAATTCAGAAATAAAAACATAAGCAATGAGACAACACCAGGTTTACGTGGGAAACCGAAGAACTCGGAGAAAAACCCACGGACGGCGACAGCCAGAAAAATAATCCACTATAAGAAAGGAGGAGTACAACCCGATCACTATCACAGGGTGTGATACGATCAACAACAGAGGAGATTACAATATAAATCTCTCTCACACTCTCTCACTATCTCTCGGGATACACTGGGAAAATATTGGTGAGACTCTTTTCTCTGTCAATATTTTCTCCCTCTCTGACTCTCTGTCACTCAGTCGTTTGTTGTTCGCCGTTCGCCGTGAATTAGGTGGAGAAAACTGAATCCTATTTATAGGGTGGCTAGGAGAAGAAAATTAGGTTAAACATCAATTAACCTTCAGCCCAAAATTAAAGCCTGAATGAAACAGGAGACCCGTGAGACGCTGGCAGCGCCTTTTGGACGCTGGTAGGGCCGAGCCCCGCTGGCAGCGTCTCTCACTTTTGTCTCTCTATGTGGGGCGTTGCTAGCGTCCCTTCTGACGCTGGTGGTGCCTCCCATATTGCCCAATTCTTATCTCATTCTGAACCCCACTGAGGATCCAATGGGCCACAAAACCCAACACTTCTCAATACTCGCAGAAGTGTCATCACTTGCATTATCAAGAAACTCAACAAGCCATTCAACCTTAGCTTGTCATTACCCCGCCTATTGCTTTGGCTTTCATTGCTTCCCTCTTCTTAATCCTAACTTAGTCACAAGTTCCTTGGCAATAAAGTCTTTAGAGTCAAGAGGAAAATCAGGGCCTTATATTGAGATTTGAGAATGAAGAACCATTCTCAATAGACGCCTGTAAATACCAGTATTAGAATCCACTTCACCCATGTGCCACACTTATTAATCTGGTCCCCTCCCGAGCTTTCCTCAACCTCGATGTGGGCTTCTCGATCCCCTTGGAAGAACATTGGATGAAGACTTGGACGGGAGACTTACACACCATCCGCAAGTTCATTCGAGCCTTCGATGAGGGCCCTTTTCTTGGCTTCCGTAGTGTCTCAGGTCGTCCCTGAGGACACTTGAAGGCCTCGGGTCGGGTCAACATCGGCATGAATAATCCCTAGCTTGAGCTCGGATCCATTTTCAGCTAAAGGGTTCGATATTGGGCATAGAAAAAGGTTAGGAGAAGAAATCCCAAGGGAAAGAGTGAAAATGGGAAAGGCGTTGGCTACGCCTAAGGGGCGCAGGCCGCGCCTCCCTTTTTTCTCTCCGTAGAAGTTACTGGGTTAGGTGCTGGCTACACCTCGTGAGGCGCTGGTCGCACTAACCCTATTTTCGTAGTTGTCGGAGTTTTCGGTCGTTTTGCTTTCTCCTCACCTCCTTATATTGTATGAGCTTTCAATAGAACTACAACTTAGACATTTTGAATGAAAAACTTTGGGTATTTGCAAACCTTTTCCCCTCAAATCTCTCTCTCTCTCTCTTTATCCTTGAATATTCTTGGTGGTTGGTTGGAGTGTCCCCTTTAGAGCTTGTAGCTAGAGTGGATTACCTTCTTCATGCTTGGTGAGGGTTGCAATGGAGGCTCAATGGGTGTTGGTGGCCTAACCTTTATGCATCTCTTGAACTCTAAGTTCAATCTTGGTGAGTAATCTTTATAGATTGTCCATATCTTGATAAATTTTTGTTGATTTGGTGTATTTAGATCTAGATCTACTCCATTGTTAGGGTTTGGGTTGTGTTGTGAGTTCTACTTAGTGGCAATGATTGATGTTGGCGTGTGGTGTGTCTTAGGTTGATTTTCGTACATTTATTGGGTTCCCAATCTCTCATGGATGACTTATTAACATCAATAACAAATCACCATTCATTTTTACATCTTTTTTCGGTTGTTCAAAGTTCAAATTGGGTTGAAGAGTTTGCAACATAAGTTGCATAGAAATGCCTAAAACAACAGTCTGACAATTACATCAAAAGTATCAAGGATAACATTTCTATTTTGCCTTCCTTTCTTCCAGCCATGTGTACCCTAATATCTTCGCCGCAATTTCTTGGTCATCGTCGAGGAAGTTCAAATCGCATCCAACCTTTGTTGCTCTGAGTACCTAATCATCCAGCCTGTCGAGAGAATTTTCTGTAGATTCCTTCAAATGATTTCTATTGATCTCTAACCCGTCTTCACGGTTGAACTTGTGATTTTTAGTTCTTTTCTGCTTCCCTTGTTGTGGTATGAACTTTTGGAAGAAGTGACTTTGCAAGTTGTTTCTCTGACCAACCATCATTTAACTTTCCACATTATTGTTTGATTTCTCTTGGGTCCATCTCTGACTTTCAAAGTCTCAAGAATGTAATCATCAAAACGGAAAATCAAAATCTAAATAACCAACAAAGAAACAAATTCAATTATTAATAGTGCGATCACCATCATAATTAGCTTTTACACCTTCTACAATCACATTGGTGGCCGGCTTGCATATGATAGTTTACAAATAATGATAAAAAAAATAGAATGAAAGCACTATATAACAATCTAAAAGAAATTAATCAAGTCATTGTATCATAAATTGTTGGCATTTTTGTGGCTAATTATCAATTATTCCTTCCTTTCTATTTTATCTCACTTATATATGTGCGTCAGTCAAATTTTAAAATTTTTTATGATATATTTTTTAATATATATAATGTTTTATTATATAAAAATATTATCTTTAGATGCGTAACGAAAAATACTATCGTAGAACATAATATTGTAATTTTTGATAAAATATCAGGCGAAAAATTTTCAATCAAAAATAAATATTAAAGATCGTAATATCATTAATGCAGGACAAATAATATGAGAAGGAGAGAGTAGTCATTAATACCATGCCTATTAATGTTCTTGGTGAATATTTATCCAATATTATCATGCAAAAAGAAATTAATAAGAACCATTAATCACAAAATGTAGGGGACTTGACCACTTTTGTAAAAAAAAAAATATGTAGAGAAATTCTTCCTAGTTGAGAGGACATTAATAATGAGGAAGATTGATTTTCCAACATATAATATGATTTAGTTTGGCATCTATACTTGCTAGTTGCTACTGTAGTTTTCCTTCTGTCCCTTAATGAGTGTCAATTTTTCTAACTATTTTGTCCCTTTTTATTTGTCAATTTTATATTTTCAATAATTAAAATACACTTATTTCCCTTAATTAATGAATGAGATTTTTCATTTACCTAAATTCTCCTTTATTCCTTTCTTTCTTTAATGAGGGATATACTTGTCCATACATAACTTTTTCACTCTATTTCCAAGACACATAGATTTTGTAAAGTTAGTTTTTTTGTCACTTAAAAAGGGGCGGAGGAAGTATATTACTTTACAACTCTTGTACATATGCATGTTAGGGCTAACACTATTCATATAAATAGTATTTTCCGACCTTAATATTGTCATATTTGCGAATTATTGATTGGTTGGTTGGTTGGTACGTAAATGAGGGAAGACAATTGTTTTGTCTCTCTTTCTTTTTTGATGGCCATGCATGTGCCTGCCTGGCATGGACATGACCCATGCTTTTCTCTCTATCATTCAATGGAATTGAAACTTTAATTAAGCACACAAAAAAAGGAAAAAAATTCACCAAATACCAAATTATTGTATTTGGCTGATCGAGCCGGTAAAAATCCGAGTCCGTGTAATTTTGAGTTCGGATAATGGGACATCAGACAAAAAATTAATGTTGGATATCCCATCACTTCGCGTATTTCTCGTGTCGAACTCTGGTCGAACAAATCGGGTAGGGCAAACATAATTTCGTGTCTAAATCGAATTGGGACAATAGAAATTTGAAAAAGATTGTGTTTGAGTTTTCATACAATCAGTCAATGTCAAAAATCAGACGAAAATTCTATGACTATACCCACTTTTTTTCTGAATCGGACAAATCCGATTTATCGGGTCAGACAAATTTTGGCCAACCCTAATACGTATTTTGTGATGTGCCTTGGTAGAAGTCTTGAAGATAAGACAAATAGCTAGTAGTACCTTTGTATATAATTAGATTATGATGATGATAATTAAGCTTAGATTTGCAAAATACATTAGTGCATACTTAATTAATTGAGGGAACAAAGGATAGAGATTAAAAGAAGGGTGATAATTTGTGGGCATGTTTGTTAGAGTGTGTTTTATTATGTTTTATGATTGAGATTAGGTTTAACCAAAACATATTTTTACCTATAAAATATTCCACATTACTGGTATCAATGAAATGGGTGGGCTAAACCAAATAATTTGGTGTTTGAGACTTGTCTATATATATTAAAATAATTAAAGTAGGGACATCCCAGCTTATATATAGTAAATTTGGAAGTTTATGTTGTTATTAAACAAATTCTTAATCTACATAAAGTTGTATATAGTAGTAGACTAGTAGTAGCAATAATTATATTATTATTATTATTTTTTTTATTATTATTAAAATAAAAGTTAGTGAGAGAAATTTGAGCTTATATGCTAAATTTTGGGAGGTTAATTATGTTAATGCTAGACAAATTGTTAATCTACATAGTGTATATAGTAGTAGTAGGAAAAACTTATCTTCCTTTTTTTTATAGTACTAGTAGGAACAACAACAACAACAATAATAACAACAACAACAACTATTTTTTTATTTTCAAATAAATTTTGTGAGTTACATAAAGAATTTTAAATATAAATTATCTAAAAGTATAAATCATATTCTTTTAGATAGTATGACAAGTTAAGGTAAGGTAAAGTAAGCTAAGGTAAAATTCTACTTACCTCACAAAAGAATAGGACCTAAGTATATTCTAATTCCATAGGGTAAACTATCCATTACGTACCCAACTTTATACATTCATAAAAATTTACCTAAACATACCTAAACCTATATAAACTTACCTATTTATTTAAAAAAAATTAAAAATCATTACCTAGTTCTACCTAAACTACCCAAATCCACTTATTAAACACATTCAACTTTACTTTTTTCAACTTTTACATACTAGTGAAAAAACAAAACATGTTACAATTACTCTCAATATGAATCCGCATACATTAAACCTAGAAAGTTCTAGATTGCAAACATAGAAATAAAAGTATGATTTGATAGCATAGTTATTAAAATCTCGATCCTAATTTACGATCCAACGATTTTATGGTTCAAAATCGTCGATACGATTCTACAATTTACACACGATCCATGATCCTATATAGGCTAAATTCTGATCCTAACTTCCCCATAGTTTCGAATTAGGATCCCGATTTTAACAACCTTGTTTGATAGTAGTAAATTATAAGTTCTTGAATGAAAAAAATTAGAGACAACTTTATAACAAATATATACAAACTTCCTCGTGTAGGGTTTCAACCTCAATTAAGCAATTGGTCAAAGCTCATATAATCAAAGTCAACTTAAAGTAAAGTTGACCCAAATTAATTGAGTGTACTCATTCTAGGTCTTAGACAATTTGCCTGCCCTAGCTTTATTGGTTTTTTCCATTATTTTTCCTCCCACTTATCGAAATTCAATGCTCTAATAGTATAAAAGTTAAAGGTTTATTCTTTTAATTAGAATTTGAACTACAATAACAACAATTTTCTAAATATTATGATATATTTGAAGTTTAAATATATATTCTTGATAAATAATTTCCTATTCTTCTCCTACTTGCCAAAATCATTAGAGCTTGATATTTCTTTTAAGCACGTTGTAGTTCTTTTTGGTCTAACATAGGGTTGACAAAAATTTATATGATCAGATAGTTTGGAGTTGTCCGACGCGAAAAAATCGGGTAAGGTCATAGAATTTTCAGATGGATTTTGACATTGAACGATTTAACTGAATATTCAAACACAATTTTTTTAAAAATTTCTATTGTTTGAACCTAATTTAGACCCAAATTTTTGCTTTTCGAATTTGTCCGATTTGAGTCCGACCCAAATTTTTAAGCAGAAAATCTAGGTATCAGACATCAAATTTTCGCTCGATGTCCGATTTATCCAAACCCGAAATTATCCGGACTCGAATTTTCGCCAGCTCTAGTCCAACTGGTTCTTGTGTGTGAATCTTTGATCTTTCTAGATGGATATCTTCTTGAATTTCATGTTTACTGTGTTTTGTGGACTTTCTAGCCTATTATGACTTCAATTGTCAAAAGAAAAAATCGTTAGAATTCGAATTACTCTGACAAAATAATTTTAGTTTTGTTTTTAAGTATGCAAAACATGCCTTGAATCATTTCAATACTTTGGAATATGCCACTCTTATAGATTTTTCTTCAAGGATAAAAATCTTGCATAAATTTTCCTCTAATTGAAGTATAGAGAAGCAAAGTGCAATTTGTGACCTTAAAATATATGGAAGTAGCCATCATTTAAGCTTAAACCACAGAAAATGACACCACCCCTTTTTCCCTTTTTCTTGGCTTAAAGATAAGTTTGTTCCTTGACAAATGAAAGAAAAATAAAATAACGTTTTACAAGGTCTCAATCAATATGATACACGAGTCTTTCTTTATTGACAATAACTTTTTAGAATAATTCAAGATGAAAACAACACGTCAATATTTGCCAGCTGGAAAATCAAAATTTAAAGGTACACCTATTTTTCTCAAGCACAAGACCACAACTCCACAAGCAACACAAATGATTTGTCAATTAAATTTACATATGAAACTGATTTAGGTCTTTTTTTTACGGTGCGGTGCACAATAGCGGATCTAAATATTTAGGGTATTTACTATGCTATTACATTCACATGAGGAAATAAAAAATTCATAATTATTACCACTAATTCTACTAAAAAAAAAATTCGGTTGACTTATGGGTGGGGGTGGCCATGGCCACCTCCAAAAACTATGCATGGGGATTCGCTAGTGGGCAAGATTGGTAGAATTGGGATCCTAACTAGGATCCATGGGATAATTTGGATCAATTAACCCACGTAGGATTGTAGACCAGAATGAAGATAGTATAATCGCATCGAGAATTTTGGATCATAAAATCGTTGGATCATAGATTAGGATCAGGATTTTAAGAATTATGAGTGTGGTGCGGTACCACAACTCACTGTACTATTCAATATTCTTCCACATTTTACAAACCCATACCGCACTTTATCACAATTATTACTAATATATCTCTTTATTTTTCTCTCCCCTCACTTTTTTCTCTATTTTTCACATTCTCTCGTCACTTACTCACTTACTATATGAATCCCACTTTTTTCAAATTTTACTATATCACTCTACACTTTACCGCGTTTTTCATAAATTCACCATATTACACCATTTTCATGTCATACCAACAGCATAAAAGAACATACCCATAATTTTGTAATAAAAACAAAAAAATACAATTGGGGTGGATATTATAGTGGAATCTTAGAATATAATTTAGGCAAGGTGAGACCCACCTACCATTTTTTTAAAAAATTAGTTGGTTAGTGGTTCTTGTACACTTGACACTTCTACTTCCACTCCTCATTATTATTATTTTTTATTCGTTCAATTTATTATGAATTTATAAATTATTAAGAAAGTGAAATTGTTGATAATAAAGCAATAAAAGAATAAGATAAACATTGAATTTGAGGACTGAAATTCTCTGGCGGCTATTGTAGCTGAACAATTGGATGGTTGAATTTCACAACTCACAACTTGTTATTTCGTTGCATGGTGGACTTATTGGTAGAACTTAGGCTTGTCTTCTTTTGGGACGAGTTAAAATTAAATTTAGTTAATTATTAGAACATTTATAATGGTTAGTTTTAATTCGACTCACTGTTGATGTGGCATGAAACGAAAATGAAATGAGGTTGTATAGGACATTTCAGTGATGAGAATGAGACTCGTCTTGCGAGAATCTCACTTTTAAACTCGCGAAACGAGTTTGAAAGCGAGTTTAAAATATTAATATTTTAATCATATTTTTTTCTCTTTCCTCCTCCACCTCATTTTTTATAAATATAACCAAATTAATTATATTATTAAGTGGGACCGATTTACTTTTTTTAATTAATATGAGTCAAACTCATTCTTACTATTGGAAAACTAGCTAAATAAAATGTTAAATTTTTACTCTTCCACAAATTCCACGTCATACAATTTGTCAAACTCAAACTCACCATTGCGGGTGCTCTTATTATATAATAAGTAGAGAATAATGCTTCTTTGTTCATAGGATCCAAAAAGAATACCTACTTAATTAGATGATAGATTATCAAAAGGAGTTTTAAAGTATTAAAATAAAATCTTTTGTCCCTTCTCATTTAAGAAAATCGGATCCTAGTATGTTATATTTTAGAAACTTAGGTTGTGACAAACTGTACTTTAGAGTTATACTAGTGCTTAGATACGTGCATTGCATATGACGTAAGTAAACCATATGTATTATTGAAAATATTACCAATATTATATTTAGAAGAATAAAGAAAAATGCAACAATGAAAAATAAAAAGAATAGTACATATGAAAAAATGAAAAGAAAAAAGAGTCATCAATGTCATCATACACAAATTAATGCATACACATTGATATTACATAATTTTTATAAAAAAATTTAAATAGAATCAATTACAGGTTTCCCAAAATGCCCTCATTAGAATTTACATATTTTTATCCTCACACTTTGTACCAAAAAATATATAGTGAAATGCAAACCTGTTAGATTCAGTGCACCATCGGTCCATCACCGAGTTGAATAAAACCATCGAGTTGGGTGAAACTAACTCAATGGAAAGTTTATGTGGCACACTAGAAATTTTTGGTGGCATGTTCTTTTGAATCTTACATGAACAAACATGTCACATTAATTTTTCCATTCTCTCCCCTAGACTCCTTGAGTATTTTAATTATTGAAATTACAAAATTGATAAATAAAAAAGGGATAAGATAGTTAGAAAAATTGACGAATAATTAAGGATCGAGGAAATATTTTCTCCATTTTTGAATAGTTGTCATTTTTATAATTTATAAAAACCCAAAAAATGGTAGTTAATAAAGACAAGTTAAAGTCTTTGACAAATACCCTCGGTAAGATTTTCCTATATTAAACTTTTACAATCAATTTATCACATAGTAAAAATTTGGTATCTTTTACTGTAATACATATCATGAACCTAAATATATCTAAATGCAGCCTAATTCTTTTGTCAGGTAATTAAGTAGAATTTTATTATCATTGTTTTATCTTACCTTACCATCCAAAAAACATGACTTCACTTTTAAATAATTTAAATTAATAAAAATTATTTAAAAATAAAGAAATAAATAATATGATATTTACCTACTTTTACTAATTTATTTATTTTTCTTTATCTAAATCGTACCTTTTTCGATTATTAAAAGCCAACAGATTTAAAGTTCACAGAATACAATAAAAATAGTTACTATGCAGTAAATAACTAACTCCAAAAAATAAAGGCTACAACTTAACACTGCTAAACATCAGCAAACAGTAAGGACTATCGCACCAACGACAATCAAAAAAGTCTTCACATCTCAATCACGACGTTAAAAGGTCAATAACTTCAGTTTGGTGGGTCGTCGAGAACTTAGACACTTATAACATTACCAATAATCACAATCTTTCTGTCTATCTGAATTTTACCTTGCATATACTTTTCTATGCTAAAAAAGAACAAGCATGTGGGTGGAAATGTGGGGCAAGGAAGTACTACTCCTAGTCAGAGGTTTGTAAATTGGGTGGAAGTGTGGAACATACAGAATTTTTGACTTTATTTTGGTAGTCTCCTTTAAAGGATAGTTGTTATATTATGAAGGTAAGAGGAAATTGATTATGATGACCAATATCTGAATTGTTGTTCCCATCTTATAGGATAAGAACACCGTCATCGCTTATCCAATAAATTCTGTTCTCCTATGACCAAGTCTATTTCAAAATGTTTTTTCTTCCATTAAATTTTGACTGTCAATTAGTCACAAATTATTGTCATTATAATTTATAGTAAGGTGTCTTTTTAATGATGGAATCGGCTTATGCATGTATTATTGTGGATGAGGAGAAAACTGTCTACATTTAGATTTCCTCAAATTTTGTGTGAGCGAGACCATATTGGGTTTGTTATTATTATTTATCTTTGTAATGATTGGGTTTGTTATTATTGTTTATTTTTGTAACTATGATAATTTCATATCATAACTCATTGTAATTTGTAAATATTCAACAATAAAAATTTAGCTAAAATGGATAAATGTTTTGAGAGAGAAGTAATTAATAGTACTAGAACTAAAAGAATATTGATGCTCTTTATCTTTGATTAAGTCAAAATTCAAATCTCATTTAATTAATCTTAGTATTTCTATGCATTTATTGTACGGAAGAGAAGTTATTAGTACTTGTTGCAAATATTAAACAAAGTAATGTTGTTACTTTTCTCCATTGCAAGTTGCACCTTGTGATGTTCATTTAATCAAATATTGAAAAAAAAATCCCAAAGTAAACATACAATTAAATATTAAATATGAAAAAAGAAATTGGTCAGCTTGGAAAATTGATCAATTTCCCCATGATTTTTGACAAACCCAACACTTTCTAGGAAATTTTTTTTCTAGTAAACTGTAGTTTATAGTGTTTGATTTACATCCTGAGATCTTGGGGAAGGCTAATAGTGTTTTGTTGAAATTGTAACTTTCTTGAAAAATGTTTAAAATGTCCAAATTATCTTTATTATTTATTGTAATTTGTGCTTAGAGATTGTAAAATTAGTATGGGTATTTTTAAAATTTATTATCTAAAGACTTCCCAACAAGCTGCATAAAACTATCCTTAACCCACCTATGTAAAGTTTCCTTAAAAAAAAAAAGGTGAAAAATTGTGGGATCATCATAATTCCCCCCTCCCCCCAAAGCTTAAACGCAACCAATCATGCAGAGAATTGTCAACAATTCAACATGAAAATTGACCAATTTTCCATATTTTTTCATCAACCAAATGCTCTCTAACTGACATATATTTTCATTTTATAGAGTTTTTTAAATAAAAAGAAATTGGATCCCATTTTCATAACGCTGAGTACATTTATTGTAGAATATATTTTCTATAAAAAAAATATAAAAGTACATTAATTATGCCTTCCAATCCAATACTACCAATTTTCATGGTCACACATCCAAGACACAAAAAAGGAGACATCAATTATTATTTTGGCCATACTTGAAAATAATTAAAAGTCTCCACAAAAAAAAAAAGAAAAAAAGAAAACAATTAAAAGAAAAAAAGAAAAAAGAAATATTAAGATTTAAGAAAATCAATCAAATTTTTCAGTAATAATAAGAGAGAAAAAGTGAAGTTTTGGGAAGACAAAACAAATTGGGTTTGGGGGTGGCGTCTCTCATCAACTCTCTCTCATCAACTCTTGTGTTGATTTTGTCTCTCTCAAACCCAAATGCAAATTCAATAAACCAATCAGATTCGCAAAATCCCATAAATTGTACGACTCCATCTCTTTCTCTCTCTAGCTTTCTCTCTCCTCCATCATCATCTTCGTAGAAGAAACTCCTCTGGTATCTTCAACCCACTGTGTTTGTCTTGTGTTCTTCCCCAATTCAGCTAGGGCTCAATGTGCTTTCTGGGTTTTGAACAAATCTGAGCATCACAATTCGGTCAGAAAGTATGTGTCCGGCGGAGATTGTGCCCGAATTGCCCGGATCATTGCAGGGTCATCAATCAATGGCGTCCAATTTTCGCCATCTTAGAAGCGTCAGATGGCGGATTGATCTTGGGGTGCTGCCCTCGTCTCCATCGGCCACCATTGATGACCTTCGTCGTGTTACTGCGGATTCTCGCCGGAGGTGAAACCCTATTTTGGTGTTTAATTTGGATTCGATTGGGCTTTTTAGGGTTTTGATTTTCTAGGGTTTTGATTTTCGTTCTTATGGATAGTTTCAATCAGTTTTGGAATCATCATTTTAGTTTGTTCATGGTTGGAGCTTCTTGATTGTCTGATGGTAGTAATTTTGATTAGGATCAGGAAAAACTGTTTCGGATTAACTTTGTAGCTATGTGAGATTGCTTCACCCTAGAATTTGTGTTTATTTAGTTGGTTGCTTATATCCTGATTGATATTAGTTGCTCTTTAGGGCAAACTAATTGCTGATTTCAAAAGGATGCCATTAGTTTGTTCGTTGTTGTTGTTGTTGTTGTGGAGGGGGACTTAAAAAAAGGATTGTTTTTTCCTTATAAATAACGAAAATTTCGATAAGAGATGCTTTTACTTAGATCGTAATGGACTAAAGCTTAATGCCTTGATAAACCTCCTCAGTTTCCTTTTCATGGAGTAGTAGGTAGCGAGCGGTTTTTAAATTTGGGTAAGTTGGAATTAGTCTCTCTAAATTGCATAATTAAGGGGTAAGATTGCTATATCCGCCCCCTTCAGACCTCGCCGCGTGACGGGATTTCCGAGTATTGGTTTTGGTTTTGGAATGTTGAGCCTGCTATCTGCTCATTTGTGACGGGAAAGCATAGAATATGCTAAAAGAAAAATTGCATGGTGAACAGTTATGGGGTGCCAAATCTTGATACTCAGTATCCAGATGGAAGTTGAAATGGGTTTTGGGTAAATGTTTTGAGGGTTCACTGAAAAACTAACATCTTTTGGCTCTTTAAGAAACAAAGATTTTGGGCATTTTAAATTTTGTGCATCCTTGTCTGAAGGAAGGTTGAGATTTTGTGATTTAGCTTGGATTCTATCTGCCTGAAACATATGTCTTGATTAAAGGGGATCTATATGATTTTAGAAATGGGGTGGGTGTAGTGTGAATGTATTTATCATATGAAAGAATGTATTGCTTTTTGTTAATGCTTTATTTGGACTAATCTTATGTCATTATGCCCCAGATATGCTGGTTTAAGGAAGCACCTCCTCATTGATCCACATGTCCGCAAACTCGGTAATGATTGTCTGGATCTAGCGGTCGATAACCCGCTTTCGCAGAATCCAGGTGAGTTGGAGTTCGTATTTACTTTGTAATTTTGCTGTTGCTGCGTGTCTTTTTATGCGAAAGTAGATAACTGGCGGATCGTTAGACAAGGATGTTAGACATTGTTATTGTGAAAGCTATAGTAATCTAATTCTGATCTCATCTTAACAAAACCCTATTTGTATTACACGACATAACCCAAGCTAAACTAAACTAATTTTGGTCTATCCTTATAATATCAACAAATGCCGATGGGGCTGTTGAATTATGCTTGTAGAGTACAATATCAACGAATGCCCATTGTTTCTTGTTAACGATTGGTCTGTTTTTTGCAGATAGCATGTGGGGTCGCTTTTTCTTAAATGCTGAGTTGGAACAAACGGTTGATAAAGATTTGTCTCGTTTATATCCTGAGCACGAGAATTACTTCCAAACCGCTGGATGTCAAAGCATGCTAAGGCGAATCTTATTGTTGTGGTGCCTCAGGCATCCGGAATGTGGCTACAGACAAGGTATTACCGGTTTCCATGAATGAAGTAAAGTTGTTTTTCTAGTTTCCATTGTCTAAACTCTTATACGGCCTCCTTCCCATTTTATCTATCGCTATGGTTTACACGTAAGTCAAATGTTGAAAATTTGGCCGTTAATTTCTTAATATATATAATGATCTATGATATAAATCGACTATCATTAGATTTGTTATGCAAAATACTGTCATAGGGGTACAATGTTATAATTTTGGTGAACTATTATTGTGAGAAATAATCGGTCAAAGATGAACATTACAGACGGTGTGGTATTTAATAAGTGACAGGTAAAATGGGAATTAGGGTTTATTTACCAAAGAGGTTTCAATGAGTAATTGCTTCTCTTTTGGCCCTTTGTTTGTAGGAATGCACGAACTTTTGGCCCCTTTGTTGTACGTACTTCACGCGGACATACAACATCTTAATGAAATTCGGAAGCTTTATGGAGACCACTTTGTGGACAAATTCGACGAGTTCCATGAAGACCACGATTTCGATTTCAAAATATCTTCAAGTTCCTCGGAAGATGATGATCGCTTTCAAGAGCAGCCCAAGAAGCACACAAATCTTAGCGATCTTGATGCCAATGTACAAAGCACCGTTTTGCTTAGTGACCCTTATGGAGCGGAGGGTGAGCTTGGCATTGTTTTATCCGAACGGTTTATGGAGCACGATGTGTATTGCATGTTTGATGCTTTAATGAGTGGGGCCGGTGGTAGTGTAGCTATGGCAGTATTCTTCACCCATAATTCTCCTGCAAGTGCTCCTGCCCAAACCGGTGTAGCCCCAGTTATTGAAGCTTCATTGGCACTTTACCACTTACTCTCCATTGTTGACTCTTCGCTGTATAGTCACCTTGTTGAACTCGGCGTTGAGCCTCAATATTTCGCTCTTCGCTGGTTGCGGGTTTTGTTTGGGCGTGAGTTTTCTCTTGAACACTTGCTGGTAATTTGGGACGAGATATTCTCATTTGACAACAGCAAACCACCTAACAACAATGATCCCGGTGTCTTAAATTCTCCCAGGGGAGCTTTTATCTCAGCCATGGCTGTTTCCATGATGCTCCATTTGAGATCGTCTCTGCTTGCTACTGAATATGTTACCACTTGTCTCCAGAGGCTTCTGAATTTTCCTGAAGAGGTGGATCTACCTAAACTGATCGGAAAAGCAAAGTCTTTGGTGAGTCTTGCGATGGAGGCTAATGTTAGTTCATATTCAACTCCATTGATCGTGGACAGCAGCTCTAGCAAGCCGGTGAGCACAAAAGGTCACCATAGTCATAGTCTTTCATTTGACTCAAGCTCACCCCAAACACCACTCGGTGTTGTACCTGAGAGATATTGGGAGGAGAAATGGAGAGTTATGCAGGAGGAAGAAGAAACCAAGAAGAAAAGCTCTCCAAATCTTCCACCTCCTAAGAAAAAGGGATGGACCGAGAAGATTAAGATGAAATTATCACGAACTGAGTCAGACCCGTGTCCATCAAAAAGGGAAAGGAGGGAAAGAAACCACAAGTCATCTATCAGAAGAAGTTTGCTCGATGATTTAGCCCGGCAACTTAACGCTGATGAAGATGGTGAAGAAATAGTTGGAGGTGGGGAAAAAAATGAATCATCTAGCCATAACAATCCGGATTCTGTTGAATCTGATCTCACTGTCGAAGATGTTGTGGTGGAAAGAGTGTCTTATATTGACAAGATATGTGCACCAAGCAACGCCATTGATGATTTGGTCCAACAGCTTGGTACCGATGAAGATACTGAGCAAATAGTGCATGACAACGGATCCGATGTTGTGGTAAAAAATGTTGTGGTGGACAGAATGTCTTATATAAATAAGATATGTTCAACTCGAAGCGAAGATCATTCTCCTGCATTTTCAGAGCCAGCAAGTCCAACTGAAAATGACACCGAGAAGAGCAGCACCGAGTCAAGCATGTCCCATGACATGATGGATGGTGAACATCAAAACTCTTATTCTTTCAAATCTGCCATCGAGGAGGAGGAGGAGGAGCCGGACCTTCCAATTTCTGACAGTCCGAACGCGAATGATTCTGGAGAATGCAGCACCGGTGATATTTCATCTGATGCTGTGAATCCTGCTAGTGGGTCATCATCTGGTCCTGAAAATGCTCCAAAGGAACCACTGAGAACCATTTCGAGGGAATTGAAGGCCTTGTCTGGGAGGTTCCAGTGGCTGTTTAAATTCGGGCGGCATAATAATGTTAATCCGGGTGAGGGAAGTTCCGATAAAAGGGTCCATGCTGAGGATGCAAAATCTGCTGATGGTGGAAGTCTTCAGGAGAATAAAGCGAGACTATCTGCTGATGATGCGAACCGCAATCCTCTGAATGTGAAAGTGGATGGCTGTGACCAGAATTTGGCATCTACCTTGAGGAATCTCGGGCAGTCTATGCTGGAGAACATTCAGGTATATCTCTGTGATTCCGGCTTCTTGGATTGCTGTTTTCTTTGATGCATTTGTTTCCTATGGTTGCCCTTTCTTTGAATGTTGAGTTGAAGTGCTTTTAGTCATTTAGCAAAAACCATCAAGCTTTTGCCCTCCTGAACTAAATCTTCTTGGTTTCTTGTCTTTCAATCGGCTTTTCGAAGGTTTTTCATTTGGGTCTCTTTTGGAAGTGTCTAAATTGTTTTCCGAAGTGTTTTTTTCGGAAGGCTTTTCGCGTGTCTGCAAGGATAAGGCTGCTACATTAAACACCCACATGTCGTTTTGCAGCGAGATTGTAGGGTTAACCTGCACCAGTCTCTCTGAATCTTAGTGCATTGTTCAATGGACAATCTTGCAAATGCTTAAAATGCAAAATCCATGCCGGTTTTAAGCTCTAACCATTCGCATTGAACTGACATCGCTTGCCACTCTGATGACAGGTACTGGAGTCTGCATTCCAGCAGGAGAAGAACCAAGCAGGAACAATCGAGCACCTTTCCAAACACGCCCTCGTTGAGAAAGGTCAAGTTACAGCCATTGCTGCCCTAACCGAGCTCCGGAAGATTAGCAATCTCTTGAGAGAGATGTGACATGAGGCTTGGTTTTTTTCACTTCGATTATAATCTGTATATACCATTATTTTTTGTAGCTATATGCAATGATATCCAATAAAAAAGAAAAGAGAGTTTTGGTCATTGGTGATTGTCCATTTCTTGTGGTTAGACTAAATTTTGTGGGTGCCTGAAAAGGCTGAGTTGTAAATGAACTAGTGAGATCTTCATTCATAAATCATTATCCACTCTATATGTTTAATTAGTTTATATTTGCCTGTCATAGATGTAAGACTGTCTACATTTAGATCTTATCTAACATTATAAAAGAAGGTTCAGTTGTTATCGTTGTATGAATTTGTATCTTTCTGAAGTTGAAGCATAGAAGGTGACCAAGTCGATAACGATGCTTTTATTGTGCATTGCATATGACTGCATGATAGAATTTAGTTTCTTTCCATCAAAGAAAGCAAGACAAAAATGGGATTTGAATATTTGATTATATACAAGTTGTTCTTAATCCTTTTATTTATCTATGTGTATTTGTGAAGTGGAAATTCTTTGTTCACTTATGTTTACATGGTTCTTGGGAGTATATACACCCAAAATTAGGATAGAAGAATTCACTAAAAATCATGGTGATTATTTTCTTACAACCGAGATAATATAATTTTGAATGCTCGCTCCCTCTCTCTCTCTCCAATTCCAAATTTGATTGAAACCTCGATGTAGGCGCTTGGGCGCGTTGCCCCTGGTCGAAGGAGACAACATCGTCCTTCAGGGAGAGTGATGCTTTGGTTGTCAGGTCGTGCGTTGCCCTGTGCTTTGGTGGTTGGTTGCTTTGTGAGGGAAGCTGTCGAGTGGTCTCACGGTGGTGTGCCTGGTTGATTCAAATCGGTTGTTGTGACCCGTAGTATTTGTGTTTGATTACCTAACTTCTCCAAAGGTTAAAAAGTGTCTTTCTTTGGTTTGTTTTGGCTTTCTTTTGGATGGTGGTGTGAGGAAGGTCATTTGAGTTATCCTTGCTTATTTCTTCCATTTCTTTAAATGATAAAACTTTGAATTTGGTGTCAATGATTGCCTTTGCCTTTTTTAGGGACAGTGGAATTTTCTCTATACTCAAGGAATTGGCTATGTTATCAAAACTGGACTAGATGGGCCGGTTCAACCGTGAACTGTTCAGTTGGCCCGTTTGGTTCTAGGTTTGACTGCGGGAGTTGGTTCAACCGTTTAAAAAAACGCCAAAACAGTTGAACTGGTTTACTCGAAAGATTTACGGTCAGGTCGGGATTTCGATAGTTTAATTAAAAATTTTCAATTTTTGACCAGTTCATTCCGATTATGAATGGGTTCATGCCGGTTTAGTTATTCTGGTTGTTTGATTATTTTTTAAGTGTATGATTTTTTTTTTTAAATCATGGTCAGTTCATGCCAGTTTTGACCGGTTCAACCGTGAACAGGGTCAACTGGTCTAACTCGCTCATCCAACCAGTTGAACCATTAATCCACAGGTAAACTGGTTTGGTAGCCAGTCCGATTCTGACAACATAGGGAATTGGTTGTGATGTTAAAAGTTATTAAACCCAATGGGAAACTTACCCCCCTCTGAATGTGCCTGTAGTTTTTAGTACAGGAGATGGAGGTCATTCTCTTTATTTATGGATAATTTGCCTGTTGGGGTTGATTATATTTGTTTGAAGAATTTATTTGTGAAATTCGGATTTGTCGTAGATGTAGACATTCGTGGCAAATTGCGAAGGAATGGTAAGAAATTTGGGTTTGTTCGTTTTAAGAGTAAGCAAGCGGGTTTTAATGCTATTCAAACCCTAAATAGTTGGATGTTTCATGGGTCTGTCTTGAGTGTTGGGTGGGCAAAATTAGAAAAAAAAAAAAACAAAAAAACAAAAACAATACAGGAGTCTTTTCCTTGTTCGAGGAGAGATTCTATCAAGTGGATTTGGATCCATAAGGCTAAGTTTGCTAATTTGGATCCATAAAGCTAAGTTGGCTAATTTGGATCCAGGAGTTGACTCAAGTGCCCCTAGCTTTCTTGGCATCATTCCTTTCATTATGCGTTTGTACAAAGACATGCTTTCTAAGTCCGATCAGGATGATAGTGATGACACTTTATATGTGCAATAAGAGTCTGATTTTCCTTTTGGTTTCCAAAACTCTTTCCCAGTGGCTCGAAAGTTGTTATTAGAAACAAGAAGAAAGAAGAAAGAAGAAATATAAGGCTTTGATGAATTCTAAGTTGAGGAGGGTATTAGATGTTGCTTGAAATGCACAGTTTACCTCTTATGAAGCTCATAGGAACTTCAAAGATTTCAAGGATAAAGACGCGGAGTTAACACACTGCCACTGGAGTAAAATCGTGAGAAATGTTTGTAATATAAAGGTCATTGACAAGAGAGATGTCGAAAAGAAAAGAAGTTTAATCGTTTGATCTCTTCATGAAGTGGTTTTGTAAAATTGGTCGTTCTTTTACAAGTCACTTGTTTTATATCTTCTAGTTGTTTACATGATGTTTTGTTGTATTTGTTTAACCGTTTTGCTGATTTGTCGATCTTTGTAGTATTTTTAATCATAATTTTAGCGTTTTAATTATTAAAAATGAAAAACGGAGACAATGCTTTTAAGTTCTTAGATGAATTTGACCATTTGGGTGGAGGCTTCAATTCCTCAAACAATTTTGAAATTTGTAACCCTTTTTTCATGATCAAAATATAATCAAACACGAGGAGAATAACTCACTCGGGGAAGTTGATCATTTTCACAGGATTTTTGACCAGCCAAACATTGTCTATAAAATAAAAACCTTTAACTTTAGTCGTACAAAAATAAATAAAAACTTTACTTTTTCTCCTAAAAAAAAATGAAAAAAAGAGATGAAACTTAGCTTTGTCGCGTACGAACCTATAAACGAAGCTCAAGCTTTCTCCGAGGCAATCCGAAAACCCTAGAAGATCTGGGCCGTCAATTTAGCCTCTTGCGATCTAGACCCTTGATCGCTTCTAGGGTTTTTTACCTTCTTCCACAGCCCCCTCATAAACTCTCACTCTCCCCAATTAATTTGCTTTCGGCCTTCTTCTTCTCCCCTCTCTATCTTTCCCCCCTCCCCCTCTATCTCCTCAGCAACCTTCAACAATGGTGAGTTCCATTTTCTTCGATTCTTCATCTCTTAATGCAATAGAATGCGCCAATTTCTGGGCTTTATCGATGGTTTTGTTTGTTCGTAGTTTAGTTGTTTTGGGTTCTTTGGTTTTTGTTGTTAGAAGCGTTTGAATGGGTCGCATTTGAAATCTATTAACTTAGTTTGAGTGAACTTTGAAGCGTATTCTGGGTGGGTAAAAATCGTTGGGTTTAATTTGGTTCTTATGTTAATCTGTTATTGTTTGAGATGTTTCTATGTTTACGCATTGCTATGTCTGTCAATCTTTTGTTTGCGAATTCGGATGATGGGTGGGAACTAGGGTTTTGTCGATTGAATCAGGCGAACGAGTATGTTTTGTGTTTTTTGAGGGTTTAGGGTTTGAATTGGTGTTGATGGTGATGGAATTGGATTGCTAACTCCCAAATGATAGAAAAAAGTTTGCATTTCATTACATGATATTGAAGTTTGTACCCATGATTTGATTTTTGTGTTAGGGATTCTTCGTTGTTCTTATGTGTTTATTATTCTGTTTGTAGGCCTTTGTGAAGGCTCAAAAGACCAGGGCATACTTCAAGCGTTTTCAAGTCAAGTTCAAGAGAAGAAGAGGTAATAGAATTATATAGAACATACTTTTACACCCTTCAAGATTTGATGCATGTAGCAATTTTGTTCTTTGTCTCATACAACTCACTTGCTAATTTGTAGAGGGAAAGACTGATTACCGTGCTAGAACTCGGTTGATCAACCAGGACAAGAACAAGTACAACACCCCCAAGTATCGTTTTGTCGTGCGATTCGTATCCTTATTTGTGGATGACATATGTTGTGCCTTGAATTATTTATGTCATTTTAATGCTTGCATTGATTCACACCATAGTTACCCCCGGAACGCTACATATGCCTGCAACCCGCTTTCCAGGAACAAGCGTTCCAAAGTCAAAACTAGACTAAATTTGTGTAAAAATTAGCAATCTGTGAACTGGGGCTAATGACCTGGAAAGTGTTCCTGGTAACTATGAGTCACACTCTCTTGGTTTGCTAGTTTTTCACTGTATAGTTATCCATTTCATCTTTCTGCCATTGATTTTGTTGCAAGTTTGAACCTTGACCATGCCTATAGACCAACAAGGACATAACTGCACAAATCATCTCTTCTAGCATCACTGGTGACATTGTCCTTGCTGCGGCGTATGCCCATGAGCTGCCACGATACGGGCTTGAAGTTGGTCTTACCAACTATGCAGCAGGTACCCTTAGTTTTCTACTAAATGTAATAAAATCATGTTCTTTTTGCACTCATTATGAGATTTGAGATCCTTTTGGAATTCTGCAGCATACTGCACTGGGCTGCTTCTTGCCCGAAGAGTCCTCAAGATGCTCGAGATGGACCAAGAGTACGAAGGCAATGTTGAGGTATTGAAAAGATGTGCAATGTGTTCACCTTATTTTGATTGATGTTTGATAGGGATCTAATATTTGTTTTGCATCAGGCAACTGGTGAGGACTACTCTGTTGAACCAACTGACACCAGAAGGCCTTTCCGTGCCCTCCTTGATGTTGGTCTCCTAAGGACAACTACTGGAAACCGTGTTTTTGGTGCTCTTAAGGTTAGTTTTAGCTCATCTCTTGTTCTATTTCCGTTCCACTATTCCATAGTTTGCCATTCAAAGTTGTGTTCTTTAGTTTAAATTTTCAGAGGTTGTAGTATTGTGCTCTTAAAGATGTGTTCTTTTGAAAGTAAGGCAGGGTTGGAATTCAGTTAAAGTGAGGTAGGATTGGTAATATTGGGTATAATTGGTATAACTGGTATAAAAGTTGGGTAAATTTTGGTATAAATAGGTTGTTTACCTCTAATACACACACCCACGTGCTTCGACAATAAGGTTATGTAAAAAATGGTGTGGGTCTGTTGGAAAAGAATTGAATTTGGGAGGTATCCATCGTGGCTTTGTGTCTCGAGAGTGAAGATTGTTTACATAATTTCCAATTGTTGTTTTGTAGGGAGCTTTGGATGGTGGGCTGGATATTCCCCACAGTGAGAAGAGGTTTGCTGGCTTTGCAAAGGACAGCAAGCAGCTTGATGCTGAGGTCCACCGCAAGTACATCTATGGTGGACACGTTGCATCCTACATGAGGGTAAGCGTGAAGAGTTTGAACGTGTACATAACTTTTAGGCATGATTCTTAGTCAACACTTCGGAGCTGACTTACGTTGATGCTGACTTACACGTATTTACGAAATTCCCAGACTTTGATGGAAGATGAGCCCGAGAAGTATCAGTCTCATTTTAGTGAGTACATCAAGAGGGGGCTCGACGCTGATGGCTTGGAGGCATTGTACAAGAAGGTCCATGCTGCCATCCGTGCTGACCCGACTATCAAGAAGTCTGGGAAGCCAGCACCCAAGGAGCACAAGAGGTGAGCTTTTCCACTACTTTTTTTGGCAGTTTGTCCTAAGTTTTTACATGAAACAATGTGTGTTATCTGATATGTGTTAGTGAAGTATATAGTTGGAATATAAGGTATCTGCGTAACAATAACAAATGCATATTTCAATTTTGGTTTGGGTCAGTTGAGTATGTGATAGATAAATGGATTCTGAGTCGATAGCAATGTTGGTTGCCCACTTTCGTTTGAGGCCTTGAGGGTCATTTTATGGCTTGTTTAGGGTTACAAGTGTTTAGTTTTGGTGTGCACCCTTTTTCACGGCTGCTGTAGATCAATTGCGGGCTCTTTGATATGTTGCATTCTCGCCTTGTTAGCATTGATGGAATTTAAGGATTAAGATATAGGGGTGTTAATGTTGGGGTCTTTTCCTTTTTCTTTTGGTAGATTCCTGTGTATCGGTCTGCTGCGATTGTAAAATTCGATTGTGTGGCTGGGACTAGGTTCCTTGAATTCAGTTTTGGAGCACAGTTTAGCAAGACGGTTGTGTTTAGGTTATGCTTGATTTTGTTCTGGTATAGGAAAGATATGTGTATCTGAAATTGGCATATTGGTTGCAATGCAGGTATAACTTGAAGAAGCTAACCTACGAGGAGAGGAAGGCTAGGTTGATCGAGCGACTCAATGCCCTGAACTCTGCAGCTGGAGCTGGTGACGACGACGATGATGATGAGGACGACGAGTGAAAGCCCAGTTTAGGAGACATAGGAAGCACAAGTCTTGTTTTTTCTGGCGTCTGATTTAGTAGGACAATCAATTTTTGTTCGAGTTTGTTTTGGTTATGGCCGTTTTTGCTGTTGAGATATTATACTTAGATTTTATGGGAATGCTTGGCATTTTCAAATGGTACTTGAGTTTAATGGGATTGCCTTGGCACTTTAAACTTGATATGTCTTAATCTTTAGGACACTTTGCTTCTTCTTCTACTTGTCTACATAGTACAATGCAGAATTGCCATATTCTTACTCCTAGGATGTCTTGTGAATGTTTATTCCCAGGATCTCTAGAGCTTTGCTAAAAATAAAAGGATATATAGAGCTGTTGTTCATGATCTCAATTTGAAGGACAAATTGAACACAAGTTTCAGGTTAGTTCAGAGTTATGTGGGGATGAACTGTGTTGCCCTAATTGTGGACAATGTGTCTTAATTGACCATTGCGCATTTGTACATGCTATCAAATTAATGGTCACTTTTTAATATTTAACTTGGAAGGTGACATCAAATGAGGAAATAACTTGTACAACTTTTTGAATACTATGGCATCATTGTTCTTTTTGCGAAGGTTCTAAGTAGCAAAATAAATTTGGACAAGTATTTGGGAAGGTTAGGTAGGTGTAGATATGAAATATCCAGATCCCATATCTGAAGAGTGAAGACCCAATGTAAGCATGATTCATACTGCCCGGTTGAGTTGGTTTAGCCATTTTAGGTAGAATATGTTTGGGTAAAATATGTAATGGTAAGGTAAATTTAGTTGTACAAAAACCTTTGCTGAATTTATCTACTTGAAATTCTGAAAAGCAAAATCTACAACATAGCTGAAACCCAAATCCGGTCCAATTCATTCCATTCCAATCTATTGGACGAAAAATTAGCTTGCCACGTCTGAAAATCACCCAGGTCGAAACCTAGCTAAACTGAAACATCGATTGCCGCGAAAATCACCCAATCCAAAACTTAATGCAATCCGTGCTCAAATCAAATAAACCGATTTGCCATGTCTAGAAAAAAAAAGCATCATGAGTTGTTAGTACTGTCAAAAACTGAAATCAAACTGGGGCTTGCAAAACCAGTTGGTCCATTTGAGCAAATGCACTTTGCTGAGATACACTGATTCAAGAAGTACACTGTAGAAGGTTCTCCCTTTAATCACTAAGCAAAGGACATAATAACTGCAGCATTATGCTTACAGCCATAAACTTACAGATGAACTACATCACATCCATCCTTGTATGAATTGGCAAAACAATCACATCCATCCATTCCAAAACCAACCTCACAGAACTATTCTCTCAAAGAGGGGTCTTCTTTTCAACCCTAAAAGAAATCCCGAAATCGCTCAAATCTAGTTAAGCATGATCGAGGTTATGGAAACCGGGCAGAAGGGATGTAATGAAGCCGAAAACAATCATCTGGATCTCCTTTACGATACCCCACCATTGGTTACCTCCTTCAACTCCTGCCTCAGGGGCGGCTTCGTTTTCTGCTCCTTCACCACCAGAATCACCTGGTTGGTTGTCATTTTCAGCTCCAGGTTGTCCGTCTGTTGTACAGAAGGGCAGATACAACAACTATCAGTATTCAGCAAACCCCCCAATAGTGTTCATTCAAGAAAAAATACAGAATATCCACTTCAGCTTTTGGGAACTAAAGAGGTGATTGCCAATATGGTAACTGATAATGCTGTTAATTCAAAGAACTGATAATGGTTGAGCAGTGTCACTCTGATAGTCTGATTGCCAAATGTAATAAAAATGCCACTTCAGCTTTCAAGGACACTAGAACATCCATCACCAATCTTGTTCAGCTATTAACCTAAACTGCCATTGTTTGGGCCTCCATGCTTTGCGGCAAATATTTCTCCTTTTTTTTGAAACCTTATGCATGTAAGCGAATTCTTGTGCCTGAAAGTTCCTTCCTCATAATTTTAATTTAGCACCCCCCCCCCCCAAAAAAAAAAAAGGAAAAGCAGATTCCATTGACCATAAAAGATGGGCAGGCATGAATATCTGTATGTTAGTGCCTCTGTTCTATGTTCAGTCAGGACCACACTTAATACTTTCCACGTGCTCGTCGTGAGCAGGACTTGCTTCTAAAACCACCAGTCACCTTCCAGTGGATAACAATAACGTAACAGCCTAAAACTAACAGCAGCGTTAGGTTATTAATTACTATACTGCTTTTCTGCATTAGTGTGGAGTATATTTATCAGTACTAATGACCTGCAATCACCAAAAATACAGTAATGTTCCAAAAGGAAGAAGAGTAGGTTACCAGCAGCAGCTGCAACAGCATTTTCATTTCCTTGTTGTCTAGGTATTGGTTCTGCTCTGGCAGCAGGCCTTGCTGGTCGGGGAGGAGCAGCTGCCCTATGCATAGCTTGTGAAACCCAACGCATAAGCGGAGATAAAGCTCCAGTTTGATATCTGCAGCCCATCACCAAAATGGTTTAGCATTCCAGATTGTTTCTAGAAGACGCCAACCCCCCTAATGTAATAGTTTTTTTTTTTTTTTTGGGTGGAGGGTTCAGGGTTTAGGGTTTACAATTTCAATAGGTTTGAAACCCTAATGTAAAAAGTTTGAAAATTCAATTCTCTACAACAACATTTTCTTTGTGTTTGCTCCCTCCCAAGCCCCCTTTTTCTTTCCTAGACATATCAATTTGGGCGGGCGGGTTGGTTTCAGGTTTGAAAATTGTGTTCAAAACCGTAAACTTTCTGGCATGTTCGGGTCGTGTCAAGTTCTGCCAGGCCTACTCTTTCCCTCAGTTTTTATGCTTTTATTTTCTCACCAGTCATCTAAAATGAGAAAAGAGGCAAGGAGAGCGGGGAATATCTGAAATCATGTAACGAGATATCCGTTATTTCCCCAAACTGATATCTTTGATAAAAATGCCAACAATCCAATACTCACAGATATACGATTGATGCCAAAAAGACGAGCAGAGCAAGCCTTTGCCTCGAACCATCGTGATTAAATATAAAGATCACTGCCACCAACTTTATTATGAGCACCAAATCAAGCTGAAAAGCAATCTGAAATCTTCGCACTGGTCTTGCCTGTGGAAGCTGTGGATGTTGCTGCTGTTGCTGCTGGTGGTCCCCATGGCTTTGGTCGGCGCCCCCTGTTCCAGTATCAGACGAGGCTGTCCTCCTGTTGTCAGAATGCAATCAAGACATTATTAAATTATATTGCTACCTTGTACCGAAACACAACATTTTTTCGGTAATAGTTCTAAATTTACGATCCGATCAACTTAAACACACCTCAAGTGCAGGGATGAAGCATGCAAGCTTCCTCTGACTTGTTAAAGCTTTAGCAAGAAATGGAAAGATGAGACAGTACAGGAGCTTTCTTGAAGTCAGCAAGGTTTAAGATCGGATCTACTTAAAACATAGGGCAGCTAATTGATGAGCATGTATCCCTCACACCTTAATACACCTTATGGCTTTTAAAAGCCAAGATGTCAAGAGTCAAGATCTTTTACAAGTCGCTCATTACCTACTTTCTAAGACCTTCTGTGTCCGGTGCCTTAACATTTGTGTTAGCCAAAATGATTAAGTCATTGTGTAAAGTGATAATTTATTACAAGATTATTGCCAAGTCAAAATGCAACTCTTAGCAACCTCTTAAAGAAACATAACCCGTTAGATAGGGCCATAGGGATCAACTTTGGAGAAAGCTACTTTTCACAACTAAATGCAACTTACCTAGGAAACTACCGACAAAACCAAAATGATGAAGGTACAAAAATCTCATTCTTTCTTAAGAAACGATCGGAAAGGGCATACAGTACTAGCGAGTAGCCACAGTTCTAAGACTCTAATGAGCATCAATACAGCACACAAGAGACAATGCTCAAGCACTTTGCTATAATTATCAACAATAGCCTTCTCAAATACAGTCACAGAAGTGTAAAAATCCACGCATTACTATATTCCAGACGTGATGAAAACAGACATCATACATCTGAACAACGGATAGAGTATAATACTGTACTGACAAGTGATAACAAGTGCAAACAAACACCAGTCCAGAACTTACGTCGGTGTACTGTATGTCAGAGGAATCAACGCAGCGGTTGGAATTCTAGCGACAGTTCCATTCATTGGAAGGACTGGTACAGCATATATGCCCGGTCCGCGGTTCATTTGCTCTAGGTTTTGCATAGAAATGAAGCTTGGAACTAGCGCTGGGTACATGGTTGGCAACATGTTGACATCACCTTGTTGAAAAGGGGGAAAATGTGGAAAAGGGGGCACCTGAAACACAAATTAACACCCAAGTAAGAAACCAAAGTCCTTGTTCGATTAATAGAGTGTAAAGCGGTTGCACTTCTAAAAGGGATGAAGAATTGACATCAATGCTAAAGACCCAAGTTACTACAACAAAACCAAGCAAGCTCACAGAATAACCAAAACCAAAATCAAAACCAATACTCCGAAATCCTACCCAGGCAGGGTATGGAGGAGTTAGATGTAGTAGTGTCACCCGCAAATTTTGCATTAGAGAGATTGGGTCCAATTTACCCAAGATTTAGAAATCGTTCGTTACCTACTACTCCGTGAAAAAGAAGCCACCGAGGTTTAACGAGGCATTCTACTGTATAGTATTACTTCGTTCGTAGATGGCCTTCAATCACACAGAACCTAAATATTCACAATCCAAACTGTTTTTCTGCACCAAGGTATACTGTATAGATGTCCAAGGACTAACAAAGCTGATTTATTTCACTTTCACTTGCATAATTTTGATCAAAGTTACCGGTAACGCTACATATGCCTGCTATCCCCGTTCCGGGAACAAGCGTTCTGGAGTCAAAACTAGACTAAAGTTGTCCAAAAATTAGCGATCAACGTTCCGGAATGAACGACCTGGGAAGCGTTCCTTGTAACTATGGTTTTGATCAAGATTGTTGCTTTAACTCAATTTACACTTCTTTGGCATTCTTGTTTAAGGGAAGTGATTTTCTTCCCCACCGAGAAGAATGTTTTCAGTTTACCTCTCAAACCATGTTTAAACAAAAATTTGATGAAAGATAAGTGATTTCCTTCTAATTAAACAGATTCTTAAACCCCAGATATAATAGTATGCATCCTCCTTCCGAATTCCTTCAAAAACGAAATAAAACCCTATTGCTTCACAACATGATCAGAACTGAATATTTACTAGCTGGCACATAATGCTTCAAATTCGCATCAAATTACTATCAATTCAGAACCCAAAAAACTTGATGATTCCGGCTAAACAGAAGATCATATGCTTATGAATACAATTGCCATGGAAAACCCTAGAATCAACCGTCGGATGAAAAAGGGGGGAAATTTTGGGGGGGGGGGGGAATGAACTAGAAGAAGCCGAAATCAAACCTGGGGTTGCTTGGAAGCATCTTGAGAGTGTTTCGCCGACGAAAAATCTGAAACAGAGGATTGATTCTCAGAATTTTCCGCCATTTTTCGGAGATGTTCTTTGGGGACGATGATGCTGGTGAACTGATGATGAGTTCTTTTTATCTTTTTTTTTTTCTGGTTATTTTTTTAATTTATTTTTTTCTTCCTTCTGGGAAAGACTGAAAGAGGTCTATGACTTATGACACAGAGTTGATTTGGCAACGTGGAATTCATCGTTATGGCCAATAGGATGCTCCCACGTGGCATGAAAGAAAATTTGTTTTTTTTTTTGAAAAATTGGAAAAAATATAATCATATTTTAGGGTATTAGAAATAAATAATTTGAATTTACAACTTTGTTATTAAGAAACTGAATTTTAACTTATATTATATTTAGCGTCCATCACCTAGTTAAACTCGTACGAAAAGTGAAGATGATGACGATATTATACGTGGATTTTTTTGCAGTTCAAAAGAAAGTTAAAAGTATGATTCGTGTTTAATATATGTCGCAACCATCAAGTCATTTTTTTCGGATGAGTTTAACTAGATGTTAAATACTAAAAGTAATAAGGATTATAGTTCAATTCATTCATAACAAAGACGTAAGTTTAAATTATTTTTTCCTATTACCCTAAAGTATGAATATTATTTTTTACAATTTCCCCCCTTTCGACTTTTTGTTGCAAGGAAAATCAATTTTCATTGCATGTTATTCTCAATTAATGTAATACTTAATTAATGTAAGATTATATGAAAAAATTGTCTAAATTTAAGACTGTGTGTGATTTCAATTAGAGTGTGTTTGGTAGGAGAGAAAATATTTTTTTGGAAAATATTTTCCCAATTTTCTAGTGTTTGGTACAAAAAAAGTTTAGAAAATCATTTCAAAAAAAAATCATTTTCCTTTAAAGGGAGGAAATTGACTTCCTTTGATCAACCTAGAAAAATCATTTTCCACCATTGATTGTTGGATCGATTTTTACTACTAACCCTAACCGAAATTTGAGGCCGAAATTTACCATTAACGGTTTTGCTCGAAATTTTGTAACACGATAGAATTGATTAAAAAAACCTCAAATATAAATTTTTAGCTCAAAATATTTTTATTTGATAACATTTATTTCGATATACATCAAATCAGAAGTTTTTGCCCTAAAACTGACTGAAACTTTTAAAAATTCAAACTGAACCGTTTGAATCGAAACTTTATAATTTGATAGTATGAACTAAAAAAGCTCAAATATAAATTTTGAGCTCCAAATATTTTCATTTGTAACATATACCGCCACTTTTATCGACATTTTTTTTGCGGTTAAATATGACTGAAACTTAAGAGCAAAATTCAATTTTCTCAGTTTGTCACGAAGCTTTACAATACGATAGAAATGATTAAAAAAGCTCAAATATGAATTTTGAGCTCCAATTATTTTCATTTGTAACATATATCGCCACTTTTGTCGACATTTTTTTGTGGTTAAATATGACTGAAACTTAAAAGCAAAATTTAATTTTATCGGTTTACCACGAAACTTTATAACACGATAGAAATGTTTAAGAAAAGCTCAAATATGAATTTTGAGCTCCAAATATTTTCATTTGTAACATATATCGCTACTTATATCGACATAAATGATCATTTTCCGAAAAATAATTTATCTCCTACCAAACAAGGGAAAATTTGGCATGGAAACCCATTTTCCTTGGAAAACCATTTCTTATGGAAAACCATTTCCTCAGAAATTGTTTTCCTCTCAACCAAACACACCCTTAATGTAGCTAGTGAAAAAACCAAAAAATTGCTGGGGGATGCCACACATTTTTTTTTAATTGACTCGCGGGTCACAACTTTTTTTTAATGCATTCCCGGGTGACATTAAATTTACTTAAGTGGCTGAAGGGTGACATTCTGGCATGTTTTGGCCGGAAAAAAGGAAAAGTCTTGTTTGCCCTTGAAAATTGAGTGAAGTGACCCTTTTACCCTTAACTTCACTCCTCAATCTCTTCAATCTTCTTCAATGACATCCACCATTGCAACCGCCACGTCTCTCCCCTCCTCTTTCTCTCCAACCCCCTCGATTCTCCCTCTTCTCCACCAAACCCACTTCTCTCCTCTCCACCTTCTCCTCCTCCCACCACCATCAACATCTCCGCCAAGCACACCGCTAAAAAGGACGGCATTGACATCACCTTCTTCAGCCAAGTCAACTGAAAGTATATAGTAGTCCCTCCTTAAAATCAAATAATGTCACTTGCCAATAATAAGGGCTTGGGCTCTGTCTTCGATGGCCGCTTCTACATCATCATCATCATCATCTTTTTCTTCTTCTTCTTCTTCCAGAGCGTGTACTCTATTAAGTCTTCGAGTTCCCGTTCTAGGATCGTCCGAGCCACCAGACCAATTGTATGTGAGAGCTCTGAGACCACTCTTCAATGTCTGTTTCCTCAATCTTCTCATCTCACTCTGATTCTCTTCTTCCTTTTCCCCCTCCTATTGTTTTATTACTGTTTTGCTGTTGTTTACCCATTTTATGGAATTTATGTTATTGTTGAATTGAAATTAGTTGGATCGAATACTTGCATAGAGTAAATAAAAACTCCAACAGAACTAGATAGGCGTTTGATGGCCTCTTCAACTTGGGTGTTTGAAGAGGATGAAGAAAAGAGAGAAAGAGGGATGAATGACATAGTAAGATAAATTAGAGAGAAAAATAAGGGCATTTTCGTCATTTTCAACATATCTCGCCGGATTTCAGTCAAAATAACCGGAATGTCACCCCTCAGCCACTTAAGTAAATTTAATGTCCCCCGGGAATGCATTAAAAAAAAGTTGTGACCCGCGAGTCAATTAAAAAAGATGTGTGGCACCCCCAGCAATTTTTTGGTGAAAAAACGAACGCTATCTTTTATTTATTTTGCATTGTCTTTCACTTTGCGATCTTTTATGTTGAATAAGTGAATATGCTTAGTTATTACTTTTTAAATTTCATTTCAACCTTGTGTGAAAACACCAAAGATGGTTTTAGTTAAGAGCATTCACATAATTTCTTACTATTTCATAATTTTTGTAGTATTAATTAATTTTCTCGACTACTCTCAAAAATTACATGGAGGATAGAGTGTGTATATTGTGCCCAAAAATTAAGTATTATGTAGGGGGTTGGTGTGGGGGTTATGGGGTTAAATTTTAAATGTATGAAAAGTATAATTGTCTCCTTAAGTGTAGGATGGTATGTAAATAAACTTTAAAAATACTTAGCCATTTTATTTATCTTTCTATTTTACAAGTAATTATTAATTCAATTTTATAATCTATTATGTACTAGGGAATTAATGACATCAAAAATAATTGTGCAATATAGTTTAATTCTCTATTTATTTAACTAATTGTATTAATTAATTTTTCATCCAATCATTATGCCATATGGAAATTTAGTCCTACTTCCAATTGCTCATCTTATGATCATGTGTGGCATGCACTAAATTTTGACAAGAAGGTAGAAGAGGAAAGAAAGATGCATCACAAAAGAAGAAAAAGTTAGTTCTTTTATGTCATTGCAACAAAAAAAAAAAAAAAAAAACCCACCCCTACCACCATTAAAAAGCACCTCCAATCAACCCCAAATCGGAGGAGGGATTTTTTGCCGTGTAATTCCTCCTTCCCAATCCTCTTTAATTATCTTTCCTAAATTTTCTCTCGTATTTTTATTTCAACCTTATAGGGAAAATTTTCTGATTTATGGGTACTTTTCAAAGCTTTCGAAAAGCATATGGAGCTCTTAAGGATTCTACCACAGTTGGTCTCGCCAAAGTTAATAGCGAATTCAAGGTTAAGTTGTTCTTATTCATTTCAATATTATTTGTATTTGTTGTTGTCGTATATATTTCCTTAAAATCTCATTCGGAACAAATTTATGCTTTGACAATTGCAACATGAAGATTCAAATGGGGTAATTGTTAAATTCTTATTTTCTTCACGTTTATCCTTAGGATTTGGACATCGCCGTGGTGAAGGCAACTAATCATGTCGAGGCCCCTCCAAAGGAACGACACGTCCGAAGTGAGTTTACTCAAAAGGCTGAAACAATAACATTTGATACTTTCTTCCCTTCCTTAACGAACATAATCATACAAATATGAAAATATATAGATTTATCGAAATTTATCTTCATCAATGTTATTTATATTCATTTTGATTCTTTTTCCTATTGTGCTAGAAATATTTGCAGCAACATCAGTTCTTCGCCCACGGAGTGATATAGCATATTGTATTCATGCATTGTCACGGAGATTAAGCAAGACTCGAAATTGGATTGTAAGCTCCTTCTCTAATTTCAACTTCCACATTACATCCATACATATTTTCATTCACTTTCACAATTTTATCGTCCTACAACAAGAACTTTTTAAAGTCACAATTTTTAGAATAACCCAAAATGTTTTCTGGGTCATTTGTTTCCCAAACACAAATCACTAACTTCTATAAAAGTTGGTTTAATTTTAGCTTGAGGACGCTTATTCCGAAAATAAGGATTATAGCCTCCTAAGGATAAATGTAGCAATGCCGATAACTATATGTAGAATAGTATGCATTCGGTATAAACTATAAACTAGATCATATTTCCAATTACAATTAATATAGTTAAAATCCATAAATGCTAGTTTCTCATCAAAGCACTTTACATGATAGGTTGCAACAAAGGTATTTATAGTTATTCATAGAACATTAAGAGAAGGAGACCCTAGTTTCAAGGAGGAGCTATTAGTGTACTCAAACAAAGGACCAATATTCCAAATTTCCAACTTTAAGGATGACTCGAGCCCTGAAGGTATGGTTATTTATTTTCCTTCTCTGTCGAATTTTTCTGTTATATTTATCATTTGAAAATGTGTTCTAGTTCTTTTTAGTTCTCAACTGATATAAATGTCAGTTGAAGTAAGATTGCTTATATCCGAGTCTTTGATGCAACTTGGGATTGTTCTGCTTGGGTTCGCTCATATGCACTATACCTTGATGAAAGGCTCGAGTGCTACAGGGTCTTGAAGTATGATATCGAGGCTGAGCGATTGACAAGATCTACACCAGGTGCAAGCAAGGTCATCAAACTTAATTTTCTCAATTAATTAGTACATTAATGATCAACTAATCAACATGTTTATACTAAACTTCCTAGTAATAGGCAAAGTCATATAACTAGTTGCTCAACAGGTACATAGTAAAACTCGACTCTTGACATGCAATGAGTTACTGGTACAATTACCAGCTCTCCAACAACTTTTGCTTCGATTAATGGCTTGTCAGGTACAATGAATAGTTCTCATTCTTTGAGATTTTGAACTCTACTCATTGGGATTAATTTCACTGCAACCGGTTACATATATCAAGGTAAGACTGTCTATATTTAGATCTCTTCAAACTTTGCATAAGCAATGTTTAATTTTGCAGCCTGAAGGAGCGGCTTGTACCACCTTTCTCATACAATATGCACTAGCTTTGGTAATGCTAATTCTCTTCAAACTTCAAACTTCGAATATAATTTTTTTGTGCTATTTTTTGAAAATTTTATCAACCAAACTAGCCCTTTTCTTGTATGTTTATGATGTAGGTGTTGAAAGAGAGCTTCAAAATTTATTGTGCCATTAATGATGGGATAATCAACCTAGTTGACATGGTATAAATTCTTATCTTACACCAAGGATGATCAAATACATCCCTAATTTTTGAAAAATTCAAGTTATGTTTCTCCAACTTTTGTAGTTCTTCGATATGGCAAAACATGATGCAGTACGAGCCCTTGACATTTATAAAAGAGCTGGCCAACAGGTAAAAATGAGTTCGAAAATGGAACCTAGTTACACTAATCTAGATTGTTTTCTAGGCAAGACAACGTGAAAATTCGAACGAGAAATTGATTTTCTTTAGCCAATTTATTTTTGAGTCAGACCAGTTTAGACAATTTAGACATACTTGAATTGAAGTCAAAATTGGATCCGCATGCACGACATAAATAAGAGCAAATATTGAATCCACATTTTTTATCAAATTGATTAGTCAATGTCAAAACTCGAATAAAAAAATCTATTATCGTGCTCTTTGTTCTTCTCAGGCGGAACATCTTGCCGGTTTCTATGACTTCTGCAAACTGTTAGATATAGCAAGTAACTTCCAATTCCCAACATTAACACAGGTTTATTTCTACAACTAAAATAACAGTCAATGTATAGTTGGTTTGTCATGGTTCAAAGTTATCAAAATTTTAACCCATAATTCTTTTTACCTCTTGTAGCCTCCTCCTTCCTTTCTTGCAACAATGGAAGAATATGTGAAGGAAGCACCACCAAATGGTTCTAAGCCAAAGAGAATGGTCAGTTATTCTTTTTTCTTTTTAAATACTAGAACTAGACTTGTTAATTCGGACGTACGGATTAAACATTGGTAAACATGGGTCAAGCGAATTTTGAGTTCGGGTGAATATAGGCTATGTTTTCGGTTTTGGGTAAATCCAATGAGCTATGCCCGCGAGTTTTTTTTTTTTTTTTGCATTTTTTCTTTGGAAAAACTTGTTTCTAAGTACTTTGTTTTGAAAAATCTACATAATAGAATTATCTTCTAATAACGGCAGGTGATTACAAATATTTCGACTTAAAATTAGAAAAATATAGATGAATGAGATGCGTTGTAGTTTAATAGTCATGGATTATAATGTGACTTTTCCAATTGAATTGAACTTAAAAAATGAAATTTTCCTGTAGGTTATTAAAAACTAATTTTTGGCTTAAATGAAGTGCAGGACCATGCAAAAATGAAAGAATCACCTAAGAAAGAAGAAGAAAATCATCATCAAGAACAAAAAGGTGAACAAAAAGAAGAGAAAGAAGCAAAGGATGATATGCAAGAAGAGCCTCCTAAGCCCGAGCCTCAACCCGAATCACCTCCATTGATATCCACAGATGATCTTCTTGTTCGTCGAACTATTATTTCTAAGATAATTTTCACACTATCAATCTATTAAAACTGTAAAAAAAAAAAGAAAATTATTCAAATTCTGCCATTTGTTTTGATTATTTTTGCAGGGTCTAAATGATGTGAATAACCCAGTAACTACTGAACTAGAAGAAAGCAATGCCTTGGCTCTTGCCATAGTTCCATCTGGTAATGGTATCATTTTCTAAGATATTTTCTCGTACATAAAACCACTATCATTAGACTCATAACCAAAAAAAAAAAAAAAAATTCATATAAGTAAATTTTGTAATTTATCTCAAATATCTATTATTAGAAAATAATGGTCAAAGTAGGTTATTAGCGAACAGATCGTGAAAGTTCAAAAAATGGCAGATATTGATAAATGGAGGAAGTAGTTCATATTTTCAAGTTTTCGTTGATATTGTCTTGCATGAATGTTTGATATCGATTCTTGTGTAGGAGGCCAAAATCAATCTTCAACGAGTGGCGATTTGATGGATTTGGACACCCCAAAATCAGGTTGGGAACTAGCATTGGTTACAACACCTAGCAACAATAACACCACCACACCAGCTGGGCCCCCACAACAAGCCAAACCGGTTCGTCTTTCTCTTCTCAACTATTTCGGATTCACAAGTTTGATTAGGTGGTTTCTCATGGAATCAGTCTTTCAGTAATATAACGTTGAAGTAAAGATTGTCTACATTTAAATTTCTCGATGTTCTTGTTGTGTTATTCATTGGTCGGTTTGATTCATTGCACTTTTGGAAATCCAGGGAGGCGGGTTTGACAAGCTACTTCTTGATAGTTTATATGAAGACGAAAGTTCGAGGAGAAAACTCCAAATGCAGAATGCAGGGTATGGACCGTCGAGTATGGGTATGGGTGTCGGCTTATACGAAGATGAAAGTTTGAGGAGACAACTCCAAATGCAAAATGTAGGATATGGACCGTTGTCGGGTATGGGTATGGGTGTCATTCAACCTAACAACCCGTTTCAAGAAAACCCGTTTTTTGTGCCAAATGGGATCACCCCATCCACCAATGTTCATATGACTACCTTAGATCAACAACCATTCCCGATGTGGGTCCCGCCTTCACAGGATCTGGCAAATCAACACCAGCACCAGCACCGACAACAACAAATGATGATGACAATGCATGGACAACATTCGCCATTGATGATACCGTCTCCATCCCAAAGTATGACGACGATGCCTTATCAAAGCCCTCCTCGCCCTCAAATCCAATACCCTCAACAACAACATATGACGAGCACGACTATAGGTATGGGTACGGGTGGGGGTACGTCTAATCCATTTGGTGATCCGTTTTCTATGTATCCACAAAATACCAAACCCCAACATGGTAATCCGGGTCTATTGTAAAGATGCAAATGAATCACCTATTTTCTTACTCTGAATTCCATTTGGGGCTTTCGCTATTGTATTTGCTCATTCTTTCTCTTCTTGCGCGACTATGCTTGTAACTAGTATCCATTTCCATGCTTCATATAGTGTGCCAAATTCGTCTCAATCTCTTAGAATCACTTCGAGTAAAACGCAACAACGACAACAACTCCTAGTATGGGTCCAGATATAGACAACCTTGAGTAGAAAGATGAGTAGATGACAGCTACATTAAAATTTAACATAAAAGGATATGATGGGATCAAATTCCCCCATGCAAAGGCAACTTCAAACTTCAACCACAATGAATGTTACAAATAATACATCTCTCATATATAAACTAGGTAAAATATTTTCGAGTTACACCAAGTTTAACAAGAGACACCTCATAAACAGAGAAATTACTTACGACAAAAACTGGAGGCACAGGATCGACGGCTAGGAACTCAACTTTCCAGTACCACCACAGGCGGCACAAGATCGCCCAGATGAGCATTTTGAACAATAACTCCATTTCCTAGGCAGCCTGTTTAAATAAAATACTTGAAATTATCAGTCATAGGGAATTCAAGAGCACTCAGGATGAGGATGCATTCAGAACAACAACAAACTCTCAGGGGAAATACGACCGAATGCGGTTTGGGAGATTCAGATATAAGCAACCTTCCTCTCATACTAAAGTTTATGGAGAGACTGATTCCTGTGAACATATGTTGAATATTTAGAAGAAAGTGTCAGTTTACCCTGATGTATAGCGAGTAGCTGCGTTTGTAGATTTCATCCGGGCCCTTTCAGCAGTTTCCTCAGACATTCTCTGAACCACAAAGCCCTCCCCTTTACACTCGGGGCAAATGCCGGTACCACCACAGGCTTCACATGGTTTTACCGGAGTCTGGCTTCATTGATTCACAAGAAGATTCTTCAGTTGAAGGCAAATATGGGACAAAATGGATGTTATGTTCATAGTCTCGATGGTTGGAAAAGATTATTTCTTTCAACTTTAGATTGTAATGGACTAAGTCTGCTGCACGCGGCGGAAATAATGAAAGATACCTTTTTTCAGCTTCTTGTGTTCTTTTCACAAGAGCGGTGGCTGCTGCACCTACAATGACGGCTGCCACAGCCACTGATACAGCTGTCTCAACTGATAGCCCCGCTGATACTCTCAAAGATTTCCTTCTGCATGTCTGTAGCTTTGATCCGTTGGACCCTAGTAACTTCATCACGTCAAAATAATAAAAATCACATTTTAAGCTGATCCAATGCTAAATGAAAACCAATCACCCTCTCTACCAAAAAGATAGTGCATATAACCATAGACAGGCAGGAACCTAAAGTATGTTCTTAGTGATGTAGCAACAGTGATGGGTTTTGAATCTAGGGTTCTACCGAATCGCCTTTTCGTCTGTGCTACGGTTGCATGTTATATATACTGGAACTATCTAACTATCTTCAGAGATGAAGGCTATTGGATATCAAAATTACTATAAAGAAGTAGTCAGTTTTGAGAAAGGGGCATCAATTCATCATCAAGGAGAAGGAAACTGTTCTTCCCACTTTGAGAGCCAATTTCAATCCTCTTCTGTCATGTTCATCTCAACACAACTCAAATTCCACTCACTCCCTCCCAAAATTCAGCCTTACCCACCAAAATTGGAGCAATTTCCTCCCAAGGGTACCTCTCAAAATCTAATTTTGAAGGCACAAACCACTCAAATTAGCTCAAGATCAACAACTTCTCTCATCTTCATCTCATCTCAACTCAACTCGAACTCCATCCACTCTCTCCCAAAATTCAGCCTTACCCACCAAAATTGGAGCATTTTCCTCATAAGGGTGCCTCTCAAAAATCTGATTTTGAAGGCACAAACCACTCAAATTAGCCCAAGATCAACAACTTCTCTCATCTTCATCTCAACTCAACTCCACTCCATCCACTCTCTTCCAAAATTCAGTCTTACCCACCAAAATTGGAGCAATTTCCTCACAAGGGCACCTCTCAAAATCTGTTCTTGAGGGCAAAAGTTTTGAGGACACAAACAACCAAATCAACTCAACATCAACAAAAACTCCCCAAAACATTAATCAAAACAATCATAATTCATCACCCACAGAAGAATCAAATACAATACAGATTCAAACTCCATGCATAACATGCTCAAATTCAGATATAAAAAATGTTTCTGTTTTCGAAATTAGAGCAATAACTTGTTGAACCCCCTGAAACATCGAAAAGCCCACTACTTGGAGACTATCCTGATGTCAATTTAGGGTTCATCCCAAATAAGAATCTGAAAAATAGGGGAAAAAACCCAGTACCCAGCTACAGAATACATGCATAGAAGGCATAATATGATTTGATGGGATTCAGTATTGAGAGAATGGTGTTGAATTTGGGAGTGGAAGTTGGAGAGTTAGAGGAGGCTAACCTGTGGAGAATGAGAGGGATGGTGAAGAAGAGGTACGCAGTGCAAACTCCATGTTTGGTTATCCTCTGTTTCAGAAGATATCACATACACAACTAAGGTAAACAACTAAACAAGACAAGATAGCTTCCTTTTTTTTTTTTCCTTTTTTTTCTTTTTGATATTTATTTATTTTTTTTTATTGCTTCTGCAACCTCACAGACAAGTGCTTTGATTTTAGTAGACCCGACAAAATTTTATCCGATCTAAATGTTCAAAAATATGTCCGCTCCGAAGAAAATTTGCTTTGGTTCAAAACTAATTTTGACATTGAACACTATTGTCTGAACTTGATTTTGTTCTGAGTTTAGTTTCGCCGAATTGTGCAACCTAGGAACAAAACCATGTTTGCACATCAATTTGAGTGACTTGAATTTACACGAATCCGAATTTTTATCAATGCTAAATTTCAAGTAATAGCTCCCCAACAAGTGCCTTTCTTTATGTCCGGAGAGCTTGATTGGTATGTAATGGGAATGGAAATAGAAATTCATAGTGGGAATGAGAATGAGAATAAAAACATGTTTATGAATATCTAATGTATTTGTTTATTATGTTGGTAACTCAAAATGGAAATAAATGAGAATGAGATTGGGAAATAAGTACACATTTACCAATATATCTTTGAGGGTGAGGTAATTTTGGTAATATTATTTTTTTTAAGAAGGTAAGTAAGAGAGGTAGTTAAAGAATTTTTTTCACAAGAAACCTTCCCAACCTATCATCTTACAAATATTAAAACCCTCTATCTTCTATATGGTTCCATGGTTCAGCTACTGGTAGTTGATGTTCCTTTTTTCAAAGTCAGTCAACTATGACATTTACTTCTCTATAAATACGTGAAATATTGCTTTGAAACTTTGAAAGTACCCTATCTTTGTTGCTTCGATTAGAAAGCTCTTGTTTCATCCACAATAAATAGAGAATCTCCATAGTTAACAGTTCCTGCTTTTATCATGTAATATTAATTAAATATAAATAAATATCGGTACGTAACATTAAATTATGAATTCTCATTATTAATTACTAGTCCTTTCCACAATGATAAATTAGTAGGAGTTGGGGGTTTATTCCTATTTTCCATCCCTCATTTTTACAATTTCTATAAAACAAACATAAAAATTATACTACCAGTTTATCTATTCTCATTCCCACCTCCTAACTCCCTCATAAAAACATCCGAAGGGTGTTCTTTTGTACGGTAATGGGTTATTTTTCGAGTGCTGCTTTGCAAGGAAAACAGATACTGTGAGCACGGTCCGCAAAATGGTTTCACATGATATCAAAATCAGCCTGAATAAAAGGTCTCAAGTTCGGCACCCCATATATTTATTTGTACAAAGTGAAGGGAGCTCTACAACATTAAAAAAAAAAAAAAATGTTAGCATTCAAGAGGGTTAAGGGCAGCTCTTTCACTATGTGATGATATATTACAGTAGTGTTTTTTTCTTACACGACAGCATAACAGTCTTCAAATAACTCGATAACATTGCCCAAATGGATATCAAGGCACGTAACATTACAAGTTCATCAGCGACAACTGCATAACAGTATAACACAATGACATTGCGGGCATATGCTCACATCTAGCTTAGCATCTACGCAAATGTCACAAAGTAATACACAAACACATTGAAATTTCACAACCATGTAGCTTGATCGTATATGTACACAAACACCAGGGGTGATTACAATTTCAACCGCTAAATGCTCGAAAGTCAAAACAGATGCCAGTTCAGAGGGCCTCGTTTGAACCCATGCCCAGTTCTCGATGACATTAAGGGTTAGCATGCACAGGCAGGAATTCAGAAGCCTGAAAAGAAAACACAGTCTTGAACAGCCTAGCTCTTCAAGGAAAGATCAGGAATACAAACATAAACTGCTTAACAGTAAAAATTTACAAGAGTATGATAACAAACGCACGAGAGACACATTGATGCCCCAGTCTGAGAAATACACTCTCCCTTTCCAGAAACGATTATGATCACAAGGAAAACTTTACTTAAAGTTCAGTCTAAGGGTTCAATTGAATTTGCAAGCGTGTTTTTTCATAAGGGGTGCATTCATAATATAACGACGAACAGAAAATGAAAGCTGACGCATCTTCCCTTTATAATGAAACCAAAACCGTCATCATAGGGTATCAAAGTGTGCAAGTTCTGTACAGTAAAAATGAGGAAATGAAAGGAAGTTTGAAGGGGGGGGGGGGGGAGGAGAGCGTACTTCTTTAAGTTATTAGATCATGTCCTTTTAGTGGATAGATTTTATGATTCTATCCAACCAATAAGGTGTGTAACCATAGATCCTTGGACATCACAACAATGCTTGACCTCCACACAAGCCATCTTATCTTCGTTTATTGTAATTCAGACAATGCTTTCTGTCCATGAATCAGAGAGGGTTTTTCTGAATCCATATTATAATCATGCTACGTGACTATTTGAACAGAAATAAGCATGGACCTACTTTCCATGGGAACGTTCAGGTCAACATAAATGGGAAACACCAAATAACATCGGCACAACACCATAGCTTGACTTTTCATAGGATTGAATACTTAGACCATGAAGCCCATGGTGAATATTGTCAAGACAACTCTGAATCACTTAATATTTGAAACTTACACAGCTGGCTGCATCTGTTGATCTTCAATCCTCATCCTCGGGGGATGCCCTCTCGGGTCTGGTTTGTGCATGCATTTGCATCTCTTCTTTTACACCAATAGGATCTTCATAAATTGATCCTGCCAGAAGACATTCTGGTCACGCTAGTTCAAACACATGTTAAACAGAAGCCTTTACTGGTCAGCACGTCATATAACCTAAAGGGTATTATAAACCATGATAACGACCATTTTCATGGCACTCTATGATCATGTCTTGAACCCAACGAAGTATTGCAACTAAGAGACCTAAGATCATCAAAACTGTCTATGGGCATATTTATAACACAATATGTTTCGGAGGTAAAGCAACCAAAATATCTCAAAACCCTTCAGACGTCAAAAGTAAAGGCTATTGTGAATGGTATTCAGGATTGTAGGGAAATGTATCAAGGCGTCAAATAGCAGTTATAAATTCAGTCAACCCTTTAAAATGTCTTAGGATGACTCTAAATAAGTTACAGCACCCAAACTAAACCAATACTCCAACATCCTACGAGGCGGGGTATGGAGGGGTCAGATATAGCAGTCTTACCCTAAAGTTTGCAATTTAGAGAGACTGATTTTAATTGACCCAAGATTTAGAAACCGTCCACTGCCTATTGCTCCATAGAAAAGAAGCAAGTGAGGTTTAATGAGACATTTTACATAAGTCCATTATAATCTAAGTTGAAAAAAATAATCATCTCCAACTATCCAAAGTATGGACAAACATGACCCCCTTCCTTCCAAATGAATCCCAAACAAAGGCCATTAACTCGGTTTCAGTGTTCACAAATAGTAACTGTTTGCTGTTGCCAAATTCTCAGAAATATGGCATGGATTCAACTTTTGAGGCTATTATATACCAATAGAATGCCTATCATGTTCAAATCCAGCATTACACAACCAAGAGTCACAAACTCAAATCAAACATTTCATTCTGTTCAAAAAACATAAACAAAAATTACCAACAAATCCACAAAAACAATCCTAGAAGAACAACATTGCGAAAACAGTCTTTTCAACCGTCAAAATTGGATCAATTTCCTGATACTCGACAGCGCCACAAACCAAATCACACAAACGATAAAGAAAACGATCAACAAATCCACAAAAACAATCCAACAAGAACAACATTCTGAAAACAATAAATTCAGCAACCTAAATTGAGTCAATTTCCAGAAACTCAACACCACCAGTCACAAAACTACACAAACGATAAAGAAAAAGTGCAAAAACTGTCATTTCAACAGCCTAAATTGGATCAAATTTCCTGAAACCCAACAACACCACTCAATTACATAAACAATCCAGAAAATGATCAGCATATCCACAAAAACAATCCTATAAGAACGAAACTGTGAAAACAGTCATTTCAACAGCCTAAATTGACTCAATTTCCTGAAACTCAACAACACCAGTCACCAAATCACACAAACGATACAGAAAATGATCAACATATCCCAAAAACAATACTTTGAGAATGAAATTGCAAAAACACTCAATTCAACAGCCTAAACCGACTCAATTTCCACAAACTCAACACAGCCAGTCACCAAATCACACAAATGATAGCGAAAGAGCTGGAAGATACCTCGATCAAGTAACACTTCGGAGCAAGGCCAGCCTCGAGAGGATCGAAGAGAGAGCGACTCCTCCATGGTCATCGGATCCACGAACTCCCCGACGAGCTCCAGGTACTTAATCTGCATCTTCCGCTTGGGAGGAACCCAGTACGACGAGCCAGGCATGAACGGGAGCCAATCCGGAGCTGCGTTCCGAACCATAACGTAATGGATCGCTTCCGAAAGAGTCCGGAACCCTAATTCCCCCTCGATCTCGTCGGAAAAAATGACGCCGGCGCCGGAGGCAGCGGCGGAGGAGGAGGGATCGGAGTCGGGATCGGTGAGCTGGGCTTTGGTGTGGAAGTTTCTGTGGGAAAGGAATCGAGAGGAGAGAGAAATGGGGGAGGGTTTGGAGGGGTTTTTGGAGAGGAAGAGGGAGGAAGTGAGCTTAGTTAGGGTTAGGGTTTTGGGGATGTGTTTCGCCATTGGAGAAGAAGATGAGCAAGCAATGAGGGTGAGACTTCCAGAATCACAGTTCGCAATTAAGCAATTGACAATGGATATATTCTGTTTTTTTTTTTTTTTTTTCCCCTCCGGAGGGTGACAAGGGATACTGTCATATTGAAAAATATCTTATCCGAATAATCGAATTAGTCAGAAAAAAATATGGTTTAGTCTAGACCTGTTAATGGGCCGGGGAGCCGCCCAGCCTGGCCTGAAAAATACAGGTCAATGTCACAATTTTAGATGGTGATTCGGCCCGCCTACCTGACTAAATACATTAATTTTTTAAAAAAAAATCATATATTAGGTTTTATTTTTTGTGACACGACCCGACGACTCGATTAAAAACATGAGTTTTTTTTTAAAAAAAATCCTAGATTAGATTTTTTATGACCCGACTAAATACATAAATTAAATACGTGAATTTTTAGATTTTTTGTATAAAAAAATCTATCTTATATAATTTTCGACCCAATACCGGCCTATGGCCTGTAGAGTCAGGGCTCGAGCTGAGGGTACCTGACCCAAAGGTCAGCTCGGGTGGGCTTGGGCCGATGGGTCATAAACTCCCGACCCAACCGTTGAACAGGTCTAGTTTAGTCTGGACCTGATTTTAATATTGAATTAACGGGATACTCAAACATAATATTTTTCTTTTTTCGATTGTCTGAAGTCGATTTTAATATGAATTTAGTTGCGTCCAATTTGAAAAGAATCAAGTTCAAAGATCAATTTCTTGTCCGATTTTTTATATTGACCAAATTTACTCGAACCTAAACTTTTATCGGTGGGTGCTACTTTCAAGCTTAAACAGAAAAAGGTCGGTACATTTTTTGATTATTGAGTTAGCTGATTAATTTATATTTGTATAAAAAAAAATATGTATAATCTTGAAAGGCTAAAACATTATGAAGCATCTCCAAACGCTAAAGGATAATGTTATTAATTTCAAAACAACACTACTTAAAACGCTAGTTAAAGTTAACCTACCAAGCATTGATATTTATCAAATTAGAATTCTTTTTTTTATTTTTTATTTTTTTTTGCAAACAAGCCAAAACAGGTCCAACTTCATTCAAGAAATAAAGAATCCTCAATCAAAACATGAGAAAAGAACTGGAAAAAATTCTCTTGTTGAAGACCCCACGCAGCAAGCCTGTGTGTCGCGCCAGTAGCTATCCTTCGCCTCCACTGGATACTTTAAATGTTGCTAGATCTCCATTTCTTTATTGTTTCTGCAACTACTAGGGCCAGCTCCCCTCGATCAGAGGAGCCTCTATTCAGCAAATCTACAATCCTCTTCAAGTCACTCTCAACAATACCAGCAGAAACCCCCATCTCTGAACTCAGATCTAGGGCGACAGATATGGCATAGAGTTCAGCTTGGTCGACAGTCCCACCTTAGCTCCAAACGTTTGGTCGCCGCCCACTCAAAATCTCCGTTTCCCCATCTAGCCAAATCACATGCCGCATCGACATTGATTTTCAGTCCCTGAAAATCACCAGACCATCTCTGCAAAAGACGATTATCTCCACCCCGTGACTCAACCAGCTGAGCTTGTTGATATTCTGCACAAAACAGTGAACAATGTAATCGTATCCGGTGTAAAGACCCAGCAGTTTGACTGTCATCCTAGGATCACTGTACAACATACTCCCAAACTTGCTATTTTAATTAAGGGTATTCAATATCATTTTGGATTGGGTGAACAAATGAAACAATTTTAACCATCTTCTTTGGATTGGATAAAATGATGTTTGGATGGATTGGATAAATTATAATGCTTTATTGGGGAATCGTGTGTTTAGACTTTAGAGATGATGTTTTTTTGGGGAATTGTGTAAAGTTTGGATGGATTAGATTGGATTGGATTGGATTGAATTAGATTAGAAAGAGTTATCAATCCAAAAAACATGGGCCAACATGCAATAGCCATTAGAATGTCTACTTGTATGATATTGTTCATGAAATGATTCCTTAAAAATAAGTTCTTTTAAGCAAATTAAACGATTTTATTAATAAAACTAGTAAAGAATGCCCATGCAAGGCACAAGCTAAACATTTTTATAGTTTTACAAGATAAGTTTAGTATAATAATATATATTATTTTCTCAAAAAAAAATATACATTAAATTTATTATATTAAGTAGATATTACCTTAAATTATAATAAATATGAAAAATAACAACCAATAATACAATAATATGTAATTTATATATAGTATCAAATTTATGTTTCAATTACAATGTACAACAATTTAGTTTCCATACAAACATAAAATCCTTTAAAGATTGTCGTATGTTAAGAATTTTAACGTTTTTATTGTACAAATATTATAATTGTATCAAAATATATTTACATAAAACCGAGAGAAATTTTTATTGTCAAAGAACATCTGACCCGTACTTACCTGAATATGAAATACACCCGATCGTATTCACCTAAACCTGAAAACACTTGTGTCATATTTTTAGAGTGAAATTTACCTGAAACCAATATACACCCGACCTATATTTACCCTAAAAAGAAATTTTTACTATCAAAGAACATCTGACCCGTATTTACCTGAATTTGAAATATACCCGAGTCATGTTTTTAGAGTGAAATTTACCTGAAATCAAAATATACCGGACCCGTGTTTACCCTATCTTTTTCATATATATATCCAAGGGTAAAAAAGTAAATTCGTGTATAATTAATTATTATATCTAATGGCGAAATAATAAATTCGTGTGTGAACACAAGCAAGTAGAACAAATAGCGAACGAAAAACACACCTATTATGTTCTTTTCTTTTATAGTATATGATATGATATGATGTGATGTCAATCGACACTTATAATGAACGAAAGAGCATGTATAGATAAAAAAAAATAAGTAAATAAAAATAAACTTTCAAATAACTAATATAAATTTAGTGATGTCTAGCTCCAAAATTATGATAATCTTGTCACAAATCTTCGATAGCTATACGCATGTACATCTTTATTGTTGATGAAGGACCTCAGAAGTGTAATATAGTGGTTCAAAAAGTGATCTTCACTATTGATGCAATAGATCATACTAATTGACCGAAACTCTAATTTGATGAAACACTAATAATCCCATATAAGTATATAATTGGAGAGACAAACTATCAATGAGAAGGATTGATGAAAACCTCTTCAAGCCTCAAAAGAAATAGAGGGCTCCAAAGCAGATATTCGAAGGAAGAGGATGGAAAATGCTTTGTTGAAAATTAAATGGAGGATGATAATGTAAGAAAATTTGAAAAGCTAAGTATAATTCAAATGAAGCTCCTAAAAAACCCAACGAGATAAAGAATATTGATGTGAAGATTGCTTGTAGGGCAGTTATTCAAAGCAATGTTTGTGGTATGCTGATCATTGTCAATCAGTTTGCAGCGGTGGAGCACTTTAGAAGGGAGCTAAAAAGAAGAAAAGACAATAGTTGATTCTAAGGCCGTGTTCTATACTGCGGTTGGCAATCATGGTCTGCATAGCTGCACAACTCACCACATTTCACCGCAAATCATTACTTTTTTCTCTCTTCACTTTTCTCTCTCCTCATTTTTCTCCTCTACTTTTTACATTCTCTCTTCTCACCTACCCCACATACCAATAACCTACCACAATTCCACTACATCCCACCACAATTCCACCACACCTCACCGCAAAATAACGCAGTATAGAACACGGCCAAGAATTACTAGTAAACCTAATAGGTTTTGACTAATAATGAGCACTTGCTTGTAACATTTTAAGACGTATGTGTTGTCTTCTTATCTTTCACGGCTTTGCTGGGTTTTATAGATTTTTATAGCATCCCTTATGCGAACCTTTAGCATTTTAATGACTTTCAATATTTTAGAAAAAAAATAGAGGAAGAGGTGGAAGCTAATTCCATAATTAACTTGAAAATTAAGTAATTGCACAATATATATTTTCCATTCAAGTAAAATGGCTCCTTAAAAATTTCCCTTCACATGATTAAAACATAAAAGGAGAAATTTTGTGGTTTTGTCATAAGGAGAAAAGAAGAGAGGATACAAACATCACTACAAGTATAGGCAAAAAAATTTGCACACTTTCCAAATGGAAACCTTGGATTTCCCAGAATTGTACTAGTACTCACTAACCCATACCCAATGCACCTAACTACGACGAGTCTACACTTAAATTACTACATCTAGTGTGCACCCGAAAGGGAAAAAAGCTCGAGTTTTACATTCGTTGACACGAGCCTTTACATAAAAATTAAGTTGTCATACAGGAAATTGTAGAGCTAAGGTCCCAGAACTCGAACCTGCTCGATCGGATCATCGGATGTATGAACAATGACGTAAACTTCGAGTCTTGAACCGGGAATGTAGAGTTTCATCCATGACTGGCTGTGTGAGACAGCGTGAATGATCGATCATTCAAACCTATCATGAAAGTCTTCATCTCAAGAGCTTGTCCTGCTCTGAAGAATGATGCAGTTTGTAGTAAATTCTTAGTATGGATGATGACTTATGAGTACACACAGTAGAATACTAGTATATCCTCATTCACAGACAATCAACCCTAACCAACCAAAGCAAAGCGAAACAGGTCATACACTCATACAGCAGTTATACACACAATGAGACCTTGTGAGTCGTGCCCCTTTCTCAATACTCGACAAATGGGTCATTCGGTCAGGTCAATGACATTTCAGTTCAGTTTCGTTCACGTTGGGCGATGTTTGGTTCAAATTGACTTTGAGCCTACTGCTTTTGCGTCCAATATGATTTTCATGTGAAATGAAGCATCTTTAGGGGGTCAAAATAAAAAAGAAAATCACATTGAGTACCATTATGTTTGGTTCAGGTCAATTGGGTCCTCTTCTTCCTAGTTCAGACACAATCATTTGCATCTAGAATCACATTCAGAGCTAAACAATCGATCTCCATTAACAATCCGTAAAACCCAGGATAAAACAGGAACTTTTTGACACAATCACTTGCATCTAAGATCAAGAAGAAAGGATGGGCAAGCTGAGACTATGAAGGAGTTACTACTGTCTAACAAAATGTTTGCCTTTTGGAGGCAACCGGGTGATTCATTTGACCCCAAAGATCAATGGACAATCAATTTAACATCTAAGAACAACGAGATAACTAGATACGAATAGCAACCAGATAATATAAGTTCAACATTTACCACAAGTTTACGTCCCAACAGAAAAGGAAAAAAAAGAACCTTACCCAAAATCTCATTTGCCAAGAGTGTAGTTCTCAGGATCACCCACCGATTGCTGTTCTCAGGATACTTCAGAAAAGTAAAAAGCTTCAGGCTTTCAGAGATCCTCGATAATCGCCAATATATATATTACATGCACCTGAAGTTTATACTCATAGACATTTGTAATTGGACAATCATACTATTGAGAGTGAACAACCCGGTTTCTGTAAGTGAACAATCACACTATTTGGAGCACAAGCTTGTGCTCGTAATAAGTTGCATATAATCCCAATTGCCTAACACATTGGTTGCAAATGCCCCTTTGAAAGAAACGGCCAAAACATCACAAACTTCCCACAACCTTCTCCTCATCCACTTCAATTTTTCCTCCCACTCTGGACTTACCCGAGAGCCCTTTATCCAACATCTCTTGGTCATACTTCCTCGCCAGATCCACCTCCCCCTTCTCCACCAAAGCATCAATCAAAGCAATGTACGCAGCGTCATTCGGACTACACCCGAGCTCCTTCATCTTATCCCAAACCACAAACACTGGCCGGAGGAACCCCCACTTCCCAAACTTCCTCATCAACATCACATAAGTATCCATATTCGGGCGGACCCCGGACTCCAACATCCTCTCAAACAAACTAAGCATCTTCTTGGGCTTAACGAGACACCGAAAGAAGCAATGGTAGGTAATCACATTCGGCTCAACCCCGCCCTTTTTCTTCATCTCGTCGAGCATAGAATAAGCCTCCTCCATCCTCCCATTCTCACACAATAGCTTCACAATGGTGTTGTAAGTGACCACATTGGGTGCACACCCATTTTCCACCATTTCCCGCATCAAACGGATCGAAAAATCAACACCCTCTTTGAGACCAATGGCATGTATAGCAGTATTATAAGCCACGACATCGAGTTTCATCCTCTTCCTCCTTATCTCCTTGTACAATTTCACTGCTTTCCATGGTTTGTTACATTTGCATTGTATGTCCATATAAATCGAGTATGAAACCAAGTCTTTGTGAACCCTTTTCCTATCCATTTCTTCCCAAAACTCCCTACATTTACCCCACCAACCCATCTTAGCATACCCACGAAGCATCATGTTGTAAATTTTGGTTTCACTCACAAACTTAACACAACATCTTTGCTCAACCCAGAAAGATTCAGCTTCAATCACATGTTTATACTCACACAATGCATCGATCAAATCACAAAACGAAGTATCATCCTTCAAATTGAACTCATCCAGTCTATGAAACATATCGATAGCTTCTTGAATAAAATGTGCAGATACGTACCGCTTGAACATAATACGAAATGTGGCGTAATTAGGCATTGAAGATGGATGCTTACGCATAGTATGAATCAATTCCCAGCATTTATCAAACTCGAAAAACTTACCCAGAATGTCAATCATGGAGTTGTACGTCTCGGTGTTGTGTTTGAACCTGGAATCGGATTCGACCCAGGTGAAGAACTCGAGTGCCCTCTTGTAATCGTTGCTGTAAGATGATAGGGTTTCGCATACTGCGAAGAAATCCAGAGAATTTGAATTTGGATTTGGATTTGGATTTGAAGTAGATGGGGAGTTGAAAACGCGAGTGTTGGTGGTGGGTTGTTTGGGATTTGCAGCAAATTGATGAAAATGGTGGGAATTGAGGGAGATTTTGGGAGGGATTGGATGATGGAAGGAGAATTTTGAAGGGTTTGATCGATGGGAGAGAAGAGTTGAGAGAATTTTGGTTTTGGATGTCTTCATTTTTGGTTGGTACCTGCTTGGAAGAAGGAAATTGTTCGAAGGAGGCAGAGACTGTAGAGTGTATAGCCCTGGTTGAACCTAGTTTGAAGCTTCAAGCTTCAAGTTCGAGGCTTTCAGCAAGTAAATCTACCGCCGTTATACGTCAAGAGTTGCGTTTAGTACTCCCTCTGTTCGATAGCAAGTGTCACTTGTTAATGTTTGGAAAATTGGAAAATATTAATTCTAATTTTGGCGGCGTTGAAAAAAAATAATCTGAATTTATAATTTTGCTATGGATGAATTGAATTTTTAGCTCCAATTATTTTTAGTATCCATCATCTAGTTAAACTTGCCCGAAAAGTGACGTAACGATAGCTAAATTATACATGAAACTTTTTGCAGTTCAAAAAAAAAGTTAAAAGTATGCTTCGTGTGTAATATCGTTACCACTACATCACTTTTCGGACAAATTTAACTAGATGGCGGATGCTAAAAATAACAGGGGTTAAAGTTTAATTCATTCATAACAAAGTTGTAAATTCGGATTATTATTTTTAATACAGTCAAAGTATGAATTTTTTTTCCAATTTCACCGTTCTTTTATGCGTTAACGCAACTAACGCAACGCAGCTTACCGCAACTCATCACAAATTACCATTATCTTTTTACTATTTCTACCGCAAATTAACGCAATCTACCGTAACTTACCGAAACGCAACGCAAAATAAACGCACAAAAGAATGGTGCGTGTTTTATAGATTTTTAAGTGTTTTTTAATTAATAATTTGTTATCAAGTTTGTCTTAAGTACATGTTAAATTTCCATGCTTATAAAATTATAAATATTATCTGAATTTGAAATATATTCGAATCGTATTTTTAATGTCAAATGGGTTTGAACTTGAAGTACACCTAACCCGTAATCGTCCGCCTGAATTGATAGGTTGATGAGGAGGTGAGTTTAGGGGAGGTAGGCATGGGTGACGTGGGCTGGTGGTTGCGGAGTGGGCGACGATAAATACACCGCCGACCTTGGTGTTTGCCTTTGCCGACATCCAGCATAGGTGCTAGAAGTTGAGGTTGCTCCTCCCTTTTATGCGCTAAGACAAGGGCCAAAAGCCAGGCTCGAGAAGAGGGAAGGCATATGTGCATTATGTGGGCAGGGATATGAAGATAAAGAACACCTTTTTCAGGGACTGTGACTAGGCGCAACGTATATGGTTTGCATCATCACTGGGTATTCGAGATCAAAATAATGGACGAGTACAAATGAACAACTGGATTGTAATATGGTTAAAGCTGCTTTGGAAGAAACGGGCAGAGGGAGACATCTGGTTCAGAAGTTCATTGCGTGTGCTGATTCATCTGGATAAGAAGGAATAGGAAGGCCATCAACAAGGAGTGGATCAGCCTGTGGGACATCTATATATGGATTCATACATAACTTAGTCTCCTTTGAAAATGATCACTTGAGAGTCTTGCGCATAGCTGACACAACAACGGAAGAGATGATGAGCCAAGAAAAACAGAGACTCTGGAATTCATATGGAGCAGATACCCTGCTCAAGCGACGGAAGGAGAATCCTACTATGATGAAGCTTGGGATTCACTCGCTCAAAAGAAGAATAGGATGGACACTGAGACAAAATGGAAGGAAATCGGAGCCACAGGCCCAATCGGGGCTTGGTTTGTCAACATTATAAATGGAGTTCAACGCTGTGGAAAACACCACGGAGCGGGCTATGGAGACGCGAAGACGCGAATGCTCAACGTAGTGCTCAACAGGGACTTCGTGGAAGTAGTTTAGGCGTTCAAGGGTCAAATACTGATTCCACCGTTATGCGAGAATATCCTTTACTATTGCAAAATTTGCTAAGTTCTTTTAATTTCTGCAAGATTAGGAAAACCACTGGGTCGGAAGTTAAGGAAGCACATACTATGAGTCTATGACACAGAGTGCCAAAGGTCGATCCCTTCAATAGCTGTCTTTACTTATATATTCTATTTACTCTAAGAGTGTGTTTGGTAGGGGAGAAAATATTTTTTTGGAAAATGTTTTCCCAATTTTCTAGTGTTTGGTACAAAAAAAGTTTAGAAAATCATTTCCAAAGAAAATCATTTTCCTCTAAAGGAAGGAAATTGACTTCCTTTGTTCAACCTAGAAAAATCATTTTTCACCATTGATTGTTGGATCGTTTTTACTACTAACTCTAACTGAAATTTGAGGTCGAAATTTAACATTAACGGTTTTGCTTGAAATTTTGTAACATGATAGAATTGATTAAAAAAACCTCAAATATAAAATTTTAGCTCAAAATATTTTTATTTGATAACATTTATTTCGATACACATCAGATCAGAAGTTTTTGCCCTAAAACTAACTGAAACTTTTAAAAATTCAAACTGAACTGTTTGAATCGAAACTTTATGATTTGATAGTATGAACTAAGAAAAGCTCAAATATAAATTTTGAACTCCAAATATTTTCATTTGTAACATATATCGCCACTTTTATCGATATTTTTTTTTGCGGTTAAATATGACTGAAACTTAAGAGCAAAATTCAATTTTTTCAGTTTGTCACGAAACTTTACAATACGATAGATATGATTGAAAAAGCTCAAATATGAATTTTTAGCTCAAAATATTTTCATTTGTAACATATATCGCAACTTTTGTCAACATTTTTTTGCGGTTAAATATGACTGAAACTTAAAAGTAAAATTCAATTTTATCGGTTTGTCACGAAACTTTATAACACGATAGAAATGATTAAGAAAAGCTGAAATATGAATTTTGAGCTTCAAATATTTTCATTTGTAACGTATATCAGTACTTATATCGACATAAATGATCATTTTTCGAAAAATAATTTATCTCCTACCAAACAAGGAAAAATTTGGCATGGAAAACCATTTTCTTTGGAAAACCATTTTTCATGGAAAACAATTTCCTCAGAAATCATTTTCCTCTCAACCAAACACACTCTAAAAAAAAACTTGCCAAAAAGAAGCATGATATGAATATTGATAAATGTGTAATGTGCTACTCCCTTCGTTCCATATTAATTATCATAATTTTGACTTTCACGGTACTCAATGTTACTCTCTGATTGATAATTTCTTACCTAATATGTTATTAATAATTTCACTATTATACTTGTATGATACTTCCTTCATTCCATATTAGTTATAATTTTCGTTACGAATCTAATGGTGGTAATTTTATATAGTAGCAACTCATTGTCTCATTATATATATTGAGAAATTTATGATCAAAATTTTTAAAATTTGACTGCACAATTTTCAAAGATCATACTGAGTGTAAGATTTTTTTTCTTTTTTGAGAGAATGCGCTAAGATTTTTATATGAAAAATAAACGTGTTATAAATGAAAGGGCTGCTCCCCCATGGATGAACTCATGATTCCCATAAACTTGAACCGTCGGATCCCAACAATGGGACCCACCAACTTCCTACACACCATCCGATGAGCTTGCCGTCCATTGGTCATCCTACTCTCTACACCCCCCAAGAAAAAAGTCAAGTCAAACTTCCCCATCATTTTCCCTTCTTTCTTTCTTTCTTTCTGTAATGAATAATAATAATGCGTCGATTGACTGTGCTCATTTTTCACTCCTCTGCTTCTCCAACTTTCTCTCTGTAATATAAAACCCACTTCACTTTGATGCAATCTTCACCCACAACTTAATTTCTCTCTACAATACTACAAAATTTCAACCAATTTCTTCTGGGTTGGGTTTGCTAGATCTGATCAGTAGTAGCAGAGATCAATGTCGAGTACCAAAAATGGGGAAAAAGTCACTCTTTTTACTCCCTACAAGATGGGAAACTTCAATCTTTCTCACAGGTTTAAATTCTTCCTTTCTTTCTTTTTTTGGTGATTTTTTGTTTGGATTTTGGGGGGTAAATAATTTTATCTGGGTTTTGATGGGGCAGGATAGTATTGGCACCAATGACAAGATGCAGAGCTATTAATGGGATACCAAATGAAGCTTTGATGGAGTATTATGTTCAGAGATCTACTCATGGTGGATTTTTGATTACTGAAGGCACCCTCATTTCTCCTACTTCTGCTGGGTATTTTTTCTTTTCAGTACTTTTCGATTGTTCTTTTCATGTTATATCATATGAGCAACTTTTTGGTGATTGAATGAGTGTTAATTGTTGCTGATTGTAGTTAACCATGTACAAATTAACTTGAAAATATGACATGTTCATCAGTGATAAGATGAAAAGAACAGGACTTTGGTGCTGAATAAGCCTCAGTTGTGTTCTTCATGATCAATTACTCCCTCCGTCAATTGTTATAATTTTGACTATTATGGGCTATTTGATTGATAATTTCTTACGTAATATGTTATTAACAATTGTAATTTTATATTTTTATGATAGTGTTTTTCATTACGAATCTAACGACGGTAATTTTGTGTAGCAACTTTTGTACTTATTTTGAAATTTATGGTCAATTTTTGAAATTTGACTGCATGATTTTCAAAAAGACAATTAATATGGGACGAGGGAACATATTATAAGTGCTTATGACAAACAGAAAAGAACAAGCCTTTGTTGGGGTATGTTTGCTCATCAGTTTTTGTGCACTTTTGGATGATTTGTTGTCATTTTTTATTAGGTTTAGCTTAGTTATGACAGCATGTGTCCAGATTTCCCAATACATCCTTTAGTTAAGACAACATAAATCTCTTATGAAATTGGTCTTACAAAATCAATAAGAAGCACAAATGCTCTACCCTGCTTCATGGATAAGCCTGGTGTCTGAATGTCAGTTTTCTCATGGATGGCTGTATAGGGAGCTCAAACTGTGAACAATTTGTCACAGTTGTATTCGAAATAGTTGGCCATTTGAATCGGTTGCTTAGATTGAATGTTTGAATAGACTATTTGGAAAAAAATTGTGTTTGGTAAAGTTGCTTGTTCTCCACAAAGGTAATTGTAAAATTTCATTTTGGTGATTCAATATAACTTGTATCTATTTATTATTGATGACACATGATGTGATTTGGGTGAAGTTTTGGGTAATTTGTTAACCTGTTGAAAGTTAGCATATTGGACCTAGACAGACAGTTAAGTGAATAGGCTATTTATCGAACACTCATTTGTTCTCGAACAAGTCATTTACCAAACTTGGTGTTAATGTATGTATGTTGGTTCAATTCTTGGATAATAGACAGTATGTATGTATTTGGTGCAGGTTTCCCCATTGCCCAGGTATTTACACAAAGGAACAAGTGAAAGCATGGAAGAAAGTTGTTGATGCTGTCCATGCCAAAGGAGCTATCATCTTCTGTCAACTTTGGCATGTTGGCAGAGCTTCTCATACAGGTTACTAACTCCATCTATCAAACATCCAAAAACCTAGTACTTCAAAATTTGACTTAAAAGAACTGTGATTATGGTATAGGACTTGTTTGGCTTCGTTTATGAATGAGCCGATTGGAATCGATCTCTTATATACTTGCAAAAGCGGGACTCATACTAAGAGTTGTTAATGGTGGTTGATGACCTGTTTGGTTCTTTCGAATTTCCTTAACGACTAAACCTTCTGATTGTTTGATTTAATCAGGGCTGGGAAAGTTTTTGTCCAACCCAAATATCTGAATTTGTTTGACTCGGAAAGAACTGGGTGCTCGTTCAAATTTTAAAGTTATCCGAATTGATTGGGAATTTGGACACAATATTTCCCATATTTCTATTGTCAGAATCAAATTATGACTGAATTTACGCTGTTTGAATTGCCCGGCTTGAAAAAACCGGTAACGATCATCCATTCTTTTTTTTTTCTAAATTTTGGCATTGACCAATATGGCCAACCCGAATTTGAATGGACCCCAATTTTTGCTAGTATGTAATGGTCACATATCCAGGATCTAGGCCAATTGGAACCGATCTCTTTTTATACCACTATGATGTTTATTGAGTTAGAGCAGCCTACATCTAGATTAATCTTCCAAACTTGCAGAAGCAAGACTCACAATATAAGTTGTTTTCCTGTTTGGTTCCTTTTTAAATATCCTTCATGAGTGAATTTGCTGATTGTTTGACCCAATTGTCACTCACACTCCCTTATACATTCAGTGTACCAGCCTAATGGTGACCCTCCCATTTCATCAACAAACAAGCCCATATCGAAAAGATGGAGAATACTAATGCCAGACGGGTCTCATGCTGCTTACCCTGCACCTCGAGCCCTGGCTACTCACGAAATCCCTCAGATTGTCGAACATTATTGCCAGGCAGCTTTGAATGCCATTGAAGCAGGTTTTCACCATGCTCCTATTCTACAATAACGGTCACTTTTGACTTTTCACGGTCTCCAGTTAAACTGATGAAGTATGCGTTTATCTGTTAAACAGGTTTTGACGGTGTAGAGATACACAGTGCCCATGGCTACCTCATCGATCAGTTCCTTAAAGACGGAATCAATGACAGAATTGACGAGTATGGTGGGTCCCTCTCAAACCGGTGCAGGTTCTTACACCAGGTGGTTCGGTCAGTAGCCACAGCTGTGGGACCTGATAGATTGGCGGTCAGAATCTCTCCGGCTATAGACCACCTGGATGCCTCGGACTCGGACCCACTTGCCCTAGGGCTAGCCGTGGTTGGGACCCTAAACAGGCTCCAAGCTGAACTGGGGTCTCAGCTGAGCTATCTCCATGTGACCCAGCCCAGGTATGTATGGGTGAATACTAGGGTCCTTAGCGTATCAATTAGATCTTCTATTATAATCCTTCTTTCCCATTTCTTTTTTTTTTTTCGATAATTTGCCAGCCAAAAAGGCTAATAAAGCATCAAAGATGCTACAAAATCGCAACAAACGGCAATCGAGCAAGGGAACAACAAAAACAATAAAACAGCTCAACTCGAAACAACGAATAAATAGCAGACTCCCATTTCATTTATTGCCTAAATTTACTCGTCAGACAAATTTTGAAGACTTTGGTCATTGATTTCTGAATATATATAATATTTCTTCATACAAAAGTACTATCACTAGATTCGTAATACTATCAGAAGAGTATAATGTGGTAATGATTTTAATAAAAATATTATGCAAGAAATTGTTGATAAATGTCAAAATAGGAAGGAGGGAGTAAGTTGCTGTAAATTCTTGATAAATGTCATTAGTTGAAGCCTGAATGATATTGTTCCCAGTGAATTATCATAGTGCCTTTGTTTGGACAACTTTTCTATAAAAGTTAGTCAATTTGTTTCAAGTTGACAAAATTTTCTATATTTAGTTACATGTGAATGGGGAAACTTCCATGTATGGCCTATTATTTAACTCTCAAACCCTGTAGATACTCTCCCCATTAGCGGGGAGGAGAAAGTTTTTCTTGGGAAAGTCTTTTTGAAGATTCTGCCAAACACGCCCTTATAGCTATAGTTATGGTTAGGTGTTTGATACTCCATGCAATAACTACATCTATATTTTCTATTCAGTTGGCCCACCCTTACGAAATATTCTGGCTCGCCCATTGCAGGTACGTGGCCTATGGCCAAACTGAGGGAGGCGGGCATGTGAGCGAGGAAGAAGCAAGCGAGCTCGTTAGAAAACTACGAAGAGCGTACCGTGGGACCTTCATGAGCAGTGGTGGGTTCACTAGGGAGCTCGGAATGGAGGCCGTGGCTAACGGTGATGCCGATTTGGTCTCGTACGGAAGGCTCTTCATTTCGAACCCGGATTTGGTGCAGAGATTCCTGGTTAATGCTCCATTGACGAGGTATAACAGGAAGACATTCTACACCCAGGATCCTGTTGTGGGGTACACTGATTACCCCTTTCTTGGTGGTCACAATGTTGCTTTGGCTCGCCTATGAGTTTATAATTGTATTTATGTGGTAATAATTTCGAGGAATAAGCTGTAATTATTGTGTTAATTAGGGAGTAATACAAGCACTAGACTAATAAGCTTGACAAAGATGTATCCCTAAGGTTAGGCTCACAAGGATCCCCGAGGGTTATTGTGTGAAAGGACTTGTGTATTGAGTTTCTAGATTGATTCAAGTATTATCTTATGTATTTTTGCAAAATTAACATAGAATCCTCTCCCCTTTAACCCTGTTCTTTTCTATGGTTAGTTTAAGTCTATTCGCATTATCTAGTATCTACATGACCCTGTTCTTTTATACGGTTAGTTTCGTTGTGTTAATGGTGCGGTACAGTGTGGAGAAATTTGAAAAAGTGTTTTTAATTATGGTGAGCTGTGGTGAATTGTAGTGAGAATTATGGTTAGTGGAGTAGGTGACGAGAAAAAATGTGAAAATAGAGGAGAAAAGTGAGGAGAGTGAGATAAGTGAAGAGTTTATATTGGTAATGATTGTAGTGTGGTGTGGTGAGGTGAAGTGTCGCAGAAATTAAAAAGTTGTGTAATACGGTGTGATACCACACAACAATGTACCATATAAGAGAACGAGGCCTTATCGAGTTATGTATTTTTTGTCACTGACTTAATTTATGTAACTTACCTACTAGCTAACTTAATCCGCCTCTAAAGAATTGAGGAAAAAAAAAATGATATAGGCCCCGTTCTTTAATGTCATATAGGATTAGGCCTTGTTCTTTAGAATGGTAAAATCAAGTTAGGTTTGATAATGTAAGGAAAGTAAATGAAAGGTAAGGAGTGCGGTGTGGTGGAATTGTGGCGGGTGTGGTGGAATTGTGATGGGTTGTGGAAAGTTGCGGTGAATTTTGGTTTTAATAATTGTAAATGTGTTGGGAAATGTGTTGGTAGATAAAGTTCAACTTTTAATAAAACGATAAATTAAAGTTGAAAAAGTAGATTGTGGTGGGTTGTGACACCGTAGCCAGCCAGTCGTATAAAAGAACAAGACCTTATAGCACAAAAGGAAAAATCTGAAGTCAAAATAATACTCCCTCCATTCCTCAATATCTGTCACTTTAGCTAAATTTTTATTTTTCATAATATCTCTCACTTTACAATTCCAATACAATATTAATAATAGTTTTCTAAATATACCTCTTATTTTTTATATTACCAATACATGTATATAACTAAAATAGAAATTTATTTATTATTTTTATCATTTCCAATACAATTATCATTTTCAATACTTCTTTCTTAAAATCTTTCCAAAACCCAAATGTGACAATTATTGAGGAAAGGAGGGAGTAACTCTCAAAATACTTTCACTGTCTAGAAATGTGTAAAAGTGAAAAAGCTCTCAATATAAGTGTATGGAAATGGGTTAATAATAACTTTTGTTTATAGTATAAACCCAAAAATACCCAAAAAATATAATATTTGCCGCAAGACATTCTTTCATCAGAGTAAGAATGAGTCACTAAAATTAGACCTTTATTTCAGAGGTACATCAATTGATAGTGATTCAAGGAGAGAGGGAAAATTTAAGCCCAAACCCAAAAGTTTGGTTGATGACATTACTCATCTCCACACTACGAAAGTTACAAATCATAGGAAATGATCTTGTGACCTCTAAATGGATAGTAACTGTTGGGTTTTTTTGTGGACCATTGGATCCTCCTAGGGGTCCACAGTCGGCTAGGAAGGAAGGAGGCGCAATCATTTTCTCTGAAATCCCTCACAAATGGTATCAAAGCCTCATAGTGACAATCATGTCGCGTGAGCTACTTGCTCATTGGCATTTATCCCATGATATGTCTAGCACACCAAGGTTGAAAGCTCATAGAGAAATCCACTAAGGCTCCGTTCTTTTATACAGTTGGTTGCAGTGTGGTAATGGTGCAGTGCAGTAGAATTCGAAAAAGTGTGGCGAGTTGTGGTAGGTGAGGTAGGTTAAGAGAGAAAATATGAAAAGTAGAGGAGAAAAGTGATGAGAGAGAAAAATGATTGTGGTCTGGCATGGTGAAGTGTGATGGAAAATCAAATATTGAGATGCAACGTGGTACAGTACCGCAATCTATCGCATAAAAGAACGGAGCCTAACCAACTATATGGTGAGATTCTGTGGTCCATGACAAGACATGACATGACATGACATGACATGAGCTTATATATAGATACTTCCCTTAATTTGCTTGTAGGAAAGTTGAAATTTCAACCTTGGATCACCCACAACTTAATTTTGAGCTAAGATTTCATTCAATTCCTGGGTTTGCTTAGCTATATCTTATCAGTAGCAGAAAATGATGTGTGGTCAAAATGAAGAGGAAGGCTTCACTCTCTTTACTCCTTACAAAATGGGAAAGTTCAATCTTTCTCACAGGTTTAAAATCTTTTCTTTTTTTTTTTGGGTGATTTTTGTTTGGATTTTGGTGGGTAAATAATTTTATCTGGGTTTTGATGAGGCAGGGTGGTGTTAGCACCACTTACAAGATGTAGAGCAATTAATGGGATACCAAATGAAGCTTTGGTGGAGTATTATGTTCAAAGATCTACTCCTGGTGGCTTTCTCATCACTGAAGCTACCTTCATTTCCCCTACTGCTATTGGGTATCTATTTTTTATTTTCTTAAAGTACAAATAAATTTTAGTTTGTTTATCGGATTCTTATTTTAGAAATAATCATCATTGAACTTTACAGGCTAAGAAAGGGAGGTATCAAACTACTTATGACAAACATAACTCATTAATCCTACAATTTCTACCGGGCACGTTTGGCAGGGAGGAAAATCAAAGCTTTTTTTCCTCATTTTCAGGTGTTTGACGATCGAAAAATGGGTAAAATTATTTTCAGTGGAAAATCTTTTCCTTCTTTCCTTTGTATACTGTTTTCTTAGGTCTAAAACGAAGAAAATCCAATTTTATAGCCTCTATTACTCTTCGCGGCCCAATTTTCTTGTGTTGGTTCCTATCTCTACTAGAAATAATTCATTTCTCATCCAATCCTTTCTCTATTATTAGACTCTTTTTCTCTCTTATTCATTCCAAAAGAGACATGTATGTATATATTTATCAAATAAGTGAAAATATGACTTAAAAACTTATTTTCTGGAAAAAAATCACTTTTTTGAAAAACGATTTTCACTTGTACCAAATTAATACATCTGTTATTATACTTTTTTTTTTTTAAAATTAACAGCTCAGCCCAAGTTTATTCAACCAATTGGAAAAAGGTCTTACAACACATAATTACTCAATGAGCAACATCCACCCATCCAAAGTATGCAAAAGTAATTGAAAGCGAAATGGTGGCCAAATTGTTGTTAGATATGAGTGTTGATTGATGTTGAATATTGATTCTAACTTATTTAGAAAAAAGTTGAAAAGAATAATCTTTTTGGGGTTTTTATATGATTTATTTTTATTTTTTTATTTTTATAATAAGTTGAACCTTTTTTTTAACAACGGTAAGCGAAAGAAAGGCAAACTACTGACGTTTTCTCACAAGAAATCGGCTCGCCCTATCTAAATTAACTAAAAAATAATATGAGATAGAGAGTGAGCAGGAAATGATAGGAGATGAGATAAAGTGAGATAAAGTAGAAAAGGTGAGATAATAATACTATTTGGGGAAATATGTCACATCAATCACATCATTTTAATAAGTATATGAATGTTTGAATATATAGTTTAGAACTTTAAATAAGGTATTGTGATTAAGGCAAGTTGGATTAGTTATATCACTCATTAAATATTTGAATTTTTAGAATATATAGTGTACAATAGGTAAAGAAGTACGAGTCAGAGTGAGAAAGGTGAGATAAAGTAAAAAATGTGAGACAATTTTATCCATACACCATAAAAGAACATGACCCTAGTGTTGATCACCATGGAGTATCAATTGGTGCTCATTTATACAATTTGCAAGTAGAGCGGGTAAATTTTTGTCCGACTCGAAAAATCGAACTGTCAAACTTGGAAAAATCGGGTTCGAACAAGATTTTTCATCCGAAAATCTGATATTGACCGAATTGAGCGAATATTCTGATATAATATTTTTTTGTTTTTATTATCTGAACTCGATTCTTAGATGAAAGACAACAAACCCATAGGTAACATGCTATATTAAAACCAATGTTTCCTAAGTCCTAACCATCATGTGTTCACTATACATGTCAAATCCTACAAACTATAATCAGTGACGGATCCCAGGGTAAGGGAAGGATGGCCATGACCACCGGTAAAAAAAAAAGATTCAGTATAATTTGAGAAAAAAATTATGGGTTTTATGTGTATTTGATGAATATAATAGTGCAGTGGACATCCTTAATCAGTATACCTAGATCCGCCACTGAGTCTATAATGGTGTGGCGGCTTCAATTCTCAGATGAAAGACAACATAAACCAACCTTGGTGCAGGTTTCCTCATTGCCCAGGTATTTACACAAAGGAACAAGTGGAAGCATGGAAAAAAGTAGTGGATGCTGTTCATGCCAAAGGGGCTATCATCTTCTGTCAGTTATGGCATGTTGGTCGAGCTTCTCATGCAGGTTACTAACTGCATCTATCAAATATCCAAAAACTAGCACTTAATTTGATCTTTTAAGAATTATTATTTGTGGAATAAGTATCTTAGCAAGGTATAATGTTTGTTGAGTTAAGGCCGCCTACATCAATCTCTCCAAATTTGTGGAAGCAAGACTCATAAATGGAGGGTGAAGGTGTTAGGATCGGATTCAGATTTGTTGCCAGTTGTTAGCCTTGTTAGGGTGTAAAATAGAGCAATATATGCAGCGAAAGGAAATTAATATAGGATGATTATGGAAACGAGGATAATAATAGAGAGGCAAGAACAAAGATATATGGGTGAGACAGTATTTTTACGTGAAAACCCAAATCGGGAAAAAAATCACGGGAAGCAATCAGTATCCACTAGTAGAAAAAGGAGATATTACAAGAGGTGAAATATAATCTCTCATACACTCTCACAACCTAGGGATAAGTAGGGTGAAGATGTGGAAATAACATCGTACATCGCTCGTGGGGAGTTTTGAAGGCTCTCACATCGACTATGTCTGCCACTTATCACAAGGTGAATAAAGACCTCTATTTATAGGAGTAAAACTCCTATAGATCTGGCTTGACTTCCACTCCAAATACAATTAGGTTTTAGCTAGAATGCTATTATAATTAGGAAACTGACCTAAATGTAATTAGGAAATAAAATAATTTCCTAATGGCAATCAATAACTTGGAGTTCAAACATATTTAGGAAACTTGCCAAATAATGAGTCAAGAGAATTTGGGTCAATAACCCGACAGAAGGGAAGAAAAGAGAGGGGAATGCTTCACTCACATTACTTAACCCTCAAAATAAAGGGGGAAGGGTGGAGGGGGACAGGAAAGACTTTAATAAATCCCCTTCCTTTCCCTCATTAATGTTATCCAAATAAGTTTAACCCTAATCATCTTCCCTCTCCCCTCTCCTCGATTACTTTGCCCTCCATTCCCTTCTCACCCTCTAAATTGAATTGAAACATACTAGTATAGTTGTTATTGATGACCGCTTTCGCCCGTTTTTTGTATTTACTTAATGAGTGCATCTCCTGATCATTTGGAATTAGTCTCTCCCCAAATAGTGATGTTTGTAGATGCAAGATTAATGTGTATGTAGGTATCTTCCAAGAACCGGCGAGAGTGGGACTCTTATTGAGAGCTATTGTTGAGTGTATTTTCTGATTATTTGATCCCATTGTCAAATATATTTGTCTAGTGTACCGACCTAATGGTGACGAACCCATTTCATCATCAAACAAGCCCATATCAGAAAGGTGGAGAATACTTATGCCAGACGGGTCTCATGCTACATACTCCACACCTCGATCCCTGGCTAGTCATGAAATCCTTGATATTGTGGAAGATTATACTCTAGCGGCTTCGAATGCCATTGAAGCAGGTTTTCCTATGCTTCTTCTGTTTCGTAATAGCTGTCACTTTTAAATTTTACAATCTTCAATTAATTAATTTGGTATGGACATCTATATGTTAAATAGGTTTTGATGGTGTTGAGATTCACTGCGCCCATGGTTACCTTATCGACCAGTTCCTAAAGGACGGAATCAATGACAGAACTGATGAATACGGTGGATCCTTCTCAAACCGGTGCAGGTTCTTACTCCAGGTGGTTCGATCAAGATTCCACGCATGAGGCCACAGTTTCTTTGTCAAGATCTCACCTATCGTTGACTACCTAAACGCCTCAGACTCTGACCCACTTGCCCTTGGCTTAGCCGTGGTTGGGACCCTTAATAGGCTACAAGACGAATTGGGGTCTGAGCTGAGCTATCTCCATGTGACACATCTCAGGTATGTAGGGCAAGATATAAGGGCCCCCAAGCTTATCAATTAGATCTTCTACTATAATCCCTCATTTTCATTTTATCTGTTACTTACGTTTATGCATTAGTAAAACTTTGAAAATTTTGACTATTAATTTCTTCATGTATGCTATATTCTATTATAAGAAAGTCCTCATCCATACAAAAAATGTAAGTACTCTTAAAGGTTTTCATCAAAATAAGTAAATTTTCCTAGGAAGAGAATAATGGGGATATTTTTGGTAATGAAGAGGTGATTGATAGAGAGATAATAATGGTGTAACAATGAATGAAAAAGAAAAAGTTGGATAAATAATTAAAATAAGTGGGGGAGGATGTCATTGATTGATAGAGAGATAACAATGTTGTAATAATTAAAGGAAAAAAGATAAGGTTAGGATAAATAAATAAACAAGTGGTAGTATGTAATTTGGATTTTTAAATGATAAATATTGTGGGAAAAGAAAATGAGTGAAAGTGACAAATAATATGGGATAAATGGAGTATCATTGTTAGATTCGTGGCAAAAAATACTATTATAAGAGCACAATGTTGCAATTTTTTAATAAATTATTACGAGATATTGTTAGTCAAAGAAAAACATTGGAGACTGTGAAACATTTAATAAGGGACATACAAAATGAAAAGAGGGAGTTGTTGTAGCATATCCTTGTAAAATGGATCATTAGCCGAATGGTATTGTTCGCAATGAATTACTACTATTATGCTTGTGGTCATGCTCATGGGTTCAACACTCCATGCAATCCATCACTATCTCTACATTTCTTGGTTGGCCTGCCCTAATAAAATGTTCTGGCTTGTCCGTTCTAGGTTAATGATAGAAGGGAAGACGGAGAAAGGGGCACATGTGAGCGAAGAAGAAGCAAGTGAGCTTGTGAGGAAATTGAGGAGAGCGTATCGGGGGTCATTTATCAGTAATGGTGGGTTCACTCGAGAGCTCGGAATGGAGGTCGTGGCTCAAGGGGATGCTGACATGGTCGCCTATGGAAGGTTTTTTATTTCCAACCCAGATTTGGTGCAAAGGTTTAGGGTTAATGCTCCATTGACAAGGTATAACAGGGAGACATTCTACACTCAAGATCCTGTTGTGGGACATACTGATTACCCCTTTCTTGATGCCAACAATACCCCATTTGTTCATAATTGAGTTTGCTTCTATCTCCCAAAAAAGACACCAAAGAGTTGGTATTTCCATGAAACTTATTTGTACTTGTTAGGCATTGTATAATTAGGTACAATCTTCAAGGAATAAAGTATAATTTTTGTGTTAATTGATTTATTATTAAAACAATGGTGAACGATGCAACTACTGTTGGAGTATTTCAAGAGTTAAGAGGCATAAGGGAACCGGTTATAAGTTAAGGATTGACTGAGAATGTCAAAATCTAGCTTACCAAGTAAAATGGACCCAATACGAACCGTGTCAGGTGTGACACGGGTCGTGTTGGTGTCCAGAGAGTTAGAAAAAGGATCATTGGGTCAACACGGACCGTGCTGGTTCAGCACGGGTCGTGTTGAGGCCACCACAGACCGTGGTGGTCCAACACGGGTCATGTTGATGCCAGCACGGACCGTGGTGGTCCAACACAGACCGTGTTGATGCGCAGTTAAGACATTTTTCAAAATCCCTTGATTTTAGCCTCGTGTATTAATTTATAGGGCATCTTTTGAGATTATTCTTGATTGAAACTCTAAGTCAATATTAACCCCTTAATGATGATTGAAATCCAATAGACAAAGCCCCTAAATCATGTTATATTGATTGGGAAGTTCGAATGAGATTTGAATGGTCCAACCCCTATAAATAGTGGATGAATTTCATACATCCAACACACCTCAATCTCTTCTTTCTATCTTCCTAGAGAGCTTCAACACAACTCCTAAGGTGTTGAATTACAACAACTTCATGAGAGTTCTTGAGAGATCTTGTACTTTGCTTACAAGAAGTTAGGTTTTACCCATGAGTCTATTCCATGGTCTTGTGAATAAGTCTTAAGGGGAGACGAGTTTGACCCTCGACTCCTAGCTACTTAAGTAATCCCTCATTTTGCGCAAGTGATCGTATTCCCCCATATTTTCAACAACTACTAGGCTCCCTTTTATTAGGTGTTAACCTAGTGGGGTGATCGATTGTGGATGGATTCATACAAGTACTATACTAACCTCAACAAAGATATAGTGAGTTGTACATACAAATTTCCAAGTCCAAAATATATAAAGACAAGACATTAGTGAACATATATAATTATATTAATTTCAAAGGATTTTGGGTAGACTCTCTGTGTATTTGTTTCAAATAAAAATATAACTCCTCTGATTCGATCTCCTTCAATGAGTGTGGTCTTGAACGAGGCTCGCAGATACTTGATCCCAATCAATAAGAAGTGATTTGATCTCCTTGAATGAACTTGGATGAGTATAAATTGAATGAGTGCGGTATTGAATGAAGGTCATAGAGACTTGATCCCGATCAATAGGAAGTCATTTCATCTCCTTGAATGAGTATAAATGAACGACTTCTTGAACGAGGGTCGTAGAGACTTGATCCCGATTAATAGGAAACAATTTGATCTCCTTGAATAAGCGGCGCAAGCCTAGACTTTGTTGTGCTTGTTGTCTTCGAGAGAGAGTATGTGAGTCTTCTTTGAATCTTTCGAACTCCACCCCTCAAATGAAAGGGGATTGTTTCTATTTATAGAGAACCAGGGCTAACCATTATTAGGCCCTTTTAACTCTTTGAAAAGAAAATGAATAAGTATTTATCTTATTGTCAAACCTTGACACGTGAAGTAATTCAATTAGTCGAAGAATATTATCATTTAATTTTTAGTTAAATGAGCCACTATAAATATCTTGACATATGAAGGATTATAATTGGCTGAGTTAAAAATACTGTAATTTTCACGTGGCGAGTCTTGATTGGCTGACAATTTTTTACCTTTTACACTAGCCCTAAGATTAGGCTTACAAGGATCCCCAAGAACACAAGGCTCTGGGTTATTATGTAAATTAACTTATACAATGTTTTATTATATAAGTACCATCATTAGACTCATAATGAAAAATACTATCATAGATTATAATGTTTTATTTTTCTTTTAAAATATTACGTGGGAAATCATTAATCAGACAAGGATAATGAAGACCACGTAATATAATAGTGTTAAAAGGGTGAGAAGAGAGTACATGAAAGGCCCCCACATCAAAAAAAAAAAAAAAATGACGCAGTGTGACTGCTCCCATGGATGAACTTATGAACCATAAACTTGCATTGTTGGATCCTAACTATGGGACCCACTAATGTTCTACATTCCATCCGATGAGCTTGCCATCCATTGGTTATCCTATTCTCTACACTGTTGGGTTGATGTGTGGAGCTCAAATTATGAGTTTGTGATGGATTGAAACACGAATAAAGGTGACATGGACTAAATTGGAGCTGACACGGGTCGTGTGGTGATCATAGAGTAAAATGACGATACGGACCGTACGAACACGGACCATGCCAGAATTGAGTAAAGTCGTTTTTTGCGTTTCGGTGTCCTGCTTTGATATGTTATCCTAATTTGAGGTTATTTTGGATTTTGCTGTTGTTTTTGAAGTGCTCGGCGACCAAGGAACTCTTATTACCCCTAGACACTATGGTACTGCCTTCACTATAAATAAGACCTAATGTTAGACTTATTTTGTATGAGAATTGAGTGCTTCATCTATATCACAAGAGATTGATATGTAATCTCTGTGTCCTTGAGGGAGTTGTGTGAGGCTCATCAACTATAAGGGTTGAATTCTCAATTTGTACATCTAGGAAGGTTGTGGGAGATTGTAGGGATTTAGGGATCTCTGAAACACCATTGAAATTCTTTGACACTAAATCATTTTTTGTTTTTTTTGCCCGGTTTGGGTGTTTTAACATTAAGCCTTTTGTGGCAATCTCTATTTATTACTGTTTATTATTAGCCTCTATTATTGTTTGTGCTGTTAACAACGCTATGAGATCCTAACATACACCACCCAAGAAGTCAAACCTACCTCATCATTTTTCTTTCTACAGAGTGCTGAATGTGCTTGTTAAATGCGTTCTCTCTCTCACTTTTCCCTATAAAATTCCCTTTGATTCAATCCATTGGTTTCTCTCTCCTCAATGTTAAACCTTCAGTCTTTAAGCTTGATCACCCACAACTTAGTCTTGAGCTAAATGTTTAATCAATTTATGGGTTTTCTGGATCTGATCAGCAAAGATGATGTGTGGCCGAAATGAGGAAGGCATCACTGTGTTTACTCCTTACAAGATAGGAAAGATCAATATTTCTCATAGGTTCAAATCTATGTTTCTTCCCTTTTTTCTTGTGATTAGCACCAATTACGAGATGCAAAGCGATTAATGGGATACCAAATGAAAATTTAACCTAACATAATTATCGAACTGGATTGAATGCGATATTAAGTGGGTTTATGTAGAGATCACTACAACAAAGTAAAGTATGTCTTTCGTGGGATTTATTTAGCAACAATCAATACAAATGTCGTCCAAGTTAGAAAAATGACCTTTGTAACTAGACTAGCGACTTTGAGGATATTAAAGATACCTTCATCAATAACTTTACTAAAAGGTACAAATTGGAGGTTGACCTAGGACGAAATCTTGGGCTTGACCTCTCTCCTTATATTTCTGTCATTGACAACAATTCTCTAATCAAAGATGTGTCAGACGAGGAAACTAAGAAAGTTGTTTTTAGCAAGATAAGTATAAAGCTCCCGACCCAGATGGTTTTGGCATTGCTTTCTATCAAGCCCATTGGAAAACTATAAAGAAGGATGTATGCGAAGCCATTAAATCTTTCTGCTGGGATGGCAAATTGCTTAAATAATTTAATCATAATCTAATCACTCTTATTCCCAAAGTTGAAAATCATTCTCCTTCTCAGTTCCAGCCTATCAGCCTCTACAATTAATTGTTTTCATAAAATTATCTTGAAGATTCTGGCTAATAGAATCCATCTAATCTTGAATAAAATTATTGACCTTGTACAATTTGCTTTCATTCCCAAGCGTTATATACATGATAACATTCTGGTCACGCATGAAATCATTCAAAAATCAAAAACATGAAAGATAAAAAGGGATGGGTAGCTCTTAAGCTGGATCTTGAAAAGACATTTGATAAAATGAATGATGTTAAAAAAAAAAAGATGGGGTAAAGTGGTCTCTCTCACAAGATAGGGGATCATTTGAGTAACTAGGAGTTGAGGGTGAAACCCTCTCCCCTTAAGACTTATTCACTAGACCGTGAATAAACTCAAGGGTAAATCTAACCTCTTGTAAGCAAAGTTACAAGATCTCTCAAGAACTCTCAAGAATGTTGTTGCAGTTCAACACCTTAGGAGTATGTTGAAGCTCTATAAGAAAGATAGATAGAAGTGATTGAGGTGGTGCGGACGAATGAAATTCAACAACTATTTATAGGGGTTTTTGGAGCATTCAAACCATTCAAACTTGCCAAATAATGAAGCAAGATCTTAGGGCATTCTCTGTGAGTCATTAAGGATTGATCTTGACTGAGAAATTAGTCAAGGATAATCCCTAATGATGCCCCAAGCAATTAATACCCAAGGTAGAAATCAAGGGATTTCGAAAAGAATCCTGACTGGGCATCACCATGGTCCGTGCTGGACCACCACAAACCGTGTGGCCTCAACACAGCCCGTGGTGACCCAGTGCAACCTTTCCTTGCTTTCTGGACACCAACACGACCTGTGTCATACTTGGCGCGTTCCATGTTGGGTTCCTTTCGCTTATTAAGCTAAATTTTGACCTTCCCGATCAATCCTAAGCTTATAACTTGTACCCTTATACCTCTTAACTCTTGAAATACTCCAAAAAATGAGACTTTCTCTTTTGTACTATGGAACAATTAGGATTTCACCCTAAATGGATTTCTTGGGTCAGGGATGTGTTATAACATACTCCTATTCTATTATCATTAATGATGAAGTTGGTGGATTCTTCAAACCACAAGGGGCATTAGACAAGGCAACCCCCTTTCTCCCTACTTATTTATAATATGCATGGAAGTCCTCATACAATACCTGAGGGTCGATTTGTTACTTCTCCGATCGGGTATTGGTGTTAAGTTAATCACTCATTCTCCGGTGGTCTTGTATCTTTTGTTTGCTGACGACAGTGTCCTGTTTTGCGAAGCTCATACATCCACCACTACTACTCTAAATTATGTGCTATCGAGATTCAGCACAACTCTCGGGCCAATTAATCAATTTCCATAAATCCTCATTCATTTTTTCAAATAATACCAATTCAAAACCCAAGGTAAACACCTCGTTGCAGGTATTTTTAATATCTCCTATCATGATAGCATGGGGAAATAGCTAGGTTGCCCCATTTTTAGAGGTAAGCCAAATAATGCATCTTTTAGTGATCTTATTAACCGATACGTGAATAAGCTCCAGTTGTGGAAATCAAAATTCATCTCAAAAGCTGGCAAAGTTGCTCTTATTCAATTTAATATTGAATATCTTCCAGCTCACACGCAATGCTTCCAAATTCCCAAGGATACAATCAGGAAGATTGATGCTATTAGCCGCAACTTCTTTTGGAAAGATCTTAGCTCCAACAAGGGGATTCCTTTGGTCTCCTGGATCAAAATCTGTTTGCCAAAGAAGTTGGGTGCCCTTGGTCTTTGTAAAATAGAAGATGTTAATATTGCTTTCTTGTGTAAATTTCTTGGAAATATCTTTTTGGTAATGGCCTCTAGTCTAATTTTATAAGGTCTAAATATTCCCTAATTGATGACTTTCTTTGATCATCAAATTAAAAAGAATGACTCATGGGCCTGGAAAGCACGCTATTCTCAGAAGTCGAGAAATTTTTCGATATGGGATTCGATGGTTTCTAGGAAATGGCCGTTCCATTAAACTTTAGAAGGATAATTGGTGCGACTGCTTTAATCTCTTATCTATTAATGGCAATTCCAATCTAGATGAAATTAAAAATTTCTGACTTTATTAATTCAGACAAAACTTGAAACCTCGATCTTCTTCAGACCCTAATCAACGACCAATCTATTGATCTAATTAATTCAATCCCATCCCATTCACTGATGTCTGTCACAAATGTTGTCGGGGTTTATCTAGCTCGGGGAAGTTTTCTACTAAATCGGTTATAAATGGATCCGGAACCTCAATATTCAATCTAAGATTAAAACCTTCCTCTGGCTTCTCTGCCATAAAGCTCTTCCTGCCAAGATGACACTCGCAAAGAGGGGCATTTCTCTTGATACCTCTTGTCCATCGTGTAATGTTGGCCTAGAAGATCAAAATGATATCTTCTTTTCTTGTCCTTTGGCAAAGGGGATTTGGGATCTAGCTTCTGACCACTCTTGGATCTCTTCCCCTCTTGCTTTTGATCAGCTGAATGTCTTTGACTTCATTTCTACGTATAGAAATGACTTTAGCTCAACTAACCTTGACAGAATGGTCTCTCTCCTCTAGAGTATGTAGAAAGGTAGAGATGAACTTGTCTTTCATAATATCCATCCTTATTCTACTGGTACCCTCATTAGAGCAACAAAAAGCTAATGTAAAATGGAGGTTTTGCAATAAATTAGATGAATTTTTCTAGGATATTCTAATTGATCCTCAGGCCTCTACGGACCTGCTCAAGTCTAGTTGGGTTTCTTGGCATGCTCCCCTGATAAATGTAGTTGAAATCAATTTCGATGGTGCTAGATTAGGTAACAGCGCTGCTAGCGGGTTTATCATTTGAGATTATTGGAGAGGTATGGTATTGTGGGAAAATCTTTTAACTTAGGAAAAACTTCGGTCATTGTTACTGAAGCAACGACTATGTAGAATGGTATTAGAGAAGCCATTGTTCGTGGGCTTTCCAATATCGTTGTTGTAGCAAATAATAAGATTGTTATTGATGCGGTTTGCGGTGTTTTTGGTACCCCTTGGTCTATCAAAAGCTTGTTGAAGACATCTATATCATTATTCTTAGTTGTAATCATTAATAGTTAAACACATGTTTAGGAAAACAAATAGAATAACAAACTGGCTTGCTAAGGTTGGCCTTAATCTTTCTAATTCTTTGTATTGGTATGTCAATTCGGTGAGAGTTTTATCCTGTATTTTAAGGGAAGTTAGACTTGGTAGAATCCTAGAGAGAAGGGCTACCTAATTTCCTTAATTTGCTTACTTGTAAAAAAAAAAAAGGTAGTCATCCAAAGTATGTTGTCTCAATGATATTGTAATATATTAACTTCATTTCACAATTACCAAACTATTAATTAATGCACTTGTTATATTTAATGATAATATTATTTAATTGACCTTTAAATTTTATGCTAATTTTATTTGAGTATAGGCAGGTTTATATTATTCTTTGTCTGTAAAATATATTATTTGAGATTCACTTAAATTTTTTAGGTTAGAATGAAATCGAAAAATTCAAATCCTTTTTCTTATAGAGCTATTTCATCTATAAATAAATTAAGAGTAAATAGATGAACGTTTAGAAGATAAGCTTACTAAGTATAAGTAAATAGATTTTTCAAAATTTAACCAATTTATTCTGTAACTTTTTGATGTTAACTTAAATGATGGATGCTGGAAGGTAAGAACTATTGTCGCGGAGATATTCAAATTTGGTAGAAAACTAAGAGGACGAGAAATCAAAGACCAAAGAGCAAAGAAGAAAAATCATCCTCTCAAACACCAATCAAGGGAAAAACATCATACCCTTTTCTTTCTAAAAAAGAGAAAGAGATGCTACAAATACAACTTAGACTCCTAACTTATAGACTTGTTATTCAAACAACATGTGGTAAAATTATCCGATGAATATCCCCACTTGATATCAATGACCCTTTTTATTCAGAATAGTGAAAAATCAATGAGATCGCCTACACAAAAAATCTCAAAGTTTCCAAATATATATTTTTACATGTTGGGAGAATCCAACTTCCTAAGATAATAGTCATTGGAGTAGAACTAGATCTCATAACTAGTTCTATAAATATGGATACCTTAATCTCGTCTATCTAGAAAAAAACCTCACACAATCATTCACATTTCCTCCCGTAGTCATTGAAGCCCTGATGAAATTTATGTCCATGACCGTAAGAAATATTTATGCTAAATTTTCAACCGTACCTCGAAAAAGGATGAAGAAGCAAAGTTTTATCTCATCATATCTATGCTTGAAGTAGGAAATGTACCAGATGACTTCCAAGCACATGGATCATTAGCCTGTTCTTTCTGGCCATTTAAGTGCAATGGATCAGGAATACAATATAGAAGAATAAATAGAGTTATTACAGCCTAAAACTTTAGTAGAAAACACTATGGAGATGGAATTAGATCCTTCTATAACACAGAGGAAAAGGACCCCGTTATGACCACAGAAAAAGGATCCCAACCCAAATATTTTGATAACATTTATTTGACTTTTTCCAAAAAATTACTCGATGGTACCCCAATATTCGGAGAAATTATTTTTCGATGCCCCAACTTTTCAAAACTCATCATTTTAAGGTACCCTTGATTTTTGGGTTAGTAATTATTAGGTGCTTTTCCGGCCATTAATTTTATTAAGTGATCGAAATACCCTTATTTTTCTTCTTCTTCTTCAAGGGTATTTCTTCAAAAATGGAAGAACAAGGGTATTTCTTCAAAAATGGAAGAACAAGGGTATTTCGGTTATTTAACCAAATGGAAGAACAAGGGTATTTCGGTTTCTTCAAAAGTAAGGGTATCCCAAAATGAGTTTTGAAAAATTATGGTATCTGAAAAATATTTCATCAAAAGTTAGTGACCTCCAAGTAATTTTTTGGAATTTTTCCATAACCTTGATGATCCACAGAAGATATTTGCAAGTGAATGATGAAGAACTCCCTCCACATGTTAAGCATTTAATAATGAAAGTGATGAGGCGTTTACTCTATGATGTATGCTATAGTGATCTTGTAGGATAGATATCTATACAATGATGTAATCTAGGGCTCCCTCCCCTCTATATTAAGATGTAATTTTTGAAGAAAAGGTAGATGCATTTTGAGCTGAGCAACAATCACTCAAATCTATTTTTTGCTTAATGTTTACTATTGCCATGTTTTAAATACTTCCCTTTTGGGAACATAGAAATACAATAATTTTGTTTCATAAATTTCTAAGTGTGTTTATATTTTCTAAGTTTTGAGAGAATAGAGAGACGGTGAATTAGGAAGTCGAAGCAAGGCCAGTAAGACTTGTGAGGAGAAGGTGGGACAACAGGCTAAAGGAATTTCAGATTCTCTTTATCTTTGAAGGAGAAAGGTATAAATTTACTTTGAAGTTTGTAAATTTAGTTTATTTTATTCTATAAGTATCAAAATTTTAACCCTGGTATGTATTTTATTAATTTGAACCAGGATAGTTTAATAACTTTTTCTACAAAAAGTTGCTAGACCTTGACAATAATGGTGGCAGAGCCTATTAGATAAGGCTGAAATGAATAAAGAACATTGCCAATAAGTTTATAAGAGAACTTTAAACATGAATTTAGAAGAATTCATAATAGAAATTAGTGCAAGAATTTATGATGAAGATGAACCGTTACTACTAATTAAATAGTTATGTTAAAGTAAACAACAGTATTTATTCTTTCCAACAAAGATTATATTTTTAACAGAAAAAGTTTCGAAGTATATACTTCTTGCGGAAGAAATTTATAAATAAGAGAAATTTGGGAATATAACTAAGAATAGAAAGCTCGACCTTAAAGAATATAAGGCTAAGAACGAACTATCATTGCGATAAAAGACTGCATCAACAAAAAAAAGAGATTAAATTAGTTACCTAGAAGAACAAAATAATGAAGAGTTGAGTGAGAAATTAATACTACAAAAAATACAATTACAATTGGTGAATTCTTACAAAGAAGTTTAGAGACGAGGTTAACGACAATTCAAGAAAACCTAAAACTAAATAAGATAGTTAGAATTAGTAGTGATTTATTCAGGATGAATAACCCACAATCTATCTAGCTCTAAAATAAATAAAGATGGAGATATTATATCAAGACAAAAATTTAATTTACCTAGATTAAAATGTTATACTAAACCAGAAGCCCGAGATTTTTTAAAATAGTTTAATTTAACAACATAAAGTCACATAATAAATATATTAAATTTTAAGAAATTTGCCCCCTTTGCCCTTTATTATCTTTCACTTTGAAAAAGTGGGAAGATACCAAGGTAACTACTTATGTTAGAGGAAAAATTATAAAATTACTTAAATTGGTAAAGTTAATTATGAAGAATGAGGAATATGAATGTAAAATTGGTAGAAGTTGTATTGGAAATGTAAAACGCTAAATAATTAATGACAAAAAAATTAAATAATGAACAAATAAATAGGGATAGAGGGAGTAAACACTTATATTTAATAACCTTACCTTCTAACTTCCATCGATCTACTCTTAATTTTAAAGATCACTCGGTCTATTAAGAAACTTTTTGAGTTTTCAATTTGGTTTGAATCTAATAAAATTTAAATGAATTTCAAATCACATATTTGACAAATGAATAATGTTAGGAATGTGTCCTAAAATCACCGAATCTCTTGATCTCACAATTATTTGTTTCCTAATTGTATTAGGATATTATTTAGGTTTCCTTATTATGTTGGGTTTCCTAATTGTATTAGATTCTAAATCTAACTGGAGTGGGAGTCAAGTTAGGTGTATAGGGAGTTTTTCCTATAAATAGGGTTCGGTATTCTCCACTTTATTTTACGGCCCGGCGCACGGCACGTGACACATGGTGCTCGTCGAGTACGGCGAACAATGATCGGTAAACACAGAGAGCTAGAGAGAGAGAAAATATTGAGAGAGAAAGGGGTCTCACCAATATTTTCCCCAGTGTATCCTGAGAGATTGTGAGTTGAGTGTTAAGAGATTGTTATTGTAATCTCCTTTGTGGATCGTATCACACCCTGTGATAGTGATCAGGTTGTACTTCTCCTTTCTCATAGTGGATTATTTTACATCGTCAGTCCGGTTTTTCTCCGAGTTCTTCGGTTTCCCACGTAAACCTTGTGGTTGTGTTCTTTTATCGCTCTTATTATTTTGTTCCTGAATTTTGTTGTAATTTCCGTCATCTCGTTTTCGATTTTTATTATATCGCTTCCGCTGTTACCTTGCTATTTTCTCTAACAAGTGGTATCAGAGCCTCACAAAAGGTTATCTGAGCCTAACAAGTGGTATCAGAGCCTCACAAGGGTATATGAGCCTTACAAGTGGTATCAGAGCCTCATAAGGGTATCTGAGCCTAACAAATAATAATCTAAATCTGCGTATTCCTAAATACAACTAGCACAGAATTTAAGTCATTTAATAGTACTCCACTGTTCCATATTAAATATTAATTGTCCAAAATGTTATATTTGACTAAAAATTTCTCATAATATATTTTATCAAAAAAATTACAATATTATATTATTATGATAGCATTTTACAAATCTAATGATAGTACTTTCATATATTAGAACATTATAAGTATATATTAAGAAATTAATAATGCCAATAAAACAATTAATATGGAATAAAAGAAGTATTATCATCAAATATAAAAAATACATCAACTAATATTTTGGTAAGTGTGAAATGAGGTTAATGTATATGACAATATCATTGAGCAACATTTCCTTATATAACCTCCACCGTAGGTATACCCAAACAAGCAAAAAAAATCCCAAAAAAATTAACATTATCCAACCCAAATCAATCAAAATAAATTGAATGTTAGAGTTAGGCCATTTCTTTGGTTAGGTTGGATATAACTCTGCCAAATTATTTCAATTTATCCTAATTTATTCAAACTTATCCAAACCTAACACAATTCCCGAAAAAACATACACTTTAAAAACACAATTCCCCAAAAAAACATCATTATAATTTATCTCATCTTATCCTAACTTATCCATCCAAGCTCGAAAATAACCTAACCAAAGAACAGAGCCTAAGGCTATTATGGTGAATTTAATTTAGGTTCTATTCCTTAAAATGATAAGTTAGATCTGCTATATCCTTTTTTCCACCTTACCTTACCCGAATTTTTAATAAACACTCAAACTAATACTATTTTATTTTATTTTCCTTACCTTTCATTTCTTTACCAATTTTATTTTACTTGACTTAATCCTACTGATATGAAAAAAACATAGCTGTAGTCCCCAAGGGTCCCAACACACACAGTCTTGCTGCCAATGTCCTATGCACTCTTATATCAATCAACTACACTGCAACACCTGCCCTCTCTCCACATCAATGTATTTATTTTTTTTTGAGCATAATGTATTTATTTTCATCACCTTCGCTTTCATCTCCACCTTCACCTATATCTTTATTCTTGCTTTCTCTCTCTAAGTACTTTTTTATTTATCTGCCCCATTTTCATATGGATAATTTTGACGGTTAATTTTTCGATATATACAATAATATATCGTACAAAATAATATCATTAAATTTGTACTAAAAAATACTATTAGAAAAGATATAAAATTAAGTTTTTTGATAAATTTATATAAGAAATTATTAAATAAACATGAACATTAAAAAACATAAAAAGAATTATTTGTGAATGGAGGGAGTAGTTAATATACCCCTTCAGTTGATTATTTAGGCCTATTCTTTTGTGCGATTTCATACTGCACTTGTTATATTTTTTCATATTTACCACAATCTTTCCATATCGTACCATATCATTCCATACTTTACCACATCAATCACAACTTTCTCTATCCTCAATTTTCTCCTCTACTTTTCACACTCTCTCCTCACTTACCACATCAATCATTTTTAAAACAAATTTTACCATATTTTACCATATCATACCACAGTTTTCATAACATTATCATACCATACCATTTACGGTACCCCGTTTACCGCACAAAGGGACATGGTCCAAATATTATTTAAAAAGGGAAGGAGGAAATATTACTTTTTTCTTCTCATTTGATATATTCCTTTAATCTTCGTGTAATTGAAAGATAAAATGAGTGCATGTTATATATCGTTTTAATCTTTATAAAAGCCAAATTTTGAAAAGTTTAATCATTAGTTTCTCAGCATATTTTTATATATAGTTCATTGTACGCAAGTAATATTATTTGATTTCTAATGAAAAATACACGTGATATACTCTCGTCTTTCTATTTTATCAGTCACCTTAATTTATGCATCATCAAACTCCAAAAATTTTGACCATTAATTTCTCAACATACACAATACTCGATTATATAAAGTACCATCATTATAATTGTAATGAAAATTACTATTGTAGCAAAAATTGAATGCCACATAACATTTTGTCCGGTGACAGTTGGACTTAATCCATCAGTTCCTCCCTCTTCAATATCAAATCTTTCAATCTTTAAACTTGATCACCCACAACTTAATTTTGAGCTAAAATTCAAATCAAGTTTGCAGAGATGGCTAGTGGTCAAAATGGGGAAGGTATCACTCTCTTTACTCCTTACAAGATGGGAAAATTTAATCTTTCTCACAGGTTTAAATTCTTCCCCCCTTTTTTTTCTTTTCTTTCCTATTTTTTGGTGATTTTTGTTTGGTTTTTGGTGGGTAAATAATTTTATCTGGGTTTTGATGGGGCAGGATAGTATTGGCACCAATGACAAGATGTAGAGCAATTAATGGTATACCAAATGAAGCTTTGGTGGAATATTATGTTCAAAGATCTACTCCTGGTGGTTTGCTCATCACTGAAGCCACCTCCATTTCCTCTACTGCTGCTGGGTATCTCTTCTCTATATGTTTTATACTTAAATAAATAAATAAATAAATAAATAAAGGAAAATGGATTCTGATTATATATACTTTCAACTTTTGTATGTCAATGATTCCTACTTTGTTTATGTATTCTGGTGGTCCAAAAAAAAAAAATCTAGCAGGACACTACTGATTTTATACTCTAAATATCATAGGTTTTGACTTGCATTTGATTCAAAACTTAGCGCAATACTTCCCCATAATTTTTAATAAACTTACAACGTTTGTTCCAATTTTTTTTTGATTTTTTCCCCAATTTTTTAAACGATTTCTCACTTTTATTCTTTAAAAAAATCATAATAATTGCTCGAAGTTTCCAAAAAATGATTTAAAAATTCTTTAAGTAACTACACTTCACAATCTTTTTGGGGGTATGAATGAAAAAAATAAAAACAATGTGGGACATGAATGAAAAAAATAAAAACAAATGTGTGGGTTTCGTACGACTAGAATACAATTTTTATTTTTTGGACGTAGAGATTATTTATATATAAAAGCTGGAAGTAGCGATCATTAAAATCCAATTTTCCACAAATAAACAAATAAATAAATAAATAAATAAATAAAAGGATGTTGTTCTTACTGGTGATTAAATGAGGCTCTAAAGTATATCAAGGTTAGTTCCATTTTGGTCCACTTATGGTTCTTGGCGCTTAAAGCAACCTGTCCATCTCCACGGTTCAAACTCGACAACATGATCCATCTAAAGGTGAATCTAGATGTGTGGAGGACCTTTTCGGCCATCATTGGTGGCGGTGTTCATTTCAAGGAAGACCCCAGGCCATAGGTCGTGGTTTCGGATCCTCATTGGGATCCATCCCAGGTATTCTAAGGGGCTTCGAGATTCGAGGCATGAATAATGAGGTGGAATGGAGTTCGTTGTTCAAGACAAGCAAGGGAAAAGAAGAAAGCTTGATGAAATTGGGCAAAAAAAAGATATGTCGTCACTCTTTACACCATAACTCCTTCAATATAACTTCGTTAGACTTGAGATTCGGGGAGCTTAAAGTTCACGTTGAGAGCTCTCCATCAATATCTTTTAGGGTGAAATCAGAGTTCGGATAAAGAAGTTATGCGCGTTTCAAGTGCAATAGAAAAACTGCCCAACGACATGTCAAGGGTGAAATTGGGCGATCACGCCCGTGACAACCCAGGTCACGACCATGTCAAGGGTGTCACGCCCGCGACATGCATGGTCGCGCCCATGACACTTCCCCCCTAATGCCTTGAAGCTGGAGGATTGAGTCACACCCGTGACATAGTGAGTCATGCCTGTGACATATAGCGTCGTGCCCGCGACAAGGAGAAGGTTTTGTTCGAGAATCGCCCAGGTTATGCCGTGACCACTTAAGTCGCGGCCGTGACCAACCCATGGTTACGCCCGTGACGCTAGAAGCCACACCTGTGACCCCCATTCCAACATATTTGGTCCAAATTCCCGAAGGCTGTCATGGTCATGGCATTTTGTGTCACGCCCGCAACGTTTTACATCGTGCCCATGACGATTTGGGGAATGTCGGGTTTTAAGTCTGATTTCCCCCCTTTTGTCCCCCCTTTTTGTCCCCCCTTTTTGTGTAATTCCCTTTGTATCTCTTCCCTCATATATATACATGTGAACCCCCTCCATTAGAGATAGTTTTTGAAGCTCATAGGTTTAGCCACCAAAATCCTCTCCACTTGGGAGATTGTAATTAAGGGTTTTCCAAACTTAAGTCAATGAAAGCTAATCCTTTTGTGGAATTACTTGTTGATTTCTCTTTCTTTGTGAGTGAGTGTTCTTCTTGGGTGTTTCAAAACTCTTTGCTTGTGGAAGATTTTAGGATCGAAGAGCACTCAAGCAACCACAAACAATAAAAGATAAGAGCGGAAAAGAAATAAGAAATTTGACACTAGAGGTTTAATGGAACAAATCCAAAGCGGGAAAAAAAATCACGGAATCGATACACTAATAATATGAGGATTACAATTACAATGGTTGTGTTTCTCTTTTTCTCACTTGATCCCAATTAGATACAGGACACTGGGATTTTCTCTGGGATACAAAATAAGAAGAACCTGGCCCCAATATATACAAGAGGTACATGAGAGAAATAAGGAAATCTGCAGCAAAAAGGAAACACCGCAGAAAAGGAAACAACAGAAGGAAAGGTAACAAAAATCTCGGCGTTGTCCAAGGAAAATTGCCGACAGGCATACGCGCTGGCAGCTTGCGTCGAAACCCACCTTCTGGACGAGGCGCTGGCAGCGTCTTTCATCTGGGGTGTTTTCCTGCCTCAGTTTGAGGCGCTAGTGGCGTCGGAACTCGGCGCTGGTAACGTCAACCTTTCTGCCTCATTTTCTTCCTTCTTCCTTCTCCCTTCTCCCATTTGGTCTCCACACCAACAATCTCCCACTTGGAGACCTAACCTGCAACATCCTCAACATTCTCCACAAGTTCCCCTAGTGCATCGACTGACCTCTTTTGTCGGTCCGAGAGGCCTCCTGAGACCGCATCGGGCCTTAATTTCCCAATATCCACTGGCTTATCCTTGATCCAGTAGACCCACTTCTTCGAGGCTTTCTTCCCTGCAGACAATCTGACCGGCTCCCAGGTTCTGTTTTTCTCAAGTGACGCAATTTCGTCGACCATTGCGTACTCCCACTTGAACCGAGCCTCCACCTGCACAACCTTAGTATAGGACTTTCGCTCACCACCTGTAAAGGGGAACTAAATAAACTAGTTATATAAAGTTTGTTAGAAATTTCCCAGGAAACTAATTGTTACAAGGGCAAACCGACCCAGACTGGAAAATGCTGAAAGTACCCAATGCTCATGGCATTAAAATTTTCTTACGATGAATGAAAGAAAAGTTTATACTAAACCGTTGGTTCATTGGAAACAGTTTTACGTCATGGTAATGGATGCTTGGAAAAGATAATTTGAATGATTGTTGTTTCCCATTTCAATATTTGAATTACTCTTTAGGTGTTGATGGTGTTATACTATTATTGAACTTTAAAAAATGTTTTAAAGGGTAGAAAGTTGTTCTACTCGAGAGTTATTTAGTTTACTAATAGTGTTCAAATGTGTTGAAACTATGATTTGAAAGGGTTTTGCAATATAAATAAAGTACTTATTTTGTTGCTAATGAGTTATATTTATAATATTTTGAGCCCTTTGGTTGCATGCTTTAATTAGATTGATATATTGCATGTGAATCTTGTTTTGATTGTTTACTTTGGATGCTAAATGAAATGTGTGAATTACTTGAGGGATCGTAAACTGTTAGGAAGATGATTTCTTATTGAGTTGGTTGCGGCCTATTGGAATACTAGAGTACGTGAAATGTTTCTCTAATGGCTTCGTGACTGCTTTCATGACTAAAACGGTTACCCCATCACCCTTTAGTTGACTCGAAAGATATGAGATTGTACAATTATCTTACATGAGACATGTAGATCTTTGAATGGAAACCCTATACCTAATTGCCTACTTGATGAGTTATCAAGTAAGCAAGGGATGCAATTATATTATGGTTGTACTTGGGTGAATACATGATGAAGGTGGCTCCCATGCCATTTGAGATTGCTTGAATCTTAATGGGGTGTTCTAGTGTACAAGTTCCCACTGAGTCGTGGTTTGCTCATTCCCCTCTTTCCTTCCTTTTCCAGGTTCATTCAAAAGATGAAAAGCCAGGAGTATGTTCAGAGAATGTCTTGTCGAGATTGTTTATTTTTAGTATTCTTGTAAATGATTAGACATTTATTTAGCTTCTTAACTGAATTATCTGTATACAAGTTAAAGGTGTTATATATTTTGAGTCGAAATGCTTGCTTTAGATTGTTTATACATTTATATTGGATACCAAGCATGTGGCTTGTGGTAGACTCCGATGTGTCGCCCTTGAGGTTGTTTTTGCTTTATTTTGTTTTACTTAATTACAAGGATGTACGACTTTAAGTCTCGGAAATGTGCATGTTACAGACGGAACTCTGTCGAATTGGCATTTAGAAAACATTGGAAACGAAGTTTTAAGTTTACCTCAACCTTATCAAGGTTGAGATTAACCCTAATAACCCCTTGTACCATTTGGGTTGCTACACCGAATTTATCGAAAGTTCGTTCGGACAACAATGTTTCTCTTAATTATATCGTCCAAACCCAATCATGACCCAAATTTATGTTTGCCTGAACTGTCATCAATTATTAGTCAAGATTTTGATATTGACCGATTTGACTAGCTTGAATTTAATATGGATTCGACATTTTACCAACACTACTGGTGTGTAATCTTTAGCTTTCTCATTAATGGTTATAACAAGCACAAATTATGAACAATGTGTTACTGTTCTAATCCAAACATGACCTCTCCAAGGTTAAAATCATAATACATATAAAAAACACATAAGTATTGTTTTGTAATATAATTAGTTGCTTTAATCATTGTGTGTTCACTAATATGCCAAAATCATACTATATAATCTTATTGTAGCTCCAAGTGAAATACTTGGCGCAGGTATCCTCATTGCCCAGGTATTTACACAAAGGAACAAGTGGAAGCATGGAAAAAAGTAGTTGATGCTGTTCATGCCAAAGGGGCTATCATCTTCTGTCAGTTATGGCATGTTGGTCGAGCTTCTCATGCAGGTTACTAACTGCATCTATTAAATATCCAAAACCCTAGTACTTAATTTGAATTTTTAAGAGTTATTATTATGGTATAGGACTTTTTTGGCTGCTATTGTGAATCTATTGGAATCAGTCTCTTACAGAATATAATGTTTATTGAGTTAAGGTTGATTACATGTATCTAGATTGATTGACCTCTGAAAGCAAGACTCACATTAATAATATATTTGTATTGAGGGGGAGAAAGGGGGAGGGAAGTCACCTTATTTTCGTTCTATGGAAAAATAAATGGAGGGTGAAGGAAGGAGAAGGGAGTGGAATACTTCATTCTCTTAATTAACCCTCAAAATATGGGAAAGATAAGAAAGGTAAAAATTTTAATACCTTATCGATGTATTCAAACAATGTTAACTTTAATCACCTTCGCTTCTAGTAGTTTACAGTTTACACTACCTTCCTTTTTCACCACCTAAATTGAATCGAAACAGGCTATTAGGGTTGTTGATGATGACATGTTTAATTGGATCTTTTTCATATTTATACACGAGTGAATCTCCTGATTGTTTCGAATTAGTCTCTCCAAAAACAATGATGTTTGTAGATGTGAGACCGATGTACACGTGAGGATCTCCTAGACCTTGCGAGTGTTATTGAGTGAATCTTTTGATTGTTTTACCCAATTATTAAATGTGTTTATCCAGTGTACCAGCCTAATGGTGATGCACCCATTTCATCAACAAACAAGCCCATATCGAAAAGGTGGAGAATACTAATGCCAGACGGGTCTCTTTCTGCATTCCATGCACCTAGAGCCCTAGCTAGCCATGAAATCCATTATATTGTCCAACAGTATTGCCTAGCAGCTTTGAATGCCATTGCAGCAGGTTTTCCTTATGTTTCTTCTGTTTTACGATGTCACTTTTGACTTTTGATTTTCTACGGTCTTCAATTAATTAATTAATTAATGTGGTATGCGCATCAATCTATATATTAAGCAGGTTTTGATGGTGTTGAGATTCACGGTGCCCATGGCTACCTCATCGACCAGTTCCTGAAGGACGGAATCAATGACAGAACCTATGAATATGGTGGGTCCTTCTCAAATCGGTGCAGGTTCTTACTCCAGGTGGTTCAATCAGTATCCACAGCTGTCGGCCTTGATAGAGTTGCTATCAGGATCTCACCAGCCATGGACTACATAGACGCCTTAGACTCTGACCCACTTGCCCTTGGGCTAGCCGTGGTTGGGAATCTTAATAGGTTCCAAGCCGAACTGGGGTCTGAGCTGAGCTATCTCCATGTGACCCATCCAAGGTATGTAGGGGCGAATATAAGGGGGGCCTGGTCTATCAATTAGATATTCTATTATAATCCCTCATTCTCATTTTATACACCTCTTAGATATATTTATGTGTCACTAAAACTTTGAAGATTTTGACCATTAATTTCTGAACGTGTATTATAATTCTATCATACAAAAGTTCTCCATCCATCCCAGAATGTAAGTGTTTTAAAGGTCTTTCAACAAAACCAATAAAGCTTCCTAGAAAGAGAATAGTGGGGGCGTTTTTGGTAGTATAGAGGTGATGGATAGAGAGATAATAGTGGTATAATAATGAAAGGAAAAAAATAAAGTTGGGTAAATAAATAAAAGAAGTGGGTGTATGTTGGTGATTAAAGGAAAGATAATTATGGTGTAATAATTAAAGAAAAAAGATAAAGTTAGATAGATAAATAAATAAGTGGTACGTACGTACCTAGTATGTCATTTGGATTTTAAAATGACAAATATTATGGTAAAAAGAAAAGTAGGTTAAAGTGACAAACAATAGAAGATGGAGAGAGTACTATCATTAGATCTGTTATATAAAAAAGTATCATATATAAGAGTATAATGTTGTAATTTTCAGATTGATTACTACTCGAGAAATTGTTACTTAAAGAAAGACATTAGAGACTGTACAACAACTAATAAGCGACGTACAAAATGGAAATCAATAAGTTGTAGTAAATCCTTGTAAAATGTCATTAGCTAAGAGTGCGTTTGGTTAGTCAACATGGAGAAGTTGTCAATTTTTCCAAGTTGACGTATTTTCCCCATGTTTAGTTGTACATGACCTTGGGAAATTTTTTACAAGGGGTCCACTATTTCTAGGGTTTTCCAAGGAAAAATTCCCTTTAATGAGGGTTGAGGGAAATTTTTCTCAGGCCGGGAAATATTTCCCTTGGAAAACATTGTATGGAAAATATTCTCCGGGAGAAAAATTTTCTTAGGGATCTTACTAAATGTTCCCTATACGATGTTGTTCCTTATGAATTACTAGTGTTATATCTAGTCATGATCATGTGTTCCACACTCGATGCAACCACTATTTCTATGTTATTTATACGATTGGTCTGCCCTAACGAAATGTCCTGGCTTGCCCACTACAGATATGTGGCCTCTAACCGGAAGGAGGGAGGGACGCATATGAGCGAGGAAGAAGCATGCGAACTAGTGAGGAAACTGAGGAGAGCGTACCGGGGGACCTTCATGAGCAGTGGTGGGTTCACTAAGGAGCTCGGAACGAAAGCCGTGGCTCAGGGGGATGCCAACTTGGTCTCCTACGGAAGGCTCTTTATTTCGAACCCGGATTTGGTGCAGAGGTTTAGGGTTAATGTTCCATTGACAAGGCATAACAGGAAGACATTCTACACTCAGGATCCTGTTGTTGGGTACACTGATTACCCCTTTCTTGATGCCAATAATGCTGCATTGGCTCGCCTATGAGTTTGCTTCTATATCTCCAATGAGGAAGTGTTCCCATGAATTTTATTGATAGTTGGTGGGTATTTAAATTCTATTTATGTCTTGGAGTAATTATTGTTTTAAGGAACAAGGCAGGATTATTGCGTTAATTAGTTTCTTTCTAAATAATGTTAAGCAACCCAACTACTGGAGTCCCCTTTACAAGGTGTAACTTCAGGAGTAATTATTTAAAGGTGCCAAATTCTGATATCTTTGTCCATTATATTCAATAAAATTTATAATCAAAGCAATTTTTTAAGAAGAAATTTTGATATATTATTTTAATTTATTTGTACAATAGTATTTTGGCTTTGTATAACAAATATCATTTATACAAGAAAAAAATACAATACTATTAAGTATGGACAAAATGATAGAAACACTCACACTACAACATGAAACGTCTAAGGCGACCGATATGTATCGGTCGCTCAGGTCGACACGGGCGATCGATACCTAGCGACCGATACAATATCGGTCGCTAATTAGCGAGCGATATGGTATCGGTCGCAGTGACCACTTTATCGGTCGCTGAGATTGCGACCGATACCATATCGGTCGCTGCGTATCGGTCGCCGAGCCCAATTAATTTCGACAACGGTAACATGTAATACATCTGCCTCGCTATCGGTCGCTAAAGCAGCGACCGATACGGTATCGGTCGCTGCATATCGGTCGCCGACCATTTTTAACCGCCCAACTGGCAGAATTCATTCGATAACGTTGCACTCTCATTTTCTCTCTCTCCATCTCGCTCGGTCTCTCTCACACGCCGACCCCAACCACCGCCCCAACCACCGTCACTCCGGCCACCACCATCGACGCCGGCGGACGCTGCGACCACAGACGACCACCGTGCGCACTTTTCCGGCAACCACCGACTCCAACATCTCCGGCAACCACCAATGTGAGTCCCTAATTTATTTTTGTAGTTAAATTGTTGATTTTTAATTGTAAATTTCATATATATTGTTGTATTTGAGTAATTTATTTGAGTAATTTTAGTGTGGTTATGGTATGGAATTCAAATTTAGGGTAGTGTTTAGTGTTAGTCAAGTTTAGGGTTTGCAATTCGATTTAGAATTGTGTTTTGAATGTAAATTTTTAGGGTGAATTTGAGTAATTACTTGAGTAATTTTAGTGTGGTTATGGTTTGGAATTCAAATTTAGGGTAGTGTTTAGTGTTAGTCAAGTTTAGGGTTTGAAATTCGATTTAGAATTGTGTTTTGAATGTAAATTTTTAGGGTGAATTTGAGTAATTACTTGAGTAATTTTAGTGTGGTTATGGTTTGAAATTCAAATTCAGGGCATTGTTTAGAGTTAGTCAAGTTTAGGGTTTGAAATTTGATTTAGAATTGTGTTTTGAATGTAAATTTTTAGGGTGAATTTGAGTAATTACTCGAGTAATTTTAGTGTGGTTATGGTTTGAAATTCAAATTTAGGGCATTGTTTAGAGTTAGTCAAGTTTAGGGTTTGAAATTTGATTTAGAATTGTGTTTTGAATGTAAATTTTTAGGGTGAATTTGAGTAATTACTTGAGTAATTTTATTGTGGTTATGGTTTGAAATTCAAATTTAGGGCATTGTTTAGAGTTGGTTTAAATATAGAATTGTGACTTAATCCCTTACAATGATATGTAAATTGTATGCAGTTAAATACATAATGGAGAGTAGTAGAAAATGGATGTATGAAAGACATGATGGTGAATATCTTAGTGTGGAATTCGTACGTAGGGTGAATGAAGAATTTATATCTGTTGCAAAACAATGGAGTAGTTTGGGGCAACTTAGGTGTCCTTGTAGCAAATGCAAAAACTTGAAGTACATTGACGAGGATACGGTGAAGCTACATTTGTACAAACACGGATTTCGTCCAAATTATTATGTTTGGATAAGTCACGGGGAGACTTTTGCCACTCTCGAGGGTAGTGGTCAAACTGTTAACACTGTTGTTGATGGGTCTTCTAGTACTGGAGGTATCAGCGATCAAGAAATGATCACCGATGCCATGGGCCATATGCCTTTGAGCTGCGGTGATGATACGAGGGAAGATGAGCCAGAGGAAGGGACTAAGAAGTTCTTAGAAATGCTCGATGCCTCCAAAAAGCCTCTCTATGAAGGTAGCGACATGTCTTTGTTGTCAGTTGTCTCATGGATGATTAACATAAAATGTGAGTACAATCTCCCAAATAAAGCCGTTGTGATCTTAATGAAAGACGTATGTCCCCCTGGCAATGAGATGACAGACACCTACTATCAAGCGAAGAAATTGCTTGGTGCTTTAGAACTTCCACATGAGAGAATCGACGCGTGTCCCAATGGGTGCATGTTGTTTTGGAAGGAGAAAGCTGATTTAGATAAGTGTGACCACTGCGGAGCCGATAGGTATGCTAAAACGACGATGCATGGGAAACGCATTGCACACAAGCAATTGATTTACTTCCCGATCGGGCCGAGGTTGCAAAGATTGTATGCAACTAAGACATCTGCGGAGCACATGAGGTGGCACTCAATGAATGCACGTGAAGATGGAACTATGGTTCATCCGTGCCACAGTGAAGCGTGGAAGCATTTCGATGCCCTCCATAAGGAATTTGCTTCCGAACCCCGAAACGTACGGTTGGGGCTATGCACAGATGGTTTTGCCCCTTTCGGCAGTTTCGGTCAGACGTATTCATGTTGGCCGGTGATTGCAACTCCACATAATTTGCCGCCTTGGTTGTGCATGAAGAAACAATACTTGTTTCTGACCCTGTTAATTCCTGGGCCGAAAAGTCCAAAGGGCAATCTTGATGTCTACTTGCAACCATTAATCGATGAGTTGAAACAATTATGGGAGGTTGGAATTGACACGTATGATGTCTCCAAGAAGCAAAATTTTAAAACGAAGGCATCCGTGTTGTGGACCATAAGCGATTTCCGGCATACGGAATGCTTTCTGGTTGGACCACAGTTGGGAAAATGTCTTGTCCGTACTGTATGGAGAACACAAAGGCTAGATGGTTACAACATGGTAGGAAACATTCTTGGTTCGATTGTCATAGACAATTTCTCCCAGAGAACCATCCATTTCGAAAAAACAAGAGCGCTTTCTCAAAGAATAAAGAAGAAAATTCACCTCCACCCCCTCGATTGAACGGGGAACCAATTTGGGATCGTGTATGTAATTTCCCGAGCTCCACGGAACAACATAACCGTGTTGATGGGTATTTAGAGTCTCACAATTGGAACAAGAGAAGCATATTTTGGGAGTTGCTGTATGGAGTTGCCGTATTGAAGATCGAGATGACTTAAGTGATGAGGAAGCCATGAACGTTAATGATAATGAATCCATTATGGGGGAAGAGGGAGTGGGAATAGAAGAGGATAATATGTTAATTAGACCCTATTTGTACCGAGATTATTAGTAGTGAGGATGAAGAGGAGTATGAGTAGTGAATTCTATTATCTTGTCAATGTAGATTACTAGTCATTGAACTTTTATTATATTCACAACTTGGTTCAGATTTTTCATGTACTTGGTTGAAGCCAATGCATTCTACTCGTACGCATGCCTTTTTATATATATATATATATATAAATATAAAAGTTTGGAACTAACTTGTGTTTTGATTTTACCTGATATTAACTATTATATTAGGGGGAGACAGCCACATAGTATTTGGCAAAGCGACTCGATCGACCTGCTCTATACCCCTGACCGTACCGACTTGAGCGGGGAGGATTGGTAAGATGATCACATAAAATCCTATGTACATTTATTTAGAATTGGTTTTATTAACTTTATTTGTTTTTTCGTAACGATTGCATAGGTTCGCGATACCCGTTTACGGTTTGTTGGAGGACAAGTTCGTTCCACCCAAATCAAGCCTCCTTCCACATGGTCCAAAGAAGAAAACAACTTTGTGGGGGCAATTGTGTAAGTAATTATGCAAATTCGGGTTATGATTTTCTTTACGGAATAGTCGTTTAACTAATCACCAATAAATTACTTTATCTGGCGACATTATGTGTGGGATGAAGAACTAACAAGAGATGTGTTTAGTGGGTGGCACACCAAATTGTGCGATCAGACTCTTGTCGAGTACAAGGTCAGGACTAAGAAGAGGACGGACCCTGTACCTCACATGAGCGATGAACACCGTGATGCAATAGAGGAGGAATCTCAAACCGAGGATTTCATTCGGCGGTCCAATGCCGCCAAAGCAAATAGGAACAATGAAAACTCCGCCAATTGCATTACGCACGTCGGCTCGGTTTCGGTAGCAAGTTATATGAAGAAGAAGGTGAATCCTATACTAGCATAATTAATAAATTAAAGTTATATGTATACATTAACAATTAAGAACTCTCTAAACAATTGTTTGCATTGACTATTTTAACTTGTAGATGGCTGAGGGGAAATTCATGTCCCTGTCTGAAGTCCACGCTCACATTCACTGTGGGCGAGATCCTGCGGGGAATCTAGTGTGGAGTAACCCACATGATGCCACACTCGATGTAAGTTTCCTTTACACATATTCATAAACTTTAACTTGTGTTTTAGATTATATTTGAGCTACGGCGTGTGGCCGTACTTGTATTATGTGTCTTTTGGATTATGTTTGAACTCCAGCGTGTGGCTGTGCATGTTTAATATATGTGTTTTGGATTGAATTTGAACTCTGGCGTGTGGCCGTGCATGTTTAAAGTTTCTTTTCGTTTGAATTTGAACTCTGGCGTGTGGCCGTGCATGTTCAAAGTTGTGTTGGATTGTATTTGAACTACGGCGTTTGGCCGTACATGTTTTATGCGTGTTTGGAACTTATTTGAACTCCGGCGTGTGGCCGTGCATGTTTTATGTGTATTTGGATTGTATTTGAACTATGGCGTGTGGCCGTTCATGTTTAGTATATGTGTTTTGGATTGTATTTGAACTACGGTGTGTGGCCGTGCATGTTTAAAGTTTGTTTTGGATCGTATTTGAACTCCGGCGTGTGGCCGTTCATGTTTAAAGTGTCTTACGGATTATGTTTGAACTCTGGCGTGTGGCCGTGCATGTTTAAAGTTGTGTTTGGATTGTATTTGAACTACGGCGTGTGGCCGTGCATGTTTAAAGTTTCTTTTCGATTGAACTTGAACTTCGGCGTGTGGCCGTGCATGTTTAAAGTTGTGTTGGATTGTATTTGAACTACGGCGTGTGGCCGTGCATGTTTAAAGTTGTGTTTGGATTGTATTTGAACTACGTGTGGCGTGCATGTTTAAAGTTGTGTTTGGATTGTATTTGAACTACGACGTGTGGTGCATGTTTAAAGTTGTGTTTGGATTGTATTTGAACTACGGCGTGTCGCATACATATTTATGCGTGTTTGGAACTTACTTGAACTCCGTGTGGCGTGAATGTTCAAAGTTGTGTTGATTGTATTTGAACTACGGCGTTTGGCGTACATGTTTTATGCGTGTTTGGAACTTATTTGAACTCCGTGTGGCGTGCATGTTTATGTGTATATGGATTGTATTTGAACTACGGCGTGTGGCCGTTCATGTTTAGTATATGTGTTTTGGATTGTATTTGAACTACGGCGTGTGGTCGTGCATGTTTAAAGTTTGTTTTGGATTGTATTTGAACTCCGCCATGTGACCGTTCATGTTTAAAGTGTCTTACGGATTATGTTTGAACTCCGGCGTGTGGCCGTGCATGTTTAAAGTTGTGTTTGGATTGTATTTGAACTACGGCGTGTGGCCGTGCATGCTTGCAGGAAACCTTTCGCCAAAAGTGTGAGGAGCGTGGCATAATGGAGAACTCCCCGGAAGCTAGGGAGTTGTACCTTCAATTGGCAGGGGGGTACAAACCCAAAGACCAAGCTGTATATGGTCTTGGGAGTGCGACCTCGTACTTCTATGATACTCCACCCCCCGCCCAGGGTAGTTCTTCGTCGAGGCATGCGGGCGCAACTCCGTCCACCGATGCCATTGTGCGTGATCAACTTGCTGCCCACTCATCCGCCCTCTCCCAGCTTCAAAGCCAACTAACACAAGTTTTCCAACATCAACAACAAGGCGGTAGTTCTTCTTCCCCATCTCAATATCTGAACTTGTCAGGATCCATGATTCCCTCTGACCTTGAACTTATGAACTTTTAGTTATTATATATATGTATGGATATTAGAGTATGAAACATATGTATGTATGAAACTTAGTTTATCTATGAAACATATGCATGAATGTTTAGTATTATATATGTTTAATTATGTTATGTATGAAATGACAGTGGAAAATACAGCATTTGAATATATATACATACATACATATATATATATATATATATATATATATATATATATATATATATATATATATATATATATATATATATATATATATATATCAATTAGATAATATAATAATAGCGACCGATAATTCAACAAATACAGATGATCGCACCTAGTCGATATCAATTAAGAATTATTTTTAAAAAATATTAAAGCTATGACCGATATGTATCCGTTGCGTGTGATCACTATTTTGCGACGCATAATTTGCGACTGATACGTATCCGTCGCTAATCAGCGACCGATAGATAGCGACCGATACTGTATCGGTCGCTGATTAGCGACGGATACGTATCGGTCGCCCTGCCGTTTATCGGTCGCAAGTTTGGCGACCGATATATATCGGTCGCGCGGTTCGAAAAACGACGGATATACAGCGACCGATAAGCGACCGATACGTATCGGTCGCTGATATCGGTCGCCCGCCCTTTCTTGCGACCGATAGAGCCCTATTGCGACCGATATTAACGGTCGCCCATATGCCTGTTCTGTTGTAGTGTCATTACAACAATAATTAAATATTTTTTTACGAAAATGATAAACATCTTGACATAAGATGGCTGTTAACCATCTTGCATTTCTTCTAAATCACTAATAGAGTGAAATATAAGTGTATTTAAATCATTCTAAAGGTATGTTTCATCATTTTCAAGGTTAGTACAACTTATAAACAATTTAAAAATAAATATAAAACTATGTATAAAATGTGGATTTTCTACTATGATTGATAAAAGTAGGCTATTATTATATTTTTTCACCTACCTAATAAGTATTATATTATTATAATTGATAAATATATATAATTATTTAAAAAATATTAATAAAAGTTACAAAAATGTGAAATATGAATAACTTAAGATGGTTAAGAACCATCTTGAGTCAAGATGGTTATCATGGTCCCTTTTTTAAAGCTATATGCTAAAAAAAATCACAACTAAAAATATATATGTGTTACCAATCATTTTTTTCCAACCAATTTAAAATGGTTGGAAAAACTAACTGTGAAATAATGGACTTGAGCCCAATTCAACTCCAAAAGCTAACTTAGGAGGTTGAGGCACCCAAGCCATTATAAACACCACAATATGGGTGTCAAAGGCCGATGTGGGACAACTCAACACGCCCCCCTCACCACGAGGCGCAGACAACTGCAGGCGCGACCCCAACATCAATGACCCTGACTCTGATACCATGTGAAATAATGGACTTGAGCCCAATTCAACCCCAAAAGCTAACTTAGGAGGTTGAGACACCCAAGCCATTATAAACACCACAATATGGGTGTCAAAGGCCGATGTGGGACAACTCAACACTAACAATTTTAGTAACCATTTTATATTCAAACTATTTTTCAAAAATTTTAGTGGGAAAAATAGTTGGAAATTCCAACTACTTTTGCTAAAATGATTGGAAAATTTTCCTACCATCTTTTTTTCCTACTATTTGAAAATAGTTGGAAAAATAGTGGGATTACCAACCAATTTCAAATAGTTGGAAAAAAGATGGTTGGAAAAATTAAGTTTGGAGCAACATAAAGAAATACATTATCATAAAACGTATGTATCAATTAAGTTTGGAGGAATCAGGCGGGATCACAACATGGGGAGCTTATTTGGAGTTACAAAATTAAGTTGACGAATTTTTGATAAAGTAATGACTTCCCTAAAAAAGAATTACTCCCTCCGTCTCTTTATGATTGTCAAAATAACTAAATTTATAAGTCCAATGCTCATTGAAAATATAGTAAAAAAATTTGTTCAAATACAAATATACCCTTCCACTAATTTTGATGCAAAGAGAGGAATAAACGAGAATTTTAAAAGGTAAATAAAACTCAAATTCATTAATTAAGGGTAATTTGAGTATTTTAATTATTGAAATTGTAAAATTGATAAATAAAAAGGGACAAAATAGTTAAAAAAATTGACACTCAGAGACGAAGGGAGTACATAATTTTATTTTGGAAACACAAATTGTATATAAACTAATTAAGAAATAGACTATATCAAGAAGAAAGTGGCGTATAGGTAACCAATGACACATTCTCTCAAATAATTTCCAAAGGAAAGACCTTAGCAACATTAATTAGTGTCAAGCTGTCTCTCAACAAAAATTTAATCATATTATGAAGAAAAGCGCTAACAATGGAACTACATCATCAACAACTGGATCAACATCACGTAGATTATATAGGTCAATTATTAAGAGAAATTTGTAATTTTATTCATAAATAAATATTCGTTGAATTTCGAGCCATCGAACCTCTTGTTCATGTTGTATAAGAAGAGGATTTATTATCTTAAGAGCTTGTTCTTTTCAATTTATGATAAAAAATAATCAATCATCATTCAATAATAATCGTCGGTACACTTCAACACTAATTAACAATGTTCAACATTGATAAACACTAATCAACACTACCTAACATTATTTTAGGAAAGAAACTGAATCAATCACTACAAGAAAATGTTTGTAAATAAATGATTCGTTTAGAGTCGCTTGAATACTTGTTCGTTTGTTAAGGTTTGTAAAGTAGTTTCTAAACTATTGTCAGTTACTACCTGCAAAGTATAGATAAAGTGGAACACATATGACAGAAATTACATGAAATTAGGAAAGAGACTGAATCAATGAAACCAGACACAAAGAATGCATGGGAAACCCAAGAATTGGCAAAAAACCTCAAGATGACAGCAGGTAAAAAATAATATACTATGAGATAGGAAAGAGTACAACACAATCACAATCACAATGTATGATTCAATCCTCAATAGAAGTTACACTCTAATCTCAACAACTTTCCCACACTCTCCAATAATATAGGATTACTAGGGGAGAACTCTCTCTTTTCTCTATGTGGAGAGAATAGTTGCAATGTCGGTTTAACTGACTACACAACGAAATTAGGGTTAAATAAATAACACCTGTATATGTTGGACCCATAGGAGGATCCAATGGACAATAAATCCCAACAATAATGATTATAATTATACATCTTCTGATAAATACATGATTAGTTTAGAGTCTCTTGAATGCTAGTTCGTTTGTTAAGGTTTGTAGGGCATGTGGTAAGCTGAGTCATTTCGCTAGTGAGTGCAGGACCCACACGAGAGTGAGATGCTACAGGTGTGGTAGCCCGTATCACATGGTAAAGGAATGTCCACAACCAGCTCCAGGTGACTCGAACAATGGCGGAGCCGAGAATCACGGAGCCCCACTCTTGAACTCTTAGAATTTGAACATGGTAGGCTACAATGGGAACCAAGGGCAACCATACCAGGACCGGGGTGGTCCTAATGGGAATCATGCCAATTAGGGTAGGACACCTTACCCACCTCCACCTTATATACCAGCAGTATCAAGCACCTTGTGATCCAAGTATAAGGGTATATGTGATGCAGAGAAGCTGAAAATGAGGCTGACGTTATCACGGGTACTTTCTATCTCCACTCATATCATCTGTATTGTTCGATTCTGGTGCCAGTCACATTCGTTTATAGCCCCTAGGATAGTGGAAAATACTTATCTAACACCCTCAAAGGACAGTAGACCGATGTCGGTTGCTTCACCAACGTGGACATCAGTTAGGTGCGCCGAGTTGTTAAGGAGCATCTCATAGAAATAGCTAGTCAAGCGTTTGACATTGACTTATACCAGTTCGACATGTTGGAGTTTGACTTTATCCTAGGAATGGATTGGTTGTCACGATATAAGGCCAAATAGACTGCCACAAGCAGAAGGAGACCATGGAGGGACCAGATGGGAAGAGGATACCGCAGTGATAGGCATCTTCACGGCGCGAGGATTATCTCAGCCCTTAAAGCGCAGAGGTTGCTGGGACAAGGATGTGGTGCAACACCCCGAGCATATGGTTAAGTGTGACTTAAAAGAGGATTAATTGAAATGGCTACTACTTATATCACCAAGGTGCACCTTCTTTTATGGTAGCTCATCCGTTGGGAACTCCTCAGTTAAGTGCGCTTGGCTAAGAGTCGTCTCAAGATGGGTGATCTCCTGGGAAGTTTTCCTCGGGAACGTTTGAGCGAAGACGAAGCACGCTGGAAGGACTTATTGTGATTTGTGGGGCCATCCATCGATCCTTGAAGCAGTTATCGTCAATGTCTGTGACCGGAGAGGGGTCGGGACATTACAGATGGTATTAGAGTTGACCTGTGACCGTGAGCTGCGCCAATGGACAGGAGATTCATGGGCAGTCTCCTAGCAGGGCAAAGATTCTGGAGTGGATTGCGGCACAACGAGGATGTTGTGCGCTTAAGTGTGGGTGACTGTAACACGCGAGTATATGGTTAAGTGTGGCTTAAATGGATTGAAATATATGACTACTTATATCACCAATGCGCACCTTCTTTTGTGGTAGCTCATCCGTTAGGAACTCCTCAGTTAAGCATGCTTGGTTGGGAGTAGTCTCAGGATAGGTGACCTCCTAGGAAGTTTTCTTAGGCAATGTGTGAGCGAGGACGAAACATGCTGGAAAGACTCGTGGTGATTTGTGGGGCTAGCCATCGATCCTTGAAGCGTTATCGGTAATGTCCGCAGCCCGAGATGGGCCGGGGCGTTACATGTGAGCCCTAAGATGGGCTCACAAGGATCTTTTGTAGTTTATTTAAACTAGCTCAACAAAGATCAAGCCCTAAGATCAGGTTCACAAGTATCCCTTGCCAAGAACACAAGTCTCTTTGTTACTGTTTGAATTGACTTGTGCAATGAATTTTTAGATTGATTCAAGTGTGCGTATGTGTGTTTGTGTGTGTGCGTGAGAGAGAGAGAGAGAGAGAGATCTTGCAAAATGAATTTAAGATCATATATCCATCTTTCCCCTCCAACAATGTCGTCAAACAAAATCAGGTGCATTCATCATCTTTCTTTAACTCAATTACAAGATACACCTTGATGGATAGATTGGAAAAGGAAGAACATCAAACAACAAAACACACTTTCATATACAAACAAGAAATCAACCAAAGTACAGGGAGTTTAAAACAAACAAACAAACAAACAAAAGGTCTGTCAGAAAAGAATAAATCAAACTCAGGCAGCAGTAGCAGGGGCTTGTAAATTATTCACCATAGATGCAATATCAACATCAGCAACTTACTGGATTTTCTGGGCAATAGCCTTCCACATGTTGTCAAAAGCCTAAGGACAACAAACACAACAACACATTCTTCAGCAAGTGCATATACACAACATAAATGTAAAGTTATCTCATTCTTTTCTTTTGTTAATTTACTGGCTTTCTGAACCCTATCTAAGCTTACCCAATCTTACCCTGTTTGACCTAAGGTTAGCTACCGTGTTGTTATGTTCCCGTCACATTTTTTTACATAATTATTATTTACAACTTTCTGCATAATCTTACCATATGATTGTGAACCATTCAATTTAACTGACCTTTGAGTATCCATCGGTGTATGCTTCCTTGAGTTGCTTCTGTATCTGGTGCTTCAGCAGACGTAGACGGTTTGTCTCGGGGATCAATGTCACTACAACGTGCCGCCCCTTACAAGGGTACGGTAACATTCTTTGGAGAGCCCATTTCGCGGTTAATGGAGTCAGGTTTTGTCGAACCCTACTTCTTGCTTTGTCCAGAGCCTGTAAGAACAATAATATTGTAACAAATAGATCCATGCATGTACTCCTTCTCCTTCTCATTTTCTCTACCGCCCAGTAAATGATGATTTTATACCCTAATACGCCCCTCATGCAAAATGTCGTTTAGGCTTTAAACGTGGATGCTGCAAAGACTCCCTTCTAATACCATATGGAACTATCTCGGCCGAAAACTTAAGCTGATTGTTGAAGGCCCAATGATAGTTTTACAATACTATTTTCACATAATAGATCATTGTATGCTAAGAGTCTAAGTGTTCAAAATTCCACTAATATATGCATGATTGGATGAACCAAAGCTATAGATGAAATGGAAAGCTCTATATTGAAGTAGGTTATAGTTTTCTGTATTTTGCTTCAGTAAAAGGAACTACTAACCTCAAATGTGGCTCCTAGATCACCTGAGTATGACCTAGAAAGATAGCTGTCCAGAATCTGACCAAGCCAATACAAGTTCCCCTGGAAACACATGAAGGAAATCTATCAGAGACCTCCCTCAAAACACGATTCAGGGATTCATGCATCTTCTGGTTGTTGTTGTTTTTTTTTTTTGGGGTTTTTTTTATTTTATTTAATTTTTTATACCTGAAGTAAGTTTTCATGGTTTCGCTGCTCGATCTCTAACACAGCTGCAATGTCTTCCTCTGAGGGTCCTTCCTCTTGCAGACGTAAAATTTCATCTAATGCAATGTCAACCTGCCAAAACATTGCCGACTCATAAATGGGCGCATCTTTCTGTTTTTGCTCTGAAAATATTTTTCCTAGAATTTTTAATTACCAAACGCAACTTACCAGGGTAGTGGAAACATTCGGGTCACAAGTAAATTCTATGTCGATGTCTCCCTCCATATCAGCAGACCGTGATGGGTTGCTGTAATCAAAGTCCTGGCCCACACTTACACCATAGATCTGCAGGATAAAAAGACACTCCATTTTTAAGCAAAATCATTTTCGTTAAGCAAAATAGGCTCACAAGATCCATAATATAAAGGCAGCAGAATATGCTACTACTTGGAATTGATCTTGGGGCATGTGATATATACTACTGTTGTTGGGATTCATCCATGAGTAAATGTCCCACATCGAAAAAGTAAAGAGAAAAAGCATGATATATAAGTCAAGTGGGCTACTCCTCTTAACACCAATTAGTTTTAAGATGGAACCTCACCTAACTTGTGTACCATGGGCCTTGGTTGAAGTGAGCTCCCCCCTTGGATCTCCCCCAACAATTCTTTCTAGAAGATTGGTAATACAATTTCAATATAAAATGTAGGGTATTGTTGTTATATTGGAATCACGGTCAAAGAGGTGGTTGTTAGGTTGGTAGCCACCGTCATCCAAGTTCCCCCCACCAGGGTTTGATTTTTGGTGGAAACAAAAATATTTCTATAGGTGAAAATTGTAAAGTTGATGAATTATATTTGTCATAGGCAATTTGGTAATCCATTACGTACCTTTAATTTGATATAGAGACGTAGTAAGCTCATTGTTTACGACATGTTTACATATTCAATTTCAGCTATTTGGATCTGAAATTGATATTATATTGGGACAAACTAAAAAAAAACTCAAATATGAATTTGGTGCTCAAAACATTTTCATTTATAACAGATATCATCAGTTATATCGACATTTTTGGTTGATAAAACTAATTGAAACTGAAACTTATGTTTAAAATTCCATTTCAATGATTTCGATCGAAACTTTATAATATGATACGATAGATGAAAAAAATTCAAAATGAATTTGGAGATCCAAATATTTTCATCTCATGACATATATTGTCACTTATGTTGAAATGAATTTTTTTATCATTAAAATTAGTTGAAACATAAGAACAAAATTTACTTTTAATGACTTAGTTCATAACTTTACAATATGATAAGATAGATTAAAATAAACACGAATATGAATTTTGAGCTTCAGACCAACAACACAAGCCATGTATTGGTTACAACACTGACCACGTTGACCTATAGAAACCTGTTGCAACTCGTTTTAATATTCAAACTTATCTTTACTTGATTTTCAATTATTTTCTACATTTCTTTGTTTACTTTTAAATTATTCTAAACAATTATAACCAGTAGGTGAAAAGAAGGGCCGAGGATAGTCCTGGCAAAAGCCGAACCTGACATGAACCGATTTTTCAAACCTAATAACAAATCCGAAATACGAAGCATATCGAACCCGACGACCTGACTTGCTCGAATTGACAGGTCTAGCCGAGAAATATGGCCTAAAAGTAAGAACATTACTTACTTGTCCATGTCTAAAACGAAGAGCCTCGGTCAGTTTTGTGTCCAGAAGATGGCTTAAGAATAGAAGAAAGCATAGCTCCTCCATCTGCCCAAAAATTCATATGATTACAACAATATTACTCTAATCAGCCCTTATCATTTGTCATTTTGGACTATTATAGTTTCCAATGCACCATCTTAATCTTTTAGTACAGTATATTTAAGAATAATACATAGATATATTGGGGTGTTTAGCAAATAAAAACATTTTTTTACGCTATCGACTTTTTAACTTTTGTTCAAAAAACTATTTATTAAGTATTTGATAAACAGTTTTTCATATAATCCTTTTGGATCCAAAAGTCTAATTTTCAAAAAGCGAATTGGAGTAGTTTTTTGGAATAAATTCATAGAAATAATTTATATTAGACATTTTTCCTACAATTCAAACAACTAATCCTAACAACTGATTGACTAATTGTCAATCAAGACCACTCATATGGCTGTCAAGTCAATAAGGGAAAATTTCCAGTAGGAAGTAGGGAAATCTTTCACATAAAAAAATTTCCAAAAGACATTTTCTCTAAAAATTTCTATGAAATTCTTAGCAAATGCACTCCGCAGTTATAACTTGTCATGGGTGTATAGAGTTGAGTATTAACATACCATAGTCCCGTTTTGCAGCTTTACGTTCAAAGATATATTGACTTTGCATTGAGCTTCTAACATGGGACTCCGAACAATTTCTCTGCATAAGATCGGTACATGAGATGTCATGTTTGGCCTGTGGAACCATCTAAACCAAAAGCTTAAGCTGATGGTTGAAACCCCAGAAATGATTTTATAATCTAACATGGTCTAGTTAAAATGTAGCTAACTAGGGACAAAGTCCGCCTTCAAATTTGAAGGGGCCTAGATTAAATTATACTTAGTCCCATATTCTTAGATACAATAAAAAGTATAATGATAATATATTATTTTTAGGCACCGTTCTTTTGTGCGTTGCGTTGCGTTTGCGTTGCGTTGCGGTAGATTGCGGTAAGTTGCGCTGGAAATAGTAAAAAGGTAATTGTAATTTGCGGTAGGTTACGTTGCGGTTAGTTGCGTTAACGCACAAAAAAATGATGCCTAATGTACCTTATTGTATTTGTCGCATGTGTGATGGGTACACTTTTGAGGTCATTCCGATCCAAACATAGGATTGGGGAGGAAGGCTTAGGAATTCCGCCCTGTAACCACCCAATTATAAATATCATACTAAACTCGATATATTTTTCTCTGAAACGTGTTTTAAATTGAACTTATATATTCTTATGAAAACATACTAACCAAATACTGCAATATTAGCGGACGTGCCACATCAGGATCAATATTGCCAACAATCACGACAGTAAACGCAGATGGATCCTTGAAACAACGGTCAAAATACTGACAAGCCTTGTTTGAATCAATCTTGGAGATGTCACTAAGTTGCATTGGCTACAAAATTGGAAATTAAATAAAAATAATCATTGCATCATTAGTTGGTTGTATCAATGTGCTAAATTTTGACTCTTTAAGCCCCATATGTATGTGTATGCACGCGCAGTGTGCGCGTGCAGTGGTCTAGTGTTAGTTGTCCTTATCTCCTTATCTTCAGAAACGAAGATATGAAAAGGTATGAGGGAATTTCCATATCAAATTTATGGCTTTATGCGGGCAATTGCTTTACCAAATTTGTGTGTATGTATATATGTTAATCTCTACCTTAAAGAAGTAGGAATCGCCATATTTAATCTTTCTAAGACGATGTGAAAAGTTGGTGCGGGGATCCCTTTCTATGCCATGAATGTAATCCTCTAGCACTTGTTTCACCCTTTTAAGATCCTCTTCTTCAGGTTGCACTTGGGTTATAAAGAGTTGATAGACAAGCTGCCACATTTCATTCCAAAAATCCATCAACAAATCATTTCTAACAGAAAATATATTCTCGGACCAAATATCAGTGGATCTCTTGGAATTAGCCTTGATTATAATTAGAAAGTACTCCCTCCATTCCTCAATATCTGTCACTTTCATTAATTTTATATTTTCCACAATATCTGTCACTTTACAATTCCAATGTAACATTAATGACATTTTTTCAAATTTACCTCCTACTTTTACAATTTCCAATACAATTATATAACTAAAATAGAAATTTAACTCTTACTTTTATCATTTCCAATGCAATTATCATTCTCAATACTATTTTCTTAAAATATTCCCTAAACTCCAAAGTGACAATTATTGAGGAATGGAGGGAGTATTTCTCAAAAGAAAAACAAACCTGCAGTGCAGTTTCAAAGTCAGACGGGGAACAATAACCACCGAAACCTCTTATATATGGCTCGAGTTCAGTGTGGACATATGCTATTTTACCAGCTAACATGTCCCTTAAAACAGTTGGTTTATAACCAAACTTTCCAACCTCTCCTGCAATGAGTGAGCTACGGATGCAGGAGGGATATTCATATTCCGAAAGCTCGGAAAAGCCACCATATGCATATCCTTCAAAAATAACCTGTAAAAAAAGTTCTGTTCAAAATAAGTTCAGTTCAGAATAAGTTGAAAAGATTATGGCCTAGTGAATTGACCGACTGTATGTATGTACCTGGTCATTTTTGAAATCTGTACATTTATAGCAAACTCTCATGCCATTCGACAAGACCATTTCGGTAACTCCAATGTCCTTGTATTCTGATAGCTGCATGATGTCCCTGGAAAGAGAAGAGCACACTTTGAGGAGGGTTCACCCATTAGTTTGATCAATGGCTCTGGCCCCTTTCGATTGTGGGCACTACCTGAAACGACTTTAAGGATTGATGACTTCCCAACAAATCACCATGAACGTTTTCAGATTGTATCTCTAATCTCTAAATTTTTGTGTGAGGCGAATCAACTGTATTGCGTCATCAGTTAGAGCATCGTTCGCAATTTTTTACTCTAATGATGGTTTTATATGCCCCTCACGCGAACTTTGCACAAATAAACATGGGGACTGCTGATATTCGAACTTGAGACCTCTTGCTTAGGTTTGACTCTGAAACCATGTGAAACCATCTCAACCAAAAGCTTAAACTAATGTTTGTAGACCCAACGATGGTTTTATACTCTTAACAAAAATAATCGAGAAGGGATGGGTTAGCTAACCCGGGATTTGGCTTGTGCTGAATAATTTCTTCAGGAACTTTATCCTCCACCCAAGCAGAAATTTCTTCAGCACCCTGGGAATTGATATGTGACACAACATTCTGAAGGTCTTCCACAGTTACTGTGGCTCGAGGTTCGATAACTGTTAGCACACAACTGTTTGACATTTGTAATGTCTCGGAATATTCAGAAACTTCAGAGGCTGAGATCTCTGCATGGGTTATATAACAAGACATATCAAGATTAATTCATACTTAATTAGTAATACAGGAAGAAGATATCAAATCTACAAACCAAATTTAATTTCATTATCTCATGTAAACTTACGAGGCAAAATGGCTTTATACATCTTTGCTCGAAACTCATGCTCAAGAACGACTTCATCGCGGAGAAAATGCTGACAACATATACGATAATACGAGTCATTGTTATCAAAAATTACACGTTAATGTGTCAGGGTAAGGCCCTGTTCTTTTCTGCGGTATTTTGCGGTATGGTGTGGTGTCGTGTGGTAGAATTGTGGTGGGTGTGGTGGAATTGTGGTAGGTTATTGGTACGTGGGGTAGGTGAGGAGAGAGAATGTAAAAAGTAGAGAGAAAAGTGAGGAGAGAGAAAAGTAATGATTTGTGGTAAAGTATGGTGAGTTGTGGCAAACTGCGGTAAGCTGTGGTACCGCAGTTTGCCAACCGCAGAAAAGAACAGGGCCTAAAGATACAAGTCTTGTTCCAAGACACTTTATGTGTTTTTGGCATTTTGGATCCCCAATTTTAGGGGTATTTATTTTCTAAAACATTGGTTTCAACATTAATTTTTTAGACTCTAAAGTTTGTAGGTTGAATAAAAAAGGACCTCAAAATTTGTGGGCTGAAGAAAAAGATCCATGTCTCATTCTTTGTTTTCATCCCCTGTTTGAATTTATCTCCCGATTGACGTCAAACATCAGGATTATGGTTAAAATTAATATTGAAGCCATAATACACCTCTCTTTTTCATATCTGGGTTACTTAGACCCCTGAGTACAAGGGGTTTAGGTAACTCCAACATGAATAAAAGAGGTTTATAATAACTTTAATATCAGTTTTAACCTTAATTAGTCTTAAAGTTTGACGCCAATTGGAAGATAAATTCAAACATGAAAAGAAAAAGAAAAATGGGAAACGAGCTTTTTTTAAGCTCCCAAAGTTTAGGGTCCTTTTTTTCATTCTACATACTTTAGGGTCTAAAAAATTAAAGTTGAAAATCAAGGGTTTAGAAAATAAATACCCTTAAAGTTGGGGTCCAAAATGCAAAAAATTCATATTATCTTTCACCAAATTGGTATTTCTTATGATTTTTGACACTATTTTTTTAATAGTAAGTATTAATTATAAATTATAAGAAGATTGGGCCGGATGCGTACACTGCATTGATGAGCACAAATGATACTTTAATCGAATCAACCCCTCCTGTTAAGCTTATTTTACGGGTTTCTTTTGAAATATAAAAATAACATATAAAAGTCTAACTTTACGCAATTTATATGTGATATTATAGTTATAGAATTCAGTTATATCATTTAATTTCATCTTAATCTATAATAATATAGTTCTAATGATAGGGCAAGACACTTAAAAGGTCATGTTCGGCAAAATTAGTGTTTTAGGTAGCGGATAGAGGTTTATATAGCGGATAGCGGTTTAAGCAGCGGATAGCGATTTAAGTAGCGGATAGCGGATGACTGTTCAAATGAAAATTGTGTTCGGTAAATTTAGCGGTTGAATTAACAGATTATAGTGAATTGACATAAAAGGATATGAATAATTTTGAAAGATAAAATTTTCAAAGGGTATTTTTTGGCCGAAAAATATGAAACGCTATACTCCAAACGCTAAACGTTAACTTTATTAGCGTTTCACAAAACGCTCCTCAAAACACTAAACGCTACTCAAAATGTTAGTTTACCGAACACTAATATTTATGCAATTAGAGTTTTGACTTGGTCAAAACACTAAATATTGCCCTAAACGCTACTGCCGAACACAGCCTTAATATGTAAAAGGAAGTGGAAAAGCTAGCACCAGCAACAATTTGGGTTCTGGTCTTATTGGATTAAGAACCTTGAAAATTCAGTGTCTGAAGATCGTTTATGATAAAACTAATCGATTCCAATGTAAATTTACATATGATCATATGATCAAATGACCAAATATTCAATTCGATTTAGATCCAAATTTTTTTAAGGTTGTCAAAATTCGGTCATTCGAATTGAACAGATTTTTATTGGTACTAAGGCATCGTTCTTTTGTGCATTGCGTTTACGTTGCGTTACGTTTAATTGCGTTGGAAATGGTTAAAAAGTGATGATAATTTGCATTATGTTGCGTTGCGTTTTGCTGCGTTAACGCATAAAAGAACGATGCCTAAGAAAAGTAGACAAACCTGCACATATCGATTCCTCCAAGGGGCTGACTCTATATTCTCACGTTCCAAATAAGCAGATTCAATAGCTGACATAATATCTGCTCGAACAATATCAATTTCAAGCTCTGAGAACTTGTGAAACCTCAATCTTGCAAGCTGGCATTAGCATATATATACACACACGATGAATTAGTAGTCATATGCAAATTATACCGTACACCATGGTGGACTGACTAAGTCCGCCACTTGTATTAAAAGAAACCAATTTTTATGTAATGAATTTGCATAAAAATATTGATAAAATTTAAAAAATATTGATAAATTTTGTAATAATATTGATAAGCTTATGATGAATTTTATTAAAAATATTGATGAACTGTTTTTGTAAAATTTAACATGTCATGGATCTCGATAGGTACTCCTATATACCATATAAGGATTGGCAATCATATGTATAGGTGGGGTCTAGGTGAAGAAATATATACTACCTCTATCTCATAATATTTCTCAAAATTTTTTTGCCAGTTGCTTTATACCAACTATCAAGATGACTTTCTTGACTAGAAGTTCTATCTTTTTTTATACCGTACCTTTTTATTTGTTAAATTATTTAATTTTTCAATTCAAACAACTATAACACTAGTCCTAATCCTATAAATGAACTTTTAACCTCATTCTAAAAATATTCTCAAGGGTATTTTAAATTTGAACAATTTGCAAAAATTTCACGTCATTATCAATGTTGACTGTTAATTTTGCTACATACTACCATTAAATTGGAATGAAAATAAAATAATATCCTACAAATACAAATATTATATATAATGGTAAATAAAACATTACATGAGACATTACCGGTCGAATAGTGACATTAAAAAGACCACAAAAATTAACTAAGTGATAAATAATATGGAATCGAAGAATATTTATGTACCTCAGTTAGTACGGATTTGAGTGCTTCAATGGCCCCCTTCTCCTTGCAAGTTGCAGATAACGAGACGGATTTGACAGGGAGGGCTAGTTCGCCCTCCCCAATGACACAGTCCAAAAAGGGTGGATCATTTCCAAAAGAAATTTTACTGAACCTACGATTTAATGCACTACGAAACATAACACCGGTGAGTTTATCCCTGAAGTCACCAACGGTCTCAAGCTTATCGTTGTGTGTCTTCCAGTCTATCATCAAACTGGTCTGCAGTAAACCACGTCAAAGTTCAGTCAATAATGGCACCGTTCTTTTATGTGGTTAATTTGCGGTGCGGTAAGTTGCGGTAGATTGTGATAACATGCGGTGGAAATAGTAAAAATGTAATGGTAATTTGTGGTGCGGTAGGTTACGGTAGGTTGCGGTAAGTTGCGGTTACTTACGTTAACGTACAAAAGAACTGTCTAAGTTGAGAATGAATTAGAGATTATACTAAAAAAAATTGAGACATGGATTCTAAAGTCGAAATATTTTCATTTGGTAGCAATATAACCAAAAAATTACTCGGATATACCCTAACTTTTGGTGGAATGTTTTTCAGGTACCCAACTTTTCAAAACTTATTTTGGAATACCTTCAGTATTTGGGTTAGTAATTATTATGTATTTTTCTGGTCATCAATTTAGTTAAATGACTGAAATATCCTTGATATTTCATTTTTAAAGAAATAACATTGGAGAAGAAAAATAAGAGTGCACCCGATAATTGCTAACCTACCTAAAAATAAGTTTTGAAAAGTTGGGATACCGAAAAATAATTTTCCCAAATATTGGGGTAACTCCGAGTAATTTTTTGCAATATAACCTGTACCACCATTGGCAAATCTCTTCACAGGTTTAGGGTGGCCAAAAAATAAATAAGATTGTAATAAAATGTCTTATGAAAATTATCAAAAAATTACTTAGGGGTACCCTAATTTTTGATGAAATGTTATTCTGGTACCCCAACTTTTAAAAAATAATTTTGGGGTACCCTAACTTTTAGAATTAGAAATAATTAAGTGAAATTTTGGCCAATTATTTGAATTCAACGGTGAGTTTTAGGCAGAGAATTGATTAAGTGTTTTTGTGGATGAAAATGCCCTTTGTTTTCGTGGACGAAAATGATTTGAATCGATCGGAGTTTCGCCGGAAATTTACCTAGTAATTTCTAATCCTAAAAGTTAGGGTACCCCAAAATTAGTTTTAAAAAATTAGGGTACCAAAAAATTGTTTCTTCAAAAGTTAGGGTACCTCTAAGTAATTTTTTGAAAAATTATAAATTATATGTTTACAGAACGAGTTTAATGATATAATAGACATTCTTAATTAATCTGAAGACACGAATCCACTACTGCCACCACTTTTCATGCAATGATTTTTCTTCTTATCAAACAAGCAAAAGTTTGAGATATAAATTATTTTACTTGAAAATAGTTTTCCTTCCGAGTTCCAACAAAGTACATTTAGGTCCTGTTCGGCAAAATTAGCGGTATGGATAGCGGTTTATGTAGTTGATAGCGATTTGTGTAGCTTTTACTGATTCTAATTTAGCGATTAGCGGATAGCTGTTCACACAAACTTTTAGAGAAAATATGTTCAGTAAATTTAGCGGTTGGATTGACATGTAGACATAAAAAGACCAAAAAGAACATGATTATCATTTTTGTATGATTGATTATATTATTGTTGTTATAATAATAATAATAATAATAATAATAATAATATTATTATTATTATTATTATTATTATTATTATTATTATTATTTCCTCTCAAATCATTGTTAACACAATGCTATATTAGTAAAATAAATAAAAAAAATTGTAACTAACAGTGAAATAGGTTGAAGATAAACTAATATATAAATCTTTATCTACTAAATTGAAAAAAAAAAGCACAAGTCAGCATCATTATTTTCATTGGCAAAGAATAAAGACACAATTTTTTTGTCATTTTTTGAATTAAAGAGTTAATTTTTTTCTTCAGGGAGATAAACCAATGAAAGATAGAAAAACAACGTACATGAGAAGGAGATTGGTTGAAGGGTATTTCAGCCTCAAATTCCCCAAACGCTAATTTGTGGCTCTAGACGTTACTACAAGTAACGTTTTAGAATTTTTTCCAAACGCTATTCAAAACGCTATTTGCTGATTCTAAACATCATTTTACCGAACATTAAAAATTTGATAGAATAGCGTTTTGACCAGTCAAAACGCTATAAGCTACACTAAACGCTGTTGCCGAAAAAACCATTACTATAAGTTGAAGAAAATATAAGTTGAAGAAAATATGCAGATGAAAAGATCGAATTCATCAATAACTCACCCCGCCGATTTCAGGATCAGCCAAACAAGAATAGCGAGTTTCACTATGAAAGGGAACGGTGAACTGTGGAATAGCAAGAGGCTCTGGTGTGCATTTTTCCCCGAAGTGTTCACGTATCAAGTTGACCACACTCTGAGTCAAAACAAAAAACAAGCATTAAAACATAAGCAACGCATGCAAGGTTATACTATCTCCATCCCTTTTTATTTATCAATTACGTAATTTTTTGTCACTTTTTATTTGTCAAATTATCTATTTTTTTACAATTTCAATAACTACAATATTGCTCATTTTATTCCTAATGAATGAACTTTTTATGCATTCCAAGAGTATTTTCAAGAATATTTTTGACAATGTGATTTTTTTTTTTTACTCTATTTCCTATAAGGATAAATATTCAGGGATAGAGGTAGTACTACCTCAGTCCCTAATTATTTGTCAATTTTTCTAACTAGCATGTCCCTTTTTATTTGTCAAATTTCCTTACTTTTACAATTCCAACAACTATAATATCAATTCTATTTCTAATAAATAATCGTTTTACCTCATTCCAAAGATACTATAAGGTTTTTTCGGCAATTTATAAATTTTTCACCTCATTCCTCATATTTATTGGTTTTAATATGCTAGTTTTTGTGGCATGCATTTAGAGGCATTGGTAATAGTTTATTTTGGGTTTCAAAATCATTCCAAAAGTAAAAATATTGCCATAAAATGGAAATGAATAATATGAGCACCTCTGTGTCAGGGAAGTCTCCAACAGCTATCACTGCCATGTTTTGGAGATTATACCACTTTTTATAAAATCCTTTTGCTGTCTCAGCTTGAACAGTCCGAATCACATCTTCCAATCCTATAGGCAAACGCTCTGCATACTGCATCCAAACAATACAATTGTACAAGTCAAATAAGAGAAAGTACCATTCCAACCATAGTTATTAAAATCCCGATCCCGATCCTAATCTACGATCTTATGATTTAGTGATTCAAAATCCTCGATGCGATTATGTTATCTACATTCTGATCCATGCATGATCTTACATGGGTTAATTCCGATCTTAACCACTCCATGGATCCGAGTTAGGATCTCGATACTAACAACCTTGATTCCAACCCTACAAAGACTATCAGTAATAGTCCTCAAAGTAAAAGCCAAAAGGACACATCACATAGGACATAGAAAAATAATTAAAAAGGTCGTAAGTGACAATCATTCTTATTGTCTAACCTTTTTATCAAAATTCAAGTCTTAGTAGAAACAATTTCTATTGGGGGTGTTTGATGCATACAAAACTATTTTTTAGGAAAATAATTTTCCTTGTAAAATGACTTTCCTAAAAAAAAAAAATAAAGGTCTATAGGCAAACTAGTGTTTGAAGTGTGTTTTCACTTCTTGACTCTTACTATAAGCTTTAAGACTACACTTATATGAAGTTTTTTGCTTAGAGCACTCATGTATGAAATTTATGTTTCTCTTTGATTCTCTCATCCTCTTGATTTTCCAAACGGTTTTCCAAACGACGCTCAAAATGGTTTTGTTTCAGTTCTAAAAGAGTTTTCGGTTTTTAATCCACCAATTAAGTCTCGTATTAGCAGGATTGCACTGAGATTTATTGTTGTTATTGTACTCATATGATGTTACGTTGTTCTCTCAAAAACGTAAGTTGAATATCGAAGAGAGTTACCTTTGAACCTTGCAAGAGGGAAGAACGTACTGCTTCACCCAAGCGTCCCATAGCACATCTCTTCCGTCTATATTCTTCCAAGACTGCTCCTCTTTCTTTTTCCATGTCCTCATGGGAAATCCGAATCTACTCATTAAACATAGAGTTAAATTATTATGTTGATGTAGTAGTATTTTAGCCACAGATTTGTATAATTGTTATCTCTTTTATGTGTTTATGGTCATTTTTTTTTAAAGTTTTGTACATATACTTTAAGCAAGAGTATACATAGGTCATATTCTCCAAATAAATGAAGTTATAATTTAAAATTTATGCTTACATACACAAATTAGGAAAACTTGCACATAGCCACCTTCAGGCTTATGACATTTATAAATCTAATCCTGACATTTGAATCAATGTTTACCTTCCCTGACCTTTTTAAACCTAATTAATTTACCAACATTTTTTTTAAATTTAGAAATGTTTTCAATGAAGATGTGATTTGTGATGAAATTTGTTTGCTGAAATGACGATAATTTCAGGAAACAAATTTCATCATTAATCATACATTCATTGAAAAAGTTGCTAAATTCACCAGAAAATTACTAAAAAAACTGATTCAAAAGGTCATGGGACGTAAATATTAACTCAAAAAGATTGATTTGACTTCACAAATGCCATAAACCAGAAGGGGGTATATGCAAATTTTCCCACGAATTGTGAAGATACTCGAGGAAATTAAACTTGAGAAAAGACAAAGATGAAACCTCGGAAGTGAAGTCGGACAAAATGGAAAGGGCCTCAGAGAGGATGCCAGGCTGATCGATGGGAACAAAGAGCTGATAGACAGTCTCATCAGAGGTAGTGTAGGCATTCCCACAGGCACCAAACTCAGCTCCAATGCTCTCCAAGAATTTGATCAAGTCATGGTTTTCATATTTCTTGGTGGCATTGAAAGCAAGGTGCTCTACTATGTGAGCAATTCCCCGTTCATTTTCTTCTTCCAACACTGACCTGTAACAAGTTGAGCATTCATTGCATTGCGGTGTACAATATGCATGTCATTGAATTTCAAGGTGATTTTGGTATTTAAATGTAGGCGGTCTTCCCCTTCTGAACTAAAGTGCATAAAGAGACTATTTTGACTTGAATTAATGTTTGGTATGTACTAAATAGGGGTGTTTGATGAATGACGCATTGAATTGCTATTATTATGAAAAAAATAGCCTATTAGGGCATTTTGGTTGTTTAATTTGAATTAACGATATATAACAATAATAAACTAGTAGGAAACCATGTTTGAGCGCCTTTTTGAAGATCTAGATGTACAGCTATGTAGGCAGTTTTCCTCCTCTAAATTAAAGCTCATGAAAGGACTATTTTAACTTAAGTTAGTGTTTGGTATGTAATAAATAGTATATTCGAATGGTTGTTTAGAATTTAGACCCGAACAACCAATTTCTAATAGCTTGAAAAGAGTGATTTATTGAATACAACATATTCTACAAATGGCTATTTTATCCAAAATTTCACCAAAATTATATCAAATATCATCAATAATCATTGATACAAATTATGTTGAATTATAGACAGGGGGCATAAATGAAATTTCATCAAAAACTTATTTTTCAAAAATAACTATTTTTTATTGAATACTTTTTTCTCCAAACTACAAATTAAAGTAATCAATCCAAACAATCAAATCAAACAATCAACACAAAAGACCAGCATCCCACAACCAATAATTGTTTGTCAAACAAGACCTTGGTATTCCAACCTCTTTTAAAGGATTTTCAACTTTTAACATTTTATTTTGTATGTATAGATTCTATGGAATCGGTCTAGATCTCTTGACGTTTGTTTAGGTGAAAGGAAATATAATTTTTTATAATTAATTTGTTGATATTGAATTGTCTGTAGATTATATTTTTATGATTTTAAATAAAAGATTTTTAGTAGTCACACATATTTAATTATTTATCAATTATAAGACCATAGTGTTTTTGTTATCACCTACAATTCCAACAACATATCAGTTATTATAATTTTACTCTTAAAATTCGTTGAAGTCAACAGTGACAGATATTAACGAATAAAAGGAGTAATTTTTTTATTACTCCATTGTGTTTTATAATATTGATTTTTCCCTATTACCTCCAATAATTTCATATATGTTAATTGTCGCTTCAAAAATATTTCACAGTCTTCAATATTCTTCTTTAAATAATAATCTTATAGTATACTTTATCAAAAATTACATCACGCTTATGATAATATTTTTCGTTACAAATCAAATCACAGTACTTTCGTATAATATAACATTGTATATATTAAGAAATTAATGGTTAAAATTTTAAGGTTTAATCGATGACATATACATAGACATATTAAGATGACAATTAATATGAAATGGATGGAATAGTTAGTTAGTTGCATACCCAACTTTGACAGCAAGAGCAAGGGCAGCTCTCATTTGGGGTTTAGGGTTGCACCGTACATAGTAAGTCAACCCGTTTTCGAGCTTCCCGTGATCCGACCCGAATGGATACGGGTCGAGCTTCTCTTCCAAATCCACGTCCACAATCTTCAGCGACTTGAACCCATGCTTCTTCGAAAGCTCCAATGACTTCTTCCTTGGCAGCGCGTCCATTTTTGAGATCAAAGATTAACAATGTAATTAACACGACTAGTAATTAGCTAGCTAATCACGTAATTAATCAGTGGATTAGGCTTTCAAGGGCTTCAGTGGATTAATAGAAGATTTTGAAGGACTTGAACCTGGTTTAATTGAAACCCTTTTTCTGCCTTGGATTTTTGCTTCTGTTCAGAGGTCTATATATAGTACTTTTTCATATCATTTCTGAAATATAATAATGATAACAAATATTTATATTATTATTTTTATTATTGGGTCAAATTAATGAGGATAAATACAAGTAAAAGTTTGGGATAATGACAGGGGGATCATAACATGGGGAGCTTATATGGAGTTTCAAAATTAAGTTGACAAATTTTGATATAGGTATGACTCCCCTTAAAAGAAAATTATATAATTTATTAATGTTGATTTGACAACAAATTATATATAAATCAATAAATAGACTACATCAAGAAGAAAGTGGGTTATAGGTAACCAATGATAATACATTTTGTAAAATTAATTTCCAAAGGAAAGACCTTAGCAACATTGGTGTTAATTAGCTGTTAAGTTCTGTCTCTTAACAAATGTTTAATCAATTAAAGAAAAGTACTAACAATGGAACTACCTTATCAACAACTAGATCAACATCCTAAAGATTATATAGGTAAATTATTAAGAGAAATTATAATTTTGTTTGGGATGTTGATCTATATAATCTTTGGGATGTTAATAAATAAGACTTAGCGCTTTAGTTATTACCTTTGTTTATGCGCATTTTTTAAATTATTAAAGATTATATAGATAAATTATTAAGAGAAATTATAAATTATTAAAATTTTGTTAATAAATACTTAATGCGCATTTTTTTAAAAAACATTTTCTCTATCTTTAGTTATTCCCTTTGTTTATGCAAATTCCAATATTTTGACCATATATATGAGAAACTTTTGGCTAAAGAAACACATTGTAAATCAGGAAATATTTAATAAATGATAGAAAAAATGAAAATGAGGGAGTAAATAGTATGTTAATTTTTTATCACTGTAAGTTGCAGTACTTTTATTTTCTTGATCATATAGTTAGTAAATGGCAAAACTTTTTGTTTCAAAAAATGTTGCAAAATCTACTGTTTTTTCTTCATATTTGCCTGTAATTTAAAATTAAAATTGATTATTTTAATTAGATAAAAGAATGTGCAAACAAATATCTGAATACTTTATTAATTTTACAACCTATTTATAGCTAATATTACAAGTTTTACATAAAGTAGCTAATATAAAATAACAAAAACAAAATAATTTGGTCGAAATTACCAAGGTTCTAGTAATCATCATCATGAATGAGACTGCTATTAGGGTTTGAAATGAGTCAAATCGGCTTAGCGGGAAGCTCGCGCAGCTCGATCAGCTCGAGACTAGCTCAACTTGACTCGGGCTCGAGCTCGTGAATTAGACTAGCTAAGTCAAGCCACGAGTAGCTTGGCTCGTTAACTAGGCTTGGCAAGCCTAATAAGCTTGTTTATGTGTATTCTAATATTACAATTCATTGACATTTTTATGTTGACCTATATATACATACATACATATATATATATATATATATATATATATATATATATATATATATATATATAATATAATATATTTCAATATTTAATCATAGAGATCTATAAGTAGTTAAAAAATTATAAAATTCTAGAGAGGGCAACCGCTCACGTACAATTGTATTAAGATATTAGCATTGCATGGAATTGCAAGCAAATCAAAATATTACACACTATTTTCTATCTTCATATTAAAATCAAATTTATTTTGTAAATTATTCAGTTCGTAACATGTAAATAATTATTATTTATCGTAAGTATCAAGCCACAGGCTTAGCCACAAGCGAAGCCAAGTCTAGGCGGAAATATGTTCAAGTTTGGCAAGCCGTAAGCCAAGTTTTATCTCACCTAAAAAGTAACAAGCCAAGCCTCAAACCTTATAGGTTTAGGCTCTGCTTGGCTCATTTCCACCAGAAACTGTCATATATAAAAGTAAATAATGATAAAACTTTACCATTTGTCTAGTTCTTAAAAAACAAGAACTTGTGCATCAATCACAAACAGTCATATCATCACATAAACATCTTTTTTTATCAACATGGAAAAATGTTACGAAGTTAATTATCAAATAGCTCAATTATTGTAAAAAAAAATATTGATAACCGATGAAAGGATTGGAAGAAGCTAATAAAAATGGAAGGATCAGAGTTGACAAACATTAAAATTTCAAATTCCAACTCAAAAAAGACAACTCCTAAGTGATGGGGGGTTGATATAGCTAGTTGGATATAATAAATTATACTTGAATATTAGTAGGACATAGGTTTTCTATTGTCCTAAATTTAGGTTGATCTAGCCCTAAAAAGATCAGGCTTATGTAGATTTATTTTATTTGCTGGATCCCTGAGTTTCTACTTGAGGAAGTTCATTTATGAGGAAGCTAATGGCTGCTTATGACGTGATGAGCATCAAGAATAAAACATAATAATAGGGTTTTATATATATATATATATATATATATATATATATATATATATATAATAATAATAATGTTTATAGATCGGGTGCCCTTCAAATGAGACAAAATTTTTAAGTTGACCAAACCTTAGTACCATAACGATTCAAAAATTTTATTGGTCTTTTAACTTTCAACTTAACTTATTATTTGTATTGTTCTTATTTGTTTTAAGCTTAGTCCTTGACACTTATTGTCATGTCACTATTGATAGATCAGTAGATAAGGACATAGGTTTAATTTTATGATTATTTTAGTATATACTAATTTACAACTTTAATTAATTTATATGTTATCTATACTAATCTTTCCGTTGTTTACATAGTATTAGAAAGTGGAGCAAATCGTTTGCTGTTTTCAACTTGGTTCATGTATCCTTGGTGCTTAAGCTGTCCTAAAATATATTGAGATAAGTCAAAGTGATGTTAATATTTGTTTTAAGTTTGGTCATTTGATAATGATACTCCTATTAGTTGTTATCTAATCATTTAATTAAAAATTTTTTTAAAAACGTTAACCCTTTATCTCTAGTAAATACAATCCACAAATTTTATCCAAAATTATACTTGGACTTTAATATTGTATAGTGGGTTACAATAAATGAAGATCCATTGATGCTTAACTAGCTTGAAAGCAACATTTGTTATGACATTGTGACCAATCTGAATTTCACTAATTAATGACATGATTGGAAACTCCTTCAAAATCAAACATGCAAGCAATCAACAAACACTTTGATTCACAAATTTCTTTTCTAGTTAAAATGTTTTCCCCAAAAATATTAGAAACCCTCTGAACAGAAAAACTTTTCTAGGGTGTGTTTGGTTAGTAAAAAAGCTTAGGGAAATGCCAATTTTTCTGTCATTTCCTACATTTTCTTAGGGAAAATTTCTCATATAGGAGGTTAAGGAAAATTTTTCTCGAGGAAATCTTACCAATGGAAAACTTCCCGTGAAAAATTTTTCTCGAGAAAGATTTTCCCGGGATTCCTACTAAACGCTCCCTAGTTAAAATACCCTCCCAAGAAATAGGATGGGAGATTTCAATTTATACTTGCAAACTATTGTTAGAATATACAGGCCGTGGTGCGGCGAAATGTAAAAAAGAATGGCATGAACAAGAATACAATGTACATGCATGGCTTAGCCAAGTTTTATGTTTTGACATAAGGATTCCCAAAATTTTGATATATTTTGTTTATTTAGGTTAAAAAGAAGTTCAAACCTGGAACTGCAACACCCACATTTAGCCATGTCCGTTCCTTTGGTAATGTAATGACGATCTAGTCCATACTCAAGTTAACCAAATCTTATTCTATTCGACCAAAAGTTACTAAAATGTTTTATATTCCTATCACGATTATAACTTTTTACAAATATTACATATATTTACAATTTTAGCTAAAAAAAATTACAGGGCATAGCAAAATTACATGATTGGGAAAGTCCCTCAAAATCAAACATGCAAGCAAATCACATATTCACATAGCATTTACATTTACATTTACATTCACAAAATGTCTTTCTAGCTAAAATACCCCTTCCCCAAAAAAAACAGAAAAAACAAATTAAAAACCCTCCAAACAGAAGAACCTTTATTCACCAGCACTGCTCATAGTAACACAAACCCTTCAACTCAATAAGCAGGGAAATGTTGATTTATATGTGCAAACCATTGTTACAATATACAGGCCAAATGTAAAAAATAATGGCATGAACAAGAAAGTATACAATGTATATGGCTTAGCCAGGTTCAATTAGGTACCTGCAACATCCAACATAAATGAAGTATTAAGGGCAAGGAAATATTCTTCTACAAATATGTAACTTTGAGTTTTTTACTTTCCTAGGAACGTAACAGTAATATTCAGAGGTAAGACTGTCTACGTGGATTTACCGTCATATATTCAAAAGGGCAAGCCGTCTTCCGGAGAAAAGATACAAGAGAACAGCAAGAATTACTTACCTACAATGGAGAAAAAGGAACATGTATCAAGTATCAACTACTCATTTCTTCCCAGAAAAGGCCCTTCTTACTTTGTCGACAGTCTGCAGAAGACGATAAGATATTCTTTGTCAGAGATCAAGATATAGACAGTCTTATATCAATTGGAAATCAATTCAAATGTGCCAAAGCAACCATAACCAACTAGCTAACCAACTACCTTTGCATATCTGCCATAGTACTTTTGCTTGAGTTGGGCCTTGAATTGTTCTTTTAGCAGGCGAAAAGGGTTTGTCTCTGGCATTAGGGTTACTGCAATGTAATGCCCTTTGCAAGGGTAAGGTGGTATTCTCTGCAATGCCCACCTTGCTGTCAGTGGTGAGAATGTTTGACGAACTCTGCATCTTGCTTTGTCCAATGCCTGCAAAAGCCGAAGTAAAACCTATTTACTTAGAGCTGGCAAAATTTTGTAAAAGAACGATAATGATCATAGCCCTAATTTCAATATTGACCAATTAAACTGAAATTCCAGATACAATATATCCGTTGTTACTTGTTTCTATTGTCCAAACTCGATTCTGACCTAAGTTCATGTATCCCCGAATTGTAACCTGACCCAAAAAGAACTGGGTAATGGCCATTAACTTCTCATCTGAACTTTGACATTGACTGATTTGATTGACCCAAATTTTACTGGGACCCGAAGTTTTGCCAGCGTAGGGTTTGAATTGGGTTAGTTTTAGTATCAGTACCAACCTCAAATGTGGATCCCAGATCACCAGAATACTGCCTTGAACGATAACTTCTCAGAATTTGGAAAAGCCAGTAAATGTTCCCCTGAAAAACAGACAAATATCTTAAAACTGTAATTATGCATATTTGAGAGATTCATAGCTTCTTCTACACTTAAGCATTTACAGGATTTGAATAAAGAAAGGGCACCTGGAGCTCATTTTCATGGTTTCTCTGTTCAATCTCAAGCACAGTCGCGACATCTTCTTCAGACGGTCCATGATCTTGGAGTTTTGATATTTCATCTAATGCAACATCAACCTGCACAGAAGTTTGAAAGTTTTATCATGGGGGAGGTAAAAATGGTGAAGTTTATTAGATGAACTAACTACTCACCAATGTTGAGGAAACATTCGGATCACAGGAAAAATCTATGCTTATTTCGCCCTCCAGATCGGCCGTCTTGGAAGGCTTGCTATAGCCAAAGTCTGAATCCACATTCACAGAGTAAATCTGTAGGTGAACAAGAAGAGAATTAGCATTCTTCGAACTTGACAGTAATATATGCACAGTAAATATGGTAATTAACAAGTTACCTCTCCATGTTTGAACCGGAGAACCTGAGTCATCTTTGTTTGTAAAAGCTGGCATAGAAATGCCACAAACCACATCTCCTCCAGCTGGTGAGAATTTTAACACAACAACACACGTATCGTTATAGAAGATCATGGTAAACATAGCTTCTAGTTGAGAACGGTTATAATTATCCAAATCCAATATCCTAAAAGTCCCATTGCAAAATAGACTATGTGGGGTCTGATGTAGCAGTCTTATACTTTGAATTAAGAAATTTAGAGAGACTGGTTCTGATTGACCCAAGATTTGGAAACTGATCAACACCTACTACTCCATTTGGAAAAGAAATAGAAGAGGTTTAGAGAGGCATTTCACTTTAGCCCTTTACAATCTAAGCTAAAAAGATAAATATTGGCTATAGTTATCTGCTTCTCTACATTGCAAGTTTTGGTAGAGATTGAATTTCACTGTCAAACATACCATGGTCTCGTTCCTCAACTTTATTTGCAAAGAGATATGGACTGAGCATTGTGCTTCCACCATAAGACTCCGAACAATTTCTCTGCAACAAGATCAAGAACCAAGATGTGACGCAAACACACTCGTAAGGAAAAACCCAAATCCATATCTAAGCATAGCAGGGTGTGAGAAACGGGGTGGGGTATGATGTAGCAGTCTTACTAGTCTTGAGACAAGAAATGAGTGGTTCTTAGCTTGAATTATTGACAAGTTTACATACCTTACAATATGTGTAGGAGGATTGCTAGGTAAACCTGCGAGCTCATCCAAACCTAACGGCGGTTTTGATTGTGAAGGCTTTGGAATGCCACCCTACACGAACAGACGACAAAAAAGCTAAAACCAATATATCCATGACTTGAGATCATGCTCATAGTGTTGGCATAACATAACTTACCAAATACTCCAAAATCAGTGGTTGAGCCATGGTAGGATCAATGTTACCAACAATGACAACAGTGAATGTAGAAGGGTCTCTGAAACACTCATCAAAATATTCACAAGCTCTGTTGGGATCAATTTTCGGGAGATCACTAACTTGAGCAGGCTACAAAAACCAGAATCAACACTGCATTATGAACTGCACCATCACCATATTATGCATCATGTTTGGGATCAGGATTCATTACCTTATAGAAATAGGAATTCCCAAACTTAATCCTTGTCAGTCGGTTTGAAAACACAGTGTGGGGATCCCTTTCTTCAGCGCGAATGATCTCCTCGAGTAAATGTATTACCCTTCTGATGTCTTCTTCTTCAGGTTGCACACGCGTGACAAAAAGCTGATACACAAGCTGCCACACAACACAAGATGCTTACAATTAGGTTGTTCCTGACCGGTCGAGTTGCCAAATTCCAATGGGTTTTTTTTTTATTTTTTATAATAGTGTATGTTATGAACCTGCAACGCGGTTTCAAAATCCGAATGCGAACAATCACCAACGAAACTTCTGGCATATGCCCCGAGATCTGTTGTGACACTGGCTCTCTTGCCAGCCAGGATGTCCTCTAAGACCGTGGGTTTATAACCAAACTTTCCAATTTCAGAAGCAATACTTGAACTCAGTAAGCATGAAAGAAACTCGCTTTCTGGAAGTTGAGAGTAGCCTCCATATGAATACCCTTTAAAGATAACCTGTCAAAAAAAGCATTGTTTTAACTAGACAATCATAGCAAAAACTTCACAAACTTTTCTACAAAATGTAGATCCCATAACTATTGAGTAGAAGTTTGAGTGAAAACAAATGTAGAAACAGATGATCAAAGGACCCAAAATCATAGCAAAAACTTTAGAACAAGACTAAACTGCAAAGCAAAGACACGAACCGTTATTGCAAAGTACATAAGCTAGTTTTTTTTGCTTTCTTTGAATCTCTGCAACTCCAAATCTAAAGAAGCAGCCAAATAAACTTCAGCATACCTGGTCATTTTTGAAATCTGTACATTTGTAGCAAACTTTCATGCCATTTGACAGAATTAGTTCTGTAACCCCAATATCCTTGTACTCAAGTTCCTGCTCAATGTGCCTGAAAATAGAAGATCACTATTTTAATCAAACTCCCTTGAATGATCAAATCAGTAAAACTTGACCTAAAACACAAAAAAATACTTGGCAACTTTTGACAAAAGCTTACCCAGGCTGCGGTTTCACCTGGATCATTTCTTCTGGAATGAAGTCATCCTCCCAATCAGAAATACTCCCATCCGTCTCCAAACATTTTATCTCAGAAACAACACGCCGAAGTTCTTCCTCAGTTACTGAAGGCCGAGGTTCTGTTACAATTATTACAGGACTGTTTGCCGTCCTTAACTTCTCAGAATAATGGGACACCTCAGATGCTGATATTTCTGCATTGCATTTATTACACTACACAGGTTCAAGTGCCTGAAACATGGTATATACATTCATCAAAAATAGCAAACTTAAGTAAGGTCGGTCCAATTTCAGAACATACGGGGCAAGATAGTTTTATAAAGCTGGGCCTCCAACTCGATCCCAAGAACAGCCTCATTCTGAAGGAAATGCTGCAAATACTGATATCGCCAGACAGTTGATTCAGTCTGTTCCCGCTCTAAGTAAGCAGATTCTATCTCTGACATGATGTTGTCACGGGCAATAGCTATCTCGCGATCTGAGAACTCATGCAACCTAACCCTTGCAAGCTGAGATGGGATCATGTTAACGATCAGTATTAGTATCATTAGGTTATAATAGCTGGATTCATCTAAGAAAATCATACATGCTTGCATGCATGCACACATACATTACCTCAGTTAGTACTGATTTCAGTGCTTCAACTGTCCCTTTCTCTTTACAGGATGCAGATACTTCAACAGCTTTAACCGGGCGCACAAGCTCACCTTCTCTAATAGAAGCTCCAAAATAAGGCGGGTCTCTTCTGCGAGATATCTTGGAGAATCTACGGTTCAACGCAGCACGGAACATGTACCCTATGAGCCAGTCCCTGTATTCGCCTACTGTCTTAGGCCCGTCGTTTGGCATCTTCCAGCTTATCTCTATACTAGTCTGTCACAAACCAAATTGATATGGTCAAACAAGCAGAATTCTAAGCATTCGAGAAACTGAAGATTTTGCTTAGTACCACTTCTACTACTACTACTACTAACCCCGCTTGCTTCAGGTTCAGCAAAACATGAGAAACGCGTTTCAGCAACAGTGGGAACCTCAATTAGGGGGGCAACTGGGGGTTCGGATGAAGATTTTTGACCAAAATGTTCGCGTATCAACTCTACTACACTCTGCACAAGAGAAACCAATAGAAACTAATCATCTTCTACTGTTATTTTACCCCAAAATAGATAAGCAAACTAATACTGACCTCTGTATCAGGAAAGTCTCCAACGGCTATCACAGCCATGTTATGTAAATTGTACCACTTTTTGTAGAAACCCTTTGCAATCTCAGCAGGAGCAGTCCTAATCACACTTTCTAAGCCGATAGGTAAACGCTCCGCATACTGCAGTCATTCAGAATTCTTCAGACCCAGATGCAAACATGAAACAAACTATATATTAAATGACAACTAATAACTATCCTCAAGGTTTCATTTCACATTAGGGAAGGGAGTTATGTTATGACTAAAACCTTACAAGGATAGACATAACAAATCATTTCAAAACTGATATCCATACCGACTAACATCTTACATGAACATAGAATTTTCGCATCCTAAAGACAACTTTAAATCCTGATTAGCTTAAGCTTTAAGTTGAGATAACTCCACATGCTATCAGAGCCAGACTGAGTAAGACGCCTCGGGTTTGAATATCAACAAGCCCATGTTTATAAGGTCTTAAGGAGGCATTTGCATCAATCACGCTTCAAGCCCAAAGGGCATTCACAAGGGGCGTGTTAGAATATAAACCATCACTGGGCTATCAACTATCAGCTTAAGCTTTTGGTTGAAATGATTTCACAGTATGTTTACAATTAGAGTATAAGCTTACCTTTGAACCATGCAAAACTGAGGCAAAAGACAATTCAGCCAAGCGGCCATTAGCATCCCTACTTAATCTGTACTCTTCCAAGACAGCTCCTCTTTCTTTCTCCAGGTCCTCAGGAGAAATTCGAATCTGCAAAAACCACACAAAGTCAACCACAAAGCCATACCATACACCAACATTAACCATCAGAACTTTCAGAAACTAGACCAGGGTGTGAATGAAACCTCAGAACTGAACTCGGACAGAACTGCAATGGCCTCAGACAAGAGTCCAGGCTTGTCAATCGGAACAAACAGCTCGTACACAGTCTCGTCAAAGCTCGTGTATGCATTCCCACAAGCACCAAACTCCGCCCCAATGCTCTCCAGGAACTTCACCAAGTCATGGTTTGTGTACTTGTTGGTGGCACTAAAGGCAAGGTGCTCCACTATGTGTGCAATTCCCCGCTCGTGATCCTCTTCAAAGACAGAGCTGTCATAGCCACAAGTCTGCAATAAGTGAAGATGAATGTGTACAAGGAAGATCAAGGAGAACCCAACTTAATTGTCTAAACTTATTCTCAACTTGTTTCTAAACTTTCTTTTTTTTATTGCTCAAAGCCTTGAAAGACCGAGAGTTTGCATCATAGATGCTACAAACAAGAGACTCGCGGCATCTTAATATGGTACAAGCAAGTGCTCAAACACAAAATCAAACCCTACAAAACCGCAAACTGCTCTAAAAAGGCTCAACCATATGCCTTCTTTTTCTTCCTTATTCCTCCCGAAATGCTCCACAACTGCAACTTAGTCACCCATGATCGGCATACCACACTCACTCCTAATTATTACAACCCTGAAGCTATCTCTGCATCGATATCCTTAATTTCCTTGAATTTTTCGAGGAGCTTCATGGGTAACTTATTTTCTATGAGAGTTTTCTGCATAACTTATTTTGAACTTATTTACTGAACATATTTTTCTAACCTTATTAGTTATATTAAATATTTCAAAAATGCGTCTCTAAAGAACGTACGTAATCACAACTTTGATATGAGAAGTTATCATCTGCGAGACAAAGTATACGAACCCTTTATAAATGTCTAAAAATTCGGGGTGATCATTCATTTTTGGGTGGTCCTCTAAATGTTATGTGATCAATGATTCTACATAAAGATGACTTTACCAAAGAATTCAATAAGTTATCAAATATTCTTTTTAAAGTTGTCATAAATGCTCGTCTCATAAATTCATAATCGCTTTTTAAGGTGAAAATTTACTATATTTAAGCAGTCTCGTCCTATACTTTTGTTTAAGGTAAGCTTTACAATGTTACATAATCTAACCTTACATTACTTGAGGTCAAAGAATATTACTGTATCAAAAATGTATGAAAATGCCAAAAAATACATAAAGATGCTCCTAATCACACATTACTATGAATGAGTATCACAATCAAAGCAGAATCAAGATATTTTGTTATCCTTTCCAAAAACAACAAATTCGCAGAATCAAGAACAAGAAAAAGAAGTACGAACCCGACTTTGACTGCGAGAGCAAGAGCAGCCCGCATCTGTGGTTTCGGGTTACACTTGACGTAGTAACTCAACCCGTTTTCGAGCTTACCATGATCCGCCCCGAATGGTTTCGGATCCAACTTCATCATCAAGTCAACTTCCACCATTTTCAGCGATTTGAACCGATGCTTCTTCTCCAGCTTCAATGTCTCCCTCGGCAACACATCCATTCTCTCTCTCTACACAATCCGACCAGAGTCAAATCGAATCGCCCGATTTCGTCCGATTCGGACTCGGATCCTCGCCGGAGATCCGGGAAGTAACGCCGGTGATCGGTTATTTCTTGGGTGGATGTTTGATTATTATTATTTGGTGGGGGTATTTATGGGATTTGAATTGAAGGAGTCGTTGATTGATATTTGATAGGAAATGGTACGAATGAATGAATGGTTGTTGATGGTGGTTAGTTAACCGTGCTGGATTGGCTGTTTTTTTTAATAATTAGTTTTGGGAATAGTAATTTATTGCTACTAAGATTAAATTAATGAAAGATTAGTGTTTGATTAGAACGATGGGGAGTTGGGGTCTATGGGTTCATAAATTTTTATTTCAGTTGGTCTTATTTTATTTTCATATTATACTGTTCAGGCTGCTTCTAAGTAATTAGCCTGATCGGTGAAGGTTTTAAGGATGACTTGTTGGAAAACATAAGAATTCTTAGTGACCACATATGAAGGAATGAGCCAAATTTGAGAAATAAGGCTTGACAATTATGTCAAACAGTACGAATCCTTCAAAATGAAGAATGGAGAATCCATCAAGGACATGTACAAACGGTTCGCTATTATAGTCAACAATCTCAAGTCTTTAGGGAAAACCTACTCAAATGAAGAAAAAGTTCGCAAGATACTCAGATGTCTTTCAAGAAAGAAACGGGAAACGAAAGTCACCGCAATCGAGGAAGCTCAGAATTTGAAAACTCTCCAATTAGATGACCTCGTTGGAATGCTTCTTGCTTACGAGATACATCTTTAAGAAGAGCATGATGAAAAGGAAGAAGTAGCCCGCAAGGACATTAATAGTCCTAACGAGTAACGACAAGTCAATTGAGGATGATAAGAACTGGAGCTTGGCCTTGATGGCCTAGGAACTCAATAAACCGTGAAAAAAAAAAGTCATAATTCCAGAGGATCGTCATCCAAACGGGTCAATCAAAGAGGTAAAGATTCCTCAAATAATGAAACTAACCCACTTTCTTGCTTTGTTTGTGGTGATCCAGATCACTTGCTTAAGGATTGTCCCTATAGCTGAAACAACAAAAAAAGGAGGAGTCACATAGCCCTGATGACCTCTTGGAGTGACAATAGTAGTAGGTTGGAGTGATGATGAGGAGGTTATCGGTCGTTGTCTTATGGGAAAAGACACCAGTGATACCGAGGAAGTTGGTACAGCTAATGATGACTACCAAGACAATGATTAAGATGAATCGGGGGAGGTAACTCTTGATGAGCTCCTTACTTGACCTAAAAAGTATTTGGCAAACTATTTTCTAAAGATTGTTGCAGGTGAGACTAAGTACTTGGATAAAATTAAGTCTCTAAAAAGGACTATCAAGGGTTTGGAAGAGTGTAAAGACAAAGTGGAAAAGTCTTGCAATGATCTTACCTCCAAGATTGACATTCTCGATACTGAAAAACTAGACCTCAAGGCCAACCTCGATAATGTCACAAGTCTTCTTGTTAAGCTAACCAAGGGATAAGAAAACTCTGGTGAATCGCTTGGATCTCAATGTGCCTCCTTCAACAAAGAAGGATTGGGGCATCGTCCCAAGAAGAAGCAAAATTGTCGTCAACGATATTATGTCTCTCGAAAAACTGCCAGCCAGAACAAATAACCAAGGACGTTATAGTAACCTCAATAGAAAGGACCAAGGTCACATATTCAATTCATGGCACCAAGGCAAGGATAATACAACTACCTTGGCACTAGATCCCAAGGTCAGTCCTCTCATCTCAAAAATGAGAGCCAATTAGGTAAATCTCATTACTCCAACCATTATCGTTCTAGAATTGTACACGTTTGGGTTCCAAAAGGAACCAGACCTCCTAACAAGGTTGTTACTAGTAGTGAAGGACCTCAATTTTTTGTTGTCAATTATGGCTTAAAGAAGGTTGTTTGAAATTTTTGTAGGTACGCTCAGCATCCAACCAAGGAAATAGTGAAACCTCAAGAGTTTGGTTACTCAATGAAACTTGGAGCAATCAAGGGCATTGTATGCATCAGTAACAACTTTTGCAGTAAAACCCAATGTCCTTAGCGGCTAATCAGAAGGCAAACACAACCTCATGTCCCTTGCGTGTCATATAGGTTGACATATTAGATCTATTCAAATGACGGTGTTATTGTGTTATTTGTGGCACGAATTGAGGGGGAACACCCTCTTTTAGTACTAACAAGTTCATTAAGTTGTAGCAGATTATTACACACGGTTGTTATACTAAGGGGGAGTTTCCTAAGATCTTTTTGATAAAAGTCAAAAAGGGGGAGGAGTATAGTTATTAATGAATTTTGTCTTTCATAAAAAAGGGGGAGACTTGTTGGGACTAGGGTCAAGGACATTACTTCTACATTCACTAAGGACCTCACACGAAGCTTTGACAAAGCCATCGCACGGAGTTTTGATATAAAAGACAAAATTACGAAAGCAAGAAAGGGAAATATCTTGTGTTCCATTCTATCTAAAATCCTTAATATAAGCTTGATATACTAATTCTAGACCCAAATATGATTGCATAATATTTCACAAAAAGAAGTATGGAAAGCGTACATATTTGATAGAAATCAAAGAGTCAAGAAGGAAAGAATCTGGAGGATTTCTAATCAAGAAATAGAGGACAGCAAATCAAGTCATGTATCTGTTGACCACCAATAAGGAAGTAAATCTGCAAGAAGGTTATAAATCACCTCATGACCTCAAGCAGAAACATTCATTCGATTCCAAGTGAAGAAATCGAGAGAAAAGCTATAGGAAATCAATGAGTGATTTCTAAGTGTGTAACCAATTGATATTGGTGAAAGTGTAACCTGTAAAGGCCCTCTGTAGATTGTAGCTGAGGACCTCGGTGAGTAGTGTAACATAAACTAAGTGTTGTAGTTTCTGTGAGTGATAATCACCAACGTGGTTGGTGGAATATTTCCTCTAAAATCGCTGCTAGGACAACTTAGTTGGGATACTAGCCAACTTAGTTGGAACACTAGCCAACTTAATTGGGACACTAGCTCCACTGTAACTGTCCTAAGGACATCAGCTCTAGGATAGTGAGTTTGTTTGTAACCACCTCAGTGTAACGTTTTTTGGTTTGCATTCCATAATATAAATATTTTTGTTACATTGTGTTTAAAGCCTTAACAGTAAGTTAAGGTTTGTTACTAACGTCCTCATTGAGTGTGCAGAATTTTAATAACCCTATTCACCCTCCTCCCCCCCCCCCTCCAGGGTTCTTTCATAAATGATCAGTTGCCATGGTGTATGCTTTCTGTAGATGATGTAGTGCTTATTGATGAGTTACGGGACAAACTTAATGACAAGGTGGAGCTTTGGAGGAATACCTTAGAGCCAAAGTGTTTTAAATTGAGCAAGTCAAAGACAGAATATATGATGTGTCATTTTAGTGGCTTAGGAATAGGGCTCACAACCAGGAAGTAACCATTGGAGTAGCTATTGCTTAGTTGGAGAAGTTTAGGTATTTAGGTTTTTTATTACAAAGCGATGGAGAAATCAAAGAGGATATTACTCATCAAATAAATGTGGCCTGACGAAAGTGGAAGGCGACGTCAAGAGTGTTGGTTGATAAGAGAATCCCACTTAAACTCAAGGGTAAGGTGTATTGCACGGTAATTAGACCAGTGATGCTTTATGACCTAGAATGTTTGGGGCGACCAGAGGTTGAATGTGGGAGAAACGAAGATGTTTAGATGGATTTGCGGTTACACAAGATTGGACAGGGTAAGGAATTTTGTTTGCCGAGATACTTTAGGGGTAGCACCTATTGAAGACAAGTTGAGAGAAACTTAACTGAGATGGTTTGTGCATATCTTTAGGAGAAGTGCAGATGCACCCATTCGGAGGTATGAGGAGATTAGATTATCCATAGGCCGACAGGGGCGTGGGAGGCTGGGAGGTGATTAGAGCACATATGAAACTTGGGATTAACGGAGGACATGGAATTGGATAGAGGAGCATGGAGGGAAAGGATTAAGGTTGTAGGGTGAGGATTGTCAGTAATGTAGTGTGTCGTGTCTTAGTTTGTACCCTTGTTTTGTCTTATCGATTAAAAGTGGCTCAAGTAAATGTAGTTATCCTCGCTTACATGAAGCACAAAGGTATGTATCCCTTTTCTGCCGCAAGCTAAGCCACTTCTTTTCTTGTTTTGTTTCTTGCTTTTCTAAAGGTTTTCCATTTGGGTTTCTTTTAGTTTTTAAACTAGCATTATTTTTGAAGTGTTTTCCAAAAGGTTTTCCGAGGATCCGCAGGAATTATCCTCTTCATGAACTTTAGTTCACTGGGGGAAGATTGCCTACATAAGGATCCCCTAGACCGCGTTCAAACGTGTTTCACCTAGGAATTTGTTATTGTTGACACACAAAAAAAAATACAAATATGGTCAAACAATAAAATTTTCAAAATGTGTTAAAAGAACAAAATATCAAAAGTTACTTTTGAGAGTTAGACTCTAAACACTAACATAAATGTTGCTTGAAAGTTGAAATGTCAATGTTACTCGGAACATTAACTGACACACTAGTTTGCCGAGTATTAATATTTGACTAATTAGTGTTTCAACTTGACCAAAATATTATACGGTACCCTAAACGCTATTGTTTAACGCAGCTTTGGCTTGATTTGATTTGGTATTTTTGCACAAGAGATGTAAATAGTTGTTGGTACAGTGTGTAAAAAATCGATCTAATCTTTGTTAAAAAGAAAAAAATACACTTAAAATATCCAATTTCATTCCTTTTCTAAAATAGAGTTAACACCAAATAGGTCCTAAGAGTCTATGTTGTGTCACACTCCTTTAATTTGTACGGGAGGGGTACAAACAGACACATTGGAATTTAAAAAAGAAATTAAATAGAGGAGAATCATTTGGTAAAATTATCATCCAACTGAAGCTTAATGAAAATATAACGGACAATGAGATCTCTATTGGCAACAGGCTCATAAACAAAATGGTAGCTAACAATAATATGCTTACTGCGCTCATGATGGTTAGGATTAGCAGTAAAATATGTGACACTTTGTCACACAAAGAGAGAAATACCCAAGTTAAAGAGTACCTTGGGTAACCAAATTATCTCTGCAACAACCTTATATTAAGTTTAAATAGAAGATTTAGATATCGTGGGATACTTATTCATTCGCCAAGCTATGACATTGTGGCCAAAGAACATAACATAACCGGTAGTAGAACGACAGAGCCCTTGCACCCCCCCCCCCCCAAAATAAGCATCTAAGTATACCACAATAATATAATGAGCAATGGCGAAACGGAGAAGGATCCCATCACGAACAGTACCTTGCAAATATCTGAAAATGTCCTTGAAATTAGAGATGACAACGGGTTGGATCCTCGCTAGGTCAACAGGGTCGAGCCATATAAAAAGAGGATTACTAAAGGAATGAGTGAATAATAGGCGACTCATTAATGAGCCAACCCATTCATCAATATTAAGGATCAGTGAACTGGTCGGCATATCAATGGCCTCAAAATATATAGTTTTTCGTGTCATTTTAAATGTTAAATTTACTTAAATATATTAGTAATAATTCATATCAAATAATAATTAGCATAACTAACTTTTAGGACAAATACATTTCATTTTGTGCTAGAAAGCTTGACCCGATCCACAACTTCAATGGGTTGAACCTTGACCCCACTTACCCCTATAGCAAATAGCTAACCCTAACCCTAACCCTAACCCTAACCCGACCCAACCCATTTTGCACCCCTATTGGTAACAGATAAATGAGAAGTGCGAAGCATGCATAAATTGGAAACTACTTGAACTAAATATCCAGTATCAAATCGAGTCAAAGTTAATATTGCACAACACCTACCATAATATACTTAGTAGGATCAACAAGTAATATACCATCCAAGAGATCAACAATAGAAGAGTTGATAGATTTATAGGTGTGCATGTGAAATTTGTGAATAAGGCCAAAGTTGTATTTGCGTTAAAACATAAACAAGCCAAACAATAAACGAACAACATGCAGTTCTAGAAAATGATGACAAATTGGTGGGAAAGAAGATTAATAAAGAAGAACAATATAGAATTTGAGTTTCATATGAGAATAATATCATCAATATAAAGGAGCAATATGAAGATATGCGAGTAGGAGCAATAAAAACAGATGTATCTAGCTAGCCACAAAGAAAACCATGAGAGAGTAAGAGGCTACTAAAACTATGAAATCAAGTATGAGGAGCGCTTGTTCTAAACCATACATAGCTTTTTTTAGGAGACAAACATGATAAGGATGAGATCGAGGAGTCAACAAAGCCAAGAGGTAGACGTACGTTAACTTGCTTAGTAAGGATGACTTGAAGGAAGGCATTCTTAATTAACATCAAATTGACGATTATGTCATTTACAAGAGATAGTAATATAAAAAAATATGGTGCTATAGCAATAGGGGCTACTACTATCATGTGGAACTATATCAAGCAAAAAACTTAAGCTAATAGTTGAAGGTTCACAGATGGTTTTAAACAGGCTTCTCACGAATGCTACGCAAATAAACATAGGAACCATTGAGATTCAATTCAAACTTGAAATGCCATACCCAACTTAACTCTGATATCATATAAGAATAATTGATTTGACACACTCCATGTAGGAACCTAGTTGATATCACTATAGTGAATTAGAGAAGTCTCTATTGGTAGATCATAAGTATAACAAACATACCTCCATCATTAACTCATAATATCACTTACCTTTAGTCAAATTAAAAATAACTAAATAATACTCTTGAATAATAAAGATCAGAAAATGCTCTAATAATGCATGCAGGAAAGATAACTTTTGAACCCTATCAACTGAAATAAGTTGCCCAAATAGTCAAATTATCACTATCACAACAACATCAGTACATCCTAAAAGAATTTCTATATATAACCCTAAATTAAAAGCACCATTATTCAACCCAGATAAACACAAGCTATAGATTTAATCAGCAACATTTTCAATGAATTAAATTCCTACCTAGCTAGCTTTTCTTCTACTCACAGAAATTCAAACATCTAAAAACCTAGCAATTTCACTAATTTTCTCATCAAATACAACATCATCATCAAAAGACTCAGACAACAAATTCATCCAAAACCCATCTTCATTATCAAGAGTACTACTACCAGATCCAATCGAGACGGAGCTACTTGGATCTGAATTCCAAGTACTTGATGACCCGGAATCGTGCCTCGAAACTTCTTGTTGGCTCATTGAACTGTTTACTTCTAATGGTGGTGAGATCACTGGTGTATCGTTAATCCCGGTTTCATTAGTGATTAGTAATTTCTTCTTAAGTTTGGTGTTCCAATGGTTCTTCACATCATTGTCTGTTCTTCCTGGTAGATATTTGACAATCACTGACCACCTACACATATATATAATATAATTAAGATTAAGAGTAGTAATTAGCAAGTATGATATAGATTAAGATATGATTACATGATATAATTATCAAAAGGAAATAGATTAAGATAGGATAAACTTGCCTGCTTCCTATTGTACTGTAGAGACTATAAATTATATAATCTTCTTCCTTTGTGAAATCACCATGCTTGATATCAGGCCTCAGATAATTCAGCCACCTTAGACGGCAACTCTTCCCACATCGGTTTAATCCTAGAATACAATCAAAAGGGATAATAATCTTAGCATTTTAAAACTTGATACATATTCCCTCCGTTCTTTTTTATCTGTCACTTTAACTAACTTTTCTCGTTTCTAATTATCTGTCATTTTGTAATTCCAATAGCCTATTAATTACTGATTTTACTATTTTACCCTTGACAATTATTGTGGTAGATAGAAAGCTATTAAAAAGTAACAAGGTTATTCTAGTATTATATGCTCATAACTACCACATAAATGTTAGGCACATTGATATTAGTAAATCAACTCCAAATGACAAATAATTTCAAACAGAGGGAGTATCAATCATGACGCGAATATATAGATGTATGAAAACAAACTAACCAGCTTTCTGCGGTAGAGAAATCCAATTTCCTCCATTGCCAAATCTCATGATGAAGTTCTTAAGCACTTCATCTTCTTGAGGAGACCAAGGCCCTTTCTTGACCTTAGACTTATCACAACAAGGTGCTCTTCCCATGGCTTCCCTTAACCCTTGAGTTTAGTTGATTAACTCTCCTAATCAAAACCCTAATCAAATAATAATAATCTTTTAGTAGCTTTGATAACTATTATACTCTAATAATTGAGTCTAACCTTGTAGCTAGGGAGTTGGCTATGTGGGGATGGAACATTGTATTTATACTAAGATTTGGGGGTTGGACTTAGTCTTGACCTTTGTTTTCCTAGTTTCTTCTTTGTAATAAATAAAAAACAAGTTTGACATGGTGTTTGGTTTTCTTTTTTGGATATCATATTTGTTTGATAATTTGCATGATAGAGAATAAGGAGCCAAGTCAAATGTGATACAATTTATTCAAACACGTCACTTTCACTTGAAAACAAATCGAAAAAAGAAAAAAATTGTAGCCAATAATGGAATGTACGAAGCAAATGACGTATATATTGTTACGAGACACTTGTTAGGTTAAAGTCCCTTATATAGCTTGAAAAGACATATAGTGCATCAAATTTGATAAAATTGTTAAAATGGTGAAAGTATGTTCATTATTTGTCTAGTAATATATATTGTATAATGTTCCAAAAGTATATATATATATTTTGTATAAACTAAATTATTATTTTATTCACAGTTTTGACATTGCAAAAGCACACATAATAGAGGTGTACAAATCAATCACAATTGATAATTCATAATTCGTTGTAACTATTGAAATTGATTACCTAGTACATGAAATATATAAATAAATTCTAAGTAGGATAATCCACGTTGGTCGAGGCCTTAGTTATACTCCCTCCATTCCTCAATATCTGTCACTTTAACTTACTTTTTTTTTTCCATAACATCTTTCACAATTTCAATATAATATTAATGATATTTTTCTAAATTTACTCTTATTTTTGTCCTTACCAATATAAGTATCTAACCAAAATAGAAATTTATTTATTATTTTTATCATTTTGAATACAATTTATCATTTTTAATACAACTTTCTTAAAACCTTCAATTCCCAAACTCAAATGTGACAATTATTGAGGAATGGAGAGAATATTATCGTATTATTCATATGTATCCTTAACTTTTAAATGTCATAAAAATAGGCATTTTTTTTTCTCTTTCCCTATAATTGGGAATGCTAGGAACTAGGAAGTTAATTACAGTATTTAAAAACAATGTTAGTCTTGGGACAAGATATTTTTTTTCCTTGATATATATAAACTCCATATTATTGTATATTAAATCTTCTTTTTGATGAAATTTGTATATTAAATTAAAAATGATATAATTAATCTGTATAAGTTTAATATTATACATAAATTGTATACAAATATCTTTTTTATTCATAAATTTTTAATTTTATCAAAAAGTACTTAAAATACGTCTAGCAGATGGAATTGACTCAGATAGGGTGTTATTTATATTCGTTGGCATAGCCAATGAATACTAAACTCTTTATATGGTGAAGCATTAAAGAAGAAATGGTAAAGGGAAAGGAAAACAAGGAAGAAAGATTAGTCTTAAAAGTTGTTTCTTTTGCTGTTGTTTCTTTAATAATCTTTACTGTTTTTTTCTTTTTGTTGTTGAGCTGTTGTACTTTGAAGAACTTGAAACTTGCAATTGTCAACTCTACAGCCTGATTTGAGCTTTGAATAATCAATAACATTAACGTAACTTAGTATAATCTCACTGACATGAGGTATAAGGTAGTCCAGATGTAGACAGTCATCCCACATGCATGAGAGTACAAGAAGAGACTGATTCCGACGGATATATATCATAATTGTTACGACCATTGTATCCACTCACACAAGGATAAGATCCAATTGCTTGCATTATTTCACAAGCAAACCAAAAGGGGGGAAATCGGACAAAAGTTATTCAACCTTTCATGATGAAAATACACTGAACTTCTTCTTTGACGTAAATGGTATAATATATATAGGGGGCGTTGTTTGCAGCTTTCTTTTTATCTTTTATAACTCTGATTCATTAAAAAGTTATATGGATAATGATTTTAGTTATGTAAATGTAGATTTATCAAATAGAGTTCTATCAATAAATCTAAACCATTATAATCTTAGAGAGTTTTGTGATCATGAATTAAAGTTTATATACAACAAAATCGATAAAGGTCTGGGAAAAAAATAACATCCTTAACGAAATAAAATATATACATTCAACAGCCAAAAGATTGATTTGCTTATTTTTAATTTGCCAGCAGAAAAAGAAAAACACTAAGGATAGTGATAGTTACAATAAAACTGAATTTCTTGGAAGTTTCTATGGACAGAGATTAGTCAATCTCCAGGATTATGTAATCGAGCTGCTGAGGTGTAATTATACTTTTAGGTAGCCTAAGCACTTTTGAATACTCTTGCTAATTATCTTTGAGTGCTAAAATAAAGCCCATGGGCTAACCCTAATTACTATTTCCCTTTGTCACTTTTATTTATCACCCATGCTACAACATTACAACAAACTCCCAATAGAACTACGCTAATAATTTAGATGTAGACGGTCTTCTTTTTATGAACCGAAATTTATAGAAAGGGTTTGTCACCCTAACTATTTCTCGAAAATTAATGAACATAGGTAATAGAATATTAAAAAGAGTTTGTAAATTGCAGAAAGTATTCCTTAACAATATCTCCACGAAAAAGTTGTTGGAATAACAGTTGTTGTAATTGTAAAATTTAGAGAGTGTTTAGTAGCAATATTTTCTTGGAAAAATTGGTCAGTTTTTCCAAGTCGATAATTTCTCTTTATGTGGTTGTCTAAAGTGGATGAGGAAATTAATATTCGCATGGGACCAAGTAAGCTAGGGAAATTTCCTAACCACGACCTAAGGAAAAATATTTTACCGTCTGGATTGGGAATTTGATTATGATTAAATTTCCAAATCGCCCCAAAAAATGACCCATTTCCTCTCTTTTTCTTATAACTTTAAGGATAGTTTAGGTATTTAACAAATTTTTAAAGAAATTTACATTTACAACCAGATACGATAAAAATTTTACTACATATTGCCCTAAGATATTAGGATATAAACCAAACTGTAAAATATATTTTTTTTAGGAAAAACTTTCCTAGTAAAAATTTTTCCAAAAAAGTTTTCCTTGAGAATTTTTTTTTCAAAATTATAACAAACACACACTTGACCAAAAGTAAATCTTTTATTAGAATTGAAATGAGTATACAAATTTTTAGAGTTATAAAATTGAAAATTAAATTAAAGGGATGGAAAATTAGGTAGTTTAATTTGATAAATTAAAAGAGATGAATTGGAGTACCTAGGTACCTTTTGGAACATAATTAATGCACTAATTAACTAAAGTAAAGTAATTATATCTAGAAACATATGACTTGCCTCGATAATTGACTGCATATCTGCTTTAATTTAGTCCATTTCCAGAATTAATTACTTTTTTGACTTTAAACTACTACCATAAACTACCTACATACTCCACTTTCAAGAGTGGTAATTCTGGGATTCACCTCTTGAACCTCACAAGGGACACTTTTACATCAATCCATATTGCTTAGGGTTATGTTTATAACTATGCGTGGGGTAGAGTTTTAGTATGCATTTCGCTTTTGTCCTTTGAAAATAGTGTTTCTTAATATCTATGGTAAAAAAGATATCCTTTGAGAATTACCTATGTAGATAATTTTCTATTAATTTATATCAATCAACTAATTTCACATTTAAATTTTAATAAATATATTTGTTAGGTTTGATGTGTGGAGCCCAAATTATAAGTTTGGGAATGGCTTGAAGCACGAATGGAGTTAACACAGGTGAAATATGAGACAACAAGGGTCGTGTTATGGACAGAGAGTGGAAAATGGCTGATACGAACCGTGTCGTACTGACACCGTACGAACACAAGTTGTGTCAAATTGTGGCGATGTTGGTTTATGCGCTTCTGAGTCCTTTTTTGTATGTTTCCTAATTTAGGCTGATCTTGGATTCTGTTGTTTTTGAGGTGTTTGGTGGCCAAAGAACTCCTATTAACCCTAGACACGTTATTGTGTTGTCTTTAGTATAACTAGGGTCTTCTTGTTAGACTTATTGTATGCAATTGAATGTTTGATATTGTACCACACGAGATTGGCCTGTAATACTTGTGTCCTTTGAGGGAGTTGTATAAGGAGTATCAACTGTGAGTGTTGAGTTCTCAAGTTGTAACCGTAGAGAGATTGTAAAAGTCTGAGAATCTCTGAAATATTGTTATACGTAATCATCTGATAGTGTATCGTTCGTGGTTTTCTTTTTCAGTTTAAGTGTTTTCACGTTAAACCATCGTGTTGAATCTTTATTTATTATTTTACCCATATTTATGATTTATCTGCTAACAATACCCTAAAAATCCTAACAATATTTACTTAAACATGTTAATCTAAACAGATTTCTAGAGTCAATATAGCTTAGTTGCGACGTAAGTACGTCCAAGATGACTTTTATAAGATTAAGATGAATGAGTTGAATGTTGTTGCAATATCCGTGAACTATAAAGCACTGTACTTAGTTTAATGTCCTCATTGGCCAGCATATTGAGATCATAGTATTGATTTTAAGGCCAAGTGACGACTATCGCACATGTTATTTCAGATGCATGCATGTCTCATGTTTGAATGAATTTTGACAAATTTGGATCTTTCCTTTTCTTTGTAAGTTTGATCTTTCCTTTTGTTTGTAAGTTTAGTCTTCAGGTTTATAAATCTTACTCTTACTCTTACTCTGACGTTTTCAAGTTAATATTTACTTTAGGCCTAGTTCTTTTATGCGGTTGGCTGGCTGCGGTGCCACACTGCACCACAATTTGCCACAACCCACCACAATCCATCAAGTCTACCATAACCCACACAAATTATTTTTTCCAATTACTCCTTCCGTTCTTTTTTATCTGTCATTCACGGTTTTCAGTGTCAATCTTTAATCAATAATTTCTAATATAATATTTTTATAAAAAAATATAATATTATACTTTTCTAATAATATTTTTTATTCCGAATCTAATGATATCAATTTTGTATGACGAATCATTATACAAATTAAGATATTAACGGTCAAAGTTTTTAACACAATTTCTAAGGCGACAGATAAATAAAAACGGAGGTAGTACAATTTCACATTTACCAATACATTAATAATTACTAAAACCAAAACTCACCACAACCCACCACAATTCCACCACACCCACCACAATTCCACCATACCGCACCACGCCATACTGCAGCAAGTTATATAAAAAAATAGGGCAAAGCTTTTGAACCAACTTTATTTACTTTTCCGTTAAATTGAGCAAGCTTTCTAGTGAATGTGTGATTTGTGATGAAATTTGTTGGCTGAAATGACGATAATTTTAGCAAATAAATTTCACCATATGTTACACATTCATTGGAAAAGTTGCGGCCTGTGGGATTTACCGGGAAAGTAGTTAAATAAAATTGGTTCAAATATCAAAGTTAAATTTATAAATATCATAAACCTGAAGGGAGGTATATGCAAATTTTCCTAAGTTTGGCGAGGATGGAATTCCCAAGTATCTAAATTTAATTTGAACATTTATATTTGTTAGATTGTGATCTGTCAACTCAGTTCATATATGAATGAGCAAAACCACTGCATCAATATTTTATATGGATTGACAGCGATTAGTAATCCGAATCGGACCAAACGTGAATTGTTCATCACCAAAAGTAGCTCATCACCTTTACTTCCCTTTTATTTTCACTTGCTACATATGTAAGAAATTCGGATTTTTATTACAATAAAATTTGAAAAATTAATCACTATATTAATAATAGAACTTGTATGATAGCTTTTATTTAATCATCTAATTCGGTGATGACGCCACAGAGGAACATAAAACTGAATTATGAAATGCAAAATAATAACCATCTTGTAAGATAGTTAATAACAATCTTGCATTTTACTTAAATCACTTATAAAATTGTAAATAATAGATCCTAGATTCTTGCATATGATCCAAACCTATGGATTATGATCGCAAATGCTCTTATCCAACTTAGGCATCGTTTTGTTATGCGGTAAGTTTGCGATGCGGTGAGTTGCGGTAAGTTGCGGTGAAAATAATAAATGGGTGATGAAATAATAAAAGATAAATGATAATTTGCGGTGAGTTGCGGTAGATTGCAGTAAGTTGCGGTATATTGTGGTCCGGTAACTTACGGTAACGCATAAAAAAACGGTGCCTTAAATTTAATTTACCATTAAAAATAAATAATGTTAACTAATTTGAAATTCTTATTTTTAGTATCCATTTTTCCTTATTGAATCTTAAAATTATGTTTATACTAATTTTGTTTTTTATCAAAGTGTAAATTAATCTTGATACTCGAATAAGTTAAGGTAAAATTTTGAAATATTCATTTGATTTTGATGAAGATAATTAAACAAGAATGCAATCTCCAAATGATTGGTGCATGAGTTGAAAATTTCTTCAATTACCCCTACGCATCATTCAATTGAATGGATCAAATCATATGTCCCACTACTCTGAAAGTATTTCTTTTTCAAATCCAAAAAGTATAAAAGCTAAACCTGGATAATTTAGGACAAAATTAAGGTGGCGGCTTGATCAAGTCTTTAAATTTTTCAATTAAAAAAATGGGTTAAACTATAGAAGTGGAAAAATATAATCCCTAATTAACGCGGTAATTGATTACGTCTCTCGTAAGTAAATTCACCTGAGTGGTAATTAACGTAAAAGTGACTACCAACCACCGCCTTACTACACTGCTTTTGATATATACATGCATGATGCATGGCATGGTATAGATGTGGCATGCATGAAGACCATTTCAATAATTCTAGATTATCTTAATCTATCTTTTACATATGTATTATGATAATTATAGTACTATTAGAATCAGTCAGTTTGATAAAAGTAAAAAGAGAAAGATTTTGTCCCTTCATGTGCAGTAATATTTGTCGACATAAGATTATTTGTGTGTAAATATTTACAAATTTTACATGACCAGAACTCACGCTAAAAATCTTACTATTGTTATGAATTTAAATGCAACATTTAATGATTTAAGAAACTGTTATTGAGAGACATCAAGAGTTATTCCTTTCACTGTTAAAAGTCAATAATACAAGATAAACATCTAGTTTGATTACCTTTGTGTTAGCAGTATAAGATTTAGACCATGTTCTTTTTTGTCATATCATGTTGCACCTATCAGAATTTACCAATCTAACCACAAATCATCGCTTATTACTACTATCATACTACAATTTAATACAATAACCATAATTTTCTCTCTCCTCACTTTTCTCAGTACTTTTCACGTTTCTCTCTCGTCACTTTTCTCGTTACTTTTCACTTTTCTTATCTACCACTCTTATCCCAAATTTTACCACAACTTACGACACTGTACCACATCATATCACACTTTCCACTTTTTTACTATGTCATACCATTACGATACTTTACCCACCGCAGCAAAGAACAGTCTTAGGGGGTGTTTGCTACCCAGCTTTTGGGATAGCTTTTAGCTTTTTTGATACTGTTAGTTGTTTGACCAATATTGAAAAGCAACTTGAAGTGTTTGGTAAGTAACTTTTTATATTAGCTTTTTGGACCTCATAAACTAGTTTCAAAAAACTACTTGATGAAATTGTTTGAGATAACTTTTCACAAAAGAACTACTTTACCAAATATTTTTCCGGCAATCAACTAATTCAAATAGTTAAAATCAAATAGTTAAGTCAAACAGCTATCAGTTGACAGTTACAAGCTACCAGCTAATTGTCAAACAGGGTCTTAGTTGAGTTAGTTCTATTTGGTTTAGTTCAATTAAATTGTTTATATTTAAACATTGTTCAGGAAAACTAAAGATTGGATTTTGCCAAATCTATTCATTACCTAAATACTACCACCTCCCTCCCTAAATAATTGTCCATTAGACTCAACTTTAACCGTTGATTACTCACAAATTGTAATGAGTTACAATATGAAATTATCGCCATTAGAAAGATATTGTACTAAAAATTACAATGATATTAATTTTATATCAGAACTCATCAGAATTTGTGAAGAATCAATACAAAGCCTAATCAACAGATAATTATCTATGACAGGTAGTAGATAATACCTCTTTCTCACAAGCAAAGCTTTGGGGAAGGGATAAAGAAGCAGCTCACACTTTACAAAGCCCATTACAGGCCCAAGGACCAATGCCCAATTTCGAATGGCCCAGGACCCAGTTTCAAATGGCCACTCCATTACTTTCAAATTTATTTGGGCTCTTTAACGGATCGCATGGTGTTTTAAAGTCCAACATTCATTTTCACAAATTGCAAATTCCAACCAAACCATAATTACAATCCATTCCTTAATATCTATTAGGAGGTTCAGATTATGATAATCTTTATTTTGGATCATTAAATAATACTACCTATGTCCTTAAATAAGTGTCAATGTAACTAAACTTTAACTGTTGATTACTCACAAATTATAATGAGTTATAATATAAAATTACCACCGTTAGAAGAATATTGTACAAAAAATTACAATGATGTTAATTTTATATTGTAACTCATTATAATTTATGGACAATCCGCTGTTAAAGCTTAGTCAAATTGACACTTAATTATTTAGAGATTAAGATAGTAGATAATAGTAGTGTCTATTTTTAAAAGTACTCCAAGCCTTACTTTTCAATTATTACAATAATCCCTAGTTAGGCTATTAAACATATAACAATCCCTACTATATACATGTAGATAATTGATAAATTTCCACAATGAAATGAGGGTAGAGTACATTTCAAAGTAGTATATTTTTAAACTAGGAACTATGATTACCCCATGCCCCAATATGAGTATTATATATTGTATTCCAATTTTCCCAAATATCATTGGGTTTTTTTTTATATAATTTCCAATACTCTATTTTAATTGTCAACTTTTATTAATGTATTCTTATAAATTTATAATATTATATTTTTATGTGATTACTTTTCACTATGAATCTAGTAATAATGGTTTCATGTGATATATCTTCACATATGTCGAAAATATAATGATAAACTATTTAATAAAAGATAATGATACATGTCTTGATCAATTAGGATGGTTAATAATAAAGAACAAATGACTACATGATTCACGACAATATAAAAAAGGACCGAAGGAGGGATTATCTATAATGTGTTCTTTGTTCAATAGAAAAATTTTCTTTTTTGGGATTAATTTAAAGGGGGGCTACATATAGATTCAAGGTTAAATTAGAATTTTATTAGTACAAATTAAACAAGGTATTCTTTTATTTGATTCATTTTTTTTAATATAAATTACATTGAAATAGATGTTATTTATAAGTTTAGACTCTATATAAGTATATTACTATATCACTATATTATTACTATATTATATTCTATATTATTTTATAAAATTTACATAAAAATCTTTATATATTTACATTTACATCTTATCGTATTTAATCTCTTGATAGTCATTGTCAACTTTGAAGCAGTATCCATCTTGTAGCGTAAGTGTTCATACATCACAAGGTTAAAATTACAACTTTTTATTATAACTAACTGGTATATATATACGTGGTGATAAATAAATATACTTATATTCTCTCTTGATTAATGTGTTTGGTGGTACGTGTGATTTTTTTATTGGAATGTGACATGCTCAAGTAGATGAGCCCCAAGTAGTCCATATTTTTTATTTTCTAGGGAGTCATTTTCCTTCTTTTGTTTCACCTCCACTCAGTCTCCATGAAAAGCTAGTTTTTCAAGTAGTCATTTCAAAGTATACTATCCCCTCCCTTCTTTAGGGGGGGCATGTTATGTTGATCACAAATTGTATTATTTTTTGCCAAATTTGAGCCAAAATAACACCATTTAAGTATCAAATGTGGTGCTAAGATACTATGATGAAATCATTGTATCTACTTTAAGAAAATATTAGAATTGTTATTTTTTCATTATTTGGAATTATACCCTTATTGATGGTTTCAAGTAGTTGCTCGTCAAATAAGGAATTATACCCTTATTTATGGAATAAGGGATGAACGCAATGGTCCTTTTTCCAATATTGATTCCAAGGCATCTATTTATCAAACGGAATTTTGTTTATGTCCATCTCTTTCAAAATGTTATATATTAAAGAAAAATGTCTTTACAAATCTCTATTATTTTTAATGGGGTAATAGGTAATAAATAATTTTAAAATCTTGAATTAGTAGGAATTAGTTATTTCTAATAACTTCTATTATTTTAATATAAAAGAAATTGGGTGCCCAATAAAATGTTATTTCAAGTCCATTATGAAGCTAATTTTTGTAGTTGATTTTCATAAATTAGCTTTCAATAACTAACTAATACAAACATATGTTTCCAAAGAAAAAAAACTAAACATCTTATAGCATCAAAAACGAAGTACGTGAGGCGTTCTTTTAGCGAGATTGATCAGGAAGACAACAATAATGAAGTTATCACCATTAGCGGTGTCCAACAAAAATCGAAACTAAAAACCAAACTGCAAGACCACATAAACCAAACTGGCAAAAGCGGTTAACCATTTGAATTTTTTGAAAATTGCAGTTAAGGTTAACCAAATCGATTTAAGCGGTTTAGGTTTTGTATATTTGTGAACAGTTAACCACTGCTAACCGGTCTTAATTAATTTAGTTGCAAAATTTGAAACTTTAATGCAAAATGTTAATTTTTCTTCCCCACTTGTTACTTCAAATTTCCAAGAATCGACGGTTAACTATAAACCGAACCCAAAAAGCGGTTAACCATGTTATCAATGCGGTCAACCGGCAGCTTCGGTTTGGTTTCGGTTTCTAGTTTCCAAAAGCGGTTAACCGCATGAATTAAAGTGGTTTAAGTTTAGGTTTATAAAATCCGTAAACCACAAATGCGGTTAACCGTATATGCAGTTAACCAAAATTGCGGTTAACCGATTTTGGGCACCCCTAATCACCATTGGAGGGACGATTATTTCTACAGAGTGGAGAAGTTTTTTGGTACTTGGGATCTATTTTGCAGATTAATAAAGATATTAGCAAAGATATAACAAATCTAATTAAGGTGGGTTGGCGCAAGTGGAACGTGACATCAGGAGTGTTGTTTGATAGAAAGATTTTGTTTAGACTTAAAGCTAAGGTGTATGGTGTAGTAAGCAGACCGACAATGTTATATGGTTCAGAATATTAGGCTACGAAGAAGACACATGATCAAAGGTGAAACGTGGTTGAAATGAGGATAGTTCGATAGATTTGTGAGCTAACCAGTTGAATTAGATTGTAAACATGTCACGATAAGTCAGGGGTGACCACTATTGATGCTAAGCTACGTGATAATATACTAAGATGGTTGGTCATGTATAGTGGAGGAGTACTGTGGATGCTCTTGTTCAAAGATATAGAAATATAACCTTGCTGCCATTTCATTGTGGGCGTGGATATAACAGTCTATGTAGGATGTGACTAGAACCAATTTGAAGTACATATGCTTACTGAAGGACATGAAAGTTGATCGGGGTATTTGGCGAGTTAATAACAGTCTATGTAGGATGTGACTAGAACCAATTTGACGTACATATGCTTACTAAAGGACATGAAAGTTGATCGGGGTAATTGGCGAATTAATAAGAGTGCGTGAAGTTGTTAGTAGGATGTCTTGCTTCAACTTTTCTTTATGTTTCTTGTGCTCTTCTTGTGTACGTATGTGTCTATGTTTATCAAGTTAGTATAAAATCATTAATTGAACTACCCAAGCACAGAGCACGCATGTATGAAGTCTCCTTCCCACTTCTCTTGCTCCTTTGATTTCCAAGTGATTTTTCATTACTTTTCTTTTATTTTAAAATGTCTTTTTGGGTCCACTAAAATCAATATCTTCAAACAATCTCCTATTGTTAGGAAAGTGTCCTAAAATCACCAAATCTCTTGATCTCACAGTTATTTGTTTCCTAATTGTATTAGGATATTATTTAGGTTTCCTTATTGTGTTAGGTTTCCTAATTGTATTAGATTCTAAATCTATTTGGAGTGGGAGTCAAGTTAGGTTATAGGGAGTTCTCCCTATAAATAGGGTGCATGTTTTTCCACCAAAGACATCGGCAAACACAGAGAGCTAGAGAGAGAGAAAATATTGAGAGAGAAAGGGGTCTCACCAATATTTTCCCCAGTGTATCCTGAGAGATTGTGAGTTCAGTGTTGAGAGATTGTTATTGTAATCTCCTTTGTGGATCGTATCACACCCTGTGATAGTGATCAGGTTGTACTCCTCCTTTCTCATAGTGGATTATTTTCTGGCTGCGTGGTTTTTCTCCGAGTTCTTCGGTTTCCCACGTAATTCTGGTGTTTGATTTTATCGCTTATTTTTCGTTCCTAAATTTTGTTGTAATATCCGTCATCTCGTTTTCGATTCTATTATTCGCTTCCGCTGTTACCTTGCTACTCACTTTTCTCTAACAAGTGGTATCAGAGCAAGGTGGAGATGGCTTCAATCATGAAGTGCGATATTCCAAAATTTGATGGAACGAGGAGTTTTACTATGTGGAGACTGCAGATGAAGGCGGTTCTGATTCAGCACGGGTTATGGGATGTAATTGAGTATCCCGACACGAAGACTGATGCGACAATGAGCGATGATGAATTCCAAAAACTCCAGAAGGATATCAAGGAGAATCTGACTCCAAGGGAGTGGAAGAAGCTTGAAGATAAGACTCTGGCAGGGATTCAGCTGTGTTTGGCAGAGCACATTCAGAGAGAGGTAATGCATATCGAGAAACCTCGGGTGCTCTGGACAAAACTGGAAAAGTTGTACATGTCGAAGAGTCGTGCAAACAAGTACCGAATGAAGGAGAAATTCTACAGGTTGAAGATGCCCCAAGGTACTTCTATTCAGGCACATCTTAGTGAATTTGATTCTATTATTACTGAATTGGAATCAATGGATATAAAACACACTGATGAGGATAAGGCTTTTCATTTAATTCTGTCCCTACCTGCATCACATAAACAATTTAAGGAAATCATGTTGTATGGGAATCGTGATGACCTTAACCTTAGTGAAGTAAAGGCTAGTTTACTGTCTAAGGAGAAACTTGATACCGATGGTGATGACCAGGGTGGTGATGTCATGGTTGTAAGGGGTAGAAATACTGAACATAAGGGAAACGGGTCTAGAGGGAGGTCTAAACACCGTTCAAAGTCTAGGAATCCTCACAAGAATAAGAAGTGTAACTACTGTAGTAAGATGGGGCATACAGAGAGAGTGTGTTGGGCAAAACAGAGAGACCAGAAGCAGGAGGGTAAGGATAATCACACCAAACCTGGTACCTCAAACTGCGTAGAGTCCGAGTCAGATGGTGATGGGTTTGTAGTTACGAATGATGCCTTGGCTACCACATCGAGTAGGATAGCTAGAGATGAGTGGGTTCTTGACACGGGGTGCACCTATCATATGTGTCCTCATAAGGACTGGTTTGAGTCTTATGAGAGTGTTGACACCGGGGTCGTAGTCATGGGTAACGACACAGCCTGCAAGGTTGCAGGAATCGGTAGCATCAAAATCAAGACTCATGATGACATAGTTAGAACCCTCAAGGAGGTTCGTCATATCCCTAACATGACTCGAAATTTAATTTCTTTGGGTACTCTTGAAGCTAACGGCTGCAGGTACAAAGGAGAAGATGGTGTTTTGAAAGTGTGCAGGGGTTCCATGGTTCTTATGAAGGGAATCAGGAAGGCGATCTATACATCTGCAGGGGTCTGAAGGACAGGATCTGCGTGGCGATCCTAAATCTTGATGAGTCCGACTGACAAAAGCGTGGCACATGAGACTAGGCCACATGGGCGAGAAGAGAATGTCGATGTTGAAAAGGGATACCTTGAAGGCGCAAAGATCGCAAGTTGGAGTTTTGCGATCACGTGTCTCACGGAAATGAAGAGGGTTAGCTTTTCAAGGGCTAAACATACAACAATGAGGATCCTTGATTATATTCATTCAGATTTATGGGTTCTGCTAGAGTGCCATCACCGGTGTGGCGCTACATGTTGACATTCGTGGATGACTTCTCGAGGAAGACTTTGGTTTATGTCCTGCGGCACAAGAATGAGACATTCTCATATTTCAAGAAGTTCAAAGCTTTGGTGGAGAACCAGACAGGCAGGAAAATCAAGAAACTCAGGACTGACAATGGGTTGGAGTTTGTTGATTCTGAATTTACTGAGTGCGAGGAGCGTGGGATTGCGAGGCATCGAACCTTGGTAGGTAAGCCTCAAAGAAACGGGTAGCCGAGAGAATCAACAGACACTCTGGAGAAAGCCCGCCGCATGCTCGAACGCAGGGGCTTTGGAAGAACAAATCGTTAGGCAGAGGTGATATCTATGCTGCTACTGTGAACAGATCACCTCATGCCTCTATCGAATACCAGATTCTAGAGGAAGTATGGACAGGTAATCCAATTAATTATTCTAACTTGAGAATTTTTGGATGTCCTGTATATGTCCATGTGAATGATGGGAAGCTGTCTCCCAGGGTTGTTAAATGCATGTTTCTAGGTTACGGGTCTGAGTCTAAGGGATATAGAATGTGGTGTCTGATTTGATGAAAGTTATTGATCAGAGATGTAACCTTTAATGAAACGCTATGTTATCCGGAGTGGAATCTCAGGTACTTCGATGATGGGAAATCGGGAGAAGGATGCAGGAAGAATGGTGTTCGAGGTGGAGCAGGCTCGAGTGGAGCTCGGAACTGCAATCGGGAGCAAACTATTGATGCTCTGAACCAACTCAGTTGATGAGCACGAGATTGAGATGAATGTTCCTCGGTGGAGGAACAACCATGCGTGCTAGAGATCGCCCGGGAGGGAGATCGGGAGACCAGCGATATCGAAGAAGATGATGCTATGATTGCTTATGCGCGAGTGTTGCAGAGGAGACTCTGAAGGTCTTGAACCTTCTACCTATCAGGAGGCCATCTCTTGTCCGAATGCCTCAAATTGGATAGGAGCTATGCAAGAGGAGATGGAGAGTCTGCAGAAAAATCATACATGGGAGCTATGTGAGTTGCCTAAAGGGCGACGAGCTCTTACTGTGAAGTGGATGTACAAGAGAAAGGAAGGTATCCCTGGTGTAGAAAGTGCAAGGTGGAAGGCCAGATTAGTGGTAAGGGGTTGCAACCAGAAAGAAGGAATCGACTACAATGAAGTATTCTCGCCAGTCGTGAGGCATACGTCGATCCACACCTTGCTTGCCTTTGTTGCTTTATTTGATTTGGAGTTGGAGCAACTTGATGTCAAGACAGCTTTCCTCCATGGCGAGTTGGAGGAGGAAATATATATGAGGCAGCCAGAGGGTTTCATCGTTCCTGGTAAACAGGAACAGGTATGCAGATTAAGGAAGTCCTTGTATGGACTTAAACAGCCACCCAGGCAGTGGTACAAAAGGTTTGATACCTTTATGGTAGGGCAAGGGTACATAAGAAGTCACTATGATAATTGTGTGTACTACAGGCAATTTGAAGAAAGGTCTTTCATTTATTTATTATTGTATGTGGATGACATGTTGATTGCCTCCAGGGACATGTCACTAATAAAGAAGCTAAAATCTCAACTCAACCAAGAGTTTGAGATGAAAGACCTCGGAGCGGCGAAGAAGATTTTGGGTATGGAGATCCAAAGGGATAGAAAGGCAGGGAAACTGTTCCTGTCTCAGAAGAAATATCTGGAGAAAGTGTTGGACAGATTCAACATGAAATCAGTAGCGCTTTCAACTCCTTCACCGCACACTACAAGTTGTGCGGTGAGAACTGGCCCTAAATCTGATTTGGAGGTAAGGAGGATGTCTAATATTCCTATGCTAGTGCGGTTGGTAGTCCGATGTATGCTATGGTGTGTACTAGACTGACATGTCCCACGATTAGTGTGGTGAGTAGATATACGCAGAATCCAGGAAGGAGCATTGGGAAGGAGTGAAGTGGATCCTTCGCTATGTGAAGGGTACTTTGGAGAAGGGCATCTGTATGATAGAGGTAGTGCCGCAACGTCGATGTTGCGAGTTATGTTGATCTTGATTATGGTGGAGATCTGGATAAGAGACGCCAATTTCGTGGTATGTGTTCGTCATGTGGAGGAGCAATATCTTGGAAAGCTTCACTTCAATCTATAGCAGCCTGTCTACTATAGAGGCCGAATATATTCACGCAACGGAAGGAGTGAAGGAGGCCATCCGGTTGAGGGATTGGTCATGGAGCTTGGAGTACCACGAGCGAGGCGTGGTTTATTGCATACGATCAGTGCTATACATTTGACAAAGAATGACACTTATCATTCGAAGACCAAGCATATAAGCGTCAGGTATCACTTCATCAGAGATACAGTTGCTACAGGAGAGATTGTGGTGAAGAAGGTTCATACTTCTGATAATCCTGCAGACATGTTAACCAAGCCTCTATCTATAGCTAAGTTCGAACATTGTTTGGACTTAGTTGGTGTTCTAAGCATGTGAGAGCCCTGCGGGGGGCGTGTTGATGGCGACAGTCAAGATGTTTATCTGGACCGATGATTCGTTGATTTTAGTCCAAGGTGGAGTTTGTTAGGAAAGTGTCCTAAAATCACCAAATCTCTTGATCTCACAATTATTTGTTTCCTAATTGTATTAGGATATTATTTAGGTTTCCTTATTGTGTTAGGTTTCCTAATTGTATTAGATTCTAAATCTATTTGGAGTGGGAGTCAAGTTAGGTTATAGGGAGTTCTCCCTATAAATAGGGTGCATGTTTTTCCACCAAAGACATCGCCAAACACAGAGAGCTAGAGAGAGAGAAAATATTGAGAGAGAAAGGGGTCTCACCAATATTTTCCCCAGTGTATCCTGAGAGATTGTGAGTTGAGTGTTGAGAGATTGTTATTGTAATCTCCTTTGTGGATCGTATCACACCCTGTGATAGTGATCAGGTTGTACTCCTCCTTTCTCATAGTGGATTATTTTCTGGCTGTCGCCGTCTGTGGGTTTTTCTCCGAGTTCTTCGGTTTCCCACGTAATTCTGGTGTTTGATTTTATTGCTTATTTTTCGTTCCTAAATTTTGTCGTAATATCCGTCATCTCGTTTTCGATTCTATTATTCGCTTCCGCTGTTACCTTGCTACTCACTTTTCTCTAACACCTACCTATATATGAGGAAAACCACTTACATCTATATCCCCTCATACTTAATTAGCATTAACGAAATTATACTGAAATACATTATCATTGTTATTGTTATACAAACATCTTAATTATACGATGACCTCAAAATAAAACAACTAACAATTAAATCTAAATAAGCAGCATAAATAATTAATTCAAATTACTAATAGTTAAGTGCCTATCAAAGAGCACCATCAACTTTCTGCTGTTCCAATCGAACAACTTCTAGAAACCCAACTATTATCAGTCAAAATAGCTAGGAACTCCCTTAGGCCTCGTTCTTTTATGCCTTAGGCTCCGTTCTTTTATGCGGTGAATTTACGGTGTGGTAAGTTGCGGTGTGGTAAATTACGGTGGAAATAATAAATCGGTATTGAAATATTTTTATTAGAATGGTAATTTGTGATAAGTTGCGGTAGGTTGCAGTAAGTTACGGTAAATTACGGTGCGGTAATTTGCAGTACCACATAAAAGAACAGAGCCTAATTCTTCTAAATTTACTTTGTTGTCATTTTCGTGCCACTTTAATTATTTGATTCTATTAATGCTAGCTAAATTGCCCGTCCAATGGACAGGGTATTTATTTTGTATTTTTGAAATTATATTTATCAATAATTTTCTCAATATTTTTTATCTATCATTTTGAAAAAAAAATGAAGAAATCAATATAAAAAATATTAAGTAGAAATAAATTAAATGACAAAATATCATCAATGATTGAATAGGTAGATGTGATAAATAATAAGGAACAAATTATAAAAAGTTAGTTAAGTGAATAAATAAAAAATGACGGTGGGAGTATAATAAAATTAGTAAATTACAATGCTTTTCTCATTATATAAATAATAAACTTGTAAAAGTCAATAAAATATTTTCATCCAACAACAAACTTAATTCAAACTAATCATATCTTTTCTTATTCTATTCTATTCTTTCCTTTCATTTCCTTTCCTCTCCTAACCTAACCTGAACCTAACCTGACTAAAAAATAACGTCTGAATGAATCTAACGATATCAATTTTTTAAGATATTAACGGTCAAAGTTTTTAACATAATTTCCTAAACGACAGACAAATAAAAACGGAAAGAGTAGTTACTAAAAAATTGAGCAAAATTATAATTAGAAATAAACTAAAAAAAAGGAAAAGGAAAAACAGAAAAAAGAAAAAAAGAAAAAAAAATAAAAATTATTACAACACAACACAAACTTAAACACATTCCAAGTGCCCTTTCTACTTTTGTAAGGATTGTTATCAATTGAATTTCCCAAAAAATGCCGAATATATCATATTCATTGAGAAACATACTCCTGGTTTTATTGAATAATCTTACTGATAATGACAAAATCTTTTTTTTAAAGTTAAATATGATAAAGATGTAAAACTATTATCAGTATTACGTTGAAATTACAAAATTGTACATGTTCTAAGTTCAAAATTAAAATGAAAAAAGTGTTATAAAACAGTCGAAATATACCTAGCTAGGACTATTTGCCTATTTTGAATATAATTGTAAATTATACTTGAACAATGAAAAGACACGAGACTAATGTTAGGTAGAATTCTCTTTTGATAACAAAAAATGTCGGGTAGAAAAACCCTATTGCTTTGCTTTTGGTCAACTGTTTTAACTATGGAATACTTAGGAAAGCGTCAGACAAAAAGAAAACATAATGGATAATCCACTTTTGAAATACGGTGTAGCTAGTATTAGTGGGTTTGATTAACTGTTGATATTTTGAGAGTTGTCTTATTGTGCTTTTGTGTTTCACCATAGAGGTTGTATGTTCTCTTTGTTATTGTTGCAGCTTTTCTTTTTGCTGTCAGTTGTTATTGCAGTCTTTTCTTATCCTTTATGATGCGAACTTGGGGGGAAGGTCATCCTATCTTTAGAGATAAGGAAGGGTCATGAGATAAAGAAGTTTCCTAACCTTTTATAACTTTGAACAATTTAAAAAAAAAAAAACTCTAGTTATGCTAAGGATAATACTAGTGTCTTGCAAAATCAACATTGTTGATATACAAATAGTGAAAGGTATTATATTTAGTACCTCTCTTCTTTTCTCTCTTGAAAATCCTAGCCTCCTCTCTTTTAGGGGTTGCTTTTAATTTTTTTTTAATTTTTTGTTAATGGTATTAAGCCTTGATTTGATTAACTTTTAGTCAGATTGTTAGTTCAGCTTTGAAATTTATGAATAAAGTTTGTTCCTTTATTTTTAAGAGTTTTATTTTATCCTTATATAGAAATTTTAGTCTCTTTTTCGAGTTTTGTTCAACCGGTGTAGTCTAGTCAATTAGAAGAAGATTGATATCCAAATCGTCATTGCACGGATTGAGAGATTTTCAATCAATACTAAAAATGTAGAGTTATTGAAGAAAGATGCAAAGTCATCAAAGAAAATTTATAACAAGATTCTCATAATTTTGAAACTGGATATCAGTAAGGTTATTAGTTATTTGGAAGTCGGATTTTATATCTATATTTTATATCTACAATTGTTTATTCACGTTTTTTTATTGTAAATGTCATTGGACATTCTATTAATGAAACTGTTTTATTTTAATTTATTCAAAAAACAAAAATAACATTACTAAATAAAAATTTATTTTGTTACTCAAGTATGTAAATCTATTACCTCCGTCCCTAATTATTTTTCAATCGTGAGCATATTTTTGTATTGAACTAATCGACCATAAGAGTTCATTTTTTGTCCGGTTTACCTAAAAGATTTAATTTCAACCTTCTTTGACATCACATAATCTACTTAAGCTAAAAAAATTACCTAATAATTAACGTATAAACTGGTCAATTGATGCCCTTCAACTGAAATAATTAGTCTTTTAAAAAATTCAAAATAATCTAACTTGCAAAAAAAAAAAAACGATTGATACAAACGCAAACAAATTGAATTAAACTTACACAAATAAATTCAGTTCAATATATTTAAGAACCATGATACACATCTTGAGTCAAGATGGTTAAGAATCATCTTGAATTGTCCATATTTCATATTTTTGTAACTTTTAATAATATTTTCTTTAATAATTATATATATTTATCAACTATAATAGTATAATATTTATTAACTAGGTCAAAAAAATATAATAATAGCCTAATTTTATCAATCATAGTAGAAAATGCACATTTTATGCATAATATTATATTTATAAAAAAATATAAATAAATAATTATTTTTAAATTGTTTAAAAACTGTAGTAACATTCAAAATAATGAAACATACCATTATAATGATTTAAATATAATTACATTTAACTTTATGAGTGACTTAGGTGAAATGCAAGATGATTATTAACCATTTTGCATCAATATATTTATTATTTTACATTTAAGAAATACGTCAAAAAGAATGAACCATGAAACAAGTAACTTGAAAGTCAATGTTCACATCAACCCACTTGATGACTTGATCATAATTAATATATGTACGTAGCGTTATCAACCAAAGATTACAAACAAATTAAAGTAAGCATGTATAGCTAGTTGTTTAATTAATTTATAAAGATTTGTATTTTTTCCTTAAAAAAAGTTTATGATTTTGTATTTATTCAATTCTATCACAATCAAAATGATGCACCTATCTACATTGATTTGCTACAAGAAGTCAAGAATCTAAAGCTTCATCTATAGATAACATATGTGGATTGAATGTAACCAAAAAAAATATTAAATATTTTACTTTATTGTTATTATTATTATTATTATTATTTGTGAATAAGATGATTGTGTTATTTAGGTAATTGTGTCAAAAACTTTGACCATTAATATTTTAATTTGTATAATGATTTATCAAACAAAATTGATATCATTAGATTCGTAATAAAAAAATATCATTGAAAAAGTATAATATCGTAATTTTTTATAAAAATATTATGTGAGAAATTGTTGATTAAAGGTGAACACCGAAAAGCTCTGTGAATGACAGATTAAAAAAACGGAGGGAGTACTATTATTATTATTATTATTATTATTATTATTATTATTATTATTATTTGTGAATGACATCCATGGCTACACTTTGCTTTAACCCCTTTGACAATAACATCCAATTGCCGGCAAATAACATAGCATCATACTTAATCTATGGCCAATTTGTTTATCTAAAAATAGTCATTAAGGAGGATTAGGTTTCCTTCATTCATGTTAAATATGGGCTTAATTAATTAAGCAATGTTGCGACAGAAATAACATGCATACGTCACCATGAATGATTAATCTAAACCTTGTTTTTTAGTAATAATTTAATGAATGCAACATGTGTTTATGTTTGATTCAATGCACGAAGATTTAGTGTTTAAATTAAGTTTAATTGAGTTAATAAAAAAAGTAGGGAACTAGGGATGTACTAGTAGTATAAGGATAGGAATTGTTAAAATTGTTAATTTAGGCATTATCCGATAATAACATCTAGAGTAACATTTAATGTTTTAATTAAATTTAATTGAGTAAAAATTGTATCCTAGTTAATCAAAAATTAGTGTTTAGTAAGTTGATGTTACAACTGATCGACATTTTAAGTAGCATATAGTGTTTTAACCAATGTTTTAAGATTACATTAATGAAATTATTGCTTACTTTAGCGCTTAGAAGTAGCATTTTATTTCTTTTAGTCAGAAGTAATTATCTATAGAAATTATTCTATCCATTTTTGTTAAGTTATGCTAAGGAAAATTGGATTTTAATTCTTACTTTGACCAATTGTATAATAATAATTCAAACTTTAAATGTTAGTGGTCTCAAATTTCAACAAATTTTATTTTTATACGTACCAAATCAAACTTCATATTTTTTTTCACTTAGGCATTTTTCAAATTTCAGATTTTTCCAATTTTTTTCATTCATGTCCTTCGAAAGGCTATGAAATACAGTTACTAAAAGAATTTAAAATTTGTTTTGAAGATTTGAACAATCATTATAATTTTTTTTAAGGAATAAAAGGAAAAAATCAGAAAAATCAGAAAAGGTCGAAAAAAATTAGAACAAAGTTTGTAAATTTACTATAAATCGTGGGGAAGTGTTGTATTAAGTTTGGGAGAAAACACGAGTTCAAATTCTCCATATTTAAGGTATGTACTCGGTGGTGGTACAAAAAAGTACAATTTCCCAAAATTTGGGACCGCTAGCTGGCATATATTTCTAAAACTCGGATTATTATTGTCCAATTATTTGAAGTAAGAATTATTAAAATCCAATTTTATTTATGTCAATCAAATGATCCAATAATTAAAATTATAAAACATATTTTCTTGAAGCGCTCGTTGAAACAACCATAAGCCAAACACTAAACTAGAGTCATTACTCATTAGTCACTATCTAAACAAGGTCATAAATTTAAATCTCAATTAAATGAAATCTTAAAAGTAAATATTATGCTAAATACCATTAGATAAAAATTAAATTTTCTCAATAAAGCCATCCATAGGAAGAAAAAAAAAAAGTCCTTAGAATTAAGGTTGTTTTCAATCTTTCTTTTCTCCTTTTGTCGTTGTCTCTCGTCATCTATGGGAGCTTTTGCTATTCAATTTGTCAGAGGTGTGACTATCTATAGGTATATGTCATTCAATTAAACATTATATATACTTTCACTGTTGAAAATAAATAGTTTTTGAAATTTGTATGATATAAGTGTTGTAATAAAGTGAGTTCTATTTACATAAAATTTAAGGATAACTATGTAATAAGCAATATTTATCCGATCCCAACATACGTAAATCTACACATGCAATATTAAAGAAATATGATATATGTAATAAAGTTCAGAGTTCAAGGGTACTATCTCCAAAAATGAATGAAAATTTATTTCCAACTAGAAATAAAGAACATCAATTTATCAACCAATGCTATCAAAAAAATAAAGGAACATCAATGAAAAATCTGAAAATTCCATTAAAAAAAAAAAGAAAATCTGAAAAGAAAAGGGAATAAACCCAGATCTATTTATGTATGCATAATTGATAACAGAGTAATTTATATAATTAACTAAGAATTATGATTGTTATATTCCCTCCTTCCCATTTTATTTGTCACACATTAGACATAATTTCAAAAACCAAAAAAACCACATTTCTACATTAATTTAGCTCATTAGAAATGTGAAAACTTTGAATAAAATGGTGAATAAAAAAGGAAAATGGTGAATAAAAAAGAAAAATGAAAGAAAAGGATGTACTACTTAATAAGGTAAAGTTGATAAATTTGTGTAACACCTCAACCTTAATCACAAGGTTAAGACTACACTTAGAGATCCAAACCTGCGATTAGCGCAGCGGAACACCTTAGGTCGAGGCATTACCGCCGTCTCCCAAAAGAGACAAGGCAACAACACACAAAAGATACTTCCAAAACCACAAGATAACTTACTAACTTGAGAACCTTCACATATAAAACTTATACAACCCCTGGATAAAGTACATAACTTAAACATAACTTAAAAACTAGAACAACTTCCCAAAATTCCAGCTCGCCCTTGCTGACCGATGAATTCCTTAGAAAACTACCTCAAGAACCTTGAATCACTTTGCAACCGACTTGTCCTTGCCCTGGGAGCTCGAACCTCCTAAAACAAAACATTAAAACATTGCAAAAAAGTGAGTGGGGAAACACTCAAGATGTAAACCTCTGAAGACGTAAACCGCTCAAAGCGGTTTTGGTGCCGCCATTTAAATTCATTTTGAAAACAAGGGAAGGATATTAAAATAGGACTTGCATGACATGAACATAAACATATGCATAATATAAGTCAATGAAGATAGAAAGTAGGTGGAACCCTTACGATCGGTGCAAGCACCTCACACACGCGTATGCCCAAGTTGATCTAAACTTGGAATGGGTGACTGTCAAGCAGTCGACACTGGCCAGGTCAAGGCACTCTGATCAGGAGTGCTAAAACATGAAAGTAAGAATAAGCATAGAATGCGGGTCCACTGTTAAATATAAAGTCATTGTAAACCATAAAACTTGACATGGCATAAATTGAATGAATTACGACTATAATTTAGATCGTAAAAGCTGGACAATTCACGTACCTTGAAACGTTAGAGACCTTGGCGGCAATTTCGGTTTGGAGATGGCTTTTGAAACTTGTCAACTAAGATAAGAATAAGTAGAAATGAAGAACCGAATAAGGTTCTAAATTAGATTCACCAGTTTAGAAACTTAGTAAAATTAATGAAATAACTTTAGGAATAAAATTTCAGGTTGTCTAGAAAATAGAGTTTATAGCATAACTTGAGTTAGGAAAATCGAAACGAAGTGAAAGAGTACATCTTGGAATAGGGAAAAATATAATCTACAACTTTGTCAACAGAACCAGAGGCTAAAAACGAGTGGAAGGGCTTCAAAATGGGCCCGAACAGCAGCTAGAGTAGAGTAAATTAGGAATTCCGGAATGAAATTACATAGGGAAATTGATGTAGAAAGGTGAAATCAAAGAAGGGCACTTGAATCTTGGAAAGATAGCTTAGATAAATGAAGTATAAGAGCCAAAGATTGAAGGTCAAAATGAGATTAAGAAGGGTTCCTCTAGACTTATTTAGAGAAAAACGAAGTCGATGTCACCATTGATGAAAGAAGAATGAATAAAGGAGTTTGAGGAAAAAAACTTTGAGTTGAGCACTTAGAGAAACTTAACTTGAGAGTTATTTAGAACTTGGAAGTCATTAGCTAGATAAAACTTTGATCAACCCAAAGATATTGAACTCTTAACTAACACTCATTGGAAGATATGTATAACTTGTGTTTACAACACTACCCTTGGCTAAAAGACCTTAGGACATACTTAGGCTTCCAAAATCATACTTTTCCCTCTTAAGACCTTAACCTAAGATTATAACATATAATCATAACTTATCAATGCTTAAAGTCCCCTATTGACTTGGTTTAGAACCTTAAAGTTGGAATTTTATAAAGGGTAAACTGGACAGAAACTTCAAGTAGACAGCCCTTCTTCCCGGGCTCATATCTCACACTCCCGACATCGTATGACTACAAACCATACCTTTCCGGAAAGCTTGCAAAGAGGCCTAAAACTTTCATGTTTACCATAAAAACCAAAAAGGTCTCCAAAGGGGCGAAAAACAGCCCTCAAAACACTGACTCAAAATTTCGTATATAAAATCGTACCTTCACGGTTTCGGTCATAACTCGGGCTATACAAGTCGAAAATTAGAAATTCCAAAGCCTACGGTTTGCTAACACCTTAAGCTATCAAACGGAGTAGAAATCTGGGTAAAAATCCCACTTTTATGCTGCTGTAAATTTCCAGATTTAAAACAGAATCTAATGTGTTCTTAAATTCAGCTCTAATGGTACATTTAACCCTTAATTCACACTAATTCTCAACCAAACTTCACTTTGGTTATAATCCACTATATTTCAGAATTAAACCTTGAAAGTTAACTCATCAAAGAGCTTAAATCCCACATGCAACCATGGATTAAACACAAACCCAACATGAAGGACTTGTTCTTGAACTCTTTCACCAAAAACTCACTAATTCACCCAAATTAAACATGATAACACTAAAATAATAAACTTAGCATATACAACCAGCCCTTAATACTCAGCAACATACCAAGAAATTCACATGCATCAAGAATTTAACAAGAAAACCTCAAGAACTCATCCAAATACACATGCACATACTCCAAACTCAAACCCTAACTTAACCAATCCAATTATACACTTGAATTCATGAATTTAGAGAGTAAAAAGAGAGTAAATTTACAAAAGAAACATATATAAAACATGTAATTTCAGATTAGGGTTTATAGAAATTGAAATTGGGGTTTGAGAGATTACCCTTGGAGTTGAAATTGGATGAAAACACAAGAGGGAGGAAGGAGAAGGCCGGCCACTTTTTCCCGGTGGTGACCGGCGCCGGTGGCCGGAACAGGGCGGCAGGGGGCTGGGCTGGGTGGCTCGGCAGCTTGGAGGGGGAAGAGGAGAAGTGAGAGCTTGGGAGTGTTGTCTAATTTGAATGGAAGAATGAAGACTTAAGCCCCTTATAACTAATACATATATAAATACATATCATCTACATAAAACTAATACCACTAATAACTAGAATAAAACCTTAATTAAATCTGAAACTTTAATTAAAATAAAGTTATTGTAAATGTACTAGACTAAAAATAATTAATTTGTACTCAAGAAAATTAATCGGTAACACTTTGGGTAAAATAAATTAGGACTTGGATTAAAATAGGATAAAATGAGTAAAATTACCACTTGAAATAATATAAAGGGAATGAAATTAAATAAATTAAAATTTGGACGGTAAAATATGTATATAAATCGAGGCGGAAAAAAAATAATAACCGTTTCTCGGTAAATAAATTTATAACGTAAAACATATAACCTGAAATACTTTAACTTATCGAATAAAAGTGTAAAGTAAACTTTTAAGCCGATAGTCCGGCACCTTAGCCATCTCCTGCACGAGACTTGACACCGATATCACTAAATAAAATAAATAGATAAATAAAGGTAAACGCGAAAAATTTATAACGCGATTTGAATAATTACAGTGATTAATAGATAATTAAACACGATTTTGGGGTGGGTTATTACAATTTGTAATTAATGTGTTATTGAAATTATAGAGTGGCAGATATTATGGGGAAAAAAAGTTAGTTAAAGTGACAGATAATATGAGAAGGAGGGACTATTAAATAATTACCCATTAGCCTAAAAACATTTATTGCTTGGTGTAAGAATATTCTTTCTTATTTGATCCATCATAGGCCATGCATGTATTTCTAATTTTTTTTATATTTCCATTTCAACTCCGACTTGTTATAATATATTTTCATTTAATTGAATAGTTCCATTTATGTTTATAGCTATATTATTTCTTTGTTATATATTTACCCAAAAAAATACCTGTTCAAAACGGATAACAAATAATATCATATAACTAATAACATAGTTATTTATATATTTTATTAAGGGTTAAACCTTTTATTATGGGAACCAAGATGGTAATTGACAGATATTATAGAACAAAAAGGTACATATTATAGACAAAACTATAAAAGTGTACAACAAGTTTTCTTTTCAATATTTAGTACATATTTATTTTTGAGAGATAATATAGGATTTTATTTTATGTCTTGACTTGTCTTATCATTAATATCTTTTTTAATTTATATATGGGAGGTATGATTACATACTCATCAAAACAAACAAAACAAAAAAAGAGATAAAACTTAAGGAGAAAGAGGATAATTTTGATGGAGAACAAAGGTAGAGCATGCATAATAATTAAATGGGAATCCACAATAATAAAATAATTAGACAGTTTACCTAACTAATGCATGTGTGATGTTGCAGTGACCAAGACCCTTTGACTTGGGGGGCCACTACTTTCTTTTTTTCTTTTTTGCCTTATTTTTTTCAGTTGTATATATATGCATTGGTTTCAATATCAAATCTAATAATCTATGACTTTATCTGTTGATTAATTACTGATATTTATAAATTCATAAAAGAACAGTGGTAATGCTGTTACTTTAATAGAATAACCCCCGTTAAAATACCTGTTAAATTCTAGAAAAGTTATCAAACTGCACATATCTCTACCTATAGATACTTTTTTTTTCAGAATAATGTCTATTAGGCATATATCTTAAAGGTAATTAACTATCTATAATCTTTAAAGACCAAAGGTAAATGATAAATACAAAATTATTCATACCTCCCATATAACATTTATCAATTGTTTATTAATATAGAACGGACGGAGTAGTACCCTTACAAGCTTACATCAAATGCATGGACGGGCAAATTAGGCCCCGTTCTTTTATACGGTTGGCTGCGGTGCGGTGTAGATGAAATATGGTGTATTATGCTGGGTTGGGAAAAGATATGATGGATTGTGGTGGGTTGGGAAAAGTTGTGGTGGGTTGTGGTGGAATATGAAAAGTGTAACTTTAATAAAAAGATAAATTAAATTAGAAAAGTAGATTGTGGTGGGTTGTAGCAGATTGTGATGGAATATGGAAAGTTGCGGTGCGGTATGACACCGCAGCCTACCAGCCGCATAAAAAAACAGGGCTTTAATCACTTAAATTATAATATGGAATGGACTGAGTATTATTTACATGAAATGCACGGAGTAGTAAGACTAGTTAATTACATGATTAGACCTCAAATTATAGCATCTCAATTAACTTTTCCCAAACATTGATGTGAAAATGTTGCAATTGGCAATCTTATTTACCTAATGTGTCTACCTATATATATATATATATATATATATATATATAAAAGTCGTAAATTTCACCATTTTTTTGGAGGATCTACCTAAGTTGACTGTATTTTTTGGAGGGACCGTATTTTGTGAAGGATATACCTAAGTAGACCATTACAAATTTATTACAAACTTGTGTTATATACATTTTATAAACTAAAATACGGTGCCCCTTAATCCCATATAATTTAGTATAATTGAATCGACTTGCCATTGTATAAAACAATGGGATTTGACATTGAGTTTACAGTAAAATTCTAGATCTAGCTAACCCATTAATGATCTATGACCGACCGAACCCCTAATCAAAGTGGGTCGACCCACTCTAATGGTTTGATTTAGAGTAATCTAGAAATCAAATATAATTTTTTTAAATTTTCTACCAACAAATCTATACTAAATGACACCAAGGAATCCATGGTACTAAAATGCAGTGCAGGAATCAAACACATAAAATATTGATTGCATTCCAGTCTGTGTCCTTTCGGGTCTATACGACTGCCTCCCAAGTCCCCCTACAAGGACTCCGAATTTTGGGCACGAGTAAGAGGCAGGGAGTATGTTCTTCTATCGATTTTGGGAAAGGGAAAGGATATTAAAGTCATTTCATGATCCCCGGAAGTCAACCTGCGACCATTCTGGATCTTTGGGCCCCAAGGGCAATGTGGTCATTTGCAGCTTGCATGGGAAAAGTCGGGATATTGGACAAAGGAGCGGAAGAAGAAGCAAAGAAGGCTAAAAGAATGACAGAGCAAGTGGCACGACCACACGAGCACGTCGCCCATTGTCTCAAGCCAGCACAAGAAATAGTGAAGCACACGATTATGTCTATCGAGGGCATCATCGGGTCCTCCCTCCCAATGAGGGGTCACGATCGTGTCCCTGGAAATATACAATCGTGACCTTATTGAAGACCATTGGCGTTTTGGCAAGGAACGTAGATGACACGATCCAGATGGCATGAATGTGTCATTTGCGAAAATCCGCAACTGCTTTGTTTTCTCCTATTTTTAAGGGGGTTTTCCTTAATCCATGTACTTACCCCCTTGCCCCTCTGCTTATCCTGATGTACTCGTCTCCATTTAGCAATTTGGTTCTAGCTTCATGTACTTAAGGGTAATTAGTAGGTTTTGTTAGCCATTAACAGGACTTTGGCAGAATACACTCGCTGGCTTGATATGTTTTGAATTGGAAAGCCAAAATTCTAAGTCATGATCTCTCCTTGAATGAATGAATGGTCAACATTGAAAGGCCTTGATAGGATCATTAGCAGCAAACACCAATATGCATTCTATGTTAAGATTTCAAGTAATTGATTTGAAATGTGTGCTAATTGATTCCTTCCTTATGTGGGACAAATTGTGAATAAGATCATTTGGAAAGAATCAAGTGCTAAAGTAGATCTTCACAAGAATCAGGGTTGATAGCGCCAAGCTCCCAAATTGGAAAGAGAAGCTTGATTGATTATGATAACTTGGAGCAAACAAATATGGGAAGAATCAAGCCCTTAAAGTGGAAGGAAATAAACACATGGTGTGAAAGAGCAGGCAAGCCGCAATATTTCTTGAATGAGAATCAATTCAATCGGTCAAGTCCTAAATATAAAAGGAAATGAGAAATTGATTACACTTGCCATTATCATTTACTTCCAAATTCGCACCTCTCCAACAAGTGCTTCATCGGCTATTAAAAGAGGATGAAGACAAAGAAGAAAAGTGAAGGAAATACTCCACTCCATAAGGGAAAAGAATTGTAACTCCACATCATTAATCTCTTATAACAAGATCCTTGAACTGAAAGTGTAGGAACCCAAGAGAAGGGTGAATTTGACAAATAAGATCTACAAACTAGGTAAGGGCGTTAAGAACAAACTTCCTTGGTTTCAAACCAAGGATCAAAACAAAGTGTAACTGAAATACCTCTTTATATTTATATCAATCAAAGAACAAGTTCCACTTAGGAATCAAAGCAAGAAGTAACAGCCTGAATGCAGTTACTGATAGGTTCACTGACCAAGACAGAAGGTTCTTGAGTCAGCTACAGATAAGAATCATCGTAGGAAAAACTCTGACGGCGATTTGGAACATGATGGGTTACATTAAAGCTCAAACTCACAAAGTCGTAGTCCTTCAAGATTTTGCTACACAATATATCACCGCCACATTTGGCTACAAGGAACACTCACCAAGGTCCTCGGGTACACCTCACCAGAAGTCCTTTACCGGCTACATTCACCAAGGAACCATTGGCTACACACTCAAAAATCTCACAGATATCCTACTCTGCGATTACTTCCGTGGAATCGCTTATTCTCTTAGCTTTTGAGTCTCACTAATTTATAGGTAGCTTGGAAGCCGTTGGAGATAATTTTTCCTTACTTGGCTTGAGGTATTCTTTCCTTGTCTTGATCTTGCAATCTTTTCCTTTCTTGGAGTTGCTTTCCATTGAAGATATTGATCCTGCAAGATATATCAACAGTATCAATTTACTTATAGAGAGATTTGAAGATCATTATCACTGATTTTGCTAAACAAAATAACTTCCCTTTTTTGACGGCTTGTTTTGTCTTTCATTAAAACCTCGTATAAGGTCCTTCGTGGATACGTAGCTAAAGGACCTTGACCCTTGTCCCAACAGAAAGTATATCTAATGGGACTTGCATTAAGTGAGTTAGGAAACTCACTTGCGTAGCTGTGTGTTATTAATGCTTAGTGAGTTGCAGATCAAGGGGGCACGTCTCCTTGATTTAAGACTACCTTGGAGGTACTCAAGAGAGCTGAGATTGATTGCAAATTCTACTTAAGTGAACAAGAAGCGAATTGGTTCGAAATCTTAAGTGAATAGAAGTTTAGGTCCAGTGATGAATCCCTGTTTGGAAGGGTAAACATCGACTAAATCTTTGTATTTTATCTTTTTTATTTTTCCCTTTAAATCTCGATCTGGTTTAATGCCTTGACTTTGGCTACGCCAAGGAAATTGACTAATGTATTTGTTAAGTGTTGTAGTCCTTGATCCCTCGCCCCCCCCCCCCCCGACACACACACCCCAGTGTGTTTAGGCTTCTTGGGAAACAATCTCATGCATTTTCCCTATTTAAGCTATGATCTTTAGGCTGTAATGCAGCTTATGTTGAATGAATGAATGAAATCTGGGTATTTGAAAACTCTTTTACAAACCTCTACTAATCTTTATCCATGATATCAATGGTGGTGATGGAAGATGGTTTCTTTAGTGTTGAAGGGTGGAAAGTTCCTTAATTTCGACTTGGTGAAATCTTCATTCTTGGATGATCAAGCTCCTTGCTAGTGATTCAATCTTTATGCAAGTTACTTGAAGGCCCTTAGAACAACCTTAGTGGAGTATTCCTTTAGAGGTGATCATATCTTGTTCCCGTTATCTTTTCTTATTCAAAAATGTAAAAAAAAATTCGTAGCTTTGCTGTGAAGTGATATTTTGGCATGTTAAGGTATTCTTAATCTTGTCCTTGAATGTTGGGTATGCAAGTGGTTGTTGATTGAGGAGCTTAGACTAGAGACTAGATGTTTTTTGGTGTTGATTTTGGGTGTTTTGATCATTATTGTTGGATTTGACTTCTTTGATTGATCCTTGGACCTTAATTATTGTTCATAAAGACTCGCATTATTGGGGGGGGGGGGGGGTTAAGCATGCATCAAATATAGTATATGTTTTATTCAATAAAATTGTTTAAAATACAGTCAGTTACTCGTCGATATAAATATTGTCTTTTATAAAACAACGCTATATGAAAAGTTCATATTTTATATAATACGTATTCTTTAATTTGGTAAAAGTAGTAAAATAGTGTAATTGTACTAATTTTATGTCAATGATTGTTACTTTTTTTTCTGATAATTAGGCCAGGTCCTGCATAATTGTAACCGACCAAATGTCTCATATCATCGATTGAAGTTGATATAACATGTGTTGCAAGAGACACGACACGTGTCACACCCGACAATAATCTTGTTGGCTTCTTGCACCAAAAAGTCACTTGTTGCACACCTTCTCACACCCATGCTCCCTACAAATCTGTATATGTCCGGGACCATAGAATAACTCAGCTCTAGCTTAGATCTTCTCCACGATGTCGTTTCACTTGCCTTTCATGTAATTTCAAGATCCATAGTCGAGTCTTAACTCAGTTGTGTTCAACTATGACGGGTTATAAGCCAGTCTTAATTGTTTGTGTTCGTCTACGAAGGGAAAAAAGTCTCGTCTTAATTGCTTGGAAATGTATCTACGATGAGATGGTCGCAAGAGATCAATAGCGGCGAGACCATCTACGATAGCTGACGATGGGTCCATACCCTGCCGTAGATGATCTTTTATGAAGGGTTGGTGCATCTTTTAAGACGGGTTTACCCGTCGTTATTGAACAATTTTGTTGTAGTGTACTAGAAAAAGGACAATATGTTTAATAATCAAAAGAAAAATATGAAATTGAGCAGATAAACAAAAGAACTTTGAATATGCAATTGAGATTCTAAATTGACTAATATGGAAAAGAAAAGGTTAGGCAAAGTAACTTAGAGTACTATCTGCAATGATGAGCCAAAATGTAGCTCACTGCTCACAACTTACATGGTATGAGGCAATGCGAAGTGAAGTTGTATTCAGTATTCCAGTAGTGACAATGTGATCAAATATACTCGCGAGAAATAAAGTAAACTGCTTATTAGATGAAGTAAATGGTTAGACGCCCACACTTTTTAATTATATATATTTTTTTTATCCTCTTGCTTCGCCTCACTTCTTTATCAATATAACAAAATCAATTACATTATCAAATAGTACTCACATGGTTTTAATAAATATAAGTGAAGCTCATATTCACAACTATAATAGATAAAGGTCTATAAAGAGCCAAGCTTTGACTTTTTTTTTATATAAAAATCCATAGATTTCATTTCATCCACTAAGTCAAACTTAGACTCACTATTATGGCTGCTCCATAATATGGGGTGTGGGGGTTATACAATAGCCAAAATATAATATCAAGTTTATAATATACAATACTATAGGCTATATTCTTTGAGCTTGTAAATGAAATTTTACTTACCTTATTTACTGGGGAATTGATCGTATAAGTATGGTGTTGGTGAGCATGTGATCATGGTTGGATATCCGGTGGACAACAAGTAGTATTGTTTTCACAAACATCAAGTATGAAAGGTGGACATCAACATTTGATGTCCCCAATCGAAATCTTTATGTTCATTTGCTTACTTGATGTCCACGAAAACAATACCGGGTGTCCATGAATCAAAAACTTTATAGTACTTTGCGTATTTGATGTTCACTAAAACAGTATTTGGTGTCCGCCAGATATTCAATCATGCTCACATGTTCACCAAATGATCATGCTCATGTGATCAGTTCTCTACTTACTTTTACTTACCTATTTTTGTTTACCTTACGTATTTTTACACTACCTTACCTACCTTACATAATTTATATTTAGGATAATTGGATTCTAATAATCCCTACTTTCACCAATTGGACAATGGTGGACCGTACTTTCATTTTGTATTCTAGTGATCCAAAAATAAATAAAATTGGATTGTAGTGGTACCAAATCCACCTCCACATTCTTCTTATTTTTTTCATTCCTACAATATATTGTTTTTGTTTTTTTTTTGTTCCTGCCCCTAGAAAGTTAATGAATTGTAGTTTCTAAAACATTTTTTAAATTATTTTTTTGAGACTCCGAATAATTATTATGATTTTTTAAAAATAATAAAAGTGAAAAAATCGTAAAAATAGTAAAAAATGAAAAAAACAATTGGGAGAAACGTTGTAAATTCATTAAAAATCATTGTAAAGTGTTATACTAAGTTTTGAATCAAATGCAACACAAAATCTATGATTCTCTCGAAAATATCCCACTATAATCCAATTTTTTTTTTTGGACCACCAGAATACAAACTGAAAGTACGGTCCACCATTGTCCAATTGGTGAAAATAGGGATTATTAGAATCCAATTTTCCTTATATTTAAATATTCATATATTTAAGTAATGTAATTGATGTAACTTCTCTTACTCACCGTAACGCTCCAGTCCCTCCCGTGTTGCGGACATTATCGATAACTGCTTCATGGATCATTGACTGACCCCACAAATCACCACGAGTCTTTCTAGCGTGCTTCGTCCTCGCTCACATACTACCTGGGAAAACTTCCCAGGAGGTCACTCATCTTAAGACTACTCCCAACCAAGCACGCTTAACTGAGGAATTCCTAACGGATGAACCACCTTAAAAGAAGGTGCACTTTGGTGATACAAGTAATCATTTCAATCCTTTTAAGCCACAATTAACCGAATGTCCGGGGTGTTACAATCACCCCCACTTAAGCGCACAACGTCCTCGTTTGTGCCACAATCCACTCCATAATCTTTGCCCCGCTAGGTGACTGCCCATGGATCTCCCGTCCACTGGCACAACTCACGGTCACGGGTCAGCTCTGATACCATCTATAAAGCTCTAGTCACTCCCGGGTCTCAGACATTACTGATAACTTCTTCAAGGATCGTTGACTAGCCCCACAAATCACCACGAGTTCTTCTAGCGTACTTCATCCTCGCTCACACGCTACCTGGTAAAACTTCTCAGGAGGTCACCTATCCTGAAACTACTTTCAACCAAGTACGCTTAACTGAGGAGTTGTTATGATGAGTTACCTTAAAAGAAGATACACTTTGGTGATATAAGTAGTCATTTCAATCCTTTTAAGCAATAACTAACCAAATGTTTAGGGTGTTACAATCACCCCCACTTAAGCACACAACGTCCTCATTGTGCCACAATCCACTCCAGAATGTTTGCTCAGCTAGGCGACTATCCATGGATCTCCCCCCTCCCCCTCCACTGGCGCGGGTCAGCTCTGATACCATCTGTAACGCCCCAGTACCTCCCGGACCACGGACATTACCGATAACTGCTTCAAGGATCGTTGATTGACCACACAAATTACCACGAATCTTTCCCGCGTGTTTCGTCCTCACTCACACGCTACCTGGGAAAACTTCCCAAGAGGTCACCCATCCTGAGACTACTCCAACCATGCACGCTTAACTGAAGAGTTCCCAACGGATGAGCTACCTAAAATGAAGGTGCACCTTGGTGATATAAATAGTTATTTCAATCCTTTCAAGCAACAATTAACCAAATGTCTGGGGTGTTAAACTCACACTTATCAAAAATTGTAAAATATATATTTAAAAAAATCATAAATTTCAGTAATGTAACTTATGACTGACTTTACTTACTTATCATACATTCTACTATTTTCTACTAAGCCCCTACCCTTTTGCAAGATAAGTAAAATTTTATATTATTTTACGTTATCTGACCCTTCAAAAGAACATGGTTTACTTTTAGATAATTTATATTTAAAATTTTTTATTCAATTCACAAAATTTATTTAAGGATCGTTTGCTAGAAACCCTAGGAAAATTTATGGGAAGTTTTTAATGGGAAAAATTTCCCCATAAAAAAATTCACTTAGCCCCTTTACGGGAAGCCTTCTCTAGGAAAATGTAAAAAATGGTGGGTCAACCGTAAATTTTTTCCTAAAGTTCAAACATGAGAAAAATACGTCAACCTAGATAAATTAACCATTTTCCCAAGATCTTTGACCAACCCAGCGCGCCTTTAAAAAAACAAAAGAAATAAGTGACGTACATTTTTCGCACCATCACTATTTTATTCGTCTTTCTTTACTTAATTTATTTTTATTACCTTACCTTATCTTACTTTAAAAAACTGTCTACTTATTTTTATTTACCTTATCTATCTTTATTTACCTTACTTAGGGTCGATTAAATTCATGGGTAAAAAGCAGTTAAATAAAAGTTAAATTTAGCAACTTTTGATAATTTTTTGTAACTTTCGACAAATTTATGCTAATATATCAATATTAAATTCAGGTATTCTGAAAATCAATTTTGACGGGGCAAAACTTGGAGATTGGGGTATGGGGATGTCAGGTGTAGGGAGAGATGAAAACGAGATCGTGCGTTTCGCAGTGGTAGAACAGAGGATGGGTTTTGAAGGACCTAAAATGGCGGAAGCACGAGCCTGCATATTGGCTCTTTCAATGGCGAAGGAACACGGGTACACAAGAATTGAAGTCCAGGGAGATTCCTTGACACTGGTTTGTAAACATCGGAAACATAGTACCCCGAACACAGAGTTGGGCCTCATTATCGCATAAATTTTTGCCCTGGCTGAAGCATTTATTTTTGCTCTTTTACTCATATTCGTAGAGAGGAGATTCCTTGACACTGGTTTCTAAACTTTGGAAACATAGTACCCCGAACATAGAGTTGGGCCTCATTATCGCAGAAATTTTTGCCCTGGCTGAAGCATTTATTTTTTGCTCTTTTACTCATATTCGTAGAGAGGGGAATAAGATGGCACACCAATCAGCTCATTTCAACCTTTTCAGCTAGGTCGTAGGACTTGGTTTGAGGAGAGCCCAGATTTTATCCATGAACTAGTATTAGAGGATATTTGTATGGCAGTTAATGTCTAATAAGAAGATGTCTTTGATAAAAAAAATCTTTTTATTTTCTAACTTTAATAATAAATTTAGACAATATTGATAAATTTTAATAAAAATTAAAATTACCCATAAATTTGATAGACTCTTACTAGATCTGTTATTTATCCTGTATCTTATTTACCAATAATAAAAACAGTCTTATCCAAATATCCGGATGGAAGTGGGTCCAGTAAACTGCAATGGTATGATTTAGAGGGAGCTAGGGAATCAAAGGAGGATTGTTTTGTTTTTTATAGGCAGAGACATTTAGATGGGAAGGAGGATGGAGGAAGTTAAGACGATCAATCAATAAAATAAATGGAGATGCACCCCACTCTGTCAGTCCTCTGAACAGAGCTACTTATGGTGATTGCTTTACGTGTCGTACGGGTCAAACATCTCACCCATTCATTTTACTGATTGCCTTTAAAATCAGGTTAAGCTTTTGGTTGAGATGACTCTACATAATATTAGAGCTATACCAATAAATAAGAGGTCTTAAGTTCGAATCTTAGCATCCCCGATATTCATATGCGCAAGATAAAGAGGGCCTTTACAATATCCACGCTTCAAGCCCAAAGGGCATTCGCGTGAGGGGGCGTGTTAGAGTATAAAATCATTCCTGGGGGTTTCAACCATCAGTTTAAGCTTTTGGTTGAGATGACTTCACATTACTAGCAGTGGAATGAGCAATTCGGTGAATCGATTTGGGTTAGATCCATTGAAGATCGGTTTATGTTGATATCGGTCTAGTAATTTCGATATGAGTTCGGGTTATATGAGTTTTATTTGGATTGATTCAGATGAGGGTTTTTTTGGTTGAATTTTGGTATAATTTGGGGTAAGTGGATCTTAATCGAATCACTTTTTAAATTGCGGTTCGGATCGATTTCGAGTTTGGGTTAATATCTAATTATCCATTTGAGTGTCGATTCTTTTTTTCAATTTGGATTTCGGGTCTCAGGTAGATCTGGCAATTTCTGACCCAACCCGAACCCGTTCGAAATTTTTGTGTTTTGAACATGGTTTTCTCAACTAAACTCGAAATATACCGAACTCGAAAATTAGATCCGACGGCCCCGTTTGACCCGAAAAAATAATTTTTTAAGTTTAACTTTATTAGCATTTGTGACTTTTCATTGTAATTTTTAATTATTAAACTGTAACCGCAACTTATTTATTTGTTATTTCTCTAATTTATATTAAAATAATTACAATAATCTATCGTTAATAGAAGATATTATATTTTATTATGTATATTGTACAAAAAAATAATATTTAGACACTATTCTTTAAAAAGAAAAATGAATAAAAAGATCGCAATTATAATTTGTTAGGTTGACTCGAAATCAAAATACACTGCTCATATATTACCCAAAGCTGGAATACATTCAATTCGTATTCACCCGACCGACTAGGGGTGGCAAAAAATCGGGTCCGAGTCTTGTCAGGTTCGGTCAATTCAGTATTCGGTCAAAAACCTCAAACCCTAACCTTGTTCGAATTTTAATTTGGACACATTTGTCAAACCCGAACCCGAACCCGGTTGACCGAATGTGTCCGATTGACCGAATTTCATAAATGACCTTCTTACTTTTTTTTAGTAATATATCTTGTGATTCATTGATTCTTGCCCAATTTCGGGTTCGGTCAACCGGACCCGATTGACCGAATTTGATTTTCTTCAAAATTTTGGTCAACCCGAACCCATTTTGCTAAACCCGAACCTGACCCGTATTTTATTCGGTCAAATCACCATATCCAATACCCAATTTTTCTGGGTCGGTAAAATTCGAACTATCGGATCGATTAGACTTTTGCCGGTCCTAAACCCGACTAAACGGCCGACCCAAAACCCGCCGCTTGACCGAATTGACAGGTCTAGACTCAGCCCAGGTTTGTTTGGCGCGGTCCAGTAATAGTAGTTTTCCATTTTCTCAAAGATTAATTTCCCACCGTTGAAGTCACTTTTTAAGACCAAACATGCCCTTCCGATCTTGTCCTTCCTTCCATATAGTGTTCGTAGTAGTACGACTACTCTCAACATTTATCAACGTGTTTTAATTTTCTTCTTTTCCCCACTATAATATAATATCACTCACAACGTCCATCCAACGGTCTTGGCTTATTGGGTTGTTAAACAAAAGCTGTTGGATATGAACAAAGAATATGAACAAAGGTAAAGTCAAATTTTATGGATAACTAGAGACGTGTAAATAATTTAAGGAAATCATAATATTCAAAACCTGATTTATTGGGAATATAATTTATATATTTAAAAAATGGAGAAGGGCATAGCCATTTTTTTATTACTCGATTTAATAAGGTAACATGGGATAAATAGTGGAGGTGCGTAAATATCATATTCCCTATTTCCTTTTTATTTAAAATAAATTTTGTAAGTTAAATAAAAAATTTTAAATATAAAATATCTAAAAGTATAATCTTATTCTTTTAAATGATAAGGCAAGATAAAGTAAGGTAAAATAAATTTTACTTATCTAATAAAAGAACATGCCCTAAGTTAAATAGCACACAACTCAATATAATTATAGATTTTCATCTGACTTTTTACATTATCCAAATCAATCAAAAATTTAGATACAATAGTTTTCCTTTTTTTCATTATCCCAAGGGAACAAATTCTATGAACATGACACTTTTGAAAACATGTAAGCATGACAAAATATTAAGGCGAGACATCAAGTATTGTCTAGAAGGACATCAAGCATCCAAAAGAAACATCAAAGATACTGGTGAGATGATCTCAAAGAGTGTTTTCGTGAACACAGTTCTTGATATTCTCCTTCCGTACCTGATAAACCTCAACGCAATGCTAAATATAGCTTGATGCCTCCTTAATATTCAATGACATTTATATATTCATTAAGGTGTCATACTCACATGATTGGTTTCCTTATTCAAAGACTACCTTGATCAACTAAAATGAACTCATCTTAATTATCCAATCTAGAAAAAGTTTGTATCCAACATCATCATCTATCTTCAAACTATCAAAGCAACTATATAGTAATTTTCACCTGACTATTCAACTCGTATCTTTATTTCCCAACATTTCTGAACGTAGAATCAGTATACAACATCAATCACCATCTTTCAAGAGAAACACGTTTACGTAACTTACTACCAAAGTTATATTTCATGAAAGGTTTTCAATAAGTTATTTTCATAAATATATGTCTATGATTTAGGGGGAAAAACATGAGGATACTATGCTATATCCTTTTGCATGTTTTGGTTATGTTTGTTTTATCTTAAGATTCCCAAAAATATGGTACGTACATCTAGTTGCGATCGTACAATGGCAATACGTGTCCTCATCCTTTGTAATTTGTAAGCATGCATCGTGTTACACGTATAAAGGGTCATATGGACATTATCAACTAAACTCCAAACTAGTACTATTATCTATATACCAATATTTATATTAAAAATTTTAATGTACATTTTACAATGCGGATGTATAAGGAAAATACAAATTATAATGTACCTCATGCTTAGATCTAATAGGTCAACTTTTAAAAAATATGTTATAATTAATAATGGTAGTGTTCTACACTGCGGTACTTTGCGATGAGGTGCGGTGGAATTGTGGTGGGGTATGGTGGAATTGTGATAAGTTATTGGTATGTGGGGTAGGTGAGAAGAGAGAATGTAAAAAATAGAAGAGAAAAGTAAGGAAAGAAAAAAGTAATGATTTACGGTGAAATGTGATGGGTTGTACAGAATCATGCAGAACACGGCCAATATTAACAAATTGACGACAGATTTTATTACAATTAATAATAAAAAATAATAAAACGTTTTTGTAAATTTTAACACCCTGAAAAATCTTAGATAAAATACTTCAATATATACAAAATTTATTGTTATTGTATTACTACATACTCTCTCCTTTCCAAAATATTATCTCTTTAAATATAATTTCTAAAATAAAAAAGAAACCCTATAGTACCCTTGCATTAATTTACTTTCTGAAAATATGAGGACATTGGATAAAACGGTAAATAGGAAGAAAAATAGTAAATAAAAAAGAAAAATGAAAGAAAAATTGTAATTAACAAATTTAATTCAATAAATTAACAATTAATATATTATTATATTATAAAATAATAAATATTATAAAAAATTAATTAAAGTGATAGATAAATCGAGAAGGAGTGAGCTAGTGTTAAAACAATATTCCCATATACCAAACAAAGACTTAACAAAATGAACAAAATAAATGACACTTGCATAGTTATATGGATCTATTCATTTTTATCCTGTGATCTTACAGTAAATTTGAAACTGTGATTTCACATGAAACAACTTATCACTTCTTTCCAAATTAGCAGTTAGAACTACCGTTATTAGTTGCACAATCAGCCCAGTAAACAAAATCGTCATAATTAATTAACATGGAATTAATTAATTAATTAAGACACAAAAGCAGATTGAAAAAGAGAATTAAACGAAGGCTTAATTATACATTAATGACTGTAAAACAATGGCCTCAGGAGCATCAACATCTAATTTACAATACCAACATGAACAATCGTCATAATCATAAATATTCATAGTAATTAAAACTAACAATCAAAAACAAGAAATTAAAATTCAACACAAATCACTAATCTTCATCCTAATTATGAGACTTTTTTTTCCCTTTTTTTTCTTCCACTTCTAGTATCGGCAGCCATTGATGGAAGTAAATAAAAAGCTTCAAATATACAAAATAACAAAGCAGGATTCTTTGGCTTTTTCTGGGATAAGCTAGAAACTTCCAGATTATATATTTTTCTCAAGGAGGGGTAATAAAATAAAAAAGAAAAAAGTGGGGGATCCCTTGTGATTCCTTAAAAACCCATAATTGGAAAAAAATATTTACAATTTTATCCAAACTCTTTTTCCTTTCCTTCCTTCTTCCCTTCACTTGAGATGAGGAAATTCAGAGTTTTTTTTCCAAAAATAATCTTCAATAATTTCCCATCATCATCAGTTTGATTTGATCAGCTGAATTTTTATATAAAACAATATATTATATATTAATGACCACCGAAAATGCAATTTTTCAAGAAGGGTAAAATAGTAAAATTAGTAACGCCCGATCGAAATGGAAAATACCCAAATTCTTTTTCAGCAAATTTTGGAAAAGACTTCGAGGGAAAAAAAATTTCGGTGAAAAAAGAAAATGGGAAAAGCTTTGTAGAAAATCTACTTTTTAATTTAATCTTAATACTAGTATAGTGTATCGTAGCGAGTACGTACGTCGTAGTACTGAGGCCACCTTTGATCTTTATCATTAATCAATCACTTGATGAGATCGGACACCCACCCGAAATCAGGACCCGACCCGGATGCCTCCACCAGGCCCGGCCCGTTCAGGGAATTCTCATACCTCAGCTTCTCGAAGATCCGGGCCCGAAGCTCCCGGCCCGACTCGACCCGTTCCAGAACGGGCTCCTCCTCCTGATAATCCCCAAACTGATCCTTCCTGTTATTATTATCCCATGCATCCAGGTACCTAAACAAAAACCAGGATTACTTGATTAGCTAATCCCCCATGATTATCACTTGATTATCATTGAATTAAGAAATTAATTAGTAATTGATTACATCCAAATCATGATTCATATAGCTATTAGTTGATGTCTTGATGATAAGGAACATATTGATATTTCTTTTGGTATGTCTTTAGTCATTTCAAAGTTGTGTCAAAATATTAATATCACTAAAATTTATAAAATAGTAAAAAAAAAATCAATTAAAAATGTTTATTTAAACAAAATCTTGAAGTAAATTTAACAATATTAATGATAAGATAAAAAAAATATGTAATTAATATATTATTAAAATTCTGGATGATAGATTTAATGAGAAAAAGTTAGTACTCCATAGATACTTGAAGCAAATACTTTACAAATATTATGGTATCGTACTAATTTTAGATTAATTTGATTAATAAAGCTATAGCCTCATAAGAATAATGATTAGCTATGCAATCCCATAGTTAATTACGTTATTATCATCTCTGATCATATAAATTACGAACTTAAAACATGGAATAATCACCTGATCCCGGGTCGAGTAGGGGTGGTGGGCAAGCTGAAGAACCCGGGTCGGGCCACCGGCGACCCGGTTCCCCTCGGCGATCCGAATAGGGGCGACCCGACACCTCCCCAGCTCGAACCGCCGCCGCCTGCGGCGGCGGCTGGCATCGACTTGACCTTGCTCAGCTGCAGATTCCTCAGCGACGCTACAAGCTCCCCCATCGACGCGACCGTGCCCGACCCGAACAGCCCGGCGCCGTCGTCGAAGTACTCCGACCCGGCGGACTTCTGGCTGGCCGGGCTGGCGAGTCCCGACCCGACCCGGAGCTGGTCTGGGGTGTGTGCGAAGAAGCAGACCCGGCGCTTGCATCCCGGCCCGTCCTTGCACGCCTGTGTCCGGTACCTGGAGGGATGCAGCCAGCACTCGAACACCCCGTGCGCGAACTCGCACGTGTCGCCCTTCTTACAGCTGCCCTTGCGGAAATCGGAACAGGCCGTGCCGGAGTATGAGTACTTCCTCGGGTCCCTCCGGCGGGCCTTCTCGCCGGGGTGTGCGAAGGGGCACTCCGTCCAGTCGTGTGCCCGTGCACGGGTGCACTTCCTCACCTTGAACTCGTACATGTAGAACTCCTCGTCGTCTCCGGCAGGGAAGTCGGACTCCGCCGAGTCATCGGCGCCGGAGCCGGCGGCGAGGAGGTACGCGAGGACGTCGGCGTACGACGGCGACTGCGGCGGAGGGGACGACGGGGCGATCAGGGAGGTAGAGATCTGGGCGGCGGTAGGTGGGGAAAGAGGCTCCTGCCACGGCGGGACCTGGAGGTTGAGGTGGCGGCGGGTTTCTCCGATCATCATTTTAGAGAGAGAAACTGGGTCCGTTTAGAGAGAGAAAGGAAGGAAGAGAAGAAACGACGTCGTATGATTAGGGTTGGTTGGGTTGATTTTGTGTGTTAGAGGTGTAGTAGTGTCCGAGGACATGGGAGCAGAGGACGGCGGGATAAGGTGGGTTTTATAAGGGGGGGGGGGTGAGATTAACCAGGGTTAAGTACAGATGAGAAGGTTAACCATGGTTGGGTTAAGCGAAAGGAAATCAGCTACAGTACAGTACGTAATGAGGTTAAAAAATGGAGGGGGGTGAAAGCTCTAGAGTCACCGGCGGTGACGTTGGGGAGAAGGAAGGTAGAAGGAGATTGGGGCAGCTGTTGAGGGGCTGATATTTATGGGACACCTGGTGCTTTTCTGTTTGCTTGAATATTTTTGGGGTTTTTTGTTTTTTTTGAAGGCTTAGTTATTTTATTATTACATTGTGTGTCTTTTTAGCTTCGGTGTATTAACCGCCTTGGTAGTGTCGGTAACTTTGATTTTTACTGAAGGTGGAGGACAAGAAGTTACAGTGTGGTGCATTTATTGTGTGTGGGAGACTGGGAGTACTGACCGGACTCACTGTTGTCTTTTTCTGAATTGCATTTTTAACGGGTAAGATTTTGGGATAAATTTGTTGTGTGTGACTATTCATTACTTCTTTTTATCGCTATGAAAGTTATGTTCGTCTATGTATAATAATTTTGATTATTAATTTCGGAATATATGTAATGAGTTGTTATATAAGATTTTCAATTGGTAACAAAAATAATATCCTAAAATAATGATATTATGATTGTTAATCAAATATTATATAAACATTATCAATGAAAAAGTGAACTTGAAGATTGTAAAAATTAATTAGGGAATAAATAATATGTAATGAATGAAGTAATTTGTTGAATTTATTCAAATTCACTCAACCAATTTTTCATAATTACTTTAATATATTTATTATAATAAGAATACGGTGCGAAAATTTAACGCGTAAAACAAATTACAAGTTTTATTTGACAACATTATTCGAAATAATGACCCATTATTTATTGAGATAAATGTAGACTTTTATAAACGATTGTCCATGAAAAAAATCATGTTTTACACGGGACTTTTTCATTGGAGCACGCTAATAAATTCTTGTAAATGTACTAATTTACAATATTTATTCTAAGTTGGAGGAACATTGCCATTAAGATTGGTACCTTATAAATGAAAGACTTCTAATGAAAAAGAAAGTCATTACCTAGTAAGATTAGCACAGTACTCTGCTTTCAACCCTTGCCTACCCTTCTCCCTGAGAGTTGCACCTCCTAGCCGTTGTGCCATCGAAGGGTTCACTATCCTCTCCTGCAGGGCGGTGCTTTTGGAGCTTGCAACCTCGCGACGATTTCGGGCAAGTTGGTTAGTCTACTAGTAGGTGTAATGGGTTTCGTGCGATGGGGCTCGTTGTTTTTCTTTTTTTTGAAGTTTCCGATGGAGGGTTGTGATGGCTTTCAGGCAAGTTGGTCAATCCTACTATGGTCTAAACATGAGGACAGACAACGCGCTTTTATGGTCTAGATCTGAAAGCGTGTTGTCTGTCCTCAAGTTTAAACCATAAGATTTGGCCGTCATTTCACATTGTATCAGTGGTTATCTTTCTGATATAGTGAAGGTGTTTGTCAATATAGGCTTTAGTTCTTTCTACCCAAATAAGATGTATTGAGTTGAAAAGTTAGTTATCTTCTACATCTTTCTTTTGATTATAAATCATTGGATTTGTTATCAATGGCAACCTTTTCTAGGGTAGCGAGATTTTATCCATGTTTAAGGAACTTCTAGGTTTAAATGGGGTTGCTGAATCTCCTGTTCTTAATCCTTGCCAGTTCGATTTTGTTGGTCATGCTATTTAAACCTAGAAATGTTTCAAAGCACATATAAGCGCATATGAGAAGAATGAGGATGGGAAAGACCTTGTTTCAAACTAAGTGATCGAAGGTTATGTAAGCAACCTAAAGGGCTACAACTACTTAAAATGAAAACCCTAGAGGAGTCAAATCAATTAAAGATAGTGATGCAAAAATTACTTGGCAATGTTGGTGGTTTGCGAATCATTGGTGATCATGTTGCAACAAGGGAGTACTTCAAGAGGAACAGGGAAAAGAAAAAGAAACCTTGTTAAGATCGAAATTCAGATATGAGACATCTTGTTAGGGATTAAATTCTAATTGGATGGACCTAATATTATAGTGGAAGCAAACAAGATAATTAATTAAGGAATGTAGCTATTGATAATGTAGGGGTGATCAGGACAAAATTTTTATGTGAAAACCCAAAGCGGGAAAAAACCACGGAAGGCAAGATAAATTAAAATACATTATAATGAAGAGATTACAAAGGGTATCCCAAACGGTTGTATAACACAATGAGATCAAGAAGGAAATATCTCAAATGGTTATAGCATAACGGGAGTAGGCATATCTCAATGAACAGGTAACGAGATATAGGGAGATTACAATATCATATTAAAAACTCTCAAAAGTGGAATAGAAAAAAAGAGAGAGAGAGAGAGAGAGAGAGAGAGAGAGAGAGAGAGAGATCTCATAATGGTGCCTTAGAGGCACATTATTTGGTCACACCAAACTAGGTTGAACACCCTAATATTTATAGCAAATCCAAGTAACCCTAGAATGGTATTCTAGCTGAAATCAACTGCTTGGAGACCAAACAATATCAATAACAAAAGGTAAACACTTATTTATTTCCAAAACTTGAGTTTGAATGGAATTGGGACACTACACAACAAACTTCACCTTGGACCAAATTCCATGAAGATACGACATCACCAAAATTTCCTTGAAGGGCAATCAAACGGTTAGGTTGGAACAACCTTGAAAGATTGATATTGTAGAAAACATCTCGAAATAAACTATTGATTGAACCCAACTTTATAGGAATCTGAATTCGAATATGATTGAACCTGGTTGTATCTGAATATGATAAACTTGGTTGTACCCAACTCTAATACCACTGTTAGGATCGAAATTCAAATATGAAACCTCCTGTTAGTGATTAGATCCATATTGAAGCGGATCTACTATTATAGTGGAAACGAACAAGACAATTAATTTAAGGATGTAGCTATTGAGAAAATAAACAAGAGCAATGTAGGAGTGATGAGGACAAGATTTTTATGTCGAAATCCAAAGCGGGAAAAAATCATGGGAGACATTAAAATCCCCTATAATGAAGAGATTACAAAGGGTATCCCAAACGAATGTATAACACAACGATATCAAGAAGAAAAGATCTCAAACAACTATTATAACACAACAGGAATAAACATATCCCAAAGGAAGGATAATGAGATATAAAGGCGATTACAATCTCATATTTAAAAAAAAAACTCTCAAAACTGGAATAGAAAAAAAGAGATCTCATAATGGTGCCTTAGATGCACATAATTTGACCACGCCAAACTATGTTAAATATTCTACTATTCATAGCAAATCCAAGTAACCCTAGAATAGTCTTCTAGTCAAAATCAACTGCTTCAAATGAACCCTTTCACCCAAATCAATATGAATTATTCCCAATCAAAGATCTAAAAATACAGATTATTTGAGCCCAAAAACCCTTCAAATGAGCCCTTTCTTCCAAATCAAACATTATATTTGCTTGATTGTATGGTCTGTATTGGCATGCCTTCTTGGTCAACTATTTTTCCTTAGAAAAATTAATCGAGATTAAATTCCTTATAATCGTAACTAATTATGATTAATGTACATGTGTTGCTATCTTAAGCCAAAGATTCGAACTTTATTTAATTAGTTGGACTAATTGGAATATAATCATCATAGCATTTTGGCTTTAGTCACTTGATTGATGGGGATTTTTGTCTTTCATTAATTAACTAACTAATTAATTAAACTTAGGTTTATCGTGTTAGTAAGAATGATTAACCACACGAATGATCATTTCTATCTTTTACTGTCTTTTCCTTTTCATTATATATTTGTGATTCGTTTTTTCCCCAACTTTCTTTTTACATCAAGTTAACCTTTTTTTCCCCGATTCTTGACAACAATGGCACTTATGGAATATTATAAATGCATTAAAAAGATAACTAATTATCGTGACTTTAAAAAAAATATATTAAAAATGTAGACCTGAGTATCAATATGGTCAGTGAATAAAGTAGGCTAAAAGTTAACAAAAATAGCAACTTAATAATTAATAGATTTCAAAGAATATTAGTCTCATCAGAAACTATAAAAAATTATAATTTTGGGCACTCTAAAAAGGTTACCCAAAATGAGATATTTTTATACGTTTATTTTTACACCTATAGCAAAGAAGTTTGCACTCATATACAGACTCTGCACGTCTGTGCAAATACATATATTTATATAATAATGTTAATAAAATTTCATTTCCTTTTTGCAATTATTAAAGAAAGTATTGAATAATAATATTTTTTTTATGAGTATTTTTGCTATTTACTATTTCTAAAATTATACTTTAGTATATTTTTTTGTATTGAAATAGATATATTATAATAGTAAATTTGGTGCTAGAAATAATGAGTTTATTTTTTTTATTATGCTTCTTCTAATATTTGGCGGCTTGCTTTAAATCATTATTATTAGATTAAAGATAAAGTTGTCCCTAGCTACCCTTAACGAGCCTATCCTTACTTACATCTCAAGAGTAAGGAAAACTTCTTCCTCCTTAGATTTGGAAAGAATCATAGTTCTTTGATGGAATATTTGGAAATCAATGAATAGTTTGATCTTTCGAAATGAACCAACGAATAAATTTGTCATACTCATAAGGGTGAAAAAAAGCTAGTGCTAAATCGTGCATTAGACACAAACTCACCAGTAACCTCTTTGTTAGAGTATAAAACCATTCATGGGGCTTCAACCATCAGCTTAAGCTTTTGGATGAGATGGTTCCACATGGTATCAGAGACAGACCAATAAACAAAAGGTCTTAGGTTCGAATATTAGCATCCCCCATATTCAAATGCACAAGGTTAGGGGGCCTTTGCAGCATCCACGCTTCAAGCCCAAAGGGTATTCGTGTGAGGGGGCGTGTTAGAGTATAAAACCATTCATGGGGCTTCAACCACCAGCTTAAGCTTTTGGTTTAGATGGTTCCACACTCTTCATCCATCATCCTAATCTAACCCTGCAACACTTTTCCCAGACGATTCACTGAATTGCTGTGGAAAAACCACATAAAGGAATCACTAAAATCAACTTTGATGGCTTAAAATCTTCATCAATGGCAACATGAGGATTTGATTAGGAGGGGTTTAGGTAAGGGCCGAGTGAGGAACAAGAGAGGAAGATATGATATTCTTGTGAAGTTATGGATCTCTTAACCTCACTAGGATCACTTTTACACAAAAGTAAAGTTAAATGTCGCATCCTTTGCTCAAAGCGCTCTCTTCCTGTGTTTCACTCTTTTGAAGGTCTCTCTTCTCACTCGCCACCCCGGTTGGTTTTGTATAGGCTAGGGACGGGGTTAAAGGAGCGAGTTTGATCTTCTTTTCTCCCACAAAGAAAGAGTTGGTGTTCTTATGACCAAATAATGTGGATAGCGCGGCGATGAAATATTGGAAGTGAAGGTAAATGGCTACAAGGGTTTTCCCACTCTTTTCCATTAATGTCGCATCCTTTGCTCAAAGCGCTCTCGTCCTGTGTTTCACTCTTTTGAAGGTCTCTCTTCTCACTCGCCACCCCGGTTGGTTTTGTATAGGCTAGGAACGGGGTTAAAGGAGCGAGTTTGATCTTCTTTTCTCCCACAAAGAAAGAGTTGGTGTTCTTATGACCAAATAATGTGGATAGCGCGGCGATCAAATGTTGGAAGTGAAGGTAAATGGCTACAAGGGTTTTCCCACTCTTTTCCATTTTTCTTTGTCCCACATAGGAGGTAGAATGAAACTTTTTGTGGTTTATATATCTCTCTATTCCTCCTTTTGTTGTATTGAGTTGAAAGTGGGTTTTATGGAGTAGGGGTGGGTTGGACCTCCACACGTACGCGCGCCATCGCCGCCGTTCGTCCGGCCTGGGCAGGGCGCGACGCTTGTCGCGGGTCGCGAGTCGTTTTTTATTCTACTTTCTTCTTTTTGCGCTGACTGGATTAAATTCTTCTGGATTTCTCTCATTAATATCGCATATTTTCCGCCCTCTCGTAATGGCTATTAAATCACTGATTCACTACAACATAACATGAGCATTGCGACCGCTAAATTGAATTTAACGGTAGCAAGATTGAAAAAAATTGCCCAGTTGCGAAATTGTTGCTCCCTAGAGACCGTTAAATTAACGGTCGCTAGAGGCATTTTAATGGTATCTGTAGAGACCGTTAAATTAAATGTCTCTAGAGACCGTTAATTTATTAGTCGCAAGATTGAAAATAATTTCCCCAACCCGATCTCCCTCTGCCTTCGTCCCTCTCCCTCACTGTTCTTCTCAAAGATCGAGTTTCGACTGCTCTTCTCAATAGGATAGTCCCTTCTCATCTGCCCTTCATCTTCTCTAATCCCACCATACGATTCTGACAATCATTTTGGTGTTGGATGAATATGCAATATACCAAATTCGTCGATTGATTTTTTATATCCGGATGAACCCAGGTATGTTCAATCCTTTACCTTTACTCTTCGTTCTTGCTTTTTGCATTTGGGTGCTTTATGCTTGTTTTGATTTCTTTGAAATGGTTGCATAGATTAATCTCGGATTTGACGGAGTTATGTCTCGATGTGTTTCAGTTGGGGATGATTTCAGATATTTTACTGGGAAACTTAGTGGATGGCAGCGGACACTCATTCATGGTTGCTGAATTGTCCGAAAGACTTGCTCAAACTCCTTGATTTTGCTTTGATCATCATGAATTCCACTATGAAATGAGAGATGTGTGGCTCATAGTTTTGTTTATGGTTTGTCTATTAATTAGGATTATAGTGTTATTTAATTACAGTGTTTATAGTGTTAAAAGTAAATGTGAATTAGCTTGAAAACTCGCAAGTTGAATGACAATGCATGTGATACAGCCTAACTAGCATTGATGTCGGTAGAATTTTTTTTTTAATGTTGCAACCGTTAATAGAGACTGTTAAATTAACGGTCTCTGACAACGACTGTTAATTAACAGTCTCTGTAGTGATTTTAACGGTCACACGACCCGATTGGCGACCATTAACGAGCGACCGATATTAACAGTTGCACGTGTCCCGAAGCGACTGTTAAACGCGTCTTGCGATAGTTAATAACGGTTGCTATAGCTCTTCTATGTTGTAGTGATTCTCGCCCCTCTTGATTGTCATTGCCGTTTTTGTCTCTCTAACAGTCATTTTTCTTGCTATAAAATGGAGGCTTTGCTTGACTGTTTAGTCACACAACAGAAAACACACAATCCTTCCCTTTTCTTCTCTTAACCATTCTAGGTAATCAGATTGTCATACTCCAAGCTTTTGGCCACGAGTGCACGTGTCCAAAGGTTGTTTGAGTTAACCTTGAGTACTGATCGACATATTCAATTGACACCGAGGTCGAGCCACAATCGCTTTCAAGGCAGTGGTCAGTCCACGGCTCAGATAGTGTCCTTCCCGCTAACCTTGATTCATCTATTGTTTTTCTAACAACAAATTGTCAAGATCTACCAAGTACTAATGACAAGCATCCATGGGAACAACATCATAAAAAACACTATCCTTATAATGACTGATGGAAAAAGAGATCAACATTTGTTGAGTTACCTCGAGGTCACCACCATCCATGAGAAGTTCGACACTTGATTTTGAGCCCAAAGCCAGTGTCATCTGCCAAGTCTATCACAAACAAGCCATTCCAGAAACATAAAATTATAAAAATAGTCTAACAAATTACAAGGTTTTACATAAACGTATAAATAGCGCGTCTTAACAAATTACAAAACCATAATAAAAATTACAACTTCACACAATCACTTAACAAATAGTTAGTACTTAGTAGTATGTTTTTTAAGTGAAAATGGTTCCTAAAACAAGGTAAGTATTGAACTTTTTAAAAATTTATTAAAATAGGGTTTCAGGTTGTTCCAGTTCAGGGCAGTAGTTTTAAGAACCTTACCTTACCCATTTGACAGGTTCTTGAATTTTAGGAACTTACCCTTACTCTTTTTACTTAAAAAATATTCCCTCCGTTTTTTTATTTGACTTTTTAACTAACTTTTCTCATTTCATATTATCTGTCATTTTACAATCCAATTATACATTAATTACTATCTTTTTATTTTACCCATATCATTCATTGAATAAAACATCAAAAATTAATTTTATTAAATATATTTTATATGATTTTTAATAACTACCTCATATATTTTAGCAACCTAGGTATTCCCTCAATCACTCAAAACGTCAATTTAAAAAAAAAACGGAGGGAGTAGCTAGTAGTTTTTTTTAAAGTAAGAATGGTTTTCAAAATAAGGTACTTCTTCGTTCTCATATTACTTTATAATTCCAATATCACATTAATTACTTTAAAAAAACTATTAATTTGTAAAAAAAATAAGTTAATTAAAAAAGAAAAAAGCAAGTATCTGTCACTTTAATTAACTTGCTTTTTTCTTATAATATCTGTCACTTTATAATTCCAATACCACATTAATTACTAATTTATCAAATTAACATTATTAATTACATCATTTTCTTCAATTTTTCTTTTTTATTCACCATTTTCCTTTTTTTATTTATCATTTTATTCACCTTTTTCTTATTTCCAAGGATGAAATTTAATGTAAAGGAGAAGTTTTCTTGATTTTGTGAATTATGTCCTAACTCCTAAGTGACACATAATTTGAGAAGAAAGGAGTATGTATTTAATTTTTTTAGAATTTATTAAAATAATTAAGCATCCAGGTTTTTATTCAGGGTAGTAATTTTAGGAACTTTACTATTATCCATTTGACATGTTCCTGAGTTTTAGGAACTTTACTGTTACCTGCTTGACCGATTAAGGTTTAGGAACCTACCCATTTGCCCGATTCTGGTTGGATTCCAAGTTCCGAATCTGGAACAACCGTCACCCCGACCCTATTAGTGTATTTATTGTCACCCAATTTGTGATAATAATTTGACTTTTAATTTTCAATAGAGGAAAAAATCTGAAATCAATCAATTAATGGCCAATCATGGAGATAGAATTAGTATGATTTTCAAAAATGACGTGATTAATAGCTATCCTATTAATACGTCCCCATCCCCAATTCTCCGAATGCAATTTTTTTCTTTGTTTGTGCATTGAACAGTCGTTGTTTTAGCCAACCTATCGGCCTATCCCTTAAATGAGCTGCAGAACTAATGATCTTAAATTCTTACATTTGTTAAGTCTTTTTCCTGATAGTATGTAATTCACATGGTGTAATTTTTTAATATATATAACGTTTAATTCATGACATCAAATTAATATCATTAGATTCATAATAAAAATTAATATTAAAAAATATTAAAATTAGAATTTTTTGTGATAAATTGTTGAGTAAAGGTGGACTTTGAAAAGCAAGGAAGCTAATTATTTTGGAAGGAGGGAGTATTTACGTTATGTATACACTTTTGTCCGATTACTTAATTTGTGCACCTACTTCCACATTTTTTTTAATTATAAGAAATCTAGAATGTATTGGCTATATTCAAAATTACATATGACACTCTAATGGAGTGAACCTCATTCATGCTATCATGGAAGTAAGTTATTTTTGGATGGATTGAGTAATTACGTGATGCATACACTTTTATCCCTTATTGTTTAATTTATGCACCCATTTTCCACTTTTTTTTTAAATTATAAGAAGTCTATCATAATGTGTTGGCAATACCCCATTCGACAAATAAAGCGGATATGAGAGAACATTGTTCTGGCTGAGCTTAAAAGCAATTTAAAAGGAAACCAAAAGAACAAACTATATGTGATTCGGCAGGTTTGAATCTAGAACCTAGAACCTGTCAAATAGGTCAGGCTTATACCTGGAACTTGGAACATGTCAATGTGCTTAGTAGCAATGAGCTTGCATCATTTTTTTTACGGTTTTGCTAAATGTCGCCCTAGGGGCGACGGATAAGAAATATGTAAATTTGTTTTATGATTTATTTTGGACGTGAATCTAAATTTATTTTACATCAATATACTACTTTCCAATTTAGACAAAATAAATTTTCCTTAATTAAGCTTTTTATATTGTGATTCTCATCATTTCTTTAATTCAATCAAGATTTTATTTTCCAACATTATTTCTTCCACATGAAAATCATAATTTCCTATCCTAGGGATTTTGTTTTTAATTTTTTGGAAGCAAAATACAGTAATTCCCCATTCTAGTTGAGTAGTTGTATTCATGGTGAAGTTTTTTGGATAGAAATTAGGTTTGGTACATATTGGATTTGAAAAAATGAAAATGAAAAATCTTCACATCTTTTATCATAAAGTGTTTTTAATTGTAGATCGAGTCATTACTTAAATCTAACACGACAAGATTTTAATCATTTTATTTGTCCAATTAGAAAAGAAGTACATAATAAATGTAGTGATATAAAAGAAAGGATTTAGATTCACGTCCAAAATAAATCATAAAACAAATTTAGATATTTCTTATCCGACATTTAGCAAAATTGTTTTTCTTATTACTAAACATGTGGTATCGATGTCGTGTCAGTTTTGTGCGACCAGAATTTTGTGTTGGCTTAGTTTGGAAAAATATGGTAAAACTTCAGTTTATTGTTGGTTAAAAAGTCAATTTGGTGTATTTTCAACCATAAACCCCCATAGTACAGATTGTTTATCGTCAAAAACACTATTTTATATCACCTTGATGTATTATTAAAATCATATCAAGCAGCACATAAGTATTTTTTTTAATTGACTGCGGCGCAACGCGCGGGCATTTGCTAGTTATTTCATAATAATAATGTGTTGTTCGTATTTTTCTTTTACTAAACATAATGACTGTTGCAATGTAGAAGGAACACATATATTTTCTCAACTTTCAAACAAAACATATAAACAATAAAATTTTAAAATTAATATTAATACTATGCGTTATACAACTTATGGGTTTTCCCAAATAATATAAAGTTAGGAAATTCAGAGAAATAACTGCAATGTTACAGTGGAAGCAAAAACGAGATGAAGGAAATTACGACAAAATTTAGGAAAGAAAATTAAGTGATAAAACGAACACCAAGTATACCGTATACGTGAGAAACCGAAGAACTCGGAGGAAAACCCACGGATGGTGACAACTAGAAAATAATCAACTATGAGAAAAGGGAGGAGTACAACTCGATCACTATCACAGAGTGTGATACGATCAACAAAGGAGATTATAATAAAATCTCTCAAACTCTCAACTTACAATCTCTCTTGGGATAACACTGGGAAAATATTGGTGAAACTGTGTCTCTCTCAATATTTTATCTATGATCTAATCGATTTCACCAATGATTAAAGTGGAGAAAACTGTATCCTATTTATAGGACGGCTAGAAAGATTAGAGTGAGATTAAAACTCAAATAACAACAAGTAGTATCTGACTTGAAGAGATAATTAGAATCAGATTAAAATTGTATTCTCTGTCGTTTTCGAACTTAGCAGATCTAATGGGCCACTAAAAAACTCAATAATCTCAACCTTGGACCATGATCCGACTCACCGGTCCAAATGGTCACCTCAACTGTCGCCATCAACACGCCCCTCTGCAGGGCATTGCCCTGTAGGGCTCTCACATGCTCAAAATACCAACTAAATGTTGGAACTTAGCTATAGATAGAGCCTTGGTTAACATATCTGCAGGGTTCTCAGAGGTATGTACCTTCTTCACCACAATCTCACCTGCAGAAACTATATCTCTGATGAAGTGATACCAGACGCTTATATGCTTGGTCTTCGAATGGTAACTGTCATTCTTGGTTAGATGAACAATACTCTGACTGTCTGAAGAAACCACAGTCTCACCCTGTGGTACGCCAAGCTCCATGACCAAACCCCTCAACCAAATGGCCTCCTTCACCCCTTCTGTAGCAGCAATATATTCAGCTTCAGTAGTAGAGAGAGTTGCTATAAATTGAAGTGAGGCCTTCCACGACACTGTTCACCACACATAGTAAACACACACCCTGAAATTGAGCATCTCCGATCCAAATCTCCACCATAATTAGTATCCACATAACCTACAACATCAAACGTTACAGCACTGCCTCTATCATACAGGATGCCCTTCTCCAAGGTTCCCTTCACATAGCGAAGGATCCAGTTTACTCCTTCCCAAAGCTCCTTCCCTGGATTCTGCATATATCTACTCTCCACGGTAACTGCATGGGACAGGTCCAGTCTAATGCACACCATAGCATACATCAAACTACCGACTGCACTAGCATAAGGAACATTAGACATCCTTTTTACCTCCAATTCAGATTTAGGGAAATTCTCATAAGACAACTTGAAATGCGTAACTAAGGGTGTTGAAACTGCCTTACAGTTTCTCATGTTGAATCTGTCCAACACCTTCTCCAAACATCTCTTCTGAGACATAAACAACTTCCCTGCCTTTCTATCTCTCTAGATCTCCATTCCCAAAATCGTCTTCTATGCTCCGAGTTCTTTCATCTCAAGCTCCTGATTGAGTGGAGATTTAAGCTTCTTGATTAGTGACATTTCCCTGGAGGCAATCTACACGTCATCAACATACAATAGTAAATAATGAAAGACTCATTGTCAAATTTCCCGAAATACACACAATTGTCATAATGACTCCTTGTGTACCTTTGCCCTACCATAAAGGTATCAAACTTTTTGTACCACTGCTTGAGTGTGTGTTTAAGTCCATACAAAGACTTCTTCAATCTACACACCTGTTCCTCCTTATTAGGAACAGTGGAACCCTCTGGTTGCCTCATGTATATTTCCTCCTCCAACTCGCCATGGAGGAAAGTTGTCTTCACGTCAAGTTGCTCTAACTCTAAATCAAATAGGGCAACAAAGGCTAGCAAGATGTGAATCGACGTATGCATCACAACTGACGAGAAAACTTCGTTGTAGTCGATTCCCTCTCTCTGGTTGCAACCTCTAACCACCAATATGGCTTTCCACCTTGCACTCTCTACACTAGGGATACCTTCTTTCTTCTTGTACACCCATTTTGCAGTAAGAGCTCGTTGCCCTTTAGGCAACTCACACAGCTCCCAAGTATGATTCTTTTGCAAACTCTCCATCTCCTCTTGCATAGCTCCTATCCAGTTTGAGGCACTTGGACAAGAGATGGTCTCCTGATAGGTATAAGGTTTATCATAAACCAGATTTTCACGGGTTTTTAGCTCTCGTTTCTTTCCTAGTTTTCGCCTTTCAAAGCTCTTTTTCACTAATTTCTAAGTTAGAATCACTTAGTTCCTTCATCTATAACTAAAGTGTGTGAATTTCCTTGTAGTTAGGTGTTTTTACCCCTTATAATTAAGGATCGACGCTTTTATGATGATAAGGAAAAGGGCAAGGAGCAATGGAAGGTGGAAGAATGAAGAAATCAAGAGAACACAAGCTAGCACAACCCTAGCACAAGTTATGCTGGAGAAAAGAGAGAAAAAGGGTTTGGCATAGGCTGTGCAAAGTCAGCCCGAGCTGTGCTGCTGCCTGGAAATCATTTCTGCTGATTTTTCAAGTCAACACAGGGTGTGCTGCTGGCAGTTTCATTTTTTCATCATATTAATTCATAATTCTAGGGGTCCTATTGATTCTATCTTTAATCTAGACTTTTATGTATGGTTTCTCTTTGAACTTTCAATACTCCTTCATTGTTAATTATTCAAGATTTCAAGTTTGTTGATTGCAATTGAATTTAAGTTTAAGGTTTTATCGTTCTTCCCTTTACTTTCTCTTGGTGTTCATTAATTATTCTTATTTTAGGGTTTGTGTTTATCAATTTGTTGTCAATTACTATGAAATTTTGTGGCTAAATCCTAAACTTAGGTTAGGGATTTACCTCTAATGTGTTAGTATAATTGTGATTAGTGCTTTATTTACTATTTTTGCAATTGCATGATGAATTTCCATCTTTTACCACAAGATTGAATTGATGTGAGATTTGAGAGAATCCCATCTTTATGTTTATTGGGAATTAAGTAGACTTCGAGAAAAGAGGTTTAATTCTATTGTGATTGATGGATTTTACAATCTGGGTATGAGAGTATTTTAGGTTGTAATTAGGGGGGACATCGATGAAATTGTAATTCATTGTCTTGATTTTGTGAGAACAACAATTAATGCAATTGAATTGGCTTAGTGACCTTCAAGAAAGGCTTAGGCGGTCCTAACTGTTCCGATTCCCCAGTTTACCTACATTATGATTAGTAAAGAAGCATTAGTCGAATTATCTAACATGTTAATTTGGTGAATTCCTACCTAAGGTTTTCTTACTTTAATTTATCTTTGTTTATATTATTGTTATCTGCGAACAATTCAACTGTTCTTTGCTTAAAATAAGAGGACAATGACGTTAGGCTATTACGAGACCTAACTCTCTGAGATCGACAATCCGTACTCTCCCTAGCAGTACAACATTTCAGCACCTTCAGTGTAACACCCCGGGTATGTGGTTAATGTGTGGCTTAAAAAGATTGATATATCACCAAGGTGCACCTTCTTTTATAGTAGCTCATCCGTTAGGAACTCTTTAGTTAAGCGTGCTTGGCTGGGAGTAGTCTAAGGATGGGTGACCTCCAGGGAAGTTTTCCTAGGCAGCGTGTGAGCGAGGTCGAAGCATACTGGAAAGACTCGTGGTGATTTGTGGGGCCAGTCAGTCATCCTTGAAGCTCTTATCGGTAATGTTCGTGGCCCGGGACGGGGTCAGGGCGTTACATTCAAGAGTCTCCTCTGCAACACTCAGCGTATATGCGATCATAGCATTATCTTCCTCTGTATACTGCACCGGTATCCTAATCTCCCTTTGGGACGATCTCTCACTATGCTATGTTCTTCCTCCACCTGAGTAAAATCAGTCTCGATGTCAAGCTCATCAACCTGAGCTGTTTCAAGAGCATCATCAGCAGCTTGCTCTTGATTGCAGGTTCCAGTAGCTTCACCTTGAGCCTCAACCTGCTCCACCTCGAACTCAGCTCTCCCTGCGTCCTCCTCCTGATTGTCCGCATCGTCAGAAATAACAGTAGATGTCACTTCATATAACATAGCAGTTTCATTAAAGGTTACGTCTCTAGACTGTATGATGTTCTCCAAGTTAGGACACCACATTTTATATCCCTTAAACTCAGACCCATAACCTAGAAACATGCATTTAACAGCCCTAGGGGACAACTTCCCCTCATTCACATGGGCATATACAGGGCATCCAAAAATTCTCAAATTAGAATAATTAACTGGATTATCTGTCCATACTTTCTCTGGAATTTGAAACTCAATATAGGCATGAGGTGATCAGTTCAGTAGATAACAAGCAGTAGACATTGCCTCTGCCCAGAACGATCTATTATTTCAAAGCTCTGCATTTGAGAACATGCAGCGAGCTTTCTCCAGGAGTGACCTGTTGATCCTCCCAGCTATATCGTTTTGCTGAGGTTTACCTACCAAGGTTCGATGCCTAGCAACCCCATGTTGCTCGCAGAACTCAATAAACTCATAATCAACGAACTCCAACCCATTGTCTGTCCTGAGTTTCTTTATCTTCCTATCTGTCTGGTTCTCCACCAAAGTTTTAAACTTCTTGAAATATGAGAATGTCTTATTCTTGTGCCACATAAAATAAATCCAGGTCTTTCTCAAAAAATCATCCACGAATGTCAACATATAGCGCTTGCCACCCAGAGATGGCACTCTGGCAGGACCTCATAAGTCTGAGTGAATATAGTCAAGGATCCCTGTTGTTGTATGCATGGCTCTGGATAAACTGACCATCTTCTGTTTCCCATAGACACAGTGGTTGCAAAACTCTAGCTTGTCGATCTGTGCGCCTCCAAGATATCCTTTCTCGCTTAGTATTGATATCCTCTTCTCTCCCAAGTGACCTAATCTCATATGCCACAACTTTGTGTTGGACTCATCAAGGTTTGAAACTGCCGCTGCAGTTCCTGTCACTGTAGACCCCCGCAGGATGTAAATGCTACCCTTCCTGATTCCCTTCATCAGAATCATGGAACCCCTACACACTTTCAGGATATCATCTTCTCCTTTGTACCAGCAACCATTAGCCTTAAGAGTGCCAAAAGAAATCAAATTGCAGGTCATGTTAGAAATATGACGAACCTCTTTCAAGGTTCTAACAATACCATCATGGGTCTTGATCCTAATGCTACCAATCCCTACAACCTTGCAGGTCGTGTCGTTACCCATGACCACGACGTCGGTGTCAACACTCTCATAAAAGTCAAACTAATTCTTATGAGGACACATGTGATAGGTACACCTAGTATCAAGAACACACTCATCTCTAGCTATCCTACTCGATGTGATAGCCAAAGCATCATCCATAACTATAAACCCTTCAGCATCTTACTCGGACTCAACACAGTTTGAGGTACCAGGTTTAGTGCGGTTATCCTTACTACCTTGTTTCTGGTCTCTCTACTTCACCCTACAATCATTCTCTATATGGCCTTCTTACGACATTAATTACACTTCTTATTCTTATGAGGATTCCTATACTTTGAACGGTATTTAGACTTCCCTCTAGACCTGTTTCCCCTGCGATCAATGCCCCTTCCCCTTACAAACAAGGCATCACTACCCCGGTCATTACCCTCAGTATCAAATTTCACATTAGACAGTAAACTAGCCTTTACTTCATTAATGTTAAGGACACCACAGTTCTCATACAGCATGATCGCCTCAAATTGTTTATGTGACGCGGATAAGGACGAGGTTAAATGTAAAGTCTTATCCTTATCAGTGTGTTTCACATCCACTGATTCTAACTCTGTAATAATAGAATCAAATTCATTAAGATGTGCTTGCATAGAAGTACCTGTTGGCATTCATAGCCTGTAAAGTTTCTCCTTCATTTGGTACTTGTTGGCAAGTCTCTATGACAAATACAACTCTTCCAATTTGGTCCAAAGCTTCTGAGGTTCCTCGATATGCATAATCTCTCTCTAAATATGCTCTGCCAAATACAACTGAATCCCTGCCAAAGCCTTATCTTCCAGCTTCTTCCATTCTCTAGCATTCAAGTTACCTTGGATCTCCTTCTAGAGCTTTTTGAAGTTTTCATTGCTCATTGGTGCATCAGTCTTCGTGTCGGGATACTCGATCACGTCTTATAACCTGTGCTGAATCAAAATCGCTTTCATTTGCAGTCTCTACATTGTGAAACTCCTCATCTCATCGAATTTTGAAATCTCGCACTTCATGATTGAAACCATATCCACCTTACTCTGATACCACTTGTTAGGAAAAAAAAGTGCAAGGTTATAGTGGAAGCGAAAACGAGATGACGGAGATTACGACAAAATTTAGGAACAAAAAATTAAGCGATAAAATGAACACCGGGTATACGTGGAAAACCGAAGAACTCAGAGAAAAACCCACGCACGGCGACAACCAAAAAATAATCCACTTTGAGAAGGGAGGAGTACAACTCGATCACTATCACATGGTGTGATATGTGATCAACAATGGAGATTATAATACAATCTCTCAAACTCCCATCTCACAATCTCTCTCGGGATACCCCTGGGAAAATATTGGTGAAACTGTATCTCTTTCAATATTTTCTCCCTGATCTAATTGATGATCAAAGGTGGAGAAACCAATACAATATATATGTGATAGCTAGGTGAAGAAGTTAGGTCAATAGGATCAATAACCCTCGACACTAATAGAAAACCCGTCGCGAACAAAACTGGGTGTAGTGAGGCGCAGGTAGCGCCTTAATGGCGTGGGTGGCGCCTGTGACCGCCGCGGGCAGCGCCCCCGGGAGCAGGTCGCGTGCCTTGTTTCGTTCGTACTGATGGAGGCGCGCCTGACATCCCATCCGGCGCAGGTAGCACCTCTCTCCACGTTCTTTGTCTCTCTGGCGCGGATGGAACCTCCGGACGCTCATCGCGTCTCACTTTCTTCACCTTCTGTTTGAGGCATGCCTGTCACCTCTTCTTGGTGCGGGTTGTACCTCGCTCTTCTCCTGCTTTTGGACTCGCGAATCCAATGGATCATACAAACCCAACAATTTAATTTTTTACGAGTTTATGCACCTGGTCTATGTCATTATATAAACCCGTTTTAATAGGACATACCTTAAACTTTAAAGCACAAAATAACAACTTAATTTTATGAAACTTAACATGCACACTCATATAAACTTTTCTAGTAATTCTCAAAACAATTGTTTTACTTTCTAGAATATTTGACAAAGTTGAAGAAAAAGTATGACCATGGCTTTCAAATAACATGGCACACAAAATACCTAATTATCTAGTGCATTTATTAATTTACTTCTATAATTAATAAACTTATCCGGGCCCTAGTGCTATGCCTTTTTAGCTAAGTCACACAGTTTTCACTTCATTAAGATGATTGATCCCTAATTAATTAAAGAATACATTTTTCTTGTAAAGTATTATACTAATTAAGTAATAATATAATTCGAGGGTATTCGAGAAAGACCATGAAGGTTTCCTATGATGCTTATCGATATCCTTATATTATGGCATCAATTATTGAATATATTGATATTTAATTCTCATCAACAATTTATCATCTTTTGCTCAAAAAAAGAAAAAAAAAATCATCAACAATTCATTATCTTTTGCGATTTTTAGGGCGTGAATATGTAGCCCAAATCACACATTCACTTTCAAAAAAAACAAAAAAAAGGAGAAACATTTTATGTGTTAATTATCATGTATTGTTAAACAGAATTGTTGGGTTCTGTGGCCCATTGAATCCTCGATGGGGTCCCGAATCGAAGAAGAATCGACAACTTTTGTGAGACGCGGCCACCGACATCTCGACGGATTACCAGTGTCTCGTGTTACGGAGTCAGAAGCTCAAGGCGCTGCCCCCTTCTCCTGGACATTGCCAGTGCCCAATACTGAAGATGCCCATTGGAAGACGCCGCCAGCACCGTCAAGAGGCGACCAACATCTCCTGCGAGATTATTTCGCTGCGGGGGGCTTTTATTTTGGGCCGAATGTTAATTGTAGTTTAATCTAATTTCTTCTCTTAGCCACCCTATAAATAGGGTTCAGTTTTCTCCACTTTATTTCACGGCGAACAGCGAACGGCAGCCTCGTCTGACAGAGAGTCAGAGAGGGAGAAAATATTAAGAGAGAGTTTGTTTCACCAATATTTTCCCAAGTGTATCATGAGATAAAGATTGTAAGTTGAGAGTGAGAAAGATTTATATTATAATCTCCTCTTTTGTTGATCGTATCACACGCTGTGATAGTAAGCGAGTTGTACTCTTTCTTTCTCATATAGTGGATTATTTTCTGGCTGTCGCCGTCCGTGGGTTTTTCTTCGAGGTCTTCGGTTTCCCTCGTAAACCCGGTGTTTGTCTCATCGCTTATTTTTGGTTCCTGAATTTTATCGTAATTTCCATCATCTCATTTATTTTCGCTTCCGCTGTAACATCGCTATTACTTGCTTTTCCCTAACAAATGGTATTAGAGCCTTACAAGTGATATATGAGCCTAACAAAAATCTTATGTAAGATGATGATAATCTTATTATTTGAAATAATTAACAATTCAATAATTCACTAACTCACATCCCACAAAGTACAAATATTTTTCTTCAATTTTGTTTTAATAATCGGTTTTGTTTTAGGTAGCATATAGTTATTCAATTTTAAGGAGTTGATGGATAATTATTTGGATCATCAGTTGAAGAAGATGCACATTAACCATATAATTAGGGTGTTACAATCATCCCTACTTAAGCGTACAATGCCCTCGTACGTTCTGCCTCAACCCAATCTAAAATCTTTGCCCCGCTAGGTGATTGTCCATGAATCTCCCATCCACCGGGGCGCAGCTTGCGGTCGCGGGTCAGCTCTGATACCATCTGTAACGTCCCGACTTCTCCTGGCCCGCAAACATTACCGACAACTGCTTTAGGATAGCTAACTAGTCTCACAAATCACCATGAGTCTTTCAGCATGTTTCGTTCTCGCTCACACGCTATATGGGAAAACTTCCCCGGAGGTCACCCATTCTGAGACTACTCCCAGCCAATTAAGCACAGTTAATTAAGGAGTTCCCAACGAATGATCTACCTTAAAAGAAGGTGCACCTTGGTGATATAAGCAATCATTCAATTCTCTTTAAACTACACTTTAACCATATAATCAGGGTGTTACGGTTAATCGTACTAAATATCTTGTCTTCATTCCATTCTATTCCATTTCTTGTGAACCGAACAAACCCTTAATAGTTGTAAACCAATAACAAAGTAACAATAATTTCTTAAGTGACACATAAATAAAAATGGAAGGAGTACTCATTTTCTGAGTCTTGAACCTTAATTTCTGACTGGATTACTACTATCACAATAAGAAAAATATGTTTGGGCAACAAACTTAGAGTAGTTTGGGCAACAAAAAAGTTATTATTGCATTAATTTAAAATAGGGCAACCAAATATTTTTGTGGTTAAATACATTATATGTGGCGGCAAAATTTTTTTTGTTACAATTGAAATAGATTGGGCAACAATTTAAAGAAAAATGGTTGCCAAAAGTTACTAAAGCAATAAAAAAATTTGGTTGCCCACCACAACTAGCTTGTGTTACCATTTTTACTAATTTGTGGCCCGGGCTTTGTGCTTCAAGGATAAAACTACCAAATCATGACAATTTATTTTTGTAGCACCATATTAAAGGGCAACAAAAATTGGACTAAGACCACTTTTTTTTTTTTTGGCCCAAAGTAACTTTTCTTATTGTGTATGGTTACCCACTTAGGCTTAAACTATTGCTGTCATTTTTTTTTTCCATTCACAAACCTTAAAAGAGGGGTACATATTTTTATGCATAAAAATTTGTGTAAAATAGATGTACTAAACAAATGGAGACCTTGAAGCTAAGTGTACCCAACAAATAATATCTGCATGTGATGTAGCATGGCATGGTTGATTCCTTGCAGTTTCTGATTAATAAGTGCTGGCAGATTGAGAAGATGGCCACTATGATGCAATTGTTGAGTAGATTACAAATTATCATAGTAAACAAATTAATCTATGTATCATAAACAATTACACATCCCAAATTATTTTATGAGGTAACATATTTTCTCCCAATGACTGGCATAGAGCTATTAAAAGTCTAAACACTAATCAAAATTAACAACACCAAAACAATTAATATATATATATATATATATATATATAAATATATATTAAAAATCCAAGCAAAATGTTTATGAAATTGTATTATTATAAATCATAATTGTGTTGATAAATTTTGATGTGATATTCATGGAGATTGAGAGTGACTCATAACTATCAAAAAGTTAGAATTAACTTCCATTATAATTTCTAAAATTTGAGCCTCTAAATGACTAAAACTTGTATGGCTTAATGCATTTGATTGGTAAGGGCGTCACACAAAACATTTCCAGCAAAACTTACACCTAATGCTATATGAATAGTACTCCCTCCGGACCTCTATCTTGTCACTTTTTATTTGTTAAATTTACAATTTCAATAATTAAAATACCTAAATTATCTTAATTGAATTTGAGTTTTATTTTACTTTTTAAAATTCTCCTTTATTACTCTCTTTATATTGAAATTAGTGAAAGGGTATATTTGTTTGTACAAAAAATTGTTACTCTATTTCTAATAAGCATTGGGTTTGCAAAGTTAGGTATTTTGACAATAAAAAAGGGATGAAGGGAGTAATTTATCAGCGTTAATCCATGTTACCGACAAGGTTGTTAAAATCGAGATCCTAACTCGAATCCATAGGGTAGTTAGGATCGAAATTAACCCACGTAGGATCGTGGATCAGAATGTACATAGTAGAATCGCATCGAGGATTTTTTATTATAAAATCGTAAGATTGCAGATCAGGATCGAGATTTTAACATTTATGATTACCGGTAATTTTATCATTACTATTAATAGTAATTTTATTAATATTGATCCTTGTTATATTTTACATAGATTGCTCCCTTTCGTTTAAAAATTTATGCATATTTCTATGTTATGTTTGCAACTCCAGAAATATTTTCATAATTTCTTAAGGTAGTTCTTTAATGTTAAAATTGGTCTCTTCATAAGCATATAAATATTAATTAAAGTAAGGTAGTCTATGTCTAGATCAACATATACCCTATATTATAAACAAGACCTAACTAAATTTGTATTGTCATGTCATCAGTACAATACTAACTTAACTATTTCAAAGTCATCCTCATCAAACCTAACACAAATATGTTAAAACACAAGTTGCATGTAATTAAGCTTAGACAATGACTTAATACAACTAACAAGTAATAACTATATTTCAAAACATGTTAACTTCAAGACCAAGAAATCCCAACAACCATACAAACCAAAAACTAACTTCAACCTCAAGGCATCTAGATCAAGCTTTCCCTTTGGGAGACACCCATTTTGTAGGGTTACAAATGAGCAATTTGCATGATCAAGATACAATGAATGTGAACATGAAAATAATATTACAGGTACATGCATGTATATACCCATATAGGACCATATATACACTATTTATTCCTTTATAATTTTCTATGAAAGCAATAGCTAGGTGTTATATTATTAGAGTTAGCATTTATATATATCCTTTTCAAAGTCAGTCAATCACCTCTTGTTTGAGTGGCAAGAGGACCACTTCCTATCATTGTTGTTTAGGTTGTGAATTTTGTGCGGGGCATTTCTTCCTTATCACTTCTAAAAATATGTGTATTATCGACTACTTTTTCCAACCAATTTAAAATGGTTGGAAAAAATCAACCGTTTTAGCAATCATTTAATATTTTTCTAATTTTTCAACTATTAATGGTTGGAAATTCCAATCACTTTTGCTAAAATAGTAGGAAATTTTTCCTATCATCCTTTTTTCTATTGTTTGAATATGGTGAGAAAAACGGTCGGATTAAAATTTGAAAATTTGAAAATTTTGAAATGGTTGCTGAAACAGTTGATTTTTCCAACCATTTTAAATTGGTTGGAAAAAAGTGATTCGCAATACAAACATTTTTAGTGATGTATCTATTTGAAGAATGTTGTGTATAGGAGTGGGACCCAACTTTCAACCTCTTAAAATAGTGACTCATTGGGTTGGACTATTTACCTTTATATAGAAATATATATATCCTTTTCAAAGGTGGGGTGCCACCAAAATTAAAGGCCCTTTTCTTTAAGGTAAACATCAAATAGTCCTATCAAACACCATCTTTTGTTGCTCTCAGGGGCTTCAATATCAGCAAACATGACAAAAGCTAAGTGATTAGCTCAATATGAATCATGATAGGGTATGATTTTTTTTAGCATGTTACATGATGGCATGGGTTGTTAGTTTAACATATCTAAAGATCATTTAGTGAAGGATGACTTTGTTGTTGGAAAATGGAAATTGTTTTTGAATATAACAAAGGATAAATTGTTAATTATGAGGGAAGCAGTACTAAATTGTTTTGGCTCTTAATGTCTTTGTTTTATTTCTCTTCGGCTTTAAATATCATGGTGATTTGGGCTTGTTAGCCTTATTTGTGCTCTTTGGCACTTATTATTATGTCAATAAAACGACTTATGGGCCGTAACTTATTAAAAAAAAAATCATTGGTACCAAAATAGGTGGTAACATCTTTTTTGTAAGCTTCTTATCAAAGGTTAAACTTTGATTGAAATAATGTGCAAAAGCTATGGGATTAATTTGATGCTAGATTTATCATAGATACTTTGATACTTATTCTTATTCTTAATTTATTTAATTTGTTGATAATTGCCTTTGCCTAGTTATCCTTTATTCGAGGTAAAAAAAATCTTGTTTAACTCGATAGAAGAACCTCTAGACATAAAAATAAATCAAAAAAGGATACCATAAATCAAAATTTTAGTTGTATATATTATGCATATTATATACTTGATTTATTCTTTCTTCTAGGACTTGCACGTCATACGTATGTCTATGAGTTTCACTAATAATTTTCTTCTTACCAAATTACTCCCTTCGTACTTAAATAAGTATTAGTTTCAAAAAATTTGGCTGTTGATTACTCGTAAATTTTAATTAGTTACAATATAAAATTAATATTATTATAATTTCTAGTGCAGTATATTTCTAACGATGGTAATTTCATATTTTAATCCACCGTAATTTGTGAATAATCAATGATGAAAGCTCAGTTAAATTGACACTTATTTAAACACGAAGGTAGTACTATCTTATTGTGCATTGCGACAAGGCATTAAGAAACATAAGAGTATGACCAATATGGTTATGAACAGTGGTAAATCTAGATTTCCTGATAGGGGTGATCATTATACTATTATATTTATCAGATACACATCAAATCCATAATTTTTATCTAAAATTATACTGAATTTTTATTTTATCGATGATCGTAGTCACCCTTGACTTACACCGGAATCCATAAGTGGTTATGAAGAAGTTAATTGGGATGCAAACAAATTTGTTCACAGAGAAGTATTTCACTTTCAAGCAGTCAAGTCATTTTTATACCCCCACTTGGCCACTACCCAACTGATTTGATGAAAATTTTACATCAATACTTTATGGGCACAACTTGATTTAGGTCGGTTCATGAATACATCTTTTTTACAATTCGACCCTCTTCAAGATACATAATTAGAATACCAAAAAAGGAAGATGAAAAAAAAAGATTGATCAATAGTATGGGAAAACTGAAAGGAAGACCACCAATAAAAAGTATAAAAGATGAAGGCCACAAAATTAAAATTAATATCAATGTCGGGTGTCTTATATGTCTATATTTTGAATAGTTGAAAAGATTATTTTTTTTAAATTTAAATTATGATGGATTAAAGTAAAAATGTCTTATTAAATTTCATATTTGTTTTTTCATGGAGTAGTCGGTAGCGAATAATTCATAAAACTTGGATTAATTAGAATCAACTTATCTAAATTGCAAATTTAGGGGTAAGACTTCTATATTTGACCTCTACATATCTCGCCTATGCAGAATTTCAGAGTATTGACTTTAATTTTGTTTTTCTTTTGCGCGTCGTATGTCTCCTATATTTTGATTATTATTTAAAGTTGTAACTTAAAATAAATACAACAATAGATATCTCTAAAATAAAAATGTGTTTAGATGTGAAATTTTTCCTCAACTTTTCCCTGAATAATTTAACTATACAAAATACATATGTTCACGATATTACCCTCTCAAAAACCTAAAAAAATAAATAAAAAGGAAAACTAATGAAAAGAACCTTAGCAAAAGATGGATAAATAACATTAATAAGAGTTGATGAAGTTAGTAGAGGTAACAGCTCAGAACTTCTATAAAAAAAAAAAAAAAAAAAAAGAAGCTCAGAACTTGATGAAAGCATTTTTGCTCATCTATCCAACAATGTATGAAGAGACTAATTCCAACGAATCAAAAACCTTTTGAAATAAATAAAAGTTATTTTAAAAAGCTAACGGGAAAACTCTTTGGTAAACCGAAAGAATAAAAAAAGCGGGAAGAAAGAGAACTTTATTGTCTGTATACACAAAGCAACGAGTACTCAAATTAGTACATTAAATGTGCTTGCAAAACACAAATACAAAGAGGCCACAGGAAACGTGTGGAAAACGCAAAAAAAAAAAAAAGGCATTTTCTCACTCTCTCACCCAACTATCTTAATTCTAACTCACCAGACACCCCTACTATTAAGTGCTATGTTACAACAACATTGCAACCAAAGCCTGACAGTTTTCAACTGTAATACCCCGGTTATATGGTTAAAGTGTGGCTTAAAAAGATTGAAATGACTACTTATATCACCGCAGACCTTCTTTTACAGAAATTATCGCTGAGAACTCTCGCTTAAGCGTCTTGGGAGTAGTCAAAGGATGGGTGACCTCCTGGGACGTGTTCCCAAGCAGCGTGTGAGCGAGGACGAAGCACGCTGGAAAGACTTGTGGTGATTTGTGGGGCCAGTCAGCGATCCTTAAAAGCGATTATTGGTAATGTCCGCGGCCTTGAAGCGGTCGGGGCGTTACAGATGGTATCAGAGCCGACCCGCGACCGTGAGTTGCGCCAGTGGACGGGAGAGCCATTGGCAGTCACCTAGCGGGGCAAAGATTCTGGAGTGGATTGAGGCACAACGAGGACGTTGTACGCTTAAGTGGGGGTGACTGTAATACCCCGGTTATGTGATTAAAGTGTGACTTAAAAGGATTGAAATGACTACTTATATCACCAAGGTGCACCTTCTTTTATGGTAGCCCATCCGTTGAGAACTCCTCAATTAAGCGTGCTTGGCTGGGAGTAGTCAAAGGATGGGTGACCTCCTGGAAGTTTTTCCTGGCAGCGTGTGAGCGAGGACGAAGCACGCTGGAAAGACTCGTGGTGATTTGTGGGGCCAGTCAGCGATCCTTAAAAGCGATTATTGGTAATGTCTGCGGCCCTGAAGCGGTCGGGGCGTTACATCAACTACCGAAAAAAGGTCCTGAACGGTCGCTCTAAGAGGCACGCGACTGTTCATAAGCGACTGTTCATGACTTCGGTCGCTTCTAAATGGTTGTTTGAGTAGCGCGCGACTGTTCGATGAACAATTGATAAGCTAGCGGCCATTGGATGAACGATCGATAACTTTGTGACCGTTCACTAAACGATCGCAACACTTAACAGACACCAGTTTTGCGACCATTAAGTGTAAACGGTTGCCCAGTTTCGAATTTTTCCCAATCAAAATTACCCGGAACAATTACCCAATCACAATCCAACCCAAAAATTCAAACTAGATCCAGAATAAGAGAGAAAGGGAAAACAAACATGAATCAGGCAACCCAACATATTAAACCAAGACATTTCATAACATGAACATCAAAAATTGAATAAAACATCCCCAGAAAATCGAGATAAACCCAGAAATTACGCAAACAAAAACCAAAAAAACGAAAAGCAATCAACCTAGAGAATGTATTAAAATGTGAAAATATCAAAATCCATATCCGATTACAAGATGTTAAGCAAGAAAAATGCAAAATTAAACATGCGAAATTAAATTTAATCTAAACCCTAAACTTAAAAATGAAATCTTCCACACTGTCTACACCTCTTCGACTTCTCTACTACCCGTTTATACTTGAATTGCTCAACTCTTCCACAAAGCTCGACCGTTTGTACTCTTCCCTTGAACGTTGAGATCGAGACTCTCGATCTAGCTACTTCTGTTTTGCATGTCGGGCTTCACGTGACAAGAAAGAGAATGTGAGGGAGATGAGTTTGAGTGTTTAGGGGAATGGAGAAGAATAAGAGTTAGAAAGAGAGGGAATCGGTGAGATGAGGCAACGGGAAAGAGAGAGATTGGGAAATTAGGGAATAGGAAGGGGATTCGATCTGGCAATTATTAACTACCACTCGACCGTTTAATTGAACGGTTGTAAAGTTCAATTGAACAGTCGCAAAGTTCAATTGAACGGTCACTAAGTTAGTGACCGTTGGATGAACAGTTGCTAGCTAACGATCATTTAATTGAACTTTGAGACCGTTCAAATAAACGGTTGCTAGCGAAAGGTATATGTTGGGGTTCACCCATGAGTAAATGTCCCACATCGGAAAAACAAAGAAAAAGGACATGATATATAAGTCAAGTTGGCTCCTCATAATACCAATTGGTTTTAAGATGGAACCTCACTTAACTTGTGTACCATGGGCCTTGGTTGTAGCAGGCTCCCGATTTGGATCTCCCCAACAGTATCCCGTGTCGAAATTTGCGACCATTCATTTAATGGTCGCCAACATCGATGGAGTTTTGGATTCTATGTCGTAGCGTGTCGTCCGTTAAGTATTCGTATTTCTACACTTCCACCAACTATCGTTGAGCTAAATTAAAATCATATCCTAACTGTTAACATATGAAATCTAACTCACCTGAGCTTTTCTATGCCGAAACAACTAACAACTCCTAAAAGACATGCCCAAATTCACTAATTAACAATGATAATTTCAAGGTATAAAATTATTATTGGATCATTAACAATCAGTTTAAGCTTTTAGTTGAGACGAATTTGTATGATATCTTACTCAAACTGAGCAAGGGTCTTAGGTTTGAATATCAATAACCCACAAACTTAATTATTGGTGCAAAGAATAAGGGGCCTTTGATCCTTCGTAACATCCATACTTTAAGCTCAAATGACATATATCCACTTGAAGGGACATGTTAGAATATAAAGCTATCACCGGAGCTTTAACCATTAACTTAAGTTTTTAGTTGCGATGATTCTACACTCATTAAGCTTCTTTATGCACTCGCCGGCATGGAGGAATATTTCCAACAACTGAGTTTCCCCAAACCTCGTATTAGTCGAACTACAATGGAGTTATTTATGGTTTCACTATAATTGAGAATCAAGAATCTAAATTACCCAAATCTTCTTATATTAACATAATACACCCCCTTACGCCTCCTCAATGATAGTTTTATACTCTAATACGTATACTCTGTCACTCAAATATCATTTCGACTTGAAGTGTGCATGTTGTAAAGGTTTTCATCACCTTACATAAATAAACTTAAGAGTTGTTTAGAATTGAACTTGAGATCTATGACTCAATCTAACTTTGATACCAAGCGAATCATCTCAACAAAAAATGTAAGTTGATGATTGAATAATGAATAATAATTTTTTTTTTGGTAGCGTAGACAATAAAAAACAGAATTAAGCTACTACTAGTCCTAGAGTGTTAGGAAGGGTGTTCCCTTTTTTGACTTTTTGAGCTAGGGCATGTGCTTCCCTCACAATCGATCGTTTGATTTTTACTATTCTTAAAAAAGAAAAACTATTAAGGTTGCGGTTAGTTGCGGTGGAAATAGTAAAAAGGTAATGGTAATTTGTGGTATGTTGCGGTAGGTTGCGGTAACTTGCGTTGCGGTTAATTCATTTAGTTGCGTTAACGCACAAAAGAACGGTGCCTAAGGAGAAGTTTACAATTAATAAGAAGATGTAAACAGAGTGGATGGCTTGGCTTGTTGGTTTTGAACAACGAATAATAATTTATGCACTAACACTGTTATATTAACATAACAATAATTTTTAGGCCGTGGTGGTATGGTGTGGTGGAATTGTGGTGGATTGTGGTAAGTTGTGGTGAGTTTTATTTTTAATAATTTGAAAAAGTTGATTGTGGTGGGTTGTGATAAATTGTGGTGGATTGGTATGTTATGGTGGGTTGTGTCAAAGTAAAGTGTGCTGTAACACTGCAACCAACCAACCGCATAAAAGAACAGAGCCTGAACTCAATTTCATAGACTTCTCCAGGATCAAAGGCATCAATAATAGAACCAACCGTACGATAGAGAGCATAAATGCAAAGGTAAGAAAGAAACCACGGTTAATGACCAAATGGGCAAATGCATGGATCCTGTCCCAAAAACCAGAAGCATATATATATATATATCCATGAATAATATTAATAATAATGAATAATGAATCACTCCAATTTCTCTGCTTTTCAGACATGCCTCGTTTGAGCCCACCATCCTTCCACATTACCTCGACACATGTTGCCTCCTTCACTGGTTCATTCTATTTTTTTTTCCTTTTTTTTGAACTGTTTTGGTAAATGTATGCATGTCCCCTATTTACCCATAAAAATGGGGTAAAGATAAAAATAACCCTTCGTACCATGCAATTTGATACGTGCCCTTCAAAAAGAAATCGCGAGAAGGAAGTGTGACCATTCGAAGTAGATAAGATTTGCTTATTTTAGGACTGTGCAGACACCGGAAATTGGTCAGACCGATTTTTCAACTTAACCCGGGGTCAAGCTAACCGCAGAGACTTTTCAGCCCAGTTCAACAGGGCTCTGGCGGATCCAGTTCGGAAATCGGCCCCGGAATTATTTTGTGGGCTCTCGCGGATCCAATAGCCTGTGGGCTCTGGCGGATCCAGCTTGGAAATCAGCCCCGGAATTATTTTGTGGACTCTCGCGGATTTTGGGCCCGACGCAAGTGTCCAGTCCAGTTCAACAGGCTCACGCGGATTTTGGGTTTCGGGTCAAGCATAGATCCTCGCGACCGGTGCAGGTCACCGTAAATCACGCGATCCGGTGCAGGTCACCAGAATCACGCGGATCCGGTCCGGTCGCTAAAATCATCGCGATTCTCGCGATGCAGGTCGGGTTAAGATCCTCGCGGATTCACGCAGTTTGCAGCAGTTTTCAACAGTCAATAACTGCTGAAGCCACCATCTGATAACTGCCGGAGTTGCGCGGATTTCTGGCAGAGTGGGGAGCTGACTGGAAAACTGCTACAGATTTGCGCCTATAAATGTAGGCTCTCGCGGATTTGACAGAGGTTGGAAAATTTTTCTCTGGGGAAAAGAGAGTACTGTAGAACGATAAAAAATACTGTGAAAGCTTTTTTGGAATCTCGCGGATTTCTGGGCAGCAATTCCTCAACTCTGAGCTTCTGATCATTTCTGGGTTGACTCTGCAAATCCGCTAGGATTCGGTAACCTTTTTAGTTCAGTTTATTCGATTTCTCCGCAACTTGTAACAATGTAGTTGATAGATCCCCGCCCGTTGTAATTTTGTTTTTCTCGCTTTTTTTGTTATTTCGTTTATTATGTGAATTTTGTCATTTCATTCTAAATGCATGCATCTTTCGTTTAATTTGTGACAACTTTACTTTTCCTTAATATGTAAAACCCGACCTAGTAAAGGCCGCTTCGGCGGGCGGTGCAAGGGCATCCCCCTACATCGACACCTTTACCCCCGAATCCGTTCTTTTGGTTCAAGACCGGAGTCATTTTTTTAAATAAAAGTTTTGTTAATTTTTCTTTTTAAAATTAACTGGCGACTCCTTCCATTTCTTTTGGTTTTTGTTTTCTTTTTCCTGTTTCTCAAAAGAAGCCAGAAAAAAGCCCAAAATGGATACGGGATCCGCGTGGATCCGGGTCTATTTTGGCTAGTTTTTTTTTTTCTCTTTTTTTTCTCTCTTTTGTCTTTTCCAATTTTTTTTTTTAAAAGAAAAAAGTCTGTCTTGGCCCAAACAAGTCCCGGATCCGCGTGGATCCGATCCTTGTTAGGTCCTTTTTTCGTTTTTTTCTGTTTCGGCTTTTTTTTTATCTCGTTTTTTTTCTCTTTAGCCTAGAATGGTCCTGGAATCCGCGTGGATCCAGGCACCATTCGTGCGGCTGATCGTCCTGAGTCGCGTGACCTGTGCCATTCAAGCCCAGGCTGGTCCTGGAATCCGCGTGAATCCAGGCCCGGACTCTTTTACCGTTTTTTCTTTTTTTTTTCTTTTTTTTGTTTTGTTTCAAAAATAACCTCCGAAAAGTCGAAAATCTTTAAATTTGTCCCTTAGGAAAATAAGCAACCCTACGTCGATCGACACTCCGCGGGGGACCGTGCCCTCCGGGCCGCGTGCCCTACAGACTGTTATTATTTTTGTACTTATTGTAACATTTTTGTGTTGTGTATTTTTTGGTAATTATTGAAATGTGTCTTTTGTCTTATTCATTGTATGTATTGTGTCCGTATATCACTTTCAATTATAATGAGGCCATTTTTATGAACAGTAGTTGTTGATAGTTGGTGGTTAATTGTTTGCATTGGATGTTTATGATTGATGTACTATTTGTATTGTTTGTCTAAATTGGTTGTTGGGTAAAATTAGTTGTTTTTCGAAAAATATAGTTAAATTTCATTTATACTCATTTATAAATAATATTTTTAAGTTGAGATATGTTTAAATATAGATAGTTTTTGGATTAAAAGGTCCTTTCACAATAAGTCATTTTCAATAGATTGCTCTAACCAGCCTATTAAAAATTGGTTGATTGAAATCAATCGGCCAACGAAATAAGATGTTTACCAAACACCCAAACAACCTATTTGATACCCTCAACAAGCCAACTTTTGTAATAAATTATTAAATATATCATTTACCAAATAGAGCCTAAATCAGAACTTTAAAGTCTTGAAGTTGAGTGTTTTATGATTCATTTTCTTAATAGGTCATCCCTTAAGATTAATTATCCTTATTAAAAGGTATAAATAATTACTGAATAGCTAACATCAATTAGTTTAATTTCATTTTATTGCCATTAATCCTTTGATATATACTATGAGTAACATTTGTTACTTTGTTAGTCAACTTAACAATTCTTATACTATGAAAATATTGACTATTACATCCATTTTACTTGAACTGAAGTCAAATTACAACAACCAACACATTACTTGAATGGCAAGAGAAGAAGACATAAGTAACTTAATTAATATAATAAAATTGCAAAGGGGTGTTAATTTCGTATTTCACTTGAATTAAGATGAGATTATCTCCTTGATTAAGTACTTTAGTAATGCCTATACTAGAGCATAAGTTAGACCAAATCAAAGTGTTAAAGCCTCCACAATCACAACAATAATTGATTTGGTACTAATCTTGGTTGTCCCTATTTGAATTAGTGTCCCACGTAGTCTTTGATTAAAAATCCACTTACTATTCTGATCTGTTAACATATTTATTAAAGTTAAAATCCCAATCAACAGTGAAGTTTATCGAACTATTTTCTTCAATTGAAATGTTGCCCTAAATATTAGCTTGTTGGTTCACATATTACGTAGGAAATGATCAAGAGAGAATCAATTATAAGTCTTCCACTCATCAAATGTCCTTTTTACTTTTATTAGGACTTGATGAGAATAGAAGAAGTCATAATTGAAAATAACCTCATTTTAATTTATATTTTAAAATTTACAAGATTTTTACAAATACATTGCTCCTTTTGTTAACATTTCTCAAAACAATATTATATTATCCATAACATAGCATCACATAAAGATTGAAATCTTACCTAAACAAAGGGCTAACATTATTCACGCCATGTATGGCTAAGAAGGCAAGGAATATTCGACCTACCTTGGCTAGTTTCCATCCTAGGTAATTGTATAATTAAAATAAATTAATTAAGACATAATTAAATGTGTTTTAAATATAGTTCATACTAGAGTCAATCATTGATCAATCCTATGTATAAATATTCTCAAAATCTCCATGGATTTTGCTTACGATAGCACAATCAAAGGCCCCATGATCAAGATCCCAAAAAACATTTTAAAAAAAGAAATAAAAAAGAAATAACCCATGCATGCATGATTATATACCATGTGAAACCCTATGAGGTGTCCACTATTGACATTGTATTATCCTCTTTTATTGATGCTCTCATCAGTCATCACCTTGTAAGGAATAGTCAAGTTTTTTTTTTTTTTTTTTTTTTGTTCCTACCCTAGTTAACATGATTAGATTTGGTAGAAAATTAAAAGAAGTAAGTTTTTGTTTTTCTTATTGAGTTTTTGGACGTAGATGCTGAACTTTTGAGGTATTGGATAATAATATACTGAACTTTGACTTTGGACAATAATGCACTGTACTTTAGAGAGTGTTGGATAATAATGCACTCATAGTAATTCCGGCGGTGGCTGACTTGGTGGCAATCTTACGTAGGCCGCCTGCCACGTAGGATTGCCACCAAGTTAGCCATCGTCGGAATATTTTTGGGTGTACTATTGTCCGACACCTCCTAAAGTACAGTGTATTATTGTCCAAGGTCAAAGTTTAGTGTCTTATTATCCAATACCCTAAAAATTAAATATATTAATGTGCAAAAATCCTTTCTTATTTTTGGTTTCTAACCTTGTATTTGACACAAATCTTGTCCAAAAATGGAGTATTAGACAATAAATATTTCTTCAAATATGTCTGATCTAAACAAACAACAACCAGAATAGAAACTTTGAATGCTTGTAGACGCACCTAACTATTTTGGATTAATTGTTCCTGAACACTAAAGATTTACTAGTAAATTATTCATTTACCTTTTAATTAATAAAACCCTTCACTTTGTTCTATTTTAGTAGTAAATTTGCACATATTTTCACAATATAATAAAAGAACCCTGGAGGGGGTGAATAGGGTTATCACAATTTCTGCACACTTGGGATAAAAGACGTTAGGTTTCTTAATCCTTTTTAGGTTAAGAGATTAATTTCACAAATATAAACGACAATACGAGATAACAGATAAACTTCATTTATTCAATCATAACATAGTACAGAAATATAGTAACCTGGTTACTCAAGGAGTAAGGTCCTTGTAGCAATTGCTAGAGGAGTGCCTTACTGAATGACACTTTAAGAGATTATTGAATAAAACAACGCACCAACACAGCAAGGTGTCTTCACTCACAGAACCTAATTCTCTTAAGGTTCTGTTACCAATAACTCGCCGACGTCCTTGGCTACAGCACACACAAACTCGTCTCTCAAAGACACACTTAGAAATCCTCGTGGATTTCCTACTCTTCGATTTCTTCCTTGGAATTGATTAGGTTTTCAGTTTTTGAGTCATTCAATTTATACACCAGCTTTGAAGAAGACCGTTGGAGTTGATTCTCCTTCCTTTCTTGTTTCACGCTCTTCTTTCCTTTTTTGAGATTTCTTTCCTTGCGCATTATCTCTGATCTTCTTTCCTTCTTATATCTACAAGAATCACACACATAATCAGAATATATAATATAGGATCTGTTCAAGATTTTTCTAGTGATAGAAACTTCCCTTTTTTGGATATTCGAATTTTGACTTTCATTCAAAACCGATCCAGCCGCCAAGGTCATTGAGCATGGATCTGTCAAGATTCTTGAGCCTGGGTCTGTTAAGGTTCTTGCGGGGTTCTAACAGATAAAAACAACAAATTTTCAGGGGCTACATGCTTGTGCATGGTCCGAAACATCTAGATGTACGCGACATTCCAACGATGAACTAATGTCCATAATATAATTTACTTTTTCTAACCTTTTTAACCAATCTAATTTAGAACATTTCACGCATGCATGAATTCATATATATTGTAGCTGCACCGGACAAGTTTTAAATTACATTTGTTAAAACAGTCAAAGTGGTAAACTATATTGATAAAATAAATTGCAACTCAAAAGTTTTATCAATATCAAAAATATGAAGTGAGGTTGTATATGTACAAATTATTTATTTCTTTTAGTTTCTTGAATCTTAATGCAATAAAACTTCACCAACATAGGGCAAACAAGATGAATCATGACCCTAAAGCTTCGAGTCCGGGTCAACCCTCATGAGAAGTACTGTATTTCATATATTCTAATCCCCATTAAACATTTATGAATATAAAATAATATTTAAAGCTTTTTTCTGAGGCCAATTCAATAATATAAGCTTCACTAATAATAAATTACAAAAATAACAGAAAACAGTAAAATTACTATTAAGATCTGGAGATATTTTGTGAGAGATGGAGATGGAAGAAGAGGTCCAAGTTGAGAAACAGGTGTCCTTTTCTGAGCATATCTTACAATGAATCAAGGGTCAATAATTAAAAAAATATATATTCACTAATAATATATTCTTAAAAATAAATATAAAAATATATACATTGTACTTGATATATGATATGATATAATTGGGGGGAAAAGCAGAGCCATAGAAAAGATACCATCTGGTGGGCTGCTATTGTATTTGTGGCACCCTCTACTCCAAGACTCGTGGGAGCTCACGTGCCACCATTGACTGCTCTTTTTTTTTCTGACTCTCTTTTTTCATTCTATTTCATTTAGTGCTTTTTGAAGAAAAAAAGAAAAAGAATATGGTATTTCGTTGTTATCCATTTCTGATTTCTCCACCATCTTCGTACAATGTATTCGCAATCAAAGCATGCATGCATTGCCCATCTCTTTTTACCCCCTTTTTGCGTAACAAGGGACTATTCCCTCTATCCTATTATATCCGTTCATTTATCTAATTTGAGAAAACCAATGTATATTGGGAATTAAGGTGAAAAGTTTGTAATTTACCCAAAACATCCAAACTTTAATTGAAGATAATTGTAACGCCCCGGCCCCACCCGGGCCGCAGACATTACCAGCTGGCACGGATGGATCGTTGATTTCACAAATCACGTAGCCTTCCAGCAAGGCCGCCGTCGCCACGCCGCCTGGTGAAAACTTCCCAGGAGGTCATCCATCCTAATATTACTCCCAGCCAAGCACGCTTAACTGAGGAGTTCCCAACGGATGAGCTACCATAAAAGAAGGTGCACCTTAGTGATATAAATAGTTGTTGGAATTGTAAAAAGTGGAAAATGAATTTATTAATTAAAGGTAGAAAAGTAATTACAGTTGCTAGAATTGTCAATGAGACAAATATATTAGAACAAAGAAGTTAGGTAAAAGGACAAATATTTTGGGACAGAGGTAGTATTCTTTTGTACGGTGGGTTATGTACATATTACATCCCACCATACTATGCAATATTATTTAATATATTACTATATCATATCATACTTTATCAGGATTATTATCAATAAGGTTTTTGGATGTTAATATACTATACTTTGGGGGTGTTGAACAATAATACACTCAAAACGATAATAAACTGGACTTTGACTTTGGACAATAATACATTGTACTTTGGGGGTGTTGAACAATAATGCACCCAGAACGATTCCGGCAGTGGCTGACTCGGCGACAATCCTACTTAACAAGTGGAGGAGATCATGAATTCGCCCATAAATATTTACATTTATGACATGTCAGCTATCCTCATATAAACAGAGATAATTAACTTTGAAAAGAGAAAAAAAAACATATAATCACATTTGCTTAAACGTGTTTCCGTTGAGAAATTGAATCACCCTTGTTTGTGTAGATTAGGTGGCAGGTCATAAATTTAGATATTATTTTGTTAAATTATCTTCTCGGTCTATCACGTAAGATCGCCACTAAGTCAGCCACCGACGAAATCGTTCCAGGTGCATTATTGTCCAACACCCCTCAAAGTTCAGTGTATTATTGTTCAAGGTCAAAGTTCAGTACTTTATTGTCCAATACCCCAAAAATCCTTACCAATATATCTCCTCACTTTTCTTCTCTACATTTGACACTCTCTCTCCTTACCAACTACATCAATCATACTTTCGATAAATTTTACCATATCATTCCACATCCTACTTAACTTTCCACAATTTCACCATACCACACCATTTCTACATCATACCAACTGCACAAAATAAACATGACCTAGATAAACAAATAAGATATATACATTTTATTCTAGTTCAATTGTAAACAAATTTGTACTCCTTCCTCCCCAAATTATTTGTCGCTTTAACCATAATTTACAAAATCAAGAAAACCTTCACTTATTTTTTGTCATTTTACCCACAATTCAAAAAAATTAAGAAAACTTTTACTTTATATTGATTAACTTTCTTGAAAATGTAAAAAACGTTAATAAAATGTTGAATAAAAAAGAAAAACTGAAGAAAATGGATAATTAATAAAGTTAATTTGATAAATTATAATTAATATATTACCAAATATCCAAGTTCTACGACGTGTCCCCGATGACTATAAGGAGGTTAGGGGAGCACTTAAGAAAATGAAGGGGAGTAAAGCTTTGAGCCCTGATGGGGCCCTAGTGGAGCTTTGGAAGTTCTTACGAGATGAGGGCGTTATGTGGTTGATGGATCTTTTTAACAAAATTCTTAGAATTGGTCGTATATCGCATGAGTGGAGGAGAAGCATGGTTGTCCCTTTATACAAGAACAAAGGAGACATTTAGTATTGCAACAATTACAGAGGAATTAAGATCCTAAGTCATACCATAAAGCTTAGGGAACGAGTTATTAAGAGGAGGCTAAGAGAGGCTACGCGCGTATCTAACAATCAATTTGGCTTTATGCCTGATAGGTCGACAATGAATGTTATTCACCTTATCCGCAGTCTAATGGAGCAATTTCGGGAAAGGAGGAGGGATCTACACATGGTGTTTATTGATTTAGAGAAAGTTTATGATAAGGGGCCCAAGAATGTCACGTAGGTGCTTGGAGGCAAAAGGGGTACAACAACCTTATATTCAAATTATTAGAGACATGTATAATAGTTGCAGTCTTGTAGAACTAGTGTTCGAATGGTGGTGGGAAACATGGGAGAGTTCTCAGTTGATGTCTGGGTACATCAAGGGTCTGCGCTTAGCCCATTTCTTTTTATTTTGGTGATGGACGAGTTGACGAAGGGGATCTAAGATGAATTATCGAGGTGCATGTTATTTGCAGATGCTATAGTGCTTATAGAATGGTCAAGGGGCATATTAAATGACAAGGTGGAGCTATGGAAAAATACTTTGGAGTATAAGGGTTTCCGATTGAGTAGGTCGAAGACAGAGTATATGATGTGCCACTTTAGTGGGATGGAGAATGAGAATCCAAGTCAAGAAGTTACTATTAGAGAGGTGGTCATTCGTGCATGGAGATGTTTCGATACCTGGGTTGTATCCTACAAAGTTGTTAGAATCCCTCAAGGACGTTGATAGACTCAGGCTCAAGGACCTTGGCACTAAATCAGTTTTGAATGAAAGCCAAAATTCGAATAGCCAGAAAAGATATGATGCGCAATGAAAGAAATCTCAAAGCAGGTAAAAGGACATTCACCTAAGGGATCATAAGGATGTTTACTCGTAGCATCACAAGGACGTTCACCCCATATGAGAAGCTTCGTCGTGAAAGATAAAAGGAGCAAAATATCAGGGAAGTTTAAGGATTATATTCTGGAAAGATTTACATCTTTTTTCTATCCTTTTTCTAACCAGATTAATTAACTGTATCCTCTTTATTTCAGGAAACAATTAATCACGAACTTGGAAGAAATATCTGATTGAAGATTTCCAGAATCAAAGCAATAAAAGGAAACTGCTGAATAAGGAAGTTATCACACGTAAAGGAGAGAAAGTATCCGGATGAAGCTGTCTTCAAACGGCTCTATGCAACTGGAAGCTAAATAAATAGAAGACCTCAAGAATGAAAGAGATTAACGATTCCATGGAAGAAATCGGGTGTTCAAAACAAGAAGAGTGTTCTCTGTTTTGATTGGGTTTTCTTTTGAGTGAGAAAACCGAATTTGTGTGAGATTGTGGTCGAGTGTAATCAATTTCTGAACGAATTTAGGTTTGGTTGATACTCTTGTAATCGATTCCTAGACGGACTTAGGATCGATCGAGCTAAACACCAAAGTTGAGTTTGGTGTGTGTTTTTCCAGAAAATAAGAAGCGTCCATTGAAAGGCGCTTGGCTCTGTGTAAAACCTAATAACGTTCATCTTAGGTTGATCTGGTTCATTGTGTTCAAAACATAATAAAGGAGGTTATTCAGTTCATATTCTTTGTCCTTTATTAAGTATATTTCTGCATCTTATTAAGGTGATTCTCAATCTAGTTAGATTGAGAACCTAACGTCCTTCGCTAGTTGTTAATTGTGCAGAATTTTCACTAACCCTTTTCACCCCCCTCTAGGGTTCTTTCAAAAGTGATGGAGAAATTAGTGAGGATATTACTCACTGAATTACGGTTGCTTGGCAAAAGTGGAGGGCGGCTTCAGGGGTGCTATTTGACAGGAGAATCTCTCTAAAGTTAAAGGGTAAGGTGTACGGTACGGTAGTTGGACTGCGATGTTGTATGGAGCTGAGTGCTGGGCAACTAAGAAGATACACATTGTTAGAGGTCGAGCGTTACGGAGATGAGGATGATTTGGTGAATCTGCGGTCATACGAGGTTGGATAGGATCAGGAATGAAGTTTGCAAAGCTAAACTAGAGGTAGCACCGATTGAGGATAAGTTGAGAGAGATTAGACTGAGATGGTTTGGGTATGCTCGTAGGAGAAGTGAGAATGCCTCGGTGAGGAGGTGTGAGGGGATTAACATACCGTTTGGATGTAGGGAGCGTGGGAGACCAAAAAAATCCATGAGAGAGGTAATTAAGGCAAACCTAAAGCACCTAAGATTAGTGGAGGACATGTTTTTAGATAGGGTCATATGGAGGGCTAGGATTAAGGTAGAAGGGTGAGATTTCTGGTAGGTAATGTGCTTTGTTTTATTTTTCGTTGCTTTGTGTTGTCGTTTGGTTTGTGTTGTACAGGACCACTTAACCCTTCCTCGAGCGCGTTAGATGCTCAGATATGTATCTTTATACTCCTGCTTTTCTCTCTTTTTTATTTTTTCTTTATTTTTATGTTTTATTTTTGTATTTTTTTATCTTATTATTTTTTTCTTTCTTCAAGTTGATTTTGAAAGGTTTTACTTTTCGGTCCTTTTGTTATCTTGTTTAGTTTCCAAAGTGATTTTTGTAAAGTTTTTTGGGCCCCCATTAATCAGCCTCTTCATGAATTTTAGTTCATGAGGGGAAGACTGCTTATATCTACGTTAGTTGTTGTTGTTGACTATCCTTCAAAATATACAGTACATACATACCTCCCAAAAAAAAAGATAACATCTAAAGTTTTAACTTTTTACACATACGATTAATTGCATTTCATTACTCCTACTCAATAAATATTTTTGCTAATAGTAGATCAAACTCTTCATTTACATTAAAAAAACTCAATCTCTTTGTTTATTATTTCTCCCATTCTTACTACATATTATTTTATTTATATTTATAAAAGGAATCCCCATGCTTGCTTCCCATACCCCAAAAAGAATGGCTACGGTGCACCACGTTACACTAGATTCATTTTGCCAAAAACACAATCCAATGACGTCCACAAAGTACTTCATTTAAAATTAAGAAAAACAATTTATTCAAAATAGCAAAAAACCTAAAAAAAAGGAGGAGAGAGAAGGAGATAAAACTAGAAAAATTGTGGAAAAAGAGAGAGAATAATTAGGTTGAGGGAGCTCGACGTACGAGGAAAATCTGTGCAACATAAAACATTTTAATATTTTTCTATTGTCTTTTTGGGGGTTATAATATTAATCTTCTTAATTTTGATTTTCACGATTTTCAATGTTAATTTTTGATTGATGATTTCTTACATAATATGTTATTAACAAGTGCAATATTATACTTTCATGATAATATTTTTCGTGACGAATCTAATGGTTGTAATTTTATATAGCATCTCATTGTATATATTGAGAAATTTATGGTCAAAATTTTTAAAATTTGACTGTACAATTTTCAAAGACGACAGTTAATATAGAAAGGAGAGAGTAATAGATTTAGGGATGATTGAACCTCCACGTGTAAGGAGGCATTGAATAAATATCGGAATTTTGATTATGGCTTTTCATTTTCTTGTCGGACAGGTGGGACCCGCATCTTCACACGCGGCGGTTTCTGCAGCCTCTCTTTCCCGTATCCCTTGATTGTCGCGTCATCTCACGTTTTCCCTAATCCGCTTCCTCCTCCTTTCTTTTTTCTTTTTTTAATTTTCTGAGAGAAAAAAAAAATGAACCCTAAATTATTCAAAGCCTGCAAAAAGGAAAGTTTATTGCCCTCCCTTATCCCTTCAAGTTAAGGGTGGCAGACAAAAATGTAAGCTTCGATAAATTTGGATTAGATAACGTTAAAATTTGAATAAGAAATTAATATTTTAGGTTGATTTTATTTCAACTCGGATAAGATTGGATAATTTGAATAAAACTAAATTTTAATTAAAATTAAGTTCGGATAATTAAAAAAGAAAGGAAATTTAACTAAAAACACTATCTATAAAATTAAATAACACTATTTTTTAAGATGTTTTTCAGATACTAAAGTTTCAGTGGTGAGAGAATGTGAACAGGAGTAGTTTTTATTAATGGAAAAAAATAAAAAGTTAACATAATTATTAAAGTTAAAAATAATTAAACTAGGTATTGAGAAATGAAAAACGACAATTATTTTAAAAGAAATAGTTTAAGTGTCAATTAATATGGAACGGAGGGAGCTGAGTATGTTATTAACATAATATATTTTTCGTTACGAATGTAATAATGGTAATTTTATATAACAACCAACTGTATATATTAAGAAATTTATAATCAAAATTTTTGAAATTTAACGTCATGATTTGTAAAGATGACAATTAATATATAATTGGAGGAAGTATTACTTAAAAGTAAACATGTGTTATTGGATTAGTTATGGGAACAAGATGATTGCATTTTTAGGGATAACGTAACTCGATCATAACTCTAACAGTCTAACTTTTACTTATCCTATTCACGATTTCTTAGCCAATACATTTCTTATTTAGCTTTATATATTTGCTGGACCAAATGGCTCAATGAAATTAAAGTCAACGTAAATTACAGAACAGTAATCCATTGCAAAACAACCAATCAAATTTTGTCCAACTCAATAATATTTTTTGAGAGTTCTTGAATTCGCTTGGCCTAAATACGTCCTTTACGTATAGTATAAAGTTAAATTACCATATATTATATGTAACAAAGTTATCTATGATCGACTCTCGAGTATAGGCTAAGTTTTTATCTAGCTAGAGATCAGACCTACTTTAATTAGGTGTTATTTGGCAAAATTTAAAAAATTATATATGCTATTTAAATGTGGTATGATAGTTATTAGTTATAATAAGTGCATATCAACCATGACAACCACCGTAAGTAAAATAAATTTTATTCGTATATGTATCAAGTTTTAGCTTAACCATTAGCTTTTTTATTTAATATAAATTGCAAAATATATTTTTCTAAATTTTAGTTTATTTTAAAAAAATTAAATAAATATTTTTCAAAATATGCTTATTTAATTACTAGGTAAAAATTTAGATTTAAGATATTTAAATTTTAAAAAATTTCAGAAAATTTATTTTAATTAAGAAAATATATTTTATAATGTTGTACTAAATAAAAAAATGAATGGCGAAGATAAAAGTTGATATATGTATGGGTAAATATCGTTTTCATTGTGGTGGTTGTCATAGTTGACAACCACTGTAAGTTTTTCCAATAATATATTATATATGTGAGATAAGACACATACAAAATATCTTGTCCCAAAATATATTTCATTTTGGATTCATAAAATATATCTCTCTCGGTCTCTATTACATGCATGCATGTCAAAGGTTTACTTTTATAACAACAAGAAAAACTTTCAAAATTACGCAGAGGATAAATGAAAAAAAATATTCTTTTTTCTAAAAATAATACACATTAAAGTCTCAAGGACGATAAAAACTTAATTTGTCATAGATGGGTAAATTTTAATTAAAAACAATTACAGGAGTACTAGTAAATATTAAATATCCCCTTTTTACAAATGGAGATATTTTAAACCCTAATATTAGGAATCTACAACTTATTTAAGGATATTTTCCAACTATATATCAAACTAATGTGTTGAAAATCAATAAATTACTCAAAGGTACCCTATGTTTTGTAGTATTTATTTTTAGGGGACCATATTATTGAAAATTATTTTTAGGTACCCTATGTTTCATAGTACATATTTTCTGGTGACAAATTTTATTTTAGATTTATTATAAGATCCCCAAGGCTATCTAAAACTGCAAAAATATACCTACTTTGATAAAAGCTTGTCGATTTATATTTTTGCCTGCATTAATATTTATTTTAAAGAATTAGCTTAGATGTCTTTTCTATTGGTTTAATTAATTTTGTTAAGCATGGTTGACCTATAACCATAGAAAATATAATATCTAAGGTATAAGTAGTAGATTGTGATAATTTGTACCATTAAAGTTATTATATTGAGTTAACAGTTCTTTTATGCGGCTGGCAGGCTGAATTTTCCATATTCCACTACAACCCGCCACAGTCCACTACGATCAACCACAACCCACCAAAATCCACCACATTTGAACTTGTTTGCATAAAAAGAACGGGGCCGTAAGAGTTTTCATTTGAACTTGTTTGCATAATAACCTCAAAAATTCAGATTATTGCAGGAAGGACCCTGCTTAAAGCCCGTCTCTATAAATTTTGGACTAAGTTGCAAAGAAAAAATCACCTAAAAATAGTTTCCAAAGAAAATCTGTCACCTAAAAATAGTTTACAAACAATAGAAGGTACTTGAAAATCATTTCTAAAAATATTGTCTCCAAAAAATAGTTTTTATAAAATAGAAGGTACCTATAAATCATTATTTGGTTGAAAATACTACATGAAAAGTTAAGCTCAATATATAGTCAATCTAGCTATTTTTCTTTTGACTATAGTAATTATCACTTATAGAAAGGTATCCTTTTGAAATATTGACACATAGATGGACATGTTTTTTACCGTTCATCTATTGTTTGTTTTTACTTTTTACCCTCCTTTGTTCAAAAGTAAACGAAGAAAAAAAGAAGGAATTGAGGTAAGGCAGAGTTAAGAAAAAGGAGGAGAGAAATAGAACTTTATGATCAAACTAGTACAATTCCATCATAACGCCAAGCATTCATTTAATCTTTATCCTTAATTGCTGTTCCTCCATAGTAAAGATTAATAATTGCTATTTATATGACACCTTGAACTATTTACCTAATCTATCAAAATTTTGAATTTTTTTAAAAAATAATCAATATTTATTAGAAAAATTTATCATAAATTTATCAATATTATTTCTTAATGAATATATATAATAAAAAACCGCAAAATAAACACACGATCTAATTAAAAACTAAAGTCGGGTTAAATCTAATGATTAGTATTTCATCAATAAACACACGATCTAATTGAAAACTAATCAAAGAAGCAGTAGTAAAACATAATGCAAAACTATTAAGAGCAAAAAGAATAAAAATTAACGTGGGTGTTAAGCAAACATCCCCAATAACTATCTTTTGTACGTTGAAAGTTGCTTTACTTATGTTTTCATAGTTAGAACAATATCAACCCTAATCCAAAAAATGACTTGGAGGTGTCTGTCATTTTGTGAAAATAATTTCTAGGACCTCATATTTTGAAAACTGATTTTGAAGTCTCTTTCTTTATGTGTTAATAATTATCAAGACCCACTATTTTAATAAAAACCTATTAAAAGGGTAATAATTTTTTATATTTATAGAAAAGGGTTTAAAACAAGGACTTTTTATGCAAAAATATGAATTTTTGAGATTTTTATTAAAACAGGTTAAAATAAACACTCTTTAACTCTTTGTGATAATTTTCACAAAATGATAGGTATCTCCAAATCATTTTCATAGTTGATAGAACAATATCAACCCTAATCCATTCATGTTGATTCCAGTTTATCTTTATCTAAAACAAGTTCGATCTATATAATGATTCTAAACTAAAGCTAGTTTCAAGATTTCCAATAATACCAACTTTCAATATAAATTTCACTTTTACAAAATCTGAAAAAATTCGGAAGCATAAACTATGTGTTGTAACTTATAAAGCCTTATCCAAAACCATCTCTTAGAGATTATGCTAAATGATTATACCACAAACTTTAAAGATCCAAAGCAAATAGAATATACTCCCTGCATTTCATATTAATTATCATATTGTAACACCTCGTATATATGGTTAAAGTGTAGTTTAAGAGGATTGAAATGATTACTTATATAATCAATGTGCACCTTCTTTAAAGGTAGCTCATCCGTTGGGAACTCCTCAGTTAAACGTGCTTGGCTGGGAGTAGTTTCAGGATGGATGACCTATTAGAAAGTTTTCTCAAGCAGCATGTGAGCGAGGACGAAACATGCTGGAGAGACTCATGGTGATTTGTGAGGTCAGTCAACAATCCTTAAAGCGGTTATCGATAATGTTCGCGGCCCTAAAGAAGTCTGGGAATTACACATATATTTGACCATCAAGGTTTTCAATGTTATTCTTTGTTGATAATGTTTTGTCTAATATTATATTGACAATTACAATATTATACTTTTATGATAGTATTTTTTGTTATCAATCTAATATAACTAATTTTATATAGCAAATTATTATATATATTAAGAAATTTATAGTTAAAATTTTTAATATTTGACTATATAGTTTTTAAAGACAATTATATAACCAAAGATGCGATGAAAGTCCATATAATTAATCTCTTTTTAAATTTAAAGTAGCTCGAATTACAAGGAAAAAGGAGAAATTGCCGGCCTAATCTAATCTACATTGTCCTCCTCCATGACGTAAATATGTTGCATACCATATAAACACTGTCGATATCCACATGCATGCATGCATCTCAATTTTAAAATATTGATTAGTTTATCATAAATTAGCAAACAATTAAATAAAATAAATCCTCAACTAATGAACTATTCCTCAAGAAGCTATGATCCCATATTGAGTCACATCCGATGGACACATAGCTAAACCAAGTCAAACATATTATCCAATCTTATATTTTTAAGATCTTTGTCAATTATTGATTAAGTAGGATTTGGTCACACATTCATATTGCATCTTGATTTTGACACCACCAAAGTTATGATAGTCTTTTGGGCATATAATTGATGAGATTGTCAAAATGTTAATGTTGCTAGTATTGATGATCCTTGAGAGCAAAAATGTTGGGTAATATATATTATTTTCCATCCACAATTCATATTATTGATATGGTGCTTTGTTAACTTAATTAGTTGGTAAATAACATACAAGCAATCAAAGAGGTAATGGCAATGATCACTCCCAATCATTCAACCTTTTCACCAACGTTTAAATTTTGGCAGAAGCATAAATTTTTCATTACGTGAAAATTGCAAGGTTGAATAATCACATTTGTCATGAACAATTTGGTATTTCTTGTCCATATCGGTACCACTTACTGATAGTTATCCTTGGATTAGTGACGTTGTAAACGGGTCACATTTACCCGGAGTAAAAAAATATTCAGCATACAAGTAATTAAAACCAAATAAAATATGGATTTGGGTTGACCAATTTAATAAATGGATGAATTTAGGCCTTATTTTTCAATGGAGAAGCTTGATAAATAAAGTTCGATAGATTTAAATAGGCTTAGATAGTAAAGTAAGTAGAAGTAGATAATAAATTATTTTAATAGTAGAAACATTATATATGTACATAGATTTAGATTTATATAGGTAATTCATGTAAAAATAGATAGAAATCTATAGTTTACCCTAAAAGACCAAGGCCTTAAAATAAAAAAAAAATTGGCAATGCAATTGTATTGACTTTTGATTGAATAGAGATTGATTTAGGCCCTGTTTTTTTTACAATGGGTAAAATGTGGCAAGTACGGTATGATATTATGAAAAAAAACACGACCTTTGTTGTACAATAGATCGAGGATCTCTACTAGGGATGACATACAAGGGTACAATTGTAACTTCACAAAGTAAAGTAAAACCAATCGATTATGATCACACAATATTAACTATAAAAAAACTAAGTAAAAATGAGCTAATGAATAGAAAAATATGTAGGATGTCAACTTCGGGGAAGATTTAGGCAATCTTAAGAGGGTGTTTGGGTGAAAAGGAATGGTAGAAAAAGGTGGCGTTAAAAAAAAGGATATTTATTAATTAAGAGTGATAAAAGTATGTTGAAACCATCTCAACCAAAAGCTTAAGCTGATGGTTGAAGCCCCAGAAATGGTTTTATACTCTAACACGCCCCCTCACGCGAATGCCCCTTTGGGCTTGAAGCGTGGATGCTGCAAAGGCCCCCTATAACCTTGCGCATTTGAATATGGGGGTGCTGAGATTCGAACCCAAAACCTCTTATTTATTGGTCTGGCTCTAATACCATGTTGAAACCATCTCAACCAAAAGCTTAAGCTGATGGTTGAAGCCCCAGAAATGATTTTATACTCTAACAAAGTATTTTGTGGAACTCAAATCAAAGTTTAGGTAAGTTCCATGAAAAGTACAATTAATGGGATAATTAAATGATTAGTTTAGTCAAGTATGTCTGCCATTAATCTCACCTTTGTCTCCTCACTCCTACCGCACACGTTTGGCAAGGTATCATATTATACCCTTTGGATCCTCCATTTATTTAATTTAATAATTTATTTATAGACTTAAGATTAGCTAGCTATAAGTCTATGACTTATATCTCTTAGTAATTGACTTTTTGAAAATTTAGACACAAAGTTAGGCAATGTATAAAAGGATATAGTAAACTCGTTTGGATAATTTAGGAGCATCTCCTATTAGAATTATTGAAATTTTTATGTTTATAGTTTGAAAAGTTAAAAAATTAGTTTTTGCAACTTAGATTATAATGTATCAAAATCATTTTTTCATGGAGTAATGATTTTTAAATTTAGGGTCAATTGGAACCAATTTCTCTATAATAATAGTAACAACAATAACAAACTCGTTGGGAAACCACGTTTTAGCGATTTGAGGGATTCAGATGTAGACAGCATTCCCCTCATGAATTGAGTTTATGAAAAGGTTGATTCCTACGAAATCAAAAAAAGAGATTCTGCTAAATCTGATCCCTCCCTACTCTGCATGAAGTGATTTTGCTATATTGGTTTTGGTTTACCCTACTAGAATTTTGCTAAATTTTAGATTCCAACCAAAATTTTCTAGCAAAAAAGGAATTCGAAGAAAATAACACAAGCCCTTAGAAAATGTTTTTTTTTTAATTATTATTCTTGTTATCTAGAAATTTCATGGGAGAAATTTCTTCTCGACATTTTCCAAATTTAATTTATACAGTTTTCTCATATGATAATTACATTATATTTTAAAGGTGTTGAATTTAATATTGCTTTAAGCTTATTCTAGTGCATAATTTCCCTAAAAAATATTCATATACTTTGTACACGATACGTAACACCAAAGTACATTATATTATTGAAGAAATCAACCCCTGCTCTGAGGACCTCCGCATATTCACCATTGAGGACCTCCAGCAACAACAGTATTCTCAGCGCAAAGATTTTATTTGAAGGACAAATAAGGAAGTCTCCGGAACACTCTAATTTATTATCAGAATATTCTCCAAGATAATATATATTGATTCTGATATGTATCCTTGTAGAACTTAATTCATATGATACTACCTCTGTCTCAAAATATTTGTCTTTTTACCTAACTTCTTTGTCCCATTTACAATCCCAACAAGTGTAATTCCTTTTCTACCCCTAATTAATATATTCATTTATCACTTTTTACAATTTCAATAGCTATTATCTTCAATTAAAGTAGGGGCAATTTGGGTAAATTAAATTACAAACTTTTCACCTCAATTCCGAGTACACGTTGATCTTCTCAAGTTAGGTAGATGGACAAATAAAATGGGATAGAGGTAGTAAGAATGACGTTTCCAAAGAAGCAAAGATAGAAGATCAAAGCGAATATGTAAAGGATCAAAAATCAATCAAGAAAGGAAAGAATCAAGAGGAGATTGTTGCTGATTGAAGACCTCGACTTTAAATACCTCCAACAGCTCCTTGTGCAAATTAGTCGATTCCAAGCAAGTAATCGAGTGTAGGAAATCTCGTGAGATTTCTGAGTGTAGCCAATGAGTCCTTGGTCAGTTATATAGCCAGTAAGGTATTTCTGGTGAGGTAACCAAGGACCCCTTGGTGAGTTATGTAGCCAAATATGTTGGTGAGGTGTTGTGTAGTAGAGCCTTGAAGCACTAAGGCTTTGTGAGTTTGATATCCATTGTAATCCGTCATGTTCTTCTCTGTCTCATCTGTGAGGCCCCTCAACAGAAACTGAATCTCAGTTTCTGTCCTCTCTGCCTCATCTGTGAGGCCCCTCTTTTCTGCCTCGTTTGTGAGGCCCCTTAACAGAAATTAAATCTCAGTTTCTGTCCATGTAAGCAGTCATTAAGGACCTCATTGTCTTGAACCTGTTGAGTTCTCTAACCTCCTCTATTTCTATTGTACTTCAAGCTTATCTAATAAAGAAGTATTATTCAGTTCATTCAAGTGCTATCAATATCCTCGTGTTTATAAGTGAAGAACTTTATAACAAACCTATTCACCTCCCCCCCTCAAGGGCCTCACAATTATTATACAAGAAAATTTTTTAGTGCATTATTATCTAACTGCTCTAAAGTACAGTATAGTACTATCCAAGAACCCATTAAATACAATAGCTATAATCATCCCTATGCATCTGGATTGTAAATCAAACATCATACATATTTTTCTTAAAATTAAAATAAGCTACAAGAGCGCTAATAATTAAAGATCATATATATGTCCTCACTAGCTTACACTCTTGAGATGATCTCATATTAGTCCTTCAACTAAGTTACGTCTTTAAAGTTCTGCAAAATTGATCATAGGTGGAAAGTTCTGCAAACTTGACTTCATACAAATGCATGTGATCTTTTCACCTAAACTACGAATCAGATCTTGAACTGATGAGGAGATTATCACGTCAGTATAAACCTTGAAAAATGTGAAGGTTACATATGCTACATTTATGTAGAAGTGTGAATAATTAAGCTACCAAAGCCTAACATCTAGCTATAGTTTGTTGGGAATTATTATTGGAGCTCTCTATTGATTAAACTAGCCATACATACAATGAGGCATTAGGCACACCACTTATCTCTTAGAATAGCATATGCTAGTTTGGTATAGCTAGCTTGGCTAAATGGAACTACAATAAAGTCATGGCATATAAGGTAAAAAGAAAGAAAGAAAGAAAGAAAGAAATGACAATACAAACTAAAAATAATAATAAAAGTTACATATGCTAATATGCATGCTTGCATGGTAATAAGATGTTATTGGAAGATCTAACTTTTTACAATGTATAGGTAGGTTAGTCCTAGACCTTCACTTCATTCTACACATGCCACACATAATGTTAGCTTAGTTATGAATTAATATTTACTACTACTTGTTACATGCTCCACCATAGATGAAAAAGGAACCTTTTCTCACTAACCAATGGGTTAAAAATGACCTAAAGATACCTTTAGTTTATATTTTATATTTATACTTTTATATTTAAAGTAGGCATAATTAATATTACTATATCAATGATTTTTAACATAGTTCTCATTTACATAGGATATATATAGAAAACATGTAGACAAACTTATCTCAACATATAACTCTTAAAGACCAAATTAAGACAGATATTAATGTAATGAAGTAAAAGGAAAATTAGATTGTAGTCAGTCGAAATATAGAGATTGGTCAATGATAAGCCGAATTTTAGAAATGTACTGTATCCGTCCGAAAATATTTGTTCTTATAGCTATTTTTTTGTCCCAAAATATTTGTCATTTCTACCATTTCAATAACTATAATTTCTATTGTACCCCTAATATATACTTATAATTTACTTAAATTAACCTCCCCTACAAAATAGTAAGAAAAATAATTATTTATTACATGGTCTTATAATATAAGATCAACCCATACAAGATTTGTTATGAAATGATTATAAATTTTTGAACAACATATATAGAGTTTGATAATATCAATGCATGCATGATTAATCCCCCACTTTTAGAGGAATTCATCACTAATTAAAAGAGATGGAGGCAAGATTAGCGGCACCATCAATTGGTAAAACATGGGAAGAAGAAGCCACCAAGAGTTAGTTTATAGGGAAGGAAACCTAACCCTAATCCTAATCTATGATTAAACAAATGTTAATTAGCTACTTAATTAGGATAATTTTAGTACTACCATAAATAAAGAAACCTCTTCTTGGAGCCCTTGATAGTGGACTTGAACTTGAAGTTTGTGAACACAAAAGCTTAAGAAGAACCTTGAACTTTGTGATATTTATACTAGGAAATTTAGGGTGGATGTTAAAGTTAGATGATGATCACCATTCATCACCCACATCCATGGCATTGCCAAAAAAAATTAAACCCTCCTTTCTTATTTCATATTATGGATATTTGTAGTCAAGTTTTATCAACTTAGGGTATTAATTATTCAACTTATACAATAGTTCAAAATATAAAATTAAACATGGTTACCTGAGATATGTTGTTAGAATTAGGATCCTAATTCGAATCTTTATAGGGTTGGAATTAACCCACGTAGGATCATGGATCGAAATATAGATAGTAGAATCACGCGCATCGAGGATTTTGGATCATAAAATCGTAGGATCGTAGATCAGAATCGAGGTTTTAGTAACTATGATAGTTACTAGATTTGTTGCTACAAATACTTTATATGAATTTGGCGAAGTGATTTTTACAAATTGAAGATTGAAAGAGTGAATTGGAGATTGTGAAAAGTTAATAGTAATAAATATTAAAGAATAAAAGGAGTATTTGTCTATTACTATGAACAATGGTAGTCAATTTCTAAAACCTTCGGGTATTAATTTTTTTCATTTATATAATGATTTATAATTAACTATTTGTAACTACTATGATACTATTATGAGATAATTTAAATTCATAGTGAACAATAATTTCATAAAAAACATTATTATTAGTTTTGGAAAATAGATAATAAAATTTAATATTCAAGCATTGAAAACTATGAAAAGTCAAAAGTAATAAATATTGAAAAATGGAGGTCGTGGTAGAGTAGAAAAGTGAATTGAAAATTGGATATAATTAACGAATATTAATTAGGGTATACTTGTTTCACATGCTCTTAGCTTTTTCAGAATAAGGTCAGATAAATAAGATTTAGAAAAAAAAACTTTTGAAAAAATAATTTACCGGAAAACTTATAAATAATTTTAGAATAATTTTTCATGTTTCGAAAAAATACATTTAAAATAAGTATAATTAATTTAAAATGAGTTCAATTATGTTAATAATTTAAATAATAATATAAATTCAAGATACGTATCATTATCTCTGTGAACATCGACCTCCTAGCTCTTTTTCTTTTTTCTTTATTCTTTATTCTTTTTTTTATTGTATTTTATTTATGATGTAGACCATTTTGTCCCATAGGACCATGGGGATCAGGCCATTTACCCACAACCACAAGTGGTTGCAATCACCTCTTGATTGCTAAAATAATCAATATATTGCTCTTCCAGTTTTTTGGGACCTAACATTTAAATCTATGCAAAATAACAAAATGAAAATCACCATATATACCAACATAAATTGTCAACAAATAAAATTGCCATCAAAGAGAATGTGAGAGCTTCGCAAATACGTAATCGAGTCGCATTACTTTGTTCTCAATGTTGACAAGAAAATCTATAATTCTATTAACACCACTCGAGTCAATTCTTTAATAAAAGGCGAAAGAATAGTTCGCTTATACTCACGACATAAACATATTTTTCATCAAAGAAAACTAATTAATAGCTAACTAAATAGTCAAATTTAGTTTTGTTATTAAGACTAGTTGCTACTTGCTACTATTAAAGTTCCTTTCATGTAGGAGTTGACAACTATTTTTGAAGATATAAATTAGGTAAAACCCTTGAGACCTCTATTAGTGTTAGTTAAGACACTTTTAATAAGTATATAAATATGTATAGATGAATTAGGCGATAAAAAAATGAATTTATTTTCTATGGAGGCCGTCGTCCACCGAATAATAAGGGATTTTTTTGAACTTGCCGAATTGTGATGTTTAGTACGCATTTAATACATGAATTTCAGGATTTTATCAGTTTTCCTGAACAAAAGCTAGGGTACCGCATAGAACACGATTTTTTCATGTACCATGTTTAATTAAAAGTCATTGTTTATATCTACGAATAATTGACTGAATTTTATACAATTTTGACGAATAAATCATATACTATATTTTATACTTTTAATTCTCACTCCGTATTGAGACTTGAAAGTTGAGAGGTCTATCTAAGAATCCTTGTTCTTACCTTTTCTTTAAAAAAAAAAGTATTGGTTTAATTTAATAATAACATGGCTTGTGGAATATGACAAAGTACAAAACAATAATACTATTACTTTCTTCTCATTTTATTTGTCCTTCATTAAATTTTTCACTATTTTCAATATTCTTCTTTGATCATAAATGATTCTCACATATACTTTACTGAAAGATACAAAATTATATATTTATAATAGTAATTTTCATCACCAATCTAATGATAAGGTAGCTTACATGATAGATAGTTTTATATAATGAGAATTTAATGGACAAAATTGTTTGAAATTGACTCACATGAAAACCTAAGTGAAAGATAAATCGGGAAGAATGGAGTATGTAATTTAATCGGGAACAATATTTTTGGGACAAAGGAAGTATGAGTTTTGAGCCTATTTAATATTTTTTAACTTTTAGTTTTCTAATTGTTCCCAATGTGTATTTAAATTGGACAATCACTTAAAAATATGTTATGATTAAATACGAATCATATTTACTCCCTCCGTTTTCTTTTAATTGACTCTTGGGAGAGTAGCGGGAAAATCAATATTGCGTAGGATAATTACTTAAATATCTTTAATTAAATTTTTTTTTGGTACTTATTCAATGAATATTTTGGATAAAATAAGAAAAATTATAGTTAATATGTTGTTATAATTGCAAATTAATAGACAAAATGAAATCGAAATTAATTAAATAAATCAGAATAAAGAGATCGAATGGAGATAGTAGACAAAATGAAATCGAAATTAGTTAAAACGCATTTAATAAGCGTATAAAACTCATATAGACGAATTGACCGTTTAAAAAGCGCGAATCCGTCTTCTATGGAGACTGCCGAATAATAAGGGAATTTTTTTGACCTCGGCGAATTACAACGTTTAATATGCGTTTAATACACGAATTATTCGTTTTGAAAGGGGGAAGTAAAATTTATTGACATAAAATCAATATAATAATAACAATTTTTTAGTATTCCCGAATTAAAAGCTACCGTATAAAACATGAATTTTTCAAGTACCAATGTTTAATAAAAGTCAAGGTTATATCAATGAATAATTGACTTTATTTTTATATAATGTTACCGAATAAAACACGTAATGTATTTTATCGTTTAATTCCCGCACCGTATTTTACTAACAGGGGATAGTACTAATCTTCAGGTCAGTGTAATACAAACCTAAAACGGCATTCCAATTTGGGCCCACTATCTGAAATTCATCTTGGGTTTATATTGAGTACCCAATGGGCCAATGTTGTCATTTCTTGAAGGCTTTCTTCAATTAAGTGGGCTGACAAAATGTCAAGGCCCATTGGATTTCATAGTAACCTCACTCACAGTTTTGTCCCAGTTAATTTAAAAAATATGGTCCAGAAAGATAAAGTCAGTCCATTGGCTAAAATATGTTATACAAAATAGAATGGATTTTAAATAGTTTGGATTTTAGATTTTTGGATTCATCGAGTCCTAAACAGTTTGGATTTTAAATAGATCTAGTGGATCTCTTTTAGATTTACATTTGGCCCATTGGGCCCATTATCTTGTAAGCTATAGCCAGCAATGCTCTATTTTCATTTCATGGTGCATATGGTAGTTTTCTAGGAAAAACTTTCCTGGGAAAAACATTTCCGAGAAAGACTTTCTCTAGAACCCCTTAGGAAAATGTTTGCTGAACTTAATAGTGAAATAATGGGTCTCACACTAAAATTTTATCATCTATTTGTCACAACCAAACGGGGGAAAGTTTGTTCACTTAGGAAAATTCATTAACTTTCCCGAGAAAGTCTAGGAGCCAAATGCACCATCAATGTAAACTCATTTAACCCATCTGTGTTAACATATCAACACAATGTCACACCCTAGTAAAACTTATATTTAGGTCCATTGCATGAAGAGATCAGTGAGTTGCTCAGCAGAGGAGACGTAATAGGCCTGATTTTTTTTAATAAAAAAAAAGAACCCTTCTTGAACCTTGTCTCTCGTGTAATAATAGTCAATGTTAAGATGTTTGGTGCGCTCATCGAAAACAAGGTTGGAAGCAATGTGCATAGTAGCTTTGTTATCACAATGGATAGGAATAGCCCATGACTGACAGTACCTTTAAGATATCGGAGGATGTGAAGAGCATCTTGAAGATGAGGCCTCCGTGGTTGTGACAGATACTGGCTAAGATGTTGAACTGAATATAAAGTAGGGTGAAAGTATAGTTTGAGAAGTTGAATACTCTGACTGTCATTGCCTATGATGAGTAAATTGTCCTCACAAACTAGTATGTTAATAAACTAATCATTCTTCTTTAATGTAAACAAGGAATGATCATTCTTTGACGGAGTGAAACCACAAGTAATTATGACTCTGGTAAGCTCAATGTTTCATTCGCGAGACAATTGCTTAAGACCTTATGAGGACGATGAAGTTTGTACACTTGGCCAGGAAGAGCCTGGGTGTAACACATAGGAGGTGTCGTATAGACATCCTCATCAATAAAGCCATGAAGAAAGGCATTATTGATGTCATGTTGATGTAGGGGCCAATCATGAGTAGTAGCAAATGCCACACACACAATGGTGAGTTTAGCAACATGAGAAAATGTGTGTTTGTAGTCTTTGATTTTTACTTGCTCAAAACCTCGTATAACAAGGTGGGCCTTATGGCTTTCAGTGGATCAATCTAGCCTATATTTGGTCTTATAGACCCACTTGCTGGGCAAAGCCTTTTTCCCTAGAGGAATGGTAGTGAGAGTCCAAGTATGATTGGATTCAAGAGCTTGAAGTTATTGGTTCATGCCCTTCACCCCTTCAAGGTATTGTTACGCTTGAGTAAATGTGGCTGATTTAGGAGTATTGATGAGAAATGTAAGAAACACAATGTACTCGGGTTCAATATGTGCCATATGAGAATAAGTGAGTTAAGGAGACGGGTGAGAAATGGTAGTGAAGGTAGGAGATATATCGGATCTAGTATGGTAGAAACAATAGTTGGATTGGGAAAAGTATGAAGAGATGGTAAGGAAGGTAATGATAGTCCTTTAACCCAAGTGGAGGATTTCTTAATATGTGGGATGAAAGGGAAGGAGATCGAAGGGGTGAAGTGGGCATAGTGTCATAGGATTAGGATGTAGAAGATGTAGATGAGATATAATCCGTTGAGTATGATGACATAGAAAGAAGATGTGAACTGGTGTCACCGGCACCTTCATAAGTGGCAGTGTTATCAGGAAATTGATAGGTAGGAAGAATTGTTAGAGTATAAGACCATTCCTAGGGCTTTAACCATCAGCTTAAGCTTTTGGTTGAGATAGTTCCATATGGTATCAAAACCAGACCTGAGCAAGAGGTCTCGGGTTCGAATCTTAGCACCCCCCCCCCATATTGACTTGCGCAAGGTAAAAAAAAGGTCTTTGCAGCATCCACGCTTCAAGCCTAAATGACATTCGCATGAGGGGCGTGTTAGAGTATAAGACCATTACTGGGGCTTCAACCATCAGCTTAAGCTTTTGGTTGAGATGGTTCCACAAGAATATGAGGATTACAAGAACATGTAAATTGTGATAAATGTAGGAGCTCAGTTGTTAAAGGGAAACTATTTCAGAGAAAAATGCATCCCTATGAAAAAATTTCTTTCTTGCAAGATCATAGAGCTTATTATCCCTTAAAACCATAGTTGTAGCCAAGTAAAATGGATTTAATTTCCTTATAATCAAACTTATCTTTTGCTTGCAAATTAATAACAAAGCAAAGACAACCTATAGTGCATAAATCATCATATGAAGGAATTTTGTTAAACAACTTTTCATAAAGAGAAATCCAGTTAAGGTTTTTCATATGCAAAATATTGATGATACGTGTGGTCGCAAAAATGTATTCACCCCAGAAACATTTAGGCAAATCAGCCTAAAATTTGAGTGCCATAGCAGCTTCTAAAAGGTCTTGACGTTTCCTTTCGGCTACACCAATTTGTTGGGGAATCCCAACCGCATATTGTTGGTAGAAAATGCCTTTAGAATAAGAAAAAAAGTCAAAACAAGCTGAGTTAGCAAACTCAATATCATTGTCACTGCTTAATTAGCTGAATTTTAGTGTGAAATTGAATTTCCACCATGTTGTAAAAGTTGAGTTCAGGTTCTGAGCGAAATCATCAACAATAGTCAGAAAAATAGTGAGCTCTTGAGATATTGGCAATTTTAAAGGCTCCTAGAAGTCCATATGAACAAGTTAAAAAGCATGGTTGGTGTAAACAACACTTTTATTGAGTGGCATTCTATGCATCTTCGTTTGAATTTACTTGAAAAGGTCCTGAATGATACATTTTTCAGGATAAAAGATAGCAAAGATCTTGTTCACAGTTAAAAGCTTTGAAATATATAGTAAATTGAACTTGAAATCTAGCACATAAAGGCCAATACAAAGAATAATAGAATCATATAGACGAAATTGACTATATAATACAAAGAATAATAGAATCATATAGACGAAATTGACTATATTTGGTGTCAAGTCTTAAAATTCCATTTGGAAGAATGATGTTGATAGGCTTAGAAAGAGCAGTAAGTTCTTATAGTCAATTTTGTCCTTTGACGCAAATGCATTTCCCTTAATTCTCGACTTCATATAGTGCAAACTCATAGAATCATTGCTTTGGTAGAGTTGTTTGATCTTCTCCTCAATGTTTTTAATACTATATAACAGTGGTCCATTACTAAGACTGAGGCCGTGTTCGGCAGTAGCATTTGGGATAGCGTTTAGCGTTTTGACCAAGTCAAAACTTTAATTGCATAAATATTAGCGTTCGGTAAACTAGCGTTTTGAGGAGCGTTTAGCATTTTAAGGAGCGTTTAGCGTTTTAAGGAGCGTTTTGCGGAACGTTAATAAAGTTAACGTTTAGCGTTTCATATTTTTTAGTCAAAAAATACCCTTTGAAAATTTTATCTTTGGAAATTATTGATATCCTTTTATGTCAATTCACATTAATCTGCTAATTCAACCGCTAAATTTACCGAACACAATTCTTGTTTGACCATTCATCTGCTATCCGCTACCTAAACCGCTATCCGTTACCTAAACCGCTATCCGCTATCTAAAATGCTAATTTTGCCGAACAGGGCCTGAGAAGATGTTTGACTACCCAACTTTTTAGATAGTTTTTAGCTTTTTATATAGCTTTTATCTTTCTGATAAAGGTTAAAAAGCTACTTGAAGTGTTTGGTAAGTAGCTTTTTATTTTAGCTTTTTGAACCCAATAAGTTAATTTCCAAAAAGCTAATTGATAAAACTTTTTGAGTTAAGTTAATTGCTACGAGCTGGTTGCCAAACAGAGCCTAAATCTATTTGCCAAGTCATTAGTCTCACTCTCTCTCTCATCTCTAAAATTGCTTTTTTGCTATGTTAATTTGGGGTGGCTTCCATATGTACTGTGACTTCAGATACTTGTTAGTGTCCTCCAGAATTCATAAATCTTAAGGGAGTAAATATTAAAAAATCCACATATATTTTCTCCATCTCGTATCTACAGTTTATCTTAAGTAAAGGTCATATCTATTTCGAAGGAGTTTGATGAAGGAGAAAAAGGAAATAATGCCAAGGACAATAAATCAAAGAATTGTGGCTTTATATATAAAAATGGTGGAGTTATTATTATTATCATTAATGCATGGAAAAGCAACTACATTATCCATTTCCCAATGGGATAAAAAAAATAAAAATGAAAAAATTCATAGCTTTTCCCATTAATTTTGTGGACTCACATTCATCTTATCTCCACCAAATATATTCCCTCAACATAATATATAGATATATATAGATATATAATATGTATATATTGCTCTTGTGTTCATGGTAGCAGCTCATTTCACCATCTCAGCTTAGAAGGGAAGTACTGCAAAGAAAAAAACACATAAATTAATCTCAATAAATAGCATAAATTTTAGCAAAAAAAATAATTAAATTAATTAGCAATAGGATTAAGATTTGAATTAAGTTAAATATACCTTGTTAATTAGGGAGAGATAGTATGGCTTCACTTTTTCAACATCAACTCTGACCTTGCTCTTGCTGTACAGATCATATTTGCTGAAAAAAAGGTTCAAAATAAGTTAGAAACTTAATCAATAATTATAATAAAACTATAAGAATAAATTTGCTAGAGATTAGTTACTTGAAAACTTTGAGCCATTTTAAGCTCTCCCTGTCTTCATCATTGAGTAAGTGCATGTAAGCCCCTGATTTGTGCAGGGCTGCAAAATCATCAACAAAAAAATATTAGTAATTCAAAATTAAACTAATTAAAAATATTAAATGTAAATCATTATATTTTATTCTAAAGAATAACTTACGATAGAAAGAATGAAATCGAACTATGAACAAAGCAGCTGGTGGAAGAGTTGTCCCATTTTCTTTAGCTACCTGTATTATTTTAATAAAATTATCTCATTATAATCACAAACATAAAGAAAAATATGTATGTATACATAATTTTTTGTTTCAACGTTTATTAAAAATAAAAAAATAAAAAAAACTTACCAAATACATGTAGTCATCATGTCCCCAAGAAATAAGAACATTTTCAAGGCCACACCCTTCAGAATAAATTCCATACTTGGTGTTGTAAGCTGGATTGTGGTGATCTGGGTTGCCCTCAAAATACTGATAAAAAATGTTTATGAAAATGTATTAGATCAAATTTTGTTTATAATATATGATATAATGTGATGTAATATAATATAAGATTGATTCATGAAATGATACCTTGTGGTGCACAATAGATTCATCAAAAGCACATCCAACAGGGAAAGTGTCCCCTACAACAGCCCATTGTGGAAGCTCACCAAATGTGGGGTGAACCAAAACCTTTCCAAGATCTGAAAAAAAAAATCCATTCATACCATACAAATTAGAATATATTTATATTCCTTATTGGTCACAATCATAACTCCGCCGCAAATCATTCCTAATTAGACAACTCAGTAAACTACAACGCGCTAAAAGTAGTGTGTTCAATCTAAACTATAGATCTTCATACGCGCTCCATTTACATGCTCAATCTAAATTTAATTATAAAGTTTTTCTTGCAGGGTCATTTTGTTGTTCGGGTTGTATGGCCCTAAACTTTGTAGTTGTTTCATACTCGTTTAAAGCCTGCATGGCTTAGAATAATCGAAAAAATAATCTACTAATATCGTATTTTGATATTATTGATTTGAGGATAGATACGTACCGTGAATGAGAGCAGTCAAATGTAGCCAGTCTTCATTAGGGTAATCCTTCCTAATAGCTTCAGCAGTTTGAAGCAAATGCTCAATTTGAGGCTCATCCAAATCAGGATCACTCTCATCCACAACAGTGTTGAGAAGCTCACAACACTCCCAAATGCTCATTTCCGCCTTGTCCAACTTGCTGTATTCTGCCCTCATTTTTTTCACCTTTTATTTACACATTTACACACTCTTGTTAGTATATTCATTCAAATAAGTACATACATTTTCATAAAACCCGCATTTTAAATTTTAAAAAATGACACGATCAAAGTCTTACAAAGTCAACGGTTTGGTTGATGTGGTTTTGGCGGTAGAATTCCGCAACGGTCTTCTGCCTTTCAGTTTCCGCGTCATAATTTCTGTACACACAAATTATCAATTATTGTAAGACATGTGCTTTTTATGGTGATTTTATTACGAATGTACCAAATAATTATTCAAAGCCATAAAATAAGAGTATGAAAAAGGTAAGTTTCATTTACCTAAAAGTGTTACCAAAAGCATTGGTTTCAGGAGCATCAAATCCTTCAGAAGAAACCAATTCCTTTGGTTCAGGGATTGTAAATCCAGCATCCAATATTAACTCATTTGTCTCCAAGGAGTCATTATTCTTCTTCAATTCCTCCACACCTTGGTTTTCTATTTATTTGCAAATCAAAAAATACCAAAAACAAATTTAGAAACATGATCATATTAAATAAATACTGTATCCAATTATTATCAAACAAACTAAGAATACTTTATTCTAGAAGGATAATGTAATATTAATATATTATTGTTTATCATTTTTTTTATTTTAATAAACTAGTAGATCATGGAGTTTTGATATTTTCAAAACTGACGGCTGCTAGCGTTTTTAGATATCGTTACATCAATGACGTTACAGGGTTTTTAATATTTTTGCCTTCTGATATTTCTACCTTTTCTTTTTTTTTTTTGAAAAACTAAAAAAAGGTAGGAAAAACTTATAGATAAAGTTAATCTCTCCCCATCCAAATCAAGATATTTATACGAAGCTTGATAATTTTACTTTCCAATGTTTCTAATTTTTTTTTTCAAATAATAATTAAAAAGAGTAGCAACAACCTTAAACAAAGTTAATTTCCTGCCATCCAAATCAAGATTTCTCCTAAGCCAAAAAAAATTTGTATTTTAACACCCATCACTATTGTAAACATCTATTTTGAATACCATACCCAACTTGATAATTTTTCTTTTTCAAAAAATAACAAAAAAAAGTAGCAAAAACATAAGTTAATCTTCTACCATCCAAATCAAGTTTTCTCTCAACCCAAAGAACCAAATCTGTATTTTTATATTATTTCATTCACCACTATCATAAATCACATTCTTCAGATACGATATTTAAAGGCAATGTAGATTGACAAACCCTAACGATCTACCCCCACCATTCATCAATAATCACCATATTCGACTTTCGATAAAATTTTAAGAAAACAATATCAGGAACAATAATCACATTAAAAAAGATAAAACTTAATCAAACCAAACAAAAACCGAAACGAAATCAAGAAACATACCGTGGAGAACAGGCTCGGGGACAATGACGGTCATGATTGCCAACAAAGATTGAACACAAGAACCGAATATTATTATCCTATAAAATCGAACAAAATAAACGCAAAAAACTCTATAATATAATATGATATAAAAAAGTTGTGAATGTTGATGGGAATTGGTTTTTTTTGTAAGGGGGGTATATATAGTGAGACAACAGGAGTCCTGGCCGAGAAAAGGGGGGCAAAGTGGGAGTCCTTGGTTGGAAATATTGGGAATTGGATAAAGTCCTGAATTGGAATTTAGAAAAAGATAAAGTACGGAGGAGTCCTTGATTACAAATAATTATGTGTCCTTGGTTATAAATATTTCCAAGTATCTTGGTGGAGATTCATTGGATGGATAGATTTTGTTATGTGAAAGAGAGATAAATTTGAAGGCCTTCTCATCAAGTTGTCATCACCAACTCATCATGTTTGACCCACGTCCTTAACAAGCGCGTTAGGGTGTGTGTGTCGGTTTACAACCTGGGTTGGAGTGGATGTAAACTAATTCTAAAGAGTCAAATATTCAACCAATTTGTGCCTATATTAAAACATGATGATTTAGGTCATATTCTTTTGTTAGGAAGTGTTTAGTAGGAACCTCAAGGAAGTTTTTTCCGAAAAAAGATTTTCATGGGAAGTTTTTGATGAGAAAAATTTCCCTTAGCCCCCCTAAGGGAAATTTTCCTTAGGAAAATCGAAAAAATGGTGGACCCATCATGAAAAATTTCCTGAGGTCAACCCGCATCCAAACATGGGGAAAATCAGTCAATCCGGGAAAATTAACTATTTCCTCGGGGTTACTGACCAACCAAACGCACCTAAGTTGGATATAACTCTCTCAATTTATCCTAATTTATCCTAACTTATCTAAATCTAACATAATTCCCCAAAAAGCATCCGCTCTAACCCTCTGTTTGTATTAAGGGTATGAGAGGGGAACCATTAACCCCCATTCACTTCCATTAACCTCCTTTTCATTAACCCCCAATATGAGCGTTAATGAAGGGGAGGGGAACTCATTATGTTTAAAAAAAAGAAAATAACTTTTTTTGGATGATGAATTCGGTAAAAAAGAAAATAATTTTATTAATTTAATAACTACTTTATTTTACTTCCCTCCCTCTCCCCCCTGTTTTGTAATTCAAACACAACAATTAACCCCTCTTACATTTCATTCCCCTCAACTTATATTATAATACAAACAAGATAGAAATGAGTCTCCTCCCTTTCTCTCCCCTCCCCTCCCCCTCTAATAACCAAACAAACTGTAAAAACACATATCCCCAAAAGAACATTATAACTTATCCTAACTTATCTCAACCTATCGTAACTTATTCATCCAAACTTGAAAATAACATAACATAGCTAAAGAACATGGCCTTATTATGTCATTTCAAAATTGAATAAATTTCAGTGGTATAAAACCATAAATTATTGTAAGATTATTTTTTTGAATTTTTTTTGGATTTTCAGACGTTAATATACCAAAAGGATTTTGAAGTTGGTTGACTCGGTGGTGATTTTACGTGGCAGGCAGACCACGTAGGATTGCCACTGAGTCAGATACCGCCGGAATTGTTCTGGGTGCATTATTGTCCAACATTCCTCAAAGTACAATGTATTATTGTCCAATGTCAAAGTTCAGTGTATTATAGTCCAACACCCTAAAATTTTAGTATATTAACGTCCAAAAACCCAAAAATTTATGATATAAAATTTTAATTGTTACATTCATACTGAAATTAGATAGTTGAAATGAACTTTTTTTTAAAGTTAGATTATAATGGAATATAATGAAGCAAAATAGCTTATTAAATTTCTCTACTTCTTTTTCATCGAGTAATAGGTAGCGGACATTTTTTAAATTTTTATGGTAGGTTTATAGCCTTGTTATTTTATGCGGCAAGGTAAAGTCGTGAAACATTAAGGAATAGATTTAGTGTTAAGTTAATGGTTATTAAGCTTATGTAAACATATTATGGAACCATCTCACAAAAGAAAAAGAAATTACACATAAATTATCAATTTTAAATTGTAAATTAAGATTAAGTATTAAAATTTGAATATAGATTTTCATATGGAAGGCTTCCAAGATTATATGCATGACTTTACAATATTTTTTCATGTGACATATCCTTATAATGTTGTCACTATACATCGTACATTGATAAGACAATAACACTATCATGTCCTTTGGTATAACAATTAGGCCATGCACTGTATTCACAAAGATATCGCAATATTACAACTCACCACACTTTACCACAAATTTAAAATAAAAATATTTAAATAGATAATTATTTTAAAATTATTATGAATAGAAAGATACAATATAAATATGGAGCACCCGGGGTATCTTATAAGAAAAAAATTGAATAATTACTCCCTCCTTCCCATATTATCTGTCACTTTAACTAACTTTCTTTTTTCTCATAATATCTATCATTTTATAATTTCAATAACACATTAATTATTAATCTATCAAATTAACCTTATTAATTACATCTTTTTCTTCCATTTTTCCCTTTTATTCACATTTTTCTTTTATTATTCACCATTTTATTCAACATTTTCACATTTCCAATGAGATAAATTAATGTAGTATGGAGGTTTTTTTGATTTTGTAAATCATGTCTAAATGGACAAATAATATGGGAAGGAGGGAGTACTTCATTATTTTATTAAAACTAAATTAGGTTCAAATAAACCTTACTATTAGTTGCCCATGCATGTAATAATTTGATGATTATGAGGAGGTACATTGTTTTAGATACATGTCACTTTCTTTTTTTATCTATACGAGGTACATTTAGATGAATATATTCATCAATAAGTTTATTTGGATTCATAAAGAAAGAATCTCTTAAATTGCAATCTAATTGAAGACAATATTCTAATTTTTGATAAAAACATTATGTGAGTAATTATAGATCATATCAAATTTGAATATTAGAGACCACAAAAAAGTTAACCATAATATATAAACGAGACGTGAAGGATTTGTATACAAGTAATTTACTCAGTCCATTCGATATTAATTGTCGTCTTTAAAAATTGTGCGGCCAAATTTTAAAATTTGACCATAAATTTTTCAATATATATAATGACTTGTTATATAAAATTAATACCATCAAATTCATAACAAAAGACACTATCTAACAATATAATATTGTCATTGTTAATAAAATATTATATATAAAAAATATCAATCACAAAATGACATTATAGACCGTGACAGTTACATATATAGTTACTAAAATCCCGATCTTGATATACGATCCTATAATTTTATAATCTTAAATCATCGACGCGATTCTACTATCTACATACTGATCCACGATCCTATGTGGGTCAATTCCGATCCTCACTATCCCATTGATCCGAGTTAGGACCCCAATTTTAACAACCTTAGCTACATAAGTGACAATTAATATAATATGGCATAGCGGTGGGGGGTGGAGCAATCAGAGACCATAGAGGCATATGGATCAAAGGGTACATCAGGCGTTTTGGACAGTTAGAACTGCTCGAGGCCGAACTCATGGCTGCTTGGACAGGTCTTCAAATGGCCAAGATCATCAGACCGAGGAGAATATGGTTGAATATGGATTCTTTAGAGGCGGTCTGTTTGTTACGTGGGGAAAGCTCTAGGTACAGGAAGTACAAGGAAATCGTGGCGAAGTGCAAACAATTAATCGATCACAATGACTGGGAAGTCCGGATATCGCATTGTCATAGGGAAGCAAACCGAGTTGCTGACGGACTAACTTCAATAGGGAGGAGTTTGGATACCCAAGTAGCTTATTTTGATAGTCCTCCGATCGAAATTAAAGACTTATATACTGCAAATTGTAATTGGGCCAACTGGCTCAAAAATATTAAAAACTAGTAGTTTTTAGGGGTTTTGCCCCTCTCCTGCACCAAAAAAAAAACATATAATCCGGACGTATAATCTAATTTAGAACTTTTGTATAAAACAAAAATTTCAGAAAATTCAGAAAAATAATGAGGGGCTGAAATTGGACAGCTAAGAATCTTTTAAAAATGTACGTTTGAAGGTGATATGATAATGTTATTAATCTGGTAACATTATAAATGGACCATTTATTATTTCATGCAATATTTGAATGACACGCGCCAGTGTGAGGATAGGGGATTCAAGACAGTCTGAGTCAGCTTTGCGTAGATAAAGATAATAAAATCAAAATAAATAAAAACTGAAAATAAAAATAAAAATAAAATATTGAGAAGCAAGTTGAGGCTGATTTGCGTTGGCATTGAGTCATCGTCTATTCATTCATTTGGAAACGCAAGTTACTAAATTGATTATTTAATAATCATCAAAAATATCTAGTACAAACTACAAACATACACTGTTTTTGTTTTTTTCCTCCCTTTTTTTTGAAAAGTTTAATACAAAAATGAAAATTATTCTTCACTTTAATATGGAGATCCGGAATCCACCATATTATATTCCATTATCTATTCTAACATAATTTGTATGTATTATAAGATCAATTTATAAATTTATTTTTTCATGATAAGTTAGCGTATCATCGTCTCATATAAAACTTGTCAAGAGTACAAAAATCAATAACCTATGTAGAAAAAATTGAATCCAAAAATAGAGGCACCTAAATCAATTATTAAACCAAAAAATATAACTATTATTGAAATTAAATTTATTTATGTTTATTCTGAAATCTTAGTCCAATTTCTTTAGACTAAACTATAGGTTGATTTTGATTTATATATACCTTAGTAATATTCTACATTTTCGCATCATATTATCTAAATTGATTAAAAAGAACCATACAATTTTGATTGTTTAAGACAAAACTTCAATTCCATAATAAGATTTTTTATGTTTATTTTTATTTGATAAACTAATTAACTAATTTATAAATATTTAAACTAACTAAAAATAGTGAAAATAATTGATCCAAGATATTTTTATAGTAGATTATTATTGTTATTACTATTATTATTGTTGTTGTTATTATGAATTTGATTCAACTTTGCCGCAAATATAATAATGCTCTTCCATAAGTTATGTCGACTCTCTATAGCTACTTAACTAGTGGCTATGAATAAGCTAAACTAAACATATATCTACTTAGAACATAAAATAGTGAAAAAGATGGGATGAGATACATGGGTCCAATAATAATAATAATAATAATAATAATAATAATAATAATAATAATATATGTGGTTTAATGTGCCAACATCATTATTTTTGAAAGCTAGTCAAGTTGCATGGGCTTTCTTAATTCCATGCTTATGCAAAATCTTCTTAGATGGTGACATTTAGCTTGTTATATATTTTAATCTTAGTATACACCAAGATATATTATATATATATATATATATATATATATATATTATAGTAGTTAACATCTTGCTTAGAAGCTAATTAAGAAGTTAAGAAGGGTGATTAGTTCATGTGATGCTCCTCCAAGAATATTATAACTTGTAAGTGGGTTGGTGCATCACAAATAAAAATATTATATGTCATAGGATTCATAGGTTTGGTATTTTGGAAATAGTGAGAGAACAAGGTGGAATAAAGTCCTATATAGATAGTTAAAAAAAGGAGCTTTCACGAGCGTTTGGTTGAAAAATTTTCCCGAGAAAATTAGTCAATTTATTCAAGTTGACAAACTTTCACATATTTGGTTCTCCATAACATATAAGAAAGTTTTGATGTGAGACTCATTATTTCCCTCACAACCTCAGTAAAAAGTTTCCTAAGGAAAGGTTAGAGAAAATCTTTTCCGGAAAAGTTTTTCTTGTGAAAGTTTTTTTTCGGGAAACTAACAAACACACCATAATTTATAAAGGAAAATTAGATTCTAGTAATCCTTACTTTCACTTTTTATATGTCAATAATCCCAACTTTGTTTTTGGATTCTGACGGTCCAAAAAAAAAAAGTATTCCAGTGAGACGTTACGAGTCAAGCGACTGTGACTGGGTGGTTGGCTGACATGTACCGGCGAGAGTGTATTTGACCAAAAATTAGGACCGCCAGAACATAATCAATTATGAAATGGGATCACCAAAATATAATAAATATGTCAATGGGACTATTAGAATACAATAGCAATGTAAATGGGACAACTAGAATACAACTAAAATAATAATTTTTTGGTCAAATACATTCTCACTGGTACATGTCAGCAAACCACTGAGTCACTATCACTTGAGTTGGTGACGTTCCACCAAAATAAAATTTTATTTTTTTTGGACCATCAATATTTAAAAATAAAGTCAAGATTATTGACATACAAAATATAAAAATAGGAATTATTAGAATCCATTTTCCAATTGACAAAAGTGTCACTTGAATTTGTAGTTAAAATAGATTAATTTTTATTGGACGAGTAATGGTACACCGTTCAATGTTGCGCATGGAACCACACATTTTTTTTTAATAATTAGTGGCCAAAAAACCCTTTTATTGAAGATGCCAAAAAAAACATTATTGCGCATGGAACCACACATACATATGCACATAAGTGTATTGGTTGTCTCTTTTTTGGCAGCTTAGTAGAAGACATTTAGTACTGTGTAGTGTTAGTGTCAATGTGTCATGGTGACATGGTATGTAAAATGTGTTAAAGTCCATTATAGCCACTCTCTTAATTTATCCAAATTTAACATAATTTTTTTTAAAAAATATTAACTCTAAAAATATAAGTCCCAAAAAAAAAGCATCATAACTTATCATAACTTATCCCAACTTATCTCAATCTATTCCAACATAGCCATCCAAACCTGAAAATAACCTAACTAAAGAACATGTCCTATATATGTTTTGTGTTGCATTATTTATTCATTAGTTTGAGTAAATAATTGTACAACTTATCAATTTATTAGTTTCCTAAATAAGAGGATGAAGTTTTAATAATTAAAAAGAAATAAATTAACTAATATTATACTGTGAGACAAATCCTTCTCACCCTCTTCCTTTGTTACATTATATTTATAATTCTGCTCTTCATAAAATTCACAAGGCTTAATATTAATTCTGAAAGAATATTTGCTAATTTAAAAATTAAATAAAAGCCTAACTTGCTCTTTAGGGATGATTTAGTTCTGGTTGATAAGTCGAGAGAGAGAGAGTGAATGATAACAGAGGCGGAGCTAGAATATATTATTAGGGCGGGCCATTTTTTATGTAAGAAAAATAGAGAAAAGAGGGAGGAGAAGTAGATTTGGGAAAATAATAGGGCAAAACCAATAATAATATTTAGGAAGAGATATTAAACCCTTGACATCATGTTTAAATAAATAAGATATAACCAATACTCTATAAATAGTTAACTAGATCTTAATGCAAATAATTTGATTTTGTCTATCATGGGGCCTTGGCCAACTCCCCCAAAGCTACGCCCCTGAATGATTATGCATAGCTTTGGCATGATACTTTGAAATCTAGGGGATTTAGATTGAGTAGGTCGAATTTGATGGAGTATATGAGGTATCCTTTTAGTTGGGTTGATTGAAAAGACAACAATGGATCCATAATAATTGGGGGACGATTATTCCTAAGTGGGAAAAGTTTCAATACTTGGGATCTATTTTGCCGAGTAATGACAATATCAGCGATGACGTGACACATCAGATTAATATGGGTTGACACAAGTGAAAGGCGGTCTCAAATTGTTTGATAAGCAAATCCAGCTTAAGCTGAAAGGTAAAGTAAATCAAACACAGAATTAAAAAGTAGAAAAAACACAAAGGCGGATAAAAATTTCACATTCAATATGATGAAACATTATTATGTTTGTTTACTTTATACCAAAATTATTTTTTATTAAAAAATAGTATTAATTAATTACAAACAAATTCACTACCAAATGTATAAATTACAACTTCATCTTTATGTTCTAATTTCAGCATTAATATTTCACAGATTATTTTCATAATAATATTCTTTTACAATAATATTACGTACTCTTTTATTTATTTTCAAATTCATAATAATACTATCATTGTTAATCAATAATATTTATCATCATCCTTTCTTTTAACTGTCATAATATGTTTTAAAGTACGTACTAATATTAGTTATTTTTATTATAATGCAATCATTTTGCATTATTTTCATGGCTTCTTCATGTTAAAAAAAACATGACTAGTTTACTTGAGGGGAAAAAAAATCTTTTTTCAATAGTAATCCTTGATATTCGATAAAGTTAAGTCTCATCAACGTTTATGTATGTACCAGCAACAAAAAGAAAATAAAAACAATGATAACGAATTCCTAGGAAAAAACACGTTTGAATGATATACGGGTCCAAGTGTAGGCATTCTTTCCTCGACGAACTGTATTTTATGGAGATTCTAAAAGAAAGATTAAGAAACCAAGAAACTTGTCGTAGTAAAGAAATGCATACCTATGCACATGCTACATATACTGAGGAAGAGCTAAAACATACTTGGACAACATAACCGAATAAAAGCCACAAGACAAGAAACCAATTCAATATACAGTATCCTACCACAATAATTCCCACAATCTTAATATTAGCACTGGGGGCTGGGGCCGTAGTTAACTTTTAAGTGTGTTTTGACCCTAGCCTTCTCTTTTCTTTTTCTCTCTAAAAAAACTCTAGCCTTCTTTTCTTTGGAGGGGCTGCCATCGATTCTTTTGTCAATGGTAAGCCCCAATTTGTTTGATTTCTACCCCAATTATTAGTTTGGTTTTACGTTTTCGCAAAAAAAAAAAAGTTTCTTTTTTTGTAAGAGTTTTTTGTACCCTTATTTAGGATTTTTAGTCTATTTCTAGAGTTTTTGTTCAGTTGGTCTGGTCTAATACATTGGATGAAGATCGACTTTCAAATCGCTATAACACGAGTTGTGAGGCTCTCCATCAATGGTAAAGATGTAGAGTCATCGAAGAAAGATGTAGAGGCATCGAAGAAATCGGAGCCAAACGTCAGTAAGATTAGTATTAGTTATTTGAAAGTTAAATTTCATATCTATGTTTTAGATCTACAATTGTTCAATCACGATTTTCATTATAAGTGTCGTATGACTTGTTATTAATGAAATCGTTATGTTTGGTTTAAAAAAAAACAATCTTAATATTAGCTCGCGAAATCCCGCATCTAGTGTCATATCTTTTGCTAAGCATAAGTGCCTTAGGCATTCTTTTATCGCATTTCTCATGGACTTTTTAAGTCTCACACGTCGCCCAAGACGTATCCAAATCCCTACGCACATTCTAACAAGGGCATCCTCACTTCTCCTAATTAAGGACATTGCCCTGACCATCTCTGTGTAATCATTTTGAACTTGTCTTCGTAGGGCGTGACCCCTAATTTAGCTTGACGAACGATGTTTCTGAGTCTATCCAACTTGGTATAACCACAATCTACCTAATCATTCCCATCTCTACCACATTTAACATTTGATAATGTATCTTCTTGATCGTCTAACATTCGGCGCCATACAACATCTCTACTCTAACTACCGTACGATACGTCTGACTCTTAAACTTAAATATCAAACAACATTCTTGAAGTCGCTTTCCATTTTTTCCGACTAACCTTAAAATAAAAAGAATGATAATTTCGTAATTTTATCAAACAACACTTAGCGCCATACAACATCTCTCGTCTAACTACCCTACAATACAACTGATTCTTAAACTTAAGTGAAATTCTCTTATCAAACAACATTCTTGAAGTCGCTTTCTTTTTTTTTCGACTAACCTTAAAATAAAAAGAATGATAATTTCATAATTTTATCAAACAACACTCAGCGCCATACAACATCTCTAGTCTGTCTAACTACCCTACAATATAGAAGATTCTTAAACTTAAGTGAAATTCTCTTATCAAACAACATTCTTGAAGTCACTTTCCATTTTTTTCGACTAACCTTAAAATAAAAGGGAAATTGGAAAAAAATAATCCAAACTTCGGGGGTATTGGAAAAAATTAATCCGAACTTACAACTTTGCTATGGATGAGCTGAACTTTAACTTTTATTATTTTTAGCATCCACTACCTAGTTAAACTCATCCGAAAAGTGACGTGGTGGTGGCGATATTACATGTAAATCATACTTTTAAGTGTCTTTTTGAGTTGCAAAAAGTTTCACGTATAATATAACCACCACCAAGTCATTTTTCGAACACGTTTAACTAAGTGGAGGATGCTAAAAATAATAAAGATTAAAATTCAGCTTATCCTTAACAAAGTTGTAAGTTCTGATTATTTTCTTCTAATACCCCAAAAGTTCGGATTATTTTGTTCCAATTTTCCAAAATAAAAAGAATGATAATTCGTAATTTTATTTGTTAGTACTCTAATTCATCACATCCACTAAAACGCAAAAGTTGTGCTCTTTTTTTTCAAGGAGTTGCGTCATTAATTTATTTGTTGTTACATGACACCAAACTTGATGCTGACTCAAACATACATAATACATTATCACAAATGTATAAATACATCAATTTGATGTTTAACCTCAATTCCGAACCACATAATCGATCTGTGGACGTTTGAAACTTCTCAAGATATTTTTACACAATAACAGACAAAAACCAATCAAATAGTTCAATTTATGTGGTCATGCTCAAAAGAGCATGCATGCAAAATGACTTTAATCTTCAATCATGGTTTAGCCATGGGATTGCGAAAGGTTGGTTTGGAGTCCTTTGTCCCCGGTTAACGTTTGATTTATACAAATATAAAACGGTAAATTGGAATCATGTAATCTATACATATGGGTATTGAAAAAGAAAATTAATTAATAAAAAATTTGCAATATTGTTGTTGCTTAGTTGGAGTTTGGCCATTATTACTTTTGTTATCGTGTTGTCAAAGTGGAACCATGTCAAATAAAAGGTTAAGTTACTGGTTGAAGGCCTTTGTTACTTTTTGTTCATCAGTATAACTTTGATACCATGTGGAACCATCTCATCAACCAAAAACTTAAGCTGATGGTTGAAGGCCCAGTAATAGTTTTATACTCTAACACGTCTCCTCACGCGAATGATGCAAAGATCCATTTACCTTGTGTTGTTAGCAGAAAGCAATAATAAAAGGCAAAAAATAAATAAAGATTCAACCCAAGGAATTAACGTGGAAAAACCCAAACTGGGAAAAAACACGAACGATGTACTATCAGAGGATTACAACAATGTTTAAGAGCTTCCCAAACCTCCACAATCTCTCACAACCTTCCAAGAGTTACAACCCGATAACTCAACACTCACAGATGAGCCTCACACAACTCCCTCAGGGATACATAAATTATAGGTCAATCTCTTATGGTCATATGTAACACTCTCAATTGCGATATAAATAAACCTAGGTAGCACCTAGGCTCTATTTATAGTACAAGGTTAACACAATTATTTAGGGTTAATAGAGTTTTTGCAGCCAAGGAATTACAAAAGGAGCGGCTAACAAATCAACAATTTGATTCTCACTCAAACTCTTCTATCTTGCTCTCCAAGACATAGAGACCGACCCAAAATTGGTCTCCACATTCAATCCAACATCTAACCTTTGTTATTTTAATAAATATGTGCCATTTTCGGTAGCTTAGCTATATAGAGTAAATTTTGAGCATGCTTTGATAGAAATGCCCCTAATTTATAGTAAAAGGGGAAAAAGACTCCCTCTAAATTAAAATGTTTTGACAAGTTATCTTTAGTGCCCCTTGATTTTCCCTGTGTTTGAAGATTACGTCGAGGAGACAGTTTCCATTGGAAGTAAAATAGACGAAAAATTTAGGGTTTTCTAGAAAACGGAGTTTAATTTGAGGGCGATTATAAGCAAAAAAAACAGAAGTTGAATATGGGGTTTTTTGCTAAAACGAGTTCGATTTCGGTCACGGTAAGTTTCGTATTACAATTTCTTCAATTTTTTGCAAATTTTTGAAAATTTTCCGCCACTGTCGAGGAAGGTCAATTCAACTTCAAATTTTTTAAAATCAAAATGCTTTGTCCATGTATAATCTTGAAGCTGCACATAAATCACTCTTCTGGATTGATTATGGATGACTTACCTTGAATAGAAATTCAGCAGGGGATTGAGAAGAAAGAATGAAGGGAAGAAAGCACGAAGGCAAGAAAGAAGACAGAATGTGTTCGACTATTTTTTGTGTATTTCGGCCATGATAACCATCTTGACTCAAGATGGTTCTTAACCATCTTGAATTATTCATATTTCACATTTTTGTAACTTTTATTAATATTTTCTTTAATAATTATATATATTTATCAATTATAATAATATAATACTTATTAGTTAGGTGAAAAAATATAATAATAACCTAATTTTATCAATCATAGTAGAAAATCCACATTTTATACATAGTTTTATATTTATGAAATAAATATAAATAAATAATTATTTTTAAATTGTTTATAAGTTGTAGTAACCCTAAAAATAATGAAACATACATTTAGAATGATTTAAATACACTTACATTTCACTTTATTAGTAATTTAGAAGAAATGCAAGATGGTTAAGAGTCATCTTGTGTCAAGATGTTTATCATTTTCGTTCGGCTATATCTCAACAAAGTGGGGGGGGGGGGGGACAGAACGTTTGATGATTAAGGGCAATTAGAGAAATTCATTCACGTAAATCACTCACTTAATCTTATCTCCAATGGTTAGGTGGGATGTTAAATATAAGTATTTTAAGTTAGGGAGGGTAAATACCATTTCTCAAATATGAGGGGTAAAATCTTTTTTTTTTTTTTCCATATACGTGGGGGGTAAATGTAATTTGTTCTACTATCAATACTAACTCACTCTTTTTTAAATGGATTTTTGGACGCTAATATACTGAACTTTTGCACTGAACTTTGACATTGGACAATAATGCACTGGACTTTGAGGGGTGTTGGACAATAATGCATCTGAAACAATTTCGACGGTGGCTGACTTGGTGGCGATCTTATGTGGCAGACCGAGAAGATGAATATACTAAATAATATCAAAATTTGTGACATGTCAGCTAATTTAAACAAACAAATGTGATTTTATACAACTACAACAACAAACTTTCAGTGAAAACAAGTTTATACAAATGTAATTTTACGTTTTTTTACTCTTTTCAAAGTTGATTTTCTTTGCTTATGTCTGGATTAGATGACATGTCATAAATTTAAATATTTTTGGACTAACTCATCTCCTCCACCTGTTATGTAGGATTTCCACCAAGTTAGCCACTTTCAAAATCGTTTTGAGTGCATTATTGTTCAACACCCCCAAAGTACAGTTTTATTGTCCAAGGTCAAAGTTCAGTGCATTATTGTCCAATACCACAAAAGTTCAGTATATTAGCATCCAAAACCCTTTTTAAATTCATCAAAGATATTTTAGTAAATATGTATTTATTCTCAATCCCATACCTACTTGGAATTACCATGCAACAAATAAGAAACTTGGGAATTCATAAACTTATTTTCATTCATATTCTCATTGTGAATTCTTATTCTTACTCCCATTATAAATTTTCATTCTCATTCTCATTAAATACTAAACGGACCGTAAAGGAAGATAACTAAGTTTTATTCCGAAATTCCTTCTTTTTCTTTTCTTGGAGGCATTTATTTTTGACTTACTCATGCTGACATAATTAAGTCACACTTTCCACTTTTCTTAGACAGGTAAAAATTCCAGGTGAATTCCATCAAAAAGAATTGAGTGTAATAGCTCCATTGCCATGCCACTTTTCTGATAAATACAACTATGTGGTGGACTAATAAAAATAATTGGGATCAAAGTCCAACTCTATTGATAACAACCTTGTATTTTTTTTTCTTTAGGTCTATTGATAACAAAGTTTGGTGGAGGACAACAGAAATAACTGGGTCACTTTTCTAAACTTCTTCACTAGCTTTTTTTAATAATAATGTCGTAAGTTAGGATTATTTTTTCTTATAACTCAAAACATGGATTATTTAAATTCAGTTTTCCTTAAAAGTGTATGCAAATTAAAGCTTCTTTTTTTAAGAAAAAAAATTATGAAGTGCAGTAATTAAAAAAGGGTTAGGAACTTTGTATATTTTATAATATTGTAAATAAAAAAAAAATAAAAATCCAAATTTAATACCACAAAAAGTTCCGTTACAAAACAAAGTGTAGGGATCGATTATAGAAATTAGAAAGAATTTAGAGAGACTAATTTCGATTGACCTAATATTTTAAATTGCTCACTATGGTACTCGGGAAAAGGAGTAGAGATTATAGATGATATTTATAAAGCATTTTGCTTCATTCCATTATCATCTAATTAAGTTGGAAAAAAAAAATCTCTTTTCAACTATCTAAGTTACAGATATATATTCAAAAAGAAATATGCAAAACGTGGTTGGAGTCGTCGCCTTATCTCTCCCACATGAAATTTCGTCAACGATGAGGAATATTTCAGAGGTAATTATCACCAATGAACTTCACAGGCCATTATTAGTATAGGTAAGGAATACATATAGGAGGAGACTCGATCTTTGGCGGATTCTTGTGTTAGTCGAGGGTGGCCACGGTCATCGTTAACACCGAAAGCAAAATAATAATTTAGTATATATATAATTTGGGATAAAAGTTATGAATTTTATATTTATCATATGAATATAATAGTATGTTAGAAAGTCTTAATCAGAAGACTTAAATCCACCGTTTAGAACAACTCCAATCTAATGTTTTTTGCTTTTAGGGGGAAGGAGTTCGCCCCCCAACTAACTAAAATTTATCATTTTTTTTCGATTATTGATTGCCAAAAGGCATAAAAGTTCAAAGACAACAGCGCTCAGCAAGAAATCATGTTATGTATATGAGGAGGGATCAATGTCTTGAGCTTAGGGGTTCAACTCACATATGTTGGACATCCTAGGCTAAAATGATGTTATGTATAATTATGAAGAAGGGAGGTAATAAAATAGACATTAAAATTTTAATGGACTCAAATTTAAGTCAAATTCGAATGGGCAATGGGTCAAAACATCAAGTGTTGGAATTTGGAATCATATTTTGGAGAGCACACAGGTATTAGGAAATAAGTGATTACTTAGCAAATTGGTTTTGATAGGGGAGATTTTATCATTTGTGTGTGTTTGATATGTTTCCTTTCATGGCACTTGGTCCTTGTATACGGTACTCTCCTTATATGGATAGGATATGCTATGTACTGAACTTCTGAAGGCTCTGCATTGTTTGTGCTTCTCGGCACTGTGCAAGCCTCTGGTTATTAAATTTGGGTTGTTGGCCCTATAATTATAAAAAAAAAATTAATTAGGGATGAATAAAATCAATTTGGGTCTCAGGTAAAGTCAAAATTCTTTGATTTGGGCCCAAGTGAGGCCTTCTTGGGCTGGGCCTCCTTCAATCCCATTTGACTATTACCCAAGCTATAGTAACTTTTAAGGAAGATGCAAGTGTTGGATCAATTCAATTTTTTTAATAAAATGTACAATTAGTACATAATTAACACATTAGAGGAGGACTTTGTACAAAAGATTGAAAAGAATGCACATAACATATAATGCGGGATGCACCTACCCAAACTTTCTAAATTTAGAGGTTAAGGGTTGGATTTCAAAACGCTATTAGACTCATGTCTCTCACGTTTCACAAATTCTATAAAGTTTATATTATATGAAGCGTGTGTTTCTGGCAAAAGTTGAAGGGAAATGTAAATTCAAATCCTAAAAAACTTTGAGTACTTCATGAGTGGGAAAATAATTTATGAATTACGATCTTCAATGCACATAACATATAATGTGGGTTGGATTCCAAAAAAATTTTTCCACACTATTTTCTTTCCACTAAGTTTAATTTTCTTAGATCGAGGTCCTGTTCTTTTGTTAGTTTGGTTATAACTCTTCTAACTAATTAGACCCTGAAGTACCCAGAGTCTAAGTAGTTCTGGTATGAATAAGAGAGGTGTATTACAACTTTAATATTAGTTTTAACCTTACTCTTGAAGTTTGGCGCTAGTATGGAGATAAATTCAAACATGGAAAGAAAAAAGAAAAACAGTACACACATTTTTTTTTTTCAACCTACAAACTTTAAGATTCATTTTTATTCAACCCATAAATTTTAGGGTTCCAAAAATAAACAATGAAAGCCAAAGGTCCAGAAAATAAATACCCTATACTTCGAGGTCCAAAATGTAAATAACCCAATGTAGAGCTAGCTCAAGTACACACTTCGATCAGCATTATATTCTATTTTATTCATAAACTAAAAAAATTTCCAAATTAAAGCCAATAAGACCTATTAAAGTATATATCATGATCAACAGTTTAATGCAAGTGATAGTATGATTCAGTCGTATTTTTGACTTTGTAATTTACAATTTCATATGTTGAATACATATGTGAATATTATTATCATTATTATTTTAAATTTAACCAATATGTACATATTATATTTCTTACAACTTATACAGTTAGGTCCACTCAATGCAAGAAAGGTTTAATCAAATACAAATATACATTAATTCAACATGTACATGCATTAAGACCTATTAAAGTATGTATCATGATCAACAGTACTTTAATACAAGTGATCGAATGATTTGGTCATATTTTTGACTTTGTAATTTACAATATTATCATTTTTGTTGAATGCATATGTGATTATTATTATCATTATTATTTTAAATTTAATCAATATATACATATTGTACTACCTCCCTCCTTAATTGTTTGTCACAAAAACTAACTCATCAAAATCAATAAATATCGAAAATGAGGTAAAAAGTTTACAAATTGTCAAAAATAATACTCGTAACATTACCATTGGAATGGGGTAAAGAGTAACTATATAATTACAAATATCATGTAATGGATAATCGATTTCCCTACTATAAATGTATAGTTATTTAAAATAAATAATATAATTACAAATATAACACATTAGTTATATTTATTTGTGGTGTTTTTGGTAGTTTCCTGAGAAAAATTTTCGTGGGAAAAACATTCCCGGGAAATACTTTTCCTAGGACACCTTATGGAAAATGTTTACTAAGCTTAAGAGTGAAATAATGGTTCCTACACTAAAACTTTCTCATCTATTTGTTATAGCCAAACATGGAAAAGTTTGTCTACCTAAAAAAATTCATTAACTTTCCCAGGATAGTTTGGAAACTAAATGCACCATTAATTTATGTAAGTATGTGGGTGAGGTCCAGTTGTGACTGTGTGTGTAAGAGAGAGAGGGGATATGTTATTATATAAGTTACTGTTATGTTTAATTTATTATTTTTGATTAAATTTATATTGAATAATTAGTAGATTTATTAATTTAGTCATGAAATCATAATTTTATGTATGGAACAATTAGGGTTTTTGGTTTGATTTTTTTCCTCAAAATATTCATAATTCACATTACCTAGAATAGTTGATTGATTGATTGGTTGCAAAATTGAAATATTGTTATGAGATAGAGATTGTGTTATTGATAATTGTTGATTTCTAATAATCAAATATATATGAATATGATTGAGCAAAAGTTTTGAATTTATAATTTCAACTCATTTTTTAATTATTTATTAGTTTCAATTGGAGAAAACTTTCAACAAGAATACTTTGAAGACATTACATGGTTCAAGCTCTGCTACACAAAATTCTTCACTAGCTCAAGAAAGCACTCATCCATCATCTGACAATGAATCACTATCTATCACTAATCTATCTTCTTCTGGGAGAGCTTGTGTTGAAATAAACAGTCTTCCATCAGTTCCAAGTGAAAGAAAGCCAATTTTAAATTATCATCCAAATGACCATGTGGTGAGAGAAGAAGAGCTTATTATTAGAAAAATCCTCACCAAGCCCAAACCATACTTCACTATCAAGATATAACTTATACTATCGGAGGAGGACAACTTTGTGTAAGTGTAAATATTTTTATTTTCAAAATTAATCTTGTCAAGCTTGATGCTATTGGAATATGTTAAATTTTCATAATTCGCCTAATATAATTCATCTTTTTTTTGTTAAATTTTATCTTGACATTCCTTACTTTGAATTTTGGCTTTGCATTGGATATATCACTCATATATAATTATATATAAGCCCTGTTCGGCAACATTAGTGTTTTAGATAGCAAATAACAGTTTATGTAACGGGATAGTGGATGATCATTCAAATGAGAATTGTGTTTGGTAAATTTAACAGTTGAATTAACAGATTAATGTGAATTAATATAAAATGATATATAATTTCCAAAGATACTTTTCAAAGAGTAATTTTTAACCGAAAAATATGAAACGCTATTACAAACGCTAAACATTGACTTTATTAACATTTTACAAAACGCTACTTGAAACTCTAAGCGCTCCCCAAAATGCCAGTTTACCTAATATTTATGCAACTAGAGTTTCGACTCGGTCAAAACGCAAAACACTACCCCAAACACTACTGTAAAACACGACCATAAGCTAATAAATAAATCAATAAATGTAGAAAGGTCACATTCAAATCTCATCGTCTTACCGTTAGCTTGAGAGTGGCCACAGAATAACAATATAAAGAGGGTGGGATTGATTGTAGAACTAAGCAATAGACCAATTCACATGCAAATGATTCGTATTTACAATGCGTCAACATTTGCTATCACAATTCTTACATTATGAACAACAACTTGATCGTTTTTTTAACTAACTTAGCTCTCCAAGCTTACATTATATATACACCAGTAATATAAGGGTTTTCCAAGCTTGAAATCATCTAATCCAAGCTTGAAATCGTCTTTTTGTGTCCATCAATGGCCATGGCGATGTTTGTCTCCCATTGTTATAATCCAAGCTTGAAATCGTCTTATTGTGTCCTTATTTCGCCGAAACCTAGTAACCCTAACCTCTCCTTTTCTTATGAACGAAATCTAGGGCTGGGTCTAGGGTTGGAGAGAATGAGCAATTTATGCAGTAGGGTGCGAAGTAGCGTCATTAACTGCGCCATGTCTGATTCTGCTACTCCTGAAAGTACTCTCTCTCTCTCTCTCTCTCTCTCCATCTTAATTAGCTACTCTTAGTTGACTATATTATCACTCTGTGATTGATGATTTCTCACACTACATTTCATTAACAAATTGCAATATAATACTTTTAGGATAATAATTTTCGTTACAAATATAATCATAATTTTGTAAAACAAGTCATTGTATATATTGAGAAATTTACGGTTACAATTTTCAAAGTTTGACCGTACTATTTTTAAAGAGGATAAATAGCATGAAAAAGAGGGAGTATTTTGTAATAATTACGATATTATACTTTTAGGGTAATATTTTCATTACAAATATAATGGTAGTAATTTTGTGTAACAAACGATTGTATTTATTTGTATATATTGAGAAATTTATAGTCAATACTTTCTGACCACACAATTCTCAAAGACGACTATTAATATGAAACCGAGGGAGTATATATCAATTCTTACACAACAACCCATGAAGTTCTTACAAAATTTATTATAAATTTATCAATATATTCTAAAATTTATCAATATATATGCATGTGTATTAATTAGAACTATCCACCATTTGTTACATGGACAAACCTGTTAATTATATATATATATATATATATATATATATATATATATATATATATATATATATATATATATGGAACTGATCATATGAGCATGGTTCTTTGGTGAGCATGTGAGCATGACTGTATATTTAGCGGACATCAAGTGATATTTTTGTGGACATTAAGCATAAGAGGTGCACAACAAGTATTGTTTATGTGGACATCAAGTATGCAAAGGAAAATAAAGATTTTTCTTTGTGGGGATCAAATGTTGATATCTAACCTTCATTCTTAATGTCCACAGAAATAATACGTGATGTCCACCTTTCATAATTGATGTCCACGACAATAATACTTGATGTCCACCAAAAACCCAATCATGCTCATATGCTCACAAAAAACTCATGCTCATATGATCAGTTCACATATATATATATATAGGAAAATTGGATTCTAATAATCGCTACTTTTGTAAATTGGATGGCAATAATCTCTACTTTTAAATTTGTATTCTGGTGGTCAAAAAAAAAATTGTATTGTAGTGGTACCAAATCCATCATCTCATTCTTTTTATTCTTTTCATGCCTACCCCATATTATTTTTGTTTTTTCATTCTTGCGTGCCTCCAGATAGGTAATGAAGTATTACTAAAATATTTTTAAAATTATTTTTTTGAGATTCCAAGTAATTATTATGATTTTTTAAAAGTAATAAAATTGAAAAAATTATAAAAAAATAGAAAAAAATGAAAAAAATTTGGGAGAAATGCTGTAAATTCATTAAAAATCGTGGTAAAATGTTAAACAAAGTTTTGAAACAAATGCAACACAAAATCTATGATATTTAGGGTATACTTTCGATTATGTCCCACTGCAATACAATTTTTTTTTGGACCACCAGAATACAAATTTAAAGTAGGGATTATTAGAATCCAATTTTCCGATATATATATATATATATATATATATATATATATATATATATATATATATATATATATTTCTGGGTACAAAGGGTGAGTGTTGTGATATGTACTTTTTAATAAGGACATTTTGGGAAATATGTAATTAATTATGTTTAACTTTTTTAAAAAAATCATGTACTAATCAAGTACTATTATTGTGTAAGCATTAATAAACAATTGTTTATTTCTTTTTTTCTTATAAAAATTGCTTAATACATATTAATTGCACATGAGTTACTACCAACAATAAATAAATAAAATTAACTAATTATAAAATATAATAATACCCTAAAACAGAATTATTATTCACTAAAACAGAATAGTTTATATAATAATTTATAATTAGTAATAAGCGAGATCATTTTTTTTTCTTAAATGTGTAAGATGGTTATAACAACAATTAATATTTCATATGAAATAATTTATTATAATAAAATTAGTATTCACTAAACTGATTTCTTAACATAAAAAAAAAGAAAATATATAGCTCTCAACAGTTAAAATAAAGAAAATCTAGAATATCAAAGTAGTTAATTAATTATTTGTCAGAAAGCTTAAAAAAATGATATATATATATATATATAAGAAAAAATCAACATTTGTTTCTTTTTTTAAGTCAATATTGTATTCAAGGTTATATGTTATAATGATCTTCATCTTCTCCTTATAAAGACAATATTCAACAATACAACTTTTTCTAAATAATAAATGAATAACATCTTTTTTTAATACAATGTTAACAAATCAAATAATTTTTATAAAATATGTAATTCAGTTGTGTCCCCCGGGTAACGCACGGGTCCAAAAACGATCGAAATATGCGGATTCTAATGAGGGCATTTTAAGAAACTTATAATTGATCCTATTTAAATTGTTTTTTAAAAAATCATGTAATATTAATGTGTGCATCAATATATGTATGTTTGCATTGATGACTCTTCTTTCTTTTCCTTTTTTTTTCATATGCACTATTCTTTCTTCTTTATTCTTTTAAATAAGAAAACTATTCTTTTTATTTTTCATAATTATTTTTTCTTTATTCTTTTAAATATAACCTCTGTAATATTTTCAACACTGCGTATGGTTTACTTGCGTCTTGTGCAACACACGGATCTAGTACTAGTATATTCTAAAATTTATCATTTTGCTATATCATATTCCTTATTGGAATTAATTATGGTCTTTTACCTTTGTTTGGTTTCAAAAATACTCAATAGAACAGATTAACAACCATTGAAAAACTACTACTAAATAGAACAACTATAGGCCCTGTTTGACAAACAAGTGTCAACTGTTTATATTCGTTATTTATTATTGGTTGTTTGCATTGACTAATTTGCATTGTTTGTTTGAAAAAGTTGTGGTTGGTAATATTAGCTATTTCTGAAAAAAATATTTGTTGAAATTTCATTTATGCGTTTTTATAAATAATATTTTAAGATAACATATGTGTAAATTTAAACAAATTTTGGACTAAAGATACGTTATTTTCCATATATAATAAGCCATTTTCAATAAGCTGCTCTAACCAGCTTATTAAAAATAGGTTTATTGGCACCAAACAACCAAGAAAATAGACTGTTTACCAAACACCAAAATAGCATATTTGACATGTCAATAAACCAACTTTTACAATAAGCTGTTGGATGACAGTTTACCAAACATGACCCAGCTATTTGTTCCATAGGTACAAAGTGGTGTGTAGACACAGTCACAACAAGACACATGACACCATACAACACTCACCTTGAGAACAAGCAACTTCTCTCCAACCCATTCATGGTGGAGCTTCCAGACGGCAAACAACTACTTGGTTCGGAAGTGGGAGATGTTACCATCTCCCCAGACTTAATCCTGAAAGATGTGGTGTGTGTTCCTGGACTCAAGGAACCCCTGTTGTCGGTGTCGTACTTGGATCAAACGACCGATCGCTTCCTCTTCTGGTTTGACAGACAAAAGTGCCAAGTTCAGGATTATCGGTCCGGAAAAGTCGTCTATACGGGTTTAAGAGATGCAGATAAGCTTTACTATGTGAACACCTTGGAGATGAACGACTTGCATTTGCACAAGAAGGAGGAGATCGATGAAGGGTACAAGTTCAAATATGATCGAATTCTAGAAGGTATACTCTTGGTCTCCTTCTCATTGTGTGATGTGGTCTCTGATGCCATTTTCTGTTTGGTAATTTTCAAAGTGATATTTTCAAAAAACGACTAAAGTCTTGTTCTTTAGTTTGGTAAGATCATTTTTGTTTAACCTAACTTAATATAACATTTACCATCCAAAAGAACATGATTTACTTTTAGATCATTTATATTTTAAATTATTTATTCAATTCAAGAAAACAAAACAGAGAACGAAAGGAATGCGAAACATATCATGTTTGTCATTCACATCTCTGCCTCTTTCATTGATCACGCCAAAAATATATATAATACAAGATGTAGCTACTAGGATATGAATTGAAAACAATTTGACTCTGACACCAACATTGACTTCTGATGCTATTAGGATACCAATTGAAACAATTTCACTCCAACATCAACGCTGATTTCTAATGCTACTAAGATACGAATTGAAACAATATGACTCCAACACCAACACTGACTTCTAATGCGACTAGAATACGAATTGAAACAATTCCAACACCAAGACTGACTTCTATACTCCTATGGTCTCAAGTTGGAGAATGAAGGTCCAGAATGCCCAACTTGGACTTCGAATAGTGGAATTGATCCCGACCTAGCAGCTTAGTGAACATATCCGCTGGTTGTTCTTTAGTATGAATCTTGAGAAGATTGAGCAAGCCGACTTCAAGCTTTTCACGAATAAAATGACAATCTATCTCGATGTGTTTTGTGCGTTCATGATAAACAAGATTGTTGGCAATATGTAGCGCTGTTTGACTGTCAAAATGTAGCTGTATAGGTTGAGCACTGAACACTCGTAAAGCGGCAAGGAAGGCCCGAATCCATATCAACTCACTAGTAGCCGCGACCATAGAACGATATTCAGCTTCAGTAGAAGAGCGAGAGACTGTAGGCTGCCTTTTGGTTTTCCATGAGATGGGGGATTGTCCAAGCATCATGAAGTACCCGGTTAAAGATCTCTAAGGCATACTTCGTTAACATAGAAAGATGCCTTTTGGACTTATAGCAACTTCAATCCCTAAAAAATATTTTAAAGGGCCTAAATCCTTTATACTGAAATATTGACGAAGCTGAGGAATTGTTTGTTACCAAGACAATATCATCCACATAGACCAAAAGCGCCATGAAAACTTTTTCTTTTTGATAGGTGAACAAAGAATAGTCTGCATATGATTTTACAAAACCATACTCACAAAGTTTAGAGGTAATTTTTGCAAACCATTGTCTAGGAGCCTACTTTATGCCATTAAGAGACTTTTTCAGTCTGCAAAATTGTTGGTGTAGAGGCATTGTAACCAGGCGGGAGTTTCATATAAACCTCCTCATTCAAATCTCCATCTAAGAAAGTGTTGTTCACACCCAATTGATGTAAATCCTATCTGTTGACTGCGACAACTGAGAGAAAACAACGTACACTGGTCATTTTTGCAACTGATGCAAAGGTTTCATGATAATCTATACCTTCCACCTGATGTCTCCTTATGACTAGTCGTGCCTTGTAACATTGTAAAGTGTCATCTGCATTATACTTGACTTTATAAACCCATTTGCAGCTGATGAGTTTCTTTCCTACAAGTGAATCAACAATCTCCCACGTACCATTATGTTCTAGAGCACGAATCTCCTCAATCATAGCATTTCTCCAGTTGCTGTTTTTGACAACCTCATGATAAAATTTAGGCTCCAGAACTTTCATAATAGCTGAGAGGAAGGCTTTATGTGAAGCAGAAAAATTCATACAAGTATGTATTTGTCAAAAGGATAACACATACCTGGAGATTCGGGTTGATTCGGGTTTGCTAGGGAAACAAGGTTTGTAACTTGAGTAGTATAGCAGATGTAGTCATTCAATCGAGTTGAGTTCCTTCTCATACGTTATTCCAACATTGGTACCTCATGTATTCCCTGTTCCCAAATTTCTCGGCTAGCACGATTCCAGTTCTACAGTTCGGCTAGTAATCTCCTCAGTGGGGTTGTTCCCCCTGTCTTCCAGCGGTGAATTTTTCGTCTTCAAATGGGCCAATTTGTGTGCCTCCGTGCACTTGAACTGGGTCGGCAAGGTCTTCTATCGTAGGCCCAACTTCGATGGGAACAAAAGAGTCTTCACTATGTGTGAGCTCAAATTCCTCAAAATCCACATATTTATTGTTCAACCTTGTTGAATTTTCCCAATTTTGGGGTGCTTTTGGTTGATCGTGGAATGGGAAAATTGCTTCAAAAAATTTCACATCCCTCCTCTCAAAAAAATCTTGACTTTCTAGATCATATAGCTTCCATCCTTTTTTCCCAAAAGGGTATCCCATAAGAGCACATCTTTGACTCCTAGAAACAAACTTATCTTATCGTTTTGAAACAATGTTAGCAAAACATTCACATCCAAAGACCTTCACATGATCATAATTGAGAGTCTTATTATGGATCATCTCATATGGGCCGGGGTTTTTCCGTTCAATATTTTACTTGAGGTTCGATTTATTAAATGGGCTAAAGCTAAAACGCACTCTCCCCTAAACTCTAGATGTATGTTTGCTTAAAATCTAAGAGCATGGGCTACATTAAGAAGGTATCTATGCTTCCTTTCAACACGACCATTTTGTTGAGGGTTATCGACACAACTTGTTTGATGTATGATTTCATGGTCGTTATAGAACTTTCTCATAGGTCCAGACTTAAACTCCAAACCATTGTCACTTCTAAGAATTTTAATAGACTTATCAAACTGAGTTTTCACTATGGCCACAAAATTCTTTAGAAGTTTCTCGGTCTGTCTCTTATCATACATCAAAGAAACTCATACACCCCTACTAAATTCATCTAAAATAGTCAAGAAATAACGAGCACCACATGAAGAAGATTTCATGTATGGTCCCCATATATCACAATGAATAACTTCAATAAGGAATCTACCTTACTATCACTTAAATGGAATTGATTTCTAGTTTGTTTGGCGCGAAAACAAATATCACAAGCCTCTATATTAGGATCATAACTATCATTGTAACCAAAAAACTTAAGAAAATGTGACATTACATCTATTGATGGGTGACCTAAATGTTGATGCCATAACTAACCCGTTGTGATAGAATTCACTTGAACTTGATTATGATTCTCCTGTTACCTTAGATAATAAACTATGTTTCTTTGCTCACCCAAACCAATCGGAATCCTCAATATGCGGTTCTATAAAACACAAAAATTTTCATCAAACGTCACTGTACACTTTAAATCACGACACATACTATAGACTGCTACTAAATCGCAACTCAAAGACGGGACAAATAAAGTATCCTTTAATTCCATATTTTCCACTGTAATTACTCCTTGCTTAGTGGCCAATATCCTTGCACTGTTCGGAAGATCAATTTCCACCTATAGTGGTAATCTCTTGTAAATTCTTCTCATTACTTGTCATATGGGTGGAGGCTCCATTATCGATTAACCATGGTGGTCTACCTGAAAGATTTTCAGTTATTTTGGTAGATTCAGCAAGGGAGATCAATTGTTGGACTTACTCCTTGGTTATGCCCAATAAGCTTTCAAGTTGACTCAACTTGGTACTCATGTTAACCTGGCTCTGATAACATGAAGAAAACGAAACAGAGAACTAAATGAATGAGAAACAGATCGTGTTTGTCGTTCACACCTTTGCCCCTTTCATTGATCACGCAAGAACTATATATAGTACAAGATATAGCTACTAGGATACGAATTGAAAACAATTTGACTCCAACATCAACATTGACTTCTAATGCTACTCGGATACCAATTGAAATAATTTTGACTCCAACACCAACACTAACTTCTAATGTTACCAGGATACAAGTTGAAACAGTTTGACTTCAACACCAACACTGACTTCTAATGCTACTAGGATACCAATTGAACAATTTGACTCCAACACCAACATTGACTTCTAATATCAACTCACATAATTTATTTAAAATTATTAAAAGAGAAACATGTGATGTAACATTTACCTACCTCCACTACGTTGCTTACCTGCCTTTCCTCACCTAACCTAGTATAACCTTACTTAACTTAATCCTACACCCTTAAAGAACAGACCCTAAGAGATTCTTATATTTTGATATAATTATTTAAGGGTCCTATATTTTGACAAATAGTTGTGAAATGACATTATCTTTACTGTAACTATTTGTTGGGAACAAGGGCAAAGTCATGACATATTATTAGAGTATGCCATTTTTATATAAGAAAAATAGGGAAAGAAGGGAAGATGAGTAGATTTGAAAAAATAAACAAGTAAAAGCCAAATATAGTGTTCATGAAGTGATATTGAAACCCTAGACATCAAGCGTAAATAGATGGACTGTAATCAATAATTTACAAATATTTGGATAGATATGAATGCAAATAATTTAGTATTGTCTATGATGGGGCCATGGCCCTGGTCAGCCCCCATAGCTCCACCAATGGTGGTGACATTCCGATCTATTTTTCGATCCAAAAAACGTGCGAAGCGATGATTTTTGTATTTCAGATTGTTTTAATTGAAGTCAACTATGATTTCAGGCCTCAATGTTTAAGGTTGGTCAAAGTTACATAACCCTAATCAACAATAAACACTGCACCTAATGCTTTATGCGCTGAAAAGTAGGCAGGAAGAAATAATTACAGAAATAAATCATGTCACCCTACGATTATTTGTTAAAATATAGGGTCCTTAAAATAATTAAATTAAAATATGAGGACCTTTTAGTTATTTTTTGTGATATTTTATCAAAAGATTAAAAAAGTATACTCTTATAATAGTATGTTTTTATTACAAATTTGATAATAGTACTATAGATAATAGTACAATAGATCATTATTTATATTTAGTTACAAATATGATGATATTATGTCAAAAATTATAAAATTATAATCTTTTAATAGAATTGGATTTTGTAAATATAATACTATATATAGATAATTGTATAAAATTATTATTTGCATTTATAATTTCTAAATTTATTAAAAAATGCTTAAAATATATTTAATGAATGAGATTGGTTTGATTAGAGTATTCTTTATATTCATGGGATTAGTGGACGCTAATAATACCAACTTTGGGAGTATTGGAGACCAATAATATAAACTATTTTCTTGGACACTAGTAGTACCAACTATCGACCTATTTTCCTCCAATAGTACACGACCGAGTTGTTATAGTTTAACTCATCGGAAAGATGACATGGCTCCATGATGTGTGACGTGGAAGGCGGAGGATGGGTAGAAAATGTTGACGTGGACATTAACATGCTTTCTATGCCACATATTATGGAGCTACATCATCTTTTCGATGAGTTAAAACCATAACAATTCGATAGTGTACTGTTAGAGGAAAATATGTCAATAGTTCATACTGCTAGTGTCCAAGAAAATAGTTTGTATTATTAATATCCAATACCCCCAAAGTTAGTATTATTGATGTCCAAGAACCCATATTCATGGATGTAGCCAACTTATACCAATAATTATAATTAGAAATAGAGTAAAAAAACATCACAAATAATAGTTTGATTAAAAAACTTTAAAAAATTATCTTAGGCAAGACACTATCATCATTGTTAAATTTTGGATCCATGACATGCATATTGATAGAGCAAGTTATAAATTAGCTTGGGTATATGTATTCTCCTCTAAGAGAATACCTGAGTCGGGTGAAAATTACATGTCAACTTACTAATTGATGAAGTCTAACAACAAATTGATAAATTTATGTATACCAAAATATTTGTAATAATATTATTATATTTACGATGAATTTCTTAATAAATATTGATGAGATTGTTTACAATTTTTGAGAGCATTTGATAGAATCCTAGAAAGAATTTTTCCGTGAAAGTGTATTTTAGTGTGTTTGGTTGAAATTTTAAATTTCATATGAAAAATATTTGAAATGTCAAAATTACTCTTATTTATAATTGTTTGGGCTTGTTATATTAAGGGTATTTTGTCTTTTGGGACCATGATACAAATCCTGACTCATAACCATCTTGAATTGTTTATATTTCACATTTTGTTCACTTTTAATAATATTTTTTCCAATAGTTATGTATATTTATCAACTACAAGAGTATATTTTTTTTTTTGATAGGAACTACAAGAGTATAATACTTATTAGTTAGGTCAAAAAAATATAAATAATAGCTAATTTTATCAATCATAGTAGAAAATGCACATTTTATGCATAGTTTTATATTTATGAAAAAATATAAGTAAATAAATATCTTTATATTATATAGATTATAATAACCCTCAAAGTCACAAAACATACCTTTATAATGATTTAAATATACTTATACTCCCTCCTTCCCATATTATCTGTCACTTTAACTAACTTTCTTTTTTTCCATAATATCTGTCACCTTACTATTCCAATAACACATTAATTACTAATTTATCAAATTATATATCTTTTTCATCAACTTTTCTCTTTTATTCACCATTTTTCTTTATTATTCACCATTTTTCTTTTTTATTCAACATTTTCTCATTTCCAAGAATGCAAAATAATGCAAATTGGAAGTTTTATTGGTTTTGTGAATCATGTCTTAAGTGACAAATAAAATGGGAAGGAGGGAGTATTTAAGTTTATAAGTGATTTAGGTGAGATATAAGATGGTTAAGGACCATCTTGCATTAAGATTTTATCATTTTGCTTTTGGAAATTTCTATAGTTCGGATTCCATTTTTCACTGTGAAATTTTCCTCTTGCCCAAGAAATCTTTTTCTCAAACTCCATTGTAAAATTGTGAGCCCCATGTGAAATGCTTTCCAATATATGTCAATATACATAAAAATAAAAATAAAAACTAGTCAAACTTAGAAAAGTTGAACAATTTTACCTGGAAACAAAACACACTCTTAACTTGTTAGAGGACTTAGGTCTTCCAATGAATAATAAATGTATTTGTACATATACAAACTAGAAGACAACCTTCGTTTAGTGATATATAACATATTGCTTACATCCCATCTTTAAAGATTTCTTTTACTTTCCAAGAATAAGAGACAACTCATACGTACTCAAAATACTTACAGCAAGTTATATTTTGTGCAGAAATACAATGGGTTGTTAACTCAAAATCCAGAATACACGTCACCGGAGAATATTCATTGTTGAGGAACATCAGACTTTTGGAAGAGGAAATCTTGCAATTCTTGCGTGATATGAATGATGATGTAGTAACGAAGCTGAATGAAGTATGTGGAGAATTTCCTCTTGGTCGCGGTGGGATCCTTCTCCGTACCCTTTGTCACCATCCGGAACACCAAATGAATACGTTGTCTATAGGGCAACTATGTGACGAACACAACCATCTTGCCTTCTTCTTTGCTAGCCAACATTGCTATCTTGTCGATACCACGTTGGCCAAGGGCAACAAAATTATTGCAATTGGACGCAAGCATGACTGCGGTCGCTATGTTTTGAAATGTGCCGAAAATGACACGCAAGAGCGAAGATAATTTGCATGTACCCCTTCAGGTCTGTGATATTCATAAATCCAATGCTGATGTTTTTAAGGTAATATTTACCCATCCTAATTAAACTTATAAACAAGTTTCATTTAGCTACTTGTCCGGTGAATATAACAACTTTCCAGTGAGTGTGTGATCTATAATGAAATTCGTTTGATGAAATGATGATAATTTTAGCAAACAAATTTCATCGCACATCATATATTCATCGGAAAAATGGCTAAACTTACCGGAAAAGATAGCTAAGAAATTAGTTCAAAAGTTTAGGATGAGAAAATCTTAACTCAAAAGTATCAAGGTTGAATTTGTAATCATCATAAACCTGCGGGAGATATATGCAAATTTTCTCAAGAATAACCGTTATAGATCAATCTCTATGTGCTAGCTCGAATGTTGGTACATGCATATTGGGGCATCTCTTTGTATCAAAAGCACCTTCTTTTTTAAAGTTTACTCTATCAGCAGCATGGTCGCGTATCTGCTTGGATGAATAAAAGCAGCGATGATTGTGTGTCGTGTTGCATGGGAGATTTGGCCATTACTACCTCTCTCGGTTGTTATTTTGTGTAATTATGTGAACTTATATAAATGTGTAATAATGCCAAGGCTTTAAGTGTTCTCCCTTTGATTTATGAATTCCGAAGTTATGAATTTCGACAGGGTTTATCATTCAGACTTTTGAGTCATTATTTTTTTGAACCGGATAAAGATGGGTATGACAAGATTTAGGAAACCTTCTATCAATGCATCTTCCAAGTTATTCACACCTAAAACAGAAGAAGAAACAAGAGACAGGTTACAGTTCCACGTGATAGCATTATTTAAATTGTGGCCTTGATTGGCCGTCAAATCTACTGCAAAGTTGATTTCCCGATAGATATGTCATAAAGTGAAATCATCAAAGTGGTTGAGAAGATTTTTGATGCCTCTAATAATCATGTCGATCTGCCATGGGGTGTGAATAGATCCTTGGATGACCGCCTAAATAAGGATCAAACTATTCCCTTCAATCTAGACTTTTTGTTAGACCTGGCTCAGATACCCTTGTGAGGTTCTGATACCAATCGTTAGGATCAAGGTAAAATATAAGGTAGGCCTAGTATTTGCAGCGGAAGAGATAATTATTAGGATGTAAAAATTGAGAAGAAATATAACAAGATCAGTAAAAAGATAAAGAGTATAAAAACACACGATTTACGTGGAAACCCAAATCGGGGAAAAACCACGGACGGCAACGGAGCAATAATCCACTAGTATAAGGGGAGAGATTACAAGAGAGATCCCAAGGGGCTATATAACGCAAGGGGATCGATGGCCAAATCACAAGGGGTTAATAGCACAGGCTATATAATGCAAGGGGATCGATGGCAAGATCACAAGGGGTTAATAGCGCAACGGGATATACTGAAGACAAAATAACTCTCTAAAGGACTCTCACAACCTAGGGATGAGTAGAGGTGAAGAATGCTGTGTGTGTGTGTTTTTCGTATGCCGTAAGTGTATAGGTTGATAACAACCTATATTTATAGGAAAACCTTCCTATAAACCTAATTTGACTCCCACTCCAATTTTATAGATTTAGAATCTAATACAATTAGGAAACCTAACATAATAAGGAAATCTAAATAATATCCTAATACAATTAGGAAACAAATAATTGTTGGATCAAACTAGATTTTGGGCCAAAAAAACCCAACACTTTTAAAGATCCAGATCTATAAGGTTTGTTGAAGAGCAAAGCGGAGGGCTAGCGCTTCCATCATCGGGATGGAATGAGAACTAACTGGTGTAACACCTGCTTTAATTAGTCTATCGACATAACCTACAGCTGAACCTGAAGATTGAGCGAACCATCGAACTTGACTCAATTGAATACTGGTTGCATCCACCGAACTAGAACATGGTGGTGTTTGTGGCAGTTGAATATAGGAAGGGACTAGTCATAGTTGCTCGATCACGACGTGTTTCTATTGTTTTTTTAAAGATGTATATGGTGCATATGTCTAACCTTCTTAAATTTCGATAAGAAAGCTTCCTATCTAAATGAAATCTGAATGTAGGGCTGGACAAGCTAAAAATTGAACGAAGAAATGATTTTCTCTAGATATTGTATACCACGAAAAATTCTCGTTTAGGAAATCTTTTCGTAGCGCTACTTAAATTGGGAGCCGACTAAAGTTGTTTAATCCTTAAATAATGTTGAGTTGTCCCACATCGGCCTTTGACACCCATATTGTGGTGTTTATAATGGCTTGGGTGCCTCAACCTCCGAAGCTAGCTTTTGGGGTTGAATTGGGCTCAAGTCCATTATTTCACATGGTATCAGAGCCAGGGTCATTAATGTTGGGGTCGCGCCCGCAGTTGTCTGCGCCTCGTGGTGAGGGGGGCGTGTTGAGTTGTCCCACATCGGCCTTTGACACCCATATTGTGGTGTTTATAATGGCTTGGGTGCCTCAACCTCCTAAGCTAGCTTTTGTGGTTGAATTGGGCTCAAGTTCATTATTTCACAAATAAGGACGTCAATTAAAATTACTAATAATTCTTATTAATTTTGACCTTGTAAATTAGATTTATGAGTTCTGATAATTAGCGCGTTCAACTTCAATTGGTACTAAGACAATAATATGCAAGATAACAACGCCCGAATCGAAACACTTTGGATTGGCGCGAAAGCCAATCGGCTTTCATCCGCGCACCGATGGTCGATCGTCGATAGATCGAGGAAAAGGCTCACTAACCGATAAAGCGAGCGATTACGGTGCGGTGAAACCAATTTCCATGTTATTTCGTATATTATGGAATGATGGTTATCTTAATTGAACATTTGAATGACCAAAACCCAAGTAAATCGAATTATGCAAGTCAAAGTTTAAAGAGCCACCAGCTTTTTAGAAAAAACAACAAACTTTAAGGAAAGACTCCAACCTGTAAATCCAGAAACTGGATTCGGGAGTAAGGCTACGAGTCCATGATTTAAGAAACTCTCAAACTCGCCTGTTTTCGAAAACAAAGTCTACTCAAATTGAATTAAAGTAAAAGAATAAAAAGGGAGGAATTTGTATAAGTTTCACAATATTAATATTGATGTCATGTAATTATGCGAATAAAATTTACAATATAGGAGTACTAATTGTTCAGGATTACATGCTAGTACAATAACAAAAGTGATAACAAACCAAAACAGGGATTAATCTGACATTTTGTTTTAATCAATTAGCATGCAAAGGAAGGTTGAGAGGGAAAAGATAAAGGAAAATCCCGCTGTGACAATACTCTGACAGAATTCCCAGGGTGAAGATAGTGAAAGAGATAGACTAGTATTTATAGGCGAAGGGTTATGGAGTATTTGAAGATCACGAAATAATTATGTGATCACGTGATATCAAATATTATGGATTCTTGAGATTATTTCCGCGGTTAGGGAATCCAAAATGTATCATTTTTTATACGAAAACCAGGCAATTTTCTGTAAGGATATGTGCAGATTTGGCCTGATTTGGCAGAAAAGGGAAAGAAATCAGGAAAATATCGTCTAAAAGCCAGGCGGATTTCAGTGAGTTGGTTTGATTTGGTCCCGCTTAGACTGCGCAAAAACCAGGCGATTTTGGATGAAAAACCAGGTGGGTTTGCACTTTGACTGGGCCTTTGACATTTTGTTTTGTGGACTGAATTTCTTTGTGGGTTGGGCTGAAGTCACGAAAACCAAGTGGTTTTCATTTGACCATGGACAGGTCATCCCAGCGAAAACCAGCTGGCTTTCGCCTATTCGCGGGCTTGGCGACTTTGATAGATTGAGTTGAAATGGATTGGGCTAGAATGATTTGGGTTTGGGTTGGTTTTGCATGCTAAGAGTTATTCGGGTCAGTTAATAATTTACACTATAATAGCTATACAAAATCTGGTGTCTACATATTCAGGATATGAGAATGATAAATAATGGACTAGATAGGATGTCAAATATCACAAACTTTACTTTTGGACACTCAAATCAAAGATACTTAATAGATGTGTACTTATTTTTAATTTCACTCTCACTCATTTCCATTTTGAATTACCATATAACAAATAAAAAATTTTAAATTGATATTCATCATGAATTTTCACTACATTCTCATTATGAATTCACGTCATTTCCCATTGCATACCAAAAAGGGCCATGGAAACCTTACCAATTAAACAAAAATTTAAAAACATACCCTCCCAAAAAACGCAAATTATACTATTTACTGTGGTGTATCTACCTAGGTACATCACATTCATTGAAACATATCAGTTTTTTTATGTGATTAATTTTTATAAAAATTTTGTTAATATTAAAAAATATTGATAAATTTGACAATAATATTAGAGTATCTCATAAATTTTATAATTAATATTGATAAATATTTTTAACAGAATTAGTTAATATAGTGGACCAAATGACAGATTACAAAAATAAGGGCGCAGGTTGGTTTGCTCCGAGTTCGTTAAAATAAAAGGCGCGCTCTTTCTCACCCCCTCTCCCTCCCTCACTCTTCCTTCAGTCTTAGCTCTCCTACCGTTCAACATTTTCAATCTCAAATTTAGGGTTTTGGATTTTCGAAATTTGAACATTTCTCAAATGCAATCTGTAACTTCGCTCATTCTGCAGTGATCATAATCAATTGAATCTTGAAGTTTGACGACAATTAATTGTCTGGTTACTCTGGTACGAATCTTCCTTGTACATCTTCTAATTTGTTGGAATTGAATTTCTACTTTTCTGCTGTCCCAATCTCAATTCATGCGTGTCTGATTAAATTCTGTAGAGATTCATGCACGACGACGACCTTATCATCCATGAATTTGCTCAATTTTGGTTGGTACGATGCATGTTACCATTTCGTCTTGAAAGTTAAAACCCTAATCTGGCATTTGCTTCGGAGGAATCTGTTTACTTAGTGAACTATCATGCATACTTAAGGGGAGTAATGCATGGCCCTTAATAAGTTGCAGTTTTCTTTAACAAAGAGCTCTTATCATCTGTATGCATATGGAGCATCTCTTCTAGTATGGTTGGCAAAAATTTGGTTCCAGGTAAATTCGGGTCGAACAAATTCAGACAATGACAAAATTCGGACGAGAAATTCATGTCCGGACCTAGTTTATCTCGGATCGAAATCGAGTTCGGACAATAGAAATTGAGAAATTTTATGTTCGAATATTTGGTCAATTCGGTCAGTATCAAAATTCGGACAAAAAATCTATGTCCAGACCCTTTTTTTCCGGGTCGGACAAAATTTTGTCAGCTCTATCTTCTAGCTTCACCCCAAATTCCCAATAATGGTGTCAAAGCCTTTAGGTGATTGCACATTTTTCTTCAGAAGTTAATGATAAATGCATTTAGACAAGTTTGTTTTCTGCAAATATCACAGCCATACTTACTATTACTAGTCATTCCCTTTGTTGAAGACCTTTGAACTTCAGTTTTGAATGAGACAAGAGTTTTAAGGGTTTTCCAATTGTCCAAAGTGTGTTGCCTTTTGATGAAGTGGATTTGTATGGATATAGTCTGTGCTTTTCTTTGCATTCTTCTGACCTGTTTTTATTGTTTCTGAATGTGTATATGGTGCCTCCCTCTGTAATCTTCTTGAGTTCCAATAGGAAAGCTTCTTATGTAGATGAAATCTGAATGTAGAGCTGTACAAGCTAGAGATTGCAAGAGGATTTTCTCTGGATGCAGAATGGGAGAATGATAAATAATTTCGTTTCACAAGCTAGATAGGATGCCAAATAGGAAAGCCATTTTCTTTGTTTTGCAAACTTCTTAGTACTTGGGTTCATTTGTATCAAACACATTGGTACAATTGTTGCTCGAGATTCAATATGACAAAGTGAACAATGACCTCGATCATTTCATCTTCTATGAAATGATTGAAGCAGATTGAATATGACAAAGTGAAGTAACCATTGTTGCCTGGTATTCAATATGGTCCAACATTCACGCGGGGTAAAGCCTTTCGTTTCCTGGTTTCTTTACCTGCACCCTGTTATGATTTAACAACCAGATGGGCTTCTATTACCCTTGAAGTGTGAACTTCATGCCTGTATGACTGCCATGTCATATGGTTAGTTACAATAAGCTAGATGGGCATATTAGTTAGTCAAATACCGTCTGCATCCATACCAAAAAGATTTGAAGGGGCCTTTGCACTGCAGTATATTGCTTTTAGAAGAGAGAAAGGGTTTTGTGGTTGTGTGCAAGTCAGTTTGTTGTTATCATGGCAAGGGTCCTCTCTCAAAATTGAGAGGAGCTGTTTTAAAGTCTGCACTCTGCAGGGCAATTGCCAAACTGCCAAAGTCCACCAAATTTTCGTGTTACAGAAAATTGCAACATCATTGTTCAAAACATGATGTTACTAGGCCTGAGAATGTTCATAAACTGAGACAGATGCATTTATATGGTCTTGAAAGGATATCACTTTAAAGAGAAAGGGGTCAGCCAAATGTACTAAAGGGCATAACCTTATGGAAGACAGAACCAGAGGAAACAGAAGCTGGTTTATGCCAGCTTAACTTTTCGGTGAAGATATTTAGCGTGTAGTGATGAAATCACTTGCAGAAGATTCACCATTGCTCCTTACTATTGCAAGTTGTGTACCCCAAAAATAGGGATAATTTGAGAAGGGCTAAGTCAGACCAATGTTGTAGGCTGTTAACAATTTCAACCCACCTGCATCCTCACCCTCATTCCACATTCCACCATTCTTAGGTGAAATGGTTTGTGTTCAGAAAATTCTTTTCCTCATTTTATAGGCTCTCTTGGAGTCATCTGCAATGTGCTCTACAGAAGCTTGGAAGTGGGCAAGGATACTTGGATTCGTCAAGGCCTGGAAATTCAAAACTGAAGCTCAAATCTGGTTCCGTTCTTCCATAACTTTCTGGTATTGATGTGAGTTTTGTACTCTACCTTCATGTAATTAAAAAGGGTTCTGTACTTTTTTCCGATACTGTCTGTCACAACCAATTTATCGTGTCCGATATTGTGAACTACCCACAACCCAACTTTACTCATTCTTATCTTACCCAATTCTACTTTTTCTATCTAAACCTAGCTAAACTTTCCTACTTCTAAAAAAACTGATCACCTACTTTTTACCTATTTCTACCTGAACCCAGCCAAACCTACTCAGACCTATCGAAGCTTACTTTACCCGACTTCTACACACTCACCGAAAGAACAAAACCTTAATTGAGATATTAAGCTCAGTAGTATCGACGTTGCTGTTCTGGCTCTCGTTTTTCTTTCTCTTGGATACTGATTCCATTAAAGCTTCTTCATTTGGTAAAGGGACCGGAAGATGTGGAAACTAGGGCTTCATCTTGCGTGGACTCATGATCTTTGGAATCTGGCTTCCTTCATCAATCTTGTAAGTACCTCTCATTGAATCAGCTATCATAATGTGATAGGACTATGCTGTCATTATTGTTTGAGCTGTTAGACATTAGTGTTGACAAAATTCGGACAACTTTTGATGGGCAAATATTCAGATACAAGCCAATCACCTTTTGCTTGAGTGGCAAGAGGTCCACCTTCTATCCCAGGTGTCTAGGGTTCAAATCCTGGGGAACGGCGTCTCTCTCTTACCATTTCGGAGAGTGCTGTGGGTTGGAGTGGGGCCCATCTTTGGGCCATTGGCATCCCCGTCGGTCCAAAGAAAGCACATTGTTGGTTATACCGAGATAAAAATACGATGGGTTGGACTATTACCTATGTTAAAAAAACAAAAAAAAAAAAATATTCGGATATGAGATTTTTTTTATTTGTGCTTTGTGAACTTGATTTCAGGCACGTTCTAATTATCTGGCCTGAAATCAACTCAAAAAATGGGTATAGGATATCATTTTCTCGTTCGAATTTTAATTGATGGATTAGGCCGACTCAATAGGAACTTGGTACTAGTGTTTGTCAACATTATAAGATGCAACCTTGCAAAAAAGTGAACAACCAATTTTCTTATGGGGCGTTTGGTTGAGATAATTTTCCCGGAAAAGTTGGTCAACTTTTCCAAGTTGACAAACTTTCCCATGTTGGTTCTCCATAATATATAGAAAAGTTTTGATGTGGGGTTCATTATCACTCTCACAACCTAAGTAAAAAGTTTCCCAAGGGAGGCTAGGAAAAAATCATTCCTAGGAAAGTTTTTCCGGGGAAAGTCTTTCCCGGAAAACTATCAAACGCACCATTAGTTGGGATGCTGGAGGGTTGTGCTTTGGAGCAAGTTACTTTTGGCTTTTTTCTTAGTTTCTCCCAAGAAAAAAAAAAGTAAAAATAGGAGAAAAGAAAAGACTAGATATTTGGAGGTCATTTTTTTTTTCCTTATTCTTCTTCAAAGGTATAAATCTGAAGGTGACTTTCCAAATTTGAAGGCAATGAAAGTAGCACAATTTCCCGTCCAAATTAGCTTCCTGCTATAAATCTATTCCCCAATCAATACGGGCTGAACATAAACTTCCTTATAGCACCTTAGGAAAATTAGGCAGAAAAAAAATTTATGAATATACAGTGGCAGATTTAGATCTTCTGATTAAGGGTGACCAATACATTATTTTATTCATTCAATTTACATAAAACTCATAATTTTTATCACAAATTATACTGAATTATTGATTTTTTTTTTTATGTTACCAGTTGTCGTGACTACCTATAGGCATGTCTGGGATCCATCCATGTGAATATACCCATTGTATGGTTGTTTCCACTCTTAAAAGATATTTTTAAAAAAAAAAAAAATTTACATACATCACTACATAAATAATAAATAACACCTTGATGGCTTGATCCCTCCACCTAGTCTATAGTTTTTTTCGATTGTTCAAAGCCCCAAAAGGGCTGAAGAAGGTCCAAAGAAACATTAACCGTACACCAAAAACACCTCCTCACATCTACATGCACCCAACCACAAAACCAAAAGCTACACCAAAAAAGAGACTCAAACTGCCGGCCCTATTCTTTTCTGAGATTGGGTAAAACTTAATCGCATTAACCACATTTAACCACTTTTATCAACTTTAACCACCACTTTCCTACCTCACTATTCTTTACTTACCACAACTTGTCACACTATCTACGCCTTACCAACTTAACCGTAAAAGAACAGGGCCGAAACAAGCAAGAAAGGGGCACACCCACAAAAGAGCAAGCAAGACCAACCTGCAATAAAAAATAAAAAATAAAAAAACCCTATGCCTATCCAACACCATGTAAAGGATTCCCAAAAAACAGCCAAGAAAAGACTCTAGAGAAACCAGATCCCCCAACTACGAGGTATAATATAAGTTTTCAAGTTGGTTTTAAGTTAAATTTATATTATAATCGAGTTTGGACAACAAAAATCTGAAAGTTATGTCCGGAATTTTGGTCAATATTGAAATTAGGATGAAAATTCTAACAATGTCCGATCTGTTTCTCAGACAAATTTGGATATTTGAATTGGACAAAGTTTTACTACCGCTATTAAGTATGACAAATTTGAACATTTGGATTGGACGAAATGATACTAGCGCTATTAACTAGTAAGTAGGATACAATTTTAAAATCTTGAGTCGATCTGAACCAATATCTAAATAAAATCAATATCAGGTTTGGAATTAGATTTTGGATTTTGGAGTAAACAATACAAAAGTCTCAATTCACTTAAAGACTTGAAAACTTCCATCCTTTTTGTTTTTTTCTTTCACGAATTGGACGACTTCCATCATCGGGGGCTGGAAAAAAAAAAAGAAATAGAAAAAATCGCTTGATGTTAGTTGACAAATAACAATATGATAGAGTTTATGATACCAGTCATAAAACGATCAAATGAGCAACCAAATTTGAAGTGGGAATTTTCAAATTATGCGAAATTCACACAATTCACGCAACATTGCCAATAAATTGTATACAATTAAAACCCCCAAGAAGCTCACAAATGGAAGCAACTAACCTGTATTTGTCTCAAGTAGACCCAAAATTTAGAGTTGACAAAAATCCAATTTTGGGTAATTTCGAGTTCGGACAAATTGGACACGGATGAAAACTTGATGTCTGATACTCATATTTTTCACGTATTTTTCGAGTTGGGCAAATTAGACAAGCATAAATTCGGGTTTGAATCGAGTTCGTACAATAGAAATTTGAAAAATATGGTGTTTCAAATTTTCAGTCAATGTCGAAATTTGGACGAAACTTCTATAACCGTACCCAATTTTCCTGATCGGACAAGTTTTTGTCAGCCCTACCCAAACACCATACACCAAACACCAGGAAATAAAATAAATCTCAACCTACCTAATTACCCAATTACTCTCCATTTACGATGTTTATCGTTTTATAATTTTAATAATATAGGAGTATTACTTTTCCATCTTATCATATTTGTCAATTTAGCTACTATATTTTATTATTTTTGATAAAGTATTTAATTCGAATAGGAATACGTTTTGTTAGTAAACATATAATTTATCTTTGCCAACAATTATTTTTTGGGCAATTATTTAGAAAATGGGAGTATCTATATCTATGATTCTACAAAAGAACCAAAAAGGATCATTGGAGTAATTAGTAATTGCCCATCTGTATCCTGTCCCTACCAATAAAAGATTCATCACTATTCATTCATTGTGATTGCTCATCAGTCACTAACACCCACATTTTCTCTCTCTTCTCTTTCTCTCTCTAGAGAGGAAGCCATGGGCAGCCATGGAAGAAGCTCTGAAGCTCCTCTGCTTTCAGTCTCAGGCAGCCATGAAAGCTGTTCTAAGAGAATTACTTGGAGTTGGAGCAGATTCTTCTTCCTTCTTCTTCTTGCACTGTTCACCATCTCTGGTTAGCTCTCTCTCTCTGATTTCTCTCTGTAGAGGCTTTGTATATGTTCAATTTGGTATGATTAACAAAATTATGGCAGAAAAAGATGAATTTCTATCTGTTCTTTGGCTTTTTAGCCACCCTTTTTGTGATGTTTGAATCTCTTATTTACCCAGAAGTAGATTCTTGAAATCTTGTATTCTGCAAGATTCTGGGTGGAAATTGGTTAAATGTTGGGAGTCCTGGTTGCTTTTTTACCTGGGGGGATCAATTATTCATGATGAATTTAGCCTGAGAAATTCTTGTTGGATAAAATTCTGCTTGTAAATTGAAACAACTAATAACCAATGCAAGTTATTATGTTTCTTGGGGCAGTTCTTTCTTTAAATTATACTTTATATTATTTTCTTATGCATAACACAATCCTGACGTAAATTGTCATAAAATTGTTTTATATTCCAAAAGCTATTATCACAATTTTTTTTAAAAAAATACTTACAAGATGATCTTATATTATCTCCGTCCCAATTTCTTTATCACTTCAACTAACTTATCAAAACCAATACACCTTGAAATTGGGGTAAAAAATTTGAACCTTGCCTGAATCACCCCTATATTTATTGATATAATAGTTGTTGTGATTGCAAAAAGTGATAAATAAAGTTATTAATTAGAGGTAAATATGAAATTACAATTCTTGAAATTATAAAAATAACAAATAAATTGGGACAAAGGAGTTGGTTATTTTGAAAAACATATTGACACGAAGGTGGTAATAATTTATCATATTGTAATATGGTATGACACAAACATTACTAAAGGTTAAGAGGTATTAATAATTTAATAGGATTTTTTTGAATGGGGTCCATTAGCTTGTGGGTGACGTGCATGAGTTGATTAATAAAAGGTCAACGCTCACTTTGGTCATAAAGACTACTTAAATTGAACAACATTTCACGTAATTGAAATGAATTTAGATATAGCGTTGGAGGCCAGACAGCATAGTGCACCATTTGCAATGTTATTAAAATCGGGATCCTAACTTGGATTCATGAGGTAGTTAAAATTGGAATTAACCCACGTATGATCGTGGATTGGAATATAGATAGTAGAATCGTATCGAGGATTTTGGATCATAAAATCGTAGTATCTCATATCATGATTGGGATTTTAATAACTCTGACCATGTATGATTTCTGACTTTTAAGCAGCTTGATTAGGGGGTTTTTACAAAATTCTAATCAGTTAACAGCTTTTTTTCCCGCACTGCTATGAACTAGAGTAATCTTTGATATATTTTTAATCTAGGATTAAATTAAAGTGACATTTGTACAATTTACAGTAAAAGTATGGGCCTTGGGTATGTATGTCCATATCAGTCATGGTTATGGGTGTTGGACTCGACTATTTTTAAGAAATTTTGCATATTTTCATTGAAATTTGAAGTGTCCAATTTGGCACCCCTTTCCAGGAATGTAGGATCCGACATGGGAAAATGAAGAGTTGGACATTTCACTCGAGGTGTTCATATTCTATAAGGGCTCAACTTTATATGTTCTCAATACATTATATTCGAAACATTTAGTTATGCACAAAAGACCGTGGAACGCCAAATATGAACACCCTGACAAGCAATGGGGGACCGTTAACTTTTCAGTTCATATTGTAGTAAGATAGGCAAATGCAATTTGGCAAAATCCTTGACTTTAGTACCAAAAAATAGCAGGGTGACAAGTCTCCCACATCCTTGGTACCACAGCTTATCTTAGACATAATCATCCACCTACATATGTATACACATCCAACATGTCATTTATGTTCATTTCCCAACCTAAAAAAACAAGTTGAAACATCTACCAACAACCTTCATGACTAACTCAAGTTTCTCCATCCTTTTCACATTCCTCCTAGTCTTAGGCCTTAGGTTTGGTGGCAGCAAGATCTCATGGGGACTGATCATAGAGGACACCCACAATGGAAATATTGGCTCGGAGGTGGTGGAGACCGAAAAGGGGGTGGTTGCAGCTGACGATGCTCGGTGCTCTGAAATCGGGGCTTCGATGCTGCGCAAGGGCGGCCATGCGGTGGATGCTGCGGTTGCGACCACCCTGTGTGTTGGGGTGGTGAATCCCATGAGCAGTGGAATTGGTGGGGGGGCGTTCATGGTTGTCAGCTCTGCATCGACCTCAGAAGCCACGGCTTTTGACATGAGAGAAACTGCCCCTGCTGCTGCTTCTCAGGTATGTATATATGTGCCTACTTGCCTAGGTAAACATTACTGTTTTATGTTCGATGTGGAAAACAAATACAACAAGAGTTCCCGGGTGTGGGTCCAGCTCTCGTAAGTCTGGATGTAGTTGGTCTTGCTTCGATAAACATTACTGTCTTAAAGTTGGGAGAACTAGGTGTTGGAACGAAGCCAACTTACCCATTTTAGCAATGCATGAGATTTCGAGTAATCTATAAACATTACTGTTTAAGATCACCCTAGAAAACAACAAATCCCCAGTGTGGGTCCCGCTCTTGCGAGCATGGATGTAAGCAGCCTTACTTTGACAATTATTTCTGTGTAAGTTAGAAGAGTCTAGGTATTGGAATGAAGCCAACTTAAGAGGTGGTTTCCAAGTCGATAACCACCCCCGTGTTCAAAGTTTCCTACCAAGGCTCAATTCTTGGTGGAAGCAAAATTATTTCCCTTGAATCGAATTGTGAGGTTGATGGGGCCCCTTGTACCCTGCATGTATAAGCTTACCAGTAGTTCCTTCCCAAGATACGAGTCCAGTGGGCGGGCTTACTTACCCTTCATACGAAAAAAAATGATGACATATATATATGTGTGTGCTCTAGTAAAACATAGGTTCATAAAATGAAACATGATGAAAATGTGAAACCTGTATTGACACAACTTGTGACTACAACAGAACATGTACAAGAATGATCCAAAAGCAAAGTCCTATGGCCCTTTGTCCATGGGTGTCCCCGGAGAGGTTGCAGGACTCTACGAAGCATGGAGAAAGTATGGCCGGTTGCCCTGGAAAACCCTGTTCCAACCCTCCATAGAATTAGCTAAGAACGGCTTTGAAGTTTTTCCCTACCTAGCAGACGACATGGTGGCACGTGACTACAAAATACTGGCTGATCCCGGTTTAAGCCGAGTATTTGCACCGAATGGCAAGCTTTTACAGGCAGGAGACACGTGCTACAATGTCGAGCTAGCACGAAGCTTGGAGGCGATAGCAGAGGAAGGGCCACAAGCCTTGTACAATGGCACGGTTGGTGAGAAGTTGGTGAAGGATGTGCAAGAGGCTGGAGGGATTCTTACAATGGAAGACATGAGGGGTTATAAGGTGAAAGTGACTGATGCTTTGGCTGTTGAGGTTATGGGGTATAAACTGTTGGGGATGCCGCCTCCTTCAAGCGGAACGCTCGGGATTTCTATGGTAAGATCCCTTGGCTATTTGCATATTAGCAAAACAGGTTTACTATGTCTAGTTTTGCAAGGTTTAAAAGCATAGTTTATGAAGCTTGGGAATATGAGTCGAACCCAATGGTGTGGGTCCCATTGATGCGGGATCTGTGGATCCAGATGTAGGCAACCTTAATTACCTCGTTAAAAATTACTAAGAGGACCAAAACCCTACACAATCAGCTTGAGGTACATATCTAAAACCCAACCCCCAATGAAAAACAACACTTTTGGTGTGGGTTCTGTAGGTCTGGGGGGTTCGGATGGAGCTAACCTATCGAGCATTACTAAGAGGCTAAAAACCCATCCCAAAAGAAGCAATACGATTATAGTTCTGACGGTCTGACCCAATACCTCATTCTGACGTTCTAAACTATCGAAACCCTTTGGTTTGGACAAGGGATGTTGTACATAAAACTGGGAATCCAGGACAGCTGAAAGCTCGACGTATAAACAGCTATCAACATCCTAACAGTATGTTTCTCTGTCATTGTTTTTTGGGTGCAACAGATCTTAAACGTACTAAACAGCTATGGGAGCACAAGCGCTCTGCAAGGATCTCTAGGGTTACATAGACTAATCGAGGCAATGAAGCATATGTTTGCCATCCGGATGAACTTGGGTGACCCTGCGTTCGTCGACAACTCTCAGTATGTGTCTGACATGACCTCCCCGTCTTTTGCGGAGAAGATCCGGAAAAAGATATACGATAACACCACCTTTCCTCCTGATTACTACATGCCCAAGTAAGTTACCGATTAAAAGGTCATGGGATAACACGAAAAAGGTCACAGATAACACGAAGTGTTAAAAAGGAAAAGTTTCTTGCATGTTGCTGCAGGTGGAGGCAGCTAGATGATCACGGGACGAGCCATTTCTGCATTGTGGATGCAGAGAGAAACGCGGTGTCACTGACAACAACGGTGAACTATGTGTTTGGGGCAGGGGTGTTGTCCCCTTCGACAGGGATCGTTCTGAATAACGAAATGGATGATTTCTCAGCCCCGACAGAGGTTAGCTCAGAGGAGCTACCTCCTGCTCCTGCAAACTTTATACAACCGGGGAAAAGGCCCCTCTCTTCGATGACTCCTCTCATCGTTCTCAAGGTATCAGATACATTTCATTAGGATTGTTTACATTTCTATTCTGTATGTCCAAAGGAGTTTGATTATGCTGTGTTTGTGTACGTATTGACAGGACAATAAGTTGGCTGGTGTTATCGGAGGCAGTGGGGGAATGCAAATCATCCCGGCAGTGACCGAAGTTTTCATTAATCACTTCATTCTGGGGATGAATGCTCTCACTGCTGTTCAGAGCCCACGAGTGTATCACAAGGTTTGACACTTCTTTCACTGCTTCTTTAACCACCCCCCCCCCCCAAAAAAAAAAAAAAAAAACCCTCCAAAAAGAAAGTCTCAGTCAGTACATATTTTGTTGTTTGGGAATTGGGATATAAAATTGTTCCTCAGTTTTCAACCATCAACTTAAGTTTTTGGTTGAGATAGTTCCTAGACAATCACATTCGGAATACATAATAATTTGATTATTGGACAAACCTAACCTTTTGATCCTGAATTTGTTCCCATTCCTTGGAAGAAGGTGCGGTATTCTCTAAGGGTGCATTTGGTTGGTCAAAAACCCAAGGGAAATGGTCAATTATTTCGGGTTGACTTATTTTCCCCATGTTTGGAAGGAGGTTGACTTTGGGAAAAATTTTACGGTGGGCTTACCATTTCCTACATTTTTCTAGGAAAAATTTCCCTTAGGGTGCGTTTGGTTGGTCAATAACCCTGGGGAAATGGTCAATTTTCCCGGGTTGACTTATTTTCTCCATGTTTGGGTGTGGCTTGACCTTGGGAAAAATTTCACGATGAGCCCACCACTTTCTCCATTTTCTTAGGAAAAATTTTCCTTGGGGGGCCTAAGGGAAAATTTTCCCTGGGATTCCTACCAAACGCTCTCTTAGGGGGGTTTAAGGGAAATTTTTCTCGGGGAAATCTTTCCCATGGAATACTTTACATGGAAAAATTTCCCCGGGGTTCCTACCAAACGCTCCCTAATAATGTGCCCCGGCTCTATGATGTTTCTCTTATAACACCGTACTTTTCAGCTTATTTTGACTGAACTTATCTAAAGGTATTATGAACTCTTTTTGCTGAAGTCATACCTTTTGATCCCGAATTGGTTCCTATGCAGCTGATTCCGAATGTGGTTTCATACGAGAACGTGACGGTGATCGATGGAGAGCACATCGAGCTCCCGAAAGAGAGGATAGTTTTCCTAAAAGAGAGGGGTCATCAACTCAAGGCTGTCGGGATTAAGGCGATTTGCCAGCTTGTTGTTCAGACATTTGAAAGTTCAGTTGATGTCGGACGGAAAATCGGAAGAGGCTCTGCTGGAAATGCCAACTTTGGTAAGCTCACTGCTGTCAGTGATCCCAGAAAGGATGGAAAACCTGCAGCCGAGTGAATAATACCGACAATTTTTCAGTGTGGGTCCTACTTTTACGGGTCTTAGGGATATTCAGATGTACAAGTGATATACCCAATAGGATGAAGGATTTGAAATTTATATTGTAAATATACATTTGATTCAGATTCAGCAATGTAATGTCAATTCATAATGGTTTTGGTAAAAAACGGGATCAGGAAAAGGAAGAAGGTTTGAGCAATACTGTTATTATGAAATACATGCTCACAAAATACCTTGCAACAATAGGTTGTAATGAACTAAAACATAATGTCTCTCTAAATCTCCTCTTCTCAATAGTGTGGTAACCTTGACAAAAATTCGGGTTTAGTCAAATTTAGATTATGCAAATGGGTTATTGACCTTGAAGGACGGCCCATCAACCAATTTGACCTAATGGTCTTATGAGGACATGAAGGTCCCAATTTGTAATTAAACATGGGGTCCAAAATGATGACTGGACATGTCATGTGTTTGATTTTTTTTTTTTTTTTGTTCTAATGTAAAAACCGGTTGGGTTTTTTGTAAGAGAAAGATGGGGTTCAATGTAAGAGAAAGAGGGGTGCAAAAGAAGAAGAAGACAGCAGCAGAAGAAGAAGTAGAAATCGAAGAAGAAAGTGGAAGAAGAAAAATAATAATTTGTATGCTTTTTACAGTAAAACATCAACAATTTGTATAATTTTTGCTTTTGTGAGTGAGTTGCTCATTTTTTGTTTCTTTGCACTTGTCTATGAATGAATAAATGGATTATAATTTCACAGAACTTCCTCTTCTTCTTCTTCTTCGAATGAATGAATGAATAAGGTTCGTCATATATGTTCACCTTGGAAAACAATATAGTAAACCTTAAATTAATATACCTTAAATATTAGGGAAATTGGATTCTAATAATACGAACTTTTGGTCATATAAGACTTAATAATACGAACTTTCGATTTGGTTCTGAATAATATGAACTTCATAATTCTTAAGAACACGCCACCGAGTTAAGATGAACTTAACTCAGTGGCGTGCTGATGTGGCGGCGGAGAGAGAGTGTTGACTCTTTTAGTTGTGTCATGTCAGCTTTGACTTGTCAAACACAATCCCCCTTCTCTCTCCTCAACCATTATTCTTCTTCTTCTTCTTCTTCCTCCATTATCCATCAATGGCTTCTTCAAACTCTTATCTTTTTCAGAGAACACAAACCCTAAATCCACCATTAACAATCTTCTTCTTCTTCTGGAATTTTTTTAGGTTCAATTTGGTGGTCGTTTGTGTTTTTCCACTGCTCTGATTTCACTTTGAGGTCGTGTCTTTCAAGGTTTGTTTCTAGGTTCAGAAAACAAATGGTAAGGTACTTCAAATAAAGACAGAAGACTCAAATTCTGGGAAATTGAGGGATGACCAGTTGCGAATTTTGGTAGCTGAACAAAGCCCAGATGCGGATTGTCACAATTCCAAGACAGAAGATCAGAAAACAAATGGCCAGGTACTTCAAATGAAGACAGAAGAGTCAAATTGAGGGATACCCAGTTGAGAATTTCGGTAGTTGAACAAAGCCTAGAAGATAGAAGAAGAAAAAACAAATGGTAAGATTCAAATAAAATCAGCAGAACCTATAAATATGAGGGTGGTTTTATATTAATTGGTATGATGGCGGCCTTTTTTTGGTGGTAGAAGAAGGCTCAAATGAACCATTGTCAACTGTGTATACACGAAGAAAGTGGAGAAAAACGAAGACTTTTCAATCTAGGACCACCACGCCCTAGTTGAATTCTAGATATTCTAGAGGAGAGAATAGTGATATGAATGAGTAGATGAAACTTGGCAGCCAATTAGGAAGGTGAGCAATTGTGGATAATTAATGAATTGGGGGAGTTTTGAATAGGTCAGGATAATTGAATTGGTGTTGGGTTAGGTAGGTAAACTGGAAACTGAGGATTTAAAAAAAGTGTCAAGGGAATCTGATGTAAACTGGAAACTGAGGATTTAAAAGAAGAGGAAGAAGAAGAAGATTGTTAATGGTGGATCTAGGGTTTGTGTTTTCGGAAAAAGATAAGAGTTTGAAGAAGCCATTGATGGATAATGGAGGAAGAAGAAGAAAAATGGTTGAGGAGAGAGAAGGGGGGTTTGTGTTTGACAAGTCAAAGTTGACATGGCACAATTAAAAGAGTCAACACTCTCTCTCCGCCACCACATCAGCACGCCACTGAGTTAAGTTCATCTTAACTCGATAGCGTGTTACTGGGTGCAACAAGGGGTCAAAGTTCATATTATTCAGAACCAAATCGATAGTTCGTATTATTAAGTCTTATATGGCCAAAAGTTCGTATTAATAGAATCCAATTTCCCTAAATATTAATATGGTAATCCTTGTACATTAATATGACAATCCTTGTATTATACAATACTTTCAATCCATATAATAAAACACTTTAAAAGTTTTTAATACATGATAACCACCGACAATACTTTCAATCTATGTTTAGTAATAAACCAATGATTACTATATTGATAACCAAGGATTACCAAGGGTTATTGTTATCAATAAGGGTGCGTTTGGTTGGTCAATAACCCCGGGGAAATGATCAATTTTCCCAGGTTGAGTTATTTTCTCCATGTTTGGATGCGGGTTGACTTTGGGAAAATTTTCACGATGGGCCCACCATTTTTCTCCATTTTCCTAGGGAAAATTTCCCTTAGGGGGCTAAGGAAAATTTTTCCCATGAAAAATTTTTCCGAGAAAAATTTCTTTAAAAATTCCTACCAAACACTCCCTAAAATGGATGTCTTTTCCATGCACATAAACTGTAATATCTGTCAAAAAGATATTCAAGTCACATAAATTATAAAAGACTTCAAGACTTTTTTTTAAAGAACATACTTGAAGACTTCCACCCTTTTTTGCTTGACCGATTGAGGACTTCCATCATTGAGGGCGGAGAAAAGCGCAACCAGATGTTAGTCTGACAAATAACAAAATTATGACATGAATTATATAATATCGGTCAAAAAAATATCCAATAAAAAAATGAATTAATTACCCAAGGTCCACTTACTCCCTCATTTCCGTATTATTTGTCCTTTTTGAAAATTGTGTGATAAAATTTTAAAAATTTTAACCATAAATTTCTCAATATATATAATGAGTAATGATTTATTATATAACATCATTACTCCCTCCGTTTCATATTAATTGTCGTCTTTAAAAATTGTGCAGTCAAATTTATAAATTTTTGACCATAAATTTCTCAATATATACAATGAGTTGTTGTATAAAACTAACACCATTAAATTCGTAATGAAAAGTATTATCATAAAGATATAATATTGTAATTGTTAATAACATATTATGTAAGAAATTATCAATCAAAGAGTAGCATTGGATAACGTGAAAGTCAAAATGATGACAATTAATATGGAACGGAGAAAAAATCATTAGATTCTTAACGAAAAATATTATCCTAAAAGTATATTATTGCAATTGTTAATAAAATATTATATGAAAAATTATCAATAAAAAATAATATCAAAGAGAGAGTAAAGCCATAGAAAAAATCAAATGAGCAACCAAATTTGAAGGGGAACATTTTAAAATAATGGAAAAGGTGACGCAACATTACCAACAAACACTTGTATAAAATCCCAACAACCTCACACAAAACCAGCTAAACCAGCTAACCTGGATTTGTTTTAAGCAAAACCAAGAATCAGAAAGGGGAGATTCTACCATAATTGAATTAAATTCAACTATGGTAGTTGAAATGTATAATTGCCCTTAATTTTTTCATTAAAAATTAAAATTAATATATATATTCACCATAAGACTTGTTACAGTAAGTAAATCTATATGTTAAGTTATAACTTTTTACAAAATTGAATATTTTAAAGGAAATTCTACCATAGTTGACTTTTTTTCAACTATCATAGTTGAAAAGTGAAAAGACCATAATTTTACCATAAAAATTCAAAATCAATGTAGGTTAATCAATGTAACTTGATACAATAATTAACCATGTTTAGGAGGATATAAATTTTTTTAAAAATATGATTTATTTTTAATAAATGAATGGTATAAAATTTTCAACTACCATAGTTGAAAATAAATTCAACTATGGTAGAATTTTCAATCAGAAAAACAAAAAAAAAAGCCCACCTAGGTAAAAACAAAACTCTCCACCTTATAATATTGCACGTGTTAATTATTTTACTCATAGTATTTATCATTATATATATATATATAAAGTTTTTCTGTTTTTTTTTTTTTTGTCACTGCAACTACAATTTTTATTATGTAATAAAATTATTCACTTTAAATAGGGTTTTTTGTTAGATGGAAAAAATAGGCTTTTCTTGTTAATAAATATATAATTTATCATTATTGACAATTATATTTGGTTTTTCTTGTATAGTTTTTTCTCATCTTGTTTAGCAAGTTTGATCCGATCTTGATTTGAAATATTTATTTATATATTCTAACCCTATCAATTTCAGTGGTGTGTTTTTTAAAGGTTAAATAACCAACTTTTTTCTAGAAATTTACTCAATCCAAATGTATTCATTATTTCTATTAATTTAACTGAAATTTAATTAATATTATCAACTTTATCAAAATTTATCCAATTTTTTTTATTTATTCAAATTTAACCAACCTTATTTTACCTTCAAACTTTAAAAAATTAATTAAGAGAAAGGACCAAAAAGAATATTTGGAGTAAGTAGTAGTTGCCCATCTATGCCTTGTCCCTACCAATAAAAGATTCATCATTCATATACTATCATAGCAATTGCTCATCCATCAGTGATCACTAACACCCACATTTTCTCTCTCTTCTCTTTCTCTCTCTAGGGAGGAAGCCATGGGCAGCCATGGAAGAAGCTTTGAAGCTCCTCTTCTTTCAGTCTCAGGAAGCCATAATCAAAGCTATTCTAAGACAAGTATTATTTGGAGTTGGACCAAACTCTTCTTCCTTCTTTTTCTTGCATTGTTCACCATCTCTGGTTAGTTAGCTCTCTCTCCCTCTATTTTCTTTCTATAGAGGCTTTCGCCTTTCTATATGTTGAATTTTGCAATATATTGCACGTTTCTGGAATTTGTGCTTCAAATAAAGTGGTCGTTCACTTGTAGATATTAAATTGTGTGATTATTCACTTGCAAATATTTTGAAGTATATATAAACTGCTGGTGAATATATATATATATATATATATATATATATATATATATATATATATATATATTGATAGAGAATATGTAATATATATTAGTTTAATTTGATTTGATCGACAAAATTGTTCTGAAAAAACAAAGAAGGCTTTGTTCTTTTGTCAAATTAAACTTAACTATCATAACTTATCATAACCTAACGCAATTCTCCAAAAAAACATTCACTCTAAAAACACATTTCCTAAAAAAGCATTCTAACTTATTTTAACTTAACTATCCTGACTTGAAAATAAATAAATCTGGACCTAAAACAAAACAAAATTGACCTTTTGGTAGGTCTGAATTGAATCTCTTAATTATCCAGAAGGTAGATTCTACTACAAGTCTAGTAGTCTACCAGATTCTGTGTGTAAATTTGTTACCATGTTGGAATCCTAGTTTCTTTTTTAAGGTGGGTCTAATTGTTTTGAATATCAACAATTCATAGTGATAAGTAAAGTGCATCGTTGACCAAAGTTTGGTGAGTGTTAAATTCAGGTCGGTTAAATCGATAAATGGTGAAATTGAAATGAAAAATCTATAATTAAAGTGGAAATTTTTTTTTTTTTTTACGGTGAGTAAAGTGCAGAAATGGTATAGCATGGTAAATTGTGGAAAGTGTAGTACGTTGTGGTATGGTGTGGTAGGTTGTGATAAAATTTGTGGTAACAATTGTTGGTGTGGTATGTGAGAAGAGAGAAAAGAGAAAAGTGTGAAGAGAAATTCAGGGTTATTGTACTAAAGTGTGGTATAGTATGATAAGAAGCATTAGTTTATGGATAATGTGATAAATTACGAAAGTATGGTATGGTACCATGAAAAAGAACAGGCCAAAGTGGGCGTGAATGTTGGTGATAATGCTCATATTTATCAAGTTGAACAAAGGGTATCTAATAAGACAAATTTTATCAATGGTTAACCATCAATTAAGGCTCTTTTCTTTTGTGGTATCACAATGCATATACTACAATTTACTACTCTAACCACAAATCATCACATATTATCATATCTTATCATACTTTATCATAATAATCATATTTTTTTTCTCCTTAATTTTCTCACTCCTCACCTACTACACCAATTGTTATTTACTACAACAATCGTAATTTTCCTCTTTCTCATTATGTTTTTCCTTTTTTATTTAATTTGCCTAAGATTCTTTTTTTTTTTTTTTGGAGTTTTGCCTAAGGTTAAGAGGTATTAATATGATTCCTTTTCTAGTGAGGTCCTCGGGTCCATTGGATGAATCATGGACCCCATTAGTTGCTTGTTAGTATTTGATACTCATATTAATAAAAAGGTCAATGCTCACATAGCGGTAGTAAAGACTACTCCCTCTGGTTTTTTATATCTGTATTTATGCTATTCAAAGTCAATGTTTACTCAATAAGCTCTCAAAATTTATAATATTATATTTTTCTAATAGTTCTTTTTATTTTGAATCTAACGACATTAATTTTGTATGATAAATTATTATATAAATTAAGATATTAATGATCAAAATTTTTGGTACAATTTCCTAAGTGACACATGAATATAGATAGAGGGAGTTTTTAAAATGAACAAAATTGCACGTAAGTGAGAAATAAATTAGGTGTAGCATTAGAGGATCCCCTAACGTACCATTTATGATTTCTGACTTTTAGGCAGCTTTATTTAGGCCTATTTTTTGTAAAAAATTACTTAGAGTCTGCAATTTTTAGTGAAATGTTTTTCCAGATCGCAACTTTTAAAACTAATTTTAGATTCTAACTTTTAGAATTAGAAATAATTAGGTGAATTTTCAGCAATTATTTTAATTCAATGGTGAGTTTTAGGCGGGAAATTGATTAAATGTTTTTGTGGATGAAAATGCCCTTTGTTTTTGTGGATGAAAATGATTTGAATCAATCGGAGTTTCGCCGGAAATTCACCTAGTAATTTCTAATCCTAAAAGTTAGGGTACCCCAAAATTAGTTTTGAAAAGTTAGGATACCAAAAAATTGTTTCTTCAAAAGTTAGGGTACCTCTAAGTAATTTTTTGCTATTTTTTGTGTGGCATCATACCATATATACAACAATTTACCACACTAATCACAAACCATCATATTATATCACACTTTACCAAAGTAATCATAATTTTTTTCTCTCCTCAATTTTCTCATAACTTTTCACTTACCACAATTTACCACAATACATTTTTATCATACAATATAGTTATCACACTTTACCCACGTAGAAAAGAATAAGGTCTTACTTTCATCCAATAAAAAATTACTCCCACCACATCACTAGATGGTACAAACTTTAACGCACGTTAGTTGTATGACTAGTTCGATAGTAGCCCATTAGCTAACTGTAAACTCAAGTAGTACTTTCACTTATGACTAGTGAAAAATAGTGGCCCAGGCCACAACATTCACTACAAGTTCTGAAGCCTGTTTTTCGGTAACAACTACCCATTGCAAGCATAGCCATCAATAGACCTGTCAATTCAGGCGGGGCGGGTTCGATATACCCCGTATTCCAAGTTTGTTACATTTCAGGTTTGAAAAACCGGGTCGGGTTAGGGTCGGGTCAGTTTTTACCAGCTCTAACCATCAACAATAACACCACTCACCAATAAATGTTTGTCCCCCTTTCTTAAGTTAAGCTCAAATGGTAAAAGCTCTTGCATGAGATATATACTTCATTTTCGCATCCTATTTTCTGAAGAAAATTTGATACAGTGCAAGTGCTTTGCCACAACACTAGATGTATTTTGAAGGTGAGCCTTAACGTAACGGTTGAGTTGTTATCATATAATCCGATAATCGTAAAGTCACGGGTTCGACTCCTAAAAATAGCCTCTTATAGAAATGTAAGAAAAGGTTTGCTTACATTACACCTTTGTAGTGGAACACTTCCCCGGACCCCTGCAAGCGAGGACTCTTTATACACCGGACTAGTCTTTACTATAGATGGAGATCGAGTAAGCATTGTTTGTTGTAGCACTAATCTTCGCACAAGCAAGACCTACACTAAAAATTGTTATGGTCGTATTCAAGGTCCGGCATTTCTTGACGGAATGAGCCTCTTCATGTAAGTCCGTACATGAGGAAAAGACTGCCCACATCAAAATTCCCTCAAACCCTGCATTGGCGGAACTATACTAGGGTGTACGTATTTCAGTTCAAGCATACAATGGACCACAAGTCAAACTTTTCTTTTCATGTTGGCAAATACAATTTGGAAAGATGCTTGACTTTAATACCAAAAACCAGTAGGATCACAAATCCCCCACCCTTGATTTTCTGCCACAGCTCATCTTAGACATCATAACCATATACATATATGCACCCAACATGTCATATGTCATCATGTTTCATTTCCCAACCTAAAAAACAAGTTGAAATTTCCAACAATTCTCATGACTAACTTCAGCTTCACATTCCTCCTCCTAGTGTTAGGCCTAGGGCTAATTGGGAGCAGCAACATCTCATGGGGACTGACCACAAATGACAACCACATTGGAAACAATGGAACCCCACAACAACAAACCCATGGTTCAGAGGTGGTGGAGTCAGAGAAAGGGGTGGTTGCAGCGGACGACGCCCGGTGCTCTGAAATCGGGGCGTCGATGCTCCGAAAGGGCGGCCACGCGGTGGATGCTGCGGTGGCGACAGCCGTGTGTGTCGGGGTGGTGAATCCCATGGCAAGTGGAATTGGTGGCGGGGCATTCATGGTTGTGAGCTCTGCAATGACGTCGGAAGCCACGGCTTTTGATATGAGAGAAACTGCTCCTGCTGCTGCTACTCAGGTATGTATGTATGTATGTATGTATGTGCATGCACATATTGTTTTTTCGAGTCACACAAATAAAAATAGAAGAGTAACGTAAAAAAAAAATGTCATGTCGGGTGGACATACCTAGATAAACCTAGGAGTACCTAATAATTTACCGCTTGGCCTAGCTTTCCTCTCACATAGGATGATTGGCGAAGCTCGCCAAAGAGGTGGTGGTCAAAATGACAACCACCCGCCATCCTTCGTGCTCTCCACCAAGGTTCAATTCTTGGTAGAAGCAACAAACTTCCCATTGGTAGAAATTGTGGAGTTGATGAGTCATGTTTGCCAAGGTCAGTTTGGTTCTCACCCCTTACCCCCGACCTGTTAAGTAAGCCAATAGTTATGCCTTAGAGATAGGCCAATGAGCGGACCAATTACCCGGTTTTAAAAAATTGGCATGATTTGCAAACCTATAATATGAAAACAACAGAATGCAACTTCTTTCTAATACGTTTTTTCTATTACAAGGGTCCCATGTTTGAAGTGGTTTGGATTATACTTGAATGTCGTGAAACCCTGGACAACAACGTATCTAGACAGCCTTACCTCGATAAACATGACTGCTTAAGTTCACCCTGAAATCAGAACTGCAATCTCTCTAGGCTTGGCAAACGGGTCACCCAAATCAATATTTGGCTTGAGTTAGAAGAATCCAAGGTCTGGAATGAAACCAACTTGAACATTTTAGTGGGTTCCTGAAAATGAAACATGATGAAAACATGTGAAACCTGTGTTTGACATTACTTTGTGACCAAAAAAGCAGAACATGTACAAGAATGACCCAGTTGCAAAGTACAACGGCCCTTTGTCCATGGGCGTCCCAGGAGAGGTTGCAGGACTCTACGAAGCATGGAGAAAGTACGGCCGGTTGCCCTGGAAAACCCTCTTCCAACCCTCCATTGAAGTAGCAAAGAACGGCTTTGAAGTTCGGCCTTATCTAGCCTACGAGCTTGCACTATTTCCCACAAGAGTGTTGCGTGATCCCGGTTTAAGGCGAGTGTTTGCACCGAATGGCAAGCTTTTACAGGCAGGAGACACATGCTACAATGTCGAGCTAGCACGAAGTTTGGAGGCGATAGCAGAGGAAGGGCCAAAAGCGTTGTACAATGGCACGGTTGGTGAGAAGTTGGTGAAGGATGTGCAAGAGGCTGGAGGGATTCTTACAATGGAAGACATGAGGGATTACAGGGTGAAAGTGACTGATGCTTTGGCTGTTGAGGTTATGGGGTATAAACTGTTGGGGATGCCTCCTCCTTCAAGCGGAACACTCGGGATTTCCATGGTATGCACCCCTTGGCTATTTGCATATCAGTAAAATAGTTGGTCTTTTGGTGGGTTATTACCCACTTTACCTTAACCCAACCGGAATTTACCCATTTTTATCTGCGTTTTCACTGATCAATTTTTCTATTTTACCAAAATTTACCCAACTTTACCTTCACCTAACCTTACCATACCCCTACAAAGTACGGGTCCGTTAATGCAAGGTTTAAGGATAGTTTTGGAGCTTCAGAATCATAGTTACCAGGAATGCTTCCATCGCTAGTCCTGGAACGCGGGTCGCTAATTTTTACACAAATTTTGTCTACTTTTGACTTCAGAACGCTTGTTCCTAGAACGCGGGTTGCAGGCATATGTAGCGTTCCCAGTAGCTATGTTCAGAATATCAGCTTGAGGTGCACATAAAAACCCAACAAGTGGGCACCGTTGATATGGGGTTTGAGGGATCTATATATAGACAGCCTTAGACTTGAAACTCAATTACCAAAAAGCAACATAATCGTAGTACTGACCTGACAACCCTGAACCCTAAAACTTTCAAAACCATTTGGGAAAGGGATGTTGTCCACACAAAACTGAGAATATAGGACACATTTGAAAGGTCGAAGTATAATGGAGAAATGGCTATTGACATCCTCACAATATGTTTCTCTTTTTCTTTTCTTTTTTTTTTTTTGTTTGGGTGCAACAGATCTTGAACATACTAAACAGCTATAGGAGCATCAGTGCTCTGCAAGGATCTCTAGGGTTACATAGATTGATCGAGGCGATGAAGCATATGTTTGCCATCCGGATGAACTTGGGTGACCCTACGTATGTCAACATTTCTCAGTATATGTCTGACATGACCTCCCCATCTTTTGCGGAGAAGATCCGACAAAAGATTTATGACAACACCACCTTCCCTCCTGAATACTATATGCCCAGGTACAAAACAGCCACTTCAAGTAGGTTTCTAATAAAAAAACAGCTCCCAATATGAGTCCCGCTTCCATCAACAACACACAAAATTGTGTTGCTGATCAAGAGGTTGATCCCAAGGGACCCACAAAAAGGTTACCGATAAAACAAAGCGCAAAAAGGAAAAGACACTATAACAATTACGACTCTCTTTCTTGCATTTTGCTGCAGGTGGAGTCAGCTAGATGATCATGGAACGAGCCATTTCTGCATTGTGGATGAAGAGAGAAACGCAGTGTCATTGACAACAACAGTGAACTATCCGTTTGGTGCGGGGGTGTTGTCCCCTTCAACAGGGATTGTTCTGAATAACGAAATGGGTGATTTCTCGGACCCGACAGAGGTGAGCTCAGAGCAGCTCCCTCCTGCTCCTGCAAACTTCATACAGCCGGGGAAAAGACCCCTCTCTTCCATGACTCCTCTCATAGTTCTCAAGGTTTGACACTTGTTTTACTCTAAAAACATGGTTTCATTTCTATTCTATTCTATCCAAAGGAGTTTGATTATGTTGTATTTGTGTGTGTATTGACAGGACAATAAGTTGGCTGGTGTTATTGGGGGAAGCGGGGGAATGCAAATAATTCCAGCAGTGGCTCAAGTTTTCATTAACCACTTCATTTTGGGGATGAATGCTCTCACTGCTGTTCAAAGTCCAAGGGTGTATCACAAGGTTTGGCACTTCTTCTCAGCTTTCTGAACCGCACTTCACACACACACACACAGAGAGAGACAACAAAGAAAAAAGACATTGTCTCATCAGCATAGTTATTAAAATCCCATCCTGAGATACGATCCTACGATTTTATGATGCAAAATCCTCGAAGCGATTCTCCTATCTACATTCCGATCCACGATCATACGTGGATTAATTCCGATGCTAACTACCTCATGGATCCGAGTTAGGATCCAGATTATGACAACCTCAAGTCCTCAGTACACATTTTGCTGAAGATTTTGTCCCACAGAAATTCACCTAACAGTATTGGAATTTCCAAAGAAGGAACGATTAATCCATGGTTAACAAGGTTAGTCCTGTCCCAATAGAGCACACCAGGCCCCTCATGTCATCTGTTGTACTGTGTTCTCTAAAGATTTTTACTCCCCAAACACCAGTTTTCCACTGTATCTGTTCGCGGGTGTCATGGGAATAGGAATACATTGCTTACATCTAGATCGCCCAGAACCCTATTTCAAGGCATAGTTCACATTGGAATTTGTAGTGCTCTCTTACAACATGGCCAAGCTCTTGCGTTATGCCTTGTTCTTTTCAGCTTCTTTTGACTTAACCTGGTCTTAATTGAACTCGTCAGAATTTAAATGACCTTTGCCGAACTTATTTATGAGAGTTTTTGCATAAGTTATCCTGAACTTATTCTGAATTGAACTTTTGAAAAAAGGTAAGCAGAAGAGAATAGGACCTTAGTAAAATACTAGAATCCATTTGTATGTAAAGGTGTAATCCCCCTAGACCTGGCAACACTGACCCAACCCGAATGACCCACCTGAATCCAACCTAACCCGGACCCGATGCTAAAACTGATAAACCCAAATGGACCTGAACTCGAAGAGACCCAACATAACCAACCTGATCCGAATTTATCTTTCACCAAAGTTGTTTGTTTTCTAAAGATAACCTTATCTGACAAAAAGTAAAGCGACCCGAAATTGAAAATTGTCCCAACCCAAATGGCTTCAACTTGAACCCGACCCGAATGGCAATTGGACCCAAACCGAATGACCCAATTGCGAGGTATAGTCCCCCAAAAAAACATCCCATCAACAGTGTGCTGAGTGTGGGGCAATTTGATCATTAAGCTAGCCTTTTGATCCCACATTTGTTCCTATGCAGCTGATTCCGAATGTGGTTTACTACGAAAACATGACGGTGATTGACGGAGAGCACATCGAGCTCCCAAAAGAGAGGATAGGTTTCCTAGAAGAGAAGGGCCATCAACTCAAGGCCGTCGGGATTACGGCGATTTGCCAGCTTGTTGTTCAGTCATTTGAAACTCCGGTTGATCTAGGCCGGAAAAACGGAGGAGGAGACTCTGTTGGCAATGCCAAGTTTGGCAGACTTACTGCTGTCAGTGATCCCAGAAAGGATGGAAAACCTGCAGCTGAGTGAATAATACCGACACTTTTCCAGCATGGGTCTTGCTTTTGCCGGGTCTAGGGATATTCAAATGTACAAGTGATGTACCCATTAGGATGAAGTATTTGAAATTCATATTGTAAATATACATTGGATTCGGATTCGGCTATGTAATGTAAATCATAATGCATGGCTTTGGGTAAAAATAATCAGGAAAAGGAAGATGTATTGAGCAATCTGAAGCATTTTCTACTGCTATGCAATGATGTTCACAGAATTCAGATGGTCCAAGGCTGGATTGCTAAAGCCCAAACCTGACCCAAATTTCAATGCGACGTAAATTTTAGTATTTTACTATCATTCGGTCAGATTGGACTAATATTTACATAATTGAGAGGGAGAAGCCGTAAAAGTTGTAAGAAAATAACTTGGTGCAGTCTTCATCCTCCTAGCATTGTTGGTCAGCTCTCTCCCTCTCTAGTTTCTCTCTCTAGAGGCTTTATGTTTGATTTGGATGTTGTCATGTTGAGATGAAAGAAGTTTCATGTACTCCCTCCATTCCATATTAATTGTCATAATTTTTACTTTAACGGTCTCCAATGTCATTCTTTAATTGATAATTTCTTAGATAATATATTATTTACAATTGCAATATCATACTATTTTTCGTTACGAATCTAATAGTGGTAATTTTATATAGCAATTCATTGTATATATATGGTCAAAATTTTTGACATTTGATTGCACTATTTCCAAAGACGACAATTAATATGGAACGGAGGGAGTAACAAGTTTTCTAGAATCAAAAGTGTCTAGAAAGGTATTTAGAAAGCAGTAGAAACTTTCAAATGTAGAATTGTCAACTCCTCAAAGACCATCTCAAGTATATCCATGGTTTTTGAAAATCCTAAAAGAATTTCAACAGGTAATGAAAATTCTTCACCCTGAAACAACCTACCACTTTCAAAACCATTTTAAATAGCTTACACTTTAGGGAACACTGTAGAAAACTAAGGCTGTCACAATAAAGATTGACATGAAAACCCAGTATAATCCTACCCGGAAACGGTGAGCTACGGTCGTAGACTTTTCTCCAAATTTTTTATATTGACCGACTCATTTGGAGTACGGACATACAATATTTTTCCAACTTTTACGTCCTATTCCCTTTTTTCGGTTTATTTCAGGCTGGACAATTTCACGAGCCTTAACTCAATTTAGAACAATAAAAGTATGAAAAATTATTGTCTCTACCCAAAAAAAATCAATCAATGTCAAAATTCGGACCAATCATACCTTTTTTCAAGTCAAATTGATTGACATGAAAACGAAATATATCCCATCCGAAAAAGGTGAGCTATGGTCGTAGAATTTTTCTCCGAATTTTTTAAATTGACCGATTCATTTGGGGTATGGACACAAAATATTTTTCTAATTTTTATGTCCTATTCCTTTTTCAAGTCAAACTAACTACATTTCCATATGGAACAAACTTTTGACTAGTGAAATCACAGTAAATTCTCATCAAAATCACCTAAAAACCCTATATTACTGCTGTCTTCAATTCAATGCTTCTGATCAATAATAAGAACACCAAAATCCACTGACTAACATAATACAGTAAATTGCAGAACTAAGAGAGCTAATTTTCAGGATACCCTATATCATAGTTATTAAAATCTCAATCCGGATCTACGATCCTACGATTTTATGATCCAAAATTCTCAATGCGATTCTACCGTCTACATTCCGATCCACGGTCCTACGTTAATTCCGATCTTAACTCCCCCATGGATCCAAGTAAGGATCCCGATTCTAACAACCTTGCCCTAGATACTTGACGATTATGAACAATTTCGCAGAAACAGTGCAGGAAACTTCAGATTTACTAGTTCAGAACGTGTAATCAAAGATACATACATGTCCATATGTCATCGTTTGCAGTGAATTAATCGGCTGGAATTCGATGAATATCCCACCGAAAATCAATCCCAATTTACTAATACTATTGTTAAAATAACAAATCTAAAATTTAGGGTTGCACAAACATTGAGAGAGGGAGAGAGAGACAAGCGTACCTGAATTCGTGTGAGATTGCGTCATTGCGAGACATTTGCGGATGATTTTCAGCATCAAAATTCACAGAAAACCAACGGCGGGAATTTGATATTGGAATTGTGAGAATGCGAAAAAATTGGCGGTTGTTTACAATCAACAACACGTCTTTGAATGAATACTCCCAATAAACCCTAACCCCTAATTTGATTGAAAATAATCAAAATTGACCAATATTCGCTACTTGTAATATTTTTCTTGTCACTCCGCGTAAATTTGGTACCACAAGTAAATTTTTCCGTAAAAAGGAGAATTCCAATTTACAAGTTATGTACATATGTATTCTAAATATGTTTTTCGACCATATAATTTAAATGAGTATTAAAATCTATTTATATTATGAATATATATAATAATAATAGTATGACCTTTCACAATGATATTAATTACTAAATATATATTTATAATCATTATAGTTTAGTCCTAAACATAATTTTAGTTCATTAATAAATTTATAGCATGTATCGTATGGATCAAAAAAAACTATTTATATCATTTCAATACATAGAAATTATGTTATGAGAATAGAGTTGTCAAGTTTTCAAAAACACTATCTATAAATTACAATGAGCTTTGATGAGGTGTTACCTGAACATTGATCGGATGTGTTATAGTGTGGTTGATAGTCTTTGATCAAGTTATAGATATTGATGATTATGATTATTGCTATTTCATATTTTTCATTGTTATATTTTGGAGAATTCTTACTCTAGATTAGCATGACAACAAGCATATATAGTTATAAAAATACTTATTTTATCTACGATTCTACGATCTTTTGATCCAAAATTTTCGATGTGATTCAGCCAGGGGCGGATCTGGCTAGTATCCAGTGGAGTCAAGCGACTCCACTGGAATTTTGGAAAAAAAATTGTTTATGGCAAAAAAAAAGATATAATGTATATATATAATTTGTGTGCAAAGTGAATCAATACATGAAAGTTGGTCAGGCGGTGTGTGTGTGTCTTGTCTAAGGTACAGGCGTGAGTTCAAATTATGGCAGACGCAAGTTCTGCAATTTTTGTAAAAATCGATTCACTGCTTGGCGCGAGTTTGCCCTGGCAAAATTTGATTGTGTTGTTGCCTTATTTAATTTACTTAGAGCTTAAATATATCAATTTTTCCCTAGCAAAATTTGATTGTGTTGTTGCCTTATGTGGTGAATTTTTATGAAAATTTGAAAACTTTAAAAATACCGATGAATTTTTTAATAATATTTATAAATTTATAATGAATTTTGTAATTAAATATTGATTAATTTTTAGAAATAATTTGATATAAATAGTGTATCTAGGTAGGTATACTACAATAGACCATATAACGACTCCTTCACGAACCCATTAACTCAAAAATCAGAGAACTCGTCGTCATCAACCCCCGATGGCAACCACCTCTGCGCCTCTGTGACTACCCACAATCGGTAGCTTGATCTCATCGCGCCTCTTCTTTCGGTGCATCTCTATATATCCACTCTCTCAACTCAACCTCTTATGATATATTATTTTGAATTACTCTCTAAGTTCTAAGTTTCTATGATCATTAGTAATCTTTCTATAGTCCATTCTTAGTTCATTCTCAATTCTCGTGACACTCTGTTATTTTTTTCAATCCTTTTGTGGTCTTGTGGTTAAATCAGGGTTTGTATTTATTGATTTGTTAAATGAGTCAATATTATCAAATTAGGAGTACCTGTTCATGAATTGAATTATGTGAACGTTATGAAAATAGAATTTACTAATTGAATGCATAACTTACTATGTTTTTATTTGACTTCGGATATCGTCAATTGTTAAGATTCAAAATATTTATTTGGTAGTTCATTGAATTATTGCTAGTTAATTGAATTATGAATTACTAATTTGCCAACTTACTTTAGGTCTTGATAAATTTTAATTTTTTATTAGCAAATTATTATTGACTCCACTGACGCTAAATCCTGGATCCGCCACTGGATTCAGCTATTTACATTCTGATCCAAAATCTTACGTGAACTAATTCCGATCCTAATTATTCCATAGATTCGAGTTAAAATCCGATTCTAACAATCTTGACAACAAATTTTAGAGGATCTATCAAAATATCAATGTACAGAATAAAGAAAGATAAAGCACACCCAACATGCATGTATGTAAAATAAAGGTCAAAAAAAGTTGACAATCTTTGGTTAGTCATAGTTCCACAAACTTAAAACCATTAACATCTCTATCTTAACCCAAAAAAAAAAAAAAAGATGGGCCCTCAGGAAACATTTATTCCTAACAAAGTTACACTAAAATATATGCATTGGTCAAAAAGCACCAAGCATAGTTAGATAGAATCTTGTTTGCTTATGAATATTATTAACACAAAATTCATTCTTTATCAAATTCCACTGAACTACCACATTTGTGGACATGAATCATTCTTTATCAAATCCCTTAAGAATATTTTTTGTGTTTTCTTTTACACCTTTAATAATGAATGTATGCTCACTAATATATTTCTTTTCCAACAAAATTGAATCAAAAAGTATAATATATTCAAACATTAATCTCATTATACCAGTTCTCAACAAGACTGTGAAAATCAAGATCCTAACTTGGATTAATGGGGTAGTTAGGATCGGAATGTAGATAGTAAAACCACATCGAAAATTTTGGATCATAAAATCGTAGGATTGTAGATCAGGATTTTAATAACTATGGTTCTTGTTAATCGAAAATAAGAATCTTTATTCTAGTTCCTTTTTATATGCATGTAATATATTCAAAACCAAATTCGTAATTCCACATATCACCATTTATGCTCAAGAAAAAAGAGGGGGAAAAAAGAAACATAGAAAACCGAATTGAATTGAATCTTATTTTATTTTGTGACAAAACATGGAGCATCTTACAAACAATATTTCAGTCACAACGAGTTTCCAACTCGTTCTTAGTTACATATGTACAAAGTTGGACTAGCCGTGATTATTTTCGAAAACTCTTCAACTCCCAACACTAAAATTGGCAGCTTAAGTAGACAATTACTTACCAATTTTTAATACAAACAACATATCATGGTATCTCCTATTATTACATACCAATTATGTTGGAAACAAACAACCAACTTAGACCAAAATTATCAAGTATGAGTATGCCATACATATATAGTACTCTTGTCTCCTTTTTGGCTTGTTTTCTAGCTCCCATTTGAGAACCCATTGCTTGTCAAATGCTCATGATTTTCGACATGGTTCTCGGAAGGTATAACTTTCCCATGTTTGATCTTCTCGTTCTCGATGCCATTGTTTTCTTCAACCTTAGGTAATGGTGATGATGGTGGTGGGTGCATGAAGCTCGGCTGGTTCGTTGAAGAAAGGAGACGGGCCCACATTCTGTCCGTTATCACTACCTTGTTTTGGCTCTCTGTGATCCTCTGAAACACGAAATATACAACCAAAATTTAGTAATCTTTTAATTTTACTGAGCCCTTCTATTGGGTAAATCACAGTTACTGTCAAGAAAATTGTGACGATCAGGATTTAAATTTTGGTGGGGAGGAATGACCCCCACCCAAATTCGGTACATTTCAAGGCTTAAAAAGATTATACCAAAAAAAGAAGCAGTTTTTTCATCAATGAAGAAGGGAACTTACATAGAAGGGTATGTAACAATGCCTGCCATTGACCGGCCCCACGGTGAACCCTGTGTAGCCCGCCATGGCCCCATGAATCGCGCTCTGAGCAAGAATAGCGCAATAAACATTGTCCGATGCGTTGCTTGGAATAGCTCGGATCATGTATGTGGGATCTGCACGAATTCAAACATGTATTTCTCATTATGAGGAAAAATGAGGGGAACAAGAGGAAATGGCGACGTACCTATGTACTTAAAGAGTAATATTACTCTGGTTTAGGGTCTAGTTTGTGATTGTTTAGTTTTGTGGATGATAAACGGCGTGTTCTTTTGTACCGACAAACTTATGTTTTAGGGCTCGTTCTTTTCATCTTATGTTTCCTAAACTTATTCTTAACTTATTTTCCTACACATATATTTCTTACTCATTCCAATTCTTCTAAAAACAATTTGTAAAGTACATGCCCTAGAGTTCAATTTCACTAAACTACATGCTTATAATGATGAACAATGAGGGGAGAAAAACAAGAGGGAATGGGGACATACCTATGTACTTAAGAGTGATATTCATCTGATTTGGTTGAGCAAAATGTTCCTGTGACAGTAGAACAAGGTATAAGATTGAAAAACATTGCTAGAAAAATGACATTAGGTCATGATTGATAATGTATATATATACATACCTTGATCTTGTGAGACATCCAGAGACCAACATCTTTGAAGAGCTTATTTCCTGAAGCATCTCTTTCCTCCAAACACTCCCCTGCACCTTCGGCTATGACGATCACCATGTGACCGTTGTCTCTGAGCCGTTTCTCGATGTACTCGAAAAGCCCACCGGGCCCTTCGAGATAGTAGGGTGCCTCGGGAATCAAGCAACAGTCAACATCCCGGCTCGCTAAAGTTGCATACATTGCAATGAACCCTACAACAACAACAATCCCACTCAGGAGACATATAGACATAGACATAGTCATTGACATAATTGGACTTGTTTTCTTCAGCGTATTCTAAACTGAACTTATTCTGAACTTTTCATGAGAGCTTTTCGTATAACTTATTCTGAACTTACCACAAACTCAAAGAGATAGGTAGATTTAGACATACATGGGCGTGTCCTCTTCAGCTTATTCTAAAATGAACTTATCCTAACCGAACTTCTTTTCCTATACTTTTCTGAATCTTTTGTAAGAGTTTTTTGCGTAACTTGTTCTGAACTTATTAACTGAACTTACCACTGTCACGGCCCATCAACTTGACAAGGCCAATCCCATTCTCGACACTCTCAGCTTCAACATGGGCAGCGTTTATGGCACGTTGAGCCTCCTCTACCGCAGTGTCAAACCCAAAGGATTTGTCGATAACCTTGTCAAAAAACAGAACAGAACGTCAGAAATTGTCACTTGTCAGAGACAGTAAATTTATGAGACTTGCTGTTTTTTTGTCATGATAAGGTGATTTTAGAGCTTTACTTACCGGTATGTCGTTGTCAATGGTTTTAGGAATCCCTACAACCGCAGTCTTCAGACCTCGTTTTCTAATTTCCTGATATATCACAGACGCGCCCCTCTGAGTGCCATCCCCTCCAATAATGTACACCTGAGACGGACAAAACAACCCATTTTTAGGTTTTTTGTTCAGAACAAGTTCAGTTAAGAATAAGTTCAGTTCAGAATAAGCGTTAATTTGAACCTGATTAATGCCGCGGTCCTGAATGCTGTCAACAATTTTGGATAAGTCATAGCCTCCTCTTGATGTACCCAAAATCGTCCCGCCCCTTTTGTGGATGTTGTTGACTGACTTAGGGGTCAATGGAATAATGTTCCTAGAGTAGAACCCTTTATACCCTCCCTAGAGAAATCAAAGGTAACAAAAACATGCTTAGAAGTTAGAATTACATCAAAATATGTATGCAAAACATAAGAAAAGTCTTTTACTCATGGTTGAATAGGGATTTTACCTCAATGCCATAGACTTTTTTGACACCATACATGTAATCCAAGCTGCAAACTAGCTCCCTGATCACGGTGTTGAGCCCCGGGCAAAGACCTCCACATGTAACAATGGCAGCCGTAACTTCATCCGGCTCAAAGTATATCTACATCACAGTTCAATAAACTCGGGTTAGTATTAGTAAATCATATTCTAGGGCATCAATGGAGATCACTACACTTTGAGGTCAAAGGTAAGCTCAATCCAAGTACAAGGAACTAAGGACGTATTCTTTTCAACTTATTTTCAAAAGAAGTTCAGTTCAGAATAAGCACGGTCATTAAGTTCATAGTAAATTGAGAAAGTCGCTCTCATAAAAGCTTCACACGGGTCAGTTTGGTGCAAATATCTTTAAGTATTAGATAATTACCGTTTCTTTAGAAGTTCACTTCAGATTAAGGTCAGTTAATAAATTACATAATAACTTGTGAAGGCCGCTTCACGTGGTTCCGTTAGACAAATAAGTTCAATTCAGAATAAGTTCAGTTCGGTATTATATAATTACCCTTTGTCGAGGACCTTGTCGACGAAAATGGATACCCCTTGGACCATCCTTATGTTGGACAGCCTGAAAGATGAAGAAATATGCAAGTAGAAAGTTAGGTTTCTTTTTCATCAAAACAACAATATGTACAATATTTAGCAAGTTTAAGATTGAGAAATACCAACCTTCTGGACAACAGTGTCATCATCATCCACAAAATATTGCCTAAATAGAAAGAAACAAATGTCATCAAAATATGAATTAGGCCTAAAAGTCAACTGTTGCCTATTCTCTGTAGAATGAATTCTTTATTTTTCTGATAGACAGAATGAATTCTCGGCTTACCCAGAAAGCCAAAGTTTGATGCCAAATTATATGGCAATTTTTTCAGCTTCAGAATTATATGGCAATTTTTTCAGCATGTTGAATTTAGGGTCTAATTGAAAAAAACAGTAATAGCAAGTATTTTTTTCTGGGCTTACTTGACTACAGAATAGGCAGGATTGTCTTGCAAAGGATTGGGAATTGTCTGTAAAAAGAAAGACAGCAAAAATTTTCAGAATTCATCCAAAATCATCACATAACACAATCAATCACAACTGTTTTTTTCTTTTGGTTTATAAACAACTGATCCAAATTCCACATCTGGGTTCAAATTTGACTAATGAAACCCCAGAAACATAAACAAACAAACAAACAAACCCAGAACACACCAGAATCACATATTGGTAGGAACAGAGGAAAACAGAGCAGCTTAAACAGACCCAAATCAACAACAATTGGGGAAAAAAAACCCCAAAAAAAACACAACAATAGATTGGCAGAAACAGGAAAAATAGAACACCGAAAAACCCAATTGAAAAACAATTGGAAAACCTCCTAGTTCACTAAAAGAAACCCAGAAAAACAAACCCCAGAAATCTCTATTGATAGGAACAGAGGAAAACAGAGTAACTTAAATACACCCAAATCAACAACAATATGAAGAAGGAAAAAAAAAACCCAGAAAAACACAGCAACAATAGATTCCTAAACAAGCCCCAGAAATGCCATAATCACATGAGGAAAACAGAGCAGCTTAAATAGACCAAAATCAACAACAATCTGGGGGGGGGGGGGGAACCCAGAAAAACACAACAATAGATTGCTAGAAGAGGGGAAAACACAGCACCAAAAACCCCAACTCAAAAACAATTAGGAAACCCAGTTCACTAAACAAACCCCAGAAATTTCATAATCACAAACTGCTACAAACAGACGAAAACAAACCACCCTAAACAATCATCAAACCCTCACTTCACAGTCACAGCAGCAACAAACTTCGATCAAAGATCCCAAACAATCGATAGAAACAGAAGAGATTCATACAGTGAGGTCAGAGATGTAATCAGTCAAGTGAGGAACATCATCGAGCACATATCCAGCATCTCCTTCAACAATCTTGGCCTCCATTGACGAAAACACAGAAAATTCAAAGGAATCAAAGAAGAAGAAGAAGAAGAAGAATGATGATGGAGATTCAAACTCAAAAAACTGGGTTTGTATTTATACTTCAACCCGCATCTGGGTTTAGGGGGTAGGTACTAATTCGATTGATTGATTGTAAGATGATGGAATATTATTGAGTGCGGTAGTTTTTGTTTGAATTTTCTTCCCCAAAACAGGCTATAAATTGTGTTGTGTGTTTCTGGGTTTAGCTTGGTAGGACAGTTTTGAAAAGGGTTTAAATATACAGAGGGTGGGAGTCATCAATGGTGGCTATTGGCTGAATAATGAATAATCTCGACCCTTTTTGTTTTCCTTTTTCTTTTTCTGAAAGGAACTACAGAGAAAAATGGAGGGTGGCTTTCAAGCAGATGCCTTGGCCCATGGGAAACTGACGACGAAGGGGCGTTTTCTGTTTTTCTTTTTTTTTTTTAATTTAAAAAAAAATACACGTATGGTTGTGTGTGTGTTTTTTTTTTTTTTGCTAGTACAGTAGTACTGTGTATAGTTCTATTTATTTATTAGGAGAATTTAATTTATATAAGCTTGGGAAGGAGTAAGACTAAAATTTGATTGAAATTTAAAAAAAAGCAAGTAAAGTTCAACCAATGGTTACAAATATGATGAAAATTATAGACAATATTTTATGAAAACAAGGTGCAGAAATAAATAAAAATATATACTCCCTCCTTCCCATATTATCTGTTATTTTAACTAACTTTCTTTTTTCCCATAATATCTGTCACTTTATATTTCCAATAGAACATTAATTACTAATTTATCAAATTAACCTTATTAATTACATCTTTTTCATTCATTTTTCTTTTTTATTCACATTTTTCTTTTTTTATTCACCATTTTATTCAACATTTTCACATTTCCAATGCACTAAATTAATGTAATGGGAAGTTTTTTTGGTTTTTTAAATTGTGTCCCAAGTGACATTTAAATTGGGAAGGAGGGAGTATAAAAAAGATGGGCAATTGATGTGGTGAAAATCAAAAATCTTACTTTGGACATGTCTGCTTTGGTAAATCGCCATTTTAGCAGCTATAATCTAGGTCATGTCCTTCTATAGAAACCAAAAAAGGTGATGGACATGACCAACCTACTCGTAGTCAACATTAGCCAAGAAAAGTTCATTCTTCTTGACCATAACTAGGGTTGCTAAGCAAATCTCCATCTTATCTTCATCATTTTACGCTATAAAGACACTTTACTGTTCATGGAAAGATTATTCCGCTCGCTTATTGTCATTTTTGAAAACTTATACTCATTTTTCTTGTCTAGTGAATGAATCTCTCTCATATTAATTGATTCCAAAACACTCAAGTTTCTCTCCATATACATTAATTATCATCGACCTTATGTGGCCACTCCTTGCACAATATAGTGAGGACTACTAGTTGGCCTTAGGGGTTGTAGCTCATGCATTCGTTAATGATATAAAGGAATCCTCAGTCCTCTTGGCCACGTATATGATTTTGGCCCACAACGGCTAAAACCAACACCTTCATATCCTTAAAAACTTTGCTCGACACTTCATACTCCTAAATTAAAAGAATAAAATTCAAATCTCAAAAGTATTCAATTTCGAAAATCTGAAATTGGGACCAGGTAGGATGGAAGATTTGAAATATGCTTGGAAACATGCTCGGAAACCTCAAACATACGCAAAAAAGAAACAAAGGCCTCCAAGACACATCACCAATATTAGGCGCTCAATCATAAGTTAGAGCACAAAACTATCATTAGGCATTTAATTATGAGTTATCACTTTTGGTTGAGATGGTTTTATACTGTATCGTCAAATTCAGTTCGTACTGACTGGTTCAACCGATCGGAGGGGGAATCGAAAAGTAAACTGAGTTGATTTTGTATTTAACCCCTCGAATTGAGTTAACCATCAAAAACTGCCCAAAAAAAATTGATCGACCCAAATGACTTTAACTACTCAAATCATCATTTCGAATCAAACTCCTAAGCGAACATTCACAAACAACGAATTCAATTTTCTGTCTCAAGTTCAACCTTCAAATATATCAACCAAATCCCAATGTATCTCAAATGTCTTCAACTAAAGACATTCCCCTAATTTCTAACTCTCTTTCTCTCTTGAAGGCTACAATTGCAAATTTTGGCCATTAATCCCAAATGCAAAAATGGGAAGATAAGGGGCAAAGGGGCATGGGGAGAGACAAAAGAGATGGGGACATGATGAAAGAGAGATTTAGATCTAAAATAATAAAAAGAGGATTTTATTATATTTTTTCAATGGAAAGAAAAGGCAAAGTCTCTTAATTTAAAGCATTTTTTTGGCAAAATGAGATAACATAGAGCATTTGGAAGTTTGAAGGCAATACCACAGTGATTTTTGTGCAATATGATTGTTTATTATGGACAAAAAAATTCATTCACTTTTGTCTAATTATTTCAAAGAAGATATATTTTATTTGTGAGGTTTGAGGTTCGATAAGGGCTGTCGACGATACCAGTTGTTATTCCGAAATCTGTCATCCAATAAATAGAAATTACAAAAAATTTGTTAAGTTTTAGAAAGATTCTTTCACCCACACATGAGCCGGTAGTAGGTGTGGACATTTTACCATAACGACTATGGTTTTGTCCGTACTTGTTACACACTTTAGAAGCCGAACAATTACTATTATTGTGCCATAATTTCCAACTCAATGTACAGTGAAAGGTCATGAATGATGAATGATGAATGATGAATGATGAACTATGAACATGCTGTGTTTAACATGTATGGTCTTTTTTCTTCAACAAAAAAGTTGGTCGATCAACATGATACATGCTTGAATCTCATTATCAATAATTGTGATTTTGAAATTGATGTACCTAGGCATTATAAATGGTAAATCTAACTCTATTTAAGCTTAACCTTAGTGGGTGGTCTAGTTTGATACACAACTATATAAATTAAGAGGCTACATTTTAGATTTTAGGTTCAGTCGGTAATAAATTAAGTAATTATTAACCATAAAATAATTGGACTCAGTGGAAATATCAAAGTTTTATTTACGTGGGTGTATGTATATATATGGATTTGGATTTATGCATTAAAATTAAAATATTTTTCTTATTGTAGTTAAATGTCAAAAAGATTTATCGTCAAAACCAAAAACTATTACATGCTAACAAACAAAAACACACTTGGCAAATAACCAACACAATCTAAAAGATCCATGCTTGCAAGCACACCCACATATTATATCAAGAAAACCAAGGGAAAAAACAATAACCAAATCTTGCACTTTTGAACAGATAAGATAGCATGGATGCTTCTCCTTGTCTCATCATTTTCTCTGCTGTAAAAATAAATAAATAAATAATAAATAATTAAGTGTGGGTATATTTAAGCTGTAGACAAAATTTTGTGGCAACAAATAATTGTAGAAGAAATGTAACTTTGTTTCGGTTAAAATTGTAAAAATGACATGAGGCTTGAAATTCGATTCGAATGACCCGTATTGATACTTGGCCCAATAATTTATAAGAGTTATATTAAAATGTCGAAATGAAGGCATTTTCACTAAGCGAAGAAGTACTTCGAAGATTGTGAGACGTAGAGCAAAGAAGATGGTAGTACTTGAGCAAAAGAAGACCGTTCAAGACAACCAAAGACGAACTAGCAATACAAGCGAGTACATTATCGCAAGGCACCAATTCTGGGTGTCACTAAAGTTAACGTTAATTTTTTGGACCTAGGTCTAAGTAGCTCCAACATGAATAAGAGAGGTCAGATGTGTATTATAGTTTTAATATTAGTTTTAACCTTAGTTCTTAAGTTTGGCGTCAATTGAAAGAGAAATTCAAACATGGGAAGAAAAAAAGAACGTAACACATGCCCCTTTTTTCAACCCACAAGCGTAAGGTCTTTTTTTTATTCAGCCCATATATTTTAGGGTCCAAAATATTAATATTGAAAATCAAGGGTCCGGAAATTAAATTACTCTATACCGCGGGGTCCAAAATGCAAAAAACCCCTAGTTTGATACACAACTATACAAATTAAGAGGCTACATTTTAGATTTTAGGGCAGGTCAGTAACAAATTAAGTAAATATTAACCATAAACAAATTGGAGTCGGTAAATTTATCGAAGTCTTATTTATATGAGTGTCTATTATATGTGTGCATTGAAATTAAAATACTTTTGCTATTGTTAAATGTCAAAAAATTAATCATGGGTAATTTCAATTAGCCTAAATTTATCAGTTTTTGCCTGAATTTACTAAAATTTATCAAAATTTTCCAAAGTTAAAAAAGTAAAAAAATAATTTTGATATATTTGTGTAAATTTACCAAAAGTTACTAAAAATTACAAAAAATTATTAAAAGTTAGCAAAATTTAACTTTTACCCAACTATTTTATACCTATAAATTTCACCCTAAAATAAAAAAACTGGTAGAGGCTAACAAACAAAAACACACTTGGCAAATAACAAACACAATATGAAAGACCCATGCTTGCAAGCACACCCACATATTATATATAAAGAAAAAGGAAAAAAACTAGAACCAATATTGCACTTTTGGACAGATAAGATATCATGGATGCTTCTCCCACATGATAATTGAGGTGTCTTATCCTTTTCTCTGTTGTTTAAAAAATAAAAATTGTGGATGTATTTGAGCTGTTGAAAAATTTTTAACCATAAATAACTAAGACACTCAACTTTGTTCAAATTTAAGCTGGTAAAAATGGCACTAGGTCGAAATCCGAATTGATGACTAGTATTGATACTTGGCAGAGTAGTCGATACAAAATTGTCTTAAACTGCCGAAATAAAGGCATTTTCACTATGTGGAGAACTGCTTCAGAGATGGCGAGACATAGAGTGAAGAAGATAGGAGTACTTGAGCTAAAGACGATGACATTTGAAGATAACCAAAGGCGAGCTAGCAATGCAAAAGAGTACACTACCGTGACTTGGAAGGCATCAGTTTTGGGTGCCAACAAAGTTAATGTAGATACGCGTGTTCATGGAGATCGTTGGATGATGTTAGGAGTTATTGCTCAAGATAGCACAAGTGCAGTGATGGTACCAAAATTGAAAAGAATAAGTGCTACATGGACTCATTCGATAGTCAATGGTGGAGTTAGAGGCGAAGCCAAGGTTCATAATTAAGGGGGTCATGGACTATATTAATTAATAGTTTTGCAGGGGTACAACAGGAAAATCGAAACTAGATTATATATCTTATAATACCATATACCAGAAAATATACTGTGTGAAAGGTTGAGGGGGCTCGTGGTCGTGGCCTTATCCCACCCCTTTATCCTTGGGCGGAGCACCATTATTTGGGGTGCAGATTGCAAAAAGATTTGGTTCCCACTTTCCAGAATATCAGAACAAACTATTTCCTTAGGGTGCATTTGGTTGGTTAATAACCCCGGGAAAATGCTCAATTTTTCCGGATTGACTTATTTTTCCCATGTTTGGGTGTGACTTGACCTTGGGAAAAATTTCACCGTGGGCCCAACACTTTCTCCATTTTCCTAGGAAAATTTTTCCTTAAGGGGGCCTAAGGGAAATTTTTCCCAGGGAAATCTTTCCCATGGAAAACTTCCCATGAGAAATTTTCCCCGGGAAAAATTTCTCTGGGATTCCTACCAAACGCTCTCTTAATGAAAATGCTAAATAAGTTTTTATATTAGTGACATTGACATCATTATAGATAATACTAGTACTTAGACCCGTGCGCTGCACGGGACGCAAGTAAACTATACGTATTGTTGAAAACACTATATTTTAAAAAATAAAGAAAAAACAATAATGAAAAATAAAAAGAATAGTTTTCTTATTTAAAAGAATAAAAGAAAAAGAATACTGCATATAAAAAAAAGGAAAATAAAAAAGAATCATGAATGCAAACTACACACATTAATGCACACATTAATATTACATGTTTTTTTAAAAAAATAAAATAAAATCAATTATAAGTTTCCCAAAACGCCCTCATTAGAATTCATATATTTCGATCCTCATCCTTTGTACCCATAAATATATATATATATATATATATATATATATATATATAATGATATATGATTATTTCTAATTGTTGCAATCTAGAGGTTTGTAAGTGGTCATAGTACTTGAGAATGAAGGATAACATTGTACTTCACCATCTCACATGAATGAGTGACTTTTTTCTTACAACAGGTTAATTGTTATTAGGGTTACCATAGTTGTGAACTCAGTATGCTCACTTTCTTACTGGCTTTGCCGATGACTTTGTTCTTCCTGATCTGTTGTTGCTTTGCATGTAGAGAGACAAGAAGAGGATAAAAGGGAATTAATTCTTCAATGCTTTCCGTTTTAATTAAATTACTTCCAACATACTTAACACAAATAACTTTTAATCCTATAATTATTTCTTCCCGGTATTTCTATTAGACTTTAGAACGAATTGTCACCCAAAAAAATTCTCAAAAAGATAATATCACTTTTTGATTATTTTTAAAAATACAAAGACATTGAAATAATTACATCAAAATATATTTTTTAACCCATTTTTAAACTTATGAAGTATTTTACACTTGTCATTTTTTTATTGGTAGATGAGTAAGTTGTATGCTTGTATTATATAGATTTGATTTGATTGAACGAAATTATCACCAAGCAAACAAGTTTCCCAACAATCTTGTAAAGCATATACTATAGTACTATATTTATTCCCTTTTAATCATGTCCATTAACTAATATTCTTGAATATTAAATTTAGATGGCTGGTTTAGGTAATGCAAAGTTGGTGACTCATGAATCAAGATTATTATCATTAGTTTTTTTGATTGAAGACTCATGATTATTTTTTTATAAAAGATAAATAAGAGGAAGAAAAAGAAATTGCTTATGGAGCTATCATGGAATCAGCTTTTTCTTATGCTTAGCAATTACTATTATTTTTTGAAAGATAGAAAAAGTTTCTGTTTGCATTATCTTCTCATTTTTTTCCTGATACTTTTAAATATGAAATTATGAAGAATTTAGAGTAAATTCAATCAATCTTGGTTTTGGATTGCGAGTGAAAGGTTCACTTTAATACATTTACCATTAGGGATGGCAATGAGACACCGTTCTTTTATGCGTTAACGCACCCAAACGTAACGCAACATAACGCAAATTATCATTATTTTTTAACTATTTCCAACGCAACGCAACGCACAAAAGAACGGTGCCTGAGTCAGGTTCAATTGAATTCGAACTCAGACTCAATCCAAGACTCAGTGGATCTCAAAAATCTGGACCCTGACCTATTGGGGGGTCCACGGGTCTATAGCAGGTCCTTAATGGATCTAACATTTTATGTATTTTTTTAATAGATTTATCAAATTTTCAGCTTAATTTTATACGTGCACAATTGTACAATAATAATTGTTCTGTTTAAAATTTTATATACACCTACTTTCAACACAATAAAAACATTTGATTCGATATATGAGGGTACGAGTAAAGCTCAACGTAAAAACATTATAAAAGTCATCAAGACATCAACTCTAATTAGAATAAAACTACACAACTTAAATTTTTAAAAAAAGCACAAAGTTCATAATTATCACACTAAGCAACCCTATATTTATTTACAGTATTTAATTTGACAGGTCATACCCAAACTTGGATCTGTCAAATTTTTAATGGACTCAAACCCGACCCAGACCCATTGAAACCTAATTTTTTAGATGCAACTCGTCTCAATGAATCGGGTCACGATCGGGTCCAAACCTACTGTTATCCCTACTCCCACCCATGGGAAAAACCGAAAAAGGTTGCATATAATGCATATATTTGGTTTTGCTCAGACACTACATTAATGGAACTATATCAAAATTAATTGTTATTGTTATATATATTCTTTAAACACTAAATATTAATTTTTTAAAGTCCCATAAAAAAAGTATTCATTCACATGCAAGACCATACATGACATGTGTTCACCAACAACAAAAATAAATACCCTCTATTATTTAACACAATTATTGAGAAGAAGATTATAAAAGATAATCAAAGCAAAGAAAAATACCAAAAAAAAAAGGAAATACTAAAATGACAGTCCACTTATCCTCTTTCCTAGGGGGAAAACTAAAGGAAAGTTTTGGTAAGTGGACTTCAGTTTCACGAATTGAAAATATATATCGCATTATATTTTTACAAAATTAGTTAAAGAAGATATATTTCTTCTTTTTTTAATAATGCAAACAATACAAAAAAAAACAAATAAACAAATAAAAAGATTACAAAACGCAGCAAAAAGTGAACATTGAACACTTTTCTCTGAGAAAATTCTTTTTGGGAAAAGATCTTTTTAGAAAAAAATTTTAGTAAACATTTTTGAGAAAACATTCTTTTAGAAAAGAAATTTCAAGAATGATTTTTCCTAGCCTCACTTTGATAAACAGTTTACCAAAGAGAACCAAACATAGAAATTTTCAAAATTGACTACTCCATAATTATGGGCTTTCGAATTCGTGCAGTCAAATTTTAAAAATTTTAACCATAAAATTTTCAATATATACAATGAGTTGCTATATAAAATTACTACCATTAGATTCGTAACGAAAATTACTATTATAAAAATATAATATTGCAGTTGTTAATGACATATTATATAAAAAATTATCACACAAAAAATCATATTAAAGACCGTGAAAATTAAAATTATAATATTTTTTTGGAGAACAAAATTCTAACACCTAATATAGAATGAAGATAGTAAATTTGTCGTAAAAATTTCTCGATCAAATATTCCGAGAAAAGACGAAAATTTGTGTCAATATTTGGTTCATTGTCATCAATCAACAAACAAAAAAACAAACCATCGAAAAGTTTTGGCTGGGATTTCACTTTAAAGAGTCAAATTTCAACATTTGGCTATCAATTCAACGTCAGTCTTGACACCTGCATTTTTCTAGAATTAAAAGCTTTTGTGCCGTCAAAAAGGAAAAAGAGTTAAAAGTTTTTGTGGCCAAAAAAATTCACACTTTAAATACTGAAAATGAATAAAATTAGCAATGATTTAATTGTAAAATAATTGTGAGGTTTGACGTACATATTGGCGTCACCAAGCAGGAGTGAGTCACGTTGATCAGCCACTATGCATGTCGTCTATTTTGATATCACTAGCACGCCGTATCAAAATTAAACTCACAATGATAATATCAAAATTAAAATCAATGCTTCAAAATTTGTGTATGCAAATGTAGCAGTCTTATTCTAAATTTTATAATTTAGAGAAATTAGTTCTGATTGATCCAAGATTTATGTTCAAAACTCAAATTGATCAGGCTACTACATAAACGCAATAAATTTTACATGCAACCACGGTAAAGAAACAATAGTTAAACCGTAAAAAAAAAAAAAAAAACAAAGAACAACAAGCACTAATATAGCAAAATAAAACAGGCTAAACAGCTCAATAAAATTAAACTTTTATTTTTAATTTCCTTTCTCTTCACCATAAAAAGGAAGCACAGCTGCATATGAGTAGTCCTGTCAATTAGGGCGGGCGGGTCGGTTTCTGATCGGGTTCGGTATGTATCAATTTCGGGTTTATTTATGTTTTAAATTTGGAAATTCCGGGCCTTACTTTAAACATTGGGGCGGCTTCAGGTCGATTTTCGGGTCAGATCAGATTTTGCTCGGAATTTTCGGGTCGGCCCTAACCTAAACCCGAAGGTCAAAAAGTAGATACTAAAACTTGATTATTTTTCGTTAATTCCAGGGATTTTCACAGGTTAGTAAAGCAAATATTTTTAATTTTTGATTATTATCTGAAATTTTGGGGTGAATAAAGTAAGAATGGACGGAAAATGTTGATGAAAGGAGAGAATATTCTAAAGTGTAAGACCGGATCCCAATCTGATTCGTTGAACAAGTGGGAATCTGAAGCCGGCCAAAGTCACCATCACGATGACCATAGCGCTTTAGCAAGTGAAGTGCCAATTAACAAACAATTCAATCGTCATTTGTCCACCCTCAAACGTCAACCCCCCACTCTCACAAATCACACTCTCCAAATTAATTAATTAGTTTGTCACATATTTTTTAAAAAAAAATTATGGTAGGATACACAATAAATATTACTAGTACTCCCATTCATTAACAATAAAGTATTATTTCCATCTAGGCAATGTTCTTTTATATGAGTGGTTGCGGTGTGATGAAATTTGAAAAAGTGTAGTGAGTTGTGATAGGTGGGATATGTTAAAAGAGATAATGTGAAAAGTAAAGGAGAAAAATGAAAAGACATATCGGTAATGATTGTGGTGAAGTGTGGCACCGCACCGTATAAAAGAACGGTGTCTTATTAAGAGGGAAATGAGGGTCCAATGGCCCAAAGCTGAGTCTTGTTCCTACCCGCAGCATTCTCCGAAATGGCAAATGAGAAAGGTTTCCCTAAGATTCAAACCCTGAAGGGCAGAGATAAAAGGCAGACCTCTTACCATTCAGGCAAGAGGTGATTGGCTTCATACTTAATATTATATGACATATGTGTAGTTAAATTTTGTAAACTATGATTATTAGTTTTTCAATATATATAATTGTTTAAAATATAAAATTAACATTATCAGATTTTTGGTGTCATATTTTTAACACGAATCTTTTGACAATAGGTAATTAGGCTCTGTTCTTTTATGCGGTGGGTAAAGTGCGGAAATAGTATGGTATGCTAAATTGCGGAAAGTGTGGTATGTCGCGGTACCATATGATAGGTTGTGGTAAAATTTGTAGTAAGAATGATTGTTGTGGTAGGTGAAGAGAGAAAAGTGAGAAAAGATAAAATTATGGTAGTTATGGACTTATAGTAAAATGTAGTATGATATGGTAAGATGCAGTAGTTTGTGGATAGTGTGGTAAACTGCGATATATAGGGTATGGTACGATGGAAAAAAGATGGCCTCAATAATTATACAATACAAGTCTTATGCTATAAATTTTTAATAACTTCTCAGATTTGAATAATTAGAAGTTTTGAACTTTAGATTGTCATATGGTGAATAATCATGTTTTTTTTTTTCATAGCTCACGTGTAAACCTCGCAACTTCACAAAGCAGGTAAATTTGAGTATCTACTTAAAAAATCATGTCATAAATTATTGAATTTTTGGATGTTTTGAATGCTTAATCAATCAATAAAAACATCAAAACAAAATTGTATCAAATTATGGGGAAAGACCACTCTAACTAATGGTCCTTATTCACCATCATTTTTTTTGTTGATAGGTTATGGCTAACTAATGGTCAAAGTAAAGTAGGATCATGAGAAGCTTGTGAAGTTATCTAAGAAGATAAGAACACTTGGAGACATGAAAAATTGAAAGGGTGATCATCTACACCTAAAAAAACCATGAATCCTTTTCTTGTGATGTACACCTTAGTAGATTGATGTGTTCATTTGGCTATGGCTATGGCCATGACTCACCCCCTCTATGATTTGCATTTGTGTCTTATTTTTAGGGACAAACAACTTGATTAGCTCCTTGAATGATATCCATATCTATGTGATGAAGATATGAACTCATGAACTTAAATCTAATTGGTTTCGATAAATTTCGATGAGCTGTTTATTTAGACTTGTCCTTTCAAACATTATTTGTGATTATCATTTGTGTTAAATTCTCTATCGCAGATGTAAACGGAAAGAATAATGTTACTGTAAGATATGGTTAGAGTTTTAATTTATTATAAGTAATATAACACTAATTAAGTAATTCTGATGAGCGCTATTGAGCAGCTGTGAGTTGGCAACTAGGGATGACAGTGGGCCCTCAACACGGCTCAGACCCGACCCGTTTAAACAGGTCTGGATCCAAAAATTTTGGACCCGTTGAGTCTGGATCGAGTCTGTGTCTACTACAGTCATCATCTTAATTGAAATTTTATGGTCCATTTGCTTCACGGGCCATCCCATGGAGTCAATAATCCACTAGGGTACCCAATCCAGTATTCATTCATTTAGGGAAAAGAAAAGCCCATAAGATAATCTAAACCGGCCCATGTGAGCTATATACTCGGTCTTAAACTGGCCCAAAAATTAAACAAAGCAAAAACCCAGGCCGGCCCAGCCCAATACTCGGTCTTATTTTTCAGTCTTTCTTCATTTCCCCACTGAAAACGCCGATTCACCCTCGCAAACTTGTTTCTCCAACACCCCCAAATACCCAACGACTCTTCCACACACAAACACTCAGAAAAACTAGAGAGAGAAAGTGGAGAGAGAAACAACAATCAAAGCTTCTGCCATCGATTAGGGTTTCCAGCTGCAGATTTTCATCGTTGATCGATCATGTATAGACTCGCAGCTTCTCGCCTTAAGGTCACTCAATCTTGTTCTTCAATCTCTTCTTTCGTTAATCGTAACCCTAGTTTTTGACTGTTTATTGCGCGGTTGCATCCGGATCTTCGTTTGTTTCGATTTATGCGCTTGCGATTGGTTAATCTCTCGTAGGTTGTGGACTATGTCGATGTTTGTTTTGTGCGTGTTTAGATCTGATCGATTGTCATTTCATGTTTTCGTATCGATATCTGGTAGACATTGGTTGTTCATAGCGATTTGTGGATTATGTGCTTTTGCCTTATTCTTAAGGCTATTTTGGATATCACTTTTCGAATTATTTTTGGAATTCTATGACCTAGAAATGTGTAAATGATTGGACGTATATCTTAGCTTCAGAGTTTAGTGTTTTTGTATTATTTTGGGATTGAATTGGTTGCAAAAGTATTCCCCCCCCCCCCCCCTTTAGCGTTGAGATGATATTGAGTTAATGTAAGGGATTTGCAGTATATAATGGTCGAATTAATCATGGTTCAATTTGGGGACCCAATGTAGTGCTATGGTGTATTGCCTTTGTCAAGTTTCTAGAGTAATATTCTGTTGTGTTTGTGGGTTACCATTGGTTGAGCTTATGTTTACTCTTCAACATCGACGAAATTGCAACCTAGTGTCCTTAGAACCATTTTATTAATTTCCATTATGGGTAGCTTCAAATTTGGTCTACTTGGAATGAAAATGTGTTTGTGGGTTACCATTGGTTGAGCTTATGTTTGCTGTTCAACATTGATGCAATGACAAGCTGTTGTCCTTAAAATCATTTCCTTAATTTCCATTACAGGTAGCTTCAAATTTAGGCAACTTGGAACGAAAATGTAGAACTTGTGGTTTTATGCTGCAATTCTGCAAATGGTTTCACTTTTAGATATGAAGGAGATATTGTGTTTCTCTTTCAATGTACCAACACTTCCAAGTTTTTAGCATGAACAACCAAACATACAGATAGAATTGCATTAGTTTCTAATCTGTTGTAGATCACTACCAGGGGGTTGCATATTTGCGAGGTCTATATCCATATTTGCTTTTGCTTATGTTACTTTTAACCTCCTTCCTTGATGCTATATGTAGGGATGGTTACATGGTTTAAATATTGCATTTTGTATATATAACTAACATTCATTTGATCATTCTTACTAACTAGTCTCTTTTTAAATGTCCAAACTCTGTGATAGAGGTCTTTTATGGTTTAATGTAACTATCTAAGGCTGATAATTTGGTTTAAAATTATCAATTTTAGGACCGTGAAAGCAGCCGGTTTCTGACAAGGTTTGCCAGTTCCACTGCTGTGGCCTCAAAAACATCTTCAGGGGGTTTATTCAGCTCATTATTTGGGGGACAATCACGCTCTCCCCCTCTTGATTTTCCTCTTGAGGGTGTTACTGTCCCTCCACCATTGCCAGACCATGTTGAACCAGGAAAGACAAAGATAACTACACTTTCTAATGGAGTCAAGATAGCTTCTGAGACATCAGCTGTAAGTTTGAACATTCTCTTCCCTCTGCAGGGTGCATTTTTTCTCGATTCTGAAGTCTTGAATTCCCTTGTTAATGGTAATGAATGCTGTTAAGGCACAGTAAATTTATCCTTGTTTCTGGGAACCTTCTTACAGAGTCCGACAGCTTCGATTGGTCTTTATGTTAATTCTGGTTCAATTTATGAGACCCCGTCGTCTTTCGGTGCAACGCATCTCCTCGAGCGTATGGCATTCAAAACCACAACAAACAGAAGCCACTTGCGTATAGTGCGTGAGGTGGAGGCAATTGGAGGCAATGTGACAGCATCAGCTTCTAGGGAGCAGATGGGATATACATTTGATGCTTTGAAGACTTACGTTCCTGAAATGGTGGAGCTTCTTGTTGACTGTGTGAGGAACCCTGCATTCTTGGACTGGGAGGTCAATGAGACGGTAATTTCTTGATTGCTTGACCTGACTTGTTACCTCTTTCACCAAGTTGCTAACAGACAATAACCTTGAAATTTTGCTACATTCTTGCAGCTTCAGAAGGTGAAACTTGAAATTAGTGAGGCTTCCAACAATCCTCAAGCATTGCTCTTGGAGGCAATTCATTCTGCTGGTTATGCTGGTGCCTTGGGGAATTCTCTTATGGCACAAGAAGCTATAGTCGGAAGATTGAATAGCTCTGTTTTGGAGGACTTTGTTGCTGTAAGTGGATGATGATGGCTCTGTACTTTTCCTTGGTGACTCCCACATTAATAGTGTAGGCCTTTATACGGCTGGTTCAATCCTTCCTTTTTTTAATGTTCTAATAAAGGATTTCTTATTGGTTGTATCAGCAAAATTACACTGCTCCTCGTATTGTTCTTGCTGCTTCCGGGGTTGAACATGACGACCTGATGTCAGTTGCAGAACCACTCCTGTCTGACCTGCCTAATGTACCCGCTTCGGAGGAGCCAAAATCTCAGTATGTTGGCGGTGACTACCGTTGTCAAGCGGGTGCAGGGGTTTGTACTACTATCTTCTCCATGAGTTTCTTATTTATTCAGCATTCAGTAGTTGACTTCAATAATCGTTTCTCACTTGCGTGGCCAGACGACACACTTTGCACTTGCTTTTGAACTCCCCGGAGGCTGGCGTAATGATAAGGATGCAATGGTCCTTTCAGTTCTTCAGGTATAGTTATTACATTCCTTAGTTTTTCGTCCTTTTTTTGTGCTAAATTCTGTGGATTATGCTATAGATAAAACTTGGCTTCTGCACAACAGTGCATTGTGCTTGCTTGGTGGAGAACTAGTTTAAGATATCCTTTTATGCTTTCTTTTTAGATGCTTATGGGAGGTGGTGGATCTTTCTCCGCTGGTGGTCCTGGAAAAGGGATGTATTCACGACTATGTAAGTAATCCCATCAAAAGTTGTGATATGTAGCCTGTGATAACATTCAAAAATAAATTTGAGTTCATTGTTTGAGCAACAGTAACTGCTACAAAGATAAGTTTATTGGACTTTTCATATGCTTTTACCAACAGCCTGGTATGCATATATAAGGTTAATTATTAAGCTATGTGTTTGTAGCTATAATTGTTGAGTTTAGAGGCTCAAAAGATTGCTCGTCCTGCCTAAACACTGTAGTATCTTTAACTACCTTCTGGTTGGCTATGGGCCCTTGCAAAGTTTGTTGAGGAAAAAAGGAAATTGTTGCTGTTGGTGATCATTATTTTGATTTATGACACTTATCTTGTGCAATCTCACTTATGTATGTTGCTGTGCTTGAAACTTGACTATTAGATGTTATGCATTTATGGCTTAGTGTTGTTGGCTTTTGAACATTTCCTATTGATGTGAGCAGATCTCCGTGTCCTGAATGAATACCCACAAATTCAGTCATTCTCTGCCTTTAACAGCATCTACAACAACACCGGCGTCTTTGGAATTCAAGCTACAACTGTAAGCAGATCCTTTCACTTGATTGTTTGCTGTATCCCTTTATGCCTCTATTATTTCAGTTTGATTGTTGTATAACCTACAAGCTGCAGCATTTTTCTTTGTATGTTTAAAATATTGATAACTGAGAATGCATTGCAGAAGAACAACTTTTATGTATATATCCAACAAGTTTATGCACCTTTTTGGAATTTTATTGTGGCTTGTACACTTCATAGTTGTTTATGCGTGACTGGAATGAATTGTTTTTGGTCTTTTATCGTCATCTTTACTGGTTCTTTACTGTGCAATTTTCCTGAGTTTCATATGTTTATTTTCAGGGCTCTGATTTCGTGACTACTGCCATTGAGCTTGCTGCAAGAGAACTCATTGCAGTTGCAAGCCCAGGACAAGGTTTGTTACCTCATGTTTACGTTAAGATCATATTATTTTTCCATGTGTCTTTGCTTGGAGCACGCAACTACGATGCTTTTGCTAACCCCTCTCTACTCATCAGTTACCCAGGCACAGTTGGATCGTGCTAAAGCAGCGACCAAGTCCGCAATTCTAATGAACTTGGAATCCAGAGTACGTGCCCTCTGATTATCATGTTAGCATCCTTTTGTGCTTTTCCTATTTTTTTTCTTCTTTCTTATTGGACGTCCATGTTGTGCAGATGGTTGTGTCTGAGGACATTGGCCGGCAGATTTTGACTTATGGAGAGAGGTACTGTTGATTTTTTTCCCCTTTTAATGTAAATTTGATGATCTGTCTTATTTTTTCCCCCCTATATTTGTGGGGTGGGGTTACTTGGTTCACTCCTAGATAGCTCAATAGTGAACCTGTTCAAAAGGAATAATGGCTTTGGGGAAGGAGAACTTTCAAACCTGGAGTTTACTCTATGCCATATTGTGGCTTTACGAATAATCTTTATCCTTTGCATATGTCCACCTGGATTTCCTGCTGTGTTACTTAACGTTTTTTTTCCCAGTAACTTTTTCCCCATGTGGTCAGAATAGCAATAGTTACCCCAAAAGAGTTTGTTTAGTTTCAGTTTCAGAATGTATAGTATCATTGTTGTGTATGGTTTGATGTGGTTACATGGCAAGTAACATTGTTTGTAGGGGATTTGTAGTCTATTCGTCTGCTTGGTGTGTAATGAAGCTTGCCTAATAATATAAGCTGCAATGTGACAGGAAACCTGTGGAGCACTTCCTGAAAGCTGTTGACGGAGTCACCGTGAAGGACATCACAACCATAGCAGAGAAGCTCTTGTCATCTCCTCTCACAATGGCCTCACATGGCGATGGTAAATTTCATCCGACTTCAAACCTTTTCTTGCTTAACTTGCTAACTGTTTCTTGAAGATAAAAACATCCCCTCATCCCTTCGTGTGTGCTATTGTATCTGCAGTTATCTACGTTCCAAACTACGACTCCGTGAGCCGCCTGTTCCATTCAAAGTAAGAACCGCAAGTCGAAAACCTTACCTTTTGTTTTCTCCATTTTGTCTTCAACTGTGACTTGAGATAGTTTGATCATGCCGGAGGCACTGAAATTCAATAAAAGGAAATCAGAGAAAGATTTGGCGAGTTTTAGCCTAGGGGGCAGACGGTCTTGAGGAGAAAATGGCTCCATTTTGATTATTCTTGCGCTGGCGGTGTATGTCAGCCTTAAGAAAAACGATACAATTCCGTTACTATTATCAATGTTTGATCTTTGTAATTGCCGCGCCAATTCATCCAAATCTTTTGTTTTGTTTGATTTTTGCATCGTTGGTTTATAATATATGCTCTCATCTTGTTTTGACACATTCCTAGTTTCCTACCAAAGAACTAATAATCTCGTGCTTAGACAGAAATTGCTTTCTTTTCGTAGTCTAAAACCGTCACTGATATACGAGGATGTTTGTTATTTACTGAATTCCGTCCCCCGGTTGGTGATTTACGAGTTTCTTTATGTTGGGAAGTATTGCCCAGCTGCTAATGTGAATTCCAAGCTTTGAAGCTATCTTTTATGTTTATGTTATCCATAGAAATGTGGTTTGTTGAAAGTGGTGTTAAACAATGGAGATGATGCTGTTTAAGTTTAATGTCATAAGATCTGTCTATTTATACTTCTAATGACATGCTACATCTCTACCAATTTTTCCTAATTTTATTGTTACTGTTGTGCCTTAATTGACAATATATATCCAAATAATGAGCAATTAAATAAGTTGAATTAAGTAAAATTTTCTCACCAAATAGGGGGTAGCTAAATTCTTGGAATAAAAAATTGTCTACATGTGGAAATTGTGAAGTTAATGATCCATACTTATCATAGGCAGTTTGCTACTTTGTTACTTACTGTTTGCCGCGTGGCCTATAAAATTTCTAGTGGAAAGACCTAGTAGGTGGGCCAACTTTACTCTATTGAAAAAATTTAAAATTTTCTTGACTTTGGGATCATCCTTGCTCACGTTGGAAATGGGCCAAATCCCGGTTTGGCAAGGTCGAGGCTCGGCTTGCGAGCTATTTAGTGAGCTTGGCTCGTGATCGTGGCGAGACTAAAAAGCTAGACTTGTAGCTCGGGTCCCTAAAGCTTACAAACTCTCAAGAATTTCAACAAGCTCATATTTACTCTCATTTTTATTACCTACATAGAGATCAAATAAAGCGTAAATTTTAAAATAACAAACAATAAAGAATTAAGTATTTATGGCTCAATCAAATGATGATGCTAGATCGACAATTAACTACAACAATTTCGTGATGGAAAGTAAAAGCAATTTTATTGCGATGCAATAATTTATTGTTGTGAGCAATATATACATAAAGAAACCATTTACCAAAAAACATGTCTTTATTTTTGTGAATGAAGTAATTTAGTTTTTGAAAACATAAGCCTCTATTTATATGAATGAAGTAATAGCCACTGCCTCTTGTACTTCAATACTTATTTTCATCCTTTTTGTCTCATTATATTGCCCTCAACATCTACGAAGAAATGAATAAATGGGTTGTTGCGGAATAAATCAACTTATTTATATAAACAAATTCGGTCAAACTTCAATTTACCGAGTGTAAGATTGTTAAAAATCGGAATTATAGTTAAGATCGATTGGTTATAATCAAAATTTTAGAATTGTATCGATGATCATAAAATTTAAATACATTATGTAAATAACAAAAATGTTTTATAAAAATAAAAGTCTTTACAAATATTCACTAAGAACTAAACAATTTGTTAATATATGGGCGGGTAATTCTATTATAAAATTTATATGGTTATCATCACATTTTAAAGATGACAATAGAAGCTAACAAAATTTTATCTGATTAGGAATATCTGAATTGTCTAATATGGAAAACTGGGACTGGACATAGATTTTTCGTTTAAATTTTTATATTGATCGAATTGACTGAATGTTGGACATAAAATTTCTCTTTTTTTATTGTCCTAACCTGATTTCGACCCGAATTTAGCTCGTTCAAATTGTCGAACCCAAAATATAACCGGATCCGGACATAAATTTCTCTTTCAAATTTTAACATTTACCCAATTTATACGACCTAAATTTACCTGGACTTTTGTAAATGCTAGATAACAATGTGTGCAACATTATTAAATTCTTATAGGATAGGTCATATACTATGGTAGTTTAATAACCGTCTAGATCAGCCGGGTATTTTTTCTCGGTCGAACCAGTACAGCGGTACAGCCAGTGAAATGTAGGACCGAATAGGTTAGGTCTCCGGTTCATTCCGGTCCGAACCAGTCTTCGCATTAATACACACGGTCGTTTATTATAATCTGCGCAAACCGTAAGTTTTCTCTCTCTAACTCGTCCACTCTCTCTCTAACCTTCTTTGTTTCTTCGGCATCATTTGATTCAATTTGAGATTTCTGGGATTTTTCAGATCGGGGATTGCTGCATCCATCTTGATCTTCCCTTCGCTATCGAGGTACTCTCTTCTTCAATCATCAAATTTAGGGTTCTTTTTCAACCATTGTTTGTGCCGAATTCGATTGAATTGTCGCCATTGAAATGTAGGTTTTGTGTGTTCGCCATTGTTAATCACACTGTGGAAGAGAGAGTGCGAACGAGATGAGCGGTCACGACTCCAAGTACTTCTCCACCACGAAGAAGGGAGAGATCCCTGAGCTCAAAGAAGAGCTCAATTCTCAGTACAAGGTTTTTTTTTTTCTCCCCCTCAATCTCTCTCTTTACTTGTTCTTCTTGATTGAAATCTGGATCTGTTCTTCCTTGATTCGTTCTGTCCATTCTTTTGTTCAATTTCGAGTTGTAGTTCATGGCGATGAGTGGATCGGACCTAGGGCAAGTTAGAGGTTGTCAACAACGTTGTTGGAATACTCATTTTGCGTTGTTTCTGTTGCATTTTGTGAGATTCTTTTTTGATTCTGGTGGTATTGAATTGTAATTGTGAGTAGTTGCATTTATGCATGGAGGATTAGGTTTGTGGGATTGATTTTGATGTTGGGTGCTTTGAAAAGATTATACTTACTTGAAGGTGGGTAGTATCAAGTGTTCTGGTAGGGTTTATATGATATTTTCAGTGGTCTGAACTTGAATTGATTGGATTTCAAACGAAACAATTCATGCTTTGAGCTATTTTCACTCCGCCTTATTTTAGATTTGAGTTATTATTGTTGCCGCATAAACTGATGATTTTTGGACACTGTGGAAATAGTAGTTAGTTTAGTTGTGATGCATTACACGAAGATTAGAGAACGTATCTACTTCTATGATTTTATCTCTCATTTCGTTTACAATCATATGGAAATACAAAACTTCAGAAGGGCTGGGATTTCTTCATTGGTTGGTCCGGGGGAGGTTGGGGGGGGGGGTTCACTGTTACTGCTGCTCTGGCTTATGAAGGTTAGATAGGCTTGAAAAGTGATCAGCTTGTCAACTTTTGGATTTGTGTAGCTAGTAGCTACTTGACCAATTTATTAGCTTAGCAGCACACAGCTGTTCATTTGAGGTTCACAACATATGTCTGACACAATATGTTGCGGAAAATGGACTTCTTGTATGCAGCTTAAGAGCCAACTTGACACGGTTAGATAGGAGTATACTTATCTCTCCCAGTCTTGGTTGAGAAAGGTGGGAGAAAAAGCTGCCCATTCCCTTTTCTTTTTGGGAGTATCCATATTTTCGATGAAAGCCGCTACTGAAAAGTAATGATACACTCTAGACCAAAAGGAAAAAAGAATAATAGAATCATGTGCTGATGGATACCTTTACTTGTAATTGACTAATGTTGGGTGATAAGCACAAGATGGGTGTTAACTATTCACTTAAATATTGTACACTCGGGTTGCTCTATCGAAGGAACAATTGGTTGAAGTTAGAGGTTAGGAAGTTAGAGGTTGACCGATTAGGTGAGTTAATATGGAGAACCGAGCTTCGCAATGAGTGAGGGTTTTAGGCATAACAACCTCTGGAGGTTTGATTAATTTGAAAAAAAAAGGGAAACTCTTTCAATTGGAGAAACATGACAGATTGGGTTATTTATCTGTGAAAGTGATATTGTTTTTCTTTATTTTCGTTAACCGTGGATAATGAACTAACATAAATGACATGTTTCTGTTATATAATGAAATTGCCCTTGTTGGTGATATCTGATATGACAACCATGGGCCTTTGTTCAATTTGTAGGCCTCCTAAATAGTTAACTGATATTTAGCTGTTTAATTGAAGCACCCCTTCTCCCCCCCCCCCCCCCCAAAAAAAAAAAAAAAAAAGAAGCAAAGCAATATAAATGGACTAAAGAAAACAAATAAGAGGAATGGTTCCTTTTCCATGGAATTGCAACTTCGACAGATTGGTTGCTATAGCAGTTTCAAAAGGAGTTGCAAGTTAAACGTTGCTCTTCCTCCCCCCTTTCCCCCCTCCCTTCTTACATCATATGTTTTCATTCAATTTGCTGTCTAATCTGCTGAAGCTTTGTTTCTATAGGATAAACGGAAAGATGCTGTGAAGAAGGTTATTGCTGCGATGACTGTTGGGAAGGATGTGTCATCATTGTTCACTGATGTTGTTAACTGCATGCAAACAGAAAATCTGGAGTTGAAGAAGCTTGTATATCTGTATCTTATCAATTATGCAAAAAGTCAACCAGACCTTGCAATTCTTGCCGTCAATACATTTGTGAAGGTGAGGTCTTACTGGTGAATGTATGTCTTCAGGGGATATAATTTTTAATTTTAACATCAGATTGGACCGCTGGAATTTTCGAGATGGTTCTATGTAGACATTTTCTGTGATCCATCCTCCCCCCACCCCCCAAAGTTAGAAACAACCTATTTAGGTAAACAGAATAAAACAACATGCCAAAGAAACTACTGAAAATATGAGAACATTGTGGAGCACCTTCCTAAGAGTACCGATCTATCCAAGGGATTCATGAAAAAAACCTGCTTTGTACTCTAAACTGGCCCTTTTCTAGGTTGGTTTTTCTCCATGATATTGAAGATTGTAACAAATTGTCCGTACAAGCCATAAAAGTTCCTCTGGCTGCTAGAGTCCTGGGTGGTATAAGTAGCCTTTTGAGAGTGAATCTGCTACGGCAAGCAAAGCAGCAGTCACCCGTGTCTTTGTCATAGCATACTGTAGCAGACCTTAAATCATTGAAGTATGTTGTTCATGATACAGTGCTCTCTGTTACAGAGGTGAAAAAAGTGTCTTGCTAAATGTCTTGTTAGAGAGACATTCAATGCATGACTCAATGATCAATGGGGTTACCAAAAGAATTTTTCCCATGTCTTCTTTGGTATTATTTCCCTTTTTCATGTTTTTTTGATTTCTTGGTGAGTATGATGTTTTGATTAATGGGGTTACCAAAAGATTTTGTTATTGTTGTAAGCTAATGAGTTCGGAGAGTTTCATAAATGTTGTAGTCTCTACTGGGTCCATCAACTGCAAATTTATGCATTTCGTATGTTTTTTTTTTTAAAAAAAAAATTATTTTTACCTGTATCCTGAGGGATGAATTTTTACATTCCACCTACTCTTTATTTGCTTTTATCATCCAACCCTATTTTGGAATGATATGTGCTGGTTTATGTTATTATATTCCTAGTTTTCTTTGAATGCTTGACTTGGTTTCATTGGCTGGCTATGTTTAAATTCAAATTGATTTTCTAATGCTGGTCCCTCTTCAGGATTCACAAGACCCAAATCCTCTCATTCGGGCTTTGGCAGTGAGAACAATGGGCTGCATTAGAGTTGATAAAATTACTGAATATTTATGTGATCCTCTTCAGAGATGCCTCAAGGTTAATGAGATTATATTCCATCCAATACTTCTTTTTTTGTATATGTACATTCAATGCCGGTGTGGGGGCATTATTTCTTCTGGAGGTGTCTTAATTTCACTTTTACTTTTAATAGGACGATGATCCATATGTACGCAAGACAGCTGCTATTTGTGTTGCTAAGTTGTATGATATAAATGCTGAGTTGGTTGAGGATAGAGGATTTCTGGATTCTCTGAAAGACTTGATATCCGACAATAACCCAATGGTGGTAGCTAATGCCGTGGCAGCTCTAGCTGAGATTCAGGAGAGCAGTGCTAGACCCATTTTTGAAATCACCAATGCTACACTTTCAAAGCTCCTAACTGCCTTGAATGAATGCACAGAGTAAGTTCTGATTGCAAATTCTGTTGGATAACAAAGATAAGGTTTGTAATGTACGATTGCCGCCTAGAGGTTATTGAGCTTCAATTTGGGTTTTGCCAGCTCAAAGTAATGTGTGTACAAGCTTGTTGGGCCTTCTGTATTTGAAATAATCGTCTTTTGTTTGTTATCAGGTGGGGTCAAGTTTTTATACTCGATGCTCTTTCAAGATACAAGGCAGGTGATGCTCGAGAGGCTGAGAACATTGTAGAGAGAGTTACACCACGTTTGCAACATGCAAACTGTGCTGTTGTGCTTTCAGCTGTGAAGGTGATCTTTTTCTCCGTTTCTTCTGTACCTTAGTTTTGTCATTGTAGATGCTTATCCATGTGATCTCACTAAGATGTTTGAGCTTTGGTGTCATGCAGATGATTCTTCTACAGATGGAACTCATCACTAGTACAGATGTGGTTAGAACCTTGTGCAAGAAAATGGCACCTCCACTTGTAACACTTCTTTCTGCAGAACCTGAGATACAATATGTTGCTTTAAGAAATATCAATCTTATTGTGCAAAAGAGGCCAACAATTCTGGCCCATGAAATTAAGGTATTGAGTTGTGCTTTTTTGTTTTTGTTTTTTTTTTCTTTTGGCTAAAATTGTTAGCTCTCACCTGAGTGTATCTGTTGTTGTGGACTTATGCACTCTTATATCCCCTTTATAGAAGTCTATGACATTCTGTTATGTTGCATTTGGTTTTCTGTCACAAGGTATTCTTCTGCAAGTACAATGACCCCATCTATGTGAAGATGGAGAAGTTAGAAATTATGATCAAGCTTGCTTCAGACAGGAATATCGACCAGGTAATTGATTACCAATTGCCACTAGTGATCCAAGTTTCTATAGGATATTATCTAAACTTTGCATTAATGTCTGCAGGTGTTGTTGGAGTTTAAAGAATATGCCACTGAAGTAGATGTTGATTTTGTTAGAAAGGCTGTCCGTGCAATTGGGCGCTGTGCTATTAAGTTAGAGAGAGCTGCCGAACGCTGCATCAGTGTTTTGCTCGAGTTGATCAAAATTAAAGTAAACTATGTTGTGCAGGAGGCTATTATAGTCATCAAAGATATATTCAGAAGATACCCCAACACGTATGTTCGAATAATTTAAGCTTCTGGGAAAGGCATATCATGTCCTTCAGGCTATCTTTTATTTTTCATCCTGCTAATTTTGTTGTGTGTTCCAGCTATGAATCCATAATTGCTACACTATGTGAGAGCTTAGACACTTTAGATGAACCAGAGGCTAAGGTAAATCTTTGACTATCTGATGGTATTTGTTATTATTTGACTAGGACTTATAAACTCGATGTGTTTGTGCTCAGGCTTCTATGATTTGGATCATTGGTGAATATGCTGAAAGAATTGATAATGCTGATGAGTTGCTTGAGAGCTTCCTGGAGAGCTTCCCAGAGGAGCCGCCACAGGTCCAGTTGCAATTGCTAACGGCTACTGTTAAGCTTTTCCTTAAGAAGCCAACAGAAGGACCCCAGCAGATGATTCAGGTTAATATCTTTCGTTTTGAATAGTTTATTTATAGGAAAATTGGAATCTAATAAACTAAACTTTACGTCCATTTTGATCTAGCAAACCAAACTTACCTTTTTGCTAATGACATACTATACTTAACATTATATTTTTTTGATTGAACCTCCACCACTTTCTGGTCACCGGAAAAATGACGTGAAATTTTTTGTGCCGAGGTGGAGTGTTTTATATGATAACAATAAAGATAAATTGAAGATGGCTTGTATTTTATATGATAAAAATAAAGATAAATTCATATTAAGGAGGTTTTTCATTTTTTTGGGAGGGTTATTATTGTTTGGGATGGCGTTTAATTTTACTGAATTTTTTTTAAGGGGGAAATGGTGAGTTAGATTAGGAGAAGGAGCCAAGTCATAAAACACAAGTCATCTTCAATTTATCTTTATTTTTATCATATAAAACACTCCACCTCAGCACAAAAAATTCACGTCATTTTTCCGATGACCGAAAAGTGGTAGAAGTTCAATCAAAAAAATATAATGTTAAGTATAGTATGCCATTAGCAAAAAGGTAAGTTTGGTTTGTTAGAACAAAATGGACATAAAGTTTGGTTTATTAGATTCCAATTTTCCTTATTTATAATTAGGTAAAGGAACTCTGACTTGTTAATATCATTGACAAAATTTTCTAGCCCAGTTGCTTAAGTAGCTTGATCTAAAAAAAGCTGGGCAGGGTTAAAAAATGTCCGTGTGAATTTGATATTTGGACTCAAGGTTTTTTCTTATCTAGTATATTGACTGATGCTCATATTGAACCAACATTTAGAGACTTTCCAATTTGTTTGACCGAAAAAAAGTGTCAGACGAGATATTTATTTGAAGACTGAAGCAGTCCTATTTGTTCAGCGTCAACTGTAAAATTTGAACTGAACCCAAATTTTGGTGACAACTAACCGCTGCTCACAAGAATGTAGACTGTAATTTAGAAATATTCACTTGTATAAGGTTCAGTATGTGGGGGATTCATTTTCGAAGGAATATTCTGTTCTGGGGTTGACATTGGTACTTTGTGGTTCACTTATTTGCTGTAAGCTGTGAAACCCCACTGGTGTACAGTTGGAGGCTAAATTTGAAAGCAAATTCTTTTGCCTACAATATTATATAGAAAAAGAACTAATACTCCAACAGAAACATCATATTGTTAGCACCTATTAGAGAGGTATTGCAGAGGGTAGTCATGACTTGAGCTTTGTCATGCTTTATTTTGATCTCCTGTTTCCAACTGTTAATTTGATGGATGTTTTACTTTTCGCAGGCTGTTCTGAATAATGCCACTGTTGAGACTGACAATCCGGATCTGCGTGATCGCGCTTATATCTATTGGCGGCTTCTTTCAACTGATCCTGAGGTTAGTATGGGATAGATAATTTACAGTGTCTTGTAGTGGGCATGTTTTGGCATGTGTGCTTTGGTATTTTTGTTGAAAGCAATTCCTTTCCCCTCCAATTGCTGATGCATTTTGCTGCTTTGAGCTTTCATTGTGAGTTAAATTTGCGGGTTAGGGTCGGAATTTTTGCATTGGCTCGACTCGCAAAGTGCGGGGTCTGCACCTGATAAAGGTCGGGCTCAGGCCAGCGTGCCATGACCCAACCTGACCCGCAACCCGTACCTAATATATTATGACTCGATTTCTCATTTCTCAAAAATTAAAATAAGATTGAATCTGACTCTTATTTTTGTGTGTGATTGGTTGTTCACATTCGTTCATATCATTTGGAAATTGTACTTTTATTTTGTCAGGTGTTGTAATAATTAGGATACTTCATGTTGGAAATTTTTTTCTAACGTTTGGAATTTCGATTTTTATTTGGTAGATTTGTGTGTATTTTTGAATTATAGGATCTTTTTTTATCGAATTTGGAAATAAACTTGCTGCCAACCAGAATATATCCTTAATAGTTCCTTTTTGCTCTAGTATATCTTGTACTTTCAAGTAGTGCATTATATATTTATATCCTATCTGCTGCTCAACTGTAATATGCTTTAAATTGCCCAAGTTCTTGCAGAACTAAAGTTCCATGTGGTTTATCTCCTTGCTGTAATCTAATATGTCTTCTTCGGGTTGCTCTGGATCTTTAGTCCATTGACTTAGATTTGATCTCTTGTATGGGCACGTTTTCTCATTTTTCAGGCAGCTAAAGATGTAGTTTTAGCTGAGAAGCCAGTGATCACTGATGACTCGAACCAGCTTGATCCTTCTCTTCTTGATGAACTGCTGGCAAATATTGCAACCTTATCCTCCGTGTATCACAAGCCGCCAGAAGCATTTGTAACTCGTGTCAAGACAGTCTCTCAGAGAACCGAGGACGATGATTATCCTGATGGAAGTGAAGCAGGATATGCCGAATCACCTGCTCCTGCTTCTGAGGCTGGTGCACTGCCTCCTCCATCAAGCTCGGCACCCAGACAGCCAGCAGCAGCTCCAGCTCCAGCCCCAGCTCCTGTTCCTGATTTACTGGGCGACCTGATAGGCTTGGACAATTCAAGTTCTCTGGTCCCAGTGGATCAGCCTACACCAGCAGGGTGAGTCTAATAAACTCCTTTAAAAGTTACTCAAATTTTGGACAAGAAATTGATCTCTGGACCTCTTTTTTCGGGGTCAGACAATTCGGATGGAGTTAAATTTGGGTCAAATCGGGTTCAGACAATAGAAAAAAGAGATATTCTGTCTGAACATTGGGTCAATTCGGTTAGTGTCAAAATCGGCTTTGGACCAAACCGTGTCTTTTCTGGGTCGGACAAAACTTTGCCAATGCTACTTTTTTCATTAATACAGTATCTATAGGTTGGATAGGAAAGAGTTGCTCTTAGAATTTTCTGCATTTCGGAGATGGGTGAAAATTTTGATTTGTGTATGTGCAGCTGCCTATAGGTTATAGAAAAGGGTTACTCTTATAAATTTTCTGCATTTTGAAGACTGGTTAAAATTTTGATTTTGTGAATGTGCAGCCCACCTTTGCCAGTTTTACTTCCTGCATCTAAAGGTCAAGGTCTACAAATCAGTGCTCAACTTGTACGGAGAGATGGACAGGTGTACTACAGCATGTTGTTTGAGAATAACTCACCATCCCTTCTTGACGGATTCATGATCCAGTTCAACAAGAACACGTTTGGCCTTGCGGCTGGTGGACCTCTTCAGGTGATTGATTATTCACTTAAAACATTGCTTGCTATCATAGCTGGAAATAGAACTGTGACATATGTTACTCGGACTTGGGTACGCTTGTCCATGTCAGACACGTACATGGTTGTCGGGCTCTGCTATCTTTAAGAAATTTTGCATATTTTCATTGTAATTTGACATGACAAGCGTCGTACCATTGTCCGGGTATCAAGGTTTCGGCATGGGTATGGCATGGAATATCAAGAGTGGGAGTAACATAGACCGTGACTTTCACTCATGTGGTAACTAGTTTTTGATTCATTACCCAGGTTCCACCATTGCAACCCGGGGCATCAGCTCGGATCCTTCTTCCCATGGTTCTATTTCAGAATGTTGCTCCTGGTGCTCCAAACAGTCTCCTCCAAGTCGCAGTAAAGAACAACCAACAACCGGTCTGGTACTTCAATGACAAGGTTTCATTGCATGTTTTCTTCGTCGAAGATGGGAAAATGGAGCGCACGACCTTTTTGGAGGTAAATAGTTTCTTTTTATTGATTCATTTTTTTATACACTGTATTAAGCCACCTAAAGATCTTTGTTCTATCGTGTGTAGATTCTTGTGATCTTTGAATCTTTTACTTGAGTTGTGCAACATAAATCCATACCTTTAGTTCTCCGGACAACCCTGTTTTGAAACAAACTTTTCGGACTAACCAATGTCATCCCGAGCCTACAATTACTTGACTTAAAAAAGCTGACTTGTCTACCCACAATATTTTTCTACCTACCTACCGAATTCTACCTTTCTACCTAAACCCTAAACCCTAACTTTCTAAAACAACTCATTACTTACTTTTATCTACTTCTATATAAACTACCCTGACCTACTCAAACTTACCGAACCATACTTACCCAACTTCTACATACCCAGCGAAAGAACAGGGCTTCAAACTTGTCTCATACACGATGCACTGCTGACATTTGTTTGATGCATGGTTTCCCAACATGATTGATAAGTTGAATTTGTGCGGTGGTGGCGATGTAGTTAATTCTTACTTTCATTTTGTTGTCCGACAGACATGGAAATCCCTACCTGACTCGAACGAAGTCCTGAAAGACTTGCCTGGCTCAATGATAAACAGCGTCGAAGCAACCCTAGACAAACTGGGTGCATCAAACATGTTTTTCATAGCCAAGAGGAAAAACGCAAACCAGGAGGTCTTGTATCTCTCCGCCAAGATCCCGAGAGGAATTCCATTCTTGATCGAACTGACCGCTGCCCTTGGGGTTCCCGGAGTCAAGTGTGCGATCAAAACACCCAGCCCGGAAATGGCCCCGCTTTTCTTCGAAGCTATCGAGCATCTCCTCAAGAGTTAGAAAAAGAGCCTTGGAATTATACTTGTGTATTGCATTTGCATCTTGAAGGTATCGAGCTTCTCCTCGAGTTAGAAAGGAGCCTTGGAATTATATTTGTGTATTGCATCGATTCTCACCGGGTTCCAGGGATGTCGCGGTCCTCCATTCTCTTGTTTAAGTTTTGTTTGATTTTATTGGTTTCGGGTTGGAGTAAACTCAGTTCCCTGGCGATTTTTGGTGTTTTAAGTTGAGGTTTGATTTGTGGTAGAATATCTTGGCTCAATTCATAATCTAGTAAAAAGTTGTAAGTTTGTATGTTATAGACCTTAATAGCAAGTGCTACATTCCCTTTCTTCTTACAGACTTGTGAATTATCACCTTTCAGATTGATTATAGTTTATATCCTTCCTATTTGTTTTCATACTCACGAACCAGAACTAAGATTATACTCCTGGGATTTTATAAGCGTATATGTATAATTTTACGAACACACATGTGTAACTTTATGAGCATATTCATAATAATGAAAATTGTAAATTTACAAATATATGGTGACATAAATTATGAACTCAAATTACAAATATATATGGTCAAAGAACAAAAATTGTATGCTCATAAATTTATATGCATATACTCATAAAAAATTACCGACATGCTCATAAAATTCATTCCGAAAATACGGGAGAGAGTATAATCCTATTACCACCATCGTCGGGCCTTGCATTCTTATCCTTCATCACCTTGAATGCCTCTTTGTCCTTATTTTCTTCCTAAGCCTCTAATTTGTACTTGCATTCATCATGTTTGATTAAACCATTTGTATTTGCAAAACTTTTAATGGAGTTTCTAATCCATTTACTCATGTGAATGTTGTGCCTATTCCCAAATCAACAATACAAATCAACATCCAAAAATAAGGATATTTTCTACATGAGTTGTTCACACTTTTCCCAACGCTATGACACTTTTAGTATTCAATGTGCTCGTAATTTCCAACCAAACAAAATCCCTATATCCATTTTAAGTGTGTTTGGAATTAGAATGAATGTGCGATTCAGGAATCAAATTACGGGTTTTTGAAGAAGCCCTTGATAACATTCACAAGAAAAATAAAGAGAAGTGTGTATCGAAGTTTCGCCCGCCTCTATATTGCATTTCAAATACAAACGACAAAATACAAAAACATCTATAGCCATGTTCCTTTTGTTCACTATAACCATGACATTATTGACCGAATTGAAAAGTTTAGGCGCATTACATTGTTTAGGACGGTCATGATTCTGCATGGCCACAACCCACCACATTTTACCGCAAATTATTACTTTTCTCTCTCCTCACCTTTCTCTCTCCTCACTTTTCTCCTCTACTTTATACATTCTCTCTCCTCACCTACCCCACATACTAATAACCTACCACAATTCCACCACACCACATCCCACCACAATTCCACCACACCACACCACACCATTCCGCAAAATACCGCATAAAAGAACACAGCCTTTAGTAACATAATTTCCACTATTATTATCCATATATGACATTTGTTATTAACTTTTTGCCTAGCTGAGTTATATAATATATGCTTTTGTCATCATTTTCCCAATGAGTCAGTGTTAGTTAGGACTTGAGAAGAATTGCCCTATTGGTAATGCAGATATTCATTCCAAGCTTTGAAGTTATCCTTTAAAATGGAAATTTGTGTTATCCATAGAAATATATATGGTATGTTGGAAGTGGGTTAGATTTATGTGCTTTTTTTCCCCTACCAATTTTCCATGCTCTTTGTTCATCTCAATTCTCATTGGTTGGTGCCTTTTCAAAGCTTGAACTGGTCACAATGTTTATCTCATTAGTAATGGTAAATTGATAAATGTATTAAACAATGAAGATAATGTTGCTTTTGTGTGATACTCTTATCCAAAAATTGAGCTCACTTTTCTGTAATGTAAGGTTTGGTTAGATGTAACTAACAATTTGTACTTGTGTTTTCAATTTTTATTTGGCAACATGAAACATTGTAACCCATGAGATGAACACACTATAAAATATTGATGGATTTCTAATTGGAGTCACCATAATTATGTAATTATGTAATTATGATTCCAGTGTAAAATTATAGAAAGCCAAATACTCCCCTTCCATTTTTACTAGTGGTCATTTATTGTCTCTCATATTTTTCAATTTTATTTTCTCAATAATTTCTAATATAATATTTGTTGAAAAATATAAAATTGTGCCATTAATATCTAAATTTAAGTGTTAATTTGCATAAAATTTAAAGTGATAAATAAAATAAAAAGTATATGTCATTGTACTCATGTACACATGTAGGCTATCCACCCACCGATCCTTATATGATGCTCCCATGAGTATATGCACTCACTAGTTATATTTAATAATTTCACATACAAGATATTAATATAAAATATCTAAATAATTGAAAAGTTTATAAATATAGAACTTAGAAGTAAAAAAATAAATATAAAATAAATAAAAGCTTAAAAATGTATAAATATAAAATCTAAAAGTTATGTCAATGATTTTCAAACATAAAAAATATTAATATATAATTATGTATATTTAAAAAAATATTTACATAAAGAAAAATATGTGCTTTAAGAGCATATAATAAATTACCCCACAAAATGGGAAGTGTTAGTGTATCACCACTTCAACCATATCTATAGCAAAGAAAACTTGTCATATTCATTGTTGTCATATGTGTCCATTTATCATTTTTTCTATTTTATGGTACACAAACATATAATTCACTTTAGAGGTTTGATTGTGATGTCTCTTGTACTCTCTAGGACTTATCAACTAATTTTTCCAACTCAATTATTCGATGTAATTGCAAGTTTAGATACCTTTTTTATATAAAAAAAAAATGAAAATGACGTGAGTTTTTAATTGTCCTGTTGTTAAAACTATATTATTATATATTAAATTGGCATAAAATGATATGCTTGAATTCTATAATTATAATATCTCATAAAAATTGAATAAAGTTAAACTTTTATTCATTATTTTTTATATTTCAAAAAATGCCTAAAATATGTCTAATGAATAGGGTTGATTTGATCAGGTTATCATTTGTACTCATTGGCATAACCAATGCATCTAAAGCTTCTGGTCATAATCGATCATTAATACTTACTATTAAAAAAATTAGTGTGAAAAATTATAAGAATTACTAATTTGGTGAACAGTAAAAACTTAAAAATTGTCTTTGAGTAAGACACATATCATCACCATTTTAAAAAAGTTTCATAAGATTTATTATATTTACAATGACATACTAATTGTAACTTTACCAATTTTGTCCTTATCGCGTCTTTTTATATTGTCTAAATCAACAATATCTCCCCTCAAAAAAAAAAAAAAACCCAATATCTACTCTAATAATAGTTAACTAGTTTATCAAGCTTTTGGTACTCTTCCAACATTCACAAACTGAACAAAAAATTAGATAAATATTTCACAATTCATCAATACAAATTTAACATATTTGACATTTTCGTGAGTATGTATAACTTGTGTAGTAGTCCTTCCATCTCTTTTCATTTGTCCATTTAACTAATTTTATTTGTGCCTAGTTATTTGTCACTTTTATTGATTTTAGTAACAAATTTAATTTTTTGTTTAAATAATAATCCATAATTATTCATTTAACTACAATTATTTTTTTGACATTTTAATACATTTATATTTTATACATAAATTTTTATGTTAGCATGGTATTTTAAACTTCCTTAAAAAAGGACATATAATATGAAGGGACTACAAACCTACTCCTAGAAAAACATAAGCTTACCATAGCCTATAGCTATAATCTCTAGGCAAGTAGGTGATTATGTTAATCTCCAAAATCTAACTCGTACTAAAAGGAATTAAGTGAGGTATTATATAAATATTATTTATTAATCTTTTAATTAATTAATTAATTAATTAGTTAATTAATTAATTAATAGAAAAATGAATGTCTTATAATAACGTAAGATAGAAGCAAAGGCTAATATTAGATAAACCTAATCAACAACATTCCATATTATTTGTGTGAATTTTCTCTAGCACAGTCTACAAATAATCATATAGTTTTGGGAGTCATACCCAACATACCATGATATATCCTATGACTCAATTAATTAAATATTTATGGGGCAAATCTAGAAAAATATTTTTTTTGTTTTGTTTTTAGAGTGTATCATTTGGTCCAAGTGTCAAGATTAGATTTTGATTAGAATAATATTGGCCACTTAATTTAATATTGCAAATGATTACTTTCCACAAGGGGAAATATATATGGTGTTTGATGTTTGCACATATATACTCATGCATGCCAACTAAATGGATGATGTGTCCAAACTTTCCAAAAAGAAATAATTTAAAAAATAAATAAAGATTCACACTATTGAACTACGATTTAATAGTAATTATTTAAAAATAGGAAATATCTCCCTCCCAAAAATAGTAAATTTCATGTCTTAAATTATAATTTGTTGGATATATTATATCAGAAAAGAAAAAAACAAAAGATTACCTATGATGAAAGGTTTTAACTGTAAATATATATGAGATTATATGATAAGGTTCCAAAAAAAATAAATATTACCATGACTATGAGAATTGAAGCACTTTGTAAAACTTTCAAATAAATTAGGATTAGGATTAGTATAATAATATCAACGTCTTTCAAATAAATTAGGATTAATAAGTGCTATACTCTTGTAGTTAATAAATATATATAATAATTAAAAGATATTATTAAAATTTTAAAAATGTGAATTACATGTGATTTAAGATGGTTATTAACCATCTTGAATTAAGACATATATATATATCATTTCCCATATTCTTGTTTGCTTGAAGAGACTAATAATAATAATAATAATATTATTATTATTATTAAATTATTATTATTATTATTATTATTATTATTATTATTATTATTGATGGAACTACCTTTATTATATCAGCAAGTAATGCAATATTCAACGACACTTGTCAGTAATATACCTTAAAATTCTTGATTATGACTTTATAGACATATGTCTTATAAGTAAGGCGATGCCTTAACTTGCTAAACTTTGTTTTTTGTTGTTTTCCTTGTTGATAATTTATCGTAACCTAGAAGGTGTTTTTTGTTTTACTTTGTTTTGTTTTGCTAGGTTAATTTAACAGAATATTGATGTAACTATATTAAATAAATTAAATGACCATTGATGTATAGTGTATATATACTTCAAATTATTAATAGTCTAGGTTTTTCTATTCAAAATTATACAATATAATTATACAAGTAATAGGGTAAGTCAAACGTAAGCCATAGTCAGCTTAGTTTGTTATATGACGAACAAGTATTTGAAAAAAAACATAAATATAAGTTAAATATAAGTTGAAAAAAGGTTTTTAGAATATGGAATTAGAAAAAAATTAAAAGAAAGAATATTTTGAATAATGAAGAAACAATGTAAGAACACATTTTCTTGTTAAAATAGTTATTTTGCATATGTCTAAATTAAATTATAAATTATAAATTCATTTATACTCTTACAAAATAAGAATACGAATCATACTAGAATTTAAATATAACATACAATTGAAGAATCCTCCATAAATATATGATAGAGATAACAATTATACAATATACATGAAAAATACTAGATGCTTATTGAAGATTTTTTCCCCATATGATTCATTTTTAGCATTAACTATACATATGATTGTCCTTGTAATGTCTATTAATCTCTTTTTGAGAATAATACTTTGAAGCCTATATTTTATGACAAAAAATGGACCATAAACCGATTATCTTTTAAAATAATATATATTACCTCTGTCCCTAAATGAGTGTCAAATTTTCTAACTATCTTGTCCTTTTTTATTTGTCAATTTTACAATTCCAATAATTAAAATACCCACATTACCCTTAATTAATATACAATATATTTTATAAAAGTAGTTCCTAAACAAGTTCCTAAAAGGGCATATATGTCAAATTATAAATTTTTTACACAAATTCCTAAACACTTTGGACTTATAAAAGTACTCCAGTTTTTTTGACAATGAATTAGGGTCAGAGGCAGTACTCTCTTACTCTCATTTTATCTATCATTTTAACTAGTTTTCTTTTTTTTTCATAATATCTGCCACTTTACAATTTCAATAACACATTAATTACATTTCCAAAGAAGTAAATTAATGTTTTTAACTTTCTAATAATATATACTTTCTTACTATCATTTTATCTACCACTTTAACTAATTTTTTTCTTCCATTTTTTTGTTCACCATTTTTCTTTCTTATTCACCAATTTATTCAACATTTCCACATTTTCAAAGAAGTAAATTAATGTCGAGAGGATATTTTTTTAATTTTATAAATTATGTCTAAAATGATAAATAATTTAAGATGAAATATATAACATAGAAAGGGCTATTTGTAGCTCATAGCAAGTTCATTTGTAGTCCTACAAAGCACCATGATTTGGTGTTATCGTACAAAGAAACATAGGAATATATTATTACTAGTTATTTTTCATTTCTCTTCTTTTTTGTTTTTATTTTGCTTTATTTTTTGTTGTGACAGAAAAAGAGGGAACAATTATTTTCAAAACATCGTGATTATGAATGACATATTCTTCTTTCCCAAAAAGTTGGCCACTAAAACATATGACGTGAAAACTTTAGTCCCCAACGTAACTCACCACAATATCTTTCTTGGGACTAGCACCATTAATTACATTCACTTAGTCCTTTAAACAAAATCAAATTACTATTACTCTCTAATATATTTTATTAAAAAGTTGGAACATTATAGTTTTGTGATAATATTTTACATTACGAATTTAATGATAGTACTTTCGTATAATACAATGTCGTATATGTTGAGAAATTTGCGATCAAAGTTTTTAAAATTTGACCAACACATGTATCAAGATAACAGTTAATATGAAATGACGGGAATAATTGATTAGAGTTTTCTGCACCCTAATAATTCAAATTAGTTACTATAATATTTGTTCCAAAAAAATGTCATCATTATATTTATGTTTAGCATAGAAAATTCATTATAGTACATTTAACAACTAATTATATTGTACTATAAGATTAGTGCATGGATTCTCAAAATCTAGAAACTTATAATAACTAAGGCGAAATTGATTTGGGGTTCATAAAGCACTTATATGTATGACAAAAATGTGGATTCGTGTCTCTTAGAGCAAAGTACATATTAACTTTGTGTTTAGGAGTTGTTTTCGGGAATCGTCACGTTAGTCTATTGCAGTCTTACTTACTACTAACACTAAGTACATAGACACTACTGAAGGAATTAAGGAGGGTACTTAGGAAGATTTGATCATTGGGCTAGAGTGCCACAGGTCGTGACCAAACACAATAGTTTTAAATACCATTACGTTAAAGATATTGTTGCCATAGGGGACGAGTAATCAACAAGGTAGATACTTCGGGTAATCCTTGATACAAGCTTACCAAGCCACTTCCTATAGTTAAGTTTGAACATTGCTTGGACTTAATTAGTGTTTACTGCATATAAGAGCCCTTTGAAGTTGTGCCCTGTGGTGCGACACATTGATGACAATGATAGAGGTGTTATTTTGGTTTGAGATGTCGACCATCATTATCCAAGGTAGATATTTTTTAATTAGGAGGCCCATTGGATTCTCATTGAGAGTCAAGGCAACACAGATCACTAAACACAAACTATTGTTAGAGTGACATGAGTTGTGCCATTGATAAGAAAGTTAGGATCAATTGCCGAGGCTAACGTGGGTTGTGTCACCTTGACACGGACCATGTTAGTGGCAACACGACCAGTGTCGTACAGACATTTTGTGTCAGTTGACGTGATGGTTCTATGCGTTATGTTGGTTATTTTTATGTTATGTTGATTAACTAATTTGTTGTTGTTGTTGTGTGATTGCCATCAAAATGCTTTCTAGAGAGAGTGTAACACCATGGACCCTCTCAGGTTGCACACATTATCAATAATTTCCTAAATGATTAACGACTGGTTTCACAAATCACTACGAGTTCTTTCAGCGTGTTTCGTTCTCGCCCACATGCTGCATTGGAAAACTTCCCAGGAGGTCACGCATCCTAAGACTATTTCTAGCCAAGCATACTTTACTAGAGAGTTTTCAGCAGTTGAACTTCCTGAAAGGAAGGTGTACCTTGGTGATATAAGTAGTCGTTTCAATCATTTATGCAATTTTAACCATGTCTGGGTTGTTACAAAGAGAAGGTGAGTGCTTAAGAAAACTAGATCCTTATATTGAACCCATTTAAGACTGTGAGTGAGCGTGTTGAGATTAGATTGATTTTAATTTTTATTGAGTTTCAAATCATACATTGTGATTGTGATTTGGTTGAATGTTGCTCCGTTTTCTCTTTGTGGATTGTTGTAATCTTCATTGTCTGTGAGTTTTTTCCAGTATTGGGTTTGCCGCATAAATATTGTCTTTTTTTGTTCTTTCTTGCATTGTTCATTGATTTCAATTTATTCTTACTTTCATATCTATCCCTTCAATTAATCTCCGACTCGAGAAATACGACTTAGCCTTACAATATATGTAAATTAATCAAACCAACATTAGTGGAGATACTCCTCTTAATTTACATTGATGTTTAAGCTAAATAGACAAGTTCCCTCCGGATTCCAGCATAAGATACAAATTTATTTTTTGTTAAATTTCTCAACACTTGAAAAATCCAAAAAATATTTTCTTTACAATGATGCATGCAAACAAATACAAAATAAAAAAGTATAAAATGAAAATAAATAAAGACGGATAGCTGTGACTTTAGAACATTTAGTTTTTTATTTATTTATAAAGACCAATGATCTTTTAAGTCAAAGAGATGGAGATCCCATAATAAAGTAGGTCAAACTTGTACATAAAAATGTAAAATTTACACCGAATAAGAGTAAATACTGAATCTAATAATATTTACAAGAGCATATACTCATAAATTTTTGTAAGAGATGTCCTAAGGTCAATAGGTCATTCTTAATTTTCTAAGATCTTTAATATTCAACATTATTTCTATTTAAATATTTTCAAAGAAACTATAAAATTATACTTAAGTAAGAAACTATAAATTTGATGATCATATACAATTTCTTATAGATCATGTTCTTTAATTAAGTTAAATCTAACTAACCTAACCTTACTTAACTTAACTTATCCTTATCTAACCTAACATAATCCAACTCTTTATAAAAATATCCAAACCAAAAACAACTTTTTAAATAAAAAAGAAATTCAAACAATAATATTCTAATATCAAATCAATCTGTTTTTTCCAATACCTATAACCTTTTCATTTATTTTCCCCAAAATATTCAAATTTTATTAATAAAATATTTCACCCAACAACTAATTTAACTCAAACTCATCCTATCCTTGCCTATCCTATATATCCTAACTTAACCAATCTAACTTGAACCTAACGTGACAAAAAAAAGGGTAATAAATTATTATTATTATATATGCTAATAAGATATTTGTCAAAATGTGCAAAAATTGTCTTGAAATTCATAAGAAGAGATATTTAAAACAAGGGAGTAACACACCTATAAGAGCCATTTGTAAGGAGGGGGTGGAAGAAGAGAGGAGGCTTTTAGAGCATGAGAGTTAAAAAGACAGAAAGAGAAGACAATAAGAATAGGAAAAGTCCACGTTGATAATAATGATGTTGGCATGCCTCATTAAAAAGTCATAGTAAGAAGGAGACATGCAATTGAAAGCATGCATTTGCATGGAAAACCCAAAATATATGCAAACTCTATATATGTTGTTCTCTATTGGTTCACCCTTTTGCCCACCTTATTTGGCCTCCAATACCTCTTCTTCTTTGTGGGTACCAATTAACTTACATTATTATACATTTATATATTGGCTAAAGTGAGCTAGCTAGCTAGTAATCATAGGTGTTATGAAGTTACCTTTTCATCACTATAGTATTGTATATTTTGATGGACTATGTGGGTTAGTATGAGATATTTTGGTAGCCAACCTTGGATGTGAAAAGTTTAATAGTTTGTAGTTGTTTTCTTTTGGGGTAATGGTCAAAGTGTACTCGAGTGCAGATTTATGTAGATAAGTGAAGTTGGGTACATATAAACGTAGTTAAGTGTGTGAATCGTTAAAGTGTAATTTAATCCAGATAAGTAGATGAATGAAGTTGACAACAAAACTTACAAGTAATTAAGTACTTATATGAACGATTAGCCTTTGAAAATAGCAGTTCCTAAAAGGAAAAATGAAGCTAGGTGTAATACTTTCGATGAATGAATTGCCTAATGTAAGTGAGGATAAGATTGTTATGGGAATGGTGTGGATGAAGATATGGTTATGGGTGACTCCTTTTAGGTAATGGCTGGTGGTGGATTCATTTCAAGCAAAACTATCTCGGATCCAATTGGTGGTTTGGTAGTGACATTTGGCCTAAGCTTATAAGCAAATTGCCCTGCAGGAATGTCCTTCTGTGTGGGTCTCACTCCAGTATTGATAACAATGTTGATAAGGTGGTCGAATCTAATTCTGACCTCGCTATTAGTGTCCCGGCTAGTTCTTTTGTTATTGATCTTAGGTCTTACTTGCGTCTTGGCGAAAATGACTTCATCCATGAGGTTTCGAAAGGAAAAACTAGACTTAAGAGAAATCAAAACATAATGTTAAAATTCAAATGACACCCAATGAGACAAGCAACTTGTAAGGACACTACTGCGAGGAGTGTGGGCCTGTGTGGGAAGAAAAAACACATTCAGAATCATAAAAACAACTCAGACAATGTAGAGGAAGTCATGGAGAGCTCTCAGGATACTTTGGATGAGGAGTTAGCATGCTGAGTGACATCGATAGGTTGTGGTATATGCTTCATTGGATCAAAAGAAGTATGCAGTGAAGTCGGTTAATAAGAAATGACAAAGAGAAAGATAGATAAAAACGAAAGCTTAATCATGTTGAGTTGTTTTACTTGATATACTGATGCTTTAGTGTTTTTTTAATGTTTCTTTTCCTTTAGCTGCCAAGTGATTCTTCATCGCTAGCTAATTCATAATAGAGCTCAATTCCTATTAACTCATTGACTTTCAACCAACATGCATGTTGCCCAATTTGAACAAAGAATAACCCTTAATTCAAATATGAATTTGACATCTTGACCACAAATTGATAAGCTTACACTTAAAATTTGCAAACCTCACTCATACAACCACATTGACCTTTTGAAAATCATGTATTATCAATTCAATTTGGCGTCTTGAGAAAATGGGGTGTCTTAAAATGGTTTTATACTCTAATGTGTTCCTTCTCCTGCATGCCGATCTTTCAGAACCGAAACATTGATGTTACAAAGGCCCTTCTAACATTGCATAAATAAACATGCACATATTGCTAAGCTTTGAACATTAGACTTTTTACTTAGAAAGACTCTAATACTATATATAAGAAACAACTCATCACGTCGCAAAGTGCCTGCCACAATCCAATAAATTTGCCACTCTCTCCATATATTTCTTTATTTTAGCAATTTCATGTAGAGGGATAAAATTAGTAGCTAAGTAGAATCGTTTTATACTAAATACACACACAAATCTTGACTTCTTGCACATGGATGAAGCTAGCTAGACGTTATATAGAAGAGGATTGGGCATGAACTTGTTTGAATACTTTAGGGAGGTGAAAAACTATCTCAATTAACTTCATCCAATGTATACTATCGCATGACCAAAATATAGCTTATTTATAAAAGTTGAGATGAACCGTAACAATTTCGTCACTGTTATTATGTACTAAGTATTAATTACCAGGTTTCACTTGATAAGACAGACTTTTATAAAATTCACCTTTCTGAATCCTCATGTCGACAATGTAAATTTTCCCCTGAATTACAATGTAAACATTGTAAGTTTTCTTATTGCTAGCCTTTACTCTTTTCCTGTCTCTCATTCCTTTTCTCATGTAGAAGTTTCCCATAATATGTGGACCCTTAATTATTCTATGATATCAAAAATATTCCAAATCATAATAGTATTCATTGAGTGTGTATATATTACTTCTTCATATTTTTTAATTAGGTTCTTCTAAATATTTTGTTGTTCATTAGGAATTAAAATGAAAATAATATCAATATTTATTTCATTAAGTCCCTTTAAAAGAAGTTTTTTTTCCTTCTAAAAAATATATGCAGGATCCTCTTTATCTTAACATAAAATCAAACAAATTAAACTATTTTGCAATTTCAAGAATTGGATCATTCAATTAGTAGGTTTCAGTTCATGTCATTTTAAGTATAGATTAATTATTTTTTATTTTGATGATTCAATTAGGTTCCAACAAAGTTAGGTTTGGGTGCAATTTACTTTCACTAAACTATTTCACAAATTTTTACAATTAGTTTGATTTGGATCTAGCATATCTAATTCAGGTCACTTTTAATGGATGTAGAACATAAAAGATTAATGTCTAATTAACAAAAATATGAATCCTTTTTATAACATAAATATTTTTTCATGGGTGATGATACTATCTTACCCCGAGACGCTTTTTAAGTGTCTTACATTAATTAAATTTGTGATTTTTTGGAGATAATTTTTTAATAGTAAGTATTAATTGTTAATTATAAAATTTTTTGGATGCATTGACTATGTCAATGAGTACAAATGATACCTTTATTCAAATCAACCTCATCTGTTAAATATATTCAGGATTTTTTTAAATATAAAAAATTATGGATAAAGTATAAGTTTTAACAATTTATATATACAATAATAGGTTATAAAATTCAATCATATCATATTATTTCAATTTTATATATAATAATATGATTTTAATAATGGTGCAAGACATTTAAATTATATATGTTCCAAGACTCATATCATTTTTTTTTTCAATACATTCCTTTCAAGACTCAAAACAAGACATATAAAAGCTATCTAAGAACAAAACCACTCCTAATATAAGCAGCTGCCTAGAAAAAAGAAACATATATATGAATTATATCTTTACAATTAATTAATTATTTTGATGTAGGCTGATATTTTTGCTCACCCTTTTTGATCCAAACAAACAAACAAAATCTATGAGATTTCATATTTCAACTAGCAATCCTTCCAATAAAGACATATCCCAAGCATGACCATACAAAGATGTTGATCCCAAAAGACCAATAATTAAGACAATTAATGTTTACACAAAGAGTGGGTTCCATTAATAATTATCATTAAAGTCAACAGTCAACTTAATCAATGCATAATCTCATGAAAACCCAATATATATTAATTAATCTATCTTAAAGACACCCTTTAACTTAGACATAATTAATACATGGTAATGTTATCTAGTTTGCTTGTTAATCATATTGCATGTTAGATATTTTGCCCTAATAATTTACTTATATGTTGTTTATTATATACTCTCTCCGTTCCATATTAATTGTCATAGTTTTGATTTACGGTTTTTAATGTCATTTTTTGATTGATAATTTATTACATTATATGCTATTAATAATTGCAATATTATATTTTTATGATAATGTATATTGAGAAATTTATGGTCAAAATTTTTAAATTTTGATTGTACGGTTTTAAAAAATGACAATTAATATGAAACGGACGAGTAATTTTATATTCATTTATCAATTAATAGTTTTTTTTTTTACCCACCAATGAAGATGTAGATTCAAGAGAGAGAGAAGATGTGAATAAGGTGACAAAATTGCCAAAAAGATTGAATCATTAAGGGGAGAGACACATGTAGTAGAATAGGTGGGTATTTTTGGCTATTTCATAATTCATGTCTTGACCAATTCAATGCAAAGTCATGGACGTGAATTTTAACAATGATTACATCAATCTTAGTTAGCTATATATGTGTGGGAAAAATATAGTTACTCTTTGTAAATTGAGTTGTTTTGGTGATTAATAATGTTACATTAGTTTTGACAGTGGATTAGTTATTACTATCTTCGTTCCATATTATTTGTCATTTTTAAAAATTATGCAGTCAAATTGAAAAATATTGACCATAAATTTTTCAATATATACACTGATTTGTTAAATAAAATTACTATAATTAAAATTCGTTATGGAAACACTTTACTAAAAGTATAATACTGCAATTTTTAATAAGATATTATATATCAAATTATCAATTAAAGAATGATTTTGGAGACCCTAACAGTCAACAAAATGACAAATAATATGGAATAAAGGGAGTATAATTTAACTTTAAGTGAATAATGATAAATATGAGAAATTGAAGAAAAATATTCAGTAAATTTGGCTCTTATATAATTGATTGATATGAAGTGGATGATGAAACTGAAATATACGGGAGTATGAATAATTTTTGAAGATAAACATTTCAAGGATTATTTTCTGACCATAAACGTACAACATACATTAATTTTGAAAGTCAAACATTAATTCTATAAGTTTTTTTGAGAAATCTTAGTTGAAATACTATTCTCTCTGTTCCATATTATTTGTTCCATTTGAAAATTGCGCAGTCAAATTCAAACACTTTAGACCATAAATTTATTTATATATACAATGACTTGTTAAATGAAATGACTCTAATTAGATCTGTAACAAAAAATGCTAATAATATTGCATTGTTATAAAATTTTCTATAAGAAATTATCATTTAAATGATGACAATGAAGACTGTGACAATCAACTATAAAACAAATAAATATGAAACGAAGGGAGTAATATTAGATAATTCAGTATTTTTATTTGGTCAAAACCCTCATTATTGAAAACATAATCCAAACTAGTACATGGCATATGATCCCAATTTCATGTAGTTTAAATCACAAATTGCCAAAATTTCATGTGTAGTGTAGGCATATATAATAAAATGCATTTGGGAATATGCATGTACTGTCGGGTTTTTTGCATTTTGCACCCCGAACTTTGGGGGTATTTATTTTCTGGACCCCCATATTTCAAAGTTTATATTTTGGACCTTATACTTTGTGGACCCAAAAAATGTGGCCCAAAGTTATGTCTGACTCCGACGATGACCTAATTGTTGCCTAAACTTCCCGATATGGCATTTTATCATTTTTTTTCCTTCTTTTGACTGTTGTTTTGAAATTGACCAGATTTTGACAGCTAAGGGTGTGTCAAATTCATTGGTAAAAAATAGAGGGTCAAAGTTCAATTTTGATAACTTTTGGTAAATTTTGGTAACTTTTTTGGCAAATTTATGCTTATATGGGGTTGGAAATCGTGCAAGAAGAGGAAGAAGAAGTTGCGGCTGGAAAATTTTCGAAAGAAAAAAAATTGATAATGGCTTTGAAATACGGGGGTCCATATTGTTGCCGGAGATAAAGTATAGGGTCCATATTGTTGCTGGAGACAAAATATAGGGTCCTAAATATAGACTTTGAAATATGGGGGTCCAGAAAATAAATACCCCCAAAATTCGGGGTCCAAAAAGCAAAAAACCCTGTACTGTCGCAGTACAATATACCGTATACTTTTGTATGGAAATAAAATAATATTTTCTTTAAAAACAAGGAAAATGTTTGCCCTCGTTTTTATGTGATTTATTTAAAGTTAGGTATTAGATTTATCGGTTGATGATAAAATTATTTTTAAAAATGCATTTTGGTAAGTTAACAATATATAGTGCTTTGCCACAAATATACCCTACGCCTTAGTGGATCTATCTAAGTCCATGATATTCATATATATCAGAATAAGTTAATTTTTATATGATGAAGAATTTGTGTAAATGAAGTTTATAAATTTAAAAAAATGTATAGAAGAATCTTGCAATAATGTTGATAAATTTATGATGAATTTTATAATAAATATTGATGACTTTTTTTAAAAAAAATTAGCACCTTGATGGAACTAGGCAGATACCCCAAAATGTACCCCATGACAATTCTTTGATTTGGTCATAGTTTAAGAACCAACAATTGTTCCCTTTTTCTTTTATTTTTAAGTATTTTCTTTTTTTATTTGGTTTTTTTCAAAAATGATAAATATTTTGGGGCAGATACATTTTAGGTGTCTTGTCATTGTATAAAACCTATATATTTGTAAATTAAATTGGAAAAAATTATATGATTGACTTCTATAACTATAATAATAAATATAAATATATAAAATTATAAATAGTATATAATCACACTTTCATCATATTTTTTAAAATTTACAAAAAGACGTCTAAATATGTCTAATGGATGGGGTTCTTTTGTTAGGATGTCAATTTTAATTGTTGACGTAGTCAACACATTCCAAGCTTCTTATAATTGATAATTAATAGTAACTGTAAAAAAAATTGAGGTTAAAAATGATTATAAGTATTAATTTTATAAATAACAAGACATGCATCATCACTTTTTTTTGGGGGGTGTTGGTTATGACATTTTCCCCCTTTTTTAAAAGAAAATAAAATAAAATATGTGGCTATAGTATAGCGTGTAACATGTGTATGAAGAGAGAAAAAGAAGGAAAAAATAAAAGGAAGAATCGACAAATATTTTGTCACCAAAATGAAGCTTCACACTTTGGGCTCTACTTCTCTACCTTTCTATTCAGTTTTTTTTTTTTTCTTTTTAGTTTCTCTTGGCCAAAAATAGGAATAATTTGGAAAATACTTACAATGATGTGAACTGCAGAAATGCAGAAGAAATTAAATTATATATGATGACCATATATAATTTGCAAATAATCCTCCCAAAAAAAAAAGGTATTTTCATGTAGTTTCATATGGATGTAACTGGGTTGAGTTAAACATTAATATTCTCGTGATGGTCAAGTATTCTTTTAGTTGTGTCAAAATTTAAAGTCAGTAAAAAGTTTATATGTATTGATAAAAAATGTGGATAATAAATATGTTTATGAGTTTGTAAGTTGCCTCACCCATTATCAATTTATTTTAGAATGTAACCTTATTGTTTTAACCTTATTATAAATAGCTTATTATTGGTTATTGTTGATGAGTACTTATTAATACTAATTAGTGCTAATTACTACTCCATTTCTTAATAGTTGTTATTTTTAAGTTTTGGGAGAATATCAAAAATAGTAGTTGATTGGTATATATTGACAAAAATATTTCTATTTTGGTTATATTGTGTTGAAAATGATAAAAATAAAAGACAAATTTGACAAAAGTAATGGAGTGAGTACTAATTAACTAGAGTTTATCACTATTTATTATTAGTGCTATTAAGTTCTCATTGGAATTAAAAATATAATTTGAAAATATAACAAAATTTGGTCATAAATACCAAAGTTAAGTTAAAAAGAACTAGTCATCAAAATGTATAGAGATACATGACGAGTTAGATTTCTCCTTCATGCATTTGTAAATTTAAATCAATAGATTTTCACATTGAAAAGAGTCTATTAGTGTCTATTTCACCATTTATATTTGACTCATAAAAAATTTCATAATGATGACAAAAGAAAAATATAAATAAGGTTAAAGTTTAAAGTAAAACGTTACAGTCTTGAAAATCGATCAATTTCACAATGATAAATGAGGATTTCACAATTAAATCTAATACTCCGTATTTAAGTTAGTTGATCCCATCTTTTCAATGATTTAGAGACTATCCCAAACAGAGATGATGTAATACTATGACTCAAATTATGCAAGTGAAATAAAATAAATACAATGATCTCTAATGTGCTGCTATGAATCTTATTAGGTTCTTTATTTCACGAATCGATAACAAGTCGATATTTTTATTTAAGACGATGAAAATCTCTAAAAGTTTAATATCACATAAATGCGAATCGTTTTCGGATAGAGGGAAGATATTTGTAGATAGGAATTAAATTTGAAATTGAGTCAAAAAATGCAAAGTTTATTATTTTACCGCTGGCTAATGTTTTTCATAGATTTAAAATGTTAGCCAATATATCAACGCTTTCTTCTTAATTGTTTCATTAGGCAGCTGTCAAAATAAATAGGTGGAAAAAGAAATAAAAAATAGTAGTAGTAAACTTTCTTTTGAGATACTCATTGGTCATACTCCCTCCCTACCAAATTAATTGATGTTTTAATTAAATTTTGACCGTTAATTATTAACATATCACAATGAGTTACGATATGAAATTATGTTAATTGTAATTTTTAGTAAAATATTTTTTTATTGACGATAATTTTATAATATTATTCATTGCAATTTATGAGTAATTAACAATCAAAATTTAATCAAAGTGTCAATGAATTTGAGATGGAAAAAGTAACACATAAAAATGAAAGCAAGGTAAAAAGAAAGAGAAGTGAAAAAAATGATTTCTCTATTTTGGGAAGTTTTGCTAAGCTTTTTACTTTGCCATATTTGACCTTGTGGTCTATTTTTATAATATAGTTTGTTTTTACTTATACTTATGGTCTAATACTTATAATATTTGTAACTTTATATTTTTAATAGCTATTTTACTATTTTTTTTATCTCTAATGATGAGCCATCTATTCAATACTATTTCAGTCATTAATAATTCAACTTGCCAAATTCCATCTCTCTCCTCGCCAATTAAAACTAAGAGTAAATTTATCAATTTATTTTGCTTTATTAGATACCTTGATATTTCTCCCCCAACCTTTATAATAACAAATAATATGAGGATATACTCATATAATTACTAAGCATAACACGGTAAGCAATATATTCTAATAGGGACAACATATATAGTACTCCATTTGTTCTTATTTATTTAATTTTTTAACTATTTTTTCTTATTTTATATAATAAATCAATTTATAATTCTAATAATATATTAATTATTACTTTTCTTATATTTTTACTGTTAACATTCATTGATTGAAATATCAAAAGTTAGTTTTATTTAATGATATTGAAATAATTTTTTTACTAACAAATAACTGCGTTCTTAAGTTTTTATGATATATTAGTTTTATCCTGCCAGTTTCTAAATCTTATTAAAAGAATGGAGCGAATATAATAATTTACAAAATAAATTTGCGTAAATAATGAGCTACTCTCTCAATATTTCATAAATAATTATTCTTTTTACATATAAATATACAACACCTTTCTATGCTTATTTCTTTTTATTTTCCAAAGTTTTCTATGTTCCTAGCTATGGAGTGTCCTTCACAACTACATGAGTGGCTATGTCCATAAATAAATATATATTTATGTTATAATCACAGAAAAGTTCTATACAAAATCAACTTAATTAATAAATCTCTTCACTAATTATAAAATTCAAAACCAATTGGAAATCCTACTTATTAATATATGAAGGGGTCAGATGTAATAGTTTTACTCATAATTTATTTAGAAAAATCGATTCCAATTAATCTAAAATTTAGAATCATTCGGTATCTACTGCTCCATAACAAAGAAGTAAAGATGCTCAATGAGACATTTACGCACATACAAGTGTAATTGTAAAAATATGTTAAAAAACAAATTATTTACACACATGCAAGTGTATATAGTATATACACATATAGTCCATACTAAAGTAAATCATTTTTTTTCCTTGTCAAATAAGGTTATGTTGTTTTGTGTGGCGCGGTGCGGTGCGGTATTAGAATTCACCATATCACTCAATGTTCTTCAACACTTTACCACATTTTACTACAATTATTGCCAATATATTTTCTCACCTTTCCCTTACCTCACTTTTCTCCTCTACTTTTCACATTCTCTTCCTCCACCTACCAGATCAACCACACTTTCCACAAATTTCACCATCTCATCCCATACCTCACAGCACTTTCCACAATTTCACCGCACCTACCATTTCCATATCTTACCAACCACATAAAAGAACCGTGCTTAAATCAATCAACATAAATTTTATTTCATTCTTAGAAAATCCTAGAGGATTTCATTATTTTCTTTTTTTCTTAAAAGGAAAGGAGGGGCTTTGGTGGTCCATATATCAAAGGACACTGCTCATTTTGCCTTGCATATCAAGCAACTCCCTCTCTAACACTCTCTCTTTCTCTCTCTAATTCTCTCTGCTAAAAAAAAAACATTCATGGCAAAAGAATGATGATCACATCTCCAGCTCAAAACCCATGTGAGTTCTTCCTTTCTTTTTCATCTTTTCATTTTAATTCCTCCCTTAATTTCTTCTTTTTTATAATTCTCAATTTTAATTATTCCCCCCTCAAAATCTCTCCCATAGCATACCTTTCCCTCCCTTTCTCTCTCCTAAAAAACTCAAAAAGCTTAGCTCTTCTTCACCTGCTTGATTCTACAAAGACAAAATTCTTATCTTAATCAGAAATAAAGAAAAGAAACCCAGAAAAAATCAAAATAAAGGAGAATTCTTGTCTTTGATTTGCCTCCCTCAAATTCCCAAATGGGTATCTTCCATTAACTTTACTAAATAAATTACAACTCCTACTTTCTTGCCCACCAACTGTTCGATAAAATTCCTCAGTGATCACACAGTCTGAGTTACAAACTGGGTTTTTTCTGGGTATTTTCTGTTTCGATCAAATTCAAACCCCATAAGCTTAAAAACCCAGTTAATTAGGTATGTATATGTATATATATACAAAGATTGTTTGTTTGTTTGTTCTGGGTCTGAAAATTGTAGCCTTTTTTCCTTGCCTCTTGCAGTTAAAGCTGATGACTGATGACTGAAGAGCAATTTCTGGGTATTTTTTTTTTCATTTTTCCCTTCTGGGTTTTTTTTTCTGAGACAAAATTTGATTTGGGTTTTCTTTTTTTTTTAAAAAAAAAAAGCGGTGGGTTTCTCTCTCTAGGTAGCTAACTGTTTCTCTCTCTACTATCTGTGTGTTTTATAGCTGAAATTCCACCTTGACTGTCAGTTTCTTCTCTTATCCCTAACTCACCTTCTTCCTTGGGAAAATCAACCATTTTTTCTTCCATTTTTTTCTTCTCTCACCCCCTTGAAAATCATATCAATCTCCTTCTCTAATGATACTCTAATCTTTCAGGTTGATCTCGATTTCGATTTCTCCAATAAACAAAAATAGAAACCCATCAATTTCGATCGATCGATGAGGAAATGATTGGTGGTGTGTTGTTATACGAAGAAGGCGAACCAACCACTGCTATTGATGATGAGCAGTAGAGTAGTATATATGTCATTTGAAGTGTAACAGAAGCAAAGGTTGATTAATTAATTATAATTAGAGCGAGTATAGTGATTAGTGCATACTATATAGTTTTTTCAGACGAGATTAATAATAGAAGGTCAGATTATGAATACTCTCGGGAGTAATAATACGAGTAGTAAGCTTATCGATGCCAAGCTCGAAGAACATCAGCTTGGGGGAGCTAAACAGTGCCCTGGATGTGGACATAGGCTCGAAGGATCAAAACCGGTATGTATGTTGTTCTTCTTTTTCTTTTTTAGGTTTTTTTTTCGAGGGTGGGGGTCGAAATTTTATTGTTTTGCTAGATTTTAAGGTTAATGGGTGATTTTGTATTCGGTTTTCGGTTTTTCTGGGTTTTTTTTTCCTAATGATGATTAAAAAAAAAGGGGGAAATGAAGTGAAGGTATGAATGATTCATGGTGTATGTAAAATGGGTTGAAATTTTTGGATTTTTTTTTCTTTTTTCTTTTTTTTTTTAATGGTTGGGGTCGATTTTTTTATTTTGCTAGATTTTAAGATTAATGGGTGATTTTGTATTAGGCTTTCGGTTTTTCTGGGTTTTTTCCCCTAATGATAATTGAAAAAAGGGGGGAAATGAAGGTGAGATTATGAATGATTCATGGTGTATGTAAAATGGGTTGAAATTTTGGGCTCTTTTGGGTCTTTTTTTTTTTTTAGGTTTTTCTGGATGAGGGTGATTTAGTATTCGCCGCCTTGTGTTTTTTTGGATTTTTTTTAAAAAATCCCAATAATAATCAGAAAAAAAAAAGGTGAATGAAGGTGATGGATGATTCATGGTGTAAAATGGGTTGAAATTTCAGGTTCATTTTGGGTTAGTTTGAAACTTTTTTGAGTTTGATTTAATTTTTCCCATTTGGGGGTTTGTTCTAAATTTGGTGGGGTTTATGCCAAATTTTTCTTACCATAGTGAACTAATTTTTTTTTATATTTTAATTCACAAATTTGAATATTAATCCATGGAAATAATTTGATGAGGAGGCAGGATTGGGTAGGTCTACCAGCTGGTGTAAAATTTGACCCAACAGACCAAGAGTTGATTGAACATCTTGAGGCAAAAGTTGAAGCTAAATCCTCCAAATCCCATCCTTTGATTGATGAGTTCATCCCTACTATTGAAGGTGAAGATGGCATTTGTTACACTCATCCTGAAAAACTCCCTGGTAATTAATATTTTTTTTTACCCTTTTTCGGTACTGTATATAAATAAATAACGGATCTAAGTTTTTTGATTATGGGTGACCAATATACAAAAAACTCATCATATGATTATCATAAAATTATGTTGTCTTGGCATTCCTCATTCTTGATCACCCTTCTTTTTCTTTTTTCCAGTTAAGTAAATCAAAAACAACTTTAATTAATTAATTAATCAACTGTTCTTTTGTTTAACTGGAAAAGTAAAAAAAAGAAAAGACAAGAAATGGTTGTTATTGGCTTCTTTCTACAAGTCTTAACTGAAAACAACACAGATTAACCACCATCTCCACCATCACAAGTTTTTCAATTTTTTTTTTTTTTGCACCTTTCCTAATTAGGGTATACTCTACTTCCTCCTCCTATTTTTTCCTTTCCCTTGCTAGCTCCATTGTTTGTTGTGACTTTGAAGAACTACATATATATTTCTACAATTTGCAATATAGTTTCTCATTAGTCTTATTGTTTGTTGCACCTAAGTAAGCAACCTAACTTTGAATTTTCTTTCTCTTTTTTTTTTCTAAAAAAAAACAAATAGGAGTGACAAGGGATGGTTTGAGTAGGCATTTCTTCCATAGGCCATCCAAGGCGTACACGACGGGCACTAGGAAGCGTCGTAAGATCCAGACTGAGTGTGACAACTTGCAGGGGACTGGCGGGGAGACCCGGTGGCACAAAACGGGCAAGACCCGGCCCGTGATGGTCAACGGGAAGCAGAAGGGGTGCAAGAAGATCCTGGTCCTCTACACCAACTTCGGGAAGAACAGGAAGCCGGAGAAAACCAATTGGGTCATGCATCAGTACCACCTGGGCCAGCACGAGGAGGAGAAGGACGGGGAGCTGGTGGTCTCCAAGATTTTCTACCAGACTCAGCCCCGCCAGTGCAATTGGTCCTCCTCCGACAGGACTGTTGCAGCAGCAACCACTACCACTAGTGTTGCTGCAGCAGGCGGGGAGGAGGCTGCTGGCGGGGGGAGTGGGAGCACCTCTTCTTCTAAAGAGGTGATCCCCTCCACCAACATCCACCACCGCCACGCGGTGGTGGATGGTGGTTCCGCTGGTGGTGGTGCAGGAGGAAGTGTTATTGTGGGATATAATGCTATAGAACAAATGCAACAACATTTGAAGGCTGCAGAGAATTATGGATTTGTCAACTTTAGTAAAGGCTTTGATGAGGTAAAGTTTTAAAATTCTTACCCCTTCCTACTCACCCCTCATTGAGAAAAATAGTTAACCAACGTAACATGTAAATGTGAGGTGGAGAAAAATGGATTTGACTAAGCTTGCAATGTTGAAAGTTTCAAGTTAAAGTATCCAAAAATGAAAAACTACGTGTATATATACGTATTTGAAGTGATATGAACACTTTTGGTAAAATAATTGTTGTTGCCACCTAAATCAACCAAAAAAACCCTATAAAATGTAGTATATTTCTGTCATTAGGATCCCATTTTGTTGTATTTAATTTGTATATTTCGGAATATATTCAACACCATGAAAAATTAAAATAATACATTGGAAAACAACGTTAAGTTAGTACTTTTTAGATTGAGATTATTATTATTATTCTCTTATTGGAGGAACAATGGTCCAAGTATATCCTCTTTGACTCATTTTGAAATTATAAGAAAACTAGAAAACTATATTAGTATTCTTATTATTATTATTATTATTATTATTATATAATAAAGCTAAGGTTCGAAAGTTGCATAAAGGATTCAATTAAGCTTTGTTGGGCAGTTTTTTTGACTGTTTGTTTAGTTGATTCAGGCGGGAATTGGAGATGCTTCAACGGCTGCTGCCATGTCAGCAGCTGGTGTATGTGATGATCATCATGATCCTAGATCACTTCATCATCACCATCAACATCAACATCATCATCATCCACATCATCATACCATGGTTGCAGCTTCTACTACTACCGCTGCTACTACTAGTAATGCTGATCACCACCAGCATCAACATCAACATGAACATCAACATCAACATCATCCACATCATCATCATAATCAGCATCCACATCATGGGATGGGGACCACGGCGGCGTTCCACATCAGCACGCCGTCGCATCCCATATCGCAGATCATGGCGCCCCCTCCGCTACATCATGCATCCATGCATAACATCCTAGATGATGACTCATTTCATGTGTCAAGGTTGATGCTCCAAAACGAAGCTTTTCAGGTAAACCTATACATGCATCCATAATAATTTGTGTGGGTACGTATGTAGTAATTACTTGCATGAAAAGAGAGGAAAAAAAAAAAGAAAGAAAAACATTGTAGTGCCCCCATGTATATGTTAAACATATCTTTGAAAGAAAAGGTTGTTTATATTATGGTTATCATCTTTCTTTTAAAAAAAGATATAATACTTCTATTTCATAATACTTATCACTTTAACTAACTTCTTTGTCCTATAATAATTTTCGTTTTACTATATCAAAGTAATCCTTTTCAACTAACTATTTTTATTAATTTTAGACTATACAAAAATAGAAGTAGCAGAAAGAAGTATGTACAAACAATTTAACATTAATATTTTATAACTTTTCACGCAGTATAATACCTAAGTGACTCTTTTTATTGGTTTGCTAAACTTTTATTAAATGAACAGGTAATATACTCCCTCTATTCCATTATTGAATGTGATGGTCTCCAATGTCAATATTTGATTGATAATTTCTCATATAATATTTTATAAACAAACAATTCCAATACTATACTTTTATAATAGTATTTTTCGTTACGAATCTAATGACAATAGTTTTATTTAACAAATCATTATATAAACTAAGAAATTTATGATCAAAATTTCACTGCATAATTTTCAAAAATGACAAATAATATGAAACAGAGGCAGTATATATACATGAAACATAAAATCTTATTTGATCATAAACTCAAGTAGAAAGCCAAGCATGTATCCAATAGTGAGTATTATATGTCTAAAGAAGGTGAGTTGTAACACAATACATACACAAATATAGAAGTGATGACGATTAGAGAGATAATTAAGAAATGAGACAAAATGATCATAAGATTGGGATGATAATGAGTATAATTTTTACATATGTAAATTGAGCAGCAGCAGCAACAACAACAACAGCAGGAAGAAGTAGAGGAAGAGGAGACAGAGTCAGAACAGCATAATGATAAAGTGGGAGGTGGAAGGTCTGCATCTGGTTTGGAAGAAATAATAATGGCCTGCACTTCTTCTGCTTCTTCTTCTGGCCCTATCAAACAGGTACCACTTACCTTTCATTTTCACCCTCCTTTCATTTCCACACCTTTTTGACCCTGAATTCTATGCTACTTCCTAAGTACCCTACCCTACCCCATATACCTCTAATTTCCCTTTTTATTTTCATTCATTTTGGCTCTTCTATTTATATTACCTCCGTTCCATATTAATTGACATTTTGACTAAATTTTGATCGTTAATTACTCCCATATTACAATGACTTACACTATGACATTATCATCATTAGAAAGATGCTTTGCCCAAACTTACAATGCAGGTAATTTCATATTGTAACTCATTGTAATTTGTGAATAATTAACGGTTAAAATTTGGTTAAAGTGTCAATTATTATGGAGTGGAGAGAGTAATTAATACTGCCCCTGTTCCATATTATTTGTCATCTTTAGGAACCATGCAGTCTAATTTATAAAATTTTGACCGATGATTTGTTAAATAAAATTACTACCAGTAGATTCGTAACGAAAAATACTATCACAAAAGTATGATAGTATAATTATTAATAAAATAATACGGAATGCAGGGAGTATAATACTTTCTCAAAAAAGTATATACTTCCTCCTCATAAACATATAGACTCCTCAATATACATGATAACGTAATATATTGAATTTAATATTAAATATTTTCTGTTTTTATGGAATATTAAATATTTTCATATACGTAGTATAATCTTATATATAACTTTTTGGAGACTACAAATTAGAAGAAAATGCTAATTGAAATATCATATCGAAAATTGTAAAAAATAAAAGTAATGTGCAGTAATTTTGAAATGCATAGAATATTCAAAAATTAAAAACCTTTGCCTATGTAAATTTGTATAGTTATTAGACCACGTAATTCGGATGTTTAGCTGTGAATGAACTATTTGCTCATTTGGCATCATGGTAATATTTCATGTTGGATGTCAGAGGATGAATTCCCTCTTTATAAGTTGTTAAGTTCAATTGAAATATCTTTGAGATATGGATCCGGTTCACATGACCCACATTCATCTTTGTAAAAGGTATTTAGGACACTCAACCTAGGTTAACTCGTTAGGTCAATATGATACTGATTGCGGATTTAGGTTTTAGGTAATTTTCGACTGATGCTGATTTTATGTCAATTTTTAATCAATAATTTTGTCTTCAAACATATATAGACTTGTGTAAATAGTTATATGTTCTACCTTAGGTACCTCCTATCTTTTTACTTTCATTTTTTTGCTCAATCTCTCCCTATATAGAAGCAAAAAGAAGGAGAAAACTCTATTAATGTGTATATAGTTAGTTAAAGGAGGGTGGGATGTACATAAAAGAAAAAGGAAATTAAGTTGGAAAAAAAAGGTGAAGAAGAGTTTAAAAGATGCTCAAAAACACAAAAAAGGAAAATCCCCCAAGTTCTTTATTATACTAGTAGAGTTTAGGAATAAAGAGCTAACTAGAAACCTTTCCCTTTTTCTCTTTATCTCTTTAAATTTTTCTCTTTTTCATTAGTTTTTTCTTCTACGTGGTACGTAGTAGTAACCCACATCATTATTTGTGTATACAAGGAAATTCATCTACTCTTTATCCCTTAAAAAGGAAAAAAGAAAGATAAAGGATGTATTTGCTAATTAACCATTTAAAAATTTGAAAAAGATACACAAAAAAATGGATCTAGACTTAGAATACATGTGAATAAAGGCGGAAATTATGAATATTTTTTATGCATATTATATTTAAATAATTTTGTATATACAATAAAATGTTGGCAAGGTTCTTAAGTAACGTATTTACAAGTCATTTTATTCTTTTTATTGTTCAAAGTTATTAATATACGACAATCTTTACATGATTTTATGTTTGTATGAAAACTAAATTGTTGTACATTATATTTGAAAAATAAATATAATACTATATATAAACTATATAATATTGTGTTATTCTTTGTAATATTTCATATTTATTATAATCTAAGACAATATTTACTTAATATAATTTTATTAATTTATTTTTAAAAATGGATCTCACCTTGGAATGCATTTGAAAAGAGGCGGAAAATAGTATTAATTTGCACGTACTATTTTAAAAAACTTATATGTAAAAAATGAAAGTTGGTGAGATTATTAATAACGTACGTATTTCAGAATCATCTCAAAACTGAGCCAGAAATTAGGGCAAAAGAATAATAATTTACATGTACTATACACAATGGAATGTCGGTGACATTCTCAAGTTGTAACGTATAGTCATCTTAAAACTGAAATTTGCAACAATATATGTACATCGAAATATGTATCTTACTTAAAATCAAAAAGTGTTCAATTAATTCTGCCAGAAATCACTATTACTTTTTATCGGTTGGACAAAAAAGCCACGAGAATGCATGTTCGTCACTCATATACTATAAATAATATCCTGATCGAATGAATTTCATTTGCTAAGTATATCTTAAACGTTTGGTTGTAAAGTTGAAAAATTATTTTGGATAAAAAGATAATATTTTATATTTTTATACAATTTATATGTGATATTATAGTTATAGAAATAAAATATTATCATTTTTTTCAAATTAATATATGAGTATATGATTTTAATAATTAATACTAAAGCATGACACTTAAACTGATACATGATACATACACATTGAAAAGTGGGCAAGATTATGAAGTATTCACTCAGTTCCATGTTAATTGCTGGTTATAAAATTACAGTCTTTCATATCCTTTTTTAGTAGAGTATTTCTCATATCATATTTCATCGAAAAACTACAAAATTATTCTCGATTTTAAGATAATATTTTTTCTTCCTAATCTATGGGATAATAAAACATTGTAATAATTGAAAAACTAATGGTTAGAGTTTTTAAATTTTAATTGACGCGTATATTAATGTAATTGCCAATATGGAAATATGGAATAGAGGGCGTACTCTGTACTAACTTATCTAAGGGTTATATTAAAAGATTCAAACAATTCCTACTTTCGGCTTTTGTATGTCAATAATAACTATTTTGTTTTTATTTTTTTGGTGGTTCAAAAAAATAAAAATTATATTCTTTTGGAACATCATTGAATAATTCCCTAAATTTTCAAATATATTTATAAGAGTAAACTTATTGAGCTAGCTAGGAATTATGAATACTTTTCAACGATTAGACACAAAAGCCACAAAAAAAAAATGACTCTAAATTTAGAGTAGGACAAAAGAAATTCATGAGGAAAGAACCTGGTTTTTATTTTATCTATCTGTGGACACAAAGTACTAAAGCAACCACAGGAAATTTTTTGGAGGAATTATAAAGAAGGTTGTAATTACGTTAGAGAAAAAATGATTTCTCATCAAGGAAAGAGAGGAGGAAAGATAGTAAATGTGTCTTCTTGCATTCTGTTTTTTGTGTCTCAGCATCTTATCTTTCGGTGAAATTTAACTTTCAAAATATATATTCAGATGCTCATCACTCATCAATATATATATATATATATATATATATATATATATATATATATATATATATACACACACACACATATATGAATGCACTGCATTTATAGTAGTTGTCAGCAATGACAACCACTATAAGTAAAATAAATTTTATTCGTACATGTGCCAAGTTTTATTTTGACTGTTAGTTTTCTAATTTAATATAAATTGTCAAATATATTTTTTCAAATTTTAGTTTATTTTAAAAAAAATTAAAATAAATATTTTTCAAAATATGCTTGTTTACTAGGCAAAAACTTAGAGTTAAGATATTTAAATTTAAAAAAAAAATTGAAAAAATGTTTTTAATTAAGAAAATATATTTTATAAAATTGTAATAAATAAAAAAATAATAATAGCTAAGATAAAAGTTGACACATATATGAATAAATATTGTTTTCATTATGATGGTTGTCATAGTTGACAACCACTATAAGTTTTTTTGGGAAGAACTTATAGTGGTTATCAACCACGACAATGAAAACAATATTTATTCATATATGTGTCAACTTTTATTTTCGTCATTCATTTTTTTATTTAGTATAACATTATAAAATATATTTTCTTAATTAAAAAGTTTTTTACGAAATTTTTTAAATATTAAATATCTTAACTCTTAATTTTTACCTAGTAAATATGCATATTTTGAAAAAAACATTTATTTTAAATTTTTTAAATAAACTAAAATTTAAAAAATATATTTTACAATTCATATTAAATTAAAAAAGATAATGGTCTGGATAAAACTTGGCACGTGTACAAGCAAGATTTATTTTACTTACGATGGCTGTCGTGGTCGACAAAAATTTTGGAGTGGTTGTCAACCATAATAATTATCACAATAAAGTGATTTTTATTTGTATATATGTCAAATTTTATTTTCACCATTTTTTATTTTATATAAATTTATGAAATATATTTTCTTAATTACAAATTTATTTAAAAAAATTTAAAAATTAAATATGTTAAATGTAAGTTTCAACCTAATAAAACCAATATATTCAAAATATTTAATTTTCAAATTTTGGTAAATAAACTATACTTAGAAAAATATATTATATATTTTTTGTTTCGGATCTGGTGTTAATTAGCATGTCAATACTGGGGTTTGTTGTTGTTGCATATTTTATAATTTTGGGGTAAATGAAAATATGAATGATCAAGATGAAACTTGATACATGTATGGACAAGATTTATTTTATTTGTGATGATTGTTATGATTGACAAATATTATATATATATATATATATATATATATATATATATATATATATATATATATGAGAATGGATCACATGAGCATGGACCTTATATGAGCATGTGAGCATCAAAGCATTTCTGACGGACATCAAGTATTGTTTTCATGGACATTAAATATCCAACTTGATGATCACCATTCATATTTGATGTCCATGAAAATAATACTTGATGCCCGCCAGAAATGCTTTGATGCTCACATGCTCATATAAGGTCCATATTCATGTGATCCATTCCATATATATATAATGTTTATTAATCATTTGTTTCTCACTTTCTCTCTCAATTTTGTGGTACACCATGTTTTGAACTTGCGAATAAAAGGAATGTTTGCATCGTAACTATGTATATATGTAGGACAATTTTGGTTTGGACCATTTTGGGAGTCATGATTAATTTGAGGGAAATGATTTTAGGGGGGGGGGGGGGGAAGGAAAGTGAGCGATTGGGTTGATTGAATGTTTTAAAACTAATTAAAATATTGGGAAAAAAGCGAATAATTATTTTAGTTTTTAATTAGCTAAGCAAAATCCAAAATGTAAATTTGAGTTCAAATTGCTCTATAGACAACATCTAAAACCTGTGCAATGGAATCCTAAGAACAAACTCATTATGACCAATAATTTTAGAATATATACATGTATATATATATAATTGATTATGTAAACGTGACATTTTTGTGAGCAGGTAAGCAAGGATAGACATCAAATATTATTTTGGGGGAGATCAAGTTTGCTGGTGAAATCATGGGGCCGTCAATTATCCATGCAAACTTGATGTCCTCTTAAGTAATATTTGATGTCTATCCCTGCTCACTTTCTCATAAAAATGACAGTCTTACATGATTAGCTCCCATATATATATCGAAAATGATAAACATCTTGATGCAAGATAGGTTATTAACCATCTTGCATTTTATGTAAATCACTAAAAAAAAATTAAATGTAAGTATATTTAAATCATTATAAAGGTAAGTTTCATTACTTTAAGGGTTATTATGACTTATAAATTATATAAAATATTTATTTATTTATATTTTGTCATAATTATAAAAATATGCACAAAATATGCATTTTCTACTTTGATTGATAAAATTAGGCAATCATTAATATTTTTTGACCTAGAAAATAAATAATATACTCTTATATTTGATAAATATATATAATTATTTGAGAAAGTATTATTAAAAGTTACAAAAATGTGAATTATGCACAATTTAAAATGGTTCTTAACCATCTTGAGTCAAGATATGTATCATTGTCCTATATGTGTATATAGGGGGTGTAGAGAGAGAAATTAAATTACACTTAACTAGTTGATGCCATTACTCTCTCTCTCTCTCTCTATATATATATATATAGAGAGAGAGAGAGAGAGAAATTGGATTCTAATAATCCTTACTTTTGTAAATTGGATGACAATAATCCCTACTTTAAATTTGTATTCTGGTGGTCCAAAAAAAATTAAAATTGTATTGTAGTGGAACATAATTAAGAGTATACCCTGAATATCATAGATTTTGTGTTGCATTTGATTCATAACACTTTACCACGATTTTTAATAAATTTACAACACTTCTCCCAATTTTTTTGAATTTTTTTTTATTTTTTATGATTTTTTCAATTTTATTCTTTTTAAAAAATCATAATAATTGCTCGGAATCTCAAAAAAAAATAATTTAAAAAATGTTTTGGCAACTACACTTTATTACCTATCTGGGGGCAGGAACGAAAAAAACAAAAACAATATGGGGTAGGCATGAAAAAAATAAAAAGAATGTGGTGATGGATTTGGTACCACTAAAATACAATTTTTTTTTTGGACCACCATAATACAAATTGAAAGTAGGGATTATTGCCATCCAATTTGTAAAAGTAGGGATTATTAGAATCCAATTTCCCTATATATATATATGGGCAAATAACGCAAGAATAAATTAGGGACAATAAGTAATATATATGCTAATTTGGTTTTATTTTATCAAGAAAAAGAAATTATATTCTTTTAAAGAAAGTTGAGTTACAAAATTGTGTAGTCCTTCTTTTGAAGGTTCTATTTAAATTATCCTTAATTATTTCACACTAGCATAGAATCGAGTGAGTGAATTAACCTGACGAGCTATCGAATAATTTGATTGTCTTGATGGAAAAATATGAAAAATACATCTGGGGGCAGATTTACCTAAATTTACATAAGACAACGCAAATTTATCAGTTTTTACTCAAATTTATCCAATATAAATAATAATGTCCAACTTACCAAATTTACCAGTTTTTACCTAAATTTACCAAAATTTTCCAAAAATTACCAAATTTTAAAAAACTAAAAAAAATTAATTTTGATATATTGGCATCAATTTGCCAAAAGTTACCAGAATTTACCAAAAGTTATCCAAAATTACCAAAAGTTACCAAAATTTAACTTTAACCCAACTGTTTTTTACCCATGAATTTGACAGGCCCTAAGTATTTTTGAAGAATAAAATATCTAAAATGTTACATCCATTATTATTTATATTGGATCAAATCTTAAATGATTGATGTAGGTTATACAATGACTATTGAAAAAAAAAAGTTATTTAAGTACAATGATGTGATTATAAATAAATGACCATAATGCTAATATTTTGAGGTATTAATGTTATAACATTTCTCCTTTATATATAACTTATTGATGTTTATGCATAACTTATAGTTATTGAGGTTTACCTCTTATGTTAGGACACACTCATTTTCGATATTATTGTTTGTCATTTGATTGAAGGGATAGTAATCTTATAATTTTCAATTTAGTATGATTGAAATTTAGCACATGATATTGTAACTTTACCGGTAAAAGCATTCATCTAAGAGACCGTTTGGTTGATAGAAAACCCCGTAAAAATTTGTCAATTTTTATGTTGATTAATTTTCATATTTGGTTGCATTTAGGTTTTGGGAAAAAAAAATTATGATGGGCCTACAATTTCTTAGGAAATTTTTTTATAGGGAAATTTTCCCGAGAAAAATTTCTCTAGAATTCCTACCAAACGATCTCTGAATAGATAATATGAAAAAACTATAATAATCGTTTGGTTTGTCAAAAAACTATCCGACTCGAAATTTCAATTCAATCCAATCCCAAAAAAAATTGGTTATGGAAAATTCTTTATGTTCAGACCTGAACACCTCACATCCGGGTTCAGACACCATCCAAACCCCGATCTTCCTTGGCCCAATCATATAGATTTTGTATCTAATATAGATTTTTTTGTCCAATATATGGGTGCTTGAATTCAAGTTTAACCCAAATCTAAATTCTTAACAGCCCAAATTAAGGTTTAGATTTGTTCCATCCTATATCTAAAGTCCATTATAGGAAATGGAATTTTTCAAAGGAACACTGAATATGATATTGTTTTATGTTTGACTTTAGAAAACATGCAAGAACTCTAATATTATTAATATAGTTAGACCCTCGATGTTCTTTTGTGCAGTACAGTTCGATGCAGTTATCATAACTCACCAGTCATCATACCACTCAATATTTCTCCATATTTTACCATATCATATCACACTTTATCATAACCATTACCAATATATCTCCTCATTTTTTTTTATCTCTTCACTTTTTTTTTTTACTTTTTTACATTCTCTCTCATCACCTACCACATTAACCGCATTTTCCACAAATTTCACCATATCATTTAGCACCTCACCGCACTTTCCAGAATTTCACCACACCACACAATTTTTGCATCTTATCAACCGTACAAAAGAAAAGGACCTTAAATGGATAATAATTAATTTCAGTGTACATTTCAAGTAATTTTTTTGGGGATATGGGTTGAAGAATCTAGGAAGAGGATGATGATGTGAACAGTGCATAGAAATAGAGCATAATAACAACATGGGGATAACTAATAAGTAGACAATGACCCTTAAAAAACTTTTGTCATGGCACCATTAAATACACACCACCAACAAAAACAAACAAACAATACTAATACTAATAGTATAAATATATAAATATTAATTGAATTGTCAATATCTGTCTCTTCAGGAATAATTAAAAGACAAAAAAGGCACCTTCTCCTTAATTTCCATTCCTATAAATAAATACTATTTTATTATTATTTGTACCCCAAAAAAACCCTAACCCTAGCTTTTGTCATTTTCTTCCCTTTTTTTCCTATTTTTTTTTCCTGAATTTTATTGTACTTGCAGGAGTCAAATATCACAAACCCACCAGAAGCAGAATGGCTCAAGTTCTCAACATTCTGGCATGATCCTGACAACCCAGATCATCATGGGTAATCTCAAAAAAATCCCCAAAAAGAAAAAAAAAGAAAAAAATTACTGCTACCCAAAAAAAATAGGAAAAAAAACATAGGTAGGAAAAAAAATAAAAGGGGAAATCATACAGTGATATACCATATTTTTCTTTTCTTTTTTTTTTTGAGTTTTTTTTTTTTTGGGGGGGGGGGGGTTTGGGGGTTTGGGGGTTTGGAAAACTGTTGTGTTTCAGAGCTGAACAACTGAATAACTAACTGTACAAGTACAACAGTTGGCCATGTTGTGAAACAAAGGAAAAGGAGAAAGAAAGAAAAAGAAAAAAGGAAAAAAAAAGGCTGCTATGAACTGACACACAAAAAAAAGGTGGAAAAAAAAACTTAAAGGAGTATGTATGCATGAAAATCATCACCAGTATGATTACAAGAATCATCTTTTTTTTCCTTTTAATTTACATATTTTGAGTTTTTTTTTAATTTTTTTTTATTGGGGGTGTTGTAATTTTTCTCATAGATTAGGGTTTTTTTGTTTAATTTAATTGTTAGTTTGTTAATTTGTATTATTATTGTAAGTTGTTATACTTCCTTTTTTTCTGAAAGGAAAATTTGCCAATTCAGGAGTTGTGCAAATTGAATTGTAATAGGAGAGGAATTGTTAATTTGTGATGTAATAGTTCCTTTAGTTTCTTTTAGTAGGATGTGAATTAAAATTTTACATATGTTTCTTTTTATAGAAATGAGATGAAAATTATATTTACAGATTACTTGTGTGTTTTAATCTCTTTCAATTCTCATCATTTTGGGATGATAATTGCTGATATTATATGTAATATTCTTATATTCCTTTAATGTTTTTGTTCTTATTTAAAGGAACCATATGATTTATCTAGATTTTTTTAACTCAATGTTATTTATTCATAATATATCAGATGCTTGTTGATTGGGTCCTTGCCAGGAACACCACCTTCTCTCCACTCCGTCCAGGGTTCGAATCCTGGGGGAACATTCTTGGCTTACCAGCGTATGGGAGCGCTCTGTGTAAGAAGGTTGGCAGATCTTACTCTTAAGAGATCAATAGGAGAGGTACATATCTGCCCCAATAGCCAATGAGCTTAGCTCAAGTGGCATGAGGGTGAGAGGTTTATCCTCTCCACTACTCCTTATTGGCCTCATTCTTGAAAATACCGAGGTTATATTTAAAAGAATAAAGAAAAAAACAATAATAAAAGAATTAGTTTTCTTATATGTTTAATAAAATTATATATATATATATATATATGATAATATATTCAGCAACTTGGGAATATATAGGAAGACAAACATTTGTCACCACTCCAATTAGGTTTATTAAATTTAATATAATAATTGGAAAACTCGACATAATCTAGAAACCCAAATATTTTCTAGCACAATCAGAAAACAAATCATATTATCCACTTAGAAGATTTTAGAACACAATGTTCCTAGTAAATTGTATGACAAAATCAAGAAAACGGCACAGGTTGCGCCAACCATAGGCAAATCGTGGTGTGCTCATTACGGACCGTGTTGAGACTCTTAATTAATTGGTATTTTTGTCACATTTTTGTCATTAAAGATCACATCACTTATGATGACTTTATGGGTTGTTTGTTACCTCTTTGGCTTGCTTAATCATAGTTAGCCAATGATATATATTGTTGAGGCTTCAATCATCTTTGTCATAAAATGATCAAACTTAACATGATATATTAGTGTTTTGGGCAAGAGTACATGATTTAGGATTGGGATTGGGATAAGTATTCTAATATAGATAGGATTATCCTTAGTTGTAAGTTCTATGAATAATGATCTAACAACGATGTTATAGATGCCTATAAATTTTCTTAGTGCATTGTTCTAATTTTTTTATTTTCGGTTTAGGGTTTTTCACATAAATATTGTATCAATCTTTTTCGTTCTTGTTTATGAATTCCCCAGCCTAACAATTGTTGTGTTTTGAACAGCCATTTTGTGAAAGTAGAGTTTGGAATCTTGTTTTTACCACATTATAAACACAAACACAAATGATATATCGTAAAAATGATGCATGCAATGCAATTAAGTATAAAGTGGACATAGCCTCTCTTTATTGCTTTATTATATTCCCTTGTATTATTCCTCGTGCTTTTTTTTCACAATTTTTGCCCATATATTTTGGGGTCTACATGCATGAGGTTCTTTTTTAATCAATTAATTCCTTTTTATTTTAATTTGTATATATATAAATGCATGGTGTGTTATTTGTAATATGAGAGGACGTGCATGAGACATGTAAATCGTTAAAAAGGCAAACTCATGAAAACTACTAAAGACATCAAATGACGCAACTTCATCGTAGTTTCTCAAGACGAATAAAGACAGCATCGAATAAATAAGCCCCACTATTTAATTTATACCATATAGTATAGTAAAATCCATATATTCTGTCTCATTTATTAGTCAATGATATTACCAGTTCACAGTATTCAGCTACTGTATTTGAAGTACTTTCCCGTCTCATATTAATTGTCATAATTTTGATATTCACGGTCTTCAATGAAACTCTTTAATATAATTGATGATTTCTTACATAATATATTACTAACAATCGCAATATTATACTTTTATGATAATATTTTTCGTTACGAATCTAATGATGATAATTTTATATAACAAATCATTGTATATATTGAGAAATTTATAGCCAAAATTTTTGAAATTTGACTATACGATTTCGAAAGATGACAATTAATATGGAGTAGAGGGAGTATTCCTTAAAAAAACAAATTTGTATTTGAAGTAATATTGTTGGGGAGATCCAAGGCGAAAGTCCATTTCAACCAAGGTTGTTAGAATCGGGATCCTAGTTAGGATTCATGGTGTAGTTAGGATCGGAATAAATTCACATAGGATTGTGGATCGAAATGTAGATCGTAGAATCGCATCAAGAATGTTGGGATCATAAAATCGTAGGATCTTAGATCCAGATTGAGATTTTAATAACTATGACTTTAACTAAGGTCCATGGTAACAAGTTAAGTAAGATTTTATCGTAAAATCAATTGGTGTTAAGAGGAGAGGGGTAGCATACTTGATTTATATATCATGCCCTACCACCTTAATCTTTCGATGTGAAACTTCAAATTCATGGGTGAATCCTGACAAATATTTAGTGTCAAACTAAGTCAAAACATTGATATACGTACTATTTGGCAAAATTAACAATTTATGTAATTGATAGTTGTTTGAGAAACTCGCACACCTATAGCATTACCAATAGTCACAACTCTTCAGTCTATCTCAGGATCAATGTCAGCATGACTGTCATCCTCTATAAGATGTTCATGCCTATAGCATTTTGGTTGTATGGGATATTATACAAAAGTATGATATACATTAATTTGATACTTATACATGGGTAGCTAGCTAGGATAGCTTCCATATGAGTTCTTTTAGTTTTAGCTACCATTCATAAGTTTGTTATACATTGGATAAATGTCAAAATAACTTTCTAAATGTTGAATTAGAAAAGGAAGTGTATACGGAATAACCGGAGGGTTTGTTGATAAGGGACAAGAAAAGAAAGTATATAAACATATATGATCATTGTATGGACTAAAACAAGCACTGTTCTTTTCCCCTGTAGGGACTAGGGATGAAGCGACATTTGAGAGACATTTATTTTGGAACTCGATTTCTCTTCTTTAATTAAAATTTTAGTTTATATTATTGTAATCAGATCGAAGAAATATAGAGTTGCTTGATTTTAACGAATCTTAAGAAACTTCTTATAAATGATATACTGCAAAACTAGAAGTTTAGAAAATTTTGTATGGTTCCCTCCTTAAATGTTGAAATTTCTACAAAAAGAAAGATGCAAAGTTTTACAATCAAACTTTGGAAGAAAAATTTTCAAACATGACATTTGATAAGTTCCCTCTCTTTTGTGCAAAATTTTTGAACATCTTATGTTTTCTTTGTCTTTTTAAGTTATCATTGAAATATTAAAGTGAGCTTTTTTCCCAAAAAAATAAAACATTTGGTTTGATTTGAACATAGCCTACTAGCAAATCTAACCACTTGCATTTGCTAAAAAAAATATTCTCCTATCCAAAGCTAATTGGAATTGAGTGTGTCAAGATTCTTCTTCCTTTTAGTGATGTTGAAAGTATTGTGGTTCCCCTCTTCTAGAATATATATGGTTCCTTTGAACTCCAATGCACAAAGTGATCCATTAAATAAATATAAAAAACTATATCACTTCTTTTTTATCCCTCGTCTAGATTTCGGTACAAAAAACTTTGAACCCTAATATATTATAATTTGTATAATGATTTATCATATAAAATTGATGTCAGTAAATTCGTAATAAAAAATATTATTAAAAATGTATAATATTTGTACTTTTAAAACAAATATGTAAGAAACTATTAATTAAAAATTGACATTGAAAAACATAAATTACAGATAAAAAAATGGAGGGATTATATGATACCATTAATACAATTTTTTATCTTGTTAATAAATTATGTAACTAATTAATTCCAACCTATAGGGAATCAATCGAATCAATGAGGAAATTATCCTTTTAGTTAAGTAGAGTGTACTTCTATTGAATACTCCACAATCATTCTTTAAAATTTTATTCACCTAAATAGATCAATGTTTAAAGGATTTGATATATATCTTGAACATTTTCTATTTAAAATATCGATTTACATAAAAATAAATAATTAATTAATATTTACTAATATTTTTTAAGACGGATATTTTTTGAAATAGTAGAGACGTTAAGTAATAGAAATCTAAAATCAAAGAAAGCGTGAATCATAATATATATGATATTATTAGCTTGCTAATAATTTCTTTTATTTTTGTTAAAACAAATCTAGCTAATAAAAAGTGTATAGCACATAACTAAATCTAGAAAAGAAATTCAAATTTTCTATAATGAAATTAACAATAAATGAAGCGTGCTATTATTAAATTAATAACAACTAAAAACAACTCATATAATAATTGAAACATATAATTAAATAAAGCAGCATGCATGATAACTGATAACAGTCTTCCCTTTGTTACTTATAATAATATTTTACTTTTTAAGAAATCTAGCTAATAAAATTGAATTGCACATAATAAACACTCCTTTCGTTCCAAATAAATTGTCCAAATTTAATTAATTATATCAAAATTTTTTAAATTTGACCATTAATTTATCAAATTATAGGTTGAATTATTGTACAAGACTACCGCTATTATATTTGTGGGATTTTTTGTATTTTGGACTCCAAAGTATAGGGGTATTTATTTTCTGGATCCTTAGGTTTCATTATTTATTTTTGGAAGCCTAAAGTTTATGGGTTGAATTAAAAAGGGACTGTTATCCGGTACTAGAAAATACCTCAAAATGCGGAAGCGAATCGTCTTGCCAAGATGTTGTTCCACGAATTGGTTTCAAGCATATACCGGTGGCCACCCAATATTGAGTCACCGAGAATTCACACCCCAAACCTTTGTCTGAATTGACTACAATTTACTGAGAGAGAAGAAATATAATTAAAAACAAATTTCTTTCATCAATCAGTAAATGTCTCTCAATAGGGACATATTTATAGGTTGATTGTTGTACTTAATAACTGCCTATGGATAAGAACTTTTCATTCTTATCCTTATATGGTTGTTATCAACTTACAGGGACCTTAATAAATATTTTTACTTTAATACAACATTATTTGTCTTGCTGAGATAATAAGTAAAAAATTAGTAATCAAAGTATTACATTAAAGACCGTGATAAAGTAATTAAACTGGACAAATTAATTGGGACGGAAGCAATAAATAACTACAAGAAATCCAACATTTTCTTTTAAAATAATAGAGATGATTTGCTTGTGGTATATGAAAAGAAGAGGAAAGTAGGAATATATAGGGCAAAGTAGTAAGGTGAGAATCTTATGTAATTCATAGGCATATTACATAGCCTAGGTATAATATAACTTGTACTCATAAGGTACACATATATATACTTCATTACATTATTACATATACACCACAATGAAAAAGATAGAGTCACTTTCCACATGCAAATTAGGGAATTTTCTTTCTTTTTTCTTCCTCTTCTTTTTTTCTTTAGGATAACGTGTCTTGTTCAATCCAGTAGAAAGGTGATATTCAATTTCTTTGTAACTTTTTGGGAAGATTTTGGAAGCTTTTAAAAGCAAGATTATATATGAGTGTGGGAACAACTATTACAAGAGGAAATTAGCATATAATTTTGTGCCATAAAGCAATTGCAACAAGAATTATTGTATGTAGTGATTGGTTCTTGGAATATTATAGCAAAACATGGGGGCCATGCTACTACTTAGGCAGGCAAAATCCCAAACACAATTATTCCTAATCAAAGATTCTAAGATTTTGTGGCTTTGGATTGAATTTATATATATTTAAAAAAATACTTGGAGGTATCCCATATTTTTTAAAAATTATTTTTTGGTATTTCAAGTTTTCGAAACTCATTTATGGGTACCCTAGGTTTTTAACTTTGTAATTTTTTGGTACTTTTCTGATAACAAGACCTACAGATTTCAATATATTTGGGCAAAAAGTTTGTAATTTATGTGTATTTTATGGGTACCCTGCATGCCTATAGTCCACTTTTCGCCAAAACATATCCGAATCTTCAAGTCTTATTACCAGAAAAGTACCAAAAAATTACAAACTTAAAAACTTAGGGTATCCATAAATGAGTTTTGAAAATTGGGGTACCAAAAATAATTGTCCAAAAATGTGGACACGTCCGAGTAATTTTTAAATTTATATATATTCTTTTGTACAAAAAAAAGAAAAAATTTAATCAATTTTTATATATCTACAACTATATGATTGAATAATTTTTAAGAGTATAACTCTCAAACTTTTGGCCTTGTAAAAATATGATGAGTTCATTCCTGTTTATTCGATCTCGATGCATAATCTTATTTGCAATTTCTTGTAAAAGTATTATTACATAGAATTACAGTGCTGGAATTTTTATGATGCATTCTATCTCATAATTTATAATTTATAAATAAGTATATCATATAACCTGGTGTATTTAAGTATATCAAAAATCTAAAATAAAAAGTAATAGACCGAATTGGCTGGTAGGCACCTGAGATAAGGCATTTTGGGCCAGTCCATAGAGGACTTAATCCACTACGATGTACACTATAATTTCCGCTAATTTTCATCCAAATAACCTGCTTGTTAGGCCCATGACATTAGCCCCTTTGGTGACAATCAATTGAATATCTGAATGAAATCTAAGTATTAAACCAGCTTTTCAGTTTCGATTGCCAACTTTCAACTATGTGTCACACTCTATATTAGGCCTGGAAAAATTTGACACGACCCAGTTTTTCAAACTTAAAATATAACAAACTCAGAAAACGGAAAGAAAAATATAACAAACCCAGAAAATTTTGACAGGTCTACTCTATACAGCATCACCTGTACACCAAAATACTGTACAATTCATCGACGGCATTACCCGGAAAGAAAAGTACCAAATTCATGGCACCCTGATCCAAGAATGACATTATTTTTCTTCATACAGAATCAATCAGAAAGTATGAAATATGATGTCAGAGCCTCTCAAACCTAAGTACTAAACCTGCTTTTCAGTTTCCGTATCGACCTTTCGACTATGTGTCACACTCTATACAAATTCATCTGTACATCAAAATACTGTACAATTCATCGATGGCATTATTACCCAGAAATTAAGTACCAAATTCATGTCACCCTGATCCAAGAATGACATTATTTTCTTCATACAGAATCAATCAAAAAGAATGAAATATGATGTCAGAGCCTCTCAAACCTAAGTACTAAACCTGCTTTTCAGTTTCAGTATCGAACTTTCGACTATGTGTCACACTCTATACAGCTTCATCTGTACATCAAAATACTGTACAGTTCATCGACAGCATTATTACCCAGAAAGTGCCAAATTCATGGCACCCTGACACAAGAATGACATTGTTTTTCTTCATACAGAATCAATCAGAAAGTCTCAAAATTTGATGTCAGTGTTGTTTGTGCTTTGGCAGTGGCGATACACACTGACAGACAGCCACCGGCAGAGAAGTGATGAATGATGACATCCTTTTCAATGTTGTCGGTTGAGAAGGCTTAGCTGGTGTCGAGATTTCCTCCTCGGGCTTTTCCCGGTATCCTTCTGCATCGGCATTTTGCACCAACTCGAACTCTTCGCTGGACACGGGCTTTGCCTGGTATCCTTCTGCATCGGCATTTTGCACTAACTCAAACTCTTCACTGGACACGGGCTTTGCCTGGTGTCCTTCTGCATCGGCATTTTGCACCAACTCGAACTCTTCACTAGACGACACAAAGCGCGCGTAATATTCGTTAACCGCCTGCCAGTTTCATTCACAGGGGCCAATCAGTAATTAGCATTATACGGTTTAAGAGTTTAGGGTTTAGGGTTTAGGTTTTAGGGTTTAGGGTTTAGGGTTTAGGGTTTAAGACATTGCAGAGGCTAATTGGGGCGAAAATTCCCCAATGTACTAGCATTAAAGTCCTCCATGGACGCTTTGCCATGTAGGACATCCGGTTCCATTTTCTTTTGTGTTTGTGTTTTAGGGCGGAAATTCACAGACGAAAAGTATAAACCGGAACTTATGAGTAACATACGTTCAACTACATAGAGTTTGCTAGGGGGTACATACAACCGTTTCAATTAAGAGAAAGCTGGACAAACACTAGGTCGCGACCCTACTCGTGTTTCCTACATCAATGCAAAATTTTCCCGTCTTCTTTTTAGGGTTTAGGGTTTAATGTTTTAAGGAACAGGGTTCTACAACCATTCAATTAAGAGAAACCTTGGACAATCGCTTAGGCCGCCCTACTCTTCTTGCCTATACAAAAATGTAAACTTTCCCGTCTTCCTTTTTATGGTTTAAGGCTTTAAGGTTTAGGATATTGCAGAGGTTAATGGAGCAAAACTTTCCCATCTTCCATTTTCTTTCTTTTTTTTTCCGGGCACAAAGGAAAAGCCTAAACCGGACTCGTGAGGAATATACCTTCCACTGCAGAGAGGTCAAAGCCACACGAGGTCTTATGGTACGGATATTTTCCAAGGCAGCATCAGGTGTCATTTTCAAGTACTTCACCTGCAATTGAAACAGATATAATAAGTCCATTCAGAAACTTGTCAGACCGTGGTACGTACTCAAATTCTTCAATTCCGAATCCAAAAAGTGGTTTCTCGGATGAGCATACATTACCATATAGCAGAGAACAATGGTCGTGCTCCGTCCCCTCCCAGCTTTGCAGTGAACATAAGTTGTTATGCAATGAGACGCATGATCTAGTCCCGGGACAGGAAATTGGATATTATGGTTCTTCATAGGGTAATTGGACAGGAAATTCGATAAATAAGACCCGTTACTCGGTACTCACCGTGGATGAACTCTACTGCTTTGTCGATGTCGTCGAAAGATGGGGCGTATAAGTAATCTCGAGTTGGGATGATCAGATGCTTCATTCCTTCATCCTGAGAAACCATAAAACCACCCTGTAGTTCAGAATAACTTCGAATCCCACCAAATGGTTCAAAATAAGTTCAGATCAGAATAAGTTACAGAAAAAGCTCTCAATCTCACAAATGGTTCAAAATAAGTTCGGAAAAGGTTCAGTCGAAAAAAGCAGAAGAGAACAGGCCTTTAGATTGATGGGTGTTAATTATCCATACATAAATGTCATCTCGACATGAACCTAAAACTAGGAAAAAAGATGCCAGTTTTGCAGTGAAAGCACTTAAGCACAGAACAGGGATAGTGTAGACTAAATCATTGGTCTCGTGAATCGTCCAACATCACATATAAGGCAAGGATCTTCACGAACAAATCAATCAAATCATCAAACATTGGCCATAAATCGCGTCAAAAGTAGATGGCCAAACACGTCATGAGTTTAGCAGTGAAAATAAGTTCACTACACAGCCTTAGGCTAGTAACTGAGGCGGTGAGGCCATGTATTTGTAAGTATGCATCCTAGATATGTTAAAACATACCATGACTTATGCACTGGACCTAGTCCTGGCAAAAACTGGCCCGACTCGAAACCGACCCGAGACCGACCTGGTTTTTCAAACCTGAAATATGACAAACACGGAATACGGAGCATATCGAACCCGACCGACCCAAATTGACAGGTCTAAGTGGACCTACGGCCAGAAACTAAGGTCATGGAATATAAAGGAGGTCTTTCTCGTTGGAAATCATGCTTTCGAAGTAACTATTGACCAAATCTCTATACTTCCACTCCATTCAATGTCCACCAATCAAAGAGTCACAGTAAAACAACAGCACTTTTCCACTTGGAGCATGGCTTTCATCTTCCAATGATTTGCTTCCGACCAACCTATAGCTGGCTATAGCATAACGCATATGGGAGTCCTACATCAATCCAAATTGTCTGAATTCTCTTTTCTTAGAAGTGCAAGTATGTTGCATTCAACCAAATGTAGCCAAATCCAAATCCAAATACCCGAAAGTCCCATGCAAAGTAGGGTGGTGGGGATCTGATGTAGCAGTCTTACCATTGAATTGAAAAAAGTTTAGAGAGACTGGTCAAAAATTAGAATCCAACCAAATGCAGCATTACAACAGATAGAAACTATGGAAAATGCAATCGAGCAAAAAGCAAAACACAAGTGAAGGGATGAATTGATAAGAATCGAGATCATTAAGGTAGTCATATAGAGCGGAAAGTTCTAATCAACAACTTTGTGCCAATTCTGCCAAGTGGAGAAGATCTATCTCGCCCTTCTAGTGTTTAAACTTTCTTAATTCACAGTCCAAGAACGAATACTGATTAAAAGCGTAAGCGGAAGTAAAGAGCTGACCTTGTAAACTGATGGTGGAACCAAAGTCTCAAATGGCTCATTAAGAGTAATTACAGCACCGACGTGGAGTTCCTTCTTCAACTTTCGAACATCTTTGGGGAACGGGACCGCACCCAGAATGACAAACTGCCTCAGCAAAAAGAATTTAAAGAAAACAGAAATCAATACTTGAAATGCAAACTTGCCCATCACTGAATTTCACCCTAAGAACACACATTTACTCTCCAAGGTCCTGAATTTTGATAACTCAAATCACACTTGTATGAATTTCCTCATAAAATCTAGATAAACTTGAGAGAAAAGATACAATGCAAATGTTGAATGTTCAGCTGAAATTTTCGACAATTTCACTCAAGAGAGACAAAATTAAATCATACAAAATTGACCAAATTCTAGAATTGCAAGAAACCCAGTCTGATTTCACTAACTCCAAACTCCAACAATGAATTTTAAGCAAAATTTCACTCAATTGCCACTGAAACGATCATACGAAACTCAACCAAACACAAGAATTTCAAGAATTTTGACAATTGAATCACGTTTAAATGAATTTCCTGATAAAATCCAGATATACTAGGCAGGAACGATTTGAAAGTTTGGCTGAAATTTTCAACAATTTCACTCAATTTCCACAAGTCTGATTTCACAAACTCAAAAATTCCAACAATGAAACTTATGACAGAATCAATAGAAATGAGTCAAATGACAGTAATACTAGTCCAATCCAAATTTAAGCAAGATTTCACTCAATTTCCACTGAAAAGATCATACGAAACTCAACCAAACACAAGAATTTCCAGAAACCAAGTTTCATTTTACAATTTCGCTAACAAACATGAATGAATGAACATCATACAATCAGACAATTCACCAAATTGCTGAAATGAGAAACAAAAAAAAGAGCAGAAATGTTAGAAATTAAACCTCGCAAACTTTATCCCACCATCTGAATTCATCGGGTTGAAGCTTGTTCCTAACGACATTGTAGAAAAGGGTGGGGTAGAATAGGACTCGAGCACTAGCACCAAGTAAGAATTTCTTAGTATCAACTTTCGAAATCATCGTTCCTTTGTTTTCTCGTTCATCATCATCAACTTCAGCAGTAGAAGGAGAAGTAGAAGTACTTTGATCGCCCGACATTCTTGATTTCGCTCAAATTCAACCCTAAAATTAAATACCCAGATCAGAAATTCTTGGAAATCTTGCAGGTTGGTGTGAATTCTGATGGAGTTGTTGCTGTGCTATATAACATACCCAGATCAGAAGAAGAAGAAGAAGAAGAAGAAGAAGAAGAAGGAGAAGAAGACGAAGAAAGAAAGAAAGAAATTAGAGTAAAACGCGACGACCAACGATATTTTATTCAATTGTTAGTTACGTCTGAGTTGGTAGATTGAACAATTTTTCGTACGAGACTGTCAACTTGATATTTTTTTATTTGTTTATGGATCAAACTACTTGAATAAGTTAAAAAGAAAAAATTGAGAAACACTTTTTTAAATTCATCAATTATACAATAGACATCCAAATTATTGAAAGAAAATACATAATTACATATATCATCAATCCTAAAGTTAGTAAAAATTTGGGTCCAAGTAAACTGGGGTCAGTTAAATTTGGTAAATATCAAAATTTAGATAAGAAATTAATGTTCAGTCCCGATTTTTATTCGGGTCAGATCGAGTTAGACAATTCGGGCTGAACTGAATGCAGGTCAGAATCGAGTTTGGACGATGGAAAAAAGAGAAATATTATGTCTTGATATTCGGTTAATTCAAATAATGTCAGAATTCAGACGAAAAATTTTATGCTGGGACCTGATTTTTCCCAGGTCGAACAATTCGGACTTTTCGGATCAGACGAAATTTTGCCAAGTCTAATTAAACCCTAAAGTAGTGTCAAATCCTATGGACCCGCTTGGAAGGAGCGTTAAACACGAATGTAGGAGTTCATAAGAGTAAAAGAGGGCGAGTGTATGAGAGTGTTTGTAATGGTAAACTATTTAACCCCCCCTGGAAGATCAATTGGGAAAATTCATAAAGGTAAGTTTTTAATATGTTACCCTTACAAACACTCTCGTACTCTCATCCATATTTACTCTTATGAACTCTTACCCTCGTTTTTAACTTTCCTCCCAAAATGACCCTTAGAGTGGCAACACTCTAATATTCACATACGTGGATTCCATGTCTGTATGAATTCCATTAAGAATAAATTCATCCTCCTAAGTAAGTCAGTGCACTATATCATGTGCATACTGCTCATTTGACCTTATTGTAACTTGTTATTACCCTTTAAACCCTATAACTAGCTTTCACTAGAGTAAGGTAGAGTTCTTATTACGACAGATCATACATTAAAGGATTTTATACTCATTCTAGTAGTGATGCTTTCACCGAATTCCTTGGCAAGTTTTTAGTCATAGGGTCTACTAAATTTAGAGTTGATTTGACATAGATGATAGTGATGCCAACATCTTGAATTAATTGCCTCACATGAGCATGTCTCAAGTTAAGGTGTCTAGACTTCCCATTGTAGGTTTCACTATAAGCTTGACACATTGCAACTTGACTATCACAGTATAAGGAAATGACCGACATAGGTTGTGGCCATAACTTAAATCCATTAATAAATTCCTTAGCCATCTTACTTCCTTTCCTCCTGTTGCTAAAACAACGAACTCTAATTCCATAATTGAATGTGATATACATGTTTGTTGTTTAAAGGCCCAACTAATGGTTCATCCTCATATGGTAATTGGTAAATATTCACCCTGATGTTGACTTGTTATCCTTAGGGCTAGTTATCCGACTAGCATCTGAGAACCCCTCCAACACTGATGAAAAATCATTGTAAAAGAAGCCTAAGTCAACAGTCATTTTCAAGTATCCAAGTACTCTTACAATAGATTTCCAATATTCTACACTTGGCTTACTTGTATACTTTGATAATTTGCATACAACAAATGCAATGTCTGGCGTGGTACAATACATTGCATACATAAGACTCCCTATAGCACTAGCATACTCTAAATGTGTAACCACCCTTCCTGTGTTCTTCATAAGTGAACACTAGGATCATTAGGAAGTTTTGGTATCCTTTACATCGAGGTGTTTGAACTTAGTCAACAATTTCTCAATATAATGAGATTGACTTAATGAAAAACCTTCAGTATGCTTTTTAACCCTTATGCCTAAGATATATCTTAAATTGAGAAGTGAGATTGGCTCAATACAAAACTTATCTCGGTGAGCTGGACGTAGTGTTAGCGGACATTTTAAGCAGGAAAACTAGGATTCCTTGGTGCAAGTGGTCCTGTGTGAGGAGAGAGGGCATCAGTGCAACCCATCACCTCGCAAGGGACCCTTCTATCGAGGTGGAACAGATTTGGGTTTTGTCCTGTCCCGCCTCAATTTCGAGATATGTATTGATAGATTATCTTACGGTGAATGACTAAGTCTTTTGTGAAAAAAAGTAAGTACGTGGATATTTTTCTGTAACTGATGTAGCATATTATGAGTGTAGTAACTGTTGTAATTGAAAATTGTAACCGACAGTTTTGTGTTGAGGAATTGAAGGGTTGCTTGAGTAAATTTTCTTTTTTGAATAGCTTTTTTTTTGGTAGTTGACACGTAAGAACTTTTGTTGATTTGAGTTTTGTTTTAATCTAATTAATAGATATAGATTAACAATATATAGCTGATTTAACTATGCCATTATTTGGTTGCATAAGAAGAATGACTAATGGACTTTAGAAAAAGAGTGATAGATGACTATTTGGGTTAGATTCCCACCGAGGTTGTAGAATTGTGAAATGTAGTTATGTACTTTCTTTGAAAATTCTGCTTTAACATAATTACCAGTCTCTGCACTCGTGCAATTCACCAATTGCTTTGTCTTTTTTTTTTCCCGATTTAATTGCAAGTATGTCGTCTCTTTCTTTGTTGAATACTTGGTTCAATTACTAATACGAAATTTGTGAAGAGTTCAATCATTTTATTTTGCTACGTACATGTTTACACTTTTTGTGTATTTATTTCTTTGTGTTTCTTTCATTATATTGGATATTTTTATAATTACTTTTGTTATTAGTCCCTCCGTTCCATATTAATTGTCATAATTTTGACTTTTACAGTCTCCAATATCATTTTTTGGTTGATAATTTCTTACATAATATGTTACTAATAATTGCAATATTATACTTTTATGATAACAGTTTTTGTTACTAATCTAAAGGTGATAATTTTATCTAGCAACTCATTGTATATATTGAAAATTTTATGATCGAAAATTTTGAAATTTAATTGCACGATTTCTAAAGACAACAATTAATATGGAACGGAAGGAGTAATTCTATGTATCCTAATTAAATAAATTAAATAGACTATTTATGCACTTTGGGTCTATATTTTCCACATTTTCCTTAAAAATATTTTCCATTGTCTCTCTTCCTCCCACTCCCATCTTCTCTCCCGCCATTAACTAGAAACTCAACCCAGACGATTTCTAGGGTTAGGGTTTCGTCGCTGATCTTTCTATCTTCTTCGCCGATTGTCGACACCGCCGCCTCCTCTCTTTACAGCTAATTTCTGGTGCGTACACTACAAATCTCTATCTTTTTGTTTACTGATTTGAGGTTTGTTTTTTATTTTGCTCCTTGTTTCTGGGTGTTGTTGATGTCAAATTTGGATTATAGCAAGTTTGAGTGGAAAGGAGCGATCATGAAGAATGAATGTGTTGATGAGTTTGTGGTTTACGCGTAAATAAGTTCTAATTGCATAGTTAATTCGCATAAATTTTGTTGCTTCGTCCCATTTTAATATCTTATGAACATTATTCTTGGAACTATTTGGTTTAAGTTCTGTATCCTCCGTTAATTTGATGATTGAAACCCTTTTGATGTAGTGAAACATGTTCTCTCTAATTTGCAATTTCCCCACTCTTTTGACTGATAATTGCAGGTTCAAATTTGATTGAGGTTTAGTTAATATGAAGACGATAAAGGGGAAAGTGATTTCTTCGAAGCCAGTTTCGATCTCCAAAGCAGCTAGAGTGCTGTCAAAGTTTGCAGCTTCTGACAATGGAGCTCCCCCTGCATTCGTTGCTTATCTCAAGCGATCTTCTGCCGCCTTTGATGAGCTCGTTCAGCTCCATAAAGAGCTGAAAGGTGTTTCTGTTAAGAAGAAGCATAAAATGGGCGAGGGGGATGAAGCGGAAGGTAGGGAAATCGAGGGTTACGAGAGTGTGGGAACACGAACAGAGAAGCAAAGGAGCGAGGGAAATGTTAGTAGAAATGAAACGGATTTGACGAAAGAAACAGAAAAAAAGAAGAAGAAAGATAAAGGGGAGCGCAATGATGTTGATGTTAAGGAAGAAGCAACCGATGTTGTGGAGAACGGCGTGAGTCAGCGAAAGAAACATAAGAAGAATAAGAAGGGAAATGAAGAGAAAGAAACCAGTAGTATTGTCGGCGGTGAGAATATCAAGGTCAAAACAGAAGGCGACGAGCGAAAAAAGAAGAAACGAAGTCGTGAAGAGAAGGAAAACGAGGGTGGTGTTAAGGTTGAAGTTGAGGAGGAGGGATACCGGAAAGAGAGCAAGAAGAGGAAGCACAAAGGGAGTGATCATGAAGGATTAGATGGTTCAGAAGAGCGACACAGGTCAAAGAAAAAGAGCAAGAAGAACGAAGTAGATGATTAGGCCCATATTGATTTTCCATGCTTGTTATGGCTCTTTGTTTTGTATGAATCACGATTTTGGTATCCAATTCAAGGGATCACCTCTAGGGAATCTGGCTGGAGTAACAGATTTTGTAGAATGCAATGGAAAATAGTTATTGTGATTTGAATTATGGTGGTTGAGTGATATTAAAACTTGGCAATTCTTTTGGAATTTTCTTCGGATCCTTGCACGTGTGCCATCTAAATTTTCAAACCCGTATTAACTTTAAGTATACCATACATTTCTTACGATAATATTTGTCGTCATGAATACAGAGAAAACCTCGGTCTTTGTTTTCGTTCATCATTGTTTTTTTGTGTGGGGGCTGACAACTGCCGCAAGTCATTGATTTTGAAGTGCTAGTGAGAAAATGATGATTGAAGAGGTGCAGTCCTGTCAACTACAGAGAAGCAGCATACCTTGCGGTAAGTAACTCCCTTACCTTTTCTCTTTAACCATGAAATGAATCAGGGTTTGTTTGAGAAAATGGGTGATTTTTCCTTTTCTTTTCTTTTTCTTCCCTGTTGGGTTTGTTGCATAGTTACCAGGAACACTTCCCGGATTGTTAGCCCCAGGACGTGGGTCGCTAATTTTTACACGAATTTAGTCTAGCTTTGACTTCGGAACGTGGGTCACCGGCATATGTAGCGTTCTCGGTAACTATGGTAAGTTTTGAAGAATATGCTGATGGTAGGCTTAGAGCTTTGGAATCTTTGTTTTCTGGTTTATTTGTTGCAATCAGTTTTGGTCTTAGCTTTTGCATAGTTGAATGTGCATGTACAAATCTGAAATAGGAGTCATTTGGCTGATATCTTCCCCTGTTTTAAGACTGCTTCTGTATAATCTTCCCCAAACCTTATTTCAGTGATCACAGACTAGCAGTTGTAGATTGTTGTTGCTGTATTTGTCGACTTGTTACTTGACCATTTCTGTTTTGATTTATGTACTAGAGGTGGTTATCATTGGGGAAGGAAGGGTAATAACTGTTATCTGATGCCTGTTTACTTGTTTTTATCATCTGTCTTGTACCCATAACCATAGTTACCAGCAACGCTCCCTGGGTCGTTAGTCCCGGAACGCGGGTAGCTAATTTTTACATAAATGTAGTTTAGTTTTTACTTTGGAATGCAGGTCACAGGCATATGTAGCACCAATGGTACATGAAATGGATTACAGATTATCTAATATATCTTTGTACACAACATTTTTGTGACATCTACTTTGATTGCAGAAGGTGAACAAATGCGCGACAAGGCATTATGAAGTTGGCCGACAAAACACGGGTTTTGGTAACTAGACATGAAATATTTTGAACTTTTGCCCCTGGCTTTTATTGATAGTCATTGCAAATGGTAACTTCAAAGGGAAGTATCTTCGTCTGAGTTGCAAGTCGAGAATATTTGGAGTTAAATCAATTCGAGGTATGAGTACATATTGCCAAATCTTAGACCTTGATATAATTGTAGCACCAATACTCATCTCGATTTCGGTTTTGGTTTCGGTTTAGTCCGAGTAAATAGGTTAAAAGTTTGAATTATTTTCAGCTAAAAAGTGAATTTGGATTATTTTCAGCCAATGACCTCTGACTTTGGATTATTTTGAGTCAAAAACACTATATTAAACATGCAAATATGTCTATGTACCCAGTTGGATGAACGTAAGCATGCCTTGGGCATGAGAGATGGACGTCGATCGATCTCGATCTTTAGATATGATATTTTAGTTATTTACAAACAAAGTTGTAAGTATAGCACATATGATATTTGTAAGCTCTTAAGCACACAATGTTATCACTGATATTATTAGCTGATTCATTTGATCAACTACAAGTCTATAACACCTAAACAAGGGTATTTTGATTAACATATGTCATTGGATGGTCATCCATGCCTGCCCTAAACAAGGGCAAATTTTTACTGCCTTCATCTCAATTTTTTTTGTTCTCTTAACTACTTTGTCAAGACAAAAACACTCTTAGGCCCCCTTATTTTATGTGGTATCGCTCCGCACTTTTTCCGCCGCACTAATCATCACACCACACCAGTACACTACAGTTAATACCAATATATTTTTTCATTTTTCTCTGTCTTCATTTTTCTCCTCTACTTTTCGTATTCTCTCTCTTAACCTATCCCACCTACGACAACTTTCATCACAACTCACCACACTTTTTCAAATTCCACCGCACCGCACCGCACCATTACCACACTGCAACCAACCGTATAAAAGAATGATGCCTAAATGTATTTTGTCATGATAGTAGTCCAATTTTCCTCTTTCTAATAGGAATCTTCATATAATATTTTCATTTGATTGCTAATACCTAATATGATTATATCCGAAATAACCCGCTAATTTGTACATATGGGTATAAAACGAGTTGTATAATTTAATCTTCAGTTATACCGTTATACCCGTACTACCAGGTGGATAAAGGTAAGGGTACTCGTATTTTGTACTCGCTAAATATGGGTAGGGTAAGGGTGCAGTTCTACCCGCCCGAATCCGACTCATTGCTATCCCTAATCATGGACATAGAATCAATATAATAATAAAACTTTATCAGTGTTCTCAAATAAAAAATTCCGTATAAAACACAAAATTTCATTTACCACTGTTAAATAAAAGTCAACGTTTTTATTGAAGAACAATTGACTATATTTTTCTACAATATTACCGAATAAAACACGTACCGTATTCCATATGTCTAATTCCCGCATGGTATTTTAGTAACATGGTCATTGTCCAATAAATTTACTTATTGTAACAAACAAATTGGGAGTAGAATCTTAATTTTACCCCAATCCTATAAAATGACAATTTAAAGAAAAAAAGGCGGGAAGTAAACAGTTAATGCTAATTAGTAATTACACATCTAATAATTCAGATTTTCATTTAATTTCTCTCCACATTAGCCAACCCCCATTGATTTCCTCAAACGGCGATCCATATTTTCCGGCGATGTATCTCCGGCGACTCCTCGCCGTCTCACTCCTCCTCTCTCTCCTCCTCTCTCTCCTCTCCCTCACTCAATCCTTGTCGCCGGAAAACCATCTCCGCCTCCCCTCCAGCCGGAAACTCGGCCGAGACGACTCACTGTACTGCCGCAGCTGGCGGTTTTCCGTCGAGGTCAACGACGCCGGCGAGTGGTCCGCCGTCCCCCTCCGATGCCGCCGGTACGTCGATCGGTACATGACCGGAGAACTCTACTCCTCCGACTCGGAGATCGTGGCCGGTGAATCGTTGGAATTCGCGAAGTCGGTTGAGATCGCCGGCGACGGAAAAGATGCGTGGATCTTCGACATTGACGAGACTCTTTTATCCAATTTGCCCTACTATCAGAATCATGGATTTGGGTGAGTTATCGATGATTGCCTTTTTTTGATGTTTGCGATTGATTGCTATGAATCTGATTCAACCGATGATTATATTGGAATTTGGAATGTTTATTTCATCTGGAATTTTTAGCAATCCTAATTGTCGATGCACTGTTTCATTGCTTGGAGTTATCTAAAAGAACAAATTGTAGTGAGACCATCTCAGGTAATCTTTTGAAGGTTTTTCTTTGATGACAATTCAACTATAGCTGATTTTTTTTCCTCCATGATGATAGTTGAAAGTTTCATACCATTAATTTGTCCAAAATAAATCACATCCTTTATAAAAAATTTATGTGTCGATCAGTATATTGATTTTGATCTTTCTAGTTTGAATCAATGATATTAAAAAGATTATATGTCAATGATTAGGATTATTCCTTTAATGACTTTTGTAATGTGAATGTGATTCGTGTGTATGTTCTTGAATGGATGATTGTCCTTTTAGTCACCCTTATATTCGTAAAATTCATCAGAAAAAGACATACCTCTTACACTATCGTGCGACAACTACTTATAAAAATGGGGACGAATGGATCAAGACCTAAGTATATTATAGTGAAAAGGTGGCGAAATATACGACACGAATTCAAGACCCAAATGGCCAAATCCATACCTGACCCAAAGTCTAGTCGAACAACATTGACCTTACATGTAACGAAACCACGACAAACTGAATTGAATTGTCACAATCTGAAACTAACTTTGCCCAAAAGGCCAAAACTAATTGAATGGCTCATTTGTTAGGTCTAGTTGTACATAGTTTGTGGTTTTCGTTGGTACCACACTATTTTTGGTTTTCAACCGGTGAAAGTTATACATCGATGTTTAAATCGTCCATATGTTTGATGTTTCCTGTGATTTGATATTGGAATGGATGTCTAGTAGGCTGAAGAACTGTGTGTTCTGCTCAAAGATCATAGTAAAAGTTCCATCGTTGATGAAGAATGAAGTGAATATCCATCGTTCATGCATTTATCTAATAAAGTTTTACTAAAATATCAACTATTTAGCATTCAGGAATGGCTCATTGTTGTTTATAGTTTGCTGCCATCACTCCAGAAAATGCATTCTGTTTCTAACTGCTTTGAAAACTGACTATTGAATTCAAGGCACCATGATAGATCTTATCCATCTGAAAATTACTACTGAAATCTCCTTGAAGTAACCGTGTATATCGCTTTTCTATCTTGTCTCATTCGATATAATGAGCCTTCTTTGTCGATCTGCTTTTTGTTATTTTCTCATTTACCTTTCTCTTACGCTTCATGTGATCCATATTACTCCATCTGAACCTTCTATGTTTTCTATTAGAAAACCATTTCCTACTGGTGGCCTAAGCTATATGTTGTATTCTTTTCGTACTTAATGTTATCTGTTTGTTAACCTGTACATCTGCTTGCTTTATATGCTTATGAATCAAGTGAGAGTCAGTTTTCCCAATTCTTTTTCCTGTCATTGTCATGATGTTGCCATCTTTCTGCTGGGAATTGGGATACCTAGTTATATCTAGTCATGTGAATCCAGTGACTTTAGAAAAATATCCAAGTGCTGCTAGTATAAGCGGCTTTTGTAGTACCATTACTTGACAAAGGATACATTCCTGAATGCCCGATAACGGCCCTTTTTTGACTCGGACTTGAATTGGCCAGAACCGAACAAATGGACTAAGGATTTTCTTCAGTAGTACTGAGTGTAAACTGGGATTTCTGGACTCTAATATACTGTAATTTAAGGGTGTTACTATATTATACAGAACCGTAGGCTAAATTCTGGTGCATAATTGTCCAGAAAAAAGACTTGTGTGGCTTGTACCACCTACAAAGTATAGTATATTATGATTATCGTACAAGAGAATTGTACACTGTAGTGTTCTCCAATGCCCCAAAGTACAGTATATCAACGTTCAAAAACCTGTGTAAACTGTGCTATAAATCAATTACTTAAGTTTTGTCATTGTATTAACCCAACATTGCCTGACTGCAAATTAACTCAAATTCAACCTGAAATAACTTGTTCATGATGCCAAGAATTACCTTAATACTCTTATACTTACCAAAAGACACTCATACATGGGACTTTGATGAGCTCAGATCAGATGTATTCAATGAGGGTTCTTTCGATAGCTGGGCACTAAAGGCTATGGCGCCTGCTCTGCCTGCAAGTTTGAGTCTTTACAAGGAGCTGCAGCAGCTTGGCTTCAAAATCATCCTCTTGACAGGAAGGAGTGAGCCTTTTAGGAATTCGACCGTCGATAATTTGAAGTTTGTGGGCTATGATGATTGGGAAAGACTCATCTTAAGGTATGTACATTGATTGGTAGCAACATTCTAATGTAGTGCTTATTTTACAGTGTCTAAATTCGTTTTCAAGGTGGTTTTGGAAAGGGGTTTTCTTTTTTTAAATTTTTTTTATGAGTCCGTAAGAATTAGCCTCTCTATGATCATCAGTTCATGGAGAGAAGACTACAGATTAGGGCTGTCAAAAAATTGTCTGACCCAAATACCTGATTCAATATGACCCAAAAAAAACTGGGTGACCGTTATAGATTTTTCGTCTGAATTTTAACTTCGATTGGTTTGACCGAAAATCTGGACACAATACTTTTCATTTTCCTATTGACCGAACCAGTTGGAACCCGAATTGAGGCTTGCCCGACCCAAAAAATACCCAGAAAAACTGCGTATGGGACACCCACTTTCGATGTCCGATTTGTTCGGACCAAGACCCAAACCCGAACTTTAGACAGCCCTAATCTGGATCTCCAGACCACGTTCAAACGTCTTTTTTTTTGGGAGTTTGTTTGTTGTGTGGAAGTGAAGGCGATTTGAGATGCTATTCTAATGTATTATTATGTGGGATAATAACACAGGGGACCCTCCGATCAAGGCACATTGGCAGTTGATTACAAATCACAAAGGAGAAAGGAGCTCATCGACGAGGGGTATAGGATCCATGGAAACTCTGGAGATCAGTGGAGTGATTTGATGGGATATGCGGTCGCCCGGCGATCATTTAAACTCCCAAATCGAATGTACTACATTCCCTGATTCATTTCTGGGGTTGTGTTATTATCTACCCAATTTGCTGCTCCTGTAACAAACTGTAAGTTCCAACTTCCAACTAATCCTAATACTTATTCATGGTTTTCTCCTTCACTGTCTCTTTACTTGTCTGGAGTGAGACTTTGCTATTACTTTCTGAACTAAAACACTACTTACTGAGTTTCTGTTACTGCTGGTAAAAATCCGGTCATTTGGTCATGAGTCTAGACCTAGCAATTGGGTCAGGTTCGGGTTGGACACGTTTGAATTGGGTCAATTCGGGTGAACAAGGTTTGGTTTGGCGGGTTTAGGTTGGATCGGTTGATTTCGGATTACTTTATTTTCGGTCAAATAAGATTATCTCTAAAGAACGTACAACTTTTAGTGAAAAATAAATGGGAAATTGGATTCTAATAATATGAACTTTTGGCCATATAAGACTTAATAATACGAACTTTGGATTTGGTGATTAATAATACGAACTTTGGATTTGGTGATTAATAATACGAACTTTGACCCCCTGTTGCCCGAAACAGTACGCCATCGAGTTAAGTTGAACTTAACTCGGTGGCATGCTGACGTGGCGGCGGAGGAAGGGTGTTGACTTTTTAAATTTTGCCATATCACCTAAAATTTGTCCACGTCATCTTTCCTTTTTTTTTTCCTCTCCTCTAACCCCTTTCTCTCTCTCCTCCCCCTCCTCTTCTTTCAGTCAGCCATGGCTGGCTGACTTCTCCATCTTCTTCTTCATGCCCTTCTCTCTATTCTTCTTCCTCCTCCCCACACGCCCTTCTCTATGCTCTTCATCTCATTTTCCCAATTTCCTCTCCCTCTCTTTCAATCTCCCTCTTTCTTCTTTCCCATTTTGTTCTTATGCACAAACAGAACAAAAGTTCATAGTATTAGAATCCAATTTCCCAAAATAAATTCGGGTCAATGACTGAATGTAACTTTGAGTTGTGTTTGGTTGAATGATTTTCTTATTAAACCGGAGTCCAGCCAAATTATTCTTTTTATGTAGTTTTTGTGGTTCTGGCATTATCCGATATGGGCAATGATACCTTATTGAAATTCTGTTTGTTTGGGTTTGAGCAATTTGATCGAATGACCATTTTGACTGAAACCCGAACCCATATTTTTACCACGCTTAGTTTCTCTATGTTGTATATTTTGCGTTAATTCATGATGTCAGTCAATCTCTTCTAAATAATGTCCAACTTGTAACTGTATCAAGAACTAGCAAAGCTCATATGCTTTTCATATTTGTGATTTTGTCATAGCATAAAACAAACTACACTCATTGTGTATCTTGTTAATGTGAAGTCTAGGAAGATTCAGATGTAGATAATCTTATCTCAACAAATATTCATGTTCGTTTGTTAAGAGACTGATTTCATCGTTTTTGCTAGATTCAATAAGACCTAGGTCCAAGGTCCAAGTAACTTTTTTCAGGGCAACATTGTTACAAAAAGTGAGACCAAATATTATTTTACCAAAACAAACATTGATAAAAAAAAAAATCAAAATAACCCTAGCATTACACCTTAAATCCTACATCAAGAGACTACAATTAATGTTGGTTTGTCCCCACCCAATATTCTAATGATCTACCATTCTAGTAGCCATGAATATGGTGTATAAACAAAGATTTTACTGTGTTAGAAAACTGTGTATAGTACTGAAAATGTGGTTAACAATAGGGTTGGGTAGCCTATTAACTAATAAGTAGGTCCAGAGCAGTGTTTGAGGCCTGCCCATTGTTGATGGCATTGACTTTGGTGACATACACTCCACTGGTTCAAAACACTTAAAAGTCCATGTGACAATAAGGTAGGATGACATACATATATAGGGAACAATATCAAAGTTCACCCATTTATTGTCTTGACAATGACACTCATAAATCATAATAAAGTATGTTTATGGACCTCTGTCTCCCAACCTTTTTTTTTTTTTTAATAATAATACTCCTTTCAAAATAATTTTTATTTTCTTTTACCTTTTTACAACCTTTATATGATGATTTTATCCTTTGCCAATTTACTGAATTTTATGACTAAAGTATTTTTTATATTTTCATTACAATGGTAGACTGTTATAGAATATTATATATCATGTTCTTTGGCTAGGTTATTTTCAAATTTGGATGGATAAGTTAGGATAAATTGGGATAAGTTTAGATAAGTTATGATGTTTTTTTGGGGAATTGTGTTTTTAGAGTGGATGTTTCCTTGGGGAATTATGTTAGGTTTGGATAGGTTTGAATAAGTTAGGATAAGTTGGGAGAGTTATATCTAACTTAACCAAAGAACAAGGCCATAAACCATTATATTGTTGAAAATAATTAATAATCAAAATTAGGCCCAGTTCTTTTGTGAAGTAAGAGAGAGTGTAAGTAAAGCAAAGAAGGCAAGTAAAGCAGAATAGTGAGTAATGTTGTATAAGTGCTAGTAGGAAAATCATATAAGTTGTATAGTTAGTTATGGCCCTCTACTTTGGTTAGGTTTAACCAACCTATTTAAACCTATCATAACTTATCCTAACTTATCAAAACCTTAAAGAATTCCCAAAAAAAGCATCCACTTTAAAAAGACAATTCTCCACAAAAGTATCATAACTTATCCCAACCTATCTTAACTTATCCATCCAAACTTAAAAATAACTTAACTAAAGAACAAAGCAATCACTTATTAATATATGTGAACTTTTAAATAACATAGTATAAGATAACTTATATAAGTCACGTCACTTATTAAATATATTAATTTTTGAATGTATATTATATAAATTATTTCATATAGTGTAAGTAAGATAAGTAAAAATAGACAAGATAAGCAAAATCTTATTTGCTACACAGGGATGTCAAAATTTGGGTTCGGGTCTGAATGAATCGGACATGGAACGAAAAGTTAACGTCCTATACCCAATCTTTTCCGTTCGGAAAATTTAGACGAAGCTAAATTTAGGTCAACATCATATTCGATTAATATAAAAGTGGAAAATATTGTGTGTAAATTTTCAGTCAAATTAATAAAAGTTAATTCAAGCAGAAAATTTACGATTATATATAAATTTTTCCTGAAACATACTGAACCGGATTTTCAAGTTGGAAAGTTTTTTTGACAGCCCTCACTTCACAAAACAACAGGGTGTCAGGCTGTCAGCAATTTATAACTACAGTTGAAGAACTGTGATATGGAGTACAGATAGTAATGAAGGTGGCATCACAATTCAGAAATACTACAGCAAATGTAGACACCCACATAACAGGGTTATTTAAAAAAAAAGACATGATTGATGTTTTTTACTTTGGGTTCTGAATTTGTAGTTTCCAGAAATGAAGACCTGATAATTGATTCATCTCTATGTTCTTTGGTAGAACACAAGTGTAAAAAAGAGGGAAAAAAATAAGGTTATTCTTCCAAGGGCTTTGGCTTTTTATTTAAAAATATATCATAAATTATAACAATTTTGATTGTCTTTACGTTAAAGTAAGGTCATGTTCTTTAGTTGAGTTAAATCTAGCCAATATAACCTAACTTAATTTATCATATCCTTACCTAACCTAACTTCTAACCCAACTCCCTAAAAAACATCCAAACTAAAAATAACTTTTTAAATAAAAAATAAATTTAAATAATATAGTTTTAATATCAAATCAATCCATTTTTTCCAACGTTTATAACTTTTTCATTTATTTTTTCAAAATATTTAAATTTTATTAATAAAATATTTTCACCCAATAACTAATTAACTCAAACCAATCCTATCATTTGATTTTCTCTCCTAACTTAACCAACCTAACTTGAACCTAACCTGACCAAAGAACAACACCAAGGTTTTCAAGTTTTGAGCTACGATTATTGGTTCTAAGGTGAAGTTTAATCTATCGATGTGTTCTAGGTTTGTGTTCTAGGTTTTGGTTCTAGGATAATAGTATATGAACTCTGTTCTCATTTCTAGAATAATTATTGAATTTCAGAAATCTTATCCTTATACTTATACAATTGATTGGGTTAGGTTCTTAAACATTACACATTTGGTAGGTTTGAATGACATTTTAGGGTACAGAGTATTCTCAAACACAAAAAAGCATGTGCAAACATAAAATCATGAATTTATGATGTTTGGATATCTAATAATGCAATTTAAACCACTCGTACAAGTTTGAAGGTTCGAAGTTCAAACAATAGCCATTGTCTTTGGGCCAACCCTTTATGATTATGTTGTACTAGGTGAACTTGTAAAGTTTCGGGTCCGTTCATATTACTTAGGCCCCATTCTTTTATACAGTACCGCACTTTACAATACCGCAAGTTACTGCAACTTACCATAACTCACCACAATCCACCATAACTTACCACAATTCCTTTTTTAATAAATTTCAAAAGTTTTACTTTTTCACTTTATTTCAACTTTCAATACCCACTTTTTAATTTCCACCACAACTAACCGTAACTTACCGCACCCTATCACACCGTAACTTACCACACCGTAACGGTACCGTATAAAAGAATGGGGCCTAAGGCTGCAGCTTGAGCTCAACTAGCTCAATATTAATTTGTTATTTGCTTATTTAAAATTTTCCAAGTCCAAAACAAAAAATGACTAAAATTTGTATGCAACTTAACCACAAAATAACTTTTAATATAATAAAGGGTGAAATTGAATGAAATTCAAATATTATCACTTGAGGCATGCTCTTTAGAATTGTAAGTTAAGTTTATTTTATCATTGCTTTATTTTACCTTACTTTACCCGTATTGCTAAAAAACACACTCAAACCTATGTTCTTTCCTTACCGACCTTACTTTACCTAACTTAATCCTACCACTCTAAAAGACAAGATATGCAATGTAACCAAAAAATTAAAGAAAGAATATTAAAGTTATGCTCTAATATTAAATTTTAGACATCTAAATTAATATAAAGTTTACATGTATAGATCATAGCCTACTACCTATTCATATTTACATAATAGAGCTTAAACTCCTTTAGGCTCAAATTCGGCTCGATAGATATCTTAACTAAGCTTTGAGTGGGCCGAGTTTAAGTCGAGCTCGAGCATTAGCTAAGTCGTTGAGCCGATTCATCTCTTTTACAACCCTTTGCGGATATGACTAACTACGAAAAGACCACTTCAAAGACCCCATTACCTAATAGGCTTCAAATTGTTATTCTTTAGCCTTGCATGAAGGATTATGGCATTGCTTTCATGCATACAACAATGCTCACATCAACAAATCAATACATGCACAACCCTAAGATTACAACCCCAAGATTAGAGTATTTGGTTGGAAACTTTTCCCAGACACTTAGTCAATTTTTCTAAATTGATAAACTTTTCTATATTTAATTGTATTTAATAGATAAAAAAAATTACAACATGGGTTCTATTATTTAACTCACAAATTCAGTAAATAGTTTGGAGGTCAAGAAAGTCTGCCAAATTACAATAGAAGAAGCAAGAGGTGATTAATTTAGGTCCCGTTCTTTTATGCGGTATTTTGCGGAATGGTGTAGTGAGGTGTGGTGGAATTGTGGCGAGTACGGTGGAATTGTGGTGGGTTATTGGTATGTAGCGGTGGCAAAAAATCGGGTTCGGGTCAAACCGGGTTCGGACAATTCGGACATCAGACAAAATCCCCAAACCCGAACCCTGTCCGAATTTCAAATTCGGACGCTTTGTGGTGTCCGAACCCGAACCCGAATTGTCCGAATTTGTCCGAACCCGGATTTGTCCGAATATAACCAAACCCGAATTTACACTAAATATATACATAATTCCAATATTTTGTCCGAATTTTAGTATTCGGACACTGTCCGAATGCGTCCGAATTTGTCCGAACCCGAATTTGACACAAAATTCGGACGTCCGAATTTCTTTCCCCAAACCCGAACCCGACCCGATTTTAGAATCGGACATGACCGAATTGTCCGAATTTTAAATTCGGACAAAAATTTGATGACCAAACCCGGTTTTTTCCGGGTCGGACAATTCGGGTAATTCGGGTCGGACAAAATTTTGCCAGCGCTATTGGTATGTGGGGTAGATGAGGAGAGAGGATGTAAAAAGTAGAGGAGAAAAGTGAGGAGAGAGAAAAATAATGATTTGCACTAAAATGTGGCGGGTTGTGGCAAACTGCGGTACACGGCGCACTTTCTCCATAAGAACCAATATGAATACAATAGTAGTCAATTATAACTTACATATATCAATACAAAATATCAATATTCATAGCCATTATCATTGATCATCTTCAATGGCTCATTAGCTTGACAATAAACATCTATACCAACTACAACCATAAGGTCTCAAAACTTACTGAGACACAATACTTCCTTTGCATAGACCTAGCAAAACTAACCCGAAAAGATCGAACCCGAACAGACCCAAATAAGACCCCCCAAACCCGAGCCTCACTTAATCCGAACCGAAATTGGCTGACTCAATACCATTCCAAACCGATCTTCACCCTAGCGGATTGACCAGATTGCCAGGTCTACCTTCGCACGAAAATGTGATATGATATGACCATCATCGAGATCGAATTTGGATAACTTAGCCAAACAATTCGATCTCGAATCCCTTTTCCTCTCCTATGCCTAAACCCGAACCCTAATTTAATCTTCTAAAATCCAATTAGAAAACCCAAAAAAACAAAAAAAACAAAAAAAAAACTTAAACAAATTTCCCCATTTTCAAGGAGATAATGGTATGGGCATGAGACCTTGAAGAAGATCAAGCAACGACCCACAAACCAACGGCTTCGTCGACGGAATCCTCAAACAGCTCGAATCATCCCCACCACCACCACCACCACCACCACCTCCTCCGCCGCCGCCTGAACCACCGCCGTAACCACCGCCGGCGCCGGGAATCATGGAGCATTCCGGCGGGGGGCGCTGCATTCCTACTCCGGGGATGCAATTCAGCGAGAAATCGAACCCTACGCTCCTCGAAAACAGATTTTCGCACGTCGGACTGAACCCAGAGAAGAAATTATACGCCACCGTCAAATTCAACAGATTTCTCAACGAACAAACGATGTCTGGGAGTTCGCCGGAGAGATGATTATGCGCTAGATTAAGAACTTGAATGTCTTCGAGGCATGACAATGAATCTGGGAGATGTCCCGTGAGTGAATTCTGGCTCAAATCGAGCACCTGCATGTCGGAAAACAACCCTAATCCCTCCGGAATACAGCCGGAAAGTTGGTTGTTGAGGAATAGGATCTCTTTGAGCTGCGAATTTACGTCCCCTAAACTCGCCGGAATCTCGCCGGAGAATTTGTTGTTTGCGAGGTTGATGACCGACGCCGGGGAGCTCCCCATGTTCTCCGGGAGCTCGCCGGAGAACTGGTTGTTGTTAATGAGGATCGCGTCGAGGGGTTTGTTGAAGAGCTCCGGCGGAAGTCTGCCGGAGAATTGGTTGAATCGGAGGTCAAGGTAGACTAGGTTAGGGATTTGGAGGACGGAGATCGGAAACTCGCCGGAGAATTGGTTGTTGCTGAGGTCTAATTCGGTAAGAGAGACGAGATTTTGGAAAGATTCCGGGATTTCGCCGGAGAATCGGTTGGAATTGAGGTGGAGAAGAGAGAGTTCGGAGAGAGAGGAAAGTTCATGGACGAGAACACCTCGGAGGTTCGCATGGTTGAGATCTATGGCGGACACAGAGGGAGAGATAGAGGAAGTGCAGAAAACCCCTTTGTAATTGCATACATTTGGACCGACCCAGGTGGATAGAACCTTGTTTGGGTCCTCAACAATGGCGGATTTCCATGCTTGAAGTGCTGTGTAAGCTCGAGTTAAGCTTGGATTTGGCAATGCAGGTGTTGCAGGTGGTGGAGGAAGTTGCTGAGAAGGTGGTGGTGGGTCGGTGACTCCGCCGGCGCCGCCGCCGACCCAGACGCCTCCGCCGCCGGAGCCGACGCCGACGCCCATTCCGACGCCACCGCCGACGGCGAAGCCCGGCTGAGCGAGGAGTGGCCGGAGGAGGAGGAGGGTGGTGGTGATGATGATGATGAAGAGGTGGAATGTTGTGGAAGTTGCCATGAATGAATGATTGAGTTTGTTTTGTTTTGTTTTGTTTTGATTTTCAGATGTTTTGATGGTGGATTTTTGTGGGTTTTTTCACTTTTTTGAGGGGGGTTTTTGGTTTGGATTTTGGAAGGTTGTGTTTGGGTGTTTGAGGGAGAAAGGGTAGAGAGAGAAAGAAGAGAGAGAGAGAGAGAGAGAGAGAGAGAGAGGGGGGGGGGGTGAGGTGGGGCCTGGAATGGACTGGAGTGAAGTGGAATTGAGGGGAGTAGTTGTAAATGGGAGAGTGATTTTTGTGTAGATAATAATTGTTCATGGAAATTAGCAATGGCTAAAATTTTATCCAATTGGAATATTTGAATTTGTTTGATTTTGTAAAAGGTGAGTAGTGTGATAGTTTTTCTCTAGTAGTTTGATTTATAGACCGATTAGGGTTTTGTCTTTAACATAGATATGATTAAATTATGTTAGATAAGATAAAATAAAGTAAGGAATAGTGTTTTAGTTTGAGGCCCCGTTCTTTTATACGGCTGGTTGCGGTGTAGTGCGGTGTGGTGTGGTGGAATTGTGGTAAATTGTGGTGGGTTGTGGAAAATTGTGATGAGTTTTAGTTTTAATAATTGTATATTGGAAAATGTGAAATAGTAATTAGAAAAAGTGAGATAAAAGTAATTAGAAAAAGTAGATTGTGGTGAGTTGTGGTAGATTGTGGTGGATTGGTGGGTTGTGGTGAAATGTTGCCAGTCGTGGTGCAGTGTGACACTGCAGCCAACCAGCCGCATAAAATAATAGGGCCTGAGTGTTTTTTAGAAGTTGAGGTAAGGTAAAATAGTTAAAGTATGGTGAAACATTATCTACTAATCTAAAGAACTAGGCATAGTTAACATAAGATTAGGCTTATTTATGTTGTTTTAATCCAATTTTGATGTGAATTTAAGATTATTTGATGATCCGGTCTAAAGTATAGGGTATGGTGATGGTTTCTGTGTGAAATTTGATGTGTTGTCCCATTCGATCAAAGATACGGAAATAACATTTTGCTTGTTTTTGTTATCTCAATCCAATTTTGCCTTGAATTTGGAAATATTTGAATTGTACTGTTTGATAAAATTGGATATCGGATATTAGTTTCATATCTAAATTTCAATATTGACTAACACTGAACTTTTGGAAGCGATGATAAAAGTATTATTTTTTTTAAATAAAATGATTGAGTGGGGATTTTGTAACAAGTCATAAACATAAAATTGATTGCAATAAGAAAGAGTTTATAGAGAAAATGACATTGTCATGGTAGCACTCAAACAATGATCTTACTATATCAAACTCAAGGGACAACCCCATTTGTCTTATTGGATTGAATTAGGTGGTTCAAAATCTAACTTTAATTTATTATATAATAAAACATATAGTAATTGTGCTTTTCTTTTGCCTTAAAGATAGGGTTGTCTCAAGGGTATACATATAGTTATGGTGTTTTTTTTTCTTTCTTTTTTCGATAATTAAAGATAATAAACCGACCACAAAATACTGCAACGAAGTTATAAAAAACAGCAAATAAGGGAACAACAGCTTCACAGTAAAAGCAATATGTCATATTGTGCTTTTTTGTTTTGTATTTAAGAGGGGTTTGTCTCAAGGATGTACCCAACATATTGTAAAAGGGCATTAATAATGGGTTGAAAATACAACAATATAATGTATTTAAAGCCTTCTATTCAACCTCTTATCAAAGGTGACCACTTTTTGTTCGTTTTTCTTAAATGAAATACTTATTGCATCTCTATTATTTATTCTCTTAGCTTATGCTCTGTTCTTTTGTGATGTATAATAAAAAATAATGTGTGAAAAATAGTGAGAAAGGTGAGATGGTGTTTGAAAAAGTACATCACATCATAAAATATACGAATTTTTAAATATATAATTTATCACTTATTAAATATATAAAATTTAAATATATATTATGTAAAATAGTAGAGAAAGTATGAGATAGACTAAGAAAAGTGGGATAGAGTAGGAAAGAACACAAAGTGTGGGGATATTATCCCTGCACCATAAAAGAACAATTTCTTAATTAATTTTTTATTTTTAATTATTTGTCATTTCATATTTTCAGCGCACTTCTTGTCAATTTTAAATTTATATTTTCCATTTTTGATAGCTTAATTAATTTTATAATTTTTTCATTAACTATATTAATTATCTTGGTATCTTCTAACTCTTCCAAAATAATAAATAAATATGGATGCATGCATACAACTAGTGACTAATAGTGCTAGCTATTATGATGGTTGATACACTGATTAATGCTGTGAAAAAAAATGCCCTCTTCCTCCTGCCTAACATAAATGTGGCATGAACTCCATGATAGATAGATTGATAGTGGTTAGTGGTCAAGATCATATATTATTTCCATAAGGCACCAATCACCATTTGAAAAAAAATCTTTACTCTATTTTGAAACACTTTGGGTCAAGATCATAAGTAATTGGTGAGGTTTTAAAAGCATACAAATAGGTAGTAGTCTAATCAAGCTGAGGTTATGAGTGTTTTAGCCACCTAATTATGCTCCTTATTTCTTGGGATATTCTTTTAGAGTATTGATAGTTTTTGCCATAAAAATTAGGAAAATTGGATTCTAAATAATCTCTATTTTTAGATTTTGTATGTCAATAATTCACATTTCATTTTTGGATACTGGCCGGTGGTCTGAAAAAAAATGAGGAGTGTATTTTGACATGTTAGCTTTCCACTGAGCTAACGCTACTTGACTCGGTGGTATTCCACCAGAATACAATTTTTTTTTTTTTGCACCACCAGAATCCAAAACTATAATAGGGTTTGTACAAGTGCTGAAAGTAGGAATTATTATAATCTAATTTTCCTAAAAATTATGGCCACTGAAATTCGAATCCTCTTGGAGTAGCACAAAGTGAGAACCCAAACGTTGGGACGTCAGAAGTCCCTGGTGGCATATCAGAAAGCGTCCCAATAGAATGTGAAAATAGTGGGAGTCAGGTCCTTGAATATTCTCACCCTTATAGATTTGGGGTCTCCTACATTAGAATGGAAGAATAGAGGAAAAAGGATTTCAAATTATTCTTTTCTCCATCTTTCCTTTCTTTCCCTCTCCTCTTTCTCTCCCCTTCTTCTTCCTCATGTCACGGGTTCATTCCCACGGATTGCATGGTTCCACGATTGTGACACCCGCTTTCGCATCTTTCCACTTCGTTGCTCACACCTTACTAACATGCCACATCACATTTATCAACCCCTTTATTACTGTTGCCAATGCTCTTAACAAGGGTAAATCTCCTACTTCCTTAAACTACAAGCTATTAATTAGACCCTCTTGTTGTAATATATTACTTTTTGCGAGTTGTACATCTTTACCCATGACTATAAATCATATCCACCATACAAAATTTCTATCTTTTTATGTTGTATTGCTTCTTCATTGAAAACAATTTCCAATGTTGCATAATTATCATTCACCAGACAATACTATAGGGTTTTTTCAAATTTTTTTAGTATTTTCCTTTGAAGATTTATATCTAATCGTTTTGTATTGTAACTATAATAAATATGAACAAACAAATCATACGCTCATTATATCTCGCGAATGAAGCTAAACTTACCAAATAATTCACAAACTAAACTTCAAGCCCGCTAAGCTTGGGTTTAGCTCAACTCACTTCCACCCCTAATCTAGAATAACAAAGGTACTTCAACAAATGTGATTGCGTATACCTATGAAGCCAACTCAATGGCAAACTAATGACACGCCTTGCCTTGACTATTTGCACGATGAACTCGTCTATTTCTTTCTCTACTTTTATATGCTGATAATTTAGACAAAGTTCTTACAAGATTGAGAAAAGCCGCCTCAATTCTTTTTATTCCTTTTTCTCCCTACCTATGAGCACCAAAAAGAAAGTCATTTTCCACCTCATTTTTGTCCCCCTTCCTATCCACACTTCCTACTTTCAACATAACCTAAAATCATGAACAATCAATTCAAAGCCAAAAAGAGAACAGTAGCTATATATGAAAAACTTGCATGATTTTCAGATTTTGCATTTACCAATGCCAAACATGAATGGTAATGGTGTCCCCCATTAAGCATGAAATACATGATAATAGGCCAAAGACTTTGCTTCACAGCAAAACTATGGAACATGGGCAAAAGAAAAAGAACAATTCCCATTCTTTTGGATGGCAGCTAAGCTTCCATTGTAATCCAAATACAACCAACCAAATTGTGAAAATACTTCACAATAGTCAATAATGGTGGACTTTTTTTATATATAAAAACAATGGTGGAACAAAATAGGCATCCTGAATGAATGGTGTATGATTTTTGTTTCTTAGAACTTGGGTAAATAAGATATATCAAGTATTTAAGAGACTCTTCTATCAAGACATCTCTTTAAGATATCTGCATGAATAATAAAAGAAAAGGCCATCACAGAGCTACATATCCAAAGACCGACAGTGTCTAAAGAATGGCTAAGATTAGTCATTCAATCTGCCGCTGAGTTTGGTTCTCAAGAGATGTGACAAATAGTAGAATCTTCCAACTAGCTGATTTAGTTTTTGATATCTCTAACAATCATATCGATATGCCAAAGTGTGTGGACGACCCCTTAGATAGCTTGGATGAGATAGAAAATATTTTCTTTAATCTGAATTCTTGAAAAACCTTCCAGGATAGCTTGTTAAAGACCAAAACAGAGTGTCAATGCTTCTGTCAACAAAATGGACTGTGAATCAACCAACATAGGAATGAATGTTATATGATGTATGTAGAAGGTTAAACTGTTTATACACAAGTGTTACTATGAATGTGCAAGAACTTTTTTGATCATACATAGATTACAAGAAATCTGAATACTCAAGAACAACTCTTATGTACAAATAAAATGCTTAGCAATCCCATAATGCAATACAATTTCATCTTTCTTATGAGCATTTTGAAGATGTACATTATAATATTAACTCCTGAAGCATTTTACACCAATATACAAACTACATTTCCAACTTCTTCACCAATAATCCGAGCAAGAACATCCATCCTTGAAGTGATGAAACCGCGTTCGATCCCTCACAACAATCTCAACATCAAACATCTTCGAAATCAGTTTCGTGACTCGATGGCAATCGTTGCACACTCTAAGGTTCTTGAACACCCGAATTGGCACCCCGGGCTTCAAATTCAGGAGCCCAAAAGCAATGGCGAGTCTTTCGCTATGCAGCCTCAGAGCATTTTCCTTCAAACCTTCTTCATCCTCATCATTGACCAAAGGTGCCTGTGAAATGTCAGGCTTATAACCAAGTGAACTTATCCTATGGTTTATCGAACCCAAAACGCGGTATATTTCTTTACTTTGAGGGTGAGATGTGTCCCCGGCGAAGAACTCGTGGTGGACCCCATCGAGTTCTAAGGAACTGCAACCGGGTTCCTTCGTTATGCCCCTGTCACTCATAAGTTTTCTGATCAAACCGACATCATCCCATCTTGCTGCTGAGGCGTAAACCCTAGAAAGAAGCACATAGACACCGCTCGAGGGTTCTTCCCCTGATTCATGTATGATCATGTTTGCAACTTCTTCGCTTAGTTTTACGTTGGTGTTTTCGTTCTTGCAACAGGCGTCGAGGAGACTTCTCCAAATGACTGCATCGGGTTTCATTGGCATTGTTTGGACAAGGTCTAGAGCTTCGTCGAGTAACCCTGCACGAGCGAGAAGATCAACCAAGCATCCATAATGCTCGAGTTGTGGTTTGATTGAGTAGTTTTTCACCATTTTGTCGAATAGAATTCGACCTGTTTCAACCATTCCTCTATGGTTACACGCGCTCAAAATCCCCACGAATGTGATTGAATTCGGCCTCAATCCCACCACATTTGTCATCTGATCAAACCGTTCCAATGCCAACTCGGCTTCCCCATGCATCGCGGACCCTAGGATCATGGCATTGTATGAATTAACATCGCGCTTCGCCGTCCCATCGAAAACCTGCTTCGCCAAATCCAACATCCCACACTTACTATACATCTCAATCAACGAGTTTTTGAATAGAATATCGTCGAAATTCTGATCATAGAGCTTAAGAACATAAGCATGAATCCACATTCCTAATGACAAAGCTCCTAGACTAGCACAAGCCGATACGATACTCTGCATTGTATACCCATCCGGCTCGAATGATTCCTCCTCCTGCATCTTCCTAAACAAACCCAGAGCAGCATCAAACTCCCCCAACCTAACCAACCCATCAATCATCACATTCCATGAAACCAAACTTCTCTCAGACATTTCATCGAACACTTGGCGTGCACAATCCAGCATCCCACAGGAAGCATAAAAATGAATCAGACTGTTGTTCACATACACATCCGACCCAAACCCTAGTTTTACGACATGGGCATGAGCCTGTTTACCCCCCGATTCATCGAACAAGTAAGCACAAGCCTTGAGAAGAAAAGGGTAAGTATGGTTGTCGGGATGAACACTTCCATCGATCAATAACTCGCGATAGAGCAGGAATGCGAGGGATTTGTCATCTGGGTCGGAGCTTGATGCGCAGGCACGGATTAGGGTGTTCCAGATGAAGGAATTGGGGGTCTGAATTTGGCGGAAAAGTTTGAAGGAGTAGTCGAGATGGTTGGAAGAAGCGGTGAAATGGAGGAGTCTGCTGTGGAGGAGGAGGAGGTGTTTGGGATGGTGGGAGGAGGAAGTTCGGAGGGTTTGTGCGTGGATTTGCTTGAGATCCGCCATGGATGAGCATTGGTTGAGCAGGGAGAGAAGATGAGATGGTGATGTTAGAAGCATTGTTGAGATGATTCAGCTTACGATTCCCCAAAAGGTCCCAACTCATAAGACTCAAATGGAATTTTTTTTCTTTTTTATTATTTAAAGTTAAATTGGTTCTAACAAAAAAAAAGTTTAAGTTGGACTGAGTCCAAAACATAAGTTGTAAAAAATGTCGAATAACAGTTCTTACAACAAATGGATTAAAGATGATCGAAGCACAAGTACGTCAAATAAAATAGCTTCTTATAGATGATTTTTCGGACTCACTTGTCTCACACACACATCTTAGTCAGAGGAAGTGTGTACTAGGTCCGTGAATGAATTCACCATTGTTGAATGGCTGATCGACAATCACTGACGAATCCAACTTCATACATGCTACAACTCGCTTACATACCGAATTGAGGGCATGTTTCCTTTGGTGTGAACATGTGAATACTAAATATGGTTCTTAATAATCTTATCTTCTAACGCATATAATGATTCTTTTGCCATTTAGGGCGTTAACTTACCAAATTTTTCAATCTCACAGTTCCATTTTTGTCTAAACTCAAATTGTGGCATTTTGCTAGTGCCTCTTCGGGTCCTTGACTTGTTATATAAATTTAAATTCATATTTTCATATGTGAAAAGAAGTATAAATATATTCATAAACAAGACGCTCGCTAAGTACCGCATCTTCAAATGTAAATTTTCTTCTACCGTGTATACAAATGAATAATAACTGAAGGGAATATGGAAGAGCGCATATAAAAAGGATTAATAAATCAAGAGAATATGATAGTGCTGAGACTCAAACCATCTTAACCAAAAGTATTATTGCGTCCAGCCAAACAAACCATCGGCTTTAATACCACTTATTGGGGAGATCTAAGGCAGAAGCCCACTTCAACCAAGGCTCATGATACACATAAAGTTCCATCTTAAAACCAATTGGTGTTAAGAGAAGTAGGTCACTTGACTTATATATCATATCCTTTCTCTTTACTTTTTCGATGTGGGACATTTTTACTCATGGGTGAATCCCAACAAAAAGTTTCAACAAACTATCAAAGGTTCAATGATGGTTTTATCCTCGAACACTTCCTTCCACGCAAGTACCCTTTGAGCTTAAAGCGTAGATGCTACAAATATCTCTTTCACCTTGCGTAAATAACTATGTGAATGCTCAGATTCGAACCTAAGACCCTCTTTCTCAGTCTAGCTCTAATGTCATATGAAACCATCTCAACTGATAATTAAGGCCTAACAACGATATTATACTCTTAACACAATACTTCCTCCACTCAGGGAAAAAAAAGTGATTACCGGGTGAATTAACAGGAAAGATAATACAATACAAAGAAGCCAAAGTTAATGTCTGGGTGAACTAATTAGAGGAACAAGAGAGGCAAGAAAATACACAGCCTCACATCACAGTACACCATACACCAGTACAACACAACACCAGTACAAATACAATCAGGCAATGTAGTACATTGGATTTGGGAGTTTGAACGATCGCTCAGCGACTGCAAATCCTGTCAGATCACTCCATTGATCTCCAGAGCTGCCGCGAAGCCTGTAACCCTCGTCTATCAGCTCCTTTCTCCGCTCTGACTTGTAAACAGACGCCTTTTTGCCGTGATCATTTGGACCCCTGTGTTATTCCATTCGATGAATTAGGAAGATGGTAACTGAAATCGGGTTCTAAACGAAGAAATGGACAATTTCTTAGGTGCTCCAGAAGATTTCACTCCAGGCGCAACGTTCACTAGCTTGCTCTGGTTTGTGTACTCACAAAATTAAGATAGTTTACTATGGAAGATACGTTCTTCTGGATGGGTGTATGTAATATGTATTAGAATAGACCTATACTAAACAGGTCATGTCATGTTCTGATATATCATCTTCAGTTCTGGATTCGGTTTGGCTCAGGTCTCAGGTGGACTTTTGGGTCGCTTTGTTTTCAGCGCGATAAGCTTGCCTTATCGAAATGATTAGGTTAGGGAGAAAATGCTCACGTCGAGTTGGTTGGGTCAAATTCAGTTTCAGTTAGCTGTTTTGGGTCATGCCAGGCCTATGTCCATGTAGCTATAGCAAAAATTCAGTTTCGGGTCAAATTCAGGTAGGTCAAATCAAATATCAAAATCCAGACGAGATTTTGATGACCGTTCCTTTTTCGAGTTGAACCAGGTCGCACGATTCGAACATACTTATATCCGGGTCAAAATCAGGTTGGGACACTAGAAATAAGAGGCATACGCTGTCTAAATTTCGGTCAAAGTTAAAATTTGGACGAAAAATGTGCCTGATCTAAAATTTTGTCAGTTTTAGGTCCATCTACGTGCGAGTACAAAAGAATCTGAAGCCTTGAAGAGTGGAAGTAGAAGGCATCAAAGTACCTCAAGATGAGTCTTTCCCAGTTATCAAAACCAGCAGCCTTGAGATTGTCTTCAGTAGCTTTCCTGAAAGGCTCATCCCTCCCTGTCAAGATGAATATTTTGAAGCCAAGCTGTTGTAGCTCTCTGTAAAGACCCAAACTTGCAGGCAAAACAAGCGCCTTGGCCTCCCCGACCCACTCATCGAAAGCCACTTGGTTGAATTCTTCGGATCTGAGTCCATCAAGCAAGTAAAAGGGCGGGGAAATGATTTAAATGAGAAGCAATTGAGAGTAACCGAAACTGGCACAACCACATAACATCAAAGTCAGAAGTATGTATGAGTGTGATTTTCAGTTAGAATTCACAAGTTTTATACACTACAAGCAAACTGCAGATAAATCTTTCCCAAGCACCATCATTTCAGGTCTGCTTACAAGTTGCTACCACATCAGATCAAAGTCACAAGTATGTATGAGTGCAGTTTTCAGTTAGAACTCATAAGTTCTATACACTCTACAAGCAAATTTCAGATAAATCTTTGCTAAGCACCATCCTTTCAGGTCTGTTTACAACGAGATAACATCAAAGTCACAAGTATGTATGAGTGCGGTTCAGTAAGAATTGTAAGTCTTATACACTGTACAAGCAAACTGCAGATAAATCTTTCCTAAGCACCTTCTTTTCAGGTATGCTTACACCAGAAAATCAGGTCAAAATACTTTTTTTTCTGAAGTTGGATAGGTCATACATTCAACATTTAAGTACTTTTACTGAAGGCGCAGTTTTATATGAGTATCTACCCCAGTTCCTTGCAGAAAGGTAGCAGTCGCCATGAAAAGAAATGAATGAGAACAGAGTAAATGGACAGACATTTATCTAAAGCAAGCATATGCACCGGTTGACACCCAAACAGCAACATTTACTACTAGGAGCTGCAAGGAGCAAATTTGCTTAGCATCATTGGGAAAACAACATAGAGCACAAGCCATGTTAGGGTTTATGTTCATCTGAATTCAGAGGAAATGGCTAGGAAATTTTTATTAAAAAAAAAAGGTATTCTTATGATTCACAAGAAGAATAAGAGAATGAAAAAGGTCTTCTTATGATTCACCAGAAGCATAAGGGAAATGCTAGCGAAGCGATACCAAACTGAAGGGATCATTGAAAGCTTTATTCATTTTTTTATAGGAAAAATATATATTAATAATAGGATTGAAAGAAAAGATGCTCAATCAACATCCTACAAAGTTATGCACACCCAGAAAACAAACTATCCACAAAATCTACCACATCAAGAGGGGAAGAGTTAAACGTCAAGAAAGCTTATTCATTACGTCAAATGAGACACAAGACAGCAAAGAAACTTGCAGTGATGCACTCCACTTACTAAGGAATATGGATCTTCATCTTCAATAAACTAATGAGGGAAGATACTTCAATAATAATTTCCAGATGCATAAGCTTAAAGTGGAAGGCAAGAATGCATAATCTAAAGGAGGGATGACTGTTTTGACGGTATTTTGTAGCATCTTTGATGCTTTTTAGCCTGCTGGCTTCCAACGATCAAAAAAAAAAAAAGAGGGATGACTGACTGTCAAAAAGTTCAAGCAAGTGTATAATCATAAACCCGAAAGCATCGTGCCAGATTGTTCAAGAATGGTAATAGAAAAACCAAACTTTTGAGTAAAAATAATGCAACTATGGACATTAACAGCTAATAGTCAATCAAGTGCCCTGCTAATACAAACAAATGTTAAATAAATCAGTCATCATCCATCCAAAGTCACAATAGTAATAAACTGTGATAGCAGCTATACAACCTTCGGTCTTGCTTATACGTCAATTATGGGTTTGTTGACAGACATCGACCCGTATCACAGGACTGTTAGGTGACACCAGAGACGCATTATCAGAGAAGATGCACAAATGAATTCTTGATCAAGTTCTTAATATGACTAGTAGCTCAAAAATGGATCAAAATCACAACCCAAGTTCAAGAATCCAAGATACATTCTTTTAGTGTTTGCATTTTGACTGCCCATATATTTCATGAATCTGGTAATCCTTCACACATACCAATATCTGCAAACTAGCAACTACATTCCAACACAAGCTTATTAATGGCCAACATTAACATGTTTGGCAAGTCCTCAACTCAAGCTAGTGAATAAGCAATTGGTGGGTCCTTTTTTTTGTCTTTATTAGTTCGGTTCACAATTAGGACACAATAGATAAGCTTTCAGAATTAGTTCAATTGTTACAACAACATTAACCCAACTCATTAGCTACCTCTTATACTCAATGAACATCCATTCCAAATATAAATAAGATGCATTAGTCAAATAATCAAACCATAAAGTACACAAATGAACAGATGATTCCACCATCAAAGTATGTATTACCCTCTTCACAAAATCAAAACAACCCACAAATCAAAAGTGCAATATGATCTCATGATTTTCATCTCCTCATAATGATTATACTGCACTCAATAAATTCACAAGAGACTTCCCAAATATTTTCACCTTTCAATATATGGTAACTGTAGCCCTGATTACCACACATGGTCTTTTCTTTTAATTTGAACATCACACAGTTTCATATTTTCTTAGTCATTTTCATGGCCCCCTCCAAACAAAATATTGTTTGATTTCTTCCTCAAAGTCATGGGGCCAACATTCACTTAAGATTAGACTAGCAGAAAGTACAAGAAAAACCAAAGTCATATCGTAGTGATTAACAGATTATTAAACAATCTTTAAACACTGCTCCCTTCGTTCCATAATATTTATCACTAGTTTGACTTTCATGTTCTCCATTATCACTCTTTAATTGATAACTTCTCATATAATGTTTTACTAACAGTTGCACTATTACACACTTAGCACACTATTTTTGCTATGAAGAACGTTCTCCATTGTCACGCTTTAACTGATAACTTCACATATAATGTTTTACTAACAGTTGCACTATTACACTTAGCACACTATTTTTTGCTATGAATGTAATGATGGTAACCTTATGCAACAAATCATTCTAAATATTAAGAACTCGATTATCAAAAATTTATAAAGTTTACTCTCTCCATTCCAATATCGCATAATAAATGTTCCACCGCATCTAATATTCTTCGCAAACTTAAAATTTCTTATAACATTATTATCTTTTTAACACTATGTTTCATCAGGAATATTCTGATAACACTTTCATACAACAGAATATTATATATGTCCAAAAATCAATGGTTAAAATTTTTAAAGTTGAACTTACTCATACACAATTAATTATTGAGTATAATAACTAACAAGATTTCCAAAGTGAGAAATAATTTGAATCTGAGCGAATAATAAACTGTCAATATGCAGTATATCTGTATTGGTTGGATAAAATCCCTAGCAATCAATCATAAACAAATCACAAACCCCTGCAATAATCATTTATGAGCTCAAATCCAGCAGCTAGAATTTAAAATCCAAAGCAGCAACTCACTCACCCAAATCCATGATTCTGATAGTACGGCAAATTCGAGAGAAGAGTCTCATCCACATCGAACACCCACGCATCCTTCCCGTCGCCGGCGATTTGGACGGACTTCGCGAACTCCAGCGACTCGGCGGCGACGACGTCGGAATCGGAAGTGAAAACCTCGCCCTCCATGTACTCCTTCACCGCCGACACGCACCGGCGGGGGACGGTGGACCACTTTCCGGCGTCGTTGACCTCGACGGAGAACCGCCAGCTGAGGCAGTAGACCGAGTCATATCGGCCGAGTTTCCGGTTGGTCGGGAGGAGGAGGCGGTTCTCCGGGATGAGAGAGTGGGCGACGGAGAGGAGGGAGAGGAGGACGGGGAGGAGGAGGTGTCGCCGGAGATACATCGCCGCCGTGTCGCCGGCGAATGTGGAGGAGTTTTAGAGACAAAGGGAATCTAGAGGATCAGAGAAGATGCTGAATCAGAGGGAAATGAACCAATTATAGAGCAGTGCGAGTGATAATAGTAAAAGTGACCCATATTTATAAAGGTTTTTGGCAGCAAACAATCCCTATCGAGAGGGCATTGTCCAATCCAAAATAACTTTTCAGAATCAATTATATTATATTATCGAAAATGATAAACATCGTGATATAAGATGACTATTAACATCTTGCATTTCTTTTAAATTACTAATAGAGTGAAATGTAAGTGTATTTAAATCATTTTAAATATATGTTTCATCATTTTCAAGGTTACTATAACTTATAAACAATTTAAAAATAATTATTTATTTATATTTATTTTATAAATATAAAACTATGTATAAAATGTGAATTTTCTACTATGATTGATAAAATTATGCTATTATTATATTTTTTCACCTACCTAATAAGTATTATATTATTATAATTGATAAATATATATAATTATTAAAAAAATATTAATAAAAGTTACAAAAATGTGAAATATGAATAACTCAAGATGGTTAAAAACCATCTTGAGTCAAGATGGTTATCATGGATTTCTCATATTAGTAAAAGTGACCCATATTTTTTCACTATTTTTCATAACAATCCAGAATTAATTTCCGGCACCAGAAAACTCATATGGCGACCGAAAATTTCCTTTTTGAAGTATGAATTAATATACTTTTCGGTTGCCACGTCAGTTTTCTGATGCCAGAAATCGAATCTGAACTGCTATGAGAAATTGATGGGAAAGTACATATTGTCAATGGCCGAAAAGTCACTTTAAATTATTCCCAATCACAAACCCCTCAGTATGGATTATTTCTAATCAAAATCCCTATTTATAACCTAAGAGCAGTTTTGGGTATTCGCTGGCCCATCCTAACACATCATCTTAATTTAAAATTTTCAGAACTCATTTTCTTCATTCCTCAATTCCAACTTGAAATTTTAAATAAATATTTGTCAATACCCGCAATGGTAAGCATGAGTTATACTTAATAGATGAGCTAAAAGTAGTATGACCCACCAGGAGAGTTAAAGTTATACTTTTTATATTAGCTTAGTGTCTGTTTGGTTCAGCTCTTTTAGAGCTTTTAAAAAGCTGAAATTATGCCAAACATATATTAGTTTCTAATAGTGGACGTGAATTTGATTAATATATTTAAAAAAAGGATTTAAATCCCACATTTTATACGGATGACAATCTGCGGTGTCACAGCCCACCGCACTTTGCCACAACCCATCACAACATACCATTCCACCACAATTCACCACAACCCACCACAAATTACTTTTTCAAATTTATTATATATCTTTAATATAAATTTTCAATCAATACTTTTTTACAATTACCAAAACAATATTTCAACTCACTTTTTCCAATTACTTTTTCACAATTACCAATACAATATTTATATATATATACAAAAAACCCGTCAAATCTTATCAATAAACCACCACCATTTCACCATATCCGTCACAATTTCACCACACCATACCGCAACACACCACATAAAAGAATAGGGCCTAAATACACGACAGTAGAAATTTAAAAAGAAAAAAGAAAAAAAAATATCGAGAATCTCATGTTCGTACTCGAGCAGCGAACACGAGTTCGAGTTTTTCTCACTGCAGACACTCGTCCAGCTCGCCGTTGCACTGTAATTCTCGTCCTTGCCCACGTCACGTTAGCATCATCTCACTCTCAAACTCGCCGTTGCCGATGGTCTTTTCCTAATTTACCACACACAATATATATTTTTGAAGTAAAATTAAAAAATTAATTTTCCACCAATAAAAAGTAAAGAAAGATGGAAGATGTGAATTTCATTTCGGAATGGTTTACAGTTCCCGAATGAGTTCCAAAATTGTGGAACTTACACAAAAATTATTGTTGCCAAGAAATGGAATGGAATGTTGGTGAAGTCATTGGAATGAGTTCCAACTATTACACATGCTCTAATACTCCCTTTGTTCCATATTAATTATCATAATTTTGACTTTCACAGTATTCACTGTCATTTTTTGATTGATAATTTCTTATATAATATGTTATTAACAACCGCAATATTATATTTTTATGATAGTATTTTTCGTTACGAATTTAATGATAGTAATTTTATATAACAACTTATTATATATGTGAAGAAATTTACAGTCAAAATTTTTAAAATTTAACTACACAATTTATAAAAAAACGATAATTAATATAAAACGGAAGGACTGAAAACGTGAATGTCGTGACTTCCGTATTTGGTATTTGGTAAATTATAGAGAAACAAATTTGTGATTTGAAGTGAAGTGTGACTATCTTTTCTGTCCTTTCAATGTCCATGCATGATGCATGATTTCATTTTATATGAAATAGTTTTTGATAAATTTCTTTTCAATTTGATTTGTGTTTATACGGGATATATTGCATGCCTCATTTTTTATTATCATTGTTAACGTACGCAAAAATTTGGGTTCGGGTAAATTTAGGTCAGACAAATTTGAACAATATTAAAATTCGGATGAGAAATTTATGTTCGGATCAGGTTTTATTTTGGGTCGGTCAATTACTCAATTTGGACAACGCTAAAATCGGGTTTGGACAATAGAAAAAGGAGAAATTTTATGTCTGAATATTCGTTCGATATCAAATTTCGGGCGAAAAATCGATGTCCATACCCAATTTTTTCCTGATCGGACAATTCGTGTATTCCGAGTCAAACAAAATTTTGCCAGCTCTAATCACGGTCATAATATTTTCACTCTTTTCAATTTCCTGAATGGTAAACTATGTTTTCACTTTTAATTGTGATTTATGAAACATTCAATCTATATTTTTTATTCTGATCAGTTTTCCCCTAATTTTTTTAACGGTTTTGCTAGATGTCGCCCAGAGGCGATAGATAAGGGATATCTAAATTTGTTTTATATTTTATTTTGGGTAGGAATCTAAACTATTTTATATCATTATATTATTGTGTACTACTTTCCTATTTAGAAAAATAATATACATACTCAGACAAATAAAGAATCCAAATTAAATATATGTACCTATGAACAATATTTAGAAAGAAAATAAAATTGCAAACAACAATTAGAAAGGAAAAAAAATCGCAGTCACTAAAAAAGCTCAATTCCAATCTGTTAATGGCTCCCTCAAATACATGAAAAGAGGATGAATCATAATTTCAATCGAACTTGGTGACTCGGTAACTAATTCTATGGTCTGAAGTTAAATTCAAATTTAGATGTACATGTAACAAAAAAAAAAATTTAAAAGAGCCATTGACGAAAGCTTAGTAACTTAGTACAAGAGTCATTCGACTGAGCAATGATAAAGAAACTCGCATACATGTAAAGTTGAGGGCTAGGAGCAAATCAATTTTGAGGATCTTCCAATAACCATTATTGTACAAGTTATCTATTTTTTAATAGCAACTCTTATTAATTAGATAATATTTTATTTGTCTAAATAGGAAAGTAGTATATAATGAATATAGTGATATAAAATAAATTTGATTCATACCCAAAATAAAATATAAAACAAATTTATATATCTTTTTATCCATCGCCCTAGGGGCGACGTTTAGCAAAACTGTTTTTCTAATACGGAAGTTTCTACCTCTTCAGATAATTTTTTGTAAATTTACTCCGCATATTTTGGGGAAAATTATTTGTAATCTATTTTTCTTAATTTTGCCCTTCTTTTTGGTTGGCATGTATATAGTTTGAAAGTTGAAACCTTAATTTGTTACTCCATCCATTTTTTTATTTGTCTTTTATAATTATTAGTGTCAATCTTTAATTAATAATTCTTAATATAAATTTTTATTAAAAAATATAATATTATAATTTTTCAATAGTATTTTTTATTATGAATCTAATGTCATCAATTTTGTATGATAAATCAATATACAAATTAAGATATTAACAGTCAAATAATAAATATAATATTTTTGATGTAAAATATAATATTGAACTATAATTTTTAATATAAATTTTTCATCATTTATTTGAACTATTATATATGAAAAATAATTGTAGCTAGGGTCATGTTATCTTTGTTGTCATATTTTGATGTATATTAAGCAGTAAAAGTAATGTATATTAAAAATTATTAATAGTCTATTATTTAAATTATTATTTGTTAGGACCCTTTACTTTACCTACTATAATATTGAACTATGGAGTAACTAATATTTTAATGTATAACGTGCAGTATCATGTGATCTTTTAGCTCTTCAATGCAATAGTTTAAGCAATATACGATTAAAAGATATCAATGCAATCATTTTAAAGATTCTATATCTGGATAATCGAGACATCTCAACTTTTTTTTCGGCATACAAAACATTAGTTACGTTATACAAATGTTGATTAGATCTATTTAGTTATGACCAACCATAAACATTAAGACTTAAACTGATGAATTGACTTCAACTAAAACAACTCTAAACACAAACAAAAAAGAAAAATCAATGCTTCCTGCGTTTTTGGTCAGAAAATAGGTCGGAATGTTCCCAATAAGACGTTCTTTTATGCGGTTGGCATGATACGACGGTGTGGTGAAATTGTAGAAAGTACGGTATGATGTGGAATGGTATGATAAAATTTGTCGAAAGTGTGATTGATAAGATCGATAGGTGAGGAGATGGAATATAAAAAATATAGGAGAAAAGTGAGGAGAGATATTGCCCGTATTGGTAATAATTGTGGTAAAGTGTGGTATTGCCCGTATTTTATTTTGACAAATTTAAAAGTTAGGTGACATTTTTAACAAGTTTTCAAAGTTTAGTGACAAAACTAACAAAAACTGAAAGTTAAATGACATAGAAATAATTTAACTCTCCAAAAGAACATGACTACACTTTTAAATTGTTTATATTTAAAATTCTTTATTCAATTGACATAATTTATTTAAAAGTAAAAAAGAAATAGATGATGTGAAATTTACCTACTTCCACTATTTTTCTTACCTAACTTTCCTTACCTTACTTTAACTTACCTTGCCTAACTTAAATCATACACTCTTAAAGAGTAAGGCCTTAATATATACTAACTTCGTCCTAAAATATTTATCATTTTACTTAACTTCTTTGTTCAAAAATACTTGTATCTTTTACAATTTCAATAACTATCATTCCTTTATTTTTTATCTCTAATTAATAAATTTATTTATCATTTTTTACAATTTCAATAGCTATTATCTTTAATTAAAATAATGGTAGTTTGGGTAATTAAAATAATGGTGGTTTGGGTAAAATGGATGGAGTGGATAGCCAGGATTGTGTTCGAGAAGGTATGCAATTACTCATATGAGTCACATTATTTAAGTATATGATTTTAAATATATAGTTTATAATTTTTAATAAAATAATGTGAGTAAAACAAATCACATCATTTATTAAATATATTATATGAATTTTTGAATATATATTATGTAAGGTAAATAAAGAGAGTATGAGTAATGTGGAAAAGATGGAATAAGGTCTCGTTCTTTTATACGGATAGTACAGTGTGGTAATGATGCAGTGCGGTGGAATTTGAAAAAAAGTGGTGAGAGTTTCTTTTCTCTAGATATTTCTATTAAATGGGGTGTCTCATAGTTGATTTTAAAAATGTGGTCCTCTAATAATAGTTTACATTAAATATAGGGGTTGCGCTATATGCCATATATGTTTCATCAGCTATATGGTTAAACCAATAAACCATAAAGATTGATAATTAAGCTTCATGTAATTGAAGATTTCTTTATTTTACAGTACTGAGAAAATATAAGAATAAAATATATCATCATTTATTTCACAATTGGTGCTTCTTGGTATACTTTAATGGATGAAAATGTTGATTTTTGCATTTAAAAAACCCACCACATGAATTGTGCACTAATCCAATCACTAGTATTAATATCATAACTTCCAAGTTCCAATATGAAAAGTTTACTATGATACCAAATGAGCTACTCGTTCATTGGTTTAAAGCAATTGCCATTTGAGATAATGTAATTTAAGAAAGTTATGCGCACAATAATACATATTAAAATAAGAAGTATTATGGATAAAGTTAATTTGTTATTTTGTTCTCCAAGTAAATATTTCTGACAAAATTGATTTTTAGTGCTAAAATTTTACAAGTTTTCTTACGTGTGCCAAGCTTTTTATTTTTTCATTGATGAAGTTTAACCAAAAAAATAAATTTGATGTGAGTAAAAGAAATTGACAACAAAAGTATAATCTTTCCCATAAAAAAAGATTATAATCTCTGAGGGATTAAATGGAAACAAAGGAGATTTTGCGCATTTTACGTATGGAATATAAATCATTGAATAAAAGCAGATAGTTTAGAGACCTAATCAACAAGTCAAGATGGCCGAGTTGGTCTAAGGCACCAGTTTCAGGTACTGGTCCGAAAGGGCATGGGTTCGAATCCCATTCTTGACAATATATTTAGTTTTTGACATTATTATTGTTTATTATTATTATTATTTTATTTAATATTTAACAAAATGAGAGTTTTAGGAAAGATAATAATAAATGTTTTACTTACAATAATGTTATTATTAATGTAACTAATTGGGAAAAATATTTTCCAAAGGAAAATATTGGACATTGCCTTATTATTATTATTATTATTATTATTATTATTATTATTATTATCATTATTATTATTATACTTTTGTTTGACATTTTACAAAAAGAGAGTATTAGGAAAAGATAGAATGTTTACTTACACTAATGTTATTATTGACAGTAATTATTAATAGTAAATATCGTAACTAATTGGAAAAAAGTTGGTATATTTCGAGACCAATATAAATATGAACTAGCTTTATATAGTTTATAAAGGAGACTAAAATGCAATTGGGAAGCAAAATTATGATTAGGAAAGAAATTATAAACATCATGGGGTATTACACCTTTAGCTAAGACATCAATTGAAACTTCCACTCCCCTTTGTGGATGATTCTACAATAACACCTTCTCTTCTCAACTTCTCTTCCTCAGCTTTTCTGCAAAAGATCACCCAACTATTCACTTCTAAGGCTATGCATATTCCAATCAATGTGGATAGACACAAACAATATGCCAATTTTGCATATGATCCACTTGCTTCCATCACTTCAAACCCTTGAAACACATTGACAATAGCTATAATAACACAAGCATACCCAATAAGATGGTGGTATGACTTCCAATACTTCCTATACTTGTGTGTTGTCTTTGGCCTAAACAACAAGGCAAGCGTTTGAACACAAGCCAAGCCAAACGCGATGAACCCTAGCTTCCTGTGTAGCCCATATACTTTGCCTGGTGAGAGTTGTCCGAGTCTTAGCCCAATTGCGAACCCTATGGTCCCTAGGATGAACCCTGTAAGCTGTAAGCTGGCATGAGCATAGAACCACGCGGGTCCTAATGACTGGATGTGTCTTAGGTAGCGGGACATGACTATCCCGAATGGGAGCATAACGCCCCATGAGATTGCGTTTATGGCACCGTGGACTGTCTTTAGGGTTTGTAGGTGAGTGTCGCGACTTGCAATGTTTGAAAGAAGATCGACAGTTGTGGTAGAAGAGAGGTCGTTGATGGTTGTAGGATGGATTGTGGGTGAGTATCCTTGGACATAAAGCCCGCGATTCCACACACAATGGATCTTGGTTTCATTGGGCGATAGCTTGATCTTGGCAAAGATTTGGACTTGGGCCCCATTATGGACCGTGGCCAAATGCCCACCATACATGACCACGGAAGAAGATATGAGGTGGATATCAAGAGGCCGCGACAACAAAGGAGACTTCTGAAGCTTCACCGTTGGGTCTAACATGTACGGGAGAAGGACCAGCTTCCCAGAGTTTGGATAAGGAAACGCAACCAGGGCACGTGCACTGGTCATTTCAGCTGAGTTAGGGTTAATCCCCCAACCCACCCAACCGGAAGGCGAAATGAAGCTACCAAAGAAACAAAGGTCAAGGGTGGCATTGTGAGGATAGTATGTCCATGCAAGGGAGGCTTGTTGGGTTGGAAGTGTTATGCATTTCTCAAATGTCTTGGTACTAGTGGTGGTGGTACAATGGGAGGACACCCCTAGTTGAAACCAATGTGAATAGAGGGCAAACAATAATAGGAGAAAAGGAATCATGGTTGTGGTGGTATGAAAAGTTAATTAGAGCAAATGAGGAAGAAGAGTATAGGCTTCAAGTTGGGAGTAGTAGTTGTATTATATCCACTCTCTTTTTGGTTAGTAATGATGGGCAAAAGATAAAAAATTTAGAGAGAAATGTAAAGGATATGATGAAACGTGCATGCTTAGCTTTGAAGATAGACAATATTGATGAATAATGAGAGCATACTAGTTTCCGGTGTATTACAATGATATGGCATTTGGTTAGAGATTTTTTATTGCTTTTATTTATAAAGGCTAAAGTGCGTTCCTTTGTCGGCCCTCTATATTAAAGATAACTATTAATAAATATTACAGGGTAAATAGAAAGTCGATTACAAACTTTTCAGTGCAAATTAGTTGCCCCCAAAAATTCGAACTTAGGTGATATTGTACCGTTTTTTGTAATGTTGTAGGTTACAACCTAGACATTTTATAATAAACTTTGCACATTTTTGGTATAATGGATGTGAAAGTAGAAAAGTGGAAAGAGGAAACTTCAAATTTAAGGTTAGAAAGTAGGTGTGTCCTTTACATTGAGAGTGACATTAAAGCAAAGGAAAATCAAGTACAACTTTGGCTAAAAACATGTTAATTTGATACAAAAGAATGATCTCATTTTCTTCTCAGCTTGCCAATGACAAATATAGACATTTTCTTTCATTTGTTGTTGGATCTCGAGCTTATTGTTGGCCGGTAAATGGGTAGAACACTTCTGTTACACATTTTCGCCATTCACAAAACTCGAACTTGAGAATCTGTGTTGGTACATAGAGAGCACCCATTCACTTATGCATGTCTCTTCCATAGAATTGAAGATGAGATCAACCAAACACACCTTGTTCAAAATCATGCTATAATGTAATCAATGCACTCGAAATCATGCCATTGTAGTTTTCCTATCTTGGTTGATCCTAGGTGAGCATCTTCATCTTCCCAAGATGATATTCTTCATGGCTCATTATGACCATTGTCAATGACAACCATGATGGGGATCATCAATTATGGACCCTGTATGAAGTTTATGAAACTAAGAACAGTCAATATTGTGAAAAACAAAAAGGACAGCAGTATGTTGCTGTTGTTGAAACTAAACATTCCTGGAAGTTGCAAACTACTACCATAATCACAGCAAGCAAGATCAATCAACTAAGTCTAAATTATCTAATATAAAACTTTTGTTGAGGTAAGACTGCCTACATTTCGATCTTCCCATACCCTATATAAGTAGGACCTACACTAGGTGTTGTTGAAACTAAAGGTTCTTGGAAGTTGCAGAACAACTACCATGATCACAACAAGCAAGATCAATCAGTACAAGTACAGTACTGAATAATCTAATATATGAAACTTCTGTTGAGACTTGAGACAACTACCAATGAGGTTCTTTAGCATCTAAACTGGTTTTCAAAGTGGTTTTTTCGAAAGGATTTTTGTGGGTCCATTGGAATCAACCTTCCCATGACCTATGGGGAAGACTGCCTACATCTAGATCCCAGATCGTGTTTATACATGTTTTTCTTAAGAGTATGTTTTTGTTGTTGTTGTTGTAGTTTGTTTGTTGAGATAAAACTGCCTATATTTGATCTCCCTAGACCCTAGGTAAGTGGGACCCACTCTTGGTGTTGTTGAAACTAAACAACAAAATCAACAAGATACATGTGGTGTCAATGCATATCACAACCAACACCATGTGAGTTATCAGTTTATCACGGCATGTGTGAATGATTATAGTAGACTTTGGCTCAAAAATGTGGTGGTAAACTACATTTATTGCAAGTTGCAACTCTAGAAGGGAAGGGGAGGGGGATAATGTGTGAGATAGATACTTATATAATAATCAGAATCAACAACTAGAATAAGCAGTTCTTGGTTTATTTCTTTTCTTTTCTTGCTTCTTTAATATTAATTATTTGATTCGTCAGGTAAAATTAAAGGGCAAACACACATGTGGTACATTATGTATGAAATCTAAGTAGAACGCTGCAACTAAATACATAGATATGCATGCCAAAACCAAAACCAATACTCCAAAATCCTGCCAAGGTGAGGTATGGACGGGTCAAATGTAGCAATCTTACCCCTAAATTTTGCAATTTAAAGAGACTAGTTCCTATTAACCCAATATTTAGAAATCGTTCACTACCTACTACTCCATGTAAAAGAAGCAGAGGAGGTTTAATGAGGCATTTTACTTTAGCCTATTACAATCTAAGTGAAAAAAAATATATAATTTTCAACTTTCCCGATTATGGACAAATAAATACAGAAATACGCATGATTTCAGATTTTTCTTGTATTAAGTATGGGGGACGAGTAAAAATGCCATTGATTATGGAAATGTAAGGTACATGTAATTTGAATGATTAGTGCTTGATTAATCAAATGTATTATCAAAGTTTTAAGCTGGCAGGTTGTTGTAAACAGTGTGTGGTCCTGATGATGATTGAAGGGTTTGATAATATTATGATGATTACAGTCCAGAAAGGCAAGATTCACTGATCAGGAGGAATATAATGGGGGTATTAATTAGAATAGCTACCCATCTTTTTCATGTTTATACCCATCACAAAAAATGGGGTATCAAATACCCTTATTAATACTCCTACTAATCCCAACATCAATTGCAACTCATGCACACATAGCCAAGCCCGGATGTAAGGATCATTGTGGAAACATCAGCATTCCTTACCCCTTTGGAATCGGTCCCAAATGCTACCACAATCCCTGGTTCAATGTCAAATGCACTAAGAACCACCAATTGTCCCTAGCTTTGCTAGGGATCCCTGTTAGGAGTTTCTTCAACCCGGCAAAAGACCACGAAAGAACCCTTGTCATATCGACATCCTCCACAGGGCTATGTGGCACAACCAATGCCGGGTCCACAGAGCTACTAAAACCAACCACATCATCCTACGACTTACACGGGAGTCCGTTTTTGTACTCAAAAAAGCACAATATCCTCCTAGTGGGGGGCTGTGGTGGGAGTGTCATCATGGTGGACAGAAGGCTTCAGACAGTTGCAGGGTGTGCTGCGCTCTGTGTGAATGGTTCTGAGGTCAGTAAGAATTGTTATGGTCTCGGGTGCTGTCAAACAACCATCCCATTTTCACTTGATCGTTATGGTTTTAAGGTTGTGAATTTGAGGGTGGTGCCTAATGTATCGGAGTGCCTAATGATGGCATTGGTGGATAGCTTGTCAACTCTCAACAGGGAAATTGACACACGATTGTCAGGGTTTTCCTCTGCACCGACAGTGCTGGAATGGAGGGTGACGGATTTGCCCATTCATTCGATGAGCTATGCGAATTCAAGTTGTGAGGTTAGGGAATCGGGTGGGGATGATGGGGGAGGGTATTTCTGTCAATGCAAGGATGGTTTCTATCAAGGGAATCCATATCTGCCTTATGGGTGCCAAGGTGGGTAACCAAATTAAATTCCTAGTTTTGTGATGTTTGCACATGGCATGGGTATGATCTCATTACTATTTCTGGTTTTTCCTTTTCCCCCCAATGTTGTTATCAGTTGTCAAAGAGTGTGAGGGTTGTGTACAAGAGTGCATCCACTATGGAAATGAAACCTATGGCTGCCCCAGTTTGAAAAACTCAACATCGAAGATAAAGAACAGCTCCACATTGGAAGTTGCCCTTGGTAGGTTGTTTGAACTTGCTATTTACAATCTTGGTTTTTAAATAATAAGGCTTCATGGTCTATCTATAGCTTTGGGAAAAGAATGAGTTGTTGCATATGAAGTTTATAGACTAATTAAACTCTAGGTCAAAACTAGATTCAACTTGAGAGAAGGTCACATCATGGTCATGTTTTTCTCTGCATGTGAGTATGTGACTATTTATTAACAAGAAGAAATTGTAACTCTTGGATATGCTCCTCCCCTTTTCTTTTGGTATAAAGTATACTTTCTTGGGTGAAGTTTACACATAACTTTTATGGCTTGATATGTGTTATAAACAAAGATATGTGTTAAACTTGATGAGCTATGCAGGAGTGGGACTAAGCAGTGGATTAGCAGTTCTACTGTTTGGAACGTATTCACTGTGTCATTTGCTAAAGAAAAGAAGGGACATCAGGCTCAAAGCTAAGTACTTCGAAAGAAATGGCGGCTTATTATTGAAGGAACAAATGGCTTCTGAAGATCACAGTGGTAGCTTCGAGAAAATCAGAATCTTTACTTCACATGAACTGGAGAAAGCGACTGATGGGTACAATGATAATCGGATATTAGGACAGGGTGGGCAAGGTACCGTTTTCAAAGGTATGTTGGTTGATGGAAGGATCGTCGCAATAAAGAGATCGAAGATAGTCAATGAAAGGCAATTGAAGACATTCATCAATGAGATGGTTCTTTTATCTCAAATAAACCACAGAAATGTCGTAAAGCTATTGGGATGTTGTTTAGAGACACAGGTGCCTCTACTAGTGTATGAATACGTCCCAAATGGGTCGCTTTCTCAGCACATTCATGATCCTAATGAAGAATTCCCACTTACTTGGGAAATGCGCTTGCAAATTGCTACTGATATAGCAAATGCACTAGCATACATGCATTCTTCATCATGGATACCGATTTTCCACAGAGACATAAAGTCGTCCAACATTCTTTTGGACAGCAAGTACAGGGCGAAGTTATCTGACTTTGGGATATCGAAATCTATGTCAACAGACCAAACCCACATAACAACTCGTGTCCAAGGGACATTTGGTTATATGGATCCCGAGTACTTTCAATCAAACCAGTTTACCGACAAGAGTGATGTGTATAGTTTTGGTGTGGTGCTCGTTGAGCTTTTGACAGGAGAGAAGGCTGTTCGTTCTGCAGAGGAAGAAGAACGAGGTCTAGTGCCATGGTTTCTTTCGTTTATGGAGAGTGATTCTTTGGACGATATACTGGATGCTCGAATCCTAAAGGAAGGTGGAAATGAAGAGGTCGGTGTTGTTGCCAACCTCGCAAGAAGGTGTTTGAGTCTTGATGGAAAGAGAAGGCCGTGTATGAAAGAAATTGCGGCAGAATTAGAGACAATTAAATCAACCAGACAAGTTCTTCTGACAAGGGGCTTACTGAGCTTCAACGACAGGTATGATGAAACTTCATTTTCAAGGACCAGCACGTTCAGTTTCCAAGATGAGGTTTAATGCACAGTCCCAAGTTATGTTGGGGGATATGCTACTTGTTAGCTTCTGTAATAAGGATCTTTCTATGTGTTTTTTCTTTACTGACATCATGATCGATCCAGAACATTGAAATCCATGATACTGTAGTAAAATTCAAATTGAAGTTCAATGTAAATAGTTGTATAAGCTTTCATGGAAATTCACTAATTTCATTTTTTTTTGGGGGGGGGGGGGGGCGGTGGGGGATTGAATCTGAGACCATTCTTTCTTGTGGAGAAGTATGTGCAAAATGGGATCAGCAACCCATTTGCCAAACAATTAACATATTGCCCTCAAAATTTAACCAAACACAAATCACTAAAAGGGGTTGACAAGAATGAAAAACTTAATTGTGATACTGTCTCAATTTGGCTATTGTTATACTTACTAACTTGGATTAAGTAGAATTAATGGGATATCTTCAGTTTGACACCTTTTTTAGGCCATTGTTGTTTCTCTTACAAGTTACAACCAAATACTCCACCTTACTTTTATATTGCGTACTGATTGTGTATGTAAATTATGTATGGCTTCCATGTATGGATTCATCTTAAAATATGACACATTTTCTCTTCGCTATGCATTGTTGGTTATCGAAGAGCCACATTTTGTATCAAAATGGAAAAAAAATTTAGCTTCTCATGGGTACATATTTTGAATAAATTTTTGATATCGTTGTTCACTATAAATATTGACATTTTTTTCCGAAAAGGGCCCAATATACAAATTGGACTACTATTTGGCCGGGGCCCTAAAATTTCAGGACCGGGGCTAATGAAAATCAACCACCAAACAATTAATCACCAATAATAATCACAAAAAATCCAACAGCCAGAAGGAGGAAAAGGACTTACTCAATCTCACGAGGACAAGAAATTTGTGCCTCCATTTGTCTTTAGTTCATAAAAATTTGTAAGTTGCCACTCAATCCAAACTGAGATACCTGCAATAATTTTGATGAAGATCACATGACACTCTGGGGAAGATGTTGACCTAATGAAGATGCACATGCTGTACCAACTGCCATAGACAATAATTAAGAAGTGAAACATAACAATATCAAATCTGCCACTTTGAAAGATGATCAAGCTTCATGATCTGAACTGAACATGAAATTGGAGAAATTCAAAATCACAAAGGACCATAATTCTGTTGCTTCAAAAGCAAGCACCATTTCTTTCAAGATAGTGTTCTTTAAGCTCAATGTTAATGGTTTCCATTTCTTACAAACCGAGAATATATGCCATGCAGTAAAAGCACAGATTGTGAATGTCATATCCCTGCCTGCCTTTTCAGCACACGCAAATATAGACATTTCGGCCCAAAATTCCACTAAAGAGAAATAGTACTGATAAGCATACACCATGGACTGAAGGAATGCAGGTTATAGAACATTGTATTGTTGCTTTAACATATCACATCATTAGGTTTATAAACTTTATAAGGGCATGATGATGACTGAATTGTACAAAGAAAACTTTTTAGCTCTGCAAATGGAACAACCTAGTTTTTAATTAGGTTGCAAAACTCTGAGATAATCACAAAATTAATGGCAATAATTTGGATGTTGGATGGTGACAGTTTCTTTCTTCTACTAGGACCACCACCAGTCACAAAATATAGAAAAGGGGACGGTCTGATTTGCAAAGCAAGAAAATCTATCAGAGAAATCTAGATCAAGATCACTGCTAGTCTTCCTCCCTTAATGGCATCTGTGCCCCTGAAACCAACACATAATCCAGTATATTCATGACGAAAAGTACTACAAAATGATCTGTTGTACGGACAGCGCTTAACCGTAGACCAACAATCGAGCTTAAAACAAATGACCATAAGGATGAAAGGACGTATTAAGAATAAACTTAACACCAATGTCTTCGTCATTATCACGAAGTCAACAAATTAATTAGCTGGACAGAAACTGTTTTAAGAAAACAAATCTATGATTATATCAATCTCTCAAAAACTTTTGCTCTTCAATCACTCATTTTTAGAAATAGTAATATGAGGCCTAGTTATTTTAGTAGTAGCGGTGTCCATTGAATACTCATACCTGCATTGCAGAATATGACCACCCATAGCTTGTAGAGGGTGATTTGACTCTTTAATAATCAAGAATGTTATTGTTAGGCTCTCATAATATTATATACACGCATCTGACAAAGCAACTTCTTTCCCCCAGAAAATGTTATTATTAGGTTACTCACATGACAGAAAAGTAGCAGCCAGCAAGAGAGAAGATAGATTACCCAAATACAGTTTCTTCAGCACATGCTATATTCATGAAGCAGGATATAACACATCAGCAGCTGAGTAACAGCAATGTTTGATGATCACGGATTATCAGAGCATGCCCAGTTGTTTGCATATACATACTACATGTTTGATTTTATAAGCAGGAAATGTCAATTTGCAAATGAAGGGAAATACATTTGAAAACATACATGGGGAAGAATCCAAGTTGTATTTACAGATACGACATCGATCCTTCCTTTTCGATGGGCCCTGAAAACAGGTAAACCATGAGGAAGCTAACCAAAGTTCATCCCTGTGACATATAAAGGATACGGTATCAGTAGTTTACTTCCAAGGAATTATTTAACACCACCTTAAAAAAGAGGCAAGAATAATACAGGAACCAACATACAATCACAGATTTCCCTCATCTTCCTTTCCCAATTAGGGGGCCTATTTTGATGGGCACTTCAATATGTCATTAGACTCACCCTTTTGCCTTCTGTCATGTTTCTGTACAGCTGATTAGACTTTTGCGAGTTCTACAAAGCTGTCTTCAATGAGAACGAAACTTCGTTGCACATTCTGTATCCTGTCCAAAGAGCATAATTAGTATCCCTCCCCTTTAAGGAGAAAGACTTTGGCCCTGTTCTATGCATGGGTAAACTACCCACGACGTACTTCTAAATAAACTAAAGCCGACGTAACCTTCCTACTTTTAAAACAACTCATTATCGTCGATTGGGGCTTGTCTTAGTGGCAAGTTCCCCACCCTTCTATCCCCTTCCTCCAGGGTTCGACTCCTGGGGGGAGCATTCCTGTTTACCAGGATGTGGAAATGTGTTGCATGGAAGGTGTGGGCACTGTATAGGGCATTGACATCCCCCTACCCTTGTCCGTTATGAGGCCGTTGGGTTAGTGTACTCCTGAGATAGGGGGTCCGACGTGTTGGACTATTACCCATTGAAAAAAAAAAGAAAAAAAAAACTCATTATCTGCTTCCATGTAAACTACCCAAACCTACTAAATCCTACCCAACTTCTACATATCCACCGAAAGAACAGGGCCGAAGAAGGTTCTAAGAGAGTGAAATACATACCCCTGTAGAACAAATATAATTATTGTCTGCGGTCAATTACTCAATTATCTCAGTTACTTACAATGTGGGGGATGTGCTGAATGTTGAGCCAGTCTTCCCCATCAGGTTTCTGGCACCGTTCTTTCAAGCTGGCAGAGCAATGCCTGATCTCGAGACGTTCAAGCGAAGTGAGCTCCCTGATTCCCTCTGGAAGTGATTTCAGTCCTTTGCAGCTGGTAATTGAAAGGGATCGGAGAGCTGTCAGACGGAACATGCCTCTGGGAAAATTCAGCAGATTCGGCAGATAGCTTAATTCTAAGGAACGGAGGTTCTGACTAAGGCATTGCCATGGCTTTCCATCATCCTCCTCTTCACCATTGCTCAGATCCAGACCGCTCAAATCAGAAATATACAAGGTCTCCAACGCAGTAAGGTGCTCCAACCCACCACACAGACTCCTTAGTGTATCGCAACTCTGGATTTTAAGGAACTTCAGGGAGGAGGAGCTGATGCGGAACACCTCCTCAACTTCTGACAAACTCTCCACCTTCGCATCCATGTTGATCTCGAGCTGTTCAAGGCACTGAAATGCATCTACTGGCAGCAATGAACTGAGATGCTGCACATCTGTAGTCCGCACACTTGTTAATCTTGTTTTTCCATAACCGATAGGTTTCATTATTGGATTTTTTACATGGCAATACTCTATTGTCAACTTTTCCAAACTGGGGCAAAGAGGTATCGAAGCCAAGTTGGGGCATGTCATCATTTCCAAGTACGAAACACAGGGGAGTGAGGGCAAAAATAAACCTTGCTGATCTTCATTGATCCTGCTGTCACCCTTGTCACTGTATTTCCACCATCCTTTCAGCTTTGGTAGGAACTTTAACTTGAGTTGCTCAAGGGAAGGCAAGATCAGTGATTCTGATGGCAAAGCTGTATTCTCTATGTACTCCAAAGCAAGCAAAGAATCGAGTGTGAGGAATTTTAGTTTAGGCAATTTCCCCAACCCTGATATATGCTGCAACTTGCCACACAATTTGAGATTGATACGAACAAGGCTTGGAAGAAACTTTGCCAAGTTATCTCCACTTGCCCAGCTTGGCATGGTACCGCCATAGTACCACTCTAACATCAATACCCTTAGATCAGGATGGGGCTGCAGGGCTTCCAACACTAACAATTCTTCATCATATGCCCTTGTTGCCAAAAGTTTAACACCCCTGGAAAATCTTACACCGACATCCTTTAAATATTGACTTAGATACCCTCCTCGCTGACAACATTGCGTATCATACTCGGCAACCGTAGGAATATGGATCAGCAAATTGCCTTTTAGGTTCTGCAGAGCTTTTATCTCTTCCAGTTGAGCAGCTAATCGTCCCCGGTCCATACTGGAAGCTATCTCGCCCATAACAAAAAACGGCAGCTTCTTGAGACCAATCAACTTTCCAATCCCCCTAGGCATATGAGTCAGAGACTCGCATTTTGTTGCGTACAACAGTCTTAATTTAGCTAGCTTCCCCAAATCTTCGGGTAATTCTTTGAGTCGTATGCAATATGCCAGGCTCAAGGTTTGCAAATTATGTAGTCTCGTGATTGATCTGGGGAGGACTTCTAGATCCTTATTCTCAGAGAGATCAAGATACCGTAAATGCAGTAGCTTACCCAATGTACTTGGCAAATGTCTTATTGCCAAAGCCCTTAAGTCCAATGCCCTTAGGCATGTCCAATTAGATATTAAGGTTTCCATGATCAGATGGCTCATGCTGCTCCCATAAATTTGAAGAAATGTACGAACCTTGGTACCATTGAAAGAAATTTGCACATTTTCACTCGCCCGAAGATAAGAAAGGTGTCGAATTTTATTGTCCAAGTTGCTCACGATGGAATTGGTTAGAAGAACCTCCTTTCCTGCAACTTCTTGCGCAATGTCGTGCATGAGATCATGTATTTTACAGGAGACAATTTCGCCATGTTCATCTCTTAAAATGTCCTGGAAGAAACATCTCTTCACCAAAATTGAAAAATATTCCTCCCCGGCATCTTCTACTCTTTGGCCTTCATCGAAAGGGACAATGTATCCTTGGGCCATCCAAAGGCTAATCAATTGCTCCTTGTAAATGACATGATCCTTAGGAAACAATGCACAATAACCAAAGCATATTTTCAATTGGGGTCCTAGATGGAGGTAACTTAGTTTCAGTATAGGCATGATGCCACCAGAATCACCTTGTGTAATTCTGCCTAAACTGATTGTCTGAAACAACAACCACTTTTCTTTGCCTTGATCATAGAGAAGACTTCCCACCACTCTTATAGCAAGTGGAATATTAGCACATCTTTTAACAATAGTTCGACCAATTTCAACTAAGTCAAAAGAGAGTACTTGCGCCTGCCGAGGTCCAAATGCGGTCCTCTCAAATAGACACCATGAATCCTCATCTGACAAGCCTTTTAGCATGTAAGTGTGCCCATCTCCTATGATTGATGCTGTTTTCTCAGAGCGTGTGGTTACCATAATCCAGCTTCCTTTTAGACCATTCATCAAGAACTTTGCCAAATCAAGCCATTGAAGGCGATTCTCAGTCCATACGTCGTCCAAAACAAGAAAATACCTTTTCCCAGCAAGTTGCTCTTGAAGCTTTGTCTGTAGGAGTTCCAAGCTAAGATCTTCATGATACTGTTCTGTGGCCGCATGCAAAATCTTACGAATAACAGCTCTCATGTCCAAGCTGTTTGGATCTTGATCAGAGACACAAACCCACAACGACAAAGGGAAACTCGCCTTAATTCTTCGGTCGTTATACACTAGTTGGGCAAGAGTAGTTTTCCCTAATCCACCAATTCCGACAACAGTGAGACAAGAAACATCTCTTTGAACATCAGCATCCAGCAACCTACTTATAATCTTTTCAACATCATCCTCTCTCCCGATGATATCCTTGGTATAGACGTAAGAGCACGTTTCTTCCCTTCTACTACGGATAGACTGGGAATCTAGCTTAAACCCAAACTGATTGTGATTACGAGCAATGGCATCCAGCTTATTTCTAATTTCTTTAAGCCCTCGGGACATGTTGAGAGCCACAAGAATGGGGTTGTCAAAAGAAAAGAAGCGGCGTACCTTATTGATGAGATTGCCACTTTCCACACCCTTAGATCTAGAGTGATTTAGCTCAGCAAGAGTGACAAACTCATCAAGCAAATCATCAGCGTCATAAACAACATCCTTGAGCTCATCAACCCACAGTTGTGCTTGATGGGGGAGCACAGCTTGCGCCTGTTTGGACTCAGCATCAAGGAGGACAGCTTTGATAGTGTTGACACTGTGTTCAAGGTTCTCAAGTTCAGATTCATATCCCCAAACCGAGCAGAGCTCTTTGAGCTCTGAACACTTCAAGGCACCATGAAGACTTTCAGCAATAGACATAGCTGTTCCCACATACTCCATTAATCCCTTTCCCCCTGATATGTCAGAAATCAGAAGCAAGCAACAGACCAGAAAGTATGTGACTGAGAAAATGAGGGAAAGGAAACTAATTTTGAGTGTTAATTAGATGAAGCAAGCTCAAGCAGAAACTACCCAGTGAAAATGTTAAGCTCCAAATCCCATAGAATATGGCAAGTGTGTGTTAACAACGACCGCCAACCCAATACTGATGCCGTTACCCACCAGTTAGTAATGAAGATAATATTAAAGCATGCATAAAAAAAATCAGCCGGATGGATTCAACGTAATTGTCCATATATAAGAAAATATTTTGCTGTAACCACTACGATGTTCATTGGAGGTTGAAAAGCATCTCTGACAACAGCAAAACTACCCCCTGGCCCTTCCATTCTTGTCATACATGCGCATATATTTGACATTTGATCCTCCATCTTTACTACACAAAAGTAAAGCTCTCATCTTGCTGATTCTTTCTAAATTATATGATTTTAAAACTATCTCAGCAACTTTGGCTCCTCAATCCCCCCCCCCCCTTCCTTCTTATTAAGAGTTGAACTTTCTCCTGTTAAATACATGATCTCATGCATGACATGAGTTAGAAGTAGCCAGAAAGGCAATTTATTTAACAACTAATATATCAAAGTAATCAAACTACTATAAAATACATGATCTTTTCCACATCCTCGATCCTATCATTACACGCATAAACTAATCGACTGGTCAACAACTAAAATATCAAACTACTGTATCAAGATGTATGAATGGTTCAAACTCTAACAAGCCCATGGTAGCAATCACCTCGAACGCTACAGTATGGATGATGTAAAGGAACCCCCTAATTTTGTGTAATAGTAGATCAATAAAGGGACTGCTCAACTTCGCCCCTAAAATGTCTTCCTCATAAAAACAGTGGGATTGTTACCACGTTCACGCCTCTATTGGTTGTGGTGCTAAACGTTCGGAAGCACTGTGGTAAGATGAGGGAAAATGTGTGCGCCTTACTACAGTTTGGATCTTTAAGCTCAGCAAAACGTGCTTTTTCTGTTAGTCATGTGTAGGTAGTCTTATCTCAACAAAGATTCCTTGGAAAACCATTTCCTTGAAATCGTTTTCCTTCAAACCAAACACGCCCTAAAATGTTGCTAGTCGTTCGTCAAGCATACCCAACCCATCCAGCAAAACCACTTATTTCTGTTGTCTAAGTACAACAATTGAGGTGCACATCCGAAAAACAAATATAAATATAATTATCCAGTTTCAATTGCTCCTTAAAGAAAATCCCATAATCTAAACCCGAGGTTTCTTCAGCAAGGAATATTCCTCAAAAGATAATACAATAAGCACACAGAAATGCCTGACCAACTCATTACTCCAAATCACCCTTCCATATTTCCATCAGCAATGCTAAAATAAATACTCCAGGGTCCAACTTAATCTACCATAACTGAGAAATGAACATAAAATAGGCAATTAGGCATTGTTTGTTGAGCTCATGCAATTGTCCCCCGTTCAACTGCGAGTTCTTATACTTGGCTTTCTTTTCCCATCTATGTCCAAAACCTTGCTAGATTCCTCTGACACAAGCACCCAATATATCATGTAAATCTTTTACATTCACAAGAGAACCCATGACACTAGGCCTCCCTGATCTGTGCAATCCATTGTCATTGCCCTATTGAAAGGCAATAATCAATCGGCATACGTCCTGTAGTTGCAACAAACTTAATATCGTTACAACCCCCTTGATAAAAAGTACCTTGGCCCCTTTTGCCTAGTACATGATTTTCATGAAGCCATCAATTGCCTTTTCCAGGTTCAAAACCTTGATGAGGTTATGATGGCAATTGAATCATTCAAAAGCTGAAGCTTAACTGAAAGATTTGCAGAATCAACCTATTGTAACAGTGATTCCGAATTGCTGCTTGATTTGCAAAAGTGAACAATTGAGTTTTCTGCCCCAAGCTGATCTTTAACAGCATGCCAAATGCGAGTGAGATCAAGAATGTCAAATTGAATGAAGCGAATACTGATAAATAGTCCTAACAATGTTAGGACCAGGATTTCTTTTCTTTAACCAATCAAAATTCCTATAATGTATGTGTAGATGTCTAAGTAGCACAAATCCACCAAGGAAGCTGGAATTCGCATTCAGGAATGCAGGAATCGAGGACCTAACACATAGCCATAGTCCTAAACTCCTAATCATTGTGATTCCACAAATATTTCCCTAGTTTTTAGTCAATTATTTGCTAAGTTCTTCAGGGGAAAATGATTTGAGAACGTGAAATCTCATGAATCAGGATCTCAGCTGGTTGAGTGAAATCACAGAACCAATTTTCCAATTATCCAAATATTCCTCCAACAACTAAACAAATCACAACAACTCGTACTCGTAATTTGCACCCCTGAGTGTGTTCGTGAAATTCGCTAAATTTTTTGTGTTAGTTTGAGGGAAAATTCATACAAATACGTAAAATCGCAGCTGATGAGATCACCATCAACCGATCGATTAATCATGGAGCAAATTTACAATCAAGACATCGTACTCGTAATCTGAGCTTCGGAGTGTGTTCATGAAATTCGCTCATTCTTTTTGATCTAGTTCGAGGAAAAATTCATACAAATACATAAAATCCCAGTTGATGAGATCACCATCAACTGATTGATTAATCACGGAACAAATTCCTCTTAATTCGAACTTTGGAGTGTGTTCATGAAACTCGCTACTTTTTTGTGTTAGTTCGAGGGAAAATTCATAAAAATACGTCAAATCGCAGTTGATGCGATCACCAATTCACCATCAAACGATCGATTAATCACGGAACAAACTCAGCAGGTTACAATCAAGACCTCGTACTCGTAATCCGAACTTCGGAGTGTGTTCCTAAAATTCGCTAATTTTTGTGTTAGTTCGAGGGAAAATTCATACAAATACTCAAATCGAAGTTGATGAGATCACCATCAACCGATCGATTAATCATAGAACAAATAACAGCAAGTTACAATCAAGACCGTAATTCGAAGGCCGGAGTGTGTTCATGAAATTCGCTAATGTCATTTTGTTCTAGTTGGAGGGAAAATTCATACAAGTACATAATGTCAAAGTTGATGAGATCACTATCAACCGATCGATTAATCACGGAACAAGTTCAGCAAGTTACAATCAAGTCCTCGTACTCGTAATTCGAACTTCAGATTGTGTTCCTAAATTCGCTAATTTTTTGTGTTAGTTCGAGGGAAAATTCATACAAATACGTAAAATCGCAGTTGATGAGATCACCATCAACCGGTCGATTAATCACGGAACATATTCAGCAAGTTACAATCAAGACCTCGTACTCATAATTCGAACTTCAGAGTGTGTTCATGAAATCCGCTAAGTTTTTTTGTTAGTTCGAGGGAAAATTCATACAAATATGAAAAATCACAGTTGATGAGATCACCATCAAGCAAGCGATTAATCAAAGAACAAATTCAGCAAATAACGATCAAGCCAATTACATCCGATAATCATGATCAGCAACTATCCAACAGCCAGGAGGGAAAACTCACCGGAATACATGGCCGCGCAATCTGAAGAGTAGATTTCGCCGGAGATAGCTGATGGACGGTGGCGCGACGGTGGCGCGACGGTGGATCGCCGCCCTTCATCGACGGAAAACCGCCGGCTGAGGCGGTGGACTGAGTCGCCTCGTTCGAGATTTTCAGGGTTCTTCTGAGCATGAAGATTAAGGAGCGAAAATCATATACCGCTCGAATATAACGATTTTATTAAAAAGATTAAACTATATTTTGAATATTTTGGGCCTTCTATCAAAAAAAAAAAAAGAATATTTTGGGCCGAACAAAAACTAGTCATCAATTCAATTGGGTCATTTCAGATGGTTGGGCTGGGTTAACTTTGGGTTGGATCGTATTTGGATCAATAAATTTGGGGTTGGATTTAGGGGCTTTGAAAATGGTTTTCCTTTTAGTTTTGCTAAGGTTTTATGCTGTCCGTTTCATATTAATTGTCGTATTTGAAAATTGTGTACTCAAATTTTAAAAATTTTGATTATGAATTTTTCAATATCTAAAATGACTTGGTAATATATAAAATCACTATCATTATATTCGTAACGAAAAATATTATCCTAAAACTATAATATTGCAATTGTTAGAAAAATATTATATTAGAAATTATCGATTAAGAAGTGATATTGGAGATTGTGACAATCAATAAAACAAAAAATAATATGGAATGGAAGGAGTACTATGGGTATTGTAAAGCTTTTTAGTCTGCCGGATACATTATCTTCATGCACTTTTGCGCGTTAGGGTATTTGTTACATTGGAAATTTTGAAGTCAACTGTTAAAAAATTTGATTGCATATTTTTCAAGTTACATAATGATATGTTATGTGAAAGTAATATCATCAAATTCATAGTAAAAATTACTTTTATAAAATTATATTTTCGTAAACTTTTCAAAAATACATTATCCGAAACTAATAATCAAAGTTGTGCATTACGGACCATAAAAAATCCAAAAAAGACAGATATTAAGGACTCGATGTATTATCTTTTATGGCTTAGACATACTTCAAAAAATTAGTATAATGATGATGGATGGGTGGTAGTGGTAGGCAACCTTTTTCTTTTGGATTTTAAAAATACAACAATACAATCACCATAATCTATGCTTCTCATTCTCAATAATCCATATTTTAACATCACTAATCATGACTTTTACTCCCAATAACCCCACAACCTTAAAGGTATTTTAAAAAAAATGTAGGAATTATTGTCAATAATATGTATAGCCTTCTTTAAGGTGCTGGAACAAATTTATCCACCTCACCTCTTTTATCTATCTTATTAGCGTTGACAAAAATTTAGGTTTGGGTGAATTTAAGTCGGATAAATTTGGTCAAAGTTAAAATTTGGACGAGTAATTTGTATTTGGATCCAGTCTTTCGGATTGGACCAGATCGGACAATTCATACGAAGCTAAATTAAGGTCAAATTGGGATCGGACTATAGAAAAAGAAAAAAATTATGTTCAAATATTCGGTCAATATCAAAATTCAGACGAGAAATCTATGTTCAAACCCGATTTTTTTTCGAGTCAGACAATTAGAGTATTCCGGATCAGACAATATTTTGCGAGCTCTATACCTTATTTTATTTTAGGCACAATATTTCATTAAAAATTATAAACTATATATTTAAAAATTTATATGTTTAAATTATGTGACTGATATAACACATTTTTCCTTAATAATTTTTCAAACTATCCGAGCAATTTATCCAACTTTATCTACAGTATTTGGACCTACAACTGACCAATCATCCCACAACCTAAAAGAACATGTTCTATTTCAACTTTTAACCAATTAATTTCCGCATGGAAGAATAATTTATTCCTTTACACACATTATTAAATTCCAAAACTTAATCTTTTTAGTTGCATGCTAGTAATAGCTAAGCTCAAATTGCTCCATATGCAATGAAATCTAATCCCTCTCTTTTGTTCTTCTTCTTCTTCCTCTCTGTTTTCTTCAGTTTCTGCCTCCATCTTTCTTTCCAAGAACCTCACAATACCGAAGGTAATTAATTACTCCCTCTATTTCATATTAATCGTCATGATTTGAACTTTTACGGTCTTCGATGTCATTGTTTGATTGATAATTTCTTACATAATATGCTATTACGGTTGTAATGTTATACTTTTATGATAGTAATTTCATATAGCAACTCATTGTATATATTTAGAAATTCATTATCAAAATTTTTAATATTTGACTGCACGATTTCCAAATGCGACAATTAATATGGAACAGATGGAGTAATTAACCTCTTTCATCATTTTCTGAAATGGGTTTAATTGTTGAAATAATTATTTTCTTTTTTTTTTTGATCAGTGGAAGCTTTGGTTGCTATCAAGAAAGAATTACAGGATCCAAATGGAGTGTTTACCAACTGGGATCCATATTCACCTGATCCATGCACCTGGAATTTGGTTACTTGCTCCTCCAATGGATTAATCACATCCCTGTAATTTTTCCCTCAACATTTTCCCCTTTTTGCTTTTCCTATATTCCCCTATTTCAAAAAAAAAAAAAGAATTAAAAGAATTTTTGGATGTTAATTTACTAATTTTTTGGAATTTGTCCCTCATGCACTTCAATGCGTTGGGAAAGACTGTCTACATTTGGACTCCCCAAACCTCATATTAGCAGGTTAATATGGGGATTGTTGTTGTTGTTGTTGTTATAATAATATACTAATTTTTGGATGATTAATAATCATCTTGAATAGTTCATAATTTCACATTTTTGTAACTTTTGATAATATTTTTCCAGTAATTATATGTATTTATCAACTATAAGTATATAACATTTATTAGCTAAGTCAATAGATATAAATGACAACCTAATTTTATCAACCATAGTTGAGAATGTTCATTTTGTGCATAGTTTTATATTTTTTAAAAATTATAAATAAATAATTATTTTTTATATAATTTATAAGTCATAGTAATAATAAAATATACATTTATAATAATTTAAATATGTTTATATTTAATTTTTTGAGTGATTTAAGTGAAATTTAAAATGTTTATGAACTATCTTAAATCAAGACGCTTATCTTTTTGCTTTTCCAGTATTTAACTGTGATATACCAACTTTTAGAATTGAAACCTAATATACCCACCTTTTGTATTTATTTACTGTTAATATATAAATTTTTGGTGATGATTAGTAAAACTAGACACTAGACTAGTATACCGCTACTTAATAGATTCAAAGTTCAGTACAGTAATTTCCAGTTTTAAAGGTTGATATATTACAAATTTACCGTTAAATTACCCAAAGTTTCCAATTTATATAGAAATTATTCATTGATTTTGTTTTGAAAACAGGGGAGCTCCAAACCAATCTCTGTCTGGGAAGTTATCAGGAGCAATTGCAAACCTTACAAATCTGAAGCAACTGTAAGATAATAGTAAAAAATATTCTTTAAAAACCCACAATTTATTTTCTCAATAATATCATGGGTTAGTTTCAAAATTTAAAATTTTGTTGAATTTTGGGTTTACAGACTACTTCAGAATAACAATATTTCTGGGAAAATTCCACCAGAAATTGGCTCATTATTGAAGCTGCAAAGCTTGGATCTCAACAACAATAGGTTTTCAGGGAGCATTCCAAGTAGTTTTGGTCACTTAAAAAGTCTTCATTACATGTAAGTTTCTCATATTCTTAAAAGGCATATGTTATTTTGAACTTATTTTAACTGAATTTTTTACAAATTAATTGTATTTTTTTCAATTATTCAAAGTCATAAATGGTTGAAAGTTCACATATGAATTAATTTTATTTGAATTTATTTTTATGGATTTATTCTAAACTTATCATAAGATATTCTAGGGGAAAAAACAAAAAAAAAAGAAGGTGAAAAGCATAAGCCCTTATCCTTGTTGTTGTTGGTTCATTGTAGGAGGTTGCACTACAATGTCTTATCTGGACCAATTCCTGCATCATTGGCAAATCTCTCACAACTTATCCTCCTGTGAGTATTTGGTTTCTTGCCCTATTAATATTGAATATGGTTGTGCATAGTTTGGTCCGGACCAAGGTTGTTAGAATTGAAATTCTAATTTGGATCTATCGGTAGTTAGGATCAGAATTTGCCCACATAGGATCATGCATCGGAATGTAGATAATAGAATCGTATCGAGGCTTTTGGATCATAAAATCGTAGGATCGTAGATTAGGATTGAGATTTTAATAACTATGGTCCGGAAGACTGAAAACCATATTGAACCAAGATCAGCCGAAAAAAAAATTTGGTCCAGCCCCTGATCCATTAAATCCCAGTCCACCCCAACCTTAAAGTTCGGTCCAACAACCCTATATTCTCTCTTTTTTCTTGGATCTATGTAAGGGTGGGCAATGAGTTGTATCATCATTGGGCCAAGTGGGTTGGCCCAAAATACACAGGGAAAAAAGATCATTTAAATGCTAAATTTAATTAAATATATTAGTAATAGTTCACATTAAACAATAATGACGATAGCCAGTTGTTTCAGTGCAAAAACACCTCATTTTAAGTTTTGAATTAAAAGGGGTTGTCCATATACCTACTCTAATCTTCGCTTAGAGATTCCAACTGGCGCACAACTTCATGACCTACCAACCCTACATAGATAATGGGGCGACCTTAATCCGACCCGACCCGTCCCATCTCCCACCCGTTTACATGTAAACAAGTTTAGTAGCACAATTATATCTTTTTAGTGGGGTAATTGTATTTTTTTTATAGGGATTTGTCATATAACAATCTCAGTGGACCAGTGCCCAAGCTTCCAGCTACTATCAAGTATGTATTCTTGCTTATTTTCTATGTTTGCTTTTTCTTGTTTTTCTCAGGTAAAATATCTCATTAAATCTATTCTACCGCTTTTCATACAGTAGTAAGTAGTGAAAATCTCTAAATCTTGGTTCATTGCAATAAATCTCTCTAAATTCTAAAATTTAGAGGTAAGACTGCTACATCCTACCTCATCATACCTAATACTTTGCCTGAACAAAATTTCAAAATATTGGTAATATTTTTGGTTTTGGTTTTTGTTTTCTTTGAACTTGATATCATGTAACTTTGTAAGTAATTATCATTATTGTTTGCACTTTAAACAGTGTTGAAGGAAATCATTTTATCGGAAGCAAAGATGCTAAAGAGAGCTCAGTCCCAGAAGACGAAGCTCTTAAATCTTCAGCGCCACGTTCATCACCTAATAAAGTCCGTTATATTTTATGGCTTGTTTGGTTGGGCGTAATCATGAAGGCCCACATTAATGTATAAGTTATAAGCTCGGCTACAAGTATTTTGCTGGGTTTTGGATTAAGGAAAAATGTTTTCTTTGGTCATTTACATTTATGATAATGTTAATTTTATGTTATAAATTTATTACATATGTTAAACTTTTACCATTTAAAGTTTACTAGGTTTGATCAAACATGCTCCATAACGACAAATAGTAAGGGAAGGAAAAAACATATCAGAATTCAGACATGATAATAACGAGAAATATTTTTATAGCAAATAAACATGCAAAACTAGGTAATTGAATATAGATTTGCAACCCTACACTTGTTAACACTTGTTAGGTGGGGAAAAATTGTAATAAGCGCTACTTCTAACAAAATGTAATAACTGCTTTACACTTGTTAGTTGGGGAAAAAATTGATGCAAGATGATAATACGATACAAAATAAGATATAAAATAAGGCGGAATTGAATATAGATTTGCAACCCTTTTAATTAAATGAGTGACATGTTAAATATTTATTATGAGTGACATGTTTAATATTTATTATAGGGATTTAAAATTGATATTTTTTCATTGTTTACCATCCAAACGCACCCTTAGATCAACTCATGATTGGGTAATATGGTTTCAAATTCCAGAAACCATGGCTCATATCTGTAGCCCAACCGGCCTGTACCATATTGGGCTAAGGGTAAGGGAATGCTAAAATCCCAAAAACCATGGCCCACGTTCAAACAAACATCCCTATTTCCCAGTGGGCTGTATAGTCCGACTCATATTATCGGTGTAGTTTGACCTGAAAAAGGGTTGTGTATTGATTGGAATTTGAAGATAATATTTTTAGCATTTTTATTGTTCCAACTCAATTTAAATTTAAAGTTAGACTTGTTTGTATTGTTCGACTCGAAGAAACCCTAAAAAGACTAGATATACGACATCATTTTTTTCCGTATATCTTATTCATCTAGTCTTTTTTTTCGATAGTTATTCATCTAGCCTTACAATCACTTGAACCTGAATGTTTGCAATTGATGAAAGAACATTATCTTGAGAGGATTCTACATTTTATCCAAGTCTTGACAAACAAACTTACCATTCAATCCAACACTTACAGGTATATAACTTTTTGTGTAGTAACTTTATATTGCGTCATTCAAATGTTTTCGTCGTTTGATAAAACCAAGAAAACCCAACTGGAATCCATAACAGAAGCTATCGAAAATGACACAATCAAACTATGACGATTGACCATATTCGATCCAAACTTACCAAGCAAAATAAAACATAAAATCGCGTATCTAATACAAATAGTATAATCTCAAAGTATATCCAATCTTATATTCATACGCGTGTACACATGGAAGGCAAGAAAAAATAAAGCTAAAAGATTTGAAGCAGAGTACTTTTGATGCAAGTTACATCAATGTATGAATCAAAACTAGCTACAAAGAATACAAAGAATTGTACTAAACCACACTAGACAAAGAATACAAAACTTGTTTTTGTGATTTTAATGAACAAAAAAACAACACTCCTCTCTCTGTACAAAGTACCTTTTGTCAATCCAAAATACATATATAATCAACAATTATAAGAAGCTAATATATATCCTCTCCACTTTCCAGGACTGTCAGCTATATGTATACATCTCCTCCTTGGAAACTCGCTGTCAAAAACAAGACCCAAAAAAGATAATTAAACCAGCATTAACAAAAACCTCACATCGATCCAACTCCCATGTTAGAGAGACCGGATCACCATCATTAGTAGTTCAGTACAGGTACACGCTCAAACCAATAATTTACAGGGGTAATTAATTTAAGTTATTGGTTCTCACTGCATCCAAAGGAGGAGAAGACGGACGACCACGATCGATTTCTCTTCACAACATGTACATGTCGTGTTGATCGTCGTGGCAGAGCTCCTTCCTTAACTTATGAGAGAACAGCCGACAGGCATCCATGGAAAGGTCAATGGCGGCCGAGAGGGCGATGAAGAGGGCAGCGTTGGCCATGCATGTCACGTGCTGCATGCCGACCTGCACGAGCGGCTTGCTTGCCTTCCCTTCGCCCTCCACGGTGGACCCCATCACGAACCCCTTCACGGGCGACCTCATTAGGTTAAGCCCCAAGGTGGATTCCCTCTTGTCGATGCAGAAGTGGCCCCCTTTCTTCACGCTTAGGGTGGCCTCGGCGATGGGGATGCCCGTGCGGGTGGGGCCGTTGTCGGTCACGAGCTCGAACTTGTAGCCGAGCCCGTCGACCGGGCCCCGCTCCCGCCAGGCCTCAAGCCGGCCCCACGGCTTCCAGCTGCTCAGGTGGGAGCCGCCGTGGGGCCGCAGGATCAGCCACGCCCCGGGGTTTGACCGGGACACCCGGTCAGTCCCTGGAGACGGAACGAAAGGGGTGATCACTGACGCCGCCGCCACCGGCGACCCCGACAGGTCGTAGATCATGATCATCCACCCCTTACGTTCCCTTGCCGGCTTCTCCCTATCCCCCGACAGGGACCGCTTCACCCACCCTCGGTGGTTGCTGTTCGGCGTGCTCAGGGTGAAGTTTGCTGGAAGGGATCTGAAATCAACGTAAGAAGAACACTACAATCAATTCCGAATCTTACAATATTGATTTTTATTTTTTCGAATATTCACATTTTTTTTAATAAATTAACATAAATTCATTAGCAAAAAGTCATATGGCATCTAAATCAAAAATTCTATATCAATAAAAAATTATACAGACTCAAATTCTCATATCCAAAAAAAACTAATTGTTAATACAATATCTATGATTCACATTATTGATCATTAAGATAAGTAATGGCATAGAATTAGGGAAATTCTTTGCAAGAGATTATAGTTAATTAGTTTGGAACAAAATCAAGGAAATCAGAATATTTCAAAGCAAATCCATTAAACAAATTGTCTTTACTGGAATCAAATCTACACAAAAGTTTGTCTGGAGTCTTGACCAAGTATTCATTGTAATTTTCGGGCCAACTTTAACAAACTGATACCACATGATTACTTCCTAATCCATAAAGATTAATCTTAGTTAATTACGTAGGATTTGCATCTTTTTTTCACATCTAATGGAAAAAAAGACCATCCTTAAATACTGTTGAACACTGCTCCCTCTGTTCCATATTAATTGTCATAATTTTAACTTTCACATCTTCCATGTCACTCTTTGATTAATAATTTTTTTACATAATACGTTTATTGACAATTGCAATATTATAGTTTTATTGACAATTGCAATATTATAGTTTATAATAGTATTTTGAAAATTTGACTGTACGATCTCCAAAGATGACGATTAATATAGAACGGAGAAATTACGTGGGATTTGCAATTTTGCATCTTTTTTCACATCTAATGGGAAAAGAAGAAAAAAAGACAGTCCTTAAGAGACTGCTAAACACTACTCCCTCCGTTCCATATTAACTGTCGTCTTTGGAAATTGTGCAGTCAAACTTCAAAAATTTTGACCGTAAATTTCTCAATATATACAATGAGTTACTATATAAAATTACCACCATTAGATTCGTAATGAAAAATACTATCATAAAAGTATAATATTGCAATTGTTAATAACATATTATGCAAGAAATTATCAATCAAAGAATGATATAGGAGACTGTAAAAGTCAAAACTATGACAATTAATATGGAACGGAGGGAGTAATTAATCATGAAAATGGACGGCTAATGATCTGCAGCATATAAATCTGGAGAATTTAACGCAGATTGAACAGTAGCAAATCAGAAACAATATCATTGCACATGCAGAGTGGTTGTAATTAAGAGCATATTATAATTAATTAAGGGGGATTAAGAATTTAAGATATTTGATCTGGGTTGTTACAACAGACTGTTTCTCCATTAACTGTATCCCCCCATGCAATTAAACTACGATTAAAAGTACGTTAATACAGTTGTTAGAGGAATCTAGTCTTAGTCAGCAATGTGTTGGTTGCTTCTTCATTAGGTGTTTTAACTGCTAATTAAACAAGTTAAGAGTACACATTGTTAATTAAAGTACTAATTAAGATTAAAGAAGTGCAAATTGCACAAGTTTAATGTCAGCTTTGGGTTTGAGGTCATCATTGATCGTTCAGGTGGCCTTGATCGATCGATACTCGTTCGTCCTAGATCTTGCATATATGATTGAGATTTAAGTACTCTGTATTAATGGTTAATCATAGAAAAATGTGGTTAATTAAATTAATTAATTAACTTAGAGACTTGGAGAGTTCTGGATGGGAATCTGAACACATTGTTCATTATTCATTTAGCTGGCCATGTCAAAATGACTTGAAAAGCAAACCATGACACTGCACCATGCAACTAATAGGCCCTATTCTTTTATACGGTTGGTTGCGGTATGGCGCGGTGCGGGGTGGGGGAATTGTGGCGGGTGTGGTGGAATTGTGGTAGATTGTGGTGGGTTATTGGTAAGTTGTGGTGGGTTTTGTTTTTTATAAATGTAAATTGTATTGGTAATTGTAAAAAAGTTAATTGTGGTGGGTTGTAGTAAATTGTGGTGAATTGGTATATTGTGGTGGGTTCTGGCAAAGTGCGGTGTGTTGTGGCACCGCAGCCAACCAGCTGTATAAAAGAACAGTGCACGCTTGTTCCGTTGTCAAATTATCTGTTGTTATGAACTATGTGCAGTCAACTTTTAAAGCTTTGACGAATAATTTCTAAGCATATAATCACCTGATCATGGAGAACTAATCAACATGGGTTGAAACTAAGATGAATTTTCACACAACAAACTAGTTTCACAACCTAAAATCAAGATCATTCAACCTAGCTAACCCGACCGATCTTAATCACCTGATCATAACCAACATGGGTCGAAACTAAGATAAATTTCCATACAACAAGCTAGTTTCACAACCTAAAATCGAGATCACCCAACCTACCAACCCCGATCTCAATCACCCGATCATATCTAACAAAAACAACCCCTCAAAATTACTAAAACCTGATTCGACCCAACCCGACCCGCCTGAATTGACAGATCTAAATTCATAACTATGATGAATTTCCATACAACAAACTAGTTTGACAACCTAAAATCAAGATCATTCAACCTACCTAACCCAATCTTAATCACCCGATCATAGAGATCATGTCTAACAATCTTAATCGTCCGATTATGTAGATCATATCTAACAAAATTGACCCCTCAACATTGTACTAAAACTAAACCCCATTTTATTCGCCCGAATTGACAGGTCTATTCGAAACTAAGATGAATTTCCATACAACAAGCTAGTTTCACGGCCTAAAATCGAGATCATTCAACCTACCAACCCCGATCTCAATCACTCAATCATGTACATCATATCTAATAAAATTGACCCCTCAAAATTTAGTACAAACTTGTGATATACATGTTGAAATGTTTTGCCTGGTTGATAAGGTGCATGCTAGTTTGATTTTAACTGGTACACAGCTGGACATAAATGAGGTAGTATACTACCCTCAAAATGATAATTGACAACCCATATGCTTTTAATCATCAAAGAAACAATAATAGGCCCACCCCCTTGTGAATTATCGACCCACCAAATATACCAACCAAGAAAAAACAAACGCTTAGCCCCACCCCCAACCTCTCCCTTTTTGCTTGCCCCCACATTCAATTCAATACAATCTTCCTCTTCAACGGCATGCAAAGTTGCAAACTCCCCTTCCTTTGGACAAACAACTTTTGTATTAGGGTCATAGTTATTAAAATCCCGATCCTGATGTATGATCCTACAATTTTATGATCCAAAATCTTCAATGCGATTCTACTATTTACGTTCCGATCCTAACTACCCCATGAATCCGAGTTTGAATCCCGATTTTAACAACCTTGATTAGGGTGTGTTTGGTTGGTCAAGAACCCCGGAAAATGGTCAATTTTTCCATATTAACTTATTTTTTCCATGTTTTGAATGTAGGCTGCCCTTGAAAAAAATTTTACGGGAGACCCACCATTTCCTGCGTTTTTCTAGGGAAAATCTTCACTTGAGGGAACTATGGGAAATTTTCCCCAGAAAAATCTTTCCTATGGAAAATTTTCCCCGGGAAAATCTTTCCCATGGAAAATTTTCGCCCGAGGAAATTTTCTTTGGGTTTTTACTAAAAACACGCTCACTTAGATAGTTTTGGTACATATTTTGCTTAAAATTTATGAGATAATACATGACCTGCTAATGTTTAAGGGTTTTTAGCTGTTAATATACAGAACGATAGGATATTTAACTTTATAGTATGGGTGTATTTTTTTTTGGATATAACACTTTATTTTTTGGACGAATTTAAACCAAAATTGTAGGGGAAAATAGGTGGCACAGTGTTTAGATAATAAATAAGTAGATAATAACGTGATCCAAGTGAAAAGATAGGTGCATTACCATTCAATCCCGCAAGATATATAGTTAAGTATATGTCCCATCAAAAAATACTATTAATGGGCTGAATTTTCACACATTGTTATAGTAATATACTCTCATTGTACATATTTATTTGTCACATGAGTTATCAAAATAACTGATATAATTATGGAAAAAGAAAATTCTAAAATTACTTACATTGGTAAAATTTAATCATTGAGATGGATAATATGGATGCAAATTTGGTGAAATTTGTATATAGAATATAAAATGACAAATAATTAGACACAAAAAAAAAAATAGTTAAATGGACAAATAAATAAGGACAGATATAGAGTAGATATTATTCACTTACATTATTCTTTTAATGAGCTCGTTACTTATAACACCCAAAAATTAGTTAAAATGGACAAAGGCTAGATTTTACACATTGCTATAGATTTCTAATTCCAAATAGAGAAATACTCCCTCTCCCATATCACTATAATTAATACTCCCTCCGTCCCAAATTAATTGACGTTTTGAGTAAAGTTTGACCGTTAATTATTCATCAATTACAATGAGTTACAATATAAAACAACCTCCATTGTAATTTTTAATAAAACATCTTTCTAATGACGTTAATTTCATATGTATTCATTGTAATTTGTTACTAATTAATATTTAGCCCAATGTCAATTAATTTGGGACGGACGGAGGAAGTATTTTATTAACAATTGTAATATTATACTTTAGGATAATATTTTTCATTACAAATTTAATGATAGTAAATTTACGCAACAAATAATTGTATATATTGAAAAATTTGATAGTCAAAATTTTTAATATTTGACTGTACAATTTTAAAAAACCACAATTAATGTAAAAACGAAGGAGTACCACTTTATTAACTTGCGTTAATTTTAGTAGATTTTAATATTAAAAAAATAAGAAAATGTATAATGTCTTTGACAATTCGTTATTTTAAAAGAAAAAAGGAAATACTGAGGAAAGAGTGAGAAAGAGAGGAGTAGACTACTGACCTGGAGCGGGAGTTCCGGTCGGCGCTGAACTTACAGCTAAAAACCGGCTGTCTAATATTCCCCTGTATCTGAAACACCACCGGACTACACTCCGGTTCACCTCCGAACTGAAACACGAACCGTGGATCCGGTTCGGACCGGACCACCAAATGCAGCTTCGCCGCCGCATTCTCCGCCGCGTCCTTCTTCTTTTCCCGGCCGATCTTCACCCACCCGGACTGGAAAACCACCGGTTTCGCCTCCGCCCCCTTCAGGTCCACCGCGACGGTGGTCCGGCCGACGAGCTTCCCGGACCGGACCCCGCACGTCTGGCCCATCCGCCCGGAGTAGACCGAGATGCGGAGCGAGAATGCGCGGCCGGACATGCGCCGGAGCGCGGCGGGGTCCAGGTGGAACCCGGCGGCGGAGGTGGAGGATTCCGGCGGGGTGGTGGAGGAGGAAGTGGAGAGGGGGAGGAGCGCGGTCTGGGAGGGGAAGTTTTTCAGGGAGATCTTGCAGTAGCACGGGGTGGTGCTGGGGTGGACGCCGGTGGCGGAAACGGCGGCGCCGGCGCCGGAGTTGGGGCTGACGTGGAGTTTTAGGGCCAGGGACTCGATTATCAGACGAGCAAATGGGCACGGGTCCATTTGAAAGTGGAATTGTTTGTAGAAGAAGAAGAAGAAGGTGGAATGATGCTTCGTTTGTTGGTTTGTTTGAATTTCTGGGTTTTTTTGGGGTGATTTTTGAGTGAAATTATTTGAAGAGGAAGGTGGGAAGATGCTTCGTTTGTTTGTTAGTTTGTTTGGGTTTCTGGGTTTTTGGAAGATAGTTTTAGAGAGAGAAAGAAGAGAGAGAGAGAGAGGGAGAGTGATGGAGATTGGTGGAAGGAAGGAAGAAGAAGAGGAGGGGGTGTTAATAGTTGGTGATTTGATTGGTTGAGGAGGATTTTTATTTTTCTTTTTCGTTTTTTGTTTTGGGGGAATTATCTATCTGGCGGGGGGCGCTGATGAGTGTGAGTAATTTTTTGTTTTCAAAAAATTATGAAGGGGTATCCTAATTTTTTGTGAAATGTTTTTCTGGTACCCCAACTTTTAAAAACTAATTTTGGGGTACCCTAACTTTTAGAATTAGAAATAATTAGGTGAATTTCCAGCCAATAATTTGGATTTATCGGTGAGTTTTAGGCGGGAAATTGATTAAGTGTTTTTGTAGACGAAAATGCCCTTTGTTTTTTGGACGAAAATGATTTGAATCAATCGGAGTTTCGCCGGAAATTCACCTAGTAATTTCTAATCCTAAAAGTAAGGGTACCTCAAAATTAGTTTTTAAAAGTTAGAGTACCAAAAAATTATTTCTTCAAAAGTTAGGGTACCTCTAGGTAATTTTTTAGTTTGTTTTGGTTGTGTATGGGGAGTTTTATCCAGTAAAGTGGGGAGAATTTGGAGGCAGGTTCAGCCAAGGTTTCGAGTTAGTTGTGAATTTGGAGACTTTTGTACAACCTTTTCTTTAAATTAAAAAAATTGTTCCTTCTCCATTCCAATATTTTTTTATTATTATTTAAAGTTTAAAAGGGTAAGAATTTTTGTAATAAAGTTTACATATAAATAATAAGATGGAAAAACAAAAAAGTTCACCTGAACAAAAATCGCAAACAAAACAGCAAATAAGATTTATCGTTCATATTGTTATCCTATCTTCTTGCCACTGCTCGATGAAGAGTTATGTCGCAGTTTCTTGATCTTCGCGAATGATGTCAATACCACAATCAATCTTCGCCGCCCTACGAGCTTCATCAACCATTCTATCAAACGAGTTATCCAAAGATTTCTCAACGCCCTCTATCTGATTGCAATTTTCCACTTGCTTGATCTTCCTTTTGTTATTTGAGATGGTGACCCTACAAGTTGCTTGTCTAACCAGCTGCCATTTGGGCTTCACCGTAACGCTTTGTTTCTTTTTGCACCTAGAACTGGCCCTGGAAGCAACCAGGGGAGAGGCTTCAACATCAATGGCCAAATCAGGGTCATCACCATCAATATATGATCCAATCGGGTTACTAAGAGTACGCTCACTATCAGAGCTAACCCCCTGATTGTAATCCACCCCACCATTAGATTGGGATCCAAACAAAAAAGCATCCATGTATGATAGTTTACTTGCACCCTTAGCGTTAGAGCATACCTTTACAGGGTCTATGATGGTCTTACTAGTCTCGGAGCTGCCATCAGCCAAAGGCTCAAGAGAGTCGGCCACAATCGTATTATCGACAACGGCATCCGACCCAACAATAACCCCACGCATAGGAGACGTATTGTTTTGTTGATTGTTATAATTTTCAGTGTCATTATTTAATTGATAACTTTTTATGAGATATTTGATTAAATATTATAATATTATTTTTTAAGATAATATTTTTTGTTACGAATCTAGTGATAGTAATTTTATATAACAAGTCATTATATATATTGAGAAATATATGGTCAAAATTTTAAAATTTGACAGCACAACTTTCAAAGACGATAATTAATATGGAATGGATGGAGTGATTAATATGGAAAGCTTCTTGGTTTTTGAGTTTTTCATTTTATCCAAAGGGTTTCCCTTCGGGTTTTTGTACCATAACTGGTTTTCAAAATGATTTTCAAAGTTTTACGAATTTGCATAATCATTATTTTTCATGAACTTCAATTCATAGGAGGAAACCAAGTACATCTAAATCTTTCAAACGGTGTTTCTAATATGTTTATCTCAGAATTTGTTGAATACCACCTTTGTTCTAAATTAATTGTCGTCTTTGAAAATTGTGAAGTCAAACTTTAAATTTTTAACTATAAATTTTTAAATATATAATACAATAACTTGTTATATAGCATTACTATCATTAGATTGATATATAATTTTTTATAAAATATTTTATGAATAATTGTAATATTATGTTTTTATGATAGTACTATCATAAAAACATAATGATACAATTATTCATAAAATATTTTATAAAAAATTATATATCAATAAATAACATTGAAAATTATGACAATTAATAAAATAATACTCCCTCCGTTCCATATTAATTGTCATCTTTGGAAATTGTACAATCAAATCTACAGAATTTTGACCATAAATTTTTCAATGTATAAAATGACTTGTTATATAAAATTACTATCATTAGATTTGTAACGAAAAATACTATTATAAAAGTATAACATTACAATTGTTAGTAAAATATTATGCATAAGAAATTATAAATCAAAGAGTGACATTGGCGATCGTGATAATTAACAAAATGATAATTAATACTCCTTCTGTTTGGTTTTACTAATCATCCTTGGAAATTGTGTTAAAACTCTGACCATTAATATTTTAGTTTGTACAATGATTCATCATTACGAAATAGATGTCATTAGATTCGTAATAAAAAATATTATTAAAAAAGTATAATATAATATATTTTTACAAAACATTTATATTATAAATTATTGATAAAAAATTAACACTGAAAACGCTGGCAGTATCAAACAAAGAAAAGGGGCGGGAGAAGTAGGTGGACACACCATATTTTTGTCACTTTGTGACGTCATGTATGGGGGGCCAAATGGCCAATGTACTAGGAACTTTGTAAAAGTGAAAGGCGGATAGAAAAGAATGCCCGGTTGCAAATGGAGGGAAATTTAAATAGTGGTTGTAAAACGGCTTTACTCAAAGGGTATATTAATATTTCTTCATTAATTTTAATTTTTATAGTCTTTAATATAATTTTTTTATTAATAATTTTTACATGATGTATTATTAACAATTATAATATTACATTTTATGATAGTATTTTTTTCATTACGAATCTAATAATAGTAATTTTATATAGCAACCCATTGTATATATATATTGAGAAATGAGTGTAACTCTAAATTTACACATATTAGACTTACTATGTTTCAATGTAATTTTCCATTTAATTTAAAAATTAAAAAAATTAAGAAAATGAGCCAGTTAAATACTATACTATATGAAAATTTGCAAAATAATAATAGTATTATTTGCGATTAAAATTAAATTATTTGTATATTTTCTCTCTCCAACTTATTTCATATTTGTCTGGAAAATTTTATATAAAAAGTAATTAGTTGAAAAAAATTGCATTAGAATTAAAACAATAACTATTGTGAAACAAAAAGAAAATAATTAAAGTGACAATTATAATAAAACGGAAATAATATTATTTATCATTGGTATTCAGTATTGTTCACTATTGATTAATGACCAACACTTATCAGCAATGATCATCTCACACTAAGACCTTGTTTTTTTATACGGCTGGTTGGCTGCGGTGACACAACACACCGCGCTTTGTCAAAACCCATCACAACATATCAATCCATCACAATTTACCATAACCCACCACAATCAACATTTTCATATTTACCAATACAATTTATATTTATAAAAAACAAAACTCACCACAACTTACCAATAACCCACCACAATCCACTACAATTCTCCCACTAAAGTACGATGTTTATTAATAATAAATTTTTTATCATAAGCCCAAAAAAATGCTTTAGAGAGTTGTTTTCAATTCTCCCACTAAAGTACGATGTTTATAGAAAAGTGTTACGTGAGTTATATCCACTATAATTCAAAGAATTTATGATTGTTTGTTTTTATTATAAATATATGAATCCGTTGAAAGTGATGGGAGAGTACGTGTTTTGATAAATTTTTTGTTGAATTTATAGAAAACACCTTACCATTAAATTGTGAATAAATATTTCGGTTTTTCTAGTGATGTAAATAAATTTAACAAGTATAATTTTGATTAAAAAAAAGTTTTTTTCACTTTGATTTAAATTCATGCAATATCTTTATATATATATTTTTCCTGTTTCTCTTAATCCTCTCCCCCATTCACATCTTCCATCATATCCACATAAGGGGAGGAAAACACGGGAGGCGAGGGAATGATTGCGCAAAAAAAGAAAGGAAGTGAATTTTAACTCCAGTGAAAACAAAGAATTGATGTATGTTCCCATAGAAAATCTTTTTATGTTCAGCTACCATGTTACAGGTGTACGGGTGAAAGGTCTAGTGGACGAAACATGGCTCCAACCCGCTCGATTTTTGTGTGTAACTAAATTTTTGAGTATATAACGCTATAAAATATATAAAGCTGAGTTGAATTTTAGTATTATGTCTCCCCATAAAATATTGAATCTAATATATGTATACGTTCCAAGATCATGCCTAGCTCCATCTCTGCGCAAGTACATCTTAGAGGAGCATTAGACAATATACACTACACAGTAAAAAAAAAAAAACTCAAATTGTGTTTAGTTGGAAAACTTTTTTCAAAAAATATTATTTAATTATCCCCTGAGGTTGAAAATTTACATAAAATCTATTATTTTATTTTCAAACTCAAAAATCATTTTGCTCTCCCCAATACAAAAATTATTCCGAAAAGAATATTTTTCAAAAAATTACCAAAAACATCGTGGTTAAAAAGAAGGGAAAATATTTTTCTCCAAAACTTACCAAACACATCGTGGTTAAAAAGAAGGGAAATTGAAAGGGCCCACGAGGAGAAATTAGACCATGTGCAATGGGAGGATCATTGTCTTGGAATATGTGCAAATTTCCTAAGTGGTACTCCCTCCGTCCCTTTTTAAGTGTCAAAATAACTACTTTTACAAAACTTATGTGTGTTGAAAATAGAGTAAAAAAATTATGTATTGACAAGTATGTCTTTCATTAAAAAAGAGGAATAAAGAAAAATTTTAAAAGATAAAATAAAAATCGTATTCATTAATTAGAGGTAATATGGATATTTTAATTATTGAAAATGTAAAATTGACAAATAAAAAAGGACAAGGTAGTTAAAAAAATTGACACTCATTAAGGGACGGAGGGAGTAATACAATGGGGAATGAAAAGTTGGAATTGCAAAATTGGGATCACTCCATCATTTCGGAACTTCACCTTTATTTTCTTTTTTATTTTTATTTTTTTTGGCTAGAAGTGAGCCCCACTTAATTAATAAAAAAATAAAAGAAAAGAAAATATATATGAAACTGTTGGAGGGTAGACAAAGTTGGAGGATAGGCACTTTATTTTTTTTGTTGAAAGTATCCGTCTATGAAACTTTTATTTTTTTATTTTTTGAAAAAAATATTACATCTATATATATGAGGGCACTTTACTTTTTTTTTTGAAGAAATATGGAACAGAAATGTAGCAAACCAAAATGAGTGATGTACCGTCCTTTATTTTATTGGGAGATTCTACCATAGTTGAATTTATTTTCAACTATGGTAGTTGAAATGTATAATTACCCTTAATTTTGCCATTAAAAATTAAAATTAATATATATATTCACCATAGGACTTGTTACAATAAGTAAATCTATATGTTAAAGTTATAATTTTTTACAAAATTGAATATTTTGAAGGAAATTCTACCCTAGTTGACTTTTTTTTCAACTATTGTAGTTGAAAAATGAAAAGACCATTAATTTTACCATAAAAATTTCAAAATCAATGTAGGTTGGTCAAAGTAACTTGATACAATAATTAACCATGTTTATGAGGATATAAATATTTTGAAAAAACATGATTTATTTTTTATAAATGAATGTTATAAAATTTTCAACTACCATAGTTGAAAATAAATTCAACTATGGTAGAATTCTCATATTTTATTAAGTCGTTTTTAGGTACTTTACATTTAAGTCTTTTTCTTTTTATTTTTAATTTTATCCACGCATGAGTCTTCGTTCTTTTTAAGTCGTTTTTAAATTGTTAATTTTTAATTAATATGTTATACGTCGTCTTTATTTAAGTTGTGTGATTGTACGTCATCGATTTTTAACAAATATATTTTTGATTTTATGTAGGCGTGAGTATTATTTTCAATTTCATATTACATACCATTTTTAAAATTGATCATATTTTAAAAAATAATAAGTATATATTTTGAATATTTATCATTATCAAACAAAACTTAAAAAATATAAACATAAAATAATAAATGAGTAATTAAGATAAATGGATTCCACAAATAAATATTTTAATGTAAAAAGTATGAATGAGTTCCTATTATTGTAAAACAAATGAAATAAAATTTCAAAAAATAGGAATGATGAATGATATGGAATGAGGGACCACCAGTTTCATTTAAAAAACTGGATCACCATTGCATTTGTTCTTAGGTCATCTGCAACGGTGATCCATGCTTGGATTGGATTGGTGGGGGTCCACCCTTTTAAAGTGGTGTAATCCATTAGTAGTGATCCAACTCCAAATAAAGACAATCTAGTTGTAAGGATCACTTGGCAATATTTTATTTAAAAATTATATTGTGGTCCCCACTTTTAATTATTTTAGTATTTGTGGAGTATTTATTTATGTTATTTATTTTAGAAAAGAATATGGCAACGGAAAACAAAAAATATGACAAATGAAAACAAAAAATATTCTACAACAAAATGATATATTAAAAATAATAGTAGAATAATTGAGTATTGTAACTAAAAAAAATATTACAAATTAACAAAAAAATACAATATATCTCAAGTTGACAATAAACATTGCAACTAGATAAAAAAATATTACTGACATGGAAAATATTAATTGGGCATGGGAAGTTGGGAGTTGGAAAGAAATAATGACAAAATTAGAAGAAAAAAGGGAAATGGTAAATAATTAATGACATGGAAAATAAAAAAGGAAAAATAAATTAAGTAATCCATTCTTTGCTTGCTCGGTTTACCAATTCATCTCACCCAATTTTTTTTCAACATGATCCAATCTCCTTTGGATCACCATTAAAGTGGGTGGATCACACAAAGATCGCTCGCCACGTCAGCGAGCGATCCAATATGGATCATGGTTAAAGTTGGGCTTAGGAGCCACTTCCATTATACTTATCCAGGTAGACCGCAGTCTAGTAGATGGAGCTGGGTCCCATCTCCTCTGTCGGCCCCACTCCACGCCTGGTTGATAGCTGGCACCACTGTATTCTTTTTGTTTTCCCTTTTTTAAAATTAAGAAATGAATATAAAATACACTCACATAGCCGCTGAGCCGCATATTCTATGTAAGAGTCTCGATTTTTTCTTTTTTTTTTTCCCGTTGTCCTAGAATAGTAAAAATTGGGTCTAGGTAATTTTGAGTTTGGAAAAATTAGGCAACAGGCAGAAACTTGATGGCCGATACTCAGGTTCTTTCGTTTATTTTTTTGGTTAGATTTGGGCCGGATAACTCGTAGCATATATAAATTTAGGTCTAAATCAAGTTAGGACAATAGAAATTAAACAAAATTGTATTTGAATTTCTTTTTCAAAGGTGACTGTCAAAATTCGGCCGAAAATTTCATGACCATACACAGTTATTTTCGAGTTAGACAGATTTTTGACAGCGCTAATCCACTCTCACGTGAAAAAGAGTAGTTTGAGAAATTTTAAAATCCCAACTTATTTTTTTGGTGTTTGAGCTTATGTCTATCTAAAATTCAACTGAAAAAAAGATGCTTCTATCATTAATTCATTATTTTGTTCAAATTTATATAACTTGAATATTGTAATTTTGTTGAAAAAGAAATTTTGGATGTTAATATAATATATTGATATTATAAATTTTAGTTTTGAATATTGAAATAAACATGTAATATTCCGGATTATATCATATTAGGGTCCATTCTTTTACACGGTGCGGTTTGGTAAAATTTGAAAAAGTGTGGTGAAGTGTGGTGGGTTGTGGTGAGTTATAGTGGAAGTTGTGGTAGGCGGGGTAGGTGAAGAGAGAGAATGTAAAAAGTATATGAGAAAAGTGGGGAGAGAGAAAAATAAGAAGATATTTTGGTAATGATTGTGGTAAAGTGTGGTATAATATTGAGTAGTGCAGTGTGGTGCGGTACAACGCCACGAGTTACCGCATAAAAGAACGGGCCCCAGACTAATAGCCATTTTCTATTTTTTTTTTTCATTTTTGAGGAACGAATCTTATTCTTAAAAATTGAGTTTATCAATTAAAATATTCAATTTTTATTTTCAGTTACATTAATTGGAAAACTTAGGAAAATAATTTTATGACTTGTCATTTGTTTGACCGCATGTGCTTGACTGTTAAATAAACGGCGCCAGTAAAATTGGAGCATGTAATTTGTCGTTTATGAAGATTGAGATTTGGGGCCAATAGAATCCATTATTTTAATTTCTTACAAGTTAAATAACTAAAAAGATTAATATATTAGCATATATTATGCACTTTCTATAATGTACAAAGTAATAAAATACAAGAATATAATCTTCTGAATCAAGTTAGTGACCCTTTACAAAAGAGACATCTGTACTTGAGTCCTCCATTATTTTCTAATTAAAGTTAATATTTAATTAATATAAAATGCTGTACTATTAAATAAATTAGATCTTAATTGTTTGGTACTAGTAGGTGTGAGAAGAAGATTAATTAAGGTTGATTAATCCCACTTTTTATCTTTTTGTGCCAAATGATATGCTTCATCTCTTTCATATTAATTGTCATTTTGTTGATTATCAGTATAGTTTCTAATATCACTCTTTGTTTGATAAATTCTTTCATAATACTCTTTCATTTCCATATTAATTGTCGTCTTTGAAAATCATGTAGTCAAATTTCAAAAATGTTGACAATAAATTTCTCAATATATATACATACAATAAGTTGCTATATGTACAAAATTACCACCATTAAATTCGTAACGAAATATACTATCATAAAAGTATAATATTGCAATTGTTAATAACATATTATGTAAAAAATTATCAATCACAGAATGACATTAGAGATCGTGAAAGTAAAAGATATGACTATTAATATGGAACGGATGGAGTATATTATTAACAATTGCAATATTGTACTTTTATAATAATACTTTTCGTTACAAATCTAACGATGATAAAAAATTTATGGTCAAAATGTTTGAAATTTAACTGTACAATTTTCTAAGACGACAATTAATATGGAATGGAGAGAGTATCACCCAATCCTCTCTGTCTTCCTTATTTGCATGGATATAGTATTGGATTATGTTAATTAGATGGATTATTATTTAAATCATGGTCAAGGCTGTCTATAAGCTAGCAAACAACAAGTAATGGGTTCAAGTGCATGATCAAGAATCAAGATTAAGAAAACAAAAATAATATAGTGGAAAAAATATATATGAGAAGTCTTCTTTTGGGAATTATGATGGTTGGTTATGTTGAAGAATTATATTCCAATCTTTTTTTGTTTAATTAAAAAGCAAAAAAAATTTTAATTCCAACTGTAGGTTTGGCAAGTCTTTTATTAAATAGTTGGTAATATATATAAATAAATATATTATTGAAATAATTATTGAATTAAGTTGGAGTTTGGTTGAATGATGGAAAAAAAGTATAGTACGTACCACTAGTTGACAATTAATCATCCTGGTTATGGACTCACTAATTTCAGAACATTATTTTGTGTTCCATTTTTTGGGACAATACTTATGTTCATTCTCATTTCATTTGAAACTATTTATTTAAAAGTTGGAATATCAAAGTTATTATTGAGATTTAGAAAGTACAAATGCTAGCTATAAATATTTAAGAAGGTTAACTATTTTTGAGTATTTTTCATTGAATTTCAAAATTTTAATTTCAATCTCTGCACTATTTAAATTTATTTTTCTGATTTATTGTTTATATGGTAATTAATATACCATAATAATTTTGTTGGAATAAAAATTGAAAAAGTTTTAATTATTAATTTAAAATTGTAACCTAAGTATGGCTTTAGTTATTTTTTTTATTTTGTAAGAATATCATTTATGAGTGTATTAACTCATGTCGGGTTGGAATTTGTTTTGGAATGACAAAAATTTTTAAATTTTGTTATTTAGGTTTGGATTTCCCTTAGGAACTTTCCTCAGCACATTATTAAATTGAATGAACTTTCACCGATTTCAACTCGTCTCAAAAGTGACTTGACAACAGTGATTACTTACATAATCCATTTAAAAGGTAAAAGGTAAGGAAAAAACAATTTGATCGCCATCGCAAGTCATTTTTTCCAATGAGTTGAAATCGGTGAAAGTTCATTCAATCTAATAGGATATTAACTATAGTTCATCAAGTTCAAATTCCAAAGATCAGTTCTTCGTATCCAAATTACACACCCAAATGTCGGTTTATTTAATTTCAATAACCCTTTTTCATACTCGTTAAATATGAGTGTGGACATAGTTGATGAATTTGAAAATGAATATGGAATCATGTACTAACAATACCTACCATTCATGAAATGTAGTATCGTAACACCCTAGAAATATAGTTAAAGTGTAGCTTAAGTGCTTAACGGTTTGAAATGACTACTCATATCATCAAGGTGCACCTTCTTTTAAAATAGCTCATCCGTTAGGAACTTTTCAATTAAGCGTGCTTCGCGATGAGGAATCAATCAGCGATTCTTGAAGCAATTATCGGTAATGTCCACAATCTGGAGAGGCCGAAGCGTTACAAATATAGCATAGTATAGTATAGTAGTGTATACAACTATGCAAGTAGGTGGGATATGAGACAAGGTGGAATGGAAAGGAGGTGAGTAATGAGAGGAAGAAGGAAGCAAGCAAGCGTGGATGGAGGGCAAACATGACAACTCCCCCATATCTCTTAATTTGTTGTTATTTGTCAAAGCAAATCTTATTACACGCATCATGTTGCCTTTCTTTGTTGCCATTCCCACCCTACTCTTATATGTATGTATGCACTACCAATTACCAAACTCATGCATGCATAATTTTGCACCTAATAATAAACATCAAATTAAATATAAATATATAGAGTATATATAGTGTTTGACATTTTATATTGTAAAAATTACCATCTAATTAAATATGAATATATATAATTTAGTTTAGTTTATTACTTAGCTTTTGGTTATATAAATAAGCTGTCAAGAAAAATGAGTTTAGTTTAGGATCCGTTATTTTATGTGGTAGGTTGCGGTGAAATACCATACCGTAATGTACTTTTTAATTTCTACCATACCACAACGCTATCATTAATTACTAAGGCTCCGTTTTTTTTTTTTGCGGTGCGGTTGGTTGCGGTGTGGTGAAATATGAAAAGTTGTGGTGGAATGTGGAGAGTTGTGGTGGAAATAATGGAAGATGTGTTGATATATTTTAATTTGAAAATAATGGTAGGTGATAAAGTGAAAGTTTTGATTTTTGATTTAAAAAGTTTTCACTTTTAATAAAAAGGGAAATTGAAAGTTATGGTGAATTTTGGTGGAAAATGAAAATTTACGGTGCGGTGCGGTGTGGAACCGCAAACGATCACAGCGCATAAAAGAATGGGGTAATATATCTTTTCACTTTTCTCTCTCCTCCATTTTCTCTTTTATTTTTCACATTTTTTCTCTTCACCTACTTCACTTACCACAACTTTTACTACAATTCACCCCTTCAACTCACCACACTTCATCACACTTTTTTTCAAATTCTACCGCACCGCACCACACCATTACCACACTATACCAATCGTATAAAAGAACGGGGCCTAACTTGATTTGGCGGCAAACTAATTCATGTGAATTGGCATCAATAATATAAATAGTTCTGCCTTAAAAAAAAGGTATATAAATAGTAATTTTTCAAATGATATTTTTAAAAAAAAATACAAATTATGTCAATTTAAGGGTTAAAAGCCACTTGAAACACTAGCATTATTCATATACCCACCCATCATTGGTAATCTAATAAAAGCATTGCTATAATCTATTATTAAAACTCTTAACTCTCCAAACAATATTTGTTTTTGCACTAACATAAGAAAAACAGCAGAAGCTAGCTAGCTAGCTGCCCAGTGAAGCTGGATTTCTGTAATTTTCTGAAGATTTTATTCTGATGTGTTGGATGAGCTTTGGGAAATTTGGAGAGACACAAAATATCAAGACCCAGATAAGTAAATCATCCTCTTCATGCAATAAATATTAAAATAAATGTCTTTAATATATACTTATTATACAATTAAATGATGTATGTATGTGGAATTGTGGTTATTCTAAGTTCTCATATATAGTAAATAAATGATATATTCATATATCAATCATAGGTATGACATTTTGATGGTGAGTTGGTTTTGGGTGTGGGCTGTTGCTCATCTGTTAGCTTCACTGTCTATATTTTGTTCCAAAAAATTGGCGGCATTCTTGGTTTAGACAATCAGAAGGTTTGGTGGGGTATTATCGATTGGTGGCGTACTGGTTCCTTCATCTGGAAAATTCAGGATTTGGAGTGAATTCTTACAAAGCTCCATCACATTCCCATAGTTTTACATATGTTGTCTGCATTTCATCATTGTTAATATGAAACAATTTCTCCAATTTCTTCAATGGAATATTCTCATGGTTCAATCTAAAGTGGGTCGGGAGTGTCAGATGGTTTTCTTTGTTGGTTGTTATCATTTCAATTTGTATGACTGTTTTTGTAAGCCCCTCTTTTGATTTGAATAAAAGGGACTCTTGACTGCAACTTATCAAAAAAAATGTGAGCATCGTCGGATATGAAAGGAGTATCAAGTACTGTATTATTTTCTGGAATATTAACTAAGCAGAGGAAATTAACTTATAAGATTTGCTTGGGGAACACCAATATTTTTTATGTTCATCTTACATGATGTACCTAAAAACAATATTTGATGTCTTCCTGAAATCCTAATATGCTCACCAAAGTATATTGTTCATATGACTATTTAATGTAGAAGGATAAGTAGACATATCCCTTTGAATTATGTCCCCTAAGATAAACTCTGATGAGCTTTAAGTTTGAAGAAAATGATACATGCCAATAGTTGTTAAAATGATACATGCCAATAGTTGTTAAACAATACTGGGTAGTTTTTTTTATTGTTTTTCAAAAAGTTTGTTTTTCGTCGAAATCTGTTTCTTTATTCACGAACATGCATAAAGGAAAGACTGCATATATCTGAATTCCGAGACTATACTAAAGTTTACCGTTGTTATTGTTATTGTATATTATATATTTGACAACCCCATTTTTTCACATGCTTCACATATACAAACATGTCCACCTTCATTTGTCTACACATTGTCACACACACTATTAGAATAACACTACTAACCTATCTTTAATTTCCCCTTTTTTTGAGTATCAATGGAAGGGTGTGGTTGTTGAGTTGAGTTGCTCAAATGATATTTTGAGTATCTTCAAAAGATGTTGAATTGATTGCTATCATTCCTATTTTCTTAGTTTTGGAGGTGTTAGGAAAGTGTCCTAAAATCACTTAGTCTCTTGATCCACAATTATTTGTTTCCTAATTGTATTAGGATATTATTTAGGTTTCCTTATCATGTTAGGTTTCCTAATTGTATTAGATTCTAAATCTAATTGGAGTGGGAGTCAAGGTAGGTTTATAGGGAGTTTTCCCTATAAATAGTGGGTCTTGTTCGCCTTGTTTGGTGTGGCCAATTTCGGGGGCACCTCCTGTGGGAGGAGGTGTATTCAGATATTCTGAGATTTCGTATTCCAATGGTGAGAGAGGTTGTGAGAGTTTATGTGAGTTGTTATACTCTCTTTCTGTTGATCTCGGGGTGAGATCGTTCGTTGTAATCTCTACCAATAGTGGATTTGTTTGAGGTTGTGCCGCCCGTGGTTTTTTCCCGATTTGGGTTTCCACGTAAAAATCTTTGTGTCCCCTTTATCTTGCACTCATTTATTTTTCTCGATATCAAGTAGTCATCTTATTTTGGTGCTTCCACTATTATGTATTGCTCTTATAATTAAAAACCCTAACAAGTGGTATCAGAGCCATGGTTGTTCGAATTTCGTAGAGTTGGGGTTCATGTAAGAGTTTCGATTATGAGAAGACTACATTCAGAAAATTCGCTCGGGGATATCGAGAATTCGTTGGCAAGATCAGATGTGGGGGTTTTGAAGATTTCTGAAGGATCCAGTTTGTCACCGTTCAGCGGTTTGTCTATCCATCGCAGTTCTACCTTTTAGAGGTTCGTTGGCGATGAAGAAATTTTGGATCTGAAGATTTCTGTTGGATCCAATTTGTGACCGTTCAGCGGTTTGGCTACCCATCGCAGTTCTACCTTTCATAGGTTCGTTGGCGATGAAGAAATTATGGATCTTTCGTTGATTTTAGTCCAAGGTGGAGATTGTTAGGAAAGTGTCCTAAAATCACTCAGTCTCTTGATCCACAATTATTTGTTTCCTAATTGTATTAGGATGTTATTTAGGTTTCCTTATCATGTTAGGTTTCCTAATTGTATTAGATTCTAAATCTAATTGGAGTGGGAGTCAAGGTAGGTTTATAGGGAGTTTTCCCTATAAATAGTGGGTCTTGTTCGCCTTGTTTGGTGTGGCCAATTTCAGGGGCACCTCCTGTGGGAGGAGGTGTATTCAGATATCTTGAGATTTCGTATTCCAATGGTGAGAGAGGTTTTGTTGAGAGTTTTGTTGACTAAGAGCATGTGGCTCTTTCTGGTGGATCTCTTTCGGTGTTTGAGATCTTTGTAATACTCTCTTTCTTGGATCTCGGGAGGAGATCGTTCGTTGTACTCTCTACCAATAGTGGATTTGTTTGTGCTTGGGCCGCCCGTGGTTTTTTCCCGATTTGGGTTTCCACGTAAAAATCTTTGTGTCCCCTTTATGTTGCACTCATTTATTTTTCTCGATATCAAGTAGTCATCTTATTTTCCGCTTCCGCAAATTAGTTTTCTCGATATAACCCTAACAGGAGGATTTATTTGTGATAAGCTTTGTGAAGATTGCCACAAAACCTTTGCCATGATCGAGCATACTCACAATATTAAACGGTTTTAAAAGAAAAAGGAGAAATTTAAATTAAGAGCTAAATCATCTAATTTTTTCTATTATTTTTGCTATAGAAAATCATGCATGAGAAGATATATCATCTAATATTAACATTTTTAATCTTGCTATAGTCATTTCTATATAATTAAGGATTTTTGTATGATTTTTGTGGTTGACATAATCATATTTGTCTAGGAAATATTCTTGGCATGGAAGGCATGCACGAAATTATGCAGATCATATCAGTTCATTATGGACAATAGACTAACGGCTAATAGAGGAGAGCTTCATTATTTAAGTAGCCAAGGTGTTTATGAAGAGAACAATAATTAAAAGCAGGCAATAATTTATTATGATGGTTTAAAATTATTCGTACTTTTAATTTTTTTTTTTTACTCAAACTCAAAGTGAATTTGTATTTAGTGGGCGTTAAGAAATTCACTAGGGTAACTTACTGTTGCAAGGAAATACTCAATGAGTGTACTTAGTTTTGGTCTAAGAAGGCTGAAATTCTCCGACTTTCAGCCAATCGGGTCCATCTCGCATTTAACAAGTACGCCAAAAGTAGTAACCAAACTGGGTTTGAATTTACTGATATTATCCAATGCATCGTAGTTTCTCTAAGAGGCCGTCATATTCAATTTCTAACTATGAAACCTAAATATTATCCGGGCCCAGACTTTTATCGGGATAGTTGAAAAAAAAAAGAAAAAAACTTGGTGTATAGTAAACCAACCATTATTAGTTCATAATTTTACGTTGGTTGGCCACAAATTGTCACTAAAATAAGCCGATGAGGTCATCCATGAACACACATCACATGCCAAAAGACTTCAAGTTCAAGTGCCCCTTGTTTTGGGTGCCCCTAGTTTGGGACCCTTTAAGCCACTAATATCTCATTATACTACTCTATGCTTTTAAATTATCTATGTTTATGAATTTCTTATATTATTTTCCCAAAATTTTGAAAAGTGATTTTAATTGTTAATAATTATAATAAGTTACTGTTATACAAAATTATTATCATTTAACTTGTTAACAAATACTTTATGAATAAAATCTAAGTTTTTGTATTGTATTACCAAATATAAAAACATATATGAAGTTTATTATTTTATCTTTTTAATTATACGTGGTTATGAATTTCATATATTTTTTCTTGGACCACAATATACTGTACTTTGGGTGTTGGACAATAATGCTCACATGACATTAATTTAGTAAATATTATAATTTTTTTGCTACTCAATCTACCCCGTGAGACCGCTACCGAATTAGCCATAGTCGGAATCGTTTCAGGTGCATTATTGTCCAATACCCCTAAAATAGAGTATATTATCGTCCAAAAGAAAGTTCAATGCATTATTATTCAACGCTCGCAAAATATCCTGTATTAGCATCCAATTTTTTTTTAAAACTTTATAATTGCCCTAATTTTAAATTTGTTTGTATCTCTTTCTTGTAATCTTGCTGTTACCTCTCACAATAATATTTCCCCTCACATTCATAAAGTCAGAGGAGAAGACTTGACCACCTCACAGAGGTTGTCTTGTCCCATTGCATAATGCTAGATGATGCAGCACCCAGCTGTATGCAGGATTACAATTGGGCCAATCGGGCCCATGTTTAAGTATACTGGGACCCAAATGGGCCCAATGTTTTAAGTAAACTGGGACCCAACTGGGCCCACAAAGTGTACGAATGCATTGATTCCTCTTTTTTTATTTTTTATTTTTTATACTGTCTGGGGCCCCATTTTACACGACAAGTTCAAAATTAACCAACTTAATTACGGCATGTAAAAGGGGTTAATAATCATGGGGTAAATCATAATTAACCGACCCAACTACCACGCCTTGGGCCTTGTTTGGTTTGAAGGAGGGATTTAATCACGAGCTGCTAAAGCCTTAAGGAGATAATTACATCACTAGATATCAAATCTCTTTATGAAAAATTGTCATTTTGAGAAATCAAATTTGTTACTCCTTTTGTTTCTTTAGTGACTTTTTTAGGTGAGGAACCAATATCATTAAAAATAATAAGGCAGTTAGTAAGAAAAATACTATATAAATATTTCTATTCTTAATTAAAATTAATTTTTTGTATTTCATTCGATTAATGTAACAGAAAAAGAAAGAAAGAAAAGTAGTGTCTTGCATAGGGAAAGTCGCCTATATTTAGATTCTCATAGATCTCATGTTAGTGAAACTATACTGAAAATCGTTGGTAGTGGTTTACGTACAATATTTTGGTGTAATTCAATTCAATTCGGATATGGATATGGTGATGTTGTTAGTTAACTCATAAGTTTGGAAATCAATATATTTTATAAACTCTCTTGTTTTATTCAATTATTCAATTTTCAACACATACAACAATTTACTATAACAAAATATTATTACTAGTCCGTAACAAAAAATGCTACAATACAAATGCAATATTACAAATTTTGACGAAAAAATTAGAAAACGAAATAGTCCAAACAAATATTGAATATTATAAAACATCTAATACATAGCAAATACTCCCTCCGTTCTATATTAATTGATACAGTAACTAAATTTTGATCATTCATTACTCTCAAATTACAATGAGTTACAATATGAAATTACCTTCATTGTAATTTTTAGTAAAGTATATTTCTAATGATGATAATTTCATATTATAACTTATTGTAATTTGTGAGTCATTAACGATAAAATTTAGTCGAAATGTCAATTAATATAGAAGAGAGGGAGTAAAGTGAAGTAGTAGCATATAAATATACCAACTTGTTCAAATCTAGATGCCTTTTTTGGATGATAATTATTTTCAAACAAAGTGATTAAAGTCTTGGGCATGTCCCCTAAATCATAGGAAAACATTGACATTGCTTTGGCTTTAATTCAGTCATCCTCAAAAGAACCCTTTTTTGTGTCTTGCGTCGTGGGGTAATTTGCTCATTTGTTTGACTTTACCACGAATTATGATGTGTGGATGATGGTGTAAATGACGTATAGATTAATGCATGAAGATTTCATACGTAAAGTCAATGCTAATTTATCCCAAAAAAATAATAGAGTACTTTCACAAACATTTAAGTTGTGGGCTATTGCCTCATCATCATGCATGCAGATGATATATATGTACATATTGTTTCTTAGTATTTTAAAAGTTGGTTTCCAAATGTTCGATTTTTTTTTCTTCAAATTTGTTTTGTGTCTAAATTGATTTTCAAAAACGTTTTGTAAGTCGATAGGATTCAACCCTTTCATGAATTTCAGTTTATAGTGGAAAAATTACTTATATTTGGATCTCCACTGGCGAATCCCAAGTATGGCCAAGGGTGGCCATGGATACTGGTAATGAAAAGAAATCATTAATTCAACGTAATTTGTGATAAAAAAATGAGAAATTAGATTTAAATAATCTAAATTTTGACTCATGATAGACTTAATAATCTGAACTTTAAAATATCACTGAATAATCTAAATTTTGACCATATTTAATTTGATTACAGTAGCATGCAAGCATTAATTATTTACCTAATCCTCATTTTCTTTAAAAATCTTATCTCTATCTTTAATTATTCTCCTTATTTATTTAAATTCCACTATGGTCAAAGTTCAAATTCTTTTAAAAAATTGAGGATTTGGTAAATAATTAATGCTGACATACTATTGTAATCCAATATGGTCAAAGTTCAGATTATTCGGTGATATTTTTAAAGTTTAAATTATTCAGTCTATCACGTGTCAAAGTTTAGATTATATAAATCCAATGTCTCAAATTATAATTTTATGTGTATTGGATGAATATAATAGTGTATTAGTTATTTCTAATCATAAAATCTAGATTCGACACTCCCCAAGCCTTGCTAAAATCAAGTTTTTATTATGGGCCTATTCGAATTCGACACTCTTTTGCAGCCCATGAATAATCTAGTTGGATCTTAGAAATGGGCCTATTGGTCCAGTTTTTATTATGGGCCAAGCCCAACCATGCAGCTCCCTCACACAAAACCCAGTACAGAAAAAGCACGAGAAATTTCAATCGAATTCGAAGTTGTAAAGAAGCTTCTGGGCAGTGGAAAATTTCCTTATTTACCAAGAAAAAAAACGAAAAAAGTTTCTTCCCTACAAACTACAAACTGCGTGTATTCTCAGATTCATAGTAGAACTCTTCAAATTCCAACTGGGTTTTAAGTACTCCGACAAATTACAAGTCTCGGATTCTTCAATGTCTTCTCCTGCAGAGTACTAATCTCTCTTTCCCTCTTTCTAATTCGTAATATGATTCGTTAATTTTGATTTGATTGTGGGAAATTTGTTTTGATTTGGGTTGGAATTGTGTATTGTCTATGTTAATTTTGATTGGCGATCTTTCAATTGAGTGCATTCTTGTTGACCTATTGAATTGAGCTGGTGAAGTTGAATATGTGAAATTCTGAACATGAAAAGTGATGTGTGTAGTTGGTGTTGCAGAATTGGGGGCGTAATTCTGAGATCTCTGGGAAATTTGGTCAGTTTGAAATTGATTCCCAGTGATTTGCATTCATTTAGGGTTTAGGGTTTTAATTACTGCCTCCTTTCTACGTTAATTGGCTTAATTTTGACTTTCATTGGCTCCAATATTACTCTTTGATTGATAGTTTCTTGTATAATATGTTATTAACAATTGCAATATTACACTTCTATGATGGTATTTTTCATTGCGAATCTAACGGTAGCAATTTTACATAGAAACTCATTGTATATATTGAGAAATTTATGGTCGAAAGTTTTGAAATTTGACTGTACGATTTCCAAAGATGACAATTAATATGGAGCGGAGGGAGTAACATTGAAGGAATAACATTGGTTTTGTTGGTTAGTTATCTCACTATTGAAAGATTGATGGAGAATTTCATACTCCTTGTGCCCCATTAATTGTCACTTTAGCTTTTGGGGATTATCAAGGGACTAGCGATGTTAAAAATTAGCTATACAATGTCCAAATTACCGGTCTATTAAGGTAGATGAAACCAAACCAAAATCGATAGTCCGAAACCCTACCCAAGCGGGGTATGGAGGGAGACTGGTTCCAATTTATCCAAGGTTTAGAAATAGTTCGATGCCTATTACTTCATGGAAAAGAAGCATAGGAGATTTAATGAGGCATTTTACTTTAGTCCATTACAATTTGAGTTGAAAAAAATATATTTTTTTTCAACTATCCAGAGTATGAATATAAAGTAGATGTAAGAAGAAAGGGATTAAAGGTAACAAATTAATGAAGGTAAATATGGCAACTTACCTAGTGTGTTATTGGAAATGTAAAACATAATTATAATGGGATAAATGAAGTTAGTTAAAGCGGCGATTAAATTGGGACGGGGGGACATTACACTCCATCTCCACTTTATTTGTTGCTATGGTTTTCATATACATTAATCCATGATATAGAAGTGTATCATTAGATTCATTACGAGAAATACTATCATAGGATTACGATGTTGTAATTTTGTAACATATTATATGAGAATAAATGAATAATAGGTTCAAGAAGAGCATTGGAGACACTGAAACATTTAATAAGTGACAAAAAAGAAAAGGGAAGGAGGGAGTGCTATACTTTTGTTCAAAGCTTTTTGAAAATATTGAGCACACTGCTGGTTTATTTGTTGCATAAGGAGGAAGTTGATGATGTCATTTCACGCTCCCTCAATATTTGTCATAGTGTTCAACAGTGACGCTTAATGATAAATAAGCACGATTCATAGGATTGTTACCTCAATTTGGGATAAATGTTTATGAGTATATCTTGAGCCTAAGACTAACCTTCATTCTAGTTGGAGTAGGATAGTAATGACAACAAATCCTAGTATGATCCTGTTGACGCAAGGTATGAGGGAGTCCAGATGTAGACAACCTTCCCCCATGCTCGGGAATCCTGATTGGAGTAAGATGATTCTCTAAAAAACAAAGGAAAAGGGCAGTGGGAGAAGTTACTCTTATGTATAGTAATGAGCTTGAATACTTGATTCATATGGAAACTTGTGCTGTTGATAGCCTTGTTGGCTACTATCCTCATCTTCATTGGCCTATAGAGTTTGGTATTTACCCATTATCATTGGCCTATAGAGTTTGGTGGCTGCCCTTGAGATTGGGCTAGTGGGTTGGACTCCTTACTCTTCATTAAAAAGAAAATGGAAAATTGTGGCTCGCTTCTTTTGTATTTATAATGTCGCAATAGCCATCCTCCAACCCGATGTCATTTGGGAGAAATTAGTGATCACGTATCCGTATCCCTTTTGTGCCACTGTTTTGACTTTTTTTTGCAAGTAACCAACTTCGGCCCTAGTTCACTCAAGCACAAGTTTTAAGCTTGGGTTGATTTTGACGTAAAGGTTTTCGTTTAATTTCAATGCAAAGATAGGGTAACACCAACATCCATTTGGATAATGGAGGGAGATAGGGTAATATGTGTTTGGATGATGGAGGGAACTTGTAATTGAATTTTCTTGAAAGGCCCTCTTCTATATAGTAGTTTGGAGGGATTATTCTCGGTACTTCATGTACTCCTAGCACTTTGTGGACTTTTCACTCACATATATCAACTTAATTTCACCTCCCTGTTTCAGGTGGTATCATTCACTCCCACCAATAAGCAAGGCTTATGGTACCATTTGCCTGTTGTTTACCACGGCAAGTCAACTTGGCCTGATCCATCCTTATCATATCGCATTGATATATGGAAGAGTGTTCAAGAATTTCGAGGTATCATCAGTTTTCCTAGGGTTGAACTCATTCTAATATGCATCTTGTTTGTGATGAATGGAAGATTGACTCGGCATTTTTTTTATTTTATTTTTTGCTCATTAGAATCATCAAGCTGCTATTGTTGGTGGTATCTGGTTGTTTGTGTTTTTCATTGTGCTTTCTAACAGTGGTTCATCGGGATCTAGGTGTGGCGGCTCATTACAAACTTCTTTTTCCTGGGAAATTTTTCTATCAACTTTGGAATTCGCTTATTGATGATGTAAGTTCTTTGCTTCCCCCCTCCCCCTCTTGTGCCTTCTAATAATTGTTTTCCGAATTCAATGTTTCAATCTATTGAAACTGCGAAATGCTTTTATGGCCGTGAAAATTGCTTTCTCACAGTTTAATGCACAATCTTTATATCGATCAATCTGAAACTTTTGGACCTTGTTGATTCTCATGAGTTCCAGCCTACTATTGATAGTTTACAGTGTATCATCTGTGTAACTAGTCCAAATAGTCATAGGTAGAGCAATTTTGATTTCACAATTAGAGTTCAAAGTTGTGTCCTTAAGTGGGGTAAATACCCCATTACCCAACCTAACCCAAATTTACCCATTTTTACACTGAATTTTTCAACTTTAACCTACATTTACCCAACCTTTACCCAACATTAACTTAGTCCTCTAAAGAACAGGCTTCAAGTCTATTCTTTAGAGGGTAAATTCTCTCTTGCCCAACCCATCCAAGATTTACCTATTTTATCCATATTTTTAAACACTCAACTTTTCAACTTTTACCTAGATTTATCCTAACCTTTATCCAACCATACCGTAGGCCTCTAAAGTACAAGCCTTAGCATCTCCCAAATGTTTGTGAACGCAAATCCTAATTTGATCAAATATCACTATATTTTGGCATGTTTACTTTTCCTATGTTCTCTCCATATGGGTAATAGGTCCCCCCCCCCCCTTTTTTTGGGAGACTGGGGGCTCATGGCACTCTGTGATGGTCAACAGATACTATTTGTAAATCGTTGTTCCTGTCTTGTAAGTATGACTGAGTGATCAATTTCCATGATGGATTGACTCGGCCGACCCCTTTACTATTTCTCTTGAGTACTTGTCGTAAAAACCTTTTATGAGTGGTTTAACTCTACCAAAGTTGGTTATCTTGTGTGCCACTCTGATTAAACTGCAACAAAAGTTGGTACTTGCTACATTACTCGGACATGGGTACGGCCGTACGGTGTCTGATATGAACATGGATACAGGTGTTGGAGTCTGCTATTTTAAGAAATGGTGCATATTTTCATTTCGATTTGAAAGGTGTTCATTTCATTGTTTGTAGATTTATTGATCTTAGGATTCAAATCAACTCATTCTCATTTCTCATTAATTGGTCATCCTTCATCTGGATTGCTTGTTTGACTCCTGCATTCATGATACATTAGTAATCCCAAAACTTTAGCTGTGCTATCTTAGTAAGACATTGCGCTATTATGATGTTCTCTGAACAGCATGTGGAAGTAACCGTTCAACCTTTCTGTTGTCTTTAGATTTGTATGAGTCATCCTTCGTTCTTGATGCACCGCGCTACATCCTCGAACTATCTAGTCTTGGTTCAAACCTCAAGTATCATGCTTTTAAACTGGCTTCCAAAACCGTGGGACGATTGTCCTCTTAGTAGCCTACTTTTTGGACCTCATCGATTCGGATCAATGTGGGTATATTTTTTTAACTTAAGCAGTCTTGCATCCTTTTGTCACCGTATGCATTTGTAGTTTGCATCCAGTAAACATCCTGAAACACACTATTTGTCCGACAATGTTGAAGAAATATGAGTTACATGTTCTAATATGATACAGCGTCTGAAACTATGGTGTCAATACGAATATGGCAGGGACAGATTCCCTCATGAATTACACCTAAATTTTGGGCCGAGTAATTATATTAAACTGCTTTTTGGGGCACATCTTGGCTTCTATTTTTCCCTTTTCAGCATCCCTTTTTCTTAAACACGTTGTCAGGGCTTTGTTTCTGTAATCTGAGGCAATTTTGTTAGTGCATGATGTAACAGAGCAAGATATGGAGTTCAATTGGAGCAGGGACCATTCCAGAGGAGGACAGCGGACTTTTTGTGGATGATGATTTTTGGCGCTTTGACTTTGTTGGTACGTAAAAATGCTTATAGTAATTGGCTTACCCATGTCTGTTTGCATTCCTGGTCGGTCTATTATACTAATCACCCCTATTTAGTTCAAACAGCGACCTGAGCGCTCTTTCTAAATAATTCTATCTTCGGAAAATAAATGCTACATTAACCATATGGACTGATCGAATGGATCTTTTAGAAGAGTGGGTCGCTCTCCGTTATATTCTTCTGCTGTTGAGGGGTTCCCACTCCCTATTATAAATTTATAGCGGTCGGCAAAGGAATTTTGTTTCGATATGAACTGTAACTAACTAATACTCCCTCCGTTCCATAATATTAGTCGCTTTGACTTTTTCACAATTTCCAATGCATTATCTTGACCATAAATTATAGACATAATACCTTACCAAAATTATAACGTTATACTTCTATGAAAGTATCTTTACAAATCTAATGATAGTAATTTTATAAAATAGATAATTATATATGCTGTGAAATTTGTGGTCAAAGTTACTCACGTATACCATAGTGACTAATATTGTGGAACGGAGGGAATACTTCATAGTTGTATTACATGGGTGCCACGTCTAACCCTTCACACACATGCCACATCTTCTAGGAGCTCTTATACTTTTCTGCAGCATCATCCACAGCATCAAGCTGCTTTACTTTGTGTATTGCTACTTTATCGAAATATTATTTTCATCTTCAAATCGTTTTTCTCAAAACTTTGCGGATTCATTGGAATTAGTCTGTCGTGGTAGTAGTAAACTAGTGTCTACTACATCAGTAATATCAGTGCATTTTATTCCCTTCTCGATTCTGCTTCTATCAGATTTGCATCTTGTTTCATGCTATTTCAGATTATGGTTATTTGCATTGAACGCATGTTCTCTGTGTTTACGTTTCGTTCAACTCAGGCATTGTCAGCAATTCCCTTCTTGTCCTCGCCGGTCCTCGGGATATCTCTGGTGTTCATGCTTCTCTACTTATGGAGTAGAGAATTCCCGAATGCTAATATCAACATCTATGGCCTTGTCACCCTAAAGGTATGCAGGAAAACTGCTCTTATCTTATCTTATGTTCTTGTGATGGTCTCATGCACTTTGTCAGTATAGAAAAATCTATGTAATGTAGCCTGCTAATATTTTATTTTGGCCCGCTGTTATATATGCAGGCATTTTATTTGCCTTGGGCGATGCTTGCGTTGGATGTTATTTTCGGTTCGCCTATTTTGCCAGACCTTTTGGGGATTGTTGCCGGGCATTTGTATTACTTCTTGACCGTGCTGCATCCCCTTGCCACTGGAAAGAACTTCTTGAAGACTCCTTCATGGGTGTATCCTTTTTCTACAGTTTCTTGCTTCAATATACGTGCAAAGTTAGACTTATGTTATCATGACTCATGTTCTGCTGAGTTTAAGGAATTTGCCTTCCTTTGTCCCTGGCTCTGCAAAAGTAGGACTTTAACACTTGGGAGTCGCTTGAGGAAATGCAAATTGGAAGGGGAAAAAAAAAACTTGCTAGAATGCCTAACCTAGTATTAGGGTATGTTCTGTATGGGCATTAACATCCGCTTCATCGAACCCAATTTAAATTTACCAATTCTTCGTGTGATCTTTCGTGGGTAATTTACCCATTTTCTTAAGTTTCAACCGAACCAAAATTGCCCATTCTTTCCATCAGTTCTCTGAAACTTACCTATAATATTGCTAAGCCAATCCAAATTTATCCAACTGTACTTTGCCTATGAAAGAACACACCTAAGTAGTACTCAGTTTTTCAACTTTTACCTGAATTTACCAATTCTTACTTTACCCAACCTTCCAATATCCTTGAAAAGAACACACCCTTAATCTTTGACCAAAAGCTACAAACATAATTATTCGCGAATAGATTGATTAGACAAGACCCACCAAAAAAAGACTTTGACCCCACAGTTCACTTATATAAATGATGATATCCGGGCCGCTTATGGTGCTGTATGCAAGCTTTACTTTACTCCCTGTTCTCTGACCAAGATCTTGTTTGTTTATGGCATTATCAGTGGATTCGCACCGTATTTCTGTAAATCCCTTGACTGCTTTTGTGACAGACATAAGATAGTGAGAAGGTATAGAATCGGAGCCCCGACATACGTACAAACAACCACAGGACCAGCAGCAGCTTCCCGGGCTGAACCTGAGAGAAACACCGGCGTTTTCAGAGGGAGAGCTTACCGGCTGAGTGACTGATAGCCACTTGCAGAGCAGAACGCCGTGTTTGGAGCTCTTGCGAAAAAAAAAGAGGCAAGGGAGAAAATGAGGCACAAAGTTCGCTTTTCAGATGGTGGTTAGTTAACTCGGGTATATGACACTTTTGGTGTAATGCTTGTGGCAGTCTTACACTCTTACTGGGAATCTGAGACATGTTTAGGTTTTAGCTTTGAGGGGCTGCTGAGAAATGATCTCCAATTGTTCCAAAGTTGATGCAATGGATAGTTGATGGATATATGTATTCAGTTTCTTTTTCACGAGGAAATTTTCATTTGGAAAAGAAGGAACTGTGCCTTGCATTTTCTTATAAATGGAAACAATTTATTTGCATTGTGGCATTTTTTGATCTGAAAGGTGATGGATACTAGGTTAAACCAAAGATAGATATCATGCCTAAGTTTCACATCCACGAGGATTTTATTGGTCTAAACAGGAGTGTTTGGTAGGAATCTCAGGGAAATATGAAATTTTTTTCATGGGAAGTTTTCTATGGGAAAAATTTCCATTAGCCACCCATCAAGGAAATTTCTCCTAGGAAAATGTAGGAAATAGTGAGTTTCTCGTAAAGTTTTTTCAAGGTCAATCTATATCCAAATATGGGGAAAATTAGTCAATCTAAAAATATTGACCGTTTCCTAGGTTTTTTGATCAACCAAACACACCCTAGCCGATATATTGGCTTAAATAGGTTCATGGTTAAGTTGGAAACCTATTTGGACACTGCTTAAAATGCTAGGTTAAAACACTAACTTATCGTACCATGAGCCATTGGTGTTTTGACTTGGCCTTTAATGTTTCAATGTCGCTCTAAACGTCGCTGTTGAGCACAGCCTAAGCTCTTTGACATATTAAGATTCATAGAAAAACAAAACAAAAACTTCACAATATGATGACAAGAGGAAAAAGCAGTAGAAAAACAGAGAGAAAGCATAGACTGATCTTTACTGATAAATTAATATGTTACAGAGAGTGGTTCAATACCATATTACACATTATTCAGGACCCAGAAAAACACTAAACCTCCTGCATAGACATCTACCTGAAATTGAGAGAACTCACACATGACTACCAACCCAACCCAAGCATGAAAACAAAGCTCATACATGAAGCTGGATATGTTATTCTCATCACAATTCCTGCTCTGATTCAAGTTATCCAAATCACATATTATCGGACCGTCAGACAATTTTCTGTCACAGAAGGGTTCAGCTCAAGCTGCTGAGGACACAGCCTGCTTCATGCTGAGTTTCCCAATCGGATTCTTCATCGATAAATGATGCCCACGAAACCACAAACTAGGGTTCACAAACCTCCTCTTATTATGCACAGATTCCTGTTTCACATCATCATTCGTGTATTTTGAGCAAGACGGTCTTGCTGTACTTTCATCTTCCATTCTGACCCCTTTCTTCCCTTTGTCCGAAGAGTCGTAATTAGAAGAAACAGATGATCTAGGAATGTTCACAAGTCCCTGGTGGTCCTGTAAGATCCCGAAAGCTACTCCCGAGGCAAGCTTCTTCCGGTTGGTAGGACTGGAAATGTTGCTCCTAACACCGAGTGTTCTCTTGTTACTGCTCGGGAGAGAATTAGGGTTTGAAAATCTCTCCCTTAGAGGTATCGGTGGTGTCTCCGGTGAGGCCCTCTTTTCAGTTTCCTTCTTTTTGATCAACGGCCAGTGCAACATGGTTTTCAACCTATTAGAAGCACTGTGCTGCAAATTCCCCGGTTTCTTGATATTGAAATCACGGCTTTCAGAAGGTTTTTCCGGGCTCTTCACGCACTCCCGGACATGGGGGGAAGACTGCCTACATCTAGATCCAACTGTTGAAATTTGACTGGCCTCGCTTAAAGACCGAAAGTGGCCTCTTCCTCTTGCACCGCTTACTCGGGTCAAACCGGGAGTCAACGAGCGGTCAATGCCGGTTCTTAGCAGTATTTCATTGTCCGGCATTCTGAAGGCCGCCCCGGGACTATTACAGACACTCTGCATCCTCACATGAGAAGCAAACGCCTTTCTAACGGCATGATCTTTGCACTTCGAAAGTCCTCCAACCGAAACCAACTGCCTGATTAGCATCTCCGAGGACAAGGTCTGTGGCTGTCTGTTGAGATAATCAAGCGGGGTCATCCCGTGATTATCCCGAACGTTGACATCGATGTTGTCAACACTCATCAGAAGTTGGACAAGATTAGACTGAACATTCCCTATAATAGCCAAATGAAGGGCGGTTTTCCCTTCGTTGTTTCGGGCGTTGAAGATGCTTCTCATGTTGAAGGTTTTGGTGCTGACAACAAGCTGTTTCAAAAGCTCGGTTTGTCGGTCCAAGCGACAGAAGCCGGGAGTGCCGAAGCCGGATATGGCCATGTGGAGGAACGTGTTGCCGGCTTTGTTGACAACAGAAGCCAATGACGGGGATGCTTGGATTAGGGCTTTGAGAGCGGATGCTTGGCCTCTGTAGGCGGCAATATGTAACGGTGTGTTGCCCTCATCGTCAGTAGATGAGATCATTTCATAGGATGATACTAGGTAATTGACAACCTACACGATCAATAAAAAACTTATCGATAAATGCAAATCATAAAATTCAACAATCCCGCGTTTGTGGGAGTATAGAAAGGTTGATTCAGATGTAGGCAGCTTTACCCCAGCGTGCAGAAATGCATGTTGAGAGACAAATCACGAAACATTCAGCACCGTAAAACAATAGGATTGGGATTTGGGATATGTACAGCCTTAATCGGCTAATGCTTCGTGATACAAAGATTCAAGAACCATATATGTATTGATCGGTAAATTGGATCTAAACCATTGCATTTGAGGAAGTAGGATACAAATCTTGGCTTCTTGCCTCCCTCTATTATTAATGTTTCAAAACTTATTTCGTAGAGAGGAGCAAGAGGTTGAATAGTCTTTTGTTGGATAGGTTTGTCACTGTCCATTTGTGGTGGACTAAAGCAAAATGTCTAGACTTTTAACATTCCATTTCAAGTTCACGACAGAGGTATTGCAAAGAAACGTCACCTATGAGTTATGATGAGACAAACTACATTTAGGAATGATTTTTTTTGAAGGACTTGATAAAACTAGTTTCTCAAGGGAAGCTAGGGAAAGTCTTTCCCGAAAAACGACCAAACGCACTATTATCAACAAATGAGTTTTACCACAATCATTCTAAATATATAAAACTCCACCCTCGTATATATCAAAAGTCTCTAAAAAAGCGTCCATCACACCGTAAAAGAAAACCAATACACCTTCCCAATGTAATCTTCTTCTAGGTAATGGTTTACTACTTGGGGTTAGTAATCCAAATCAAGTCCTGGCAGAAGTTGAAACCCTAGCCTAGAATTTCAAAAGGAAGGTCTGAGAAAAAAAATTTCAAGTGATCAAAGGTCAAAAGGTCATTGTCTATTCTCCCTTCAAAACCAGCTAGGGTCCAAGAACACACACACACAAATAATTTATTCTAACCTATCATAAACATTTCAGCTAATCCAGGGTCAAAAAGTAATTGTCCATTCACCCTCTTAAGTCTTAGCACTAGGATCCAATAACAATACATTATTATAACCTACTACTATTAACATTGGAACTTATCAAAGGCGCCATTAAAAAAAACAGATCTTTTCCCAAGCCTTTTGCAACTCAAAGTTACCATTTACAAAAGGAATATTGGAATCAAATATTCCATACTTTGGAGTTAATGAAAAAAATAATCCCATTTTACAATGTTATCAACTTATTATCGCTAAAGGTGCGTTTGATTGGTCAAAAACTCTGAGAAAATAGTCAATTTTTATAAATTGACTTTTTCTCCATGTTTGATTGTATATTGACCTTGGAAAAAAATTTACTCCCTCCGTTCCATATTAATTGTCATAATTTTGACTTTCACGATCTCCAATATCACTCTTTGATTGATAATTTTTTGCATAATATGTTATTAACAATTGCAATATTATACTTGTATGATAGTATTTTTCGTTACGAATTTAATGGTGATAATTTTATATAGTAATCCATTATATATATTGAGAAATTTATGGTCAAATTTTTTAGAGTTTGACTGCACAATTTCTAAAGACGACAATTAATATGGAACGGATGGAGTATAAGGATTCATCATTTCCCAGGTTTGTCTAGGGAAAATTTCCCTTGGAGTGTTGACGGGAAATATTTTTAGGGGAAATCTTTATCATAGAAAACTTTTAATCCTGCATCCAAGATTTGCCTAGGGAAAATTTCCCAGTGGATGGTGCAAGAAAATATTTCCAGGGTAATCTTTACCATGGAAAACTTTCTATGAAAAAGTTTTTCCAAGAAAAATTTTGCTGGGTTCTTATCAAACAAAGATGAACTTTTATGACAAATTGACAATTATTTGTATTGTAACTCAGCATAAAATACTAGTACAGCCAAAGAAGGAAGCCATATGTTCACATTGGAAGCATCTATTCTTTGGGTTGTTTTATGGATTCACAGATAGTATATTCTCCATGGACAACAAAAATAATTGAAGTCAAAGTTTGACCTAGACATAAATTGCGATTATTTTTTTCCAATACCCTAAAATATGAATAATTTTATTCCAATTTTTCTTTAAAAAAATGCAAGAAATCTCACCTCCAATTGGCCTTTTCCAGCAGCAGCATGCAGAACAGTGGATCCACGATCATCTCTCAACTCCAAAACATCCCCACAACAATCACCAAGAAGTTCCTTCAAACCCATCAAATTCCCACCTCTAGCAGCAGCATGAACACCTCTTTTCTTCACCTCCATCTCAAATTCCCCACCAACAACCCCTTTCCCAACCTCCCCTTCAAACCTGGGCTTCACTGCAAAGTCATAAACAACCCTAAAAACCTCCAAATTCTTGCTCCTAGCAGCAGCATACAACACATCAGTGACCCCATACTCACCATCCCCAAACACCATCAAAGGGTTTATCCCCAGAAGTCTCCGCACAAAACCCACGTCCCCGGCCGCGGCGGCGGTGTACAGGAGCCACCCGCCGTACCCGGCGGCGATCAGGGGGTGCTTGGCGTCGTTTTGGGAAGATCGCATTTCGTCGAACAGTTGGCGTGCAACCTCGCAGCGGCACTTTGCGACGCCGTGGAACTCGGCGTCCCACACGGCCTCGAGGCGGCGGACACGGCGGAGGGAGGTGAGTTTGATGAGGTGGTTGCCGTCGAGGCGGAGGAGTTCTCGGACGAGGGCGTAGTGGCCGTTCGCGGCGGCCCAGTCGATCGGAGATGCGTACCACCATTTGTCGCCGGTGCTTTCCCACCGCAACGGGAAGGTTGGAGGAGGCATTGAAGATGGAGATTTGAGAGGTACCCAGAAAGTTTTGATGGAGAAAAAGATGACCCAGATTGTTAAATGATCGAAAAAGTGCATGTAAGGATGGTTTCAGAGGTGTAAATCATAAGGGATGAGAAGGAGTGTTTGCCTGTTTGGTATGGTTCAGTGTTGCTTGGGTTTGCATTGGGAGTGTTACAACTTTGGATGCTTATTTTATGTAAAAAAAGAAGCGTAGTTATAATGCCAAGGATGTGAGATATCTTGATAGACGTGTTAAATACTATAAGTGTAAAAGAGTATAAGATTTACGATAGCAGGGGAATAGGGGATGTGGGGACCTATAAAGTCGATGAGACATGTGATTGTAGTCGATCTAAAGTAATTATGATAATGAGATAATATGACATTATAATTTAGAGTATATTTTAGAAGGATATGAGCAAGGTAGTAGGTTGAAAGTCGCTAGAAAGTTTTCTTGCATCGTCTGTGTGATTTCGTTGTATATACATGTAGATTCATCTCTCTTTTGACTTAGAAAGTCGATGAGAGACGTGATTGTAGTTGACCTAAAGTAACTATAATAATGAGATGACATGACATTATATAGAACATTTTAGAGGGATATGATCAAGGTAATAGGGTGAAAGTTGATGGAAAGGTTTCTTGTGACATCTGTGTGATTTCACTATACATGCATGTAGATTCACCTCTCCTTTAATTTGGTGTAGTATCCAGGTACATTTAACTTTCTTTTAACGCCGGAGCGGGTAAATGTATACATCTATTTCTATATCATACTCGTTATCTTAGTAATATTTTAAAGGTTTTTCAAAGGTTTTCAACTTGGTTTCATGAGGTAACTAAACATATTTTCGAAAGGTTATTTTGTGGATTTAGAAGAATGATAATCTTTATGAGCTTACTAAATTAGTAGTACGAGTATATTTCTAAAATCAAAAGAAGAAATGATTGTCTAATATCTTTGTTAGGGTTTAATTTTAAATCAGAGAAATCCCAAATTTAAGTTCGACAATAGAAATGAGTAACATATTTTTCCTGTATCTGAAGATGTCAAAATTCAAACAAAAAAAATTATAATAGTACCTAATTGATTTATGTTTTTGGCTTGGGCCATATTTGTTTGTACGGTACGGTACGGTATCACAATTTTTCATACCACTCAATATTCTTCAGCACTTTATCAGACCATATCACATTTTATCACAATCATTATCAATATATGTCCTCACTTTTCTCCTCTACTTTTTACATTCAGTCTCCTCATCTACCGCATCAATCACACTTTCTACAAATTTCATCATATCATTCCGTGCATCACCGCACTTTTCACAATTTCACCACATCACACCATTTCTACATCTTACCGACCATGCAAAAAGGACAGGGCCTTAGAGTGAACTTGATATTCCGATACAATCATACAATAGTTGGCTACCATCCCTAATCTTGAATGATTAAAGGGGTTTGATTTGGGGATATCCCTATGATTCTATGAACATGAGAGAGATATAGATAGTAGGGGACATGAATGATGAAATTATCTGTTAAGTTAGAGATGGGGAGCATGCTTTTGGAGAAAAAGGTTAAGGAGAAAGTTGAAGACACACATCTTTTTAGGGCACATGCAAAAGTCTCTTTCTTTTAACTCTGCTATCATATATAGTGATGGATCACAAGAAAAAGAAATGTTGGAAGATATATCACGTTAATGTTTGGTGGACATCAGACTGAATTATGATAGCTTTGGTTTGGTTTGGACGAGTATGGAATTAAGCTCCGTCCTATCCGGATAACGGTGCGGTGCGGTGAAATTTGAAAAAGTATGATGAGTTGTGGTAAGTAGGGTAGGTGAGAAGAGAGAATGTGAAAAGTAGATGAGAAAAGTAAGGAGAGTGAAAAGTGAAGACATATATTGGTAATTATTGTCGTGTGGTGTGGTGTGGTGAAGTGTTGTAGAAACTAAAGAGTGTGATACGGTGTGGTACCGCACCGCAACCTACCGCATAAAAGAACGGAGCCTTTTAGTGGTGCTATAACTGAGTTAAATAAATTGTATATCACAAAAGTTTTAATTTTTGTCAGTTTTACCACTAAATTTTTTAGTTTAGTTTTTAAATATTGTCAAATATGTCACCTAACTTCTAAAATTTATCAAAAAAGCCACGTGGAGCAATAGGTCAAGATTAAATTTTGTGGCATTTCTGACAAATTTTAAAAGTTATGTGACATATTTGACAAGTTTCATAAGTAAATGGCATATTTGAAAGTTCAATAATAAAGCTGACAAAAATTAAGAATTATGTGGGATTGAGATCATTTGGCTCCTGTATGAGTAGGTTTTACACATACGCAGCTAATATGAATCATTATGTGATATTAATCAATACATTAATTCAATTAGTAGTGTTTCTCTTGAATAGGTTAATTTTAATATAATTATTTCGGATGCAATTGATGTTGTAAATAGTCACCCTAAGTTTATAGGTAAAATGACTAATAAGTATTGTCTTTTTAATGGATCTAACACACTCAATGATGTGAAGGCTGGTGATTCTGGATCGCTAGTTACCATGAGGCTTCATCATAAATGTTAATAGATAAGTCCTTCAACCATCAAGTCTTTATCTCATGGAAATCAGCTAATATGCCTATAGTGGATGGGGAATAAAAATGTCAATGACCTAAAGTTGAACTTCTCTCCTACAGCTACCAGCAGCATTCTCCGAAATGTTATTTTATATTGTAATCAAAATAAGTTCTTGAAATTACGCCAAAAAATCAAGGTTAAAAGAAAAGAAGTGAAGTCGCTAAACAACAAATTGCAAGTTGAAGTCGCACGAATTCTTCAGCATCTAGCATCAATATTTCTGACAATACAAATAGTATTCTTCGATTGATTCATAGATCGATGAAATTTAGTAACCAGTTGCGCTTGAAGGTTTCAAATGTTGCACATTGTGAAGCACACGAAACAATTTATTGAATGCTAAAAAGTGATTGGTTCATATTATCTTGTATTTTATATGTTTTGTTGAACGTTCTCTTGTTGGTTTCACTAGTTAACACATGTAAGGATTTTTATCCTTGTAATAATTAAAAAAATAAATTGTATGGACAAATAGAATATAGATCAATTCTGATAGTTGTTAGAGTCATTGAATGTTTTATGTCTTAAAAAGTCAAAAACTAAATTTTATAGAATAGTCTCAACTAAAAATATTAAGTATGCAATGTGTATTATGTGCTTTTGTATATATGAGAATTCCCATTTCATTTAGATAAATAGACTTGTTCAAAATCTTCACCCCTCTATTCGCTAGGCCTACATATCATTGCTAATAAAAACTCACAAATTTCAATCGCACCTGTTAGATGTTAGGCGGATAATACTGTCAAAAAATGATAAGTTTTAGAATAGAGACAAGGAAGTTTAGTAGACAAAGTGTTTGTTAATTGTGCCTATGCATGCAGCCAAATAGAAATGTTATTTTAGGTCCTCTCTTTGGAAGTTAATGTATAGTTTGGTTTTGTTTTTTTATTTGAAGAATAGAACGTAACTTAAATATCTTCTCTTATTAATGAGTAAAAAGTCAAACTTATCTTCCATATATAGAAATATATATGAAGTATGATAAGACATGGAGGAAGAGAGGTTGAGATTAACAAGGAAAAATAAATTTTCCTATGCCTTTATAATAAAACTATCATAATACATTTTTTTAAAAGAAGAGGAATAGCTAATTATTAGACCACTCCATACATTCAATATATTACAAGAAAATACGGGAAGCTAACCTATAATCTAAAAATTTAAAGATAAGTTAAGTAAATAAAGTAGAAATACTAAAATGTGTTTTTAGCAGCGAAACAAGAATTATTGAAGATCATTAAGGAGAGATGATTTCAAGGACTTAAAAGTTTAAATACTTGTGATTGATTGCCCAAGACAATCGGGGGATTGACAACGACATTAACAACATAATAAGAGTTGGGTGACAAAAGTAGCAAATGCCCCTAGAGTTTGTGCAATATGAAAATACCATACCAGATAAAATTAAAAGTAGAATGTATCGTACCATCGTTAGACCAACCTTGCTTTACGGGGGTGGAGTGCTAGCCAACCTGCCCAACCATAATGAAAACTCAATGTTAGAGAGTCTTTCGATCACATAGATGAAACTAATCAAAGAAGAGGTGATCCCACAAATTTGTGATATATACGAGTAACGAAATAAGAAACGAAGTTATTAAAGCAAGCATTGGGATGACACCAGAAAACATAACATGTGTTCCATATATCAACCCCTAGATTTAGATCGACCCAACTTGAGATCCAACGTTCCTCCTAGTCCTGACAGCCAAAGCATTCCCTGAAGACTACATCAAAATATTTTCTACAAATACTGACTCAGAACAGTATCACGTAACTCATTAACTTCAGTTTCTCCTCTTTCTTACTAGAAGGACTAACAGAAATTGCAAAAATATCTCGATATTTAGGTAGGGTATCCAACAGAGTATAAACATTAGTCTCATTATCAAAAGTAAATCCAATGTAAGCCAATTTAGACATTATGATCATACTTAACTTATTAATATGATCATACATATCACCAGACTCTTGCATCTTAAATTCAAACAAACGACGCATTACATGTACCTTGTTCATTGCCAAAGGTTTCCCATATATGTTCTTCAAGGGCTTAAGTAAACCTTTTGTCATTTTTCCCGTCCCTCGGAATGAAAGCCACGTTGCTTGCTAACGTCAACCTCACTGAACTAAGCGCCCGATGAGGAAGCAACTTTCAATCCTTATAATCCATCTCATCTAGCTTATCCCCCAACGCAAGATTCAAACTTTGCTGGTAAAGTATATCCTCAATTAGTATCCTCCACCAAGCGCAATCTTTCCCATCAAACTTCATAATCTTTATATTTCTGCCCTCCATTGCTTCTCAATCTACAATTAACAACATTCCAACCAAAGCTCTGATACTAATTGTTAGCATCACATGAAAAATAGTAGAGGCTAAATCATAATAACCATTGACATAAAAGGATTAACGTGGAAAAACCCAAACAGGGAAAAAAAAAACCACGAACGACGTACTATATATGAGGATTACAAGTGTTTATTAGAAATTCCCATATCTTCACAATCTCTCTCAGTCCTTCTAGAGTTGCTTTATTTATAGTTAGAGACTAGTACAATAAACAAGGTTAATAAGAATTTCCTTGGTCGCCAAACACTCCAACTATATATCAAACCAACCCAAACTCATAATTTGCGTTCCATGTTAGAATTCAGAGATGGGATTGATGCTTTGAGGCGTGAATGAGATCACTTTCTTTAAGACAAGATTTGCCCCTCATGCAAATTCGTGTCTCCAGGATACAACAAAGCTTCCTGGATTGACGTATATATAATCATCAATCCCCTATGGCTGTCTGCAAATATCTATCCATTTGTGAGCTTTTGGATAAACGATTGTAAATGTTAATGATGATTAGGCCGACAATCACTATCAACTGCAAAGATATTATAAAGAAAAGAAAAAAGGAAACAAAAGGCTTGGTTTATTATAATTTGTTCAAGTGCCAAGTGCGCCTGATAAGTGCCTCTAGCGCCCTATAGCCCACGCCGCGCGCGCGGTTCAATGCGAAGCATTGAAACTTAACCCAAGCACATGTTAGCCTAGTCCATGATTTATTTATTTGTAAATCCATATAACTCTTTAACTTATAAAGAGTTATAATATAACTTACTTTGTCCATGTGGGACATTAAATAAATAAAACCTATTTATATTCTCTAGGAGCTAGAGATTACATTATTCTATCCATGTGGGACCTTGATAGAAGTAACACATTAATTCCTTCATTAAATTTCACTAACTATTCAACATTCCACACATCAACCCATATTGCAATGCAACCAACGGGCTAGTTGCAGACAGTGGGTAAGGAATGCCAAAGTCCAATACTGGCGCAACCTTCAACACCAACCCTCCCAAAACTCTTTACGAAGAAAAAATGAATGCTCTAAGTAAATAGGGGGGTGCAAGACAAGGTAACCGATTAAAATTAATGCATCCAGTTCCGTATCCAGTTGGCATTGGTTCTTCAAATTTGGATCCATTTTAAATTGGATCTTGAAATTAAGATCCAGTCTTGGATCTAGTAGAAATTGGATCCTCAACCGTAGGGTTGTTCATATTCTAGTCCGGACCAAAAAATGGACTGTACGGGACTGGACTGGACCGAATGGACCGAACATAATTCGGTCTAGTCCTCGATCCAGGAAATATCAAATTTCAGTCTTCGGTCCAGTATCCGGACTGAACTAAAAAAATCAAAGACTGGACTAAGGACCGAATCACAATAGTTGCTAGAGTTTTTTCATATTACTTTTCAGTGTTTTCTCCTTGTTTCAGTGCCTCTTTCAGTTTCAAAAATCAAAATTCCCTCTCTTTTAGTCTTCTCTGCCTCACTTCACGTAGTTATGCCAAGTCGCTGACCGACCCCCTCTTCTCCGTTGGTCCCTCTGCTGAAGTTGTCGACGTTGAAGTCCCTCTTCTCCGTCGAAGTCGTTAGCGGCCCAACGTCGAAGTCGGTGGCCGCTTCTCCACCGTCGTCGTCGAAGTCACTCATGCCTCTGCCACCGTCGTCGAAGTCCCCCAGTCTCTCTGGCCCTGTCATTGTCGACGTTTCGCAGATCTGAGATTTCATTGCAACATTGCTCGTGCCTCGTATGAAACTTAGGTATGAAATTGTTCATGAGGTTTTCTTGAATTATTCATGAGATTTTTCCTTTGTATGTCATTGCTCGATCTGATTTCTCATTGCTCGATCTGAGTACATTCATTCTGGCTACACTTGTTGTTATGCTACGATCTAAGGTTAGTTGTTATGCTTGGTGGGATTGATACAAATACTTTTCTAGAGGGTAAAATGTTAGGAGTGGTAATTGGGGTTTGGTTTGCTTGTTAGTGTTTTCAATTATATTTGGTTGTGTTATCATTAATTAAAATGTATAAAATTTCTCTTTTGCTCCTTTATAATAAAGCCTGTATTTCTTTAGTTCTTCCTACTAGAAAATGGCACTTGCAGTTCTTCACTTCATCAATATTATATGAACACATCATTATTTGGGATGTTTGCTTGAATTGTTCACGAGATTTGTTCACACAAAATTTGACAGCAGAATTCACTTCTTAATTCGGTCGGTCCAGTCATCGATACAGACCAATCTCTTGTGCGGTCTTCGATCCAGTCCAGCTCGGTCTAGTTCGGTCCGGTTCTGAACCGATGAATAGCCCTACTCAACCAGGTACATGATTGAAAAAACTTACATCATGTTCCCCCCCTCCAAAAAAAAAAAGTTAAACTTGCAACAATAAGTTACACTATTTGAAGAAAAAGTCAGAAATTCAAACGCCAAATTTATTCAAAAAGTCAAAAATCATATATCAAGAGTAAAAGAGAGAGTTACTACTTCAATTCTACATTGCCTATTACCAACTTTAAAGTTCAAACACAATAAAATAAGGAGTGAACATTGAGCAACTAGGTTTTTACAAAGAGAAATATATACATGTGAGAGTCGTAGGAGATGAGATTGAATTCTCGGAATTGAATATTAAGTTCAAGCTTAAAATGATATATATTCAAGTATTTTTAACAATAATCTTAAGATATTTAGTTGGATATTGGATCCTGAATGTTAGGATGTAGTATTGGATCCATTTGTAGTTGTACCCTAATTTTTGGATCCATTCCTGAATCCAATTAAAGCAGGATTCAAATTCAGATCCACTGGATCCTACTAATTATAGATCTAGATCAGAGTACTGATTTACACGTAAATATTAACCCCACTTGGTAAATTTAGAAGTGGGGTACTTACCACCCAACAAGTATATCATTGTTATTTTCTTATTTTTATTGTCTAAATCTAACTCTGATACAAATTTTCATATATTTAAATTGTTCAATAAAAAAAATATAATGATTATTTATTTCTCCTGTTGAACACAATTTTTAGCCAATACACGTAGGAACATGGGAGCATCCAACTAGGGTTGTCAAAAATTCAAGTCGGGGTCCGGACGAATCTGACATTGGTAGAAAAGTTAACGCTCGATTCCAACTTTTCAAGTATATTCCAAGGCGGACAATTCGAACAAGCCTAAATTCAGGTCAAAATCGGTTTCAATCAATTTTTTTCTTTTTTTTTTTTAAAAAAAAGGGGTGCAATACGAGGACCTAGGAAGTCACCCATCCTAGTACTACTCTTGCCCAAGCACACTCAATTGCAGAGTTCTGATGGTATGATCGGTTTCAATCAATAAGAAAACGGAAAACATATGGCTATGTTCTTTGGATTGGATAACATGAGGTTTGGATGGATTGAATTAGATAAATTATCATACTTTTATTGGATAATTGTATTTTTAGAGAGAACATTTTTTTGAGAATTGTGTAAGGTTTGAATTTGATTGGATTGAAAAAAATTACAAATCCAAAGAACATGACCTAATATTTAAATTTCTGGTCAAATTTCAAACAAAATACCTACATAACCACTTTTTTCCGAATCAAACTGAACCTAATTCTCGAATCAAGTTATTCGTTTTTACAACCCTAGATCGGACCCACGCCAAATCGTGGAGCATAGTCGGTGGAACAATTCGATTCAAACATCTGGCAAATCTCAAAAGCTGAGGTAATAATTGCTCAATTCCACATCTTTTATTCCCACAAAATTATCATCCTTCCTTTTTTCTTTTTAATTTTTCTTCCCTAATTTAATTTCTGCAGACCCACCTCGAATTTCAATTGATTTTCTTAATTTCTTCTCTCTCTCTCTCTCTCTCTCTCTCATTCACTGTCAAACTGCGTAGTGCGTACCCTCAACGCTATATTTTTCTCTCTCTTCTTCCCTATTTCTTCTCCACCCCCGTCTTTGCTCTCTTCGCTCTAAAACTCACATTCACCAGAGCAACCCAGAAGATCTCCGCCGTCGATCTTATCAATCAATCAATCATGTCGTGGCAGACTTACGTCGATGACCACATGATGGCCGATGTCGACGGCAACCACCTCACCTCCGCCGCTATTCTTGGTTTGGATGGCAGTTGTTGGGCTCAGAGCCCTAATTTCCCTCAGGTTGATTCTTCTTCTTTGTCTCTGATCTTGTGTTCTTCGTTTTTGTTGATCGATTTTGATTGATTTGATGCCCTTTTGTTTGGTTTTTGATATGTGGTTGTGAATTTTGCTGATTTTGATTAACCCAGTTGGGTACTAAGTTGCGATCGATTGACGATAAGTTCATTGGTTAAGTACCTTGTTAGATTTGATTAGGTTCGGTTTGATTTGATTCTGATCGTCTTTGATCTAAATGGGAATAGCACCAAATCTGAAGATTTTGTTAAGGGTTTGTTTTGTGGGGTTTATGGATGAGTGATGAGATTCAATGAATGTGATTGCCTGCTGGGAGTAAACCCTTTTTTGTTGTTTAAGAGTTGCGATGTTTGGATGAGTTGGATCTATTGGTGTTTAGTTAATTGATGAGCAGAAAGTATCCACGATTGTGTTCATACTAATAGGATCCTTGGGGGTTGTGAATTTTCTGACGTTTTAGAGGCCAATTGTGGTATCTGGATGGGATACTTCCTAGACCTGCCAATTGGGTCATTCGGGTTGGGTTTGGGTGGGATCAGGTTGATTTGGGGTTGCTTTATTTTTTGTGCGATTAGATTATTGTTGGAATGTGAACAACTTTGATATAACATATAAATTCAGGAAAGGGTCAGGTCTGGTTGAGTTTCATGGGTTCGGGTGCGTTTCGGGTCAATTAGTTTGGGTCAGGTGGGGTTCGGATGGGTCATTCGGGGCGGTCAGTCTGTCAAGTCTACTTGCTACGATGGAGTACTTTAGGGCTGTTAGATTGTAGACATTATGAGTATAAGCTTTTGGTTGAGTTGGTTTGTTCTTGCACAATGTCTCTTAGGGTTTAGGGTGATGGTATAGATGATGTGATTATGTGCTAATGCAATCTCATGGCTTAGCCTTTGTTTCTTTCGAAAGCATGGCGGTATTTTCACGATGAAGAAGCCCGTTGCTTGCCTATAAGATTTGTGTGGTGCAAGAGAAGGGAAATGGTCAAAACAAAGTGAACAAGTATTTTGTCTATGATTGTGCTAATGATATCTCTATTTGATGATTGTGTTCGGGCTTATGTTGCTGCCTGATTGTTTCATGAGTTGAGCACTATTTGGTCTTATGTTTGCTTGGAAAGCTGGTTGTAATTGTATGATCAGAGTGTTGAAAAGCGTTTTTGCTTGTTTCGTGTTTGGTGCTTTGGTGTGAATCTTAATTCTACTTGAAAGCATCTAGCATTGAGTAATCTTCGTTCGTGTTACTGTAGGTGAAACCAGAGGAGATAGCTGCCATCGCTAAGGACTTTGATGAGCCTGGAACACTTGCCCCAACTGGCTTATACCTTGGTGGCGTAAAATACATGGTTATCCAAGGTGAACCTGGTGCAGTCATCAGAGGAAAGAAGGTAATTTCTTTTAACTTTGTTCTTTGAATGATGAAAGAACTATTCTGAACAAGTCTGTCGTGTGAAACCTTTGACATATTCTTACCATGAGAATGAGGAGATGCTGATGTATCGTACTAAGTCTAGGACTGTTTTGTCAGAATTTGTTAGCTTGATTTGGTGGGTAAGTTATATGCCATTTCTAAACATGCATCTTTTCGTTTTCTTTTTGGTAAAGAAACGGGTAATTCATGAAACCTGTGAATACAAGAAATGACGCTGAAGAAGTATCCAAAATAGCCAGCTTCCCTACTAATTGTGCTAAAAGAATAGGCTGTCAACAAAACTAGAAACGGAATTCTTTTGGAACATGCTCCAATGGTGTTTACTTTTCTGATTCGGGCGTTATTTTGATTGCTGAATTATGGGTTTCCTTTGTAATCAAATATGTGTGTTCGTCCTGGTCTAGTGTTAGACTGAGCTTTAGAGATGCCTTCAAAATCACGGGTTGTTACCGACCAAGAGCTAGTAGCTCATCTCAAGTGATTACAATTTCCATGGTGGGAATTGCTGGTGTTCCTATGGATTCTTTGTGGGCTTGTTTTCAAGGCCTCTGTTGGGCCTCATATGGTGTTTGTGTCATCCATTTATTCTCCTTCTCCTGCCCGTTAGCCTGTTGGGCTTACACCCCGTAGAGGGGCCCATGAAAGAAGATTTATTACTTCTATCGGGAATTTATATCTTGCTGACGTGTTAACAGGGTACCGGAGGTGTTACGATCAAGAAGACCAACCAGGCTTTGCTAATTGGAATATATGATGAGCCCATGACCCCTGGTCAATGCAACATTGCCGTGGAGAGGATTGGTGACTACCTTCTCGAACAGGGCTACTAGACATGAAGGTATGTACTTTTGTATCGACTGGTACACAACTTATTTTGAAGATCATGGCATGCATAATCACAACCATAATTCGGAGAGCTAAAAATGGACTTTATTTTTTCCGTTTAGATTCTAATGGACTATGCAAAATGTTTCCGTAAACCTCTTCTACTTATTTTATGTGGCGTAGTGAGTAGTTTGAAGGATTTTGAAATTTGTCAACCAGAACTAGTCTCTTTGAGGTTTTTGATTTAGGGGTAAGATTGCTACATCTGGCCTCCCAACACCCTATTTTTGCAACGGTGTTTTTGTGGTATGAGATTTGGATAATTAGGAAAAGATTATTTTTCAATTTAGATTGTAATGGATTAAAGTAAAATGCTTCATTATACCTTTTTCCATGGAGTAGTAGGGTAGCAAACGATTCCTAAATTTTGGTTCAATTGGAACCAGTCTCTCAAATTTTAAACTTTAGGGGTAAGACTGATATATCGGACCCTTCCTTACCTCGTCTGAGTGGTATTTTGGAATATTAATTTTTGTTTGGATTTTGGATTTTTGGCATTCATAATCGTCATTTGACAGTGTTTGAAATTGGTTTCGTGTGCAGGGATGATAAAGACGAGTCTGTTTTGCTTTTGTCCGTCCTGTTTTGCATAAGTTATTTGGAGCTTGATCTTCTTCTTCTTCTTCTTCTTGAACCACATGGGTCCATTCTTACTGTTTTGAAACTTGGTATGTATGGTGGTCTTATTAAAACTCAAAGGATAATGGATACTCTTTGGGTAAATTTTCTGTATTGGTGTTGAAAGGGATTCCTTTATTATAGTTGCTGCTGCTGCTGTATATTTAAATTTAAGCAAATCAACGAACCTGTGTATGCTTAAACAGTGTCTCCGGGATAGATCTTTGCTATGAAGGATTTGGTGATTGTTATGTGGTTGGTGTTGATTGCAATTTTGATTTGGTACCTAATGGCATACTTTTTGAGTTTGGTGTTGATTGAATGAATGAATTGGAGCTCGATCGGAGGCATTGACGTCACCTTGTCGGTTGTGCTCAGCTGGAAACTTGATAAGCTCGATTTGAAATAAGCATGTTCGAGCTCGTTACATTAACGAGTTTAGCTAAGTCATAAGCCTAACTTTTTAAGCTTAGGAACCAAGATAGGCCAATGATATAGTTCACGAGCAAATTAAATACTAGTAAACAAACAGTCTGCCTGTTGAATGAAGTAGGGTTGGTAGTGAGACCAGCGTTGGAAACTTGATAAACTTGGTTTGAAATAAGCAAGTTTGAGCTAGTTACATTAGCGTGAACTAGCTCAGCCGGAAACTCGATAAGCTCGGGTTGAAATAAGAAAGTTTGAGCTAGTTACATTAGCTCGTTTAGTCGAATCATAAGCCTAACTTTTTAAGCTCGTTTAACCAAGATAAGCCAACAATATAGCTCACGAGCAACTAAAGAACTTACGGTATAGATTTAACATCGAATAGAAGTGACCATCGCATATTTTTGTAGGTGCTTCAGTATTCAGCCCTAATACATGTTTGAATTATCTTAGTCTGTCATCTCTCAATTTATCCTGGATTAGTGTCATTCATACTCTCGATTGTGTCTAGTCTTGGGTGTTAACTCTAATTCCCGTGTTTCTCATTCTGTCTAGTCTTCTGTGTCTCAACATCCACTTGATCGTCGAACGTCCTGCACCATATAGTGATGCAGGTCGAGCAACCATGTAGTAGAACATGTTTTTGATTTCGACAAGAATTTTTCTTACTAGATAATATTCAGATATATTCTTCCATCTCATCCACCCTGTTTGAATCCATTGATTATAATGTCTCCATTAAACTCCTTGCTATCTTGGATGATTGAGCTATAGTATTTGAACTTTTGTACACTTGATATTGCAACACCATCAATGGTGACCTCAAGTTTACTATCCTCGTACATCCCATAAGCCAAAGTGTAAATATCGAACTTTTTATATGCACATATTAAAACCGGCCGACTCCAAAATACTTTGCTATTTCATTGACTTCTTGTTAACCCCTTTTCTAGTCTCATCCATGAGAACTATACTATCATCTAAAATACACCATGGTAACTCCTCTAGATCGATCCCCTTAATTAGCTTGTATATTACCTAATTGTAAAGAAACAAAATATTGTTCATAGGATATTCCACAAAATACAAAAATACATCTTTTATTTTATAAATAAGTTTGCAACTCTAACCAATATGTAACTATTATGTTTAGAAAGTGAACATTTTTTTTTACAATGAATGCGTATAAAATATTTAAATTAGTGATTAATATAGGCCCAAGCTCTCTTATTTTAGATTGGGTATGTTGGTTATTATAAAACTAAGTTGTTTTGAATTATCATACTATTAAAAATTTTATCGTAAAATTTGACAAGGTCAAAAAAAAAGAATAAAATAGTATTGTTGTTATTATTATTATTATTATTGCTATTATTATTATTATTATTATTATTATTATCATTATCATTATCATTATCATTATTATTATTATTATTGATTACCCATGACATCCAAAACCTATATTTAGATTTCTTAATTTAAGCAAACTTAAAATACAGATAAAAATTACTGAATAAATGTAACAAATTAGTAATGATAGCCTAAGATATATATAATCAGTAGGAAAGTTTGTGTAATAATAATAATAATAATAATAATAATAATAATAATAATAATTGAGAAGGATAACTTTGTGACGCAGCATACGCATATTGGCTGAAGTTTTGACCGTTGAGCATGGCATGTAGTCACTTCAGTTTGTCATGGTGACCCAATAAAGAAAGAGTGAAAGACATACACATACTGACATACCACACAGCACACCAGGCACCACCACTACCATAGATACTACCCTAAGCATCGGGCCTGGTTGGGTCAAGTCGGGTCAATGTTGTATGACTTGTGAATTTATTAATTTTTTATAAATACGTTTCTGTGTCGATTTTTAAGTAATAATTTTTAATATAAAATTTTTATAAAATGATATAATATTACATTTTTCTAATAATATTTTTTATTACAAATATAATGATATCAATTTTACATGACGAATCATTATATAAATTAAGAGACTAACGGTTAAGATGTTTAACACAATTTTCTAGATGACAGATAATAAAAAACGGAGGGAGTAAGGTCCCGTTTTTTTTTTTTTATGCAGTAGATTGCGGTGCAATACCGCACCGCAATATTTAATTTTTCACCACACTCCACCACACCATATCACACCACAATTATTACCAATATATATTTTCATTTTTCTCTCTCCCCACTTTTCTCTTCTACTTTTCACATTTAACATATTCCACTTACCATAACTCACCACACCTTTTCAAATTTCACCGAACCACACTATTATCACACTGTAACCAACCGTATAAAAGAACGAGGCCTAACATATAAGCATTTCTAATTATTGTTGTTCTCTAGTATACTGACGCGGAACCTGTAGGATTTGTGGATAAGATAATATAAGAGAGTCTAATTTTATAATACTCCAATCTTTCCCTATATATATTCAAAGAGTAAAAACAAAATGTCCAAAAATTAAAGAAAAGATAGTGCAATCTTTCACTATATGCAATCATTTCTAATTTTGTATATATGTAAATGTAAGGTAGTGTAAAATAGATAAGAAAAGGTGAAGAATAGGAAAAGGAATCTCACTATGATGTGTAATTTTAAGTGGCATTTAATCAGACAAATTACTTACAGGTCGCTTATTCAAGGAGTTCGGGTCTCAAAAAAGGGAAGAAAAATGTTCTAAATGACCATAGTCCATCTGTGAAGATGATTTAGAGATTGATGATGAGGCTTTAAAGGTTCCCGTGAAAATTTGTTTGGATAAATTCGAACAACGAGGCTTGCAGAGCAGCTAAGGTTAGGTGTAAATTGAATGTCATTCGTGATGATGACGACATTGCTGCAAATAAATTTAGAGACGATTTGCTAGAAAGAAAAGAAGGCAAAAGTGAAGTTTTAATTGTATTTTTCATTGTTTTTATTATGCTTCGTGAGCTAGTCACTTTCGTCTGGTTTGTTGTGTTTCTGTGATGTTTATTTTGTCTTGTTTGGCAATGACTGTTTTGGAACTCTTACCCTTTTTTAGGGCTCCAAATAATTGAAAAATAGATAAAAAAAGGTAAACAAAATTTTACTCATTAGCCCAGAGAACAAGGCTTTTGTCCCAAAAATGAGTTTAAGTAACTTAATAAAAACTATACCATACATCATGAAAGACTAGTTCCGTCTGACATGTGGGATAACAACAGTACAATAACAATAATAAGAACAACTACCCTCCTGAAAAATAGGTTTGAATGTGGTCTGAATATCCAAATTTAGGCAACATTTTCCAATAAGCTAAAGTTCATGGAGTGACTAATTTTTGTACAAGCACATGAAATCCGTAAAAATGAATGTTTTTAAAAATATGCCATTACTCCAAAATGTCATTAACACGGAAGATGGAGTAATCATATATACTTTCATGCATCATATTAATTGTCGTCTTTGGAAACTATGTAGTTAAATTTTAAATGTTTTTGCTCCCTCCGTTCCATATTAATTGACCCTTAATTAAACTAACCTTTTTTTTGTTCCAAAATAATTGTCACTCTCCATTTCTCAATACATAATTTAATTATTTCAACTTTAATAATTATATTAACCTTTTACTTTTTCAATTAATAAAAACTACTCATACTCACATTCTCTCACCACTTATATCTTGGTATCAGAAAAACACTTTGGAAAATAATGTTATTTGATCATATGAGTAGTTATTTTAGTTAAATCTTGGTATATGAAAATTTTTGAAATATGTCAATTAATATGGAACGGAAGTAGCACTATAAATTTCTCAAGATATACAATAAGTTGTGGTATAAGATTGCTACCATTATATTCGTAACGAAAAATACTATCATAAATTATAATATTACAATTATTAATAACATACTCCCTCCTTTTCTCAATAATTATCATATTTGAGTTTTGGGAAGATTTTAAGAAAATGGTGTTGATAATGATAATTGTATTGGAAATGATAAAAATGATACTACTTCCGTTTTTTTATCTGTCGCCTTGGAAATTGTGTTAAAAACTTTGAACATTAATATCTTGATTTGTATAATAATTCATTATACAAAGTTGATATCATTAGATTCATAATAAAAAATAATATTTAAAAAGTATAATATTATATTTTTTATAAAAAATTTTATATTAGACATTATTGATTAAAGATTGACACTAAAAACTGTAAATGACAGATAAAAAAGAACGAATGAAGTAGATAAATTTCTATTTTGATTATATAGTTATACTGGTAATGATAAAAGTAGGAGGTAAACTTAGAAAATTGTCGTTAATATAGTATTGAAGTTGTAAAGTGACAGATATTGTGGAAAATGAAGTATTAGTTAAAGCGACAGATATTGAGGAATGAAGAGAGTATTATATAAGAAATTATCAATTAAATAATAATATTGAAGACTGTAATAATCAAAATTATGATAGTTAGACCTTGTTCTTTTATACGGCTGACTGGCTGCGGTGCCACAATTTACCAATACAACTTACCAATACAATTTATATTTATAAAAAACAAAATCCACCATAATTCCACCACACCGCATCGCAACCAACCGTATAAAAGAACATGACCTAAAATCGGAGGAGGGAGTACTGCTACTGTTAAAAATTGTTGCCAACTTCCGGTTAATTATTATTGAACTCCTTCATTTAACTACCAGCTCTCTCTCTCTCACTCTCTCTAAAACCCCACCAAGAAGCAGAAACCCGTCCTCTGTAATCAGTACTGTCCCCTTCCCTCTCGAGCTTGCTGAAAAGTAGTCCGTTTCTTCTTAACGTTACATCCTTGGAAATCCCACACACAAATTCAGACTAAAGTTACCAAAACAGTGAAACCAAGCAAGGGTTTTCAACTTCAAAGCTTCAGCATTCTGGGTTTTGAGTTGAGCTGCAACTCACCACCATGGATTGGATTTCTACTCTCTTTTTTGCTGTTTCTCTCTTCTTCTCTCTTCTCGGTACTCTCTCTTTCTCTCTCAGTTTACATTTTGTTTGAGTACTGATTCTTCGAGTAATTTGTTTCTGGGTAACTTTGCAGTCTCTCTCTGAGTTTGCATTTTGTTTGAGTATTCGAGTAATTTGTTTCTGGGTAGCTTCGGAATGCTCATTTGCTTCCATTTTCATGCTTGTTTGATTGAATCTTCCAGTAATTGTTTCTGGGTAACTTTGCAGCGTCTCTCTCTGAGTTTGCATTTTGTTTCAGTATTCGAGTAATTTGTTTCTGAGCAACTTTGGAGTGCTTATTTGCTTCCATTTTCATGCTTATTTGGTTGATTCTTCATTTCTTCCAGTAATGTGCTTCTGGGTAACTTTGCTGTGTGTATCGGTATGAGTTTGCATTTTGTTTGAGTACTTACATTTCTTAGGTTTGATTCTTCCAGTAATTTGTTTCTGGGTAGCTTTGGAGTGCTTATTTGCAGCTATTTTCATGCTTATTTGATAGATTTTTCCAATAATTTGCTTCTGGGTAACTTTGCTGTGTGTATCTGTATGAGTTTGCATTTTGTTTGAGTACTTACATTTCTTAGGTTTGATTCTTCCAGTAATTTGTTTCTGGGTAGCTTTGGAGTGCTTATTTGCAGCTATTTTCATGCTTATTTGATAGATTTTTCCAATAATTTGCTTCTGGGTAACTTTGCTGTGTGTATCTGTATGAGTTTGCATTTTGTTTGAGTACTTACATTTCTTGGGTTTGATTCTTCCAGTAATTTGTTTCTGGGTAGCTTTGGAGTGCTTATTTGCAGCTATTTTCATGCTTATTTGATAGATTTTTCCAGTAATTTGCTTCTGGGTAACTTTGTAGCCTCAGAGTTTGCATTTTGTTTGACTACTTTGCATTTTTTATGTTTCATTCTTCCAGTTATTTGTTTCTGGGTAGCTTTGGAGTGCTTATTTGCTTCCATTTTCATGCTTATTTGATTGATTCTGCCAGTAATTTGTTTCTGGGTAACTTTGCAGTGTCTCTCTCTGAGTTTGCATTTTGTTTGAGTACTTGATTTTTTTTAGGATTGATTCTTCCAGTAACTTGTTTCTGGGTAACTTTGCAGTGTATCTCTCTGAGTTTGCATTTTGTTTGAGTATTTGCATCTTTTAGGTTTGATTCTTCCAGTAATTTCTTCTGGGTAACTTTGGAGTGCTTATTGGCTTCCATTTTCCTGCTTATTTGATTGATTCTTCCAGTAATTTGTTTCTGGGTAACTTTGCTGAGCTTGCATTTTGTTAGAGAACCATAGTTTGCGACCCGCATTCCGAAGTCAAAACTAGACAAATTTGTGTAAAAATTACGACCCGTGTTCCGGGACCAACAACCCGGGAAGCGTTCTTGGTAACTAGGTTGAGGACTTGCATTGTTAGGTTTGATTTTTCCAGTAATTTGTTTCTGGGTAACTTTGGAGTGGTTTTTTGCTCCTATTTTTTTATGCTTATTCATACTTCCAAATGTGTAATCTTTGCTGTGAGGTTGAGATTTTTTTCCCCCTGTTGCTAGAACCGACATTCTCTTCCTTTTTTTTCCTTTTCTTTTTTTATTTATTATTTGTCCTTGTTTTCTTTTTGCTGCTATTTGATTCCAAGCTTAAACAACTTAACTTAAGCATATCTTTTATGTCATAAGATTATATTATAATAATAGCTAATTGTAGGATTTATTCAGTTGGGTTGGAATGAAGTGAAATTTTCTCTTTTCAGGGAGCATATTCTATGGAATGGATTTTTTCTCACAAATAGACACATATGATTGAACAAATTTGTTTTTTTTAATATATACTCCCTCCGTTTCGTATTAATTGTCATTTTATTGACTATCACGGTCTCCAAATGTCACTCTTTGATAATTTCTTGTATTATATGTTATTAATAATTACAATACTATATTTATATGATAGTATTTTCGTTATGAATATAATGATGGTAATTTTATACTCCGTATAACAACTCATTGTCTATATTAAGAAGTTTATGATAAAAAAATTTGAAATTTGACTACACGATTTCCTAAGATGACAATTTATATGGAACGGAGGGAGTAATTAATTTATTATAAATTCTTGGGTAAGTCCCTGTGAAGTTAGTAAAATTTATGACAAGGGACTACTCCCTCCGTTCCATATTAATTGTCATATTTGGAAATTATGCAGTTAAAGTTTTGACCGTAAATTTCTCAATATATACAATCACTTGTTATATAAAATTACTATCTTTAGATTCATAATGAAAAATACTATCCTAAAAGTATAATATTAAAATTATTAATAAATTATTATATAATAAATTATCGATAAAAAAGGGACATTGAAGACAATGATAGTCAACAAAATACCAATTAATATGGAACGGAGGGAGTAACTTTTAAGATTTGCGATAGACTAGTACTCCCTCCTTCTCATATTATTTATCACTTTAACTAACTTTTTTTCTTCAATTTCATTAACACATTAATTACTTATTTCATTAACACATTAATTACTTATTTATCAAATTAACCTTATTAACTCTTAGGCTTGGTTTTGTGAACTGTGTCTAAAGTGACAAATAATATAAGAAGGGGGAGTAATTTTTATTGGGATGAATTTAATTTTAAATTCAATTTTAAATTCGGACACATATGACTAATGATTTATTATGGGATGATTTTTATTTGAGTTACCTTCATAGGGTTATCAATGATCCACCATAAAAATACATGTTGATATAAATAAATAAGGTTTCATAGTAGCCAAATAGCCTGATGCAAGTGGAGATTCTGGAATTTTTCTCTTTCTCACATGTTTTACAGTGATCTGTGTGACTGTTACTTGTTTGGTTGTGGGATGCAATCTTGTTCTTATGTGGGAATTTTTTCCATTCATGTACCTCTTATAGCATGTCTCCAAATTTTCAACTGTGCTCAGAAACAAACATGCAACTAGTTTAATCTTTTACATATATTTATGAATTTTCTAATAATAGTATTTATGAATTCTCTGATCAAGCCTAAGAGTTTAAACTACATACATGTAACGACTAGATGAAACTTCCTATTTATTTGAATTATAGGGTAAGACCCTAAGATTGCCTCACATGAGTTATAGTGAGACAAACCCCTTTTTGGGCGAATCTCGATGTGAATAGGTTAGTTCAATTAAATTATTAGTTATCCGTATATTCATGAAACTCACTACGAAAATGTACATTGCACAATTAACTTGTGATATTGGTGTAGGAGAAAGTTAATGTTAGTAACATTATTTTCCTTGGATCGGTAACAACTGAGGGAGAGAGTCCGATATGTATGTTCTGTGCATGCTCTATGTATGCCATGTTGCATAAATACGACTCCTTAATGTGGGTCGTGTCTGAAATCCTAATGTAGACAGTGTCTCAACAAACATTTACATTTTTACTTGCCAAGAGATCCTCCATAGCATAAATGTGGCATTATATTTTTGACCTAGTGGTATGATTTCCAATTCTAAAGTGGGTAAAAATATGAATGGATCAATTGATCATGGTTTTCTTTCTTTCTTTCTTTTATACTTTTTTACTTGCACATTATTGAATGTCTTGTCTATAGTTCAATGTAGAGGGAGCACAATTGGAGTTTGCTATGGCCGAAATGCAGATGATCTCCCAACTCCCGACAAGGTTGCAAACCTAGTCACCCAACACAACATCAAATACCTCAGGATTTACGACTCCAGCATTCAAGTTCTCAAGGCATTCGCTAACACCGGAGTTGAGCTCATGATCGGGGTCCCAAATTCCGACCTCCTCCCATTCGCTCAGTTCCAATCCAATGCCGACACATGGCTAAAGAATAGCATCCTCCCTTACTACCCCGCGACAAAGATCACATACATAACCGTCGGTTCAGAAGTCACTGAGGCCCCGGACAATGCCTCTTCTCATGTGGTCACGGCAATGCAAAATGTCCTCATCGCCCTTAAGAAGGCCGGTCTTCATAAGAAGATCAAGGTCTCTAGCACCCACTCCCTAGGGATCTTGTCGCGGTCTTTCCCCCCTTCGGCTGGGGCTTTTAGTAGCAAATACGCGTATTTCCTAAAACCCATGTTGGAGTTTCTTGCGGAGAATGATTCTCCGTTTATGGTTGACATTTACCCTTACTATGCCTATAGAGACTCCCCTAGCAATGTCTCCCTAGACTATGCCTTGTTTCAGTCGTCGTCTGAGGTCATTGACCCAAACACCGGGTTGCTCTACACCAACATGTTTGATGCCCAAATCGACGCCATCTATTTCGCTTTGAACGCTTTGAGCTTTAGGACGGTCAAAGTCATGGTGACCGAGACAGGGTGGCCTTCCAAAGGGTCACCCAAGGAGAAGGCCGCGACCCCAGACAATGCTCAAATTTACAACACTAACTTGATCCGCCACGTCATCAACAACACCGGGACGCCGTCCAAACCCGGGGAGGAGCTCGACGTGTACGTGTTCTCGTTGTTCAACGAGAACAGGAAGCCCGGGATGGAGTCCGAGAGGAACTGGGGCATGTTTTACCCGGATGGGACTAGTGTGTATAACTTGGACTTCACCGGGAAGGGTGTGACCGAGATGGGTCTCGGGGGAAATGGGACGAACAGCACCGGAGGACCCAGTTGGTGTATTGCTTCATCCAACGCGACCGAGGCGGATTTGGAGAATGCCCTGAATTGGGCCTGTGGGCAGGGGAACGTGGACTGCACCGCAATTCAGCCCAGCCAGCCGTGTTATGAGCCCGATACCTTGGTCTCTCATGCTTCGTACGCGTTCAACAGTTATTATCAGCAGAATGGAGCTACTGATGTTGCTTGTAGTTTCGGAGGGGCGGGTTTGAGAGTCACTGACAATCCAAGTAAGTGAGACTTGCTAGTTTTCTGTGTTCAAGCTTCTTCAATTATGTGAGTTTTGCTGGTATCATGGTACTTGGAAGGGTTTTGAAATCTTGGAAAACCAAGCTTTGTGTAAAAGTTTCTTCAAATATGTCTTCGCCATCTAGTAGTCGTAATATTAAGGGAATTAATCTCTCAATGGACCGGAATGTATGGTAAGATTGAGATAAGACGGCTTATATCTGAATCTGACATATACATGTTTGTTCATTGCAGGCTATGATAAGTGCCACTACCTAACTGCGGGGTATGTCCTCAAATCCTCATCTACCTTATTCCTAGGGCTGCCAAATATACTGATTACCGGATGAACGAATTGGACATCGGACAAAAAGATTGAAGTTGGATACTTAATTGTTTGTGTTTTTTCCCGAGTTAGACAATTTGGGTCTGTCTAAGTTTGGGCTCAGACAACTGAAATAAGAAAAATATCGTGTCCATACCCAAAAAAGGTGGCCAATGTCCAAATTCGAGCGAAAATCCCCCATTGTGTTTGGACATCGGACAAAAGTTATGTTTGATACCTAATTGTTTGCATTTTTTCCTGAGTCAGACAACTTGGGCCGGTCTAAGTTTGGGCTCAGATAACTGAAATAAGAAAAATATCGTGTCCATACCCTAAAAAGCTGGTCAATGTCCAAATTCGACCAAAAATCCTTGACCCATTGTTTTTTTCCCGAGTCAGACAACTGAAATAAGAAAAATATCGTGTCATACGCTAAAAAGCTAGTCAATGTCAAAATTCGAGCAAAAATCCTTGACCCATATGCATTTTTTTTTACTGAACTGAACCTAGTATCAAAGATCGGACAACTTTTTGACAACCCTACACATTCTTTCTTAGTTTTCCAATCCTCAACTACTTAGTACACACACTAACTGCAATGTTTATGTAGGGACAAGAAAAATGCTACTACAAGCAGCAATGAGACTGCGACTGCTTCATTAGCTACCGGCATCCAGAGGACTACCGCGCTGTTTTCATGGATTTCTGCTTGCCTGCTTTCTACCCTGTTCCTCCTATGAGTCTCGGAAGACGGGTTTTTGAAGGAAGTCGGAATGTGAGAGTGCGAGTGCTATCTATTATCTCTTGGCAAAGCCGTGATGAAATCTACCTATGTAAATGGAATGGTTGAAACCGGAATGTTACATGCCCTATTTGAAGTGGGAATGGATTGGTAATTGCACATAATTGTAGACCTGGTAGTGTTTTTGTAGGTTGTGATCTGTATGAAGGGCATGAACCCGGGTCGATTTTGGTACTAAACAATTGCCAATTGGAGCTAACTATGAAAAGACTGCGAGCTTATGTACTCATGTTGTGATTGTTGTCAATGTTCAAGCTTCATGAGGATTTCGTAGGTATGCTGCTTATAACTATAAAGGGTTATTGGACTCTAACGTACTATTAGACCTGACAAAACTAAATCGACCTCAGAAACCTGAATGGTTGATTCGATATTAACCCTAATCGGAAGAAAACCCTAAACTTGATCCGAATTACAACCCGAAAATTGACCTGGATGACCCCAATCAAACTAGAGCCCAATTGAAAAAGAAACTCAAGCCAACCTATACCTAAATCGAAATCTGGCTTGATGTCAACTAGAACGATCTTCAACCAACGAGAACTGATTTGCCTGATTGTCAGGTCTACAAAGTACAAACTATACTTTGAGAGTGTTGGACAATATTGCACTATACACTATGATAATGCATTGTATCTACGATAATGCATTGTATTTTGGGGTTGGGTGTTGTGTATAAGCCATATGGGTGTTTACTGGACATACATCAAAAAAAGCCTAAGGTTTTGCTAAAAGTCCAATATTCACAAAGTATAGTATATTACCATTCAAAAATGTTATACATTGTAGTACTGTCCAATATTTTCAAAGTATAACATATCAGCATCCAATAATCATAACTGTAAGGGCAAGACTGCTTATATAGTTATGTGGAAGGAAAAATGTACAACTACAAAAAAAAAAAGAAAAAAAGAAAAAGGGAGAACAATGATGGAACAAAAGAAGCTATATCATTCAAGTGAATCTCTTAACTAGCTCCCAATTTCAGGCATATAATCTTTGAAAAGTAGTTTGAAGTATGGAAGAACAAGGGGGAGTAGAGGTAAGTATACCATATTTACACTCATGAGATCAAAACCAATGCATATCTTTTGCGAGTTGATACCATCGAACTGTTAGAGTGTAAAAACCATAGTTGGACTTACAATCATCAGCTTAAATTTTTTGGTTGAGGTGGTATGTGTCTAGGCATTTTAGGTATGTCATGCCACCGCCGTCACGTCACCCCCCACCGAGTTAAGTTAAACTTATTCGGTGACATGCTACTAGAATCCAAAAGGCTCAAAATTCAGATTATTCATGACAAAATCTAAAGTTCGGATTATTAAGTCTACTGTGACTTGATGTTCAGATTATTTAAATCCAATTTCCCTTCAAAATTTGACATATACCAATGTTTAACTAAAAAACTACCTAGGTAATTAAATATCATTATTTTCCAAGGTGTTTTTCGCATATCAAGGTGTGGGTAGTAAAAGAATGTGAGTAGAAAATACTAGTAGTTTTATCGATTGGAAAAGTAAAAAGTTAGCACAATTATTAAAGTTAAAATTAATAAGTTAGATATTGGGAAATGGAATGACAATTATTTTGAAACAAAAAAAGTTAGTTTAATTGTTAACCTAGATGTAAAACTAGTACTACCTCCGTCTCAAAATATTTGTCATTTTATCTAACTTCTTTGTCCCAAAATATTTGTCCCATTGCATTTACAATTCCAACAACCGTAATTCCTTTTCTACCCTTAATTAATAAGTTCATTTATCACTTTTTATAATTTCAACAACTATTATCTTCAATTAAAGTAGAGGTAGTTTGGGTAAATTATAGACTTTTCACATCAATTTCCAATATGCATTGGTCTTCTCAAGTTAGGTAAATGGACAAATATAATGGGATGGGGCAATAGCAAGGTTGTTAAAATCGGGATCCTAACTCGAATCTATGGGGTAGTTAGGATCAGAATTAACCCCATGTAGGATCGTGAATCGTGTGTAAATAGTATAATCGTATCAAAAATTTTGAATTATAAAATCGGAGAATCGTAGATCAGGATTGAGATTTTAATAACTATGGGCAGACAGGTAGTAGTAACTATTACATTGATGATATAAAATAACAAGTAATTAAGAAAAAAAATATATTTAAGTGCACGAATAAATAGGAATAGAGGGAGTAAAAATCCTCAACAAAGGAGAGAAACGTTCTCTTTTCGCGCTCATCCTTGTTTGAATTTGTTACTCTCTCCCTCACTCATTCTGCAACCCTAAATCACTGAATTCACGAATTCAAATAAGTCGGAAGAAAAAATGAAGACCAAGACGCCATTGAAGATGCTCAAGCTCTCCGTTCCTGCTCAAGAAACTCCCATCACCAACTTCTTGTGAGCTCCGATTGATCCTCGCTCACTTCGCTGTTCTTGATTTGTGCTGTATCTCTTCGATTCTGCTGATTGATTGATTTCTGAATGTCGATTAACATTGTTCTCTTTGTGATTTTGGTAGGACTGCGAGTGGAACGTTTCAAGCTGGCGATCTGAGGCTCAATCACAAAGGATTGCGGCTTATTTCGGAAGAAAAAGAACCTCGTGTATGCTCCTCTTTTTTCAATTCAGAGACTTCTCTTGCTTGTTCTTTATCATTGATGCATTTTTATTGAAGTCTTTAGGAACTCTTTGCAGTTTTGATCTTCGTCGCAATGCTGTTAGCTTGTAATATTGTTTGGTTCTGGATTGATATGAGCGTCTTCTTCAATTCAATCTGACTGTTGTTTCTGTGCAACTCATTTAGCGAGAAGAGGAATTAAAGTATTGAGTTTGGAATTGAATAAAGTTGAGAGTAAATAATGATTAATTAGAGTGGCATTTGAGTCAGGAAAGTTTTAGTGGCTATTGAAGATCAATTGTTTCGTTGAGCTTGTGGTAGGCAATATAGAATTGTAGCACTTGAATTCAGGTTCTTTAGTTTTTGAGTCGTTTGCAATATTTTGAATGTTTATTGGTGATTTTGATCTGTTAGATGCCCTTCTTCAATAATGGATGAGCCTTGAGGCTTGAACCAAATTTATGTTCAATAATCCAATCCATTAGTCTTTTGGGATTGTAGTAGGCAGTATTGATTTGTCAACATTTGAATTCATATTCTTTGGTTTGCGAATCTTTCAGAACGTTGTTAATATTTCTTGATGATTGTGATTCCTTAGATGCCCTCCTCCTGTCATGGGTATTGCTGTTGTTTGCTGGGGGCGTAAGCTAGTACTTCATAAAGATTCTACATTCACCTTTTGTGAAATGGAATATCTTTATGTACCTTTGTAATTGATCTTTAATTTTCTTTGTTGGTTTGGGAAATTGGGTTAGCTACCTAGAGCAAGCAGTATTAATTTTCTGCCTGTGTACTTCCAATATCGAATATTGATTTCCTGACAGTTAGTCCTTTCTTCAAACTTCTGAAATTCTACTAATCTGCTTGAGCAGCATTCTGAGGGCAAGGAGCTTGACTTTGAGGTCACATTGGAAGATCTTGAGACTGTAAAGGTCATTGGTAAAGGAAGTGGTGGTGTAGTTCAGCTTGTTCGCCACAAATGGGTCGGAAAATTATTTGCTTTGAAGGTAATAACAAGTTGGTTTTTATTCTAGTTTCCTCAAATTATTTCTTTTAGCAATCAGTAACTCGACAAAATTCCCTAAAATCATTATGCTGGCCTTAATTATTCGCATTTGTGCAATTATGGATGTAGTCTAGGTCTCTAAGTTATTGTCATATATGCTGAATGGGTCGATCTTGGCTTGTGCGCTTGTTTTTCAATCTGCTATGGATATTGTCTCATTTATTATCTATCCCAGTTTGCAACAAGCCTTGCTATCTTTAACTGTTTTTTTACATTCTTCATATTGGTCTTTGCGAAGGCTGGTAAAACGAAGATGCTTGAGATCAATCTTTAATGGACATAGATGGTCATTCCCCATTAAGTTTACTTGATCTGTCCCTGATTTGCAATCTCTTGTGAGCAAGCCAAACAAGAAACAGTGTTTGTCTCAGCCTTAGGCCATACAAATGAAATTCATTTCACTCTCTGAAATGTGGCAATTTTGTACCCACCCATTGCTTCAGTGTAGGAATTCTACTTGTGATTTTTGTATTAACTTTGTTGCATTGCAGTACCAAGTTTCAAACCCTCTTTAGCAAAAGAGTGAATTTCAGTGAACTAACTTCCTTTTTTTAATTTTCATGCGACGATATTATAGGATAAACCATACGGTGTCTGTAGTTAATTTCTTATGCTTGACAGTACAATAAGACAGGCCAATTATCATCCATATACATATACTGATATTACTTTGTTCAGGTCATCCAAATGAACATACAAGAGGAGATCCGTAAACAGATAGTTCAAGAGTTGAAAATCAACCAGTCATCTCAATGTCCTCATATAGTAATTTTCTACCACTCCTTTTACCACAATGGAGCAATCTCCCTGGTCCTGGAGTATATGGACCGAGGATCCCTGGCTGATGTTATAAAACAAGTGAAGACAATCCTTGAGCCCTACCTTGCAGTTGTTTGCAAACAGGTTCGTCTTTCAATTTCGGTTAAGATTCTCAGCTAATCAATCAAATATCCTTCCTGCTTCCTTGGTATCACATCACATCACATACTTTTGCTCTCGCCAGGTGTTAAAAGGTCTTGAATACCTGCATAACGAGAGGCACGTCATACACAGAGACATCAAACCCTCAAATCTGCTCGTGAACCACAAAGGAGAGGTGAAGATCACAGATTTCGGTGTCAGTGCAGTCCTGCCTAGCTCCATGGGCCAACGAGATACATTTGTTGGAACCTATAACTACATGTCGGTAGGTGGACCGTTTTCTTCATTGAACCTTAGTATTATTTGTCTGTCAGAAATAGCTATCTTTGTCATGAACACCACGATTCGAGGCTTCGAGCTTTTATTTAGATAGTGACCTTAAAAAGAGAAATCCCTTTTACAGCCAGAGAGAATCAGCGGGAGCTCGTATGATTACAGCAGTGACATTTGGAGTCTAGGCTTGGTGGTGCTTGAGTGTGCAATAGGACGCTTCCCTTACATACAGTCTGAAGATCAGCAAAGCGCGCCCAGCTATTTTGAGCTGCTGGAGGCGATTGTAGGAAGTCCGCCACCATCTGCCCCATCAGATCAGTTCTCACCAGAGTTTTGTTCCTTCATATCTGCCTGGTAATTACTTGAAACATCCCTTGCACTTGGAACAGGAGCTTCATTTGGATATTTGCTATGTTGCTGATTTGCATAAATGTTTGGTCTTAACACATTCTGATTATGGGAAAATATATCTATGAAGCTAGAGGTCCTCACTGCTCATGACAAGAGGCATTCTTTCATTTTGTTATGTTGCTAATTTGCATAAATGTTTGGTCTACACATTCTGATTGTGGGGGAAATACTCTGGAGCTAGAGGTCCTCCCTACTCATAACAAGATGCATTCTTTCATTTTGTTATGTTGCTAATTTGCATAAATGTTTGGTCTTACACATTCTAATTGTTGGGGAAATATTCTGGAGCTAGAGATACTCTCTAGTGATAGCAAGTTGCATTCTTTCCATTTGCTGCTGGATGTAGACTAACAAAAACTGACTCATCTCAAACCAACCCAACCTGAACCATATAGAGCTGGCAAAACTTCGTCTAACCCCAATACCTGAATTTGTCCAATGCCATAGATTCTTCGTCTGAATTTTGATATTAACAAAAAAAATTGGACACAATATTTCTCATATTTCTATTCTCTGAACCCGATTGTAACCCGAGTTTAAAACTGTCCAAATTATCGGACTTGAAAAAGAAACAACGGGAACGGTCATCAATTTTTCGTCAGAGTTTGACCGATTTGACCGATCCAGATTTAACCTGAACCCAATTTTTGGCAGCTCTACTGAAATGAACCAAACCATACCACAAACCAACCGTGATAGATTCCACCAAAGTTATTTATTTTCACAACACAAGCCTATCTATTGAATCCAAAGTAAGGCACTCAAATATTTATGGGTCATTTTATACCATAGGGATGGTAGCAAAGTTGGCAACAACCTCCAAGCCCCCTAATCTCCCTACTAATGTTCAATTCTTAGCGGAAACAAAATATTTCTCAGCGGAAATCATAGGGTTAATGAGTTGTGCTTGTCATGACAATTTGCCTTATTCTTTTACCCAATTTTCGTATATAATATATATATTGGCCATTTTACTTAATTATTTATGTATGGGGTGTGCTTTTCCCTCTGCAGTATACAGAAGGACCCAAAGGACAGATGGACATCTTCAGATCTTCTGGTTTGTATCCACTAATAATTCTAATTTGGAGGGTTAAATATTCCCTCTATTCCATATCAATTGTCACTTAGTTGACTGTTCGCGATATTATTGTTTAGAATAATATTTTTCGTTACGAGTCTAATGATAGTAATTTTATATAACAAAGCATTGTATATATTGAGAAATTTATGGTCAAAATTTTTAAACTTTGACCCCACATTTTCAAGGACGAGAGTTAATATGGAACAGAGGGAGTACATAACTTTATGTTTTTTTAATGCATGCCTACTTATAACTGCATTTTTATTACCTGCAGAGTCATCCATTCATCAAGAAGTTTGAGGACAAAGATCTTGATTTGGGAATTCTTGTGGAGAGCTTAGAAATCCCAGTAAATTTTCCCATATAAAAATTTCACCTTTGTAGTTTGTATTGTAATATTAACAAAATGTAAAGGATTTACTACTATATTAAAACAAACTCCTTGAGACTTATGATTCACATCAATGGTTTTCAATACACGATACATGCTAAACTATGTTTTAACTGCTCATATTTCAATATGTATTACATGCACTTGCAGTTTATATTCTAGAGTATCTGCAAGTGAAGAACTATATTATTAAGCGTGAACAACCTAATATATGTAAGTGAATGATTATTCTATTGACATAAACTCTAGAAACATGTAATCAGTCATTCATATTTAGATCTCTGTTAGTGCCACATATGTGAAACTCGGGGGTTGTTAATGAGGCAATCTCATTTGATGTTCACAATATTTAGGTTTGTTCTTTAGCTTAGTAGGATTATCCTTGTCTAATATAACTTGACTTACCATCCAAAAGAACATGATTTGCTTTTAGATAATTTATATTTAAAATTTTTATTCAAATCACAAAATTTATTGAAAAATAAAAAAGAAACATGTGATGAGACATTTACCTACTTTCACTATTTTCCTTACCAAACTTTTGTAATTTAATCTAACTTAATCCTACACCCTTAAAAAATATGACCTTAATTATTTAATATTTTTAAAAAAGGAAAATAGTACACTTATTATCATGATATCATCACTTGGTCATGCTTAAGTTATATTTTCACCGTTGGAGAATTTCAAGAGTTAAAAGGCCAATTAAGGTTGGAAATTCACTAAATATAATTTAAGAGTTGACCAAGAAAGTCTTGGAGCGGAAATTGGGTTGGCACAGACCGTGTCAGGTGTGACACGGGTCGTGTCAACAACCAGTAGCTCAAGAAAGTGAGAACTGGGCCAACACGGACCGTGTATGCCTGACACGGATCGCGGTGAGTGCACCACGGACCGTGGCCAAGTGACACGGGTTGCGGTGAGTGCACCATGGACCGTGGCTAAGTGACACGGATCGTGGTGGTGCCCAGCAATGTGAGTTTTGAATTTCCTAAATTGTAGCCTTTGATATTAATACATGAGGATTTTATTGTGGTTGAATATTGACTAAATTAATTAGTCAATATTGACCCCCACAATGAAGCTTGCAATCCCATGGATCATGCTGTTAAATTATGGAAATTATTAGGCAAGTCTTGATACTCTACTCCACTATATAAGGAGGATGAATTCATTCATCCAAAACACACCTCTTCTCATCTTCTTCACGTTCCTAGAGAGCTTCAACACACTCTTTGAGGTGTTGACTGGAGCAACATTCTTTGAGAGTTCTTAAGAAACCTCGTTCTTTGCTTACAAGAAGTTAGGTTTTACCCTTAAGTTTATTCACGGTTTAGTGAATAGTGAATAAGTCTTAAGAGGAGACGGGTCTCACCCTCGACTCCTAACTACCCAAGTGATCCATCATCTTGTGCAAGTGACCGTGTTACCCCATTTTTCCAACAATCTTAAGACTTATTATCACCATGGATGATCGAGTTGAGGATCATACCGGGCAATTTGAAGGATGAAAATCAAGATCAAGATGCTATGGAGTGAAAAAAGATAATGTTAGGAAAGTGTCCTAAAATCACCCAAACTCTTGATCCCACAATTATTTGTTTCCTAATTGTATTAGGATATATTTAGGTTTCTTTATTATGTTAGGTTTCCTAATTGTATTAAATTCTAAATCTAATTGAAGTGGAGTCAAGTTAGGTTTATAGGGAGTTTTTCCTATAAATAAAGAGTTTGATTAATCTATACACTTATGGCATACGACAAACACACACACAAAATATTCTTCACCTTTACCCATCCCTAGGTTGTGAGAGTCCTTTTTTAGAGAGTTATTATTTTGCCTTCAGTATATTCCCGTTGTGCTATTAACCCCTTGAGATCTTGTTGTCGATCTCGTTGTGTTATATAGTCGTTTGGGATCTCTCTTGTAATCTCTCCCCTTATACTAGTGGATCATTGCTCCGTTGCCGTTCATGGTTTTTTTTCCCGATTTGGGTTTTCACGTAAATCATGTGTCTTTATACTCTCTAATCCTTTTAATTACTGATCTTGTTATATTTCTTCTCAATTTATACATCCTGATAATTTCCTCTTCCGTTGCAAATACTGATCTTTTTAAATACTAGGCTATATTTTACCTCGATCCTAACAAGTGGTATCAGAGTCTCACAAGGGTATCTGAGCCAGGTCAAACAGATAACTTTATGTTGCTTTATACGAGTTTTGTTTATTCAAGTAAATTAATTTTGATTATCAAGATTATTAATCACTTGTAATTTATTTGATTGGTGTAGTTAAAATCTTGATTGTTATTGTTGGCAATGGTGGTTGATATGATGTTTATACTCAAGAGGTTCAAGGAGTATGATGAAATTGCCTTCATCGAGATAAGTTATTTATTTTAAGTTGGCATTTATTTGAATTGAGTGGCACAAGTTATGTTGGTGTGATTTGGATTATTTTCAAAAATAAGAAACATGTTGAAATTTATTTATACACCTTGTTAAGTCACCATTTACAAGTTTTCAAGAAAGTGGTGTGTTAAGGTGTTCTATGAGTGCATGTTTCTTTGCTATAGTGCTTGGATAAAAGTGCCTTTAAACTTTCCAAAATAATAAAAAATGTCACTGGACTTTTACAACTGTCAAAACTACCTCTAGAATGATCAAAATTGTCCCTCTTACCTGCTATAAAAATTTCCTTCAATTAATTAAAAAAAAAGAAAACCCTTTGCCACCACCTAACTATCTTCTCACACACATCGAAGCATGAGTTGCGGCGGTTGGGCGATGGCGGAGGAAGCATGAGCCGCAACAGTGACTGGGGCGGTGGGGGCTCAGTCCCCATCGAAGTGGATGTCGTTTCAAACAATGTAAGGAGCAAAATTTTGGTTGTCCTTAGAATTCAACCTTGCTTTGCTTTCAAGGTTCGATGATGATGATCATACATGAGTGAATGAATGATGAAAATGGGTTTGCCGGACGGCCCTTGAAGAACCTCGAACAACCATTCGGATCGAGTCGGGCCTCGCCGAAAAAAATGGGAGGAAATGGAGGGGGAGGGGAGCGAAACGTTTATGTGGTGAGGAAGGGGAGGGAAAAAACGGTGAGGGTTGTGAAGAAAAGGAGGAGAAACGCCCATGGAGTCGGCCGGAGAATTGCCCCACCGTGGGCTCCGCCGATGACGGCGGTTAGTAATGGCTTCTCGTCATCGTTCTTCATGAGGGTAGAATTTTGGGAGATTTGTGATTTTATTTTCTGAAGAAAGAGGAGAGTTTTTTCATTTTTTGGGGGTGATTGATTCAATTTTGAAGGTGGGTTAGGTTGTTTTTTTGTTTTTATTTTTTGGGGAGATTAGAAAGAAATTAAGGGAAAATCAAATGAGATGGAGAAAAAGGAGATGAGGGGGAGGTGGAAAAGAGAGGTTTGGGTTGGCTTTTTTTTTTTTTTAAACAATTTAAAGGTAAGCGACTGTTTTTGCCACTTCTTTCTCTCGTTCTAAGTTTGGGTTTTCATTTTTTTTAAATTTTTTGAAAGGAAACCTGCTGTAGCAGGTAAGAGAGACAATTTTGATCATTATGGAAAGTTAAAGAATAGTTTTGACAGTTTTAAAAATTTAGTGACATTTTTTTATTATTTTGGAAAGTTTAAGTACATTTTTATCCATGCACTCATTATTCCTATTGCCAAGTTTTCAAGAGTGATTTTATTATTGTCAAGTAAATCACAAAGTGCCATGTTGAGTGAGTTTATGTTTTTTATGACATGTTTTTCCATGGTTAAGTACATATATGTGTTATTCGTATATGAGTTGTCTTGTTGAATATAAAGTATGATAATTGTTTGGTTAAGTTTATCGTAATTACTTATATTTGAATACTTGGCATTATCAATTAATTGTTAATTTTTTTTTTTGAAATCAAATATATTTCATTAATAGCAAGCCATACGACACTTACAATGAAAATCGTGATTGAACAATTGTAGATCTAAAACATAGATATGAAATTCAACTTCCAAATAACTAATACTAATCTAATCTTACTGACGTTCGGCTCCGATTTCTTCGATGACTCTACATCTTTTCCTCGATGACTCTGCATCTTTACCATTGACGGAGAACCTCATAACCCGTGCTATAGCGATTTGAAAGTAGATCTTCATTCAACGTATTAGACCACACCAACTGAACAAAAACTCTAGAAAGAGACTAAAACCTTAAATAAGGGTACAATAAAACTCTAGAAAGAGACTAAAAAACCCTAAATAAGGGTACAATAAAAACTCTTACAAAAGAAGAGACTAACTTTCTTTGCGTAAACGTAAAACCAAACTAGCGATTGAAGTAGAAATCAATCAAATTGGAGCTTACCGTTGACAAAAGAATCGATAATAGCCCCTTCAATTTGTTGTTAATTTGTGGAATGATAAGCATGAATGTTTTTTAGTAGTCATATTACTCATATATGTTGGGGTGGGCGTGAAAAACCGAAACCGCAAAACCGTAAAAACCAAACTGGTTAACCGTTTGGGAATTTTGAAAAATGTGGGTTAGGTTAACCAAACCGGTTTAGCCGGTTTTGGTTTTGGTTTTGCATTTTCTTTAAGCGGTTAACCATGGTTAATCGGTTTTGATTACTTTAGATCAAATCCAAAAAGTGGTTAACCATGTTCTCAATACGGTTAACCGGCGATTTTGGTTTGGTTGCGGTTTCCAAGTTTCACTTGCGGTTAACCGCATGAAGCGGTTTAGGTTTAGGTTTACAAAATCTAGAAACCGCAAAAGTGGCTAATCACATATCACTACAACAGAACAGGTCTGCGGCGACCGTTACTATCGGTCGCAATCGGGCTCTATCGGTCGCAATCGGGCTCTATCGGTCGCAGGAAAGGGGGGCGGCCGATACGTATCGGTCGCTGCATATCCGTTGTTTGACGAACCGAGCGATCGATACACGATACGGCGACCGATATGGTATCGGTCGCTGCTTAGCGACCAATACCGTATCGGTCGCTGTATGTCGGTCGCAAATTCAGCGATCGATACACTATCGGTCGCAAGGTATCAATCGCAAAATAACAACCTTTAACCAGCGACTGATACGTATCGGTCGCCGATTTTAATTTTTTTTTTTTAAATTTTGGATTGACCATAGACAGCTTGGTCTTTGGGTTTGTACCCCTCTGCCAATTGGAGGTACAACTCCCTAGCTTCCGGGGAGTTCTCCATTATGCCACGCTCCTCACACTTTTGGCGAAAAGTTTCCTACAAGCATTCATACATAAGTAGCAAACACACTAACAAACGGGCATAAAACATGCATGGCCACACGCCGGAGTTCAAATAAATTCCAAACACGCATAAAACATGCACGGCCAGACACCGTAGTTCAAATTCAATCCAAACACAACTTTAAACATTCACGGCCATATGCCGGAGTTCAAATTCAATCCAAAAGAAACTTTAAATATGCACGGCCACACGCCGGAGTTCAAACACAATCCAAAAGAAACTTACATCATGCACGGCCACACGCCGGAGTTCAAATTCAATCCAAAAGATATATTAAACATGCACGGCCACACGCCGGAGTTCAAATAAATTCCAAACACGCATAAAACATGCACGACCACACGCCGTAGTTCAAATTCAATCCAAACACAACTTTAAACATTCACGGCCACACGCTGGAATTCAAATTCAATCCAAAAAAAATTTTAAACATGCACGACCACACGCTGGAGTTCAAACACAATCCAAAAGAGACTTACATCATGCACGGCCACACGCCGGAGTCCAAATTCAATCCAAAACACATATTAAACGTTCACGACCACACGCCGGAGTTCAAATAAATTCCAAACACGTATAAAACATGCACGGCCACACGCCGTAGTTCAAATACAATCCAAAAACAACTTTAAAAATTCACGACCACACGCTGAAGTTCAAATTCAATCTAAAACACATATATTAAACATGCAAGGCTACACGCCGGAGTTCAAATAAATTCCAAATACACAACAAACATGCACGGCCACACGCCGTAGTTCAAATACAATCCAAAACACAAGTTAATGTTTATGAATATGTATAAAGGAAACTTACATCGAGTGTGGCATCATGTGTGGAACTCCACACCGGATTTCCAGCATCTCGCCCACAGTGAATGTGAGCATGGACTTCGGACAGGGTCATGAATTTCCCCTCGGTCATCTACAAGTTAGAATAGTAAATTCAAACAATTGTTTAGAGAGTTCTTAATTGTTAATGTATACATATAACTTTAATTTATTAATTGTGCCAATATAGGATTCACCTTCTTCTTCATATAACTTGCTGCCGAAATCGAGCCGACGTGCGTAATGCAATTGGCGGAGTTTTCATTCCTGTTTGCTTTGGCGGCATTGGTCCGCCGAATGAATTCCTCGGTTTGGGATTCATCCACCAATGCATCACGGTGATCATCGTTTATATGAGGTACAGGGTCCGTCCTCTTCTTGGTCCTGACCTTGTACCTAGTATCAGAAGCCCGGTCGCACAATTTCGTGTGCCACCCACTAAACAGATCTTGTTAATTCTTCATCCTACACATAATGTCGCTGTATAAAGTAATTTATTAGTGATTAGTTAAACGACTATTACGTAAAAGAAAATCATAACCCAATTTGCATAATTACTTACACAGAACTCCCCCCACAAAGTTGTTTTCTCTGCTTTGGACCATTGGGAAGCAGGTTTCGGATTTGGGTGGGAACGAATTTTCCCTCCAAAAAACAGTGCTAAACGGGTATCGGCGAACCTATGCAATCGTTACGAAAAAAACAAATAAAGTTAATAAAACCAATTCTAAATAAATGTACATAGGATTTTATGTGATCATCTTACCAATCCTCCCCCCGTTCAAGTCGTATACGATTGGGGTATAGAGCAGGGTCGATCGGAGATGCTTTTTGCCAAACACTATGTGGTTGTCTCCCCCTAATATAATAGTTAATATCAGGTAAAATCAAAACACAAGTTAGTTCCAGACTTATATATATATATATGACAAAAATAGCATGCGTACGAGTAGAATGCATTGGCTTCAACTAAGTACATGAAAAATTTGAACCAAGTTGTGAATATAATAAAAGTTCAATGACTAGTAATGTATATTGACATGATAATAAAATTCACTACTCATACTCCTCTTCATCCTCACTACTAATAATCTCGGTACAAATAGGGTCTAACATATTATCCTCCTCTATTCCCACTCCCTCTTCCCTCATAATGGATTCATTAACATCATCGTTCATGGCTTCCTCATCACTTAAGTCATCTCGATCTTCGATTAGGTCTAGCAAAGCAAGCTTTGATGGACCTATGAATCTTACATGCTAGAAAGCCTAACACGATTTCTATTATACCCTTTACTATAAGCTTCTTTTTCATTCCCACCTTATCTTGATGCCCACCAGGCTGCACAATAGAAACACTGCATTGTACTGAATCTGATACGCTTCTAACTCCCAAAGCACTATAGACCTCGCGCAATTTCACTGTTGAGATTGCGCTACCTTTTGGTGAACCAGACAAATAAAGGAGAGTCGATACTACTCGTAATAGTCATTTTCAACCACAGATTTTCAGGTCACAAACACACTCTACTTGTACACTAACAGGATCCAAACTCAACCTCTTTTCATGACATCTACAACTAAGATACTAGGACTATAAATTAACCTACTTACTACTATAAACTACCATGACTAATAACCTATATTATTATGTAGCAACTGGTTATTGAGTACTTAAGTTAGTAAATGGATGTGACATAAGTAATAATAATTAATGTCTTCATTTAGAGTTATGAGTAATTAAGTTAGCAATTAGGTTGGATTAACAACAAGTTTATGCTACCAACTTCGTTGGATAACTTAATCAAAGGCAAGTCTCTAAATGCCAATTCAACCTTGTTGTGATGAACAAGCTCACGGAGTTATATGTATGGGTGATCCACCGCTTGTGACGTAGCAAATGTCGATCGTTGTGCATTTAGCATCCCAATCCCCAATAAGACGAACACCCAAGAAATCAAGATTGAATTCCTGGGTGTTCATTTTATAAGTGGTTGGGATGCTAAATACATAACGATCAACATTTGCTACGTCACAAGCGGTTGATCACCCATACTTATAACCCTGACAACTTGTTCATCACAGCAAGGTTGAATTGGCATTTAGAGACATGTCTTTGATTAAGTTCAAATACAATCGAACAGAAGTGTTGTTAACGTTGGATCATGTATCAGATCAGTGTTTCATGTTTACGTAGGTTTGCAGGAGTCAAGGATTGATATCTAATAAAGTTCTGCCTTTCTCCCTATCTATATACACTATATATTAGGTTTATTTTTATCTAATTAATTTAAATACTCCCTCCATTTTTATTAATTGTCTTTTTAATTTTCGCGTCAGTCAAATTTTTTAATAAATTTGACCATTAATAAATCAACATATAAAATGTTCTATCATACGAAAAATACTATCATTAGATTCGTAACGAAAAATACTACGTACTATCATAAAAGTATAATATTGCAATTTTTAATAACATAATATGGCAGAAATTATCAATCAAATAGTGATATTAGAGACCGCAAAAGTCAAATTATGACAATTAATATGGAACAGAGGGAGTATATATTAGGTTTATTTTTATCTAATTAAATATAGTTTGATGATACCTTATCAGGTTTGGAAAACTCCGTTATGAAATTAGGAGCGGAAGATATGTGGATAGTTAAATTTGATATCAACCGTTAATTATTGATAAAATAATCTTAATTAGAGCTGGGTAATAGGTTGTGTCGTGTCGGCTTCATGTTCGTGTTGGAGTTAAACGGGTTGAAGTACCCAAAACCTGAAACCTATCCATTTAATAAACGAGTTAGAATTCCTTAACGTGAACCATTTATCAAATAAACGAATTAGAAACCCCAATAAATTTTCCCCTATAAAAATTTTCTATTCATTCCCCCTTTGTATTGTGATATTAACAAAATGTAACAGAATTTACTGCTATAATAAAACAGACTCCTTGCGACTTATAATTCACATCATTGTTTTTCAATACACGGTATATGCTAAACTATGTTTTAACTTTTAACGGCTCATATTTCAATATATATTACATGCACTTAGAATTTATTTTCTAGAATATCTGCAAGTGAATAATTAACATAAACTCTAGAAAGTAGAAACAAGTAACAGTGGTTTTATGAGAGCCAAGAGGAATTCCAATCTCAGAAAATACCTTGAAGACAAGCTTTCTCCAAGGAAAAAAAAGAAGTCAAAAGAAAAGGAGAGGAGGAAGAAGACACTCTCTTTGTCTTCTGCTTCTCTTTCCTTTTGAATGTTTGGCTCCTCTTTATCTTGACTGGGGTTGTGATGTTCAGAAATTCATCAAATCGGTTAATTTGTTTGACTTTTTTTGTGGGAGTTATGTTCTTTGTCAGATTATAGTGATCGACTGCTGTTATGTTCTTGTTTGAGACATCTGATCTTTGGTGTTTAGTCTTCTGTTTGTAAGGGTTGATATATGGAGTCTTGTTCGATGATCTGCTGCTGCCGCACTTATTTGTTTCAGGGGTTTGATAGGCGGGTGTATTTATATCAGTAAGATTTTCAATTGCTTTCTCAGGTGTTGGATGTCTTCTTGGTGCTAGTGAGGTCAGTTTGATGAAGCGACAATCTAGTTTGTTTGGGATGCTTGAGTTTCAGAATATTTTGGGTCAGTTTTTGTAGGGATACAAAGTGTCTTCATTGGGTTCAAGTGTGTGATCCTGACTGTCCTTGGTTTGGGTCAATTTTGGTCAGATGTTACAATCTAATCTCAAAGGGTTCAAGGGTACAAGTCATCTTTCATAGCATGTTGGGGGCTGAGTTTTTTGATTAATTTTCTGCTGGGATTTTAATCCATCCACATTCAACAAACTGCAGTCTTTGGTTGATCTAGTGGGTGCTGACAGGAGCTATGTGTCTTAAACTTGGCAAATGGTGGGTTGTCTTTGGTTAGTTGTTTGGAAATCTCACGGCTACTTGTTGGTTCAATGAAATGTATGGCTGACTATAACATTACAGTCCTCTCATCTTTCATTAAGTCTGGTTTTGGAAGAGTGCTTCTGAGTATCAATGAAGAAATACCTCTTGCTCTCTGGTTTTGGTATCAAGATTTTCTGTGGTTGTTGTTACTTTCATCATTGGGGTTGATCAATTTTGTTCTGATAGACAGTGTATTAAATGAGCCGTTGCTCTTTATGGTGTGTTTTGACGTCTTTTTGAAAGTAATAAATTGCACTCATATTTAGATCTCTCTTAGCTCCACACATGTGAAACTCAAGAGTTGTTAATTAATAAGGCAATCACACTTTATGTTCACAATATTTAATTATTTAATATTTTAAAAAATAAAAATAGTACACTTATTATCATCACTTGATCATGTTTAAGTTACATTTTCACTCTAATGAAGATTGATCAACATCATAAGTATTAATTAGCATTGATCATCATTAATCAACATTGGTATTGCCCCTAAGTTATTTATGATAAGTTGAAAAGAATGAGTTTCAAGTGCTAGTTGATTGAAACTTATAAGCATATTATGTCCTATAAGTATACCTATTTAATGAACAACTTCATACTTTCTTCCAATTATTTAAAGGAATAAAAAGCTAAAACTTTTTAATTTTTTATCGTTCAAAGCTCAAAACGAGTTTAAAGATGCTCAACAAGATTACATAATTAGCAAATGCAACAACTCAACAACACAACAAAATAAACAAAAACAATCAAAGCACAAACATCAAAATAGATAGCTACCAAAACTAAAAGTTTTCATATAAACATGAACAACATCATACTCTTATCTACTTATTTTTCACCTTGATTTACATACTCAACCTATATCTTCTTTTAAAAAAGAAAAACTAATTAATAACATATCCAATCTATGTGCCTATCCTTGGTGGTAATAAATGCTAATAGTCATGGAAATTTGGATAAGAAAAAGAGTGGGGAGGGGCCCAAAAATTGTTGCACCTTGTTTGGTGTTTGCTTGCAAAAATAAGGATATTGTCAAATCCATATCTCCATAATAAATGTTTGCTCCCAAATCAAACAAAGATCCCCTTTGTCCTCTATTCTTTTCTATAATCTTATGATTTCCCTAACTTGGAGGATTCTTATTCCTTAGTCCTTACACATCTTATCCATGTATTGTTACTATCTTTATTGTCTAATTCTACTTGTAGTTGTAGATAATGTGTACGTTATGTGATATATATCGCATTTTAGTGGAAGTATTGTCGATGAATTAATAATTTTAAATTCAAAAGAGTACTATTTTTTTTATGAAAAAAGAGTAGTATGTTGGTAAAGTAAATAATCTTTCTCATGACTTGTAAGTCACTTTGTGTGGAGATAAATAAGTTATAAATCAGGCCTTTGGACTTGAATTTCAATCCCTCTATAGGTCACTAAATCCAATCGAAACATCTCTAAAATAAGATCCTAATTCAAATGACTCAATCCAAATTTACCTCATTTTATCTAAGATTACCTTACCTCTAAAAAACATACCAGATATAAATCATCACAAGACATAAAGATAACCACCATACCTATATCTTATTCATATGTCAATAAAAATCCACTTCATCCACTATTAGAAATTGCTTTCTAATTAGAAAGTTATTAGAATCTACCAAAAATAGATCACTTTTAGAGGAATACTAGGGATTCAACTTGCTACATTGAGCTAGCCGTAAAAAGGGACTACTCATGGGAGCATTTGATGCATATTCTTTGAGATACCATTTTGATAATGTATTGGTTATATGTGTCATCCTCATGTCTCCTCTAATTCTTTTTCATAATCGGTACAGTTCAAAAGATTATTTTTTTTTGTTTAGATTATAATAGACTAAAGTAAAATGTCTCGTTAAATCTCCTTTAACTCTTTTTCCGTGGATTAAAACATGAGGGGCGATTTCTAGATTTGGTCAATTAAAACTTGAATCTCTAATTTATAAAATTTAAAGAATAGGACTGATACATCTAACTCGTTCATTTTTTATTTTATGGAAAATTTGATTCTAATAATCCCTACTTTTACCAATTGTATAACAATAATCCCTATCTATTTTCATTTTGGATTATGGTGGTCCAAAAAGAAAATAAAATTGGATTTTTGTGGGACACCATCGAGTGATACCCTAAATAGCATATATTTTGAGTTGCATTCGATTCAAAACTTAGTAGTATAACACTTTACCACGAATTTTAATGAACTTACGGCGTTTCTCCCAATTTTTTTTCATTTTTTTTACGATTTGTTCATTTTTATTTCCTTTTTAAAAAAAATCATAATAATTGTTCGGATTTTCAAAAAAAATAATTTAATTTTTTTAAGTAACTACACTTCATACTTTTCTAGGGGCGGGTTAGCGTGGATTTGGTACCCCTACAATCCAATTTTATCCTTTTTTTTTTTGTCACCGGAATCCAAAATAAAAGTAGAGATTATTGCTATACAATTAGTGAACCGTGAAAATAAACATTATTAGAATCTAATTTTCCTTATTTTATCGAAATTTTGAAATATTGATTTAAGTTTTGATTTATTGTGCTCCATACCCAACTTAGCCAATGGTTGGCCTTGGAAGCACTCAACTTGTAGGCAAGAAATCCGGATTGAACCAAGTTGACTCACATTAAATTGGGCCACGTCAAAAAAACATATTCTCATGGACTATTTTGCTTCAAAGTTGGGTTGGATCTTTTGTATTAAAGACGATATTCCAATATTTGGAGAAATCATTTTTCGGTACCTCAATTTTTTAAAAATTATTTTGAGATACTTTTAATTTTTGGGTTAGTAATATTTAGTGTTTTTCCGGCCATTAATTTTATGAAGGGACCGAAATACCCTTATTCTTCTTCTTCTTCTTCAAAGGTATTTCTTAAAAAACGGAAGAACAAGGATATTTCGGTCACTTAACCAAATTGATGACCGGAAAAATATTTAATAATTACTAACCCAAAAATTAAGGATACCTCAAAATGAGTTTTGAAAAGTTGGGGTACCGAAAAATGGTTTCCTCAAATATTGGGGTACCTCTGAGCAATTTTTTGTTAGATTACAATATAATATTACCGTCATTAGAAAGATACTTTACTAAAAATTACAATGGGGTACCTTCATATTGTAACACATTATAATTTGTGAATAATCAACGATCAAAACTTAGTTAAAATATCAATTAATTTGAAACGGTGGGAATATATAAAAATTTATCAGTTAAAAGATATTATAGACTTTAAAAATTAAATAAGAGACGTTTTCAAAAAAAAAATTAAATAAGAGACACCTAAAAGTAGGAATATAACATGTTACAGATAATAATTAAGATAATTGATTTTATTTTTGGATTATTCATTAGGTATAGTCTTTCATTACACAAAACAAAACAAAGATTAGACTAGTTAGACCGACAAGTTTTTTTGATAAGATAATTCAAAATGCTAAGAAAAGTAAAAACTTGTGTTTGAAAGTGAAATTTGAATTAAAGTAGTATAACTTGTGTTTCTTTTTTTGATCAAAATAACTTCCTTTTTTTTTATAGTGAAGGTAACTTATATTCTACACGCACAATTTAAAAATTAAAATTAATATCTTGAGACTAGTTTTAATTGACTTAGAGTTAAAAATATTATTTGCTTACTATTCTATAACATAAATAGAAGAGATTTAATGAAATATATAGTTTTAGTCTATTACAACTTAAGGACATCTTTAAACATGATCTTTGCACATTTGCGAATGAGCTAAGTTAAAAGAATTAGAAATTAGACCTGTTTTCATAATGGTAAATTGGACAATTTATTGAGTCTCTTCTACAATATATAAGCTTAGTAAACTAGTAGGGGGAGATGGGAAACTACAATACTAAACTATACCCCAAACCAAAACCTAACATGAAACTTACAGAAAAGTTTTATGTGGAAATTGGTAATGTTGAGTCTTTTTTCAAAGTTAGACAGAGGTGAAATTCAAACTTTATGTGGAAGTTCAAGTGGCTTTTTGTCAGACAAACTTCTTGCAGGGGTGCCTCATCAAAGAGTTTGAGTCTAGATAAAGGAATGAGATCAAATGCTCAAAACTCCACAATGCCAGTAATGAAGATGGTTTAGATATCAATAGAGAGGCTTCAGAGGTACCCGTGAATATCTCCTAGATAGATTGGATGATGAGGCTCGAAGAGCATCAAAGTTTGGATGTGAACTGGGTATCATTCGTGAGGAGGAAGAAATCGCAACGATGAAATTCGAACTTGCTGGAAAAAGAAAAAAAAAAAGCAAAACTGAAGATCTAAACCTATTTTGTTGTGGTTTATGTTTTGTGGCTCACTCATTTTGATTTGTTCTCATATATGTTTCGAACTGTTTCTTTTGTACTGTTTGGACATTGTTGTTACGATCTCTTACCCGTTTTTACGGGCTATAAACAATCAAGAAAGCAAAAAAAAAAAAGCTTGGAAAAATCGATAATTTCCATCATAAATATTATAACCACCAATAATTAAATCTTCATAAAAAAAAATCCAAATTTTCTACTCCCATTATCCCATGTTACTTAAACTCCTAGCTCATGGACGAATTTTGAATTAGTGACATTTTCTACATATGCAAGTAAAATGCAACTATGAACAAAAGAATTACTACAATTCAAACTTTATGAGGCAAAAGATGCCACATAGGAAAAAGTGAAGCCTAAACTATTCCCCTTCCAAAACAAAATCCATAATTAATTAATAATCAAATAAATAAGGTAGTAAAAAGATATGAGTGACTCAGCAACTAGTAAGTGTTTTCAAAATTTGACCTTATCCATTTTCTTGTTTTTATGGGGAAATACCTACACAATTTTCAAACCATACAAAGTTGATAATGACAACCCCCAAAAATTAGGGGACAGAAAAAAAAAAGAAAAAAGAAAAAAAAAAAACCCACCTCAGTATTATAAACCTTATCAATGCTTCCACCCAATCCATACCCTTATACTTATCCAAAATAAAATAATTTTTATTTTGGTCCCCTTTTCTTATTTTATTTTTCATACATATCCACACCATATATATATCATGAACATCATTTTATGCAACATGTCTCCTTCATATATACCCATTTCAAATAAGGAAAAGATAACCAAAAAAAATAGCAAAATCCCATATGAAGAAACAAGCAAAGAATAGTTTTTCATCATCCATGGATTCTTCAACAAAGGAAGATTATTCAGATTCATCTGATCATAGGAATTTCTCATCATCATCAACATTGTCATCAGATTTGATGGAAGATGGATCATCATCATCATCATCATCATCATCACCATCATCATTATCATCATCATCATCTTGCAATGGTCCTTTGTATCAATTATCTGATCTCATGGCTCAACTTCCCATCAAGTAAGCAAATATATATTCCACTTTTGTTGTCATTTTTTGTGTGAAATTGTCATCTTTTGGTTGCAATGTGAAGTGGGTTTTTGCTAAAATGCATCTATTTGGTCTATTTTGACAATAATATAGAATATGGGTTGTAGTTTTTGGTTGAAATAAAAAACTTTATGATGGGTTTTTTTTTTTTGGCTAAAATGCATATACTTGGGTTTACTTTTTAGACAACAATAGAAAATGGGTTTACTTTTTTGGTTGAAAGAAGGAACTACAATAGAAAATACATTTTATTTAGTCTTTTTAACAATAGAAAATGCATCTATTTGGTCTAGTAGAAATTGGGTTGTAATTTTTGGTTGAAATTGGAAACATATATGCATTAGGAATGCATCTATTTGGTCTTTTTGAACAAGAACAGAAAATGGGTTGAAGTTTTTGGTTGAAATAAGAACTTTATGAAGTTGTTTAGCTAAAAATAGAGATAGGTTGTAGTTTTTGGTTAAAGTAATACTAATATGAAATGGGTTTGGCTTCAAATGGGAGTCACTAAGATGATTTTTTTTGGATCTTTTCCTAATAAAAATAAATGAATAAACATGGGTTTTTCATTTTTTTTTTGGTTATTTAAGAATATAGAAGGCTGAAAACTTCAATACTAAAACATGGGGTTTTCATATTTCGCTCTAAATTGAAAGGTTAGGTTGTATTTATGCCTACACAAAGAAGAAATTTTGGGTATAAGATTAAAATCTCTATCATGATTTACGATCTTATGATTTTATAATCCAAAATCCTTGATGAGGTTCTACTGTTTACATTTTGATCCACGATCTTATGTGTATTAATTCTGATTCTAACTGTCCCATGGATTCGAACGAGGATCCCGATTCTAACAACTTAATATAAGATGCTAATTTTCCATTGTTTGGTTTTTGTTACAGGAGAGGATTATCCAAATACTACCAAGGAAAGTCAGAATCTTTTGCATCACTAGCAAGTGTTGAGAATTTGGAAGATCTTGCAAAGAGAGAAAATCCCTACAGAAAGAGAATCAAATTGAGCCCAAAAACAACCATTTCAAAGAAGAAATCTTTTGCAAGAGGGGGTTGTTTTTCATCATCTTCATTGAATAAAAATAATAATAATAATACTAGTATTAATAATAATTTATTGCCCAGTTTCAGGCTACAGGATTTCTAACATAATAGTGATGTAAAAATTCCTCCATTTTTTTGGAGGTTGTAGAAAGTTAATTAGAATTTGAATTACTCAATAGGTTTAGCATGGAGTAGTAGTATGTCTAATTTTCAGCAAATTTTTTCCTCCCTCCTCAAAATTTTGGAAAAAAAAGGAAAAAAATCCAGGGAAAATAGAGGAGTTATGAGTGAGTTGAGTTGTAATTGTTGGATGATTCACAATTTTGCAGTGAATGATCCTTTGGATATTGACTGTTGGAGCCTTTTTTTTTGTAAAGGTAATAGTTTCTTCCTTGAAATTATTTGTCTTTGTAAATAGATATAGTTAAATTTTATAATTTTAATTAATTTTTGAATATATAAAATGTTCCTTAAAATACTAATCACTGAATTTAATTATAGCAAAAAGTATGTTAATATAATTATAATTTTGTAATTTTTGTAAATAAATAATGGTAACAAACAATAATTAATTTCATGAATATTAACGGGGTATGCCTTTGGTCATAATGAACATTATGGCCTTTGTGATACCCTTGTTAGTGTGCTGGTAGTTTTATCTGTGAATAAAATGTATGATTTAATAACAAATAGATCATATATAGTTCTAGAATCACGCAGCATTGTTGTTTTGATATGTTAAATATTTGTTAATGTTCAAAAATTTATACATAATAATGATCAAAATTTACATATTCCATTTCTTTTAAAAAGTTACATATAACATTTTCAAAATATGACGAACAAATAAAAAAATTATTAAATATATAGTATGTTCAATAAATTATCAAACAAAAACTCTATTTAAAATAAAGATCCTTAAATTAAGGAATAACTCCAATATGAATTCATTTTAAAATTCTTTAAAAATTACCTTGATAAAAGAATTTTCCACCACAACTATCGTATAAGACGGTCATCTTTAAAGTAATCCAAGTTATGCACTCATAAAGGACGGGCAAACCCTCAAAAAACTAAAAGTTGGATCACTTAGAAATATTAACAAAAAAAAATTAAAATTTTAAAGCAAAAACAAAAAACAAGTATTAATTATAACTGCTACTTTCAAAAAAAAAATTTACAGTCCAAACCCAAATATGTCACTTGATCCCACTTTTCTTGGATTGCATCTCGTCTTGTATGATTAGCTTTAAAAAGCTTTTAATCCTTAAGAATCACTTATCACATCAACGAATGGTCCATGTTAGATTGCCTTTAAAGAATGATTCTCGTTAGATAAAGTGGTAGAAAAATTGGTTTTGCCAAATTTGCTTCTAAAGAAGGAAGATGGTGACAAAACCATTGAAAAGATAAATGGTGAAATTGTCAATGAAATAAAATTAAACTTTTTCTGGGACAAAGTTTCAAAAGAAGGAAGGCTTCCTCAAAGCCAATGATAGGCACGATGTGGATTTTTAAGAAGTCTGGTGAGCACTTTGAACGTGCAAGGTATATAGTGAAGTATACTCATTTTACTAGCAATAATGATATACTCATTAAAATGGTTGATAGTAGCTTCGATAACCATGTTAACGTCCCATATACTTGAGTCAAACAATGGGTACCATTTATGACCCTCATTGAATTGATCGCAGTTCGTTGATAAAAGGTCTTTTAAAAGGATTGTCTTGTGAGTGGTTCATTCACTACTGTTGTGAGAGGTTCATTCACTACTGTTGTGAGTGGCGTTGTGTTAAAACAAGTGAAACATTTTCCATCTGAACTAAGAGATTACTTGGAGGATGGTTCCCTACCTAATGAGTTAAACTCTTGTACTCCTCCTGTAATTGAAGATTTCTTTCGGGTGGTAAAGCCCATACTAAGCATTAAAAGAAGGGAGAAAACGATGCCGGAAGTTAAATGTTGTCTAGTAAGTGAACTTGCACACAAAAGTTACTCCTTTGATAAATTTGAAACATGAAGACGGAAAGGAAAGGAGTGGATAGCCTAGAACGGAAAGTTTGTAAGAAGATTTAAAGAAGCACAAGCGGAAGTTTTCTTTAAATTGTAGCAATATTTCGACATCCTTTTGAGATGTTTGGCTGCCTTGAGCTGTTGAGTTTTGTTTATCTTGTTGTTGTCATTGTGATCTAGCTTATATTATCCACTATATGGATTTATACCTCCAAACATTCTTCAAGCTTTGACTAATCGGGAAACCAAAAGGCTAAAGAAAATCGCCAAAACTCGGAAGAGTTATGTTTATAGATGAGCTTTCCTCACATTCTTTTCTCTCCTTTGCTATGCATAAAAGGCAACCTACCATGAAAAATCAATGAAATCAAGAAGAATTACAGTATGATTGAAGAATGCTAATGCAATCCCCAAAATTTACAAATGATACTCCCTCTATTTCACTATAAAAGTCATTTTACTAATCTTTACGAATATCAATTTATGGGAAGCCTCATCAAATCTTGTAAACAGGTGTAATTCCAAGAAGATGAAAGCATTTCCTCATCACCACTGCGGTTGCTTCACACAGCAACAGCCGGCTCGTCTCTTCTGTCGAACCAATCACCTGCAACACCAAATTTCATTTTTTAAAAAAAAAAAATCTTGCGGATCCTTCAGAATCAGTCTCTCCCCTTATAGTAATGTTCGTCGTGGTAAGGTTGCCTACACCATAAACCCTAAACCCTAAAAGACCTTAAACCCTAAACCTACAGGCTACAACATAACTGAACGCACCCATACAAAAGCAGGACCCACGCTAAGAAATGTTTGCTGTTGAAAGCATCAAGGAGGCTTTTAATTCACACGCCCGGTGTTCGGAAATATGCCGGAATCATCCTTTACATGAACATTTGTTCATGAGGTAAGACTACTTACATTTGGATCCCCAAACCGCACTCAAACATGTTTTGCAGCGGTAAGGCTGCCTACCCTAAACCCTAAAAAAAACCTTAAACCTACATGCTACAACCCAAACTAAAGCTTACAAAAGTGGGACCCACACAGAGAGTTGTTTTCTATAGACGTTAGCTAGTTCTTTTACGTAATGTAGACCATAGATAGTGACATCAGTTGTGGTAAGGCTGCTTACAGACTACAGACCCACAAAAGCGGGACCCACACTGAGTTGTTTGTTTCACTGTTGAAAGTATATCCAAGGGACTAAGAAGGCTGAACACATTTGGTGTTTGGAAAGTATAGACACTAGCTAGTACTTTTAGACAATGTAGTCATGCCACTCAGAAGACAAACATGCCACAAAACTCATCGAGTTTGCTATCGCCGAATGGAGAAGCAATTGAAAGCAAATTCAAACAAACCCTAACTAAATGGAGGAAGCAAAAAGATGGGGAAGAATGTGTACTGTACCGGACAATTCGAGTAGAAACCAGTGTAGCGTTCTGACAAGTCATACAGGTAGTCACATAGAATGTTCGGGAAGAGATTGGTACAAGCCTCCTCAACAACCTGATTAGCATCAAAGAAGCAGCTTTTTTTTTGGGTCAAATGTTCCAATGAAGCTATATACGTAGTTTTTGCTTTTGTGCAAGTTACCTCAGAAAACCTAAGCAAATGAAGCCCTAAAGCGCGTTCGTCTGGATGATCCAAGATTACCTCCCCATTCTGCATGAAAAATCATAACTATAATATACCGCACGATTGGTTAGTTTCTGGGGAAAAACAAGACAAATGAAAAACTAACCTTCTTCAGTTCCTCGATGTCTTTGCCAGATTTTCTGATAATCGAGCAAATCCGAGCATGTGCATAGAGCAAATAGACTGCTGTTTTACCCTGTCCATCAAAGTGTTATGTGAAATTGCAATTTGGGTAATTTTTCAGAAGCAAATTCTACAATCATTTGTATGACTTATGCTTGAAAATGAGAAGAGGTAGGGAGATCGAGGGATAATGATTAATATGAAAGTATACCCATGGTATCGTATCCTCAAAGTAAGCTAACAATAATGAGAAGAAAAAAATAAAGATACCTTATCGTTGAGCATCTGATCAAAGCTAAAGGTATAGTTGGTAAGTCTATTGTTCTTCAAGTCAGCAAACCTGCAAAAACAGAATGGTGATACTATAGTATTCGTGATCTAGCCATGAAAATGCAAAAGGAAAAGGTCCACCAAATCCATTGTTGACAATGACTCAACTCTGGATAAAATGGGCAAATGCATGGACCGAAAATGGCAAAAGAACTGGCAGATAGTACACAGCAACAAAGACCACATAGAAAGTGCAGAATCTTACTTAATAGCCCCATAACCAATTGCCTCAGCAGTTTGCTCCAATTCATCTTCAGACCATTCATTAGCCTTACCTAACCAAACAGCAATCAGTATGAAAATCTTACAAATCATATTCTTTTTCTTACAGTGGTAAGTTGGCCCGCCCACTGAGCCCCCTCTATAGGGTGTAAAAACTCAGCAAGCTAGCGGGCGGGAGAAGGGGGTACTACAACACCAAACTATGCTCACAATGAGCCTTAAAAAATTCCAACAATTCCCACAAGGAAATTGTGGCCACCGGGATTCAAACCCAGGTGAGGGAAGATAGACCTCCCACTCCCGGGCCAGCTGAGCTACAAGCTCTAGGGGAAATGTTACAAATCATAGGAAAGCATTGAGAACTGCGACGAAAAAGAACTTGGTTGATTTCAAGATTGGTGAAGTGGTAATGCGAAACATATGCAAACCATACAAGCAAGAGATGAAACAACTTGTGATACCTCGCTCAATAAGCGCTTGTTTACTCCTATTCTTTGCTTCATCGAGTAAATCAGCTAGACGAACGACATCAGAACTTCGAGTTCGGAACCGCTTTCCATCCTCCCCAAGCACAAGACCGAAGCCAACATGACTAGCTCTTGGATATAAATGGTCATCAAGAGGAAGCCAACCCGCAAGCTTTGCGGCCTGTGAGACATAGCCACATCAGTAAAATAGAGAATTCATATGTGAACCCAAGGAAAACAACACAAGGAATGAGCAAATTATGGATAACGACAGCACTTAACTGTCATGTTACATGAACAAGTTAAAACCTTGGGCCTCAGTTTGGCACAATTTCTAAAGCAAGGTTAACAGATGGTTGTATTTTTAGAATTGTCTGAAAACATTGTCAAGCTCTAATTGTATCAGCATACTAAATTCCAATATACTCTTCAATATGCAAGAACCATAGTCGAGAGGCCACGAGATTAATGGGTATTGTATGCCACCACAACAGCAAACAAACAGCATTTTAGAGTCACGCTTCAGAATACAGGAGCCATAAAATGGAGAGTATTGTATACAATCTTCAAAATTTTTGGAAAAATGTTCAAAAGTTATCAATGTTTGAATATTGCCCCCACACATCTCGTTGTATGGTATTCCCAATTTCCACTTTAGATTGTTCGGAAAGTATTGGATGCCACCATATTGCTTGTTTCATGCTGTCTTGGGCTATGTTACTCCGACTCTTCATTTTCCCTGCCGTACCCGTGTCGGACCCTTGATACCCAAACAACGGTACTGCACTTGACACTTCAAATTACAATGAAAATGTATAAAATTTCTTTAAAATAGCCGAGTCCGACACCCATATCCGTGTCCGCTATGGACACAGCGTCAGTGGCGGATCCAGCCACTTAATTTAGGGGTGTCCAATATATTTGTCACGTTTTCCAGTTTACTATTTCACAATCTTGTACAATAAACCCAACATATAATTTGATAAATTAACGGTCAAAGTTTAAAATTTTTGACCTAATTAGTCAAACTTGGACAATTTATTTGGGACGGACAGATTAATATTTTAGGGTTTTTGGCTTGCTGCTAAATTGAACACCCCTATTATATTTTTTGAGACTTCTTTTACGGTGTCCACTTGCTCCAATTAAGAAAATTTCTTCCAAATAATATTAGAAAATCACAAATTTTTCTTTGGCTAGGGGTGTCCGTGGACACCCCAACATAAGCTTGAGATCCGCCCATGACACGCGTACTCGAGTCCGAGTAACATAGGTCTTGGGATGTCACCTACAGATCTTCCAGAAGCTACCCATAAAACCATCACAACTAATTACATTGTATAAGGAGATACGCGGGCTTTCATCAGAAGTACAAAATGTATAATGGTGAGAGCTTCTTGAGGACTGGCAAATTAAAATTTGTAATGCACGGTATCTGAGATTTCTACAAAAATGTTAGACAAATTGTCAAACTATCACTACATACTCTTTTGACACGGCGACTGCAAAAATATTTTAGGTATTTCAAGACGATTCAAAACAATTATGGAAAACAAAGGCTACAGTCCAAGTGACAAACAATGACTCTAAAAACAGCCAAAAAGCCTGAAAGACTTCAGCAAAGCCTCTGGTGCCTCCAATACTAAGGCTATTTACTAGTAGTCTTCAGCATTTCGGAAAAATCTCAAGAAAATTTGTCAAATAGTGATATTACGCTACTACGGACCTGTTAACCTGTCAGGCTGTCCCATATCCTTGGAGATCTTAGGTCCATTCTATATTTCCCTATTATAATAACTTACCATCTATATACTTATGATTTTTCTTACTAATTTGAACTCAAGAAAACAGAAAGCACCCAGAGAAACTCGGCCACTACTGTATTAAAAAAAACAAGCATGATTGGGCATATAGATACTGACATGGAAGACCATTTCAAAGTGCTCACGCTGACCAACATCAGTTACATATATTATCCATTCCGCCTTCTCCTCATTGAGACGGTACCTACCACATGCAATCAACAGGAGGGAAAAAAATCAAAATCAATTGTCATCCGCTGCAATCTGGATATCAAGTTTGACTACAAGAACTCAAGGGCAGCAACAATTCCGTAAATAAAAAAACACGAGAAAATATGACACCGTGACCATAAAAGTCAAGTGTTGAGGACAAATGCATCTTGATAACTACAAACTAAAAGGAACTTCACAACCATAAGCCCCAAGAACATAGAACTGAGAACTAACCAAAGAGCTGTTAAATCAGTTGAAGCATAATTGAAACCTCCATCTCTCTTCACAACTATAAGAGGTATACTTTTGCCTTCAATGAATATAACGCGAGCACCCTCACTTTCTTCAATCAGACCTTTACTGCTCAAAATCTCCAGAACGCTTGGGATATATGGGTTGTAGAAGCTTTCTCCCTAAGGAAAAGGAGTAGAATTGGGAACTGAACAATTGTGTTCTTTTGAGGGTAGATTCAGGTTGAATAGATTTTAGTAAATATTGATTGGTCAGCAATGCATTGGGAAAACGTGTAAATTTTAGAAATGTTGGGTAATTTGGGTAATGTTTAATATGAGTATTTTGTTGCATGATGTGTCAAATTTTCAAAATTTCACACGTTTTTCCAATACTTATCAACCAATATTTACCAAAATCTATCCAACCTAAGTTTATCCAACAGACATTCATTGCATTACCCAAATTGAAAGAATTGTACCTTTTCCTCTAGGTGGACTCCAAGCCTTTCATATACTTTGTGAAATTCCCTACGACTAATTTCACAGATTTTCGCCCATGCCTTGCGATACTTGGGCTCTCCACCCTGTGATACAAGTTGTTAGCATGACATGGAATGCCTACAAACAAATCAAAACTAGCATACGACAAACAGCAAAGCATGACAATCACACTGAGATCCCTAAATTGCTCTTACTGTTGAGGCTGTCAAATAAGGGTGTGGAAGATAAATATAGTCCCTCCTTTCCAATTTTATAGGTCGCTAAATTTATGCGTCAGCCAAACTTTGACAACTTTGACCATTAATTTTGCAACATGTACAATGTCCTATTGTACGAAAGTGTTATTATTAGATACCTAACAAAAAAAATACTATCATAAGAGTATAATGTTGTAATTTTTTTTTTATCAAATAGCATATGAGAAAGTGTGAGTCAAAGAATAACATTGGAGACCGTGAAGCATTTACTAGACAAATGAAATGGGAAGGAGCGAGTATTGTACAGCCTATAAAAGTTAAGTGAGGTCACTCTAGTGGCATACAGTTGCGGAAAAGAAAAGGGTACACAAACTTCAGAACAAAGTGGCATGTTTTAAGTACAAAGGCAATAAGGCATGCTAACCCCTCTTAAATATCACATAATCATGCTAAGTTCACTAAGATTAATTATTTACCTGAAGACTGACCACCGCTTTTTGAGCTCTTTCCTTGAAGATGAGATCATCATCAAATCTTTTTTTGGATTGTTTGTAGAAGGCCTAGCAAGGCATCACCCAAATTCCAAAGTCAAAAAAAGTAACCAACAGTTTCATCAACATTCGAGCAAGCAGAGCATATGTAAATACAATGCGCTAAGAAACAATTAATAGTTCAAACAAATAAATAAACAATAAGTAGCACACGCATGTATCAGCTTCTTTCCCTCACTCACTCCCCCTGCTCTTGTGGTAGGATTTCTGGAGAACATTCCACTACCTATACTTCCCAATATCAGGAGCAAGATAGCCAGCCCATTTTCATTCTTTATTCTGATTCTCACCATTTCCAACTGGCCACTAAGATTTAGGATTACAATCAGAAAGCACACGGGGAAAATACACACTCCTATGTTGTTTTACTTCAACTTGAAAAATAAGAGCAGAATGGACCAACTATATTCTTTACAATAATAAAGGTAACGCCCTGTGTTGGGGTTTTTTTGTTTGGGGGGGGGGGGGGTGTTAATCAAAAATAATATTGGCAATCTTGAACGAGATAGACTATCAACTTCTACCATGTTAAACAAAAATAGCCATCCTTTGTCGTCACATATTTAAATCTACCTTTTTTCAAGATTTAACTACTAGATAGAATGCCACCATGAATTAGTATGAATCTTTAAGGGATTGCATGGTTTGGAATTTAGGTCACTGAAGGCAGTTCCTTGGAGGATCCCCTCTGCCCTTTCTAACTGTCTAGCTAACTGGTAATGGCTACTACAGCAACATGGACGCATGTTGGTTTGTCTTATTAGCCGCCTATGACTAAGAGTGGCATTTAGTTTATTGGTGGGGATATAGAAGGATCCCCGTAACTATGATCTTGATATTTAAGGAGTAGGTAGTATTATGATTTTTGATATGGAATGAAGGTGTTGTCAACGGTTGGTTCCTTTATGCACCGGTATTACTTGCTTTAAATATTGCTTTGTACCACGGCCATAATGTTCACAAAGAAATAAGCCATCTAGTAAAAGTCCCATTTCAAGTTTAACAATCTTGTTAATAAAGTTCTAATGATCATATTGCAAAGCAACAACGAAACTTGATTGATCCCTTGAACAAGCCCTGTACTACGAAACATTGATATACAATTGCTTGCATATTTGAAAATTAAGCCCCTAAACACCCCCCCCCCAAAGAAAAAAGAGAAGGGACTCACACTCTCGGCCACTATGTCCTTTTGACTACCAAAGCCCTTGACGAGACATCTCAGCTTAAACTCCCAAACCAAGATGCCATCAAGAAACTTAAGATTAAAATAGCCCAAGGCTCAAAAAGGCACAAAAGGGTCATGGAGCCTAGGTGCAAGTTCTAGGCAAAAGCACGTGCCTTTTGGCCGTGAGGTGCACTTCATATATATTATTTCTGTGAATGAAAATCACTCCAATATGGAGAAGTGTAGGAGTTGTGAGTGCTTCTAGCGGCACTTTAGGGTTGAGGGGGTCGAATTAGAAGGAACCACAACAAAAAGAATTTTTTATATTTCTTTCATAGTGTAAAAGCAATTGTCGCTGACACTTTACAGCCTAATAAGGATGTGCATGGTCCAGATCACAGGAGGCAATTCCTAGAAGGAACCTCCCCCTCCAGAAAAAACTCTATCAGAAAAACATAATAGGAAACTAATTTTAAAAGTCAATCAAAAACTAGTCAACATACCTCAAGATCTTGTATTGGTATTTCACTTCCATCCTCCCATTCTGGGAATTGTTCAAACAAGAACTCAATCAACATTCCAAACTGCAAAACATTAATTGTTTTTCACAGATTAATACGAAGATAATGTGGCTCTCAGATGAAGATCAACAATGAAGAAATTCCCAGAGACCCTTATGAATGGGTTTCCTTTTTTCATTCATGAATCTGTTCAGTTGAAAAATTACAATGGCCTGGCAAATCCAGTATCATCCAGTAAGAACAGAGAGAACTAGCTCTGTTCAGACAATAGTTCGAAATTTACTTTTTCCCTCAGTCCAACATAGATTTTGTTATTCTATCGTGAGCTCCCTCGCAGGAATTTTAAGTTTTTAACTACCTAAACAACAGACAGGATACTTGGCAACCTTTTAATCAATTACATATGCAACATTTGAGAAATATCCAACCAAAATGGATTCCAATCGTTTATTCGTGACTTTTCTTGACAAATGTGAGTCAAAATGGACAATTATTCTAAAATAAAGGATGTCTTACAGAAGACAACATGAATACGGTATAAAAAGTAGACGTCCCCATTTATGACATCCAGAGACAACTAACGAAGAAATCCAACAATATAGTAACTGAGCACAGAGACAGTCTTCAGAAAAGTCTGAAAATAAAAGAAAGGGAAATCTATTCCCGGGATGCTGAACTTGCAAAATAGCCTAGGTGTGATGAATGATCATACAACAAGAGACCAAGGAGCCTATAGTACAATCTCATATCTAGAGCAAGTGAGAACAAAATATGAAATATTTATTTGATGCTAAGATTACATTCAACCACCTCAGGTTGGCGGGACTACAATGGGGTTTGTTGTTATGTTGTTGCTAAGGTTACGTTCAACCTTTAAAGCAAACAACCCTAAAATAAAAATGCGCGGGTATTATGCATGGGCAGCAATACAGCCATGCAAGGACAGTTGAAAAATTGTGCTCTGTTGTGTAGCTTGCAAACCGCGTGACCTTTGGACCAAATGCATACAGCAGGAAAACTATAAATAAATAAATAATCCAGGAAAATTGTCTTCCATCCACCAAGTGGCCGAAGAATGACAGAAACAACATTATAACAACAATCCTCAACTTTCTAATCATGAATTGGTCATTGAGTTCTATCTTCTCTTAGACTAATCTACTCTTCAGTATTCATTCTTACATACTCTTCCCTCTATAGCTTCATATTATCTTATTTTTCCCTTTCATGAAATTTGACATGGTAGGTCGTGCATCATCGACGGACTGAACGAGAGCTTATTCAGGATAATAATAATTATTTATTTTTCTGTTGAGGTAGTTCTTATGCTTGAAAACTTGGTCAATGACATAAAGTTTGAAGTAAGCATTGACAACGAAATTAACGACATAAAAGTGAAGAACATAACAACACTTAAAAAAGGGAAGGTTACCTGTGTTCCCCAATCGCCAACATGGTTTCTACGAAGAACTTCAACACCAGAAAACTCGAGCATCCGGGCTAGAGTATCTCCAATTATAGTTGACCTCAAGTGCCCGACATGCATTTCCTTTGCAATATTAGGCGATGAGAAGTCCACCACAGCTCTATCAATTGACAACTTTGGGGCCCATGTCTGGACGCCTTCCATAAGCATCTTTTGAATGCTCTGTGGCACCAATCTTGAAGATAAACAAATCGGCACATACACAAATAAAGATCTAGCTAGTGCAATGAGCAACTGAAATTTAAGGATGCCCAATAACCTTTGCTAACCATGTCTTTGATAGGACGATATTCACAAATCCCGGTCCCGCTACAGAGCATTCCTCAATCATTTCCGAGGCAGGCAAGTTTTTCATGATAGCCTAATATAACCATGAAACAGAAAAATGTTGGTGGAATTCACAGAGAAGCTAAAACCCTAATTCCCTAGGCAACGAAAAACAACAGCAGTACCTCCCCAACTGATCTCGGGTTCTTGTATTCAGCATTCTTCCCCTTGATCTTGGAGAACAAGCTCATAGCGTTGTTGCTGCGCCAAGACAAAATTTCTTTCTTTAGTGCATAGCAAGCAAATTGAGAGAGCTAGCTCTAAGATCTTTTTGGTAGTTTCCCTTTAATAAGTTGTGCTGAGGCCTGAGAGATGATTGGGAGAAGGATAGTGCCCATAACCTGGATGGTTGAATAAGAGTTTATTTTTTCACTTTAGATTGTAATGGACTAAAGTAAAATGCCTCATTGAAACTCCTCTGCTTCTTTTTCCATTGAGTATTAGATAGTGAACGATTTCTAAATCTTGGATCAATTGGAATCAGTCTCTCTAAATTGCAAAATTTCGGGGTAAGACTGCTACATTTGACTCCTCCATACCTCACCTGACGGGATTTTGGAGTATTGGTTTTGGTTTAGTGCATAGCAAGCAAATGTCCCTAATCCAGATAATTGAAAAAGAGTAAAAAAAAAAATTCAACTTAGATTGTAATGTACTAAAGTAAAATGGCTCATTAAACCATCTCTACTTCTGTTTTCATGGAGTAGTAGGTAGTAAATGATTTCTAAATTTTGGGTCAATTGGAACTAGTCTCTCTAAATTGCAAAATTTGGGGTAAAATTGTTTCATCTGACCCCCTCCATACCTCGCCTAGGTGAGATTTCAAAGTATTGGTTTTGGCTTTGGTTAGTGCTTAGTGAGCAATCAAGCATTCTATACATAGACCAACAAAATTCCAAACATACAAAGCCCGAAACCCATCATCAATCTAGGTCGTACCATTGATAATCGCCAAAGTTTGCAGCACAAGCAGCAACTAATGGCTCTACACCAGCCTCACTCGGAACAGTTTCCCTAAGGGACTTCTCAAACACTCTCTCTAATTGTCGTTTCACATTACCGCCATCTTCCACCTGCATAAGCATGAACATTTCAATGCTACATGAAACAACAAGAAAGCAACACAAACCACCTATATACATCAAGCTAGAATCCAATAAAGTTTCAACAAGGTGAACTTACAGTTGTCATGTCTGAGAAAGCTCGTATTGTGGTAGCCAACAGAAGTCTTCTAGGTGTTCTCCTTAAGAAACCTATCTAAGTTTTTCCAAGCAACCAATGTGGTTAAAACAAACTTTCCCAATACTACCTAAACAACTACTGACATTGACACTGAAACCAGAAGAGTTTTCGGCCCAAATAGTCTCTACTTTCGGGTCCTTACTTGAGGATAATCCAAACTGACTTTTCGTCCATCAATAACCCAAAATTTTGACCTATTTTCTATAACTAAGCTTTTTACCTACTTAGGCACCGCATTCTGGACTGTTAAGCCTAAAATTGCTAAAGCATTTAGTTACAGAAATAAGTAAAAAATTTGGACTATCGATGGACAAAAAGTCAGTTTGGATTATTACCCATCAAACACCAAAAAGTAGGGCTTATTTGGGGCCAAAAAACCAAACCAGAAACATGTCTATTTTAAATGATTGGGAAAAAAAAACACCCTTCTCAACATACATTCAGAAACTACACAGTCCAAAGGTCAACACAAAACTTGCAAATTCAGAAATTCTCAGCATATATTCAGAAACTAGATAGTCCAAAAGGCCACACATAATTTGCAAACTCAGAAACATGCCAATTTCTTCCAAGCAATCGATGCGATTACTGCAAAATGTCCCAATAATTCCTTACTAAATTACAACTAACATTGCAAACAGAAACTACAAGACCCAAAAGGCCACAGAAAACCTCCAATTTGAGAAAAGAGAAACGCAAATAGCAAAATTGTTAGCATGAATTGCAGCATATTTCTCAGCTGGAGTAAACTAACGACTGAAATTTCTACACTAGATAGTGGAAATGTGTACAATTTAATTAAGCTGTGAAGGCATGATAATCAACAAACAAGGCGAAAATTGATCAGAATCCATAACATCGATTAATACAAAATGTCCCAATGATTCCTTCCTAAATTACAACTACCATTGCAAACAGGAACTACAAAACCCAAAAGGCCACAGAAAACCTCCAATTTGAGAAAAGAGAAACGCAAATAGCAAAATTGTTAGCATGAATTGTCGCATATTTCTCAGCTGGAGTAAACTAACGGCTGAAATTGCTATACTAGACAGTGGAAATGTGTACAATCTAATTAAACTGTGAAGACATGATAATCAACAAAAGAGGCGAAAATTGATCAGAATCCATAGGATCAATTACTACAAAATGTCACAATGATTCCTTCCTAAATTACATTGCAAACAGGAACTACAAAACCCAAAATGCCACAAAAACCTCCGATTTGAGAAAAGAGAAATGCAAATAGCAAAATTGTCAGCATGAATTGCCGCATATTTCTCAGCTGGATAAACTAATGAATGAAATTTCTGCACTAGACAGTGGAAATGTGTACAATCTAATTAAGCAGTGAAGGCATCATAATCAGCAATTACTACAAAATTGATCAGAATTCATAACAGCAATTACTACAAAATGTCCCAATGATTCCTTCCAAGATTACATTGCAAACAGGAACTACAAAAACCAAAAGGCCACAAAAACTTCGAATTTGAGAAAAGTAAAAAGTAAAAACGCAAATAGCAAAACTGTTGGCATGAATTGCAGCATATTTCTCAGCTGGAAAAACTAATGAATGAAATTTCTACAGTAGAAAGCAATGAAGACATGATAATCAACAAACGAGGTGAAAACTGAAATTCATAACAGCGATTACTACAAAATGTCACAAAAACTTCGAATTTGAGAAAAGAAAAACGCAAATAGCAAAACTGTTAGCATGAATTGCAGCATATTTCTCAGCTGGATAAACTAACGACTGAAATTTCTACAGTAGAAAGTATAAGCGAGTACAATCTAATTAAGCAATGAAGACATGATAATCAACAAACGAGGCGAAAATTGATCAGAATTCATAACAGCGAACACAGAAAGAAAGCAAGCAGCAATGGATAAGAATGATACGATGAGAAAAACGAGAAGAAGACTGACCAGGAGAGCAGAAAGAAGAAGTAGAGCGATGGAGAGAGAGAAATGGGGAAGGAGAAGTAATGGTTGCCGCCATTGTTAAAGTTTCTCTACTCAACCTTCCTTTGCTTTGGTTGGTTGGCCCTTCCTCTCCACAGGGTTCGGCTCATCCATGGAAGTTATGAAGTTCATGGAATCATGTTTATTTAGTATTAGAGTAATTTGGCAAGCATGTAATTGCATGGTAAGTGTTTATCTTTTTATCTTTATTTATTTGAGTGTGATAATTGGGTAGAACATTCATTTTTAAATTAGATATCCTAACTTAGGAGTGGTCGGTTGGAAAATAGGTTTACTTGGATCAGGTCATGGTGGACATATTAGGCATGTAGGGTGGGGTCGGGTCAAGAGTCTGTCCATTGTAGTTGTGAGTCGGGTTAGAGCTTTTCTAGGTGATGAGTGTAATTTGTATATATGTAAACTTGGATGATTTGGTGTGAATTTGGATGATTTTCGATATGTTTGTATTATTTTATATCCGAATTTCCCATTTCATACTTGGTTGGAGTTTGGTGTATTTTTGTAGAAAATTTAAGGAGAAATGAAGAAAATCAAGCTCAAGTTAAGTATTGAAGTCCAAGTTTATGACAAGTTGAAGGAAGATGATGAAAATTCCACCCCAAGACCCAAATTCTAGGCCACACACGAAGGGTCCTGTCCAAGACTCAACATGGGTGATCAAATGGCCAAAACGGACCGTTCTAGGGTCCAACGGCCTCAAATTTGAGTTTTTGGGTTCAACACGACCCATGACTAACACGGGTCGTATGGGGGGCAACACGAGCCTTGTTGACTTGGCACGGACTATGTTGCACCCTGCTTATTGCATTTCGCCGTTTCAAGTCCCATAATTGTTATATAATTGTGGATTCGACTGTTTTTCCATCATTCATCCCAGCAATTACGACCATTGATTATCCCATTAATCTCCATCTTTCATCCACATTTCATCTATAGCCATTGTTATAGCAAAGAATTGGGAGTTGTTGAGTTATGAATATCGATTTCCAAGTTATATATTGAAGTGGAGGAGCAAAAGTCTTCACCGTTCATCATTCAAGCAAGGGTCAGTCCTCTTCTCGGTTTATTTCTCATTCTTTTAGATTTTCCAAGAAAGAAAGCAAGCAACAATGGATAAGAATGATACGATGAGAAAAACGAAAACTAAGAAGACTGACCAAGAAGGCAGAAAGAAGAAGTAGAGCGATGGAGAGAGAGAGAAATGGGGAAGGACAAGTAATGGTAGTCGTCATTGTTAAAGTGTCTACTCAACCCTCCTTTGCTTTGGTTGGTTGGCCCTTCTTCTCCACAAGGTTCAACTCATCTATGGAAGTTATGAAGTTCATGGAATCATGTTTGTTTAGTATTAGAGTAATTTGGCAAACATATAATTGCGTGGTTGATAAGTGTTTATCTTTTTATCTTTACCTATTCAGGTTCAATTTGGGTTGAGCATTCGTTTCTTATTGGATGTTCTAAACTTAGGGGTGGCCGGGTGGGCAATAGGTCTGATTGGGTCAGGTCGTGGTTGACCTATTAGTTATGTAGGGTGGGTTCGGGTCAATAATCTGCTCATTGTAGTTGTGTATCGGGTTGGAGTTTTCTAGGCTACATCTTATCCACCCATTCAAGTTCGACCTATTTTAACTTTAGAGTTAAAATGAAGTGTATTTGCTTTAAAAAAATAGTTATGTTAATTATTGTTTATTGTAAATATTGTAATAAGATATTTAAGTAAGTTTAACATTTTAAATAATAAGTTATATCTAGCTATTGCTTATCATATTGTTTTGATTGGTTTATGCACAATCATATACTCATATTGTCATGAGTTGCTATTTTCTCAGTATAATTTGTGATAAATATGATTATGTTTTTATCTTGTTTGTTATGTTATGTACTGTCTATTTTTATATTGCTTTGTTTGTTCTATTACTTATACATATTCAACACTCAATCAATTAGTCATAAACACTCAAGTACCCATATTTTAACACTCATATTTGTACATATACTCTTATATAATAATCATCCCCAAAAGTCTCGTCAGCTTTGTTTGACTCAAAAACAACATACTAGGGGCAAACATTTATGATTAGAGCTCATCTGACTCAAAAAGTTCGAATTGTTTGATTTGGAAAAAATTGTGTCCAAATATATATTTTTAGTCCAAATTTTGATATTGATCGAATTGGCTGAATATTCGGACATAATTTGTCTTGTTTCTATTGTCCGGAGCATATTCTGACCAAAATTTAGCTTCGTCCAAATTGTTCAGCCCGGTCCGACTTGAATAAAAAACGATTCTGGACATAAATTTCTCGTCCAGATTTTGACATTGACCGGATTTGTTTGATTCCAATTTACCCGAACCCGCCAACGTAGCAATTACCATAAATTGCCAAAAAAAAAAGATTTGAATTAGAATTTTAAAATTTTAAGCCATGATACCCCTACCAATGATCATGTTCTATGGTCACCAACGTGTCCAACATTTTATCCAAACGATACCCTAAAATAATCCTTACCCCATTTTCTTACTATATTTTCCCCACACTCAATTTCCCATTTTACCCCTCCGTAATCCATAACACCCACAGTTTCATCCTTATCCGTTGGCCCTACTCCCCTCAAAATAAAGATAAATTCCCCAAATTTCGCCCCGTTGTACTACTAGTAAGAATCCAAAAATAAAAATAAAACCCCAAAATATCTCCTCAAAACCCCGCCTATATAAACCCCTCCAAATTTTCCTTTTTCCAAATCAACTCAGTCTTTCACACCATCATACACTTCACAGTAGCTGGTTTCAGAGAGAGAAACAAGAGAGAGAAAGCTGCCGGAGAAGAGAGGACGATGAAGAACGGAAAAGGACCGAAGGCGCACACCAAGGCGGCTGAGCAGGCTCACGGCGGCGCTAGGGACCGGAAGTCCGGCACCGGCGTCGCCGGACTGCCAAAGAAGGGCGGCCACGGCGGCAAGTTCACCTGGTCCGGCAGCGGCGAGCTCGTCGACGCCGCCGACTATGCCGCCGTCGATGCGAGGGATCCGAACTTCGAAGATCCCGCCGATGATCTCGCCGCTCAGACTAACTGATCTGATCTGATCTGATCGTGTGTGATCTGGTATGTGTGATGTGAGATCATGAAGATGAATATGATGATGATGATGATGATGTGATGTATATAGTGGTTGTTAATGTCGAGGTTGGGGATTTGAGTGATCGTTGGATATATGTTAACATCTTATGATCTTGATGATCAATCGATGGATGCTAATGTCTGATGATCTGATCTTGATGATCAATCGTTTCCAGTATCTAATGAAATAATCCCGTTTGCACTGCTGGTATTTGGTTGTATGTGTGTGATTTTGTGTTTTTGTTCGTTGATCTTTGATTATCCAGCTGTATTTTTTTGGATTTTCAATGGATAATCTGGTAATGTGTTGAAATTACTGGTAGCAGTAGATTTTCAATAGTAAATCAATCCAAATTTTGTGAATTGTTGTTTAACGTAATTAATTCAATGGTGGATTGTGACGAAAAATACAAATCCAAGGAAATTAAATAAGACCTTATCCACTTCAAACTGATGACGTGGTGATACATCGTGGCGTACCTTTTCTTAATTCAATTAACAAGGGATGCATTATACAAAATTGAGTAATAATGTGTAAATTCACAGTTCGCTCAAAAATCGGTTAAAATGAGAAATATATTGAAGTCAAAATTGCAAATAAAAAAAATTATAGTGAAGAAAGTAGGAGTTAACTCTAAGTTTACCTAACCATTAGGGGTGCGTACCGCCGGGTACGTAATGATTCGGGTTCCCATTGGATCAAGAGGGTTGAGAATTGGATTGTAGAAAAGGGGGTCGATAAAGGGTCGAGTCATTAAAAGGGTTGACCCGTTAACAATATGAAAATGTCAGTGAATGTGTCGGCTATCGATAATTCAAGATAAATAGAGTTTTTTTTTTCAACTCGGTACAGAGCCAAAATGTCACTGCTCTTGGAATTATTACAACAAAATTTCAATTTTCACCTAGTTTCGGTTTGAAAAACTTCGAAGCATATAGAGACAGAGATCTTTGAAGCATATCAAAAAGAAGTTCAAGGAATGTGATTAACACATCAGTTGATTTCTGCAACCAAAATTGAAGAAAGAAATTGAATAGCCGATGATGATGAATGATAAGGATTTGAAATGGTGATAACAAAAAAAATGGCCATAGCAGCCGAGATCGAAACATAACGGAGAAGGGGAAGAATAAAAAAAAGGAAGAATAATAAACTTGTCTGTAGCGGTTCCAAGCGAATCTTTCCGACACTTTTCCAGTGACCTTTGACCTTTGGGGGATGAATGACAATATTGTCAGGGAGAAGAGATTAGGGTTCTAGCCGGGAGGTGAATAACAACAGGTTGAAGGAAATAAGATTATGATAATATTGTGATAACTTTTTCATTTTTCATTTTTTATTGCTTTTAGGAATCAAATTTCATACCCTCAAATGTGAGAAGTATGTGATTCCCCCAAAAGGGAAGAACTTGAAACCTTTGGGTATTAAGTCCCAAACCCTAAAAGGCCCAAACAAACACAAAGTTTGGGAATTTGATACCAAAAATATCATGTTTCATTCCCCTTCTTCCAACCAAATAAGTCCTTAAATCAAAATTCATACTCTTAAATTTTACCAAGTCAGGGTATGAAAGACTTAAATGTAACAGTCTTACACCTAAATCTTGTAATTTAGAAGAATAATTCTAATATTTGAAAATTTTGTAATAGTCTCATCCAACTGTGTGATCGTGAGGTCACAAATTTAAATCCTGAAAACAATCGAAAATTTTGTAATAGTCTCATCCAACTGTGTGATCGTGAGGTCACAAATTTAAATCCTGAAAACAATCTTTTACAGAAATGAAAATTAAGCTTTGTCTACATTACATCTTTGTGGTGGGACCGTTCCCCAAACCCCACTTGCATGGATGATATGTGCATCGAAGTGCCTTTTTTAGAAATCACTAGGTAGTAGCTATTTATGATTTAATGGAAAATAATTAGAGGAGTTTTGCTTCGATCAGTGCAATTTAAGTTAAAAAAAACTTTTTCTAGCCATTTAGAATATGTATATATTTTATAGGAAAATTGTATCCTAATATCCATACTTTTAGTTTTTGTATGTCAATAATTTTTCCTTTATTTTTGTATTTTGGTGGTGTCAAAAAAATTAAAATTATATTATAGTGAGACACTATCGAGCTAATTGGCAGTAACACAATAGAAAGTTAACATGTCAAATACATTCCTGTTGTACATGTCAAGCCGTCTGCTTTCCACTAAATGACCACCACTTAATTCGGTAGTATCCCATCATGATATAATTTTATTTTATCAAGACCACCGAAATATAAAGTGAAGTAGTGATTACTTACATAGTTACCTATAAATATTGAAAATAGGGATGATTAATTGATTAGAATCAAATTTTCTTATTTTATATACTCAATCACAACTAGAAATTAGAAAGTAGAGTGCTTTATAAAATGAAATTTAGGGTTTAAGTTGCAATTTTCCCTCCTTTTCTTCAATTAATCCCCCAGATTCCCCTCTCCCTCCTCAATTCACAACAAATTCCCGCACAAACTTGATCATTTCAACACGATTCGACACGAAAATGGAGTAGAGATGGGAGATGATCATACGAATTCACGATGGGGAACAAGATCGCACGTACAACACAAGCCTCAGCGACAGAGTACTACCTCCATGATCTTCCTTCCTCCTACAACTTAGTCTTGAAGGAGGTTCTATGTCGCGGTAGATTCTTCAAATCGATCCAATGTAAACACGACGAGGGACTTGTGCTTGTCAAGGTCTACTTCAAGCGAGGCGATCACATTGATCTTACGGAGTACGAGAGACGATTGATTCATATTCGGGATACGTTTCTTCCGATTGAACACCCCCATGTTTGGCCATTCCAGGTATTCAATTGTGAGTTTTTGAATTGTTCTGATTGTGATTGGGAAGGTAATTTGAGGTGCTTGATATCATGGTTTCTTGACAGTTTCTTGTATGATATTTTTGTAACAAATTACAATGTTCACTCTTATGAAAGTGATTTTGGTTGCGAATGTGATGATATTGAGATTTGTTTTTGTGGTGCTCTTTGTTTTCGTCTGATTCAGATGGGTTGTTGGTAGTTTATTCGATTGTGAGTTTTTGAACGGTCTTTGATTGCGATAGGGAAGGTTGTTTAGGAGAGTGTAAAGGAGGAATTTGAGGTGCTGGATATCATGGTTTCACGGCAGTTTCTTGCATGATACTTTTGTAAAAAAAATTATAGTATTCACTCTTATGATAGTATTTTTGGTTACGAGTCTAATGATATTGCAATTTGTTTCTGCGGTACTCTCTATTTTCGTCTGATGGGTTGTGGGCAATTTATCTGATTGTGAGTTTTTGAACTGTCTTCGATTGAGATAGGGAAGGTAATTTAGTGGATATCTTGATTAAATTATCCACAAACCAAACAGATGATGTTGGGTTTGGCCTATCTAAACGACCACCCCACATCCACCATTATTGAAATGGAATTTGGTAGTTTATCTAAATCTTTGGAAAGTATGAATATGAACTCATAAATAATTTTCTCTTTACTCATTTAACCTCATCTTGGAGGTTGAACAAACACTTGGGTAAGGGTGTGAGTAGGATGAATGGTTATGGTTATGTTCCTATCAGACTTCCCTTACAATGTGGAATGTTCCAAATAATTTATTTTTTCTCTATTATTTTTGGAGGACCTTGGATTTTGATGTAATTGCAGTAGGTCTTGCCAATATTTTATTGCAATTTCTGTTCCACTAATCGTGTGAACAATGTGGATTCTGGTGTCAGAAAGGTGACTAATTTGTTTGACAAAACAAAATGAAACAACTGAGAGCAGCAAAGGAAAAAGAAACCATGGGCTGTACCACAAGTCATATAACCATGTAGCAAGAGTTCATCAAATTGAGTCGCGTTCTTTTCTGAATTCTTGAGATTCGTTACGTGTTCACCTTTTGGTATCAAGCCACTCATGCTATTGAACTGGGTTATTTGCAGTTTTGGCTGGAGACTGATAAGGCTGCCTACCTGCTTAGGCAATATTTCTTCAACAATCTTAGTGATAGGCTCACTACTAGGCCTTTTCTTACCCTTATTGAGAAGAAATGGCTAGCTTTTCAGGTTTTGATTATTCTACTTTATGACCTCTGGTTAGTTTCGTCTGTGCAAGTGGGGATTACATTGGTTGATCATGTTTGAATTTGAATTGCCCTCTTTCAGTTGTTATGTGCTGTCAAACAGAGCCACGAGCATGGGATTTGTCATGGTAAGTTGCACAATTTTAGCTGGTTGTTTGTGTACAGCTGTTTGAGTTGGTGCATGATAATGATCTCCTGTTTCTCTTGTTGGAGGTGATATTAAGTGTGAGAATGTGTTGGTTACTTCGTGGAATTGGGTTTACCTTGCCGATTTTGCATCTTTTAAACCCACCTACATTCCTGATGATGATCCATCGGATTTCTCGTTCTTCTTTGATACCGGAGGGAGAAGGCTATGTTACCTTGCACCTGAGGTTGGTTTCCCATTTTCTTTTTCGGTTTTTGTTGTAAAGTCCCTTTATGTCCCCTGGTGTATTTCGTGATATTTGTATGCATATTCTCTTCTTAACTCCCCAATTAGTGAACAACACATGAGTAAAATGCTGTGGTTTAATGCCCATAATAGATAGGTGGGACAATATAAGCTCAGGTTTTTATGAATTCTTACAAGTTATTGTAATATTTGGGGTGTTGCAGTTATATCACTATAGTAGGATGTGATTAGCTGAAGTATATGAATGAGGTCAGGAAAAATTGCATTGAGTACTTCAACATAAAATCTATTGATGGAGCAATCGTACTCAATAGTGTAGGACTTACAAGATCTAGTTTGGGGAAATATTTTGTAATCACCTATTGTTGCGACTATTAGTTAATTTATAGATTTTTTTTTGCCTTTCATTGTATCTATGTAATTTGTCCATAAAATTTGGGCAGTTGAAAGGATTATTTTTTCAACTTTAGATTGTAATGGATTGAAGCAAAATGCCTCACTACTTTACCTCCTTTAATGAAGTAGTAGGTAGTAAACGATTTTGAAATCTTTGGTGATGGATTAATTAGGATCAGTCTCTCCGAATCGCAAAATCTAGGGGTAAGACTGCTATATGAGATCCCTCCGTAACTCGCCTGGTGGTGGGATTTCGGGATATTGCCTTATTGGATTTGTTATCCATGTAATGCACATAGGATCATGGGATTCTTTTGTCATGATTACCCACTATAAATCCTCTGAAATATAACTTCATGTCATGTGGATATCATTTCAAAATATTTTGCAGAGATTTTATGAGCATAGAAGTGATGTACCATTGGAACCTGATGCACCTCTTGAGCCATCCATGGATATCTTTGCAATGGGGTGAGCTTTAAGTTCCTTTTTAGTGGGTCGATCATGAATTGATGTTTGCTAAAGTGATCTGGTTCCTGTTCTGAGAAGTGAGAACTTATTTTGACTGAAACAGCTTTGAAGTACATGTTATACAATTATCAATATATATTACATGAACTGGAGTTTATACTCCAGGATATCTCAAGCGAGCAATCACAATATCAAGAGTGAATTGTCATACGATTTGGAGCACAAACTCTAGTAGCACCTAATAAATTGTATACAATTATGGGCTTCCTTTTTCTGTTTAGGTGTGTAATCGCTGAAGTTTTCTTGGAGGGTCATCCATTGTTTGAACTCTCCCAGCTACTTGCTTATCGGAGGGGACAATATGATCCCAGTCAACAACTTGAGAAGGTGCTGAATGCCAACAACACAACCCCAAATATGCAGCAGAAGAAAAAAAAAAAAAAAGAAGTTTGTGGAAGCAAATTAAAGCTTTATGATTTTGTTTGTCATTTGATTCATAATTTCAGATCCCTGATCCAGGAATTCGAAAGATGATTCTCCACATGATACAGTTAAATCCAGATGAGCGATTATCTGCTGAAGGCTATCTGGTGAACTATGTTGGGACTGCATTTCCAAATTAGTTCTCCCCGTTTCTACACGACTTCTATTCATGTTTGGGCTCTCTTGACCCTGATGCAAGGGTAATTGATATTTGATACTCATGTTGAGTTCTTTTGTTGTGTGCATGTGTTAAATCCTGTGTAGGGCTGTGCATAGCTTTAGTCCGGACCGAAAAAGTGACTAGTCCCAGAATGGGCAGAGGGAAGTTCGGTTCAAGAAATTCTGATATTCGGTCCTCGGTCCTATCCATGGACCGAATAAAAGTGACTCAACTAGTAAAATTTTAGGGGTTTGTTCAATCTTTCTCAATAAGGCTGTCCATAGTGCAGTCCCGACTGAAAAAGTTCGGTCGGTCCAGTCCAGGACCGAACTTTTTTCGGTCCAGTCTTCGGCCCAAGCCCAGCTTGGTCCCCAAGTTCGGTCTCAATCCTTTTGGTACAGCCCTGGATCGATGCTCAGCCCTGATCCTGTCTCCTCTCTTTTCTGGTCTCTCTAATTCTTGCGTATCGTAATGTTTGTTCTAGGTTGGAATGTGCCACAGTACCTTTCATGAGATAGTCACACAAATGACCAGCAGTGAATCTAGTGATGAGATGAGCAAAGGACTTGAGGAATCTCCCAGCTCAGCCATTGGTAAGACATCTGAAGAATCGGTTACAAATGAAGTCCCATGTCATCTCAGAGGCTCTTTGAGGAAGGATGATCTAACAAATGGATCCGCTCATGAACACTATGAGCTTCTTGCTCATCTAGGCAACATATTGAGGGAAGTGAAAAAGCCATCGAATAATTTTTCTAGCAATACGGTTCAGGAGGATGCAACAACCAGGTTTGATTCAGTACAGAAATTGGAGGACAAAAACCAGCATGCTTCTAACCGGTTTCTTCAGAGTATTTCTGATGTGTTTAAGAGGTCTGAACGTGAATTTCTGAAGAAGATGACCATTGATGAGTTGAAGTCGTTGATGTCTGAGTATGACCCTGAAGTAGACACTTACTTAATGCCCTTCCAAAACCCACCTCAGAAAGCCGTGACTTGTGAAGGCATGGTGCTTATAACTTGCCTACTATGTTCATGCGTGCGCCATGTCAAATTTCCTCAGCTGCGTCGCACTTGTATCCTCTTGTTGAAGTCTCTGTCTGTATATATCAACGATGAAGACTGTCTACAACGGGTGCTTCCATATGTTGTTTTCATGCTGTCCGATCCGTCAGCTATTGTTCGTTCTGCTGCTATCGAGACTTTATGTGATATTCTGCCCTTGATCCGGGAATTCCCACCAAGCGATGCCAAAGTTTTTCCCGAATATATTCTTCCCATGCTCTCCATGTTCCCTGATGATCCCGAGGAGAGCGTGAGGGTTTGCTATGCAAGCAACGTATCTAAACTCGCGCTAACATCCTATGGGTTTTTGGTTCATTCATTGAGGATGAGAGGGGCGGGGGTAAAAAATGGAAATGCTCAGCTCGCTCATCTTAGAAAGTCTGTCATCGAGGTGGTGCAAGAACTCGTAATGGGTCCAAAGCAAACTCCAAGCATTCGGAGGGCGCTCTTGCAAAATATACCCGGCCTGTGCTGCTTTTTAGGGCAGAGGCAGTGCGATGAATTCCTACTTCCAATCCTTCCTGCTTTTCTGAATGACAACAACGACCTCTTGAGGACAGTTTTCTATGAGCAAATTGTGTATGTTTGCTTCTTTGTGGGTCAGAGAAGCGTTGAGGAGTATCTTCTACCGTTCATCGAGCAGGCTTTGAGTGATACCGCTGAGGGTGTTATAGCTGGTACGTTGGACTGCTTGACTGTGCTGTGTTGTAATCGTTTCCTAAGGAAAAGGGTACTTGTGGAAATGATACAACGCGTGTTTCCTTTGTTGTGTTATCCCAGCCAGTGGGTGAGGAGGTCGATTGCAGCTTTCATAGCTGCAAGTAGCGAGAGTTTGGGTGTAGTGGACTCTTATGTTTTTCTAGCCCCAGTGGTCTGCCCGTTTTTGAGAAGACAACTGGCTTCTTTGGGCTCAGAAAGGGCCCTTCTTTCGTGCCTGAAGCCGCCTGTTTCTAGGAAGGTGTTTTACCAGGTGTTGGAAAATGCGCGGGGATTGGACATGCTAGAGAGACAGCAAAAGATATGGCACGCTTCAGTACAACATAAACAATGGGAAACTACGGATTCACCTAAAAAGGGTGATGAGGAACTCAAACAAATGGAGAGAACCGAGGTTAAGTTGAGAGCTTTGGGGTGTTATTTCCATGGTGGTGCTCCATGTAGACTCGATCTAAGCAACAACCATATTTCATCAGAAAAGCTGAGGTTCTCGGGGTTGATATCTCCTCAACTCAGTGGCCGGACCAGCTTCCTTCAGGACAATTCATATGAAAACATACCTCTATACTGTTTCTCCCTTGACAAAAGAGAAGTGCTAGACAATAATTCAATGGTTGGGTCATCATTTTATACAGCACCTAATCCCGTTGCCTCGTGTTCGTTTAATGTCCCTTGTGGCACAAAACAGTTCCACTTCCACAGGGTGATCCACGAGCCCGAGCCCAAAGAGAGTGGTCAAATGTCATACATTAATGGCAAGTTTCAGGATGCGGGTATCTCGAGCACCGTGAGAGGGAGCTCGGTGCTCATTGAGGATACCGAAAAAGCGGGACCCCCTACAGCGACCCTGTCTTGGGTTTCCACACTTCCTGATCCCGGGTGGAAGCCCCGGGGAGTGCTGATTGCTCACCTGCAAGAGCACCGTCGTTCTGTGAACGACATTTCTGTCTCAACCGACGAAAAATTCTTTGTCAGTGTCTCAGATGATGGAACTGTGAAGCTATGGGAGTCTCGAAAACTGGAGAAGAACATCTCGTTTCAGTCTAGTGTAACGTATTCTCTAGAGGGGGGTCGAGGTTTATGTGCAACCATGCTTCGGGGCTCATCCCAGGTGGCAGTTGGTGCTTGTGATGGGAGGATACACACATTTTTCGTGGACTATGGTAAGTGGAAGGTGTGGTAAATGTTATTTTTTGGTAACTTTTGGTAAGTTTATGTAAGTTTACGCAAGTTTTGGTAAGTTCTTGGAAAATTGTCATGTTTTAATAATAAATTTATGTGAATAATATTTCAAAACTAAAAGTAAACTTTTCAGATTGCTAGTTTCCAAATTTTCAATTTTTTTGGCAATTTTAAGTTTTTCAAAAAATAATCTTTTCAGAAAATTATTACTAAAAAATGTATTAAAACTAACCCTAATATGTCTCAAATTTAAAATTTTATATTTTGGTAAGCTTTGGTGAATTTAGTTTCACCTGGTAGGTTGTTGTTGGTAAGTTCTGGTGAATTTGACAAGTTTTGGTAACTTCCGGTGAATTTCTGTATATTCTGGTAAACTTCAGGAGATTTGGTAATCTTTTAGCAGCCCATATTTACGTGTGAAATTTGCAGACCCTAACGTTGCTGACAAGTTATCCGACATTGCTGATGTAAAGAGGAAGGAAACAGGAGAGGGCGCGATACTGCACATTGTGAACTCTGGCAAGGCCTATGGTGGTGGTGATGAGACGACACTCATGTACACCACACGGGGGTGTGGGATCCACTTGTGGGACACTCGAACGAGGAAGAACTCGTGGACTCTGAAGGCGGCTCCTGAGGAGGGTTATGTCTCGAAACTGGTGACGGATCCGTGCGGGAACTGGTTTGTGTCGGGGACATCTAGGGGGGTGTTGTCCCTGTGGGACCTTCGGTTTCTGATACCGGTAAACTCGTGGGCGTATCCCCGGGTGTGCCAGGTGGAGGACATGTGTCTCTATGTTCCTCCCCCGAATGCGGTGGTGGGTACCACCACGGCTAGGCCGCTCATTTATGTGGCCGCGGGGGCTAATGAGGTCTCGCTGTGGAATGCTGAGACTGGGAGCTGCCATCAGGTACTTGCCCTGTTCCTTTTATGGTGCATTTGGTAGTTTACTGGGAAAGTCTTTCCCGTGAAAAACTTCCCTTGGCCCTCCTTGGGATACTGTTCACTGAGCTTGTGAGTGAAATAACGAGCTCCACATTAAAAAATTTCAATCTATTAGGGATAGCCAAACACGAGAAAGTGTCAACTTAGAAAAGTTGACTAACTTTCCCGGGAAAGTTTCCCAACCAAACACTCTTATTTGTTGCCAAGGGAAGTTGTGATACTAGTTGTGGACCATGACTTTGATTTGTTAGAAAGAAGAAGGGGTTTGCCATTGTTGGGGTTGGTTTGAAGACCCTTTTTAGATTATTGAGGGCAACACATACACTCACATTCAGTCCACATAGTGAACCGATGTGTTGTGTGGTTGCTATTTTCAAATTCTTACCTTAAAAAGGGGATAGGAGAAGCCTTGAATAAGCCAGGTTACGGCTTGTTCTTTTCTGATAAGTTTAGTTCAGAATAAGCTAAGAACATGTCTTACAAATAAGTTCGGAATAAAAGTTCAAAATAAGACTCTTTTCAGATTATGTAGGGAAACACTCACTCTCACACTCATGCTCACGCTCACACTCATTCACGTTTGGTTGCCTATTTTCAATTTTAACCTTAAAACGGGAAAATTGAGAAGTCTTGACCATGCCTAGTCATGGACTCATGGCCTGTTCTTCTCAGAGTAAGCTTGGATAAGTTTAGTTCTAAATAAGTTCGGAACATGTCTAACAAATAAGTTCACAAAAAAAGTTCAGCATAATACGTTCAGATACATTTATTAGTTCATGATAAGCAGGAAAGAACACGCCCTTAGTCCAACCTGTAGACCCTCGGTCAACCTGTATACTTATAATTATACCTAATGACATTTAATCTTTGGTAGGTATTCCAAGTGCCAGTTAACAACGGTGAGGAAGAAATGAGTGACCTCCCTTGGGCTCTATCGGGGCCTCCGGTTAAGGAAAATCACAAATCACACTCAGGACAGAAATACAGAGTGGACGAGTTCAGTGAGCCTTCTCCTCGCATACCGGGGTTTCAATCACTGCTTCCTCTACCGGGGGGAGATTTGCTAACAGGGGGAACTGATCTTAAGATACGTCGATGGGACCAATGCAGGTTCTACTTCTACTTCTACTTCTACTCCACTTCACTTCATCCTGTTCTTCATTGTTTTAATCAAGTACTTAATGGTGCGTTTGTTAGTTTACTTGGAAAGCCTTTCCTGGGAAACTGTTAACTGAGTTTGTGAGTGAAATAATGGGCTCTATATTAAAACTTTCCCATTTATTAGAGCCAACCAAACATGGGAAAGTTTCCCAACCACTTGATTAATTACATCGTCTCACTTGCTTTGTTGAAATGCAGACCTGAGAGGAGTTACTGTATTTGTGGACCGACAGTTGACGGTGCCGGAAATGATGAAGTTTATGAAATTAAATCCAGCTCTGGTGTTCAGCTTGTACAGGTGAAGTTACAGATGCATTCTGATATTTGACTTTCAGTAGTGTGTTAGGCTTACAGATGCATTCTGATACATCACTCCTTCCCATTTTATACATCACAGTGATTTGTGTCTCAACCAAACTTCGAAGGCTTCAACCATTAATTTCTCAATATATACAATGGTCTATCATATGAGAGTACTGTCATTTGATTCATAACAAAAAATACGACCGTAACAGGATAATGTTGTAACTTTTTGATGAGATATATCCATACTTTGCTCTGGGCGAGATTTGGGTTTTGTTTGAATATGTGCTAAACTTATACCAATATCCATCTTGATCTGGAACAGGAAATGAGGAGAGGTGAAACAAGCAAGCTGAACACAAAAGCAATCCTGAGAGCAGCTGCTACTGATCGTGGTGGTTGTCATCGTGACTCCATTCTTTCTCTGGCATCCATCAAGCTTTCCCAAACACTCTTGATCTCAAGCAGCCGAGACGGGGCGATCAAGGCCTGGAAATAATGCCATTTTTGTTGATATGATATCTAGTAGAATTGTAGTACATGTGTTGATTCTTAATCTTAGTAGGGTGTTTCCCGATTCTTCAACTGATTTTTGATGGCGAAATGTAGGTCTTGTATATGTTATTGTTAAGCCATCGTTCGAAACTAGCTTTCTGAACAGTAATATTTGACTGATTAATGTTGTGAACGGTGTTTTGAGGTGCTTGAAATGGTAAAAGCTGCTTCGAACATCAAGCTTTCCCAAACACTCTTGATCTCAAGCAGCTGAGACAGGACGATTAAGGCCCGAAAATAATGCCATTTTTGTTGATATGATCTCTAGTAGAATTGTGGTACATATCTGTGTTGATTCTCAATCTTATATTAGGAGGGTGCTTCCCGATTCTTCAACCGATTTTTGATAGCGAAATGTAGATCTTGTATATGTTATGGTCAAGCCGTCACTAGAAGCTAGCTTTCTAAACAGTAATTCTGGCCGATTGTTGTGTTGACCGGTCTTTTGAGTTGCCTGAAATCGTAAATGCTACTTCGGACATTGTCATTGAACATCATATGTGGTGTTGAAAGGATGTTATGTTTTCCAATGTCATCTGGATGCAATGTAAAGCATATTTGATTATTGGAAGCTAAAAAAGACTAAAATTTACATCAAAGATGCTACAAACATCTGCTTGACAAATGAGTAGCAAAATATAACACACAACAGCTAAGAGATATAAAGTGATATGCAAAAAACTACTAAACTAAAGACTACACCAAGAAAAATCGAACAATTAGTCTTCTCTTCAAATCAACGTCCTATGGTACATGAGCTACTTATGACATTTATGCCGCAAACAACTAGTTAGAACTTCATTAGGGTCCCCAATTGAGCAACATTGATATGGGTTGTAATAAGTAAGAAAGAAAAAAGATAAAAATTTTAAATTAAATAAAAGAAAAAAAGGTATATGCAAGTTGATGATTTATTCACTCACACTAGAATAATAGTTTTAATAAAATTTTATGGCTGGAGTTATCTTCTAGCCAGTTCTAGTGTAGATTATGGGTGTTGATCATAAAAATAAAATAATATGGAGACCTAACTAACTAACTAAATAACTAATTCTCAAGAGTTTGATGAATGAATGATGACCACAAACAACACTGTTAGTTTGTAGAGTGATCATAGTCACAGGTCATATACTATTACAATATTATTCTACATATTTTGCCTTACAAAATCATGTCTCCTCATCATCTAAAGCTGTCTTGATAATGAAGTGGTTGTTGCTCACCCTCTAATGTATCATGTATGTTTTTATATTTAAATATATGATGAGTTCAAATGGTGGTAGATTCAAAAATTTATTTATAGAAACACTTAAACACTCGATTTATTACATACTCATCAAATAATACGGACTTCAAATATAGTTATTGTTAATCTTCAATAGTATAATTATTCACTCATACCTACTAATTGTCAATAATATAATTACTCACTCATACATATATTCGGAGCACATGCTCTAGGTGCATGTAATATGTATTGTTTAATTTAGGTTTGTGAAATTATCTCAATTAAAGTTTAAGTTGATATTTGAAGATTCATGAATGGTGGTTTTATGCTATTACAACGCTCCTCATGAAAATATTCTTTGAAATGGACGACCCCCTTCATTTTAGATAAATAATATTTTAAACTTGAGACTTCATGTTCAGTTTAACTCCAAACTATGTAGAATCATGTCAACCAAAATTTTAAGTTAATAATTAAAGGTCCAATTATAGTTTTATCCTATAACAAAATTTAATAGCGTAAATTAGTTCAAATAATTTGTTCATTTATTTTTGTTTAAATAAGGTCTTGGATTCGAGTATTGAGTATTGCAATGTGTTTTTCATAATATAAATTTAAGTGTTTAATTATGCGGCTAATTAGTCACAAGAATACAAAATGTCACATGTTTAATAGTAATTGTTTGGTTATCACGAGCCATGTACTATATATACATGATTTATGAGTTGTACCATCTTTGACCTAAAATTATGATGTATTTAACTATCAGAAAGATGTATATTGGAATGTCTAAATATTAATTAATCCTCATGCTTAATTATTCCTAAAGCACAAAAACAATAAGTATTCCATATTCACATGCTATTCGGTGCAAACAATAATCTAAACACCTAAACTATGCCGAAAGATAGTTAAGAATGTCTTGGTAGATTCATGAATATTCATTTAGAACAATTTGTTTTTTAATTTTATCTGTCACTTATTGAATATTTTAGTAACTTTAACATTATTTATTGATCAATAATTTTTAATAATATTTTAACAAAAATACATTATAACGCCATATTCTTATGATAGAATTTTTAAGAATTTAATACTAGCAATTTCATATAATAAATTATTATATATATTAAGAAAATAATCATCAAAATTTTAAAGTTGACTAATATAAATTTCAAAGTGACCATTTTATTTATAAAAAAAGTGATAAATAAAATAAGGGGAGTACATTTACTTAATTATCATATTGTTTTCTTTATATTATAGTTAATTCAATATCCTAATGCAAACATGCAAGAAATTAGTGATTATATCGGGTTTGCATGGGTTCAATTATGTTCTAGTCAATTCAAGTAACGAAAATGATAAACATCTTAACACAAGATGACTCTTAATCATCTTGCATTTCTTCTAAATCACTAATAAAGTGAAATGTAAGTGTATTTAAATCATTCTAAAGGTACGTTTCATTATTTTTTGGGTTACTACAACTTATAAACAATTTAAAAATAATTATTTATTTATATTTATTTCATAAATATAAAATTATGTATAAAATGTGGATTTTCTACTATGATCGATAAAATTAGCCTATAATTATATTTTTTTCACCTAGCTAATAAGTATTATATTATTATAATTGATAAATATATATAATTATTAAAGAAAATATTAATAAAAGTTACAAAAATGTGAAATATGAACAATTTAAGATGGTTAAAAACCATCTTGAGTCAAGATGATCATTATGGTTCAGTAACGAAAATACTTTCTAATGTCAATTTGGTTGGATCGGATTGGATGGTTTTGTTCAAGTTTTGGGTCTTTGGTCATTTTCAGATTTAAAAGTACCCTCAGTTAAATACCCTTAGTGATTTAGATATGAGATGTACTAATTAGAAATGATTTTTTTTAATTACGGAAAGTTAGTAAAAGACTAAAGTTTGCATAAAAAATATTACAAAAGTCAGCAAAATAACTAAAAAAAGACAGCAAGACAAAACCCACATCAACTAAAAGATAAAACCAAAAGCTCCGTAGATACAAACCGTATAAACTACAAGCCATTCCAAAAGGAATCAAACTCATTACCTTCTTTTCTTTTTAGCATCCTTAATTATTAAAAACTCCGTAAAAAACAGACCATACAGAAAGGACATATAATATAAAGACAAAAAGATACAAAGAGAATGTAGAAGAATATAATGATGTACTCATTCAAAATGCACATAGGTAGGTAGAGGTAGCAATTAGCAAATGTGAAGTGGCACTTTTTATGAGTTTTATGTTTTGGTCGAGCAACTTGCTAATTGTTATTTAGAAAAAATCGTCAAAAATGTGTGGCTATGAACATGCATGGGCTAAGTTAAAATACACTTAGGTCGGCGGTTATTGGAGTGTTTGAAAGGCTGAGATGAGATTAAGAGGTGCATTAAGCCATTAATATTAGGTCAAAAGTTATCAAGGATTTGGTACCTACGTAATCTAATCTAATCTAATGCCACTCTATTTATTTTAGCACATCAATTGGTTTCCTACAAATCCCACCATGAGTGTACATTAGGGGTAGGCAATTGGTCGGGGCCCTATAGGGCCAAGAGGGTCGGGTCCTAAAAAATAAGGGTTGTGAAAGGGTCAGGTGGGTGAAGAGTCGGGTCATTAACAAGCCGACCCGTTTCACAATGTTAAAGGGTCGGTGAATCGATCGGAATGGGTTGACTGTCAATAACTCAAAGTAAATAGTTTTTCCTATTATTTAAATGCTAACCTTACTTAAATATACTATTAATACTCCATATTAAATAATAATTACCATAATTACTTTTTTTGGTACGAATAACTTAATTTTAACTTTAGGGTCAAATAGGCCGGCCCATGGGCTGACCCTTACTTTTACTAAAAAGCCCTGACACAGCCCATCACTACAAATGGTCGACCTTGACCCGACCCTACATGGCTAATGGGCCGACCCAACCCATTGCCTATCCCTAGTGTCCATTCATCGAATTTTATTTTATATTTTATTTTTGTTATTGGTATATTATTTGGACATAAATGTTATACGGTTTCAATACTATGCCTTAACTGAGAATTTCTTGCAACATATTTTATCGAAAAAATTACGACAGTAAATTACTAAAAGGTACCCTATGTTTTGCGGCATCTATTTTTAGGGGACCATATTGTTGAAAATAATTTCTAAGTACCCTGGGTTTTGTACTACCTATTTTCTGGTGACAAATTATCTTTTAGTTTTATTACAAAATCCCCAAGACTATGTAAAATTACAAAAATATTCCTATATTGATAAAAGCTTGTCAATTTATATTTCCACCTGCGTTACTGTTTGTTTTAAAGAAGGGAAATTTGATTTAAATAATCTGAACTTTAGAATTTGGTTCTAAATAATCTAAACTTTGATCCCCTTGGATTCTAGTAGCACGCCACCGAATTAAGTTGAACTTAACTCGGTGGCGGGATGACGTGGCGGCGGAGGCACGTGCCTGGGCTTTTTAGTTGTGCCATGTCAGCTTACTATTGTCCTCTCGCCGCCGAATTAAGTTAAGTCGGTGGCGTGCTACTAGAATCCAAGAGGACCAAAGTTCAGATTATTTAGAACCAAATCTAAAGTTCAGGTTATTTAGTCGTCTACTATAACCCAAAGTTCAGATTAATTAAACCCAATTTCTCTTTAAAGAATTGACATTTCCATATTTTTCATTGACAAGCTCTGATAATTTGTTTTAAAGAATTACTATATGTTCTGCATTACTATTTGCTCTGATACCAAATGAAAAATATGGAGATGCTAATTATTTAAAACAAATAGTCATGCAGGTGGAAATATAAATTGACAAGTTTTTATGAAGGTAGGGATATTTTTGTAATTTTACATAGTTTTAGGGATTTTGTAATAAATCTAAAAGATAATTTGTCACCAGAAAATAAGTACTACAAAACACAGGGTACTAAGAAATTATTTTCAATAATATGGTCCTCAAGAAATAGATACTGCAAATATAGGGTATCTTTTAGTAATTTATTGACAATATACTCTTAGGATATTTGTTACGAATCTAATGTTAGTATTTTCGTATGATAGATGTATATGTCGAGATGATTAATGTTTAAAGTTTGATTGATACATGCATAACGTGATGGTTAATAAGGAATAGAGGGAGTATTAATGTATTATATGCAACAACAACGACAAACTTCCAGGGAAACATGTTGAGTGCGGTTTAGGTGATATGGATGTAGGTACCCCCCCCCCCCCAAAACACACACACACACACTGCGCGCACACCCACACCCACACATGAACAGATGTGCATGAAGAGGCTGATTTACGCGGATCCAAAACGCTTTGGAAAACCACTTTAAAAAACAATTTATTAGAAAAAAATAGAAACTCAAAAGGAAAGCCCTTGGAAAACAAAAGGAAAGCCCAAGAAAACTAGATGCTTGCGTGAGTAAGTGCTGCATACTTATGCATTCTATGCGGTCGAGGAAGAAGTAAATGTACCTCGATACCATTCTCAAAAGGAGGCATCTGCCACCAAGTCTAAGCACATTTCCCACTAGTAAATCTCACCCTACCACCTTAATGCTAGCCATCCAAACTTCCCTATCTAGTGTTATGTCCTTTGTTAAGTGTGGGTGTTTCAAATATGCGCTACTCACATCTCTCATCGACATTTTAGGTCTCTCACATCTTCGTGACCCATGGGCAATCTCGCTTGTCATGAGGACATGCCTAAACCATCTCGGTCTACTCTCTCTCAACTTATCCTCTATTGGTGTTATCCCTACCTTAGCTCTACAGAGAAATTCCTAATTCTATCTAACCTGTTATAATCGCAAATCCACCTAACCATTCTCATCTTTGCTACATTCAGCCTCCAACAATGTATTTGTTCTTAATTGCCCAGCACTCTGCGCCATACAACATTGTCAGTCTGACTACCTTTTGTACATCTTGCCCTTAAGGTTAAGTGATGAGATTTCCTTATCAAACAACACTCCTGAAACAACTTTCTACTTTTGCCAATCAACCTTAACTAGATGAGTAATATCCTCACTAATTTCCCCATCGCTTTGTAAGAAAGAACCAAAGTATCTAATCTTCTCCATTTGAGGAACGATCACCCCTATTGATAGAGGTTCTCATTTACAATTCCACTGAAATGACACATCAAATATTCTGTCTTTAAGACTTTGACGACGCTTCTATCAAGGCATCTTTATAACTAATCCACATATAAAATAGAGAAAAAAAATAAAGAAGGATCATAGTTGCATATATATAATAGCATTATTCAGACGTGATTGGTCCTTCAGTCTACTACAAAGTTTTCTTCCCGATAGATATGTCACAAAGAAACGTTGTCAAGCTGCTTGATAAGGTCTTTGATGTCTCTAACTATCATGTTGATCTTCGGGCAGTGTGAATAGTCCTTGATAGTGATAAATCGCAATTTCACGAGTTTTTCTTTCTTTCTTAGCTAATTTTGACCCTTCAAAAGCCTTCTCACCTAGTTTTTGATACAATTTGGCTTATTTTCTTCATTAAAGACTAAAGTATGCGAATTTCTATAGTCTTAGGTAATCTCATACTTTATGATGAAGAATATGTGCTTTTGGATGTTGAGGAAGTGTCAAAAGCAGTAGAAGGTTGTTGAGTGAAGAAAGAATGCCAAGCCAACATAGGTGGTAGCACGAGCTGTGCTGAAGAAAAGAAGGAAAAAGAGAGCTTAGCATAGGTTGTGCCGATCATAGCGCAAGCTGTGCTGACTGCTTAAGCCCAGAAGGACTTGCCAAATTCGACACTGCATGTGTCAGTCTTCATCCGATTAGGTCTAATCCTAGAATGATCAGAGCAAGCGCCTAATTCTTCTGCAACCTCAACCATTCTTTTACAACCCAAAAGAATTATAAAACGACCAAGAACTTCAACAAGATGTTGAAAAGAAAAGCAAATTTATTGTAAAGCAACATAAATTTGTTATCGATAAGAAAGAAATCCAAGTACGAGCCTTCAACTTTGATACCATGAGAAAACAAAGAATTGAGAGAATATTATTGAATGAATTGTATTCCAAAAAGATATACAACAACATAACTACCTCTCTCTCTCTCTCTCTGTCTCTCTCTCTCTCTCGCACACACACATACACGCGCGCACACACACATATAGGAATAATAACTTTACATAATAGAAGGAAAAAGAATCTGTTAGGCGGTTATGAGAGGAGTTAATGAGCTGGAATAAATACCTTGACATTTCATAGTGATTGATATAGAAGCCATCAATAATTATTCACGAAATAGACTAATTAGTGACTCATTGGACAATGGTTCACATTAACTTTATATTTTGAACCAAATGAGACATTCTTATACATGAATGGTTGTTTCGACGATATAAAAATACATATATATTTTTTTGTATGTGTGAGGACGGGGACATAGACAATCCTAATTTATTTTATGCTTTTCATTACACTTCACATATAATTCAAAATTATCATATATACAAAGGATCAATCCATAAACAACTAATGCTCTTCAAAATACAATTAATTCAATAAACTAATAGAGAAAAATAATTGCCATCTATGTTAAAATTTGAAGGGTGTACCTTGCAAAATTATTTCACCCTTTATATAGAAAGCCACTTACCCACGTTCCTAGCTACTCACAAGTCTACACCAAGGACACTAAAAAAACACATAAGAAATGACACATTCACGAGGCCACATTAACACCAACCCAAGCTAGAAGTCTAGAACACCAAAACAACACAAACACATTCTCAAAGGAAACCAATTTCACAAGCCTAGTTACAAATACTCGTTTCATTTGCAAAAAATTACTTAGGGGTACCCTAACTTTTGGTGAAATGTTTTTCTGGTACCCCAACTTTTAAAAACTAATTTTGGGGTACCCTAACTTTTAGAATTAGAAATAATTAGGTGAATTTTCGGCCAATTATTTGAATTCAACGGTGAGTTTAGGGAAAATTGATTAAGTGTTTTGTGGATGAAAATGCCTTTGTTTTCGTGAATGAAAATGATTTGAATCAATCGGAGTTTATGGAAATTCACCTAGTAATTTCTAATCCTAAAAGTTAGGGTACCCCAAAATTAGTTTTGAAAAGTTAGGGTACCAAAAAATTGTTTCTTCAAAAGTTAGGGTACCTTTAAGTAATTTTTTGCAAATATTATCTAGATGACACTTGGCATTTTGGATCTGAACGAATCAAACATAAGATACAAAGTCACGTTTGATACTCAGTTTTTTTCGGATCACATAATTCAAACAATTCTAAATTCGAGTTCAGAAATAAAAGTAAAAGAAATTTTTGTACCTACACAAATAAAAAAACATATTAGTATCAAAATTCAAATCAAATTAAGGCTATGTTCTTTGAGATGATAAGTAATGAGGAGAGTAAGATCAGGTAAGATAACTAAGGTTAGGTAAGGAAATGTAGGTATAGTAATAGAGGTAAAAATATGTCTCATTACCTTTTTTTTTAAATGAATAATTTGAGTTAAATAAAAAAATCAAATGTAAATTATATAAACACTTGTTGAGTATGATAAGCAAAGTAAAATAAAATAACATGAGGTAAAATAAAGTAAAAATAGGTGAAATTTCACTTATCATCCAAAAATCAGAAACTAATAACTACATATCAAATTCATGGGTAAATTGAATTGATTAGTTTTCACGTAAATTTACCAAAATTTACCCAAAATTACCAAAGTAAAAAAATAATAAAAAAATTAATTTTGATATATCATGATGAATTTAACAAATTCTACCAAAAATTATCAAAATTCAACTTTTATTCTATTAATTTTTATCCATGTTTGACACACGCAGAACACATTTTTGATGGACCTAACAAAAAGAAAAAATCATTCTCCAAATCCCCCAAACAAACAAAGGTACTTTAGTTGCAAATGTGAGTGGTTTTATGTCCTTGTGGTTTATAATTTTTCCCCTGTGAATATTTCTCTATCTGTCTTGTTTGTGCATTGTTGTCAGCAAAAGCACCCGTGACCTTAACTTCATGCCATCCTACTACAAAACAAACCACCTTCACTTTCCACCTAAAACCAAGTGCTCCTCTACACAAACCCAAAACCCATAAAAAAAATTAAAAAAATAACCTCATACTATATATAAACCCTAAAATTCCACAACACTTTGAACTCACCACTTCAACAAATATTATTCCCTCCACATTCTCTTCACACTTCCTTTTTCCCCTTTTGCCCTTCTAGCTTTAAAACATGCCTAGAAAGAGATCACTCCTTTTACTTCTTCTTCTCATTTTCTTGCTACATGGGTCACTATTGTGCCATGGGAGACATGTTAGAGGGCATAAGAAGAATCATCCCAAGAATCCCAAACAACTAACCATGAATATGACACAAACACAAAGGAATTCGGAAGAGTTATTCATGAAGTGGGTTAACTTTGTCGGTAGTCTTAATCATAGTCTTTTCAAGGAAGCTAAGAATAAAATCTCCCCCTCTTTTACTTTGACGGTTAGTAAAAACCCTGTTACCGGGGATTTTACTACCATTCAAGATGCCATTGATTCTCTCCCTGCCATTAATCTTGTCCGCGTCGTTATCAAAGTTAAAGCTGGCATTTACACGTAAGTTCTCCGCATAAACTTGTGACATGATATGTCTCGATCACTAAATTGTCTTATTTATTTATTTGTTTATGCTGAAAAGGGTAAAAAAATCATTCTCGAGTTTTCAACCATCAACTTAAGCTTTCAATTAAGTTGGTTCTTACACGGTTCCCGGCTGTGATCATGATCATGCATGATGAAGTTTGAACCTTTCATTGATAATTTTGACTTGAAATCTTGAATTATGAAATGGGTTTTGGTTAAATTTTTGTGGGTATCTCATATTTGTCTTCTTTTCATCCAGGGAGAAGGTGATCATACCCCCACAAAAGGCCTTCATAACCATAGAAGGAGAAGGAGCAGATAACACAATAGTTCAATGGGGAGACACAGCAGCCACAATAGGGCCCAATGGCAAGCCTTTGGGGACCCTAAATTCAGCCACTTTTGCTGTTAGTTCACCTTATTTCATGGCCAAAAACATCACCTTCAAGGTGCCTATCCATCTAATCTCTAGTTTTCTCATACATTATACACATATTGTTCCTTTATGGCTTGTGTCCCTTTCAACTTTACCTTTTACATGTACTACATTTCACCCAAGGTCCCCTTAAGTATGCATAATTGATTGCTTACATATAGCATCACTACTTCATGAATCCTACATACATGTCTCGAATCAATAAGATTAAGATATAAACAACCTTAATTTACCTCAGCAAATGTTCTTATCCGTCGAGAGACTGATTCTAACAGACCCACCAAAATGATCCCTTAGAAAGAATTTCCCACGGCAATCGTCATTGTTCATCGAGAGACTGACTACAACAGGACCACCATAGTTCTTTCAAATATACCTTTTTACATGTACTATATTTCACCCAAAGTCTCCTTAACCATACATGATTGATTTCTTACATAAAGCATCACTTATACTTCATTATTCCTACATACATGTCTAGAATCTAGCAAACATTATTGTCTATCGAGAGACTGATTCCAACAGACCACCCAAACGATCCAATAGGAAGAATCTTCAAGTTCTTTCAATCGGGTATATTTTAGGTTTGTAATTATTCGACTTCGAACTAAAATGAATTTTGAATTTGTGTAGAATACAACACCAGTGCCAGAGCCAGGAGCAATGGGAAAGCAAGCAGTAGCATTTAGAATATCAGCAGATACAGCAGCATTTGTGGGTTGTAAATTCTTAGGGGCTCAAGACACTCTCTATGATCATTTGGGAAGGCATTATTACAAGGATTGTTACATTGAAGGCTCAGTTGATTTCATCTTTGGCAATGGCCTCTCTCTCTTTGAGGTATCTTAATTTTCTTCCAATCAATCTCTCTATTTTGTTTTAAATATTTAAAATTCGCATAAAAAATACTTCATAGAACAATAATAGAAGACAACAAAACAGCAAAACAAAACCCAAAGACAACAAAAAGATACAAACACTTGCTCCACAATCGCCACCTATTCGACACAACCATTTCAAGAAGAAAATTAAAAAAATTGTCTTCTTTTCTTTTTAACAACCCTCTTGAATCGATATCTCTATCTAATATTAATGTGTTTACAGGAGTGAAATTGTGTACATATAATTTCTCTTGTACGCACATCTGATTAGACCTTTAAACTTTTATTTTTAATCAGAATTGTCATATAAACGTTTTTTAATCAAAATTATCACTTAACTTTTCAAATAGATTAAAGATGACTAAAAAGAAAAGATAACATATCTTGACCTACCTAAGAGATATATTCCTCTCACATATTATATTGTGTATTTCTAGGTGTTTATTATGTTATAATTAATGAGATACCATGGAGAATATGACATACTTTGGGTGAGTTCATGACCAATGTAATGGATAAGTTTAATTATATATAGTAATAAATGTTGAAAATAAACTTCTTTGTTAAAGACATCCCTACTCCTTTTGGAAGTTAGGAGAAAGTTTTGTTGAATAATAATTGTCATATGATAAGGGTTTTTGTCTTGCTAATGAGTAAGATTATCACCATGATAATATTATAACATAAATGAATGACCAAATTATCTAATCCACTTTTTCTAGAAAACTTAGAAAGTTAATTAAGAAAACTCTTTGTACTATTACATATGAAAATTTGTCCTGTATATGTCCATATTGGAAGGAATATTTCTTGCTTTTATGTTGCTTTGTTCTTATCGTAAACACAGTCCCTTTAATTGTTATTTATATTTTTATCGATAGTTGGAAGCCATTAAGGCTAAAAAGTATCAAAGATATTACAAAATATTTGTAAAAAAACAGCAAAAACATCAACAACAAACCAGTAAAATAAAAAAAGTAGCAACAGCTAGAAGATACAACCATAAAAACCAAGAAAAAGACAGCGATAAACCACCCAAAAAGCAATTTACTACTTCTTGGTTGGTATCACATTTAACCCACAAACCTCTCTCACAAAATCTCTCTTGCAATCAAGCGCCGTTTTAATTTACAATAAAGGTAATTTAGGACGGAGGGAGTAAATAAATTAATAACTAGCTTACATAAAAAAAAATTAGCCCCTACACAAATATTGGCCTTAACCAAGCCAAAAGGGCAAAGAAGTAAGGATTATCCTTAAAAAAGTTGTATTATTATTATTATTATTATTATTATTATTATTTGTTTTTGAATAGACAAAAATTAATACTTCCATCCATGAAAATCCCTTTCAACAATTAAAACATTTGCCAAGTGAAGACTAGAGGGCATCAGTGGTCTCTGTTGTTATTAGGACAATTAGGAAAGTTGGTTATGGTAAAGAATCTCGTCCAAAATTCATATCATTTTCGAATTCAATATTTATAAGTTTGATAGAAAAGTGCAAAAACTAGAATACAATATTTTTCTTATAAATATTTTTCATTTTTTCGCTTAAATTTGGAACGGTCTGAATTTTCTGACCTTAGACAAATCTGACAAACCACATATATCAATCTCCTTCGTACCGATTCATCTGAACCATAGTTATTAAAATCCTGATCCCGATTTTGATGTACGATTCTATGATTTTACGATCAAAAATCCTAGATACAATTGTACTATCTACATTTCGATCCATGATCCTCCATGATCGAGTTACTTCTGGTCCTAACTACCCTATGAATCCGAATTAGGATCCCGATTCTAACAACTCTGATTGGAACTCAAAGTAACCTAAATTCTTGTTTTTGGCAACCCTCCCCAGTTGTTACTACAAAAACCTTTGATTTTGTCAACTAGGTGATCACATGTTATGGAATTAAATTTGGGCCCTATATATATGACTCTAAATTTCTACACAACACAAAACAACAAATATATTATGTAGACAGATCATTTTGGATTGTATATTATGAAGGGTTTCATGTCAGAATACATGCATTTATAGGCATAGTTTCTGTTGTTCTCAAGAGACTTTACATGAATCTCATTCAGAATATATTTCACATGCATAAGCTACTGTTTTTAACTTATCCAGGCTAACATTTCATTTTATTACTTTAATAGATTAAAAGCTTTTAAATAGCAAAAGAGTCCATCTTATCTATCATCCTGGTTGATATAATTGTCTCACCTAAAATATATTATGAAAAAGAAATTCATTGTCAAGGGTATTGTAGCTTTCTGAAAGAGTTTTAGTACCTTTTTTCAAATTATATAACGGTAGAGAAACCAACTTATCGACAGAATTGGTAACAAAGTAGAAACACTTTGTAAATGGGCCCACTTTATGGCCAGGCTCATAGCCCCTCTCATAACTTGTGGACTTTTCTTTGTGATCATATGTTTGGCCGAGTCCTTGAGAGAAGGATGTCGTAACTTGGTCTAGTGTTTTGCACTCTTTTACCCTGACCCCAGTACAAAAAAATATGATAAAATATAAATTAGTCTATGTTTTTTGACACTGTAAACTACCTATAATCCAACTTTACTCACTCTTAGCCAATTCTACTTTTTCTACCTAAACCTATCTAAATTTAGTTTAATTTCATATTTCAGCAAAATTATCCGCTTTTACTTGCCTCTACCTAAACTTACATAAACCAACCCAAATCTACTTAACCTTACTGACATAGCTGATGGTTGAATTTCTCCCTCCGTCCCAAATAAACTGTCTAAGTTTGATTAATTAGGTCAAAAATTTTAAATTTTGACCGTTAATTGATCAAATTATATGTTGAGTTATTGTACAAAACTACCACTAGTAGATTTATGATGAAAATATTTTTGCCTAAATGCAATACTATTAGTCTTGCTAAGATAAAACGTGAAAAATTAGCGGTGAAAGTGTTGTATCGAAGATCGTAGAAAAGTAAAATGGACATATTAATTGAGACGGATGGAGTATTTTCTTTCTTTATTCCTTATGTTAGCAATTGGATGCATACACATAATTTTTTTCTTTAGATGGAACATACACACAATCTTGATTAATTGAACATATATACAATGAAATTATAACTTATTATTTGGTAATGAAATGTTACAGGGGTGCCATGTACATGCAATAGCAAGAACACTAGGGGCATTGACAGCACAAGGGAGGAGTGCAATGTTGGATGATACTGGGTTTTCATTTGTGAATTGTAAGGTGACTGGTTCAGGGGCACTGTACCTAGGAAGGGCATGGGGTCCCTTCTCTAGGGTAGTCTTTGCATACACTTACATGGATAATATTATACTTCCCAAAGGATGGTACAACTGGGGTGACCCTAGCCGTGAAATGTAAGTACTTTCTTTTCATTCCTCCTTTATTATTTTCTGAGTTCATAAAGAGGTTGATTCATGTGAACGAATACCAAAGATTTTCAAAAAAAAAAAAAAACCACCAAGGAAACCAAATAAGACGTAAAAAAAAAAAAAACCCCAAAAGGAAAATCTTTGAAAATCAACTTGAAAAAACAATAAGGTAGTAGTAGTATAGGGATGTATACCTGTACACTCCATGTACTTGAGAAAAGGCTAAACATTCTTGAACAACACAATCAAAATGAAGACACAAAGCAACAAAATTTAAACAAAAGCACATTACCCTACCAGATGTCTCACCCTATTACCTTAATCCTAACTATCCTAGTAGCCCTATCTAGTGTCATGCATATCCTCCACTAACCCTAGGTGCTTCATGTCTACTTTAATATTAATTACCTCTCTCGTGAACTTTTTTTACTCCCGCACCCCCGACGTCCAAGGAGCATGATAATTCCCTCACATAGTCATGGGGTCATCCTCACTTCTCCTAAGGACATGCACAAACCAACTCAGTCTAGTCTCTCTCAACTTATCCACGATTGATGCGACCTCTAGTTTCACTCGGAAAACATCAGTCTTTACTCTATCTAACCTAGTCTCTCTCAACTTATCCTTGATTGGTATGACCTCTAGTTTAGCTTGACAAACGTCATTCCTGACCCTATCCAGCCTAATCTCTCTCAACTTATCCTCAATTGATCTGACCTCTAGTTTAGCTCGTCAAATGTCATCCCTAACCCTATCCAGTTGAGTCTCTCTCAAGTAACAAACCAAACTCAAAATCAATATTCCGAAATCCCACTTATGAATTCTATTCCCGTCAAGCAAGGTGTAGAGGGGTTGAATATAACAGTCGAGTAGTCAACCCCTAAATTTTGCAATTTAGAGAGATTCGTTTTCGATCGATTATTAAAAACAATTCTAACAACATAAACAAGAAGAATTAGGTTATCTTTTTCTCAAAAGATTGATTAGCTAGGAACTTTATATCAAGATGAGGTTGCAGAATGCAGAATCCACCTTCATATATGCATGGCTAGCTACTTAATTATATTAGTCACATTCCCACAATAATAATTTATCATAGTGGACGTCGGCACCGTCCTGTTTTCTCATCATGCAAAATCCTACACACAAATTTAAATTATATAATTTATCAACTTTATATCAAGATTATGTTGTAGAGACCACAATTCATCCAGAATTCACAACCCTCTAAATTTGAATAACCTGCTAATTATTAAAAAATGGACATTGATACAGATCTTGCATCAAGATGGTATGTTAATAAATATCTTGAATTGTTTATAATTCATATTTTTGTAACTTTTATTAATATTTTTCTAGTAATTATATATATTTATCAATTATAAGAGTATAACACTTATTAGCTAGGTCAATAAATATAAATAATAGTATTATTTTATAGACCATACAAGATAATGCACATTTTATGTATAGTTTTATATTTATAAAAAAATATAAATAAATAAATATTTTTATACAACTTATAAGTCATAATAACCCTTAAGTAATGAAATATATCTTTATAATGATTTAAATGTCTTTATATATATTTTTAGTGATTTAAATGAAATTCAAGATGAATTATTAAGTATCTTGATGCAAGATGTTTATCATTTATGTTCCAAAAAAAAAAAAAAACTCCTTCTCAACCTTTGCTTACAAATTATCCTAAAACTCCTCCTAATTAAAGTAGGGTTATTATTTTAATCCGTGATTTACTTACGTCATAACTAATGTTTAGGCCAACCCATAAAGTAGTATAAGATTCACTAATTTGTCATTACGTGAAGCATAAGTTACTCATTTGGCATGTTTTATACTTGGAATAGATTCTCATGACCTACTTAATCACTTGATTATCAACACCCCTAAACTCCTTTTTATCATGTAGCTCTCAATTAATGGGTGAATTATAGCCACGAGATTAATAGGTTAACTAAATTTATCCGACCTGAATTTATTTGTCTGAATTAATTTTAAATTTTGTGAAAAGTGTTTATACGTGCAACTTATTTTGAATTAAATTTATTCTGGACGAGGGATATATAAATTGAAGAGAAGGTGCCCTTAGAAAATCAAGAATCATATTATACGCTAGAATATTATTCCTTAACATAAGTTCCATTCCATTTATGTAAAATTTAGGAATATACTCATATTATATGTCCAAATATTTATCTTTTTAATTTTAAGGGTAGGATTATTGGATTAGAATAAAATATTTATTTAGGTGATCATACTATGTTAGGTGTGATTGGTGCCCATAGTATCATGAATATCTTTTAAGATTAAAATTTAAATTTTATAATAATTGGGTTTCTGGTCTCTGTTCGAATTTTTCCTGGTTCTAGACCAACCCGGCTCGAAACCCCAAAACATAAAAAACTTGGACCAAAAACCAGACCGGTTACCATTCAGTCTCGGTTTGGCTCATAGTTTCAATACGTCCATGCTTTTTGGATCAACCGGTCCGGATCGAAATATAAACAGTCCTACTCATATATATATATATAGACACACGCACAATTTTATCTCAGGAGATTCAATGTAGCTAGCAATAGACTACATTTCATAATACTTATTTTGCGGTGATTCTAATTAATTGGATTGATCAAACATATATATATATATATATATAAATGGATCCTCCTCTAAGAAATACTTTTTAAAAAAAAATTAAGTACCAAATAAATAAATAGATAAATAAAAAAATTGCTCATTTAACCCCATCTAATGTGTACCTTATAGTGGGTGGCAAAGCATGCTTATAGTCTGTGCAATTTTCCACTTAGCATTTTAATAATCAGCACACTGCTTTTTTTCTCATTTATTTATTTTATTGCGCATTTGTTGAAATTTTTTAATAATAATTTTACTAATAATATATGAAATATTATATATATATATTTGCAGGACGGTATTTTATGGGCAATACAAGTGCACAGGGCCAGGGGCAAATTTTGCAGGGAGAGTGGCATGGTCAAGAGAACTCACTGATGAAGAAGCCAAGCCTTTTATTTCTCTTGGCTTCATTGATGGCTCTGAATGGGTCACTTTGTCTAATTAATATTAACTATTCATAATTTTAAATATAATATATAAAATTACTAGTATATTCCTAACAAATTCTCCTTGCCTTTTCATCATTCTTTGCCTTTCTTTTCTGTCTGGAGGGTTTATTTATATTATTGATTTGGTTATAAAATACATAAATATTACCTCTGTCATTAAATAAGTGTTAATTTGATTAAGTTTTGACCGTTGGTTACTCATAAATTATAATGAGTTACAATGTAATTCAAAATAATTTCATTGTAATTTTTAGTACAGTATCTTTATAACGCTGATAATTTCATATGGTAACTCAATTGTAATTTGTGAGCAATTAACGGTTAAAATTTAGTCAAATTGACACTTATTTACGGATGGAGGTAGTAGTTTTAAAAAGTCTAAAAAGATTAAAAAGGAGCCAATTTTAATATTGTGATATAGCGAATTAACATACTCAGACTGTGAACCCATGATCTATATGTGGTTGATGGGAGCTCGTGGGCAATTGGGCATATAATATGATGTTATTGTCATAATTAAATAGGTGTGGAATTAGAAATTATTTATGTAATTGATCGATTTTAATATTGTCATTAGTTTAAATAAACTATTTGTTAATATAGACCTGACAATATGATCATTTGAGCAGTTCGGGTTGGATCTATTTGGGTTGTGTCGGTTTGGGTTGGGTCATACTTGGATCCATTATTTCGGGTATGTAGCTTTAATTTTTGTCAAATAAGATTATCATTAAAAAGAATGAATAACTTTGGTAGAAAGATAAATTTGGGTGGGGTCAGGTCGGGTTAGCTCCCATCATGTTCGGGTTTATTTTGAATTGATTTGGATTATTCTGATTTTCGATCAATCCAAACTACAATCTGAAAATTGATAATTTTGGACCAACGACCAAACCGATTAACATTTGATCCGGTTTGGATTCGTGTTTTCAATCTAATCTAATCTTATCTAAATTTTCGATTTGGACCAGAATATAAATAATTCTAGTCTCTCTCACATAATATTAATCTTTTTTTATTTTGGAGAGAGAAATATTGTTGATCTTAGTTGTAACATTTTTGCATCAATTTACTATGAAATAAGTTTAGTTTCCCTGTATGATATATATACCCCAACCTGCTCAATTTACTTGGACCATCTTTCCATAAACTTGAAAGCCCAACTTTTTTGGGCCATATCTATACAATAGTTGCTTTATTGGCAACATATTGGGCCTTATGGATTCACATGTAGCTGAGCACATTACACTTCTAAAGTTTGGGTTATTATCACAATGTTCATACTAGAGATTGTTATAATCTTAACCCATTTTATTTTTTTAATAATGTTGTGGCACATAAATGATCACTATTACATTTAATTGAGCTTAATATGGTATGTAAGAATGACAAATAAGTAGACAAGAGTACTAGACTAGTGGGTTGTTAAATGAGCAGTCAAGGGCCCAACACATCTGGGCCTTTAGAGTCCAAGCCCTATTTCAATGTGGCAGCCCAGTTGGCCCCATGAAGATCCAACGCGTTGCCCACTCAATTTTCAAATTTGTCACAACTCAATATAATTCATATAATGTACCCCATTACCAAGGAGATAGTAGTCAAGTTGTAACCAAACCCCCATATTCAACCTTCAGAGTAAGGTTAAGTTTGGGTAGAAGTAAAAGTTTTTCATTAGATAGAAATTGTCATATTTCATGTTTGTTATAGACAGTTTGATACCATCCCTCCCAAGCTTGTAAAACTAACTAATAACTACCTTTGAAGTATGAACCTAGTGAACGAGCCAAATTTACCTGAAATAAAATAATAAAAATATACTGTATACCATTATTTAAATTTTTTGTGACTCAAGATTGCTCGAACTTGACCCATGAGGATTTAGTAGAATTTCGAAAAACATTTTTCGCGTCCCCTTTTGGAAATTTTTTTTTTACTGAGTTTGGATTTTAAATGAGTCTCACATAAATTTCTTTCCTCCATTAAATCCAACCAAATATAGAAATATTTTTACCTAAAGTTTCCAACAAAATTCCACAACCAAGTGCTCCCTAAATGAAATGTCTGACAACCCATTTTATTCATGTCATAAACTAGCCTCCATCAAATTTGATCTACATTATTAACCGTTAGATTATAATAAAATTATTATTGGTCCTCCAAACATGATCTTAAGATTTTGTTCTGAGTTGATTTTCGAACATTATAGTCATTTTAAGTGAGTATTCTCATATTCAAATATCGGTAGCTCTCATACTAATTTTCTTACAACAAATGCACAAAATTTTTAGCATAAATAGTATATATTTTCATGGTTTTTGGTGATGGTCCTGAAAAACTGAAGTTTGAAGGTGTAAAATGGTCCTGAAAAAAGGGTCAAAGGGAGCACAAAAAATCACATCAACAACAAATTGTTCTGTTTGTATGTTTCTAAATTCTAATTCTCACCCCTTTTTATTTATTTATTTAAACTCTTGAAATGGAAAATCATGAAAATATTATATTCCTGAGCATAATAGACAATATGAAAGGGACCAAACAAAGTTGTGAGACCCAAAGCCTAAACCCACCATATCTCTTTAACTTGATAAGAAGACACTGCAAACCTACACTCTACACTATCACTCCCTACTCCTCTTGAGAGTGATTGAAGAGATTTTTTTGCTATCTAGGTGCTTTATTAGTTGTTTGTGTTAGGGTATAGAGTCATTCTTATTCCTTTTAATCACTAATTAACTTAGGTTAGGAATTTAGATATGGTAGGTGGGTGAACCGGTTCGCGTTCGGATGAGGTGGAGATCGGTTCGGGTTAGCATCATATCAATCAATTTGGGTTCGGGCAAGGTTCGGTTTGGGTGAGGTTTCGAGTTCGAGCTGCTTCGGGTGGGTCTTATTCGGGTTGGTTCACATGAGGTTCTTTTAGATTGAGTTTGGTTATTCAAGTTTGCATCTAATCAGGTCACTTTTCGAGTTGCGGTTTAGGTCGGTTTTTCTTCAGGTTTGCATCTTAATCAGATCACTTTTGAGTTGCGGTTCAAGTAAGTGATCATCCATCTGTTTATCGGTTTAGGATTGGGTTTAGTTTTCTGTTCGAGTTTCAAGTCTAGGGTCAATTTTGGTAGGTCTAGCTATGATTGATAAAATTAGCAGTTTAGAATTTATATAGTGGACACTGGATAATAGTTCTAGTTTAATGCCTAGTGAATAGATTTGGCTTGAAGAAAATATGTTCAGTACATTTATCTAATCGATTCGCTAATTAATGTACTCGACATATATAAAAGGATAAGTTATTTCCAAAGATAAAAGTTTTCCATGGTTATTTTTTTACCAAAGAAACTAAAATGTTGTTGTAAATGCTAAACTTTAACATTATTAACGCTTACAAAAACACTCGTTGGAAACTTAAACCGTAATGGAAATGTCGCTGAACACCATGGAAAAATTCGGCAAAATTATCAGTTTATATGGATGATAACGAATAAAGTGGTGGATAGTGGTTCGAATAGCGACCAACAATTTTACTTTAGTGATTAGGAAATAGTTGTCTAAAGAACATTTGTGAAATGACGCTGAACACTTTGGCTTAGACCCTGTTCTTTTATGCGGTATTCTATGGTATGACGCGGTATAGTATGATGAAATTGTAGCGGGTTGTGGTGTAATTGTGGCGGGTTATTGGTATGTTGTGGTGGGTTTTTTGTATATATATATATAAATATTGTATTGGTAATTGTGAAAAAGTAATTTGTGGTGAGTTGTGGTGAATTGTGATAGAATGGTATTTTGTGTGGGTTGTGGCAAACTGCGGTAGGCTGTGGCACCGCAGTTTGTCAACCGCAAAAAAGAACAGGACCTTCGGCAAAAACTAACAATTTAGATGGTAGATTGCTGATAATGTTGTGGATAGTGATTTGTGTATTGAAGAGTGATTTTACTTTAGTGGGCTTTTAGGCCCCGTTCTTTTATATGACTGGCTGCGGTGCGGTGTGGAGGAAATGTGGTGGATTGTGGTTGGTTGGTAAAAATTGTGGTGGATTGTGGTGCGTTGATGGAAGTTGTGATGGATTGTGGTGAAATATGGAAAGTTTAAATTCTAATAAAAAGATAAATTAAATTAGAAAAGTAGACTGTGGTGGGTTATAGTAGATTGTGGTGGGTTGTAGTGTAATATGAAAAGTTACGGTGCGGTGTGGCACCACAGTCTGTCAGCCACATAAAAGAACGGGGCCTTAGAAGAACACTTGCGAAAATATGTTCGGTGAATCTAACAGTTTAGTTAGCTCATTAACGTAAATTAACATAAAATTATATAAATAATTTCGAACGATAAATTTTTGAAAGGTAATTTTTGGAACAAAAAATAAGAAACAATGAATGTTTCCTACATTACTACCTTCGTCCCATTATCTTTGTCAGTTTACCTAACTTGGGAATACCAAGACACATTGGAAATGAGGTGAAAATTTTATAATGTTCCTAAATAACCCTTATATTAATTGAGAATAATAATTGTCAGAATTGTAAAAAGTGATAAATAGTGTATTAATTAAGGGTAAAAATGAAATCACAATTATTAAAATGATAAAATGAAAAACAAATTGAAAGAATGAAGTTACTTAAGGTAACAAATATTTTGGGACGGAGGTAGTATTTTAATGGAGTTCAAATTATGGTAATTTCGGCCAGTCAAAAGAGAGGATGCCCAAATTCCAAATATTGTAGAAAAAAAAAAAAGCAGAGCTCAAAAATCGAGTTGGTCTTATTCTTAACTCGGGTTATGATGTGGTCTTTCTTGATCACATTTTACGAAATATTCAACCAAAAGTGGTCTTAAATACATGCCAGAATGACGGATGTGTGATGCTAACCACCTTGGTTTCATCATTATTATTCATTTTTAACCTTTTAATTTAATTTAATTTAATTACTGTATGCAACAACAACATTATCTTAACAATCAAATCAAGGTCTAATCATCATTAACACTAGGGTTTTCTTTAAAAAAGAAAATCACTTTAGAATAACTGAATAACTACCATTGTACTTTTTTAAACTTTGCTTAGTTATCACTTTGCTTAGGTACATGACATGAATATTGAATATGATTACTCCCTTTGTCATTATTTATTTGTCTTTATTTATTATTTTAGGAGAGTGTGAAAATACCAATATAATTAATAAAGTTATGAAAGAAATTACAAAATTATTTAAATTGATAAAATTAATTATGAGAGTGGAAAATAAGATATAAAATGATAAATAATTAGCAAAAAAAAATTACTTAAGGATATAAATAAATTGAGATGAAGGGAGTATATCCTTTTATACTTGCAATATGCTTGCAAATATGTGTCGGTGAGATAGCTAATATCATCGACTGAAAAAAAATATATATGAAAAAGATGAGTAAGTCATTTTATGTGAGGGAAAATATTAATTAACACATAAAGGACGAGATTGTAAAATGACATATGATATGAAACGGATAAAAATTGGCCATTTTATAGAAAGGGGTTAGGGAAGCTATGTATTAAGACAAGATTATTATATCAAAATCTTTTCAAATTATACTATAATAATGTTTCAATGATTTTTAATATTTGTTCTCTTACAAAATGAATTGGTAAAGTAATTGTTGTATTTAATTATTTATTGGCTATTGCTGACTATGTATTTCAAAAAACAAATTTAGCATGTACATGTGCGTGTGTAAAAGTTAGACTTTTCAACTGAACCAGGTTTGGATTTCTATAGAATTTCCTTGTGCTGGATATATATATTGTATGTGTTGTCAATTTTCAATATTTTTCATACTTTTTCTTTAAGAAAATAACCATTTTCGCAACAAATTCCAATGTACATTGTTTATAAAGGAGGTATTGGTTAGCGTATATCATCTGGTTGAGGTAATGTCCTTTTCACCCTATGTTTTGAAAAGGATTTTAAGTACTTTTAATTCTTGATTGATGTATATAAAATAATTTAAGTGTTTTCAAGTGAGAGTGTGGTGGGACACAATATATGCAAAAAAATAAAAGAATTAAACCACAACTACATTCTTTAACAATTTTTTGAGTCTCACTAGCTGATTAAAATGATGCATTTACGAAATTAAACGGTTGATTTGAGTGTTGTAGCCAATATGGCAGAAACCTTAACTATCACAAGTTGGATTTAAGAGAGAATGTGGAGCTTGAGCTGGCGAAGTTCAATATGATCATCGTGAAAATGAGTTCAACTGTTGACTAAAATGATGATATTTACGAAATAATTTGGACGCCGAGGTAAAAGTAAATAAAGATGGCCAAGAAGAAGCAGTCATGAAGCGAGTTATTGGATAACGGATGAGGATGACCTACTAATGTTGGGACTGATGCATCATCTATTTTTGTTTCTTTTGTTCAAGTAATTTTTCTTAAAGGTAAGTACAAACGCTAAGCAACCCTTTTCTGAAGGGTTCTGCTTAACCAATCCGCAGCTCTATTACCCTCACGAAAAATGTGATCAACCGACAAGAAGGAAAAACCTTGGAGCAAGAATCAGATATCATCCACGAGCTTTCTAATACACCAAGGAATATCGCAAAGGCCACGAACCGCATCGATAACAATTTTGTTCAAGTGATTATTCATGTAGATTGGACCTTTGAAGACTTTGTTGTGTAACAGTTAGTTGTTTTCTTGTTTGCTATGTTGCTGATGATATATTAGGCAAAATTCTGAATCAGCTAAATGCAAACATTTCAGTCTTTTTGTAGTCTTTGAATGTTTGAAAAAGAAAAAACAAGAAAGAGCAATATTCCCTCTAAATGTTAAACATTTCAACATTAAATTTTAGATTAATACACTCTACTATCAAAGGAGCTAAAAAACACTTTTTGAAATGTAACGGTGCAAAAAGACATTACACCTTAAGTAGATCAGAAACAAAGCTAGTTACACATACTAGCCAACTACAATATTATACATGACAATTGGCAAAATTAACAAACTGAGACTCCAATAATATAACCCCCAAAAAACCAGGGGAAAAAAAAAAACCCCAATTTACATTTCTTGTATTACTACTTGCTATCAGGCTAATAACCATTCCAAAACCAAACCTCTTATTACTACTACCACTACTATACTATTATTTCCCTCCCAACTAGGCACTGCCAAGCCTTATGCGTGTTTGGTTGCTTACCGGGAAAGATTTTTTTAGGAAAAATTTTCCCTAACTTATGAATGAAATCACGTTAAAACTTTCCCATCTATTAAAAACAGCCAAACATGAAAAAGTTTCCCAGCCAAATGCTGCCTGAAAGATTAGTTTCTTTGGAAATCATAGGATCTCTCAAGCTTCCCCATAATAGCATTCTTGAAGTTGATAGCCTCTTGCACTTGTGAGCATGACCTCTGCATCTTGACCCCACTGAGGCTGCTCCTGGCCTCCATCATCTCGGTCAGGGTCAGCCTCTTCCTCGACCCGGGCCCGGACCCGGGCTCGGGTCTCTGCTTTGGGGCGCTCTGGGACCGCCTCACCTTAGCCCGGAATGACTGCGTGTTCGCCATGTAGTTTGGGTGCTGGTGGTGGGGCCCGCCAGCGTCGTACTCTGGCCCAATGGGCCCACTCATCATGTATTGGTGGTGGGGCCGGGTGTAGAAGTAGCCGTGGTGGTGGTCCCCACAGACGCTCTTCGAGGGGGTGACCGGGCCCGGGTTGGCAAACCGGGGAGTGCTGTGGGCCGTGGACGAGTAGCGGCAGCACTCATCCCCGGCGAGTGGGCCCCACTGGTCCGGGTCATGGTGCCAGGCTGGCATGGGGATGGATAGTCGGGGAGGGTAGAATGGGTCGTGGTCCCCGCCGTAGTGATCAGGCAATGGGCTGGGCCCGGTGTTGGGCCTCCAGGCCCGGGAGGATCGGGGCCGGCCCGGGTCGACCTCGACGATCTTGGGGGGAATGTCTTCGGTGATCGGGTGGATGGTCCGGCTCTGGTCGAAGGAGGCCGATAGCCTCCTGCTGTGTGAGGATGCTGCACCTTGTTCACTTCTTGTGTCATCAAACATTTCCTTCAAAAAAACAAAAATCAATTCAAATCGAGTACTAAATTATATTAACGGTCAAAAGTTTTGACATAAAAAACGAAATGACACTCCTACAAACTCAGAGGAGGGAGTAATACCCATAGTTATGGAATGCACTTCAATTTTATAAGGATTAACCATTAATTACAATGTACTATAATGTAATATAAAATTAATATCATTAAATTTGTTGTAAAGATTATTTTCATAATGGATATAATTATATTAAAAATGATTAAATATTTAAAAATAGTTGAACTTCAAAAAATATGAAAAATGGTAAATATTTAGAAATACCATACTCAAATATATTGGTTAAAATTTGAAAAACTAAAGTAATTTAAAAAAAAAACAAGGGTTCAAAAATTTTATGCCTCATATGGATCCTGTTTGGATTTACCCCCCTTAAGATGAAAAGCGGAAAAAAAGGACAAAAAAGTACAGTGTCTCCTTGGCAGTAACCCGAAGAAGGTAAAAATAATAGGGTGTGGAATTTAACTAGGTAAAACACCAAAAAAAAAAAACTGACCAATAGCATAGTACATATTATTTTTCCATATTCCATACGTGACTATAATTTTAGAGGTGACTGTCGTACTCAATAATCTGTCGTGAAAAATGAAATAAGCAAAAATGACCGGACCACATATGTATGTGGTGACTGAGTGACTGTCCCCATCATTTAAGTTACTTCACATCAAAGTATGATCACTTGATCCACAATCTAAGATTATCTTATTTTTCTTCAAAATAAATTCATTTCATGTGTTCAAACTATAAATTCAAAATAAGTTAAAGAATAAGTTCAGTTCAATATAAATAGAGAAAAATGGAGAAAAATAAGTATGAAAGTACTCTCTTTGTTCAAAATGATAGGGTATATCCGTATATTCCGAGGTTGAGTATATATTGTTTTGAGAAAAGAAACAAGTTAAATAAATATTTGGAGGTTGAGTTTATTGTTTTGAGTTAAAAAGTAAATTAAATAAGTATTAGTGTTCATTAAACTTACATTTTAAGTAACGTTTAACGTTTAAATGTTAATATAATATTAACATTTATCAATTGTTATATGGTCGAATGTGATGTACCTTACTTATCTAGGTACACCACTTGTATTAAACTTTTTAAAAAAATTATCAACATTAATTATAAAATTCATATATGTATATATTTCAATATAAGTATTTCAAATTATACCTTAATTATCAATATTTTTCAAAAAAAATTGATATATTTCAATATATGTGGTGTAGGTGGACGGTATAATTTGCAATCATCTAGCCTTTAAGTAACATTAAATTTTTGGTAAAAAAATAACCTATAAAAATTTCATCTTTAGCAATTATCCACATCCTACCACGTTATTTCACATTAATCAGCTAAGTGAACCATTAAATTTTACAGTAAAGTTAGGAAGTATTAAAAAGAGGAAAATAAGTTAATTACCATAGATCTTCGAGCTCTGAAGTCTTGGTGGTGAGAGAAGTATGGAGATTGAATATGGGTTTGGGCTTGGGCTTGGGCTTGGGCCTGGGTTCTTTTGGACCTGACAGTAGCTTGGGCCCTAATGAGTGCTTGCATACCATGAAGTGTTGCAGTGGCTTGTTTTCTCACCAAGTAGCCTCTCACTAGTGCTTGTATCTTCACCAGCCCCTTCAATGCCCTCAGTGCTTTTCTTGCCTTCATTTTTTCAAATTACCCAAAATTAATTGTTAGATGAAAATTGAAATAATTTGTTATTGGGACAATTTCATAAAAGTATACTTTAGAATATAATTAATTGTAAATCACAAATTTTAATGTAAAACTGTCTCACGTAATTTTATTACGAGACGACTCTTAATATAGTAATATTTTTTAATATTTTACTATGACTAATAGATTATATTAAAATGAAATACACCCTTCATTGCTTAATAATTGTCATTTTTATGTTTTGAGAAAATTTTAAGAGAATAATAGTATATTGATATATTAACAAGAATATTTCTACTTAAATTATACAATAGTGTTGAGAATGATAAAAATAGAACACAAATTTAGTAAAACAGTCATTAATATTAGTGACATATATTGTGCAATTAAAGAGTTAGTTAAAACTAAAGATACTGTAAAAATGGAGTATAACAAAATAAAACAATTTGGCATCTACTTAAACATTAGTATTATTAAGCAGTGATGAAAAAAAAATATTGTAGCGAAAAATCTCATGCAAATGCTACTAATAACAACTTAATTCATGGTAAATTTAGATTATATATATTTTTTATAAAAAAAAAAACTAATAAGTAAACACGAAAAAAAAGCCATATTTACCAGATAACCACGGAAAGTCGTTTGAATTTTAACGGCGGCCCATTTTTCCGTCCCTCCTCCACCACCACCGCCGCCGCCTCCGGCGGCATGAATCACATTACCCCGACCATGACTAGTGAGCCGGACCACCGCGACGGCGGCTTGGGCGGCGGCGACGGCTGCATCTGCGGCAGCCGCGGTGGCGGCTGCGACGGCGATGGCGTGCTTGCTCTGGTCCTTCTCGGAGTCCGCGTAGTACGACTTCAGCCACGGCGCCTCCGGAGCCCTAACTCCGGCGGAGGAATCCCTGCCTGAGCCGCCGAAGCTCGGCCGTTTCCGGTCGCCGGAGCTCGGGTTCTGCTGGTGGTCCTTGGTGGTGCTGCCGGTGGTGTTATTCTTTATCCCGAAAATGCCCTTCAGCCACCTCGTTGCCTTCCCCATTTTTAGAGAGAGAGAGAGAGAGAGAGAGAGAGAGAGAGAGAGAGAGATGGTGTTGAGCTCAAAATGTGAGCCTTTGAAAAAGTTTGAATTGGGGGAAGACTGAAAGACTGGAAAAAATGGACCACCCAAGTGGGGAAATAAAGGGAAATTTAAATGGGAGAAAAATATAATAATTTGAAAATTTATTGATTTTTAAAACAATACTCCACCTCTCTTTCATATTAAACGTGATTTTGTTGATTGTTATGGTTTTCAATAATACTTTTTGATTGATAATTTTTTACATAATATTTTATTAACAATTACAATATTAGACTTTTATGATAGTATTTTTTATAAGAAGCTAATAATAGTAGTTTTATGTAATAAGTCATTGTATATATTGAAAAATTTATAATCAAAATTTTTTTACTGCAAAATTTTTAGAGACGACGATTAATATGGAATGGAGGGAATACTACCTCCATCCTAAAATATTTGTCACCGTAACTAATTTGATTGTTCCAATTTGTTTCTCACTTTTACAGTTCCAACAACTGACATTCCCTTGTTACCCCTAACTTTATTTATCACCTTTTATAATTTTAACAACTATCTTTTTCAATTAATATAAAGCCAATATTGACAAGACACAAATTTTTCATCCCAATTTTCAATGTACACTGGACTTTTAAAAGTAGTTATTTTGACAAAGAAAATGTGACAGATGTAGTAATTCTTATATAAAATCGTCCCACCATAAATTTAAATAAGACGTATAATTTTGTGTTGACTATCTATAAATGCAGGGATGACTAACAACCTATTTGGATTGATTTGATAGAAGTCACTTTAATAAATTACTAGTCATATCCGTACTAAAAAACCATCGGACCATAAGTTACGATTCATAGTAAAATACTAAAGTTGATGTGATACAGTTTTATATTAAAATTTGTGTTTTTAAAAGCAAGAAAAGGGGAAGAAAAAAATTAATGATTCAGAAGAAACAAACTGTCATGAGCCTCGTGAGGAATTTTTAGACTAGGAGACAAAAGGATACGAATTATAAAACAAAATAATTGTGGAATAGAGACGTTATGGACTTACAAATTCCCCATAATAAATTATAATTTGGGTCAGAATATGCTTTAATTAATTATGTTTGGAAGAAAATTAAATACATTTGAGGAAGGTTTGAATAAATTGTGATGTAAACGTTGCAGAGGAATACTTTCAAATCTGTAACGCTTGCAGGGAGCCAATAAGAAACTCAGAATAATTCTTTTATGTTTCCTTTTTTTTTTGGTTTGGGTAAATCTGTAAATAAATAAATAATAATGGGAATTTATGGAGGGGAAATGACATTGTAGAGGAAGATACTTGGGATTCTAATAATTTCTTCAAGAGTAATCTGACAATCCCGTGAAAATCCTTAACATTTTCTCTGCAATATTTTCGAAAAAATAAATAATAATAATAATAATAAAGTGTTCAAGTTCGAAGAAAGTTAATTATTGGTTGAAAATTGTCTTATGTAGGGTTTTTGTTTTATCAATTTTCTTGAGTTCACATTGAAAAGACTATTTGTGATTATTCATTTCAAATTTTCATGGAATCTAAAAATGAATAACTAATGGGGTTTACGGTTTAAGGGTGATGGGTCGTTAGAACAATGCATAAACATCGATGATAACAACAAAATTGTTAATCGGAGTTTAGGGTTTAAGGGTTATGGTTGTCAGAAAAATGCATAAACATCGATTGATGTGGTTTTTAATAATTTCAATAATAACGAGAAAATTATCTGTAATTCCTTTTTGGTTGGTTTCAATCGTCTAACCTACATTACAAAAGATCATATAAAGCATGCCTTGTTATTAATGTTTACACATACAATGAAATGACATGAGCGTAGAGTACTAAAGTGAGATTACTCCACAACTTGTTCTGGGAAGAGTAGGTTAGAGATTTGTTGGTGTCTCGGAATGTTGGTACTCTCTGTCTAGAAAATTAATAGTTGGACAATAATCTAGAGGATGACTCTTATTCTATTGAATTGGGAACTGATCTTCTCCCTTTTCTTGAGGCGTCTTTGTCTCGGTATGTCAAATCACAAGTGAAGCAAAAAAGAAAGGAGAAACTAATGTTGAAGGTCAAGTCACGCTTGATGAAACTCGCAACTCAAGTTGTCATTCAGTCAAGGAATTTCAGCTAAAAAGATGGAATGAACTAACTTGGTGCGAGGTACCAGACCATTCGGGAGACCGTGAAAGAATCTGATGAGAACGCCCACACCAGCGAGGATAAGATAGTGTGTAGAAATGTGGAGATTGGTTGTGACATGAGCTTCTTGAAGACTAACAATGGAAATGAGACATTTTATGGAGTGTTTGGTTGTAGAACTTTCCTATGAAAGTTTTTCAACTTTCTCAAATTCATCAAAGTTTCCCATGTTCAGTTAAGAAAAAGTTGCAAAAGGAAAGAAAGGTTCGACTGAAGGAAGGAATAGTACCATTATGGTCACATATGTAAGGTTATTGATGTGTAGAGGGATTCATCATCATTATTTATGCTTGTGTGTACTAAAAGGTAGCAGGTCGATGTCTCCCTTTGAAGTTAGATGTTTCTTGATTAGGGTTTTCAATATTTAGGGGGTATTTTTGAAAATTTAGCAAAATATAAATTCTTCTACCATTTTGAAAAAATTTACATGAGTTGAACTGTAAAATAATGGACCTTGTATAAATTTTTTCATCAATTAAATACAGCCAAATGCAAAAGATCTTAGAAAATATTGTCCACCCAACGCTGAAAAAGAAAACAATTTTCATCAAAACCATAATTTTTGTGTCTGAATGCATGCACTTTGCACAATAAGGAGGTGTAACACCTCGGCCCTCTCGTGTTTCAAATATTAGCGACAATTGCTTTATGGATTGATGATTGGCCCCACAATCAGCACTGATTTTTTTCATCGTACTTTTGTCCTTACTCACAATTTCACATACCCATGGGAGAACTTCCAATGAGTTCACTCATCTCAAGACTACTCCCAACAAAATACGCTTAACTGGAGAGTTCTTAGCAAATCAGCTACCTAAAATGAAGGTGTCCCTTATTGGTATGAGTAGTCATTTAATCCCCTTAAGTCATACTTGGCCATGTACAAGGTATTATAATCACTCTCACTAAAACACACAATGTTCTCATTGTATCTCACTATCGACCAACTTATGTATCCTTTTGACCAAACCTCCAATCCAAAATCTTTGACCTACTAGATGATTACACATGGATCTCTCATCCACAGGTGCAACTTAAGTCGTAAGCTGACTCTGATACCAACTGTAGTGCCCCACCCCTTCTGAATCGTAGACATTACCGATAATTGCTTTAGGGATCGACGACTGACCCTATAAACCATCTGATACCATTTGTAAGTTTTTTTTTTCTCATGGTATGTTTGACAGTTTTCCAACAAATTTGTTATTGCTCAACCGAATGTAAATAGATGACGAGGACTAATAGTGAACTCACAACAGAACCTTGACAAAGAGAAAGATGTGGGACTATCATATTATGAATGAAGTTCAACTAATGCAATGTGTGAATATATCTAGAGGTAGGCAATATTTCTCTATGTATATATGGATATAACTAATATTTTTGAAATATTAGTTTTTGCCGCTAAAAAGCCTACTAGAATTTTGTGTCTTATTGTAGAAATATATTCTCCAACTTTTTGCATAAAAACGAAAGGCTGGGTCCTTCAAGTAGTTATATAAATATTTTTTTCACAATGTTAATTTCCACAATATACCTAGCTCTAACATAATACAAAAGGCACGTTCAAAATTTGAATTCTACAAGGATGATTTGTCTCATGCATAAATTCTCGTAAGGACATAATGATATTTGCATGTATTCATGTTGCAAGGGCCCTTGACATGACATGCAAGGATACTCATTCAACATTTGTTTCTTTCAATGGAGTTTGTATATCATAAATAACACGTTAATCATTATTTCACCTAATTGTTAGTACGTTCTTCCTCTTCTTAACTTGTATAATAATTAGTTCAGTGTTATAAATGATAGTCAATGCTAGTCACTACTAATAAATATTGATCAAAGTTAAAAGTATAATTTGAGAATATGAGAAGATGTTGGCCATCAATGTTAATTATATTGACATTCAATAATATTCCTATGGATGGAAGTTGTATATTATAAATATATTACTTATTTTATGCCCTTTTTTTAACTCCTTTTTTTTTCTAGAAAATGATATTCCCATTTTCATATGTTTGGTGGTCAAAAAATATGAAAAGTCATTATCAGTGAAAATCATTCATTCTGGCTCCCTGTAAATTATTTTCTTAGGTTCAACCTTAAAAAAAATCCAATTTCCTAGCTCATGACTTCATGTTACTCCTCAACAACCATGTTTCTTGTATTTGCTCCTATCTCTGTGAAAACAGTTCATTTCTCATCCAACTTTTTCTCTATTATCTGACCCATCTTTCTCTCTCTTTCATTTTCTCTCAACAGTTCAAGAGAAATACGTGTGTGTATAGATATATACACACCATCAAGTGCAGAGGCGAAGCTATAACATTTTATTAGGGTGGGCCACTTGTATATATGAAGAACAAGAAAAGAGGAGAAAAGAAGTTGATTTTGAAAAATAATAAGGAAAACTAGCAAAAATGCCACAAAGAAGAGTTAAACTCTTAACATCAAGTGTAATAACTTGGATTATAACCACTATACTACAAATATTTCTTTGATACTTCATGCAAATATATTTAATTTTATCTGTGATAGGGGGGGGGGACATGGCCCTAACTAGCCCCCCTTGGATACGCCCCTGATCAAGTTATTGTTTTTCTTAAAAACCATTTTCTTTAATGAAAATAATTTTTCTGGAAAATAACTTTTCACTTACAACAAGCATACCATAAGTTAAAAAGTGAATCATGATTTAACCAAAAGAGACTAGAGCTAGCTCCTCTTTTTGCATGTGTGGAAAATGGAAGTGTCGTAATTAAGGGTAGGTTTATAGAGTGGTGCTAACAATAAGTTGTCCAGTTTTGAGGTTTCAATCTTACAAGCTGTCTTTCCCATTCCATCCACTAATTGGACCAACCAAAGTAGTTGTTCTAACATGGTCCATCATACATATCCCTATCAACAACAAAAATATTCTGTTTCATCTCTTTTTTTGTTTTATTCTTCAAATTATGATCGAAATTCTATGGTTACATATATACCATAGCCTTCGAAAGCCAATAGGGATTATTAAATGCTAGTTACCAACTTTTTCCTTACGAGCAAAATAAGTGTTTGAAATTTAGACCCTGGTTTTTGGATGAGTTATTTTTAGGTTATGATAGTTTGATTTAATTTGGATAACGTCCCTGTTCTTTGATTAGGTTGGGTATAACTCTCTCAACTTAATTAAACTTATCCAAACCTAACACAATTCCCTAAAAAATCATCCACTCTAAAAACACATAACTTATGCTAACTTATCCTAACCTATCCCAACCTATCAATCTAAACCCGAAAATAACCTAACCAAAGAACAGAGTTTAAGATAAGTTATGATAAGTCATGATTTTTTTTGGAGAATTATGTTTTTAGAGTGAAATTTTTGGGAAATTGTGTTAGCTTAGGATAAGTTAGGAGAGTTAGGAGAGTTAGAACCAACCTAACAAAAGAACATGACCTTAATCAACCTTCTCCTTGAATTTTATTATGGCTCTGTTCTTTGGTTAGGTTGGATATAACTCTCCCAACTTATCCAAACCTAACACAATTCCCCAAAAAAGCACATCCACTCTAAAAACACAATTCCTAAAAAAAAACATCATAACTTATCCTAACTTATTCAAACCTATCCAAACTTATCCAAACCTGAAAATATTCTAACCAAAGAATAGGCCATACCAAATAACAAGAATATTATGATCAAAATTATGCTACTAGCTAGATTTCACTCCTTCGATTTCTTATTTGGACAATGAATTTTGTGTGGGGTGGACTATGTTTGTTATGGATAGTTTGATAATTATTTTTTATCTTATAGTCTGTAAAATTTAATAACAATTATCCATAACATAGCACCCAATTTTACCATTTTTTTTTAAAAAATCTCATGGCAGAGATAATCAAGAAATCGAAGAAAAAAATTATTCTTCATGATAATATACATAAGTCTGTGTTCTTTTGTAATGTAGGTAAGTAGATAAGTTAGTAAAATAAAGTAGAAAAATTAGTAACGTAAGTCACATCAATCATATTAATATATGAATTTTCAAAAAAAAAAAAAGTTGCGTGAGTAACGTAAGTCATATCAATTATTAAATATATGAATTTTTAAATAGACATTATGTAAGGTAGATAAAGTAGTTTGAGAACATGTAAGTAAAAATAAAGAAAAAATAATAAGTTTGATTAATTTAACATTTGGAAAGAACACCACCATAATACATATCCATTGTTTTCCTTCTGTGTCTTAAAATGCATGATAAATTTGCATACTCTTGAATATTATTATTATTATTATTATTATTATTATTATTATTATTATTATTTATTATTTGTGATTTGTCCGACTTATCATTAGTGGGTTTGAACTGAAAAGATGCTTCTGGCCCATTTTTTGCTGTTGATCTCCAGAATTATGTACTGTATATTTACAGAGATAATTATCCCTGAATTTCTCAGTCTCCAATTACCATCACAGTTCAGTTGCTTCTTCCTACAGGGGCTCAACAGAAAAAAAGGACTTAAAAAGATGAAGGGGGGTAGAAAAAGGGGTCACTGTTTAGGTAGAATCTACTTTTTTAGCTTCTGAGATCTGCACTCAAACCAGCTTTTATGGTGGTATTGGTGTGCATTTTGCAGATAGATTCTGAGACAAGAGTTATTGGCCCTATTGGCCATACCTATTTGGCAATTCATGACTGGATGAGTTACAGGTCGGACTTATATTGGGTTCAAGTAGTTATTTGTTAGGTGTATTTCGAGTTTGAGGTAAACAGGGAAGGTATATTTCGGTTTCGGAAAACCCAACGGTTTATGATTGCGGCTTTTTAGTTTTTATTACACATAGACCTGTCAATTCGGGTGGACGGGCGGATTATGGGTCAGGCTAATATCGGGTTCGGATAACCATATTTCAGGTGTATTTCGGGGAAACCCAACGGTTTATGACAACGACCTTTTTCACTTTTTTCTTTTAAAAAAATTGTCTCTAAAGACGAATTTTTTGCAAACTATACATAATAAAATACGACTATTTTCTAGTAACGATGGACTATTGTAAATGTTTCAGCTTAAATTAGAGATTAACAATGAATGAGTTGCGCTTATAGTTTAATAGTTATGATTTGCAATATTGAAAAGTCGCAAATTCTAATAATGTTCAACTTTAAAAAAAATAAAATTTTTGAGTCAAACATGCGGGTCGGGTTTGACCCTATAATTTGCGGGTTCTTCGGGTTCGAGTCGAAAAAGTCATGTTTAAGCCCAAGAATTTTCGGACGGGTTTGGGTAGGGTCAAATTTGACAAGTCTAGTTATAAACTATTGATGGCTTTGATAGTTTCTAGGAAGAAATTTTGTGGGAAAACTTTTTTCGAGAAAAGAATTTCCCTAGTCCTTTATTGGGAAACTGTTTAATGAGTTTGAGAATTTGTTCTTTTGTGTAGTTGGTGGATTGCTGTGATAGTGCAGTCCAGTGAAATAATTGAAAAGTGTGGTGAAATATGGTGAGTTGTGGTGAGAGTTGTGATATTAGAACAAGCATTGAGTATGACCGCACCTTATGCCGTGTTGAATGCGGTCTGTGGGATAGATGAGGAGAGATAATATGGAAAGTAGAAGAGAAAAGTGAGGAAACAAAAAAGTAAGAAGATATATTTGTAATGATTATGGTAAAGTGTGGAAGAATATTTAATAGTATGATGAGTTGTGGTATCGCATTATACCGTATCATATAAAAGAACATGGCCTAATAAAAGACCAATTCTCATGCATCCAAATAAAATCACATATATGCTTATATTGACATTTCATAAGAGAACATATCAACATAAACAAAGAAACACACAAATATACACTAGCTATAGAACACGTACACTTGAGTAGTTGAAGGTAACAGTGGATTCCACATCTTTGGCTTGATTTGAACAAGAAAATATATGGTAATGAGGTCATGAAATCTTGGTTGATTTTGTGTTAAGAGGTGCAGCATGCAAGCATGTACTCCAGTAGTTTGACTAATAGCATGGATGTGGTTGCAAGACAACCCAAAGTATCATCATTGTATGCATGTACAATTTATTGTAGTACTTTGTGTAAGAAGGTAAAAGTGAAGATTTAAAATTATTTTTTTTTGCTGATTTTACCTTTCATGAGCTGGTCATTTTTTATATGTTTCTATTGTTTTGTTTTGACAGTAGTTGTTTGCGAACTCTTGCCCATTTCCGGGCTATAAATAATCGAGAAAAAAATGCTTTATGCAAGGTGAAAGAACAAGTTCAACAAAATCTAAGTTGATGATTGTAGGCAACACTAGAACGGGAGTTTTAGTGCAAGGGTTGGGTCGTTGTCGTGTGACCCGAGGTCACGTGTTTGAATCCTGGAAGTAATCTCTTGCAGAATTGCATGGTAAGGTTTGCAGCATTATACCTTTGTGGTGAGACCCTTCCCCAAACCCGATCGGGGACGCTTTATGCACCAGGCCGCCCTTGATTGAGGGTGTGTACTATACTCCATTATAGTATTGTCAAACAACTGTTCAGTCTTGATACTCAATCTGGTCCTATTCGAAAAATCCATGTATGGACAAGATGTTTACATCCTAACTTAACATAAGGGCATTTGGTCTAGTGGTATGATTCTCGCTTAGGGTGCGAGAGGTCCTGAGTTCAATTCTCGGAATGCCCCTAACTTTTATCCTTTTGGTTTTTTTTTTTTCAAACGAGTTTCCAATTGTTTTTTCAAATTAGTTTTGTTTTTGTTTTCAAAAAGTTTTTTTTTGGTCCGTCGGAATAAGCCTCTTCATACAGTCACATACATGTTTGCCTACATCTGAATCTCTTCAACCGTCGCATTGATGGACCTTCCAAGGGTTTGTTGTTGTTATTTGAGTTTAAAAATAATGGGCTGAGTTGTCCGAATTTGAAAAGAAATTTGGATCCAAACACATCTAGAACAACTCAAACTTGAATCTGATCACATTCAGACAAGCGAACACTCTATGAAGCCGAATTTTACCTAGCTAAATTCATGCAATTTTCATACCCTGAAAGCAAAAATGGTGAAACTTGTTGAATTTGTTTATGCAATGTGCATAATCTTGAATTTGTTCATTTTAGGTTTGTTGCTTATTAATTGTGACTCAAATTGCAAATTTATACCTATTATGAATGAATCTTATGTGTTACAATACAAACTTGCACTTGTTGAAGGAATATGAATGCACTTTTGTAGTCGATCGGGGTTTGTCTTAGTGACAAGTTTCCTACCCTTCCATCCCCCGTTATTATAATGCCGCTGAGTTAGTATAGCCTTGAAATAAAGGGCCTCCCGTGTTGGATTATTACCTTTTATTAAAAAAAAACACTCTTGTCAAAATGAATTCAATGAAGAGTTACCATGGTAACTAGTATTGTATCCACTATAGTACTAGATCTCTTTTAATGGGGCGAACAAATAATGCAGGGGTCATCTAAACTGCATTAGGCTCTATGGGCCTAGTCTTGAAAGTAAGCCCAATCTATGAGCCTAATCCTGAAAGCAAGCCCAAAGCAATAAGCCCACAAGTACAAAACAATATTCATATAATAGGCCTATCCGCTGACCCGACCTGTGATCCGTCAAGTCAGGGTTCTAACATAGATTTCAACAAAACTTGACCAAATTCACTAGTACACAATCACCTGGGAATAAAATGCGATATTTCGAAATCCATATCATTAAAAAAAAAAAAGGTTCTAACATAGATTATTCTAATTATTACAAATTTAATATACTGGACCAAATGAAATTCAAGACCAAATAAAAGTTCAAGACTAAATAAAATTTAATATTTAAATTATCATAACATTTGACCAAATAAAAGTTGCGTTTGTTAATTTTAATATATTATGTCAGAGCTGGGTCGGGTTGGCTCACTGATCCTTGCATTTGTGATCCCTTCAGCAAACGGTGTTGGATGATGGTGTTGATGGTGGTTTGGCAAGTGAAAGAGAAGGAGTATGAGGCTGGGAGTTGGAAGTTCGAAGAGAGAGAAAGTGTGAGTAGTGGGCGTATTTTCCGGATGTCTTATGTGCAAGGTTGTTAAAATCGGGATCCTAACTCGAAACTATGGGGAAGTTAGGATCGGAAATTAGCCCATGTAGGATCGTGTGTAAATGGTAGAATCGTATCAAGGATTTTGAACCATAAAATCATAGGATCGTAAATCAGGATCGGGATTTTAATAACTATGTTTATGTGGCGAACCATGGTTCACTTTATAGATATCCTATGCGTGAATCAAAGAGACAGAGGGTAGAGCAATTAAAAAAAAAAAAATTGACCGCCCACTTGACATGCCACGTCAGCAATGTTGGATCTCATTCTCTCACATAAATTAGAACCTCATGTTTCTCATATCCTCGATGGTCAATTTCATATTGGGTCATCTTTTATGGCCAATAACCCTATTAATTAACACTTGAATATCACAATCTGCTAAATGAGATAAATGCCATGGGTGGGCTAGCAATTTGGTTTCGGGATTCAAGCCCAATAATTGCTCAAAAAGAAAGAGAATAGGGCCCAACGAAGCCCAGCAGCAGAAAGTATGAAATAAATGGGCCTCAATGTGGATCAGTATTTGATGATATTGGGCTGGACTCAACATATATAAGGTATGGGAATGAGTTAGTATGAGTTGGGACAGTCCCAGTATATCAGGACCCTATCTAAGGCGTAACCATCAATAAAGCATTACAACAAGCCATGAGTAAGGTAGCGCTTAGATCATGGCCCAAGAACATGGATCACTATGATCCCATTAATTACATGATTCATTTTATATTTATTTGGACTTAAGTTTTTAATGGACTGCGCACATTTTGTTTGTGTTGTTTGGACTGGAACTATAGAGGAAGGTGGTCCCTGACCTTCATTCTAATTTCTCTGAGTAAGGGGAATGTACCTAACTGCATGTACAATTTCCACTTAATGGGAAATTTGATTTTCATCAAAACTTTAACCTTAGTGGAAAAGTTGGAAGATGTGGTGATTATCACTTAACAACCTTCTCTTTGGTCTGATGGACAAAGTAGCTATATAAATGGAAGACCATCCTCATTTCTCTTCAACACACATATAATTAATTAAGGATTATATGCACTTACGTCACTTGGCTTGTGCGCAACCTCGCCCTGTGTATTTTTTTAAAAAGAGTAGAGTTATAAGGTGTAACTATAACGTGACATATGCTCACATATATACACATGCTCTTGTGCTCACATATATACACATACTCTATCAAGATCAATGTGATCTACTGTTATGAGAGTTGGAGGTTCATTTAAGTCTCTGTTACGCCTGATATGGTGCATGAGACCCCATATTTGCTACTCATTGTGGCTTACCCATCACACGATAGAGGAACACTAACTCTCTTATTCACTGTTCGCCATCAGTTTGACTTCATTTTTCCAGGGAAGTTCGGTTATGGATATTAAGAAGTATTATGTGTGAAAAGTTTGATTTATGCCCATATTCCATAATACATTTGGTATTGTTTCTTCTTCTTCTTTTTTAACCGATGCTTCTAGGTTTTTAAGACTAAAACAATCCAATTCCCGACATATTTGGTGTGAACAAGTTGAGCATGGACATACCTGTATTTTCTCATTCAAGTTGTGAAAATCATACATAAAAAGATAAAAAAGATAAATTGAATGACATACAAGAGACTTATGGTCAAAACAAGATGGTGTAGAATAGATGGTGTAGAGTAGTTGTTTGACAACAGTCACCACGGTAGGCTTGTGGTGGATCTTGCTGACCGTGGTGAAGTTAGTTTTTACGCTTTATGAGATTTTCTCATATTCTTAACAATTGCGTTGTTATAATGATGTATTTTTGCCTAATTAACCTTGACATAGGCAACTAAGAGATAGAAAGAATATTTTCGTTCCTCACACTTACTTTACCTGATTTCCTTAAAATTAAAAAAAATATACCATTATATGATCAATTAAATTTTTCTTTTCATGCAACTCTTATTCTTTCAACTTTTACCAATTTAAATTAAAAGTAATTAAATATTTTTAAATATTATTTTCCATAAATTAAGGGGAGCATAAATAATTTTGAGACACGTGCAACACAACAAAAAATCATGATAATGAGACTACAAGTCTACAACCCATAATACTAACATTATTTTAATTTAGGTAATGGCTCAAATAATATCAATCTAATTAATACATCTCCACTATGAGCATATGGCTTTAATTTATTGGCTAATAAAACTACAAATAATAATACATTGAATGTATTTTGTACAACCAAATGATTACATGCAACAAAGATAGTACAAAGTCACTAAGACTATATAATTAATTATTCTTCAAGGGCTCATATATTCATATAATTTGTGACCATGGCAAATTTTTGGTAATGTATCTAACTTTTAACATTAATTATTAATTACACACATTAATTATTTAAAATAACTTTAACCTTGGTAAGAGTTTTGTAATCATACATGTACCTATATATACCTGTAAAAAGTAAAGTATGTGCTTTATGATTATGTCCCTATTACCCTATGACTTAAACTTAAAAGACTATATACATAAGATAAAATACAAAATGAATAGTACTCATGAATATTTCAAACTTATGTCTATGTGAAAAGCAAAAAATTATATTCCATAAGTTGAAATTTAAATGAATCAAGCAAATCATAGAGAGAGCTCATGCAAGGACCAAGAAGAAAGGAATAACTTTGTATACCTACAATCATAGTTTCAACTACATACACTATCATAATTAGAATCATAAACATCCACCAAGAAAAAAAAGGAAAAATTTAAAAGAAAGAGAGAATTATAAAATTTCTCCATTTTTTGAAAATGGGATTTTTTTTGTAAATAAGAAATTATTTGATAGTGAATGATACAGATTGCACTCAAATAACTAGGATTGTTTGAAATAATGGTAAGTCAAATTTCTAAAATACGCAGTCACAATAAGTTGGGATATTGAACATTTGGATTTTAGGGCACCCGTACTAATTAGGTCCAAGCCAACTTGTTTTCCTACGTGACATCGGAGGAGGCCAGGAGGGTGATTTTCTTACATGACACTTATATTATATTAATTTCAAAATTTAATGTATTGGATTGCACTAGTCCAATATACTATTACATATTGCATTGTTGTATTCCAGACTATTGACAATAGACTCCAAAATATCTTTAAGCCTGGACCAACTATGGTGCATTGAAATCCAAGAGTCAATAATTTATCTCGCTCACTACTGTATATTCTCAAAGTTCAACTCACCATTTTCTTAACCCCTATAATTTGGATTACTGCATTCCAATTTTCTTATAAATTACAAAATAATTGTCTAAAAGTCTTAAGCAATAAACATAAATATTTTTACAATGTTTTACAGATAAATTTGAATTACAAGCAACAAGTAAAATTATTATTGGATCTTTTTATTTTATTTATTATTAATTTATTTGGGAGTCATGGAGATCCATGAAAAGAAAAGGTAAAAAAAAATGAAAGAAGCATGAATTTTTTTAAAGTATAAAAAAGTTTACAAACAAAAATCTATGTGTACATATTGTAAATTGCACTTAAATAGATATGACCCTAAATGATAAAAAAAATGAAACTAATTTTGTTTAATACTCTTAGATTTCAACTAAAAATAACTTCTATATATATATATATAAACAATTCCAAAAATAAATTTAGAATAACACTCAGCAATTATTGTATTTTTTTAATTTCATTTCATTTATTTATTTACTTATGAGTCACTACATAGTGATAGTGGAACTTTTAGGGGTTAAAATTTTAAAATAATTGTTCCCCTTTTGCAAACTTTAACTACCATGCATATATAGTGATAGTGTGGTAGGAAAAAGGGGGGAGAAATAGTAATAATAATTGGATCAACCATAGAAAATAAAATATAGGGGGACCAGGTGTCTTGCTTAGAGGGAGTAGGAGATGATGGGGTGTAGAAATATGAGAAGCCTTATAATGTTAGTCCCTCCTTAGGGAGACACACCATGCCAAATCAAGAAAAAATGAAATAAACAAAACCAACCAAACACACCCTTATAAAATAAAAAGAAAAGTAGTGAAGCATCAACTCATGGAACTAACCTTCAAACATCACATCAACTAATTAACATAGTATTACTTTTCTTTATAAATAAATCCATATTATTCAATAGTTTTTAGCAAAATTATGTAAATGGACATGTGTAGAATTTTATATAAATGAAAGATAATCTAGCTAATTTTCTGTAGTGGTTTTATTAGATTTCATTTTCACAATTCTTAATAATATAATATTTGCAATGACAAATATATATATATATATATATATATATATATATATATATATATATATATATAAGTGTTTGTGAATAGGGTGAATTGGTTAAATGGGTATGATTAAGATTGCTGAAATTTAAAAAAATGTCCTAACGGGCAATGTTAATGTTCCTAAGTTGTCACCTTGAAATTGGAACCTAAAATATGTCATGAGCATTTAAGTTCAGGATACCTCAGACCTAGAACATTTCTTTAACATTAAAGTTATCAAAATTATTAAAATTTTACATATTCAAAGCTCAACCCAAATATTTTTCTTTTCAAAGACAAAATTTGTGTAGCAAATAATTTTTAATAATAGCAATAGTCAATTGAACAATCTTGATTATTACTATTAGGCCTATACATTATTTGTTATAAACTTGTATTTAATACTTTTTTTTATATATAAAAAAACATTGTGTAGTAGAAAGTAAATAAGTTTTTAAATAAACAGGTATCTTGAAATCTGAATTAGAAAGTTGAGTAGATGTAATGTTTCTAAAATTTAGGAATTGTTATAATGAGTCGTAAGAGTAACGTTCACAAAACTTAGGAACTTGTCAATTGTCATAACCGGTAAAAGTAATGTTCCTAATTTTAGGGGATAGTACCCTAACCTGCTCACCCCTAATAGAAACCATCTTAGAAAATTTCATTGTTCCAAATTAAACCATATTGCGACATAGTTGTCAGTTCTATATCTATCCATATAAGGCCTTCAACTACGATTTCGGCCCTAGTTCCCCTTTATTCTTGACCCTTTAAGCCTTGTAAGGCAAGCTCTGAAATAAAAGAGTACTGAGGTGGATCCAATTACTCTCATAGAACATTAAAAATAAGCAGAGTCGTCAAAAGACTTACATATTGATCTTAATCCAAATAATATATACACTTATAGTGGTTGTCAACCATGACAACCACCATAAGAAAAATAAATCTTATTCGTACATGTCTCAAGTTTGATCTTGATCGTTACCTTTTTTTCTTTAATATTAATTGTAAAATACATTTTTAAAAATTTTAAAAAATTTAAAATAAATATTTTTCAAAATATGCTTGTTTATTAGGCAAAAACTTAGAGTTAAATATTTAAATTTGAAAAAAAATTGTAAAATTTTTTTGAATTAAGAAAAATATATTTTATAATATTGTACTAAATAAAAAAATGAATGACGAAGATAAAAGTTGATAAATGCATGGATAAACATTATTTTTATTATGATGGTTATCATGGTTGACAACCAGTATAAATTTTTCCCTCATATTATTAAACTCTATTTGATCCAAAGGATTTCTATCAACATAATTTGGGCAATATTTCCATTGGTTTGCATGTAGTTTTTCAATTTGTTTTCTCAAAATGGTTTCCTTTTTTTGGCTTCCAAAAGATTCTTTTGGATCTTTCATAATCAGCATAGTCATATTTAAACATTGCGTTAGCATATCAAATTATACCGAAATTCATTGTCGTTATTGATAATTTGAGAAATTAACCAATTCAAATCAAACCTTGCAACAACTTACCCATTTGTCAATTCTATACATATTCAAATATGTGGGATTGTTGAAAGCATTACATATTAACCTCACAAAGTTGAATTTGAACAAAACTCATAATAATGAATCTTATTAAATGCAAAATGACTCAACCAACAAAATTTGGGCAATATAAACTATATTAGCACAAAATCAATTAATCTTTGATTAAAGCATATTGCAACCCATTTATAAATTATTTACATATGTACTATATTAGTAGAGTCGGCAAAAGAGTTACATATTGACCTCACATAGTTAAAATCCAAATAAAACTTAGTAACTCGCGAAATTGAGCCCCATTTAATCCAAAGGGGCTCTATTTACATAATTTAGTCAATATATATAAATCGCCTTAGCCCAAACTCGACCGATTCAAGGTAAACCACATAATAACCAACCCATTTACCAGTTCTGTACCTATCTAATAAATTAAACAAGTAGGGTCGTCAAAAGAGTTACACATCAACCTCACATAATTGAAATTTGAATAAAACCCATGTTACCGAGCCCTATTACCCATCCAATATCAATCGATCTCGATTAAACAAACGTGCAACCAACTTACCATTTTAATATCAATCTACTGTATATATCGATAAAGCTGTCAAAAAAGTCACATATCAACTTCACATAATTGAAATTTGAATAAAACCCATATTACCGAACCCTATTACATACCCATCCCAATATCAACCAGTCTCGATTAACCCAACTTGCAACCAACTTATCATTATAATATCAATCTACTGTATATATCGATAAAGTTATCAAAAAAGTCACAGATCGATCAACCTCACATAATTGAAATCTGAATAAAACCCATGTCACCGAACTAGACCTGTCAATTCGGTCGGTCGGGCGGTTTCGTGTCGGTCGTATATCGAGTTCGGGTAAATACGGGTCGAGTGTATTTCGGGTTCGGGAAAATACGGGCGGTGTATTTCGGTTTCGGGTCAACCCAACGGGTTATGATTGCGACCTTTTCTGTTTTTTCTTTTTTAAAAATGGTATCTAAATATTACTTTTTGTACAATATACATAATAAAATATGATTATCATCTAGTAATAATAGATAATTATAACTATTTTAACTTAAATAAGAGAAATAACAAATAAATAAGTTGCGCTTATAGTTTAATAGTTAAAAATTTCAATGCAAAGTCACAAATTTTAATAAAGTTCAACTTAAAAAGTTAAATTTTCGGGTCAAACGGGCGGGTCGGGTTTGACCCGCTAATTTTCGGATTCGGTATACTTCGGGTTTAGTTCAAAAAATCGTGTTCAAAACCCAGAAATTCGGGCGGATTCGGGTCGGGTTATCGGGTCGGGTCAGAAACTGTCAGGTCTACACCGAACCCTATTACGTACCTATCCCAATATCAATCTGTCTCGATTAACCCAACTTGCAACCAACTGATCATTCTAATATCAATCTACTGTACATATCGGTAAACTCGTCAAAAAAGTCACATATCAACCTCGCATAATTGAATTCTGAATAAAACTCATGTTACCGAACCCTAATACGTGCCCATCCCAATATCAATCGATCTCGATTAATTAACCCAAAAACCCCCATTTCCAATCGAAGGAAATGGCAACCAACTGATCATTCTAATATCAATTTACTGTACATATCGATAAAGTTATCAAAAGAGTTTCATATTGGCCTCACATAGTTGAAATCCTATCTCCACCATATATGGACATATCTATGCTACTTGCCTCTTATAAGGTAGACAACAACTATAGTGCTCAATGAGGCTAATAGCTACTTATCCCACAAAAGACCCCTCATACACTGACACCCATGATGCCCTTTTGGCTACCCAAGTTTTTGTGGCTTTGTGTGATGATGATGCTCCCAATTTAGATAAGGAGACAAACTAAAGGAGTGTTTGGATTAAAGAGAGGGAGAGAGGATTTGAAGGAATGGGTGATTTGGTTGCACCAAAAAGGCTAGCCATGTGGGAAGAATGATGGTGCTAAATGGGGTATATCTATATATATATTGTCTTTGTTCTTGTGGGTTAGTTATGTTATAATTTCCCCCCCTCAAATATGTTTATATATATAAGTGGAGGTACAAGGGATGTGTGGGTTAATAGTGACCCCTACTATCACCCTAAAGGCAATAGTGGGGGTGTCCCTAACCCTAACACCCTAATTAACTATGTGATTAACAATATAATTCAAGTATATTTATTTTAACTAATTAGTACGCCCTCTTTTCCATTTTATATGTATTTCAGATCTATGCATCAGTCAAACTTTGAAAACTTTAGCATTATTTTATCAATATATACAATATTCTAATATATGAAATTACTATTAGATTCGTAATAAAAATACTATCGTATAAATAAAGATAATATGTGAATTTATTAGTGAAAGAAGTGCACCATGAAACATTTAATACGTGACAGATAAAATGAGAAGGAAGGAGTATAATATACTTCCTCCGTCCCAAAATGTTTGTCAAAATAACTAACTCTTTTGTCCCAATTTGTTTGTCACTTTTACAATTCCAATGATTATAATTCCATTTTAGCCCGTAATTAATATCTGTTTATCACTTTTTACAATCCCAACAACTATTATATCAATAAATATATGGATAATTTGGGTAAGGTTCAAATTTTTCACTCCAATTTTAAGATGTACTAGTTTTCCCAAATTAGTTGGGGTGGTAAAGAAATTAGGACGGAGGCAGTAGATATATAATCCTTAATTAAGTTAATTTTACCCTTTCAAAGGGCTCATAAGTTAAGCTCGCATGCGTGCATTGGGCTTAATTAATTCAATTAGTCCGTGTATATTGTTAATTATATTAATTAATGAGGATAATTGTACTTTAGGTTCATATTAGTTAATTAAAGTTTAAAAAAAAATGTTAGAGCATGTTTACATCTTTTGTTTTATAGGCTTGATTTGCGCAAAAGTTGAGGTTGTTTTTACTAAACATCGGACGATGATTGGTTTGATGGAGTTGGGAAAGGATTAATTAATTTAGTTTAACTTTGAGATGGAATATATGTCATGATTTGTGACATTCTCATTTACAACTTTTTAATGTACTTGCATCAATCTTTTATTGGTACTTTCTTGGCTTCTTGAGTTTGATATAGTGTGATGAAGTCACCCCTTTAAATAAAAACTGACCCGAGACTCGAATCTCAAATCGAAAAAACCAAATCCTAACCTGAGTTGATATCCAAATAGATGATCCGATTTAAACCTAAATTAAGCCTGACCGCAATTGATCCAAATCGCAATCCGAAAAGTGACTTGATTAAGATCCACCTCCAAATGACCTCAGATCAAACTAGAATCCGATTTGAAAGAACGTCACGTGAACCAACCCGAGAAGCTCTTCCGGACTAAAATCGGCTGATCCGCCCGAACCGAGTTTTGATTGACTTGAACTCGAACTGGTTCACTCGATTATCAAGTCACGAGTTTTGATCGACCTGAATCGAAAGTGACTCGATTAAGATCCACCTCCAAATGACCCCAGATCAAACTAGAACCCAATTTGGAAGAACCTCACATGAACCAAACCGAAAAGCTCTCCCGAACTAAATTTGGCTGATTCGACCTGAACCCGAACCGAGTTTTGATCGACCTGAACTTGAACTGGTTCACTCGATTACCAAGTCTACTTAAGTCACATGATGAATGAAGGAGGGGAGGAAAAGGGGGAAAGGGTAAATTAAAGTTGATAATTAAGTGACCTTTTTGTTGAGAGAGGACAAGGTATTATTATAGAGGCTTTAATTTGTTTAATTCTTTTTTTGGCCTAAGGGATTTAAGAAGTTGTAGAGGATCATTGGAGAGTGATTTATGCAAAAGATCACACGTTCGCTTCCTTTTTTGAAGCAATATGGAAGGTGAGAGTGGTCCTAGCTAAGCTAGGCTGCACCATATCTAGGGCCTTTGAGTTGTATTAGTTTAAGGAAGACTAATTATGATGCTTTATTACATTATTCAAACCCTAATTTGTTGGTGCATGTAATGATAAAGTTGGTACACTTCTAGTTTGGAGGTCACGAGTTCGATTCTGAAGACAATCTATAAGTAAAAGTAACGGTAATTAAAGAAAGAGACTACACCGAAGATTTGAGCTTTAGCTACAATGATCAAGAGATTGCAGCGAAGATTATAAACATTTGGCAGGAAGACAAACAGGAAAAAAAGAGGAAAGATTATCCTCGATTAGTTGTTTTATTTTGTTGTATTTGTGCTTTGATCATCTTTGATTTAGTTAATTTTTTTTTGGGTAGCTGTTGAGCTGATGTATCATGCATTTTTGTTCAACTATTGATACAAACTCTACAATCCAGTTTAGAGTTTAAAGAATTGAATAAAATTAAGGGTAAATCAGACTAAACACGTCTACCTTCCTAGAGCACACTTTGTGGGAGCCTCATAGACTTACTGGACTACCCTATAATAAGTTAGCGATATAAATATCATGGCATACATTTTGATACCAATTGGAGCATATCTTATTAGTTAAAAAAATGGTATAAATCACCATGTGAGATAGTATCAAATGTGAGATAGGATTGCAAGATACCACCTTGTAAAAATTTTCAAACAGTTCAAGTGCAGTATAACAACATCAACATCCAATTGTGTCGTTTTAGTTCAGAAACAATATAATGTGTCCTTTTAACTATGATAGTACAATATGACTATATACGTTAGTAGGAATGTAGCTAGCCCTTAATATCAAGGAACCAAAATAATAACTGAACAAATTTTATTATGAGTTTTAATAATTGGAAATTCATCATTGACCATCGGTAGCTATAAAATATTTTTAAAAATTACAATAAAACTATTAAGTAATAATACTTTAGGTTCATATATATAATTTTATGAGAATCAATGTATCATTAAAATAAAAAAGACTATAATCAAATTTTTGTATCTGATGTAAACTAGCTAGCAACTTTTACAACTTACAAAAACTATGGTACATGAAATAATCTAAAGTTAACTTAAGGAGTACTTACAAAAAATTCTTACAAATACATACTATTGTAAAAACATAAAAATGTAAGTAATAAGATGTCGAAAAGTAACAACTACATATGAATAACTTAAATCTAATGCTACTAGTTAAAGATACAAATGCTATATGATAATTAATTACCTCAAACAATAATGTTAAACCATATATATATATATGAATGAAACTAATGTTAGCAGAATAAATTATTAAAAACATATACTCCACCTATTATTATGCTTCAAATTTTTTCTCAATTACAACTTCAATTCCTATATTTATGTTATTTTAACAGGAATTGGAGTGATATATATCAAAATAATTAATAAAATTAGGAAAGAATAATAAAAACTACTTAAATTGATAAAAGTTAATTATTAAGAATGAACAATAAAAATGTAAATTTGATGAAAGTTATATTAAAAATGTAAAGCAACATATAATTAGAGACGAAAATAACCGAAAAGAGTTATTTGAGTGCACACATAATTAGGGACAGAGGAGTACTCTCATTGCATTATCTAATTAATATTTTTATAATGATAAATTTTATTATTTCATACTAGACCATATAAAGTTCATTTGATTTATATATCTCTCCATATATATATGTGTGAAATTGTCGATATCTTGCACGAAGCTCCTCCAATACCATAATAACAGGGTCCATTGGAAGCTCATATTATTATTTGAAAATATGTCGATCACAATCTCTCCGTAAGTAGTGATGTTTAGGGAAGTAATACTAAGTAGGTGTTTGGTTCCAAGTTGTTTGAGGTAATTTTTAGTTTTTTGGACACTGTTAGCTTTTTATATGAGGTATTTGGTAAATGATAAATAGTTTTCTAAACCTAATAAGTTAGTTTTCAAAAAACTATTTGAAAGAACTTTTTAAGGTAGCTTTTCACAAACAATTATTTTACCAAACACTTTTGTTACGATAAGCTAATCCAGACAGTTAAAGTCAAACAACTAATCCAATCAGCTATCAACTACCAACTAGTAGAAAACCTAACTATGAATCTAAAGCCCCATTCTTTTGTGAGTTAACGCAACTAACCACAACGTAAGTTACCGTAATCTACCGCAACATACCACAAATTATCATTACCTTTTTACTATTTCCACCACAACTTACCACAATCTAACACAACTAACCGCAACGCAACGTATAGAAGAACGATGCCTTCTGGACCTAATTAATGGCGCTTGTAGTACACATTAGACACCCACTTTGATGATGGATGTGACAAATGACTAAACCTTATATTCCACAATTGCAACTAGTAGCTAGCTAGCTAGCTAATCTAAGTAGGGAGTGAATTTCAAGCACTGTTTCAGGTGGCATTGACTTAATTTCCCTAACTTTTAGGGTACAAAAGCAAGATTTTAGGGTCATGGAATTTTTCTATTCACAAACTTTATTCTTCAAAAAAATGCCCCCCCCCCCCATTTATATGTCTCCAAAAACCATATTAGTTCCCTATTTATGGGCCTTCACTATGCTTCCCTTCTTATTCATATGTCCCTTTCTTATTAGATTTTTTTGCCCTATCAAATTTCTATGTATGTTTCATTGCCTCCAAAGTCAACTAGCAATTAGCAAAGTAATAAAAATGGTACTATTGTTTTAACCAATGAATAATTTTGAAAAAAAAAGTATGTGCATTTATTTTTTGTTATTTTGTTTAATTATGTTACAAGGTTATAAACATTGTATTCTATATTCTATTTAATGAAATTATCAGTGTAGATCTACATATTTTACAAAGCTAGATATTAAAATTTACACCTTGATTTTTCATTGATTTTCACTCTATGATAAATTAATTAAAATTTATTTAACTATTTATAAATTATAGATATCTTATGATGAAATTTCATCATGAAAATTCAAATTCCAACAAAATGCCCAACATTTGCTTTTTTTATTTATTTATTACATAAGTATATGCACTTAAAGCACATTGAAGATATCATACTTTACACATCTTACAAAAGTAACAACACTATCTACATTAAACAACATTTAAGTTACTAGACAATTGAACAATAAACTTGCGAACAATAAATATTTAATCTGTGTTAATGAATTATGAAACTGTTCACTTGTATTTAATATCAAATGAAAGTTGATGTCAAAACCTAACAATTTATCACTTACTTGGATATGGACTCACTTGCTAAAGTGACATTATACTATTTATTATTAGCCACCCATAAATTTAAATTTAAATTATCACATGACAATAATACATTCTCATCCACGAATGTATGCTTGCTTAAGTGACATTATTGGAAGCAAGGTTGTGTGAAAAATTAGGTCAAGCTATCTGTTGAAACCACAACCACCAACAAAAAATATGGGATGTAACAAAAATAACAATAATAAACAATTTGACCCAAAAATAATAATGAAAATTATTATATAAAGTAAGACCATATAATAAATACAACATATATATGTACATTATATGATTAAAATACAAGTTTAGTAGCAAAATATTTACATGAGATGTTTGCATTTTGGATGGCAGCATACATGAGCTCCAATTATGAGATAATGAGAACATATATATATATATATATATATATATATATATATATATATATATATATATATAAAGTTTTTCTCCATCACATAATTAATTACTCCCTCTGTTTCATAGTAATTGTCATAATTTTGACTTTCATGGTCTTCAATGTCACTCTTTAATTGATAATTTCTTACATAATATACTATTAACAATTGCATTATCATACTTTTATAATAATATTGTTCGTTACGAATCTAATTGTAGTAATTTTATTTAGCAGCTCATTGTATGTGTTGAGAAATTTATGGTCACAATTTTTAAATTTTTAAAAATCATAATTAATATGAAATGAAGAGAGTAAAATACAACACATATAAAATACAAGTTGGGACTTGTGGGAGTCATGTATTGACTTAAAATGCATGTTTGATGTCTAGTTTTTAGGCATTATATTTCTGTCAGTCCACAAGGGTGTGCCTCTTGTCTTTTTTAACAACCAACTATACATGCTAGCTCCATATAGCAGTATGGAGTATATCTAACCAGAAATTTCATATGGAAAGTGGAGAAAAAAATAATGTAATCAATTAGTATAATAATTAAATAGTGCACATATGAATTATTTTATTATTCCCATACATATAAAGGCCTATATATATGAATTAAATAGTAAAACAATAACTGGTTTCTTTTATTACATTTATTGAACATTTGGAAGTATTATTGGACAACATTATTATATCCGACCTAAGAGAAATAACTCTCAATAATCGCTCCTTAGCAGGTTATTTGGATTGTATTTTGCACATTTTGAAATAATATTACCTCCAAAATAAGTAAGAAAATCTTATAGCATGTATGTGTTCATTTTGAACTTTAAATTGCATGTAATTTACAATCCAAAATAACCCTTAATTCGACTAAATATAACCAAAGTTGTGTATTTTATTTCTTAAAGTTGAATAAGTAGCTTCCCATGTTCCCAAATATTGGATTATCAATATCCAAAAACCCTAATAAAAAAGTTTCAAATGAAGCAAATAAAGTTCAATATTGCACAAGATGCATATGCATGTAATAATCCAAACATATTAAGGAGAACTTGCAAGCCAAGGTATTTCAGAAACATTAGAATATATAATGAATAATTATGTCCTCAAAGTAAAAAAAAAAATAAATAATAACCATCTTGACTTGCCCATAAAATATATTTTTGTAACTTTTAATTATAATAGCTAACAATATAATCTCTTAAATAGGGAGATTGATCGAGATAACACTGCCTATATCCACCTCTTTCACAATCCTAATGGACAATGCTACGTGTCTTATGTCAAGATGGTTAATTCTTGACTTGTTCATAATACATATTTTTGTAACTTTTAATTATAATATTTTCTCTAATAATATATATATATATATTTATATCAGTTATAAAAGTATAACACTTATTAGCTAGGTCAATAAATATAATGATAGACTAATTTTATCAACCATAGTAGTGAGTCCACATTTTATGCATAGTTTCACATTTATAAAAAATATAAATAAATAATTATTATATAGTTTATAAACCGTAATAATCTTAAAGTAATGAATGATATATTTATAATAATTTAAATATGCTTATATTTAAATTTTTTGAATGATTTAATTAAGTGAAATGCAAGATGATTGTTACCCATCTTAAATGAAGACCCTTATCATTTTCCCCTAAAATTATAGCATCCACACTACTAAAAATATCTGTATTACGTACCAATTTAAAATGATTGGAAAAATCAACCGTTTTAGCAACCATTTTATTTTTTTTAATTTTCCAACTATTTTTCAAATTTTATGTAGGAAAAAGGGTTGGAAATTCCAACCACTTTTGCTAAAATGGAAGGAAATTTTTGCTACCATCCTTTTTCCTATTGTTGAAAATGATTAGAAAAATGGTCGAATTACCAACCGTTTTCCCAACCATTTTCGAACAGTTGGAAAATGATTGGTAGGAAAAATTTCCTACTATTTTAGCAAAAGTGATTGGAATTTCCAACCATTTTTCTCACTTAAAAGTAGAAAAATATTTGAAAAATTTAAAAAATATGAAATGGTTGTTAAAATGATTGGTTTTTTCAACCATTTTAAATTAGTTGGAAAAAGTGATCGGTGGTAATATACATATTTTTAATATAGTGCCATATATACTAGGAATATTTATTCTTGTGGTCTATTCTTAAGAATAATATTAAATACCATACATATAGATCATGAAAAATAATGTACTATTCCTAGTATTCCTTTTAGGTGGAAGGATATTCTACTTAAATTCTAGATGACTTGGTAGTAGTAATAATGGTAGTACTATATATATAGGTTAAGGGAAAACAATGTATTAATCTTCCTTTTTAAGGTGGAAAGATATTTTACTTAAATTCCAAATGATAGTAGTTTAAGTTGGAAAGGAGTTCACTTTATTGCCCCTCTTATATATGTATGAGGCTCCCATTCTCCATGAAATATATCCAAAGGTAAAGCATACATTAAATTTACTTATCTCTATAATTGTACAAAAGATTGTGATAACTTAATTAATTGTTATCTTACCATGGACCTTAATCAATATGGACTCACATTTATCTTTGGACAATTTTAATTATCAATTGGCTAAGTGGAGAACCAAATCCTATTCTTACAATACTTTAAAATAAGTTTGGTTGTAATATGACCAAATTAATTATATATACATTGTGCATTATAGGTTTTCATTTTCAAGATGGTTACATATATATACCCACTCAGGTTAAATGTAATTATAAAGTTAATAATCTTGTTTATATATAGCTTAACTTTCGTACTCCTCAAATTTGTTACTAAATAGTAAATACATCTATATAATTCTTAGCCAATACATAATTTTTCAAACATGAATAGACCAAAATGTCCATGTCAATGTCACAATGATGTGTTATATATAAATAGAACTTTTATTGATCTCCTTAGTAGTTTTTCGGTCAAAATGGTATTATATAAATACATTTTTGAGCTACAATAATCAAAACTTAAAGCAAAAATTTGGCTAACCCACAAATGAAATGAAATGAAATGAAATGGAGTCAACGGCGTTAAAATACATTAACAATGACATTTTGGTCAATTCAAGTTTGAAAAAAAATCATATTTTGATCTGAAATCAGTATAGATAGATTTAATAGCGAAAGCAGGGGACATGAAAGTTAAATTTCACACTATATGGATGACTTTGTAATCAAATCTAAGCTCAGGCTGGGTCATATACGTAAAAGTCATTCTATTAAGGATAAACACATCCATTTACTAGGCCCTAATATTGGGAGTAGCCTCCAGTAAATTCTGCATGTCTTTTCTAAACATATTTTTATTTTATTTTAATTCGTAATAAATTTATCAATATTCATCATTTTCATATATTTCTTATTGTCGAATCAGTAACGTCTTCTGCCTTTTCTGTATAGGATTATATATATTCAAGTCGATAATTAAAGGGAATCATGATCCTTCACTTTGGCAAAGAGATACATAATTTTCATTGATGACACAAAGGTGCTCAAAATGGAGTAGTGCAAGCTGTAAGACTATGATGCATGAAGGTACTCCTACACAAATTAAGAAAGCATGAGGAAAAAATAGTTCCTCTGATCAAAGAAAATCATCTTATTTTCTAACATTGATGAACAAGGGCCAGCTAGCTATGTATGTATTCATTAGTTTGGACCACAAAGTGTTGGAGCCTACATATCACAAAAAATAAATAATTAAATTCGGGAGCGGATCTAGACTACGGAATTAGCGGTGTCCACTTAATACTATTTTGGATAGTCGGACTGTTGTGTTGAATTGGACACCTTTTATTAATATTTTTGGGTTTTTTCTAAGGTGTCCACTTTACGTAAATATACAACAATATCCTAAAATATAATAGCTTGCTTAAATTTTTTTTCGAAGCTTGCGGTATCCATAAATACCCTTGGTGTCAATGGGGATCCGCCCATGCCAACATTGACATATATGAACATATATGCATGCATTATTAAACATTAATTTATGTATTACCATCTAACCATATTGTCCATAATTTCATTAATGAGGGAAAATAATGGGGAAGATTATTTGTGAGTTGGGAGTTAAGCTATAGTATAAAATAGGTACCATATATTAATGCATGGGATGGGTCTTATGATAATATATTTTGGAAACTAATGGAGAAAGAGTATTATAAAATGAAAAGAGAAGTCAATGTATGAGGCACAAGTAAGTGGGGCTTGAGAAGTTTAAATATACAATACATTATCATTAATTTTTATAAAGAGATTGGTTTTGAAGTCAAATTAAATTTATTACTAATGAAAGTATGAACCAACTCTATCAGAAAGCTTAAATTTATGCTCTTTGTTACATGTTCCTGGGGCATGTGCTTCAGATTTGATTATTGTTCATTTTTAATAGAATAATTGTTCATTCATATCTACTTATTGTTTACTTTCAATAGCATAATTGTTCACTTATACCTTCCTGTTGTTCTCTCTCAATTACATCGTTGTTCACTTATACATGCCCGAAGCATGCTCCTGGTGCATGTAATATGTATTGTTAAATTTATAGTCACAACAAAGTTTCTATCTATTGAATATGTATTTATTTTTATCACTAATGAAAATATGAACATTTCTACTAAAAAGAAAGCTACATATGCTAGTTTTGTATAGAAGAGAGTATATGATATATAACATGCCCGCACCAACTCAATCAAAAGCTTAAACTTATTGTGAGCCGTGGGGGTCGAAGTTGAAACCTATGAACTAGACCAAAACCTTATAAACCAAAAAAAAAAAGGTTCAAACCCTATTTGCAAGAACAAACCTAGACAAAAACTTGAAAAAATAGATGAAACCTAGGAAATGTGCTTTTATATTCTACCAGGCTGTTTATTAAAGAGATATTTTGATATTGTCTAAGTGGCGGCAACAATAATAATAACTTTTAATTAATATCCATTGAATCTAACAAGAGATCCGCATGTAAATGGTTTTATCTTAGTCGAAATCACTGCCAACTGCGGCCATTAAAAAATTGTCTGACCCGAAAACTTAACCCGGTTCAACTCGACCCACAAAAAATCGGGTTACATTCATAAATATTTCATCAGAATTTTCACTTTAATAGATTTAACTGAAAATTGGTACCAGGTAACTTCCATTTTTCTATTGATCCAACCCGATATTGATCACCCGCCGTTAAGCTTATCTGACCCAAAAGATACCCGAAAGAACCAGACATCAACTTTTGATCCGAAGCAGAATTCATATGAGTCCAAAATGACATGAACCTGAATTTTTGACAACCTACTGCCTACAATAAAGGAGAAGGGAGGCCCCTGGTGCACCAAAGAGCAAAAAGAGGGCCTGATGCCAGAGAAAGAAGAGACAAACAGCCTCCTGTTTGGAATTTTTGATTGTTTAGCCATTCATAAGCATCCATGGTGGTGGTGTCTTGTGAATGAAGAGGACCCCCCCCCTCCCTTTTTTTCCTCTTCTCTGTTTGGCATTCTTCTCTTTTTTCCCTCCCTTTTGGGTGCAGTCTCTTTTAGGGGGTTATGGCCATTTTTTGTTCCCATTACATTGTTTTCTGCCATCCAAACTGAGAAATGAAAACTAGGATAGCAATTTGATCACGAGAGATGTCTCATTGTCTATATATGTCCACTATATTCTTTGGGACTTCTCAACCATGCATATTTCACCCTACCTTTTTTTTTGTGTGTTTTTCCTTCTCTTTTTCTTGCTCGGTGTCTATAGATGTCTCGTTTGCCACGTCTTTTTGTAAAAAAAAATATCCCTATTTGTTTTTTTTTTTTCTCACCCGTCACGGCCTCTAGTTATAAAGGACATTTTCAGTTAAAGAAATGAAACTGCTTTAGTTTTAATTTTTCAGTGTTAGAGCTATGCAAATGTTACTGTTGGAAATGACGTTGATAGAAAGAAGATATCTTGACGTTAAGGGCATAACGGCAAAATTAACATGTAATCCAGTTCTCCCCAGTAAAACTAGAAAAATAATATATTCTTACAAACTCAAAGGATGACAAGAATTAACATGAAAAATGGAAGGATAAAATCATTAATTTCAAAATTCACAAGACATAAATGCAAAACTCCCTTGTCTATACAGTATACACCATGTTATCATTGTGCATTGCAAGCTATTTCACCTATTTTAGCTATTTTATACTAGTACTACATTCGTCCCTAGATAAGTGTCAATTTAACTAAGCTTTGACCATTGATTATTCACAAATTATAATGAGTTATAATTAATATGAAATTACCACAATTAGAAAGACATTGTACTAAAAATGACAATGAATTATTAATTTTATATTGTAACTTATTATAACTTGTGAGTAATCAACAGTCAAAGTTTAGTCGAATTAACACTTATTTAAGGACGGGATAGTATATGTTTACAATAAATATATACTCATATCAGGGGGACTATATTGAAACTTATTGTTGTTTTGTTTACAATAAACAGATTCTACCATAGTTGAATTTATTTTCAACTATGGTAGTTGAAATGTATAATTGTCCTTAATTTTGCTATAAAAAATTAAAATTAATATATACATTCATTATAGGACTTGTTACTATAAGTAAATCTATATGTTAACTTATAATTTTTTACAAAATTGAATATTTCAAAGGAAATTCAATCATAGTTGACTTTTTTTTCAACTATCGTAGTTGAAAAGTGAAAAGACTATTAATTTTGTCATAAAAATTCAAAATCAATGTAGGTTGATCAAAGTAACTTGATACAATAATTAACCACGTTTAGGAGGATATAAATCTTTTTAAAAAATATGATTTATATTTAATAAATGAATAATATAAAATTTTCAACTACCATAGTTGAAAATAAATTCAACTATGGTAGAATTTTCAATAAATTAATACTACATGTATCTTCTTCATTAAGGGTAATTCAAATACGTTACCCACTATGTGCATTGATGTTGCTTGCATTGTTTGGGGTAATGTTGGTGGTTGTTCTAGCACTATTAATAGGCTAGCTAATTAATAAACGTATTTTAAATTCATTAATGAAAAGAATGTGTAAAAGGTAGTACTACCTCCGTCCCATATTGTTTGTCCATCCAACTATATTTAAAAGTCCAATAGTCATGAGAAATGGGATGAAAAATGTGTAATGTACCAAAATTGCCCTTACTTTTCTCATGTGAAGAATAATCAAAAAGAAACAAAAGAGTATTTATTAGGGGTATAATAGAAATTACAATCATTGGAATTATAAAATAGACAAACATTTTGGGACAAGGGAGTTAGGTAGATGGACAAACAATTTGGGACGGAGGTAGTACTACCTCCGTACCTTAATGAGTGTCAATTTTCTTAACTATCTTGTCCCTTTTTATTTGTCAAATTTACATTTCCAATAATTAAAATACCTATATTACCCTTTTAATGAATCAAATTTTTATTTTACCTTTTAAAATTCTCATTTATTCATCTTTTCCCTTAATGAGGGGTACATTTGTCCATACATTAGTTTTTCACCCTATTTCCAAGATGCATTGGGTTTGTAAAGTTAGCTTATTTGACATCAAAAAAGGGACGGAGGGAGTATTAGAGTATTTACAATGCTAAAATTTATATTAGGTATCTAAAAGTTTTCATGTTATTATAATAAACATTAAATTTCACTTTTATGAAATTTATTTGTACAATTGTGATGTTTAAGGTAAGTTATTACAAAGTTGTTATTCTTAAATAAAAGTGTCTCACATACCATATTATTCTCAAATTTTAAGAAATAAAAAAGTAAAACACCATTTCTTTGAAAAGTTAAACACCATGAAACATCACTCAAAAAATGAGAGACAATGTCACTCCCATTAAAAAGGGGATGGAGAATCCCTCAAAAATGGAGAGAACATTTCTTTGAAAAGAAAATATTGGGAAAAAATTAATAAAAGAGAAAATAGGGTTTATCATTGGCAAAAAGTGAATGAAAGCCCCTAGAAAATGAATTTCAGTTTTAAGAAATTAAAAAAAAAGTGGGGGTAGGAGTTTCAGGACACAAGATATATTTTTTAAAGTTAATTGAATAATATAGTTTTTAAAATCAAGAAAATTATCTATTTGTCTATTTATTCTTATACTAACTTTCATGATATAATTCTATAATTAAACACAAGTATTTCTCATTATATTTAACTCTAATACACATTTCTACAAAGCATGGAAACAATGGTAGTGTATCAAATTCAGTCATATAAAGGTAATAAAGATGCACAAATAGTGGCGGATCTATATCTTTAGATCAGGGATAACCAATTTACTATTATAATATACAAAAAAAATCCATAATTGTTATTCCAAATTATATTGAATTATTTTTTTTCATGCTATCAATCGTGGCCGTTGCCACCCTTGACTTAGCCGCAGATTCGCCATTATACACAAAATATGCCAAAAAAATAGTTTTTAAATATAAAATCCAAGGTGCAGTAGAGGTCCAAATATTCTCCCATTTTGGGAGGTAGATAATATCAATGAATTGAATGAAAGTAAATGAAGGGAAATCTAACCCAAGCCTATAAAATTGGAATGAAGGACAAATAGTTTGAATTGAAGAATAATGAAGTTACCCAAAGATGATGACATACATATCATGCATACATGACATATGAAGGTACAAATAGGACCACAATAAAATATCAACCTGAACCCAAATAGGAAATACAATAAGGTGGTCCTTAGCCAATTTTCTATAACTTGGAAACTTCTAAGTCTTTCACTTCCTCTTTACACTAAACATTACATTTCACCTGTGTTTGTGTTTGGACCATTCATGTATGCATGCATATATCAACTTCACTGCCAAGAGCATCCAATGCACATTTCAGTACTTCTTAATGTAGGTCCTATTTCGGGATATTAGAAAATTCATGTAGGTATGTGCAGATTTGTATATGGTTGTAACGTAACTATTACTGGTTGTAGAGAGGATGATCTCAATGCAATTTCACGAGATGGGAGGAGTTTATCTGAATGTTGCAGAACTTTGTATCTCACTTTAAAGTCTATATGAATCGTCATTTATTGTGAGTGTTGAAGGGGTTTGTGAGTTTGATTGTAAGAGAGTGTAGATGAACTTGCATTGAATTTAAAGAAAGTGAGAAAACTTTTGACGATTTTGATACCTTATTATTGTACAATCTGTATTGAACACTCATAGTCATTATTAGCAATGTTTAATGTATTTGCTTCCTAATATGGAACCTAATTTTGTGTGATTTGAGAAGATTCAAGTGTAGTCAATTTTATATTATCAAGCATTGCTACTTGCAGAGAGGAAGATCCAAGAAACACATCAACATTATGCAACTTTACGAGATTGGAGGTCTTTATCTTTATTTTCTCAGGTCCTAGATGAAATCTGCATTGAGCTATTGCTGTTTTTTTCTAAATGTTGAGACAGTTTATGAGTTTGACGAAAAGAAAATACAAATAAAACTTGCATGCATTAAATTACCTCATTATTGTACCATTTCTATTGAAAATTTGTAGTCATCACTATTTATTTTGACATTAGACTTAACTACAAGTCTATAACATAATGGTCTACTTTTTCAACTATAACATAAAATGGGTCATTATTATACTTTTGAATAGTTTAAAGTGAATATCAATTGACACCTTATGTGGTGAAATATACATACACATTCATCATAAATGAATGGTGGATGAAATATACATATTTTCCAAAGTAGATAAGGATAAAATGATGAATGGTGGGTATGTATGCATGTATATCTATATTTCATGGTTGTGTTGGCTAGATATACACAACAAGATGGGTAAAGTGATGATGATATGATATCTAGGTAGTTTGTTTTTAGCTCCTCACTTTGAAATTCCCAAAAAAAAAATTAAAAAAAAAAAGATGAAAGGGGGAGAAAAAATATTGCATGTCTGAATTTCTGAGACATTCCATCCAAACAATGCATGAATCATCTCATTAATGGCTCAATGCTATGTTACAAAATAAGGTGGTTGTTTAATTACTATTGCTTTCATTTTCCAAACAGTCTCCTCATACACATACCTTGGCATTTTGCTTGTGCTTTTTATTGCTTCAAAGAGGATAAGAAACTAACTTTTAATCTAATGAATTTTATCGAGGTTGATATTTTTATAAATTATAACGCATTTTTATCAAAATAATGTTAGTATTTTTTTCGTTATAAATCTAATGGTAGTACTAATTTCGTATATTGAAACATTATATATGTTGAAAAATTAATGACATCAAAAGACAATTAATATGGAACAGAGGAGTAATGCGTTAAAGTAAAATGTCTCATTAAATCTTCTTTACTTCTTATTCATATGCCTTCTTTGCTTCTTATTCTTTTTGATAGAGTTATGGGTAGCTAACGATTTCTAAATGTTGGATCAACTGTCTCAAAAAAAAAAAAAAAACTATTTGATCCTTTCACATCTGGTTTGGACGAGATTTTGGAATGTTAATTTTGATTTTGACTTAGATTTTTAGTTGTTATCAATGCAAAATATTAAATATAGCATTCTTGATATTTAAGTGGCCATTATCCTTTAATGAGGCTGAAATATTTATATAATATAACGCATTTGATCTATTTTATATATTTAAGAGGAGTTACTTATGCAATTTTTCGTTGTTTCCATGCATTAAAGCCTGGTTTTGCATGTAATATTTTCGATGTACAAGTGATAGATTTGAGTTAAAATTACTACAAAATATAAAAAAAATTAGGATAAAGTAGAGATACATGAACTTATACATGACATTAATTAGTCAAAAATCGCAATAAATTGAAAGATCAATACTTACAAGCCTAATACAATTCAAGTTGCTAGAATGGGAGAGAGGAAAAACAGACGAATAAGCAAAAGAGAATAAATTAGGAATTATTTTTTTCTTTTTTGAAAAAAATAGCCCTCTACTTTATCCTCTTTTGACTTTACCCAAGTGCCCATCTCTCCCAACAAACTATTAGAACAGCTGGGAAGACCAAAAAAAGAAAAAAAAAAGTTATTCTAATTCACACTTAACCAATTCTAGAAAAAGGTTGGCCCAAAAAAAGGTTGATTACCTAGAATTTCTATGCAAAAATAAATTCCCAAAAAAGGGGACCTTCCCATTAAAATTCCCATCATTTTTTTTTCAGAATTTTGAAATAAGAATTAATAAAAAATATTTTAAAAAATCAAATCAAGATGGAATCACCAGAATACAAACCAATGCTTCCTTTTGATCTTCATCACCATCATGATCATCATGATCATCTTTTAATAGCAAGGGTTGATCAAGGGTGCCAGATTTCTCCTCCGTGGGCTCCTTAGTGGGCCCATCAGACTGAGTCAGCAACTGGGCCTGCTTCGCCTGGTGGTCCCAATCCGTGGTCCCCACCACGAACAGCATCAGCCCAGCACAGCATATCTGGGCCGCCAAAAGCCCAACCCAAAGCCCACAAAACCCAACCCCGGCGTAAAACCCGAGCCCCACCGCCACCGGCATCCCAACACCATAAAACGCCCCGAGATTCACCCTCGCGGCGGTCGTCGGCCGCGCCGTCCCTCTAACCACCCCGCACGCCACCGTCTGCGGGCAGTTTCCGATCTCACACAAACCCAACACGGGCAGTGCCGCCGCAGTCAGCGCCAGAATCTCCGCGTCACGGGTAAACATCCTCGCCCAAACCCTTCTCGCAGCCGCCGCGAACACCGCCGCAGCAAGCCCCATCACCGCCGCCCACGCCACCGCCACGGCGGCGGACAGCCGCGCTCTCCTCGGCCGCCCACGGCCGAGCTCATTCCCGACACGGGCGGCGACGGCGTTCCCCAACGCGCTGGGGAAATTGTAGATCAGTCCGGTAGTCTGAATCAGCACCCCCATGGATGCCACCGTGGCACTGGGGTCCACCAAAAGTCCACATAGGACGATCATAATTTCATACCACCACCACTCCAAACAAACCGAAACACAACTCGGCGCCGCCAGCTTCACCAGCCGGCCCCACCCCGTCAAACACTCCCTCCCCGGCCACTCCCAGGCTGCTCCGCCGCCTCCGGCGACGGCGCAAACCAGCACGAGCAGGGCGGCGGCATTCGCGGCCGAGGCCGCCGCCGCGACACCCACCATACCGAACCCGAACCCCTCCACGAGAACCCACGTGAACGGCACGTGCAGAACTGCTCCGGCGAAAGACGCCACCGTGACAGGGCGCGTGATCCCCTGCGCGCGTAGATATATCCTCAATGGCAGAACGAAGGAATTCGTGAGGAGATCGGGAAGGCAGAAGAGGAGGTAAGTGTGTGCGAGGCGGGAGATTTCGGGGTCCTGGCGGAGGCATCGTAGGACGGCGGAGATGTTGACCCAGACGGCGGCGATGGGGGCGGAGGAGCAGAGGAGGAAGAGGATACAGCGGTGGAGCGTGAGAGAGAGGAGTTTGGGGGCGCGTGCGCCGTGGGCTTGGGAACAGAGAGGCTCCATGCCGAGAGCCAGGCCGGAGAGGACGGAGTAACCGGTGATGTTGGCGAAGGCGATGGCGAGGCTGCCGGCGGCGAGTTCCGGCTCGCCGATCCGGCCGAGGAAGACCATCGACAGCAGGGAACGGGAGTAGAGGATGAGGTTGGTGAGGAGGATCGGGAACGCGAGGTTGAACAGGGCACGCGTTTCGCCGGCGAGTTTCGAAACGCCGCTGGAAACGACGTCGTTGTCATAATCGGAAATGCATCCGGGTTTGGGCTCTGCATGGGGGTTGTAGTTCTGGAGGAGGGGAATCGGGTCCGGGTTGACACACATGCTGAAACTGAATTCGGGTCGGGTTGAGTTTTTAATGGGAGAATGAGAGATACTCTCTTGGGAGAGCACTCGATGAAGCTGGATTTTGAGTTTGATTTTAGCTTTATTTTTTGAGGGGAAGTTTTAGTTGCAGAGAGAGAGAGAGAGAGAGAGAGAGAGAAAGAGAGAGAGAGAGAGAAGAAGAGATAGATGAGGTTGACATGGAAGACGTTGATGGGAGTGTTTAAATAGAGTCGGAGCAAGGGAAGGCAGCTCTCTGCTCTGTTTCTTATTTTTCATTTATTTATTCACTTCCATTTTCTTTTTCTTTTTTTGGTGGGAACCCAGTTTCTTATTAATTATGAAATAAACTTTGTTTTTGTTTTGTTTTTTTTGGGCTGATATGGTATAGAAATGGTGTGGCATGGTGAAATTGTGAAAAAAAATATGGCAATATTTGAAATACTCTCTCTTTCCTAGACTATGTGTTTCTTAAGACATAATTCACAAAACCAAGAAAACTTCCCCTAAAAAAAAAATTCACTTTACATTAATTTGCATTCTTGAAAATGAGAAACAGAAGAATAAAATTATGAATAAAAAAGAAAAATAATAAATAAAAAAGAAAAATTGAAGAAAAAGATATAATTAATAAGGTTAATTTGATAAATTAGTAATTAATATGTTATTGGAATTGTAATGTAGTATATGTTATGAGAAAAAGAAAGTTACTTAAAGTGTTAGAAATATGGGAAGAAGGAAGGAATACCTCCGTCCTAAAATATTTGTCCATTTTACAATTTCAATCATTGTCATTCCTTTTTTTACCCTTAATTATTGAATTTATTTATCACTTTTTGCATCCAACAACTATTATCTTCAATTAAAATATGAGTAACTTGGATAAGTTACAAATTTGTCACCCCAATTTCTCAATATGCATTGCTCTTCTCAAATTATATAGATATACAAATATAATGCGATAGAGGTAGTATTTCTTAGACTTTGTTTTTTTGTGCGTTGGTATGGTGCAGAAATGGTGTGGTATGGACCTTTATTACTCCTTAAATTTATTATTATACTATTTTTTTTAATGGAAATATATTTATTATATACTCTTCTCCCAATATTCCTTGCTACTTTTAGGGATGCCATAATATTAAAATGTGATAAGGACCAATCACATTTCAATTAAATCCGTCACTAATGGCCTAAAAGTTTCAATTTTGATTAAACAAATGTTTTTTTAAAGAAAACTATGCCGCTGCTCCCTAAATTATACTCCCTGCTGCCACTTAAAAAGGTTAGGGAGAAATTAATATAATTAGGAAAAGAAAGTATAGAATTATTTAAATTGGTAAATATTAATATGAGGGATGAAGAATAGTAATAAAAGTTGTATTAATAATGTAAATGACAAATAATTAGATAGAAAAATTACTCAAGTAGACAAATAAACAAAAATAAAGATAGTAAATAGCTTAACGATGTTCATGTAATTAGACATATTATGTATGAATCGTTTGTTTAATTCAAAAAATAAGGACAGACGGAGTAGACCTAAGACTATGTAATAATTCCTCTTTGATTCATGATTCTCGCATTAGAAATATGAAAGTTAATAGTAATGTATATATGTGTGTGTACTTTTATACATTTTTTCTTCAAAGTTATCTACTCATGGTAATGTAAAAATATGCTGAGATATTATGCCATTTTTTTAGACTGGTAGGTAAGAAGTAAAGTAAAGTAGGCAAGGTAAGGTAAATAAGGTTACGTAAGAAAAGATGAGTAAAATCAATGAATAAATATCAATCACTTATTTCTTTTTTATTTTTTAATTAACGAACATAATAAAAAATATAAAGTAAAGTAATATAAGATAAAAATAGGTAAAATTTTACTTATGATCTGCCAAAAACATGACCTTACTTAGAATTCTCTATGTAAAAGCATAATAAAATTGTTTTTTTGGTGTTACATTGTGATAATTAGGTGAGTTCTACAAATGGTCAATTAGATAGGATCTTAATTTGGTAGGATTAGATTACAAATTATATTTCCAAGATAAATATAGATTCTTCCTTAGTGGTGTTTGTCTTTTGTTCTTTTACAATTCACATAGACTTTAAAAAATAATATTTCTTCCATAAAATAAAAGTTTCTTCAAGTGGAAAATTGCCTGACCATATACATAGACAAGTTTATAGAGGGAGAGGACAAAATTATGATGCAATATGAGGTCGTCAATCAAAAGCATTTCATTCAAAAATGCCATTTCATTTCATTGCGAATTAGTGTCTTCACCATTAAATTAAACATGCATAAATACTGTTTCATGTTAATTATCATAATTTTCAATGTCATTTTTTAATTGATAATTTTTCACATAATATGATATTAATAATTGTAATATTATACTTTATAATAGTATTTTTTCGTTACAAATATAATGGTAGTAATTTTATATAGCAACTCATTATACATATTGAGAAATTTATGGTCAAATTTTACTGTATGATTCCAAAGACGACAATTGATATGAAACGGAGGGAGTAATATAGTTATTTGAAGCTTTTTATTAGAATGTCGTTATGAACTACTCTTCCTCCGTCCCTTTTTAAGTGTCAAATAAACTAATTTTACAAAACCAATGCGTATTGGAAATAGAGTGAAAAAATCATGTATGAACAAATGTACCCCTCATTAAGAGAAAAAGAGGAATAAAGGAGTATTTTAAAAGGTAAATAAAAATTTTATTCATTAATTAAGGGTAATATGGACATTTTAATTATTAAAAATGTAAAATTGACAAATAAAAAGGATAAGGTAGTTAGAAAAATTGACACTTATTAAGGGACGGAGGTAGGCCCTATTCTTTTATACGGTTGGCTGCGGTATGGCACGGTTGGATGTGGTGGAATTGTGGTGAGTATAGTAGAATTGTGGCCGATAGTGGTGGGTTATGGTAAGATGTGGTGAGTTTTGGATTTAATAATTGTAAATGTGTTGGAAAATGTGAAATTGTGGTGGGTTGTGGAAAGTTTAACTTTTAATAAAAAGATAAATTAAATTAAAAAAAGTAAATTGTGGTGGGTTGTGGTAAATTGTGGTGGATGGATATGTTATGGTAGGTTGTGGTAAAATGCGGTATGTTGTGGCACAACAGCCAACAAGCCGCATAAAAGAATAGGACCGTATTATGTAGATTAAAAATATGTTTGAATCAACGATTGTGCCCCATTTTAGACCAAGAAAGTATTAAGAAGTCAATTAAAAGTTTAAAACAATTACTATAGTGGAGCCCAACGTAACTATTAATGCATTATTATTATTTTTTAAAGTCAAAGAAGCTTTTGTGCCCTTTTTAGCATTTTAATCATTAATATTTTTTGATCTAAACATTTACATATTATAATGAACTCAATATATATATATATAATCACAATGTAATTACAATACAAAGACAAGGGAGAGGCAAATTTGAAAGTTGTTCCTTTATGTGGTGTGCTGCGGTATGACGCGGTATGGTGTGGTGAAATTGTAATGGATATGGTAAAATTGTGGTGGGTTATTGATAAGTTGTGGTGAGTTTATATATATATATATATATATATATATTGTATTGATAATTGTAAAAAAGTAATTGGAAAAAGTGAGTTGAAATATTGTATTGTTTTTGGATGATTAAAACAATGGTTGAAAAAGTATTATATTGGAGAAAGTGAGTTGAAAAAGTATTGATTGAAAATTTATATTAAAGATATATAATAAATTTGAAAAAGTAATTTGTGGTGGGTTGTGGTGAATTGTGGTGGAATGGAATGTTATGGTGGGTTGTTGCACTGCAGATTGCCAGCCGCATAAAAGAACAGGGCCTTAAAGCACTTGCATGAGCTGGATTGTAATTTATATACTAACTTTGTAAATGTAATTGCTTTAACTTAACTCTTTCTATATATGTGTGTATTCGCTCAATTAATAATATTTGTCATTTTAACTAATTTTGTTTGTCCTGCAATACTTGTTATTTTATAATTTCAATGTAGTTTTTTTCAACTAATTAACTTTTATATTAATTTTTTTGATACAAAGAGAAAAAGTAAGAGAAAGAAGATGTATTATTAATTTAATATTGTTTCACAACATTTAACTTATACTACCTCCGTCCCATATTGTTTGTCCATCCAACTATATTTAAAAGTCCAATGGTTATGGGAAATGAGGTGAAAAATATGTAATGTACCAGAATTGCCCTTACTTTTCTCATATGAAGAAAAATTAAAAAGAAACAAAAGAGTATTTATTAAGGGTATAATAGAAATTACAATCATTGGAATTATAAAATGGACAAATATTTTGGGACAAGGGAGTTAGGTAGATGGACAAACAATTTGGGACGGAGGTAGTAACTCATTTTCTTTATTTTTGAAATTTTAACTAAATGAACAATTATTGTACGATGGAGAAAGTTTTATATATTTTAGCTAAATGGACAATTATTGTATGATATATATATATATATATATATATATATATATGCCTCATCGAGATAAATTTGAAATTAAATTACAATTATTTTGTGAGGTCCATCACCAAACCAATTTAGATATTATGAGACTAGGTGAATTCTTTTTTTTTTTTCCCACTCTCCCTTACCTCTCTTATACTCATCAATATTCATATAACTCATATCTAATATAGTAGCACAAAATTTTTGCAGTAACTTTTTTTTTTTTTATATATATATTTCTCAATTTTTTTTTTAAAATTTTTAGCTTGAGATAGTATTTGCAGTGGTGCATGGGGTAGTGGAGAGATGGTGATAACTTGCTGGGTTTGCAGTCTTTCTGGGTGTTCAGTTACCAATAGTGGTAACTCATGCCTATTTTTAGCTCAATAAATTACTCCTATTTCAACTTTAGTGAATTCTTAATTTCATGCTGTCATTTTTTATAAATCTGTTTTGGTATGACTTTGTGATCCGTGATCTTTTTTTTTGCAGGGTATCTCTTTCCATTCAACGTGGGGAATATACTCTTGGGTTTTGCCTTAAGTTTCATTAGGTAATTTTTAATTAATCTACTTTGTAAGAACCTATGGTAAACTCCAAATTAGTTACTGCCCTTTATAGTAAAGTTTGCAAAAACTGAATTATTAAATTCTTGACATCTATAACAAATGGTAGTCCATTTAACATTTATAGCCCTAGTGGTTCTACGTTCACAAAGTTGGACACGATAAAAATGATTGGGTGAATGATTTTTTCTCAGGAATGTGTTTCTAGAGCTCGGTTTTCAAGACTTATTTTTATGGAGTCCTATTTCAGGGGTGATTGTTTTGGAGTGATTCTTCTTTCTTTGTCTACCCTGAAATTGGTTCGTGTTCCACTTCCAAAGTCTAACAAACCTTTCTTCACAACAACTCAATGGATATAACCCTGATGCCCATTCCGAGCTATGTAGGTTGTGGCCATCCAAGGGCTGCTCGACAATGAAGTGAAGAGCGAAATAGGCCGACTTAACCGACTAAAGAGGGTGCAACTGCACATAATAGCTTACGGGGAGGGCTTTTCGCACCAGGTAAGAATAAGATAGCCATGCATGAATCTGATTCCCGCAAAAAAGCAGCATTGTCATCATATTGTATTATCATACCGTTGTCATGAATCTGATTCCCACAAAAAGTAGAAGAGGTGTAGATTTTTAAGGAGTTACTGGAGGTATACGAAAGAGTATACCGACCCAAAGTGATCCTTGCTGAATCCAGCGTGATTTTTGGGAGTGGAGTGCCTGCCCTAGAAAGGAGGAGGTATTACTCAAGACAAGGACCCGGGGTTGCCAGCCTATGCAGGTAGGGCAAAAAGGAAGGCATTATGCTCACTAAAAGACATGATCAATAAGCAGTTGTTGGGCTGGATAGATAGATTCATTTCCTGAATGGGGAATGATGTGTTAATTAAAGTTATGGTGCAAGCTATCATGACCTACGCTATGAGTGTCTTCATATTACCTAGGAATCTCGGTCACCCTTTTTTTTCATCGACATCTCATGAGTCACAAACCGAAAAAGTCCAACTTAGCCCAGGATTAGTCTTACGCAAGTTAGAACTCTAGTTACCATTATCGTTGTGATGCGAGAGGGCTTTGGATCATGGCATGGGCTTAGCTGATTGGGATCAATGGGCTATCTTCCATCAACGACGGCCCAACACTAGCTCCCATAGGTACTTCCACGAAATCTTGCTTAAGGTTTCTCATGATAGGCTGAGTGAGCATCGGGCGAGCGTCATCCCTAATTACGATCCACCAATACTCAAGGCCCTCATAACAACCTCCTTGAACCCCATGACCTCAACCGAAGATTAACATGTTAAGTAAAGTGGTTGTCCAATTATTTATTCTTCTTATTAACGTTAAGGGTAACCCGAGGTATAATAGCATGGGCCTTAGTTGATTGAGATCGGCACTAGCCCAACACCAACTCCCGTAAGTACTCCCTCGAATTCGTGCTTTGGGTTTCTCAAGATGGGCCGGCTAAGCATCGAACGGACATCATCCCTAATTATGATCCCCTTGGGTCATTTACTTTGGCTAGCTTGATGCCATTAGGTTATGTTATTATGGGAGGGGCTTGTTGTTTCTCATTATGAGGCGACCTTACATGTACATGATACAATTTATAGAGTTTCTTGGGTCATAAAAAGAATACATAAAGCTTACAACAATAGACATTTTACCATCCTTATTAAATAGCAACCAGAACCCAGTTTTTCGTGCCTTTACCACTTGTGCCAGTTGATCCCTTCAAGTATCCGAACGTGCCTCCATCAAGGGGTATTTATCATGGACATATTCATGGAATTAGCTTGAGCTAAGAATGAAGATAAGCATTCAATCTTGTAACATTTAAACTTTAAGTATGCCTTGATAGATTGTGATGCCATCGGACGTCTCCCTTTAAGGCAATCACTAAAACATCATCACTGGGTACACCATAACAATTGCTTAATGCTTGGTCAGAACGTGAACCCCAACATGATCTTCAGGTCCAGATCGGTCGATAGAAATCTGAGCTTTGATTGATGAGCCTCGGTTCATCAGCTTCCCCAAGCATGCTTACCATTGGTCTTATATCAACTTTCAGACTTTGATTGGTGAACCTCGGAACACTAGCTTCCCCATCGTCTTACTTTCCATTTTATGTTCCATAAATCATACATCACTTTTCCATGGTCTTCATACCATTATTTTATGTTAGTCTTCCCTGAAATTTAACATACATAACATTGGTAAGAAATTCACATAATTTCTCGTGGGTCAAAATGTCATTTAAATTGGTTAGACTTTCCCAATTTATTTCTCCTTCATTACTTAAGTTTTTCGAGCTTGGTAAGTTGGGAGTGTTCACAAATTTCGAGTCTAGTTTAATGTCATATTCTTATTTGAATTTTTACCTTGTGGGTTAATACATTATTCTTGAAACATGGGCACATATTAGAACTGTCAAATATGTACAGGTGATCCAGGACACTCAACTTCAAAAATTTATATCTAACTCAATACTTAAGCTTTTCATGATGGCAAATTGGAGAATTTCACATTTGAAGCCTAGTTTATCACCATACTTTTATTTGAAATTTTACATGCATGGATTAATACAGATTTAGGAAAAAATGAACACTCATGAGAACTTACATGCATGCGAAGTTGATCCAGAATTTTCAACTTCAACAATTTATATCTCACTCAATTCTAAAGCTTTTCATGATTGGTAAATTGTAGAGGTTCACATTTAGAGTCTACTTTATCAGCATATTTTTGTTTGACTTTTTACATGTATGGATTAGTACATATTTGGCAAAACACGAACGAATATCAAAATTGACTCGCATGCAAGAAGGCCCAGAACAATCATCATCAAAAATTCATATCTCATTCAATACTTAAGCTTTTCATGATCGGCAAATTGAAGAAGATCACATTTGTAGTCTACTTTATCACCATATTTTATTTTAATTTTTACATACATGGATTAATACAAATTCAACAAAACATGAAAACCTATCAGAACTGACATGCATGCAAAGGTGATCCAGAAAAAGTCAACTTCAAAAGTTTATATCTCACTCAATACTTACTCCTTTTATGAACGGCAAATTGCAAAGGTTCACAATTAGAGTCTATTTTATCATCATATTTTCATTTGAACTTTTGCATTTAATACAAATTAAGCAAAACACGAGCAGGTATCAAAACTGATAGCTCGTTGGGCAAGTCTTAGTTAAGACTTCATAGCTCTCAACTCACAAGGGCTTCTCATACATGACTTTTTGGGTATTTTTCTTGACATCTCTAAGGATACATTTTCATTCAAAAAATTGGGTTAAAAGATTTCTACAACCAGGAGTAAAAACCAACCCCCAGCCTCCTTGCCAGTACGAAGTTTATCTTTCCATATACTCAATGCACTTTTCTCTTGTTAGGTCATGGCTCCACCAAAACTCGTTGCTTGGATCAAGGTTGTTAAAATCGGGATCCTAACTCGAAATTATGGGGAAGTTAGGATCGGAAATTAGCCCATGTAGGATCGTGGATCGTGTGTAAATTGTAGAATCGTAACGAGGATTTTGGACCATAAAATCGTAGGATCGTAAATTAACATCGGGATTTGAAGTTTTTGGTAAAAAGAATTTGAAAGAATAAAATAATTCAATTAGGTAATTTTTTTTTTTATTAAGAAAGGATTTGAAGTTTCCAAACTGGGCATCATTAGGAACACATCTAAAACCTGCGACCCCGAGAATATTGTGAGGAAGTCGACATTGCATATAAGGAAAACTAACAAAGATCAAGAACGCTATAACACCCGCTTTCAAGAAAATGCTAAAATCTCGATATGTTATACACAAGGACCGAGAATTTGATTATTCATTTAGGCTTAGCAGTACACCCACACTCAAAATAATTTTAGATTTATTTATCCTTAATTATTACATTTGCTCCGAATTTTAGATTTATTTATCCTTAATTAATAAAATATCTAAACTTAAAATAATAATTATTATTGCTTAATATTCATCTTACGGCCAAGCTAATTATTTTATCTGTGACAAGTATTGAAAATTACTTTCGCAAAATCTAGATTATTTAAATTCATCAATTGTCAAATATAGATAAATTTAAAGTCATCAATTTTTAAATGTAGTTTTTGTTTTTAACAAGAGGTTCTATATTTAGAATTTTCATAATTATAATTAGAGACGACAAATTCCGACAAAAATCTTGTTAATGATCCAAGCTGGAAGCACAGTTAGTTAGTCAAATGTTTGTACGTACGAGCTAATCTTTTACTAAACAACTACATTAAACAAATAAAGTTCAAAATTATGTGGTCCTATTCCTACAATTAAGATTTAATTAAAATACTAATTAACTTCTTAATTAATCCTACACTCGTGATGATCGTACGTACGTGCATAAGTTGTGCTTGTATTTTTAACTTTGCTTTCTTTCCTTTGGAGTGGGCCCCACTTTAGTGGTCATGATTAGTAAAAACTTAAGTATTAATTGGTGTTTAGCGTAAATTATACCGTACATTATGGTGAATATATGTATATATTAAGATAGACTAATTTTTCATGTGATGAATTTTTATAAAAAAATTAATAAATTTAAAAATATCGATGAATTTTGTTATAATGTTGAAAAACTTATAATGAATTTTTTAATGAATATTGATGAACCTTTTTTTATAAAAAAAAATTAACACCTTGGTGAGCGTAGATTGGTACTCCACGGTATACCATATAACAATTGATATTTGCATTAAAATTATGAGGATAGAGTTAATTTATACTACAACGAACTGCCAAAACAACAAATAGCAATAGGAAATATAGAAAACAAAACAAACAAACAACATCATGCATGAAGGATACAAGAAAGAACACAACAACAAAGCAAAACCCACAAGCTAACATGATGCTCTAAAGTGGATCAACTATTAAGACTCTCATTTTTTCATTCCTCTTGAAATGCTCCAATGCTGCAACTTGATCACCAATGATTCATAATCCACCAACATTGCTAAGAAAAACAATCCTATACAAGCAATCTCTGTATTGAAATCTTCAATTTCTTTGATTAGACTCGGGCTTTCATTTGAAGTAGACTTAACTTTAAGAGTAGCTTTCATAATCATCCTAAACATAGACTTTAGTAAAGTCTCCCCTTATTCTTTCTACTAGCATGCATTTTGAAACCCTCCAAAATGGAAGCCTCTATTTCAGCAGAAGAATTAGATTCAGAGTTAACTTTTATTTTAACCATTATAATTATAGTTATTTTATATTGTCCCCCCTGAAAATATTTTTCATAAGCTACATATGGGTAATAACTAATAAGGACAATTTTTGCTTGTGTTGCTTGAATTGTAGTGGCCAGTCTTGAGCTAAATAAGATTATATCTTAGGCCCTGTTCTTTTATACGGTTAGCTGGCTGCAGTGCCACAACTCACCGCACTTTGTCACAACCCACCGCAACATACCACAATATTTCATATCACTTTTTCCAATCACTTTTTCACATTTACCAATACAATTTACAATTATAAAAAATAAAATCCACCACAACTTACCAATAATCCACCACAACCTACCACAATTCCACCACACCACACCGCACCGCACTATACCGCAACCAGCCGTATAAAAGAACAAAGCCTAAGTTATTCTTTGCCTATAGTAATACGATCTTATGAATTAATTGGTCCAAATGCATTTGATACAAGTATATTATGTTTGGAATAGTTTTATAAAATGTTAGTTCCAGATTCAATGTAGCAAATTACACAAGTCTAATATAATATTATTTGCACATGTAACACATAATATTATGATTATTATCATTTTAAAGTTGTCCAATAAGATTCAGAAATTGATTTCAAATTAAAAACTTCATGATTTTGATATAGATAGAAATAGAATCCCTAGTGAGACAGAAGTAGATAAGGAAAGAGTTGAAGTTGATCGTCTTAAAACGCTGAATAGAAACGTCACACAGGAAAGAAAAACATAACCAAAGGAAACATCGGTGCCACATTTATCAACGACATGATGAAATAAATGAAACTTGTATTTTTATTTTTAGTTCACAAGTATAAAGTAAAGAAGAAAATATTATGTTTTAATTCTGTCTGAAAAAGAATACAAATATAAAACGTATATGCATGCGTTTGATCCAGGACCAATAATAAATTTAATTAAACTGACCTCAACATGTATTTATAAGATTTTTTGAGGTTAATATACTGATTTTTTGGGTTAATGGACTCTAATTTATCGATTTTGAAATTGGATACTCTCTTTTTATATTACCCGTCGCTTTAACTAACTTTTTTTCTCACAATATGTTGCTCTATAATTTCATTAACACATTAATTACTAATTTATCCAATTAACGATATTAAGTACTTCTTTTTCTTCGTTTCTTTCCTTTTTTTCTCCATTTTTTTATTAACCATTTTCTTATTTCCAAAAATACTAATTAATGTAAATTGAATGTTTTCTTGGTTTTGTGAATTATGTCTAAAGTGACAAATAGTATAGAAAGGAGAGAATATTAGTATACAACTGTTGCATCTGTTTCATAGTTAATTTACCGACTTTTGGTAATAATTACTAGTAAAATTGGACACTGACATACTACCACTTAGCACAACTACGCAAATTAATGATAAATAGGTCGGTATACTAGTGTCCACTTTTAAAAAGTTGATATATTACAGTTCAATATGCTAAATGTTAATATACTAACATCCAAAAACCCTTTATTAGAATTATCGATTACAAGGTCCTACCCATTAGTGTAACACCCCAACACCCTTAACCACAAGATTAACTTAAACCATCAATTAAACCTGTGATTAGCGCAGCGGAAAAGACAAGTATTGAGGCATTACCGCCGTCCCCACTCGGGACAAGGCACACGAACCACCAAACTATACATGAATCACCCAAATGAACGCTACACTTAAACCCATACATAAACAATCACTAAAAACATATATATATATTAAGCTTTATACATCCATCAAAGATATATATATATATATATTAAACTTCCTCCCATATGAATCAATCTCTGGCACCAAGAAGACCACCGATGTTGGCCAAAACCGCCCTTTAAGACTACCTTGGTCGGGAAAACTACTACTTTTGCTTATCCTTGCCTTTAACCGGAGAGCTCGGACCGCCTAAAACAAAACATTAAAACATACGCAAAAATGAGTGGGGAAACACTCAGTACGCAAATTGTCCAACTTTTCGCTCCTTATCATCATTTAATGTTTTCATGGTTATTTTAAGTTGTGCTTTAATGTTTATCAACATTTAATGTTTATGTTTTCGAGATACCTGAGGTAAAGTGGGAAGTGTAGAGAAACAGTTGTTCAAGGAGATACTAGGGACCTTCGAGTCAAGACTTTTTACGATTAAGTTGTTCATAAAGTCAAGAATATAGAACGCTTGGAGAAAGATTAGCTCTTCTTCTAGAGGAATAAAAGTCATATGGATATATCTGAGAAAGAAAACATTCTTACCATATAATTTATGAAGGGAAGAGAGTGTTCAGATAATTAATAGAAGTAAAACCCAGTGGTTTGGGGTTTTTGAGAGATAGTAATGCCCCCTGACAATGACTTGTCTTAGAAAGAGATGCAAAGAGAAATGAATTTAAGGTTTTATGAATAATCAGCGTAAGGTGTACGTCACGATGATGACCGTAACCTCAGGATGAGATACGATATCATGAAGACACCTTGGAAGCCACTTGGGAAGCCCAGGAAGACATGAAGAAAAGCTACCCCCACCTCTTTTAAGGTTTTTCCGAACGCGAGTAATCCAACAGCAAGTTTCGGGGACGAAACTTCTTTTTAGGGGGAGAGGGTGTAACGACCCGCCCTAAACCCGTATTAATTAAGGCCTTAATATCGATAATTATTAATTAAGGCGGTAATCACGGTGTTTAACTAAATTACGTTGTTAAAAATTTTTCTTTCGTTTACGTTAATATGGTTATTACTGTTATTATTATTATTTATTTTTATGCGCGGCAGGTCTCGAGCAAGGCGATGGTTAAACGGGTTGATTTTATGTTATCTCGAATTTAAAGTTATTATTACGAGTTTATGAATACTTTTACGATAAGTTTTATAATTTATTTTATCGTTCTCAATTTTACGCTTGTAACTGAAGAAGGTTATATTAATTTTAATTTCCGTTTCTTTTACGATTTATATTACCCAACCTTCCTAAGTACATTTTATTGCTCAATTCATTTTATTAATAAGTCCTACCAATTTATTTTATGTGGTTTAGTATTAGTTAATTTTACCGAATTTATTTCCAAGTAATTTTATTTAATTTATGCTAAACTATTTTATCAAGTTTTATGTTGATTAATTTTATCTAGTTTATTACCAATTATTTTATCTAGCTTAATTTTAATTACCTTTGTCTAGCCTAATTACCAATGGGATAAGTTAATTAGTTTAAGAGGGTTATTTTTTTTTATAAAGGGGTTAAGTTAGAATGGGTTTATTCCAACTTCATTTCAGACAAATATCACAAACCCTCCTCTTCCTCCCCTTTCTCCTCTGCCCAGCCCCGTGCCCCCCTTGCTGGGCGTTTTCCGGCGATCGGCCGGCGGTGGTCCGGTGGTGGCCGAGCCACTCCTTCCCTCTCTCTTGTTTTCTTCATCAATTTCTTCTCCAAGTGGTATATATTCAAAACCCTAACTCTATTCTTTATGTTCTAATATGAAATTTCACTTCTAATTTGTGTAATTCTTGTTGTTCTTCATCTCTTTTATGTTTTTAAGCATGAATTTAAGTTGTGGTTAAGTTGGGTTAATTAGGGTTTGAGTTGGAGAAGGATGCATATATAGTTTGATTGGATTTTTGGATGAGTTCTTGCTAAGTTCTTGGTGAATGTTGAAATTCTTGTTTGCATGTGGTTTTTGGATGAGAGATATGATGATTAAGGGTGTTTGGGGTGTTACAGTTGATGGGAGGAAGTTTAATATATATATATATATATTTCTTTGATGGATGTATAAAGCTTAATATATATATGCTTTTAGTGATTGTTTATGTATGGGTTTAAGTGTAGCGTTCATTTGGGTGATTCATGTATAGTTTGGTGGTTCGTGTGCCTTGTCCCGAGTGGGGACGGCGGTAATGCCTCATACTTGTCTTTTCCGGTGCGCTAATTACAGGTTTAATTGATGGTTTAAGTTAATCTTGTGGTTAAGGGTGTTGGGGTGTTACAATTAGGCATTAGCTCAACCAGACCATCCGCAACGGCGAGTTTGAGACTGAAATAATGCTGATGTGGCGTGGGTGAGGATGAGAAAGACAGTGCAGCGGCGAGGACGAGTGTCGGCGGTGAGAAAAACTCGAACTCGTGCTCACCGCGCGAGGACGAGAACGAGATTTTCGACATATTTTTTTCATTTTTTAAATTTATGTTATAGTGTATTTAAACTATTAAATATGAGACCTACACATTTTTTCACTGATTTTAATCAAACTCACACTCACTATTGGAAAGCAAGTTAACATAGAGAGTCTAACTTTAATTTTTTTGGTGGGTCATCTAACTGCTCATCCAAATGGAAAGATAACTCACGCCACTATCATGAGTCTTCTCAATTCTCTTTTCGTTGTGGCTTTTTGAGAGTCTTGTCAAAACTAATGAGTTGTAGTAGAACCATTTTTAGTACGAATAATCGTAATAAATAATTTAATAATGGACAACTTCAAGCATACTTATGACCTAAAAACAAATTATAAACCGTTCCTATATTTATACATAAAAACCCATAATAAATATAGGCATCTCAACATAAATTTATGACAAACCAGTATCGTAACAAACCAACTATAAAGAGAATGACATTTTGACTTTGAAAACTCTGGTCAAAACGTAACAAATGTGTATATGCATGCATGGTTGTTTAATTTTTCAACTTGGTTCAAACGTAGGCATTAAATGGATAGTGATTTTGTTGTAGTTCTAATAAATACATCATGAAAATATTGTCAACACGGTGTATGTTTGACGTGGTCCTACAATAAAGTGAACAAGTGATAAAGATTTTTTTTTTTTTTTTGGGGTAAAAAGTGATAAAAATTTAGTACAAGGAAAGATCGACGTTCTAAAAGTAAATATGGTCAATAACTCAATAAAGCGTAACGATATATCTTGATTAAAATGAATTTTAAATACTTTTTTAATAGAAAATCTTTTCAATATCTTAAATTATCTATAATTCATATTTTTGTGATTTTAAGTTATCTTTTAATAACTATACACACTTATTAATTATTCCATGATATTTATTGGTTGCATTGAAAATTTTGAAAAATAAAAATAATATTTCAATTATATTAGAGAATATATATTATATGTTGAATTTTATAACTATAGAAAAATTTAAATATAGTATAATTTATGCGTCTTAACTACCCCTTAAACTAGGGATATTTTGTATTTTGGACCCCTAAGTATAGAGTAATTAATTTTTGGACCATTGATTTTCATTGTTAACTTTTTGGACCCGAAAGTTCATAAGTGCTGAGGCCCTGTTCTTTTCTGCGATTGGCAAACTGCGATGCCACAACCTACCGCAATTTGCCACAATCCACCACATTTTACTGCAAATCATTATTTTTCCTTCTCCTTACTTTTCTCCTCTACTTTTTACTTTTTCTCTCCTCACCTACCCCACATATCAATAACTTACCACAATTCCACCTCACTCCACCACAATTCCACCACACCTCACCACATCGTTCCGCAAAATACCGCATAAAAGAACAGGGTCTGAATAAAAAAAGACCTTAAAGTTTGTGGGTTGAGAAAAAGGTCCGTGTACCGTTTTCCTTTTTCTTCTCATGTTTGAATTACTCTCCCGTCCCGATTGGTTCTAAATTTTAAGGCTAAGGTTCAAATTGATAATATAACTATAATACACCTCTTTTATTCATGTCAAGACTACTTAAACCCCTGGTACATACGACTACATCAAATATGCAGATTAAATATTTTTTTTTATGTCACTACTATCTATATATATTTATATCCATCTCCATAAAATTTTCAATTTTTTGTTGGTTTTTGAAAATATTTTGGAGGCATTTCAATATATTTATATGCTTATGGAAGCATGATAATTGAGATAAGATGCACCCTTGAAGGGAGTCAAAAGGAGGTTGTGTTACTTTGTTCCCGAATCCACGCACAGCTGGCCACCAAGCAACCAATCAATATTCAATATGTGCATGCCAATTCTTTTTTTTTTTTTGCCCCTTTCACACCAACTTAATTAAAACTCTTTTTTAAAGTCTAATCAACAAAAAAGTGTATTTTCACCTAGATTTTGTCATGGTTTCTTTTTGACATTAAGGTTAAATATCAAGCTGTATTTTTCTACTTTTATCTTTCAACATCGTTTTCACTGAGATTTTGTAATCATGACAAAGAAATTTGGAATTTAGGAGTAGAAATCCTGTTTTGTATGCGTGAAAAGGGGATAATTTGCATATACTATTTATGTTAATGATGTGTATAAATCCAACCAGTTACGCTTTAAAGTTAATATCGACCACCCTAACAATCACCATCCTGAGACGGTTCTCATCTAACAAATCACCATGAGTCCTTCTATTGTGCTTCGTTCCCGATCACACGCTGCCAAAGAGAACTTCCTAAAAGGTTACCATCCTGAGACGGTTCTCATCTAAGCACGTTTATCTGGGGAGTTTTCAATAAATAAGCTTCCTAAAAGCTAGGAAGATGTACCTTTGGTGATATAAGTAGTTATTTAAATCCTCTTAAACAGTTAAACCACACTTAACCAAGTATCTGAGGTGTTAATAATTACCCCCACTTAAGTGCACAACGTCCTTGTTCTGCCTCAACCCAATCCAAAATCTTTGTCCACTAGAGGACGAACTACCATGGACATCCCGTCCAATGGCGCAACTCACAGTCGCTGGTCGGCTCTGATATCATCTGTAACGCCTTAATTGTAATGCTCCATCTGGGTAAAGACGAATTATGTCGAGTAGCAAGCCAGAAATTCTTTCCGTGCTTTTCCACAACATCTTCAGGCGAGCCCAACCAACCATCCTAGTTGTCCTCACACGGTTCATATTGGCTAGGATCGGAGAAGCGTTACATTAATTAAGTGAAGCTCAACTGCGATGGTTCCATCAATCATAGAGGAGTAGCGTTGGGTTCATACTTTGTGATCATTTTGGTAGACTCATTCGAGCTGGCTCCTATAAACTCTATTCAGAACTTATCCTTCTATAGCAGAAGCACTAGCTCTTAAGTTTATCGTCCAAAATACTTTGCAAGTATGGTTCAAGAAAGTCCAGATTGAGAGTGACAATCTTATTCTCATTAAGACAATTTAGGGTACGACTAGGGCCCTGTGGCAAGTTGACGATCATCAGAGATATCGAAATTACTATGTATACTGGTTTGATATTTCGTCGATCAGTATATCTTTCGAGAGGCCAACATGGCAGCTGATTGGTTGTCTAACACGGGGCAACATATACAAAATTTTGAATTTGGTGTCACAGTGTCGCTATTGATCTTTTGTTGATTTTGTTAAATGCTTTGTGTGAAGGATATCCTAAGTTCCTTTGTAGTCCCTTTTACCCGGATTCTAGAAAAAGGTATTAGGTTCAATACATTTCAAACTCCAACCAATCATAACGCATGAGCACTTTAACATTCAAATATGCAATTTCAATCCTCTTACATCTAACTGGCTAGATAATTACTCAAGGTTGATTCTAAGTATAAACTTTCATGTCTTACGAGTTTTACAAGGCAATTAATTACTGTGATTTGTAAAATTTAAATCTTGAAGAATAAATTAAACACCTACAAAATAGAAATAATTATTTTGGAGTGTTCGAGTGTTGTCCATATTCACCCTCTATTAATAAAGGGGCTTTGGATGCTAATATACTGAGCTTTTGGGGTGTTGGACAATAATACACTGAACTTTAACCTTGGACAATAATACACTGTACTTTGGGGGGCATTGAACAATAATGAACCCAAAACGATTTGGCAGTGGCTAACTCGGTGACAAATCTACTTAACAGGTGGAGGAGATGAATTGGCCCAAAAATATTTAAATTTATGACATGTTAGCTAATCCACATATAAGAAAAGAGAGTCAACTTTGAAAAGAATATAAAAAGCATAAAATCACATTTGCTTAAACGTGTTTTCGTTGAAATATTGTTGTTCTAGTTGTATAACACCACATTTGCTTGTGTAGATTAGCTGACATGTCACAAGCCAGCCACTATCGAAATTGTTTTGGATGCATTATTGTTCAATACGCCTCAAAGTTTAATGCATTATTGTCCAAGGTCAAAGATCAGTGCATTATTGTCCAATACCCCAAAAATTCAGTATATTAGTATCCAAAAATCCATTAATAAATGATTCAACTTAATATGACCACTTGGAAAGAATACTAGTTAATGATCAAACTTTTGACTTAGTCGTTTATGGGTTCTAGTCAAGGTTTCTAACTAAAAATTTCTACTGCACAATAAATGTTTGGTTGTTGTCAAAGAGATTTTTACGAAAGACTTTTTGGTTATCAATAGAAAATCAGGAATCAGTCTCTTCACAAACTTCAGTTCATGGGAGAAGACTGCTTACATGTGGATCCCCCAAATTACGTTCAAACTTGTTCCCCTGAGAGTTTGTTGTTTGTTGTTGCAATAATTGTTTGATGTAAATTGCATTCCTTTTTTGTCCAATTTACAACTTATCTCACTTACGTAGCCATTCAAGAACAATGACATTTAACACTTTACAACTCATTATTTGAATAAATTTCTTCCTTACATTTGTTGTTATATTCTTCAACCATCAGTTTTGACTATTTCTAGATTGTGACACTGGCTGAGTCTTAGAATTTTCAACTCTTAACTGACTCTAATGTAAATTCTCCACTATGAAAATTTACATATTAAAATTAATTCTGAAATTGATGTCTTCCCAACGAACTTCTAATCAGAAGTCTTAATTTGTTTCTTAAGCTTCTCTCCCAATAGTTTCTAATGCTTCACTTCCATTTTCTAGATATGTGTTTGTATTCATTCACATTGAAGATATATAGTTCCTTGGTAAATGTCAATCTTTGCATATCAAAATTTCATTAATTTTTGACATATTTTATTGAAATTTAAAAAACAAAACCCTGATTAAAAATGTATAAAAATCTTTGAATCTAAAATGGGACACTAAATTTAACAAATTTTTAATTTGCATAGATCTAATCATCATGGATTCATTTGATTGGTGGAGAAGATTGCAGGTGTTACAACAACAACCTTTTATGTAACAAGGGAATGTATTTGTAACTTGATTCCCATTGGGTGGCAAGTGAGGCAGATCCCACTAATTCTTCCTTATATTAATATTAATATTACAATAATAAGACATTAATTATTAATTAATTAAGAGTAATACTGACGTTAATTTATTAATAATTGTTCTGGGCTGCTAAATTTGTATAAGAAAACTGGTGCCTCTGAAACTATCGGTCAGCACATGGAAAAAAATGGGAAGAAGAAGAAGAGGAAACAACTCTTTAATTGAATGAATGGGTAATTAACGAAAAGTTGTTTAATTAATTAATTAATTAATTGAAATAAAAAGTGGAAAATATGGCATGAAAGGTTCATTTTGTGGTACATTATGAAGGAAATGAATCTCGGGTTTGTTTGTCGGCTAATTTTTTTAGACATCGTTAACTTTCTTTTATCAAAGTCAGAAAATTACTTGAACTACTTGATAAACAGTTATTTATATTAGCTTTTTGGATTCAATAAACTAGTTTTTTTCAAACATTTACTTTTACTAAACACCTTTCCTCCAATCAGTTAATGCAAATAACTACCAGCTACTAGTTGGTTGCCGAACAGGTCCCTTGTATAGTTCTCTAATGAAAACTGCAATTTACAGTCCTGTATGTTCATGTATGTGATCCGTGGATGTCCATGGATCACTCTGTATTCATAGGATCCAATAAACTAGTTTTTTTTCTAACAGTTACTTTACCAAACATCTTTCCTCCAATTAGTTAATGCAAATAGGTACTAGTTACTAGTTGATTGCCGAACAGGTCCCTTGTGTAGTTCTCCAATGAAAACTGCAACTTTGCAGTCCTGTATGTTCATGTATGTGATCTGTGCATGTCCACGCATCACTCTGTATTCATAGAGGTACGTAATTTTTGAATGTGCAATTATTGCCCTGTTCAGGTAATCCTTGAATTTCTAATTATGACCGTTGTATATATGTTCATGAAACAGACCCTTGGATGTGTTTGTTTTCTTACTCGATCAATCCAATTTTAAATTTGTCATGTTTTTCTATCAACCTTTCATCATGATTTAAGGTTAGACAATTTAACCGAAAATTGACGCTATAAATTCAAACTTATGCATTTTGAAGACAGTAATTTTTATGTAAGACAGTAAAAAATATCATAAACATAATTACTTTTGTGAAAATTAAAATCAATTGGTAAACATATGATGTTATACTTGTTCTCCATTGTTGGTAAAATCCAAAACATATATAACGAATATAGTACTATTTCCTTCAAACTTCGAGTAAAAGTACTTATGATAATGCAATATGATCTGACACATTGGATCCTAAACTAAGAATACAAGAAAAAACTACAACATCAATATATGTCATGTTGTACTGATTACAGTACATGCTAAACAACACAATTATAAATAGACAAAATATATAGATTTTCTAACTAATATAAAATAAACAACACACTTGAATAAATGCTTTGAACATGATGTAAACCTATAGCTAGCTATAGCTAGCTAATATGGCTTGATATGGAGTTCAGAGATTCATTGAACAAGTTGCACTGCAATCTTTAACTTTTAAGGATGCAAAGTACAATACTCATGGTCTATGTTAAGCATAAGGTAGGTCCTCTTATATATATATATATATATATATATATATATATATATGGAACTGATCCGGTAGAAAAAGAGTTTAGGTAAGAAGGTGAGAAGAACAAATCATAGTCCTTAATTTTACATCTAACACTGTGTGATCATAGACATTAGGGAGTGTGGTCACGAATTTCAAAGAGTGTGGTCATGGATTTCAGGGATTCTGGTCATGAAATCCATAACCACACTCCCTGATATCCATGACTACACACCGTCACATGTATAATCTAGGGCTATGATTTGTTCTTCTCGTCTTTCTACATAAACTCTCTTTCTATGTACGTACATATACATAAATTCTCTCCTTGATATCCATGACCACCAAGGTTGTTAAAATCGGGATCCTAACTCGAAACTATGAGGAAGTTAGGATCAGAATTTAGCCCATCAAGGATCGTGGATCGTGTGTAAATAGTAGAATCGTATTGACGATTTTGGACCATAAAATCGTAGGATCATAAATTAGGATCGGGATTTTAATAACTATGATGACCACACTCCTTGATATCGATGACAACACACCATCACATGTGTATACGCATGCGTGCGTGTGTCTATATGTATATATTTTATGTGTGTCTCTATATGTGCGTGTATATCTATACATGTGTCTATCTAATTAATTTTAATATATATATATATATATATATATACACACACGCACGCATGCGCATATACACTAATACATACATACATAGACATAAGTATAGATAAACACGTACATATATAGACACACACATAATTTCCAACCATATGCATACATTTGTCTGCTTAACTAAGACCATGTTCATATGACATAAGTCCATACATATCTAGCATCTAACCATGATTCATTTCCATAATTTCCTATGGGCCCATATTAAACATTGTTTAATTAACAAGTGATAGAGATGATAATATTGATAATTCATTCAAACCCATAATTTAGTTTATTCTTCTGTCAAGGTTGTCTCCAAAGTGTAAACAGTGCACCCCCAACTCCCATTTCAATTATTAATGCAAATAAATACTCCATTTACTTTAGTCTGCATGGAAAAACCTCCTTGATAAGGAACTAAATATCGCCATTATTTGCCAAGCATGATGTATACTTTTATCACATATCAATCATCATGTAAAAAAAAAAAAAATTACTCAGAATTTTTTCAGTTTCAGAACTATCTAATTTTAATAACTATAATTAAGAGCATAAAAATGAATAGTTTATTTTTTTGAATTCATGGGTATTGTTTACATTCACAGCCAATTTTGCATGAATATCTATTGCTATTTTAAAATTATAAATAGTGGAATTTTTATAAAAATCTAAATAGTTGAAAAAAATTATTATTTCAAATTAGATTGTAATGAATATTAAATATCCTCTATTTCTATTCCATGAAATAGTATATAACGAACAACATCTAAAATTTTGGGTCAATTAGAACCAGTCTTTCTAATTAAATTGTAAAATTTAATGATATATAAGACATTTACATTCAATCTCTCTATAACTCACCTGGAGAGATTTTAAAATATTGGTTTTCATTTTGATTTTACCAATTTGAATTAATATGTATTGCTATTTTAAAGTTATAAATAGTGAAACTTTCGTAATACTTATTTCCACTATTGCTTGCTTAAAGCTAGCTCTTAATTGATTTATGCAACAAGCTCTTAATTGATTTATGCATTGTTTGGAAAAATTAATAGTTTATATACTAGTTGGTAGTTTGAGAGACAGATATTTGTTCAGTTAAGTATTTGAAAAAAAATTATGTTCGATAAATTTAGCGATATGTTAATTAATTGATTTATATAAATTAATATAAAATCATGCATAATTTTCAAAGATAGAACTTTATAAAGTGTTTTTTTTACCAAAATATAATTTTTCAATGAATTTCTTTATTTCGAGAAAAGGGGCAGGCAAAGAAAAACCCTAGTGGCCAACTGTGATGAAACCTTTTTTTTTACACAAATTGCATGTAAATAGATACCAAGAAATTATTGGGACACGTGGCAGTACCCTGTGAAAGAATCTAGGGCAACTTTTCACTTGGATATCTTTTCCACAAATCAGATTTTTGAATTTGGACTCCACTTTTTCCAGCCAAAAACATATATACCTAGAAAAAGAAGAAAAAAAAAAGAGGGTGTCAAATACTTAGAAAAATATAGAATTAATGGGGCTGAAAAAGCATAATGTGCACCAATTACTTGAAACTAAAAAGACTTCCAATTTTGGTAACTGGTTTCTCCTTTACATGTCAGAACATAGCTATGTTTGAGGCACACTCAACCTTACTTTAATTAGTGATCTCAAATCTTATTTTAATTAAGATTCTATTCCAATTAAATTGTGGTGGACTTGTTGTAGGATACATGACAACATGAAGTTATATTCCATTCATTATGTATGGGATTCAATTTGAATGAGTAAGTGGGATGACAAGTAGGCAACTCAGATATATCTGGCCGGACAGGTCGGTTGGATTCGGTTTTTGTCAAGATTCGAATGAGAAAGTTATGTTTAGACCTGGTTTTTTTGGGTTAGATAAATTGAATGGAATTACAATCAGGTCAAACTCGGCCTTGGACAATAGAATAAAGAGAAATATATATTATGTCCTAATATTCAGTTAATTCGGACCATCTCAAAATCAGGTTCGGACCAAGTTAAATTTTTTTGGGTCGAATGAACTTAGGTATACCGGTGGGACAAGCACTATATCAACTCAACTTCATTTTAATTTTGTTTTGAATGGATTCAAGTTAATTAAATCAAGGATTTTCTTGTAGAAAAGGAATTAGTGTCGAGGGAATAGTTCTAGCTAGTGGTATTGGTTGGACTTGTGGGGGAAATAGTTTTTGCTAGTAGTGTTGGCTGAACTTGTCGTAAAGTAAGTTATGTCAGAATAGAGATCTAATCGTCATTTCAATTACATATGTTATTTAATTTCGAGTTTAGGAGCGCTGTGAAAATTCAAGCAACTCAAATTAAACTGAGAGTTTTAAAATTGATCAAACTTTGATTTTAGAGGATAAAGTGATGTCTAATATAATGTTCGGTTTTTTCAACTTGGATAAACTGAGGTGTATAAACTTGACTTAATTAAAATAAGAAATTGAGACAACAAAAATAAAAAAAAATGGTTTGTCTTGATTTTAATTGCATTCATACAAAACTCTTTTTGAGGTTTGACAAATTTTTTCCTAACTTTGGGTTTTGGGTAGTAGACTAGTTTTCAGAGTCCATTTTTACTCAGGCATAACCAAAACTTTAAAGTCATTACTTTGGTTGTGTTATCTAAGTTGCTATCTGAGCTTTATTGTTGTGTCCACATATTCATACACGAATATTGTCGGATCAACTAGTAGTACCAATCAGTCATAGATTTCTTTACGAATGGAAAAGTTCTTAAAGAAGTAAAGTATATTTTTATAGCGTTACTCCTAAAGTAGAAGGTCGAACCCTATGGCCAATCACTTTATGCAACACCTTTCATAAAATAATTGCAAAAATTATAGTGAATAGGCTAAGACTTCCAATATAGAGGACATCTCTCACAAACAGACAAATCCATAACAATATCGTCCTAGTCACATGAAATATTCTTCTATGGATGAAAGAATATGACCTTGTTAAACGCAGTTTCTCAAAAAAAAACCATATGAACTAATTGAATTGAGTTTCCTCAAAAAGCTTTGCAATGTATGTATTTCCCTCTTCTATGGATAATATGGAAATATAGTACATCTCTATTGTATTCTACTCAGTTTTAGTAAATGATCAATTTGGTAATATGATTGAACCCACTTGTTGCTCAAATAAGGTGTTATGCTACTTCCCTATCTTTTCTTAATTTGTATGGAGGTTTTGACAAACTCACTCCTTTAAATTTGCAAACAACAGGCAGATCCATCCTATGCCTCCTTCTCAGATGATAGTCTTATGTTTCTGTTGAGGATTGGATATTGTTGGGAAGTGTCCCAATTCCATTTAGACTCAAGTTTGAAAATAAATAATTATTTTCCTTATTGATACTGCTTAGGCTCCAAGTAGTTGAGATCGACTAGGAGACTATTCTACGTCTAGTACTTGGGTTTACTATAGATACTAACTAGGTTGTTCAACCTAGTTTGGTGTGGCGAAATTATGTGCCTCTATGGCACCATTGTGAGATCTCCTTTTCTTTATTCCACTTTGAGAGTTTTTATTGAGATTGTAATATCTCTTATATCTCGTTACCCTTCCTTTGAGATATGTCTACTCCTGGTGTGTTATAACCGTTTGAGATCTTTCATTCTTGATCTCGTTGTGTTATACAGCTGTTTAGGATATCCTTTGTAATCTACTCCCATTGTGCTATAACCGTTTGAGATCTTTCCTTCTTGATCTCGTTGTGTCATACAGCCGTTTGGGATACCCTTTGTAATCTCTCCATTGTAGTGGATTTTATCTTGCCTCATGTGGTTTTTTCCCGCTTTGGGTTTCCACGTAAAAATCTTGTCTACATCACTACTACATTGATCTTGTTTATTTTCTCAAATACCTACATTTCTAAATTAATTATCTTGTTTGCTTCCGCTACAATATTAGATTCGGTTCAATCTGGATCTAATCCCTACCAATTGAATCTTGATCCTAACAGATATGGCTTTTAAAACCTTAAAAGCAGTGTTGGGTAAGTGTTGTTATGATTTGAGCCAGTTAATCAATTACCAGAAACGTTCTATAATTTTCTCTGTAAAACTTCAAATCGATACATTAATCCTGCCAAAGGAATTTTTCAATATTTTAACCAAAAGAAATCCATGCAAAAATATTTAGGATGTCCCTCTATCACCAGGAACCATAGAGTAAGGATTTTTTTTTTTTCCACCAATTATATATGGAAAAGGCAAATAAAAAGTTGTCAACTTGGAAAGCTAAGGTAGTTTCAAAAATTGGGAAGACGATCCTTATACAAACAAATCTAAAAGTTGTACCGATCTACGTCATGCATACAATGTTTTCTTACGTATAAAATTATTGGCGAACAGGTAGATAAAACTAATAGAATTTCCTTTGGAAAAGCCTTAGAAAGAAGAATGCCAATCATATCTTAATGTAACGTATGTAGGTCAAAAGATACACGAGACTTTGCCTTTCAGAAGATTCATGTAGTTAATTTAGTTTTCCAATGTAACCTGGTTTGAAAATCATTGAACGATAATACAACAACAACAACAATAACAACAACAACAATCGGCCTCAGTGAGTTTCGCTAATGCGGGGTCTGAGGGAGTCCAGATGTAGGCAGTCTTCCCCCCATGCACGAAAATGCATGAAGAGGTTGATTCAGGCGGACCCTAAAGATTAAAAAAAAAACTTTTAAAAAGCGAGTAGAAAACCATTTCAAAAGCCAAGAGAAAAAGTAACTTGGAAGTCGAGAGAGTTGGGAGCAGAAGGGAACGAGACATTATACCTAAGTTCTGCAAGCGAAGAGAAGATAGGCGGGTGGGATAAACTTAATTGAAAAGCACAAACACACAAAGAGCACAAGAGACTCTGAATAAGAGACAAGCTACTTACAACCACTCAACCCTCTCATCCGTCTACCTTGATTTTATCCCCGCCAAACGCTTCTATCTAAAGCAATGTCCTCGACAAAGCTTAAGTGCTTCAAATCGCCTCAAATAACCTCCTTCATAGATTTCCTAGACTTCCCACGCCCCATAAAAAAGGCGAAAGTGCAATGATTATTATTATTATTATTATTATTATTATTATTATTATTATTTGGAATCTCAAATTATAATAATTATGGTGAAAAGGATGATTTTTGTGAAAAGCCTAAGCCTATTAACTCTTGGTTTGGAAGGCTAATCTCTCTAAAGCATATAGTTTTTTCTAAAAGAGGAATTAGATGGAAGATTGGGGGATGACACTGGGGTTAATTTTTGGAATGACAATTGGTGTCCTCAACCCTTTCGATCATCACAAATCAAATTGATCTTCTCAAAAATAGTCAAATAAAATACGTGGTTTTATTCTTAATAAAAATTAGAACCATATGAAAATCAATGATATATTGCGGAAAAATTTAGCTAAGATGGTAATAAATTCACATATTCCATGTTTCGTGGAATAAGATGAGATGTTTCGGACTTGCTGGTAATGATGATTTCTACACTAAAACAACAACATGGATGTGCCATAATCTTGGAAGCATATCTAAGTACGATGATCAATGGACTTGAAAATTAGATATTCAACCTAAAATTAAAGTCTTCTATGTGAAATTTTATCATAATGGACTTCCTCTAAAAGGAAATTTAGTTCGAAGAGGTATTAATATTGATCCGTCTTGTGCAATACGTCTGGACCATGTGGAGAATTATTATCACATGATCCACTAGTAATGTTTTGTTGATATGACATAGAGAACAACCAAATCATAACTGACTTAACTCTAATATCTATTGGCCCTTCCATAGTAAAGAAGCATCTCTCTCCAAATCTTAAAAAATCATTATCACCAAATGGATTGTTAGGAGCATCATACTTAATTGATTTAGAGCATTTGGATGGCGAAAAACAATTGTGCCTTCTACAATTCCATCTTCAATGTCAACAAGGTCACTATCAGAGCCAAGAGGATATTTGCAAAGTGCCAGAACTAAGTAGGTTCTTAGAAATCATCCAACCATCCTAACGCCCAAAAACCATAAACATGCATGTAGCAGCTAACATATTCATGTATGATGGAAGCAATTTAATTAGATTCAATTGGGTTATTTTGAATCCATTCTAATGAAAAAAACCCTGCCACTAGCATTTGGCCTCAAACAACTGAGCAAGTTGGGTTCTCATGAGTACAAATTAAAGGAGACACTGTTGGATAATTTCAAGTGTATGATAAGTTTAGTGACTTGGTTTTATCTAAGTTAACTCATAAGATAGGATATTGGGTATAAGGAAAAGTCGGGTAGACTTTTCGGGACCTAATTAGCCCTATTAAGGGTAACACATGCATGTGTTATCAAGTAAGGAGGTAACTTTGATAATATTTAGTCAGTTTTATGCATGGATAGTTTAAGCATGTTTTCATACATTTGATGAGTGGATAATAATGAATTAATTATTTTATTATCTATATTATCCAAAGATGACAAGGACATCTTATCCTTAATCTTATCCTTATGACAATGCTAAATCTCATCCATATCCACCCTATCCAAGTGCCTCTTCATGGCTTATAAATAGGGTGGATATGATGTCATTTCAAGGGGATGTCAAATGGTGCCAAGTCTAAGAATTCCATTTGCAAGTTCTTGACATATGACCCATCATATTCATTCCAACGAGAATCTCATCTCCTTGGTTTTTGGTGGCCACAATCTCTAAGGTTGACATGAGAGTATGTGTCTAAGTTCCTACTAGGCGAGTGTTTTATCCTGCAGACTATATACGGCAGTTATATAAGTCGAAGGAGAGAAGGTATGCCTTCGACTCACTTGAATACCCGAGTAAATTCCCATCCTACAACGATTTTACATCAACAGTCTTCGACTTATATAACTATCGGGTTTGAGTGGGGGGCATGACGAAGATCAAGGTCAAGTAAGGAGATATTCATGGATGAATTTGATGGTTACAAGTTCGGTCGATTAAGTCACAATCATGAGATAAGTATACGTTTTTATTTTGCATGTCATTTATATCATGTTCTGGGATGAGTTTTTATATTAAGATGATGGGCAAAGAACAATCATGCATGCTTAATTGATGATCAATTGGACAACAATCTCATGATTGCATTGCATGTTTAGTGTCCTTCTTCAAGGGTTGATAAGATCAGATTGTTATTTGGATAACTACCTTTAACTACCTCATAGTTTTATCTATGGCATGCATGAAATGTCTAGATGAGTAAGGGACACATACATATGTGTATGTGACGCATGACAAAGTCGTATGTTGTTTGTGATTGATAAGTATATTATTCATGAATTTTTGGATATGTAATCGTTAAGTTGTATGATTTACTTTATACATGTCATATCCATGGTATAATTTATGACATTGCATGATTTTATTAATACATATGTTAAGTTATGTAGACTAATTTTTTTGATCATGAGATAAGTTGACAATATGTAAAATATTGTTTTATTTGAGTACAAGATGATCATGTCATAAGTGTTAGTCTATGAATTATTTAAGTGATATATGTATTATTCAAGTATGCATGTTCAAGTATAAGTTTTGCTACAAGAAAAGAAATGTATATTTTATGTCCATTTGAAAAGATTATAAGTCCGTGACTATGTTATTATAGATGGATTTAATTAAGTTTAAATTGGCCAAGTGTACGATTTTAGATCCATGGTTATTTATTTTGGATATAGTCATGAAGAGAATATTTCATAAGTAAATGTGAAGGTTTATTCACATTATAAGTTAAGTAGTATTCTCTATAAGATGATATGGCCAAATAAAGTAAAATGTAATTAATTTAGTTACATATTTTGTAGCAAATGTCCAATATGTAATAGTTTAATTACATATATGAGATGGAGTTTTAAATTCTATAAGAGTACAAGTAAGGATTTTATTCTCCATGATAACTTAATAAAGTTTATATTAAGTTTAAGTTGTAATGGTTTAACTACATGTCAAGATTAAGCTTACAAGTTAATTATGGTTCCAATAAGTACAAGATTTAATGTGAGGTTATTCTTAAGGAGCCTACAATATTGATTATTATACTAGTCTACAATATGATAGTTTAATCATATTGATTGCTAGATAATATATCTACAATATTGATTGCTAAGGAGCCTACAATATTGATTGTCAGGAGCTTACAATATGATAATTTAATCATATTGATTGCTAAGACCTACAATATTGATTGCTATAAGCCTACAATATGAAAACTTAAGTCATATTGATTGCAAGTAAAGTTTTATTCGAGTTCATTGCCTACAATATGATTATTTAATTATATTGATTGCAAAAGTTAAGTTTCTTTTTCAATGGCGAAATGTAATACAATGGTTTAGTTGTATGGATATCGATATCGAGCTATAATACAATGGTTTAGTTGTATGTATTGTCAATATATTTAAGTATGCAAGTTTAAGTTACAAGTGTTATTAAGTATGACTATCTTCAAAGTTTAATAATTGATCATGGAAAGATATGGATTTATCTAGTGATCGTTATTGGTTAAGGATGAAGTAGGTCATTGTTTTCAAGATTTTCAAGTTGTTCAAGAAAGACCTCGGTTTGATCCTTTGGTTAAAGGACTAAACAAGGACTTGATAATTTTATATTATCAAGGGGGATAGGAATAAGCCCAATTTTAACAAATACTAATAATAGTGCCTTTTCTTGATACTTGACTTGATGTCAAGCTCTCGGAGGGTGACTCTATTAGATAGTGATTGTGATAGCACAAATTTTAAACTGTCCCAAGGTTAAGTATTGTGCTTAAGCTGTAATGTACAGAGGTTGAGTGTTTACTCTTAATAGACTGTTTAAGGATGGGGGCTCAATTACAGGAGCATATAAGTTTCAGTCTACCTGTATGAGCAAGAGGTGTAGCCGCCTCAAGGAGCTAATGGGCTTGCCTTCAATTTGCTCACGAGAGGATATGTGACACAAGGCGGATAATAGTGTCGTAAGTTCAAGGAATCTTAGTTGATGAGTGTGTCAGTGAAATGTATCCAAATGGTCAACAAGGATGTGAAGTTTAATGCTTAGTCAACTATCACGTTCAGATATTTGTAATTATATTCACTACATGGAAGTTCAAGTCGCAAGACACTATCCATGATACATAACAATTCCTTACTCTCTTGGTGATTCAAGTTGTGTGTTTATGATATGTCACAAATGGCGGGGGTGTTGGAATATTGGTTAATAATTCCATACACTCAAAATGGCGGGGGATTGTTGGATAATTTCAAGTGTATGATAAGTTTAGTGACTTGGTTTTATTTAAGTTAACTCATAAGATAGGATATTGGGTATAAGGAAAAGTCAGGTAGACTTTTCGGGACTTAATTAGCCCTATTAAGGGTAACGCATGCATGTGTTATCAAGTAAGGAGGTAACTTTGATAATATTTAGTCAGTTTTATGCATGAATAGTTTAAGCATGTTTTCATACATTTGATGAGTGGATAATAATGAATTAATTATTTTATTATCTGTATTATCCAAAGATGACAAGGATATCTTATCCTTAATCTTATCCTTATGACAATGCTAAATCTCATCCATATCCACCATATCCAAGTGCCTCTTCATGGCTTATAAATAGGGTGGATATGATGTCATTTCAAGGGGATGTCAAATGGTGCCAAGTCTAAGAATTCCATTTGCAAGTTCTTGACATATGACCCATCATATTCATTCCAACAAGAATCCCATCTCCTTGGTTTTTGGTGGCCACAATCTCTAAGGTTGACATGAGAGTATGTGTCTAAGTTCCTACAAGGCGAGTGTTTTATCCTGCAGACTATATACGGCAGTTATATAAGTCGAAGGAGAGAAGGTATGCCTTCGACTCACTTGAATACCCGAGTAAATTCCCATCCTACAACGATTTTACATCAACAAACACTCTCATCAAATCTCATCTAAGCCCTACAAGGTATTAACAAAGTTAAATGGAAAATTGATATGATTATCAATGATATAAAAAAAAAAACTCAATGTTCAACTGAAAGATTACTCCATCCAACATATTTTTTTGTTAGCAACCATGGCAACAAACATTGGTATACCAAGGTCACTTTGAAAATGATTTGCTATTTGGATTGTAGTCCAACTACAGTTTTCTTTAATCTTGTATGATGACAATCTAGGACAATACTTGTTAGGATTTCAGATCGTTCTTAGCAACATAAACAATAATAACACTAAATAATAATAAATATTGACACAAAAAATTAACGTAGAAAACTCAAACCAAGAAAAAATCATGAACTACGCACTATCTTAGAAAATTACAACGGTGTTTCAGAGATTCTCAAATCTTTACAATCTCTATCAGTCTCCCTATGGTCACAACTTTATAACTCAACCTTCACCATAAATACGCCTCACAAAACTCCCTCAAAACTCAAAGATTATAGATCAAGTTCTCGTGGTACAAATAAAACACACAATTGCTTATGATATTGTACAAAATAAACCCAACAACATGCTTCAGTTATATTAGAAGTGTTAAATTTCACCCAATTTGGTGAAACTAAAAGAGAAGAGAAGGAGAGAGATTTGAGAAATGATATTATTGATGAATCTCAACTCAAACTACAAATGAAGGGAAGGTTAGCTATGTATAGCTAAATTCTCATACCTAACAAACCAAGAAAGATAAAGAAACAAAGAAACAACCTTGTCAACAAATTGGGAATTAATACAAGATTTTATAATTCCTAACACCCCCCCCCCCAAATTGGAGGGTGACAAAACTCCAATTTGCCAACAATGGAAATCTTGAACTTTAACTCCAACAGCTTCCTCGCCATCACCACAACTCCTAATAGCGGGTGAAATGGACGTAGACACGGAAGAACTTCGCGGAGTCAAACGAGGAAAGAAAGAGAAAGATTGTTGCCAAACTTTTCCAGGTATTGAAATTATCTCCAGCGAATACATTGACCATGAGAGACATTCCTGGTTGATCGGACGAGAGAACGAAGAGACGACCACACAGATCAATCATAATCTTTTTATCGTAATGAGTAGACTGTGAAACCCATCTTGGATTTCTTGCCATAGTCCACCGAGAGACGCTCGAGCAGAAGAGACCTAAGACCTGAGCCAGTACCACCACCCACTGCATTGAACACAAAGAACCCTTGAATCCCTCCTTTTTTAACATCAACACTTGTTCTGGGTTCAAGAAACAATCCTGCATTCCGGGTCACTGATCTTGTACCGCACCCAAGAATCTTGGACACTGTAACCCCTCATCACCCAAACATCACGACTCACTTTATTGAACCTTCAGAAACAGCCGTTGAGCACATCATAACGCTTACCTCTAAACTTGTCCCTCTGAACCCACGTAGAAAGCGACACTCCTCTAAACATCTCATCCACCAAATTGAAACCCATAATAACAGGGTTAGTGATTTCGGCTCCTCCGATGAAAAACTTGGAGGAATTCACCGTCGAAGTCACCGTCAAGCACCTTCCGGCGAGAGTCGTCTCGATTTTTGTGCCGAACCCCAGTTTTTGGAGGTAATCGAGAGGATAGAGCCCAAGGACAGATTGAATAGAGGATTGAATTTCGCGCAAGCCATTGGTAACCAATCTGATAGGGTTTTCATCGGCGAAATTTGAGGACGAAGACGCTGAAGAGATGAGAGATGGCGCTGCGATGGAGAAGATGAGAAGCAGAGAGAGTGACGAAATGCGAGCAGTAGCCATTGTTGTTTAATTTTAGATAGAGAAAAGGAGAGATGAGAGTGAGGAGTGTTTGGAGGAATTGGAAGAATTGGATTCTCACAGTGGGAATTGGTGAAAATGGGAGATTGTTGGGGGTTGAGAAATGAAATGGAAGAAGAAGAAGTGAATCAGGGGGGAAAGAGAGGAGGAAACATACCGCAGGAACTAAGCCCGCTCTGATACCATGTTAAATTTCACCCAATTTGGTGAAACTAAAAGAGAAGAGAAGGAGAGAGATTTGAGAAATGATATTATTGATGAATCTCAACTCAAACTACAAATTAAGGGAAGGAAGGCTATATATAGCTAACTTCCCATACCTAACAAACCAAGAAAGATAAAGAAACAAAGAAACAACCTTGTCAACAAATTGGGAACTAATACAAGATTTTATAATTCCTAACAAGAAGTGATTCCACCACTTAGGCTAAAGAAAGCTTAAAAAATGTGAACCAACTTGAAATTTCCGCCGCACCAGGTAAATAGACCGTGTCTCCTCTAACATGACCTGTGCCGGTCTCGACACACTCCGTGTTAGGCACGAAACTACCCGCTTCAGGAGCAAATAGCCAAAAACTTCACCTCTAATCTCCATACGATCTGTGTTCTTCCTTAGAACATCGGTTTCACCTATTTTCTACCCTTTATCAGATCAATTAAGCTTCACACTTAACAATCTCCCACTTGGAGATCAATCGCATTCGTAGCCTTCATTGATCATCATTAATCCTGTAGTGCACTTGTCACGATCTTGTTCAACAAAGATAAACAACGATCTCGATTAACCTCCCATCAACTCCTCTATCTCGAAGCGACCTCCGCTTGAACTGATTATGCCCCGACAACTTCGACATATACACCCTTGTCAATAACTTCGGAGGATATGGATTGGAATTTTGTCTCGTGTTGAATTTTTAGAATTCTCGTGCAAGTTAGGTGCACTCCTATGCTGATCATTCATTCTCGGAGCATTGGTCGAAAATATCTTCGTTTCTGGTACCCTCTCTAATTAGAGAAGCTGATGTTAGAATTCATCCATGAGTAAAAATGTCTCACATCGGAAAACTAAAGAGAAATGACATGGTATATAAGTCAAGTGGGCTACTCCGTTTAACACCAATTAGTTTTAAGATGGAACCTCACTTAACTTGTGTACCATGGGCCTTAGTTGATGTGGGCTCCCGCCTTACATCTCCCCAACAAGTGGTATCAGAGCCGATGGTTCGTTTGGCCGGACGCAAGGTGCAGGAAGGTAGTCCCGTAAAAATCACCATGGACAGGAGCAGGACCATGGCGCATACGTACGCAACTGGGTCTCCTGAATGCGCAGAGTGGTGGCACGAGACTCAGGTAGAGTAGGGTGCGGCTTTGTGGAGTAAGGTGCGACTGGGACTCTTAAGGTAGAGTGGTGGCATGAGACTCAGGTGGAGTAGGGTGCGGCTTTGTAGAGTAAGGCGCGGCTATGATGGGCTCTTGATGGTGACTTAAAACCTTGGCAAAAATAGGCTTCCGAATCAAGGGGAGATACTCATATGTGAAGGGTGAGATTGTTGGGATTCACCCATGAGTAAAACTATCGGAAAAGTCAAGAGAAAGGACATGGTATATAAGTCAAGTGGGCTACTCCTCTTAACACCAATTAGTTTTAAGATGGAACCTCACTTAACTTATGTATCATGGGTCTTGGTTGAAGTGGGCTCCCGCCTTAAATCTCCCCAACAACTAACACGCCTTTGACGAACATTAATAGGCCTGTTAGAATTAATAATAGCATAATACAGTTTTCCCTCCCTTCTACCATTAGCAATTATCAGAGAACATTTCATAACATTTCAGTGACCATCCCTAAACTTCATGGTGAAACCCTCCTCATCCAATTGACCCACAGATGCAAGGTTTTTGCTCACATCCAATTGACCCACAGAATGGTCAATCACACACACTAAACATTCTTCAACCTCCAAGTTGTACCATTAGAAGTTTTAATGCTCACATCACCTCTTCCTATACCTTTAGACCGTGACTGTTTGCAAGCTTAACCTTGCTAAACCTTCAACTCACAAAGTTTCCATACGACTCCTTGCTAGATGACTAATGAAACAACGCACCCAAATCTATGACCCAACTCACTTTTGGTTCGTTAATACTAACAGTTAGGGCATCAGCTAAATCCTCAGCAAAATTAACAAAATTACGGTCATTGCAATTGTTCTTCCCTATGCCCCTCGATTTAGGGCAATCCCTATGAAGTGACCTCTATCACCATAGTTCATACACAACACAGGTTCCATATTTTGACCCTAGATTTAGATCAACCCTGACCTGAGCTCTTAATGTTCCTCCTACTCCTAATAGCCAAAGTATTCCCGAAGACTTAAACACATCATAATCTTTTCTACGAATACTTTCACTTAGGACACTATGACACAACTTTTTAAACTTCAATTTCTCATATTTCCTACTCGAAGAGGTACAAAAGTTACAAAAATATTCCAAGACTTAGGTAGGGTAGCCAATAGGATATTAGCATTCATCTCATGGTCGAAACTAAATCTCACAGAAGTCAACTTAGATAACATCATACTCAAACTATTCATATTATCATGCATGTCACCAGACTCTTGAATTTTAAACTCAAACAAATGGCGCAACAGATGCACCTTATTAACCACCTAAGGTTTCTCAAATGTGTTCTTCAAGACATCAAGCATACCATTTCGTCATTTTCTCACCCTTCTCATTGAAAGTCACATTCTTTACTACCGTCTGCCTCACTGTACTGAATGTTTGACGGCTAAGCGATCCCCAATCCACTTATTCCATATATCTACTTTCTTTTCTCCCAAAGCCAAATGCAGTCTATGTTGATAAAGCGCATCCTCAATTCGTATCTTCCACTAAGTGTAGTTTTTTTTATCAAAAGTCACAATATTTATTCCCGACCTCCATTGCTTCTAAATCTGCAAATCAACAACACTCCAACCAAAAGTTATGATACCAGTTGTTAGGGTTTCAGAGCGTTGTTAGCAGACAAATAATAATAAAGGCTAATAATAAATAAAAGAATGATCCAAGGGTTTAACGTGGAAAAATCTAAACTGGAAAAAAAAATCACGAATGATGCACTATCAGAGGATTACAACGATATTTCAGACATTTGCATATCTCAACAATCTCTATCAATCTCCCTTGGGTTACAGCCTAACAACATGTCCTATTTATATTTGAAGCGGCTACGACGATTAGGCTAAAGAAACCCTAAAAAAATGCGAATCAACTTGAAAATTCTGCCACACTGTATGACACAGACCGTGTCTACTCTGACACAGCCCGTGTCATGGTCCAGCAGTGAAAAACTTCGCCTCTAATCTCTACATGGTCCATGTTTTTCCTCAAAATACCCGTGTCACTACTTTCTGTCCTTTGCCGAATCAATTGATCTCCACACTCAATAATGTACACTCTAATAGAAGTGTCTCTTAGATTACTATGTGACACTTTTATTTGAGTTCAAAAAGAAAACCATCCCCTATACATCACGTACTAATATTTTTGTTGTTAATTACAGGTTCAGTGAACTAATTAGCCTTCGATTAATTTGTTAATTAATATTTTGTTCATCGCATGCATTTTATGAGTATAACTTTTGTTTTCTGATAGGTTAACAAAAGACGACCTTATGAGGATGCCAAAGGTCAAAAAAATATCAACTAGCATTATTTTAAGATTTTATATATGTATATTTTTTTTTTACTTCTTACTCCTATGTATTGAAAGGGATTAAAAATGAAAGCAATAATGAACAAAGTAAAGCTAACTTCTGATATTTCTGCAAGTAATTAACACTACTGAGCTCATAGTTTATTAACTAAGTAATAATATCATGCTGGATAACTTTAAAAATAACTAAAGTTTAATCTTTAGGAAGTACGAAAAGAACACTATAGTAAACATAAAATTAATACTACATCATTTACATCAAATCCAATCTTTTAACCCTCGGAGATCTTGGAAGAGCTTGAAAAGTGTAACTTGACACAATAACCTGGTCATCACATGACCTAAAATGATTGTGATAAAAAAAAAAAAAACTTAAATTTATGGATTTGATTTTATCCTAAAGTCAATTTTATTAGTTACACTGCGTAACTTTAAAACGTGTTAGTTTGTAACGATGAGCAAATTTAAGACACTTGACGACCAGCTCAATTGATTCTTTACGCAACTCTTTAATCAGCCCACCTTTTCTACGGTTGTTTGTTTTTGGATAAATTGAAAACAACTTCAATGACACCGATCAACAATACAAAATATTTACAACTAAAGAGTCAGAATCAGGACACTTTATTAGGGTGAGCCACATGATGACTCTTGTCATAAGGGCGTGCCCCGGCATACAACAAAAGTAGATACAATGTTTGCATGGAGCATTGAACACTAGACAGAACACTGCATAGTATTATTTCACTAGGAGTGGTACGTACCGTTGTATCTCCCCCCGTTGACAAAATGCATTCATCTAAGTATTAATACGATCACTCTGCCTACACCTGAATTCCCCTAACATATTCCTTTAAAACGAAGCCCATACTGGGAGTAGTGCCAACGACGACAATCACCCAAAACCTACTTAGAAATCCCATCCAGGACTCGGTATAGAGAGGTCGGATGTAACAGCCTTACCCCTAAATTTTACAATTTAGATAGAATAGTTCCAACAAATCCATGATTTAGAAATATAATTTGCTACTTACTACTCCATGGAAAGAAGCAAAAGAGGTTTAACGAAACATTTTACTTTGGTCAATTGCAATATACCCTATTCTTTTGCAAGGTAAGTAAAATTTTACCTTACTTTACCTATCTCTACTAATTTAGTTACTTTCCTTACCTAACTTTTAACTTACCTAACCCTACCCTACCTTATCTTCCCGACACTCAAAATGAACAAATCCTTAAGTTGAAAAAAGTAATCTTTTTCGACTATGCAAATTATGGACATAACCCTAGCTAGCAGGATTGTTCATCAGTTCAAAACTAAACCCAACCGGTTAATCCGAAATCCGAATAAGGCCTAATTAAAGTACAAACCGATAACCGAACTGAATATAATTGGTTCAGTATGGTCTGTGTTCGGTCTCATTTTGAGTCGAATTGATCCCTTTAATAAAGTGTTTTGCATGTTTTAGTCCCTTAATTACCAGTTAGTTATATTGATTTTTGTGTTTTTGTAGGATGATCAAAGAGAAGCGGAAAAACGGAGTCAAAAAGCTCAAAAACCCAACACCCAGATAGGTCGTGGGCGCGACGACAGGTGTAGCACCCGCGACCAAAGCAACGGGAAGCCAGAATTTTTCCGCCGAAAGCGTAGCGCCCGCTACAACAGTGTAGCGCCCACTACGAGCTGAACAGAAGGTCGTGGCACCCGTGACCGAAGTGGTAGCACCCGCGACGCAGCTTGGCAATTCAACAAGATTTTTTTTCCGCCGAAAGTGTAGCGCCCGCGATGCCAGTGGTAGTGTCCGCCACCAGCTGGACAGAAGCTTGTGACACCCGCGATGCCAGACGTAGGGCCCGTGACAACCCAGAATTTCGTGGTTAATGAAGTGGCGGCGGGGATTAGGGTTTTTACTATTATTTTTATTATTTCCCTTCTTAAGTTTTATTATATATTCAGGGACAATTGGCCTTAGAATTATCCATTAGTTTTAGAAAAGTTCATTAGTTTTAGTTTTAAGCTTTCTTGAATTTTCTCTTAATTGTAATTCACTCTCCTTTAATTTAATTCAAGTTAATTCATGTTCCTCGTTCCTTCTCGCCTTCATTCTTAGTTGTTTTCAATGTCTATTAATTCAATCCAGTTAGAGTTAGTTTCAACCCAAAAATCCACTTTTTAGTGGAGAGGAGGATTAAGGTTCTCCAAATTCTCCCTTCGAGTGAGGATTCGGGCAGTCTTAATAATCCAAATCACGTTTTTTTTGTTTGTTCGGGAGAAGATTCATGATTCGATCAAGATCCAAGAGTGAGGATTGACATAGAGCAAACGTTTTCTAGGTTAATGTTTTCAGTCTTAAGTTCAGTATTCAATTTAGTGTTAGTACATTATTATTGCTTTTAATTGCATTCTTACTTATGAATTTTCTGTTTAATTTCCTTCATGTTTAGGTTAGTTTAATTGTTTTTCATTATTTACTGCTTTCGACTCAAAAACCCTACCAAACCAATTTCCTATTACCTAACACACCATTCATGTGGATACGACAACCCTACTCTGAAAACCCAAAATACACAACCGTACAGTCTGGTTCGGTTCTTGGTTTATTCAGTTTTGAATCGAATAATGCACATCCCTATGAGAATGGTTCATCGGAACCAAACCAAACTGGCTAAACCGAATAAAAGCTAAATTCCAAACCGTAAACCGAACCAAATATAATCAATTCAGTTCGATTCTCGATTTATTCCGTTCAAACCGAATAATGCACAACCCTACCAGCTAGCTTGTCTTGAACGTATACTAACAGAAAGGGGAACTACATACACGTGAAAGAACGCAAGATGAGATGGTTGAACTACCAAATCCAGCTACATTTATGCGTCTATATATGCATGCATGCCCTAAATATTCATTATGTCTCTCTCGATCCAAACTCTAAAACAGCTCATATCCATGTCTCCCCAGCTCATGCACCATATACAAGTAGCTTTCTCCCATAATACATACATATATATCCATCTGTATACGTACTAGAATGTCCCTTTTTGCTTTGCCAAAATATGCATAATTATTGAATAATTAATACTATATAGTATAATTCATGTGCACCCTTTTTTACTTTGCCAAAGTTGCATATTATCTTGTGTTATTATATCCTCAAGAAGTGAAGAGAAAACCACCAATGTATATGGGTCAATTTTAGTGGCTTAGTCTTCCTAAATATACTGCCACTGAAAGAAGAATTAATGGTTTATTTATTATCATTATTATTTTTGTTTTACTTGGATTGTAAACAACTCCAACATGGGATGGAAATATTTTAAAAAAAATGACCGGAAGGTATCGTTTATTTTGTGAAAATTATTTTTAGGCTCTCACATTTTTGGAAATTATTTTGAGGTACCTAATAATTTAAGTTAATTATTGTTAGGTGACAAATTTGATTATTAAAGTATGTTTCTTATGAGGTTACGTGGATTATTTGAATGTCCATCATATTTTTGAATGTTAACGGTCGTAGACATTGATAAAGAACTTTATATTATAAGATGATTCAACTTTTCATAGAATATTAATAGCTCCCTTTAATCTTGGTCGTTAAGTAAGGTATTAAAGTCGTAATTTTGAAGGGTTTGTTCTTGTGATTCTGATATTGATAGTACCATATTATGGAGTTGTATATTTTGTTTGTTTTTTTTTTATTGCTACTTGGATATTTTCTTATTATAGATCTTTGTATGGGAACACTCCATCTTCTATAATTTTGTATAATTTGAAAAACATATGATTGTTTTTAATGGTCAATGTTTATGGGTGCAAGGTTCTACTAGCTTGTGTAAGAGGGAGGAAAACCATAGTGGTTATGTTAAAAAAAGGAGCGAAATATTTGGGATGTTCATACTTTATATTCTTGAATTTTTTAGCATTAATTTTTTTGGCCCTCTTATTTTTAGATTATTATTTATCACCCTTCTATTTGTGAAGATATATATTAATTTTATAGTTCATTTTTAGTAAAGGTTAAGAAAATGGTGTTATATAAATAAATTTAGAATACTTATATATATTTTTCGACCTAGCTAATAAATATTATACTCATATAATTGATAAATATATATAATTATCAGAAAAAGTATTATTAAAAATTACAAAAATATAAAATATAAATAATTCAAATTGATTATTAACCATCTTGAGTCAAGATATGTATCGTTGTCCAATTAATTAATGAGTGTAAAGTACAAACTTCCTAGAATATAATATCTATGCATATTTGTGCAACCACTTATCAAAATTTTCAAAAGTTAACTTCATGAAATTTATAAAAGTACAAACATGAGGGTGGACTACTTTTCAATCAAAGTATAAAAGTCTTAAACCATCTAATTTTATTTATTCAGAAGCATTTTAATTCATACCATTTAAATAAGTTATCTTAATTATAGAGCTTATAATTATAATTAATCGAAGAAAAAAGGAAAAACACAAGCACAAAGAAGTGACCCAGACGCATGCGGCATGTCATATCCCACGTGGACCGCATTTTCCGCACATGGTTTTATGGGTAAATATTTTCATGGACAAACATTTAATTCTTTTTAATTATTGATTATTATTAATTAATTAATCTCTTTAGTATTCATCTCTGAAATTCTGAGGTGTATTTTCATAAAGTCCTCTGAAATTCTGAGTCAGCATTGTTTATATTAAGCTTTTGTACACATGTGGGTCCCGCGTGGGACCTACATGGTATGTGGCCCACCAATGGAGTGGTACTATGCTTACTTGGACACCTCTTGGTCAATGCCAATGTCAAATTGTCAATGTTGTGTGATTATGGTTTTTTTTAGACCGAGTAAATTTGGTCTTTCTGTTGGACTCTATTTCAGAGGTAATCATCGGTGAATTTCACTAAAGATTAGTAATACTTAATACAAGTCCCCTTTGATCTAACAACTCAATCAAGGCAGCATCTTTGATTTACAACTCACTAAGCGTTAATAATACTAAGCTACCCAAGTGAGTTTCCCAACTCACTTAATACAAGTCCCATTACATAAGCATATTTTCAGATCGAAGACCTTATAATGCAAGAGACTAATAGATGTGAAAGTACAATGTCTCTCTCTTGTAGAGTGGAGTGTTTCCCTCATTTTTCTTCTTTATCTTCGTCCTCATTTTATACCCAATAGGTGAGGTGAATGTTGGAATTTGGAAAGAACCTTCAATTGGCAATATGTCGTTGGAGATCTTCACAAAAATGATTTTTCATTGATTTCTTACTGGAAACAAAGGCTCACGTGATATTTGCTGGAATTTCAGCAATCAAGTCTTCTTTATATAGTTGGATACCTTTCAACAAAGATAAATCAGTAATTAGTAAGGCCATGTTCTTTTCTATGGATGGCTGGCTGCGGTGCCACACCGCACCGCACTTTACCTTGCCATCCACCACTATCCACCACAATATACGACAACCCACCACAATCTACTTTTTCTAATTTAATTTATCACACTTTTTCCAATTACAATATATTCCACATTTTCCAACACATTTACAATTAGGCCATGTTCTTTTATACGGCTGGCTGCGGTATGGCGTGGTGCGGTGTGGTGGAATTGTGGCGGGTGTGGTGGAATTGTGGTGGATCGTGGTGGGTTTTGTTTTTTATAAATGTAAATTGTATTGGTAAATGTGAAAAAGTTGATTGTGGTGGGTTGTGATAAATTGTAGTGGATTGATATGTTGTGGTGGGTTCTGACAAAGTGTTGTGTGTTGTGGCACCACAGCCAGCCAACCGTATAAAAGAACAGGGCTTTATTAAAACCAAAACCAACCACAACTTTCCTCAACACACCACAATCCACCACAACTTTTCCAAACCCACCACAATTCATTGCAATTCCACCGCATCGCACCGCACCGCACCGCGCCACACTGCAGCCAGCTGTATAAAAGAACGGGGAAGTGTAATATTGGATTTAGATATTGATTTATATATCATGAAAGAATGTAACAAATCTATCAAAACAATTAGAAAAGTATCGCTCTAAAATATCCAGATTATATGTCAATAATATTCGAATTTTCACTTTCACTCAAATTTGTTCTAGTCGTCAAGGTCCTTTCACCTAGGTCCATCAAGGTCCTTGCGCCTGGATCTGCCAAGGTCCTCAAAAGTTTTTAATAAGATGAACCTTTTTTTTTTAAGTTTATTATAGTATATAGTAGTATAGTGATACATTCCAAGTTCAAATTCCCTTTAATTGAGTAACATCTAGTATAATTTCCAACCATTAAGGAATGCTTACCAATAATTACCTTTGATTCATTCTCTAACTATTAGAGATACTAAAGTAGAAAAGAAAGATAATAAATTAAAATTCCAACTTGAACAACTCATAAACCATGTAATCATGCCAATGTGCTAATTAAAATGGACACAGCACAATAGCATATATTCCCTCCGTTCTTTCTTATCTGTTATTTACAATTTTCAGTGTCAATCTTTAATCAATAATTTCTAATATAAAATTTTTTATAAAAACAATATAATATTATACTATTTTAATAATTTTTTTATTACAAATCCAATGACATCAATTTTGTATAATGAATCATTACATAAATTAAAATATTAACAGTCAAAGTTTTTAACACAATTTCTTAAGTGACAGGTAAATAAAAGTGGAGGGAGTAATCAATATTTCCAACAAGATTAAGATTCTAACAAGATCATTAATTAGACTCACTTACTACCAAAACATGCACATATTAGTGTCCCACTAATTAATCAAAATTTGTTTATCCACTTGTGAAAAGGAGCTAGGATATTGTACAAATTAATGAGCCCATCTCCATCATATGGAGCCCCAAAACTAATTTACCCAAGAGATCATTTTCAAAGAGATTCAATAAGATTGCTTGGTTCACAAACTAAAGGTGGTCAAAAATTGTCAAAGAAAAAGTAGCAAATTAAGTCATTAATTGCCAAAACTATAGATTATCCTGTTTGAATATAATGCAAAAAGGGGATCAATCACACAATTAAATGATTGAATTTTTTTTCCAAGGGAGGAAGCTATTGATCCACTAATTAGAAACCCTTTGTGGAATGATTAATCTTGGATTTGGGAGGATTTGGGGGGTCAACCTACTTGCTAATTACAAAGAGTACTCTTACTTGAGGGCTTTCATTGATGTTGGAAAAATCATTAATGTTTGAGTCTAGAAGAATGATAATCATGCACCTTTGAACTTAAGGAAACCAGCATAATTAGGGGTAAGAGGAATAGTTTTGGTGTTGTAATTCACTTAGGCTCTCCGGTGTTTTATGCGGTGAATTTGCAATGCGATAAGTTACGGTGGATTGCGGTAAGTTGCGGTGGAAATAATAAATGGGTGTTGAAATATTTTTATTAGGATGATAATTTGTGATGAGTTGCGGTAAATTGTAGTGTGGTAACTTGCGGTACCGCATAAAAGAATGGAGCTTTAAATAAATACTTTATCTGTCACTTTGATCTATATATCAATCAAATTTAAAAACTTTACCATTAATTACTTAACATATTGAAGCTATAATACACATCTCTTATTCATGTCGGAACTACTTAGACCCTTAAGGACTAAGGGTCTTTAGGGATCTAAGCAGCTCTGATATGAATAAGAGATGTGTATGATAACTTCAATACAGTTTTAACCTCAATCCTGAAGTTTGACGCCAATTTGGAGAAAAATTCAAAAATTGGAAGAAAAAATAAAACTGGCCGCGGGCCTTTTTTTCAGCGCACAAACTTTAAGGTCATTTTTCGTTCAACCCATAAACTTTAGGTTCCAAAAAATCAACTTTGAAAACCAAGCTAGAGTTGAGAACATAAATTACCCTATATTTTGGGTCCAAAATGCAAACAACCCTACATCTCATAGCAGGTTAAGTTGGCTTTTTGTTCACTTTTGGAATTAAATCATGAATGGATTTGATTTTATGCTCCATGTAATTTGCCTGGTTTAATTTAGCATGGGTTATGTATTATTGATTCCCATGCATGCTTATTTCTTGGTTTACTTAAGTATGGGTAATACCTACAGGTATGGGTTTTATACAAAATTGTGGGGGAGGGTAAGGGAGGTTTAAGTAAACCCATACTGTTATGGCTTATCACAAAATGTAATTTTTGATTAATTAAAACAATCAATGAACTATATAGTATGGAAAATAAATAATTTTTTCTCCATGTTGAGTTATTTTAAGAGTATATTACGAGCAATTTGTAAGTTGGGACATGATATATAAGTATAATGTAGAGGGTTGACTAGGAGAACATTTTATATTGTCGAGTTAATACGGTTGTGTTGTCTCCAACACGATTGTGTTTGGCGGTCAGAGAGAGCACTATCGATATTTCAGAGCTAACACGATCATGTTATAAATTTAACCGCACTAACCACACTTTACCACATTATATCACTTGGTTTCACTTTTATCTATCAAACTTAACCATCTTTACAACTTAACCGTAACCACAATTTATTAATCACAGAAAAGAATAGGGTTGTTCACGTACAATTGACCAGGAGAACATTTTATATTCTAGAGCTAATATGTTGTGTTGTCTCCAACGTTTTGATACCTAATCACTCCAACTTTTTTAACTATTTAAACAACTTCCATTTTTTTTTTTGGCACGAGTAAATTTGGTCCGCCCAATGAGCGTATGAGCCTCTATATTATGAGCAACCACTTAGTGAACTTAACAAGATGAGGGATAAGGGGTAAGTACCAAACTGATCATGAGTCATGACAAGCCTACCAACCCCACAATTGTCACCTATGAAAAATATTTTGACTTCAACAATAATTGAACATTGATGGGAAGCATGAAAGATGAGAGAGTGAACACCTCTTGGTAAACACCTTCTAATTTATTTTTTTTAATTCAGGTAAAAATAATAACAAAGGAACTTAAAAGACAATTCACACAAGGCGCCTATCTAATCAAACAAAATTAAGGAAATCTCAATTGTAGGATTGTGATTCCATATTTCCAAGTTCATGTAGAATGCCCTCTTGTTTGCTAATTAACCAATCTATTGTCATGTTAACCTCCTGATGGATATATCATGAACTGAATAATCCTCAAATTATTGGATGTAAGTTTTGATATTCCTAATTATCACATTAATATGCTAATGTACCTCTGAATTGTCTGAATAAGAATAAAATTATCGGCTTATCACTCTCAATTTGGAGTTTGGATTTCCTATGACCCTTTTGAAGGATGTTTTGAACATCGAATTTTAGAGCAAGTTCATTTGTTAGAAGAATAAGCTCTAAGAAAGCTTGTAAGAACCACTCGAATCAGCCTATCAAGGTGATCTCGAAAGATGAAGCCAACCGCTAGCTAAACAATTTCTAATATATGTTAATGTCATGTTTCCTATAGTATTTATAGACCAACATGAATCTTACAATGTTTAGATAATATTTGAAACGTGTGCGTTATTAAGGATTATTTATATTTTGCCTATAGTATTTAATTAATTAGATTATATTCTACTAAACAATAGAGAAAAAAAAAGAGACAAAATTAAAAGGGTGAAAGAAGAATAAAGAGGAGATTTTCCACGTACGAAAGTAGAGATCTTGTCAATGATGCATGTCTAAATTTTCCTGCTTCCATCATCACAACATTGATTCTGAGTCAACGGCAAACTTACGTCGATTTCAACTAATTTTGGTGCCTTCATAACCCACTAATTTTGATTCCTAGTTTTAATCATTAGTTTCTTTAATTAAGAGAATCCCTCTCTAGATTATGCATGGGCATGCTTACACATATATATATATTTAATTAAGATTAGGTTTTGATTATCTCATTCAGCCTAATTAGTCGATAATTACGCCGTAAATGTTATGTTTATTGAACTAATGATATGGTTTACCGTCATTGTTAATTAGACGGTATTAAAGAGTCGTGAAAAAATGTTGAGGAGGAAAAGAGTACGTTATTATCAAACCTAAGTGACGTTCTTAATGCCAATCATCTTTTTTCGATTTTTACTAGTGTTTTTAATTGTTGAACAGTATTTTATATATCGCTTTGCATGTATATATCTTAGTTGTGCCGGTGTATACTACATTTTCTATTTTGACATTTTTGGATCTTTACCCGATTAATAATCAAAAGAAGGGTCATATTAACTAAGTAAAGTAACATCACGGTACATGGTAATAGTGGTTTGCTTAATGGTAGTTATATAACGATAACTCTTGTTGGAACTCAGCTATGAGTAAGATGTTCTGCACTGGAAAAAATAAAGGGAAAGAGTGTGGTATAAAAAGTCAAGTGAGTTACTTCTTTTAATGCCAATTGATTTTAAGTTTGAATCTCACTGAACTTATTATAGTGGGCCTTGGATCACCCTGACAAATGGTACCAAAGTCGATGGCTCGTTCCCCTAGGTGCAAGGTGCTGGCAGGTGGTCCTGTAAGAAATACCACGGATTGAAACAAGGAACACATGGCGCACTCGGTTGGACTCCTTAAGCAGAGTGATGACATGAGACTCAAGTGGAGTATCTATCGAGTAAGGTGCTCTCCTTAAGCAAAGTGATTACCGATAACTGCTTCAAGGATCGCTGACTGGCCCCACAAATCACCACGAGTCTTTCCTGCGTGCTTCATCTTCGCTGACACGTTGTCTGGGAAAACTTCCCAGGAGGTCACCCATCTTGAGACTACTCCCGGCCAAGCACGCTTAACTAAGGAGTTCCCAACGGATGAACTACCATAAAAGAAGGTGCACATTGGTGATATAAATAGTCATTTCAATCCTCTTAAGCTATACTTAACCATATACCCGGGGTGTTACAGTGCGTCTATGGTGGGCTTTTAACAGTGACTTGAAACGTTGGCAAGAAAAAGAGACTTTCGATCAAGTTAGGGAAAAGCATCTGTAGATATGGTTCGTAAGAGACTCATGTGTGGAAAAGTAATAGGAAAGGCTTTGGAATATAAGGCAAGTGAGTTACTCTTCTAACATTAATTAGTGGAACCTTGTTTAATTTGTTACCATGGGTCTTGGTCGAAGTAAACCCCCGCATGCATTGGACCTCCCCAACAACTCTCCTTCATTCATATCTATTCTAATATATGAGACTTTAAGTCGTTCCCATGCCAAAATCAAAATCAAAAAAACCAATACTACGAAATTCCGTCTTCCCACTAAATTTCATGATTTAGGGAGACTGACTCCAGTTGACCAAAGATTTTTAAAAAATCATTCGCTACCTAGCTACTACATAAAAAATAAATACAACCGGCCTAGTGAGACATTTTGCTTTAATTCATTATAATCTAAGTAAAACATAGGGTTTTTGAATCGTAATATACCCACTGATCATAATATACCAACATTTACTATTGGATACTAATATATCTGATCTTTATACCTAGGTGATTTTAATGTATTTAACTATTTATCATGAGTTAAGTGGTGGTGAACCGGTCTCAAAGATGACTTAAGTGGGCTTGTATTGGTTCCTTATGGGTCTCGCGTCTCGGGATGTTTCCTCCGCTTGTCACATCATCCTTGAGACTGATTCACCACCACTTAAGCGATGGCAAACATATTAAAATCACTTAAGTATAAAAGTCGGGTATATTAGTGTCCAATAAATGTGGGTATATTACGATCCAATCAAGGTTGTTAAAATGGAGTTCCTAACTCGGATCAATGGGATAGTAAGGATCGAAATAAACTCAGTAGGACCATGGATCAGAATGTAGATAGTAGAATCGCATCAAGGATTTTGGATCATAAAATCATAGGATCATAAATCAGGATCGAAATTTTAATAACTTTGGATCCAATGCCTCAAAAAGTGGGTATATTACAATCCAAAAACTCTAAAAAATAATTTTTTTTTTTCATTAATTCAGATTATGGTCCTATGGACACACAGTCATTTTCCATGAGAGGATCTAAAATATCTTACAACTTGATCCAATTTATCCTTATTTTAATCACAATCTGATTCTTCATCAATCTATGGATTAACTAACTGATTATCACAATATATACAATCCTATGACTTTAATCCAAACAAGATTAGTCCTATTTTAACTAATTAATCTTCACTACTAATTAATCAAAAATCATACCATATAATCATGCTTTAGGCCCCTTGATTTACTGCACAGCTGACACCCGTAAACCTTTTTAATTAATGGGAATCATTCATATAGGACTATAGCTAGATTAGCTTGTAACAATTGTACTAATTAGTACTAATTAAGTATAATTAGTACTTAATTTGGTGCTTTAATTTAGTTAATTTTTATTAATGTAACTTGATCTAGAGCTTTACAGGCTGATCAAGAGACGCTAAGATTGAATTAAGGGACACAAATTGAGGGTTTCAATTTGATTTTGATATGCAACTAGAGCCAATTAAGATTGTACGGATTAGGGTTATTTTAATTTTAACAAAATGCAAATTAAAGTAGTTGGTTTAATTAATTATATGGAGGAATATATATCAATCAAATTGAGCAAAAAGAAACATGAATGGGGTACATGGTAGCAGTACTACTTATATAGGGACAGTCTATTAATAATTTTGCAAAAATAAATATAGTAGTTAATAAGGACAAATACTTCTCAAGTTGTACCTCTATTTGATTCCTAAATCTAACAACAATTGATGGGTTAATTGTTTCTTGTTTTAATTAAGTATTATTAATATGTACAAACAAGTTCTAGCAGTATATTATTCTTGTGATAGTATTTTTTTATTATGAATTTATTGATAGTAATTTAGTATAGTAGATCATTGGATATATTGATAACTTAATAAAGTATTCAAATTTTGACTGACCTGAAATTGAAGAATTTAAAAAAACGCCCATTATTGAATTTGGGAGCTAAGTAATATTCACCCGACCTAAAAGCGAGTTGACCAAGAACAACAACAATAATTCTCAGGATGTTTTTTACTTTTAATTTCCGTTACAATTTCAATAAAATTTGATCTTAAGTTACAAAATATTTTTAAAAAAATTCACATATTTCCGCACATCTGTAATTAAATATATTAAAATGAAATTACTTAAGCTTTAATGAAACTCTTTCAAGTTATTATTAATTTTGTATTTCATTAAATCACAAAAAAATGAAATTAGAATGTTCATTGTCATTGTAACATTTTTTTCTTCAAGTAAGCATCATCCTTTTACAAAGAAAACATAAGTAAAATTATTTATTAATAATTTCAAAATTAACATATTGCATCACTACTTTATATTATATTGGATTTACAAATAGATAAACAAAGATTTAAAATTTAGCTTATTTTAATTGTGTCAATAAAAGTTTAAGCTTTTTCCTAATTGATGTACTAAATAAAGTTTAATTTTTTTTCTAAAATTAATTTTTATAAAATATTGATATTGGGATTACTATGAACATTTAGTTTGTTTATTATTATATTATTATTCTAATTAATTTTAAAAATATTTGCATAAAAATGCTAATAGTAGAATCGCTCTAGAATTTCCATTAGTTTCTAATTATTATTAGAGTTGATAAATTTTTGAAAATTACTCCAAAAGAAAACTAAAAGAATTTTCATGCATTGTACGGGTTGTTAAATGCTAGTTTTATTCATTAAAGCTGTAAAAAATCTCAATTCTGACAATTCCTCAACAGACTATGGCACTATTAATATCAGCAACAATAACAACAAATCTCAAATCTCAACATATATGATCTCTTTTATGTAAGATTTGGTAAGCAACATTCCCTTCACGCATGAAAATACATTAAAAAAAAAAAAAGCTACCCCCTACGTATCAAAAAAAATACCTTTCAAAAAATTATTTTAAACACTGCTTGGAAACTAAGCACACAGAGAAAAACAAATGTGCTCAAATTAATAATTAGAGAGAAAAATGGCAAATTTATGTCAAAAAACCTTGTCGTTTTCTTGATCACTTGGAAAATTAATTTCTAATATAAGTACTTAAACTTTTTTTCTTGATGGAAAGATGTATTAATTTAAATTTACCCTCCACTCAAAAAAAAATACTTTTTAAAATAATAATTAAGAGAAAATAAGTATGAATCTGGTCAGTATTGATGTTAGTTGGCCAGTTGTTGGGCATCTAAAATGGAAATTGATGACACATATTTACTACAATTAGTGTCCCAATTACATCCTGTCTGCTTCAAAATTGTTCCATTATAATTTAAAAAAGATAAAAAGAAAAGGCAAAAAGATATTATTAATTAATAATCATGGACTTAATTAATCAGAATTAAAGTCTTAATTATAATTACATTACAACCTTAAAGGTAGCCATTTGATTTCTTGTTATCTTTGGACTTCAGTTTGACTTCTGTCAATGTCACCATTAATTAATCAGCAATTAAACAATTAAGAAGAAAAGGGTTCACACTATGGTGTTGTGATTGAATCATTAATTAACATCATTAAAAGTGAGATTAGTTTAGCATTTCCTCTTAAGCGCGCGTGCTTTAATAATGTTATACTCCCTTCGTCCCTTATTATGTGTCAATTTGACAAAGTTTTGATTATTGATTACTCCTAAATTATAATGAGGTACAATATAAAATTAACACCATTATAATATTTAGTACAATATGTTTCTAACGATGTTAATTTTGTTAAGTATGTTGAAATTTTCTCAATTAGGATTGTTGAAGGTTACCCTACCTGTATATTTACGGTGATACTTCAAATCTATTCGGCAAACAATTTGGCAAACAATTGTTAGTTATTTGTTGGTAGTTCAAGATCCGCTATTTGGATCAACTATTTCAATTAGTTGTTTCAAAAAAAATGTTTGGTAAGATCGACTATTTGAGAAGAATATATATATATATATATATATATATATATATATATATATATATATATATATATATATATATATATAGTTTAGCATTTCCTCTTAAGGGTAATAAACTCCTAAATCCTAAACCTAAGTATTTCCTTTGCCTGTTCTTTTTCTTAGGACCGTTGAAATATTTTTATAACTATTGAAAATTACCCCACATATATATTCCCAATAATACTTCGACCCTTTACATTCACTAGTAAATTGGCTCATATTTATCGGTTTTTAAAAAAAACACATCATTATCTTATGAAAACGAATATTTTAGAAATAGCCAAATTATGGTTACATGTAGTTATTTAATTTTCTAAATTTTACAGCATTCTATGATTATTCCAGATGATATACAGTGTATTAGGCCTATTACTAAATCTGAATGACATTTTAAAAGAGGTTGATAAGTTTTTAATAAATTTAAGTAGGTTTGGATGAATTTAGATTTCCAACTATCTGAATTTATTCAGTTTTCTCCAAAATTATCTGAATTTACCAAGCTTATATTTATTTCCTGAAAAGAATAAAAAAAGGGGAAAAAAGACCCTCCTAAATCAATGAAATTTGTTTGTTTGGGGGCCCATTAAGGATTAGTTCAAAGGGTGGGCCATGTATATGGGCTGATATTCTAAAAGCCCATGTAAATTACATAATTGATCCCACACTTCATTGGGTACTCCATTAACAGCAAGACTGCAAGTTTAGACCCATTATGTGTAAGAAGAAGCCTATTATAAGCCCAAATAATTGATGCATATTCAATTCACTTCAAGTAAAGGCCCATCAACAAGTTTTTTTAAAAAATAGGGTAATTAGTCAAGAAGGTTGATCCAAAAACACATTTGACAATTAAGGATATGAAGGATTGAGAAGGTCTAATTTGTAATAAAAAATGGAAGACTAAATGTTATTTTAATTTTTTCAATCGCCCAGCATCATCACCCCACAACCACCTACTTCAATTTCCCAGCACTACCACCCCACCACCATTGAATGTCCACCCATCGCTTGTTGCTGAAAACCACCTCCAGCTACTCCCAGCACCGATGACCGACACCCAGACCACCCCTTCCCCTCTTCTCAAGCCTTGCCGAACCCTCTTGAACTTTGATGCATGGATCCTGGATGTCTACAAGGGAAATCACAGTTCACTTTTGTAGATATCCATGGATATCAACAAAGGCAAACTATAGTTTCCCTTTACAGACATCCAAGAAAGATGCGTCGGAGTGATTTTAAGGAACTCGAGGGGTGAATGACGGGAGTGGTGGTTGCTGAGAAAAAATCAAATCCATATTTATCACTGGGCTCTAGCATTTGTACATGAGCAGGCCAAATCTTTGACCTTCAAACACAATGGAGAAATGCAAACATCAAACCCAAATTTATGGAAAGATTTCTTTTGGGGTTATTTATGGATGGTTCAAAGGGTGGGCCATGGATATGGGCTGATATTCATCATATGGTTGCCATGCTCCATTCACTGCAAGTTAAGGCCCATTAGATATATGAATCCAATAACAATCTTTTTTGTGTTTTGGTTGTGATTTCATCCATGTTATGTTGTATTGACTCCATGTCAAGGCTCATCAACTAGTTCTTTCAAAATAATAGCAACAAAATTTAGTATAGACTCACTAACATAAAGTGTTAGATCTTAGATCTAGACGTAGGTAGTATTCTCCACAAACACGGAAACGTAGAAGAGATCAATTCCGACAAATAAAAAAAACATTTTGGAAACTAATTCTATAAAAATATATATTCTCAACCGTTTTTATGCAAACATAAGCTTTTTCTAGTCTTTTCTTTTGTGGCGCGTTTGGTTGGGAAACTTTCCCTGGAAAGTTGGTTAACTTTTCCAAGTTGACAAATTTCCCCATATTTGATTTTCCATAATACATTGGAAAGTTTTGATGTGGAGTCCATTATTTCCCTCACAACCTCAGGAAAAAAATTTCCAATAGGGGTTCCCAGAAAAAAATTTCTTGGGAAAGTATTTCTCGGAAAAATTCCAAACGCACCATTGGTTTTTATTCATCTCCACTTCTTCCATTGTTTTCTCAATCATAATTCAAACAAAAATTCACTTTCCACTGCTTTAAGACAATCTTATGTATTATTTATTCATTCATTTATTTATTTATTTATTTATTTATATGTTACAACTTCAAGCAAGTGTTAGAATATTGTATTTAATAATTTTAAGTTGTTTGAGGTGCAATTATTTATTTATTTATTTATTTATATTTTTAAGTTGTTTGAGGTGCAATCTACTTTAAGGTCGATTAGAAGTTTATTGTGTGCCAATGTGTAGAGAGAACTACAAGGAATAATAAAGTTTAACAAATGCCTACAAATCACTTATCTTCATCTACTTTATAAGCTTACCAAAATATATTTATGACTTCCATCTTATTTAGTCGGGTCCAATATTTAGATGGAACATTCCTATTATTAAAGAGTGTTGATCTTAAAGGCTAAACCCAGATATTCGAACAATATTCCCCTATCTTTATTCGCAATAGGTCATTGAGTTGTCTTATAATAGAAGCCTAATAAATTGATCGTTTAAACTTTAAAGTTATAAAATAATAATAATAATAAATATTAATATTAATATATTTTATAAGCTATCCCTTTATGCATTTTGCTCGAAAATATGACAAATCTCAAAATTGAAAGGATGTGACATATCATTATATCCATATGAACTAATCTTCAAATGGAAAGATAATTTTTACATCGGTTGCATAAAGTTTTCATTAAATCATTGTGGCTAGAAAAATGCCCGTAAACCTTCCTCTTTTATGAGATATGTAATCCATTAATAAGCAACTCATACTGACCAAAATAAAATCTCTATAAACCAAAGCATAATGCAAAATGTAAGGATGATAATGCCTCACTCGATACAATGATACGATCTAAATTTGACATGATAATCTCATTTCTTAAACGGGTCGAGCTAAACAAAAAGATTTAGCACTTTTAAGAAGATGTAGCAATCCTTGAATACATAATGTTTAACATCTGGTATCGGGTGAATTTATGAGATATTGGTTTGATTTCAATAGGTTTTAATACAACATTTATTTAGACACAGGTAAATGCACTTACTTTGACTGTACCTTATCACAAGGTCAACCCATATCAGGGGATGGGTAGGGAAAGGGGAATACTATTGGACCAGACGACAAAGACACTATTCAGAAAATGATAGCTTCTCTTCGATAAAATGAAAATTGGATTCCTGTAAAAGGAGGAAGATTTCTTGTTCCTTAGTCAGAAAGATATTTAGTCATAAAAGAAAGATAATTTTGGGCAGAATTGATTGGATGGTAAAGTCATGGAAACACTTGTTTTTCATATTTCGAACCTTAGGTCCACGGAAAAATACCCTACTATTGAAACACAGAAAAATTGTTGTTGTATGAAGTATCTTCGTGGTCAAATTTGTTTAGATAAGAATTAACACTCTTATTTGTCGGCGAGGAGCTATACTATGTTTAGGAGTTTGTTCATGATATGCTATGGTGGAAACCGTACATGGAACTACTAATTCAAAACCTTGTTCATGCTCAAGAGACAAAGTAAGATTTCAAATCTCATACCAACAGAAAGATTGAAAAAAGTATATCAGTCTTTCTTCACTCAAATTTTCAATATTCCTTTCTATTTCTCGTCAAACGAGTGACATCTTCTTCTAGAAATCTCAACTATTCTTAGCATGATATTGGGAAATCTCATTGTTGTTATTCAAACCGAAAAAGTTTAGGATCCGATCAACATATTCAACAGTAGTCCTTGGCAACCAGCCAACTGAATTAAGCTATATAAGACTGTTAACATATTCTCCACAAAACTCGTAACATATAAGTCAAGCAAGCATCGAACTCAAAACCTTGTGCAGGCTCAAGATACAAAGTGAGATTTCAAATCTCGTAACAAGAGAAAGATTCGAAAAAAGTATATCAGCCTTCCGCTACTCGAATTTTCAATATTCCTTTCTATTTCTCATCAAACGAGTGACATCTTCTTCTAGAAATCTCAACTATTCTTAGCATGATATTAGGAAATCTCATTGTTGTTACTCAAACCCAAAAAGTTCAAGATCATATTAACATATTCAACAACAGCCCTTGGCAACCAGCCAATTGAAACTAAGATTATTAGTATATTCTCCACAAAACTCGTAACATGTAAGTTGAGCAGGCATCGAACTCGTGACCTATGAGCTATGAGACACCAATATATAAGCACGTTCTCATCAAACGAGTGACATCTTTTCTAGAAATCCCAACTATTCTTAGCATGATATTGGGAAATCTTATTGTTGTTACTCAAACTGAAAAAGTTCAAATCAACATATTCAACAGCAGTCCTTAGCAACCAGCCAACCGAAGCAAAGACGATTAGCATATTCTTTATAGAACTCGTAACATGTAAGTCGAGCAAGCATCAAACACATGACCTATGAGCTATGAGACACCAAATATATAAGCAACCCAAATGAGCTATCACTACCCCATGGGTTTTGATAGTTGGTGCATGGTGATTGATAACTACATATATGATTCCTCAATGGGTATTTGTTCCTTAACCTTTTTCTTCGTTAAATGTGCCTATTGCCCACACTTTAAGACATCCATATTTTTCTTGAAAACAAAAGCCTATCTAATAGGAGAAAAATGATTAAAAAATATCTCCTTTGGGGTTGGACCACATATTTTGTTTGCATTTCCCCTTCATTTTTATGGTGACCCATCAACCTAACTTCCCTATATACAAAGCTAGGTGGCCCCAATCATCCTGATATTTTTTGGAATTTTGTTTGATTTTGTTTGGAAGGGGAAATATTATTGTTGTATTTTTCATTTTCCAATATTCCATGTTGAAATTATGGGAAAGGAATAATAATACTCCATCTGTTCCATATTAATTGTCATAATTTTTTATTTTCACAGTGTCCAATGTTATTCTTTGATTGATATTTTATTACATAATATGTTATTAACAATTGCAATATTATACTTTTATGATAGCATCTTTTGGTACAAATCTAATAATGGTAATTTTATATAACAACCCATTGTGTATAATGGAAATTTTATGGTAAAAAATTTTGAAATTTAACTACATAATTTTAAAAAATAACGATTAATATGTAACAGAATGAGTAATAATAATGGGTTTGGAAATGGTCAATTCATAGGGCATGCATTGATATCATGACATAACATGGATTTTATCATCTCGATTCTCAAGGCTGTGTTGCAGGGATTTATTCATATGGATCATTTAGATAAGTTAGGATGTGTACAAATTGCATGCTTGCTAGTTTTGGATTTGCCAAATCATTTTATTGTGGCAAGGAAAAAGTTTTGTGATTCATATCACTTGTTTGGATCGATTCAAGATTATACTTGTATGCATGATATGACATTATGACAAATATTTTTATGAATTTTGATCAATTTGGTTTAAGTTGAATAACTCTTATTTGATGTTGTAACTCGAACCGAATTTAATTGGGACGTAATGTATCAAATTGAAATATGTCATGAACCAAGTCTTACTTGAAATCTAAAAAAAAAAATAAAATGGATACATTTGTCTACTCGTAAGCTAACTCCAGACTTCTATAATTCATGATAAATCAAATATACCAACTAAAAAATATAATATGCTAAATTTTAAGTGTAGTCATCAATATATATGATTTTGTCCCTTTAATATGATATGGTCATGATACTAAGTAAAAATAAATAAATAAATAAATAAAACTATAAAAAGTACCAAGTAAGTTTGAAGTATTAAATAGTGAATTAATTAAATAGAATTTTCTATAAATTGTTCAAATGTATGCAATGTATTTGGATAATAAACGGGCAATTTATATAATTTAATTATTCACACGTTATTCACAATTATGACAAAATCTAACTGTTTATACTCTTAAATTTTGAAGAATAAATCCATTAATCAAGATTTTCTACGACTATCTTCAAATATAATCAATTTTTCTCGGCAATCGGCAAACTCAAACTCTAATTCTAGCGAAATTTTTTACCTCTTAAGAAATTATTTGGTGGACACATATATATGGGGTATAACATTTTCACTACTTAGGCCCTGTCAAATTCATGGGTAAAAAACAGTTGGGTAAAAGTTAAATTTTGGTAATTTTTGGTAACTTTTGGTAATTTTGGTAATTTTTGACAAATTGATGCCAATATGTTAAAATTAATTTTTTTTTATTTTTTTAAGTTTGGTAATTTTTGGTAAGTTTTGGTAATTTTTGATAAAATTAAGTAAACACGGGTAAATTTGGATAAATTGTATTTACCCATGAATTTGACAGGGCCTTAGTTAGAGGAAAAAGAGCAAGCAATTCATTATATGAAACCAATGCATTTAAAACTAGTGGAAATAATATTAGTTTTAGAAATGATTATACATGATAAAGACGCCTGCATTTAATTTTAAGATGTTAAATAAGTTAAATAACTATATTTGTACGTAATTCTTTTTTGGGAAAATGCTATCATGTAAAAATAGTAAGAATATTTATTTTCCTCCTTTGTTTGTTTATGAAAAAAGGTTCTATCATTTTGTAAAGTGGATATATGAAATTATAATATAAGTAGGGCCAATACTTTCGTTAGTAAATAAAAGATTAGATAAGTAAGGTAAATAGAGATATATATATATAAGATAAGTAAAAACAAATAAGGTAAGCAGAAAAGAATAGACACTAGGGTCTATGGTAAGTAAATAAAATAATCAGTAAAGTCACATTAATCACATTACTTAAATACATGAATTTTTAAATATATATTATGTAAGGTACGTAAGTTATTATAAGAATAAGTAACGTAAGATGAATTAAAATAAATAAGGTAAGTAAATATTAGATAAGGTAAGTAATTTCTTACTTACCTTCCAAAAGAACAACACCTAATCTTCACATTCACAACTATAGAAATTTAATACACATCAGATAAATCATACTTATCAATTAAATTAAGGAAAATTGGATGGTAGTGCACCGTACTTTAGACCTTGGGATTATCATAAATCATATTTCTATCACAGTAAACCAACTTGCGAAATCATTGGACTAAAGTGACATAGTGAACCATCACCGAACTGGGTGAAACCTGTGACAAAGAGTTAACGACCAACCACGACCCTCCATGTAATGATCAAACTAAATACACATCTCCGAGATTCAGTGACATTGACGTACTACTGCAACAAAATATCCCAAAAATATGTTCATACCGCTCAACCAAAAAAAATTACACCACCCTCATAATTCGTAAAATGGTGTGTTTGGCCTTTCCGGGGAAAATGTTTTCATGGAAACCTTTTTTCAAGAATGTTTTTTTAGGAAATTTTTCTTTAAGAAAGAATAATTCACAGAGTTTGATTTAGATTTAAAAACATTGAAAAATTAGTAGGAAATTTTATTTGAAATTACCAAATTATCCATATATTAATTTATAAAATAATTTTTAAATACATTTTATGAAGTAAAGTTACAAAAACGTTCCTTTTCCCAAGGCCCCCATGAGAAAAATATTTTCCCATCTAGCAATTTCAAAACTTTTCGCACTCTCCTCACAAACAAACATAGAAATGTTTGGTCAAATTGGTAAAATTGACAAACCTTCCCAGAAAATAATTGTACTAAACAATCCTATATTACATGCACCTAGAGCATGTGCTCCAAGTATGTATGAGTAAAAAATTATGTTATTTGAAATAAACAATGGGTATGCATAATTGAACAATTATGGCATTGACCGATCTGACCGAAAATTCAAACACCATTTTTTAAAACTTCTATTTTTGAAATAGACCAAATTTATACTTTTTCGATTTGTCCGATTCGAGTCTAACTCATAAAATACATGAAAAAACTGCACTTTGCATATCAAATTTTCATCCAATGTCTAATTTGCCCGAACCCAAAATTACTCAGACCCAAATTTTTGCACCACCCCTCATAATTTGTAATTTTTTTAATCCAATTTGTATTTTTTTAAAATCCAATTTTGATCTAATTTTTGTCTAAAGAAAAAAACATAAAAAAAAACACACACACACTTAAAAATGGTACCAAAAGAATTAGCAAAACCCGGACAAAGGGTCCGTATAAATCGGTCCAAATGCATCCGAATTACCCGCATCCAAGTCCTTCACCCCGATCTACACACTCTCTCTCTCTCTCTCTCTTCAACCCAAAGATTGCATCTTTTCCCAGAAAAAAAAAACCAAACAAAAAACTCAACAACACCATCTCAATGATTCACACCAACACAAACTAATCCAATCCAATCAATCCTCCGTTTCCTGAAATTTCCTCTGAAACAGTTCAAAAATCTCACAATCTCTCACACCCCCACTTGTTTTCCGGGCTCCGATCGGCGAGAAAATGAGGAAGGCGGCGGTGGGGGCGGCGGTGGTCGGTGCTGCGGCGGTGTGCGCGGCGGCGGCACTGGTGGTGCGCCACCGCATGACGAGCAACAGCAAATGGGCGAAGGCTATGGCGATCATCAAGGACCTCGACGACAAGTGCGCCACCCCGTTAGGGAAACTCCGGCAGGTCGCCGACGCCATGACCGTCGAGATGCATGCCGGACTTGCGTCGGAGGGAGGGTCTAAGCTCAAGATGATCATCAGCTATGTCGATAAAATCCCCACTGGGTTAGTTTTTAGTTTAGTTTGTTGTTTGTATCGCTGTTTTTGATCGGGAATTTCGATCGTTTAATTGTTTAGGGTTTGGGGTTTTCTGGGTTTTGATGATCTGAAATGGGATCTCGTTTCTTCTGGGTGTTGGATTTGATTTGGGTGAGATCAATTTGTTGGGTTTTTGAAGATTTTTGGGGATGATTTTGTGGGTTAGAGAGTATTTGTGTTTGTGTTTTAGTCATTGAATTTGAGATTGTAGTGGGTTTGAATTTTTGTGATTTGGGTTAATTTTGATTTGGTTGAGATCAACTTGTTGTGTTTTTGCTGTTTATTTTGATTATGACTATGTGATTTAGTGAGTATTAGTCACTGAATTTGAGATTGTAGTGGGTTTAAATTTTGCATTTTGGGTTAGTTTTTGATTTGATTGAGATCAATTTGTTGTGTTTTTGAAGATTTTTTAGTGTGATTCTGTGGGTTAGTGAGTATTGGTATGGTAGATGGGATTGTGTTTGTGTTTTAGTGACTGAATTTAAGATTGTATAGTGGGTTTAAAATTTTGCATTTTGGGTTAGCTTTTTTATTTGTTTGAGATCAATTTGTTGAGTTTTTGTAGATTCTTGTTTAAATATGTTGTTTTTTGAAGTGGGGTTTTGATTTTTTGCCCCCTATTCAACTATGACTATTTGTGAGTATTAATGTATTATTAGGGTTGATGGGTTTGAATTTGTGTTTTTAATCATTGATCTATTTTCATGAGATTGTATTTGTCATGAAAAGTGTGACTTGGGTTGATTTTTTATTTTATTTTTGCTGTATGTTGTAAAGTTTTGAATTTTCAAAGTTGACTATGGAAAAAATCAAATCCCCCTTTTTCTTCATTGAAATTCTGTTGAGGTTTATTAATTGGTTCTTGAGGTGACTAGTCACCTTGAATTTAATGCTTAATTACTGGTGTGAATGATGATGTCAATTCTGTGTAATCCTTCCATTCTATATTAATTGTCGTTTTTTAAAATAGTGCAGTCAAATTTCAAAAGACCATAAATTTCTCAATATATACAATGAGTTGCTATATAAAATTACCACCATTAGATTCAAACGAAGAATACTATCATAAAAGTATAATATTGCAATTGTTAATAATATATTATGCAAGAAATTATCAATTAAAGAGCGACATTGGAGACTGTGAAAGTCAAAATGATGACAATTAGTATGGAACGGAGGGAGTATATGGTTTAGGATTGTAGTTTTTTGTGTCTCATGTATTTAATTTATGCATTTTGGATTTTTACTTTAGTGTTTGAAAGACAATTTTGAAGTTTTCATCATATTCATAGGGCTAAGTGTCTTTTTGACCTTTAGAAAGATAGCTTTGTTAGAATATGCATGATTATCAACTGGAATCTGATTAGTCTTGCATTAGTTCCTTTTACGTGTCGAATTATTAATACAAGGTGGTGTTTAATTCTCCTTGCTTACTTGTGGATCAATGTCTTTTGCAATGTGTCATTTTCGCCTTTAATTCTTGGAGAAGAGTTGTAGCTTGTTTGGATTGTCTTGTAGAGTGAGTTTCTTGCAAAATTCTGCCACTTCTTCCCGCGTTGCTTATGGAAGTCTTGTTATAACATTGTCATTGTTTCGGTATCATGTGAAAGCATTTCCAACGGTAAAAGTTCTGCATACTTTGTGACAAAAGGAATCGATAGAAAGTGTACGAATAGATTGTCTAAGGCTTCAAATTGTCACATTTACTGATTCAATGGTTGATCAGGAAACAGGATTGAGTGAAGAATAAGATATTTGTTATTCATATCTTAATGTGTTTAATTTAGTGATTGGCCTCTTTTTGTGAATCAATCTGAGTAATCTCATTTTCTCCTTTTCTAGAGATGAAAAGGGTTTGTTTTACGCGCTAGACCTTGGTGGGACCAACTTCCGAGTACTACGTGTAAAGCTGGGGGGAAAAGAAGGAGGTGTTCTCCAACAAGAGTTTGAAGAAGTTTCAATTCCGCCCGAGTTGATGGTTGGGACATCAGAAGTAAGTTAGTTTTTAGGCACGCTTTTAAATTGATTAGTCTTCTTTTGCTAACCTTGGTTCTTACTGCTTCACATCTGTAAACCGTTTGGTGTTCAGCAATTGTTCGATTACATAGCTGAAGCCTTGGCCAAGTTTGTCAAAACAGAAAGTGAAGGTCTTCATGCTGAGCCTGACAAACAGAGGGAACTTGGTTTTACCTTCTCCTTCCCGGTTAAACAGACGTCTATTGCATCGGGAAGTCTTATCAGGTGGACCAAAGGGTTCAAAATAGATGACGCGGTTAGTCTCTCTCTCTCTCTCTCTCTCTCTCTCTCTCTCTCTCTCTCTCTCTCTCTCTCTCTCTCTCTATTATTTCTTTTGATTGTGGCACGGAATGTCCATAGCTTCGTCCTTTCATTTTTCAGGCTTCTGATTCTATCTCTCCTTATTTGACATTTTATGATTCTTTATTCTTGGTATACTGATAGGTTGGGAAAGATGTGGTGGCAGAGTTGACTAGAGCCATTCAGAAAAAGGGCGTAGATATGCGTGTGACAGCACTGGTAAGTTTTCGGCTCGCATTGTTCTTGCGCAAGTATGAAACTACATTTTGATGGTTTTGTTAGTTGATGCTAGATCACTAGGCCTCTTGTAAGACCGTTTTACCTTAGATTTATTGCGAGATGGTTATTATGGTGCCTTTTGAAAAGTTATTAGTCACCTTCGTATTAAAAATTCACTCTAATACACTTTATTGGTTATTATTAACATTATGATATTCTGATACATTTTTGTCCGCTTTGGTCGGTCCAGGTTAATGACACAGTGGGAACACTAGCAGGAGGCAGATTCTATCACCCAGATGTCATTGCTGCTGTTATTCTGGGTACCGGAACAAATGCTGCTTATGTGGAGCGTGCTAGTGCGATTCCCAAGTGGCATGGTCCTTTGCCCAAGTCGGGGGAGATGGTAAGCTCTCTTTTGGTTGCATTCAAAGCATGCTCAAAGGTGCATGTTTGGTGCAAGATCATGTGGAGAGTTGGCAAAATTTTGGCTGACCCAAATACCCGAATTGTCCAACCTTGTTTGAGACCCAAAAACTTGGTAACAGACTTAGGGCTGTCAAAAAACTATCCAACCCAGAAAATTTCGGGTACGGTTATAGACTTTGTGTGAATTTTAAATTTGACAAAACATCCAGACACGATATTTTCCTTTTCCCTATTGACCGAACCCGATATTGACCCGAACTTAGGTCTTGCTTGAATTGTCTGACCCGGAAAATAGTCGAGAAAACTAGGTATCGATCATCAAACTTTCGTCTGATGTCCGCTTCTCCTGGACCCGAAATGACCCGAAGCCGAATTTTGACAGCCCTAAATAGACTAACAGTCATCAATTTCCCGTCTGATTTTGGCATTGAACGAATTGTCTACCCTGGTTTGAGACCCGGAAATTGGGTAACAGACTAAACATTTCCCATCTGAATTTCGACATTGACCAATTTGACCGACCTAAAATCAACCCGTTCCCAGATTTTTGCGAGCGCATTCATGTGTTGTTTTTGCTTATGTGCTGATCAGAATATGTTGTAATATCTGTAGGTTATTAACATGGAGTGGGGCAATTTCCGTTCGTCACACCTTCCCATGACAGAATATGATATTGCCCTAGATGAAGAAAGTTTGAATCCTGGCGAGCAGGTGCACTATTACTCGCTTTCTGCCCCTACTCCCTCGACCTTTGTTTCTGTTCCTTTTAAGCTTAAAAACCGTCTTCTTCGGTGTAGATATATGAGAAAATGATATCTGGAATGTACCTGGGTGAAATTGTGCGAAGAGTCTTGCTTAAAATGGCTGAAGAGGCGGCCTTTTTCGGTGATGTAGTCCCTGAGAAGCTGAAAACTCCATTCGTTTTGAGGTATGACTGTTACTACTGTGTTTTCTGCACTTATTCAACAGCTTCTTGTTGAGAAGTAAATAAGTCTGTGTGCTAGTGAAACGAGTCTACTATTTGCTCCTATGATTTGTGCAGTAAAAGCAACCCGATATTTTTACTGTTAGACCTTCATAGTTTTGCATTTAAGCAACCCGATACTTTTACTGGCTGGTGATGAAACTAGACCTGACCGGGCACAATCCATTTTTGAATTATGTTGGATATGCAATGCCATTTACTTAGGATTGCAAAAAGTCATCTTCATTGTCATGCCATGGTCGTCTTAATTATATGTTCCCTAATAATTCTTCCTAATTTCGGCAGGACTCCTGACATGTCTGCCATGCACCATGATACCTCAACCGATCTTAAAGTTGTCGGAACTGTACTCAAGGACGTCTTAGGGGTAATGCCACTTTTCTTGTTACTCGATTTCCTTTTCCCGGGTTATTTTTTTTTTCCTTTTTTTGGTGCATGCCAAACATTGGAAACTTGTCTTTGATCAGCTTGTTGGTCATCGGTAAGAAAATGATATGTGTGAGAATTTGAACACAATGTCCTTATTTCTATTTGTCACCTGAATTGTTCAACCCAGACCGAAATTCTTGTCCGACGCCCGATTTGACCCCGACCCAAACTTTTACTAGCAGTACCTAGGTAGGAAGAAAGGAAATTATGCGCGAGAATTGAGACCCGACCTGAAAATTGACCTGAACCTTGCCCAGTGGTGTGGGGTTTTGAACACGATTTACAACCCCGAAACCTAAATAAACCCAAAACATACCCGACTTGAATCCGACCCATCCGCCCGCCCGAATCAACAGGTCTAGACATAAGACTAATATGTGGGTTTCATGTTTTTGGGGTTATAAACCCGAAACATACCCGACTTGAAACTAACCCATCCGCCCGCCCGAATCAACAGGTCTAGTCATAAGACTAATATGTGGGTTTCATGTTTTTGGGGTTATAAACCCGAAGCATACCCGACTTGAAACCGACCTATCCGCCTGCCCGAATCAAGAGGTCTAGTCATAAGACTAATATGTGGGTTTCATATTTTTTGGGGTTATAAACCTGAAACATACCCGACTTGAAACCGACCCATCCGCCCGCCCAAATCAACAAGTCTAGTCATAAGACTAATATATGGGCTTCATGTTTTTGGGGTTAGATACCGAACACGTCTTTGAAGGTGAGGAAGTTGATCGTCGAGATCTGCGACATCGTGGCCTCCCGCGGGGCCTGCCTCTCAGCAGCCGGGATCCTCGGAATCCTGAAGAAGCTCGGCCGGGACGCGCTGAAGGCCGGCGAGAAGCCGCAGAAGTCAGTGGTGGCCCTAGACGGGGGCCTGTTCGAGCACTACACCAAGTTCCGGGAGTGCATGGAGGACACCCTGAAGGAGCTCCTCGGGGACGAGGTGGCGGGGTCCATCGTCATCGAACACTCCAACGACGGGTCCGGCATCGGGGCGGCCCTCCTCGCCGCGTCCCACTCCCATTACCTCGAAGAAGACGAGGAGTTCTATTGATGGATCCCGGGTCGGGCTGCGCTGGGTTTAGGTAATAATTGGTTGGTGAAGAAGAAAGAGGCTACCTATATGATGAATGATGAAATGTCTTCCCTTTTAGTAGATCCTCAAATTTTGCACAATTCTTTTGGCTTCATTCTTCATCATGAAGCCATCTTTTTATTTTCTTTGCTTCTTTGTTTTGTTGAGGTTTTGCATCCTCAAAAGGGGATTACGCCGAAGAATTATGTTTGTTTTGAAATTCCGTGCTCCAGCAAAGAATAAAATCCGGCGAAATCGGTGTGTGATGTGAGGATCTATCCGATGCGTTTCAAAGTTCGGATTATTGTGGTGCCCTGAGAATTTGCGCCGGTTGGTTGGTCAAGTACTTTGTGTCGGCGAAAATAAAATAGGGGATTAGATTTTATGAATTTTAAGCATTGTGTAATGTAATAGCGTTTTTGGATGGAAGGAACCTCCATTTTCTGGTTATGTTTTTAGGGTTGTAGTCATGTTTTATCATACCATTTGAAGCCGAAGATGATGATGATGATGATTCATGGTGGAAATAAGAAAGATGACTTTGATCTCTTCAGTATGTTATTTTTGTTGTGTTTTCATTATTACATGGAAAATTTTCATTGCTTTGAGCTATAAGTTATCCTGCTTATTATCACTAAACCCATGAATAAAAACAATGTTCTCAAGTAGGGTTGTAACTTAATAGAATCGGTTTGTAAGTCGCTCGGATTCGACTCAGTCAAAGGTTTGCAAGTCGCTTGGATTCGTCTATTGAGCAGAGCCCGAACCTAGGGCGCAACTCGATTAGGCTCGTTTAAGTATTTTAAGTACGATTAGGTTCGTTTAAGTATTTTAAGTAAGAAGTAGGTTATGTTCAATGAATATTGATAAATTTATATTATCAATGTTTGAAATTTAATATTAGAGCAAAAATTTATTATTTGTCTTTAGTTTTATTGTTAAGCTTTGTAAATCTCAAATATGAATGTTTAAAGTTTGTTTGATTATATCCTTATTGTAAAAAAAAATGTTATTTTCTAGTTAAGTTTAACTAACATCGACAAATCTATTTGATTTGAGCTAGGAGCTTTTCAAATTTAAAAACTACAAAAGATCGAGCCAAGTCAACTTGCAAGCCGAGCTCGAGCACAAGATCCATGAACCGAGCTGAGCCCAAGTCTTGACTTTGAAAGCTCGGCGAGCTTCAAGCCGGGGAAACTTGAGCTCAACTCGTTTATACCCCCTGTTCACAAGTTTGGCAAAGGCGAAATTTTTTTATTACTTCTCTAACAGAGACATCATCCATGAACAAAAACAATGTAAGTTTGGCAAAGCCGAAACAATTTTATTACTTCTCTAACAAAGACATCATGTCATCATATACAAGTTATACAATGGTGCTTGGCTAGCATTTGGAGCTTCCATGGATGTGATATCGACATTCGATATGCCTCTCAATAATCAAGTTGGCCTCATTCAGTTTGCTGCACATCAAGTAAAATCGAAGGCATGAATAATCAGCACTGTGAATCTTACCACAAATATTAACCTACATGAAGCCTATAGTTTGAGATATAGAAAGATGATGTCAAAGAACTCTAGCTCAGTTTTGGTCATTTTCCATTCAACTGTTAGAACTTACAAAACAAAATGGTGACAATGAAGCAGTAAAATCTTAGGACATAGGGTTTCATCATGTTTACACATACAAGTGTCAAAACTATACAAACATCATCATGTTTTTGGTCATTTTGGAAGCAAAGGTTAGAATTCACAAAATGGTGACAATGAAGCAAATACATTCTATGGACATGGGGTTTCATCTTTGTACATTCAAAAATACCAAAACAAAAAAAGAAAATCAAACCCAGGCGAGTTATGAAGAGGTAGGATGTAACAGTTTTACTTCTATATTATCTCCATCGGAAAGAAGCATATATGGTTTAAAAACATAATCTTTTTCAACTTATCCCGTCTATGGACATATACAATCAAACATACAACCATATGATATAACCAAATGTCTGAAACATGAACCATCATCATTATCATTTGAAACCCATTAAATTTACTCAAATATCATCATCATCATCGTTCCAAAGCAAGTGTTAAAATTCCCAAAATAGTGATAATGAGGGAAATTCATCCCTATTCTCAGGACATGCAGGTTCATGTCCATACAAACAACATATAATCACATAACCAAATGCTTAAACCCCATCATCATCATCATCATGTATGCATCCTCAGCATCAAAATTTCACACCCGAATCCGAACCCGAATCAAGGTTAGTATTGTTTACATAACCCAAATGTTTAAACCCCATTCAAATCACACAAACCCCATCATTAATCATCATCATGCATGCATGCAATCTCAACATCAAAAGTTCCACCAATTTCAGAGATTAGAATTCACACCTGAACCCGAACCCGAATCCGAATCAAGGGAAGTATTGTTCAACCTCTCCAGAACCAAAACAACATACAATCACACAACCAAACATCCCAAACCCTAAACACTAAACCCTAAACCAACCCGAACCCGAATCAAGGAGTCGGAGAAGTAGTGTTTACATAACCCAAATGCTTAAACCCCATTTAAATCACACAAACCCCATCATCAATCATCATCATGCATGCAATCTCAACATCAAAAATCTCACCAGTTTCAGAGATTAAAATTCACACCTGAACCCGAACCCGAACCCGAATTAAGGGAAGTATTGTTTACACAACCCAAATGCTTAAACCCCATTCAAATCACACAAACCCCATCATCATCATTCATCATGCATGCATGCAATCTCAACATCAAAAATTCCACCAATTTCAGAGATTAGAATTCACACCTGAACCCGAACCCGAATCGAGTGAAGTATTGTTCATCCTCTCCAGAGCCAAAACCAGAGCCTGCGTCCCCAACTTCCCTTCTCCATGCGCCTTCAACGACAGATACAGCTGATGAGCCAATGCCAACCCAGGCAAACATATCCCCATTCGATCACACTCCTTCACACAGATCCCCAAATCCTTCACAAAATGCTCGACATAAAACCCAGGATCAAAATCCCTCTTCAGAATCCTCTCTCCATACAATTCCAACGACTTGGATCCAGCTGCTCCGGTCGAAATCGCGCTCAAAAACAACCCTAGATCGAGCTTCGCTTTGTGTGCGTAGATCATCCCTTCGATCAATCCCACCATTGTTGATGCGATCGTGATCTGATTCGCTAACTTCGCGTGCTGACCCGACCCGGGTCCGCCCATGTAGTACGTTTTTCCGAGGAGGTTGAGGAGAGGGGAGATGGATTGGACGACGCTGGAGTCTCCGCCGGCGAAGATCGAGAGGGCGGCGTTCCGTGCGCCGCGGTCTCCGCCGGAGACCGGCGCGTCGACGGCGGAGCAAGACTTGGTGGCGGCTGCGGCGGCGATCTCGGCGGCGAGGGAGGGGTCGGAGGTGGTCATGTCGACGAGGACGCCGCCGGGGCGGAGCGAGGAGAGGGCGCCGGAGTTGGGGTCGAGGAGGACGGAGCGGACGTCGGAGGGGAAGCCGACGATGGAGAAGACGACGTCGGAGGCGGCGGCGACGGCGGCGGGGGAGGAGGTGAGGGTGGCGCCGGCGTCGGCGAGGGGCTGGGCTTTAGAGAGGGTGCGGGTGAAGACGGTGACGGAGTAGCCGGCGGCGAGGATGTGGCCGCACATGGCGCGGCCCATCACGCCGGTGCCGATCCACCCAACACGGGTCGTCGAAGGGCTCACGGCGGCGGTGGACATGGTGTGGTGGTGGTGGTGGTGATAGGGAGTGGATTTGAGGAGGAGAGTGAAGGAGAAAGAGAGCGAAAGGAGTGGAGTTCTTCTGGTTGTTGATAACAATCGCATTTTTTTTCTGGGCTGATTTTTTGTTTTTTTCGGTTTTATTTTTCGGGGCAGGATGCAGGATTCGTAAAAGTTGGTCCGACCCGGAAAAAAATCGGGCACGATCTGAAAATTTTATCCGAATTTTGACGTTGACCGAAAGTTTAAGCACAGTTTTTGTGGTAGTTATTTTTCTGGGCAGTATTTAGTCATTTAACGAAATATGAATATTCACTTTGTTCATTTGGTTAGTGTACTGATTTTATTTGCTCGGTGTTGTAATTAGGGTCGTGCATAGTTCGGTCCAAATAGATAAGATCAAATGTTGGACTGGACCTAGACCGAACGAAAAAGTTCGATTCATTTCCCGGTTCGTTAAATTGGTTTTCAATCTTTGGTCTAGTACTCTAGTCCGGTCTCAGGGTTTGGTTTTCGGTCTTTTTGGTGCATTCTTGGACTGAAGCCATAGCTGTAATGGAGCCCGATACAGAATTTCATATGTTCAGGCAAGTTCGAGCTTATTCAGTTGGTCCAATCCAAAATTAAACCTTTTTCGATCCAACACAACCCGAAGGTTTGATCCTCAATCTTTTCGTTGGACCGATGAATATCTCTAACTTTAGTCTTGAATTTTTTTTCCCATGGTGGTGTAGGGAAATATTTTTGTCAAAATATTATCCTGGTCTTGCTTGGTTGGGTTTCTTTGTTTGGGTTGTGTAGAAAAATCTGTAGGAGGATTGGTGCTTTGGGTTGCACAAGAGGTTATTGGGAGATGCACTTTTGACTAGTGCTGATAAAATTTTATCTGATCCGAATATCTGAATTTATCATATAGAAAAAATTCGATTTTGACCCAAATTTAGCTCCGTCCGATTTGTCCCGACCCAATTCGACCCGTAAAAAACTCGCGTCAAGATATCAATTTTTCATCCGAGTTTTGATGTTGACTGAACTCGAATTTACTCGGATCTGATTTTTTGTTAACATTACTTTTGACTTTGAATAGAATTTGGGTTAGGGTTATTCAGGCCCTGTTTTTTTCTGCGGTATGGCGCGGTATGATGTGGCGAAATTGTGGCGGGTTGTGGTGTAATTGTGGCGGGTTATTGGTATGTTGTGGTGGATTTTTTGTATATATATAAATATTGTATTGGTAATTGTGAAAAAGTAATGTGGTGGGTTGTGGTGAATTGTGGTAGAATGATATTTTACGGTGGGTTGCGGCAAACTGCGATAGACTGTGGCACCGCCGTTTGCCAGTCACTGAAAAGAACAGGGTCTGACCCCAAAGTTTTGATAATCATATTTTGTAGGCCCAAAAATACCAAAATAAAACCATGGATTTGATTCAACCAAGATACCTAAAGAACAAACATGATACAATCAAGATTTCAGCATGCAAAACTTAGCTCATATGAGCTCAAACAACTCTACCACAACCTACTGCTGCTACTTTAAACAAGAAGTCAGAGAGATTTATGTATGTACTCCCAATTTTCTGTACCTTCTAACATGTTCAATGTGGATTTTCAAGAGTAATATACCCAAAAATACCAACAAATTCATTATCAGAAATCAAGCTACCCAGAATGAAGCTTTCTCTTGTAAAGTACTTTTGTATGTCACCAGCAAAGAAAATGTATCCTGCAATGCAACAATCAAGTACAGGGTCATAATCATATTATACCAAAAACATATGTATATAAATCAAATATCATATCTTATATTTTAAAACCCTCCTCAAGATTGCAACCAATTTTTTTCTTTATTCCGTGGACACATAGAAGTTGGCTAAAATAAGAGTGGGTATGTTTGGCTAAAAGTAGATAAGGAGTTCTTTTTGAAGTAAGAAAATTTAGGTAAATTTAAGTTTTAAAAAAAAAAAGTAGATTTAGATACTAATAAATGAGTTTTTTTTTCTTTTTTGGCCACCTTTCCCAATTCCCAAAGAAAATTTTCCACTGAAAAACTTCCTTGGTAAAAATTCTTACCAAAATCTTGTCAGTAAAAATCAAAAGCACCCCATCATCAAACAACTAAACAAACAAACAAACAAAAATATTGACCACTAACACCATGATCATAATTCATAACAATATACATTGTCTATTTCTCATGAACTTGTAACTAAAAAACCACCAACTACAACTAAAAAAAGATCACAAAATTTAGCCATTCTTACCCCAGATTTGTTTGGTGTCACTTGTACACAAAATTTGGCATAGTTTCACTCCCACCATCAATCTCCTTCTCCTTCTTTTTTCCTCCTCCAATTCCAAACCACCCCCCAAACATCCCCTTCCCCTCTTTCTCCCCCTCCTCCAAACCCGAACTTGAATCCAAACCCGAATTCATCCCCTCCGGATTCGGGCCATCGAGCCCGTGCCCAGGGACCCGCTCCAACATGATGCAGGCGCCCTCGACGAGCGCGAGACATATAGTCATATACGTCGTGCTCTTTATAATGGTAAATTAGGTTTATGTTATCTTTTTTTATTTTATATTATCTTATTTTATCCAAATCATTAAAAAATATTCAAATTAATGTCATTTTATTTTATTTTATTTTTCTTACCTTTCGTTTCTTTACCAACTTTACTTACCTAACTTAATTCTACGACTTTAAAGAATAGGATTGTATACACATGTTTCCTTTATCAATCTAAAGTCAAAGACGTATTCGTTGGGAGATAATTGCTAAGTTGGTTCAAGATGTTTGAGTTTATGTAGAGAGTTGTATTCAAGTTTGTACTACTCACATCATTCATTGAGGGAATAGAATAGCAAATCGGTAGGTAAAACTTGGCCTTTCTATTCAAAATATGAAAATACTGTTGATTGTAATGTTCATTTTCATAGGGAGTTATTTTAATGTTAGAAAAGCATCAAAAATTACAAACTTAAAAATGTAAGGCACCCATAAATGAGTTTTGAAAACTTGAGGTATTAAATATAGTTTTCTTTCCCAAAATGTGGGATACCTTCAAGCAATTATTTAATTATCTTTGATTGTGTTTGAAGATGCTCAAGTTAGATCTCTAGAAAGAATGACTACCGGATAATTTACTCCCCCCGTACCATATTAATTGTCATTTTGTTGACTGTCATATTCTCCAATGTCACTCTTTAATTGATAATTTTTTATATAATATTTAATTAACAATTACAATATTTTTATGATAATATTTTTTTATTATGAATCAGTAATTTTATATAACAAATTATTGTATATATTAAGAAATTTATGATCAAAATTTATAATATCTAAGTGGACTATTTTCAAAGACCATAATTAACTCAACGAGAAATTTAAAGGAAAAGCAAGAAAAAGGAAGCACGGCTAACCCAATTAGCCAACCCAACGGATTCGTTCGTATATCGTATGCTATCTCTTCACTGCGGATTTCTCTTCGACCATCCTGCCGTGGATGATAGTGATAAATCGAGCTTCCTGCCGATAACAATGGCGGCCCTCGACCTCCATTGAAGCTAAGGTAAACTTTCTCCAAGCAAAATCTCATCTTCTACCCTTCTCATTACCTTCTTCTTCCCCCAAATCCCTGAACAAACATCGGATTCTTTCCAACAATTTATCGCAAATTCTCCACACTATGTACTCCAATTTGTCTAAGTCCCAAGCTCTACCCATGGCTCTGAGGTTAACTTCACCAAAACCCTCGAAAATCTGGGTTTATCCAAAACCCCTCTTAAACCCTAATTCTGTCGCCCCTTGTTGTGGGTTAGGGCAGAGTTTTCAATCTCTCAAACCCTCGAAAATTTCGTTCAGTTTTGGTGGGTTTTGTGTTGGATTTGCGATACCTAGGTCGAAATTGGGAGGAGGGATTAGGGTTTATTCTAATATGTCTCGACCCAGAAGAAATCTCCCTTGGTTGAATGATAATGATGGTGTTGGTAATGTTGTTGTTGGGGATTTGAATAGAAATGAGAAATTTGTGAAATCGAAACCGAAATCGAAACCAAAACCTAGTAGTAATAGTAGTAGTGGGAGTAAGTCACCATGGGAGATATCAGCAGAGAAGTTCCTGCAGAAAAGTGGGTCTTCATCTGTTCAGGATGAGGTTGAGCTCGATTGGCGAAACCCGCCCTTCGAAAGGGGTGATAATGTAGATGAATATGATCGAAACGATGCGATCAATGAGCCTAGACATAGTAGGATTAGGACAAGGGTTAGGCCTCAACTTGAGAGGTGGAATAGGCAGGAGAATTGGGGTAGGAAGACGTATCGTGAGGCTCAGCATGAGTCAACTTTGCCTAAGATGGTTGGAGAAGGTGTTTACGGGGTTGGTCCGGTTTTGGCCGCCTTATGTGCCGGTAGGAGAGAATTCTACACCCTCTTTGTCCAAGAGGGGTTGGAGAATTCAACCAAAATGAACAAGAAACGGAAGGATAAGAAGGGTTTCGAGAAGGTATTGAAAATAGCGGATAGAATCGGGTTAACCATCAAGGAGATTTCGAAACATGACCTCAACATGATCTCTGACAACCGGCCTCACCAGGGTCTTGTCCTAGACGCGTCTCCATTAGAAATGGTGAACATAAAGGAGCTAGACCCGGTCTCGGAGCAGGATACGGGTCTACTTTGGGTGGCGTTGGATGAGGTCACGGACCCACAAAACCTCGGGGCCATAGTCCGGTCCTCCTACTTCTTCGGCGCGTCCGGGGTGGTTTTGTGTGCGAAGAACTCCGCCCCATTGAGCGGGGTCGTGAGCAAGGCGAGTGCCGGCTCGCTCGAGTTGATGGAGGTTAGGTCGTGCAAGAACATGATGCAATTTCTTACGTCATGTGCCCAAAACGGTTGGCGGGTCGTTGGAGGGTCGGTCTCTTCGAGGGCGGTCCCGTTGCGCGAGGTGGGGCCCGGGGAGCCCACGGTGCTTGTTTTGGGGAGCGAGGGGACCGGGTTGAGGCCTTTGGTCGAGAGGTCGTGCACGCAGCTCGTTAGGATCCCGGGAAATATACCCATCGACGTTTCATCGGGAAGAGTTAATGATGATGAAGAAATGGAGGGTCAAAGCTCGGGGGAAGAGTTGAGGGCGTTCATGGCGGTTGAGAGCTTGAATGTCAGTGTTGCCGCGGGCGTGTTGCTTCACCATTTCATCGGAAACAATGTGAGTGATTATGTACCGGGCGATGTGGAGACCGGTGATGTGGAGACCGAGGACCTCGATCAAAGTCAAGATCAAGAGTCATTGTAAGTGATTCTTCTACCATTAGTAGTTTGTGTCATTTTAGTTAGCATTGTTAGTGTTTGTTGCTTTTTTGTTTAACTGATGGTTCAAATTTACCAGGAGCTTATAGCCTTATAGGATGTTTTTGTTGGATGATTGAGTTGTATACTGCATTCAGCGTTGGAAAAAAACTCGGCCCGGGTTGAATTCGGGTCCGTTAATGTCGAAATTCGGATGAGAAATTAATCTTTGCCACCCGTTTTTTGTGTCGAACAATTGGGATGGACCTAAATTTGGGTCGGAGTTGGGTTCAGACTTCCAGTCAATAGAAAAAAGAGAAATATTACATCCGAATATTTGCTCAAATCAGTCAATGTCAAAATTCATACGGAAAATCTTTGACCGTGCCTACTTTTTCCCAGGCGCACAAAAAGCTTTTATTTTTTGACTAGAACGGAACGAAAACATTAATGGGTCCAATCCAAATTTAACCCGACTTGTACTTGAACCGAATGATTACATCTAAAGTATTTTGCCACATCTTTTACAATTACAATGCTGTTTTAAAATGCAATCAAGAGTACATAGATAATAGTATTTTTCAGCAATCATTGAAGAAACCAAACCTACACATTTTTTCACAAGAGTGACATAATAATGAAGTCTTTTACATTGGCAAGAATGCAAGGGGGGAGATAAGGGTTTCAACATAGCTTACAGTCGGGCCGATTTTCCCATTGAAAGAGTCCAAGAAGTTAAATTGATAGGCATTCTGATACGGATTTATAAGAACATATCCTTCGCTACCGCCATTGTAGAATGAAAGTGGTAGATCCTTGTGCCTATGCTGAACTAGAAGTTCACCCGTTTTCGTGAACCCAAAGAATTCATTGCAGGGGAATTCAATAATATCACTCGGCCACAAATATATATCGTAAAGTTTCTCCCACGAATCTGCCCTCTTGTACTCTTTTAACTTCCATATCTCCACACTGTACTCCTCCCAAAAGATACACAAACATAGGCACCCTCCGGCTCTAGATAGGCCACTCCACTTTGAAGACCTAGACGAGTAAGGTACCCTAGAGCTCAACGCCTCGGGAATCGGGACTTTGTCAAACGCCTCATGGACCAAATCAAAGGCTACGATACGGTCATACGTCCCCCAATGCAGATGTTCGTTGGTCAGTATTCCATTACAATCAGCATCAGAATCAGCCATGGTACGAAACTGATAGTCCTCCTCTTTGATTGTTCTCCAAGTATTGCTCCTCAATGAAAACACATACACGGCTCTCTTGTACGACTCTTTGGACCGTCCTCTTGAGCCCAGGACGAGCTTAAAGTCATCCAAAGAAGACACATAACCAAACCCACATAGCACGTCTAGTGGGTCAAATGGGCTCGGCGGAGTTGGGATCATTCGATAGTGTTGAAGGGTTGGGTTACAAACACATATTTGACCCAGTTGTGATAACAAAGCAACCAATCCACAAGATGAACCAAAGGGAAAGGCCCGAGCCCCATTGAGATGGGCACTTAGACCTTCTCCTAAGGACACCAAACCGCCAGGGTCGCTATAAGAACCTGCTTCGCAATTCATGCCCTTTATCGAAGGGTGTTCATCGTCGTAGGCTTCATAATCAAGCGTAAACGATGTCTCGCCGTGTTGGAAGAACACACCGGTGGAACTTGAATTGGCATAGGGTTTTCACAGGGAGTCGGATCAATATGTGATCCGTGACGAGGTGATGAGGCAGAGAATTAAATACGTCCGGCTCGTTCGTCGCCATTTTTGAAGTAAAGAAATGATTAGGAGAGAAAAATTGAACAACATATATGTAGTCGATAGATTCAACAACATAATATATAACCATATTTTGAAGCTATATTTGATTGTTGCTTGCACGTTTTTAAGGAAAAAGACCACTAAAAAAGAAGACTTCCATAAACTTTGTCTTTTGGATGGAAGATTTCTATGAAATTTTAAATCATATACGTAGGCAATAGATTTTGCTTTAATATTTTGAATAATCCTTGTTTGTTTTGTCTTAAAAAAATAAGGGAAATTTTAGCTTGTCTCTAGGAAGATTGGATTTGGGAATGAAGTTTGGACTGCCTTTTTTTATGGGGCCTAGCCCATTTTGCATTGGACTTGTTTAAACTAGGGTTAATGACTATAAATGACAGCCCAGAATGCAGATTGATATAAAAGGTCGGGCTGGACACTAAAGTCCAAATTTATAATTAATAGTGGGGCCCACATACTGACTAAGTAAGAGGTCTCACGTTCGAATTTCAACAACTCTAAAGTCCAAATTTCAACAACTCTAAAGTCTTTACAACATTCATGCTTCAAGCCTGATGGGCATTCATGTGAGATGTGCTGGGGTACAGAGCCATCATTCGGCATTCAATTAGGGGTGAGCAAAAATTTTGAGAATCCCAGTTCCATTAGTACCATCATGATTTCCTATCATAGGTGTGTGTGTGTGTGATTGTTTCTGGCTATGCAAGTATAATTTGACCAAAGAGAGATAGTGCTAATCTTCCGTGATTTGTGTCATTTAATAAAATTTTTGTTAACTTTATGTTGGTTTTTTGTGTAAATAGGTTAGAGAATCGAGACTAAAAAACTCTCGGTTCATTTCCCGCTCCTGGCGGAATCGGGAGTGGGAGCAAAAATCTGCTTCCGGTCACAACCGGGACCGAGATTGGGAGTAAATGTTTGCTCCCAATCACAACTAGGACCGAGACTTCCAAAGATCACTAGAATCCCGGCCCGGTTGACCCCTACCTTCAATGTTAAAAGGATAAGATCATCATTAGGCTTTCAACTATAAATTTAGCTATTTAAGCTTTTGATTAAGATGATTCCTCATGATATCAGTTATAATTTTATTGCTTATTTTTTCTATTTTTTACCAAAAAAAAAACACAGAGGAAAACGTAAGAATTTTTCACGCAAAAACACCAACAGTGCATTTACTTCTCAACAGTATTCACACACGTAACGCTCCAGTCCCTTCTGAGTCGTGAACGTTACCGACAATTGCTTAACAGATTGCTGACTGACCTCACAAATCATTACGAGTCCTTCCATTGTGTTTCGTCATGGCTCACACATTGCTTGGGAAAACTTTCCATGAGGTCACCCCTCATGAGACTACTCATAGCCAAGCACGTTTAACTGAGGAGTTCCCAATGGATGAACTTCCTAAAAAGAAGGTGCACCTTGGTGATATAAATAGTTATTTCAATCCTTTTAAGTCACACTTTAACCATATATCTGGGGTGTTACAATCACCCTCACTTAAGCGCTCAATGTCCTCGTTGTATCACAATCCAATCCATAATCTTTGCCCCGCTAGGTGACTACCCATGGATTTCCATCCACTGACGCAACTCACGGTCGTAGGTCGGTCCGATACCATCTGTAATGCTCTAGGCCTTCCTAAACCGGGAACATTACTGTCACTAATTCAAGGATCGACGACTAACCTCACAAATCACCACGAGTTATTCCAGCTTGCTTCATCCTCGCTCGCACGCTGCCTGGAAAAACCTCTCAGGAGGTCACCCATCCTGAAAGTAGTCAAAGCCAAGCACGCTTAACTGAGGAGTTTCCAACGGATGAACTACTTTAAAAAAATGTGTATCATGGTGATATAAGTAGTAATTTGAATCTCTTTAATCCACACTTTAATCGCATGTCCGGAGTGGTAGAATGTGGAGGTAAAATAGATAAAGTACCATCTTTTTCTAATCCAACAATTAATGATAATAACACTCTTAATCCACCATATGTCTAATCTTTTTTTGAGGGCTACAATCACCAATATTCACTAGACCAAAATAATGTTTACACTATGATTTTGGAATTACTCCCTCCGTCTCAAATTAATTGACACTTTGACAAAATTTTGACCGTTAATTACTCACAAATTACAATGATTTACAATATGAAATTACCGTCATTATAAAGATATTTTACTATAAATTACAATGGAGGTAATTTCATATCATAACTCATTATACTTTGTGAATAATTAACGGTCAAAATTTAGTCAAAATGTCAATTAATTTGGGACAGAGGGAGTATATTCTTATTACAAGGAGAATAGAGGGATTAGGTGTACTAATTTAGGTAACCACTTTATTAATTGTGTGAATTATTTGTGTGAGGTTCACTAATTTAGGTGTACTAGTAAGTCAAAAGGGTGGACTTTAGAGTAGGACTACACATTATTTTGATTGAAACTTTCCATGTTTGATCAACATGGAAAATGGACCCTATTTATAAGTAGTGCAATATAGGTAGCGGCTATTTTTACACGTGTCATTGTCCATTTTATTTTTTATAATAGAGTAATTTGTCTCTTTATTAAAAAAGTTTTTTAAAAAAAAAGACAAAATCCATTTGTTTTTGAGGATTAATTAGTATTTAATGGTGTGATTTAACGGCCACTTTTATGTGTATAGTCTCTTCTAATGTTGGTCCTACCCATGTTGTTTCAAATTTGAGATTTAAAAATGGGATTAATATTTGAAATTGTTGTTATTATAGTTTTAAACATGGTTGTCGGAGATTTGCGTCCGGGTCATTTTGATCCGATGAATTAGATATCGGACAAAAGGTTAATGTTTAATGTCCAATTATTTTTAGATATTTTTAGGGGTCTAATAATTTGAGTAAAACTAAATTCAGGTCAATATCCAATTTGCTTAATTAAAATATGGAGAATATTGCCTCCAAATTTTCGATAAGTAGGTCATAGTCAAAAATCAAAATTCAGACTAAAAATTCGGATTGTTTTTGACGACCCTAATTTAGAAAACAATAAAGTGAGATGTACGTGAAAGGTAAGGGTTATGGCGCCTCTAGCCCCATCATAATATATTTTTTGTTCACATTATGCACATAAATAGAATTTTCACATTATATTCTTAAACCTTTTGCTTATGAATTAAGAATTGGAATAGCAGTATTTTTTCACCAAAAAATTTATTAGCAAAAAGTTATGGTGGTTTCATGTTTACAACTTGACACTATGATAAAGTAATACATGAAACTATGATAAATACCTAAAATGTCATATTTAATAATATCTACAATCTAATGAGCTAAAGATATAATAACATAACAAGCAAAGGAAAAATGAAAATAAAATATACCTTTTAATAAATATAATTCACATTTTTACAATTTTTTATATTAATTGTCATTGTACTGACTGTCACAGTCTCCAATATCATCCACCGATCAGTAAATATATATTTTTAAATATTTTATTAATAATTACAATAATTTCATATTCAGGATAATATATTTTTTGTTATGAATCTAACGGTAGTAATTTTATATAACAAATCATTGTATATATTAATAAATTTATGGTCAAATATTTTAAAGTTTGATCCCACCACTTTCAAACACGACAATAAATATGGAACAGAGGGAGTATTATATAAACTATCCTAGCTACAATATAATGTTTAAAAATGGAATTTTGTTTAAATTGAAAATGAAATGAAAAAGACCACACCACCTTTCCAAAAAAAAAAAAGAAAGAAAAAGAAAAAGAAAAAGAAAAAGACCACACCAAATGCTAATATTGAACCAATAATATCAAATTTTGTTTGAGTGTGTATTGGATTATATAATTAAGACAGGGAAATCCAGCAAATGGACAGCACATTCCTTGTGAAATGGCATTTTGCCCTTTGCATATTCCTCCCCCACTTAGCTAAGCCTTAGACAATGACCTCTCACAGCTAGCTGGCTTAACTTCCATTTAACCAAAAAAAAAAAAAAAAACAATTATAAGAGAAAGAAAAAAAAAAAGCAATTATAAGAGAGAAAAAAAAACCCATGATATGTGCCTATTATCTTGGGACCATTTAGGCACCGTTTTTTTATGCGGTTAATTTCCGGTGCGGTAACTTGCGGTAGATTACGGTAACTTGCGGTGGAAATAGTAAAAATTTAATGGTAATTTATGGTAAGTTACGGTAGGTTGCAGTAAGTTGTGGTAATTTGCGTTGCGGTTAGTTGCTTTAACGCACAAAAGAACGGTGCTTTAATGGGTGATTGCATGATAAAGAAAAATATGGAAATATATTTTTGACATTAAATTAGGAGTACACAAATTATATTAAAAATTAGCTCGACAAGGTAATGGATCGAGTTTGGATCAAAAAACCTTTATTTATATCCATGAGTCTATGACCGCGTTTATCCATTTTGTCTATTATCTATGATAATATAATCCAATTTGTACATTCATAATTAGATAACAAAGAAACATATTAACAGCATATTGTTCTCGTAATATGGAAGTTGGAGGTTTATCTTTCTCACCAAGATTAGAATCTTAAAAAAACCGTAAATAAAATAAACGGAATATAAGATATGTGGATGATTAAAGATAGTAAATTTTATAAGTACACCTAATAGAAAATAGTAAATTTTAGTAAGTTTATACCCCAAATGTTGCACAAATGTATAACCAATCTTACAATTTTATATTAGCAAAAGCTTTCTTTTGAAAATACATTAATAGAAAATGGTGGTAAAATAGAATGTAAGAAGCTGTAATAAGGTTAAAAGTGGTGAATATAGAAAAATTGAGGGAATATACCATTAAACAAAAATACAAAGTTCGACAAAATTAATCTTTAATATTATCATCTAATTAAAAGTTATTCAATTCTCCTTTGTTTAAGTTTGAGATTGTGTCTACTTAGCTAGGGTGTCAGAAGTTAGTAAATCATGAATACAAGTTATTCTATACCTTTATGAAGGTTAACCTTTCTTTTTTTTTGAGACTCAATCAATCTTTCTAGCAGTTTTGACTAACACAAATCTTTGTAACTGAGAAAGTACACATGGCTTAGGATAGGGTAGTAAGATTCTTGAGATCTTATCCAGTTTGGAGGTCGTTTTGCACTTGCACAGTTAAATTCAAGGCTAACTCTCAATGCACAAAGTTGCACTAATGCACGACTTTCCAAACTTGGGATAGAATAGTATCCGGTCATGCTATCTACAATCCAAGCATTTTCATAGATTGTTGGACCAAGGTTCCCAGCGTAGAATAAATTCCGCTCTTTTATCCACAAAGCTAATCTCTTATCTGGTTTCAAGGTCATTCCTCGTTTGCACAGTTCAAGGCTTCCTCTCAGTATACAAAGGCATACTGATGCACAACTTTCCAAGTTTGGGATAGAATAAAATCCGGTCATACTATCTCCGATCCAAGCACTTTTGTAGCCTGCTGAACCAAGACTCCAAGTGTAGAATGGAATCTGCTCTTTTATCCACTAAGTTGATCTCTTAATTCAAATTGGATAAAAATATATCTTTATTTTGTGGCACTTCAATTTGAGAAAATCAAAATAGTAGTTTTTTTAATTATTATGTAGCCTTGCACTTTTCAAAATTTGGTCGCCCTTCTCTTCTTTGTCAACTCCAACTACGTCAAGATTGGGTCAAGCAAAATCATGATTGAATGACCTTTATACTTGATTATTTGACTTTATACATTTCCAACTTTGTTTTTGTTATAAAAAAAATACAAATAAACCTCCAAAAATATTACCATATCCACAAAAATAAATTTAGTCACCACCATTTAGACCATATTCTTATCTATGACTTTTAGGAATGAGATTTGCAATTATGAATCATGAGGTAAAAATAAAAAATGAGAATCTTAGTATTGGCAATTCTTTCCAATCCAATCCAATTCAAACCTTACAAGATTCCCAAAACAAAAGTATCATCTCTAAAAACAAAATTCTCAAAAAAACATCATAATTTGTCCAATCAAATCCAATTCAATCCATCTAAAACTCATTTTATTCAACCCAAAGAACAGAGCCTTAATTGTAATCACCTTTTTATGATAACTTAGAGGTCAAGCAAGATCGATAAGTTTAATAGAAATATTAATTTTGTGTTAGGTTCGGAAACCTTTTAAATTCACTTGAAGTTAAGAATGATCAAATTATCTTGACTTAAAATTGAAATTCATTTTGTTTATTTCAAGTTTGGGTAAAGTTATTTTGTTCAATTAGACTTACCAACTCTGGAAAAAGAATACTCCCTTTTCTCATTTTATTTGTCACATAGTATTTCGCTGTTTCAGATAAACTGATTATTTTCATGATTATATTCTTATAATGGTAAATCTCATGTCAAATCTATTCATAATAATTTTGCATAATAAATTATTATATTTACTAAAAAATTAAGGATTTTTGGATGTCAGTGATACTAACTTTGGGGGTATTGGACATTGGCAGTACCAACTATCAAACTATTTTTCACCACAGTACAATACCGATTTGGTATGGTTTTGACTCATAAAAAATGATGTGGCTCCATAATGCATGACGTGGAAGGCGGAACTTGTGTTGAAAATGTTGATGTGACACTAATCTTCCTTCCACGTCACACATTATGGAGCCACGCCGTGTTTCCGATTAGTTAAAACCATAATAACTCGGTTTTGTACTGTTGGGGGAAAATAGGTCGTTAGTTGATACTGCTAATATTCAAGAAAATAGTCTGTATTATTAGTATATCCAATAACCAAAATTAGTACTACCTCCGTCCCATATTGTTTGTCCATCCAACTATATTTAAAAGTCTAATGGTCATGGGAAATGGGGTGAAAAATGTATAATGTACCAGAATTGCCCTTACTTTTCTCATGTGAAGAAAAATAAAAAAGAAACAAAAGAGTATTTATTAGGGGTATAATAGGAATTGCAATCATTGGAATTATAAAATGGACAAACATTTTGAGACAATGGAGTTAGATAGATGGACAAACAATTTGGGACGGATGTATGTTTCAATCATTATTGATGTGGTGGTTGATATGTGGATTTGCTTAACGCCTTAATTATGTTGTTGTACTCAGCATATGCCATAATCATTGGGATTATACCAAAACCAATGAAATCATACATTTAAAAAAAAAATTGATTTTGATAAAATAATTCCTTTTATCTCTCACATTATTTATTTATTTGCTTGAGCATTACTTCCTCTGTTTTTGTTTAATTATCGCATAGGTAATTGTTTAAAGATGAATGTTGAAAAGTGTGAATGACAGATAAAAAAAAATGAAGGGAGTATTATTTTTTACCAATTAATTTGCTGGATTTCTTGCTAGTTGGTCTTTCTAATTTGATATCTACTCTACGAAAGGGCAATTATATTTGTTTAATTTTTATTTTAAAATTTTATGGTTTGTTAGTTTGAAATTATTGGACTTCTATGTTGCTTTCAAAAAAATATGGAAGTTTACTAATTCGTTTTTTGGATTATGCATATGTACTAGTATTCTTATCTTTATCTCAATCTCTCATCTTAAATTTCTCTTAAAAAATACAATAGTTAAACGCTATTATATACGTTCTCTTATAAGACTTCTATCTTAGAAAATATATAAAAATAAAGTAAGAATTAAGTCATAAGGTAATTCTACAGGGGAAGAAAGTTTGTGAATTATATACATCGATCAATATATATTTTAAAAAATTTATCTTAAAAAAGTAATGTGTTGAATGTAAGAATTTGTCCTATATTTATTTTAAATTGTAAATTTATTATTGAAAGTTGCTCATTTTATCAACAAGAAAAATAATTAATACTCCCTCTCGTCTATATTTATAATCCAAGCTTTTTACCAAAGTTCGAAATTATTGTCCATTTACCTATAACAAGTATTAAATATATATTTTTTTGGCTCTAAAATCAAAATTAAAGAATTCATTAAATATTCTCTTAAAAATTTTCATTTCAGAAAAAAATATTTTTAAGAATGAACAACAAATATAAGACGGAAATAGTAAATCCTCTGGAGAGATACATGCAAAAGTTTTGCAGTCTTATCATTGACAAAGTGAAAAACTTCGAACTTTTACGCTGACTTTGAGTAGCTTTTAAAATTTAAACATCGGATCTTTTTGGCTATGACCTATATATGAAGTTATTAATAATGCAAGTAGGCCAATCAGAAAATAGATCGGATGATTTTTGTAAATTTTGTTTAAATGTTTAAGACAAACTCTTGCTTGAAAATTGACAATAATTAATTAGTAATTAAAAATAGAAATAATGACGTCAATAAAATTTGTAAAGATTCGGATCGAAATGCAGCATCTTCTTCTCCACCATACAGCCGTCCATGATTGGTCATTCTCTTTCCTCACGTGCCAATCCCCTCCTCGCACGTGCCACCCACACCATTTATGTGGGATCAACTTGTGTCTGTTTTTTAATTGCTCGAAAAAATATTTGGGTGAAATTTTCCTAAATATCAAAAGGTAAAATTAGATTGGATATTAGGATGTACTTATTTTTAACTAATTTTGTATTTCATTATATTTCATTTTCCTACCGACTGGATAAAATTCCTCCGTCAATCAATATCTCTCAAAATACAAAATTGAATAACTCATATTCATATATACTAATCATTATTACAAGTTTTATTGTAGTAGTTCCATTTAAATAAGATAGAGTAACCATTTCTTTAATTTTAAATAAATTTAGATGACTTAGTTAAAGTAATAAGATATAAAGATCAAGACCTTAATAATGTCTATTCGTCTGATCGTCTTAAAGTTTCGTTTGGCCGAATATCAAATAAAAAAAGGTGATTGTGTGTTACGGTTCAATTATACGATTTGTTACATTTTCATGTATGCAAATACACATGAAACATTCTTTTCACAAGTTAGACCAAAATTTTCTTACAACTTATAATTTATAGTGGCTTGTTAGTTTCACCACATCTTTTACAAAAATGTATGATAATAATTATGGACATGTCTTGCAGTTTTATGGGAAATAATATATTAATTTTTTTAAATATATATTATGTATGGTATATAGAGTAGCTTGGAAAAAGGTAAATAAAAGTAAATAAAATTAATAAATTTAACTAATATTTGAAAAAAAAATCAGGATCTTTGTAATTTTACTTATGAAAATTGTGCAACACATAAACTAAACAAATGCCTATGCATAACACATAACTGTAAGGCCAATAGGTAGTATCGAACATTAGTAACTATTTAGTGTTGATTCTGGGAGGATCAAAATCTGATGTTTCTCCCAATCTCGATGATTCTTTCTTAAAAAGGCTCGAAGTTTGATGTTAGAAGGAAACAGAAAGATAAGCCCCTGCTTAATTCTAGGTTGGGGGGGGGGGGGGGAGGGGTAATTGATGCTTCTTGTAAAGTGAAGTTTACTTTAAATGAAGCTTCTAGCTAGGAAGTTCATCAATTTTAAGGATTGAAGCAGAGTTTGCATACAGTGGGAGAATTGTAAAGAAGGTTTGTGGCAGAAAGGTAATTGGTAATCAGCATACAATAATGGAACATTTCAATATGAATACTAAAAAGGAAAGAAGACAATAATTTTTCATAATTGCGTTGTTAGAAACCCCGAATATAGATTTGTAAAAATTTGTTGTGTGAGTTTCAATATTGACTGGACTGGTCGAAGATTCAGACACAATACTTTTCTTAGGGTGCGTTTGGTTGGTCAATAACCCCGTGGAAATGGTCAATTTTCCCGGGTTGACCTTGGGAAAAATTTCACGATGGGCCCACCACTTTTTCCATTTTCCTAGGAAAGTTTTTCCTAAGGGGACCTAAGGGGAATTTTTCCCAGAGAAATTTTTCCCTTGAGATTTCTACCAAACGCTCTCTTAGTTTATATTGTTCGCATTCGATCTGAACTTGAATTCAAACTCACCTGAATTGGAGCGAACACACAAATGTTACGTACTATGTTGGACTTTAATTTCTCATCTAATTTTCAATTCACTCATATGTCATATCTGAAATGACCTGAACAAATTTCATATTGAACGATACTTAGGATCCACACTCAAACTTTAAACTAGCACTAGCAAAAATATCAAGTTCGATTTGAATTTAGATCGATCAATATCAATATTCAAACGAAACTAATATCAAAATTCGAACAAAACCAATACGGACCAAAATCAGGCACATACAATAGAAAAAGAGACATATCCTATCAGAATATTCAGTAAACTCGAACAATGTCAAAATCGGGTTTGAACTAGATCGATTTTCTCTCAGATCGGACAAATTCGAATATTCAAATTGGACAAAATTTTACCACCGCTAATTTTAACTATTCTACTATTTCATGTATCACGTGACATCTAATTAATTAGAAGGGATCATGTAAGATTATGAAAAATTCCACCAAAAAATAAAGAAGATCATGAATAAAAAAAAGGTTTAGTAGTAGTAGTTATTAAAAACATGAGTTAATCCTAAACCCTATAAATAACAACCCTCCAGCCGTATCCAACGGTCCCCCTCTCTCTCTCTCTCTCTCTCTCTCTCTCTCTCTCTCATACTGAATTGTATGCATTGTAACTTCATCATCATCTTCATTTCTTCATCACATTTTGACTCAATCCCTTCTTTTCTTATCTGTCTCTCTCTCAAATCCAACTGGGTTTCTCTTTCTCTCTCCTCCTCCCTCTTTCTCTCTCTTCGCTCATCCATGGCGACGATCTGAGAGAAAGAGAGAATTTCTCCACAAATTTCGATTGAATCCCCCTGAATTCTTGTCGGGGGTTCTGAAATTTTAATTGCGGTTTAGGGTTTATACATTTTGGATTGGATAATCACACAATGTATACTCTGGAATCCCTAGATTCGTTGCTCATTGCTGCTAGTCGAGCTTGTCTTACTCCCATTGCTATCTTCATCCAGATCCAGGTTTGAATCGAGCTCATTCGTTCATTTTTCAGTTTTTTCGGAGTGTAACTGCCGTTTTTTGTCGGTTTTTAGGGTTTTGTTTTCCTGGGGTTTTGGTGTTCAATTGTGGGATGTTACGGAATGTCAGCTTAATTAATGTCGGTTGTAATTTCGTGGTTTTTAGTGGGATTTGTGTGGTGAATTAGCTGGAAATTTGGTTAATTATTGATATTGTTAGTCGAATTCTGAAATTTTGTTGGTTCTGGATTAGTAATTGGCTAGTTTTTGCTTGGGTCTAAAATGGGCATTGAAATTTTTGGTAGAAGTTCATGTTTGAGATTGATTTTTTTTTTTTTGAAACAATAATACTCCGTCCGTTGCATATTAATTGTCATAATTTTGACGGTATCCAATATCACTTTCAACAATAATTTCTTACATAATATGTGATTGACAATTGCAATATTATACTTTTATGATAGTATTTTTCGATACGAATTTAATGGTGGTAATTTTATATAACAACTCATTGTAGATATATTGAGAAATTTATGGTCAAAAATTTTGAAATTTGAGTGCACGATTTCTAAATACGACAATTAATATGGAACGGAAGGAGTAATAATTTGTGGGTCATGCTTGGTTGCTCATTACACCGGAATTATATTTGGATTATGACATTATGTAGGAACTTTGTTGGAGATTTTCAGGCTTGCAAATCTTGATAGAAAAGTTGAAATTTTGGGTCTATGTATAGTTGTATACTCATGGCCATGGGTTCTGAAATTTTTATTCAGCAGGGAAATTTCTGCTCAATTTTTGATAAGATGATATGAAAGAAGCAATTGCTCATTTCATATTGGAAAAGAGAAGAAATCCTGCTCAATTTTACCAGTCAAACAGTTTGAGTTTTCAAAATCATATTTTAAGCTTTCATTGGTTTTGAGCCGAAGTTAGCATCATATCAACTCTGGATCTCTCAGACGTGATTGCCGAGATTTCTGTTGCTGAATTAATTAATTTTGAAAATCAATAGGAGGGATATAATCCTGTCTAGGGTTGACCGATTTCCCATGAATTATGTACATAATCTATTTTAACTATAAAATTTGGTTTTCAATGATTCTAGTATATGATACCCAAAATTAAAATGGGTTATTTCCAATGTGTATGCTTCATGAAGTCCAGTGATTTACCATGGTTAATTGATCATTCAGATGTTTCGGACGACAACCCTTCAAAATTTCCACCATAACTCTAGGAACTAGCATGTATTTTTCTGAATTCTTGGGCCTTTGTTCCATTTTATTGAAACTTGCTATTATGTGGTCAAGTTAGGCTTGTTCCGTGGTCCTGAACATATGTTTAGGTAAACATGTGAGGATGTGTGTGTCCTTGATATAAGCATAAGGGGATCAACATTTGTGGCACTTCTATTTATCTTGGCGTTCGTGTTCCCGAGTAATTTTTGTCGCTTTCTGAGAGTGTTTTCTTGTCACGAGTTTTAAAATCTTAAATAGTGATGTTTATTGAGGTAAGACTGCCTATATTTATATTTCACATTAGGAGTTGTTGAGTTCATCAAATGGTATATCTTAATCCCCTTGTTTGTGATGCAGGGATGTATGATCTGTCTAGTTCTCGCTCTTGGGTGGGCGCTTGCTGCCTATGTTAGGTACTATGACTTGCAAACCGACGCAGATATTCTTGGGTTTTCACTCTTCACGGGGTTCCCAAATTCTAACACCGTAAATTTTCTTCAGGAATAGAGAGACCAAGCATATGGAACAAGAGATGAGACGTGGCAATAGCTTTGCATTCCTTTATCATGACATAAACGAGCTCGAACACTCTAACCAAGTCAAGTTACCAAGGGTCACGGTTGTTATGCCTCTAAAAGGATTTGGAGAACACAACTTGCATAACTGGAGGACTCAGGTGAGACTTGGAGATGATACTTATGATTCATATTGTCCAAAAGCCGAAGTATTATGGACCCTTTTGATGAACTAGGAAGTTTGCTTCCCAAATTTGTTCGTTGTGGATGATTATTCGTCGCATTGGCTTGTTGTTAGTATTTTTTCTTTCCACACCAAAACTGGTTCTTCATCTGAGTTCTACAAATATGCAATTTGAAAGTGATGATTCTTGTTCCAATGTTCCATGTTTCTCTTGCTCATTCGTCGAAGCCAGGCATTGTTATTTGATATATGCCAGAAAGTTGAGATCATATGATGTCTTTATAATTGGTTTTCTTTCAAGCTTTTACGAGCATGCAATTTGATGAGGGTTCACAGATACATAAATGGTTGATTGCAGATTACGTCTCTTTATGGCGGCCCCGTAGAGTTTCTTTTTGTAGTGGAAAGTACAGATGATCCGGCATACCACGCTGTTTCTCAGCTAATAAGGGACTTTCAGGTACTCTCCTAGTCTCAAATACGACATGTTTTGTCTTTTAGGTGCTCTAGTGAGATTTAAGAGTTCTTTTTGGTAGCAAAGTCTGAAATAGCTTTGTTGTAAATGCTCTGCTAGGTGCTCTAGTGAGGTCACAATGACGTTCCGAAAATTCTTATATTGCTTTATTGTATGGAAAACTTAGGGACTTTGGTTTGTTTTAGTGATAGCGGATTTTGCGGTTGATTATGGGCTTTTTATAGGCCATTTAAAGAAGAAGATATTTCCAACGCTTGTCACTACGTTTTTGTGTTTTAAACTTATGAACACATTGGTGGAATAATGACCTTATGCTACTTACTTTCATCATTCATTGCTCTTCGGATTTGTAGTTTTTTAATCCATCATTTTTCGATCGTAACTAATTTATATGGGCAACATGGCAGGATGATATCGATGCCAAAATTGTTGTAGCTGGGTATTCAACTACTTGCAGTCAGAAGATTCACAATCAATTGGTAAGTAATTTCATACAATTTCATTTACACTTGAATATGCGTTATTTCATGCATCATATTTTATTTATGTATACTCAAAACTTGTGCTTTTTTGTAAATTACTTTCACTTTACACTTGAATATTTGTTTGTAATTTTTTTTCTCCAATTTTTAAAATCAGGTTGGAGCAGAAAATATGCATAAAGATAGCAAGTATATACTGTTTCTAGACGACGACGTTAGGCTACATCCAGGAACAATAGGGGCTCTCACTGCTGAAATGGAAAAAAGACCCGAGGTACATTCATTTTAACCCTCGTAGTTTTTCTTTTTTGTCCGACATATACTTTTTTCTTCGAGTTGGCTGACTTTATTTTCGCTGAAATTATCTGCAGATATTTATACAAACGGGCTACCCACTCGATCTGCCTTCTGGGAGCTTAGGAAGCTATTGCATATATGAATATCATATGGTACGTACTACATACTATCCCGAAATAAATGTTTAAGGCACATACATGATTATCAAATGCGGAATATATATAATTGTTAGTTTGCAAATCAAGTGGGATGTGCGATAATAACAAGATGTTTGTTGTTTCACAGCCTTGCTCTATGGGGTTTGCTACCGGTGGAAAAACGTTCTTCTTATGGGGAGGGTGCATGATGGTATGTCGCCCATAAATTACAAATAATGAAAAAAAGATAAAATAAAAATAAAATCGATCTTCTTTACCTTATGCCATTCACTTTCAGATGCATGCAGATGACTTCCGAAATGACAACTACGGCGTGGTCTCAGGACTTCGAGATGGTGGATATTCCGATGATATGACTCTTGCAGCAATAGCCGGTAAGACAATCTACTGGGAAATATCTGAAACTTCTTGACATGTAAAACATGATTGTTTTGTTCACCTTTTAAATCTTAGAAATGTGATTATTCCAATGGTCTTAGTCATTTTTTTTTCCGGTTATGCCTTACAACCAGATGTAGACAGTCTTACCCCAATAGACGTTTTCATTTGTTGAGAGACTGGTTCCAAGAGACCCACGAAAAAAAATTGAAAACATTTTGCAAGTGAAAATCTTTCATAAAAAACATTACGTGTTTTTTTTCCCCCCGGTTACATCTCGGAAATTTATAATTAATTTACAGTAACCAATGCCTGTCATCTTTTTCAGGGGATCATAAGAAACTCATCACATCTCCACCAGTTGCTGTGTTTCCTCATCCTCTTGCAAGTGATCTTAGTTTCTCAAGGTTTGACATAATCGTTGGTTGATAATTTAGCTTTTAAGTTTTCTAGAACATCTTTACAATGTCGTATTACTACCGAGTAAAAATCTTAATAACCCTCATTCGCTCGTAGGTATTGGAACTACTTGAGGAAGCAAACGTTCGTTCTGGAGTCATATGTCTCAAAGGTCAACTGGATCATGAACCGCGCGCTATTTTCTTCCCACTGTTACCTTTCATGGGGTTTTGTGGCGCCATACTTCATGGCTCTGATCCATGTCGCTGCTGCACTGCGGGTCCATTATAGAGCACACTCACTAGAGGAGGAATATCTTACTTCTAAGGGTAAGCAAATTGAGTTCTTATTCACGGACCTTTTATTTCCAGCTTATTTTGACGGAACTTATTCTGAACTGACTATGACTTTTTGGGAGAGTGTTTCTACAACATATTCTGAAGAAGTTGTGGGCTGAATTGTGGAAGTTTTTGGACCATCAAAACTAAAATTCCATGTCGCTAGCTATGCTGATGAGCACAATTGTTTGCAGGATTGTTACTTGTGTCTGGTCTAGCCGTTTGCACTGCCATCGAGCTGCTTTCCATGTGGAATTTGACGAGGATCGAAGTCCATCTTTGCAACATGTTATCACCCGAAGCACCGCCATTGTCACTTGCGACTTACAATTGGTGTCTTGTGAGTCACTCTTAAACATCCTCAAACTTCGTCACCTAAAGTTCTTAGGCATACATGCGCTTATATACCTCAGTAGTCACTCTTGTGTGAGACCGTCTCACCATAAATTTATCGTGAGACGTATTAAGTCATTCAAGCATGACTTATCCGTCATAACAAAACCTCCCAAAGGTCTCTTTAAAAGGAGTATGTCCCACCATGACTTATGTCAGACGGTCTCACCCTGGAGTTTGTGTCATAACAAAACCTTCAAAAGGTCTCTTTGTTTAATATCACAAGCTTCATTTCATTTCAATGAGTAACTAATACGGATTATGTGAATGTCATGGGCACAGGTGTTTTTGGCGATGCTTGTGGACAACTTTTTGTACCCGGTATCTGCGTTTCGGTCTTTCTTCTCACAATCCATTAATTGGTCCGGCATTAGATATCATTTGAAGAATGGGAAGATATGGAAGGTATATCATTTTTCTCGTTTCATCACTTTGCTGTTATTGTACATACAACTTCCTGGTTGGGTGGGTCCCTCTTGTGCAGATACGTGGAGATTTCGCAATATCTTAATGAGAATGTATAGAACCCGGAAAAAAACTGACACAATCCGATCCAAATGACCTATGCCAACCCAACCAGACCCGGAACCCGAAAATGGCAGAACTAAGTGACCCAAGATCACCTGTTGAGTTGTCCCACATCGGCCTTTGACACCCATATTGTGGTGTTTATAATGGCTTGGGTGCCTCAACCTCCTAAGCTAGCTTTTGGGGTTGAATTGGGCTCAAGTTCATTATTTAACATGGTATCAGAGCCAGGGTCATTGATGTTGGGGCCGCGCCCGCAGTTGTCTGCGCCTCGTGGTGAGGGGGGCGTGTTGAGTTGTCCCACATCGGCCTTTGACATCCATATTATGGTGTTTATAATGGCTTGGGTGCCTCAACCTCCTAAGCTAGTTTTTGGGGTTGAATTGGGCTCAAGTTCATTATTTAACATCACCCGATCCGACCCGATTCAAGTTGAAGTTATCTTTTTACCCAAGTCATTCCTTTTTCGCAAGAGTAAAGAAGACAAAGCTTGTCGGACTAAAATAAAGCAATGGGAAATCAACCCAGCCCAAACTCAACCTGAGCCCTCCATACCTCGCCCTAGGCGACGAGTTCAGAGCCACTGGTTTTGGTTTTGGAAGTTTATCGAACTAGAAACAAAGCGACCGAAATCAACCCAACTCGGAAAAAGACCCAACCCGACCTGAACCTTGTCCTGACATCATGCAATCCGAACCCGACCCAAATGACCCAATTGCCAGGTGTACACTGTCTTGTCATGTAAGATATTTGTTGCTGTTTTGGTTGAAAAATAAGAGTCGATATGCACCATTGCAACGCAGATCGATCGAGGGAAGGATATCGGTACAAAGTACACCGATCTCAGTGGGAAGAACTTGTACGGGAGAAAAGGCGCCCCGCCCAAGCTTTCATTCATCAGTTCTCTAGCAAGAACTATTTTGCAGTGGCAGCAGCCAAAGAAGTACGATGTGTAGGAAGAACATCAGCAGTTAAAATTTTCCGGGTAGCAAGCAAGCAGACTTATTAGCATCAGTCAGTCATTATTCTTTAGGCGAAAAATGCAGACCGCCCATATTGATTTTTCATCATCCTCGATCATCATTCTTGTTCGTCTTCTTCATTGATTGATTCATGCCTCGGAATCCCTCATTTTTTTCTTCTTCTTCGATCGATTTGATTCTTTAGCTTTGGCTGATTCTTGGTCCTTGTGATTTGTACATTTTAACATTTCTGTAGTTGTCTGTCTGTCATCTTCTACTCATCTGTCTGGATTGACATTCCCATGTATCATTGTACAAAGTTTGGGGTGGATTCTATTTTTTCAGGTGTGATTAATGTTTAGCTTTTTCTCTTTATTTATTTCCTGTCTCTGCTTGTATGTAAACTGCATGTTTTTGAGTGTAAGTATCTGTAAATTTGTGCAAGTTTCAGGTGACAAAAGCTGGCTCTAAATGTGCAAGTAAAAAGGGGAACAAAAATTATAGTAAGTTAAGCTATCGGACCCTTGGATTTCAATGCACTGCTACCAAATTTACAATTCAATATATGATAATTTGGAATAATTTGGATCACTTCAATCTAATATATGATAGCATAGAATACTACAAGCCAATATATGAGAGTTTGACAACTATAGTCAAATGTATTAAAATTTGGGATTACTATAATATGAGTGTTGTGTACGAAAACAACTCTTCTTTAGTGTCACGTAGGAAAATCTAGTAGTAGTGCACTAAAATCCAAGTATTCAATAGCTCAACTTACTATAATACAATTCTAAAAATTTGACTCACTATATAGTTTAGTTTTCTCCTTGTGGTTGGGTTTGTTTTTTCTTCTTTGCCTTTGTTTTGTTGTTTGTGTTCTTGCTATAAACCTTCTTGATTTTCTTTCATAATTGCGCCATTTATCCGAAAAAATAAGGTTAAGTAGTAGGCTTATGAATGTTAATAACCAAAAACTATCGATTGACTCGGTAAAGAGCTAAGAAATGTATGGAATCTCACGAAATAGTTTCTCAAGTTGTTCATTCAATTGATTTCAAAGAAATCGTATGTTACTCATGCCTAGAAACAAACTGGAAGTTACAGTTAAAGCGGCCAGTAAAAAACTGTGGTTGAAGACTTGATGCTAAGGTAGAAAATGCATTTCATGAAAAAGAGAGAAGCTTAAGCCTATTAAGTCAAACTCCAAAAGGAATCGAAAATCGCTCAACAAACTTTTTCGTCTTTACAAGACAAGCTCATTAGACTAAAAATCAAGCGATCTGAAATGGACTCGGACCAAAAGTGACCCAATCAGAACCCGAATCAGCTTGAATCTTGTTGACCCGAACATAATCCGGTCCGGACAACCCGGTTGCCAGGTCCACTAGCACGCCAAGAACTTGAGAACAATGGACGCACGCAGAGCAAAGTACTCGTACTGAACTAAGAATCATGAGTTGGTTGTGCCATCGAAAGTTACTGCTCCAATTCTCCGATGCAGAAATCTTCTATTATGTCAAAGACCCGGGTGCCATGCTGTGGCCTGCCAAACATAGACAGATGTTTAGGTTTCTGAAAGAAGTAAAACGGGAAGCGGGTAACTACAAATATTCATAATCGTTAAGGTAAGACTGTCTACATCTGAATTCATCTGCAAAAGCGGTACCCACTTGGAATGTGTAGCAACAATAGAAAAGGTACATTACCCAAAAAAGCCTTCAGTTGAATCATCCCCAGCATGAGTTAAGATAGCATCGCCACCCGGGTGTTCCTCCACATATGGAGTCACATCATATACCTAGCATCGATCAATCAAGCAATGTGGAAAAGAAACGTCGGAGTAAATTAGCTATGTCGTACTAATTAAAGGGCAAGCAAAGGCTAAGGATCCGACAAAGAAGGCAGTGAATTATTCATCAAACTAAGGGGAAATGGTAAGGAAGTGATGAAACCTTATCTTTAATGATGATCCAACAGTCGGTCCGTTTGTTATGCAATGAGACCTCAGCTTTAGTATATCTTCTAGGAACCTTGTGTACCAAAATGAAAAGGGAGAATATGAGTCTTTTGCAATTAAACAAAATGGAAAACTAGCTCCAATGCATTTCACATATCATCATCATTCCTCGATCAAGAGATATTGTGTCATGGTTTTTTGGTAGAGATAGGCAAGCGGAAAACCGAGCATAACCCATGAATAAGTTTGTCCCCAAGGAGCCAACTTCATGGCTAGAGCATTGAGTTCCTAGTAAACACTTTCTGACCCCTATTTTCTCATGACACAAGAAGTAGATTGAGACATACACACACAGTTCCATGGGTTTCATCTAAAATTTCCGTAAGACCGCCTCACAAAAAAAAACAAACCAATACTCGGCATGGAGGGATCAGATGTAGTAGTCTTAACCCTAAATTTTGCAATTCACAAAGACTGGTTCCAGTAGACCCAAGCTTTAGAATCCGTTCGCTACATACTACTACATGGAAAAGAAGCATGGGTGGTTTGATGAAGCGTTTTACTTTGGTCTAAACAATTAAGTTCTCAACATACTCAATCTTCTAGCATATGAAACTACCATCATTAAATTCATATCGAGCGATCCTATTGTATGATTATAACCTTGTAATTTTTTGATAGAATATCATGTGTGAAATTGTTAGTCAAAGAAGGACACTGAAGCCTGTAAAAAATTTAATAGTACATGATAGATAAAATAGGTAGGACAGAGTAATGAACTAATAAATGCACACATTCAATGAGTCAATGAAGCATGTCTTTCAAATTTCCATGATTGCAATGAAAGTACTCCCTCCGTTACATATTAATTGTTATAATTTTACTTTCACTGTCTCCAATGTTACTATTTGATTGATAATTTTTTTACATAATGTATTATTAACAATTACAATATTATACTTTTATGATAGTATTTTTCTCATATATAGAAACTCATTGTATATATTGAGAAATTTATGGTCAAAATTTTTGAAATTTAACTGCACAATTTCCAAATACGACAGTTAATATGGAACGGAGGGAGTATTAAAGAATCTGAACAGTAATTTATTCACAACAATCCAATTAGCAGAATGTTTGACTAATGACAAGCTCTAAAAGACTAAAACCCATCTAACTAGAAATTACCCAGAACAAAACCAATCACAAGAACTACCCAGAAATCAGTTGAATCAAAAATCAAAATCATCAACAACAACAACAATGATAAGATCACAAAGTACCTTAGAATTTGTGTTACTATTCGCATTGGAATGTCCACTCTTGGGTTGACCTGCATTGACCAAATTTCGAACACAAATCCGTAAACCCTAACCAACCCAGATCATCAAGTCGATAACTCAAAATCGAAATCGAAATTAGCAGAAAGAGAGATGGAGAGAGGAGTAACTGGGTTTGGAGAATCTTGGGATGACGAAGAGGAAAGCAAAGAGAACGCCCAGGAGCAATGTGGCAGCCATAGTAATAGAAATCTCCATTTTCGTCGAATTCAAGAAGCTTTTCGGAAGGATGGATTTGTAATTGAGGAAAGGGGAGATGGAGAGCTGAATCTGTCCAGCAGAGTGTTCGACGAGGGGATCTGTGAGATTTTACTCGAGGAAGAAGATGAAGATTTTGTGGGTTTTTTTTTTTAGTTTTTCTTTAATTTTTATTTCACCTACTACGAAGTGAGGCAGCAACGACGTCGTTTCATTGAGTAGTGAAATAAAAAGCTTATTTTTTTTGTTTTTGTTTTTTTAGTTTTTCTTTTTTTTTTTTTTAGTTTTTCAATTGCTCTCTCTATCTCTCAGTTCCATATTAATTGTAATAATTTTGACTTTTACGGCTCCAATATCACTCTTTGATTGATAATTTCTTACATAATATCTTATTAGCAATTGCAATATTATACTTTTATGATAGTATTCTTTATTATGAGTCTAATAGTGGTAGTAAATTTATATACCAACTCATTGTATATATTGAAAAATTTATGGTCAAAATTTTTGAAGTTCCACCGCACGATTTCCGAAGACGTCAATTTGACTGCACGATTTCCAAAGATGTCAATTTGACTGCACGATTTTCAAAGATGTCAATGGCCCGAATATTCGTACACAATATTTCTCTTTTTTTATTGTTCGATCCCGAATTTAACTTCGTCTGACCAAGAAAAAAAATCGGGTCCGGACATCGGTTTCTTGTCCAAATTTTGACATTAACTAAAGTTAACCGACCCAAATCTATTCAAACCCGAATTTTTGCCAGCGCCCGTAAATTTGGTGCCACTTCTAATGGATTGGATTACTATCAGCATACCTACCAACAATCGGATACTCAAAACAATCAACAATCAAAAGATGTTCCTAGAAACATCCAAGCTATCCAACAATCTATGCCAAATGCAACAATCTTCCTCGATCCGCGCAGGCAAAATTTTTTTCTGACCCGAATATTCAAACTTGTCCAACCCAGAAAAAACCCGGTTTGGCCCAAATGACTTTGACTAAATTGACAAATATTCAGACATAATATTTTGTTTTTTCTATTGTCTGAACTAGGTTTTTGACCTGAATTTAGCTCCATCTGAGTTGTCCGACCCAAAAGAAAGGGTCCGGACATCAATTTCTGGTTATTAACCGAATTTGACTGACCTGAATTTACTTGAACCCGAGTTTCCGCCAATGTTATTCCTCAAGCATCACAACATCGACAGTTCTGACAAAACGCAGTTCTACGCTAGGAAACATCACTACTTGCTGAGAGACTGATTCTGCTCTGCATTACCATAATATAATAGCATATACTGCAAATTGATTCCATACCAGATGAATGTATATACAGGAGTCATGTGTTTAGGCATTCTTTTGTATCTTTTAAACTTAAATCTGCCCATTTACAAGATTGAAGAATAAACCTAAACTAAAAGCATACAAGATTGAAGAAAAACATCACCTAAATGCTCAAAGTGCCCGTAATCTGTAGTAGAAGTCACTTCAAATCTCTGAACATGAGTTCATTTATCCGATCGATTCCCAGATCAGAGATGGGTTCTATCGGCTGATCATCTTTCCTGGTCTGCGATGTTGCCATCTGTGGCTCCCTGCTATGCTCATCTAAACAACAACGCAACGAAAGAATCGATTTAGCGGTTTTAACTGTGATACCAAGAAAGAAAGAACGAACGTTTCAAACCCAACTCCCCTAAGAGAAAAGACCAAAAATGGATTCATTACCGAAGATTACATTCGAGGAAGTCGGAGGAGGTGTTGCCATGAAGTTGAGGCCAATGTAGAACACTAATACTAAGACCACTAACACCATAAAATAGCTTGGCAAAGCTAAAGCCCAGTACCTGAAACAAGCAGGCAGCAATTTTCAGCCATTAGTATACTACCAAAGGTTGAAAAATGAAAATCGAGGCTGAAACAGCATCAAAAGAGAAAACCCTACTCTTGCCTTCCATGCAGTAAAATTAGATCGGCAAATATTCATCAGTATACAATGCAACAAGACAATAATCAAGTTGAATTATTTCATAACATTTTCCGTTTTCTTTTCTTTTCTTTTTTTTTTTTTTGAGCAAGAATCAGCTTCTCCATGAACTTTAGTTCATATAGGGAAGACCGCCTATATCTGGATCCCCCAAACGCGCTCAAACGTGTTTTTCCTGGGACTTTGTTGTCATTCTAGGTCTAGTTTCCAAGTAACATTGGGGAAAAATGCAAATTCAATAACCCAAAAGTCCTGCTACAGAAAAGGATGTGGGAGCGTCTGACATAGTAGTCTTAGCTCTGAATTAAATTTATAAAATTCACAGAGACTAGATCAGATTGACCTCAAATCAATGGAACACAATACTCGCCGAAATTTGAATTACGTGTTTTTGCCATTTAGATAAGACTGATTCAGAATACTGGCAATACAGAAGGTTTATAACTTAATAATATCAACAAATGGCATGAGAGGAGCAGTATATGAAAATTTTCCAATATCCTGGCCAATACTGCATTTGTTCTCTTTTAGATACCACTGACTTTATGCACGATTCATAGCTTGCATATAACAAATGGAAGTATTAGCCACTATGGTTGGAAATCCTAATTATCTCATCTTTACAAATTCAGTCTTCAGATTTCCAGGAGACGGGCTGTAACAAATACAGTATACCGATAACTCTATTAGACTGACCTGCTAGGATAGTAGAAGATCCCAATATAATGCAACCATTGCTCTGGAAAATATGCCCATATGAAGAATATGGCTGTTCAAAGCAAGAAATGTAAGTGTTAGAGCCCTTTTTTACCTGGTTTTTACCCACTCCCGGGTCTCGCTCCCTACCAAAGGAGGAAAAAAGAGATCCCTGCAGAGGGTTTTGTTTTTCGGGAATTTAAAACCAATGAAAACAGATTTGAAAGCAAAACACCATTCATGTCAAACCAACTTGAGAGTAATCTGTTATAGCACATTAAACAAATATCATATTATCTTAACACTATGGGTTTTGGATGCTAATATACTGAACTTTGGGGGTTGGTGTCCGAGGATAATATATCCAACTTTACACTTGCACACTTTGTACCATCCTACTATGGACCTAACTTAGTGGTTATACACTACACCACCAACTTTTTGGACAATTGTGTATCGCATTTCGTTCAAATTTGTCCAAGAAATAAGAAACGTAGAGTGTACACAATAAAACCATCCAAAATAAGGCGATACGAGTGTCCAAGAGTAAAGTAGGCTATATAATCATCCGACACACCCTCAGTCGAGTATATTAGCATCCAAAAACCGTAACATTAACCGGAAAGCTCTAGAGAATTTCATCAAATCTCCATGAAAGTAACACTATAACAAAACACACGGAACAAACTTCAAAGAGATTCCATTTAAGTTCTCATAGGACTTGTAAAAGGGTGGTAGTATAAGCTGTGAAACAAGAAACACAGATTGCACCTGTGGCGACAACAGTCGTGATGGAACCAACAAATCCATAAACTTCAGCCGGTTTGGGCCCATGTTGACCAGATAGACCGAACCCAGAAGGCTTGTCATTGACATCCACATAGGAATTCCGTTTTTTCGACAGGCTGAGAACTCTCCTAGGACTATTGACTGGATAAGGATCTTGCTTCGAGCTGTTTACAAGATAGGTGTCTTCCATTCTGTCATGATTTGAAGCAACCCACTGATAAGATAATGCAATTTTGATCTTTCTAGCATGTACTAAAATTCAGCTTGCACAAACAGAAAAAATGCTCAGGATTCTATCATAGAGCAAATTCATAGCAGGTTTGATTTATTAATGGCAAGAATCATATGCAACAAGTTCAGAAATTCAAATGGGGATATAGATATCTCATGTATAGTACATATAAATGTATTCCATCAAAATTTCCAACTTCAATCATCAGTATGAACAATTGGGTAAATACCTAAATGCAAATTCGAGCTCAATACAAGTGATGCATCCATAACATTCCAAGCAATAAAACATTAAAACCCAATTCCAGAAATGAACTTTGAAAGCAAATCAATGGCACAAACAACAAAAATTATCGTCCCAATTGCAAGGTTTGAAATATTTCCCATTTTCCATCTTGTGGTTTTCATTCAGGCATTTCATCGAACACCTGAGGCTCATTCTTGAGTTATTCGTCCACACAAAAACAAACACTCTGAAATCGGAGGCAAAAGGCAAATTACAATCGAAATCGTGGAAAAGCAGCCCGAAACTTACGTGGATTTGACGGAATCGTCTTCTACAAGAGCTTCAGTGAAGCAAATATGGCGAAGAAAATGGGATCAGAAATTCAGAAACAAGATTTGTTGAAGAGAGGGAGAGAAAATTTTGATGCTAGGATTCGAACTCGTGTCGTTTGTTTTCTTTTCTTTCCCTTTTCATTACAGAGTTTTTATTTTCTTGAAAAACTACACCCTCGTCCCAAATTATAGGGTTTTTGGCTCCAAAATAATTGGTATCGAAGGCTTTATGACTAGTGATAATTTAAAGTGATTTTTTTTTGTTAATGATAGTTTATAATTTTGCATTTTTTTTATAATATATTATCTCCGTCTCAAAATATTTGTCCGTTGACTAAATTTTGATTGTTGATTACTCACAAAATATAATGAGTTACAATATAAAATTTCCGTCATTGTAATCTTTGGTAAATTATCTTTCTAATGATAGTGATTTCATATTTTAATTCATTATAATTTGTAAGTAATTAACAGTCAAAATTTAGTCAACGGACAAACATTTTGGGACGGAGGTAGTAATATTAATATTTTATGGTACTCCATCTTATCCATATTTATTATCATTTAATAAATGTTTTACGGCCCCAAGCTTCTTTAAATGATAGTAATTTCTTATAACATATTTCATAAAAATAATTGTAACATTATATGTTTATGAATTTATGATAATTCTTTTCATTACAAATCTAATGATAATAGTTTCGTATAACAAAATCTTACATATGTAATAATCATAATTTTTAAAATTTAACTTACGTGTATATCAACTATCAAGGTGACAATTAATATTAAAGTATAATTTAGGCTTACTTCATGTAAATAAAGAATTTGATTCAAAGCTAATTAGATAGAAACTTTTAGGCTATATGTAAGAGAATAAAATTTAGTTATTCTCCATTGTTCCTTAGCCGAAAGTCATATGTTAGGTTATTATCCACAAAAATTAAAGTTATTCCAAAAATTGACACAAAGATGAAACATTATTATTCTCTCCTACCTTGTATAATATTAACATTTTTTTTATCAAAATAATATTAACATATTACCCTTTATGCTTTCTTCCTATTTAAACTACTCAAGATCTTGATCCTCAATCCATCACCTAGCTAGTTCACATTTTCTTTACTTGGAAATTTTATTAAACATTACAATGGCCTCCTTATATTGCACTAGTTCTCTTGTTTTAGCAATCCTTATCAAAGAATGAGTTGTTTCAGTTGTAGTAGTCCAAGATCACTCTCACCACCGACTTCTACACCAGCCCATATAGATTACCGAGAGAATCTCGAGATGAACAACATTAAGCACGAAACCTTGCTTCGAATTCCAGGGTGCAAAGTCACCTTGGTAGAAGAAGGGGATGCAATAGAGCTAGCTCGAGGAGATTTCTCTGTTTTTCTCATCAAGGATCAGAATGTCTCTTTGGCTACCATAGTTAAAGTTGGAAAAGACATCCAGTGGCCACTCACAAAAGATGAGCCTGTGGTGAAAATTGATGCTTTTCACTATCTCTTTACCCTGCCCGTCAGAGAAGGTGATCCTTTGAACTATGGGGTGACTTTCTCCGAACGATGTGACAAGAACTTGCTAGGCACTTTGGATTCATTTCTTAGGGAACATTCATGTTTTTCATGCCCATCTAAGTTGAAGGGAGAAAATGATCTTGATTGGAAGGAATTTGCTCCAAAGATAGAAGCTTACAATGGAGTACTGGCTAGGGCAATTGCTGGAGGGACTGGCCAAATTGTAAGAGGGATTTTCATGTGTAGCAATGCTTACACCAACCAGGTACGTACACATATACTTTTATCAGTTTAACATATATTTAAGGTAAACAAGCCTGCTTATTGTTGTCTAAATGATAACCATCAACAAACTCCATAGAATGGAGACAATGAATAAGTATCAAATTATTTCTGTTTATGATGAATATGGATAATTAACCTATAATTTCACTTTATGAAAAACTTTTACTTCCGATATGTCTTAAACGTTGATAGGAAACTTAAAAAATTGTCTGGTGATGGCTAACTTGGTTACAAATTCTTTGGTAATTTTGGTAATCTAGAGCAGGAGTGTGTATTATGATTTCATGTAATTAGTTTGTCCATAGGTATAGTTTGAGATCACTTATATCTTACCTTTTTCTTATAGGGTTAATATTTTGTGACTTTAAATAGGTACAAAAAGGAGGAGAATTGATTCTAAGCCAAGCTGCGGAGAACAAGAACAAAAACAATGGGAATATCAAAATCACATACCCCAAAAGCAACAACAATGCTACCAAAACCAACTCCATCAATCAAAGCATAAAGAGGTATTTTTCTTTAAAAAAAAAAAAGTAAAACCCCATCAATTTTTTTTAATCATTTTGTGAACATGTACGATCCTTACTTGTAGCGCTAAAGTATCTGTTGGTTTATATTTGAACTCTAAAATTTATCAAACTATAAACAACACTGAAAATTATTATAATGGTTTAACCTATCATGATTACCGATCAACATTTTTACCCTTTTTTTTAATAGAGCAAGAACATTGTCTGAATCGACCGAAAACATGAGCAAAGCAATGTTGAATGGGGTGGGCATAGCCACAGGATCAATGATGGGTCCTTTGGTTAACTCCAAACAGGGCAGAGCATTTTTCTCTATTATGCCCGGTGAAGTCCTCCTTGCTTCCCTTGATGCTATAGGTATGTAATACTCAATATTTGTCATTTTTGGTTGTTTATAACTTTAGCGTATCACTTTAACCTTTGATATATGGCATTGTTTGAAATTGAAAGCATTACATAAATATATTTATATGAAAGTATGTTTTACAATAAATATAATGGTCTTAATTTTATATATATTTTAAATCATTGTATAGATTAAATAACAATAAGTATTCCGTGAAATTGTGCCCCCATATGTCCATCAAGAGACGTGCAACTTTGTAGTGACTTTTTATGAACATCAGATGACTAATAATTTACGGGGTGACTATGATAAAAGTCGTCTATTGATAAATTATTACTCACGTTCGTGTTAAATTTTCTTAAATGAGATAGCTTCAGTATTTGCTTTCGGCTAGCTAATATATGTACGTTTGTCTTTTGGATAACATTGTCGCATGATTTTTTGTTCTTTTCGTTGTATGTTTTCTTTGAACTGAAATCGAATGCATGGACAGATAAGATCATGAGTGCTGCTGAAGCTGCTCAGAAACAAGCTCTTGGAGCCACCTCCAATGCTACAGTTCGAATGGTCTCTAATAGGTACTTGTTTCTTGTTAAATTCCAATAATTCTTGCCTATGGACATATTAGGTTGTATACTTGCATATTGTTAGATTATAGAACCATTATCGAGTCTTCAACCATCAACTTAAATTTTTAGTTGGGATTATTTCACATGGTACCTCACTTAGACTGAACTAGAGGTCCTAGGTTCAAATATCAGCAGCTCCAAGGTTAATTTGTGCAAGGTGATGGGAGTATTTGCAACATCCACGCTTCTAGCATACATAAAGGGCATTCACGTGAGAGGGCATGTTATACTATAAAACCATCATTTGGTCTTCAACCATCAACTTAAACTTTTAGTTGAGATGGTTCCATACATATTATAACTGGGTTCAGATAATCAACTTAAACTTTTAGTTGAGATAGTTCCATTTGAACCTAAACCAGAATTTCTTTTCCAGCGCTAGCAGTATCTGCACGAGGGAGCGTGTTAGACTATAAAGATATCATGGGGCATTCAACCATCCGCTTGTACTTTTGATTGAGATGGTTGCACACATATATAACTGGATTTAGATAATCAGATAAACACCAAGAAATCAATCTTCTTAATAGCATTACAACTAACTTTCAAACGAGACGGTCTCATCCAAAACCTGTACAATGCATGTTATATAGGTTTGGAGAAGATGCCGGAGAAGCCACCGGAGACGTGCTCGCGACAGCAGGACACTGCGCGGGCACTGCTTGGAATGTACTCAAGATAAGAAGGGCTCTGAATCCAACTTCAGCTGCCAAATCTGGAGCTCTTAAGAGCATTGGCAAGGCTCTAGTTAGGAACTAAACCAAAGTTCTTGGTTCATATTCTTGTGTTTTATGTGTTGTGGGCTTGTGTTGATTGTATAAGGAATTGTATGCTTCACTTGATAAATGTAATCTAATTTCAAAAATGTTGTGTTTGTAATGCAATTTAATGAGTGCACTACTTAATCTATAGTCCAAATCTAGCTATTGGGAATACATGTGAAATAGCACTATAATGCTTTTAGTTTGGAGCGATTTCAATATGTTTGTATCAAAGAGGTGACAGTCAAATGACAACTATCAGCGTTATCTAATCTGTCCAATGTTCAAACTTTGGTGGAATCAAAATCTTCCCTTGAGGAAATTGTGGGGTTAATAAGTCATGTTTGTCATGAACAATTTGGTACCTCCCCTCCTCAACCTGTAAATTTTATTGGAGCTTACTCCTAAGATAGCGGACTAGTGACCGAACCAAATTTACCAAAGTAAAAAAAATAAAATCCAGCTATGGAAAAATGACGTGGGTAATGAAAAAAAAAAATACTTTTCGACCAATGATAGTCTATATTTTTCGGCCAACAACACGCAATCCAGTGGTCAAATCTATTTTTCGTTGCCAAAAAATGTTAATGTTGTGTTATAAGAAAATAACATAAAAATATACATTGTGATTGAGTGATTGACCGAAAAATCACTTTAGATCATCCCCAATTAGGCAATAACAAGGCTTTCATTACCAATATTTGGAGCCAAAAACCCAAGATTACAAGACCCCAAATAAGACCCAAAAAAAATATAAAATAAAAATGAAACCCCTCTCTCGCGGAAAAAGTTCCTCAATTTTTCAGTTCTCACTCTCTCAATTCCGTTTTCGCACGTTCACCCTTCGCAAAACCCCCATTGACAACCCAATTCGAATTCGCGCGTTCCCTCTCCGAAACCCTAATTTCAGGAACCACCTCAATACGCCATGGAAGGAGGAGGAAGCGAGAGATTGAGCATATACAAAGCATCACGAACCATAAAGAAGCGACACAACTCTCTCTACAATGCCCTACGTTCCATCTACGAAGACTCCATTTTCGTCGGAGAGATTTCGCAGCTTTGGCCTGACCTACCCTTGCTTGCCAACCTCCGATGTGGGCTTTGGTATTCACAGAAATTTCACTCCACTTGTTACTTCAAATCCACCGATGGGCATAATAATAATTGGTCATTCAACACTTCCAGGCTCAATCTTCATGTTGCCCTTCTTGCTGGTAATCGTTCTATTTCTGTTTGAATTTTGCGTTTTTGATCGTTAGTTTTGGTGGGTAGGATTTGTTTTTGATGTATTTTGTTGGGTTTTAGTTGGGTTTTTTGAGGTTCTTGCTGGTAAGTGGTAATCGTCCTATCTCTCTCGGAATTTTGTGTTTTTGATCGTTAGTTTTGGTGGGCAGAGCTTGTTTTTGATGTATTTTGTTGGCTTTTTTGAGGTTCTTGCTGGTAATCGTCCTATTTCTCTCGGAATGTTGTGTTTTTTATCGTTAATTTTGGTGGGAAGTCTTTGTTTTCATGCATTTTGTTGGGTTTTTTTTGGGGTTTGATTAATATGGCTGGTGGTTTCTGATGTGGGTTTCAATTGAATTTCAAGTTCATTGTGTTAAAGTCTTGTTTTGTGATCGTTAATTTTGGTGGGAAGTCTTTGTTTTTGATGTATTTTGTCGGATTTTAGTTGTTTTTTTTGGGGGGGATGGGGGTTTGATTAATATGGCTGCTGGTTTCTGATGTAGGTTTCAATTGGGTTTCAAGTTCATTGTGTAAAGTCTTGTTTTTTGATCGTTAATTTTGGTGGGAAGTCTTTGTTTTTGATGTATTTTGTTGGGTTTTAGTTGGATTTTTGAGGTTCTTGCTGGTAATTGTCCTATTTCTCACGGAATTTTGTGTTTTTGATAGTTAGTTTTGGTGGGCAGGGTTTGTTTTTGATGTATTTTGTTGGATTTTAGTTGGTTTGTTTCGCACCCATATCAGATTGCCAATTGTCCGTATATATGTTTATGTTTTCAGCTGCAATTGATTAGGGGAGAAAGGTGGCTGTATTATTGTTGATTCGACTAGGAAGGGGAAGCGATTTCCGGATAGCATGTCGAAGACAATACCAATATGGACGTGTGTGCTAAACCGTGCTATTCAACGGTACCGCAACTGCAATATGATGCATGAAAATGGATCTCTTGAGTTCAAGGTAAGTTTTGAGATTAATTGGGTTAACTAGCAGTTTATCTGAACAGTTTTCCTTTGTTGCATCAATCGTCAAGCATTCAGATGGACAATATTATATCTGAATGTTTATAAACACTTACCTTAAGGTTGCATACGGTTAAACCGGTAAAGTCCCAGGGGTGTAACTGAGGTGAAGTGAACCAAGCCTCAGCCTGGTCGTGCTCGGATTGACACCACTCGGTTTGGATCAGTATTTTTTAATGTTTCTCTTTAAAATTGTTCACTTTCTAAGCTGAAGTCCAAGCTTAAATTTTAGGTTTCCATATTGATCAAATTGGGATAGGAAAAACACTTCATTGATCTTACAGATGTGATCGACCTGTGTCCGAACTCTAGTGCAAGAGTTTTGTAGTTTAGGCATCTAAATTAGTATAAAACCTACCACATAGCATATTTTCTAGCCAAATATCTAACCAAAGTTCACCGACCCAAGCCTCCTAGGCTCGAGCTTGGCTAGATAGACATCCTACCCAGAGCCGAGCATTCATCGAGTTTAGAGCTCTACTTGTGACGTACCCTAAAACTTTCACCATTGCACTTTCTTTACCTATATCAATATGAGATCGTGTGCCTATATCTTGCCTTCGTCAATATATATTACATGGGAGCGTATACTTCAAGATATCTGCAAGTGATCATTCACACTATTGAGAGTGAACAAACTAATATTTGCAAATGAACAATCACATTATTAGGAAGACCAACCCCAGGAACACGTAATAAATTGCATGCCTTCATATGCTTTCTAATGAAGTGACAACTTCACTCCGGTAAACCTGAACAGGATGAGATATCGCTTCACACAAACAATGGACCAACAAACGAAGCACCTCGTCCTCCCACAGATTGGGATTGTTCTCTGCATCTACCTCTTTGGGTTTCCAAGACCGAGAAGGGCTCCATCGAGCATCGTTTGGAGGAATTCACTTCCCGCTTGGAAGAAAGCGGTGCTGATATCGCCTCTCTTGCAGCATCCCTTAAGAAACCCCTGCGCCCATTATGGATTTCCCAAAAGTCCGTCATCTGGTTGAACGAGGTGCCCGATCACGATTCGTGGGACTTCACACCGATCATACTGGTCTCTGCCTCTTCCCCGAGCGGGTTTCTGCAGCAAAGGACGAGTTCGGAGTTCAGTTGGAGCTACATTCCCGGGGCCGGGGATGACGAGGAGAGCTGGGCCCGGGGGTTGACTCCCGTCCTGTTCTGGAACCATGTGTATGACCTCATAAACGCGGGGCCCGACATGTGTAACCAAAGAGTTGCGGATATAGTTGAGAAGGATAGAGTCTTTCGCGCCCGCAGAGGACAGGATGCTCCTCAGATTACAGTAAGGGCTCCTCAACACGGGCCAGCTTTGCATTCGGATTTCGAAGGTCTCAGAATTGGGGAAAGTCCCTCGAACAAAGAACATTCTGGAGTCTCATGGCTCGGTTTGACAAATGTAGCAGTGGGCACAGTTGAATTTGGTAAGGCGATTATGTGTTTATGTAAACCTAGCAAAAAGTTACCGGACCCGGCCCTACTTTTTTCAACCCGAACCCGACCTGAGTAACATAGGAAAAAGCCAATGTTAATTAACCTGAAATGGACCCAAATCCAACCCGAACCCGACCTGAGTGACCCAATTGTTAGGTATATATATGTCAGGTCGACCCGATGCTCAGGAGTTAGGTATATATATGTGGTGGTTGCATTTATTTTACGTCCATTATGTGGATAGTTGTAAATAATTTTTTTTTTCAGCTTAGATATGCACTGGACTAAAGTAAAATGTTTCTCTAAACCTACTTTATTTCTTCTCCATGGAGTAGTAGGTAGTGAATGATTTTAAATTCTTGGGTCAAATAGACAAAAGCAAAATGTTTCTCGAAACATACTTTATTGCGTCCTTGGTTTTTTAAGGTGTTATTATTATTTTCCCACCATATTTGTATAAATGACCCTTTTTTTACTTTTTTCCTATGTTACTCCGACTCTTCATTTTCCTTGTCATACCCGTGTCAGACACTCCACACCCGGACAAAGCTACGGCACCCGACACTTCAAATTACAATGAAAAGACGCAAATTTCTTAAAATTAGCTGTGTGTGACTCCCATATCCGTGTCCATATCAGACACCCATACCTTAGTCTGAGTAAAATAGCTTTTTTCTTTTTCAATCGGTCTCTTACATACTCCTTGTGTATATCTTTCATGCAGCTGCGAGCTCACCAAAAGTTGATTGCATATTGAATTGTGACAAGGAGTTGCTCTCTATTGACCCTTCATATGCATATTTGCACATTCCTACCTTGGTATGTATGTATTTCCTTCACTATATTTTAAAGGTGACTTGTCGAAGGCTTTGCTATAACTAATAAGTCATACTGGAATGCCCGTTTCATAAAAATGTCACTAGTAATAACTTGTCTATTTATTTATTTACGGTTTCTTTTTCTCTTTGAATGTAGGGCTCCAAATTCGACCGGTTTTCATTGCTTAATAATCTCCCTTCAGCAGTGAAGTTTGCTAGATCAAACTTAGTCCAAGGAAAATCCCTTCTAGTTTGCTGCTGTGATGGTAAGAGGGGTTTTTTCTTCTCCTTTTTTTGCTTTAGATTTTTTATCATAGTAATTAGAACATAAAACGCGCTTGAACGTTTCAGGAGAAGATCTCAGCATTTGTGTTTGCCTTGCAATACTCATTTCGCTGTTCAACGAAGAAGGTATATGTTTTTTTTGTGTTCAACTCCACAAATAGGTATCCTTATTATTTAGTAATTAAAAGTCTTTTTAATCAAAACGACATGAAGGGATCGATGTCTCCTATGTATATTAAGAAGCCCGATTGAATTGCCACAGGGTGCTTCGATGATGGGAATTCATTCAAAGCGACGCAAATTACCAAAGAGGATATGCGAAGGCGACTTGTATACATATGCAAGTTCTCCACGAATGCTCGACCATCCAGAGGAAATCTAAAGCAGGTCTTCGGTTTTCTCTGCGGCAATGGAAGAACACCAAACTCTTAGCAATTTTTCGCCAGAGTTTGATTCAGGCTTTTCATGTTTACGATACAGTAACAACACCAGCTCATAGTGTAAGTCTCACGTACGTGGGTTTGGAGAGATCCGGATGCAGATAGTCTTTACCTCAGCAGACATAACTGATAGCTAAGAGACTGATCCCAAGACACTGAAAATCTTGACGGTTAATGTTTCCGACGTGTACCAAAGTTTTGAGATTTCTTCTTAAGGATCTTTGATCACTTCATTGGAGTAGTTGGAAACTATTTCAGAGTTCTTGTATCCTTGAGGCTTTCTATGGCAAGTAGGAAAGAAGCATTTGTCTGATTCTTAGAAGTATCATACTAGGGATTTTCAATAAGATTTGTAAACTATCATCTCTAGTTTTCATAGATTGTTGAAAAAGATCAAGCTACTAATGTTTATTGACTTCATCATATTTGCTTATAGGAGACATGTCCTTGTTATGTACTTCGAAACATCAATAATAATTTTATGAATATTCTATGCATGCGTCTTGCATACTCGTGCGCTCTCTGCTCTTTTTAAGGGATGACAACGGGGCGGGTATAGGGTATGTCCCTGTCTCACACCTGCCCCATCCCTGGCTGGTACCCAAATCAAGTTATGCTCTAATGGGGATGGTAATAAGACCCATCCTTAGATAGTTACAGTAAGGAAAGGAAGAATAAGTCATCTATCTATAGAGTTTTTAATCAATGAAAATTACAAATTTGCCCTAAATTATGTATAGGGTATTTATGTTTTTTAATAGAGATCGAGGATACAAAGGTATGGAATGTATGGTGGGTAAATTATGTATAGGGTATTTTATGTATTTTATTAGAAATCGAGGATATAAAGGTGAGAATGTATGGTGGGTAACTTTCCCCACCAAGGACAGGGAAAGCTTTGTCTCCATCCTTGCCTCGTCTGCACATGAGGATTTAAAACCTTTCCACATCCCCATATTCCCGTCTCTGCCAGGAGCGGGGTCATAGTGGGTACAAAACCCTTTTCATAAGAGATTTGCATAGGTAATCATCATACTTGATACAGTAGAAACTAGAAACTAGAAAATGAAGGTGAACTATGCGTAAAAACACACACACACACATATATAATATACACTCCCTACAATGGCCTACTTCGGTGGAGTCGTGAAAACACACAAATATTACAGTCTGGGAGATCTAGATGTAAGCAGGCAACCTGTCTCTTATGACCTAATTATTACATACTCACAAAAGTTTTTTTTGAAAAAATAATAAAAAAATGTTTTACCACAAGCCAATTAGTTTTGTTTTGGGCACATGGATAAATAGAAAAAGATAAGGGATAAAAACAACCCTTCTCATAAAAGATGTCCTTAGATTATCATCATACATGACATATAATAGAAAATGAAGATGAAGGGCTAGGCATCCATAGATAGAGTTGGGGATAGCCATACGTAAATCATAAGCAAATTTTAAACAAATAAAATAAGGGACACCAAATACAGGCAGCTTTTATTTATTCAACACAGAACAACACAGAAACCCCCTAGTGAAAACACCAAAGTCCACATACAACACTTACAACATAAACTAAAACAAACACAAAAGCATGCCTTTATTCATTACTTTACTACTACTATAAGTTATGTACTCAAAAGAGTACCAAACTACTCCTCCCCAATGTCGTTGCTCGCGGTGCTTTCTTCTTCGTCCTCACGGCTCGCGGACGCTTCGTCTGGTGCTGGTGGTGGAACGTCGTCCCTCAGCATGTGCAGCAGCTGAAAATACACGACAACCGGGGATATTTTTAATGCTTGAAAGAATCTGATTAATTATGATAACAGAAGGTCCAAAAGAAAATGAATTCATGGAAAACCTCAGCATATGGTTCGAGCTGCGTCTTCAGGATAGAATGCTCGACCTGAACCCTCTGGAATGCGCCATACAGCCTGATGAAACGTACGCCAACATAATAAGAGAAAATTGTGCTTTAACTAACAGTCCAATGATAATAACTACCGATGTCCCAAATTAAAACATACCTCAAAGACTAAGGCGAGGATCAAACAATGTCCACTAAAAAAGTATGACTTTTCCTTAATTAACTAAGGATAAGATAGGACAATAGCAACAACTCCCAGTGTGGGTCCCGCTTATATAAGATGTCAGGAGATCTAAGTATACCTCGACAGAGAGCTTTTTTTTTTTGGGGGGGGGGGGTTCATATACTCATATATATAGAGAAAAGGGGTCATATACTTATAAATAACTAAATATAGGACAGTACAACAGCAACAACTTCCAGCATGGGTCCCGCTTATATAAGATGTTGGGAGATCCATGTATAGACAATGTTACCTTGGCACAGAGAGTTTTTCTATTTATTTTTTTTTTGGTGGGGGGGGGGGGCATATATAGAGGAAAGAGGTACCTTTCCATTTGTCCTTGCATGAAAATTGTGCACATATCATTCACAACAGAATTGAACCTTGTTACCCCCATTCTGCATTTGAAAAATTGATCAAAACCAAAAACAGCAGCAAAAAGACCCTCATCTTATCTACTACCAAGATTCTGTATTCGAAAAATCAATCAAAAATTCAAAACCTAAAACAGCAGTAAAAAACTTCCATCATATCTACTGCCAAGATTCTGCATTCGAAAAATTGATCAAAACCAAAAACAGCAGTAAATAATCTTCATCTTATCTACAACCAAGATTCTGCAAATATACTAAATTCAGATTAGGTAAATCTAAGCCTAGGTTGAGCACTGATCCTAGTTAATTATCATCTTGTTCAAGAAACTCAGCCAACCAAATTCTGTGTCTGTTTAATCTTTCTATACAGGACATATTATAAGAGTTCAGAAAAAACCGGTTGGCACATACGATAGACTTCCGCCCTTCAATTTCATAATCAATTGTTCAATGTTACGCAAATCCCACGTAGCATTTTCCCTGCAGAACATCATTCATGCATAAAACGGGCATTTTACTGCACTGTCGAAAATTAATACATTGAATGGTGAAACTCAGAGTTTAGAGAAACTGATAGGGCAGCGCGCAACTCGTCCATGTAGAGGCCAGACTGAGTAAAGTACGTGCCGATCTTCTCTTCAACAAAATTCGGGTGCCGCAATTCTTGGATGTACTCAAGGTGCAGGAAAAAACGGTTCAGCACTCCCTGCAGAAAACATCTCAATCATATCGTCGTCAGAACTTAGTTTTTACTGCAATCGAAGACATAGAGACTGACATAAGAAGAGATCATGTACAAGGGCATTTCCAATTCAACTTCTTTTACTCGGAATAAGTTTAGTCGAAATAAGTTGAAGAGAAAATGTCGGAAGTATAAGCGGACCTGATCAAAGAGGGACTTCTTCATCTGCGCCGCCTTCTCACGGATTTCGGTTTTATCCATCTTCAGAAGATCACCAAGGTACTTAGAAGCTCGAGGATGGTTGAGGAAGCCATGGATGGAGAGGGGGGTTTATATAGTTGCAAAAAGGGTTTATGCGCATTAATGAAAACAAGCAAAATTCAGATTTTGCGAATCCAATGAGGTTCGTAGAGAAAAGGGTCGGTTTTTTTTTTTAAATTTTTAATTTTCTGATGATATCCTTAAGATTATCATCATCAATTAAAACAGAAATCCGCCCACTGATTCATCTGCTTTTTTTAAAAAAAAAACGACCATTTTCTCTACGAACCTCATCTGATTCGCAAAATTTGGATTTTGCTTATTTCCATTAACGCGCATAGACTATTTTTGCATCTATAGAAACACTTCTCCTCCCTCCATGGCTTACTAAAGCCATTACCGAGCTTCTCCAAAACAAAATCCATTTGGGTCTTTTTCTGCAAGAATCAAGTGCATTGTCGTTACTTGTAATTACTCGAATCCAACCTGATTATCAATAAATTGAGTCAACGAAATCAAACATGGGGATCATTTTAATAAAAGAAAAAATACATGGTATGAATACATTGTAAGCATGTGGTTTACAACCTTACAAGGTTCGAGAAGGAAAACAAGAAAGTAGAAGAAAGAAACCTAACCTTTGTTTAGGGGCGAATCTTCTTGGATAGCTCTAGATAGAATGCAAGAATGGATCAACATTTAAATAGATTCAACGATTAACTTCAATTAAGGATAACGACGTGTAAATAAAGCCTCTTAGTTCGTTAACTTCAATTAAGAGTAAATAAAATTGCATAGTCCAACCACCATGCTGGACCAAGAGGCCTTATTCAAACGTCGTTATCCTTAATTCAAGTTAATGGTCAAGTCCATTTAGAAGCAGATTCATTCTTCATTTGGAAACAACTATAGCTGGGTAAGCCATGGTTATTCCGGTAAATGGAGTCGTGTATAAACGAACCATGATATTTGTCATAGAAATAGTAGAATGTAGAAGTGATAATTACAATGGATGGACTAAATATGGTCATTTTATGCCATGTATGTATGAACCTTCCATTTCAATCTATATTGCCTGTGTGGAGTAAATATACTCTCACACAAGAACAAGGACATATGACATTCATGGTACAAATTAGAATATATACACCATGAATTATTTGGAAAGCAACAACATTTCACTATCAAAATGGAGCGATAAAGCGAAAAAAATCAAACAATCAAAACAAAGCAAGTACGTGAATGGGCAACTGTGCTTGCTCCCTAACGTAGGGAAATGTCCGCAAGCAATGATATTTGTCGAGGTAAGACGGCCTGCATCTAGATTTGTCCAGATCCTGCATAAGTGGGACCCACATTAGGAGTTGTCGTCGATGCGGTTAGTGTGTGTAGCTAATAGTTCGTAATCAATTCAAAAAGGGGGCAATATGAACAACTAAACCAAACCGATACTCTGAAATCCCACCCAAGCAGGGTATGGAGAGGTAGGATGTAGCAATCTTACCCCTAAGTTTTGCAATTTAGAGAGAATGGTTCTAATTTACCCAAGATTTAAAAATCGTTCACTACCTACTACTCCATGGAAAAGAAGCAGAGGTGGTTTGATGAGGCATTTTACTTAAGTCCATAACAATCATATTCGTTGAGGAGATTTGATCTTAGACGAAGCTTTTGCCTCCAGATCATAGTTACCAAGAACACTTCCCGGGTCGTTAGTCCCAGAACGCGGGTTGCTAATTTTTACACAAATTTATTCCAGTTTTGACTTCGGAACGCGGGTCGCGGGTGTATGTAGCGTTCCCAGTAACTATGCTCCCGATATCAAGAACCAAAACATTTCAGAGGATGGATCGAGCCAGACCATACAACATTTTTGTACTGATTTTTATAACTTCCATCGAAATTTTTGATCAAACCAACTAAAATGGATGGTTGATCCAAGTATTTTGGAAGTAATACAACATGATTGTCAGAGACATCAATCCCTCGACAATGTCAGCTCTGTACAGGTCGAAAACATTGATGTCTAAGAGGATTCGTCACCCGAAAAAAGTGACAAAAAAGACAGATCACTAACCCATCAAAGAAGTGAAAAGAAAATCAATGCTGACTGACACTACTAGCCTGTGGTTTTTCACTCCGTCGCTTGATGCTGTCTTCTTGATTTCAGATCGATCACGATGATTGAGATGTTGTCCGAGCTGCATCCTTTGATAGCAAGCTGTGTGAGTTTATTGGCAACCACCTGTGCCGGAGAAAGACCGCCAGTGGTGGCCGGGGCCCGGCGACTACGCCTTAGAAGGCGGCGGGCCACCTCGCCGACCTCGTCGTTTGTCAGGACATCCCAAAGGCCATCACTTGCTAATATTAGGCACTCGTCTTCGTCAGTTCTTGTCATGAATGTGACCTCAGGCACTGGAATTATGTAAGGGCTCATGTATCGATCGCCTGAAACAACAAATGGTGGACATTAGTGGGAAGTTTGATTGTGCATAGATATGTAGTAGCAGGCTACGTTTGTATCGTGTTTGGTAATGATCTAGTAAGGTTAGCGAGGCCACAAAGTAGGGCCAAAGTTTCAGTTGTGACTTGTGACTAAAAGTTAGTGAATGACACAGTATTTTGGAAATTCGGCAGGCTCGTTTGGAAAATGTGGCAGGTTCAGATATAATAGGATTGGTCACACAAATTACGAAGTAGATGCTAGAGTGGTTTATCATGCATAAGATCATACAGGGAAACTTCTGAATTCCTAAGCATGCCATTCATGGACAAACAACTACTGCATTCTGCCTGACATTTTTCATTCTTGTGAGCGCCATGTGATTTTGAGAATGTAAGGAGTAGCAGTAGCAGAACATGAGATATGTGAAAGGAATGCTCTCTGGGTTTATCACGGTTGAGAAGATTTCCATGCTCATTAGAGAAGTATATATTTCACTGAAGGGCCAAGTAATTCCGAAACCAGGACAAAAAACAAAAGATGGTGAGGTTCATTTCAAAAGCTTATGCCTGTGTAGTTGCATTACACAAAACTACCCAAACAATGAAAAGGAAAAGAATGGAAGAACTGGAGAAAATCCATATAATATTTTCATCGGAATCTTTACAGGAATTATGCAGCTAAAAAAATCGAATTGAATCCATATACTTCTAGTTTATAATATTTTCTTTCTCCTGAAATAATCCTGTGTAACCAATAAGACCAGAGGAGTGAGGGACTAAGGTATCATAGATGCATGAAAGCAAAAGTTAGGTCTTTTTATAACCTACGGATGACAGATCAACAGCTCTATGATTGAAGTACAAGGAGTTATTTTTTCGGCTGACAACTTATACTAAAAGCATTACAAAACTTTCTCGCATGGTTATACCTTCATCACTCTGCTCTATGGATAACTTAGCCAAAGATCGTCTATCCTTACAATTGCTCCAAGGCAAGCATGCTTAACCCAAACATGCAGACTACACAACTTACAACGGATCCCTGACGAGAGTCACAGGTACTATTATGGCAATATAGGCAGTCAAGTCAACTCCTTGGAATCTCCGTTAATGACATGTGTTATTGCATGTACGGAAAAACACTCTCAAGAGCACATTTGGTGATATAAATTGGGTAAATCCTATAACTCATCTTTGACAATGCCTACCTTGTTATATTTCCCTTAATTGCATTTCTACTATGCAATGTAGAAACTTAGTGAAATGAACCCATGTCAACAGGAAACCGACGCTTCTTAAAAGTTAATGGGAATTTGTCATGAAAAAGGTTGAAGGGCAATAATAAGAGTCAAAAAACTACTATGAAAAAAGTTACTGGTCTGTCAGAGCAAAGTTATAAGTTCTCACTATAAGATGATCCAACATAAAATGGGTAACAACTAACAACCTTTCAAACTTGCCAGAGTTGGATGGTAGGGAAGGAAGATTTTATGCGAAACACAAAATTAAGTCCATCAGTAGCCATACAGTCACCAGAAACCGCCCATTAGTAACATAATATGGCCCACACAATTTCTTATTTCTTCCATTTGATTTCGTTTAAATTTCTTTAGCAACTCTCAAATTTTATTTTTCTTAGGAACTTGAGATGAATAGGTAGTGAAAGCACGTTGATTGAACGGATCATCTGAAAGGAAATGGAAAGTGCCAGAGAGGAGAAGGACCTATAGCTCGAGACATGGCAAGGACTCCAAATACCCTAGCGCCTTTCCAGTTTATAACCTTCCCACCCTCTCCTTCGATTCTTGACAATTCGTCTGCTCTATCTGGCTGCAGAAACAGACAACAAAAGTGTAATCTGTTGTCACTTTGGCAAATGTGATTTAAAAAGCTTATGCATATAGCCAATATGCAGGATGAATCTTTCCAATTTAACCCTTGAGATGAGAGCAGGAAGAGGAATTTTCAATGAGTTTTCATCGAATGAAGCACTTAATCAGAAGCTGTGGACATGCATGCATGAGGTACATGAAGAAAGGTTCGAATGAGTGCTAATTTGAGAATGTCTCTCCAGAACAAAACACCAATGAAGTTCTGGTAATTTTGGGCTTGCTTCAGCATAAACTAAGAGTCAAAGACTCACAGTGTGAATCATTTTGTATACATGTGACTTCTCCATACAGAATCTGTAACCTTAAGATCATGTTGATTGATGAGTGAATTGACATTTCCAAATGTCTATGTACACAATAGCATGCAATGCTAATTGTAGGAACTAGCAATAATAACCATACCAATGCTTCACAAATGCACTATATTGTCTTACCTCGTCCTAAATTACCAAACTGATAGTTGTAGCATGTTCATTAGAGGCATATTGCGTGACTGCTGACACCTCAATCATAATTTACTCCCTTGCGCTATCTCACAACAGTTTTTTAAGCACTTACATTTTTGCCCTAGTTTTCAACCCCGTTCATGATTTATTGTAGTAGTACTTATTTGACCCCAACCAAACAATAATGTATAGATGCATAATAACTAAGCACATAACTGACATGGGAATTTTACTGACCACGAGGTCAAACAGTACTCCATCCCAAATTATTTGTCTTTAAATATTTTTTTCTTTACCATAATATTTGTTATATTAGAATCCTAATGACATGTTTCCATTTATTTTATTCATCGACCCAACTTTATCTTTTCTTTTTTATTATTACACCACTATAGCACCACTCCAAAAAAACATCCTAACTAACCAACCAACTATGTCTTATTGATTATTGAGCTTCTCCGAAGTGACTTATAATCTGGGATGGAGGGAGTAGTATGCTCAATTTCGAAAGGCAGCAAAAAGTTACAGCAAAAAGCTTGTAAAGAACACAAGACAGATCAAGGAGACAGATGCAAATGAAGTACACATGAAGTTTTCTCACCTTATGATCAACAGTCAAAGGGATGGTCTGCGTTCTCCTACAGAGAACAGCCCTTGAATCACCGCAATTGGACAAAATAATCTGACAACTTGACACGACCGCCACGACAGCAGTAGATCCAACCATCTCTGATGCAACAGCTTCTTCGATTACCTGATCGTCAGCCCTCTTAAAACCACTAGAAAATGCTTCTTTCCATTTCTTCTGCCATTCATATCCATCTATTCTTTCATGATTCCATTCTTCAGCTATAACTTCATGCATCTTTTCCGCACAAAACCTAGCAACCTAGCAAAGAAAATAATGGAAGGAAGATGAGTTTAGTAGGTCCGCATGGTTGCAAGGAAGGTTTAGAACATAGAAAATACTTTTGCCCCAAGTACAGTTCAACTTCAGCCATCACAGAGGTTCTTAATCGCAATTCACAACTAGCCAACAAGTCAATCAAAGGTTCTACTAATATGAGTATGTATGCGGGTGATGGTTTCATATCTTATCCTTCTTTGCCCGGACACCACCCGGAGTTATCTGCTACTATCCCAGTAGTACTTTTCCAAGAGACTACTCACTGGTTGATAAATAGTTCAATGACCCAAAGCTCAAGCTAAACGTAGTTTACAAAGGAAACACTGTCATACATATGCTTTGTTTCGCGCATTAGGTTTCTTGAAACTACTTATCTTTTTTACTAGATAAACGCCTCTAGATTGTCAATAAGAAATGAAGTGAATGAGACATGAATCATGATCAATCAGATATGGGGAGAGATACAGCTTTTTCTGCCTCTTGACAACATCTCCCACAAACTACAAACTATGAACCTGACCCACAGAATCAATTTTTTTAAAAATATGTAACTTTGGGCCGCCTTCATCACAAATACCAATAAGAATCCACGAGCACTGTTTTTTTATTACAAGAATAAAAGAGATACAAAAAAAAAATAACTAGAAGAAATATGAGAATAGCCAAGATTTGGAATCCCAAATACAAAATAACTTGTTTATCTATATGTTGGTGATGGAGATGGTGCATTGTGTACATATAATAACACTCTAAAGGGCAAACTTTTCTCTTTTTCTTTTCCTTTTTCCCCCAACCCAACTAAGATTCGCGTTTGCCCACAAGGCACCATCTTCTAAGAGATTTGGATCTATCCGCACACAGAGAAGCAATAACTTATATGATTATTATTGCTCAACTCCCCATCATTCCCCGTGTGGGTAAAGGTTCCTGATGGGCTGGAAGTGTAATCACTCTGGCTATATAGTTATTTTAAGTTTAAGCTAACCCAATCCCAGCAAACAGGAGAAAATAGTCAAGATCTGACAGGCGGAAAGATGCTCCAACATATAATAAAACACAAAACCTGTAAGGCTAGATGCTAGATTCTCAGCGATACTCGCAATCTACCCAATGAGAAAACAGTTCTGAAATCTTTCCTTCTAAAGATGACTTGCACATGCATTTGATAATTCCCCAAGTCTACTATAAATTAGCACGTCGCGATCTAATGAAATAGATAAATCTTAGTAAACATTCAACCAGGCAACACTGAAAATGGGATATCCTCCATCCAGCTGTTCGCATCAACGGCAAAGGATGGAGTCATCGAGCAGAACAGGGAATGGTCAGTGACCGAGTAAACTATTCGAAATATAAAATAAAATACCATAAAAGGAAAAAGGCGTGTCCGACGAACCAGTGGTTGCAGACTTTGGAATTCAATAATATGTGGTGGTAATGGAACTAACGCATCATCAAATCTTTTTTTTTTTTTTTTATATTTGAATACAATAAGAGAAAGTTCAAAGGTTGCATTTATAGGTCTGATCTGTCATACTAGACATTTTTTAAAGCCGCAATGGAAACTTCATATTATTCTATGGGGTAATCATCCTTTGGCATTCATTAGTAAACACTTTTAATGAAAAATAACATAATGCCCAACAGCTTTATCAGTTTATTCTAATCAAAACAGTTTTACTTGCACCAACCCCAAATGGAATTACATATTCACAATCCACCTCAGCCTGATCTTCATAATTGATCAAAATATTAGCTCCCAAACAACATTCTACCACAAGATTAAGATAACCATCAGGTTGAGAACCAAGCTCACTAGTATATACAAGCTAGACTGTGTCCACTCAAACAATTTTGAAGACAACTAATGACCAAATTCTGAAGAACCTCACAATTCAGCAGCGAAAGTATATACAAGTTCCCACATCCAAGGACTACATTTATGATGCAAATTAATCAATTGCTCATGATAATCAGTATCAATTTAACAAAGATATACCAGTATAATCTACTGAATAACTAAATTCTCCTTCATCAGCTACCAAACTTAACAATATGAACTGTCATGCACCTTTTGACACGGCAATTCAACATCTGACACTCTAATTCAACATCAGAATGTCCAAATTTTGCGACAAATTGCATTTGCCTGAGGAGTCTTAGTTTCAACCTTTTTAATTCCTCATCGGAAAAACATCTCCACAATTTTAATTGTTATTGCCTACTAACAACCAAACACTATAACATCCACGACGAATTCAATTCAAACAGACCAAAAACACACCAAACCATATAATTATTTTAAAAAACGCAGCGTCTCACATCACTTCACACGGAAGATATTACGAAATCAACAAACACAATCAGCAATTCAGCATCAGCATCTCACCTCAGAGCCGCCATGGCCGTCGTACACACCAAAGAAATGCACCGGCGCCTCCACGCCGGAGCTCCTGGACCCCGGTGCCGTACATCCTCCGACGTGGCAGCACCTGCACGACATAAACCCTGGCACCACCGCCACCGCGTCCTCCATCTCCGGCCGCCGTCCAATCACCGACGTGAACCCCCAGCTCACCCTCTCCTGCCTCCCGACACACCTCTCCCTCACCATCACCACCTCTCCGTCGCCGGAAACACTCGCCGGAGCGGCAAACCCTACCTCCACCACCGGCCGCACCTCCGCCTCGGAGATCTCGCCGGAACTCCCGCTGCTGGCCGTCAAGGTCTCGCTGGAGCTCCGCGAGTCCTCGCCGGAGAAAAGCACGCTGCAACTCCTCGTCGTCGTCGTGGACATCGTCGAAGCATCGTCGGAATCCGGAGGAGATTCCGGCAGCCTGGAGTCCTCTCCATCGCCGGACACGCTCGCCGGAGCAGCAAACCCTACCTCCACCGCCGCCTCGGAGATCTCGCCGGAACTCCCGCTGCTGACAGTCAAGGTCTCGCCGGAGAACAGCACACTACAACTCCTCCTCGTCGTCGTCGTGGTCATCGTCGAGGAATCATCGGAATCCAGAGGAGATTCCGGCAGCCTGGAGTCCTCGCCGTCGGAACAGTCCATCGCCGGCGGTCGGAAGGCGGAACCCTTACGCAGAGAGAGAAATAGAGGGAGGAGACGACGGAGGAGAGAGAGGGAGGGAGGGAAGGAGGGGGCGGGGGATAAAAGGAGAAAGGAGAGAGGAGAGAGAGAGGGAGGCGAGTAGGATGGCGCCGCGTGGAGGAGAGAGAAAGATTTGGCGAGTGAAATGAAGGAAATAGAGAGAGTGTGATTGATTGATTGAATTGAGTTTGATATTTGGGCTTTTTTTGGATCCTAGTGACCACGTGTCCCTTACTTTTTGTAATTAAATATTAGTGGGGCCAAGATGGGTATTGATTCGCTGTAGACAAGTCCATGATAATATCGTGTAATGATGTCCATGGTAAAATTTTATCAGGACTCTAGATGTTTAAGAGTGCGTTTGTTTAATTAAAAAGTCCGGGGAAATGGTCAATTTTTCTGAATTGACTTATTTTCCCCATATTTGATTGTACATTGACCTTAGAAAAGTTTGTACAAGGGGCTCACTATTTGCAAGGTTTTCCTAGGGAAAATTTCCCTTGGGGGTTAAGGGAAATTTTTCCCGGGGAAATATTTCCAATGGAAAACTTTCCAAGGAAACTTTTTCCCGGGAAAAATTTTCCTAGGAATCTTACCAAACGCACCCTAAGATTTTATGATCTGGAAAATTCGAGCATACTTTAGATTTTTTTTTTTGTAGTAAATTAAATAATCAGGACCGATAAAAAAATTATATGAATCAAAAATTGATTCTAATGATCCCTAAAAGTTGGGTAATGTCATGGTTTTTTTGGAAAAGTTTAGACTATTTGGTCACAATTCTTCTTTTGCTAGGTTGGTTCGTGATAAACAGACATCAATGGAGTGGAGGATGTGAGATAGCTCAGGAAACTCTTTTCTTATGAAGGGGAATATTGTTTCATCTGTTGCTTCTGGTGGTTCTATTTGGGTAGCTTGAAGCAAACCATTGTCGGGGTTGCTAAAGCTTAACTTTGATGGTTCTAAGTCTGTTGAGGGCAGTGGAGGTGGGTTCATCATTTGCCATTCTTCGATGTATCTTATTGCTACTTCTTCCTTTTCCCTTGCTTATTCTTCTATTCATTCTTGTTGCGAAGGCAAAAACTTTGCAAAATGGACTTCTTTATGTCGTTCAACATGGATTGTCTTCCTTACTTATTGAAGGCGATAATCCGGTCATCATCACGACTCTTCAAGGGGATTTTCATATTCCTTGAGAAATTGGTTCCTTAATTTAAGATATTAGCAATTAATTTTATCTAACTTGGCAAATCTTCCAACAACTAACCAATTTTAAAATTATTTATAAGTTAATTTTATGATGAGAGACATGATGTATGTAATTTTTGTCAAATTTTGGGTCAAATGGTAATTTTTACAAACAACTAATCCAATAGGCTATTCATGTCAGCCTATTGAAAATCAACTTATTAGACATTTAGACACAATCAACCAAGTGAATATGCTATTGTTAAATACTTATTTAATTTATCTAACTTGGCAAATCTTCCAACAAATCATTTCCCAATAAATCATTTATGCCCTGTTATTTTCTAATGTGGGTAAAGTGCGAAAAAAATATGGTATGGTAAATTATGGAAAATATGGTATAAAGGTACGATATGATAGGTTGTGTTAAACTTTGCGGTAAAAATGACTGATGTGGTAAGTGAAGAGAATAGAAGTGAAAAGTAGATAGAAAAGTGGGGAAAGACAAAATTATGGTCATTGTGGTAACCTATGGTATGATATGATACGATAGTGTAGTTTATGAATAGTGTACTCCCTCCGTTCCGTATTAATTGTCACAATTTTTACTTTCACGGTTTCTAATGTCATTGTTTGATTGATAATTTCTTACACTATCTTTGTCCCAAAATGTTTGTCATTTTATCTAACTCATTTCTCCCAATTTGTTTGTCCCATTTACAATTCCAACGACTGTCATTCTTTTTTTTACCCATAATTAATAAATCTATTTGTCATATTTTATAATTCCAACAACTATCATTCTCAATAAATATAGGGTTAATTTGGGTAAATTACAATTTTTATCACCTTATTTTTCAATATGCATTGGTTTTCAAAATTCAGTTAGGATGAGAAAGAAAATGGGACGTAGGTAGTGTATTGTTAACAATTGCAATATATTATACTTTTACAATAGTATTTGTCATTACGAATCTATGGTGGTAATTGTATATAGCAACTTATTATATAAATTGACAAATTTATGATCAAAAATTTTTAAATTTAACTACCCGATTTCCAAAAATGACAATTAATATAAAACATATGGAATAATAAAGGGATATTGGGCAATAATAAACCGACCTTTGGGGATATTGGATTGTAATATATCGACCTCTTTCCAAACCTAGATTTTATTGTCTACAAAAGAATTATGGATAGGGAGAGAGACTAATTGAAATTCCTAAAGCTAAGAATCAAGCAACAGCCTTGGTGCATAGCTTGATCCGGTGGAAATTAGAATACTTTTTTGATGAAATGGTGATTATTGATGAAATTGAAACAGATTATATGAGTGCTGTGAAATGGTGATTATTGATGAAATAATATAAGTAAAAATCAAAGAAAATATTTTTTGGTAAAATGTTAAATATATATATATATATATATATATATATTAGAATGGTTAATTTTTAAAAGGTAGAAAAAGTTATTTGTAACTGAAAATAATAAATTTACCACAAAAATATAACTTACAATATAAATAATGATTTAAAATAAGGATATATTTGATTATATTCCATGATTATTTACCAAACAGTGGAAGTGGAGTTTGATTCCATTCCAATTTTTCTCCAAACAACTTCAGTTTTGGTATCTAATTCCGTACCCCACCCCCTAGGTTTCTAGTTCAATACTCATTTCATTCTTAAAATCCCTCCAAACAGCCCCTAAGGGGTGGTAGCTAGTGAACTAGTGTCCGTGCAGACATGGCGAACGGAGGGAAAATAACCGACATTTTCCCAATAACCTCGTTAACTCTTTTTTTTTTTCTTAGTAACCCACGTTTAAAAAAATCGGCCCTAACACAGTGACTAAGGGGGGTGGTAAACTAGTCTCAATGCCGAAGTGTCACACAACCAGCCAATATCTTGTAATGTGAGTTAGTGAGAAAAACGGAGAGGATAACGAGATTATTGGGTTGGGGCAAGTTTTTTTCCTCCACCAGCCACTTCAACATGGAGACTGGTTCACCATATCCTTTATTACTGTTGGTATAATAATGTCACCTAAATATAAAAGTCAGAGATATTGTTGTCCAATAGTAAAATTGCTATATTATAATCTAATACCCCAAAGGTCAATATATTATCATCCAAAAATCCAATAACAAATTACAATAAATGCAATATAGTACTATAAAAAAAAAAAAAGAGTTTCAATAGGCTATTTGCCACACACCTTGTTTTAGTTTTTGAAAATAATAAACATCTTGGGGCAAGACACATCTTAAGTGTCTTACCATTGTATAAAACTTATATATTTGTAAAAAAAAATATATGATTGATTTCTATAACTATAATAATACACATAAATGGTATAAAATCATAATTTTATTTATTTTTTTAAAAATTTACAAAAAGACGTCTGAAATATACCTAATCGATGATGTTCATTCGTTAGGGTGTCAATTTTAATTGTTGGCGTAACCAACGCATTCCAAAATTTTCATAATTAATATAACTGTAAAAAAATTAAAATTAAACATAATAATAAGTATTAATTTTATAAAAAGCAAAACATTTAGGCCCTGTTTGACAACCAGCTGGTAGCTGGTAGCTGTTAGCTGTTAGCTAATAGTTTGTACCTGTTTGACTTTAGCTGTTTGGGTTAGCTGATTGCAGAAAAAATGTTTGGTAAAATAGTTTTTGTGAAAAGCTACTTCAAAAAGTTTCATCAAGTAGCTTTTTGAAAACTAGTTTTTTGGGTCCAAAAAGTTAATATAAAAAACTACTTATCAAACACCTCAAGTAGCTTTTTAATCTTAGTCAAAAAAACTAAAAATTATCAAAAACACTAAAAGATACCCAAAAAGCTGAGTAACCAAACACTCCCATAAACAACGTCTTATCCCAAAAACACATATCATCTCCGTTAGTTTTTACCCGTTACAAATGAATTATTCGAACAGTTGAGAGCGTGATCTCAACGTTTATCCAACGTACGTGCTCTCGTCACGCCTCTCTCGAAACGGTGACGTATGGGGGCGGTGGAGGGTTTTCGTTGCGTTTGGTTTTTTCCTACTTTTTCGGAGCACCCAATCACTCCTTTCCCTCCAAATGTCATCTTTTCCCTTTTTCCACACGTTTCGTCCCTTTTCCCTTTTTTTTGTAATTCAAAGAAACGTTTCTTTCTTTGATTGGGATTGCTCACGGGAGTAGTACTGTCCCTGTTCCCCTGCTTTGCTACGTGGAGGTTTTTCAGACAATCCTACCTTAAATTATCATAAAATGTTGTTTCGTATATTTAGGATTTTTTAAATGTAAATTGTTGAAAAGATCAAACTTTGCGTAAAGTAAAATGAGTTTGAGATATTGATTTTCCAATTTTATTTGACTTGGGTGGTAACGGTCTAAAATAAAACATTTTATATTTACTTTTGAAAAATAGTAGTAATAATTTTTTAATTAGAGAGCAATTGAAATTAATTTTTCTATGAGTTTTTTCTTGTTCCCGTGGCCAAAAGAAAGAGGGTCAATAGAAATCTTAGCGATGTTAAATTTGAAAGTTAAGTGGTGAAAACATAGGTCTTGTTCTTATGCGGTTGGTATGTTGTCAGAATTGAATCGGTCAGCGAACTGGTTGATCAAATGGGTCAATGGTTCAATTGATTGGTCAGTTTGGCCAGATTAGACAGGTTGATGACTGAACTGGTCAAAACCTATAAACCGGTAAAAATTTTCATATTCTTCAAACTACCAAAATAATTAAACCGGCATGAACATGGCATGAATCGGTCAAAATTAGATTGAATCGGTCAAAAATCGCATTGAATCGGTCAATAATCGGAATTTTTAAAAATAAATTACCAAAATCTCGGTCTGGCCGTGAACCATCCGGTTGAACTGGTTTTGGTGTTTTTTTCCCTGATTAAACCTGTCAACTGAGCTAAACCTGGAATTGGACCGATCAACTTGCCGTTTCACGGTTGAACTGGTCGAACCGACTGGTCGGGTCCGATTTTTACAATGCATAAATGGTGCAGTATGGTCAAACTATGGAAATGCGGTAAGGTGTAGAATGATATGATAAATATGGAAAGTGTGATTGATATATTAGGTAAGGTGAAAGAATGGGAAAAGTATAGTAGAAAGTTAGGAGAGAGAAAATAATGAGATATGTTGATAATAATCGTGATAAATTGCAGTATGGTATGGTAAGATACAGAGAATATTAAATGATATGATGAGTTGTGGTATCGCACCGCATTCCACCATACCATACCTTACAAAAGAACATGGCCATAGTCATGGTAAAGAGGGGTAGAGAGGTTGTAGACCTTGTCGTCAAAGAAGGAGGCAGGGTCTAGACTCAACCATAGTGGTGGTAGTAATCATTAGGGCGGTTCAAAAAAACCGCAACCGCTTCACTGAACCGTAAACCGGCCAAAAAGGAAAGTGGGCAACACCGAACCGCTTCATTTTTCCGGTGCACCGAACCGGATAAACCGGACGTTAAATGGGGTGGTTCCGGTTTGTAATTTTCAAACCGGCGAGGAACCGGGACCGCACCGTTAATATATATATATATATATGTATATATGTATAAATTTTTATTTTAAAAAAATTACACAGACACAGTGGGAACTAGCAAGCAAAAAAAAATTTACACAGACACAGTCGGAACCGAATTTGAATTTTTTCTTTTTTGGGTTGATTAAATGATGATTTTTTAATTTTAATGGAAGTAAAGGCGGTTCCGGTTAACCGGTGACACCGCACCGTTAAATCCGGTGCACCGATTTAAAAAAGCCAGTGTTTGATTCTGCATTTCTGATTTTGGAAAATCGTTTTAGTGAAACCGTCACCGCACCGTGAACACCCTTAGACTAATCATATATCATATCATATCATATATATATATATATATATATATATATATATATATATATATATATATATATATATATATATATATATATGAAGGGGATTGATAGTACAAAGAGCGGGGATCGAAATATGTGAATTCTAATGAGGGTATTTTGGGAAATTTATGATTGATTCTATTTTTTAAAAAAAAAATCATGTAATATCAATGTATATATTAATGTATGTATGTTTGCATTGATCACTCTTTTTTTTTTCATATGCACTATTCTTTTTTCTTTATTCTTTTAAATAAGAAAACTATTCTTTTTATTTTTCATTATTGTTTTTTTCTTTATTCTTTTAAATATAACATCGGTAATATTATCAACAATATTTATGGTTTACTTGCATCCCGTACAACGCATGAGTTTGAGTACTAGTAACCAATCTAAAAATCTGGTTCTTCTACTATCCATTTCTCTCCCCCTTTACGGAAAAAATAAAATTTTGTTTGTCTTTCTCAATTATCTACATATTTTCTGGCCATTCATTAGGTATTTACTAGTAGTTGTTTCTTTCAATCCAACAAAGTTTCTCTCTATCATATCATGTGAGAGTTTGTGTTTGTTTTTGATGTAACCCTGGTCTTTTTTGTCCTTGTGCAAGTTTCAGTGAATCTTCATATTTTGAAAGTTGGTTATTGTTATGTTAATGCTTATTTTCAACAGGGAATGAATTTGCAGTGGGAGTTTACATGGATCTATCAAGAAGATATTTTCTTCAAGTATAATATACTCATCAAACTGATATTTACTTCATGGGGTTAAATTAAGCTCGCTAAATTTTAAGAAAGCCCAATAAAGTCAAAGAACGTGATTAGTGACAAGGATAATGTTACAAATTTATAGTCGGTCAATAGTGTATTGACCAGTAACTTTTTTGAAAATGAGAATTTCTAATGTTTTAAATTATTTTTTATTAGATAATTTTCGTTATATATGTTGTATTATTTTTAAAAAAAATAAATGTCTCTTATTCTATTAAAAAATGTATATACATCATATAGTTAACTATATTATTCTATCAAAAGAAAATATATAATGTTATTATTATTACATTGCACTTTTATTATATTACGTCAACCATTGTTAATGAAAAGTTTTGTTCTTATTATTAAGATGCAATACTCTTAATTGCATAATTGTTGATGAAACCATTCGTCTTATTCTACTCAACATAATATCTATTATTTTTATTAAGGTAGCTCCTAGCTAGTGACCAACAAAGTCTAACGTACCATGCTAGGAGTTGACACTATTGGTACCGCTTTAGAATTTTTGCTCAAATCCATTAAAAACATCACATTAATTATGAAGTCATAAATAGTACACATATTTTAAATTTAGAGAAATTGATTTCATTCTGAAGTTATTAATAGTTCTATCTATAAAGTTTATCATTTAGAGAAACTAATTTCAATTGATCAAAAATTTTAAAACATCGAGTATATACTATTCTATAAAAAAGAAGTAAATTACTTTAACACATTAGTGTCTAAATTGAAAGGACAATAATTTTCAATTATCCAAATTAAAGATGAAACAACTCTTGTACACACAAAACAAGTGTAACACACATCAATTTATTATTCAATATGAACTTTTATCTAAGACCCTTGTACGTCTTTTACGTGGGTACCACACCACACCAACCATATTTTATCACACAAATCACAAATAACTACATTTAATCATATTTTAGGAAAATTATAATTTTTTCTTTCCTCACTTTTTTTCATCTTTTTTTGATACTTACACATATCATATTTTACTACAATAACCATAAATTTCTCTTCCCACGCATTTCTTACTACATTTCACCCTTTTTTGAGACTCATCCACCAACTTACACCAACATTCATACCACAAATTGAGCCACAATTAATCCCAACTCACCCCTCCAACCATATTTTTACCGTACCACACTATAACTACAAATAATCCATTACACTAAAGAATATGGCCTCAAACTTGAAATAATTAGAACTGACAAAATTTTGTCTGATCCGGAAAACTCGAATTGTCCGGCCCAAAAAAACCGGGTAGGTATAGATAGAGATTTCTCAGACAGCTTTTGATACTGACATGTTGACTGAATATTCAAACATACAATTTCTATTTTTCTGTTGTCCGAACACAATTTCGACCCAAAATTAACTTTATCCAAATTGTCGGACCTGAAATAAAATGGAGTATGATAAGATTATGAATTTCTAATCAGAATTTCGACATTTTCTAAACTTATCCAATCCAAATTTATCCAGATCCAAATTTTTGACTGGCTTGAAATAACCTCGAACATAAATTTTGTATAGTCCTAAAAATATCTAGGAAACAAAAGCAAATATGATACGACTTCACATAACAAGGTAGTACGACAGGGTCTGCCCACCATAGGATGAAAGTTGACTTTTAATGCATCAAAAGAAATAATATTAGGCACCACCATATCATATCATATCATAAATATCAAATCGCCACGTGGTCGGCTCCTGCTCCATCCGACGGTCAAAAGCAGCCGAAACTTTTTCTGGTCTAAAAATTGTCGGGGATCTATCAGGTGCACACCAGCACACCTAGTAACCGTGGACCCATCCTGGCTTTTAACCACGTCAACATCGTAGGTAGTTCGTTCGATTTATTCTTGGAGGTAGTTACCTAAAATAATTAAAAATCTCATGCACCATATATACTTTCTCATTTATTAGGTACCAATGTTTTTTGTGAGATTTTCCTTTGTTTATAAAATTTTATAATATATACTACTTCTGTTGCAAAGATCTGTCATTAGACTAAATTTTAACCATTAATTATTAATAAATTACAATGAGTTACGTTAAAAAATTACCGTCATTAGAAAGATACTTTAATAAAAATTACAATGGCAGTAATAAAAATTACAAATATTTTGGGACGAAGATAGTATATCATACGCCTCTCTTATTCTTTTTATGTGACTTTTTGATGTGGTGTAAAAAGATCGACACCACAAAATTTTATAGGATATTTCGTTAAAAAGAGTGATCAAATATATATATCCTTAATTAAAAGTAATAGGCCATTGAAACTGTAAAGCAACAAATAATATAAAATGAGAAAAATTAATTAAAAATCAGATAAAAATCGACGAGCTCATAAATGATAATTACTTGGCAAATTTGGAATCAGAGAAATGCCTGGATTTTCGAGAAGAAATGGGAAACTGATGTGTTGTTATAAAACCTAGAATTTGTAATAAAATAAAAAAAAAATCTATAAGAACCTTTTGACCGCTATCAACTATTTGGAGAATACACGTTATCAATAAAAAAGCAAAATAGTTATTCACATTTAAAACACGAGTTTAAATTTATTTTGAGACACAATCCAACCATTATAATTAAATTACATTTACATGACGTCATTATCAATATCTATATCATGTTCCTAAAATTATATACTTTCACAAGCGATATTTAGAAATTTTACTTATAAAAATTCAATATATAATAAATAAATCCTTAGTATGTGTATTAAAATAGAATTTACAACTTAATCAATATATTTTATACTTTAAAAATGAATATAAAATAAGTAACAATTTAATCAATAGATTTTATGCTTTAAAAATGAATATAAAATAAGTAATTAGTTGAAAAGTGTATAAATACAGAATTTAGATGTTGCAATTAAAATTAGTATCAAATAAATAATTTTTTCAAAAGTGTACAAGTATAAAATTTAAAAGTTGTCTCCATAAATATTAAATACAACATATAAAAGTATTGATAAATACACATTCTAAAAAAATATATTTATACTAATGTGAGCTTATAATCTAAGGAACACGTGCTAGCTAGATTGCCCATTAATCATTATTATTGCATGCATGAAGGGCTTCTCAAACAAAAATAAAATATATAAAAATTATTATACTATATCTAATTTCTATAAAAATGTTTTTAAAAAAAAGATTAAGTGGTCAATTCAAGAGCTTGTTAAGCTTGTCAAATAATTGATGTACATAATTGTACTCTATTATTTTAGATGGTCTTATCGAATTCTTTACCTATTACCAATATCATTATCTTGAATAATGACAAACAAAAATAAGTCAATTATAAATTACTGAATTTTGTTTTACAAAAATCCGAAAATGATGTTCCTACAAATTAGATTGAGTTATGAACAAAATTTAATGTGACTTCGCAAATAATTACAATTATTAAAATTAGAAAACTTTAAAAAGTTCTTTCCATACATGAAATAAGTTTGAAATATTTATTTTTAATTAAAAAATTACGGAGTTAATAAGGTGATGTAACACCAAAATTAGTCAATAGCTATAAATATATCCTCGAAAATACTTAATTTTCTTTTCTTTTCTTTTTTGAGCTTCACACAATAATTAGAATAATCTTCTTATATCCTTGCACTTTTCACCATTTTTTAGAACAATATTGTTCAAAATTTGCGTTTATCCTTCTTGTTCCAACAATGTCTAATAACTAATTTGCATGTCAACAATAAAACAAAATAGAAGAAAATTACCTAAGAATTAACTCCCTATAACTTTCATGTCTATGTAAAGATTAGATGTAATATAAGTAGTTAAACAAAAACACCCATCAAATTAACATTAACAAAACTTGAACAAACAAGGGAGCCAAGAGCCAAGTCTCTTGTCCCTTGTTTTGCATCGGTTTCGATCGATCAATTCTTTTCCCATTGAAACACGGAAAGTTAAAGATTAAAGTTGCGTTGTACGTATTTATCGGTGTTGATAAACATTAGTTACCGATGAATACTACAACAGCAACAAATTTAACACAAATTCGATCTGGTTGCATCAAAATAGCACCATGGCTACCTCGTAGCACATTCAAGAATTTACCCATGATCATTTTTCAAGCTCAATTTCTTCTCGTCTTTGTAGTCACCCAAGTTCTTCATTTTTTCTTCAAGTTTCTTGGTCTTCCTCCCCAAGCTGCTCAATTAGTGGTATGATATTTGATAACCTTTTCTTAACGATTACGTACTATTGTTCTTGATTTTTTTTAAACATATATTTATACGATATAGAGCTTAAATACATAGGCTAAATAAATCATTGAAATGCAAATATTTTGGCAAAAAATACTTTAATGTAAAGATATATAAAGTTCAAGTAGGATCCAAACTAATTATTGTTGTTATTACAACCATCATAATTCTCCATGCATTCAATGGTTTTTACCTTTGAGTAACTATATGTAGAAAATGATTAATTAGCCTAATTTGCTAGGGATTTTGATAATTTAATTTTGACAATTTTGGCATTGTTTAATTTCGTGGTTGAAATACCACAACAAATCGGAGTATAATCTTGCTAACTTGAGCTTTATGAAAATTCAGATGAGGCGGTTTTCTCTTTATATATATGAGCAAATAAAAAATCCTCATTACGACATATCAAAAAACCCTTTTGAAAACGAAAAAACAAAATATTTTAAAACAAAAAAGAAAATATGCTTGTGAAACAAATGGAACAAGAGAAGTAGGGAGAAAGAAGTTTGGTGATTGAAATGCATTTTAACATGACATGGAAAATTCATGGACAATACGACTTTATGTTGTTTAATTTTGGGAATGACATGAAAATATTTTGACAAGCAATACCTTATCAAGTTATCATGCAAAGATGTATTTAGTCTAAGCAAGTAGAATATGCATGCTCCGAACAACCTACATAAACTGGACCCTCACTGGATTTTCTTATTAAAAATGATATGACTTTTGGTTGCCTTGTTATAAAATCTATATATTTATATATTAAATTGAAAAAAAAAATGATATGATTGACTTCTATGACTACAATACCACATATAAATTTTATAAAATTATATTTCTGACCATCATTTTTAAAATTTAGAAAAAAATGCCTAAAATATAACGAACGGATTGAGTTCGTTCGATTATGATGTCATTTGTAATTGTCGGCGTAGTCAGCGCATTCTAAGCTTCTTAATTGACAATCAATAGTACTTATTTTAAAAATTGTCATTGAAAATCATAATAAATATTAATTTCATGAAAAATAAGGTGCTTGAACACTTTATTCTTATTGTCGTTTCTATATGTACGTATGTGTACACACACACACACACACATATATATGAAAGTTGCATCATAGTGCATTGTATTTCAGGAATTTGAATTATGGCAGCCTGTACTTTAAATTTGTACCAACTCGATGAATGATTTATATGAAATGTCGGAAAATATTGTTTTCCTATCTTATCGAGAGGTGCTTGAACACTTTGTCGTTTCTATATGTACGTATGTGTACATACACACGCGCGCGCGCGCACACACACAGATATATGCGTGTGTGTGAAAGTTGCATCATAGTGCATTGTACTTCAGGAATTTGAATTATGGCAAGCTATACTTTAAATTTGTACCAACTTGATGGATAATCCATATGGCATGTCGGAAAATATTGTTTTCCTATCCTATCGAGGGATTTTACGTTTTGGTAATGACCTGAAACCTATAACATTGCCCTTCTGATCATAATTTGTTACAATATACAGGCAGGAATCCTCCTTTCTCCCCATGTATTAGTGGGCAAATTCAAGTTCTTGAGGCAAATTCACAACTTTGCATTCCCTGACACAAGCAAACAAGTATGGAACACCCTAGCTTCCTTGGGCTATGCTCTTTCCTTGTTTCTAATAGGCATCAAGATGGATTTCAGTATGATCCGAAAGAACGGTCGAAAACCCTTTGTGATCGGATTACTTGTACTCATAGTCCCCGGCTTGGTTAATTGGGCAACCACCGAGGCTTACGCCCGTGCCACCGGGCTCAAACAGGATAAAATAAAAATGGTTGATCTTTCAATGGTAGCTTCGGCGATAACCCTAACTCCGTTCCCGGTCATTGCCATTCTCTTGAGTGACCTAAAGCTCCTTAACTCGGAGCTTGGGAGATTAGCCTTGTCCTCCGCGATTGTGAGTGAGGTGGGAAGTATTTTCAACACGGTCGTTACAAAAGCTTTAGGAACAATGACTGCGACAGGCAATAAGGTTGGAGTGTTGATAGACACGTCTTGTACTATAGTCTTTATTTTGGGGGCAATCTTTATTGGTCGGCCATGTATGAAACATATAATAAAACAGACCCCAAAGGGAAGGCCTGTACGAAACAATTACTTGATCGTTTTGATTGTCCTAGTACTAGTCGGAGGTCTTTTTACGGCTCAAGTCGGCCAGTTTGTAACCTTGGGGGTTTTCATCGTAGGGGTGGTCGTTCCAGATGGACCACCCCTAGGATCTTCCATGGTTCATAAGTTTGAGGTCTTCATCTTTGAGGTACTCCATCCTTTCTTCATTACGGTCACTGTAATGAAGGCCGATCTATCCCAACTCGCGCAGGGCGGAAAGCATGGGTATGGGAACCTATTGGTGACTTTCACGGGGCTTCTGACAAAGATTGTCATCTGTCTTGTGTGTGGATTGTACTATAACATGACCCTTCAGGACTCTCTAGCACTTGGGGCCATCATGTCTTCCAAGGGGAACTTGGATATCGCCATCTATGATATGTTCAAGGCCGATACTGTAAGCATCATACCTTATTCTCATACATATTTATCATCAACATCCAACACATAACGTCAACACAAATCATCAATAAGTTACTTAGATATGATTAATCATCATTCATACATGTTAGCTCCCTTTATTTAATATTATACGTCGCATACAATATGTTCATAGGTGTTAATATAAGCATGATCATACCATAATATCATAAATATTTATCGTTAACATTCAACACAATCAACTACAAGTTATTTATATATGTTAATGTAAACCTCTTTATTATCTTAAATATTGATCATTAACATTGAAACAGTTGATCACACCATCTAGCTTCGCCTACCTAGTCGTTGTGGCAACCATTCTCGCAATCGTAATCCCAATCTTCGTAAAATGGATCTACAATCCGATGAGGAAGTACGCAAACTACAGGAGAAGAGATGTAATGCATTGCAAACATGAGACGCCCCTCCGAATCCTAGCCTGTATTTCTCGGAGGGACAACATTTCTGCCATATCAAACCTCCTAAACATCGCCAAGATCACCAAGGATAGCCCAATGATCGTCGATGCGCTTCACCTTATAAAGCTCGTTGGCCGGAGCCAACCCATTTTTATATCCCACAATTTACAAACCAAAAAGGCATCCAAAATTAGCTACTCCGACGACGTGATCTGGGTTCTTAAAGCTCAAACCAATAGATTAACCGAAGGCCTCACAATGCGATATTACACGGCCGTGTCCCCGCCAAAAGCGATGCACGAGGACATATGCACGCTTGCACTTGACAATCTAACCTCCCTCATAGTCCTCCCGTTCCACAGGTAAATTATTAGGGTTATTGGAATGGGTTTTTGAACGTCAATAATATCAACTTTGGGGGTATTGGATACTAATAATACAAACTATTTTCTTGGACACTATCAGTACCACTATCGACCTATTTTCCTCCAAAAGTAGTCCTCCTAGTTGTTATGGTTTTAACTCATCGGAAAGATGACGTGACTCCATAATATGTCACGTGGAAGACATGTTAGTGTCCAAGTCAACATTTTCTACCCAAGTTCCGCCTTACATGCCACACATTATGAAACCACGTCATCTTTCCGATGAGTTAAAACCATAACAACTCGCGGGTGTACTATTGGAGGGAAATAAATCGATAGTTGGTACTACTAGTGTCCAAGAAAATAGTCTGTATTATTAGTCTCCAATACCCCCAAAGTTGGTATTATTGACGTCCAATAATAAATAATCCAGCCTTTGGGGTAATTTGGATATGACGAACTAATCTTTGGAATTCAGACATGACAAACTATACTTAACATTGTATTAGATTTAATGGACTTTCACGGATTCCAACTCGTCGGAAAAGTGACTTACGGTGGTGATCAAGGTGTTTTTTTCTTGACTTTTCACCTTTTAAAATAGTTCACTTAAGCAATCACCTTTGTCAGGTCACTTCTCATACGAGTGAAAATCGGTAAAAGTTCACTCAATCTAATAAGATGTTAAGTATTGTTTGTCGAATCCTAATTCCAAAGGTAAGTTCCTCATATCCAAATTACTCCAAAGGTCGAATTATTTAATTCCAATAACCCTTATTATTAAGCAGTTTTGGGTTTATCACCATATGAATATTTTTTTTCTTATTTTTTTTTTAAGTTTCCTGTTTCATTTGTGTATTTTAAAAGGGGAAAAAAAACACGTGTAGCTCTATTTAGGTAGATAGACCTGAGATTATTAATAAGGGTTTTTGACCTTGGAGTTTTAGTATGAAATACTTTAGACTAAAACGTTTTAGGAGAAACTTTGAGGCTTTGACATTTAATTTTATTTATATTTTTTGGATTGTATATACAGTTATCCATGAATGATATATCCTTATTTATGAATTGTATATGTAAATTATCCATGGATATAAATGTAATTAAGACCTAATGTTCTTCCCTACAGCCCAAAACCTTTCATACTAAAACTCAAAAATTAAAGTCCATCTAATAATCACTTCAGCCGATCGCTAAATTATTATTTAGGTAGTGCCATGTCTACTTAGATATGTAGAACTAACATATATGAATATGTTTTCCTTTCAATGTTTTTCGAGAAGTCTACTATTTCTGTTTGTATAGCTACAAAAAGAAAAAAATGTATAGGTCTACCTACCCTAGGTAGACGAAGGACTACCTAATAATAACTGCATTTCACGAATACATATATTTTTTTCCTTTTATTTATTAATTTTGAAATTCTCTTGTTTTCATCTATGTATCTCTAACACACACACACACACATATATATATAACAGTCATGTACTCCATTGCTCGACAGGAAGCTCAACACGGATGGTACAATTGATTTCGAAGACTACCGCCAAAGGGCCCTCAATATGAGCGTCCTCGAGCGGGCCCCTTGCTCCGTTGGGATCCTCGTTGACCGCGGTTCATGGGGCCCGACACAGTCGGACCAAGTTGCGACTGTGGGGGTGATCTTCATAGGAGGAAAGGATGATCAGGAGGCCGTGGCATTTGCAAGACGGATTGCTCGTGGTCAAGGGGCCAACGTAGCCGTGATCCGGCTCGTGGCCCTGGGCGAGAGAGATCCGAGTTTCCTGGACTCCACAGTCTTGTCGGGAATCAAGGAGGAGTACTCGAACTTGAGCTCGAAGTTCAAGTATGTGGAGGTGGTGGTTCAGGAAGGGGCCCACACGGCGAAAGTGCTCAGGGACATAGTAGGGGACTTTAGCTTAATTATTGTGGGAAGGAGGTATAACTTGGATTGCACGCAAACTTCGGGGTTGCAGGAGTGGAGCGAGGTGCCAGAGCTCGGGGTCCTCGGCGATATCCTTGCTTCGTCGGAGATCCGAAGCAAGACATCTGTTTTGGTAATTCAACAACAGAAACAATGGACGGGAAAAGAAAAGATTGATTACAAGTAATGAATTGCTAATTACATTTTTGATGAGTCATCATTGTCATGGAAAGTTTGGTAACTTTCCTTTACCCTCGACCAGTACAGTTGACTGATGGATGGTTCCCCCTCAAATAGGGCCCAGTAACGGGTCTAATTTACCCGATGTAAAGAAGAAAAGAACATTGAAACCTTTCGTTTTTTTTTGGTTGATGATGTTTTAGTTGGAATTCAAAAGACACAATGACAATGGTCATAGGTTCATATACATTTGAGATGGTTTTTTTTTTTCATTTTTTTTTGAATAGCTTTGTTAGTTATGTCTAAGAGTTGATCTTAGGTGTAATAGCAAAACAATATACAAACTCTCACATGAACATACATGGATCACTTTCTTTTTTATGATGATTGATGAATTCCTTGAATTGGCTTGTATTTCTTTTTGTTGATGTTATTCGAGTTAGAATGCTCTAAACTGAGACCATGTTCTTTAGGTTAAATACTCCATTTATCCAACATACTTTAAATTTATTCTTTTTTTTAATCATATTTTCAACACATTACCTTTCAACTTTCACCTGAATTTATCTAACCTTAATTTATGCGACCTTATCTTACTCTAAATGATTCACAAGTCATGACATATTCTCAAAGGCCGAAGTCCTAAGGTTAGAAGCCCCTTTGTTTAAAAACAAATTCCCCAAACCATTAATTTCATTCTTTCTAGAGTTGTGTGTCCACGCGCGCGTGCGTGTGTGTGGAGAGAGAGAGAGTATTCCTCCTCCGGTGATTATCCTCGATATTGAGGCCTAACATGCACGCATACTTTATTCGGTTTATATATATATATATATATATATATATATATATATATATATATATATATAAAGCCTATTATTACAAAGTAAACGTAGAAAAATAACGAAAACAGATTTAGGTGGTGTCAAGAGTAATCCAAAATTAATATTCCGAAATCCCGTTCAGAAAAGATATGAAGGAATCAGATGTACGTAAAGTCTTACTATTGAATTTGATAATTTATAGAGATTTATTTCAATTGACCCAAGATGATCGGTGGTGCCAAGACTATCTGATGCAAATCAATAGTAACAACATCTCCTTTATAATTCAGAGATACTGGTTTCAATCATTCATTGGATATATACCTTGTTTAATTTAAATTAATGGTATTTTAGTTGGAAAAACTCAATGAAGCTCATAGGTTCATATAAATTTGAGTTGGTCATTTTACAAATAGCTTTTTGTTTTGAGGAGATTTTACAAATAGCTTTGTTATGTAAAAGAGTTATTCTTAGGTATTTTTTTTTTTAAAAAAAAAACTTAGGTAAAGGAAAGATAAAAAATTTAGGGAATCTTCTATCAAGATATCTCCCCAAGATATCTGCATGAATAGTAAAGGGGGGGGGGGGGAACAACTAGCTACCTAGCCGAAGACCGACAATGTGTAGGAAATGACCAATGTTAGTCATCTAATCTGCCGCTAAATCTGCTTCATGACAGATGTGGCAAATATTAAAATCTTCCAACAACATATTAAAGTTTTTAAAATCTCTTACAATCATTTATATATAGATAACTTTCATTTTGATCTTAGGTAGTTAGGTGTAATAATAATAGCAAAAAGATACAAATTCTCATATGTTTACACTATACATGGATCACTTTCTTTTTGATAATGAAGCCCATTGCTTGTACTTCTTGATGATTTGTTCAAGTCAAAACTAAATGGTTCCCAACACATTCTCAGAGGCCCAAATCCTATAGTTAAAAGCCTCTATTTTTATTTTTTTCAATTTGTCTTTGGGTAGTTATGAGTCTTGACTACTGACATTGAACAATATTTCTTAAATGTCTTGTTTAACATCTAAATTATACTCCCTCCATTCCATATTAATTGTCGTCTTTAGAAATAGTGCAGTCAAATTTCAAAAATTTTGACCATAAATTTCTCAATATATACAATGAATTGCTATATAAAATTACCACCATTAGATTTATAATGAAAAATACTATCATAAAAGTATAATATTGCAATTATTAATAACATATTATGTAAGAAATTATCAATCAAAAAGTAACATTAGAAACCGTAAAAATTAAAATTATGTCAATTAATATGAAACTGAGGGAGTATTAGCTATAATCTTTGAAATCAATGTTTTTGTAGTTATAGTCAATTGCAATTATTATAGTGTGTAGCATTCATAGACTAAAAGCAACTTTATCAATAAGACCCGTTTCATGTATGATTTTATGAATATAAACAAATAAATAAAATTTAATTTATACAACTTATATTTAGTACTCATGAGGAACTTCTTCCTATAACATCAATAGTATAAACTAATATTACATACATATATATATAATATATATATATCAGACCTGTTCAACATTAATGGTCAAGTTTCGACTGTCGTTTCGACCGACATTCGGGCCATCCGCCCGACATTGACCTATGGACCACGGGCCGGGTCAACGGGCCGACAACTATACAATATGAATTTTTAATATATGAAAAACGTAAAAATTTATGGATTTAATTTACGTATTTAGTTGGGTCATCGGGTCGGGTCGGCCGGGTCACAAAAAGTAGAACCTAATCTAAAAAAAAAAATATATTTAGCCGGGCCGGGTCGGGTCACAAAAAATAAAACATAAACTAGGATTTTTTTAAAAAATTAATGCATTTAGTCGGGTCATCGGGCCGGGTCGGGTCACATACCCTTGGCCTGAGCCCAGCCCGACCATGCTTCGGGGCCTCGACCTTTTCGGGCCGGGTCACCGTCTAAAATTGTGGCCTTGACCCCAATGTAGGCACACACACACACACACACACACACACACACACACACACACACACATATATATATATAGGAAAATTGGATTCTAATAATCCCTACTTTTACGAATTGTATAGCAATAATCCCTACTTTCATTTTCTATTTTAGTGGTCCAAAAAAAATTAAAATTGTGATTCGATGGGACTGTAGTCAAGTGGTGGTATTTGGTGGTTTCTTGGCGTGTCTGGTGAGCGTGTTTAACTAAGAAATTATTATTTTAGTTGTATTCTAGTGGTCCCATTTAAATTGTATTGTATTCTAGTAGGCTCATTGACATATTTATTGTATTTTGGTGGTCCTATTTCATTGTTGATTATATTCTGGTGGTCCGAATTCTTGGCCAAACACACTCTAGCCAGTATACGTCAACAAACCACCGAGTCACTACCATTTGACTCGGCGGCATCCCACTAGAATGTAATTTTAATTTTTTTTGGAACACCAGAATACAAAATGAAAGTAGGGATTATTAGAATCCAATTTCCCTATATATATATATATATATATATATATATATATATATATATATATATATATATATATACTCCCTCCGTTCCATATTAAGTGTCATTTTGTTGACTATCACGGTCTCCAGTATCACTCTTTGATTGATAATTTCTTACATAATATTTTATTAATAATTGTAATATTATACTTTTATGGTAATATTTTTCGTTACAAATCTAATGATAGTAATTTTATATAACAATTAACAAGTCATTATATATATTGAAAAATTTATGGTCAAAATTCTATAGATTTAACTGCACAATTTCTAAATACGACAGTTAATATGGAACGGAGGGAGTGTATATATATATATATATATATATATATATATATATATATTTGGAAAAACGGAAAGTAATTCCATTAACAAAACAGAGAAAGCCAAATACAAGTTGTGCCAGGAGCAACAGTCCAAAAAAAACAATAGCACCAAAAACTAAGCCAAAAACAACTAAGCAACTCTAAGCTTTACATCGTTACAAATAATTTGGATCAAAACTGAAACATCTCTAGCCTGGTTGTTTTGAATTCTGTTGTTCCTCTCATGCCAAACATGATAAACAGTACTAGCAAAAATCAAAGCAATCTGGCGTTTGTTTTGGGATCTACCAGCAAGCCAAGTTCTCCGATCTTCCCATTCAATAGAAACACAGTAGAAAGAAGAAACCACAGCGACAACAATCAGCAAGGAGAAGGAACAGGTAAAGAATAGATGATCATTTGATTCAGCTTTATGACAGCACAAACAACATCTATTAACCCAAGGAATCCCAAATAACTGAAGACGGTCTTGGGTTAATAATCTACGAAGCATCAACATCCAGAATGTGAAGGTATACTTAGGAATACTCAGTTTATGCCATACCAAAGAATACCAAGGAACAGATTCACCATGATTTTTCAGAAATTGGTATCCTTTTTGAATAGAATACTGGTGGCCTTCCTCATTTAGGTCCTTAAAGAGCCCAATTAGCTCATCCCGAACCCTCAGCAGGCGCTTCCAATACCAACTCACATTTTGCTTCACTTCACATTCCAATATATTATGTCTTCGAAGATATATGTGGTGAACCCACTTTACCCACAGAGATTCCTTCTCCAACATAATCTGCCAAACAAGGTGTCCCAAAGCAGCCTTGTTCCAAGCAGAAGCATCCCTTATACTTAAACCACCTTCCTTCCTTCCTTCCTTCCTTCCCCCCCCCCCCCCCACAAAGAAAAGAACAACACAATCTAGTAACATCATCAATCACACTTGATGGAAAAATAAAAATTTGTACCCAGTAAGTATGAATAGCCATCAGAATACTATTCACCAGTTGAACCCGACCAGCATAAGATAATTTTTTCACAGCCCAACCATTTAGTCTCTTTGTCATTTTTTTCAACCAATAAAGCACAATCATGCCTATTAAGCCTAGTAGGCTTAACAGGAACACCCAAATATTTGAAAGGCAAAGATCCCCTTCTAAAACCAGTATTCTCCAAAATAGATTCAATACATTCCTTATCCATACCAGCAATTGTAATATCAGATTTGTTCTTGTTAGGGATCAAACCAGTACACTCAGAAAAATGATTCAAAGCAGATATCAAGATATTAATACTCATTGGATCTCCATCACAGAACAGTAGAAGATCATCAGCAAAGCATAAGTGTGTAAGTGAAAGAGACTTATAGAATTGATGATATTTGAAATCAGAGTGCATAGCAGCTTCCTTGATAGCTCGACCCAAATACTCCATAACAAAAATGAAAGGAAGAGGTGGAATCGGATCACCTTGTCTCAAGCCACGCCCACTTTTGAAATAGCCAAAAGTTCCACCATTGAAGGCAATCGTAAAGAAGCAGTGGAGACACAAATCATCACCTAATTGACAAACTTCATAGAAAAGTTGAGAGCCAGAAGCACACTTTTCAAGAAGGACTAATCAACAGTATCATTTGCCTTCTGGATATCTACTTTAATCAAGGAGCTGGGAGTAACACCTTTTCGTTTATAAAACCTCACCAAGTCTTCTGCAATTAGGATATTGTGCAATTAGGATATATATATATATATATATATATATATATATATATATATATATATATATATATATATATATATATATATATATAAAATAATCAGGTCATTTACTTCGAAATATAGATTCACTAGGTTTAAATTAGGTTATTTTTTGTGTCAATTAAAATTTGAGGTTAATTAGATTTAGATAAGTCGACAAAAAGCACAAGTTGTTAAACATTTTTCCTAGATTTTTATGGTTACTAGCTACAATTTACATTTTATGATTGGTTGTTTAGGATGTATTATTGAGACTAGCTGTAGCACCATGCCATGATTTGTTGCAACTTGCCCACTAAATTGATGTGAAAAAGACCCACCAAAACAATATGATAGGTAAAGTCCTAATCCCAAAAGGTAAAATATTTAAATGAAATTGGATACCATTTTTATTTTTTAAGATTAAATTTTGATAAAAATAAGATAATATAGACATTTTGGCACTTATCTTTTATATATATATACACACACACACACACACATGTAGTTCACTGGTTTAATTTCCCATTGTTTGGAGTATGTAAGCATGAAGTTTTTTATCTCTTGATTTTCCAAGTAGTTTTGGAATGGTTTTGTTTTCGATTGTTAAAAGATTTATTTTGGGTCCGTTGGAATTGACACCTCTATGTACTTTCGTGCATAGGAGAAACATTGATGATATTTAGATCCCCCAAACTTTAGCATTAGAAAAACTACACTGAAATTTGATTTTGTTGTTGAGGTTAACACTTATCAAATAAACACCGAGAGTGATCATATTTGAGATAAAGTTACCCTTCATTGTCCAAAAAAAGTAACACATATCCCACTTGCCAACTTGCCTTATATAGTGAAAGATATGCTATATTAAAACCCCAAAAATCCTTGAATTTCTATGCTCAAAATCAACTTCATAGCAACTCATCCTCCTTCTTCTTCTTCTTCTTCTTCTCCTCCTCCTCCTCCTCCAACACCAATCCATGTCCACCGAAGCGAATCCCCCGATCGATTTCGACCTCGACAATGCCCTCGTGATGCCAACCTCAATTGTAATGCCCCGACCCCCTCCCGGGCCGCGGACATTACCGATAACTGCTTCAAAAATCACTGACTGGCCCCACAAATCACCACGAGTCTTTCCAGCGTGCACCTTGGTGATATAAGTAGTCATTTCAATCCTCTTAAGCCACACTTAACCATATACCCGGGGTATTACAATCAATTCCCATCAAGAACTCTTGTGGCGGCTCGACGATGAATATGGAGTCATCCATGGAAGAAGTAACATTTGAGGAAGTGCCAATAATAGTAGCAAGAAAAGGTGATCAAAACAAGGTTTGTACAATATGTATGGAGGAGTTTGAGGTTGGAAATTGTGGTAAACAAGTTTCTTGTGGACATGTCTACCATTTGAATTGTATCGAGACTTGGATTTCTTTATGTAATACCTGTCCTATTTGTCGCGGTAAGATCATTTGTAATTGAAGTATTGTATTTTAGATTAATTTTTTTTATCTAGATAATTTTTGAATACATTAAGAAAAATAAGTTAAAAAAAAGTATTAAGTTTCAGATTTGATCTATTTTGTTATCTATTTAGTGATATTCCTATGGGTTATTGACCATGAAGGACGGTCCATAAGTCAATTTGACAGTTTGGTCTGAGCTGGACTGGGAAGTCCTTATTTGCATTAAATTTGTCGGGCCATGATAAGGTGAGGTAGTTGCATAGGTGGCAAATGTGTGTATTTAATAAAAGACGTACTAGACATCTAAAATTTAATAAAATACTTAGTGGGCAATTTTTTTCCCCTGATAGTTAATGTTCTAGTACTTTAACATTAACATTTTTTTTAGTAATTTTCACATTCTGTAAATATCTAACTAAAATAAACAAAAAAGTCCAACACTATAGTCCAGGCCCAACTTGAATTGGTTGCTAATAGTCAATTACCCAATAAATACGTCACCTGGGCTCAAAAGTACATCGTTTATTTTTAATTTTTAATATTATTGGTGGCCCAACTTGAATGGGTCAAAGCGTGTGACCCTACTAGGCCCAATCTTACTTGCCCAAGCGGATCCTCTAAATTTTATTCCATCCGTACCAAATTATTGGTCTAGTGTCCACTATTTCGATTTTGGATGTCTCAAAATTATGTCCACTTTCCTGAAATGAAAAATTTTATTTTATTAAAATGATTAAAATAACTTTAATTTGAATTTTGAAAGTGTTTAAATAAGGGAGGAAAAAGTATAAATAGTATTTTTGAATTTAAAACTAAAGGTCTTATCAGTATTTTGTTATGAATTGAGATTAATTTGTTGATTTTCCTTACGATGTGTGTTAATTCAAAGGAGACAAATATTTTAGGATGGAGGGAGTAATACTTTCTCGAGTTTTCACTTCAATCTACCTTTTAAAACATGCAAAAATTATGAGATGGAGACAAAATTCAATGAGGGGACAATTTTGTAATTTACATGCCATAGTTCAAATTAAATAAGGGGTATTTCTGTAATTTTCGCTGAACTTTCTTTCGAGACTGCCTATATTTGGATCTCCCAGACCGCGCTCAAACGTGTTTCCCACGTGAATTTGTTGTTCTTTAGGGTTTATAATATTTTTTTGGCCTATGCTCAAGCCACTCTAGTTCACCTCTAAATTTAAAGGACCCCATAACCATCGGTCAAGAGTTAGATTCAATCCATTCATATATTGCTCGGAATTTTAATCTATTGGATCACCTTCATCCCTCTTTTGTTTGGTCGAATTCAATCCACTCTGTATCATCCCTAAACTTAAAAGATTACTTAGTGATCATTCATCACATCAGCGAGTGATCCTCTAAAATTTATCTTTAAAAATGACCTAAAGGAGTCTACATTCAAACTTTGCAAAACATTTTAAAAGTAACTTAAATTATTCTTTATGAATATTATGGCCCTGTTCTTTTATGCGGCTAACTGCAGTGAGCCGGTGTCACAACACACCACATTTTGCCTCAACCCACCACAATATACCAATCCACCATAATTTACCGCAATCCATCACAATCAACTTTTTCAAATTTATTTTATTTCTTTATTAAAAAGTTAAAATCTCACTTTTTCCAATTACCTTTTCACATTTACCAACACAATTTACAATTATTAAAAACAAACCCACCACAACTTACCACCATAGTTATTAAAATCCCGATTCTGATTTACGATCCTACGATTTTATGGTCCAAAATTCTCGAAACGATTCTACTATTTACACACAATTCACGATCCTACATGGGCTAATTTTCGATCCTAACTTCCTCATAGTTTCGACCTAGGATTCCGATTTTAACAATCTTGCTTACCACGACCCATCACAAACCACCACAATTCCACCACACCCACCACAATTCTACCACATCACACCACACTATACCGCAGCCAGTCGTATAAAAGAAGAGGGCTATAATTTCTCTTTCAAGGTGACAAAATACCAAATATAGAGGACGTATGGAAGACATGACACCACCATATGTCATCAATAGTTTGGTCAATTTGGTAGGATCATATCTAACACTAATTTAATTATAAACTTGTAGTTTAAGAGGATTTTTTCCCATAGTTGCATCACCTTGATGACTAAAGTATTTGATATCTTTTCACGTTCACCTTTCTCTCTTTGGTTGAGAACTAGATGTACTCCTATGCTAATCCAATGAGTTGATGGGGATGGAAATGGGTCGGGTTCGGGGTAGTTAGAGTCGTACCCTTACTCGTATCTATTTTTAAAATCAATACCCTTACTCTTACCCATATTTAGCGGGTACTAAAAATTAATACCCTTACACGTGCCCACCAGGTGTGCGGGTATAACAGACACTGTTCAGGTATAAATAAAGATTAAATTATACCACTCATTTTATACCTATATGCATAAATTTACAGATTGTAGTCGGGTACTTCAACTACAATTTTAGTCAGACTGGAGGGACTGAGGGAGGACTGTCAGCAGTGGTAGTGTGAGTCATGGAGGAATCCTACACTAGTATTCTTCATAACTAAATGGAAAAAGGATTCACGAGAAAGTGTACTGGGTCCTTTAGATGTAATGCAATAATATGAGTTTTATGGTTTTTTTTCCTTCAAAATTATAGGCTGAATTACAGGCTGGGCTTGGACATTGAGTATGGGCTACGGGGAGGGCGAGCCCTGTGACTTGGTTTTTTAAGTGCACGGGCGGATTCTTTGGTACTCGTACCAACACTCAACCCGTACCCGTCTTTTTTTAAGAAATAGTACCTATACCCGTTTTTCCCGGTACGGGTATTATTGTCACCCCTATTGATGGTTAAAACATGATCAAAATAAGCATGCATGCATACATACATACACACACGTGCGCGCGCGTGCACACACACATATATATATATATATATATAAACTTGGTGAGTATGTGAACATGGATGGATATCGAGTATATATTGTCTAAGAAACTATCAATGAATATGAAACTTTGATGAATATGTGGACATGGATGAACATCAAATATCGTTTTTTAGGACATCCAACATTATCTAAGAAGACATCAAATTTGAATGATGAATTGATGTCTCTTTCTGCATTCGATAGACGGCGTTGAAGAAACCCCTCCCTTTCTTCTCTTAGACTCCATTAAAGCACCCATCAATGTAAGGTAGATGATGGCAATAATAATGATGATGATGATAATTCATGTACTTCCTCCCATTTTAATTTTATAGTATTATTGGGAGAGTGTTTGTCATTATAATAACTAATAATATTAATTTTATATAATTATTTTATATATATTAAAAAATTATATATATATTTTTTGAATCCATAGTTCAGTAAATGCATAAAGACAGCTTGTTAAAGGGGTTATGAAATATTTAAACTATTATTTGAACATCTAAGGTCCAATGTAATCAATATTATCCATGAATATGATATGAATGTGTATACTTAGCTTGTATATATGATCAAAAAGCTAAGTTGAACAGTTCCATTGACGATTATTTTATTTATTCAAATATCCTCAATCTAATCTAATAATAATAATAATAATAAAGAAACTTTTTATATCTTTCACCTAACAACGACATATACAGTCATTTTGACTAAAAGTGTACATCCACATTGGCAACTTGTGATTATAATTTGAGTTTACCCTACAAAAGGGCAACTTCCAAATTTAGGCATTAATTATTTCGTGTACTTTTTCATAATACTAAACTTGAACAGATCAGGTCACCGTTCTTTTATACAGTGGAATTGTGGTGCAGTAAGTTGTGGTGCGATAAATTGTGGTGGGTTGGGGTAAGTTGCGGTAAGTTGCGATGGAAAGTAATAAATGAGTGTTGATATTAGTGAAAAGGTAAATAATAGATTGCGGTAGATTATGGTGAGTTGCGGTAGGTTGCGGTAAAGTACGGTGCGGTAAGTTGCGGTAAGTTGCGGTACCACATAAAAGACGATGCCATTGAACTTTTATCAACTATAGGGTTGACAAAATTTTGTCCGATATGAAAGTACAAATTCTTCGATCCGGAAAAAAATTCGGTTTGGTCCAAATTTGATTTTGACATTGTTTGAATTGATTGAATATCAGACACAATGTTTCTCCTTTTCTATTGTCCGAACCTAATTTTGACCCGAAATTAGCCATGTCCAAATTCTCCAACCCGAGAAAAAAACTGGATCCTGATATCAATTTCTCATTCAAATTTTAACATTGACCGAATTTATCCAACCTAAATTTTTCTGGCGCTAATTAAACAAGGCAGCTTAATATGTTAAAAATAATTTTATTTATATCTTGAGTCTTAATGAAGAATTTAAACGATCATTATCAATCTTTTTTATGCATGACATCTTTCTTGCATAAGTTTTTTATTTTGTAATAGTTTTTTTCTATTAATAGTTTTTTTTATTTATTAATAGTTTTTTTTTTTTGATTCTTTGCATGTGTAAAAAGGACGTAGGATTAAGGTGGTGGTGGTGTTAGGTTCCTAATCTCTGTTTCCTTCTACCTTCCACATGCCTGCCTCAATTCGTACCTTTTCATTACCTAAATCCATCTCATGCAATCTATATAATATATATATACCGCTAAATTGATTGAAAATTCAGATATAATATTTTATATATTTTAATTGTTCGAACACAAGCATGACTCGAATTTACGTAAGTCTCATTTGAAAAAATCCGAGTAATGATCATCATTTTTCGTTCGAGTTCGATTTTAGCATTAATCGATTAGGTGGAGCCATTTCAATAAGAAGTTTAAGCTAATAGTTGAAGACTTAATCATGGTCTTACACTTGTAACACACCCCTCACACAAGTGTCCTTGCGCAATGAACACATGGGACTGATGAGATTTGAACATGAAACCTCATAGTCGGTCTAATTCTTATATCATGTGGAATCATCCCAATCAAAAATTTAAACTAATAATTGAAGTTACAATGATGACTTTATACTCTTACAAATCTGACAAACCAAAATTTGACCCAGATCTGGATAAACACTACATGGAACCACAATGTCGTGTGGTCTAGAGAACTTGGTCTGAAAAAATTTGACCGATTAAGAAAAGTCGGGTATGGTCCCCAAAAATTCATCCGAGTTTAGAAATCATTCAACCAATCATTGTTTGGTTTAAAATTAGATCAGATTCGATAAGGAAAATGGACTTCGGATTGACATGATTTTGGGGGGAAATCCGAGTTCAGTCATTTAGACAATCGAACAATGGTCAGACCTGGTTTGTGGACGTCCGAGTAATAAATTTGTTAAACGAAAAATCAATTTGACCCGAACCCAAACTTACTCGAAACCGAATTTTCTCCGTTCCTATTGAGGCCGTGTTCTTTTCTGCGGTTGACAAACTGCGGTGCCACAGTCTACCGCAATTTACCACAATCCACCGCATTTTACCGCAAATCATTACTTTTCTCTCTCATCATCTTTCTCTCTCCTCACTTTTCTACTCTACTACCTTCGTCCCAAATTGTTTGTCCATCTACCTAACTCCCTTGTCCCAAAATGTTTGTCCATTTTATAATTCCAATGATTGTAATTCCTATTATACCCCTAATAAATACTCTTTTGTTTCTTTTTTATTTTTCTTCATATGAGAAAAGTAAGGACAATTTTGGTACATTACACATTTTTCACCCCATTTCTCATGACCATTAAACTTTTAAATATAGTTGGATGGACAAACAATATGAGACGGAGGTAGTACTTTTTACATTTTCTCCCCTCACCTACCTCACATACTAATAATCTACCACAATTCCACCACACCCTACCACACCATTCCGTAGAATACTGCATAAAAGAACACGGCATGAGCGCATAGTTCAACAACCGTAGTTTCACCTTTTTCCTTTTGCGTTGTCATGTCGTACGTATCATCTTCTATTCATTCTTCCGCGTATGTGTCACAGACAGGTCCACCCTCCTGCATGGTCCCTAGCAGCACAATATCACCACTGTATAAATTCAGCCACCTCTTCGATATTTCACATACACAAAAAAAAATTCACTCAAAACTCTTTAAAAAAAAACCCACACTTTCTCTCTCTAAAACTCTCCCACTTTCTCTCTCTAAAACCCACCTCTACATCAATGGCGGCCTACTCATTCGACAGCGTCTTCGACCTCGACGACGCCCTCACCATGCCGCCGCCGCCTCCTCCGCCGTCCGCCGCCCCGTTTCCGGCGGATGTGGTGGTCGACGCGGCGGAGTTTCCGGCGGTGGCGACGCCGCGGGACGCCGTGTGCTCAGTCTGCACAGAGAAGTTCGCCGGAGAAGGAGGCAGACGAATCCCGTGCGGACACGTGTTCCATGAGGGGTGCATCGCCACGTGGCTTCACGTCCGGAATAGTTGCCCGCTTTGTCGGACGGCGGTCGTCGTTGACCAAAACCAGAGGAAGGGGCACAGAAAGTCAACTCGTTAAATCCCACTTGCATGGTTGCATGTGTAGGTTGGTTGATACAAAGTCCAAACAGCTGGATATTTATTTATTCTACTTTCTTTTTTTAAAAAATTTATCAGATGATATTTATTAGTACTGTAGATGTAGTCATGTAGACAAGAGATTATGTATTTTATTTTGGTTTTTATATAATTATATGAATAAAAATATTTACGTGGAGATATTGGTAAAGTTCTCTCTCGTACTGAATTTTCGCGTGACTCAAACTTTAAAAATTTTGATCATTAACATCTCAATATATATAATGTTCTACTGCCTCCGTCCCTTTCAAAACTAACTTTGCAAAACCGATGTGTCTTGGAAATAAAGCGAAAAAATTATGTATGGATAAATATACCTCTTATTAAGAGAAACAGAAATAAAAGGAGGAGTTTAAAGGTGACAAAAATCTCATTAATTAATTAAGGGTATTATAAGAATTTTAATTATTGGAAATGTAAAATTGAAAAATAAAAAGGGACAAGGTAGTTAGAAAAATTGACACTTATCAAGGGACGGAGGGAATATTATATAAAATTATTATCATTGGTTCATAACAAAAAATATTATCCTTAAGGCATAATGTAAGTTTTTGATAAAATATGCTACGAGAAATTCTTAGTCAAAGAAGAAAATTAGAGATCGTGTAACATTTATTAGACAACAATTATTGTGATGGAGGTGGTATGAATTTCTACTTAAGTCGTGTGATGCGCAAATGGTGCAGTATGGTGAAATCTTGAAAAATATGGTAAGGCGTGAAATGGTATGATAAAATTTATGGAAATTGTGATTGATATGGTAGATGATGAAAGAAAATGTGAAAAGTAGAAGAGAAAAGTTAGGAGAGAAAAAAAGTGGGGAGATATATTGATAATGACTATGAAAGTATGGTGCGGTGTGGTAGAGTGTGTGGAAGAATATTAGGTAGGATAGTGAGTTGTGGTATACTGCATCGCACCATACAAAAGAACAGGGTCTTAATATTGTCATTTAATTTACTATTTTCTTTTCTACCTTGAATTTGTTGGGCAATCTTCTTTTTTATTTGGGAAATTGGACGGTAATATACCGACCTTTAGGGGTGTCGAATAGCAATATACCGACTTTCATTTTTGGACAGTAATATCACTGGCCTTTATAGTTTGGTGACATTAATGTACCTCCAAGGATTTGCACCCTAAAAATTAACAACAAAACTAACCCCTTAATCCTAAAAATACCGAATACAAACACTCAACACCCCTAAAAATACCTAAAAATGGCACCGGTCTTTTTGCACCGCCTGCCACGTCAGACCGTCAACCGATTCGCCGCACAGAAAATCCTTGAAGGTATATTAATGTCACCAAACTATAAAGGTTAGTGATATTATTGTCCAAAAGTGAAGGTCGATATATTGCCATTCAACACCCTAAAGGTCGGTATATTACCATCCAATTTCCCTTTTTATTTTCAAAAATGATGTCTGAGGACGATCTTTTAAACGTATTGTCCTATTATTAGAAAGTCTATTTCTTGTAAAAGAAAATTTCTCCATTTATAAAGCAAATTATTGTTCTTTGAAATTATTTCTAGTAATTATTTGTATTTCTAGATAGGTTGGCGCCTAACATACAAATTATTTTGCTTGTTCTAATTAAGAATCAAAAACAAAAATATATTGTGTTGCCTTGTATTAAATGGGCAATCCAAAGGAAACCAAATGTAGTTTTAATATTGTTGCTTTGGACTGATTTGGACTGTCATCAAAATATCAACTTTTATTCATTCTCATTCAACATTGTTTTATATATTCTGGTATTGTTCAACATTGTCCACCACCATAAACTGTTTATTCAAATTGATTGTCACCCTCATATAAGAATTTGTTATTTATTTTAATTTTTGGATGAGTACTTTAATGAGATCCTTTTACTCATGGGCGAATCCCAGACATGGCTATTGGCGGCCGCGATTACACGTAACATTTAAAAAAAATCAATAATTCAGTATAATTTGTGAAGAAAGTTATTAATTTTATGTGAATTAGATAAATAAAATAGTGTATTGGTCACTTCTAATCAGAACGCATAAATCCACCACTACTTCTATTAAATAACCTTGGTTATGTTTTTTTTAAAGAAAAAAGATCCCCTATGGACTCAACTTTGTTATTAGTAGGTAATGGGTCATGAGCTCATTTGGTATGAGTTGTACTGTGGTATCCCACAGGTCCCAAGATCGATTTTTGGGAGCAGCAACAGGCGTGTAATCCTTGTATGTCTGGTTTCCCCCTCTCTCCTGAATTGGTGGACTCATTGGGCTTTCCCTGAGATAGAGGGCCTAGTGGGTGACCCGACTTACCATTGTAAAAAATAATAATAATAATAATGGGTCATGGGGATAAAGGTTTTCCACCAAATTTAAAATGTTCATTGAGCTGGTTGTTTTTATAAAGAAGGTAAGACATATACAATGTTAAGTAACTCTTCTTTCAACTTTTCTTTCAAGAGATTTATTTAGAGAATTTTCATATAATATAGTAGAAAATTCATTGCAAGAATTACAATATCGAACGGGTTGCCATTGTTACAATATAGAATTATTCCTTGGCACAAATTTAACCATAACCTTAAATTTTTGGTTGGAGTAGTTCTCATACATAATATCAGATCCTCAAAGTTAGCTTTATGAGCTAGAGGGGCTTTTGCTGCATATATTTATTGTTCAAGTCCAAAGGACCAAGGACATATCATATGAGAATGTATATTAAAGCATAAAACTATTCTTGCACTTTTAACCACCAATTTAAATTTACATATCCAACAATATAATAATTTTATACGCTAACACTTATATATGGGATTGTGAGGTGGGTGGTTATCAATATAGTCCCGTTACACACCTACCTAATATTTAATACTAGTTTTCTACTTGAAATGGTTGCATGTACTAATGATCCATTTAATAAATATGTCAATTTTATGTTAATATTGAAAAACATGCATCTTAAACTTACATACTCAAAATCACTAAATTAGGTAAAATTTGGATCGATTCATATTTGTGGGTTTTCTATGAATAGGCTTATTGTCAACATTAGTGTTGTCAAAATTTAGAATATTGTCAACATTAGTGTTGTCAAAATTTAGAATACGAGTCAAATTCAACTTCAAATTAATTGACACTTTGACTAAATTGACTGTTAATTATTCACAAATTACAATGAGTTATAATATGAAACTAACTCCATTGTAAACTTTAGTAAGGTATCTTTTTAATGACAGTAATTTTATATAGTAACTAATTTTAATTTATGAGCAATTAACGGCCAAAATTTAGTCAAAGTATCAATTAATTTGAGACGGAGAGAGAGTCTATATCAGCAGTCCCATAAAATATGCATGCATCACGATTTAGCCTACACCTTTTTCCTATATGACAGTTTTTTTTTTCTTTTTTTTGTTTGATAGTATTTCTATGTGACATTTAGGAACAGAAAATATTCAACAAAGTTGACAATTTTTGACAGGACCAAAAAATTGTGTGGTGGAGTTTATGAGATGTAACATTCTCTTCTATGTGATTACGTATGTATAATGGACCTCTATGGTTTAACCAAGGCCTAAGGATCTAGAAGATTCATCGGAGCTAGATATAACCCTGTTCTTTTCTGTAGTTGGTTGTATTTAACCATACTAATCATATTTTACCCATTTTAGCATATCATACTAATTTTCTTGGGACTTTTGTGAACTATAAATTTTTTATTTTCTTTGTTTATTTTGTGAAGTAAAATTGTGTAATTTTCATTATTAATTTATGAAAATAAAAAGTATAAAAAAATTAAACTATTGAGAACAAAATTTCCTGATTCTTTTTTTCAGTCCCACTGAGACTAGGATTGGGATCAAAATTTTGGTCACGATTATAACTGGGACCAAAATTTCAGCCCCAATATTACTGGGTTTGGGATCTTCATAAATGACCAAATATGGGTTCCGCACTTCTACTTACCTCTAGTTTTAACTTTCGATGTTAAACTTTTACCCGATTATAGTGACAATAATAGAAAATAAACATTAGTTAAGCCTAATGCATGAAATCTTATACAATTTTTGAAAAAGAAAAAGAAGAAATCTTATACTACAATTTGAACACAAGTACTACCTCTATTTTTATTTAAGTGTCGTCTAGGTATTTGTGTCAAAAATTTTAACCGTTAATATCTTGATTTATATAATGATTCATCAAATAAAATTAATATCATTATATTTGTAGTATAAAACTCTATTGAAAAAGTATAATATCGTATTTTTTTAAAAAAAAATATTGTGAGAGAAATTGTTGATTCAAAATGAACCTCAAAAAGTATGAATGACAGATAATAATAAAAAACGGAGGGAGTATTTATCAATAATTACCCTCGTTACTAATAGTGAGTAGACAATTTAAGAGTCGTGAATAACATGAGATAAGATTTGTCCCCCAAGATGTCAAAACATTCCCATTATGATCATGAACATTAGATTGTGACACAAGTCAAAGATTTTTCTTCAGTAAAAACATAGTAATAGTGTTCAAAGTTAACCTACCCTTGTAATTAATATGCGGCAAAAATTTTACAGCAATAAAGTCAGATTAAATTCATGTATCATGTGTAAAAACTTCCAACATATATTATTAATTATCATACACATACGTGGCTGCTTTTAATTCTACAATTTTTTTTTCAAAAGTTGACAAAAAAAAGGTCTCTTTTAACTGGTAGTCTAATTGAGGATGATTTGGTGGCAAAATTTCTGGAAGTTTTTCCTTCATATTGAGATTTTTTTGAAAGAATGATTGTTGAAATTTCATTTATACCCTTTATCACCAATTTTAAAATAATACGTGTAGATTACTTTTATGATGACATGTTCACGTGTATGTAATTTTTGGTGAGTTTTGGGTTAAATGGTAATTTCTACATATAGCCAATCCAATAGGTTACTTATGCTAGCCTATTGAAAATCAGCCTTTTGGATCCAAACAGCAAAGTGAATAGGTTATTTACCAAACACCTATCTAGCTTATTTGACTTGGTTAAATCTTCCAACAAGACATTTTTTCCAATAAGCCATTCAATAAGGTGTTTGCCAAACAGGGCCTTGGACCTTGACGGAAAACATGAAATATGTAGATGATTGTCATTTGATTACCACTTCTTTTTATAAATAGAACCTTACTATATAATAAATGACCATTATTGAGACTTCAACCATCAATCATGTTGGGGAGAAAAACGTCGTCAGAGCAGACTTGCAGCGGAAATAGGTAACATATCAGATGTTTTGGATATCAAGAACAATAATGTAAAAATAACATAAACACAAGGAGACAAGATTTAACATGGGAAACTCAACAGTTAGGCGAAAAACCCACGAACGGCGCACAAACATGAACAAACTCCATTATCAAAGTTAGAATACAACAACAGATCTCTTCTCTTTCTAGAAATCAATAGGAGATATACAGATCTACTCTAGTTGACCAAATTACATGAGAAGAATATCATTCTCAAGACTCTCATATGACAACTCTTATAGCCCTAATGAATCCATCTGCTCGCATCTCACTCCTCCCGTTGAGCTAGGAATGCGCTTCAAGGAATCCTCAGCATTTCTGCCATGACGCTCTCCATGAAACACCCGGTGCTCTCTCCATGAGACACTCCCACAAGACACACATAATACCTTCAACAGCTTGGTAATATATAGGAAAAGACAAAATTTGGTCACCACTCCAATTAGATTTTCCGAAAATTGGGAAATCTAACATAATAAAGAAATCTAAATAATTTTCATACATAATTAAAAAATAAATCATATGACTAACTTAAACAAATACTCCTGACAAATTTAGTATTTAAATTGATGTAATTCATACACTAAACCATGTTTTATACATATCCCTTTTCTCTTGGAGCTTACCTACCCACTAAAGTTTGATCACTTAAGAGGTTACCACAAGTTTAATTGGAGTTATATATTGAAAAATAATTTCTTATAGTGAAGGTCCACCAGATAGTTTCAATGCAAATTGACTATGCATGCCATATCATCATCCAATATTAATTACTAGGTTTCTAGAAACATTAATGATTGAGTTAGTTAGACAAACATTGACAATAATGAATTGTTATTTTCATCCTTAAAATTAGAAGCTTCTTTAGAAGTTAAAATATATTCGGCTTAAGCTGATGTTTGTAGCCTCAGGAATAATTTTATAATTTAATACGCTCTCTCACACGAATGTCCTTCTAACTTGACGCGTAGATGCTGCAAATGCCTCCTTCACTTTGCGCAAATGAATATGGGGGTGCAGAGATTCGAACCTGAAACCTCTTATTCAAGTCTGGTTCTGATACCATGTGAAACCATCTCAGCCAAAAGCTTAAACTGGTTGTCGGTTTGTCGCCCCAGGAATGATGTTATGGTCTAACATATATATTAGTACTAAAGCATAAAGCAATATCATTCGAACTATATGGAAATTATTTCTCCTAAGTCTTGATCTTTATTGGAATATATGGGGAGCAGAGTTTAATTTAGATAGCAAAAATGATACTCCGCCCATTCCGTATTAGTTATCTTCTTTGGAAATTGTGCAATTAAATTTTAAGAATTTTAACCATAAATTTCTCAATGTATACAATGATTTTGTTATATAAATTACTATATGGATTCATAATGAAAAAAATTATTCTAAAAGTATAGTAATTTAATTACTAATAAAATATTAGTCAAGAAATTATCAATCACATAAGAATATTGGAGATCGTGATAGTCAACTAAGTGATAATTAATATGAAGCAGAGGGAGTATATATGAGATTTGGAATAAGACATTTTCTAAGTGTCTTATCTTTGTTTAAATCTTATACAATTATATATTAAATTGAAAAAATGATATAATTGAGTTCAATAACTATAATACCACATGTAAATTGTATAAAATCATATTTTTATTCATTATTGTTCAAATTTATAAAAAAAATGCATAAAATAATTTAACGGATGAGGTTGATTTGATTAAGGTGTAATTGTATTTATAGGCATAGTGAATGCATGCTCAACTTCTTATAATTGATAATTCATATGAGACGCCTCAAAATAAAAGGTATAAATGAAAGTGAATAATTCGATCCTTGTTCTTCTTTATTAACAAACATTGACCTATTGTCATTTCTTAAATACTTCCTCCGTCTCATATGTACAATCTTATATGGGAATTAAAATTTTTAAGGGAAGATTATTTAATATATTATTATATATTGACTTGAGATAAATTGAAAGAGAAGAAATCTAATACTATCAATAGTTAAATGAATAATAATTTCTGGACTACCATAAAAAAATATAGACTATAGATAATTAGATATATATATATATATATATATATATATATATGAGACTTAGGGAGTATATGTGTATAAACAAATTCATCCTAGTTTGACACATAATTTTCTCAACTTCTTCATATTCAAAGGGGATAATATACCGAAAGTCATGGGATAGGTTAAGAACTTAAGAGTTAAGATTGAAATCTCATATTCTAATTTCCCCTCTCCCATTTATATTATATTATCCCTTGTAATTTTTACAGATAAAAACAAAGGTGATAATAAACCTAAATATGTCCATGACTAGAAAAATGTAACACCCCAACACCCTTAACCACAAGATTATCATTAAACATGCCATAAACCTGTGATTAGCGCAGCGGAAATGACAAGTATTGAGGCATTACCGCCGTCCCCACTGGGGACAAGGCACACAAACCACCAAACTATACATGAATCACCAAAACATGAGAATTGGAATTTATACAACCATCAAAGATATAACTATATATATATAACCACCCTTTTCCATAAATAAAATGGTCTTCGAAACCATAAAGACCACCGGAGTCGGCCAACAACGACGTTCATGACTACCTTGGTCGGGCAAACTCCTACTTTTGCTTATCCTTGCCTTTAACTTGAGAGCTCGGACCGCCTAAAACAAAACATTAAAACAACGCAAAAAAAATGAGTGGGGAAACACTCAGTACGTAAACCTCCAACACGTCAAACCGTTCGAAAACGATTTTAGTGCCGGCATTCAAATTCAATTTAAAAACGGGGAAAGGGATAAACAAGGATAAAATAACTTGATTCATCAACGTAAAAGGTAAAGTACATGAAAGGTAAGATAGGTACTAAAACATAAGTATTTGGTCCCTTACGATCGATGCAATGCATCTCACACACGCGCATGCCCAAACTGATCGAAGTTTGGATTGGGTGATCACGAAGAAATGACATCGCCGTGACACTCTGATCAGGAGTATCATACATAAAAAGAGCTAGCACCTATAAGTAACTAGCACAAAGAAATAAAATGGAACCTTTTAAAACCATAACATAAACATTAAAGCACAACTTAAAATAACCATGAAAACATTAAATGATAATAAGGAGCGAAAAGTTGGACTATTCGCGTACCTTGGGTAGTAGAAAGATCTAGCAACGTGCCTCGAGCTTGGGACGGTTTGGGCGACTTGGAAACTATAATAAGAGCATAAGAAAATTGAGAGTTTAAATAAAGTCCTTGCATTTACAAGCTAGGATGAAAGTAATTAAAACTTGATAACTTAAAAGGGATGAGAAAATAGAAATTTCAGTTTTTGATCAATCAAAGATTTGGTGATAACTTGAGCTAGGAAACTTGGATTTTTGCAAACGAGTACTTTTCGGAAAGGGAAAATCACGCCCTACAACTTTGTCAACTGGCCCGAAGGCTAAAAATGAAAGGAAGGGCTCGGAAAAAGGCCCGGACAGAAGCAGAGCACTTGGAATTAATCATGCGGCTTGGAAATTTAAAGCGAAACTTATGGTGAAACTTGAATAGGATCAAAGAGGCTTATGATGTAAAAAGTATCCTTAATAACCAGCTTAGAAGAGCATAGAATTGGAGTCCTTGAAGGCTTAAGAAGAGAAGATGTTCGGTCATCGAAGACATGAAAGAAACGTTGTCAAGCGACGGAAATTAGATAAGGACATGATTATGAATTTTGGAACGTTTTCGAACCGATGACCGGTGATTTGAAAACATAGAAGGAATGGCCTTGGACTATTTAGACATCGAGGAAACCCATAAACTTATTAGGAAGTCAAGGTACCACTTAGCCATCAACACCACTTAAACGAACTCAAAACCTCATCACTTTACCCCATGGTTTGCTAGTATCTCCATAAACCTTTAGGAGGTAATCCCAAACACTAAAATAGCTTAAATCAACTCCGAAAACCTACTCAATCCATCTTAACAATGACACAAAGGTCTACATCTCATTAAACCCTCCTAGGAGATCAAATTGCAACCTTAAAGTTAGAATTAACTATTAAAATTCTGGGCTGCGACCTTGCTGACGGCCCTCCTTCTCAGCCCCATATCTCACTCACCCGATATCGTATGGATGCAAACTTTATGTTTCCGGAAAGCTTGAAGAACGACCTAAAACTTTTATGTTTATCACTAAAGCCAATAAAGTCTCCAAATGGACGAAAACTTAGCAAGAAGTTACTGACTCAGAAAACGTATATAATTGCACCCTTTCACGGTTTTGCTCGTATCTCGGGCTATACATATCGGATTTTCGAAATTCCAAAGCCTAGAGTTAGATAATCACTTGGGCTATCATTTCCAGTAAAAATCCGGGCAAAAGTCACATTTTTCATCCTCTGTAAAAATCAGATACTTAGACAGAAACTTTAATGCCCTTAATCCCACTTCTAATGTTTGTTTAAGCTTCTAAATCATACCAATTCACAACCAAACTTCAAATTAGCTAACATTCATCATATTTCAAGAAATGAAAATTCAAAACTTACTCAAATAACATCATAAATCTCACATGCAACCATGGATTAAATCATGCTACTTGAAACAATGCTTGTACTAGCACTCCTTCTCCAAATTCTCACCAATTCATATAATTTAAGCACAAAATCACATAATTAACATAACCAATACTTATAATCAGTCCCAAAATTCAATATTCCTTCAACAAACTCACATGCACAAAGATAGAATCATCATCCACCATAAATCTATCAAGAACTCTTCAAGAACACCCAAAATTTACATGCATTCAATCCAAAACTTAAACCCTAATTAACCTAACTTAACCACAACATAAATTCATGCTTAGAAATCATAAAGGAGATAAAAACATCAAGAAAACACAAATTAGAAATTAAATTTCAGATTAGAACATAAAGATTAGAGTTAGGGTTTGAAAATTGTACCACTTGGAGAAGAAATTGAAGGAGAAAAACAAGAGGGGAGATGGAAGGGAGCACGGCCACCGCCTGGTGGTCGCCGGCGTGGGCTACTGAAATTGGCCGGAGAAGAGGGAGGAAGAGAGGAGAAGAGTGAATCTATTGTGTTTCATCCAAATAAAATGACATACACCCATACTAACTCACCCCCTCATATATAAAACACTCCCACTTAATTACTTAACCCCCTAATTAGTAATTTAGGCTACCCAAAAGTATAATTAGCTTGCTAGGTAAAATAATTGGTATCGACTAAAATAAAATTAGGGAACATAAACTTGGTAAAATAATTTAGTATGTGATTAAATAAGTTTACTTGGAAATAAATTGGGTAAAATTAACTAGTATTAAACCACATAAAATAAATTGGTAGGATAACACTAATAAAATAAATTGGGCGATAGAATATGTTTAGGAAGGTTGGGTAACATAAATCGTAATTGAAACGGAAATTAAAATTAATATAACCTTCTTCGGTTACAAACGTAAAATTGAGAACGATAAAATAAATTATATAACTTATCGTAAAAGTATTCATAAACTCGTAATAATATTTATAACTTTAAATTCGAGATAACATAAAATCAACCCGTTTAACCATCGCTTTGCTCGAAACCTGTCGCGCATAAAAATAAATAATAATAATAACAGTAATAACCATATTAACGTAAAAGAAAGAAAATTTTGAACAGCGTAATTTCGTTAATCACTGGGATTAAGGCCTTAATTAATACGGGTTTAGGACGGGTCGTTACAAAAAAGGTGACATCTCAAAACTTCTTAAATACATCTTAAGTAATATATTATAGTTTTTGAGGTGCTAATTAACCCTAGTAGATTTGAAAGGACAATCATTAATAGAAGCTAGATTAATCCACAACATAAAGGCTAATTAGAAATAATAAATATTAATGGGTTTTTGGTTCTATATAATTTGTACTGGTGGTTTTTTAACTAGGAATAATTCAAATTGATTTTTGGGCTAATGATAGTCCATACCTTTATCTTATTTTCTCATAACGTAATACTAACATTTTCCGACAATGAAAAAAATGACGTGGCCAATGGATAAAGTGACATTTCGGCCAATCAGAGTATATACTTTTCGGCTAACAACACATAATGTGATGGCCACATCATTTTTCCATTGCCCTAAAATGCAATATTATGTTGGGAGAAAATAAGATAAAAATATAGACTGTCATTTGACCGAAAAATTACGGTGAATTATTCATAATCACAAAGTCCTTAATGTGGATTATTTATGTAAAACCCCGAAAAATCCAACGATGTTGACCGTGACGTCGTTAATAGAATAGGTTTGACTTCGTTATTTACTGTTGTTCGTAATGTGTTTATTTATGCTAACGCTTGAGCTCGTAGGACCGTTGAGGGACTAACAAGGGTAGAATAGTAATTTATGCTGGTTAATATTATTATGTGATTAATTACGTGAATATTAATTGTTTTGTGATTATATGATTATTAAAATTAATATTATTATTACTATTATTAGAATTATTGGGTTATAAAAAAAAATCAGTTTTAATTGTTTTAAATGGGTTGGGTTTGGATTAGATTGGGTTAATTTGGGCCTAAATGTGTTTAATATAAAACCCCTAAACCCTCATCTCAAACCCTAATCTCTATCAAACCTCAAACCCTAGCTCTCCCTTCTCTCTCTCTGCCGTCCACCTACCAAGGCCCGCAGCCGGCCACCACCCGCAACCTCCGGCAACCACCGCGAACCACCCAGACCACCGCAACCACCTTTCCTCTCTCTTTCGTTCTCTTTCCCTCTCTCCGTTTCACTTTCAATCTCCCCCACCCTCTGCTCGCGCCACCGCACCACCAGGCCACCGCTGCCAGACAGCCGCGCCGCCTCAGACCACCGCCACCACCGTCGGAAATTCCCGGTAACCACGTCCGACCCTCGTGACGCTTTTCTTTCTCTCGCTTTCTCTTTCTCTTTTTTTCTCTCTCTTTCTCTCTCTCTGCAACTGCCCACCGTCGCCCACTAGTCGCCTCGCCACCCAGACGACCACCCCCCTCGCCGGCGAGCATCGCACCACCGCCTTGACATCGCCGGAGTCGCCCAGTCGAAGGAGCCGTTCGAGTTTTCGCTGGTGAGTTGTTGCTCGGGAAACCGACGTCAATCACCTCCCTCCGACGAGCCCACGGCCGACGCCTGCCACCTGCGACCCCGACGCACCCCCTCCGACCGCCGCCCGCCGTCGCCGTCGCCGGAAACCCGCGCCCTGCAACCTACGTAAAACCCTAACCCTAACCCTAACCATAATCTGTTTTAGTTTCTTTATTTTCCTTTCCTTTTTCCTTTTTCTTTTCTGTTTTTATTTTATTTTATTTTATTTTATTTTCAAAAATTAATATTCTGTTTTTATAATTATTGTATTGTTAGTTTTGTAATTAGGGAAAATTATTTGTAATTGTAATTCTTGTTGTAAGTAGGTGTAATTTATTAATTGTTATGTGTAAATTCTTAATTGTTATGTGTAATTGTATGTTATAAATTGTAATTAGATTTAGGTTGTAATAGTTGATTATTAGGTTTGAAAGTGGTTCTTTAATATTCTTTATATTCTTTATATGAATCTTTTAGACCACAATATTATTGTATGTACGAAATTGGAAATTTATTACTTAGGTTAAATTCTTGAATGTCTAGTTGTTTAATCGTTAAGTCCTTTATTGTTTCTTAAGAGTAAATCTTGTTAAGGTTGTTAAATAAATTAGTTAACTTACGACAAGCTAAATTCTTGTTAATAAAATCTTGAATTCTTGAATAGTAGTTAAGAAATTTACATATTGATCTCTTTTAAAAGTTATCCATGATTAAGTTGTTAAGTGAATTAGATTTGTTTAACTATTAAAAGTTCAACTTTGTTAGTAATTCACGTTTCTTGTTAAATCTTGATTCTTGAAAATTAATTAGGTTTCTTGTTTCATTAAGTTAAATATTATATGATCTTTTACTTTTTCTTAGGGTTCATTCATGTTTAATTCATGTTTAATCTTGACTAAATAAGTTAGGTTGAGCTTATTGTTTATTGGTTCTTGGTTCTTGATTTAATCTTGTTTAAAAGAAATTAGTTTTGTCTAGGATTCTTGATTAGAAGTTTAAATGTTTATATGTTCTTTATAGTTTATTTACATATTCTTTAAGTCTTTTCCGAATCTTGACTAAAGAAACTCACATGTTATAACCGTCCTTGTTAATTCTTGAAATATTGAATTAGAATAATGTAGATTTCTTTTTAAGATAATGTTATAATTGTTTTATGCATGACTTTAGGGTTAGTGACAATAGTAAAGTGAATTCTCATGTTTTATAAATTGGTTTTAATGTTAAAAAGTTTGATGTTGGACCTTAGTTGGGTTGGACTATATACCTTTGACCCTAAGTATCGTTTTAAGCCCAAGTTAGAACCCCAAGACCTTTTGGTAAAGGTTAGAACCGAAATAACAAATTAGTTAATAACCGTTAATGGGACAGTTTCGTTAGCGCCTAAAGATCGGGTTGCCACGGCTAGTGTAGTTACCTTTTGATCAAACCCTCTGGACTGGAGGTTCCCTTAGATGTTAGGAACCATAGGAATTTTACGGATTGAACGTTTGATTTGTATAGCACGAGTTATAGTCTTTTTACCAGAACATGTCAGAACTGGACCAATTGGGAAGATGGGTATTTTTAGAGTCCTTCGGGACTGATATGGGCTTAGTCATCAACATAGAAGTTTTATGTGAACGTTATAATCTGTCCTCTGCTTGCTTCTTTTTTATAATAATTGTTGAGTGAAAATAATATGTGATCTTGTTATGTGTTTTCTTGGAAGTGTTAAGTGTAATTTCGTAAATGATAGGAACCTAAGTGTTCCTAGGGGATGGGTTAGGTAGTTAATAGTTAATACTAACTTCGTTAGAACGCGTTTTGATTAGATAAATTACTTTTATTCTAGGCCCGAGTTAATGCGAGACGTTAGTGAGCTCAAGTGTGTTCTTCTTTTGCTGTGCTGTGAATTATATCAGGTAATTGTCTATGCTCTAATCACCACCGGGATGCTCTTTAAATGTGTTTTGATGTTTTATAATCTATTTTGAGAATTGCATCCCGAAAGGGGACTTTTGTGGAAATACGACCATCTGTTTGATAATCTTTTTGATTCGATTGTAATCTTGGTTTAATTGAGTTGGGAAATTGGATGGTCTTTTATTCGAAGTTTTGTTAAAGGTTTTGATAACTTGGGATGGTTTGACTTGAGAGTCGTGAGTTGAGTTTGAATATTGTATAAATAATTCAAGTGGAAACGTTAAGCGGGTTTCGGGGGATAACCTGTTGTGCAGGTGTAACAACCTGCAGGGTTATGGACCAGGAGATCAGGGCTTCCTTCCCTGATATAGGATAGTATTTGATGCCTTTGGTAGGCGATGTTCTTGATGCCTTTGGTAGGCGATATCATTGATGCCTTTGGTAGGCGATGTTCTTGATGCCTTTGGTAGGCGATGTTTTTATGCCTTTGGTAGGCGATGTTATTTATGCCTTTGGTAGGCGACGTTCTTGATGCCTTTGGTAGGCGATGTTACTTTAAGGGATTTGGTATCCCGCCCGCAAATTAAAATATGGATTGGATGGGTTGAGGAAACAGTATGGGTTTAAAGGTTTGCAAAACGTTTGATTTAATCCCTCTCCCCAAAATGAATTGAAATGAACTTAAACTGTTTTAAACGTTAGGGGTAGACATTATTGAGATTTCCCACTCATTTTTGAAATGTTTTGTTTTCAGGTGAAGATCTAAATGCTGGGGACGGGAATTAGAAGTGAGGACGACGAGTCTAGAAGTCCTTAAATCTTTTTATTTGCTTTCGTTATGATGTCTCAAAGTTTGTTTTGAGTTGTTAGTGGTTACCGTTAGCAGACAGTTGTGTTTTCCTTTCTCGCCTTGTATTCCTTCGGGGATACGGCAGTGACGCCCAAACTAATTTGAAGTCTTCCGCTAAGTTTTGTCTGTTAACGTTAGTTTGACTTTGACTTTTTATAATTGAATTTCCGGGGCGTTACAATTTAAAGCCAAAAACCCAAGATTTATTATGATGTTAGTACAAAACAGAACCTGATTGAATTCACAAATTAATGGGAACTTGGTTCACAACATTTGATTGTATTCCTAGTTAGAAAAAGTATTCCTTTATAAGTAAGCCCACCTAATTAATATTCTCTTATGACTAATTAGGGTTCTTTAATACCTACTTAAAAGTAGGTCTCAAGAAATTTGGCACAATTGCTTCTTTGGTTATTCAACACATAGATACGTTACATAGTATTCCGTTTTATATTATTTGTCACGTTTTATTTTCACAGTATTTAAGGTCACTTTTTGATCAATGATTTTTCATAAAATACCTTGTTACAATTGTAATATTTCGTATTATACTATTTTTCATAAAATACCTTGGCACAACGCACACACTGTCACCAGCACCCCACGCCGTGCTTTCACCGTTACACACCCATTCCTCCTGGTGGGTATTTGGGAACCCACATGCTGAATTTTTACGATGAGATCGAACGATACACCAAGGATGTCCCGAACTCCTGCTTGCGTGACAACGAGGAAGCTCAGGCCAATGCTTTTCTACTCACCTTACGAGATGATCCCTGGTGGGGCCATACTGTGCCGTCGTTGCTGCCACCCCTTCTTCCGGAGGAGGGGTACCCACACCTGTGCTGTTGGTGTCAGAGGTACCGCGTGGAGCCGGGGCATCAAATCCCGGAGGTCTTTTCTAGGATCGCCCGGATTGGGATGCGCCGAGTAGAGAGGGTTCAAGTGAATCCAGCTCCTGCACCAGCTGAGGATCATGAGTATGACCCTGAAGAAGATCCGGAGGAGGATCCCACCGAGGACAACGCCCAGGATCCCGAGCCCGAGGTAACCTCTAGGGTCACGGCTGCACCCGCCGTTGAGCCCGAGCATGATATTCCACCCGAGGAGGAGGATGAGGTGGACCGGGAAACAGGAGAAGACCCCGAGGAGGACTCGGGGGATGAGACGAGTGATCCTGAGTGGACTCCAGTTTCAGCGAGGAAGAACCCTCGATGCAGGAGAATCATCTGAGTGGGATGGCTGCTATGTGTTGAATATTGGTGTATAGTTGTCATGTTGATACTTTTGTTAAGCTGTGATATAATCTGAATATTGACTTGTTGTTTCTTTTGGGTAATTGTCCCGATGGGGAATATTGTACATAATTACATTGGTGTATAGAAATATTGTTTTGTGACCTTGTAAAATGTGATGAGAATTCATGAAATAAACTGTTGACATAAGAAATTACTTGGTGAAATAGAATTATGTTTTCGTATTGTTTAGCACCCTATGAGAAGACCGGACCAAGTAGCTACCTTTAGTATGATGTTGAGACTATGGATTGGAAACCCTTTAAGTAGACTAAATCGACCCTTTGAATCAGGATGTCAGACGTGAACGGTACTCAACCTAACCACGGTACTCGGGAGCGCCCACAAGCCGCAAATTAACAACGGCCTCAAATCAGAATCGAATCGCCAACGCTCGCTCATTTGATACTGTGGTCAAGTACAAAGAACAGGGAACGACCTTGCTAGCATGCTAATGATTGAGATGCTCGGTAAGCACGAGGACCTACTGAGGAAAGTGGTGGATCGACAAGGAGGAGGGAGGGAAGATGACCCCTCCGCTCTTCTCCAAAGGTTCAACAGCTTCAACCCGCCCACTTACACAGGGGTAGCTGACCCCAAAGTCTTTGAAGATTGGGTTAGAGAGATTGAAAAGATTTTTGACACAACCCGCTGTCCCGAGGAGCTAAGGGTGGACTTTGCTGCGTACCATCTGAAAGAGGAGGCCGATCTATGGTGGGCCAGCGTGAAGGAGATACGGACTGAAACGGGTTTCGACTGGAACCATTTTAAGATTGTGCTAAAGGATCGATTTTACCCAATTTCCCTCCAGAAGGCAAAAGAAAAAGAATTCATGAATCTGCGTCAAGGGGAAACTAGCGTGCTCGCCTACTCTACAAAGTTCACCGAGCTATCTCGATTTGCATCCGCTTTGGTAGCCACTGAACAGCTAAGGATGGACCGTTTCTGGGATGGATTGAACTGCAGGATTCAGGATCGCATGTCATCGCGGGAGTTCACGTCTTACCAGAACATGCTGAACGTTGCCCTCACTGTAGAAAGGGTGATGCATGACATGGAACGACAGTTAGGCATACAAGGGCAAAAGAGGAAAGAACCACCCCGCTTTAACCCACCTCAACATTTTTCAGGAAAAGAGGTTCCGCCCTAGCAACTGGCAGGGAAATCAGTCTTCGGGGCGTAGACCGTCGAATATTCCAATCTGCAAGGTTTGTGGTCGACCAGGCCATTATCCACGGGATTGTAGAGTAAGGAACGTGCGAGGAGGATGTTTCAACTGCGGAAGTTTCCAACATCAGGTACGTCAGTGCCCTCAGCAGCCGACAGGGGGCCGAAATGGAGGAAATAATGGGAACAATGGGAATTGGAGAGCCCCGCAGACAACATATCAAAACCGGGGAGGCTATAATGGGAAACAAAGGCCACAACAGCAAAACCAAGGTGGATCTGGTGGAAGTCAGAATAACCAAGGGAGGCCAGCAAACCCGCCTCGTCCACAACAACAACCGCCGCGCAACGCTGGAGGACGGGTATACGTAATGAGGAAAGAAGAGGCTGAGAATGAAGCAGATGTTGTGACGGGTACCTTCTCTCTCCACCTCTACAATATCTCTGTTTTATTTGATTCTGGTGCTAGTCATTCTTTTGTTGGACGAGCTATAGTAGAGAAGGCTAAGATGAAACCCTCGGAGAATAGTAAGCCTATGTCGGTAGCCCTACCTACCGGGGATACCATTAGTTGTGGAGAGTTATATGGTGGATGTCCTATAGTGATAGCAGGACAGGAGTTTGAGGCCGACCTTTATATGTTTGACCTAATGGAGTTCGACGTTATTTTGGGGATGAACTGGTTAGCAAAATATAGAGCTCAGATAGATTGTTACAAGCAAAAGGTGACCTTAATGGGACCAAACGGAAAGAAGGTAGTGCATTAGAGTGATAGGCACCTTCATAGCGTACGGATCATCTCTGCCCTCAAGGCCCAGAGGTTGTTGGGTCAAGGTTGTGAAGGATATCTATGCAACGTAATCGACACCAAGGCGGAGGAGCTTACGATTGAGAATATCCCGGTAGTGCGGGAGTATCCTGATGTGTTTCCAGAGGAGATTCCGGGTTTGCCTCCAATCAGGGAGGTAGATTTCTGCATCGATTTGGAGCCCGGGGCCGCACCTGTTTCAAAGGCCCCATATCGTATGGCGCCCGCAGAGCTTAAGGAGTTGAAGACTCAGCTGGACGAGCTGCTAGAAAAGGGATATATACGACCCAGCACGTCACCATGGGGAGCACCTGTGCTGTTCGTGAAGAAGAAAGATGGTAGCATGAGGTTGTGCATCGATTACCGGGAGTTGAACAAGATTACCATCAAGAATCGTTATCCCCTACCTCGTATTGATGATCTTTTCGACCAGTTGCCGGGAGCGACAACGTTTTCTAAGATAGACCTGAGGTCAGGTTATCACCAGTTGCGAATTCGCGAGGAAGATATCTCTAAAACCGCATTCCGAACTCGGTATGGTCATTATGAGTTCGTGGTAATGCCTTTTGGGCTTACAAATGCCCCAGCCGCCTTCATGGATTTGATGAACAGAGTGTTCGAGCCGTTCCTGGATAAGTTTGTAGTGGTGTTCATCGACGACATATTGGTATACTCAGGAACACGAGAGGAGCATGCGAATCATCTGAGAGAAGTATTGACGACTCTACGGAGCAACAAGCTTTATGCGAAGCTTAAGAAGTGTGAGTTTTGGTTGGAACAAGTAGCGTTCTTAGGACATGTGGTGTCTAAGGAAGGAGTGGCAGTAGACCCTCAAAAGGTGGAGGCCATCACCAAGTGGCCGACACCGAAGAATGCCACGGAGATTAGGAGTTTTCTGGGTTTGGCAGGGTATTATAGGAAGTTCGTGCAAGATTTCTCGAAAATCGCCACCCCGTTAACCAATTTGACTCGGAAGTCAATAAAGTTCGCATGGTCGGAAAAATGTGAGCAAGCATTCCAGGAATTGAAGAAGAGGCTTACCTCGGCCCCTATTCTTGCCTTACCTCAAGGGAACGAGGGTTTTGTCATCTACAGTGACGCATCACATGGTAGATTAGGTTGTGTGCTCATGCAGGATGGGAAGGTAATTGCATATGCATCCAGGCAACTGAAGACGCATGAGAAGAATTACCCCACTCATGGCCTGGAGTTGGCAGCAGTGGTTTTTGCGCTTAAGATTTGGAGGCATTATCTTTATGGAGTACACTGCGAGATATTCACAGACCATCAGAGTTTGAAGTACCTTTTCACGCAAAAGGAGCTGAACCTCAGGCAGACAAGATGGTTAGAGTTTCTTAAGGATTACGATGTGAATTTCCAATATCATCCCGGAAAGGCAAATGTGGTGGCTGATGCCCTGAGTAGAAGACCGTATCCTGCTATAAATCACTTGATGACGATGCCGCACGAGTTGTGCGAGGAGTTTAGGAGATTGGAGATTAATGTGGTAACACCTGGGAGGAAAGCTGTATTGAATGCCATGGAATTACAACCTACTCTAATGGAGGAGATCAAGGGAACCCAAGAACTGGACTTACAGCTTGTCAAGATACGGGAAGAAGTGTTGCAAGGGAAAGCCCCTGGCTTTGTGATTCACGAAGACGGTACATTACGGTTTCATAACCGCATCTGTGTACCCAATGTGGAAGAGCTGAAAAGGAGGATTCTAGAAGAGGGACACAATACGCCATATTCAGTGCATCCAGGGGGAAATAAGTTGTACAAGGATCTTAAACAGATGTTCTGGTGGAGTAATATGAAACAAGAAGTGGCAGACTTTGTGGCCAAGTGTCTTACTTGCCAGCGAGTCAAGGCAGAGCATCAACGACCAGCCGGACTTCTGCAACCGTTAGACGTCCCTGAGTGGAAATGGGATTCGATATCAATGGATTTTGTGATAGGTCTACCAAGGACCAGGCGGAAACACAATGCAATATGGGTGATTGTAGATCGTTTGACCAAGTCAGCTCATTTCCTAACCATCGCTAACAATTGGTCCCTAGATCAGCTAGCTCAAGCCTATGTAAGGGAGATTGTAAGGTTACACGGAGTACCCAGTTCTATAGTCTCAGACAGGGATACCAGATTCCAGTCTGGTTTTTAGAAAAAGTTACAGGAGGCGTTTGGCACAAAGCTCAAGTTCAGCACCGCTTTTCACCCAGCTACAGATGGACAGACAGAGAGGACCATCCAAACCCTCGAAGATATGCTGCGAGCCTGCGCTTTAGATCTCAAAGACTCGTGGGATGACGAGTTGACTCTCATTGAGTTCTCATACAACAACAGCTACCATGCTAGCATAGGGATGTCACCCTTCGAAGCTTTGTATGGAAGGAGATGTAGAACTCCCCTATGTTGGCAGGATATCGATGAAGCTCTAACGATCGGACCGGACCTAATACAGGCCACTACTCAGAAGGTTCGAATCATTCAAGACAAGATGAAGGCAACACAAAGTCGACAAAAGAGTTATGCTGACAAAAGGAGAAGACCTCTAGAGTTTGAAGTAGGGGAATACGTGTTTTTGCGAGTTTCACCTACGAAGGGAGTTATGAGATTCGGCCAGTCGGGGAAGTTGACACCAAGGTTTATCGGGCCATACCCAATTTTGGAACGCATCGGGGAAGTCGCATACAAGTTACAGCTGCCGGGAGAACTCCCCAGAGTACACAATGTCTTCCATGTGTCACAACTCAGGAAATATGTTCCGGACCCGACCCATGTGATTGATCCCGAGCCGCTTCAGCTGCAAGAAGATCTGAGCTATGAAGAACATCCACTAGAAATATTGGACCGTAGAGAAAAGCAGCTTAGGAGGAAAGTAGTTCCCTTGGTAAAAGTACGATGGGCGAATCATACCACAACGGAAGCAACCTGGGAAACAGAAGACGAAATGAGGAAGAAGTACCCTCACTTGTTCCAAGCCTAAGGCGCGTCAAGTTTCGGGGACGAAACTTCTTTTAAGAAGGTAATGTTGTAAAACCTCGAGTTTTAGGAGGAATGGAACCGTTAGTTTCCTTACCGGACCGTTAGGGTTAAGTTTAAGTTTAAGTTTCGAGGACGAAACTTCTTTTAAGAAGGTAATGATGTAAAACCCCGAAAAATCCAACGATGTTGACCGTGACGTCGTTAATAGAATAGGTTTGACTTCGTTATTTACTGTTGTTCGTAATGTGTTTATTTATGCTAACGCTTGAGCTCGTAGGACCGTTGAGGGACTAACAAGGGTAGAATAGTAATTTATGCTGGTTAATATTATTATGTGATTAATTACGTGAATATTAATTGTTATGTGATTATATGATTATTAAAATTAATATTATTATTACTATTATTAGAATTATTGGGTTATAAAAAAAAATCAGTTTTAATTGTTTTAAATGGGTTGGGTTTGGATTAGATTGGGTTAATTTGGGCCTAAATGTGTTTAATATAAAACCCCTAAACCCTCATCTCAAACCCTAATCTCTATCAAACCTCAAACCCTAGCTCTCCCTTCTCTCTCTCTGCCCACCCCACTGCCGCCGTCGCCGCCACCACCCGCAACCTCCGGCAACCACCGCGAACCACCCAGACCACCGCAACCACCTTTCCTCTCTCTGTCGGTCTCTTTCCCTCTCTCCGTTTCACTTTCAATCTCCCCACCTCTGCCACCACGCCACTGTGCCACCGCGCACTGCACCACCGCCACCACCGTCGGAAATTCCGTGAACCACGTCCACCCTCAAGACGCTTTCTTTCTCTCTCTTTCTCTTTCTCTTCTTTTTCTCTCTCTTGATCTCTCTTTCTCTCTCTCTGCAACTGCCCACCGTCGCCCACTAGTCGCCTCGCCACCCAGACGACCACCCCCCTCGCCGGCGAGCATCGCACCACCGCCTTGACATCGCCGGAGTCGCCCAGTCGAAGGAGCCGTTCGAGTTTTCGCTGGTGAGTTGTTGCTCGGGAAACCGACGTCAATCACCTCCCTCCGACGAGCCCACGGCCGACGCCGCCACTGCGACCGACGCACCTCCGACCGCGCCGTCGCGTCGGAAACCCGCTACCGCAACCTACGTAAAACCCTAACCCTAACCCTAACCATAATCTGTTTTAGTTTCTTTATTTTCCTTTCCTTTTTCCTTTTTCTTTTCTGTTTTTATTTTATTTTATTTTATTTTATTTTCAAAAATTAATATTCTGTTTTTATAATTATTGTATTGTTAGTTTTGTAATTAGGGAAAATTATTTGTAATTGTAATTCTTGTTGTAAGTAGGTGTAATTTATTAATTGTTATGTGTAAATTCTTAATTGTTATGTGTAATTGTATGTTATAAATTGTAATTAGATTTAGGTTGTAATAGTTGATTATTAGGTTTGAAAGTGGTTCTTTAATATTCTTTATATTCTTTATATGAATCTTTTAGACCACAATATTATTGTATGTACGAAATTGGAAATTTATTACTTAGGTTAAATTCTTGAATGTCTAGTTGTTTAATCGTTAAGTCCTTTATTGTTTCTTAAGAGTAAATCTTGTTAAGGTCGTTAAATAAATTAGTTAACTTACGACAAGCTAAATTCTTGTTAATAAAATCTTGAATTCTTGAATAGTAGTTAAGAAATTTACATATTGATCTCTTTTAAAAGTTATCCATGATTAAGTTGTTAAGTGAATTAGATTTGTTTAACTATTAAAAGTTCAACTTTGTTAGTAATTCACGTTTCTTGTTAAATCTTGATTCTTGAAAATTAATTAGGTTTCTTGTTTCATTAAGTTAAATATTATATGATCTTTTACTTTTTCTTAGGGTTCATTCATGTTTAATTCATGTTTAATCTTGACTAAATAAGTTAGGTTGAGCTTATTGTTTATTGGTTCTTGGTTCTTGATTTAATCTTGTTTAAAAGAAATTAGTTTTGTCTAGGATTCTTGATTAGAAGTTTAAATGTTTATATGTTCTTTATAGTTTATTTACATATTCTTTAAGTCTTTTCCGAATCTTGACTAAAGAAACTCACATGTTATAACCGTCCTTGTTAATTCTTGAAATATTGAATTAGAATAATGTAGATTTCTTTTTAAGATAATGTTATAATTGTTTTATGCATGACTTTAGGGTTAGTGACAATAGTAAAGTGAATTCTCATGTTTTATAAATTGGTTTTAATGTTAAAAAGTTTGATGTTGGACCTTAGTTGGGTTGGACTATATACCTTTGACCCTAAGTATCGTTTTAAGCCCAAGTTAGAACCCCAAGACCTTTTGGTAAAGGTTAGAACCGAAATAACAAATTAGTTAATAACCGTTAACGGGACAGTTTCGTTAGCGCCTAAAGATCGGGTTGCCACGGCTAGTGTAGTTACCTTTTGATCAAACCCTCTGGACTGGAGGTTCCCTTAGATGTTAGGAACCATAGGAATTTTACGGATTGAACGTTTGATTTGTATAGCACGAGTTATAGTCTTTTTACCAGAACATGTCAGAACTGGACCAATTGGGAAGATGGGTATTTTTAGAGTCCTTCGGGACTGATATGGGCTTAGTCATCAACATAGAAGTTTTAGTAGACATCCTGAGGTTTCCGAAAAGTCCAGAACCAGACCCGTAGGATGTCGGGAAGTCGAGTTGTGACCCGTTTTATGTGAACGTTATAATCTGCCCTCTGCTTGCTTCTTTTTTATAATAATTGTTGAGTGAAAATAATATGTGATCTTGTTATGTGTTTTCTTGGAGGTGTTAAGTGTAATTTCGTAAATGATAGGAACCTAAGTGTTCCTAGGGGATGGGTTAGGTAGTTAATAGTTAATACTAACTTTGTTAGAACGCGTTTTGATTAGATAATTACTTTTATTCTAGGCCCGAGTTAGTGCGAGACGTTAGTGAGCTCAAGTGTGTTCTTCTTTTGCTGTGCTGTGAATTATATCAGGTAATTGTCTATGCTCTAATCCCCACCGGGATGCTCTTTAAATGTGTTTTGATGTTTTATAATCTATTTTGAGAATTGCATCCCGAAAGGGGACTTTTGTGGAAATACGACCATCTGTTTGATAATCTTTTTGATTCGATTGTAATCTTGGTTTAATTGAGTTGGGAAATTGGATGGTCTTTTATTCGAAGTTTTGTTAAAGGTTTTGATAACTTGGGATGGTTTGACTTGAGAGTCGTGAGTTGAGTTTGAATATTGTATAAATAATTCAAGTGGAAACGTTAAGCGGGTTTCGGGGGATAACTTGTTGTGCAGGTATAACAACCTGCAGGGTTATGGACCAGGAGATCAGGGCTTCCTTCCCTGATATAGGATAGTATTTGATGCCTTTGGTAGGCGATGTTCTTGATGCCTTTGGTAGGCGATATCATTGATGCCTTTGGTAGGCGATGTTCTTGATGCCTTTGGTAGGCGATGTTTTTATGCCTTTGGTAGGCGATGTTATTTATGCCTTTGGTAGGCGACGTTCTTGATGCCTTTGGTAGGCGATGTTACTTTAAGGGATTTGGTATCCCGCCCGCAAATTAAAATATGGATTGGATGGGTTGAGGAAACAGTATGGGTTTAAAGGTTTGCGCGTTTGATTTGATCCCTCTCCCCAAAATGAATTGAAATGAACTTAAACTGTTTTAAACGTTAGGGGTAGACATTATTGAGATTTCCCACTCATTTTTGAAATGTTTTGTTTTCAGGTGAAGATCTAAATGCTGGGGACGGGAATTAGAAGTGAGGACGACGAGTCTAGAAGTCCTTAAATCTTTTTATTTGCTTTCGTTATGATGTCTCAAAGTTTGTTTTGAGTTGTTAGTGGTTACCGTTAGCAGACAGTTGTGTTTTATAATTGACTTTGACTGTTAACGTTAGTTTGACTTTGACTTTTTATAATTGAATTTCCGGGGCGTTACAATTTAAAGCCAAAAACCCAAGATTTATTATGATGTTAGTACAAAACAGAACCTTATTGAATTCACAAATTAATGGGAACTTGGTTCACAACATTTGATTGTATTCCTAGTTAGAAAAAGTATTCCTTTATAAGTAAGCCCACCTAATTAATATTCTCTTATGACTAATTAGGGTTCTTTAATACCTACTTAAAAGTAGGTCTCAAGAAATTTGGCACAATTGCTTCTTTGGTTATTCAACACATAGATACGTTACATAGTATTCCGTTTTATATTATTTGTCACGTTTTATTTTCACAGTATTTAAGGTCACTTTTTGATCAATGATTTTTCATAAAATACCTTGTTACAATTGTAATACTTCGTATTATACTATTTTTCATGAAGACTCTAACGATAGTAATTTTATAGAATAAATTATTATATATGTTGAAAAATTAATAGATTTGAATAAAAAAAAGAATTGGTGAATCAAGAAATAGTATAACCGAACCGAAAATCAGTAAATGTAAACCAAAATCCAATAGGTTATACAATTTGATTCTGATTCATAATTTAGAAATTAATAATTAATTGAAATCGGAGGGATGATTTCTTAATTTTTAAAATAGTATTTTTAAGAGTATAATTTAAGACTTTTTGTTTTTATATGCCGAATAAAATAGCATTTTGAAAAAAAAATCATTGTTTCTATTTCTACCAATGTATATTATATATGCACCTGAAATTTGTGCTTCAAACTAAATGTACTGAACAGTCACACTATTGAAAGTAAACAATTTTAGTTTATGTAAGTGAACAATGACCTTATTTAAAGCACATATATAGTCCGGGAGCATATAATAAATTGCATATTTCTACTCTAATAGTTGGCTTATTTGCTCTAGTAAACGCGACTTTGAAATAAGTCCACAATCACTCATAGCATAGACATTTGCTAATGATAAAAATGAAAATATTATCTTAGTTGAAATAAAAAAAATCAACTATGATAATTGATAAATGTGAGCCGTTGATATCAAAGGAATGAATCTGGCCATTGAAAGCACTAACTTACAAGTCCTTGAATAACTTAGCTCTCTACTTCACTCCCCTCTCATCCTGAAAATGAATCTGGTTCTTGAGATTGGTGACTGCACATTGTGAGTAATGATGGGTTTGGCAAAAATAATAGAAATCAAAACTATTATTCGATGCTAAATAAGTTTAAAATTTTTAGCCCGATTCTGACTTTGAATTAAAAAATTGTTTAAACAACTTAATAAATGAAAATATTTGCTTAAACAACTTGTTAATTACTGAGAGCTAAATATCATAAAGTTGTCCCTATAAAAGGTCATTCTTAGAATTATATTCTTACATATTCATGGATTTAAATTATGTTATTGCCTTATTTGACAAAAATATTAACATAATTTCATGACAATAATGGACTCATAATTCAAAAACTAGTCCAAAATATGCTACTTTAAACAAAAACCATTATAGGATTCTTTAACCAAACTATTGATACTATAATAGTCCTCGAATTTGACTCCACATATTATTCTACAACTTAAATATAAATTCAACATCGAGGGAACTATAATATGTCATCCATTTGAAAACAACTTTGAAATACTTGTATAAATATTCACTACCCTAATTTGAAAATGACCTCTACAATCATATTTAGGGTACAAATTAAGTTCTAGAGCCTTACCATCCATTTGATCCTTTATAAATAAGGGGAAAAGAAATTTTTCGAAAAATAATGGTGCCTTTAAATATTTAATAATTTCTTAAGAAGAAATTTTTTGAAACTCTTTTCGGAAAAAACTTTTTTTAGACTTTCCTTAAAAAATTATTTATTGAGCTTGAAAATAGAATAATGGATCCTACACAAAAAAATTTCTATCGATTTGTAACAACGAAACATGAGAAAGTTTGTCAATCGGAAAAATTGATTAATTTTCTTTTTGGAATCGAACTCTCCCTAAGTTATTTTTCTTCTCTTGGTTTTCTTTAAAAAAAAAAACTAAAGTAAGAATAGTTAGATGGAAAATGCAGTGGAAAATTTTATATTGATTTTGTAATTTATATTTTCCATCCAAATTTGATAGGAGAGTGGGAGGATATATGTTTTTACAGTTTTGATGTTTCGTGAGCTGGTTGATTTTGTCTGTTTATGTTGTGTATCCTAAACTGTTTCTATTGTTTTGTTTAACAATAGTTGTATGTGAACTCTTACTCGTTTTCGGGCTATAAATAATCGAAAAAAATTAAAAGAGTAAGATTGGCCAACAAGAAAATTAAAGGAAAAATGAAGATTTTTATACTAAATTAGGGAAGAAAAATAATTTTGTTTCTATTTCATTTTTTAAGAATCAAACATAGCCTTAATGTATATTAATTATTTTCTCGATTAGAAATTGATGGGTTTCATAAATGTGAACAAAGTTTGATTAGTTAGAAATTCAACTTATCCTAGTTTGCCAAATGCCAAAGTTTACACATATCTATCAAATTAAACTTTAGTCAAATTATTATCTAAACATATCCTTAGTTACTTATCCCACCTAGACTTTGTAACTGACCCAAATTCAAAAATGTCAAACTTAATAGACTCAAAATGACCCAACTTAAACCAAATCCACTCATATTTATTTTCACCATAATTATTCATTTTCTCAAGATATGATAAATTATTTCAATCTCAACCCCAGCTTTATTAACATGAATATGACCAAACCGGATTGATCCATCCGTCATGTTTAAATTTACCTAACTTAGGCTCTGTTCTTTTATGCGGTATACTGCGGTATGACGCAGTATGATGTGGTGAAATTATGACGGGTATGGTGGAATTGTGGTGGGTTATTTGTAAGTTGTGATAAGTTTTTTGTATGTATATATATAAATATTGTATTGGTAATGGTGAAAAAGTAATTGAAAAAAGTGAGTTGAAATATTGTATTGTTTTTGGATGATTAAAAAAAATATTGTATTGGTAATTGTAAAAAAGTAATTTGTGGTGGGTTGTGGTAGAATGGTATGTTGTGGTGGATTGTAGCAAAGTGTGGTGGGCTGTAGCACTGCATATTGCCAACCGTATAAAAGAATAGGGCATTAACCCAATCCAATCGATCCATTTAAATCAGATAAATTTGGTCTTTGATTGGATCCTTATTTCAATGGTAATCACCAACGAATTTAATAAATTACGAATTAGGTCATGTTCTTTAATGGTGTAGGATTAGGTTAGATAAGGTAAGGTAAAGAAAAGTTAAGTAAAGGAATAGTGAAGACAAGGTAAAGTAAGGTAAGACAAGATCATAAGGTTAAATTTAACCTATCAATCTAAAGAACATGGTCTAAGTACCAAACTACCCATAACAAATATGATTCATCAACCCCACAATTTCTACAATTGAATTTTTTTTTGTTTCCACCAAAACTTGACCATAGAAAAAATAGGAGTCATTGCTACTTAACTAGTAGTACCTCTTTGCTAATCCATTTATTAGCCTAGATCTTGCAAAATTTTGACCGACCTAATAGCACGGTTTTGTCCGACTAGGAAAAAACCAGATATGATCATCACCAAAAGTTCTTCTATATTTAAAACTTAATCAACCGGTCATTGTCTAGTTTAAAACCAGGTTAGGTACGTGTAACAAAAGTCGACTTCGGTCATTTCAAACAACCGGATAAAATCTGAACTAAGTTTGTGATTGAACTTGGTTTGACTTTTAATTATCATTATCTATGATCCAAATATTCGACAATCAGACAATGTCCAATCATTCCAACATCGAAAATATGAACTTACCTTAACTCTAATTCGAACACAGGACATCCACGTTTAGATCTGAGTCCAAGTCCAGATTGCTTACAGAACAGGGTTCGGCCATTCAGGTAATAAACTTCTGACCGAGGAATAAATTCGATCAAACCAAAAATTACCCGGATCCGAATTATTTTACCCACCGATAAAAAGAAGAGTTTTTAATTCGTGACAAGTATTACTACTATTTACGTATCTTTGACTCTTTTGTGCACATTGGCCAATTCCTCCTTATACTCGGTGGGTTGGTGACCCAAATACCCTCTCGTCCCCACCTTATTTAAATGGTCAAGTCTCCCACCTGAATATTTCCCACTTTTTCTTTTCACCCCCTCTCTCTCAGTCTCTCTCTAGAACCCCACTCTCTCTCTCTCTAACACCAAAACGACGCCGTTCATCCCTCCATGGCTTCTTCCTTCGACCTCGACGAAGCACTCGCACCCTTCTCCAAAACGACGCCGTCCCCCTCCTCCTCGTCGGGAACCTCCGCCGGCGGCGGTGAATCGGAGAGTTTGACGGCGAAGAAGAGGGCGGTTGCCGAGATGCCGACGGTGAGAGTGGGAGGGGATTCGGTGTGCTGCGTCTGCATGGAGCCCTTCGTGGTCGCGAATCTGGACCGTCCGAGTGATGATCATCGTGATCGTGATGATCATGATCGTCGTGATGATGATAGGAATGCGAAGAGGCTAGCGTGCGGGCATGTGTACCATCCAGATTGTATTCTCGGTTGGATTTCTTCTTGTAATAATTCCTGCCCTCTTTGCCGCCATGTCATCTTTTGATTTTATTTATTACTATAGTCATATTATTATGCTTAATTATATAGAGTTATATATTGAGCTTAATTTTTGAAATTCTTTCTTTTAGGTGTAATATTTATTTATTTATTTTCATTTATATCTTTATTTATTTATTCTAAAAGTAAATATAAGCGTCGGACTATACCATAATCATATTTTACTACATCCATTCCATATTAATTATTGTATTTAAAAATTGTGCAATTAAAATTTTGACCATAAATTTCTCAATATCTACAATGACTAGTTATCCAAAAAATTATCATTAAATTCGTAACTAAGAATATTATCATAAAGTTATATATAATATTATAATTGTTAATATAGTATTATACGAGAAATTATCAATCAAACAACTATATTGAAGAATGTGATAGTCAAATATATGAAAATTAATAAGGAACAGAGTGGTACATATTTTCGAATTAGGTTTTAAAAATACTCCTGTCTTTGATAAACTGGATTGTTAAAGTGTAATTTGACTGTATCACAAAGCACTAATAGTTAGTACTTAGTAATTAGATTAAGGATATAGTAATAAATTATATAGTCAAATTTTTTTTCAATTATTCGAAACCTTAAAAGAATGAAAATTCATTATAAAGAAAACATGTAAAGTAAGAGCAAAATGACTATAAAAGAGCCTCATAAATTATAATATATAATACAAGCAAAGATCAAAAGTGCAAAACATTCTACATGTTGTCCCTACTTCAGTTGAAAAAAATATCCTTTTAATTTCTAAATGGTGTGAAAAAAAATAGTTAAAAGTACAAGATATATCTTTTTCAAAAAATTACATGGAGGTACTCCAATATTTGGGGAAACTAGTTTTTGGTAACCCAATTTTTCAAAACTAATTTTGCGGTACACTTACTTTTTGGGTTAGTAATTATTTGGTGTTTTTCCGGCCATTAATTTTATTAAGTGACCAAAATACCCTCATTCTTATTCTTCAAGGGTATTTCTTCAAGAAAGGAAGAACAAGGATATTTTGGTCACTTAATAAAATTAATGGCCGGAAAAGCACCAAATAATTACTAACACAAAAAGTAAGGGTACCTCAAAATTAGTTTTGAAAAGTTGGGGTACCAGAAAAATATTTCACCAAAAGTTAGAGTACCTCATAGTAATTTTTTGTATTTTTTGGAGGGCGATTAGAATGTAGATGTAAAGAAGCCACTATGGTTAATTTTCATGTGTTTGGTCACCATTCACCAATCATGCAATGCAAGACAATAAATTAATGCAATGGAGCTTTTGAAAACTTAAATCTTCCCTTTTCTTCCGAACTTTGGTGGTGTATATGATTGATTGTGTCACCCAATGTTTATTTTTAGTTAAAATTATTTTTTAGTGCCTATTTCACCTAGTTTCTAAAAATGTATTTTTTCTTTTTTACAAACACTTTTTATAAAAGTTATTCTTGGAGAGGTATTGAAGTGTTTGGCCTAGCTTATTACATAAGTGATTTTACTAGAGTAAAGTGTTTGGCCTGACAATGCTTTCACTAAATTTAATTGTTTAGCCTAACTTTTAAAATTATCATGTGTTTTTTGGAATAAAATTATCATATGATTATTTTAATTTTTATCTTTTTATTAATTTTTAAACAAATTATCATATTTTAATTTTAACAATAATTATAATCGTATAATTATAGTAATAGTTACAATAATAATTATTATAACTATATATGGTCTTACTTAACTATAAACTTCTTTAAATTAAATATTTATATATCAAAAATTTATTAATTACTATATTTGTAAAGAAATTAAATAATAAAAATGTTCAACATAATATTAAAAGTTGTAATATAATATTAAAATATTTGAATTCTATCTTTATAAGAATCAGAATATTTATTTGAAATTATGTAAACTAATTACTAAAGAATCTCATATATTGGATGGTGATTAGTTTGTAAGAAGCAGAAATAATAACTTGGGAGCTAATTTTAACTTTTATAAAGTTAGAAACTATTTTAGAGAATATCTTTGTTTGGCATAATTTCTACTTTTTCTACTAAAAAGCTACTAAAGAGCTTGGTGAGACACAGACTATTATTTCTGCTTCAAATACTAATTAATAATTTACTACTTCTGCTTTTGAAGTTGTTTTTGGTAAATAATTTACTACTTCTACTTTTGAAGTTAAAAGTAGAAAACAACTTCAAAAGCAGAAACAGTAAATTATTTACCAAACACCTAAAACTTTTTGAAGCAGTAAATTATTTACCAAACATCTAAAATTTTTATAGAAGTTAAAAGCAGAAACAGTAAATTATTACCAAACACACACTATTATTTCTGCTTCAAACACTAATTAAAACACCTTCAAAAGCAGAAGCTCCGAAAATAATTTACTGCTTCTGCTTTTAAAGCTATTTTTGGCCAAAACTATTTTTGGAAAACAATTATTAGCTTCCTAAAAAAACACCGTTTGGTCTAGTTTTTGTTTTTTTAACTCCAGTAGCACCCTCAAAAGTTAGGCCAAACAAGCACTTAAACTTTTTTTAAGTTAAAATTACCGCTCAACTTTTTAAAGGGTATAATTCGGTGGGTGATTTCGAGTAAATTTAACTCTACAAAGTCTGAAATTGTTAAAGAAAGTGTCAATAATTTATGCAAAACAAGAGGAGTTCCAGGGTGAAGAAAGAGAAATCAACGTGTCAGGAAGTAACATGTTCTTCCAATCACACGCTATGCCAGCGACAATTGTAGGTCACACAGTCTCCTTGCACCCACAATAAAAAGTTGCCATGAGGTCAATTCAGCGATTTACATGAAACACTGTTATAAGTTAAGTTATATTTCAGCAATTAGGTGGTATAGAATCTATGAATTCCAGAAGTTAAGATGGGAAGCGGCAACACGTTATAGTTATTTATAAAGGATATAGTGTGGTTGGTTCACAATCTAAATGCCCATAGTTGGGAGTATGTGCATGGCCAAGGTTAAACTGGCGGGGGAAGAGCATGTTTGGCTAGATAATGTCTAAGCCAAATCAGATCGTGTGTACTTATAGACAAATTAGCAATATTATTTTTGTTCTGTTTTTCCCTACAAAATTACTTTATTATTTATTATTTTCATAAAAAAATCTCATAAATATGGCTTTTGTATGGATAGTATGCATGATTTCGGCCCTCTTCTTTATATTGATATATCTAACCAATCCAATCAAAACTTTACACAATTCTCCAAAAAAATATCTTTTCTAAAAACACAATTTCTCAAAAAAATATCATAACTAATCCAATCCAATACATCTAAACCTAATTTTAACCAATTCAAAGAACATGGCTCACGTCCAATTCACTTCTTGACACATCAAACATCATTACATGTTTCATTGTTTCCAATTCATTTCTTCACACACCACACACGTTTTATCTTTGTGGTCCATATATAGCACTTTGGATCTTATATATACCTCTTAGCTCGGACCATACTAGAACATTATCCATAATTATTAGGGAAAATTAGTTTATAGTGTTGTCAAAATATAGGATCTATCATAAGTGTATCTTTTTTAATAAAGTGTTGCCGTCAATCAAGTACGTTTTTTTTAAAAAAAAACTTTGCAATGAAATAGGGTGTTAGTGATATGACTGCCCCTATTTGGAATTGTTATTATAACTTTTTTTTCAAAGTTATATTGATAGCAATTTGGTTAACTCAGGGACATATGTAAACCTGACTCAAAGTGAGTTTACCATGATATTTTATGAAGTTAACTATATAAACTCAAATTACTCAATAGAACATATCAAATTTATCACAATTTCACAAAAAAAAAAAATACCTACAACTACAAAAACCACCATCAACCACCACTTATGCAACCAACACTAGTCCGATCACCACCACCGTCACTGCCTATCGACAAACCAACTCACCCAATACTATCACCATTACCGTCGTCACTCAGCCACCACGCACCAATACAAACCAAAAATAAAACCGAACTCATCTGAAATACTATCAAGTCAACCCAAATTATTCAATTCATAACCACAACTCTAATCCATCCAATCTAAGTTAATACATACTGAATTAGTCGAGGACTTACTGGAAAACACCGATTCCACTGCCCAAAACATCTATCTTCCTTTACCCAGTCACGTGTCAACAGAACCATGAGCACGACTTTAGACCAGCACCGCGAATCTTGGTTGTCCCTACGTTATAGCCCTCGCCGCTATCGTTTTTCCCGCCGGAAACCAACAGATGTGACCATGTTTTGCCCCTACTCCACCGTTTTCATCGTCTCTTGTCCCTCCCTCTAGTTCTGTTTTTTCCATTTAAAGAGAAAAAAAAAAACATTTTCCTATTTAATTACTCCAAATTATTTTACTATTTATTATTTTAATATACTTATTAACTAATTATATATTTTTATAATTTTGTATATGTATTTATGTATAAAGTTGGAGTATTTTTCAATCATTTTGACTCGTCCTCCATAAAACCCCATATATGCATAAGTGAACCTATTTTGGGTTGGGTTCTCCATGGTGTCCAATTGGATTTGCGTCAATTTATTTTGCTTACTTCTTACATACACAAAATAAATTCCACACAAAATATTTAATATGACAACATACAACACCTACTCAAAGACTATATTGAAACTATGTTCTTGACAAAATGTACTTTGATTGATGAAAATGTTTAAATGAAAGAAGAGTTCCTCAAGGATGAGTTCTTTTTTTAGCAACACTACATAGTAATTTTCCCACAAATAAATAGGGATAGAGAAAATACTCTTTTATGCTGGTTTGACAAAATTTTGATTGACTCGATAACCCGATTTTATCTGAACCGGAAAAATCAGGTATGGTCTCCCAAATGTCGTATGAATTTAAAAATTGTTCATCCGGTCACTGTCCAATTAAAAATCAGGTCAAGTCTGACTAAGGAAAACCAAGTTCAAATTGTCCAAATTTTGAAGAAAAATCCGGATTCAGTCATTCCGGCCAATCTGACAATTTTTGAATCTGATTTGTGAGCTTGGGTTGGGTTTCAATTACCTTCATATACAATCCATTCATTGAATAAATAGGACATCGAACAGTCATACAATGTTTGCTCTTTCCAATACTAAAAATATGAATTTACCTTTATATTCAGCTCGGACATCAGACAACTTAGCCCGAACATCAGACATCTAGGCCCGGGCATAGTTTGAATTGTTAATCGAAGATGGTCTTGGCAATAAATTTTTGACATCGTCACCGAATTTGGAGTTACCCGAACCTGACTTTTTGCCGGACCTACTTTCATGCTACATTGGTTCAAGCAGGGAAAAAAAGAAATAAAAAGAAAAGTTTGAAGGGATCCAAGGCTTTGCCACGTGTCACTTGGGTAGCCGCTCAAAGATGCCGGCTCTGACTCCCCTTTTCCTAGGGGGGCCCCACTGAAATGCTCTTTTTCGAGCTCATAAAGTCTTCTTTAAATATTCTTTCTCACTTCCTTCCTTGTTTGGGTGTTCTCATTTTGAGGGTACAAAAAAAATTCCAGCTTTTTCTCCCCATTTTCTCAGGGTTTTTCCTAGGTACGGAAACAAGACACTAATTTCGGACAATTTTGACGGGGGAGCAGCCAGAAAATAGTGGAAATGGAAATTCATACCAACGGTAATTCTAATTCAGCACCTGTTTTTGCTGAAACCCATCTCAATTGCATCGATCTTTCTAGTCCGGATGTTCAGAAATCAGTCTCGCTACTCAAACAGGTCGATTTCTATTCCTCAACTTTGGTGGTCGTTTTTCTGCTTTTGTTGTTCGAGTTTTGTTCGAGTTTTTGATGAAATTCCTGATTGATTGATTGATTTTGTTCGAGTTTTGATGAAATTCCCATGTTTTAGTTTTGGGTTTTTGCATGTTTGTGTGCTTAGTTTTGGTGGGTATTCTGGAATTTTGCGGTTTGGTGCTCTGTGTTAGGATGAATGTTGAATTTTGATGATTACTCTTCCTCAAATATTGATTGATTGATTGATTTTGTTCAAGTTTTGATGAGATTCCCATGTTTTAGTTTTGGGTTTTTGCATGACTAGTGGTGGATTTTGGTCGTTTTTCTGCCTGAGGTGATTGTTTGTGTGCTTAGTTTTGGTGGGTATTCTCGAATTTTGCACTTTGTGGTCTTTGTTCGGATGAATTTTGGTGGGTGGTTATGCAATTTATTAACAAGTTATTAAAATCCCAATCCTGATTTACGATCCTACTATTTTATGGTGCAAAATTCTCGACACGATTCTACTATTTACACACGATCCACGATCCTACATGGGCTAATTTCCGATCCTAACTTCCCATAGTTTCGAGTTAGGATCCCGATTTTAACAACCTTGTTTATTAGGTGCACCCAGTGCATATACTCCAGGTAGTACGGTTGTTCACCCACATATATTAGGTTCATCACTCTGATTATTATGATTGTTCACTCGTAAATATTTGGAGCAAATGTTCCGGGTGCATGTAGTATATGGTGGTTACGGGTGTTCATTAAAGGGAAGGATGGTTTGCTTTTGTTTAAATTTTGATTATTTCTCTTCCTCAACTATTGATTGATTGATTGATGCTCTTCAAGTTTTGATGAAATTTCCCATGTCATAGTTTTGGGTTTCTGCATGACTAGTAGTGGATTTTGCTCATTTCTCTGCTAGAGGTGATTGTTTGTGTGCTTAGTTTTGGTGGGTATGCTCAAATTTTGCGTTTTGTGGTCTTTGTTCGGATGAATTTTGGTGGGTGGTTATGTTCATTAAAGGGAAGGATGATGAATTTTTGTGCTTTCCATTTTGATGCATGCTAGATTTGCTAGTAGGTGGCTATGGATACGGTCAACTAAAGTGAAGGATGGTGTGTAAATTTAGTGATTTGATGAGCTTTTTAAAGTTTTTGATGAGCTTTGTGCTCTTTATTTTGATGAGTTTTGGTAGGTTGTTATGGATATGATGATTAATTAAAGGGAAGGATGGCGTGTAAAGTGAGTAAGTGATAATCATTTGTGTTTGTGGGTTTGTAGGCATGCTTGGATTGTGGGTTCTTCTATGTGATAAACCATGGGATTAGCCAGGAATTCATGGATGAAGTGTTTGCACAAAGCAAGAAGTTCTTTACTTTGCCATTGGAGGAGAAAATGAAGCTCTTGAGAAACGAGAAGCATCGAGGATATACACCTATTCTTGATGAGCTTTTAGACCCGGAACATCAAGTCGCTGGTGAGCTCTTCATCTCCCATTTCACCTATAGTTTGAGAATAAAATCTTGTATTCTATGGATATAATCGGTGTTGAATCTCGCCCGTACTTCACTCTTGTGATGAGTACAATGTTTCATGGGAATTTTTAAATTTATGGGGTAAAACTACTACATCAAAACCCGGAAACCCGTTTTTGCACCCGGGACTTTTGTTAATTAATATCGAGATTGCAAGAATGCTTCCTTGTGAACTGTGATGACTGATTGTCGATCATCTAGCTGTAGGGGATTACAAAGAGGGATACTACATCGGTGTTGAAGTACCTGAGGATGACCCTGAAGCTGAGAAACCCTTTTACGGGCCAAATCTATGGCCCGACTCAGGTAATGTACATGTCCTCTGCAAAGGGTATCTTTAACAGGTATATGATAGCTGCCATGGATCAACAACTTTTGCAAAATGTCGAGTTCTTTTATAAATTTTTTATATTTATCTTGCTAGATTATGGAGTGACACTTTTTTTTTTTTAAATTTTTTTTATGGGTTCTCTTTGTATATCAGATATCTTGCCCGGTTGGAGGGAGACTATGGAGAAATATCACAGTCAAGCATTGTAAGTTAACATCACTATTTGCCTCTTGTATGTCGCCTTTCATAGAACCCTTTTGCCAGTTTATGATTATGCAACCCCCCCCCTCCCCCCCAACCTCAAAAAAAAAACCCCTCTCATTGTGGACTTTCACGGGGTTTATAAGATCTAGATATAGGCGGCGCTACCTCGACAAACATCACCGTTTGACTTCATTTTTCAAAAGAGAAAGAAGAGAAAAAAAGGCCTCATTCAGGGAAAGAGGGGGGGGGGGGTAACAAGCTAGGTTGTTTGAATCGAGATTCTAGTTAGGATCCATGGGGTAGTTAGGATCGGAATAAACCCATGTAGGATCGTGGATCGGATCATCGGAATGTAGATCGTAGAATCGCAGTGAGGATTTTGGGATCATAAAATCGCAGTGCCCTCACAATGATTGCTAATTTTATACTTTCTTTCCCATTATTGCTTCCCCATTTCAGTTGACCCTTTCTCTTGTCCAGAGAGGTATCAAGAGCTATTGCAAGAATTATTGCTCTTGCGCTCGATTTGGATGCAAATTTCTTCGATCGGCCTGAGATGTTGGGAACACCTATTGCAGTCTTACGTCTATTGCATTACGAAGGTTGGTTTTCAGTAAACCGGAACCCGTCAAAGTGACTGTTGATCGAGTATCGACAATTTCCTCTTATTGAATAACGCATAGTATATTGAATTGTGTGTTCTTCTTCAGGCCATGTTTCCGATATATCAAAAGGAATGTATGGAGCTGGTGCACATTCCGACTATGGTCTTATCACACTTTTGGCCACGGACGACGTGGTCGGCCTACAAGTATGCATGTTCACGGAGTCTTGTATTTGAATACCGATTAATGGAGTGTTTGGTTCATGGAGTTTTCTAGGAAAGTTTTTCAACTTTCCCAAATTCACAAAAATTTCCCATGTTTGGTTGCAAAATAAGAATAGAAAAGTTTTGTGGTGGGTCCCAATATTTTCGGTTTCCCCATGTTAGATAGGAAAATGTTTCCCATGGGAGGGGTTGGGAAAGTTGTTTCCCATGGGAAAGGGAAAGTATTTTAATCGAACTTCCCAAAATACTCCCAAAAAACTATTTTGTAAATAAAAAAATGAGGGTAATTTAGACATTCCTACAAACTTTTCTACAAACTTTCCTATGATTTCAAATGTAAACCAGACACTGTAAAATATTCTTTCCCATGAAAAACTTTCCCAGTAAAAACTTTCCCAGAGAAAACTTTCCTAGGAAAATATTTCCTGGAAAAGAACCAAACACGCCATAAGTTAAATCCGGTTGTTTGTTGACCTTTTTATTGATGTCTCGAGCGCAGATATGCAAGGATAAGGATGCTAAGCCTCAGAAATGGGAATATGTACCGCCTTTGAAAGGGTGAGCTTGCATCTAACTTACTAACACAATGACAATGAGTAAGTACGGGGTGGGAAGGCATCAAAAAGTTTATTCACATCTCTTCTTCCATGTGTTTCCCGCCTGTTCGATATCGCTGTGGAAAGGAAAATTGTTCGAAATAATCCGAAGTATGTGCAAAATTGTTCGAGCTATGACATTTGCATACTATATAGCGAAAATTTTAAGCCAATTTCCATATCGAAAATGGAATAGAGAGGCCCAATTGACACAATTTTAATCCATTCTTCAGAAAACTTGACTTATCTTGGACTTACACTTTGTGCTTATTCGTAACAAACGGATTCTTGATAATGAGGCAGATATTGGATTGTTGAATATATTTACACAGTTACCGCTTTAGTTCTTACATTTTGTCACACTCTGTAGGGCATTCATTGTGAATCTCGGGGACATGCTCGAGCGTTGGAGTAATTGTGTTTTCAAGTAAGTTCCTTGATTCTAAGCGTGTTTTCCAATGAATTTTGTGTCTATGTGTCATGCATTGTGGATTTTGAAATGTTTTCCGAAAACTGTTTGAAAGATTAATCCCCTTGTATGTGGGGCCATGAGCGAATTTGACGTGCCAAAACTTACCTTTATTTATCAAAAGTTACTGAAACTTTACTACCTTATTATCCATTTAACGAATTTTACAGACGCAAATGATCCAACTTCAGAATTTGTAACTTTAAAATGTTTTCGACTTCACAATATTTCAATTTGAATATGTTTTCTCAAAAACTGTTTGTGGGTCTCATGGAATCAGTCCCTCCATGAGTCTTAGGCTGCCTACACCTAGATTCCTCCAAACCCGCCAAAGTGGGCCCATACTAGAAGTTATTGTACTAAATGATCCGAGCATATAACATATTTCGGTTTTACATCTTATATTTCTCATCTCACAACACATTGTTGTTATTATGATGTCAGATCCACCTTACACAGGGTTATAGGGAATGGTCAAGACAGATACTCGGTAAGGCTCTTTGCAATTCTCCGGTTCAAATCCCCTGCTCCCTACTAGACCGGTCAATTTGGGTGGGCGGGTCGGTTTTGGGTTTATTTAGGTTCTAGGTTTGGAAATTTCGGGTCTAACCCTAAACCTTCAAGCGGGTTCAGGTCAAATTTCGGGTCGGGTTAAATTCTGCCAGGTCTACTCCCAACATTTTCTCTTAGGGGCCGTTTGGTATGAGGGATTCGGATTATTTCCCTAGCCTCCAACCTTTTCGTTGCTGACCTTCTCGATCTCGTTTTTTTCATTGCAGATTGCGTTTTTCGTGGAGCCGAGTCATGATTGTGTTGTTGAGTGTTTACCAACATGCAAGTCGGAAACAAATCCTCCCAAGTAAATAAACTCACTTGAACACCCCCCCTCTTTCAAATTCATTGTTACATGTTTTCATTTCATCAAAAAACTACTAATAGGGAAGTTTTCCATGGGAAAGATTTCCTTTAGCACCCCCTAAAGGAAATGTTCCCTAGGAAAATAGAGAAAATGGTGGACCCACCATGAAATCTTTCCCAAGGTCAACCCATATCCAAACACGGGGAAAATAAGTCAACTCGGCAAAATTGACCATTTCCTCGGGATTAACGACCCACATTCCGGGACTAACGTCCCGGGAAGCGTTCCCGGTAACTATGCTCTCACTTGAACCCGCCTCCCTCCAACATTCATCGTCACGTTTTCTTTTCCTCGTAAGTTATTAAATACTAATGTTTGCTGAGGTAAGACTGTAGCTGGTTGCCTATATACATCTGGGTCTCCTCAGATCCCGTGAATGTTATCTCACTTACTTTTTCGTCCCGTGCTCTCTAGGTTTCCTCCGATCCGATGTGGGGCTTATCTGACCCAAAGGTACAGCGACACGCATGCCGACCTCAACACATACAAGAAAGTGTAAGACCATACGATCATCGAAAAAACCCCAATACAGGATGAATAGGAAGAATCTCTGTGAAATTCATGTGAAAAAGAGGATGAGGAAGGAGAATGAGACATCTTTATACATCTCCTATGAACTTCTTCAAGATGAAAAAGTCAGACATATGAGCATACAATACAGGAACTAGTAGTCTGAGATGATGAAGACATTGTACTGCATACACAGCTAGCTTTTAGCTTTAGCTTTAGCTTGTTTCAGATACCCATTTGTTGTACCACAAATATATTCACATATTAGTGTGTAAAATGATCCATTAGGATGCTAATGGAACAAATATATCTTTTTCTCACACACTTTGTAAGTTGTAACTGCTGTTACTGCTATCTTTCATGCCTTCAAGGTGGTTTTTGTGGTTTTGGTCATTTGTTTAACTCTTCATGGTATTCTTATGATAGTGTATCTCGGATTTTCGGGTATTGGGTAAATATGGACAGTGTATTTTGGTTTTGAGTTCATCCAATGAGTTATGATTGTGATCTTTTTTTGCTTCTTCTTTAAAAGAATTTGTCTATATTACTATTTTTTGTTTGTATAATAAAGGTAATAAAATATGATTATCTTTTAGCAACGATAGATTATTGTAAATGTTTCAACTTAAATTAGAGAAATGACAAATGAATGAGTTGCGCTTATAGTTTAAGAGTTATAAAATCCAATGAAAAGACACACATTCTAATAGAGTTGAACTTAAAAAATAATAATGTTTCTGAGTCAAACGGGCAGGTCGGGCTTGACCCAGCAGGTCGGGCTTGACCCACTAACTTGTGTGTTTTTCAGGTTCGGGTCGAGAAAATCGTGTTCAAAACAGGGTTTTGACATGAGTTCGAGTCGGGATACCAGATCAAGTCAAAGATTGATGAGTCTAGTTGTGAGGTTGGGTTTGTATAACAAGCTGACTAGAGTAGGCAAAATTTTGTCAGACCAGAAAACTTCGAATTATCCAACCCAGAAAAAAAACCGGGTCTGGGTATAGACTTTTTCGTCCGAATTTTGATATTGACCAAATATTCGGACATAATATTTTTCTTTTTCTATTGTTTGAATTCGATTTTGATCAAAATTTAGCTACATTCGAATTGTCCGACTTGATCTGACCCGAAAAAACTGGGGACTGCATATGAATTTCTCATCTGAGTTTTGACCATTGACCAAATTTGATAGATCCAAAATTACCCGTACACCCTATTGTTTGCCAAAGGTGAAGCTTACGCACATAGTATTTTGTATTTAGTTATTATCTAGATAGTTATTTTCACAATCCGACCTTAGCTCAGTTGGTAGAGCGGAGGACTGTAGTTGTTCAACAGATAATCCTTAGGTCGCTGGTTCGAATCTGGCAGGTCGGAAATTTTCTTTTTTCTTTTCAAAGAAGAAGAAAAGGAGCCCGCGCGAACCAAAACGACGTAGTATCTTCTGGGGCGTAGAGCAAAAACTGATGAGCAGAGCAGTTGAAGTGAGAGCTCATCTCAGTCTCAAATCCATGGCTTCCTTCACGTCCTCTTTCATCGCTGCTGCAAAACCCAGATGTTCAACTCTCAGACACTCTTTCCTTCTACCTTCTTCTTCTTCTTCTTCTTCTTATTCACCTTCTTCTGCTTCAACCCTTCATTTTTCTAGCCCTAATCCTTCCTCATCTTCTACTGGTATGTCATTTCTCTGCCTTCTCTTGCGATCACTTCTACTTGGATGGTGTGTTTTTTGCTTTTTTAGGTGGTTGAATGTCGGAATTTGTTTGCGATTTCATAGCTGGGTGTTTTGTAATTTGGGGGTTTATGATTGTATGCTGGAGGGTCGGGATGTGTTTGTGATTTGGGAGCTGACTGTTTTGGCAATTTGTAGTTTACGATTTGTGCTTTTCATGCTGGACTGTCGAAATACATTTGCAATTTGAGATTTTAGGTTTTGGGTTCGAATGTTGGAATGCATTTGCAATTTGGGAACAGCTTCAACCTTTCATTTTTGTAGCCCTCATCCTTCCTCAGCTTCTGCTGGTATGTCATACTAACTTGGATAATGTTGTTTTTTTCGATGGAATGGTGAATATGTTTGCGATTCATAGCTGGGTGGTTTGTAATTTGGCGGGTTATGATTGTATGATGGAGGGTTGGGATGTATTTGCGATTTGGGAGCTTCCTGCTTTGGCAATTTGTAGTTTGGGATTTCATGATTTTATGATGGGATGTTCAAATGCATTTGCAGTTGGGCATTTTAGGTTTCGAGTTGGAATGTTGGAATGCATTTGCAATTTGGGAACTGCCCACTTGGTAGTTTGAGATTTGAGGTTTCGGGTTGGAATGTTGGAATGCATTTGCAATTGAGGCTTTGGTTTTGAATGTTGGAATGCATTTGCAGTCGGAGACTGTTAAATTTGTAATTTGAGATTTCAGGTTTTGGGTTGGAGTGTTAGAATGCATTTGCAATTTGGAACTGCCCACTTTTGCAATTTGAGATGTCAGGTTTTGGGTTGGAGTGTTGGAATACATTTGTATTTTGAGACTTGCGCACTTTTGTAATTTGAGATTTCATGTTTTGATGCTGGAATGTTGAGATACATTTGCAATTCGAGGTTTGAGGTTTTGGGTTGGAGGGTTAGGATGCATTTGCAATTTGAGAGAACTGCCCACTTTGTAGTTTGAGATTTCAGGTTTTGGGTTGGAGTGTTAGAGTACATTTGCGATTTGAAAGCTGATTTTAATTTGAGACTTTAGGTTTTGGGTTGGAGTGTTAGAATACATTTGTAATTCAGAACCTGCCCACTTTGTAATTTGGTATTATAGGTTTTCGGTTGGAATGTCAGAATACATTTGCTATTTGAGACGTGCCCACTTTGTAATTCGGTATTATAGGTGTTCGGTTGGAATGTCAGAATACATTTGCTATTTGAGAAGTGCCCACTTTGTAATCTGAGATTTCAGGGTTTGGGTTGGAATGTCAGAATACATTTGCAGCTTGAGACGTGCTCAGTTTGCAATTTGAGATTTATAGTGTTATGCCAGAATGTCAAAATACATTTGTAATGAGGCACACGCACTTTGTGATTTGAGGTTTCAGGTTTTGGGTTGGTTCATGTTGCAAGGGAGAGGAAGGACCGCTCTTCATTTGCTCAGACTGCCGCTGTTAGGGAGCTCGAGGGTTCTCTCACAAGAACCCAAGACCTTCGTTTTGCCATTGTATGACACTTCATTTCTTTGTATATATCTACTAGGGATCCGAAGGTTCTCGTGCTCGTGTCGTATATGAAGAGTTGATCTATGTCATATCTATGATAGCTACTCCCTCCGTTACATATTAATTGTCATAATTTTGATTTTCATGGTCTCCAATGTTAGTCTTTGATTGATAATTTCTTACGCAATATATTATTAACAATTGTCATATTATACTTTTATGATAATATTTTCTTGGTACGAATGTAATGGTGGTAATTTTATATAGCACCACATTGAGGAATTTATGGTCAAAATTTTTTGATTTTGACTCCATGATTTTCAAAGACGACAAATAATATGGAATGGAGGGAGTATGATACTAGGCAGATTAGTAAAGTAGCTCTACTAGCGGTTATTAGACATATGAAGAGTTGATCAGTTTAACCCTCTTTTTTTTTTTTTTTTTTGGATAGAAGTTTAACCCTCTTAGTCTCCTTTGGCTTTGCTAATCTGATTTATCTTTTATTTGTCAAGGTTGTTGCTAGGTTCAATGAAATTATTACGAGGCCTCTACTGGAAGGAGCTCTAGCTACTTTCAAAAAATATTCGGTGACTGAGGATATTGATGTATGTCCCTACTTTCTTCCTAATCATGTTAACTTCTTTGATGCTTTTCTCAAATCATTGCCCCCGACCGGGTTCATATGCTTCTTGATGGCTTCTAGAAGATGACGTGCACGTGATATGCGATGTAATGTGAACTATTTTTCACAAAGATTTGAGTGACTTAGTCTGTTTTTGACACTCAACATTAAAATTTTCAGGATCATTTATGACTTTTGGCCAGTGTCGCAGTTTTTTTTTTTTTTTTTTTTTTTTCCCGAGTCGCTTTTGATTGTTTTCTTTCTATTGCAGGTTGTTTGGGTTCCTGGAAGTTACGAGCTAGGTATCGTTGCTCAGCAACTTGGAAAGTCCGGAAAATATCATGCTATTGTGTGCATTGGAGCTGTGGTATGTGGTTCAATTTCAGCATCTTTCTCCATTTTATTGCCTAAAAGGACATTTCTTGTGTTCATATCTGGATTTTTTTTTTTACAAAATGGTCTGTATGTGTACATTTTCATTGATACTCTTAAGATACTTCCTTTGCTGAGTTCCGTGTCTGACTTAGTTCATTTTCCTTGTTACCAATAGATAAGAGGCGACACTACGCATTATGATGCCGTTGCTAATTCCGCAGCCTCTGGAGTACTCTCAGCCGGAATTAACTCAGGTGGGTTATGTTAGCCGTATCCCAGTAACATATTTGATTGTTAGAAAACAATGTTATACTCAGACATCCAGGCACAAATAACTTTCTGTTGCATAAGGGTTTGTGTCCTGATAACACAAAATAGTTCATATCTAATTCTTACTGTTGGTTGTGTTGGTGTAAATGTTAAAGCTAACCCGACCCGGTTTTTCAAACCTAAAATATAACAAACCCGGAATACGGGGCATACCAAACCTGACCCGACCCACCCGAATTGACAGGTCTACTCATGAGTTATACTTTTTGCTGCTGCAGGAGTGCCTTGTGTATTTGGTGTTTTGACCTGTGAAGACATGGATCAGGTAATTCATCGTTCTTTGAAGTACTGCGAAATAACATGTGTTTTTCTATTTGCACCCGAGCGTAGAGCCCGATATCTCGTAAATTATGACGTGTCCCCATTCCTATATATCCCCAAGAAATTTTATGCTATTTTCATTCTTTATAGTTTAGTGATTATACCCGACTTATCGCTTGCCTATAATAGAATTTCAGCATTCATTTATGCAGCAAATGGAGTTTATGTGTTTGTCAATGAACAGAACAATACAGTTTTCCTTTGTGTTTTGCTTCAAATAGGAAAAGCTATAGGGTGTGTTTGGTAGAATCCCGCAAAAGATTTTCCTGGATAGAACATTATTGGGAAAATGCTGATTGTTTTTAAATGCACTCTGCCTTGATTCTTATCGGATATGCTCTCTTCGTTCATCATAATCGTAGGCCATAAATCGGGCTGGTGGAAAATCCGGGAATAAAGGTTCCGAGGCGGCACTAACAGCTGTAAGTCCCATCGTCGCCTTGTGTAGAATAGGAAGTGCTCAGAAATATTGATAGCCGATTTTCATGTTCTTTAAAATTCGGTTATGTTTGGTTTTCGGGCAGTTTCGGGTCGAGTTTAGGGTTTATTGTTGGTCTTTTTTAAAGGAAATCTATTGGGATCCATGCTGGGTTTTTGTTGTTTTTTCCCCCCATTTTTGGGGTGTTAATTTACTCATGGCATAGTTATTAAAATCTCAATCCTGAGATCCAAAATCTTCGATGCGCTTCCACTTTTACATTCTGATCCACAATCCTACGTGGGTTAATTCCGATCCTAACTACCCCATGGATTCGAGTTATGATCCTAATTCTAACAACCTTGACTCATTGTGAACATTTCTCATTGTTTCTGAAACAATCCTTTTGCTGATGCTTGTATGAACCCTACCTTGGTGTTTTTACAACAGATCGAGATGGCGTCGCTGTTCGAACATCATCTGAAGCAATAGTCCTCTCACTTTGGAAGAAGAACATAATTTCGTCTCGATTCATCCAGGGTTAACCCGATCCACACAAAGGACCCGTTGATCGGGTCCGCAAAGGTGAAGCGAGCTCGAGTTTTATTGTTTTTGCAGCCACAGGAACATTTCTTTTGATGTGAGGACATAGATTTCAGAATTTGTATGGGATCTTGCATAGCTGTGGGACAAGTTTTGCTTCTCAATTATCTTTGTGAGGACAATAATTCTTTTAAAGCTGAAAGTATGATATGAAAAAGAATTATTCCAAAGGTTGAATCCAATGATTTAGGTCAGGAATTAAAATTATTCCTACTTCCATTCAAATAATTCTTACTTTAATTTGACTTCAGTTTTTATGTCAAGTTTTAAGTTCAATATATGTGAATACTACATTATGTATACGTGTTTCTTTTTTTTTTTTTTTTTGTTGGTAGTCAGACATGAATACATAGAAAAAGATACCTGCCCTATCAAAAAAAAAAAAGAAGAAAAAGATACCTGCATAATTTATTTACTATAAATAAACTATTTAGAAAAACAAGTTCTGTTATTGAAACTAGATGAAGTTAAGTATTATGATATAGCTTGAATATCTTGACACATGGTAGCATGATCCGACCTTAGCTCAGTTGGTAGAGCGGAGGACTGTAGTTGTAAAACAGATAATCCTTAGGTCGCTGGTTCGAATCCGGCAGGTCGAAAGTTTTTGCTAATTTTGCAGATTATTCATTAAATATCATTATTGATTACTGATTTTCGCCATCAAAGGTGTCGTGGTGTAGTTGGTTATCACGTCAGTCTAACACACTGAAGGTCTCCGGTTCGAGTCCGGGCGACGCCATTTGTTTTTTGTTCATATTATAATTTTCGATTTTGTAGGGTTTAAAACTTTTTCGTGTTTTTTTCAAAAACTTTCCAACCAAATTTTACCAAACATGCCCTGATGAAAAACACACTAATCAGTCAATCCTCACACTGATCTTTACACACTCTCTCTCTTTCTCTCTTTCTCTCTCCGTCAAACTCCACCAGCCGCCGGCGACGTCGCCGACATCCACCGCCGGCCGACGACCCCTCACCGTACACCTTGAGTCGCATCGCAGCAGGTATTAATGCAAAACCCTTAATCAATTTTGTCTAGTTCTGGTCATATATCTACGAACTTAGGGTTTTACTTAGGTTTTCATCTGCTTCATTGGTGAATTTGCAATTGAGTTAAGTTTTCATTTGGGTCATTTTTGGAATTATGGAAGAGTGTAGTGATTGGTTAGATGTCTAGAGAATGAATTGTGTATTGTATGAGAGTGTTCTGAAGATGGATGGAGATTATTGATGGTTAATTGCACTAGTTACATTGTCAATGTGTGGGTAATGAATAGAGGCTATTAATTTGCTTGTGTTCTACACAAATGAATTGAAGATTCATGGAAAATTTCTGCAATGAACTATGGATAGAATGAAACATCGTAACGATCATTATTTTGGCAAAGGATTACACCACTACGAAATCACTTGTGCCATTGAGCAAGTAGAAAGGTTTATTGTTTTGGAAGATATTCATGAATTGTTAGGGGAATTTCGTAGTTGTGATTGATATCATGTAAAGCGGGATGGCAACCTTGTGGCCTATCATATGGCAAAGGTCCTCCCGACAGGGCAAGAGCAAGTTTGGCTGAGGAGCTATCCGAGTCAGATTTGCCCGTATGTACTCATGGATAAGTTAGCAGTCTAATCTCTTCCCCTGTTTTCCAAAAAAAAAAAAAAAAAAACCTAATTATGATCTCCATTAATAATGAATGGGATGATATCCTACTTCAATGAATATAAATTACTCCCTCCATCCCATAATAGTTGTCACTTTAACTATTTTTTTTTTGTTCCACAATACTTGTTTCATAATTTCAATGCAACTTTTTCAACTAACTGCTTTTATATTAACTTTTTTGACACAAAGATAGAAAAAAGTAAGAGAGACAAAGATATACTAGTAGTTTAATACTATTATTTCACAATTTTCCATACAACATAAGACTTAACTAACTCATTTTCATGGTTTTTGAAATTTTAGCTAAACGGACAACTATTCTAAGATGGAGGGAATTTAATATATATTTGATAACCTTTATTATAGTCTAAGTTTATTTTTAACATGGGATGTAGGTGACTGGCTCGGCTTGCTGTCAAAGGCGACTCAAAGCAACTAAAAACTGATCATCATTTCAAGTGAAAACTATCTCACTCACCCACTCACTGCTATTGAGAGTTTGAGACCCAAACCCATGGCTTCGTTTACAGCATCACAGTCCTCTTTCCTTGCTGTAAGGCCCAGATGTTCGCCTCTCAAACCCGGTTTCCTTCAACCTTCTTCTTCTCCTTCTTCTGCTTCAACCCTTCACTTTTCCAGTCCTCATCCTTCCTCATCTTCTACTGGTATGTCATTTCTTTGCTTCTTATGCCATCCCTTTTTACTTGGATAGTGTTTTTTTTCCCCTGATGGAATGTCCGAATATGTTTATGGTTCAGAGCTGCGTGGTTTGTAATTTGAGATTTATGCTTGTATACTTGAGGGTGGGGATAATATTTGCAATTTGAGAGCTGCCCACTTTGGCACTTTGTCGTTTGGGTTTTATGATTTTATGCTGGAATGTCGAAATACATGTGCAATTTGAGACTTTCGGTTCTGGTTGGAGGGTGCAATTTGAGAGGTGCCTGCTTTGTAGTTTGGGATTTGAGGTTTTGGGTTGGAATGTTGAAATGCATTTGCAATTTAAGACATGCCCCACTTTGTAATTTGAGATTTTAGGTTTTGGGTTGGATTTGGAATGTCGAGGATATATTTTGTAATTTTAGATTTCAGGTTTTGGGTTGGAATTTCAGGATATATTTTCTAATTTTAGATTTCATGTTTTGGGTTGAATGTCAGAATATGTTTGCAATCTGAGACGTGCCCACTTTGTAATTTGAGATTTCAGATTTTGGGTTGGAATGTCAGAATGCATTGCAATTTGAGACCTGCTCATTTTGTAATTTGAGATTTATGGTTTTATGCTGGAATGTGAAAATACATTTGTAATATGAGACATGCCCACTTCGTACTTTGAGATTTCAGGTTTTGGGCTGGTTCATGTTGCAAGGGAGAGGAAGGACCGCTCTTCATTTGCTCAGACTGCCGCTGTTAGGGAGCTTGAGGGTTCTCTCACAAGAACCGAAGGCCTTCGTTTTGCCATTGTATGTCACCCCATTTCTTTCTATATTTATCAGGGATGTGTAGATGCAAAATCCATGTTACTCTTACTGTTCATTTTTCCAGCCATACCCTATTCGAATCCCTAACACCCGGACATGGGTACACCACTTGACAGTTGATACTTCATATTACAATGAACATCTACAGAATTTCTTAAAAATAGCCTAGTCTGACCCCATACCCATTTCTCTATCCTGTAAATGTGTCCGAGTTATATAGGGTGCAATCTTAATCTAGCAGTTTAAGATAGATTGTGGAAAATAGATACCCTTTGAAGTTCTTAAATATGGTTAACTGAATTTTAAGGATGGAATTTGAACTTAATTTTCGGTGCTTAAGGGTGATAGAAAGTTGAATTTTTGGGGTTTGTTGATAATATTGCTGATGGAGCTTGAACGTGAGTGTTTTTGAGCGACATCCCCTCGGAGTCCTTGCTCTTTTGATTACTTATCAAAAAAAGGAAAGAATAAATGAATTTTGTCAAAGTTTTGCGATGTATGGAAGTATGGAGGAAACTATGTGTAGAAAAAGAGGGATATGAGTACTTTGTAAGTTGGTTAGAACTTAGAAATGTGTGTATTCATTCTTAGACATCACTATAACACATTGAGGATAGCACATTTGCTAATTTGGGTTATCCTTTATTTGTCAAGGTTGTTGCTAGGTTCAACGAAATTGTGACAAGGCCTCTACTGGAAGGAGCTCTGGCTACTTTCAAAAAGTACTCAGTGAGTGAGGATATCGATGTATGTTCCTGCTTTCTACCTCTCATATTTTTAACTTCTTTGATGCTTTGTCTGCAATCAATGCAAGAATCAGTGCAAAAGCTTGGAAGATTGTTGGCGTATAATTTGGATTTCGTTTATCTTGAATTTGTAATGTTTTACTGCTTGCTGTATTGAGCGGTGTGTGACTTAGTCAATTTTTACCGGGGACATTCAACATTAAAAATTCAGGGACCAGGATCAGTTATAATTGTTGGTCAGTTTTTGGAGTTCTTTTTCAGAGTCGGCTCTGATTGTTTTCTTTTCTATTGCAGGTTGTTTGGGTTCCTGGCAGTTACGAGCTAGGTATTGTTGCTCAGCAACTTGGAAAGTCTGGAAAGTATCATGCTATTGTGTGCATTGGAGCTGTGGTAGGTGGTTTAATTTCAGCATCTCTCTCTATTTTGTTGCCACTCATCACTTTTTTGCATGTGTAAAAGGACATTTCTTGTGCCCCTATGTGGAGTCCTTGTACAAATTGGTCTGTATTTCTATGCTACGTTTGCAGTTGTTCATTTAAGATCGAGCTTTGATATAGTTGCTAAGTAGGAAAAAGTAGTTTCTTATCAAGACTCTCAAGATACTTTTTTTTGCTGAGGTCCATATCTAATTTTGTTTAATTTTCCTCGTTGCTAATAGGTACGAGGTGACACTACACATTATGATGCTGTTGCTAATTCTGCAGCCTCTGGAGTACTCTCAGCCGGAATTAACTCAGGTGGGTTATATTAGCCATATCCCGGTAACATATTTGATTGTTAGAAAACAATGTGTACTGTGGGCTATGCGTTTTCTCTTATACTCAGACATCCAAGCACAAGTAACTTTCTGCTGCATAAGGGTTTGTGTCATGATGACACAGAATAGTTCATATCCAATTCTTGCTGTTGGTTGTGTTGGTGATAGATACTAATTGGCTCTATTATATCTCACGAGTTATATTTTCTGCTGCTTCAGGAGTGCCTTGCGTATTTGGTGTTTTGACTTGCGAGGACATGGATCAGGTAATCTGTTTTCATTGGTAGTATAGAGCCCAATATCTCATGGATCATGACATGTCTCCATTCCTATTTATCCCCGAGAAATTTTATGCTATTCTCATTCTTTGTAGTTTAGTGATTATATCCGACATATTGCTTGCCTATAATAGAACTCCAGCACTCATTTATGCAGCAAATGGAGTTTATCATTATGTCATTTGTCAATGAGCAGAATAATACTACCGACATTTTTTTATCTACTATCATTTTGGAGGATTGGGGTAAAACCAAGGTTGCAAAAATAGATAGGATAGTTAATCGAAGAATTATTTAAATATATTTAATTAAAATTAACTTTTGGTGTTTTATTCAATGAATGATGGGGTAAAATAAAAAAGTAGTATTGATATGTCATTGGGGTTTTAAAATGACAGATAATATGACATGAAGAAAGTTAGAAAAAGTCAGATAAAGAAAAATGGAGGGAGTACAGTTTTCGTTTGTGTTTTGCTTCAAATAGGAAAAGCTATGGGTGCGTCTGGTAGAATCTCGGGAAAGATTTTCCTGGATAAAACATTCCCTAAACCCCCCCCCCCCCCCAAACAAAAAAAAACACCGCTCTTGGGAAAATTTTTAATGAGTTTGAGAGTGAAAAATAGGCCGCACATTCACATCCACTCAACTTGGGAAACATGACTAGCTTTTCTGGGAAAAATTTGCTACCAAACGTGCCATATGTTATTTCCCGTGCTCTCTTCATTACTGCACAATTTGTCTAATTCGTCGTTCGATGGGTTGGAGCAGGGGGGTTGTTTTTTGGTGTGTATAGAACTCTATCATGGTTTCCAGGGATGGAAGGGATATCGAGAAGAGAGTATAACATCTAGAACAATCTTTTGGTCTGTCTTTGGTCACCAAAAGATGGCAAATTTTCTGGCTCTTAACAGTCAGCTACACTGCAATACTGATTGTTGCTACATGCACTCTGCCTTGATTCTTATCTGATGTGCTCACTTCATTTGTCATAATCGCAGGCCATAAATCGGGCTGGTGGGAAATCCGGGAATAAAGGTTCGGAGGCAGCACTAACAGCTGTAAGTCCCTTTTTCACCTTTATGTAGCATAGAATGTGCTCAGAAAGTATTAATGGCCATTATGGCCTACTTTCATGTTCTTTAAATTTTGGTTATTCTTGGTTTTTTCAAGTTCTTAGCATGAGTAGGTTTGTTGGAATTGGGGAAAGACAGATACTTTTTTTGCCATTAGAACCGAGAGTAGAGAAGACAAAGACACCACCTAGGAAATGAACATGATGGAACGGTTTATTACTTGTTGTACAATGTCAGGTTACCACAAGAAAAATAGGAGCATGTAATAAGTTGCAATTTTTATCAGTATACAATGTGCTTCTTAAAAGTGTGCATGAGTGGTTCATCTTTGGGAGGAAATGCCCGAGTGTGCTGAGGTTGACTATTGATCTGGCAAACCCACCCGACCTGTATGACCCACTCATACCTGAACCCCACCTAGACACTAAACGTCAAAATTAGATTGACCCAAACCAAAAATGACACAGCCCTCCTGACTTGACCTGAATATATCTTTCACCAAAGTCAACCCGAGACAAGCTTATCAGATTAAATGTAATGGGGTCCGAAGTCAACCCGATCCGTGATGACATTGACCCAACCCGAATCCTACCTGAATGATCCAATCACCAGGTAAGGCTGTCTATATCGGGATCTTGGTGTTGGTGATAGAGTTCCTGGTTGGGAATGTATCGACTTATTGTCTTGTGGAATCAGTCTCTTGGCAGATTGAAATGTCTATTGAGGCAAGGCTGCCTATGTTAGGATCTTGCTGGACCCCGAGTAAGCGGGACTCATGGTGGGTATTTGTGTCATTCCCTTGGGTTACCTCATCATCTCGTGGAATCAACCTCTCAGTGCAAACAAAATGTCTACTAAGGCAAGGTTGCTGAGACATGGATCTTGCCAGACCTCACTTAAGGCCTAAGGGGGACCCACATTGGGTTTAGGGTTTGACATGGCGAGACTTACCCGACTCAAATAACTCACCCAAACTCGACCCAACCCAGATCCGAAAATGCCAAAACTAATCAACCCGAACGTGGCTTGACCTGAATTTAAATAACCCGCAGCCACCCAACCCGAAAATGACCCAACCCGAACCTTGTTGACCTAAACCAACCCAACCCAAACGGATCTAGCCCGAATTACCCAACTGCTAGGTCGTTCTCAAGCATTCATTTTTCCTCATGGTGGACATTTCCTTTTACTTGTTTATGAAACAATCCTTTGCCTCATGCTTGTATGAACCCTAACTTGGTGTTTCTATGGCAGATTGAGATGGCCTCGCTGTTTGAACATCATCTGAAGCAATAGTCCTCTCACTTTGGAAGAAGACAAAGAAGAAGATAATTTCATCTTCATTCAACCAGAAGGGTAACCCGATCCCCATGAAGGACCCGTTGATCGGGTACGAAAAGGAGCGATCTTGAGTTTATTATTTTTGCGGCCAGACGAACATTTCTTTCACACAGATTTCAGATTTGTATGAGATCTTGCATAGGTGTGGGACAAGTTTTGCTTCTGAATTATGTCTTACTTTGTGAGAACAATAACTTTGCTTCATTAAAGGCTGAAAGTATGATGGAACTCTTGGTCATCTATGTTTACCATAATTGTCATTAGATTTGCAATAACCCTAAAAAAGGGGACTTCCATTCAAGTAATACTTGATTTAGGTGAGGAATAACAATTATTCCTACTTCCATTCAAGTAATACTTGATTTAATTGGACTTCAATCTTTATAACAAAAGAACCCTTTATTTATGCCAAGACAAGTTCCAAGTTCAAATATGTGGATATGACATGCAAGTGATACAAATAAAAGAAATATTGCATCGTAATATAACAACTTTTGGTGGTATTAGATCGATATACACCAACCTTTAAAATTGGACACCAATATCTCTGACTTTTATATTTACATGTTATTAATGATTTGATGTACTGAAACTGATCTAAAATAGTCATGTTTCAATACATTGATGACACCTAAATATAAAGATTAGTTATACTGGTCTCAAATTTTTAAAGTTGGTATATTACAATCAAATACCGCCAAATGTTGATATATTACGATCCAATATTCCCAAATGAAAATACTTGCATACTTTATTTACTATAAATAGATTATTTAGAAAATTAGAAAATATGTATCATGCTGCTAGGTAACAAGATCCGATAGAGCGGAGGACTGTAGTTGTCAGACAGTTAATCCTTAGGTCGCTGGTTCGAATCCGGCAGGTCGGAATTTTTTTGCTTTTGGTAATTTTGAACACTATTTAATGAAAGTAGCTGCTGAAATTCAACACACATGGTGTCGTGGTGTAGTTGGTTATCACGTCAGTCTAACACACTGAAGGTCTCCGGTTCGAGTCCGGGCGACGCCATTTGCATTTTACTTTTTCACAATTTTTGTTTATGTAGGTTAAAACATGAAATTATGATCTCCACTCAAAAGTTGTCACGGTGAACTGTAAAATACTTGGCAATGAAATTAGGTAGTGTCAACTTTAGTAAATTTTGAAGAAGCATTGAATTTTTGAAAAATTTATTTTTATTAATGTATAGCGTGAATATTTGTTATTTTTATAACAAATATAATCTGAGAGGAGAGATTGAGAGTGTCGAAATAAGATACGAGAGTTGAGAGGAAGTAAAAAGTCTATTTTCATTGCATATAAAGAGATAGACGTAGGCCCTGTTTTTTGGTTGAGTTATTTAGGTTTGGATGGATAAATTGGGATATGTTATGATGTTTTTTTTGGGGGAATTGTTTTTTAGAGTAGATTTTTTTTTGGAAATTATGTAAGGTTTGGATAAGTTAGCATAAATTAAGATAGGTTTGGATAGGTTAGTTAAATCTAACCAAAGAACAAGACCATAGTATAGGCGTTCCAGGCTTCCAGCACAACTAGATTTGCCGTTTCTTGCTCATTAAAAAACTTTAAGATAGTTTCATTAAATAGGGTTTTTAGTTTAGAATAATCTCAACTTTGGGTTTTAAAACTCATAATATGTCAAATAATTCGAACCTTCAAAATATACGGTAATAACCTGAACTTTTAGAGTGTTGGATTTCAGTAGACTACCATCAAGTTCCACCCATTTTAATTTGGTGGTAGAATGTTATAATAGTGGAACTAGACAATCTATAATCTCAAAATCAAAAAAACTTTGCCTCTCATGTCATTCTTATCATCAAATAAAGTGACCGAAACTCGGAGATAGCCTAAGATCCAATAGCTCCAAAGTCCAAATTATTGCCATGTATATTGGAAATTCAGATTATTAAGCGTATTATTACCCAAAGTTGTCATTATTCAACCTTAAATATGCTTAAGAATATTGATATTCATACTATATACTCTCTCCGTTCCATATTAATTGTCATTTTGTTGACTGTCACGGTCTATAATGTCATTCTTTAATTAATAACTTTTTATATAATATTTTATTAACAATTATAATATTATACTTTTAGGATAATATTTTTCACTACAAATTTAATGGTAGTAATTTTATATAACAAGTCATTGTATAGAATGAGAAATCTGATCAAAATTTTCAATATTTAACTGCACAATTAAAGATGACAATTAATATGAAACGGAAATAATCAATATTTCATAACACTATATATTTCGTTAAATTCATATTTTTTTCAAAAATTTTCCAACCAAAATTTACCTGAAATTCCCCGCACATATTCACAGTGTCTCTATCTCTCTTACAAACCTACTCGGCCCTCCGTCGCACTCCACCAGCCGCCGGCGCCGCCTTTCGCCACCGCCACAACCACCCCCGGCCGACGACCTTTCACCGTACACCTCAAGCTGCATCACAACAGGTATTAATACAAAACCCTAAAATGGTGAATTTGCTGAGGTTTTCATCTGCGTCATTGGTGAATTTGCAATTGATTGTCAATTAAGCTCGATATTGGCGAATTATATTGTATATTGATATGTGTTGTTAGAGTTCTTAGCTCCGGTGAATGTTTTCTGATTGGGAACCTCTGTTTCAATTACCTAATTTACCTTGAATCGTTGCCATTGTGAGTTGAACATTTGGATTTTGAATCCCTGGTTGTAGCATTCGTTTGGTTCATTTTTGGAGTTATGCAAATGTGTAGTGATTAATTTAGATGGTCAAGATGAATGGAAATTAGTGAAGGTTAGTGGGATTAGTTACATTGTCAATGTGTGATTAATGGCTAGTGGCTGTTAATTAGCATGCGTTCTACGTAAATTAATTGAAGATTCATGGCAGATTCAAGATTGATGCAATAAACTACGGACACAAATCACTTGTGCCATTCAGCAAGTAGCAAGATAGGTCTGTTTTTTAGTTCAGAGTGAAACGTCAAACTTTTTTCAGTCCGTCCTTCGGTCCCAAAAGAATCAAATTTGATCCATTAGCGGTCACTTTGAGTTTAGACGAATAGTACATAAGAGAGTGTTTGTCAAGATGTCCTTCCAAAGTCTGAGAAACTAGAAGATCCCATATTAGATTAGGCCTTAGAAGATGCTTTCAACTTCTTTAGATAAGTAATCAAAAGTTGTATTATAGACACTAAGGGGACCCATTTACAAAAGGAGATAAGCTGAAAATCAAGACTACCTCAAGCCCTCGAGCTCTCTACAAAATTCTTATCAACAAAATCCAATAATATATTAAGGTGACATTTGTACCATGATTGAGAACTAGACACCAGCTCCAGAAGTTCTCAAAAAATAAAGTTAACCTCTCTTTAATGGAATGATTCTGCCATTCCTGTTTGAAATCATGAAGATGCTTTCAATTGGATTATTGATTTTGAGCTTTGTGATCATGTTTTGCCTGGGTTTGGTGGGATCTAGTTTGCTGTTCAATCATAAAACACAAACATACTATCTCATTGTAACACTTAGTTTTTGGATCCATATTTGTTAGAGTGGTTGGTGTTAAAAGTCTTATGCTCATTGTAGCACTTTTCTTCTTTTTTTTTTTTTTTTTTTTGATCAAACATTGTAGCACTTTTCTAGGTTGAGTCACTAGATTTTTTCCGCTGGCTCGAGAATTTCCTAGCTTGGGTAATACAAACCACACATCCTATTAGTGTTAATATTCATGCTATTTGTTCAGGGCTGCCCTTGGAAACGCCAGAGAGACCCTTTTCATGGATAGTAAAAGATTGTTGACATACGGCTGTGGTGAGTTCAGCTTACATTGAGAATGTTTGGCTTATTCCATTCAAGAGGTGTAAGACTTAGGCAGTTGATCACATATACCAAGAACACTGCATATCTTGGTATTTTCTTCAAGTCAACCTACCAATCCTGTCTTTCTGTGGAGGAGAAAAGAGAAATAGAGAGAATAACTAAAATCATAAATGACCATCCATTCCCTGATGTCCCACTTCAGCCTGTTCTCCACCGGAGTATTCAACCTACTACACTTTCAGTCTCATTTGTAGAGGATGTCCTTGGCCGCCTATTTGCTGCTCACGCGAATGGCCTTAAAGCCTATGAATTCTTTAAATTCACCCTCCAATATCCACACTTGCATCCTACTGCGGACGCGTTTGAAAAAACCCTACACATCCTTGCAAGAATGCGGTACTTTGATAAGGCATGGCAATTGATGGAAGACATTGCTAAGCTGGATCCTTCCTTGCTGACCCTGAAGTCAATGAGTGTCCTCCTGTCAAAGATTGCGAAATTCCAGTCCTATGAAGAAACCCTAGAAGCATTTGACAGGATGGAAAACAGACTATTTGTTGGAAGAAAATTTGGACCGGAAGAGTTCAATGTGATGCTCCGTGTTTTCTGCAGCCAGAGACAGATGAAAGAGGCGAAATCTGTGTTCAACAAGATGTACTCGCGATTCCCTTTGAACACCAAGACGATGAACATCTTGCTCTTGGGTTTCAAAGAATCGGGCGATGTAACTGCAGTTGAACTATTCTATCACGAGATGTTAAAGAGAGGCTTCAAGCCCAACAACGTGACATATAACATCAGGATTGATGCTTACTGCAAAAGGGGTTGCCTTGGTGATGGACTGAGACTTCTTCAAGAGATGGAACGTACGGACTGCATGCCAACATTAGAAACAATCACTACGTTGATCCACGGAGCAGGGATCGCTAGAAACTTGACACGAGCAAGGGAGTTGTTCAACGAATTGGGTACAAGAAACCTACAACCCGATGTTGGAGCTTACAACGCGATGATAAGTGTTCTCGTCAGATGCAAACAGGTGAGCTCCGTTCTTGAATCGCCTAATCATTTATTGCTTCATTGTTGCTTTGCTAGGTCTCTTTGGGATTTGGCTTTTGGTTGCCTAAGTGTTACTTGGGTCGTTTCTTGTACAATTAGGAGTCATCTTCTTGCCTGGGAGGGTGCCTTTGGTAGGAAACTGAAGAAGAAGAAAGCCATGGTTATACCACATGTGATTTTTTTGGATCACTTGGAGAGAAAGGAGTTGACAGGTTTTGGGACGCCTGGAAGGCAATTTCATCGAATTTCTCTTCCTTTGGGTTACTGGGAATATTTGCTCTTCTTCTTTGGATTTGGATGGTCTATATTTTGGTTGTACATAACTTTTTAGATGCTTGCTGAGCATCTGTTCTTTTGATATTGTTATTAATATACATTTATATTTTTCCTAATTTTTTTTTTTAAAAAAAAACAAACAGGTGAGCTCCGCTCTTGATTTGCTGAAAGAAATGGAAGAGAAACAGATTAAGCCCGATGGGTTGACTTATCATAACCTCTTCTACGGCTTGATGAAATCAAACGGCATCGAGGGTGTTATGGGGTTGTACGAAAAGATGGTGTCTGAGAACTTCATCCCCAAAACACGTACCATCGTGATGCTGATGAAGTTCTTCTGTGGAAACCGCCACGTTGACGAGGGTTTGACCTTGTGGCAGTACACAATGGAGAAGGGTTTGTGTCCTCACGAGCATGCATTGGATCTCCTCGTGACGGGTCTGTGTTCCGATGGCAGGGTCAACGAGGCGTCTGAGTGTGCACAGCAGATGTTGCGTAGAGGGAGGCATATGGGCAAGCGAGTTTTCTACATGTTAGAGAGGAACTTGAGGGAGGCAGGGGAGATGGAGAAACTGAAGAAGCTGGATGAGATGATGAGGAAGCTGGCAAGTGTTTATCCCCCTTCAAGACTACATGCTTTGGGACTTTCTTCTTCAGTGATGTGATTCCTGAGGGCAGTGATGGGACACTCGGTCATTATAGACCTGGCAAACGGGTGAATTAGTTCGGGGTTGGACTGGTTGAAGATTGGGTTGGGTTGGCATCGGCTCGATTCAATGAGGTTCGGGTGCTGTTTTATCATATTTGGTTCTGGTTTGATTTGGGGTCATTCAGGTGTGGATCTTAATCGGGTTTCAGTTCAGGTAAGGATTCGTTTTTCAGTTTGGGTTTAGGATCTCGGGTCAGTTTTGCCAAGTCTACGACGGTCATGTGAAATGTTCAATTTAGCAGCCAAGGGTAAGGGCCTGCTCTCTGCAACCTTATTTTTAAACATTAAGTTTCAATTTATAATCTTTTGCAGAAAACTGCATCAGTGTGAATGATCTGTCTATCTTTTGCAGAAACTGAGAAGGGTTGAGCTCAAGTTGAGCAAAAACACAGTTACATGGAAAGCAAGTGTGGCAAAGGTGTCAAGATTTCGTCTATGGATGAAGAGACTGATGTGATCACACAGAAAAAGGACCTGGCAAAATTTGGCCTGACCCGAAAACCGACTGAACACACCCGAAAGTGTAGGTGTTTGAACACGATTTCCAAACCCAAAACCTAAATAAACATTAACCCGATCCGCACCGAACCCGACCCATATCCAGCTCGCCTGCCCAAATTGAGAGGTCTGCCTGTTAAAATCCCAGCCCATGAAGCAGCAGTTAGAGTGGCGGCTGTGATCGAAAACTGCATCAAAATCAATCATTTTCTCTGTTCTAACATAAAAACAAAAATCAATTCTATATCTCCATAAATCATAATAATCACCCCAACAGAAGAAGAAAACCTCCTCTGATAAGTGTATATCTGCCACTAATCAGTACTATGACCAGGTTTCTCCTCATCTCTTTCTCTTTGTTTCTTGTGAAAGTTATGGTCTTTGTTGTTGGTTTGGTGAACTTATATTGTAAACTTTGTTGATTGAGTTGAACAGGGTAGTGTTGGATTTTGGAAAGGTGCTGAGTTTTGGGAGAAACATAAACAACAGAACCTAGTATGGTCCTACTGATGCAGGGTTTAATGGGATCCAGATGTAAGCAGTCTTTCCGCCCACATTGAAATGCATGAGGTTTTAGCAGAAAGAGGTCAATTATTTTGGAGGCCCGAGTTCGCGAGCAGCCCCGAGTTTTGGGCAATATCTTGATCGCCCATTGTTTCTCTTCAATTGACCCACATCTAAAGCATCCTCCTTTCTGCAGTCTGCCAAGATATCCACCATACTCTGGTCTTTTCTACGGTGGATAAAGTATTAAAGTGTGGTAATGTTATGGTGTGGTAAGATGTGGATAGTGTGATGCGTTGTGGTAAGTTGCGGTAAAATTTGTGGTAAAAAAAGGTTGGTGTAGTAGGTGAGGAGAGAGAAAAGTGAGGAGAGAGAAAGTTATGATTATTGTGGTAAAAATATAGTATGGTATGGTAATATGTGATGGTTAGTGGTTAGTGTGATAAATTGTGATGTGGCATGGTACCACACAAAAGAACAGAACATGTAAATCTATCCCAACTCCATCAATTTTTGGTGTTAATTTGTTGAAATTTTGGAACTCTGGGCTGTAATTTGTACATACCTTTCTTCAATCATTTTTGTTTACTATATCCTAATATATTTTTTTTTTGAGAAACTATATCCTATATCCTAATATTGGCTAATCTCTAAATGGGTAAACTTTAGCTAGTTTGTGAGTAGCCAAGTTACTTTCCTTCTTCAAATGGCTGGTGAATCCAAGAACAATGACAAAACAAGCTGCTGAAGAAGGAATTGAAGCTACATATCCTATGTAGAACTGAAAACAATTGGATTCAATGCATAACTCGTCCTGCTTCGTCAAATTTTAAAAATTTTGATTAATTTTTTATCATATAGAATGTTCTACCATATGAAAGACATATTATTGGATTCGTCACTGAAAATATTATCTTAAGACTGTAATGTTGTAATTTTTCAATAAAATATATTATAAGAAACTCTCAATCAAATAAAAATATTGAAGATTGTGTAACATATATTAAGTGACAATAAATATTAAGCATAGGGAGTAATTTATGAAAAAAGATAGATTATGAAGGTTTAAAATTTAAACCATTTTAGTTTACTTAATCAAGGTGTAAATATGCTTTATAATTTATATTAACAAATAATTTTGTAGTTTTTTTTTTTCCTGAAATGTGTATTATAATTAACCATATTGCATGTAATATGAGCTTTAATATGCTCCCATTATCATATTATTCAAATTAATTTTAAGGACAATTTGTACAAATAAAATACATAAATAGTGGTAATACAACTATTGTATGAATTTTTATCATTATCTATTGATTATTCAAATTAATAATTAGGGAAATTCTAGCAAGTTTTTTTAGTAACAAAGGTAAGTACACTGAACCTAAACAACATCTACCTAGGGGATTATCACTGAGTAGTTAAAATATACAAATAATAACTTAAAAAACTGAAATCAATATATATTAATTAAAACAACTTGTTGCAACAGTTAACTATATTTATCCAAACATAAATATTTCTAATAGATGAAATTTATTTTAAACAAATTAATGATATGTGAAAATTATTTTCAACTATTATAATGAAAAGTTTTCCTAAAAAAAAACTATTATAATGAAAAAAAAATCGAACTGTGGTAGAATTTCCATAATATTTACTACTCCCTCCTTCCCATTTTATTTGTCACTTAAGTCATGATTCACAAAATCAATAAAACTTCCAATTTGCATTAATTTGCATTCTTAGAAATGAAAAAAAGTTGAATAAAATGGTGAATAAAAAAGAAAAATAGTGAATAATAAAGAAAAATGGTGAATAAAATGAGAAAAGTTGAAGAAAAAGATGTATAATTTGAAAATTTAGTAATTAATGTGTTATTAGAATTGTAAGGTGACAGATATTATGGGAAAAAAGAAAGTTAGTTAAAGCGACAGATAATATGAGAATGAAGGATAATAAAAATAACCTATTGACCTCCGCGGGTTTCGCTTTGACCCCATTACATGCAGAGAGGGAATGAGGGATGTTCTTTGATTAATTGATTCTGTCACGACGGATTTCCCGGGAAAATTTTTATTTTTTGATTTATTATTTTCTAAAGAGATTCTAGGGTTCGTCAATCGCTGAATAAATGCTGCAGATCCGATCAAGTCAACGGTATGCACCTCTGCTCTATAAATTTCCTTTATATATGATATGGTTCGGTGTTTGATTGTGGAGAAAACGTGCGAATTATGAAAGAAATTGTGCGCTATTTCAATTGATTAAGGATAAATTTTGCAGTTTTTTCCTATTAGATTCGTGAAGATTTTCTGTTAAATATATTTTGATACCTTTCTGATTATGCCCAAAACGTGCTGAAGGGAGAGAAATTTGAAACCCTAGAATTTAATTGGCATGTAGGTACTGTTTCTTGGTTGATTATATGCGAATGGAAACTAGTTGATTTAATTGGAATTTTCGAAGGACATGGTAAATTTAATTGATTTTGATTGTATCTAATTCATCAGGATTATTGAATTGCACTATGGTAATTTATGGACTCCCTGATTTTATTTACCTTTTTGGCCCGAAATTTTGGTTAGTCTGTGGATTATATTGGAAAACAGAAAACTTCAGTGAAAAGGTGACTTGAATGGTTGTGAATCACTTCAACTTTTGAATTTCCTGATTTGCTGGTTTTGGCCCAAGATTGGTGTATTCTAAATGATTTTCTCTTTTGCTCCTCTGCTATGTCAATTGGCTTTCATTTACCGCGATTCGCAGCATTTGCTATGAAAGTTTATGTTGCAGCAGCTTAACGGGTATAGAATCCAAACAGGAGGAACTGAGCCTAAGTGCCTCGGTGGGGAATTATAGCCAAAAACACGCAGGCAGTATGATTTAGGATGCCTTACCCGCCTAGTAAATCTCTATCATAGTTATTAAAATCCCGATCCGAATTTACGATTCTACGATTTTATGATCCCAAAATCCTCAATCCAATTCTATGATCTTCATTCTGATCCACAATCCTATGAGAGTTTGTTCCGATCCTAACTACCCCATGAGTCTTAACTAGGATCCCGATTTTAAGAACCTTGATCTCTATCATGTTTTTTTCATGTCAATTAATGTAAAGAAAACCGGGAGGGGGGATGGAAATAAATGTGCTTTCATCGAGAATTCATGTCATCTAAATAGGTGCTCTAACCAACTGAGCTACAATGGCCAGTTGCACCCTTGTTTGTGCTTTGCTTGAATAATGCGAGCAGACTCATTGCAGTAGACTTGAAGACCTCAACTAGTGGACTATATTAGTTTTTAGGTGACTGCTAGAATTTGGCGGGTTGTCCCCCAACCCACTTTTTTCGGTATCTGTCTATCTTTCGAAATGCTTCTTTCTTTTTCCTGCCTTGCTTTCATCTATCATAAAAATTGATTGGAAATGTCAACAAAATCTAGAATAGGGTGGTAGACAAATGGAGGAAAATTGTTGTAGTAAATGACCTTTTACAGACTTCAGATTTCAGACATTGTCGGACCTTAGCTCAGTTGGTGGAGTGGATGGCTGTAATTGTGTAGATGGGGAATCCTTAGGTCTCTGTTCCGAATCTGACAGATCAGATTTTGTTCGTTCTGATATTTCTTGTCTGGTTTGGGTTCTTGATCCCTGACATATCAAGGAAGTGGTAGACACAATTTTTCCCCCCTTAACAGACCAGATTTTGCCAACTGTTATCAGAATATGTCGTGGCAGTCAAATGAAAGAATAGTGAAACTTTGTAGTTTGTACCTTGTGCGGCCCTGGCATCAGAACCAACCTTAGCTCAGTTGGTAGAGCGGAGGACTGTAGTTGTTCAAACAGGGAATCCTTAGGTCGCTGGTTCGAATCCGGCAGGTCGGATTTTATATGTTCTGATTTTTTTTTGGACTCTGTGGGGTCTTGTATTCAGACATTTCAAGAGAGAATTTCAGGTTAGGTTTTTTCAACATATTTGGTCAACTGTTAGAATATAAGGTGACAGCCAAATGGGAGAATAGTAGAAGATTTATAGGCCTTTTGGTCATGGCATCAGAAACCGACCTTAGCTCAGTTGGTAGAGCGGAGGACTGTAGTTGTTCAAACAGAGAATCCTTAGGTCGCTGGTTCGAATCCGGCAGGTCGGATTTTTTTCCCCTCTTTTATGGGCATAATCCAAGAAATGGAATCCCGCTAATGATGGTATCCTTGTCGTGCTCTTCATGGTCCATTATTAATGGTTAGTCTATATTCCATCCTGGTGACACTTTGTGCTGAATCTTTTTTTGCACAGGTTGGGGTGTAAGTTGGATTCTAGAAATGAGGCAGTTTGCTGCTGTCGTGTTGCCCTTGGTGTCATTGTGTAGTTGGTTATCATGTTAGTCTAGTCTAACACACTAATGGCTTCAGGTTTAAATCCGACGGACATTGATGTATCTTCCAGTGAAGGACATATTTTGAGGTTAACTCTTATCACTCAAGGACCTGAGCAGCAGTAAGGACATAGAACCAAGGAAATTTTAAGGTACACACTCAACTAGTAGAGGATTTGACATGAACTCAACACAAACTAAAGATTAACTAGTGCAACCTTGTATAATGAACTAGACCAAAGCAAACACTAGAACCTTTGAACTATCAAGGATAAGAAACATTACCAAGATAAATCGTAATGATAGTCTAGCGCTAAAACCGAATGAAAAACGGCACCGGATTCAACACTAGAGCCTTTGAATAGTCCAGTGATATGATATAACCACCAAAGGATTGATCAAGTCTCGCCAAATAACACAACCTTTGCTGGCCCAAACTGATTCATTCAAAATACAATGGAGAGAAGCTAATATACATGTGCTCTCTAAACTGATTCATTCAAAATACTTCCCCAAAGAGAAGCTAATATACATGTGCTCTCTAAACTGATTCATTCAAAATACTTCCCCAAAGAGTAAAATTAGTAACTAGGTTTTCTAATTAACGAAATCTAGAAAGATCTACCAGCCCATTACATCTAGATAACTTGTTAATATAACTAACATAGTTGTCACAAGATTATAAGACTGATACAAATCATCAGGGTTAACAAAATTAGCAAGTCCATGCTAGTTGCTGTGTACTTTCTTTTTTCCAGTTGATTTGGTCAAATGTCATTAGAATATGAGACGTCAGCCACATGGAAGAATAGTGGAACCTTGATGTACCATGTGCTTCCATGGCATCAGAAACCGACCTTAGCTCAGTTGGTAGAGCGGAGGACTGTAGTTGTTCATACAGGGAATCCTTAGGTCGCTGGTTCGAATCCGGCAGGTCGGATTTTGTTGGTTCTGAATTTTTTTCGGCACCATGTGAGGTCTTGGAATTTGAAGGGAGAAATTTGGGTTATTTTTTTTCTACTTGTTTATGAACTATAAGAATACAAGATGGCAGCGAAATGGGGAAATAGTGGAAGATTTATGGATGTTTTGGTCATGGCCTTAGAAACTGACTTTACCTCAGCTAGTAGAGCGGATGACTGTAATTGTTCATACAGGGAATCCTTAGGTCACTGGTTTGCATCTGTCAGGTCGGATTTCTTTTCTTTTTTCCCCCCCCCTCTTTTATGTGTGTGATCCTAGTAAATCGAACCCCTTTAAAAATGGTTAACGCTCTCTGGCTCTGCTGCTTATTGCGGCGCATGATTATATTTACGTGCTATGTGCCATCCAGATTCCGTCCTTGTGACACTTTCTGTTTAAAGTTTTTGCACAGGCAGGGATTGATCAAAATGAGGCTGCTTGTGGCATTCTGGTCGCAAACCATCTTGCAGTGTAGCTGTTAACAACTCAGTCTTGACACTCAGGGTAGTGTGCTTTAGGATGGCTGCCTCACCTAGTAATTTTCGATCACGCTTTATGTCAGCTAATAAAAGCAGGCTTCTGGGGGTGATGGGAATAAAAATGCTCTCGTTGAGAGTCGAACTCAAGACCTCCCACTTACTAAACGGGTGCTCTAACCAACTGAGCTACGAGAGCACTGTGGTTTTACCTAAGCTACGTTGATTCTGCCTTGGCTCATTGCACATTCGTCCATATGTTGCTAAATGCATCATTGGCTCATTGGGAAAAAAATATTTAGACCACCCATAAGTGTTTTATATGCTGAGAGGGGGGGGGGGGGGGTTGCCAATTTTCATAATATTTTGTTCACTTGATCTGAGTATTATAAAAATATAAGCTTAGAGCCGATGGGAGAATGGTGAAACCTTTGTGGACTTTTTGTGGCCAGGCATCTGAAACCAGTAACCAGCCTTAGGTCGGTAAAGCAGAGTATATTTGCGCACTTAGGGGATCCTTACGTCCCTGGCTTGAATCTCACACAGGTTGGATATTGGTTGGGTCCTTTTATTGGGGCCCTTGCTATATATGTAGGTGTTTTACATTCTGGCATTTCAAGACTAAAAGAGGTTTTTTTTTTTTTGGGGGGGGGGGGGGAGATTGCCAACTGCCATAGTATTTTCTTCATATGATCTGTACCAATCTAAGAATATACTAATAATTCTCCAGCCAGATGGATGCATGGTGAAACACTTGAGGACTTTGTGTGTCCATGGTATTAGAAACCGACTCTAGCTCAGTTGGTAGAGCGGAGGACTGTAGTTGTTCAAACAGAGAATCCTTAGGTCGCTGGTTCGAATCCGGCAGGTCGGATTTGTTTTTTGTGCTCCCAAATAATCAGTTGAAATGGACTTGCTAATATATTATCACAGTTGTCCTTTGACTTTTGTGTCACCCACTCACCCTTGATCCCTGTTGACCTGTATGTAAAGGTGCCAGACAACCAACCTTCAATAATTATTTTTCGAACCTGTCAATGGATGTCATTGCAGGGTGTGAGATCATTGCTGTTGTCTTATTCCCAAAGGTGTCGTGGTGTAGTTGGTTATCACGTCAGTCTAACACACTGAAGGTCTCCGGTTCGAGTCCGGGCGACGCCAAGCTGTTCAGCCTTTTGGGAAGGTACTCTTTTGCAGGCTTCTTCTATCTTGAACCCCTTTTAGCAACTGGGTTTAATTTCTATAATCCCACTTGAGTAACTGAGTGCAATTTATTATGTGCACTTGGAGCATGTGCTGGGCATAACTTGCATTTACCCACCCAACCTTACCCACAAAAGAACATGTCATAAATCTAGGAACTGAGCATAATTACATGTGCTGGGCATTATTGGACATTTGGACTTGCAACATAGTCTAGGCTTCAGCACCTGATTTCTGTCAATTCTTCTAACTTAGGGCACAGAAAGAAACGAAAATAAAATGCTCTTGTTGAGAGTCGAACTCAAGACCTCCCGCTTACTAAACGGGTGCTCTAACCAACTGAGCTACAAGAGCACTGCAGTTCAATTTGCAGCTTACTTCACAGGCGCCGCCTTCAGCCTGCCTAGGCCAGCTGTACATTTGTTCATACGTCGCTAGAGTGGCATCATTGGCCTCCACTTTAGATCATGGTCTCAGGACCATGGATCATCATGGTCCCATTAGTTACAAGTTCCATTTCAGATTGGTTTGTACTCGGGTTTTAATGGACTGCACATCTTTTGACTGTGTTGTTTGGGCCGGGACCATAAAGGATGGTGGTCCTTGGCCTTCAATCCAATTTCGAACATTGACCTCAGGTCGGTGAGGTTGAGGACTGTTATACAAGGCATCCAAGTCGATAGTTAGCTTGATCTTGCAGTTCTTGCTAGCCTCATTGTGTCTCTTTGTCATCTGTTTGTGCTGTTTAGGTGTTTTGCATGCCTGTCAGCTGCCATAATAATTGCTCACATGATTTGAACCATTGAGATAATTAAGCTCTACAACCAAATGAATGAATGGTAGAACTTGTGGGCATAGCATCAGATATTGACCGTAGTTCACTTGGTAGAGTGTAGGACTGTAGTTCAAACAGACAATCCTCAGTTAGGTTGCTCGTTCAAATTGTTGTTTTGCCAGGATTAGTTTTTTGCTCTCCTAGGTAATCAGTTAAAATGGGCTATCTGATATTTATGATATGTCCACCGACTTTTTTGCTATCCTACAAGAGCACAGTGGTTACCTTTACTGCTTCTACCCTCGGAAGTTGAGTATGGCTTGGCCATTGCATATTCGTCCCTATGTCGCTAGAATGCATCATTAGCTCATTGAAGAAAATCAATGCAGTGGGGATATACGTAGTCTGAGCGGAAGACTGTAGTCATGTAAACAGGGTAGCATTAGGTTGATATTTGCTCTTTTGTTTTATTTTAAAAAAAAAAATTATTTAGGCCCTGTGCTGAACAGGTGTTTTATATGCTGACTTGGAATTCCCCGGAGAGCTTGCCAGTGTTCATAATATTTTATTCACTTGAGCTGAACTAGTACAAGAAGATAAGCTTACAGCCGATGGATGAATAGTTGAACTTTTGTTGGCTTTTTGTGGCTGTTGCATCTGAAACCAGTAACCGACCTAAGCTCGGTAAACCAGAGGACTATATTTATGCAAGCAGGGGACCTTTAGGTCGCTGGGTTGAATCTCGCCCAGGTTAGATACTGGTTTGGTCGTTTTTTATTGAGGGTCCTTGCTATATATGTAGGTGTTTTACATGCTGGCATTTCAAGAATAAAAAGGGGGGCAGGGTTGCCAACTGCCATAGTATTTTATTCATATGATCTGTACCTATATACAAATATAGTAATAACTCTCCAGCCAGATAGATGCATCGTGAAATTTTTGGGGACTTTTTGTGTGTCCATGGTATTAGAAACCGACCTTAGCTCAGTTGGTAGAGCGGATGACTGTAGTTGTCCTAACAGACAATCCTTAGGTCGCTGGTTCGAATCCGGCAGGTCGGATTCGTTTTTGTGCTCCCAAATAATCAGTTGAAATGGACTTGCTAATATTTTATCAGATTTGTTCTTTGACTTTTGTGTTAGCCTTAAATCCTTGATCCCTGTTGACTTGTATGTACCAAGCTTCAATGGTTATTTTTCAAACCTGTGAATGGATGTCATTGCAGGCTATGAGATCATTACTGCTGTCTTATTCCCACTTAGGACCTTTTGAACTCTGGAGGATATGAAACATTACCAAGAGAAATCCTAATGATAGTGTAGCACTAAATTCAACGAGAAACCCCACCGGATTCAACTGTAGAGCCCTTGAATATTCCAGTGACGTGATATAACCACCAAAGGATTGATCAAGACTCACTAAATAACACAACCTTTGCTGTCCCAGACAGGGAATTAGCTAGGTGAGAGTTGGGGGTTTGAAAGGAGCTAATAGACATGCACTCTCTAAGCTAATCAAACAAATGGAATAAACTGAATCTCGAAAGATCTACCAGCCCATTACGCCTGGATAAGTAGCTTGTTAATCTAACCAACATAGGTGTCACAAGATTATAAGACTGATACAAATCATCAGGGTTAAACAAAATTAGCAAGTCCATCCAAGTTGCTGTGTATTTTTATTTTTTTTCAGCTGATTTGGTCAAATGTCATTAGAATATGAGATGTCATGTCAGCCACATGGAAGAATAGGGGAACCTTGATCTACCATGTGCCTCTATGGCATCAGAAACCGACCTTAGCTCAGTTGGTAGAGCGGAGGACTGTAGTTGTTCAAACAGTGAATCCTTAGGTCGCTGGTTTGAATCCGGCAGGTCGGATTTTGTTGGTTCTGATTTTGTCTTTTGCACCATGCCATGTCTTGGAATTGGATATTTGAACGGAAAATTTTGGGTTAATTGTTTTCAACTTTTTTTATGAACCATTAGAATACAAGATGGCAGCCCAATGGGAGAATAGTGGAGAATTTATGGACTTTTAAGTCATGGCTTCAGAAACTGACCTTAGCTCAGCTGGTAGAATAGATGACTGTAGTTGTTCATACAGGGAATCGGTAGGTAGCTGGTTTGCATTTGTCAGGTTGAATTTGTTTTCCTTTTTCCCCCTCTCTTTTTATGTGCTGATGATAGTAAGTCAAACCCCTTGGACAGTGGTTAAGACTGAAAACTCTCTGGCTCCGCTGCTCATTGTGGTACATGTCATTGGTGTGAAAACTTCTGTGGTGGCAGCTTAATGACTACAGATTTTGAACAGGAAGAACTAAGTGCCTGGGTGGGGAATTATTGCCAAAACCACATAGGCAGTGTGCTTTAGCCTTTAGGATGGTTGATTGGCCTAGTAACTTTCAATCATGCTTCTTTATGACAGCTAATAAAAGCAGGGTTCTGGGGGTGATGGGAATAAAAATGCTCTTGTTGAGAGTCGAACTCAAGACCTCCCGCTTACTAAACGGGTGCTCTAACCAACTGAGCTACAAGAGCACTGTGGTTACCTTGACAGCTTCCACCCTTGGAACCTATGTTGAGTATGGCTTGGCTCATTGCATATTGGTCCCTATGTCGCTAGAATGCATCACTGGCTTATTTGGCTCACTGAAGAAAATCAATGCAGTGGGGATATATGTAGTCCGAGCTGAAGACTGTAGTCGTCTAAGCAGGGTAGCCTTAGGTTGCTGGTTTGAATCTGTTGGGGGGGGGGGGGGAGGGTTGATCTTTTGCTCAGGGTTCAAGAAAAAACAAATATAGGCCCTGTGCTGCCTAGGCGTTTTATATGAGCTTGCCAATTTTCATAATATTTTGTTCAATTGATCTGAAGTTCTGAACTAGTATAATATATAAGAATATAAGCTTATAGCCAACAGATTGATGGTGAAGCTTTTGTGTGGCCAATGCCATGGCATCAGAACCGGTAACCGGCCGTAGCTTGGTAAAGCAGATGACTATGTTTGTGGAAGCAGGGGATTCTTATGTCTCTGGCTTGAATCTCTCACAGGTTGGATATTGGTTTGGTCCTTTGATTGGGGTCCTTGCTATATATGTAGGTGTTTTACATGCTGGCATTTCAAGACTAAAAGAGGTTGGGGGGGGGGGGGGGTTGCCAACTGCTATAGCATTTTATTCATATGATCTGTACCAATATAAGAATATACTAATAATTCTCCAACCAGATGGATGCATGGTGAAACACTTGGGGACTTTGTGTATCAGCATTAGAAGCCGACCTTAGCTCAGTTGGTAGAGCGGAGGACTGTAGTTGTTCATAACAGATAATCCTTAGGTCGCTGGTTCGAATCCGGCAGGTCGGATTTGTTTTTTGTGCTCCCAAATAATCAGTTGAAATGGACTTGCTAATATGTTATCACATTTGTCCTTTGACTTTTGTGTTAACCTTGATCCCTGATGACTTATATGTAAATGTGCCAGACAACAAACCTTCAATAATTAATTTTCAAACCTGTCAATGGATGTCATTACAGGGTGTGAGATCATTGCTGTCGTCTTATTCCCAAAGGTGTCGTGGTGTAGTTGGTTATCACGTCAGTCTAACACACTAAAGGTCTCCGGTTCAAGTCCGGGCGACGCCAAGCTTTTTAACCTTTTGGGAAGACACTCTTTTGCAGGCTTTCTTCTACCTTAAACCTATTTTAGCAATTGGCTTTTGTTTTCTATAACCCCACTTGGGTCACTGAGAAACTCTCACACACACACACACAAAACTTGCGGAGATTTACCCAGGCAACCTTACCCATGAAAAGAACAGGGTCCTAAATCTAGGAACTGAGCATAATTACATGCACGGGGCTTGTTGAGAGTTGAACTCAAGACCTCCCGCTTACTAAACGGGTGCTCTAACCAACTGAGCTACAAGAGCACTGTAGCTAAATTTGCAGCTTGGCCACCTGTACATTTGTTCATATGTCGCTAGAGCGGCATCATTTGCCTCCGCTTTAGATCATGGTCCCATCAGTTACAAGTTTCATTTCATATTTGTTTGGGCTTAGGTTTTAAATGGATGGCACGTCTTTTGTCTGTGTTGTTTGGGCCAGGACCATGAAGGATGGTGGTCCTTGGCCTTCAATCTAATTTCTACATTGGCCTCAGGTCGGTGAGGTTGACGACTGTTATATAAGGCATCCAAGTCGATAGTTAGCTTGATCTTGCAGATCTTGCTGGCCTGAGATAATAAGCCTTTCGCCCAATGAATGGACGGCGGAACATGTGGGCATAGCATCAGAAATTGACTGTAGCTCACTTGGTAGAGTGAAGGACTGTAGTTCAAACAGACAATCATTAGTTAGGTTGCTGGCTCAAATCGTTGTTTTTTCCAGGATTAGGGTTTGTGCTCTCCTAGGTAATCAGTTAAAATTTGCATGCTGATAGTTTATGATTTGTCCATTGACTTTTTATGGGTGCATACACAGCACAAAAGTGTCTGATTATCCTGATGACCTGTTTCTGGTTGTGCCACTGTCATTCAGTGTTAAACTCAAGACCTCCTTTGATAAATTGTCTGTGGGATTGTCACTGTTGATTTCATACCAAAGGTGTTGTGGTGTAGTTGGTTATCACGTCAGTCTAACACACTGAAGGTCTCCAGTTCAAGTTTGGGCGATGCCAAGCTGTTTAGGAAGGTACTCTTTTTTTAAGCAATTGACTTTAGGAAGGCACCTGAGTTATTGAACTTCACCTGAACTTATATTTATCCTATCCAAATTTACCCACAAAAAACATGTCCCAAGTCCAGGAATTGAGCATAATTTCATCTACGACTCAGCACCGGACCTGCGACCCTTCTAACTTTAGCATAGAAAAATAAAGAAGAAAATAAATATGCCCCACTAACTACTGACCTTGAATGATTATTGATCAGATTTATCCTTTGACTTTTGTGTTGCCCTTGATCCTTGTTGACTTGTATGTAAATGTGCCACACAACCAACCTTCAATGATTATTTTTCAAACCTGTCAATGAATGGCATTCCTGGGTATGATCTCCTTACTCTTGCATTGATCCCAAAGGTTTCGTGGTGTAGTTGGTTATCACGTCAGTCTAACACACTGAAGGTCTCCGGTTTGAGTCCGGGCGACGCCATTGTAATTTGTTTTAAAAATTTTCTTGATACAATCAATAGGATACTATGAAGGGTAAAAAGAAAATGCTCTTGTTGAGAGTCGAACTCAAGACCTCCCGCTTACTAAACGGGTGCTCTAACCAACTGAGCTACAAGAGCCTTTGTTTCCCTTTGGAGTTTATATTATTCTGTGCTATATAGGCTTGCAGCAAGGGTCTATCCATGGCCAGTTGCAATTAGACCTGGCAGAATTTGACTCAATCTGAAAATCAACCCGAACTCGCCTGAAAGTTTAGGTTTTGGAATACGATTTCCACACCCGGTAAATAAACCCAAAACAGACCCACACCGAAACCAACATGCCCACCCGAGTTGACAAGTAGCACCCTTGTTTGCACCTTACTTGAATGTTTGTGAGCTCAGTGGACTTGGGAACCTTAGTTAGTAGACAATATTAGCAGTTTTGTGATTGCACAGATCTAGTGGGTTGTGCCCCAACAGCCCAGCTGCCCAACCCACCGTATTGGTATCAGTTTTACCTATTGAAATGCTTGATTCTTTTCCTGCCTTGCTGTGATCTGTCCTGGGAATTGATTCGAAATGTCAACCAAGGCTAGAAACCCAGGATATAGGGAGGTAGACAAATGTAGGAATATTGGCATTGTCAATGGACTTTTTCCTCTGTGTGTAGACTGCAGACATGTTTCAACCTTAGCTCAGTTGGTAGAGCAGAGGACTGTGGCTGTGGAGACAGGGGATCCTTGGGTCAGCAGGTCTGATTTTGCTGGTTCTGAGTTTTTGCTCCCTGTGGGGTTTTGGATTTGGATATTTCAAGGGAGAGTTTGTGGTTAAACTGTTTCAACATTTTGGTCAACTATTAGAATATTAGATTGGAGTTCTATGGATTGTGTCATCCAAGAATATCATAGACCGACCTTAGCTCAGTTGGTAGAGCGGAGGACTGTAGTTGTTCATACAGTAAATCCTTAGGTCGCTGGTTTGAATCCGGCAGGTCGGATATGTTTTTGAGTTTGCGTTCATGCTTATGTGCATGATCCAAGTAGATGTATGTAACCCCTCTAATAGTGCTTAACTTTCTGGCTCTGCTGCTCGTCATGGTGCATGACTAAATGTTCATTTATGTGTCATCCTGATTCCAGCCTTGTGACACTTTCTGCTTAAAGTTTCTACACAGGCTGGAGTGCACGTCGGATTGATCAAAATGAGACGATTTGCAGCATTCTTATTGCCAATGGGGTCGTGGTGTAGTTGGTTATCAAATTCATCTAACACTCTAAAGCACCCGGTTCTGCTCCTTTGTTTGCCAATTTGATGTCATGTCCTGCAGTTAGCTATGAAACTTTTGTGGCAGCAGCTTAATGGGTATAGATTCTGAACAGGAAAAAAAACTAAGCCTAACTATTTGCCAAAGTATTTGGGTGAGGAATTATAGCCAAAAAATAGATGGGAAGTATGGTTAGGATCCGTTACCGACCTAATAACTTTAGATCATGCTTCTTCACATCAAGTAATTTGTTTTGCTTCTTTTTTGGTTTTCAAAAGTTTTTCTTGTGTCCACCAAAATCAGCCTCTTCATGCATTCGCCTGGGGGGATGGCAATGGGTTTTGGACCCTGCCTAGATCCGCAGACCCAGATCCATTTTTAAGGATACGGGTCCACATATTTTAGACCCAAAGGATATGGGTAAGGATATGGGTCCAATGGCAAAAAATGGATAGGGGTCTGGGTTCAAGGGCAGGACCCAGATCCATACCCAGATCCATTATATTATATATATAATAAATTAATAAGTAAAATGAATTTAACACTTTAAGATATTGGAAATCCTAGTTTTTGTTAACACTTAAGATGAATTTAATTCTTTTATTTTTTTTGTAATGTCAAATGTGAAGCACTGAAGCCGGAAGGTGAAAAGAAAAAAAACCCTAGACTACTTTTGATTATTTTTGAGATTTTATGTTGTAATTTGGGATTGTATGACTACTTTGGATTATTTTTGAGATTTTAAGTTTGACATTTGTAGATTTTCAGCAAAAATTTTCCGAGTTTGCTAATTAATATGCGATAAAAAGTTCAATTTAAATGTCAGTAAAGGATATGGATAAATGGGTAAGGATATGGGTCCAGTAAAAAATATGGGTAAGGATATGGATCCTTTCAGAAAATACCCAAAGGATATAGGTAAGGATATAGGTCCAGCTAAAAATATGGGTAAGGATATGGATCCAGATAAGCCCTGCCCAGATCCTACCCATTGCCATCCCTACCTGGGGCTTGTTGTTTCATCATGTCAACTAATAAACGAGAGGGGGTTGTGAGGTATATTAAAAAAATGCTCTTGTTGAAAGTCGAGTCGAACTCAAGACCTCCCGCTTACTAAACAGGTGCTCTAACCAACTGAGCTACAAGAGCACTATGTTTCCCTTTCTATTCTTTAGTGTTATTTTGGGCTGCAGCAGAGGTCTACCCATGACCAGTTGCACCTAGATCTGTCAATTTGGACGGGTCGTGTCTGGTTCGGTATGTCCCGTTTTCTGGGTTTTTAATATTTTAGGTTTGAAAACCGAGTCGGTTTTAGCTCGGGCCAGATTTTGCCAAGACTAGTTGCGCCCTTCTTTGCACCTTGCTTAAATGACATGAACAGTGTCATCTCAGAGGACTTATTCACCTTAGTGTACAATATTAGTGGTTTGGTGACTGTTAGATCTGCAGACGTGTCCTGTTGAGCTCACAGTACCAGGAACGCTTCCTGGGTCGTTAGTCCCGGAATGCGGGTCTCTTATTTTTATACAAATATAGTCTAGTTTTGACTTCGGAACATGGGTTGTGGGCATATTAGCGCTCCCGGTAACTATGGTTGAGATGCTTGATTCATCTCCTGTCCTGTCCTAAGAATTCACTGGAGATGTCAACCAAGGCTAGAATATAGGGTGGTAGAGAAATGGAGAGAAATAGCTGTAGTCAATGGACTCTTTCCATAATGTAATGACTACAGACATGGTTCGACCTTAGATAGGTAGAGCAGAGCGTAGTTACCAGGAACGCTTCCCGGGTCGTTAGTCCCAAAACTAGGGTTGCTAATTTTTGCACAAATTTAATTTAGTTTTGACTTTGGAACGCTTGTTCCCGGAACGTGGGTCGCCAGCATATATAGTCCACAGTCAACAATCTTAGTTTTATGAGTGAATAAAACAGAACAAGCTAGTGAATAATCTCCGCTTCTAGAGCACAAACTCTAGGAGCACCTCATAAATTTCAGCCATAAACTTCCTTTTTTTCTCAACAGACCTGGTTAACTGTCATTAGAATATGAGGTGCCAGCTAGGTGGGAGGATATTGGAACATCATGGAGAAGCATTTGTTCCCAGGGTGCGTTTCAAAATGGAAGAAAATACAGGCATATTTGTTGATTTTGTTACCCTATTTCATACAACATCCGACCTTAGCTCAGTTGGTAGAGCGGAGGACTGTAGTTGTATAAACAGATGATCCTTAGGTCGTTGGTTCGAATCCGGCAGGTCGGAATTTTTGCTGATTCTAGCAGATAATTGAAAGCTCTTTGTATTAAATTCACTGACTACTTACCTCGAACATCAGTTGGTGTCGTGGTGTAGTTGGTTATCACGTCAGTCTAACACACTGAAGGTCTCCGGGTCGAGTCCGGGCGACGCCAATTTTTGCACTGACTTTTAAAATTCACCTAAATTTATTGATCCATGTATGTGGAACTGCTCATAGTTTTGAACTTTTGCCTGTGTATGATGCCTCTGGCTCTTATTGCCAATGACATGCACTTGCTGCTGGTATTCTGGCATTTCGATGCAGCCAGTTTATAACATATCAGCAGACGTGCGCGTTAGTTTGACTGCAGCATGTAAGTTGGTTTGGTACTGTGAAACTTCTATGTTTTATCATCATCATGTAGGTAGCTTAGTTTTGATAGGCATATGTGCTTCTACACGAAAGTCGGTTAACTTTTGTCTTGCCAAGGTGTTTCCTTTCCAATGTGCTTGTCATGTTTCTGAATCTGCGAGGGAATCGTATTCAGTCATCCAGAAATCCAGAATTCCTGTTGTTGCCAACGGGCTTTTGCTTTTATGTCATCTGTGAATCTGTGATCATCCCTGTCGATTCGTTTTCAGTTTGCATTTCATTCAAATTCTGAAAATTCGGGTCAGAAATGTTGTGTTTTGTATGCAAGAACTGTTAGATTGATCAACTCATGTAGGATATGGGAACTGAAATTCATTAGGTATTGTTTCCTAGTTCTGATAGATTGACAGTGGTGCGGCCTCGTCCAGTTTCTTATCAGAATGATCAATAATGATCATAAATAACTTCCAATGTGGGTCTCGCTTTCACTGGGTCTGGGAAGATCCATAGTGGGTCCAACTATCAATATGATAGTGATATACTCATGTCTTCAAGTCATGTTCTAATAGATGTGCAGTAGTGAGTAGTGAGGCCTCATCCACTTTCTTATCAGAATGATCAATAAGAATTAAAAATATGAGTATATGACTTCCAATGTGGGTCCCGCTTTCACGGGATCTGAGAAGATCCAGAGTTGGTCCAGCTATCAATATCATAGTGATACACTCATGTCTTCGAGTCACGTTCTAATAGATGTGCAGTAGTGAGGCCGCATCCAATTTCTTATCAGAATGATCAATAACAATCATAAAAATGACTTCCAATATGAGTCATGCTTTCACGTGGTCTTGGAAGATCCAAAGTGGGTCCCGCTATCAGTATCATAATGACAGACACGCTCCAAGTCGCGTTCTAATAGATGTGGAGTAGTGAGGCTTCGTCCAGTTTCTTATCAGAATGATCAATGACAATCACACATAACTTCCAATGTGGGTTCTACTTTCACGGGGTCTAGGAAGATCCAGAGTGGGTCCCGCTATCAGTATCAAAATGACACACTCGTGTTTTCGAGTCACGTTCTAATAGATGTGCAGTAGTGAGGCCTCATCGAGTTTATTATTAGAATGATCAATAACAATCATAAATGACTTTCATTGTGGGCCCTGCTTTCACGAAGTCTAGGAAGATCCAGAGTGGGTCCCGCTATCAGTATCATAGTGATACAATTATGTTTTCGAGTCCAGTTCTGATAGATCTCCAGTAGTGAGGCCAACATACAATTGATACAAATGAACATACTTAACTTTTAAGTTAATAAATTTTCTAATTAAACTAATAGAAAAAACTTGCTAGTATAAGTGTACATACAAATTGATACTACAACAACAACAACAACAACAACAAACTCCTAAGGGAAACACGTTTGAACGTGGTCTGGGGATCCAAATGTAGGCAGTTTCCCCCATCGACCTAAGTTCATGCAGAGGCTGATTCTCGCGATCCAAAAAAGCTTTTTGTAACGCCCCAACCTTAATCACAAGATTAAGACTATACTTTAGAATCCCAAACCTGTGATTAGCGCAGCGGAACACCTTAGGTCGAGGCATTACCGCCGTCCCCACTCAGGACAAGGCAAAAACACAATACCAAAAATATAACAATCCACCATAAAACTGTACTTAACTCCATACAACTCAAACGCTAAACTTAAAGTACAAATACATTATACAACCTTTAATTAAACATATCATATAGACTTTCCACAACCAAGTGGCCTTTGATGCCCTTGAGTAACCTTGATTACCGACCATCGATCGCCTTTAGAGAACTACCATGTACAGACGACTTACTTCTGCTTAACCTCGCCTTTATCCTGGGAGCTCGGACCGCCTAAAAACAAAACATTGAAATACATTCGCAAAGTGAGTGGGGAAACACTCAGTACGTAAACCTCAAAGACGTAAACCGCTCAAAGACGGTTTTAGTGCCGGCATTTAAATTCATTTTGAAAACGGGGAAGGGGTTAAAATAGGACTTGAGTGACATGATCATAAACATAAACCAATAAAGATAGAAAGTAGGTGGAACCCTTACGATCGGTGCAAGCACCTCACACACGCGTATGCCCAAGTTGATCTAAACTTGGAATGATTGACTGCTAAGCAGTCGACACTGGCCAGGTCAAGGCACTCTGATCAGGAGTGCTAAAAACATAACTGTAAATATAAGCATAGAAGGCGGGTCCACTATTAAATATAAAGATCAGAAACCATAAAACTTGACATGGCATAAATTGAATGAACCATGTATATGACTTAGATCATAAAAGCTGGACAATTTGCGTACCTTAAGACGCTAAAGACCTTGGCGGCTCGGCTCGGCTTGGAGATGGCCTTTGAAACTTTGTCAACCAATGTAAGCATACATAAAAATGAAGAACCGAATAAGGTTCTGAATTAGAATCATGAGTTCGGAAACTTAGTAATATAAATGTAACAATTTTAGAAATAAAATTTCAGGTTGTAACAAAATGGAGTTTGTAGCATAATTTAAGTTAGGAAAATCGAAACAAAGTAAAAGAGTACATCTCGGAATAGAGAAAATCATAATCTACAACTTTGTCAACAGAACCAGAAGCTAAAAATGAGTGGAAGGGCCCCAAAATGGGCCCGGACAGAAACTGAATATATGAAACTTTAAGCTTTTCAGGTCGAAAATACATGAGAAGTATGATGTAAAAGGTGATTCAAATAAAAGGACTTGAATACAAGAGAATAGGTTTGAATCAATGAGGAATAGGATGATTATAAATTGGAAGCTCGGATGCGAAAATAATGAGTTAAATATGGTTTGATAATACGATATGGACTGAAAAGACGGAATGGAGCAAGATATACATGTCCAAATGTGAATAAAAGCAAGCTTGGATTAATGAACTATGAAATGAGTGATGAAATGAGGAATGAATTGGATAACATTAGAGATTATCAAGCTAGAAAGAGCTTTTAGCTAGAGCAAAGATATTGAACACGATACTTAAAGAAATATAGGAAATAAGGACTTACTAACACATTAGCTCTTGAAGAGTATACATAAGACTTACTTAGGACCCCAAGATGGTACACTTAGCCTTAAACACATAACTCTATAATGACAATATATATCCATGACTCATTTATACCTAGAACCCCTCATTGGGTTGATTTGAGGCCCAAAAGCTAATAATTTACAAAGGTTATTTTGAGCAGAAAACCATTCTGGATAGCCCGGTTTCCCGGGGTCGTAACTCACACTCCCGATATCGTATGACGATGGACCATACCTTTCCGGAAAGCTTGCAAAGAGGCCTAAAACTTTCATGTTTACCATAAAAACCAAAGAGGTCTCCAAAAGGACGAAAAACAGCCCTCAAAACACTGACTCAGAATTCGTATTTAAAAACGTGAGGTTACGGTTTTGGTCGTAACTCGGGCTATACATGTCGGAAATTCGAAATTCCAAAGCCTATGGTTTGCTAACACCTTAAGCTATCCAATGGAGTATAAATTTGGGCAAAAATCCCACTTTTATGCTGCTGTAAATTTCCAGAATTAAAACAGAATCTAATGTGTTCTTAAATTCAGCTCTAATGGTACATTTAACCCTTAATTCACTCTAATTCTCAACCAAACTTCACTTTGGCTATAATCCACTATATTTCCAAATTAAACCTTGAAAGTTAACTCATCAAAGAGCTTAAATCCCACATGCAACCATGGATTAAACACAAACTCAACATAAAGGACTTGTTCTTGAACTCTTTCACCAAAAACTCACTAATTCACCCAAATTAAACATGATAACACTAAAATAATAAACTTAGCATATACAACCAGCCCTTAATACTCAGCAACTTACCAAGAAATTCACATGCATCAAGAATTTAACAAGAAAACCTCAAGAACTCATCCAAATACACATGCACATACTCCAAACTCAAACCCTAACTTAACCAATCCCATTATACACTTGAATCCATGAATTTAAAGAGTAAAAGAGAGTAAATTTACAAAAGAAACATATATAAAACATGAATTTTCAGATTAGGGTTGTAAGAAATTGAAATTGGGGGTTTGAGAGATTACCCTTGGAGTTGAAATTGGATGAAAATACAAGAGGGATGATGAAGGAGGTGGCGGCCACCTTTTTCCGGCGGTGGTGACCGGCGCCGGTGGCCGGAACTGGGCGGCAGGGGCTGGGCTGGGGCTGGCTCGGCAGATGGGAGGAGGAAGAGGAGAGGTGAGAGCTTGAGAGAGTTGTCTACTTGAATGGAATTAAAAAGACTTAAGCCCCTTGTTTATTAATACATGTATATATATATTTTCTACCCAAACTAATACCAATAATAACTAAAATAACCCTTAATTAAATCTGAAACTTTAATTAAAATAAAGTTATTGTAAATGTACTAGACTAAAAATAATTAATTTGTACTCAAGAAAATTAATCGGTAACACTTTGGGTAAAATAAATTAGGACTTGGATTAAAATAGGATAAAATGAGTAAAATTACCACTTGAAATAATATAAAGGGAATGAAATTAAATAAATTAAAATTTGGACGGTAAAATATGTATATAAATCGAGGCGGAAAAAATAATAACCGTTTCTCGGTAAATAAATTTATAACGTAAAACATATAACCTGAAATACTTTAACTCATTGAATGAATATGTAAAGTAAAATTTTTAAGCCGATAACTCGGCACCTTAGCCATCTCCTGCACGAGACTCGACACCGATATCACTAAATAAAATAAATAGATAAATAAAGGTAAACGCGAAAAATTTATAACGCGATTTGAATAATTACAGTGATTAATAGATAATTAAACACGATTTTGGGGTGGGTTATTACACTTTTCGAAAAACCTTTCAAGAATAGTTTAGGCACAAACGAAACTAGAGGGGAAACAATTGAAAACCAAACTGAAAAACCAAGAAAGCAAACTTGTGTCGTGAAGAGATACATGTATGTGCAGTGCATGTTGTTGAGAGAAAACCCCACATGGCCACATACATGGGTAACAAATATTACCTACAAATACAATTGATACAAATGAGAATACTTGCGGACTTTATTTATCACAGTCTATAAATAATCAACTATGTGGAATAATAAAAGAACTATTATTATCATTATTATTATTTTAGATGTTTATAGTCTCTTGGCAAGTTGACACAACAGCCGACCTTAGCTCAGTTGGTAGAGCGGAGGACTGTAGTTGTTTAACAGATAATCCTTAGGTCGCTGGTTCGAATCCGGCAGGTCGGAATTTTTTAGGTAATTTTAGTAGACAAGTGAATATGCTTAAAATATTTATTACTAGCATCGAGTTAACATGTGGTGTCGTGGTGTAGTTGGTTATCATGTTAGTCTAACACACTGAAGGACTCCGGTCAAGTCCGGGCGACGCCATATTTTGTTGCGCTCTACGTTTTGCTTGGTTTGATTTTTCATTTCGTTTTGCAAATTGAGATTGTCAAATGTCTTTCTTTTTTCTCCATGCATAGAATTGTATGTCATCAGCAACTATAAACTTTGTTAGAGGGGCAAAGAAACGATTGGACATCTTTTTTATCCATCATCCCTCTTACCGCCTGCATTGAAGAGCTAAGATATAGATAGAGTTGTTAAAAAATTGTCTGATTAAAAAATCTGGTTTAATCCAACCTAAAACAATCGGGTTTGATCATCGTGTTTTCGTCAAACTAACTTTAGTTGTCTTTTTCGGGTTTCACGCACTCACAATATTTTCCTCGTTTATGTTCTACAAACCCGATTTAGACTCGTCCGCATTTGTCCTACTCGAATACACCCAAAAATATGGTTATTGGATATCAACCTTTCGTCCAACATTTGATTTGTTCGAGTATGGAATGACATGTTCTTGGATCATTGACGACTTTATTAATGGGAATTGTTCAAAACTCGAAAGTAAATTATCATGAAATAGATCTCTTCCTTCAAATATTTTTTACAAATTATTTTTGGTACATTTGAATCGGTCTCTCATGTATTGACAAGTAGCAATGCATGTCGAGTGTACGTAAGTCTCTTTATATTTAGATCTTTTCCTATTTTGCGTTAGCGCCCAGACCAACAGTGTAGTATAGAGAGTAAAAATAGTATCCCCTATGTTTCTACTTGAATGGCTTCGGATAGAATAGAGTCGGTGGATACCAAATAATAATCAATAAACTATAAGTTGACGCGACACAAATATAGATAAACATCTTTTTCATAGTAGTGGTTGTCATAGTTGATAACCAATATAAATTTTTCCTGATAAAATCTCCTTAGATATATATATATATATATATATTTTTTTTTTTCTTTTTAAGCAACTATCACCAAATATCTAAAATATCGTTAGATATTTTATTGTTGAGAAAATAGACTAGGGTATATTGTGGAAGGCCGAGGGCGTTAAAAGTGAAAACTACCGTGAAATAAAACCTCCCCCTCCAAATTTTGACCCCATATCCATGGTGAATTTTTCCCTGCAAAGAATTTTTTTTTTCCCTCTTCAAAAACAATTTAAATTTTGGAAGGAGATTAGGGTTCGTTCGTCACTGAATCAACTGCTGCGGATCCGATCAAGTCAACGGTAAACATCGCTGTTCTTCGAATTTCCTTTTGATATGTTGCTGTCTCCTCTGTAAATTTAATAAAAAACGAATTTCCTTTGGATGTGATATGATGCGCATGTCGCAGTTGATTGTGGGGAAGACGTGCCGAGAATGAAAGAAATTGTGTGCTATTTTTTATTGATTAGGGATAATTTTTGCATTTTTTGTTTTGCTATTAGATTCGTGATAATTTTCTACTTAAATTGAGTTTGATACCTGTCTGATTCTAGCCAAAACGTGTTTGAAGGGAGAGAAATTGAAACCCTAGAATTTTCTGGGTTGATGCCTTACTAACTGAAGAGTCTAATTTAATCTAGACGATTGAATTCGAGATTTTCGATTGACAGTTCGACATGTGAGTGTAGTTGGTAGTGCAGAAGACTGTAGTTAACTAGCAAATGAATCCTTATGTGGTTAATTTGAGTCTGAATTTCCCTTTTGCAGCATCTATTAACATCCATTGTGAGAGTGAAATTTGGTTATATTTTGTAGGAGTTAGTTGGTAGTGCAGAAGACTATAGTTTGTTAGCAAATGAATCCTTATGTGGTTAATTTGAATCTGAATTTCTCTTTTGCAGTATGTAGTAACATCCATTGTGAGAGTGAGTTGTTCGGGTGCTTATAGTTTTCTGATTATGGAGCACGAAAAAGGGATTCTGCAACTGCTCTTCTAATTGTTCCGTGTAAAATAAAACAGAAAATATCTGAAAGGTCATGGACTACTATGCCTGTACTCTTGATTGGTTAAGAATGAAATTATGTATGCTTTCTCTTTGTAATTTTCGATTGAATATACCAAGAAGCCTTGACTAGCCTGGATTCCAGATTGTGGTAGGATTACTTGAACTCACGTCCTTTTCAAGACTACTTAAAAAGTCACTTTGGGTCATACTTTCCTCTATAACAGCAACTGAACTACCCCACGCTTCTTTTCTAATGGAGTGTTAAGCAACCAAAGGTTGCTGATAGCCTAATACACAACACAACAGGAGACCTCAACAGTTCTAGCCGTCTAGGGTAAAGCTTCCACGTGGGTCGGCCCCCAATTTCAAATAAAAGAAAAAAGAAAGCTCCACCATGCCACTATTGTGTTGCCAAGGGGATTGTGGATCATTTCCGGACCTTTATTGACCATGATATCAAAAGCCGACTTTAGCTCAGTTGGTAGAGCGGAGGACTGTAGTTGTTCAAACAGGGAATCCTTAGGTCGCTGGTTCGAATCCGACAGGTCGGACTTGTTTTAAATTTTTTTCTCTTTTTCTGTGCTTGATCCAAGTAAATGGAACACTGCTAATAGTATGCCACATCCAGACCCCAGCTTGTGGATTAGCCGTTCTAGGATTACTTGAGATCATAGGCATTTTCATGACACTTGAAAAGTCACTTCAAGCCATTCTTTCTGCTATAGCAGCAATGATACTTCCCTATGCTTCTTTTCAATGGAGTATCGCCAGGATGACATGGAATGTTTCCGGACCTTTTGTTGGCTATGGTATCAAAAACCGACCTTAGCTCAGTTGGTAGAGCGGAGGACTGTAGTTGTTCAAACAGGGAATCCTTAGGTCGCTGGTTCGAATCCGGCAGGTCGGATTTGCTTTTACTTTTGTTTTCTATTTTCTGTGCATGATGCTTGTAAATTGAGCCATGCTAATAGTGCTTGATTTGCAGCTCCTTGATGTGGTCCATGATTAAATTTGAGTCTATATGCCATCCAGATGTTGTTTCTGTCATTCCTTACATCCTACATGGTCTTGCTTTTTTACATTTCAAGGGAGCACTTGCCATACACTTCCTTTTTTCTCAACAGATCTGGTCAACTGTAGGTGTAGTAAGAGGTGCCAGCCAGATTGAAGAATAGTGGACCTTGATGTACCTTGTTTGGCCATGGCATCAGAAACCGACCTTAGCTCAGTTGGTAGAGCGGAGGACTGTAGTTGTTCAAACCGGGAATCCTTAGGTCGCTGGTTCGAATCCGGCAGGTCGGACTTGTTTTAGTTTTGTTCTCTTTTTCTGTGCTTGATCCAAGTACATGAAACACTGCTAATAGTTTGTGACATCCAGACTCCAACCTTGTGGATTAGCCTTGCTAGGATGCTTGAGCTCAGAGCTATTTTCATTACAACTTAAAAGGTCACTTTAGGCCATTTATTTCTGCTATAACAGCAATGAAACTTCTCTATGCTTCTTTTCTATGGAGCATTGCCCAGGGTGATGTGGAAAGTTTACGGAGCTTTTGTCGGGTATGGCATCAAAAACCGACCTTAGCTCAGTTGGTAGAGCGGAGGACTGTAGTTGTTGAAGCAGGGAATCCTTAGGTCGCTGGTTCGAATCCGGCAGGTCGGATATTTTTTGTTTTCATATTTCTTGGTGCCTTTGGGTCTTCCTGTCTGATATTTTTGGAGTACTTTCCATGAGCTTTTTTGTTTAACAAACCTGGTCAACTGTCTTTAGAATATTAGGTGCTAGCCATTCGAGGACAAACCTTTCTGCTTTGTCTCTTGATGATTTCAACCATACTTTTTGAGGATGTTGCATGGTTGAAATTTCGTGCTTAAGGTTGATAAATATCTGAATTTATGGATTTTCTGATCTTGTTGATAGTGCAATGATAAGAGCTTGCGACCATATTGTTTTTTTATTTTCCCCTCTTTTGTAAATGGGTGACAGTGTGATGCCCCCTTCTTGTCTTTGAAATATATATTTTGATTGCTTATAAATAAACAAATATATATGAGGATGAATTGTGTGACATAGATGTACTTTGTGTGGCCATGACATCAGAGCCGACCTTAGCTCAGTTGGGACAGCGGAGGCCTGTAGTTGTTCAAACGGGGAATCCTTAGGTCGCTGGCTTGAATCCGGGAGGTTGTATTTGCTTTTAATTTTGTTTTCTATTGTATATGCACGATCTAAGTTGAGCTGTGCTAATAGTGGTTAATTTCCAGCTCCTTCTCGTGGTCATGAATAAATTTGAGCGAATATGCCACCCAGATTTTGTTTGTTCTGATATTCCTTGCACCCTGTGGGGTCTTGCTTTTGTTACATTTCAAGGGGGCACTTTCCATACACTTCCTTTTTTTTCTCACAGATCTGGTCAACTGTAATTGTAATAAGAGGTGCCAGCCAGATTTAAGAATAGTGGGACCTTGATGTACCTTGTTCAGCCATGGCATCAGAAACCGACCTTAGCTCAGTTGGTAGAGCGGAGGACTGTAGTTGTTCAAACAGGCAATCCTTAGGTCGCTGGTTCAAATCCGGCAGGTCGGACTTGTTTTTAATTTTTTTTCTCTTTTTCTGTGCTTGATCCAAGTAAATGGAACACTGCTAATAGTATGCCACATCCAGACCCCAGCTTGTTGAGTCACCTGAATCACCTTGCTAGGATTACTTGATCTCAAAGTCATTTTCGTTACAACTTAAAAAGTCACTTTAGGCCTTTCTTTCTGCTATGACAAGAATAAAACTTCCCTATGCTTCTTTCCTATAGAGTTGTCTGTCACTGTGATGTGGAGCATTTATGGACCTTTTCTGGGCTCATGGCATCAAAAACCGACCTTAGCTCAGTTGGTAGAGCGGAGGACTGTAGTTGTCAAGGCAGGGAATCCTTAGGTCGCTGGTTCGAATCCGGCAGGTCGGATAATTTTAGTTTTAGCTTTGTTTTCTCTTTTCCCTGCACGATCGAAGTAAATTGAGTCCCCCTAGTTGTGGTTAGTATTCAGCTGCTTGTCATAGTCTATGATTAAATCTGAATCTATACCCTTGTAACACTCCCTGCTTAAAATGTTTGAACAGGCCATGGTGTGCATTGGATTTCTGGAAGTGAGGTGTGGTTTGATTTCCAGCTGTCGTGTGGTAGGGCATCATGTCAATTCGAACAAGTGTATATCTGAGGTTTGAGTCCAAGAGATGCCATTCTGCCCTCTTTTATTCTGACAGTGCTGTGGTATTGAGCTTCTGTTTTGTTCCTCTTCTTTGCAAATGTGCTTTCGTTTCCTTCAATTTTCTTAAAAACTTATGGCAGCAGCTTTATATGCATACGATCTGAATAGGGAAAACTGAGCGGGGTACGTGGGTGGGGTATATTCGCCAAACATAGATGGCAGTTTAGTTTAGGTTGCCTTACGGGCAAAGTAGTTTTCTTTTGTGTTTCTTCATGCCGGCTTATAAAATAGGGGAGGGGATAGGGAAAATAAGTATGCTCTCGTTGAGATTCGAACTCAAGACCTCCCGCTTACTAAATGGGTGCTCTAACCAACTGAGCTACAAGAGCACTTTGTTTCCCTTCAGACTTCATATTCTTCGGTGCTCTTTTGGTCTGCAGCAGAGGTCCTTTCCCTAGTGAGCTTTCTCGTTGTTTGCTTCTTGAATGTTGTTGATTGTTCTGAGCTCAATTGGCTTGAGCAGCTTAGTTACTGAGCTATATAGCCTCTATTAGTTTTTTAGGACTCTGCTCGGATCTGGCAGGTCGCGCTTCACACCTGCTGTTTCTAGTTTCTGTATACCATTTGGCATGCTTGTTTCTCTTCTGGCCATGCTCTGATTTTCCTAAGAATTGATTGAAATGTCAGCTAAGGTTAAATTATAGGGTGGAACGCAAATGGAGGATTGGAGGGTTATTGCTTCTGCAATGGACATTTTTTATAGTGTGCAAACTGAAGACATGGTCCAACCTTAGCTCAGTTGGTGGAGCGGAGGACTGTAGTTGTTGAGACAGGAAAGCCTTTAGGTCGCTGATTTGAATCCGGCAGGTTGGAGAAGTTTAATTTTGATACTTCTGGCAGCCTTTGGGGTCTTACTTTCTGATATTGTACAGGACTATTCCCATAAACTGTTCTCCCCCAACAGATCTGGTCAACATGTCTATAGAATCCATCCATTTGAGTGCAAAGCTTTGCTTCTTGATAATTTCAAGCTCTACTTTATGAGGATGTTGTATGGTTGGAGTTTGGTGCTTAAGGGTGATAGAAATTTGAACGTTTTGAAGTTGATAATGTTATTGATGAGAGTGTGAGGGCGTAATGTTTTTGTATTTTTTCCTCTTATGTAATTGGGTGACAGCCCCTTGGCATCTTTGAAATATATCTTTTGATTACTTCATCAAAATATGTATGATGTGCCTGCCACTTGGATGAATAGTGGAGCTTAGATGTACCTTGTGTAGCTATGGTCTCAAAACCGACCTTAGCTCAGTTGGTAGAGCGGAGGACTGTAGTTGTTGAGACAGGGAATCCTTAGGTCGCTGGTTCGAATCCGGCAGGTCGGATTTTGTTAGTTCTCTTACATTCAGATATTTCAAGGGAGAACTTTTCGAACAAATGTGGTCAACTATTAGAATTTAAGATCTTCCAAACAGATGGAATAGCTGGGAAGAGTATGTATGGACCTTTTTAGGCCATGGCATCGATAACCAACCTTAGCTCAGTTGGTAGAGCGGAGGACTGTAGTTGTAAAACAGATAATCCTTAGGTCGCTGGTTCGAATCCGGCAGGTCGGATAATTTTGGTTTTGATGCTTCTTGCAGACTTTGGGTCTTACTTTCTAATACTATATGGCCATGGTGTGCTCTGATCCGTAATAGAATTTGAACCTCCAGAACTAAGCGTTGTGTCACTCATTGTTGAAAATGAGGTCATGGTGTGCATAGGATTGCTGGAAGTGAGCCGGTTTGAAGCTGTCATGGTCTAGCACTCTAGCTGGCTATGACGTCCATCTAACACTGTCAAGATCAAGGTTTGTGTATGAGGGATGCCATTCTCCCACTTATCTTGAAAGTGCTGTAATATTGAGCTTCTGTTTTGCTCCTCGTCTTTGCCAATATGCTTTCATCTCGTAAGGTTTCCTTAGAAATTTGACGTGGAAGGAGTTTCAAACTTTAGAATCCGTATCGTGGTTAAAAACAAAAACTTTAGAAGCTGAGTTGGAGGAATTGAGAGGCTAGGTGACTAGGTGGGGTATATTAGCCCAAAATAGGCACAGGTAATTTGGTTTAGGTTGCCTTGTGGGCCAGGTAGGTTTCTTTATGCTTCTTCAGTTCTTCATGTCAGCTAATAAAATGAGGTAGGGGGACAGAAAAGAAAAAAAAAATGCTCTTGTTGAGATTTGAACTCAAGACCTCCCGCTTACTAAACAGGTGCTCTAACCAACTGAGCTACGAGAGCATGTTATTGGTTTTGTTTTTTTTTTCTTTGCCTACTTTGGATTCTTGCTTTCCTAAATTTCATTTTCAAGGCAGTACTTGGGCACAAAGCTTTCTTTCCATAGATCTGGTCAACTATGGAAGAATTGTGGAGCATTTATGTAACTTTTATGAAGCCATGTCATCGGCACCGACCTTGACTCAGTTGGCGAAGCGATGGATTGTAGTTGTTGGAACAGGGAACCCTTAGGTCGCTGGTCGGATTCTGGCAGGTAGGATTTTTTTGTAGAAAAAGGTAAAAATCAAATATGTGCAGTACGTACAGCTAGGTGTTCCATCTAACTTCATAAGTAGGGATTGAACGAGATCATGATCATCAATACGTATGTGAATTTTTCCTGTACCTGTAGCCTATGGTTTAGATGCACTCTTCGTTTGACCTTTGATGATTATTGAAATTAAAGTCAGTACAAATAAATCTTAGCTTAGTTGGGCGTTAGCAAGCACAAGTTCTATGTATTTAACATAAAGACTTGATTCTGACTTTGCACGGGAGATTCACAATTCTGTAAGGGTTTAATGTCGAAAGTTTTCTGGATTTGGATGAATGTTTAAAGTCTGATAAATGGATATAAAGAGCTGAAGTCTCTTGTTTTCAGAACTGATGCAACAACATAGGATGTAAATACAAAGTGAAATGTAAGAGGTAATTAGAATGACATTGTTGTCTTTCGGTTAATTCTTTTGGATAACTTAAACCATGAGTTACTGTTTTGTGAAAGTTCTTTGGGTGATCCTAGTTGATGATATCTATAGTCTATACACATATCCAAAGGCAAAGACTTATTTCTTATTTCAAGAGGTTCGCTTTTCGTCCTTCTAGGGTAGATCCTATTTTCAGTAATTCTGCTTTTCTGAGTAAAATAAGCACCTTTCAGGCGTTGGGTCTGAAGGGGAAAGATTGACCGGAGGTTTCACGCATACAGACGTAATCCACAAGAATGACTGCTCTGGAAAGGCATCCGTCATCAGTACAAATAGCTGTACAGTGTCACAGTATGTTGGTAATATGTACTTTTTACTTCTGTGCACGTATTTTCTGTTGTCAAGCAAATGTGAAATACGTCGATAACTATTAGAAAGCTTCAGCATAATTTCTTATCTGTTAGAATCTATGTTTATTAGGTTTCTGCTGCTGTCTCCTATTGCATCTATTTTGATGACCAAATTTTTGCCACTCTTTCATCTTGGTGCCATTATCGGGTATCGAAGTTGATCATATCTGTTAGCGCTTCAGGGAAGCTTTCCTTCTTGAAGTTGTAGCCTGTGATTTGAAATGTGGATCTTTTCTTGACTTTAGATCCAAGAATAATTGAACATTGTAATTGGGATATAGCTGATAATGTCTTGCCTAAGAATGACATGATCCGACCTTAGCTCAGTTGGTAGAGCGGAGGACTGTAGTTGGTTAAAAGCCCACAGGTAATCCTTAGGTCGTTGGTTCGAATCCGGCAGGTCGGATAATTTTGGTAATACTTTTCTTGATATGAAAAATAGAATTGTCTTTCAGTTTCTTTCTAACTCCCTTGAAAACACTTTGATTCCTTACTCTCCAAATACTCCAAAAAATAACATGTGGTATAACTGTAGATGGTTAGATATATTAACTGCTGATTTTGAACATCAGGTGGTGTCGTGGTGTAGTTGGTTATCACGTCAGTCTAACACACTGAAGGTCTCCGGTTCAAGTCCGGGCGACGCCATTTGTTTTGTTTTGTTTGGTTTGATTTTTATTAGAGGAAAATCAACTCAGGTTGAGATGGTCAAATACTCAAATGTCTTTTTCCTGGTTGAAATACTGCTTGTCTTGAATTCCTGTGATGATTTCCTTGTCCTGTTTCTGAATCTGCACCAGGGAGGGAGTTCCCAGCCATCTAGACTTCCATTTGTTGCTCATTGTCCTTTGCCTTTATATTATTTGTGATCTTATCAGTTGATTAGTTTTCAACTTTCATTTCTTTCAAATTCTTAGATGCTTGTTGTAGTGATTGATGTTCAAATGGAAGAGAGAGATTTAATCCCAAAGGTGTCGTGGGGTAGTTGGTTATCACGTCGATCTAACACGTTGAAGGCCTTTGGTTTGAGTTGGGGCGACGCCATTTTGGTTGTTTTGTTTTGCTTGCCCCTCGGGAGTTTGTTGTTGCAACAAATGTAAACTGTGTTACAAAGGGCAAAGAATTAATTGGACATCTTTTTTGTCCATCCTCCGTCTTTGATGAACTAAGATATGAGCATGGCTCAAAAATCAAAAGTAAAATGTAATGAAGTGATTTTCTTCCTTCATATTGTCTTTACAAAACCTTTTTTGGGGTATATTTGAATCATAAGAAGTACGGACACTTGGTTAGATGTATTCGTGTCTGACACCGACACTTTCGAACACTCTTTGGACACTCTTAAACATTTCTCCAACACAGACATAGCATCAAGAAATAGACTTTTGCTATTGATATTAGCAGAATGCACATACTATGAGAAAACTGATGTTATTTCATCGAGAACAAAACCTTCAGTAAGACCGAAGGCATATAATCATAAACATTGTCAAGAATAGAAAAAACATATTTTCATACTACGTGTCCATTACAATCTACACGCGTCGTGTCTTGAAATATTTAAAGCCACGTATCCGAGTAATGCTTTCTGGGTCGTCTCATACCTTGTCTTTGGTGTTTATCTCCAAAATATTTGGAGAATTTTTATTTATACTTTTTGTAAAATATATAGAAATATATATTTACATAGCATAGGGTTTACTTGTTATTAGTACAGTCTAGCCTCTATTGTTCTTTAGATCCCTTGATTCACTCCAATAGTATTATAGATCGGGTCAATGTATAATGTCAGTGTCGTGTCGTATTGATGCCATACGTCGAAGTCTATGTTTCTTAGAATTGAATCAATCTCTCATGCCTCGACAAATAGTAATGCATGTCGAGACCCACAAACAAGGATATGAAGGAGTATCTAATAAAACAAACATTTAGAGTAATCTACAAGATTTTTATCACTATGATACGTTTCTGATTTCTGTTTACTATAAATATGTTAGCCAATGTAAAGTTGTCTCATGTACTAAAGTAAGGTCCAATAGTAAATTAAATTTATCCTTGTCTAACTTTGTCTTATCCAATTCCTTAAAAAATACTCAAATCAAAGTCAAAATTTTAATAATAATAATCCAAAGAATTTATAATTGAAAATTCTACCATAGTTGAATTTATTTTCAACTATGGTAGTTGAAAATTTTATACCATTCATTTATAAAAAATAAATCATATTTGTTAAAAAGATTTATATCCTCCTAAACATGGTTAATTATTATAAAAAATTACTTTGATCAACCTACATTAATTTTGAATTTTTACGGTAAAATTAATGAAATTTTCACTTTTCAACTACGATAATTGAAAAAAAGTCAATTGTGGTAGAATTTCCTTAAAAATATTCAATTTTGTAAAAAATTATAACTTAACATATAGATTAACTTATTGTAACAAGTCATATGGTTAATATATATTAATTTTAATTTTTAATGATAAAATTAAGGGTAATTATACATTTCAACTACTATAGTTGAAAAACAATTTTCAACTATGGTAGAATCTCCCATAATTAATAGGGGTTTTGGCTCCAATTAATGTGTACTCATATGCAAGTAACTGGAAATAATCTAAACTGGATTTTTTGTTGACATTGTGATGTACTTTTAACCTTTACTGTCGCTAAACTCTTTTTGTATTTTTAGCAATAAAAAATTCACAATTTAGTGACTAAAATAAATAAAAAAGGTTTAGTGATAACAAATAGGTTAAAAATATAGTACAGTATTAGCTAAAAAATAAATTTGGATTATTATTATTATTTTGTGATGGAAAATTTGGATTATTTTTAGTAACTCATGAAGCATAGTATAGATTAATTGACGCCAAAATTCCTTTATATAGTTCGTTATTGGGGAAAAATAGAGAAGAATGATATATTGTGGAAGACATGAAAACTACCGTGGAAAAATAACTTCCCCTTCTGAAAATTAACTATTGTGAATTTATCCCTGCAAACAAGTTTTTTTCCCTCTTTGAAAAACAATTTAAATTTTCTTAGGAGTTTAGGGTTCGCTCGTCGCTGAATCAACCGCTGCAGATCCGATCAAGTCAACGGTAAACATCTTTGTTCTTCGAATTTCCTTTTGATATATGTTGCTGTCTCCTCTGAATGATTAATTAAAAACGATATTTCCTCTTGAAATGATATGATGCGCATGTCTCAGTTGATTGTGGAGAAGACGTGCTAAGTATATTTTTAATTGATTAGGGATATGTTTTGCATTTCTTTGGTTGTTAGACTCGTCATAATTTTCTGCTTGAATTGAGTTTGATACCTGTTTGATTATGCCCAAAACGTATTTGAAGGGAGAGAAATTGAAACCCTAGAATTTTCTGGGTTGATGTTATACTAACTGAAGAATCTAATTTAATCTAGAGGATTGAATTGGAGATTTTTGATTGACAATTTGATGTGTGAGTTTTATTCTTTGAGATATATGGTATATTGTGGATGGATTCCCTGATTTTTCCCCTTTCGGCTTGAAATTCGGGTGTATTCCATAGGAGTGTTGTTGGTAGTGTAGAAGACTAGTTCGATAGAAAATGAATCCTTATGTGGTTAATTCGAGTCTGAATTTCCCTTTTGCGGAATGTAGTAAGGTAAATTGTGAGAGCAAGTTGTTCCAGTGCTTACAGTTTTCTGATTATAGAGCACAAAAAAAGGGATTCTGCAACTACTCTTCTAATTGTTCCATGTAAAAATGATGGACTTACACTCGGTAAAACAGAAAATGTCTGAAAGGTCATGGACTGCTTTGCCTGAACTCTTGATTGATTAATACTGAAATTATGCCTGCTTACTCTTTGTAGTTTTCGATGGAATATACCAAGAAGCCTTTCATCTAGCCTGAAATCCAGATTGTGGTGAATTAGCCTTGCTAGGGTTACTTGAACTCACGTCCTTTTCAAGACAGCTTAAAAAGTCACTTTGGGCTGTACTTTTCTCTATAACAGCAACTGCACTACCCTACGCTTCTTTTCCAATGGAGTGTTAAGTAACCAAAGGTTGCTAATACACAACTCATCAGGGGACCTCTAAATGGTTCTAGCCTTCTGGGGTATAGCTTCACATGGGTTGGCCCCCAATTTCGAATAAAAGAGAAAAGAAAGCTCCTCCGTGCCACTATGTGTTGCCAAGGGAATCGTGGATCATTTCTGGACCTCTTATGGCCTATGGCATCAAAAGCCGACCTTAGCTCAGTTGGTAGAGCGGAGGACTGTAGTTGTTCAAACAGGGAATCCTTAGGTCGCTGGTTCGAATCCGGCAGGTCGGAGTTGTTTTAAATTTTGTTCCCTTTTTTTGTGGATAGTGCAAGTAAATGGAACACCGCTAATAGTATGTGATATCCAGGCTCCAGGCTTGTGGATTAGCCTTTCTAGGATTACTTGAGGTCATAGGCATTTTCATGACAGCTTGAAAAGTCACTTCAAAAGCCATTCTTTCTGCTATAGCAGCAATGAAACTTCCCTATGCTTCTTTTCAATGGAGTATTGCCAGGATGACATGGAATGTTTATGGACCTTTTGTTGGCTATGATATCAAAAACCGACCTTAGCTCAGTTGGTAGAGCGGAGGACTGTAGTTGTCAAGGCAGGGAATCCTTAGGTCGCTGGTTTGAATCCGGCAGGTCAGATTTTTTTTTGTTTTGGTACTTTTTGGTGCCTTTGGGTCTTCCTATCTGTTATATTTGGCATACTTCCCATGAACTTTTTTTTCCCCAACAGATCTGGTCAATTGTCTTTAGAATATTAGGTTCTAGCCATTTGAGGACAATGCTTTGTCCCTTGTTGATTTCAAGCTCTAATTTTGGAGGATGTTGGATGGTTGAGTATGGTGCTTTGGGTTCATAAAAGTCTGAAATTTTGGATTTATTGATAGTGCAATTGATGAGAGCTTGCGAGCGTATTGTTTTTGTATTTTCCCCTGTTTTGTAAATGGGTGACTGTGTGACACCCCCTTCTTGTCTTTGAAATATATCTTTTGATTACTTATAAAAAACAAATTTATATGAGGTGCCAGCCAAACGGATGAATAGAGCAACTTAGGTGTACCTTGTGTGGCCATGGCATCAGAGCTGACCTTAGCTCAGTTGGTAGAGCGGAGGACTGTAGTTGTTCAAACAGGGAATCCTTAGGTCGCTGGTTCGAATCCGGCAGGTCGGATATTTTTTGTTTGGTACTTCTTGGTGCCTTTGGGTCTTCCTATTTGATATATTTGGAGTACTTCCCATGAACTTTTTTTTTCCCCAACAGATCTGGTCAATTGTCTTTAGAATATTAGGTTCTAGCCATTTGAGGACAAAGCTTTGTCCCTTGATGATTTCAAGCTCTACTTTTGGGGATGTTGGATGGTTGAGTTTTGTGCTTAAGGTTCATAAAAGTCTGAATTTTTGGATTTGTTGATAGTGCAATTGATGAGAGCTTGCATGCGTATTGTTTTTGTATTTTACCCTGTTTTGTAAATAGGTGACTGTGTGACACTCCCTTCTTGTCTTTGAAATATATCTTTTGATTACTTATAAAAAACAAATTTCTATGAGGTGCCAGCCAAATGGATGAATAGTGCAACTTTGGTGTTCCTTGTGTGGCCATGGCATCAGAGCTGACCTTAGCTCAGTTTGTAGAGCGGAATGTAGTTGTTGAGACAGGGAATCCTTAGGTTGTTGGTTTGAATCTGACAGGTCGGATGTTTTTGGTTTTGATTCATCTTGCAGCCTTTGGGGTCTTACTTTCTGATATGTACAGGACTATTCCCATAAACTTCTTTTACCCCAACATATCTTGTCCACTGTCTTTAGAACATGAGGTGTCAGCCATTTGAAGGCAAAGCTTTGCTTCTTGATGATTTCAAGCTCTCCTTTCTGCAGATGTTGTATGGTTGGAGTTTGGTGCTTAAGGGTGATAGAAATTTGAACTTTTTGAAGTTTGTTGATAATATTATTGATGAGAGCTTGCGTGATTAATGTTTTTGTATTTTTCTTTCCTATGTGAATGAGTGACACCCCCTTGGGTTCTTCAAAATATAAATTTTGATTGCTTCATCAAAATATATGAGGTGCCTCCCAAATGGATGAGTAGTGGAGCTTAGATGTACCTTGTGTAACCATGGCATCAAAACCGACCTTAGCTCAGTTGGTAGAGCGGAGGACTGTAGTTGTTCAAACAGGGAATCCTTAGGTCACTGGTTCGAATCCGGCAGGTTGGATTTGGTTTTAGCTTTGTTTTCTATTTTCTGTTTACGATGCTTTAAATTGAGCCGTGCTAATAGTGGTTAATTTGCAGCTCCTTGTTGTTGTCCGTGATTAAATTTGAGTCTATATGCCATCCATATTTTGTTGGTTCTGATATTCCTTGCACCTTGTGGGGTCTTGTTTTGTTACATTTCAAGGGAGCACTTGCCATACACTTCTTTTTTCTCAACAGATCTGGTCAACTGTCATTATAATATGTGGTGCCAGCCAGATGGAAGAATAGTGGTTAGTGGGACCTTGATGTTCCTTGTTCAGCCATGACATCAGAAACCGACCTTAGCTCAGTTGGTAGAGCGGAGGACTGTAGTTGTTTAAACAGTGAATCCTTAGGTCGCTGGTTCGAATCCGGCAGGTCGGACTTATTTTTAATTTTGTTCTCTTTTTCTGTGCTTGATCCAAGTAAATGGAACACTGCTAATAGTATGTGACATCTAGACTCTTGCGTTGTTGATTAGCCTTGCTAGGATTACTTGAGCTCAGAACCATTTTCATTACAACTTAAAAAGTCACTTTAGGCCATTCTTTCTGCTATAACAACAATGAAACTTCCCTATGCTTCTTTTCTACGGAGTATTGCCCAGGGTGATGTGGAACACTTATGGACCTTTTGTCGGCTATGGCATCAAAAACCGACCTTAGCTCAGTTGGTAGAGCGGAGGACTGTAGTTGTTAAGGCAGTGAATCCTTAGGTCGCTGGTTCGAATCCGGCAGGTCGGATTAGGTTTTAGCTTTGTTTTCTCTTTACTATGCATGACCCAAGTGAATTGAGCCCCCTTAATAGTGGTTAATTTTCAGCTGCTTGTTGTAGTCCGTGATTAAATCTGAGTCTATATGCTTACCTGATTTAAGCCTTGTGACACTCCCTGCTTAAAATGTTTGAGCAGGCCCTGGTGTGCTTTGGATTTCTGGAAGTGAGGCGGATCGCTTTCCAGCTGTCGTGTAGTCGGTCATCATGTCAATTCTAACATGCTCAACTCTCAGGTTTGAGTCCAAGCGGAGGTGATGCTATTAGGCCCATTTTTATTTTGAAAGTGCTGTAATGATTGAGCTTCTGTTTTGCTCCTCTTCTTTACCAATTTGCTTTCGATTCCTGCAATTTTTTTGGAAAACTTACATGGCAGTAGCTTAATTTGCATAGAATCCGAACGGGGAAAACTGACCCGTGATACCTAGGTGGGGTGGGTATATTCGCCAAAAACAAACAGGTCGTTTGATCTAGGTTGCCTTACGGGCTAAGTAGCTTTCTTTGTGCCTCTTCATGCCGGCTAACAAAATGGGGGAGGGGGATAGAAAAGATAAATATGCTCTCGTTGAGATTCGAACTCAAGACCTCCCGCTTACTAAACGGGTGCTCTAACCAACTGAGCTACGAGAGCCCTTTATTTCCCTTCAGACTTTATATTCTTTGGTGCTATTTTGGGCTGCAGCAGAGGTCTTTCCATGCTGAGCTGTGCCTTTGTTTGCTCCTTGCTTGAATGTTGTTGGTTGTTCTGAGCTCAACTGGCTTGGGCAGCTTAGTTATAAGGGTATATTAGTTTTCGAGGACTGCTCGGATCTGGCAGGTCACGCTTCACGTCTGCTGTTTCTGACATCTGTATAACATTTGGCACGCTTGTTTCTCTTCTTGCCATGCTGTAATTTTCCTAAGAATTGATTGAAATGTCAGCCAAGGTTAAATTATTGGTCAGACCTCAAATGGATGGTAATTGCTTTAGTCAATGGACTTTTTCTTTTGTGTGCAAACTGAGGACATGATCCGACCTTAGCTCAGTTGGTAGAGCGGAGGACTGTAGTTGTTGAGACAGGGAATCCTTAGGTCGCTGGTTCGAATCCGGCAGGTCGGATTTGTTTTTTGTGCTCCCAAATAATCAGTTGAAATGGACTTGCTTATATTATATCAGATTTGTCCTTTGACTTTTGTGTGACCCTTGATCCCTGTTGACTTGTATGCACCAACCTTCAATAACTACAGTCTGATATTTCACCAACAATTACAGTCCCGTTTCATAGTTGATTTTGTTGGTTCTGATATTTTGGATCCTGTGGGGTTGTACATTCTGATATTTCGATGGAGAACTTTTTGAACAAATGTGGTCAACTATCAGAATTTAACGTATGCCAGACAAACGGAATAGATGGGAGTATGTTTGCGCACGTAGGGGATCCTTACGTCCCTGGCTTGAATCTCACACAGGTTGGATATTGGTTTGGTCCTTTTATTGGGGCCCTTGCTATATATGTAGGTGTTTTACATGTTGGCATTTCAAGATTAAAAGAGGTTGGGGAGGGGGGGGGTTGCCAACTGCCATAGTATTTTATTCAAATTATCTGTACCAATATAAGAATATACTAATAATTCTCCAGCCAGATGGATGCATGGTGAAACACTTGAGGACTTTGTGTGTCCATGGTATTAGGAACCAACCTTAGCTCAGTTGGTAGAGGGGAGGACTGTAGTTGTTCAAACAGAGAATCCTTAGGTCGCTAGTTCGAATCCGGCTGGTCGGATTTGTTTTTTTGTGCTCCGAAATAATCAGTTGAAATGGACTTGCTAATATTTTATCAGATTTGTCCTTTGACTTTTGGGTCACCCTTGATCCCTGTTGACTTGTATGTAAAGGTGTCAGACAACCAACCTTCAATAATTATTTTTCAAACCTGTATTGGATGTCATTGCAGGGTGTGAGATCATTGATGTTGTCTTATTCCCAAAGATGTTGTGGTGTAGTTGGTTAATGACATCAGTCTAACACACTGAAGGCCTCCGGTTCGAGTCAGGGTGACGCCAAGTTGTTCAGCCTTTTGTGAAGGTACTCTTTTGTAGGCTTCTTCTATCTTGAAACCTCTTTTAGCAACTGGGTTTTGTTTTCTATAATCCCACTTGAGTAACTGAGTACAATTTATTATGTCCACCCGCTCCAGATTCTACAATTGTTCACCCACATATATTGGGTTGTTCACTCTGAATATTATGATTGTTCACTTGCAAATATCTGGAGCACATGCTCCGGGTGCATGTAATATATATTGAACCGGAGTCTGAGACACACACACACACAAAACTTGCCGAGATTTACCCACCCAACCTTACCCACGAAAGAACATGTCATAAATCTAGGAACTGAGCATAATTACATGTGCTGGGCATTATTGCTGAATGGGACTTGCAACATGGTCGAGGTTTCAGCGCCTGATTTCTGTCACAGGGCACAGAAAATGAAAATAAAAATGCTCTTGTTGAGAGTCAAACTCAAGACCTCCCGCTTACTAAACGGGTGCTCTAACCAACTGAGCTACAAGAGCACTGCAGTTCAATTTGCAGCTTACTTCACAGGTGCCATCTTCGGCCTGCCTAGGGCAACTGTACATTTGTTCATACGTCGCTAGAGTGGCATCATTGGCCTCCACTTCAGATCATGGTCTCAGGACCATGGATCATCATGGTCCCATTAGTTACAAGTTTCATTTCATATTGGTTTGTGCTCGGGTTTTAATGGACTGCACAGCTTTTGACTGTGTTGTTTGGGCCGGTACCATAAAGGATGGTGGTCCTTGGCCTTCAATCCAATTTCGAACATTGACCTCAGGTCGGTGAGGTTGAGGACTGTTATATAAGGAATCCAAGTCGATATTTAGCTTGATCTTGCAGTTCTTGCTAGCGTCGCTGTGTCTCTTTGTCATCTGTTTGTGCTGTGTAGGTGTTTTGCAAGCCTGTCAACTGCCATAATAATTGCTCACATGATTAGAACCATTGAGATAATTAAGCTCTAACAAGCAAATGAATGAATGGTAGAACTTGTGGGCATAGCATCAGACATTGACCATAGTTCACTTGGTAGAGTGTAGGACTGTAGTTCAAACAGACAGTCCTCAGTTAGGTTGCTCGTTCAAATTGTTGTTTTTGCCAGGATTAGTTTTGCTCTCCTAGGTAATCAGTTAAAATAGGCTTTCTGATATTTATGATTTGTCCACTGACCTTTTTGCTATCCTACGAGAGCACAGTGGTTACCTTTACTGCTTTTACCCCCGGAAGCCACGTTGAGTATGCTTGGCCATTCGTCCCTATGTCGCTAGAATGCATCATTAGCTCATTGAAGAAAATCAATGCAGTGGGGATATATGTCATCTGAGCGGAAGGCTGGAGTCATCTAAACAGGGTAGCATCAGGTTGATATTTTGCTCTTTTCTTTTTTTAAAAAAAAATTATGTAGGCCTTGCGCTGCACAGTTGTTTTATATGCTGACTTGGAATTCCCTGGCCAATTTTCATAATATTTTATTTACTTGAGCTGAACTAGTACGAGAATATAAGATTACAGCCGATGGATGAATAGTCGAACTTTTGTGGCTTTTTGTGGCCATGCATCTGAAACCAGTAACTGGCCTTAGCTCGGTAAACCAGAGGACTACATTTGCGCAAGCAGGGGATCTTTACGCAGCTGGCTTGAATCTCACCCAGGTTGGATATTGGTTTGGTCGTTTTTTATTGGGGGTCCTTGCTATATATGTAGGTGTTTTACATGCTGGAATTTAAGAATAAAAAGGGGGGCAGGGTTGCCAATTGCGATAGTATTTTATTCATATGATCTGTACCAATATAAGAATATACTAATAATTCTCCAGCCAGATGGATGCATGGTGAAACACTTGAGGACTTTGTGTGTCCATTGTTTTAGAAACCGACCTTAGCTCAGTTGGTAGAGCGGAGGACTGTAGTTGTTCATGCAGGGAATCCTTAGGTCGCTGGTTCGAATCCGGCAGGTCGGATAATTTTGGTTTTGAGTATCATTTTCGTATTTTGCCCTCTTTCGTAAAGGGTTGACTCCCCCTAAACTGTCTTTCAAATATATATTGTGATTTTGATTACTTATCCAATAAATAAATATGTACGAGGTGCTGGCCAATTGGATGAAGAGTATAACTTTTTTTTTTGAGAGAGAGAGAAGAGTATAACTTAGATGTACCTTTCTGCGGCTATGGCATCAAAACTGACCTTAGCTCAGTTGGTAGGGCAGAGGACTGGAGTCTGGAGTTGTTCGATGTTCAAACAGGGAATCCTTAGGTCGCTGGTTTGGATCTGGCAGGTCGGATTTGCTTTTAGCTTTATTTTCTCTTTTCTTTGTTTGATCCAAGTAAATTGAGGCCTGCTAATAGTGGTTAGTTTTCAGGTGCTTGTGCTGTGGTCCATAATTGAATTCGAATCTCCAGAACTAAGTGTTGTGTCACTCACTGTCTAAAATAAGGCCATGGTGTGCATAGGATTGCTGGAAGTGATGCGGTTTGAAGCTGTCATGGTGTAGTTGGCTATCACGTCAGTCTAACAAATTTTCAAGGTCAAGGTTTGAGTATGAGGGATGCCATTCTCCAATTATCTTTAAGGTGCTGTAATATCAAGGTTCTGTTTTGCTCCTCATTTTGCCAATGTGCTTTCATTTTGTAAGGTTTCCTTTTAAAATTGACGTGGAAGCAGTTTCAAACTTTAGGATCTGAATCATGGTTAAAAAAAAAAAGAAGAAAATTTAGAATCTAAGTGGGAAGAATTGAGGCTAGGTAACTAGGTGGGGTATATTACCCCAAAACAGGCAGGTAGTTTGGTTTAGGTACCTTATGGAGTTATGGGCAAGTAGATTTCTTTATGCTTCTTTATGTCAGCTAATAATTTTTTTTTTTTTTTTTTTGGAGGGGGGGGGGGGGTGATAGAAAATAAATATGCTCTCGTTGAGAGTCGAACTCAAGAACTCCCGCTTACTAAACGGGTGCTCTAACCAACTGAGCTACGAGAGCATGCAGTTTCCCTTCAAACTTTATGATCTTCAGGGCTACTTTGGGCTGCAGCAGAGGTTTTTCCATGGCCAGCTGTCCCCATGTTTGCATCTTGCTTTTATGATGTTGATTGTTCTCAGCTCAGCTGGTTTGAGGACCTTATTAGATTTTAGGACTCTGGTTGTGTCTGGCAGGTCACATATCACGATGCTGTTTCTGGTATCTGTGTACCGTTTGGTATACTTGTCTCTTCTAGCTTTAGCACGTTATCCCCTTTGGATTCTTACTTTCCTATATTTCATTGTCAAGGAAGTGCTTGGCATAAAGCTTCCAAGAATCTGGCCAACTGATATTATATTTGAGGTGCCTGCCCAATGGAAGAATAGCGAAACATTTACATAACTTTTATAAAGCCATGTCATCACAACCGACCTTAGGTCAGTTGCTAAAGTCGTGGATTGTAGTTGCTGGAACAGGGAATCTTTAGGTTGTTGGTTCGAATCCGGCATGTAAGATTTTCTTGATTCTGAGAGATTTTGTACCTATGGGGCCTTTCATTCTGATCTTTCAAGGGGTGAATTATGATTTAATAACTTTTCAACAGATCTGGTCAACTGTTACAATATACTGTCTTTGGATCTGGTCAACTTATACCTGTGGGGTCTCTGGTTCATAAGTAGGGATTGAACAAGATCATGAACATCAATACTTCGGTGAAGTTTTTCTTGTACCTGTAGCCTATGTTTTAGATGCAACTCCGCTTTTGACCTTGAATGATTGTTGCAATTAAAGTCAATAGATTGAATTTGTGATGTACGTGATCCGACCTTAGCTCATTTGGTAGAGCAAAAGATTTTTGTTGGTCAAGCCCCATAGCTAAATTCTTTTAAGTTCCTGATCCAAATCCAGCAGGTCTGATTTTTGTCTGTTACCCGGCACAAGTTCTGTATACTTAACATTAAGAGTTGACTCTGACTTTGCAAGGGAGATTCAAGATTCTGTAAAGGTTTAATGTCGAAACTTCTCTGGATTCTGATTAATGTTTAAAGTGTGATAAAGGGATATAAAGAGCTGAAGTCTCTTGGTCAGTTCTGATCCAACTGATGCAACGACTTAAGATGTAAGTAGAACATGAAATGTAAAAGGGTAATTAGAATGACATTGTCTTCTTTCAGTTAATTCTATTGGATAACTTAAACCATGAGTTACTGTTTTTTGAACGTTCTTTGGGTGATTCTAGTTAGCGAGAAATTAAATGTATGAAGATCTGTATGTGTTTAGCTAATGAATATGTATATACATTTGCAAAGGCAAAGAGTTATTTCTTATGTCACGAGGTTCCTTTTTCTTCCTTTTAGGGCAGATCCTATTCTCGGTAATTCTGCTTGTGTGAGTCAAATAAGCACCCTCACTTTCAGGCATCGAATTTGAAAGGGAAAGATGGACTGGATGTTTCGCGCATACGGATGTTGTAATCCCCAAGAATGACCGCTCTGGAATGGATTAGACAAATACCTTGCCTTATCCACCATCAGTACACATAGTCGTACAGCATCACAGTATGTTGGTAATGTATAGTTTTTGACTTTTACACATGTTTCTTCTGTAGTCAAGAAAATATGAAATATGTTGATAACTATAAGAAAGCTTCAGCATAATCTCTTATCTGTTAGAATCTGTGTTGATTAGGTTTTTACTGTTCTCTCCTACCGCATCGATTTTGATCACTAACTTTTTTCCAGTCTTCCATCTTGGTGTCATTATCAGTTATGGAAGTTGATCGTAACTTTTAGTGCTTCAGGGAAGTTTTCCTTGTAGTTGTAGCCTGTGATTTAAAATGTGACTGTTTTCTTGACTGTAGAAGTGGAGATCCATTAATAATTGAATATTGTAATTGGGTTATAGTTGACAATGTCTTGCCAAAGAATGACATGATCTGACCTTAGCGCAGTTGGTAGAGCGGAGGACTGTAGTTGGTAAAAAAACCCACAGATAATCCTTAGGTTGCTGGTTCGAATCCGGCAGGTCGGATATTTTTGGTAGTTTAGCTGACATGAAGTCTACTAAGTGAAGGGTCTTGGATGGTTGCATATATATTTTTTTCTTTTTATGGGAAAATTAGATATAGATATATTATTAATTAGGAAGAAAAGATCAGATGCTCAGGAAGCATCCTACAAAGTCATGTACAATCTGAGTATAGATTATCCACAAAATCTACTACATCAGAAATGGATGAGCTAAATCGTTAAACCCCCTATTAGCCCAAAAGAAGAGAGATTTGATAAAAATTTTCTTTCAATCAAGCATTGGAGAGGAGTTTCAACTCCTTCAAAAACCATTTGATTCCTTTCTCTCCCAATGCTCCAAAAACTATCATGTCATATAAGTATAAAATAGATGGTTAGCATATATTAACTGCTGATTTTGAACATAAGATGGTGTCGTGGTGTAGTTGGTTATCATGTCAGTCTAACACACTGAAGGTCTCCGGTTCGAGTCCGGGCGACGCCATTTGTTTTACCTCCCCTCGCCTGAAATAACTGTGGCAACAGATAGCTTAAGGTCTTGAAGACTTTGAGATGACCTCCTTTTGTAAATGGGTGGCTTTCCCTTGGTGTCTTGTTTTACAGCTTTTGGTTGCTTATCAAAACAGTTTAAGGGAATACAGGCCTTTACCTTATTTTGCGCAATAACGCAGTTCAACACTGTGTGTTGGTGTTTGTTTTTGCATTCTAGTGAGTAACTTCAGTTATGGAGATGTAGAAAGCTTAGCTGTCTGAACATTCCCCCACCACACCAAAAGAAAACGCAACAAACAACGCCAAAGAAAGGTGTGGGGGGTGGAGTTGATTACTAAAAGAAGGGGTGATCTGTACTTCGTATATTTTTAGTTAATATCAAAGGTAGTAGTCTAGTAGAGAACTAGAAATCATATGTATCCACAGCTAGCTGTTTTATTTGATTTCATAATCGGGATTAAATTAGACCGTGATCATCATTCATCAATACTCAGAGAACTAGAAATCATATGTATCCACAGCTATCTGTTCTATTTGATTTCATAAGTTGGGATTAAACTAGACTGTGATCATCAATACTTGGGAGAAGTTTTCCTTGTATTTGTGGCTTTTTTGTATTTTGTTGCTACTCTTATTTTGCCCTGCACATTGAATTTCTCGGTTACATGATCCCACTGCAGACTAGGTCGTGATCATCAATACATTCTCTGGGTGATTCTGGTTAGCAAGAAATTAAATGAATGAAAACCTGTATGTGTTTAGTCAATAAATATTTATACACATTTCCTAGGGCAAACACTTATTACTCCTTCCTTTCAGAGGTTCGTTTTTCTTCCCTTTTTTTTGGGGGTGGGGGGTAGATCCCATGTTCTGTGATTCTGCCTGTGTGAGTGAAATAAGCGTGTTTTTTTCAGACATGTAGTTTGAAGGGGAGAGATTGACTTGAAGTTTCATGCATACAAATGTTGTGATCCACAAGAATGACTGCTATGGAATGGCTTATCCTGCATCAGTAAACATAGCCAGTATGGCTTCACAGTATGTTGGTAATATATGGTTTTGAACTTTGCCCATTTTTCTTCTGCTGTCAAGCAAATACGAAATATGTCAATAATTATTAGAAAGCTTCAGCATGATTTGTTATCTGCTAGAATCTGTGTTGATTAGGTTTCCACTGTTCTCTTCTACTGCACATTTGCTTATATTTTGATCATTGACTCTTTACCACTCTTTCCATCTGGTATCATTCTCAGCTGTGGTTGATCATTGTCAGTAGCTATTGAATATTGTAATTGGGATATACTGATAATGTGTTGCCAAAATATGATATGAACCGACCTTAGGTCAGTTGGTAGAGCGGAAGACTGTAGTTGTTGAACAGAGAATCCGGTAGGTTGGATATTTTTTTTGGATTTTTTGATGTAAATAATGCGAAGTTGTACCTTATTTTCCAATAATAATACCAACTTGTTTTTAAGACATAAATTTTATATGTACTGTGGGGGTGTTGGACAAAAATAGTACGCCGGCCACTTCCAAGTAGTGGTTTGCTGACGTGTGTAGTGGCAATCAGCGGAAATTCAACGTGGACTTGGAGGCTTATGTCACAGACGTCAGCAAACCACCATCCATGTCGGATTTCCGCCACACATGTCAACAAACCACCCTGGAAGTGGTCGGCGTATCGTATTATTTTTGTCTAACACCCCTACAGTACATAACATTTATGTCCAAAAAAAAAAGAAACTAGTATTATTATTGGCAATAAGGTGCAACTTCGTATTATTTATGTCCAAAATTCTATTCTTTTGGAAGTTTTAGCAGAAAGTGGAGGATCTAAAAAGAATCAAAACTATAAACTTAACCACAAATCATGGTGTTGTGGTGTAGTTGGTTATCACGTCAGTCTAACACACTGAAGGTCTCCGGTTCAAGTCCGGGCGATGCCACTTTTATTTTTTGTTATGTCTTGTTTGGTTTGATTTTTCATTTAGGAGAAAAACTATGCTGGTTCAGATGGTCAAATGTCTTCTTTTTTCTCCATGTTGTAACTTGTAAGGTATCAACAAATGTGAACTGTGTTAGAGGGGCAAAGAAACAAATCAAACAATCGGACATCTCTTTTGTCCATCCTCGATCTTGCCGCCTATATAGTATATTGAATAACTGAGACATGGGTAGGGTTGTCAAAAAACAGTACCATTCAAAAATTTGGTTCAAACAGTATCCTTCTCATTTATATTGTACATAGGCTCGTCCGGATTTGTCCGACTTGAAATGCACCCAAAAGATATAGGTATCAAACTTTTTGACCGGTGTCTAATTCGTCGGAGCCCAAAATGTCATGAAACAGTTCTCTTCCTTCAAATGGCTTTTACAATTTTCCTTTTTGTTATATTCAAATCAGTCTATTATGCCTTGGCAAGTCGCAATGCATGTCGAGTGTAAGCCTAAGGATGTACACCAAATTATTTGATGATTTCTTGTTTGTTGCTTCTTTTAATTATAAATTTAAAAATTTAAAAATATATTATGATGTAAAAAAGCAATGCAGGTTGAGACTTGAGATTATCGAATGTCTTATTTCTCTTTAGAAAAGCTCAGTTGGTAAGGGCATAGGACTGTACTTGGTCAGACAGATAAACCTACACCCTAAAACCCTCAAAACAGTTAAACGGTAGTAGAAAACTAGGAAATAGGAATCATATGTATGCACAGCTAGCTATTCCATTTGATTTCGTAAGTTGGGATTAAACTATAGATTGAGATCATCAATTCTTCGAAGAAGAGTTTTTCTTGTATTTCTGGCTTTTGTGTTTTGTTGAAACTCCAGCGCTAACAGGCACTAGTTTTGTGTGTATTTAACATATAGACGCGTCTCAAAGTTTGCAACTTAGATTCACGATTCTGAAAAACTTTGATGTTGAAACTTTTTTGTATTGGGAGGAATGTCTAATGCTGAGCCAACTGGTGCAACAGCTTCAGATGTCAACAGAAAATGATGAAATGTAAGAGGGTAAAATTCCAATGCCATTGTCTTCTCTCACTTGATTCTGTTGGATAAGTTATGCCATTAGTTACTGTTTTTACGATACATTCTTTCAGTGATTCTGATCAGGGAGAAATGAAATGAATGAACACCTGTATGAGTAGTCAATGAATATTTATATACATTTCCTGGGGAAAACAATTGTTACTCTTTCAGAGGTTCTTTTTCCTTCCTTTTTTTTGGGGGTAGATCTTATCTTCAGTAATTCTGCCTCTGAGTGAAATAATTAAGCATTCTTTTCAGGTATGGAGTTTCAGGTGCAGAGATTGACTGTAGTTCACACATACAGATGTTGTGATCCACAAGAATGACTGCTGCCGAATGGATCATCTTGTCCATCATCAGTAAAACATAGCCGGACAGCATCACAGTATGTTGGTAATATATGGTTTTGACTTTTGACTCTTGCCCATGTTTTCTTCTGTTGTCAAGCAAATATGAAATATGTTGATAATTATTAGTTAGAAACATAGTTACCGGGAACGCTACATACGCCCGCAACCCACGTTCCGGGAATAAAAGTTACGAAGTCAAACCTAGCCTGTTAAAAATTGGCGGGATTAATGACCCGGGAAGTGTTTCTGGTAACCATGGGTTGAAAGGTTCAACATGTTTTGTTCTGTTAGAATTTGTGTTGGTTAGGTTTCTACTGTTCTCTTCTACATTGTATATTTGCATCTATCTTGATGATTGAATCTGTAGTTATAATATATTAATATGTTAGCAGAAAAAGACAAGATCCGACCTTAGCTCAGTTGGTAGAGCGGAGGACTGTAGTTGTCAAACAGATAATCCTTAGGTCGCTGGTTCGAATCCGGCAGGTCGGATTTCTTGGCTAATTGTTTTAAATAGGTGATGAAAGATAAACTATTAAATTTTAACAATTGAATATCAAATGGTGTCGTGGTGTAGTTGGTTATCACGTCAGTCTAACACACTGAAGGTCTCCGGTCTGAGTCCGGGCGACGCCATATCTATTGTTTTGTTTTTTTGGTTTTGGTTTTGGTTTTGGTTTAGAAGAAAAGCAATGCAGATTGAAATCATCAAATGTCTCATTCATTTCTCTCTGGAGAAACTCAGTTGATAGGGCAGAGGACTGTAGTTTGTCAAACAGACAATCCATAGGTTGCTGGTTCGAATCCGGCAGGTTAGATTTTGTTGAGTTTGACTTCTGAGTTTTCGTGCACGTACTGTTGGGTCTTGCATTCTTCTGATCTTTCAAGGGTGAATTATGATTCAAAAATTTTCAACCATTACAATATAGAGTGGCTTCCAGATGGAACTAAATTGAAACATTTCTGGACTGACCTTGTGTTGTGTGTGTGGCCATGGTATTGGATGTGACCTTAAGATCACTTGGTATATAGCAGAGGACACAGGATAGTAATTTTTCCAACTGAAAATTTCAGTGCCTTTGGTTTAACTATCTGATTGTTTTCTTCTCTCTTTGTGTACTTGTGTATGATCCATGTAATTAGAACTGCTAATGGTGTTTAACTTTTGGGAGTGTGTGAAGCCTGTGATTGTCCATGATTAATGTTACATGTAATAATGTGTCAATAGATTGATTAATGTCTTGATATTTTGAGATGGCCTCCTTTTATAAATGAGTGACTTTCCCTTGGTGTCATTTTCACTAACTTTGATTGCTTATCAAAATAGTTGTGGGAATACATGATTATTTAAAGAAGGGATGGTCTTTACATTTTTCTTGGTAAAAGTACAAGGGAGTAGAAATTATATGTATGCATAGCTCAGTGTCCCTGGCATCGGCAAAAATCTGTCTGGCCCGAATATCAGAATCCGGTCGACCCCTCCAACTTGAGTATCTGAATTTGGCCGACCTGAACTAAACTGGGTTGGATCAGGAACTTTTGGTCCGAATTTTAAATCAGGTCAATTCGATATCATACGATAGCAAATTCGGCCCGGTTTCTGGTTTGGAGTAAGAAATCCGGGTCATCCGAATTTTGAGTCAAATTCAGGTTCGGACATATTCAGAAAATGTCTGAATCTAAAACTCAGACAAAATACCTAAAAGATGCCTACATTTGGAATTCGGACATGGTCGGGTTCAAACATCATCCCAAAGGTTCCGAATGTGAAATTTGGACAGGGATCGGGTCTTGAACTTTGCCCATGATCTGTTGTCAAGCTAAGATGAAACAATGCTGATAACTATATTAGAAAACTTCTGCATAATTTCTTTATCTGTTAGAATCTGTTTTGATTAGGTTTTCACTGTTCTCTACAGTTGCATCTATTTTGATCTCTTACTTTTTACCAATATACTCTCCGGTACAATACCTTGCTAAAACTAAAACACTACAAGTTCCGACCTTAGCTCAGTTGGTAGAGCGGAGGACTGTAGTTGTGAAACAGATAATCCTTAGGTCGCTGGTTCGAATCTGGCAGGTCGGATTTTTTGGCTACTTTTTTGTTGTTAATTAAACCATGGTTAAGAGTTTAAATTGCTTAACTCAAACAGCAAAGGTGTCGTGGTGTAGTTGGTTATCACGTCAGTCTAACACACTGAAGGTCTCCGGTTCGAGTCCAGGCGACGCCATTTTCTGTGTTTCTTTTTGTGTGTTTTGTTTGGTTTGATAAAGATTCCCCAGCCCAATCAGTATGTGTAGCCCAGCCCAATTATTTCATTTAGCGTACCCTAGTCCCACCAACTGTTACCGCCACGGCGTCGTTTTGATAACTGCAAAATATAAAACAAAAGCTAAAAAGAAAAGAAAAAGGGCACCGAGAAGAGCAACTCGGCTTCAACCTCGCCGGAGAATCTCTCGCCTTCAACCTCTCCCGATTTCTGATTAGGTAATCTTCCAAACCCTAAAATTGAATGTTGATTATTTGAGATTTCAGTTCATTTTGATTAGTGGATATTTCAGTTCATTTTGATTAGTTGAGATTTCAATTCGCGGTTGAACTCTTGTCGCTCATATGATGAATGATAATGAGCAGCTTCGTCTTTCGGGCGTGAATTGAGATAATTATTGAAACTTTCTTCTACTTCTTATACTATTGTTGTGCTGTTAGTGTCTGAATGGTATACTTTCTTCTGGTTACCTTGATTTTAGTGGATTATGTTCTAGGGTTTGAATATATGATGTTTCGTATTTAGATGAGATGAGAATTGGTTTCTCGTTACCTGAATCGACAACTTTGGGTCTGGAATTTATGTTTTGTGATGAAAATGAACCTGGTACGTAACAGATTTAGGTTACCTAGGTTGATTTCTATGGTCTGTTTGTTGTAGTCTGTGATTCCAGCTGATAAGATTTTTCTGGTTAGCCAAATAATTTTGGTGGATGAATTTGAACATTGGTGTATATTGTGATATTATGCAAATAGTGGGACTGTGTTTCATTGCTAGTAACTTCAATTCTACACCCGCTATTTTCCAGTAGGAAGGAGAATAGAAAGGGCTTGATAGACATTGCTATCAAGTTAACTAATAGTCAAGGGTTGAAGTATGACATACTTGCTTTTGTTTGTCTTTGGTTGTTCCTCATTACTTTGCACTGCATTGCTAGCTGATGGGCTGCAGAGTTGTGTGCTTGTTTGTATTACGTCAAACTTTTCGTCCTCCTTGACTCCAATGCGTATGCTTGGTCTATATCAGGTGTGGATTGGAGAAAAGTATCGTTTTCCTATGCTTTGTCCCCCCCCCCCCCCCAAAAATGTATTTTGGTCAAGCTTTTATTTAATCAAGTCTCTCTAAATTGCAAAAGTTAGGGGTACGACTGCTACATCTGACCCCTCCATACCTCACCCATGGTGGGATTTCGGAGTATTGGTTTGGTATTTTGGTCGAGCTTTTGTACATAGTAGCCTAACTTTTTCATATCGTTTTTGATTTGCAGATGCTTATTGAAGAAGTGTCACTGTCTTTTGGGGTATCAACCAAGCCAATTCCCTCTGATCTTTCTCGGTGAGGACAAACACACCTAAGCCTTCCTGAATTCTCAACAACTAAACCGGACCACAGCCACCGTGCCGCCATGGCAACCACCTTGCTCCGCCGCACCTTACCTTCTACCCTGAAACCCATTCTCTTTCCTCGCCTCTCTCTCGGCTTCTTCTCTACCACTGCACCTCCTTCAACCCCTCATCCACCAACATCCCCAAGCCTCACCCACCCACTCCCGCAGCTACAAACCCTCCCAACTCGAACCCCACAAGAGAAGCAATTCGAAACATGGGTCGAATTCCTTAAGCCTGGGTTCACACCGTCCGACGTCAACCATGCGCTCCGAGCCCAGTCCGACGCCGACTTAGCCTTCGACATTTTCCGTTGGACGTCTCAACAGCGTGGCTACAAGCACGACCACTCTACCTACCTCACCATGATCCAGATCGCCGTCTCCGGTCACCGGCACCGCCATGCCGAGGCCCTGCTCGAGGAGGTCCTTGCCGGAGCTTGTCCTGTCAGTCTCCCCCTCTACAACTCTATCATCAGATTCTGTTGCGCCCACCGGTGCTTGTTTAATCGCGCTTTTGATGTTTATAGGAAGATGCTTAAGGATGGGGATTATGATTGCAGACCTAATTTGGATACGTATACCATGTTGTTTCATGTCTTGCTTAGGAGGTTCAATAAGATCAATGTTAGTTATGTTTATTTGAAAGTTGTGCGATCCTTGAGTAAGCAGATGAAGGCATTGGGAGTCATCCCGGATACTTATGTCTTGAATATGATCATCAAAGCTTACACCAAGTGCTTGTATATGGATGATGCTATTCGAGTTTTTCACGAAATGGGGTTGTATGGGTGTGAACCTAACAGGTATACCTATAGCTATTTGGCTAAAGGGTTCTGTGAGAAGGGTCGAGCTTGTCAGGGGTTCGGGTTTTATAAGGAGATGAGGAAGAAAGGGTTGGTGCCCACCAGCAGTACATTTATGATACTCGCATGTAGTTTGGCTTTAGAGAGGAGGTTTGGGGATGCAGTTGAGGTTTTGCGCGACATGTTGGAGAATTCCATGTCACCAGATTTTTTGACATATAAAACCGTGCTGGAAGAGCTGTGTCGAGATGGTAGAGGCGACGATGCTTTTGAGTATCTTGAAGAGTTCAGAAAGAAGGATGTCGGTATGGGGGAGAAGACTTACAAGATGTTGTTAAGTAAGTTGCATTTTGTTGGTCGATGATAGCTAATTTGGGATGATTTGCCACTCATCTTCTCTAAGTCAGTTATGAGAAGTATGACCTCGGTGTTGATCATTGAGAGTTTTTGCACAAAAAATGTATGGTCATTAGACAAAGGGCTTTCTTGATTTCTGTTGAAAGTTGTCATTGATATGTGCAAATCTGGTTCCTCGTATCTTATGTCATGGCATCCTGGATCGTGGGATATAAAGGCTTTGTATGATGGTTGGTTAATGTTCACTAAATGCTGAGGATTGGCTATTTTCTAGTTGTTCTTGGAGGGATAGAACCCCACTGAATTATCTGCATTCCTCATGCATGAGGTGTTAGAATGTGCAAGAGTTCAGCAATCAGCAATGTATCATGTACTGCCAACATTATCTGCACTGAATGGCCAATCGACCATTGCTGATCGGGAGAATTTGGGGAGCAAATCAAGAGCCACCAAAGTGAAAATTGAAGCACCGTTTCAGTCTGACAAAAATAGTGTGTTCTCGGAATGGATAGCATTAATGGACAAGCATGAAAAGGCTCCGGGCAAGCTCTGCTAGGTCAGTCTAATTGCTCTCTTCAAGCCTGTTTATTCTTCCTTGGATGGAAAGCATTGGTGAATGAATTATGTAGAAACTTTTTTGAGACACTTCTAGCTGTCTAGTATTGAATTGTTATCTTGAAAATTGATAATCCTGGTATTTTGAGTTGTTTCTGAAGAGTGTTTTTGATTCTACTGATTCATATGCACTTGTACCATGGTCATCAGAACAATTGGGATTGGGAGTTCAATAAACAATTTTGCTGTTGCCTGTTACGGTTAAAATCCTTTGTCTATAAGCAGGTTATTGCATCCATATGATAAGTGGTAATGTATCAATCAACGCTGTAGGTTCATCTTTCTGTTGTGAAGAAGTTCGAAATTAAAGCAACTATTAGTGTAATCCAACTGTACAGTGAAGAGTAATGAATAACCTAATGAGGTCTCGGTCCTCATTTTACGGCCTAAAGAGAAAAATATTGCTCGTAAATGTCTTTTAATTTGTACAATTCTGGCGGATGCCTCTGGGTGCCTTGAAGGTTGCAGGAAGGAAGATGCTTGATAGCGAGGAGATGGGAGTAGACTTACATGGTGTTGAACATTATGTTTGGGCAGTCCCGTCTAGCTAATCTTGATTCATGTAAAATGTGATTTCTGAAATGTACAAGATGGTGTGGTCTGCATTACTTTCAAAGAGTATCTTGGAATTTATATTATTTGTATCCATTCATACATTCTGTTTGTGCTGCTAGATCCTTTGAAGTTAGGTATATTAAAACACTGACATAGTAGTGATGTACGAGTGTCAGTTATCATTTCTTCGAGCCCCATTTCTCTGTTTTGTTGCTTGTGTTCAAAATAGAAGCAAATACTTGATGATAAGAGGGAGCATGGACAATGCCCTTTCACAATGATGGCCTTTGGATGTCCTATCAAACAACGAGGTTGGTGAGGTGGCCCACCGCCTTCTGAGGCATAGGTGCCGGGCCCCGGCCACCACTGGAGATATTTCTCCTGCTCAAGTGGTTGCACTTCTTTTCATTTCTTTGATGGTTAGTGATCTTTTTTTGTCACTTTTTTTTTTGGTTGAAAAACCAGACCCTTCCTCCTAGACACCAATATTTTTGACCTGTACAGAGCTGACATTTTCGAGGGATTGATGCCTCTGACAATTGTGTTGTATTACTTCCATAATACCGGGTCAACCATCCATTTTAGTTGGATTGATCGAAAATTCCTACGTAAGTTATAAAATCAGTAAAAAAATGTTGTATGGTCTGGCTCGAAGCTCGTTCCGTCTTCTGAAATGCTTTGCTTCTTGATATCTGGAGGCAAAAGCTTTGTCTATGCTTGAATCTCTGATCAAAAATTGTCTGCTGGAGACAATTATGTTTGATTTGCTCATCTGTTTATCGGCCTTTTTTTAAAATTTTTTTTATCTAACCAGGGTTTGTTAGCTACACACACTAACTCCATCAACAACAACTCTTAATGTGGGTCCCGCTTATGCAAGATCTAGGAAAATCTAGTTGTAGGTAGTCTTTCCTCGACAAATATCACTGATTGTGGACATTTCCCTACGTTAGGGAGAAAGTGGAGTTGCCAATTCACGTACTCGCATTGTTTTGAATGTTTAATTTCCATTTTGCTGGTGAAATGTTGTTGCTTTCAAAATAATTCATGGTGTATAGATTCTAATTTGGACCTTGAGTGTCATATTTCCTTGTTGTGTAAGAGTATCATTACTCGACACAAGCAATATACATTGAAATGGATGGTTCATACATACATGACACAATGACCATATTAACCTCCCGCTGTATTTGTCTTTTCTAGATACTACTCTCTCTATGACAAGTATTATGGTTGGTTTACATGCAAATTCATGCCTTATCCAGCTATAGTTTGCTGTTTCTAGATGAAGAATGAATCTACATTTAAATGGAGTCGACCATTAACTTGAATTAAGGATAACGACGTATTAATAAAGCCTCTAGGTCCAATATGGTAGTTAGACCGCACATTTTTTAAAAAACTTCTAATTGAAGTTAAATGAACTGAGAAGCTTTATTTACACGTTGTTGTCCTTAATTGAAGTTAATGGTCGAATCCATTTAGATGTTGATCCATTCTTGCATTCTATTCTAGAGCTATCCGAGAAGATTTAACACTAAACAAAGGTTAGATTTCTTTCGTTTACTTTCTGTTTTCCTTCTCGAACACTGAAAAGTTTACAACCACATGCGTACAATGTTTTCATACCATATATTTCTTTTTGTTCTTAATATGATCCTCATGTTTGCTTTCGTTGACTCAATTTATTGATAATTTGGTTGGATTCGAGTAATTACAAGTAACGACAATGCACTTGATTCTTGCAGAAAAAGATCAGAATGGATTTTGTTTTGGAGAAGCTTGGG